>FR990044.1:13245994-18245994 GCA_905404095.1 Glaucopsyche alexis
ACTATGTGGACACTCCTAAGAAAGCCGTGCCATAAATGCTTTTTCCAAAAGTGGCAGAGGTACATGTATTATACCTCAAATTGTAGACAAAGGTCCAATCTACCTAAATACAAACGATAAACACTTCTGTTTATCCCTATTTTTGAAAAAAAATACGCTCAAAATTGCTGAATGGAAATTTGTTGAAAACTATTCTTGAAATGTAGAAATTTAACTTTGATTTTATAGTAGTTTTCCTCTATGGAATATATAAGTGTTATACCATTTTGGAAACCTTAAAATATGTTCTTTATTATAAATTAATTAAATATTGGGTTTCTGCATATATGATACCACTAGAGGCGTACATCTCGTAGTATGCCATTTTTTCTTATGTTTCATTTTCGATTAGAGTTTTGACAGTTAGCGAAATTGCCGAAGTTCTGTAATTACACTTATTTTATAGCAAATTTAATGTAGATTTACATGGTGAATTTTTTTGTTGCGGCATCAGTGCGCAACATGTGTTAATATGTAAAAATGTGAAGGTATGTTTTCCTTCTTTATGCGATGCAAATGATGAGTTTTTGTTTATCGTCTAATTAATTGGAGAGAATCATATAAGTATATACCATTTTAGAATGCTTGAAATATATTTTTTACGGTAGATAGGATCAATATCTTTTTCTTCAGTAAATTACACCTCTAGAGACGTATGTTCTGTATCGTTTTGTCTTCTCTTCAATTATCGACTTGACATTTAATGAAATCTGCTAAAGTACTGAAAATAGTCTTATTTTGTAGTAAATATAATGCAGATTTACAGAATACAATAGTTTTTGCAGTTTCAGTGCGTAAAATATAATATTATACATTAAAATGTGAATGTATGTATGAAAAAATATCAGTCCTACCAAATTTTGGCCATTACGCATTAGAAAATACACAATTGTATACTTATTATGTATATAAATGGTAAATAGCCTTCTTCTATGTATAAAGTCTTAATTCACGACGAAAGTGTAATGCTTAATTTTGCTGTGTTGCCCTTTGGGCAACTCTCTGAAGGCGCCCAGGGAGTTACGGAAAAAATATTAAAATAGGTCTAAACTAAAGTCTGAACTTTACCACATAAGAAAATGCAAGAAATAAGCCACTAACGAAATCGTTTTACACATAATTTACTATACTTCGTATATTTATACATCGAGTTTAAAGAATCATATTTCTAGGAAGAGTCAGAGTTCTAGATGAAGTTGTAGAACTTTTAGATAATTTTTGAGCGACTATTTTGTTATATTTATGTCTTAGAATATCATATAAAATTTAAATAATTTCATATTTACTAGGAATTATTGTATTAAACTCGAAAAACATAGCTACAAAGACTGTATGTTTTTTCATGTTTTCATGATTTTTTTCGAAATAGTATAAATTTTTTGTCACTTCATACCTAAAGTACCTTTTAAAATTTCATTTTTATATTTTTTTTTTGTAAAATTATCTAAAATAAGCTTTAAATAAGTATGAGATTATTCAAATTCTCAATTTATTATTTTGGCGTATTTTTTAACGGATTTAATAAAAAAATTATAGGATCAAAGTGAACGTCATTTGAAAGTGTATGTATTCAAGAGTAAAATATAAAAAAAATCATGTAAATATCTTGAAAAACAAAAAAGTTACAGATTTATGACACGAAAATGGCCTAAAGTCCACATAGTGCGGCGGCTGGCTCGTGGCGGCAGCAGACGGCGATCGTGGCGGATCTGGAAATCTTCGCGGTTGTTGTTGTTGTGGTTGGTTCTCCTCGGCCCCGCTCTGACTCCTTGTGATGACCATAGTTTAAGTTAAATGTTACGTTAAGTTAAATCCTCAAATCAAAAATTAATCTTCAAATATTCGTCTTCAAACTCCAAATATCTTCAGAGTCTTCACGACTCTTCAAGAATCTTCGGTAGGTTTTTCAGGCGAAAAATCTGCGAATCCTTGCTTCCCTCTTCGTTGGTGTTGTCTTGTATCTTCGAGTCCAATCTTCTAATCTGAGTCCGTCGATCCCCGGTGTTGAATTCCTTTCTTCCAAAATTCTATGTTCGGCTTGATAAATTTTCTTCAAAAAATTTTCTATGTCCTTGGCTCGATGAAATTATTCTATGTCCAGTGTTCAGTAAATTTTTCTAAGTCCAGTCTTCAATAAATTTTTCTATCTCCTTGGCTCAGTAAAATTTTTCTATGTTCCGTCATCAATAAATTCTTCTAAGTGTCGTCTTGATTGTTTTCAACTGGTATTGGACTTCGAAAATTTCTTCAATCTTGTATCTCGGATCACACGCGACTAACTCACTAACTTGCAATCCGGATCGCAAGGACCACGCACTACTGTATGGGACTGTATTTTTCCACTAGGTTTTCACCGCCGGCTCTGATCAGACTCGAAGATAGCAAGGTTACACCGATTCGGGCAGAGCTGGGGCGTATAAAAATAACACTGATTTGAGGAGAACATTTTTCACATTAACTCGTTAGCTTACCTGGCTCAGGGCAATGCCGTATAGAGAGCACAAATGTACTCTTCTAATTTCCATATAAGCTATCTCTCTCTTATTTCTCTATACGGCTATTTTTCCGTAATTTTCCCTAATTTCCCTTTATTTCCCTTGAGCCAGGATAAGTGAAACGCATAACGTGAAATTCTTTATTTACCATAAAACAATACATAATCACACAGTTTACATAGATACTTAGTAACACATAAGCAAAATTACAAGTATAAGAAAAACCATATATTTTTCACCATTATAATCTAATTTTCTCTAAAACCATTTACATTTCTATTTACCTAAATGTTATTTACTTTAGCCACTAATTTTTCCTATGTACAACACTAATTTTCCAAGTGAAATAAGCTACGGTTAAGAAATTATAAAGAAAATAAACTCGTGACTTTAAAACAATTATTTACCGCTATTCTAATGAACTTAACACTTATGTACAACACTTATATTCACTATTTTCACTCTTAAAAGTTTATGTACTATTTACTCACAGTTTTTAGAAACGTTTTAAAGCACTGATAAGTGTTCATTGTCTTTAAATTCACTTTAAAACACAGGCGAGGCCGCTGTCCTTAACAATAGTCTTCGAGTAGTTTGTAAGAATTTTACATTACCTGTCTTGTAAATCTGTCTGCACTTTTGGACAACTATTTGAAACCATGTGCCGTAATGAAGACTGCTTCTAATCTGCCTTAATTTTTTGGATATTTAAAATCATTAGCCGGGATTCTTGTAACGCAGTCCTATTAGCTGAAATTTAAAAAACAATAAATTAATCTTTTCTGACTAGGTTTTAATGATAGATAAAAGAACACTAACATATTCTTACATTTTAATAGTAAAATGTCTCACATTAATTAATGAATTTTATGGAGGCAAATGGACCTTGCCAGATATTGGGCAAGGGCCCAAAAAATAAAAGAAAAAGTTCTTTCAGTAGGTAAATGTTGTATTATAAATTTATTAAGTAGGTACACATACCTTTGCCCGTTCTTGCGGGTTCTTCGGCGTTAAGTATGAGCGAGCATTTTCGCCATTATCTTGATGAAAGAGCTCGTTTGACCTAACTCTTCCGAGAGCTAGTACCTAGGTCTTTGTATTTTTCTTAATACTCCAAGAGCAGCGTCCGCGACCGTTCACCGTTGTTCAACGACGGCATTCACAGTATAAGAAGACGACGGTTCCATAATTATTCACAGATAAGAAGTACCTAATTGGAATAAAATAAACGAAAAACCAAGGAATGGATGTCAATAAAATTATTAGTAACTTCCTCTTCTTTTAAATCCATAAACCACAAATTTCAAAGCAATTAGTGCGGGGCGCAAGTAAAATAGATGTCGATTATGCTAAAATCACAGATATTTTACAAAAATACTAGGTTCGCATCCCTAATGTCTACCAAAAGGTTACGTTCCGTTTCGTTCGAGTTTCGTCTGAGGTTGAATTACTTCAAGAAGGATAGCGCGATACTGAAATTTGTTCAGACGCACCTCAAACGAACCGTAACTGAAACGCAACCGAAGCAGAGATGAACCTGATTTGAAACGTTGAAAAATAGCGCGATTGGGGTGCAGATCGTTTTATAACATTAATTTTTATGTCATAAATAAGTCGTAATTTAATAAGTAGTAATAAAATTAAATAAGTAATTAGTAGTACCTTACTTTACTCTACAGTAAAGGTATTCAAAACTACTTATGAAATATACGAGCGTACTATAGCGGACAGCGGAAGTGTCTGTTTGCTCCCTTCGCCCGTGTAACCGGAGGTCCCTGGTGCAATGAGGCGAAGAATCTCATCGGTAGACTGCTGGGCCGACAGCTGCGAGACAGTGACAATGACCCCGCTCCGGAGCATACAAGTACCCTCCGGAGCTGGTTCAGCATGTTCAGCGCAACACGTGCCCAGGACCCCAATTCTTGTATTTAAATTAGGCAATTTACTTTCAATTAATTATAAATGAATCGTCTTGATATCATAAACTGGTTTTTAGGGTTCCATAATACTCAAAGAACCCTCGTAGTTTCGCTGTCCGTTCGTCTGTCTGTCTGTCCGCTCATCTAGCTTCTATAATTTGGTATAGTTATGTAACGTGTATAGATCTCAGTTTTGGCAATAATTTAATATTTTAGGGTTAGCTCTCCATACATGTGAAGTGGGGAAGAAAAATATTTTTTCATTCTACCCCATCGTGTGGCATCGTTGAATATGTTTAAAATAAAGGAAAAGTTTCATACATGACTTTTTTACAAAGTCAACCATTTTCGAGTAGGTAATCGGCCTCTAAAGTGGTTTATAGGTTGGTCCTCCCCTGATATTTCTGATCTATGAGACTAAGAAACTTACAATTTTTCATGTATGATCATACTAAAACTCTTTAGGAATGTTATTTTGAGTGAAATCGGACAATAACTTTTCAAGTAATTCAAAGAAAACTTATTGCGCGTTAATAGATTCGGAACCCTCCTGACATGCTCTTGGTTAGGTTATTGGAGTTTGGACCTATCTAAATGCATTTGACGTTGTTTTGACGTTTATGAGAATATGTTTTAACATATCAAAACTGCATTGAAACTGTATTATAATAATCATATTATGCATTTAGTACAAAGCTATTAATTTAAAATTACAAACAGATACTTCAATACTATTTATTAGTATAGATAAACCAAGTGGTTAGATAAACCAAACTACTTTTTTGTAAAGTAGGTACATCATATTTTATTTATTTATTAATTACATCTGAAATTTTGATTTATTCTATAACCTATTTACTAAAGCTAAATATTAAAATAACACAAGAAACATAAAATTAACAATAAAACTAGAGCCAAATAAAAAACTAAAAATTAATACCTACTAATAAAAAGAAGACATCTATAAAATATAATCTATCTCTAAAAAAGTCTATAAATAGAAAAACTTTCCCAGGTCGTCCCCATCTGGCAGAGTACCTAGCAAACTGATAGCATTGCCTCGTTGGATAGCAATGGCTATCCGTTGTGCCAGGTAGTTCCCGGCTCTGGGGTCTCGGGTGGCTTCAGTAAGCTTTTTGGAGATTTCTTTAAAAAGCTTATGTGCGCCCGGACCCCATGCGCCTAGGGTTTCCACCCCAAACGGTTCAAATATAAGGTCTCCGCTAAGGTTCTCATATTTGCGCCATTTGAGGTTCTCTGCTTGGTTTGCAGCCGCGCCCGCACAGTTCGAAGTGCCCTGGACATGGGACGGAGCAAGAGTATCGACACAAGTAGCATCCCATACAAGAGCCCGTCCCACACTCCAAGGAACCAGGGTCATTCCATCAGGTCTCTTGCCATCGTCGCGCGCCAGACCGGAGGGCTCCAGTATAGCTGGCACACCGGCGGTGACAAGAGCCCGACGAATGAGGTCATTCAGACTGTGATGCCGGGAAATGCGTCCAGCGCTTCGTGAGCAGCACAGCCCGTGGTGACCGTGACTGTCTACGTTTGCGCCGCAAACACACTGATGAGGGACGACATGGGGGGCACCAAGACGCAGGGCAGTAGCTAGCCGAAATGTATTACGGCCCAGCAATGTATTGGCTGACGGTAGTGCCTGCAGCCAAACGCCCGACTCCCACTTCTCCACAGCCAAAAGACGAGCCCGCTCTACAGGACTGGAAGACGTGTTAAAAAGTCTATTCCATACCAGTCTACAGATGGGCTTGTCCCAAAGCCTTTGGGAAAATGTGTTCTCGGGCACATTGCTGCCGGCACTAGCAATGTCCCAGGCGTCCTTGGCCTCGTCCGCAAAAGGGATTACTAACGGACAGGATGAGCGCTCTAAAATTTTCAAAATTACTGCGTGGTTTGCGTGGACTGAGGACAAGAACGCTGGTAAGGCTACGTCAGACGTTTGTCGAATGCCCAGGCCACCGAATCTTACTGGAAGCGTTGCCTAAGTCCATGAGCGGTGGTCAAATTTTATAAGAATGGAAGAAAGCGTATGTTTTATGGTGTCGTCTAAATGTTTGAGAAGTTGGGGGAACTTCCAAAGTTGGCAACACCGCAAAACATAAGTAAATTTTGGAACAAATAAACAATATCGGATTAAGGTAATATTAATATTAATAATATCAATATTCATAATTTTGTACTAGCAAATCGGTACTAGCGAACTTGATAACTTTGGCAATAGCAAAATTTAAAAGACATTGATATCGGAGCACAAAACCCTGACGAGTAGTCATCATAATAATATATTGGTGTATTGTTTGAAGATGGTGGTGATGATGACGATGATGATTATTATAAGTGGTATGATGGCATATTATGCTTTCAGTTTTTTGAACAGCGCTGAAATCCCCAAACGTGTATCTATAAGGACTCAGATTTGGATCCAGGATATACCTTGGGCTTTTGTACCAAGGTATTATATCCTGGATACTTTACTTTTTGGTAGCATGTACTTAGATTACTTCAGAGAAAGTTGAAATCTCTATATGTGTCCATATAAATTTCGAAGAGTTCCCTCGATTCATCATGGATCTCATCATCTGATCACCACGTTGGTGACTAAGGGACAAATTTTGGAATTATAACCTTTACAACAATAAAATAATTTTACAAATAGGTTCACAAATGGCAAAGTAATGTTCAAAGATATCCGTGTTGGTGTAAAATACTAAGAGAAATCATCACAGTGTAATGATGTTGATGATGATGATGATTATCGTAATTGATACAGTGGCATATGCTTGCAGTTCTATAAATAGCACCGAAATCCCCAAACATTATCTATACTTATATTATAAAGCTGAAGAGTTTGTTTGTTTGAACGCGCTAATCTCAGGAATTACTCGTGTATCTATAAGTTGTCAGGAGTTCGGTTGTGTACTTTTGGATCCAGGGTGCAAAATCTTACTTTTTGGAAACATTTGCTTAGACTTCTTCAGAAAAAGTCGAAATCACCATATATTATGCCCATATAAATTTCGAGGTGTTCCCTCGATTCCTCATGGATCCCATCATCTGTTAGGTCACCGCTTTTTAAAAAATTGAATCAACTTGGGCCCCTTTACACCAAAAAAATAAAAATAAAACAAACATACTTTTTGAATAACATTTTTGCCCAATACCCATGCATATAATATACTATTTTCCCCATCTGACGATATATTTTCCTAATACGATTTCGATTTCATTAGCCGGATTCGCAAATGAAAGCATTTCGGTTGCATATCGCTTATTATGAGATTACATGATTCTCCGATTGAAAATCACCATTTACAAGTGAGTGAGCTTGACTGCTTACTTATTCCCCACGGCCGCTGCGCCGCCCGTGCCAGTGGAAAATTACCAAATCATACATTAGCAAATAACCAATATGACTGCCTGTCTACCTTTGCTATCTTATTAGTATAATGTTCAGGTATTCATTAAAATTTATTATGTAATTTACTTTTTTATGATAATGGTTATAATTAATGAAAATTGATCGGTAAAAGTTTTACTCCTGTAAGTACAAGTTTGTTGGTATTTTCAAAATATGCAGTGCAAATTATTTTTAATGCTCAAATGCACGGTATTATTTGAATTCCAAAATAATTTTGTGAGACCCCAATAAAACTTGTTCTAGAGCTCGAGCTAATATGCAAACGTAGAGTACAATCGAATTCAAGTAAATTTCTGTACAAAAAAACACGACGGCTCAACAAGTTTTTCCTTTTGTGTTCGTTTCATAGAACTAAAACAACAATAAAAACCGATGAAACCATAACGTGACAATCTCTGAAAATAATAAATCCAATTATACCGTACAAGCGCGTTTTCAAATTTACAATCAAGAATGTATTTTGTAACAATCGAACAAATTGACTGGATGCCCGGAGCTGTAAAACAATAGCACAATCATCATCATTTGGTTACCCCACACAATTATATTATTCCCAATAAAAATATATCGATTGTTATAATTTTTGGTCATGTTCTGCCGGCGAGTTAAATAGCACTACAGAGTTGAGATTTCATGTCAATTACGGGTTAGTATGCATTGTTCCCATGTTCAGTACGTACATGCTTTTTATCTCCTCTTTTGCTTTTTCCACACAAATATTATTAATGAATTGATATAATGAATAATTTGAAACAAAACAAAATAACAATTACATATGGGGCCAATGTTGATTTTTATTTAAAACTTTCAAAGCTACGAGTTTTTAGATCTACGATGATATTGTAATTAGTAGGTAGGTAATTAAATTATAGACTTTTTTTTTTTCGCTTACATTTTGTGGAATGTACCCAACTAGCACACTAGTGGAAATAGCAGCCTATTTTGCAACTTTTAGCTGTACAGTAGCGCTTTAGGGGTTCAGAAAGTGATTTTAAGTTCTACTATTGCTTCCGTAACTGCTCATAGTTATAAATATCACTAGGGGTAGCAGAAAGTGAACCAAATGCCACTATAGGCTTCATAAGAGTTCATGTTACAACCCATTTGCCGTCTATAGCTTTATAAGAGATATAAAACATGTATGTTAAAGCTTAAAGCTGCTAAAAAGCCGCTATTGCCGCTGCTGTACGCTTCAGAACTGCACAAAGACTATAATTGCAGACTTTTTAACGGAACTGTATAAAATATATATTTATCACTGTTCTGCCACTGAAAGTTATATTGCAGAAATTAGGTATTTGTACTTTTGCGCAGACTTAGTAGCAATTTGATCGACTGTTCTACTAATAGCGACAAGGCTTCACAATAGAAGCAGGAGCGTAACGGACAGGGCGCTGGTAAGGGTTCTGTAGCTTCTTCATATATATATATATATATATATATATACAGCATGGTCGGTTATCAAAAATAGATATTCTAGGAGCGTAATCAGTGTTCGATTCTCGTTCCAAAAATATATATAACATGTGAAGTCGATGTTGACCAGATTATCCTATAAAATACTTAAATTCGATTCACCACCGCGCGCCCGTACTACACGACGAGCGCGTGACCTTGAAGCCGGCGGTGTTGTACGGCAGTGTGATGTGTCCATACGAAGTGCGAGTTGTCAGGAAATATTAATCATGTTATTTTTGTGTAAATCACGAACATTTTTAGTTATGCGTACTGCCATTACTTAAGTAATAGTGTGGCCTAATGTTGGGTTAAATATTTAATTCTGATAACCAAGCACCCTGTATATATATATTGCCGTCCACAATTCCGTCGTCTGTGGACTGATTTTCATAATTCTTTTTTTGATGTAGAGGGTATAATCCTAAGTTGGTCCCGTTTTAAAAAAAAAGTGGTGACCTGATGATGGGATCCATGAGGAATCGAGGGAACTCCTAAAAATTTATCCTGGATCCAAAAGCACAGAACAGAACTCCTGACTCCTAATAGTTACATGTTTGGGGATTTCGGCGTTGTTTAAAGAACTGCAAACATATGCCACCATGTCAATTAGAATAATCATCATCATCACCACCATCACACCATACGTCATCACATATAAAAGGTACTTATAGTATTTTACACCAACACGGAGATTTTTGAACATTACTCTGCCGTTTATAGACCTATTTGCAAAATTATTTTGTCGTTGTAAAGGGTATAATTCGAAATTGGTTTTTTAGTCACTAAAGTGGAAACTTGATGATAGGATCCTCGAAATTTATATGGACACATATAGTTATTTAGACTTTTCCTGAAATAACATAAGCATATGCTACCAAAAAATAAGATTTTGCACCAAAGTATACCCTGCATCCAAAAGCACTGAACAGAACTCCTCAGTCCATAAAGATACGCGTTGTAAATTTCGTCATTGTTCAAAGAACTACAAGCGTATGCCACTAACTTACAGTAATCATCATCATCATCTTATTTACAATACCTAATGGAATCTTAGCGCTTATTCAAGAATTATACATTCGATCGTTTATTTTAAACGTTATTAATAAGAGATCAAACGAACTTACCAAGTGAAGTTCGATCATTATTATATGAATCGCTTCATTTGAAGATATAAATATTCACAACGTAGTCCCCTTAACCTACAGGTGACTTTATGCACGCTTTAAAAGACATTTTAACAACTAGTCTGACGAGAGTTAGCTATGATTCATGAAACGACTTACTCCTACCACCATCGAAGTAGTGGATGGGGTAAACCATTACCTTGAGCTCATTCTTTTTAGAGTGAAAGGAAAAACCTTCCACATTAGGGTATCTGTGGAGGGTGGGTAACGGATTATATCTTCAAATGAAGCGATTCATATAATAATGATCGAACTTCACTTGGTAAGTTCGTTTGATCTCTTATTATATTTCATCGCTTCATTTTTCAGATATAAATATTCACAACGTAGAATTTTAGAGCAGGAAGTTTTTCCTTGTAATAAACCAATAAAATACATTTATAAAAAAATATATTTTTATTTTATACCCAAAAAATCAAAATGATTATAAGAATTTTAGCAATTTGTACTTAATAGTAAAAAATCATTAATTACTAATTTTTCGAAAGGCAAGCGGACCTTGCAAAACTTCCCTCGTCAACCAGGGTTCTATTGTAAAATCTCGCAAACATATTCGACGAGGGAGTCCATCCGGCAGCCTTGCGGATAGCGTCGACGCTGAGGCCCGCACGGCCTGCGGCCGATGTGGAGGCGTGGCGAGTGCTGTGCGCGCCGAACGTCGACACATCCACTCCGCTCTCCGATAGCACTTGCTTAATCCATCGACTAATTGTTTGTGAAGTGGCCGGTTTGTGTGGTGGTTTGTGAGTGAGAAACAATCTACCTCCATTGCCTGTTCTCTTACTTTCAGTAACGGAAATATAATCTTTTAATACAGTAGCTGGACAAATATTCACATTATCTGTAAAGAATGGTATCAGCAGTAGAGGCTGCTCCCGGCCCGGAGCAGAGGTCTTTATTATATCCGTAATTAAAATCTTTGCGTTATTATCAGAAAACGATATATTCTCTAGCTTAATTAATGATAGGGTTTGTACTCTGTGAGCTGTACAGAGGGCTAATAAAATTGATAATTTTTTTGTAATTTTTTCCAAATTTAAAGTTGTGTTGGGATACCATTCTGCTATGTGGTTTAAAACAATTTGAGGGTTCCAGGTCTGTGTATATTTGGGCCCTTTTGGCCTTAATTTATAAGCTCCTTTAAGCAATCGACTTACATTTTCTTCCGAACCAAAGTTGTTTCCAAGAAGTAAAGATAGCGCCGATCTGTGAGTATTGAGACTTCCATACGAACAACCTTCATTAAACTGTATCGCCAAAAACGTTAACAAAGACGATACAGACGATTGAAATGGGTTAATATTTTTATCGTCACAAAACCGCCACCACGCCTTGTATGTAACATTATATTGTTTTACCGTGCTATCTGAGAGCGATGCCAGCAGGAGGTCGACGGCCTCTCGTGGACATCTTCGGGAAAAAGCCTGCCGGAGACTTTCGCGACACCCAAGGTAAGGCTCGCGTGTAGAGGGTGGTATTCCCTGGAATGTGAGCGTAAAAGCTTTTTATTAGGGTGTAAGAAAAGAATATCAGAATCTAGTAACCCTTGCAATAGGGGGAACCATGGCTGAGAAGGCCAATAAGGGAACACAAGGATTCCGTGTGCCTTATCGTCTATTATTTTCCTTAGACAGTTTAAAATCATAGAAAATGGGGGAAATGCATAAAAGTAACATTTACCCCAATTTATAGTAAAAGCATCTACAGCCATCGCTTCTGGATCAGGTCTCCAGGAAACGTAGTTATTGCATTTGGCATTGGTGCGGGAAGCGAATAAATCAGCGTCTGGCTGACCGAAATGTGCTACAATATTTTGAAAGCTAATCATCGAGAGTTCCCATTCAGTGTCAGGATTTATAATCCTAGATTCTGCGTCAGCCCGATTCTCTTTGGTATTAACATATGACGCATATATCAAAATATGACGCTTCTCACACCATTGCCAAATTTGTCGAGTGATCTCGTTTAAGTGGGGGAACTGTATTCCACCCATGCGATTTACGTAACTAATGGCTGTAGTGTTGTCTACCCGCAATAGTATCGCGCAATTACTTTCCTTAGCTGCTAAGCTTTTGAGTCCGAGAAGAATCGCTAGTAATTCCAAATAATTTATATGATAATTACGTTCACTACTTGACCACCAACCGTGGGCGCGTTCGTTATTACTGACTGCGCCCCAGCCAGTTCGCGAAGCGTCTGTGTAAATTTCCATTTTGTAACTAGCGTTTCGTATCGGATGTGATGTCGTTTTAATATTATTTATCCACCAAGTAAGGTCCTCGAGGATATTACTAGGTAAATTGATTTTACACTCATAATCTAGATTTTCTAATAGTGCGAGATATTTTTGACGTTCTAATAGCTTAGTGTACAACCAACCGTATTGTACAGCCGGACACGCCGCAACCAGATTACCGATTAATTGAGCAAATTCTCGAATAGTACATTTAGGTAAACAAATAAACTTTTGGACTAATTGCGCGATACTGTTACGTTTACTATCTGGAAGTAACATTTTTAGATTCTTAGTGTCAAAGAGAAAACCTAAGAATTTACAAACTTGCTTGGGTTGCAGCGAACTTTTTTCAAAATTAATCACGAAACCCAGGCAACGTAATAATTTCAAAGTTTCCTTCACGTTAGATAAGCAATCGTTATAATTGTTACCGATACAAAGAATATCATCTAAAAAAATTACAGAATTAAAACCTGCACTTCTCAAGTAAGTTATGACTTCTTTCATAATTTTAGTAAACACCCTAGGAGCAACGGATAGACCGTAAGGCATTGACGTAAACTCGTAGGTTGTGGTCAAATTACTACTTTTAAATTCAAATCTTAAATATTTTCTGTGTTCAGTATGAATTGGAATTAGTAAGTAGGCTTCCTTCAAGTCAATTGTTGCTAGATACCCATTTTTAGGTATTAATTTAGACGCTGTTCGGTAATCTTCCATTTTAAAATGGAACTTTGAAACAAAATTATTAAACGATTTTAAGTTTAATATAAAACGCTTACCCCCGTTAGTTTTGGGAGCAAGAAATATTTTTGAAACAAACTGGTCTTTACTTGATAAACATTTAGTTATGGCACCTAATTCAACTAGTTTTTTAATTGCAGTTGTCATTTCCTGGTGTTCTGATTTTGAAAAGGTATTACAAGGAACTTTAGTTTGACAAACCTGTTTGCAAAGCGGTATGTAAAGACCATTTTGTATCCAATTCAAAATAACTGAGTTAGACGAGATTCTCGTCCAACAATTATAAAAGTATTTAATTCTGCCTGCATGTACCTGAGTCACTGCGGCGCCGGAGCACGGGGCTTGTTCGCTGTCGCAGGTTTCGGCGCAGACTGGTGTTGCGTCGGGTTCGCGTACGGACGGCGGCTCTGCATCGTTCTCTTCCCACCTCGGCTGCCTCGATTCGATGCATACCGGGGTGGGCCCGACCAGTTTCCCGAATTATTGTAAGATCGGTTATTATTTGGTTGAGAGCCGGAAGGCCTCGGATTGGTCTTTTTAATTTGTTGGCTTTGTCGTTCGATTGCTTTCGCGGCCTTGATTTTTTCAGGAAGTTTGTTTCCGAACAGTGTATCGTCTCTAACTGAATCCTGTATGACGTGAAAAAAATTCTTTTCTAGATTTGGTGTGATAAGCTTTATACGGTTATTCGTATTGGTGGTGTGCAAATCCGAAAGCAAACGGCAGGCATTGCTAAGGTGGTGGATGACACTCTTCTTATCGTCCCCACTTAAGAGAATGTCCATAGCTCTGTTAATAGCTGTTATGCCCGACCCAAGTTGTTGTTGGTGGGCTATCAATATCTTATCTCTGTTCCTTGTCGAATCAGAGACAGCCGCTGATATTTCGGCGTTAAGTTTAGGCGCTTGTAGCAGCCTACAGTTATCGGGAATAAGGTATTCCTTTAAAATTTTTTCTTTTTTCTCTTTTGGTAAGCCTTTGACCAACAGAGGGAGCCATAATTTAGCTAAATTCTCGTGAATTTTTAAGCCGAACTCTGGAGAATCGCCGGTGGACTCACCGAGAGCTTCTAATATTTCAGGGTCCAATTCTGGATCCGCTGACTCACCCGTTGATACTTGTTCTGTCGAAACCGCCTCTAGGGCCGGTTGTTCTAATGTTTTATCTAAACCGACCTCTGGTACAGTCTCTGGTTCCAGCATGGGTTCGGATTCCAGGTTGATCTCGGGCTCCAGTATGGGCTCTGGATCTACGATAGATGGGGCGAGACTCCATGGGTCTAACCCAGATTTATTGGCATTATCAACGCCTAAAACAAAAAGTTTAAATGATTAATAAACATTTTGTAGATCACTTCAACGAACAAGGCTCACGGCCTGCCCTGATGAAGGATTTCGTTTGAACGGACGAGGCTCACGGCCTGTCCTGATCAATTTTATTTTATTTTTAATTATAGAACACTTACAGTTGCAGCAGAACGATATTTGAATTATAGATCGTTATAATACGAACACAAAATAGGCCTACCTTCAGTATCAGAAGAATCCGATGACATGATGCGTTTTTGGCGATGGCGTTCCCGTAACTTCCTAATCTTACGTTCGTAACGAATGATTTTCTCCTCTGCGCTACGTTTTGGCATTTTAAATTATAAGAACAGAAAAATTAAAAGATAAACTAAATTTAAATAATTTTAACTTATTACAAAGATGCGTGCTGTCGTCACCGTGCACGAAAAAGGAATGAGCTCAAGGTAATGGTTTACCCCATCCACTACTTCGATGGTGGTAGGGGTAAGTCGTTTCATGAATCATAGCTAACTCTCGTCAGACTAGTTGTTAAAATGTCTTTTAAAGCGTGCATAAAGTCACCTGTAGGTTAAGGGGACTACGTTGTGAATATTTATATCTGAAAAATGAAGCGATGAAATATAATTTATAATGAACAACAAAATCAACAAGAACTTTGCATCTGTATTCTGTCCATCATCAAGGAAAAACATGGAGTGTTACACTGACCGAACAAATATATGTAAAATAAAAGATTCAACGGCATAACCAAACTGGACTAAAATTATTATTTTTAATTAAAAAATTCAAACTACTTCCAAAGTAAAAATACACAAAAAAGTATGAAATAAAACTTATTTTCTAAATAAGTCCTCTTTTAAATTCGGCTAAAATTTTAACTATTTCTCTACTCAATCTTCTTAATTTTGAAGTCGGTTCCAGCCCAAACAATATTTTATAGCATATTATAATATATTATAACAATTAAAGGAGCGAAAAATATAGAAACAGGGTTTTCAACGAGTTCTACGGATCTCTAAACAAGTAACCATTCGTGTGATTCGATACCTGCAGTAAGTACGAAATAAAAGTGATTTTAAAGACTATAACTGCATTAGTGCCTTAGGTATTACTTGGACCTTCAGAAGAGTGAAACTTAACGCTTTGACGCGCAGAGAGGAAGTATTAAGGTTGAAGTTGCAAGTTAAAGCTGCTTCTCATAGACGCGATGTTTACAAGACAATTATTTATCATTACTTGAGAAAATTAATGGTTTTTATCACAATTTGTAGTAAAATATAACTAAATAGAGAACCAGCAACTTACTAAATACAAATGTAGTCAAGTATGTAATTGTAATATCGTGTAGGTTTGTAATATAATATTATCTATACATATAAAATCCTTTGTCCTGAATGACTGACGGATCAACGCACAGCCTAAACCGCTGATCGTAGAGACCTGAAACTTGCAGGGCTTGCTCTTTGTAATGCGTAGGCATCCGATAAGAAGGGATTTTTCGAAATTCGACTCCTAAGGGGGTGAAAAGGGGGAAAACAGTTTGTATGGGGCAACGTGATTCCTTGGTCCAATCTACTTCATATTTTGCACAAACATTATGTTACAGAATTGATGGAATTCGTGTATCATAGTTTATTGAAATTCGTCCCCTAACGGGAATAAAAAGGGAAAGAAAGTTGTTTGGGAGCGATTTGCTTTAAAGTTGATATAAATACTCCTTAGTGCTTTTGGTTTAAAGCTCCCATTCACAAGTGATTGATCGATTTAGTTTTTACAATTTAAACATTTATTGGATTTGTAGTTGCAAGGAAATTGGTTTAGATAAAAATTGAATATAGCCTAAGATCCTAGGACCGCCTTACTACACTTTTTATATGAAACTCGTATATATATGAGTAAATTTTGTTCCGATTTTTGACGCCCGCAGCAAAAACTAGCTGGTAGGTCTTACACTAATTATTTTGTGTAATACTTTATCGTTAGCAATTTACTTTCAAATACGAATTAATTTCCAATTTGATCGAAGCAACCAATAGCCCGTGAGTGGGGAGCTTTATTTTTATTTTGACATAATATTATGTTGTCATCATGTTGAAAAATAAATCTGACAAGAATGCGAAAGTTTGATGAAAATCTTTGTCTTCAGTCTTTGAAAAACTAGGCACCTAAATATTTGCGATTGCTGCATTAATAATTATATTCATAATACTTATTATATTACATACTATTTCAGTTATTTTGTTATTATTACAGAATATTTTGAGTGTAGGTATAATTAAATTTGTTTCTCTTTTGTTGTTATATGTAATAGGTACTTAATTTATTTGTGCTCATAGATATATAATATTAAAAAGAGGTTTGTGCTTGATTTATCAGTGTTTAATACATATGTTTTTAGTTTTTAACCCAAAACCATAGATGTATAATATTAAAAAGAGGCCCAAAACAATGACTTTTAAGATTTTCTTAAAATATTTTTGATCTGTACGTTTGTGCGCGCTAATCTCAGAAACTATGCAATGGATTTTTATAAAATTTGTTACCGTAGTAGTTTAGGCCTTGGATAAACACATAGGACTCGCTTTTTATCGTGGAAAATTGTTGGGTACCTAACTACCTACGGGTTCCACGCGGATAGGAATTAGGATAGCTCTGCTTATCATTTTATGTAGGTATTTCAATTCAATCGGTTCATACCTACAAAAAGCTTTATCAATCTAAAAAATAACGTAGTATAAAATGCTATAAAATAAGCAGATATTTGAATTGGTTAAAACTTTACCTAGGTTAATCCTAATCATTAATGTGTATGATTATTATATGAGGAATAAGTGAGAAGCTATATAGCTTTGTGGTCGTACTGCTAACTCATTTCTCTCTCAAACTCTGTCGTGGTCCCAACTAGGATAGGCGATCACAATCCAAATTATTTTTATTAAGTTCAAAGTCCACAACGTCTTCCCATTCAAAAGATTTTCGAAATCGTTAAAATACTAATTATCGACTACAAAGAAATCCTTACTTAATATTATACCTAAACGCGAAAGTTTGTATGAACATAATAATATCACAGCCTATGGAACTTACCTACAGTCATCCAACGGACACGTCTAGACAGAGCAATCGTGCGGGGCGTGCGGGGTGAGAGAGGGGCGGTAGCGAGCCCAAGCTGCCATACACACGCTTGGGACACGTGAGCCGGGGTTGACGCTTTTTTATTTGATTGTTTAAGTGGTTTGCGTCAGTGTTTCGTTTGAGTTGTATGTAGGTACTTATTTACAATTGTTCATACTACATGTGCTGTAAGAGACTGCATGTCTGTCATGGCTATGATTAGTTAATGTCGTGTCAAATAGCAAGTCCTTGATGACCTAGGCTTGTGAAACTCTCGGAAAATAAGACCTGTGTATTTAGACTATGACTTGATGTAAGATTTTTTACATTTAAAACATTATTTTACATTTTTAAATATAAATATCAATTTTGATATAACATATCAAGCATAAATATCAATTGATATAATATATCATGCGAACCCTGAGTTTTTGTATACGCATTTGTATTTTTTATAATAAAACTCTTCATTAATACTTCTATATATATTATTTTTTTTGTTTGTTTTATTTTGTTTTATTCCTAGTACTCTACATACACATACTACGAATACACAAAATGTAGAACAGATTATAATAAAACACATTATTTTGACAACCCTGCAGCAATGACGAATACCTACACAAAAGCGGCATTTCGCGCGACTTCAAACGCGTTGGCCCACTGTATCTCTTTTATTGCGCTGTGATAATATGTTTAGTTTTTCATGCAATAAAGTAAAGTAAAGAAAACACGTAAAGAATTTTGATGAAATCAGGTATTACAGTAGGTTATGCAGAATTAACACAGAATACTTTTTGCAGCATATTAAATTTTATTTATGGTAGAGTTCCCGGTAGATTTCTTGAGTGTACCTACGAAGTCGCAGGAAATATTCAAATAAATACAACTGATACGGCTGTGCAGTGCCTACACCATTATATATTCAATTTTGGTACCTATTGGTATTTTCCCGAACAAGCTTTCCCTCTGACTTAAGCCCAATTTCACGCGAGCGAAGCTGCGGGCAAAAGCTAGTTTATATTATAATATTTTACGTTATTCTGAGGTAATTATTGAGGCGCGTTAAAAATACTCCAATAATATCAACTATATGCACGATGAACTGATCTGCGTTTTTAGCCACTAGCATATAATACAAAATATAGCTCCAAAATATTCACTTCACTTATTATTAATTTGTATTCAGTAATGTCTGACTCAGGAACAACAGATGTATTTTAATAAATGACAATGAAAAGACAAGGTGAATGATTAGTGATCCTTTTTCGTTCAGTGAAACCGGTCATTCATTCAATAAGTGCCACAAGAGCTTTAGTGTGGTGTTAATTATTAGTTGCAGCTCCTATAGCGCGTTTATGCCACTATTATGAAGTTCTAATGGAACTGTAGGTTGCAAAAAGTTGTGCTCCTTTGGCTGCAAAACGACTGCTTATGGTCTGCAGTGCACGCTCTGGAGCTTGAGCTTGACGCCTTTGGTAATAATCGGATTGGCTCCAAAGCTCTTAAGCAACTAGTTTGTGCTACTTGGGTAAGAACTAGCGTAGCTATTTAGTTTAAGGGTCCCACGGATGGTCGAGCTCCCATACAAACGTAGTTTCGTTTTCATTTTAAAACGGTACAACCAAACTTCACCAAACTTTGTACACATAATTCAATGCATCATATCTAGTCTTATAATTAGGTTTGGTTAGAAAATACTAACCAAGAACGAAATAAGAGCGAATTTAATTTCTGGAGGCAAAAATTAAATTCGCTCTTATTTCGTTCTTGGTTAACATTTTGTAACCAAACCTAATTATAAGACTAGATAGTATGCCTTAAATTATGTGTACAAAGTTTGATGAAGTTTGGTTGTACCGTTTTAAAATTAAAACGAAACTACGTTTGTATGGGATGTCGACCGTCCGTGGGACCCTTAAGTAACTTGTAGTAATAGGAGGTTCTATTCTCCATTGATTTCTAGGTTTCCCACGTTTGGACTAACGCCAAACAGGAGCTGAAGCCCTGTTGTAGATTGCAGTACTATTTAAAAGTTAAGTTTTGCTCAATTTATGGCAGCAAGTAAAAATTTTTGCAGGTCTTGTAAATTGATAGAGACTTAATGAGGCCAGTAGACACAAATGTATTCTACCAATGTAGGATTGTAAAATATTTTATCAAAATGGCTTAATGTGAACACGGCTTAAGAGTCAGGCATTTTCGACAATTCCACTGAATTCACTACAAACTTATCTTGAATAGACTATTTAGGTCTTTTTTCTCTTAGTAACGCTTTTGTAACTTGCATAATATGACAATTATCAACAAAAACCAATACAAAACATAATAAGAAAAGTTTCATTTAACTTGTACACATTTGCTAAATATTTTTGATATTTTTTGGCTTGTTCACAATATAAGCAAACAAAGTCTTACTTTGAAGCAGATCACATTTAAAAAAGAAAATGAGACGATTCATTTTATGTAATAATTTGTTTTTCTGTTATGAACCGAATTCGTCCGAAGCGGCAGTAGCTTTTTAGGTGAAATTTTATGTAATTTCCCCATTTAAAATAATTGCAAGGGACAAATTAGAACGCGTGTGATTATAAAAAAATATCTTACGTGCAGTTGGAATAGAGTATTTTAATTAGTCTAACATTTTGTCTGATAAAATTTCCACCTTCTACAATTGCACTGCTCTTCTATACACATCTGCTGGAAAAAGCATTCGAAGTAGGTAAAAAGTTGTCATATTTGCTACGAGTACTTCTACTATTAGCGAATGTTACAATTTTTTTTACCTTCGCTCCTCTGATCGAAATTATTAATCCTAATAATAAGAATCCTAAGATAATCCATAAGAATTCATACATGACATAAGTAGACAACTTTTCAGTTTGTTTTCATTAGATCAGAAAATACACGAAAAATGGCATATTAAGTTACTTCGGTCTTGTTACATTTATTCGAAGTTGAAATAAAAACTATATAGTGATTGGAGCCGTTTGGTGCGTGAGTGCCGTTACAGACAGACAGGCAGCGTTTGTAAACACCTATCAAGTTTAGAATGTTGTACTGGAATTTGTGAACTTGTGTAATTCGACGGCGACTCGCGTTACTAAAGCAAGCCTACCACCTAATATCTCTTATAATAGAATTAGTCGTTTCAGCCTGGTGACGTCCACTGCAGGACATAGGCCTCCCCCATAAATTTCCAGTGCGACCGGTCGCTCGCGGCTTGTATCCACCGACTCCCTGCGAATTTTCTCAGGTCATCTGTCCACCTGGTGGAAGGCCGTCCTACGCTTCAACGTCCAGCGGGCATCGGTTCTACGGGCTATATGTCCAGCCCATTGCCACTTTAACTTGTTAATGCGCTGGGCTATGGTAATTTTAGTTCTGCTACGGATTTCCTCATTTCTGATTCTATCACGTAGAGAGACTCCGGGCATAGCCCATAATAATAAATATAGAATTAGACAGATCTTATTTCCATTATTTCATTTCATATTGAAATAATATGTATAGGTAAGAACTAAGAAGTAAGGGAGTACCGCGTTATCTTATTTATAATTATTTCTCAATATTTCGTTTCCGTCTACCTCATTAGGATTAATAATTTTATGATAAACTAGAGGTCGCCCTGTGGTCGAAATTACCTCATTCATTTAGTTTGAACGTTAAAAGGTTTCTTTTATCTTTTAGATACAAAAAAAAAAAATGTATATTGACAACTGTCAATGTGTAACTAAATTGTATAACAACTGTCAACGTGTAACTAAAATGTATTTGTTAAATGCACGGTAGTGTGTGTTAATATTTATTATGAGGTAATGTGTGATGTTGTTATATTATTAATTTTATAAATTTCTAAATATTATTCAAATTTTAGCTTTCCACATAAGATTTAACTGTGCCAAATGTCATACTCCTCTGTTTGCACAATTATCGTTAAACTATACCTACTGAAAGTTATTACTTCACGTATAATATACTTATATATTATGATGATTATGATATATTACTAGCTGATGCCCGCGGTTCCGTCCGCCTAAGTACAGTTACTGTAACCGTATACGTCCCGTGATAAAAAGTAGCCTATGTCCTTCCCCATGGTCTACTTTATATCTGTGCCAGATTTGATGATAATCGATTTACAGTTTTTACGTAAAACTGTAAATAGATTATTCCACGGGAACCGTACATTTGCCCGCGATAAAAAGTAGCCTATGTCCTTTCTCCGGCTCTAGATTATTTGTGTACAAAATTGCATTTAAATCGGTTCAGTAGTTACTTTCGCATTTTTAATATTATAGTATGGATAATGACTGCAAAAGTCCGAGTGCAACATTTTAGAAGTCAGTAAAATAAATATTGAATTGAAACTAAAGTACAATACGTCAAATCTTTTTTGTATTAAATCAGATTATTAAATCTTATATTACTAAGGAGAATGTAACAATATTTACTGTAAATTCAGTATACAGTACTCATTTCACGTTTGGCGGTTTGGCTTTGAATCAAGAAATCAAGCAGGGCTCTAACACTTTCATTGCAGAGTAAATACAATGAAGTTGATTACTTCTTTTCCAAATATCATACAACTCTTTTCTCGATTTTAAAATGTATGGCTTAAACGAAAAAGCTTTATTATGCTAACTATTAATCAAAAACAGCGAGTCATTTTGTAAATAAAAGACTCACTTTTACTAATTATGTCTTCAACCAAAAATGTCTTATTGTTTTGAAAACTTCTCAAATAATCACTCAGTAAAACAAAATGTAAAGTACAAAAGAAACACTATCCAAAAAAAGGAAACAAAACAACGACATTAATCCACAAATGCGAAAGTAAAAATAATGAACATCAAGATTTCCATAAAAAAGGCTTAATCTTGTACAATTTTGTTCTTAGACAAAAATAATTGTCTTTTTAAATTTTCACACAGGCCGAGAAATCTTTTGCCATCACTATATTTAAAAGATAAGCGGTGACTAGAAAATATAAAGTGCACAGCTGTAACATTAAAATTCTGTTTTGTAAACGACCCGTTTCATGTGTAACATTTTCATTCCGTTGAGTAACACCGACCCCATTTATGTGTAACTTATTCCGTTGTGTAACCACTAACCGGCCCCTTTCGTGTGGCCGACTTCATTTTGCTCAAAGGGGCCACACGTTCGAATCCCGGTAGGTATTTTACATATTAAATAGAGCGCAAAATAGGAATTGAGGAAGGTTCATAATTAAAGAACAAATTAACTTTTAATTTTATTACCGGTAGCAATAAAAGTGTTTTAGTGGTGCCTTTTTATGTATCTACTTAAATATGCTCAATTTTACTATTTTATTTAAATAGGACAAAGCCAGATCAATACATTCTGTAGACTGAAATTAATTACCATCAGGTGAGCCCTCTCGTTAGCCACATCCAATTTAAGTTTTAGATACAGTTTTTATTCGATAAATCAATTGGTGTTCATTATTAGTTTTACAACTGTCCCAGAGCGCGCGAAACTTTTTTGACAACAGATATAGTTACAAACAATGGGGCTTATGGGAAACGTCGGGTTTTGTCAAACATGAACCTTTTGTTTCGTCTGTCGGTGCTTCTAAAGCTGGGTTAGAATGTGTGAATGGTTTTCAATAATTTATTATATGATAATTGTTGAATTGTATTGTGCAGTTTATATACGAACTTAATCATAAGCTGTTGGTTTTCCAAATTGAATAAATAAATAAATGAAATAAAAAAAAATGCTGTAGTTAATAAATTACACATAGTGAGTACCTATTAAGAAACGCACTCTTCACAATTTGTTTATGTTTGGTGAACCTTCATATGAAAGCGTTAGTGATAAAAGTGTACATCCTAATTTAACAAGTATGCATAATAATTCAATTTTTTTAAGCTTATCGGCATAGTAACAATAGGTAATACACAGATCAACATTATTGTGCCCTGAGGCTATACTTTGAGATCTTAAAGTAGAATTTTTTACTTTTGCATTTAGTGCAAATTAAAATTGTCTTTTTGTTTATATAAATCAAGATAATGTTTGTTTATGTCAAATTAAAAGTAATGTTAAAGCAATACTGCTTTTAGACGTCGTGGTAAGGCTGGTCTCTATGTGTAGCACGCACGTCTCTACGTCCGCCGTCCTACGCGTAGCACGCGCGTCTCTACGTCCGCCGTCCTATGCGTAGCACGCACGTCTCTACGTCCGCCGTCCTACGCGTAGTACGCGCGTCTCTACGTCCGCCGTCCTACGCGTAGCACGCACGTCTCTATGTCCACCGTCCTACGCGTAGTACGCGCGTCTCTACGTCCGCCGTCCTACGCGTAGCACGCACGTCTCTATGTCCGCCGTCCTACGCGTAGCACGCACGTCTCTACGTCCGCCGTCCTACGCGTAGCACGCACGTCTCTACGTCCGCCGTCCTACGCGTAAAACGCACGTCTCTACGCACAACGTCCTACACGTAGCACGCACGTCTCTACGTCCGCCGTCCTACGCGTAGCCCGCACGTCTCTACGTTCGCCGTCCTATGCGTAGCACGCACTGTTCTACGTCTGTCGTAGCGCGGCGTAGAGCTTCCCTTTTAATTAGTAAGGACAGTAATATAATTAAAATATATTTATGGATGTACTATTTAAGCTATTTGTGTATTGATTCTAATAAAGAAACCTACAGTTAACATTTAATTTAAACATACTATCCCACTTCTATTAAAAATGTGAAAGTTTGTGAGGACAGATTGATGGATGGGTTTGTAGCTCTTTCATGCAATAAGTATTGAACGGATTTTGATAAAATTTGGTATGGTATAATTCTTAAAGTAATCCTTTATACCGAAAAAGTATAGTGTCCACGTGGGATACTGTATTCACGTAGGCGGAGCCAGGGGCCAAAGTAAAAATAAATAACTTAACCAAGAGCATGTCAGGACATGTCTAAGGAGGGTTCCGTAAATATAAACGCGTAAACATATTACGCGTTTATAGTTACGGATTAATTTCATATTATTTCAATAGTTACTGTCCGATTTAGTTCAATCATTGAAAAAAAAAAATCATCCCCCACTTCACACATGTATGGAGAGCCACCCCTATAATATAAAATTATTATTATTTTATGATGCCAAATCCTAGATCTATACACAATCTATGATTTTACCTAATTTCATCCATTTATATTTATAAATACCGATGCTAGAAGCGCGACAGACAGACATACAGACGGATGGATGGACAGAGCAAAACTATAAGAGTTCCTCAAGTATTTCGGAACCCTAAAAAAGTACCCCGCCTTTTGGCTTTACCGTAGTCGGATAACAACAAATTATTAGGAATGTTTAACGCTATTTACCTTCTATTTAGCTCAGTTCATTTCGATTTGATTGTTGATACATCAGTATGTCGTAGCTCGCTACTGAGGTCGGATGTGATTTATGCATAATTTATACTTGTCCTTCAGGCGCATGCTATATCTTTGATTATCCGAAGTAGCACAATCACGTGCACAATATCCCGCAATTAATTGTGCCTGCTGTTGCGGCTAATCGCTTACCATCAGACGATCCGTCCGCCTGTTTGCTCCCTTGACCGTAAAAATGTTCGTCGAGTAATTCAGAGAAAACAAACTTTCAGAAAGTTACCAACGCTTGGAGTTCATGTTGAAATACTTTTGTAATTATTGTGCAGTTAAGATGAGAGTTACGATGTAAAAATTTTACATTTCATTAAAATTTATTAACTAACGTAACGGGTCAGTACACAGAATCACAATATTGTCCGAGCCCGCAAATATTTACCGTCAGGAGTGCGCAACTTTTAAAAAAATACAAATAAAACACTCGCAAAAATTACAATTCACGCGTCTAAAAGTACACTTTGATGTTTACATTTATATTTACGGGCTCGTTAGTATATTCACTCATTTACAAATTGAATCACATATTCGGTTCATCGGGTTGCACGTGGAAGACTTCATACAAGTACAGTGTAACAGTTCACGGCCACTGGTGAAGAGCCTTGATTGCAGCCTTCCCCGGCACCCGGCTTACAGACGCACACATCCGCACACAGACGCACACACCCGCACCGCTGTGTGTGACGTCGACGTTTCAATTGCATAGACAAAACCAATTTACATGATAAATATAATCAATAGAGCAAGTTTACATTTCAATATACATTGTAATTTCAGCCTTTGTACTGTATATTTTTTAGAATCTGGATTTAAATATCCATTGCAGCGTGATAACTAGAGCGCGATATCGAATAGGAAAAGTTGAATTGGATCCCATACATGGGACATTACGTAATACTTACACATTTACATACATAGTACACTTGTTAAAATTCATTATGTAATGTTTTTGTATGCGACCCGGCCACAGTGGTGCTCTGATTATGTATGCCGCACTAATACGATTCAAACAATTCCTACGTTCCCTGTCCGTGTAAAAAAATTCAAGGGAATAAAATGAAGCCATGCCAAATAACGACGTAGAAAAATGTAGATTTAAACTTACGAATATTTATAGAATTCATGATCAGTTTATATTCAAAAGTTATTAGTATATTTTGTATCTTTAGATTTGTTTATTTAACACAGCGATTTTAAAGCTTATTCAAACCTAAGCTCGGAAAAAGTCAACCAACAGAGCGGAAGTTTGCAAAAGTTTAATACTTTGCCTACTTATCTATATCAGAGAAAGTTCTTCCAAGTTATTGTTAGCTCATTAATTGGTTTTGCACTTGATGTGTCATAGTAATTGCTAAGTAATGTATAAGTTTTACCAATTAGGATTATCAGCCGAATGAAACCACATCTGAAAGGTAGGAGCGTTTTACTGTAGTACTGTGAATTTACATAAACTTGAACATAGCAACAAAATGTAACCTGAAACTGTTATAGGGACGAGTAAAGTTACACGTGCCGTGATCGCTATTACTGACCTAATTAATGTGGTCCACAGTATCACGGCCCTCACAATGTAGTTAACAAACTTTTGTGTGTGAGCGTGATGTACCAGGGTCGCAGAGCCTGCTTCCGAGAAATGAAGAACGTTCGTTCTAAACTTGACCGAAGTAACACGTTTGAAAAGAAGATTATTACCACCACCACCCTGTAACGAGGGGAGAACTAAGCGCGACTAATTTACAAGGCACTGCACTGGTTTTTCAGCGGTAGTAATTTTGACATGCTTGGGCGAAATGCTCGTTCCTATGTTTTTAAGGCTGTAATTATCACGCAGACCAAACTCGAAAGCGTGCCTAATTTGAGCACTTTACATCGACGCGCGACGGTTGAGTAACAACATTAAAAAATGAAATCATTTAAGTAATAACACGACACAGAAAAACGTTAATGCACATACTCAATAGAAATATGTAGCATCGGTAATCAATTATTCATATGTGGGTTGGTTTTTAATACAAAAAACAGCACTAACGTCGATAAATTCAGGAAATGAATTTTCATTCCGTCTATTTACAGGTTTTCAATACTTTTTCAAACGATCCGAAGCAACTGCATAAAGCACACATCAATATGCGCGCACTATATCGAATCAAAATGATCTGCTTACATAACGTCAGTGTTTTATGAGACGAATTATCCGCTTCAAAGCTTTCGCAAACAAGATCGTTTACAGCGCTGAGAGAAATGTACCAGGAGCACAGCAGTCGGGAGGTGGTGCAGGGGGCGGCTTACACGTGGCGTACTCACACAGACGCGCGCGGCTGTGGGCGGCAGTGCATATTCTGTACAATTACAGGCGTGGTAGACTGGAAAACGCATTTAGCCGGAAAAGATGCATCCAATCGATACAATATGATATAAAATGTAATGTAAGTTTACACATTTTTTTAATCTTTTAAAATAATCCGTTTCAAAGGCTGCGAAAGTAGGTCACAAAGTTTATTAAGATAAAAAAGAAAAAGCTCTTTACAACAGGATAAATATAAAGAGGCCAAGTCGGCCTGAGTTCTAATGAAATGAAAATCCTTGAGTGAAGGTAGGTCTTGAGTTTCTTTCTAAAGCTAAATCGCAGTTAACGACTTTCAACTTGCGTTTCCGTCGTTATTAAGCTATGTAAGCTAACGGCATAAACGTAAGCTTAATTAATAATTTGATTTCGAAATTTCTGTCCCAGTTTTCAGTTTTAATAGCCCGAGACCCATTTCTTTTAGCATCTTAGAAGATACTTTATGTTGTGTGACTAAAGTTTTCTTAAGTGATCGTAAAAGCGTGCTTTTTCGGCTTGACTGTACAAGAAAATTGAAGCTTGTCGATACGATTATTCAATAAAGGTAATTGTACATACACTATGACCTACAATGTGTTATCATACGTTGTTAACGTATTTTAACCACTTAAACATCTACCAATAACTATTTGTTAAAAACGTCACATTTGTATTCCGAAAATCCAGAAAATGAAACCAAATGTGATGTTTTTAACAATAAATTAGAGTTAGATAGGTTATTAAAACCGTCAGTGAGTTAACATTTACTGAACTAGGTTTTTTAATTAAAAATATATTTGATAGGGTTTTTACGGTGCATAGATAGATGACACTGATCAATGAGCCCGTCCATGTTAATTTTACATGTACGGGTGGGTTGAAGGTAGTGTGACAGGTAATAAATAGGTCCCCATCAGCTCGATCAATGCATAGAGACAAGTTTGACGCGGACGTATTGCCTTCTTCGATAAATTGCGCGCTGGTCACTCGACACTTTTGCACGTGCATTATTTCTTGGTAAACAGCAAAACCGATGAAATGTCCATTATCATAATATTTTGACCTTTCTTGTGTTTGGAAAATTCATAGTACGTAGAGGCAATTGAACATCAACTTTTTTTTGTGGAAAGCTGTGCGGTGTGCCTCGAGTCATGTCTTTATTCACGTAGAATCAAAAGAAAAAAAAAAAGAAAATTTTCCATGGATCGATCTCGGATCTCGGATCGGATCTCCTTTTTGGAAGTCGGTAAAAAGTCCCCCTGTATGTCTGTATATTCTCAATTCAGTAATCACTAAACTGTAATTTTCTAAAGGCTTAAATAAAATATGCTGTTACTTTTCCGTCACATAAAAGTCTCGTGTCGCATCGTTTGTAACTAAAAGGATTTTAAGAAAACTATCTGGCAAATTTTATCAAGGCTCAAGAATGATGTGGAATTCCTTACACTAAGCCTTGATCGGCACGAAATGATTATGCGTCGAAAAGTTTTACTATTCCACGGTATCCCTGAGAGGCAAAATGAAAAACAGTGCGATCTGATTCACCAAGTCATATCGGATAAGATGAAACTCAGTGATCTTAGCACAGATTGCCTTCAAGTTTGCCATCGTCTTGGGATGTCGACATCTTCTAAGACTAGACCCATCTTAGTGCGATTTACTACATTTGAAGATAGGCAACATGTGTGGGATACAAAGACTTCTCTGAAAGGCACCGGTATCACTATATCAGAGTTTTTGACCAAAACTAGGCATAAAGTTTTTACTACTGCTCGCAGGCATTTTGGAATAAAAAACTGTTGGTCGAGTGATGGAAAAATTGTCATCATCCTCCCGGATAAGAGCCGTCGTAAAGTTGAAACTTTTGCATCTTTGGAGAAGATCATGGTCCAGTTCCCAGCCAGCTGTGAGGAGGCAGAGACTCATTACCAGGACCTCAAGGCTGGAAGATCCGTGAGACAGGCCCGGCGACGTCATTAGCGAATAACCTACAAATTGTTCATTATGATATTCTAAGTCATACACATTGTAAGTAGGCTTTAACACATCTTTGATGAGACCGTTATCTATTTGATTTATTATTTGTAGGTATGTTTAAAATTATAACAGTTTTATCGTAGGTAACAAACTTTCGTAACCATAAACTTTCCAATTTGATTGTCTTATATAATTCAAAATAGTTTACTCTTTACTGTCTATTTGACATTTGTCATTTGTGAAATGACAGCTATCTTGTTCTTCTTCCTCTTTTTTTTTTTTTCTCTTTATTATTTTGACGATTCTCCTGTAAGTACCTACCATAAACGTGTCTAGCAAATTCACAAATTAACCTATCATTTCCTTTGGATATAATTTTGTTGTATTTTTATTTTTAACTAAAAATGTTTTTAAGTTATCCAGTAAAATAATGGTTTTGTAATGACTAATGAGTACCTAGTGAGCCTCACATCCAAGCCCTAATATTAAGTAGGAATCTTTAATTCGTTTAGTTTTAATTTTATAATTATTTATTATTCTTATATATTATATTATTATTATTTAAATTTTATATTACAATTGTCATATCTATAATTAACTGGTATGAGTATGGATGACTTAAATAGTAGTTTTTTTTCCTGCTCTTCATCATCGAGTTTTGAAAGTGCGCGTAGTTCATCTCACTCTAATCCACCTCCTACTTTGTGTGATCAACTTTCCAATATTTTCCATCACCACAACTCTAACCTTAACATAGCACACATTAATGCCCAAAGCATTCCTAGTCATTACCCTGATCTCCTTGCTTCCTTCAGCGCTGCCAACCTTGATGCTATTTTAATATCCGAATCCTTCCTTAAGCCTTCTCTTCCTTCAATTCAATATTCTATTAACGGGTTTGTCCTCATCCGCAATGATAGAACGGGTAAGGGTGGCGGTGGGGTTGCCATATATCTCCGCGCTGATATTGATTATAGAATCTTGAATATGTCTCCTTCGTCTTATTCAGAATCAGCGGAATATCTGGCCATTGAAATTGTTGCTCATCATACTAAAATGCTCCTGATTGTGTTGTATAGCCCTAATTCTCGTATCGATTATTTTGACTCTCTTGACATTCTTCTTACAAATCTTCGTCCAAATTATCAACATGTCATAATCATGGGTGATTTTAACACTTGCCTGCTCAAGAATAACCATCGGTCAGGAAAACTACAGTCGCTTCTAACTTCCTACAACCTGCATATCCTTCCTTCCGCTCCTACCCACTATTCTCCTGACTGTACCCCCTCACTATTAGATCTTATGATTGTTTCTTCTCCTAATAACGTAGCTACTCATGGACAGCTTGATGCTCCTTTTTCATATCATGACCTTGTCTTCTTATCTTATAAAATAAAACCCCCTAAACGTAAACCCCAATCCTTCTTCCTACGTAGTTTTAATAATATCGATCACCAAGCGCTTGAACTCGATGCTAAAAATTTGGACTGGACATCTGTGCTTCAATGCTCAAATATAAACGACAAAGTTGAGTGTTTTAACAATATAATTTTAAAACTGTATGATCACCACGCTCCTGTCAAGAGAGTCAAAATAAAGCACAATCCGGCTCCATGGCTTACTGAAGCCATCAAGGAGCAAATGGCGCAACGTGATAAGGCCAAGAGGAAATTTAAACGTTTTCCTAACGAAGCCAACCACACCAAGTTTAAATTTCTACGTAATCGCTGCAATCATTTATGTCGCGATGCCAAGCGACGATATTTTTACTCCTCTCTCCAAAACCGTGGCACTGCAGATATCTGGAAATTCCTTAAATCCGTTGGTATTGGCAAAACTCCTGTCTCCTCTTCCAATTATTATGATTTGAATGCCCTTAATAAACATTTCTCTCAGCCCCCTGTGACTTTAAGTGCTAGTGCTAAAATCAATACTTTGCAATCTCTGTCCAACCTATCTGTCACCTGTCCATCCTTTTCCTTTATTCCTTGCACGGAAGCTAAGGTCAGATTGGCAGTTTTATCAATTTCTTCGGAGGCAGCTGGTTGTGATAAGATTTGTTCTAAAATGATTAAACTGATTCTCCCTTTCTTATTACCTATTTTAACTCATATCTTTAACTTCTCTTTATCCTCTTGCTGTTTCCCACAATCCTGGAAAATAGCAAATATCCTTCCTCTACCGAAAGTAAATAATCCTACTTCTTTATCATGTTTTCGTCCCATATCCATACTGCCATTCCTATCTAAGGTTTTAGAACATATTGTCCACCAGCAGCTCTCTACGTTTTTGATTCAAAATAAACTAATAAATACACTACAATCTGGCTTTCGTACTGGTCATAGCACTGTTTCTGCACTTATAAATGTCACTGATGACATTCGGTGGGCCATGGAAAATAAATCTCTTACTGTCCTTGTTCTTTTAGATTTCAGCAATGCCTTCAATTCTATTAACTTCGATATCCTAGTCGGTATGCTCCAGTCTCTTAATATGTCCCCTTCTGCCCTGTCCTGGTTCAACTCCTACCTTCGGGGACGCTCGCAGCGAGTTCAGGTCAATGACAATTTCTCAGATTGGTGCTATCTTGATGCGGGTGTTCCCCAAGGTGGGGTGCTTTCTCCTCTTCTCTTTTCCATTTTCATTAACTTCATTACTAAGGTAATAGTGGCTAAATATCATCTCTATGCTGACGATCTTCAGATATACCATCATTTCACTATTCCTCATGCAGCATCTGCTATAGCTCTTATTAATGATGATCTAAGTCGAATCAGTGAATGGGCACAATCATTTGGTCTACTTGTAAACCCTGCTAAAACAAAGTCATTATTAATAGGTAGCAGGCGGATGTTAGCACTACTGAATAAAACAGCACTTCCTCCCATTAGTCTAAACGGTTCATTAATTCCCTTTTCCGACTCTGCCAAAAACCTGGGAGTTATCTTTGACTCTCACCTATCTTGGAATGCCAATACCAACAATGTTAGTCGTAAAGTTTACCATACCCTTCATTCACTCAAGCTACTCCAAAACTTCCTTCCAGCTCCTACTAAAATTCTTTTGGCACAAACCCTGATTCAACCCATAATTGATTATGCTGATGTCTGTTACCTGGATGCAAATGAGGAGATCCTAAACAAGTTAGAACGTTTGCAGAATCTCTCCATACGTTTTATTTTTGGATTAAAGAAACGAGACCATGTATCCCAATACAGAAAGCAGCTCCAGTGGCTTCCTATTCGCCTTCGCAGAAATTACCGCATACTATGTTTTCTTTTCAATACTTTATTTAGTCCCTCTTCCCCTTCTTACTTAAATGAGCGCTTCTCCTTTCCCAATTTTCACAACTTATCCTGTAGACCCTTTAGACGCACTCTTCTAGATATCCCTTCCCATCGCACTGACTTTTTTGCCTACTCCTTTACAGTGCACGCAGCTAAGCTCTGGAACTCGCTACCAACGCAGATACGTGAGAGTAAGACACTTGGGCTTTTTAAGAAAAGGCTACGTGAGCACTATCTTAGCCTAGCCTGACATCAAACATACTTTTATTAGTGTCATACAATATTATTGATTATTATATTTTATAAGTCTGTAGTTTCATCCAATATTTTATTGCAATTGTAATGATTATAATATATATTAGTATATAATATATTTATGTAAGTATTCGTATATTATATTTATGCATTCATTTATAATTATTATAATAAGTAAATTGTATTAGTACGCACCATATATTGTTACTTTTATAACTTTAAGTTTTCCTGTATCAGGTCTGCTGGAAGAAATTCCAATTTGGAATAAGTAGCACCTTTGTACAAAACTGTTTTCTGTTTTTAATTTGTCAATGCCAATGTTTTACTGTGTGTACATAAATTATTAAATAAAAATAAATAAATAAAAATAAAATCCTACAAAACGGCTTGACCGATATTTATAATATTTTTTGTGCGTATTAAGTTATGTGTAAAATAATGTAAAATATCGCTAGATGACAGACACCAAAATACATTTTCCTCGAGACAACAACCCGTTTTCTTCCTGACTATCTAAATAATAATAATGTCTATGGACGCTTCACACCACGTCAATCTGGTCCTGTGGTTTGCTCTTTTATATTATACACACATATTTAAGATTTTTATTATATTTTACACATATTTAATACACATCCATGACCTAGGAACACAGAAAAACTTTTTGTTCCTTAGGCGGGATTTGAACCCGCGACTCCCGCTTGAGCACCAACACGCTCAACCATTGAGCCACAGAGATATAAGTATATAAGTATTGTACTATGTATGTCTGTTATTGGCGATAGAGATAGAGTTGATGTAAATGGTCGATGGCGGACAACAACCTCAGAATATTTAAATAGACACAGGGGATTAGTGCCGGCTCCTGCGTCGCCAGTCACGTTTACAAAGTGTTTACATGATATTCGTCGAGCAAACAACGCGTAAACATACTTCAAAAGACATTGGACGCTTTGGACCCGCTGTTAAAAAAAGTGGTGATCATAAACCAAAATACATAGTACAATTTTCATTCAAATTTAGATCCATGGAGAAGTAGAAAATAAACTGTTAATCAAAAAATGTGAATCAAATTTATATATATGAATATTCGTCTCAGTTTCTGTAGATATGCTATCTATGCCGTTGTAATTGAGATGCAATTACGCTTACATCTAATATAATTTTATCTTCAGTGGCCGTGGCTAATGCTCCATAGCAAAATGTTAAATTCCCCATGTCCTTTATAGTGTTTGAAGTTTTTACGGACGGACGGACGGACTCATAGAAAGTAATTTTTAATAATAAGTATTTTCTAGTATTAAAAATATTTATTTTAGATTAAAATCGTAATTATAATTATATTATATACGATATAAATTTATATTACGCGTAGCTAGCGTGTACGTAGAGACATCGACAACGGAAACTAGATTAAAAGTATTTGAGATTATTAAATATACTAGATGTTGCCCGCAGCTTCGTGCGCGCAAAAGGAAATCCCGCGGGAACCATACATTTTGTCGAAATAAAATCGACCTATGCGTAGAACAAAGTCCGATTTGAAAAATTGCTACTTTTCAGTAGAGGCAAAACAAGTTTTGCGAATTGAAAAACTTGAATAACTTATAAACGGTGAGACTTTGATTATTGAAATTTTGGTATGTTATTATGACATCCTAGTCTAGTTAACCACTTTATACTGTTTATTAATAATTATTATATTTACTGAGATAACGAGTTCTATATCAACCTAGGACGTTTTACAGCGGAGAAGCGAGAGTTCGTAGTGATCATATTACGTTGTTTTACGGAGACATTTGAATGAAACGCCGTTCTATATTCATATGATTCGTTTTTTGTTGGAGTTATCCGACATTTTTAAGTCCTATGTGAATAATCATAATCTATTATTTTGGTATAGTACTATCCACACTACGTAAAAATGAATTATAATACATAATTATTTTTTTAAATCGTTTATTTACATTAAAAAATCTCAAAGTAGGTGGTGTTTTGAACTATAATTAATCCATAGTCGGTACTAGGGACTTACTTAAAATTAAAGACTAGTTACCATAGTCTAAAACCTACAAAAAATATCTCTAAGATATGCCCATAAAAATAAATATCGTTTGAAAAAATACATCAAGCCCAAAACAAAATTTAAACTTATAAACAATTAAAACTTTTTTTTTATTAAACTAGGGGGCAAATTCGCAAACGGATCACCCGATGGAAAGCGATTACGGTACCGTACCGTTACCGTAAGCGATAACATCAAAGAAGTTGCAAGTGCGTTGCCGGCCTTTTAGGAGGGAATACGCTCCCTTCTTGAAGGTTTGCAGGTCGTAATGGTCCGGATACTGCTGGAGACAGTTCATTTCAGAGTTTTACAGTGCGCGGCAGAAAGCTTCGGGTAAAGCGCACGGTGGAGGACTGCCACTCATCAAGGTGATGAAGATGATAAATATTTTGTCGCTTGGAACGGTAGCGAAAAGTTGCAGCAGGTATAAGTCCGAACAATTCCTCAGAGCACTCCCCGTAATATAACCGATAGAGGATGCAGAGCGATGCTACATAGTCAAGCTGTTTGAAATACTATGGCAGTCGACAATTCGAGCGGCTCTACGTTGGATACGATCTAGAGGGAGAAGCTGATACTTTGACGCCCCTGCCCAAAGATAATAACAGTATTCCATGTGAGGCCGAACCTGCGCCTTATAGAGTTGTAGGCGTTGGACCGGACTGAAATACTGCTTTGACCTGTTCAGAACACCAAGCTTCTTGGAGGCTATCTTGGCCTTGCCCTCCAGATGATATCGGAACTGACCTCGCTCGATATGTTTAACACCTAACCCTTTCTAAAACGTAGTTATAAATTAAACTGCTTTAGTAATGTATCTAAGCTATCTAGCTATGTTGTATAATGTAATTAAATAGGTACAAGTTCAGTTTAACCTACATGGGGGGGGTATCTGCACGTCTATCCAAAATAATGAAAAATAACCATAATATTGTTATGGCCATAATCCCGTTATAATATGCATGTCACATTCAGGAGAAATAATACATAAAAAATCAATTTTGTCATAATAAGGTTCGGATTAATTTGAAGTATCAATCAAGTGTCTATAAAATCCTGAATGTGATAGTGTATATTATCTACGTATACACTATCATATTTTCTGTAACACCTTATAGGAATGGCCATCAGGTATTTACACTATAATGATTTAACATATACGTCTATAAGACGCGATGTATTCTTTGTACCGAGTCTCAACGTCCAGTTTGAGTCAAACTTTGTACTGATTCTCAAAATTACGTCCAGTTTGAGTCAAACTTTGTACCCCGTTTCAGAGTTACATATGATCACATTTTGCAAAACACCTTTTAGATAGTGCTCAAAGGCTTTTGACCGAGCGTGCTGGAATAATTATTAGAAATTATTAAATAAAAGAGCAACAATAGCCTTGCATTACTCATAGTTAAACGTACACTCACACATTTGCTTGCAGGTTTTGGGTATTTTTCTAGATTATACTTTCGAGATATTGCTAGATATAATATTAATTAAATTGTATACTATTAAATACATAATTGGACCTGAAAACGCTGTCGTAGGTCTGAATGACTATCAGCAGGAGACTGCATAGGAGTTAGCACCGACATTTCTTGATTAACTGATGGTTAGAACCTATGGTCAGAATTTTTTAAGTCTTTAAGTTGTATTAAAGGTGATTTTTCGAAACTAGGAGTCGCTTTTAAAGAAAGTATTGATGGCAGAAGGCCATAAATTCTCTCATTAGTAGATGGATTAGGAGGTGCGGGATCAATTTTATTTCAAACATCATCTAGTGGCTGACTTATTTCTTCTGCACCTTGTTGTCAACAACTGAAATGTTAAAAATTGTATTACTACACTGCACCATAATATATTAAAAATAATATTATGTATGATATATTATATAACTTGAAAACTTTTTGATAAAAATTAATAACGTTTGTACAAAGCTATTAAAAAGTTTGAATATACAAGGTTCAATGAACATCGCAGTACAGAACTAAACTGTCGATCATAATGTTATATGATTCGCCGAAGACCCTACAAATGTGTTTATATTGTAAGGTAACGCAGCTTTAAACTATTTTTATTTATTTAATATGAAATATATTTATATTTAACGATATTTTTAAAAGAACAACGTCCTAACTGATGTCATTATTCAGGCGATAACGTCCCATCTGCATATCGAACTGACAAAATGTATTGTAACTATTCTGTGATTCCGTAAAAAAACGTCCCATAGTTACATGAAACTCTTAGAAATTCTAAAGTATTAGTCTTACATAGTTCTAATATTACTTATAATCTCAACTATTTGGTACGTCAACTTTTATTGATAACACGACAAATATTTACCTAATAAATAAACATGAAACTAATCATACTTATCGAACTAAAATGTATTTTTCTAACTCTCCGTCAAAAAATGTCTTATATGAATATAGATTTCCCGTTTCTATTTATGAGCTTAAAAAGCGGAATAGTAAAAAAATATAATTTCAAAGCATGATAATATTAAATTTGAAGAATAATTTAAGTAAAAATATCAGCTTACCCGGATCTACACCGTTTTTCATAATAATATATTGCTTATTTGTAAAATAAGGACTACGTTCAGGCTCTTTTTCTCCTCTTCTTAAAGCATATCCAGCATTATCCGTAAGCATAACATCTCAGAAATACTTTTAGTACGCAATAATTAGTAAAAAATATAATTTTCGTCAAACCGAAAAAAATCACACACATGACGCAAAAAACCCTTCTTTCCGCTCGACAACGCCTAAAGTGAAGATCGCGCGAGGCGCCCGCGTCGTGCGCGCTCCAATTTCTCCGTCCTATGAACACTAGGTGCATTTTATCATGGAGCTTATATCAAATAAGACGTTGTACGATTCTGTATTTCCGAAAATAAGCCAGATATAAAAATTCTGAAAACGTCAGTCTGTAGAGCTTTGATTCCTTATTTCATTTATCCAAAAAACGCACTTTTGCTCTATGATCACATCAGACTTTGTTCTACGCATAGGTCGAAATGTAGCCTATGTCCTTCCCCGTGGTCTACTCTATATCTATGCCAAATTTTATCAAAATCGGTCCAGTAGTTTCCTCTTTTTTATATTAGTATAGACTAGCTCTTGCCCGCGGCTACGCTCACGTAAATAAGTCCCAGGGGAACTCTGTACTTTTCCGGGATAAAAAGTAGCCTATGTTTAAATACAGAGCCCAAACTACTACCATACTAAATTTCTATCTATCAAAATTAAAAAATAATTCTGTTCCGTAATTTTTGTTTGAAACAGTAACAAACATCCATCCATCCATCAAGAATAGTAGTAAGATATCGCAAATCGCAACATACTTGATGGTATTTGTAAACGAATTATATACTGCTTGTTTGTATGATATATTAATTAATCCCCAGACTGGAAGTATTTTTAACACGCATAAATTAACTTCACCTGTATGTAAGCTTGTTTGCTTGCTTGTATGTAACTCTCTCTTGCGCGCCTGCTGCCTTCCTCGGCTCTGGTAGCTTTAAAACACGCTTTTAAAGAATATCGAACTAAAAAGTTGAAAATAAATATAGTTTAAAAAACTAAAAAACATTGAAAATAATTTTACATTTTTTAAAAATAAACTTAAAACAGTAGTATATAAAAAATACTAGTATAATTGAGGGAAAAGCGTGGGGCGCTTTGTGCCATAATTTTCGTATATCGAGCGACCCACGCTTTTCCCTCAATTATACTAGTATTTTTTATATACTATTGTTTTAAGTTTATTTTTAAAATTTTTAAAATTATTTTCAACTTTTTAGTTCGATATTCTTTAAAAGCGTGTTTTTTTAGTTTTTTTAAACTATATTTATTCCTTTTCCGACTTTCAACCCCGCGAAACATGTAATGCTTAATAAACGCACGCCACACTGCAACTACTACACGTTGCAAACTTGTTATCTTCGTTATGAACAGCGTAATATTGGACCTTTGATGGTGCACATCGTATTACAAGTGATGTGTACCTACACTATACAATTACTGAAACAATACTGTCACTTGCCAGCAATGTTAGACAATTGCTAGTCCCCTACACACACATTCACACAGTTAAATTATAATACAGTGTCTTGGTCATTTTTACGAAATGCTTCTAAAATGCTCCATCGCAATAGTTGTACAGTTTAATTAGGAATAAATTAATTTCAAGGGGTTTTTAGGGTTCCGCACCTTGAATGGAAAAAACGGAACCCTTATAAGATCACTCTGTTGTCCGTCCGTCTATTCATCTGTCTGTCTGTCAAGGCTTTTTTTCTCAGAAACGCGTAGATTTTTAATAATTTTAAACTTACTACCCCTTTCCTCATAAATGCGTAGAGGTAATCAATTAAAATTCATATCAAATACTTACTTATACACCTACAGATTTGTACGGAACCCTCGGTGCGCGAGTCTGACTCGCACTTGGCCTGTTTTTTATTTAAAAAAAAAAGCATTTAGCTGATTATGTGAAATAGTGATTTTAATGAGGGTTTTTAAATTCGTGACATCTGACAGCTTTTTGACACGACAAGGATCGTCGAGCTACCGAGCGCCGCCTGGTGACAGAAAAAGTATCGAAAATTCTTATTGACCGTTTTTGATACCACTTACGCTATCAGATGACGCTTTGTGTGTCTGCCCCGTCTGTCTGTTTAACGGCAGAAAAAACATCAAACACCCTCATTATTAACTCAAATTACAAAAGCCCAAAATATCAGCTGATAAGAATAGGCATATTTATTAATTATTATACTAAGGATGTTAAAGTTATATAGGTAATAAGTTAAGAATATAAATTGTATGTAAATTATTCAACATTTAGCAAGCGCCTGAACAAGGCTACTAAGTTTGTCCTAAAAATGCTTTTGTCATTGTACCTACTTAGTGCTAATAAAGATTTTTGAAGTTTTGAAGTTTTAAAACATTAAATAATTTTCTAAACTTTACAGTATATCATATATACGATGTATTATAATATCTCGTAAGATTTAGATAATTCGTCAATGCGCGTTAAACGGTCATTTAGGGCTGAGCTACGATTTCAATCTGTGTGTCCCGTTCCTACATTCAATGAGAGGGGGAGAAAGCGGGTTTAGCGTTAGGACATTTTGAGAAGTTTGGTGAAATCGGGACTAAAACACAGTTCAAATAGGTACTACTTAAGCTCAATTTCAATTAAGCTTCAGGTGAACAAACGAAAAAGTGGAGTCTATAGGCTATCAATCGATATAGGCTAAGATTAATTGCTATGTAGTTTTTCATAATTTCATATACCTTATTTACTATATATAAATGTATATATTTACTATATACATTTTTGTATATGTAGTTTTTTTAATGATTCAAAATACTTTCTACTTATTTTTCTAATTATTCTTCAGAAATCTGTATCATTGTAAAGTGAATATGACATTTTCATTTTACACCACAAATGTAAAACCAATGTAAGCTTTCGTTCGTTAGGAAACGTAATTACCTTAGTTCTGTAGTTAAAAATTGCAAATTATACTTTTGTCGGAAAAAATGGCAAGAGAGCAAAATTATGACGTAATTTAAAAAGTCTACGTGAAATAGTTTAAGAAGATGGTTTATTGTAAAGCGTACTTTGATATTGTATTGTAATATCATATTATTACCTTTTTTTTAGGAGGGGAAATTCGTTACGAATCCCCCACCGTCTCCGGGGGAAGGCGGCAGGGGTATGTCGGACTCCCCCGGCGCGATGGTGATGAAAAGCGCCGAGGTTTACCGACTAAAACCCCTCCATACCTCCTTCTGCGCTTATGCGGGGTCATGGGAACTGCGTGATACTACCACGACCCCACTGCGCTTGCCGCTTCCGGCCCTATTCTTCGCGGCGCCGTACGCCGCCGCCTGCCTCACCAAGAGCTCCCCGGGCATAGGGGAGCTTTTCTTCTCGGGGCCCACAATGTGGACGGCGATCCCCCGATCGCCGCCCACGGGCCTAGACCTCCATCACTTCGCCAGGGGCGGACGGGGCCGCCCTTGCACCAGCCCTGGGTTCCTTGAACCGGGCCTTTTTGGAGGGAGTCTTTCCCTTTTGGCTGGGGGGTGGCTTGGCGGCCGCTATACAGCCGCTGCTCCCCACAGTATGCTCCTTCGGCCTATCGACCGTCTCACATACGAGGCAGTTTGGCTTTGCCACGCAGTCGTACACTCTGTAACCCGGCTTCCCACAGCGGAAGCATCTCCGGCTGAGGTCCACCGGGCTTTCACATTTGGCGGCTAGGTGGCCGTTGTTCAGGCATCGGTAGCACCGCTTTGGCCTCGCGGCCAGCAGTACTACCTTCGCCAAAACCCAGCCGACATGCAGCCGCCCCATCATATTATTACCTACATATGTCATTACTGAAACAGGTTTTCCTGTTATACAACAATACCCACAGCCAAAAATATTTTGCTTACGTTAGATTAAATATTTATATTTTTTTCCCGGATACACCATACGGATTTCTGAAGATAATTTTAAGGACAATTAAAAAGATGACAATATGTCTCGTGCTAGTAGGTAACTCTTTATTCAAAAAACTCTATTCAAGTAATTGAGTAATCCAAATATATGATGCTTTTCTATGTGTTATTCGGTCAGTGTAGTGTTAACATACTGTATTAGATGTGTACTGTGGCCAAACCGTCATGAGTCTTTAAGAAATAAGACCTACCGTGTAGTTGCCGCTAGCTTACAGAGCATCATCATTTTTGTAATTTACAACTGCACCATTGGTCATTTGAGTAACACAGATGGTCAAAGATCTATAATTTTTTTTTGGTTCTGAAAAAATGTTGGTCTAGGGGCAGAAATAATGACTTTCCAGAAAGGTTGGCGATTCGCCATGAAATAGTGCTGAGTAGACCAAAAAAACTAACGTTGCTGTTGCCGATCCAGCATGATAAATATAGAGAGTGGAAATCCTCTACATTCAGTCGATATATTAAGACGTCTCGCAAGTTTGCCCAAAACTACCAGGCATTCAGAAGATGAAAAGAGTACATATACTGTTTGTCGAAGACAGGCAACGTACGTCACAATACTACCCAATACCAATAATGTTAAAATTAGGTGAAAGGAAATTGCTGTTTCTTGCACATTGTAACAATAATGATGTTATGCATAGCATCGTGTTACGTGTATAGGACATAACCAATTTGTGCCTTTAATAGAACCTGTAAGGTAAGCATTTGTGTTTTGTATCACATGAACTGACTTCGTATAATATTGAATTTCATTGTAAAATAAATAAAGAGATAATAGGTAACATATTTGCAAATTACCTATATTTAATGATCAGTACCTAATAAATTAAGTATCTTTGTTAACATGGATCATAAAATGTATTCTTATAAAGACAAATTACATTCATTGGTTTTTGTTGGGAGGAAGATTATTGTTGTTTGTTAATAAACGACTAAATATTCAAACAGTAATTCATTTGTAACATAGATATATTATGTAGGCTACTTTTATCCCAGCCAAATATAAAAATTCATATGGGATAGATTGTTTGAATTCATGGGCAACAATCGGTATGCAATAATGCCACAAAACCGCTCTTTATGTAACTTCTTTTGGCATAAACGCAAGATATGAAAGCGTTTTGAAGCTAGGACGTGCGGAACCAAATAGAAATAGCGAAATGTATCGACTCAAATGAAACCCTTCAAAACACTTATCACGTTCGGCTTTTTGATTCCACTCCATGCATCTAATTCTTTTATTGCGAAGTGAATTTAGCGAGGCGGTACGTTTATAAGGAAATATTTATGAATATGAGACGATGTATAAATTCTGTGACAAACAAGGCATAGAACAAAATTAACAAGTAACTGTTAACAAGCGACACTGTTTGTGTAAACTCCACTAACTAGCTGCTTTTTACGTCTGTATGAATAGACCTGCAGCGTCTAACACGTCGCATCTATAAAGTTTTACACAATTATAGATAACGAGACAAGAATTTCAATGACTGTATTAATTTACGTTTGCCACAACTTGTGCAACCGCGTGTTGGCAAACAAAAATATAAACAAGCTATTGATTTTATTCTTTAGAGGTTAAACTTTTATTTCTTTTACATTTTAAAGGCTAATCTTTGAAAGTTCTTTTGCAATAATATTGTGCTTTTCATAATTGATTTTGCTTCTCGTGAAAACTATAATTTAAAACAGTGGTTGTTCCAGTGATATCAGTATTCCTACTGGTATCAGTAGGTAATTGACAATTCTCTGTCTTCTGGAATAGATCAAAATATATAAGACTTATGTAAGTTTCAGGAAACCAACAATACATCAGTTTAAAGGAAGTTTATTTTTTATGTCAAATATATTGTAAATAAAAACATATTTTATATTCCCCAAAAGCTTCATGTTATTCTGTATTTTCATTAACAAACAAAGAAATTTTCTGTAGAATGAATAAATAAACAGAAAAGTTTATTTTATAATGTCAACTCTTATCAAATTGTCTCTGTGGCTATTACATTTGGGCCAGCGTATTAAGCCCAATCTATTGTTCCGGATTTACCTTGAAAACGAAATGCGGAGGCCAGGAAACAATTGAGCCATGTAAAATTTGGCAGCCTGCCATTTTTAAGTAAGATAAACACGTGACCAAGTTGCTGATAAAATATGTAATAAGGCTGAAGCATACACAATACACATAGACATATACGTAACCACATTATTAGCAAAAATCTTCATCCAAGGAAAAAGTAACGCTATCTGTGGAAGATCGATCGAACGATACACATATTATAGATTTTCAGGACAATATCAACGCGCAAAAGGTAAAAAAAAAAAAAAAAAACACACACACACACAAAGATTTAAAAGCAAGAAGTATTCAGAGCCCTCATAGACGTGTCTATGGGCGACAGTATTTACATAGCATTAGGCAAATTGTGTTCTAGTTTACTTTACACGTAAGAATGCTGCACTGATTTTAATAATATAGTTTTGTAAGACGCACAGTGCAAGCTTGAGTCTGTGTAGTGCGTCCTACAGGAGTAGGTCATGCTAGGGCATAAGATTACAGCTATATCTAGTTGTATAGTGTGTAAAGGCGCTAATCAGTACGAGTATAACTATTCCATTCGAACAATTGAAATATATATTTTATTTAGATAGGTTATGTAAAGCAATTTTCGGGCTTGATTGGCTAAAAGTTTTACTAGTCTATTCTGTACATTTTGATTCGCTAACTCTGTAAACTAGATAATGTCAGTTACCTTCCAACTCTCTATTTTTTACCAATGGAATTGTTAGCTATAAAAAATGCATCGGTGAGTAGATTTATCTGAGGTCACGTTAGTTTTCATGATTTTAATTTTCTTACTTTTTGAGCATTACAATACAAAACTGCAATCTTACATCTTAGTTTACCTGAAAAATTATTGATAAAAATTCCGTTAACATGCGGAGAACAGAGTTCCTCAACTTTCTGTTGATATACTTTCAAATTCATTCGCGCTGCCAAAAGCCCTGATTTAAATTTCTCCTCCCTACAATACCTAGCATTATGTAGTTGAACCGACATTTTAGTATCACTGTTGGCTTCTACTAAAACGGCCGGGTAACTTTATTTCCGCATTTGAATAGTATTATGTAGTCAAAATGGTGCAAAACGTATATGTTTATAGGACCGTTAAATAGTGCAATAAAAAAGTCTAAAATATGTTGTCCAGATATAATGAAACAGCCATATTAATTAAGATAATTAAAAATTACATTTTAACTAGTTGCATACGTAAATTGGAATCTATACTATAAAGAGGAAAAGTTTGTTTGTTTGTATGTTTGTTTGCATTGAAACTACTGGTCCGATTTTGATGAAATTTGGCACAGATTTAGAGTAGACCACGGGAAAGGACATAGGCACATTTCATTGCGGAAAAATGTACAGTTTCTGCGAAATTAACTTTTGCGCGCACGAAGTCGCGGGCAACATCTAGTATTATCTATTATGAATTTTAGCATCAGTACTTACAAAGCATTGACTAGCAACAATAGGTAAGATCTACGCCTCAGTGTATTTTCAGAAGAATTAAACTACAAGTCAACTTACGCATTCAGTTGTTATGCGTAAGTTGACAGTTGTCATCGTATGCGACGATGGCTGGCCTTTTGCAATTTTTTTTTTTTTGGTTTAGTTTAATTCTTGTTGACGTTTAAAATACTTTTCGCTTGGCCTTCACAAAACCACTAATGGTGTCTACAGACACACGAATTTGGTACGGAGCGTACAGCGGATCTGGTACGCTCCGTACCAGATCCGAGCGTGTGTAGAGCAGTCCGGCGAACATAAGAAGAAGGCGAAGAGTTCGCCGTTGTCCGCATCGGATCTGGTCCGCTTCGTACCAAATCCGTGCGTGTGTAGAGCAGTCCGGCGGTTAGGCCGTACAACGGTATCAGTGTTGCCAACTTAGGGATGTACCCCCCAAAATTAGGGAAAATATCTACGGGGGTTTACTAGGGGACAGGGTGTTTAGAGTTTACTCCTTATGAATCAATTTGTATGTAATAATAAAAATAATTTTAATGTGTGTATATAGCCAGGGATATGAAAATTTATTGGGAGTGAAATCAGATTAAGACAAGTTAGTTTTATGTTATTCACGCGTAAGTCTTTATGTTAAACACATAAACTTTCTTTCTAGCTTATTATCTCTTAGACCTGTCAATGGTATAAGTAATCAGGGGTAAAATTTGGGGAGATTTTTTTTTAAAGTGTTGGTATCACTACCCGTCATACTATCAATGAATTGCGGCAATCATCGTCGTCGTTTAAAAACAGCACTGTAAATAGAACTCTGTGCTAATGTAATAGAGCATAAAATCGAACACACGAGTGTCGAGCTTTACGGTCCACTGCACCGTACCAAATCCGTACGTGTGTAGCGACACCGGATTTGGTCTCCGGACATGGTCCGCTGTACGCTCCATACCAAATTCGTGTGTCTATAGATAGCATAGCTCGCGTTATGCCTAAATGTCATTTTAATAAATTTAATAGTAATTAAACGAATCAGCTGCCTATGTTTTGATTAAAACAATTATAGGAATGACACGACTATCGCATACATCGTTATTCAATTACAGAATATAATATTATAAATTTACATAATACATAATACATAATATGTATTAAACTTTAATACTCACATAATCCACTCATTAATACAAACATAAAATTAAAAGTTTGTAGGCGCTTTACCGCTGCCAACAGTCCTTAGTCGTACACTTGTAAAATAGTGCGGAGTAAATGAGGGTTTTTATAACGATCGGTATTTTATATCTGATGTAAATGAAAAGCGCTCGTCAGACGTGCTCGTTAAATTACGATATTATGTAATGAAAGCCTACGGTTCGCCCTACGCGATAATAATTTTTACTGTTTCATTTCGCTTATTTCCTCGCGCCACTCAATGAATAATTATAATTTCAAGTGTTTTCAATACGGTATTGCGATATTGAATTTAGTTGGTTCAACTTAATTGTTTTTATTTTTATTTTTATGTCTTAGAACGTCTGTTAGAATAGAAAATTTAATACATAGAATTTGAATATCATAGAATCTTTTTTGCGAATTACCTAATTTTTGGAACAAAAGTAACTTATGGGGCGTTGCGTAGGGGTACCTTAGTCGTCTAAAAACGTCCGTAACGTTAAAATAAGCGTAAGATTTTTATGTATAGTCTATGTATGATGGCCATACAATGTCTAATGTATAGACTACATGATGACTATTATTATTATTACACATTTTTATAAATCATTGTATATAAAATAAAGGTGTTTTTTGTAGTTTTTTATCGATAAAATAATCATAATATAAAAATTACTTAATAAAGTAGAAATTGAAATTAATATTTTATGGAACTTCGTTCCTATCTGGTGTCCCACTACACCACACGGTTTTTTTATTTGTCTGTTCTGGTAGGTAAATAATTGAAGAATCTTCGGGTAGTTTGAACAACTTCAACAAATAGGACAACCATCCTCCCGTGGCCACGGCAGCCGCCGTGGCCACGTTTCGGCTACTTTCCAGCAGGAAAGTAGCCGAAACGTCGGTAAAAAGAAAAGTGCACCGCGATACAATCCGTAACTCGTAAGTTTTATACAGTGTAGGTAAATATACATATGACTACTTATACTGTACCTAGTTGATTGTAGCAAATTGGCTAGTTTTCCTTATGCAGGCTACATCCCTGTAAAAGTGGAAATGGCCAATTCAGTTGGTTGTAACAAAACAATTTAAAATATATAAACACAACCAACAAAAACATGAGTTTCCTAATTTTCCACATACGATATATTTTGATAGCCTTATTTGATTGCGCGGCATTTCCTTGTACACTAACGAACCCGCGCTACAATAAGCGATAAAACAATTGTCGTTAACGTATTTAGTTTCTGCTGACTAATTTAGCGGAAAATCTTGATTGCCTTTTTCGCTGACGGAACTGTCTCGGTATCAATGGACTGAGATATCATACTAAGTTTCGAGGATTATGACTTTAAAAAGTTTTGTTCCTTACGTTATTCTCAACCCGAAAAAAAGATTCATACTTTATCAGAATGTAAGTTGAGCATTGTACCTAAAAATAGGCCCAGGATACAAACAAGCGCGTATGCATACGTTCATGGTATAGGCACTATCGACAAAGTTGCCGCTCAACCAGGCATAAGATGTAAAGTGCTTAATATCGCCGTTGAATCGCGTGCACGCAAATATACTTACGTGTAAACACGTAGCTGCAGTCGTTGTGGTCACTTCCTTTGTGTTTAAATATTTTGAGGCGTCCTATTGCAAAGACAAAATTATGAAACTGGTCGAGCAGGAACTTTGTCGATATTGTACATTCATTATATGATATACCTACATTGCATCAGTTAGAAAATAATTAGTCAGGTGGACCTGGGATCCACAATATAAATTTACCGATGACGTATTATGTATCGAAACCGATATTCGATATTCTTTGCTACGGTTTGCTACGATTTGCTACGGGTTGCTACGTATGCTACGACGAACAGTCCAATCCTTTTAATTTAATTTGTCAATTAAATTAAAAGGTTTAAATTCTTAAGGCATATTTAAAAAGCAGATTTATTAAACTCATGCCTTCTTATTGTATTACAAAAAGTAAATTTGTCGCGATGACTTCAATAAATATTCAAAAGAAAATTTCATGATGATTTAAATAAGTTGATGTGGACTGGTTAAAGGAGGATTTTATGATGATTTAAAAATTCACACAAAGATCCGTTTCCGTGATGATTTTAATAACTAGTTACTACAGAATGTTTTCAAAATGAAATTAACCTGGATAATAGTCTGTGTAAGCGAATTGCTTAAGTTGCTTTTAAATTATCTAACGATGTCAGAACCTAGACACTACTCGAGAAACTTGTAAAGATTGCGAATTCAAAGCGGCCCTTGCTTTAAACGTAATTTTTATACATTAATTTACGCTACTTGTTTATTGTTCACTAGTTATATTGTGCTTTATTTACCTTTAAACGCAACGTTTCTTTTTGGAAGTTGAAATATTTTTTCTTACAATATAAAATACGAATTAAATTACGAAATCTATTCTGCGGATATGGAGTAGCAACAGTGTGTAGTGTGGCACATGTAAATAACCTTACCTGGAGTACTATCAAAATTCTATTTAAAAGCGAAAAAGAGTCAAGTATTTGTAAAATTGTTCCAGTCCTTATATTGCGTCAAGTTAACAGCCTCCGTGGTCTAGTGGTTCGAGCATTGGTTCTCGACTCGGAGGTCGTGGGTTCGATTCCCGCATTGGAACAACAAAAAAACGTTGTTTCCAAGTTTGGTTAGGACAATGTAGGCTGATCACCTGATTGTCTGATAAGAAAGATGATCCATGCGTCGGATGGGCATGTAAAAAGTCGGACCTGCGCCTGATCTCTCGTCAGTCGTGTCGGTTATCCCTCCCACTGGATTATGAGAGTAAAGGAAGAGAGAGTGCTCTTGTGTACTGCGCACACACCTGGGCACTATTAAATTATTCCTGCGTAACTGGGCTGGTTTCAATGAAACCGGCCACCGTCACCGAAATCGGTGGGGAGTTATTATTATTATTGCGTCAAGTGGTTTAGAGCTTCGCTCTCGAATCCGCAAGTCGTGGGTACGATTCCCGCGTTGAAACAATAAAAATATTGTTTTCAAGTCTATAGACACATGAAGACAATGCATACGGATGAACTGATTGTCTGACTACGAATATAATAAGATCCATGCAACGCATGGTCATGTTAAAATCCGGCCCTGCGACTGATCTCTCGCCAGTCGTCCATCCCACTGGGTTACGAAAGTAAAGTAAGAGAGAGTACTCTTGTGTATTGCGCAAACACATTATTGTTATGTAAATTATTATATTATACTGCTATTTAAAAAATAACTATTTACCTGTGACACTATCTCGAGTATCTTGTAGTTATCACGGCGATAAGGTGTTTGCCAACATGTAATTGATCTCAACATCAAAGTATATTTATTATAAACACTAAGCAGTTGCTGATGATGACTTCACTTTGATTGATTGATATCTGTTTGAAGCGCGGAACAAAGTGTGTCTTGTTCAACGTTTTTCCCGTTAATTCGAATGTGATGAATGTCACTCGACTTACCAGATGTAATTGAAAGTTCGCAGCGATGATTTATACGCGTCACGTGATTTAATACGTCACGTATACGTTTAGTGCTTTTGATATGTTGTCATTTAATAACTATTTATGTTTCATATTTTCTTTTCGGATTGTTGGTCCCACTGCGCGGCTTTATATCGTGTTTCTACTGTATTAAATAGTGTTTTATATCTGATATTTTTAATATTTGTCATATTTTCATTTAATGATGAATGAGCTTTTAAAATAGATACGATACGATAATTTATAATTATTATAAACATAATGCATTACTTATGATCGTCTATGATAACTTCTATGTATAGGTTTCGTTGATACATTGACAAAAATTGTTGCGGTTACTATAATGTTATTCAACAATAAACTTTAATATGTCTAATACCTATAAGAATCCTACCTTCGCATAACCTACTGTAATCATAAAAACGAAATAATAAGTAGAGAACTTTAATTACGTACCTGTGTAACAACCTATACACCATCCTATCACCACCTATCATCCGATCGGTATGAAGTTACCGATTGGATCAGTTAGAACTGACCGTGAAGGGGCGTGGATTGGATTGACATTTTATACTGTTTGTGCAATATAAGATTGATCAAATCGGTTGCGGCATGCCAATTGGATGATAGGCAGTGTGGTGTATGGCTTCTGTAACAAAGGGAGAATGAGGGATGCAAAAAGAAAAGTATTTTCTAATCTGAAACTATTCAATAATCCTGAACTAATCCTAACTTGTCAGCTTACACTTTTGAGTTTTTATTCAAGGCAGAATAACGAGAAGAATTTAGGTTAATAAGATCGTAATTATTAGAAAATATCCCGTAACCTGTACCACTTTAAGCTTTTTTAAATACACAACTAATTATGAAGAACACTTGACTGTATATTCAACAATCAACATACACAGTTATTAGACACGAGTCATGACCTAACTGAGCTTACATAAAAATACTGTCCCATATTCTTCAGCAAAGGTATAATAAAAGTATTCATTTTATTCATTCTATTGTACAACGTTAGTATTTATAACAAATAAAATTTTATAAAGGAATCATACAAAAACACAAGTCGCAAAAAGTATAAAAGATATCGTTTTAATATCCCTGATATTTTAAGTTACGGAACAACGCCGGCTCTGTCCGATCGCCAAATGAAATATTACAAAAAGCTTACAAAAGGCTCCATAAAAAGAAACCACACTTTTCCCATTTCACGGCCCGCTACTACATAAACGCATAAAGGGACTTATTGGAATAATGATCGTACAGATAATGGTATAAGTTTTCGGACTGGCTGTTATTGAATACTTGAAATTCAATAACAATTAATTATTATAATTATTCGGATTTGTTAAAAGTTTATGTAAGATTGTAGACTTATGTTGTTGAATTAGAGCGATTGGGAAACGTATGTTAGGGTGAGTTAGGTATTAGATTATGTTAGTTTATATTTTGTTAATATTATGTATTTCTAAGCATTATTTAAACAATATTAGCTTGTGGATGTAGATCCTCACCCATCTGCCAAATTTGCCCCTTTTCTATAAAAGCACAGTTTTATAGACCGATGCACAGACATCTATTGACTAGACTACGCAAGTGTTCACGGTTCAGGACTATGATATGGTAAGTCAATTACTATATTACCTATGTTAACTTTATAGTATGGTCATATATAATAACTGTATCACAGGCAGTAAGCGTTGCAGGTTAATGATGATAATAAAGTATAAAAAAATACTGACTACGCTGATTAAATTGCGGTTTGCAATCGTTACAAACATCACTTTCTGTGTTACTTGCACTATCTCTAGTTGTAGTCACAGTAGTAGCAGTAATGTTACTGCAGAAATAATAATATGCTATTTTTGAGCTGTAAATGGCAAAGTTTGAGCTGAACAAAGTTACTTCTGCTGTGTATTGTTTATATTTTTCCCATCAAGAACCTGATGGATAGTTGGAGGCTAGCCAAGATTGTTTAAGTACCTTCACGATATGAAGACTTAATTTTTTAAAGACTACTTTACCTAGGTAATAAAATATATTAAGAAATATGTCAGTAACAACCGAGACGAACAACACGAAAATTCGTATAACATTAATAGATATAAGCAAATAAAACATACAATTATTTAAAAAATATAATAACTTAACTTTGGAGGTCGATTACACGAAAATGGTTTATATTATATTATAATAAGTTATGTATGAAACCTTTCCTTTATTTAAAAAGATCTTTTCGACGATACCCCAAATGGAATAATAAAAAAAAAAAAAACATTCCCACTTCACAAGGGGAACCCCTAAAATACAAAAGTAATATTATTACAATATGATGCCAAAATAACTTCTCTAAACAATCTTTAACTATACAAAATTTGTCAATTTATATTTATAATTACCGAAATTATCAAGGGAGGACAGATAGACGGACAGAGCGAAACTACTTTAAGGGTTCCTTGTAGTTACTACGGAACTCTAAAAATTATGCATAAAATTATTATAATGACTATTTGATAGTCACAATCGAAGAATCTTGCAAGCTCAAGCACCTCTAGGTGGCCTCAATAGAGTCTATCCCTTGATGGAGGCTTTTAGGTCAGCTGTTTTCAGTCTGTGGTCAGTCCACCTCAGTCAACCTTCCTAGTACTTTTTACATCTTTACAATACTTACTGTTAATTCATATTTCAGAAGGAATTTAGGATTATGTAAATGATTTCATATTTATGATCTTACTAGATGTTGCTCGCGACTTCGTGCGCGCTAAAGTTCATTTTGCAAAACTGTACATTTTTCCGCAAAAAATGTTCTTTTACGTGGTCTACTCTTCATCTGTGCGAAATTTCATCAAAATCGGTCCAGTAGTTTTGGAGTCTATTTAATGCAAACAAACAAACATTTCTTCTTAAATTAGTATAGAAAAAGGATATCATTTATGAGATCCTATGAAGGATGAAAAAGCTTAGTTTAGTCCTATATTCATGTAAACTTAATACTAATTCTAAAGAACGTTTTGACTACTAAGTGGTAGACTGTTTTCTGAAAATTCAATTCGTGTTAGATAGTCCCTTTATTCAAAAAGGCTGTAACTATAAATATCACGTTATGAACGTTTTCGTTCCATGAAAATTTAAATTAAAAGACAAAGACACGGCCAACTACAAGTCTCTTGTCCTTATAATGTGTGTAAACAATATTTTGATATAGTAATATTTGTTTTGAGATGTTTGTGAACGTTCAGATTTCCAGGTCAAGGTATGTGGCACGACAACAATCGCCGATCTCACAAACTTGACACTTACGAAACATAACTTCACCAAGTTTCAGCTATGTTAATAATTCCCAACACGAAATTATTTCGTCATTGCATGTGTAACTAGATAAAGGAAATGTATTCCCGCTGTGAAAATGTATCGATGAAATTTCAAATTATTTTGTCTATCATCACTATAATGCAATTTTGAACAAAAAAAACTACATATGGGTTAGTAGTTACCTACTAGTAATGAGATTAGGTACTTTATTAAAAATAAGTGGATAAAATCTTTTCTTTTCACCGAACTCCATAAATATACCGTAAATATTACTTACATGAACGAAATGCAAAATTTATATTTTCTAATGAATTTTTTTTTTATATTTTCTAATGAAATTTTAGATTTGACATCAGTCCGAGTTAACCCTTCTAGATATCAATTTTTAACATTCGTTACTATATTTTTGAGTAAAGAATGTCAGTGAAGAGTTATAGACACTAATGAATTAATATATTTTAATGATAACTTTCTGATATTCGCACTGTAAAGAAGTTAATCTACTAGGTCAGCAGTTCTCAAACTTTTTTGGTGACGGAACCCTTTTGGAAGGCGAAATACTTGACGGAACCCTACAATAAAACAATTATTTTATAAAAGTATTCTTTATAAAAAAGCATAATAAAAGTACAATGTTACAGTCACAACTTATTACATACTAATAGTAAGTTACTATACAACAAGTAAAAGAAAATAAAATAACTGAAAGTACATGGGTACATAATGGGCCTACATTTTTTCGTTTTTACCTGTTTCTTTCTGCTTTAAACCCTGAATTTAAACTGTAATTCGGAAACATCAAAATTGATAATATGTTTTTTAAGCCAAACACAAGTGAGCGGAGCGAGCGAGCAAAATTTTCCCCATTTTACAGGTCAAAATCAGTTCAAACGTTAAACTAAAACACTGAATAACGGTGAACTTCTGAAAAATACCTTAAAATGAATCAGCTACATTGAACATCGGTACTAAATAATATATGTTCAGTTCAAATTATACAAGCGAAGCGAGCGAGCAAAATTTTTTTCCTATTTAATAAGTCAAAGATGTTCAAACTTTAAATAGGATCATTTTGTAATTAATGTAAAATTAGTGTAATTTCTGATGTTGCAAAATAGATGATAAATAATAACTTATGATGTTAGGTTTATCGTATAACTGAACATTTTGGGGGGGAGGGGTTGAACCCCCAAACTAACGACTAAGTTCGGCTGCGCCTCATGATACGACGCGTAAAAACGTTCAACCAGAGAGAGGTGTTTTGTTGATATTTATTTTCTAAATTCTCGCGGAACCCCTACAGGCGCTTCGCGGAACCCCAGGGTTCCGCGGAACACACTTTGAGTATGGCTGTACTAGGTACTTACTATCAAAGATAAAGTTCTTCGTTTAATTAGTATCTAAGTAAACAGTGTTACACATTAAAACCAATAGCGGAAAGCAGAATGTCTATTTGAATTAAACTAAAATTATCTGTTGGATTAAACTTTGAAGGGAGTCGTTCGTTTTATATTTGTTACAGCGTTAATATAATTTTCCTTCTGTTTGTGTGTTCGTTAGACCGTTCTCTAAACTGCCTAAAAGATTACGGCTAGCTTTTCCGAAAATTTTTGCCGTAATTATTTAGTTAGAACTTTGAATGAGATTTACATCGAGGTCACCTTTTTGCGCGGCATAAAAGAGTCCATATCTATTATTACAGTAATTCATTTTAATTGGAAAGAGGACTATTGAGGCTCTTTGAAGTACGTACCTACCTTTGGAGTGGTTTGATGTTTAGAAATTATTTAAATTTGGCTGCATTCACTGCAAGGTAGTCGGCACGTTGCTTCCGTTAAAACAAAAGTAGAATTATGGATCACACCTATTATGTATAAATTTATTGTTTTGATTCCTTATTTCCGAACAACGCAAAAATAATTACACATACGCATACCAAATTGCCAATCGGACCGACATAATAGACTCAAAATTATTTATATAGGTCTACCAGAATCTGATGGCATTTAAAAAAAATAAAAAATGTGATTTTCATATGGCAATGTCAAGTATGACCCGTCAAATCAAAGTACGTGATCTGTCAACCGCTGTTAAAATTTTGTGATTATGTTCTTGGAATTTGTTGTTTTTGTGAAAATATCCAAAAAGGCAATTCGATCTCAAGCGAGAAATATTGTTTTCTATGTCTATAGTAAAATACAGGAAGATGAAGGTGTAAATCGAACTCAATCTTATAATTTAAAGCTCGTGGTAGAGTTGACCGGTAAGTTAGAGTGAGTTGTTTTGATACTTTTAGTTTTTTTATATTTTCTTAGGTAATTATTGTGACTTCTTTAAATGTGTTTCCAGTACTACTATAAGGTGAATCGTAGCTGATGGCACATCGAATGATGGTTTGTTTTCCATGCCTGGTAAAAGGAGGAGAGGAGGAAAAAAGAAAATCAACATAAGACAGTTTCGATTTATAGTTGATCTACACTAATATTATAAAGAGGAAAACTTTGTTTGTATGTTTGTTTGTTTGTTTGTTTGTTTGTTTGTTTGTAATGAATAGGCTCAAAAAGTACTGGACCGATTTCAAAAATTCCTTCACCATTCGAAAGCTACATTATCCACGAGTAACATAGGCTATATTTTATTTTGAAAAAAAAATAGGGTTCCGTAAAATATTTGGGATTTTTCGGACACAAGGTGTAAAAAATTAACCAGAAAAGTTACTTATTTTGCGTACGCTGCCTAAACTATAAAAGATAGAACCATAAAATGTTCTAATTAATTGTAGATCTTATAAATATCTACAAAAAAGTCCGCGACACACTATACCTATCTATGTCGAGTGAGGCACAACAACCATTTTTTTAATTAGAAATCTTGAATTTTTTTTGGACTACATTTAAACGCGTTTATTTTACTCATGCTATTAATCCTTATCAAAATAAATTATTTCATCACTAAGTACAGTTTATTTAGATAATATTTGGTCTTTGAATGATTGAAATTGGACGTGTGGTTTTGAAGTTATGGCGAAATTAAAATATCACGATTTCTGCTGCACGGCCCGTTGCGAAGTAGGCGTCACCAAGGCGCGTGCGGGGGGAGTTTAGATCTATGGTATTTCATACGATAAAAGTATACCCACCTACTTATTTCATTGAGTTTTAGTAGGTACCTATATTAATTTGTTTCTGTTTGTTTTGACTAGATTTCGCCCGTTTTGTTAGAGGTTTAAAGACATTATGTAGTATTAGTATCAGTATTGTACCCGTGCGAAGCTGGGGCGGGTCGCTAGTTAGGAATAAAGTAAACGAGTTATATACAGTTCGGAAGGAAATTCCAACATTAAATAAACTGTGGCCAATTTAATTGTATGTTATTCGTAATAAATAAGTATATAAAGTAATTCACGATTGATTTATTTTTCATGAAATATCATTATCATTACATAGTATAAAACTAAGTCCCCTTTTTGTCTGTCCCCTATGTATGCTTAAATCTTTAAAACTACGCAACGGATTTTGATGCCGGTTTTTTAACAGATAGAGTGATTTCACGGGAAGGTTTTTAGGTATATAACATGCATAACATAGTAGAGGTACACAAATAATTTTAGAGGTTTCTAAAGTCCTAAAAAATCACATATTTTGCGCTTACATTGAAAATGCTGGCTGAACACTACGAGATAGATCAAAATTATGTACTACAGTTGTATTCATCTTTAAAAAGCCTACAAAAAAGTCCGCGATGGCATATGTCTATCTCTTAGGGATAACCCACAATAACCATTTTTTTATCCATTACTTTGATTTTAATTAAATAGGTCATTTACAAAGCGATTTTAGGCAATACAGTAATAATCCTTATCCAATTAAGTACCTTAAATACATTGTGCATTTAAGATAGATCAATACTGCCCTTTACGGCATGTAATTTAAATGAATATTTTCGAAGATATTACAGATTTAAAATGCAGGGATATAGTGTTGCTGCGCGGCGCGGGCTCTCGCGTTTCTACATCGCGCTATCGAAAACGCGGGACGTATACAGTATAAAGAGGTTCACGAATATTTTGAACTGCAGCACAGAATACATAATAGTAACTGCAGTTCTTAATTCTTATAGAATATCCAGAGGTGGTTTGTCAGTTTTGTTGGAATGTCAAATAACTTTACTTACTACATAGTACATAGTATAAAACAAATCGCTTTATCTGTCTGTACCTATGTAGGTATAGTATATTGTATGCTTAATCTTGTATGCTTAGATCTTTAAATCTACGCAACGGATTTTGATGCGAGTTTTTAAAATAATAGTCTTTAAGTATTTAGTCTTTAAGATTATGGTAAAACTTATATTCAAGTGCAATAAATATAATATTATGTAAGTATATTATCAAGTGGTCGCGCATGTCGTGTCGAGGTGATAGGGTCCCATTTTTAACAATTTGCATTGGGCAAACCTAAAAACATTTTCAATATTGTATCAGAAGTATATTGCTGTAAGTAGGTAGAGAGTTATTCGCCGAAGTAGTTTTTTCTCCAAGAACACTATTCCACGCGGGCGAAGCCGCGGGCAAAAGCTAGTTTTCTATATTATACACCGAACATTCTTCACACAGTCTTATTATAATTCATGTTCAATAATACTAAAGACATAATTAAAAATTAACCAGTATCAAGATCGTTTAACCAATTTCCCCAGTATTGCACACTACAAAATTTTATTTCCCTATTTGCCATGAGATTCTGGTACACCTTTACCTATATTTTTGGATGACGAAAGAAAAAAATGTGTCTTATCTTTCGCTGGATCGATTTTCTCCCCCAAAACTCACTAATTTCATGGTAATGCTTGCAGCCGTTTTCGAGAAAACGAAAATTATAATGTATACAAGATTGTCTCGTTTAAAGTATAATGGCCCTATACACAGTGGAACATGCTGGTCCACTGTACGCCATCGCCATTGTATACAGGGGGTAATGGATGTACTAGTGGCGGACAATTGCCCATCATGGAGCACAATCGGAAAGTTGTCGGTTTTTTGGGCACACTTCATAGGAATCGTGGCGTTGCGTGGCCTGTGGTGTTCACAATATAATCGCCTGTTATTTATTTAGTTCGTCACCGACCGCTGACCGGATAGCCTTTTTTAGTATTTATCGCTCAAAATGTCAGTATCGTGGAGAAACGAAAATACTTTTAAATTCATTGATTTATATCAAACTGAGCCAGTTTGGGACACAAAAAATGCAATGCACTCTATAAATAAATAGCTGCGTCTGTAACTATTTCCACGTCCATCGTGAGTGTTTCGCCGGACAGCACTGAGCCATGCGCCATTGTGTGAACACCAAGTGATCGTGGCCAATAGTTGTATATTGCAAAGCATGGTCCATCATAAGCCATTGTGTACTGGGGCCATAAGATGCTCATCAGATACTAGATATGACAACAATTGACCGATGCGCGCTAAAGATTTGAAAGCTAGTTATAGGATAGATAGGTACGTAATGACACAGGAAAATAAATAAAAAGTATATTTTCTAAAAATAGTCATATATTTTTTAATTTATTTTCATTTTCTAAAAATACTCCCAAAGAAAGATAACTTACGCAAAATTATATAAATTCTTCTCGATTCGAATTCGAGCTGTTACATCATTACAGGCAATACGTCTCAATATTTTTAAACAATGATAGTTGGCAATTTCCCAGCGACATTGGTTGCGGAATTTAATTTATTGGATATGAAGAGCAAGTCGTTATTAGCCGAGTAGGGCTCGGCCATTGTTTTACAACTTACATTCAGCGGAGGTGGAAGTTTTAATGATCATTATGATCACAATAGGCATGACTTCACTACACGGATGTAGGTTGCAAACAAAATCAATGTGACGTCGCTAAAACTATATCAATATTTTCTATTAATCGAAGAATACATTTCTATATTTTCATTATTGTATCTGTAAGTTGTATAAGTTTGTTGTTTCGTTTTGTTGAATGCGCTGGTGTATTTAAATATATTATATTGTGCTGTTATTAAATACTTTGTTCGAGAAAAGTAATATTAAGTAGGTTGATTTAAATGTACCTACCTACTGACAATATTTTTATTTAAATTTTTCTATTGCGCTGGTTTCAGCAAAGAAATCGAAGTATAGTTTTAATCGTTTCGTGTGTTTGGTGTAGCGTGGGTGTAGCCAAATATGGCAATTATGACGGAACCCTCTGCAATGTTTTCTTAGTATGTAATAGATACTGTTCTCTATGTGTAATGTCACTTAATTTAACTATTGGAGTACGAAGCGATAGATTTACTCTATCTGAATTTAATTAAATGCAACAAAATTTTAACTACGTACTTGTGTTCTAATTATCTCAGTCAGTGAGACAAGTAGGTAATTGACACCCTCATTGCAGCATATTCGATATAAACTCATTTCCGATTACGCTTTCTATCTAAGTCATTTAACAAAGAGAAGCGTCTTTAGAAAATAGCACAATTCACAAGTACGGTTCGGACCGCGGATACAAATTGCACGCGCCGTTTCAACCCGCGCTCCGAAACGAACGTGTAAATGCGCGGGTCTGACAGTCCGATCTGGCATATCGATGACAACGCAGCATTTTCCACAGACAAAACTGCGCTATCACGTATTTTATTGTATTATGTAAGAGGCCGGCAGTCCAAACCGTGGACGATTTTGACGTCGTAATTAGCACGGCAGTTCGTTTCGCAGTCCAAACTCCACAGATACCTTCGCGGTTTAGAACACAGTCCGACGATCCGAAGTCCAAACTGTACGTGCGATGGGCGCTAATGAGTATAATAATTAAGTAAGTATTATCGATTTGTAACACAAATCTTACATGGATAATTTCATCCCACCAAAAACATTTCCATGTAAAGTGATGCCAAGACGTACCATATGACTCGCACTAAGGTGTAGAGTTTGTGAAGTTAGGCTCGTAAAATTAAAGTGTGAGTCAGAAGTTTCGTAGAGTCAGAAGTTTGATTTTACATGAGATCTGATAGATTTTTGTCATATGGTACGTTTTGGCATCACTTTACATGGAAATGTTTTAGTGGGATTTCACCTCTTTTTGAAAGTTACGATTTCTTTAAATTTTATTGTCACTATTAATAATAATTATGTCATGAGATACTCATCCCAACTTACCTGTTCGGTAGTTGTGGTATAGTATACGGGTACGCGACCCCAGCTTCCCTAGCTATTACTGTCCTATCCCTTCCCATCCTGGGCGATAATTTCCTACATTTCCTTTTTCCCACTCTAACTTACCAATGTTCCTTTCCACACCACCTATCCTTCCCTTTCCCTATTTCTACCCTCTCCGCAAATCCGTGGGAACGCAATGGATAATCATAAAAATAAATTAATTATCCAAAATGGCGGCGATGTGGTTCGCCACCCATCACGTCTCGTTCTCGCGGAGGCGAAAAGTGGCCCATGGAGAGCCGCTTCGCTACGTTGAATGTAAGATGAGGAATGGATGGTAAGAATGAAAGTGGACGAAGCGCAACAAGTGTGTAAGGATCGTAGCGAGTGGAAAGTAGTGGTCTCTGCCTACTCCAATGGGAAAGAGGCGGTCTCTGCCTACCCCTACGGAAAATAGGCGTGATTATATGTATGTATGTATGTATGTATTAATAACACGGATATACAACTTTCAGACATCTGTAGTAAAAAATTGCGTAGGCTCTCTTACAAATTTTCATCCCCCAGTTTTACTCTATAATCCCTTAAGGTTATAGAGTAAAAGTTCAAATTTTGTCAATTTTTATGTAACTTCTGTGCTAATACTGTAAGCTTACATACCAACTTTCAGCTTTCCTAGCATCCGGAGTATCATATAATTTTGTTGATCATCAGTGAGTCAGTGACGAAATCAGGGGTTTTTAGATATCAATAAAATCTAAAGTATAATACCTCTGCAATTAAAACTTTACGTGTTTAATAAGTCCGCTACTGGGAATATATTATCTTGAAAATTTAATTATCTGGTATAATCCAAACCCAAGTTATGAGGGTTTAAAAAATCGACGAAACGTTTCGAGGAAAGGTGGGCTGGTAGTGCCCTTGCGCTTCGCTTGGCTTATCTTGGCGGGGGCAATACCGTGCCCCCAGACATAACTAACTTACTAAAAGTATTTGTCGTAAATTTTTATTTTATTAATCAAGTAAGTAAATAAGCGGATGCAAAATTCATATTAAAATAAAATATTATAATAATCAAGATGCAATGTTAAAGCAGTGTTTACGAGGAAAAAACTACATTCTAGCTTACAGGTATATTATTTTTATAACACGGTGGCAGAAATGTTAAGGTTCTCCCTAAGGAATTGTGCTCCAGTTACCGTGATGAGTTAGAAATGAACTTAATTTAAAAAAATAAATAACACTGTCTTGATTAGAATTTACCGCAACTTTAATTAACTGAAATAGGTGTTCGTTCAGAATTGACGGTAAAAATATAGTCTCTTCGAGTATGGTTTTAGATCTAGTTTTCCTAGTTGTTAAATTTTACCTGAATCATAAGTGTACTTACTCAATAAAGAAGTGCTTACTAATAAAAATGTGAATGTTTGTGAGGATGGATGGTATGTATGGATAAATGTTTTTTACGCTTTTTGGATTTAACTACTGAATGAATTTTGATTTTATTTTCTGAAGGCAAAAAAAAGGATGGTAATAGTTCGAGCTCTGAATTAACATATAGGCTACTTTTTATTGCGAAAAAGTACAGTGTTCCCGTAAGACGTACTGCATTTACGCTGGCGAAGCCGCGGGCAAAAGCTAATTAGGTGTATAATTTGTGACATACAAGGATCTTGTCTTACGAACAGTTTATTTTTAGCTATCTACTCGTTGACTAGACTAACTACCTACGAGAAAAAATCAGCTACTCCATCTCTCTAGCTCTACCAATATCCGGTAAAGGTAGTTGTTATGCGATATTTAGGATTGCAATTTATTTTTATGTAGGTACCTCTACAATCACTGGTCTGACCTATTTGTAGTTTTCAGCGTCATTAATCCTTTCCAGTGTACATTGTATTTTTTACATTTGAAAAAAATCCGATTATACATATTTAATTATAAGTCTCGCTGGAGTGAAGTGTTCAGACGACGTGTCACCGTTATTTACAACGTGCAAACCGCGTAACGAACACTCCGCCAACATTTATTCTTGCGTAGGAAAATATTTTCCATATTCCTACCTTACATGATGCATTTTTATGTTTTAAACTATATCCAGGTAGGCTGGCAATTAATAAAATAAGTTTTTTTTATATAAAATAGAAAGATTCTTCAAGCCACAAATAATAATAATAACATTAGCTCCATCACCGATTTCGGCAACGTTGGCCGGTTTCATTGAAACTAGACCAGCTATGCAGGAGTAATTATGTTGTGCCTATGTGTGTGCGCGCAATACACACGAGCACTCTTTCTTCGATTATACTCGTATTCAGTCGGACGGATGATCGACACGATTGCCGAGAGATCAGGCGCAGGACCGAATTTGACATGCCCATCTGACGCATAGATCATCCTTCTTTCAGACAATCAGGACGATTTCCCTAACTAGACTTGAAAACAACATTTTTTGTTGTTCCAACGCGGGGATCGAACACACAACCTTAGGAGTCTAGAGCCAAGCTACTGGGCCATTTAAAGCTACATAACGCGCTCAATATAAGGTAAGCCGCATGCTATAATCATTATTATTACAGATAATAATAATCTGTCTGGCTTACTTTTAAGTATTAAAATTACTTATAGCTATTGAAAGGTACATTGTAAGCTGAAAACTTACAATGAATAAATGGAGCAACTCGCGACGGGAGACCTCTCATCTCCGCTTAAAACAGTTTTGGTACGAAAATAGGAATTATAACAAAATAAGATTGAAAACATTTGATTTAAAAGTTTTGAAGTTTGATAATAGCAATATTTTATTTTTATTCCTAGTACATTAAAAAAAACTCGAAACTAAAAGACTTTCAAACTACGCCTAGATAAAGATTTTTGTATATGATGTTAATTTGTATCAAACATAGTTGTAATTTTGTTTAAAAAAAATTAAGGCTTTTATAGCGTTTCATGTATAAATTAACATATCGTATGGAGCTATAATTTTTGTGCTAAAATTAAATGCAGATCTGACGAAAGTTGTGTTATCCGCGTTGATTAAATAATGAAACCAAAAACCAGAAACCCTTGTGAACACTTAACAGACAACACGCTTAATTATTGTGGAATTCATTTTGTAAACTGCGAGCTGAGATTAAAACACGAGAACCTCAATCCAATTCACCAACAAATTACGTAAAGCCTCAAAGCTTCTGACTCCTAACCACTACTTATGCGTTCATATACCTACATACACATAGCCGTGTAAACGAGTGCAGCCTTCGCATAATGTAACTATGCATACTCCATGCACTTGTTAGTCTATAAAGCTAAGATCAGGGGCACAAACCACCGCTTCGCCTCTGCTGCCCTAGTCCTCGCGTCGCGCCGTATAACTATGTTACACCTCGATGATGAAATATCGATAATGCCATATTTATCATAATTAAATCACATAATTAATTCGCATATAATCCGTACTGCGATAGCGCCAACTAAACAAGGCGGGTTCACTTCTGTATCACAGCTAATAAATCATAGCCGTCGACGTTTTCACTTTACACTAGCGTTTTAATTTTGTTTTGAAGATTTGCCAAAACGTAATTTTAATACTCAAGCTACATGGATAAAAACTTAATCGATTAATTGTGAATTGGATGCGTTATTTTATATCGAAAGAATATATGTAGTAGGTAACGCTGGAACAGATAGTTATATTTGTACGGTTTCAGAAAGTGTCGGGAACATAAGGATCGCTGCGCGTCGTGATGTGAAAGGTGAGAAGGAAATAAAGCCGATTACACACGGACTATGTTCTCTCGTAGAGTATTTCCTATTGTTGGGCATCTCGCTAAATATATTAGGAACGGACGCTTGTTTATTGTTGCATCTGTTGCATAACTATATTAGGTGCATTTGTATCTAAAAGCGTATATCTGCATATTTCAAGAATCCGAAAATAAAATGATAAATATAAAATTAAAGATGTTTCCCGCGTCTTCGTACGTGCAGAAGAATATCTCGCGGAAATCGTATATTTTCCCGCAACAAAAGTATGCCCATATCCTTCATCATGGCCTACTCTATAACTCTGCCAAATTCAATTATTATCAGGAAAATTTATTACAAATTTTTAGCTCCGAACAGTGACTTTTGGTGACGGTGCCAGATTCATTGAAATTACTCTCGTAACCTAGTGGGATGGATAACCGACACGACTGACGGGAGATCGGCGCAGGACCGACTTTTTACATTCCCGTTCGATGCATGGATCATCTTCCTAGTCAGACAGGTGATCAGCCTGCATTGTCCTAACCAAACTTGGAAACAAAATCTTTTTGTTATTCCAACGCGGGAATCGAACTCCCGACCTCTGAGTTGAGAGCCAAAGCTGTTACAATTTCAATATGGGTTGGGGGATTTTAATATATCTAAGCGTAGAAAATGATTTTTATACAACATTTAAGTATCGAAGTCCTTAGAAGAATAGAAACTTGTACGTTTTCACGCTTATCAGTTTTTAGATAGACAGGTCATGCTTAAAACTTTTGTAGTACATAATTTAGGGAAAACCTATTGCGCATATCAGTATATATAAGCTACGGAACAATTCTTATGTAATTTGACGTCCAATATCGCGAGAATGCTTGTCATGTTTCTTGTGTGTAGACTATAGTCCCAATAAAACACGGTTTGGATTCCCCTATCATTCCGGTGCTTTATATTCCTTCCTTTACATACACTTTCCGTCGTCGACGACAGAAACTACGGAAGATGTAATTTATGTAATGCTAATTATTATACAATGCCGTGAATATATTTGTAAACAGTTATTTTACCCGCAATTTTGTAAGTTTTCATTAGTAATACTTGGGGTATTATTTTTCGATAAGACACACATACTCATACACACAGAATCTTTTGTTTATTATAAGGTATACTTTTATTTTATTGTTAGCAGTAATAATAATAATAAATAGTTTTTTTTACCTACATAGATGTAATACTTTATTTAAATGAGTACTGCATTCGCCAACAAACTGTTATGCAGTTTAGTGACTTGTAATACTTTGTTAAACTTTTGTTAAATATATGTTTAAAAAAGATATATTCCGTCTTAAGTCATAGTCTGTAGGTATCATAATGCTGAAAATTAAGCATTTGTATCCCTGTCAATGTGATTTTAGACGTGAAATTTAATTTTACAGACCATTATTAAACTAAATTTATTTACTGAAACGAATTTTTTCACAAAACAATTTTAACAAAATCTAAAAATGTACTTTTGAAAAATTACGTCAAATGATTTGCTGAATGAATTCTTCGCATTACATCCTTATATTTACTGCAGCATACATTTAACTCCACTTGCTCTTAAAATATTTTAAGGGCTTTAAAATCTCGTCAAAAGCTAAAAAGATAGTTAACGTCAGTTCACACCGAAATACGCGACGCGACGCGAAAAATAGGAGACGACACGCGACGATATACCTATTCAATTTTCTGAAATTAAGTTATAGATCATTCATAGAAAAATTATAGTCGAGGAAAATAGGCAATCGGACAAATTTTTTTTTATTGCATAAATGAATAGTACTCTTAAATATGAGTAACTTCTCAGAAGAAACCGTATATCAAAAGTCAATATTTTCAAAGGTACAGCGATTTGTATAAAAAATTTCGCGAGCCTCCTAAAAACGCTCCATACTAAAATCGATATACACATGACGTCACTTGAATATGAAGTAGTATGAAGTAGTATATGAAGTATATGGCCGCAGGAATATATTTGTAAATATCTCCGATATTTGTGCGTTTAAGTTCATACTTACCATAATGAATGTTTTTGTATATGATGTGAGTAAACTAATGATGTAGGTTTTGTTTACCAATTTCGCAAAAAAAAAAAATTTTTTTTTGGTATAAAGACTCGAAGAAATTTTGTATACAAATCGCTGTACCTTTGAAAATATTGACTTTTGATATACGGTTTCTTCTGAGAAGTTACTCATATTTAAGAGTACTATTCATCTATGTAATAAAAAAAAATCAGTCCGCTTGCCTATTACTTCTCCGTTATATAAAATTGACCTTAGAAATAAAATTAAAAGTTAATTTTGACTTCATCCAATAGTGAATCAAGTACTCAAACAAGTAAAAGAAGGTTGCGCTCTGAGAACTAAAGAGTTAACTAATAAGATTCGCTTTATACACTAAACTTTTACATAAAAATACCTTTTACCGGAAATTCCTGGGAAATTCAAATTAAAGTGAAAATGTCAATATTATAATTAAAACCTTTGCTGACATTTCATTAGGTACATTAGATAAATTCGAGTGAATATTTAATTCTCAATCAACTTTCTTGCAATTTAAAAAGACAAGTAGCATTTTAGAGTAAGGATAGTGCGCTTTATAAAAAAAAATATGTAGTTCTTGATTGCACTTTACGTTTACGTCAGTTTCATTAGGAACCCAAATATCTTCCTCATCCCCAAATAAGGGACTATTTGGGGATGAGGAAGATATTTGGGTTCATTGCTTTTTTAAATGAACACATACAAAATGTTACTGAAAACTATTCTTAAAGTATTGAGTGGATTATTAAATTATGAGCACTTCGTAACTTTTAAAGAATTCCTTGAAACTGAGAGGAGAAATCGGCTGCGTTCTCGTTCTGAAATATCAATTCGCGCGTTACTTTCCCATGTCTAGACCGTGAGGTCTAGCAGTGATGCTTCCTACATAATTGAAATAGTATTTTTATGACCATTTACTGTAGTTTATTAATATAAAAAGAAAATAATAAAAATCTTTTTACTACTTCGCCAAACGGTAACTAAATCTTTGGTTAAATATGTCACTTACTTATTAAAATAGTCAAATATAATATATTGTAGTAATTACATCTAATTTATTAAAGTTTAGAATATTTAAAACTGGTGAAAAATAATACAAAAAATGTGTTCGTCATATTATCTATACATATAAAATCCTTTGTCCTGAATGACTGACGGATCAACGCACAGCCTAAACCGCTGATCGTAGAGACCTGAAACTTGCAGGGCTTGCTCTTTGTAATGCGTAGGGATCCGATAAGAAGGGATTTTTCGAAATTCGGCTCCTAAGGGGGTGAAAAGAGGGAAAACAGTTTGTATGGGACGACGTGATTCCTTGATCCAATCTACTTCAAATTTTGCACAAACATTATATAACAGAATTGATGGAATTCGTGTATCATAGTTTATTGAAATTCGTCCCCTAACGGGAATAAAAAGAGAAAGAAAGTTGTTTGGCAGCGATTTGCTTTAAAGTTGATATAAATACTCCTTAGTGCTTTTGTTTTAAAGCTCCCACTCACAAGCAATCGATCGATTTAGTCTTTACAATTTAAACATTTACTGGATTCGTAGTTGCAAGTAAATCGGTTTAGATAAAAATTGAATATAGTCTGAGATCCTAGGACCACCTTACTATACTTTTTATATGAAATTCGTATATATACGCGTAAATTTTGTTCCAACTTTTGACCCCCACCGCAAAAACTAGCTGGTAGGTCTTACACTAATCATTTTATGTAATAGTTTGTCGTTAGCAATTTACTTTCAAATACGAATTAATTTCCAATTTGATCGAAGCAATCGATAGCCCGTGAGTGGGGAGCTTTATTTTTATTTTGACATAACATATTGTCATCATGTTGAAAAATAAATCTGACAAGAATGCATAATTTAAGTTAAATTTGATGAAAATCTTAAATATTTGCGAATGCTATATTATAAATGGGAAAGTGTATGTCTGTTTATCCGTCTTCCACGCCAAAACTACTGAACCGATTGAAACGAAATTTGGTACACAAATACAAAGAGTATAGCCTGAAAAAGGATATAAGGAAGGCTACTTTTTATCACAGGGAAATGTACTGTTCCTGTGGGATACTTTATTTACAGTTTCACGTAAAAACTACTAAACCGATTATCATGAAATTTGCCACAGATATAAAGTAGAGCACGAGGAAGAACATAGGCTACCTTTTATCGCGGTACGTATACGGTTCCCGTGGGTTACTGTACATACGCGGGACGAGCCGAGGGCATCAGCTATCTATACTAATATTATAAAGCTGAAGAGTTTTTTTGTTTGAACGCGATAATCTATAGTAGCTATCAGGAACTACTGGTTCGAATTGAAAAATCTTTTTAAAGAGGAAGGATTTAGGTTATATAGCATCACGCTGCGACCAATAGGAGTGAAGAATCAGTGGAAAATGTGGGAAAAACGGGGAAAATTATTCATCTTTGAGGGCTTACGTTGTTTGATTGAACGCGCTGATTTCAGGAACTACTTAATCGAATAGAAAAATTATTTTTGTGTTAGATAGTCAGTCCTTCTGTTGAGAAAGGCTTTAAGCTATATAACATTACGCTGCGACCAATAGGAGCGAAGAATCAGTGGAAAATGTGGAAAAAACGAGGAAAATTATTCATCTTTGAGGGCTTACATTGTTTGTTTGAACGCGCTGATCTCAGGAACTGCTAAATCGAATTGAAAAATTATTTTTGTGTTAGATAGTCCATTTGTCGAGGAAGGCTTTCAGCTATATAACGTTACGCTGCGACTAATAGGAGCGAAGCATCAGTGAGAATGTTGCAAAAACGGGGAAAATTATTCACATTTGAGTTTCATTTGAGGGCTTCCGTTGCGTGCACTGCGTAAACGGCTCAAGTTACAAAAAAATATGTATGAATGAATTATTCCTCTTTTTCTATGATCTAAAAAATCTTTTAAGATTGACTTAAGTACCTACTTGGTAACCTTTTTTATGGTAATCAAATTTGATCGAAATTGATGCATTATTGCGCCATCAGTTGACGCGGACGAAGTCGCGGGCAACAGCTAGTCTAAATATAAAAAAGGCAAACCTGACTGACTCATCTATGACTACTCAACCAACGCACAGCCGAAACTACTGAACGGATTTTGCTGAAAATTGGCATATATGACGTAGGCATCCGCTAAGAAAGGATTTATGAAAATTCGCCCCCTAAAGGGGTGAAAAAGGAGTTAATTTTGAATGGAAACAGAACTCTACGGTGACGAAGTCGAGGGCAAAAGTGATTTTAAATATCTATATTAATATTATAAAGCTGAAGAGTTTGTTTGTTTGTTTGAAAGCGCTAATCTCAGGAACAACTGGTACGAATTGAAAAATTCTTTTTGTGTTGGATAGTCCATTTATCGAGAAAGGCTACAGGCTATATTATAACATCATGCTAAGCTCAATACGATCGGAGCACCAATCAAGAATGTTACAAAATCGGTTTTTTTTTCCTTTTGAGAGCTTTCGCTGCGTATGCTGCGGAAACGGTTAAAGTTTCGCTAAAATGATGTATGACAGAATTGTACCCCGTTAAAAGTTCTAAAAAAAAAGTCCGCGACTGTATATGTCTGTCTTTTAAGGTTGGCTCACTATAACCTTTTTTGCTAACCAAATTTGTTCTAAAAGTAAGCATCATTTGTGAGGGTGCTTTCATAAAGATAATATTAATCCTTATCCAAGTAAATGCGTTTTTTATTACAAGCATTTAATCTAGAAGAAATTTGCCTTTTAAATCATTTGATTTTAATGAGTATTTTAGAAGATATCGCAGTAATAAAATAATCATCGCGCAAAAATAAGGTAAAGCGCACGGCGCGGGCGGGCAGTCGTGAGGTGGAAGCGCTTCTCCTTCTACGTAAATGAAGGGTAAATTTTAGCGATATCCCAAAGTACGCGGACGAAGTCACGGACAAAAGCTCATATACAAATAAGTAAACTATTACTTATATATAAGATATTTAAAATCACAGCGCGATCTTAGAAAATGCTCCGATCTCTCATTTCTGTTAACATGGCGCTAGTGTTTGTTCCTTGATTTTTTATTTATGAAGTAAATTACATAAAATTATCTTTATATATTAAATTATTAGTAGCAATTAAGTGACATAAGTTACGCTGTAATAGGTCATACCTAAGTACTTCAGGCTCTGAACTTTTCAGCCGCCCCTCGTAGACATTGCCCGCGGTTTCGTGCGCTAAGAGGATATCCATTAGGCAACGGTACATTTTATCGCGATAAAAAGTAGCCTATGTCCTTTCCCGTAGTCTAACTTTCTATCTGTGCTAAATTTCATCAAAATAAGTCCAGTAGTTTCGGAGCCTATTCAATACAAAAAAACAAATATTTCCTCTTCATAACGCTAGTATATATTACTAAAGTCGTTAGGCCTCTCGCAATCTTAGTCCCAAGGTGAAAAAATAGAACAATCCAATAAAAATCCTCTATTTTGAAAATATTTCCGCAATCTCTATGCAAATAATTTTCCTATTGATCGCAATTTGTAACGCGTGGAGAGTATTGACATGGCAGTCACCAGATCGCACTGTAAATCCCGCGCTCCATATTCATGTTACAGGCCCAGCTGACGCAATGTCACGGCCTAAATAGCCTAAACTACAGCTACTACAGCTGTAATATAGTTCAAGCTATTTGCTATGTAATACTATATTTGTCCTACAGGACGTAGTTCCCGAACCTGGGAATTCAGAGCACTGAAAATAGAAGTCTGTGGTAATACAATAGAGTTGAAATTTTAATTCGAAGTGTCAAGTGTCGAGCTGTCATTATATATATGATATTGACATTTGACTCGAAACTTGTATGTTCGATTTTCAGCTCTATTGTATTAGCGCATAGTTTTATTTTTAGTGGTATGAATTTTCCGCAGCCTTACAGATTCCCAACAATATAATACAGCTGGCCTTAGTATTATTACGTGGGTAACAATGAAAATGTTTAGAACTGGCCAGTTAGAAACATTGCTAATGAAAACTTTTTTTAATTTCAATTTTAGAACTCTTTGGTAACCTAATGTAGTATAGGTCGCGCAACGGTTTATGAGCGCTCAGTGAAAGTGGAGGGGATCGTTCGCGCATGTGACCAATAGCAAAGAATCTATATTGCTAACGTACCAATAGCGTGTCGGCAGCCACGTTCGGCATGCGTTCGGCGCATCACACCTCCCCGCCCGAGCCCGCTACCGCCAAACACACCCAAAAACTGACTTCTGCGCATACCCCCTCTACTTTTGTCGAAAGATCTTAATTCGTTGCGCGACCTATAATAATATTGCATTTAAACCTATCAGCAGATACGGGCAAGCCTAGGCATTGGTATGAGTCGAGTTCAGTTAGGCGTCAGGAAGCTTTGTACCATATGGATTCCCCATACTTTAACCGACGACCGGAAACACCTTCGATTGGACTGGTGTCGCCAAATGTTAGATTAGTTCAACGGCGGTGACTCAAATGCTGTATTTGACATCGTCACAGGTGATGAAAGCTGGATATATTGCTACGAACCCGAAACCAAAGACAATCAGCTCAGTGGGTGTTTCCTTTCGAGGATCGGCCGACTAAGGTAAAGAAAGGAAGAAGTCAAGGAAAAAAGATGATTGCCTCATTCTTGGCCGGAAAGGTCATTTCGCGACAGTTGTGCTAGAAGATGGAAGGATAGTTACTGCAGACTGGTATGTCAATCGCTGTTTGCCTGTTGTCCTGGAAAAAATTCGACAGCAGCGCCCTCGAAGCAGGATCCTCCTTCACCACGACAATGTTCCAGCGCACTCCGCAAAACGGACTGTTGAATATTTGACTATGGCAGGTGTCGAGATAATGAGTCATCCGCTTTATGTAGCGTTTACACGGGTGACTAGCCGCACGATTTCCGCAGCACGCTAAAAATCCACCGTGTAAGTGCCAATTCGGCGAAGCCGCGAGTGACAAAAGCAGCAAGCCCCAAAGTTGGGTATCATTCGATTTTTACAGTCCTGACCTGGCACCCTGCGACTTTCATTTATTCCCAAGAACTAAAGATGAAAAGAATGAATGAAAAGCGTAAGAAAATGCCATAGTAGAGACCCCTAAGTAAGAATGGGCCCACTGCTTTTCTCAGTGCTTCCATCGAATGCGACGATGTGTAGAGAGGAACGGAGATTACTTCGAAAAACAATAAAAGTATTGGCAACTTTCTACATTAAGCCGTTTTTCATTTTTTAAACATTTTCAGTGTTACCTAGGTATTAACCTATATGTAAATATTTTGTTTAATTTGTACAGTCATTAAAATTTTTCTTTTAGCATTTTTGGGAAAATCTTTGTTCGAAAATCATTCAAATGTCAATAATATCAATCGCCGTTTGGCTGGAGCACGTGTAGAATGCACATAGGTTATTTTTAATTTGGTTAGGAACTAATAACTAGAAATACCAATTACCAAATCAAAAAAAAAAAAAAAAATAGTAATAGTATTTTAACGAAATCCTAGTTAACTATACCATCAACTGTTGTCAGCAACAACTGGCACAAACGTACAAAATACAATTGATTTTGACACAAACCTCGACATGTTATGCCTACTGTTTTTTCGATGTTTTTAGGTAGGATATTTTATTTTTATTTAGGTATAACGAATCGGTTTTTTTGGTTTTAGAAAAAAAAAAATGGGTAAGTTGATTGAAGAATTTAGTTCACGTTTTTAGGGAAATTATACCGAAATAATTGTATGTTATGACTTAGTAACTATCAGTGGAAACCTTTTATTGGCTTCATGTTAATTATGCTCTTTCTACTGTGTCTTTGTTTTAAGCTGTTGGTTTCCCAAATGAAATAAATAAATAAATAAGTAATAGTATAAACATAGTTCCGGAATTAATTAAAATCAAAATATGATTGATAACGCAAAATAGCTTTACTATAACGATAACTATGAAGCTATTTGAAAGATCTGGCCACGACGGCCATCGGCCACTTCGAGAGTTCAAAGGAAAGTTCAACGCCGCCCTGCCTAGATTTGCCTTCGAAAAATTTAATAGAATAGAATTTAGAATTATTTTCTTTAATCCACTAATTGTTCTAAATGTTCCTATTATATTTATTTAAATAAACTATTTTTTTAATATAATGCGGCCACGGTAGGTAGTAGCCAACAGATTGACAGATGCCACCTACATAGTATCATAGTCTTAGAGCGTTAGATTAAATGAATACCTAGTTTTTAAAAATTACAATAGTGTGTCAAAAACTTTAACTTTTAAAAGGGACAAATATTTTTATTTATTACATAAATTTTCCTATATATTAAAATGGATTGTAATTTCAATGTAAATAATTAAAAAACTAAAACACAAGAATTGCTGGAGATTTGGCTAGTTTTGGTCTTAAAATAATTGTGGAAGTTCTGGGAAGGTTTATACGATGATTAAATTTTCCTGTACTCACTGTATTCAATTTGCCACTTGACTGTCAAATATTGGTGCGTTCAGCGTTTAATTTTGAAAAATGTTGGTGTGGGTGTAGCTGTGTAGTTAATTATTATTCCAAATCAAAGTTAAGACCGTCGTATGTCGGGACAGCTAAATAACTTTGAAGTTCCAAAATCTTCATAGAAAAAGAGTCTGTTATAGTTAACATTCATACTCCCGATTATTTACACAACATAGGTTTACAAGCCTTATGATTGTGGTTTCATTTTCAGCCAAAATTATTTATTTCAATTGCACATAAAATACAGAAGCTCTGATTCCTTTGAATATAAAAATAATTATTAGCACCAGAGTAGATTTAAGAAAAAAGAGATCTTTAATAAAATTGCTCTCCTAAACATCAAAAGGATTCTCTAGAGTTTCCATTTCCTACAATCCAAGAACGAGATTTCGTCAATACACTTGAGATAAAGGCAAGAGCTTTGTGTAAATTGTGTCAAATTCCGCTGTTGCTCTTAAAAACATAAATAGTCTATTTTTGTTTTGCATAAGCAAATATTTAATAACCAATATATTTAAATTCGTCATTAATATTTTAAAAAAGGCTTTAAAATATTTATGACGAATTTAAATATATTCAAAAGTTAAAAACTATTACCCGACTACGAAAATTATATATCCTCTGTTTCCCGGGCCATTATTACAAATCTATTAACACCTCATTCACAAAAATTTGAACAGTAATTAAGGCGCTACGATGAATCAACGTAAGATAGATTTTTAAGAACTTTAGTAAATTGTACTGGAAAAAATTGAATGATTTTGCTAGTATGTCCACCGTTCGTTACATCGATTCTGGCTAGTATATTAATCACTAGTAACTTGATAATTTGATCAGTCCTGAAAGATAGAAAGTCCTGAAAGATAGAAAATAGTAGAAAGAAGAAAGAAGTTGATGTATATTTAATACTACAATTGGTAGGCCCACAATTTACTACAAATTGCCCATAATATTATGTTATACTTTCCATCTGGCAATTTAAAGGTTCTTTTTACGACCTTGAGTAGCCAATAGCCATAAATGAAAGGGATGCTTATTGAACAAACTTTCTGTACATTAACAATGTATTATTTCGTAGACGTTGAAGCTCTTACATTATTATCAAATAACTGAAACGTTTCATAACATTGATGTGGTTAGTAGATATTTGCATTGTTTATTATATTGGCGACGAAACGAATAACTATTTCTGTAAAATTCTGATGGAAATTAAAATAATATATTAAGAGCTACTCATTAATTTAAAAATAAACAAGAAAATTGTAACATTCCCAATTAGAAGATCAATTAAATGTAAACGCCCTGAGCGTCAATACCATTACGAAGTCCATTTTAGTCAAAACAGAAAACAAAAGGGCGGACATAATCAGCTTATTCCGCAGGTGATAATATCGACTGATATCAATTTCATTAAAAGCATCATTATCACCTTAAGCGATCAGAACAATCGTATAAGGTTTTATAATGAATTAAATTGCGAAGTAATAACATTATGGGATGCTCGAATAAAGCTTTAACCGCAACACGAATGACATTTAATTTTAAACTATCGACGTTTAAGAGAAAAACTGATTTTTTGTCGGGCGCAGCGCGGGTGTGAGACACAGGAGGCAGTGTGCCGTCGGCCGCAGCCACCCTCTGTAACGCTACTTCCTTCGCTTTCCGCCAATCCTGGTACTATTTGGCATTGACTCGGAGGAGTTGTCTGATGTTTGATTTAAATGATAAATTGAAAAACTTTTGAAGGACCGACATTTTTATGTTTATCGCATTGTGTACGGAGTATTTCAAACTTTTATTCTGGAGTTGACATTAAATTGAAGTATTTTTATTATTAAAAATACATATATACAAAAAAACATTTATACTTAAATTCGTCCTCCACTATCTTCTAGCAATGACATTTTTGACTTTTTCTATGTTAAAGAAGTCGCTTAAAAATATCTAGTATCACAAATATGAAATTTGTACGCTTATTACGCACTACTAAATAATATAACTATAAGTTTGTTTTGCAGGAATCAATAAAGTTTAATAAATAACTAAATTTTAAATCTAATTTAACAAAATAGTTAAATGGTGCCCAACAAAAAATAAATTGTATTCAAAATCACAAATTTACTCGTAATAACATTATTATTCAAACCCACTTTTATTGTAATACACTGAACAGTATACAATTACAGCAGTAGAAATCCATAAAACTGTCATAGTTTTGTTCAAATCAAAGCGCAGCTTCCTGCGTTACATCAACATTTACGTAACGTTGTACACTTAATATAAATATGCCAACACTCGGAAGTTAAGAGTTTGAAAAATATATATGGCTGTAATTTAAACGAAAATTAAGTTATGCAACAATAAATTGGGGCGTATTTAAATATTCAATTAATAAAAATTGTTACACATTGAAAGAGAGAGTTGGGACACCGAAACCCGCTTTCCCACATTCCGGTAATAAAAGGGAAAACCGCGTTAACTGCGTTGGAAACGAGCGGGACGGATATAAGGAAACCGTGTAAGTGCGAGAGTGTGACACTGAAATGTAAGGATGGCTTACCTCCTGGTCGGTTCTGGGCGCCTGGTAGCTCGTTACAGGTCGAGTAACGCGGCCGGCGCTGGGGAACGATGCAGCGGACGAGCTGTGTCTACGGCTCGACGACGCGAACTGCAATCGCGATGCACTTCGCAAGGGGTGGTGCACGGTGTGCAAGCGAGAATGCAGCGCCCGCCCAATCGCCGCATGCCTCACTTTCCCGCCTAGTGTTATCGAATGTCGTTACATCACATTACATTTTTTCTGTAATTACAAACTTTGCGTACTTTCACAAGCCTAACTAGAAACGTTTAATGTGTTCGCATTACGGTTATTACATACTTTTATTTCACTCAAAAACACTTCTAAAACTCCGTTTTAAAAATTACAAAAGTTGATTAATTTTTCTGAAATTAAACAAGATCTTATTCATAGGAGAATATAAAAGAAAACTAAAATAAATCAGTGCGCGCGTATGATATTTAAAGCTCGCTGGGTTGGCTGGCGCCGCCTCCCGTTGCCGGGCGACGGTTCTCTCCACGTGCCGAGCCCAACAACTATTTCTTTATCGGCCATTGTATCGAATGTTTGTAATTTATACACTATTATAATCTTAAAAAAAAAACAATCTATTTATTTATAGCAATAATATAAATGGTTCACATTACAATGATAAAAAAATACCGATTTAAAAACTAGTTACAATAACAAAATTATTATCTAAACTATATACGTTAAACACTAACTGAACTAACTAAAGGAATATCTCAGAGTACCTTTGTACTACAAAATATTTATGACGTTGAAATAAAATGTAATAATTTTATTCCCAAATGAAACTTAATATAACAAGATTTTTTTCGGAAAGTCAAAAGAAGAAGCTACCACCGGTTTAACCCTAACCCGCCGAGAAGAACCGACGTAAGGACTCGCATCATTCAAAATGGGACAGAAGTAATAATGAACAAGACCATTAAATAATCTACGCCTTTTTAGACGGTTCAAATACATCACTTATACTGTTATCAGCTATATTGTTTTCAATATAAACTTATACTCACTAAATTTACTATTCGTATCGAAGCAAGCAAAATATTTAAATATTAAACTTAAATTTTAATAAAAATTATAGACAACGCTGGTTTTAATTTATTTTTATTAGATCAATATCAGAAATATAATGAGATTTTAACCAAATTTAATTAGATAAGTATTTTTAGGGTTCCGTATCCAATGAGAAAAACGAGACTACTAAGACTCCGCTATCCATATGTCTATCCGTTTTGTTGTCTAGTCGTATATTTTTTATGGAACCCTACGTATGCGACTTTGACTCACACTTAGCCATTTTGGTCCCCAATAACTCACTGACTCACTTACATATAGGATTTCAATACATTCATCCCGCACGGGGTTGTAATGGGGGTCCGGAATAGGGGACAACAACGCGGACGGAGTCACGCGCTAAAGCCAGTAGTATGTAAATTTTATATTACTAGAGATCGCCCTGTGCCTGTGCCTCTTTGATACACAATAAAATATTTAAATGTTGTTTATGATTTGTGAAAAAAAGATTTCTTATTGACAATTGTGTCAAACCTACTGTAATATTATATAATTCACCGAAAAATTGTACAAACCGTTAGATTGTAAAATAACTAACGAGATTGTAAAAATATGTCGAAAATTTAAAAACTATATATTTATAATCTAACGAAAAATAATGTGTTAAATTATAGGCAGCATATTCGCGTCGGAAGTCTAACAACATTTTACAATTTCACTAGTTTTATTACAATCTGACGGTTTTTACAATTTTACGGTGACATATATACAAAAATTCTAGTATGAGTGAAGTAGTGTGTGTTGCTGATACTTTCATAAATTTAAGGTATTTCTAAGCGTTATTTTTAAAAATATTAGCTTTCGGTAGGCCTTCCTCTGCTTAAACTTTAAACGTGCCAAATTTCACACTGATCCGTATGCACAATTCTTGTAAAATCGTACTTGAAATTTTTGCTTCACGTATAAATATTATAATGATTTCAAAATGACAGTTTTCATAAAGTCTACACCGTACCTAATCCGTATATAAACAAACTTTCGCTATGGTCTTCTATATTCTTATTAAGAGGCGAGTGGAAAAGCCGATAACATGTAAGTTTCCAAGTTTATTGTCGACTTATGCAAGCAAATGCTATTATGTTTTGAAAAACTTTACCTTTTATTTCCCACATAATATGTATGGGTACGAAGTTGTCATTGTAGCCTTGTAAAATAGTGCGGCGTTTTTCAACTTCCAGACTTCTATCAATCTCGCAACGCGGCGAAATTGTGTCAAAATTCAGCGACGCTTTTTCGCCTACGATTCGTTACAGTGCTTACATAGCGTAATGAATTATTTGGTCGTATAGCTGAACCTGTATTTTGAATAAAAATTATACATATGTAGCTGCAACACCAAACTGTGGAAGAGCCACGCTTCGGCTCGACCGGGGTAAATACCACGACCTCACAGAAAACCGGCGTGAAATAACGCTTGCGTTGTGTTTCGCTGAGTGAGTGAGGTTATCGGAGGCCCATGGAGGAATTGGGGATTTTAAGGACCAAGAACCCTGCGACTTGGGTTCTTGGTCCTTAAAATCCCCAATTCCTACCAGAGGAGTTACAAGTGTAACTCTCTGGTGTTGCGAGTGTCCATGGGCGGCGGTAATCGCTTACCATCAGGCAACCCGTCTGCTCATTTCCTGGTTCATTACATAAAAAAGAAACTGTTTTCTCTAATTTTATTAGTTTTTGGTCTTCATTTGAAACAAAGACGTTCACTTCAGGAGGCCTAGCAGGAACAATGGACAGCAGCGTAAACGCTCCATGTTATCGAATGTCAATTGTATGGGCACTGTCATTATTCTCATACAAATCTCTTTCAATAACGTCAGGTTTACGTAGCTGTCAATTGTTTCTGCTAGGCACCCTGAAACGTTCCGATTACCACTCTGGTTGTTGTGCTCTTTGATATCAAGTCAATGCTCTATATTATATCAAGGCATATCGGTTGCACTACAACTCTAGTCTATTTTGTCTATTTTATCTCAAGGCTCGTCGATCGCACTACACTTCTATGTCCAGTTTGTCTACATTATCTCAAGGCACGTCGACCGCGCTATAGTGTGCGTACAAACAAACGCGTAATATTTCACAGAGCCCACCGCATCCGTCACCGGTCACTCGTCAGTTCATCTTTCGATCTTTGCTAATATATCCAGACGACGAGCCCCGGATATCAACTATGTCTATCCGCATTTTGTACATGTCAATGAACTTTGAAAGGCATAATATAGATCATTTGTTAAAATTGATGGTCGTAGTATACAGAATAGTTTACTTGAATGTTTTGATACATGTTAGGTTCAGCTGTAGATTTAGACTTTTATGAAAATAAAACATGTTACTAGAGTAAGTTCTGTATTAGTGCTAATTACCAGTTTTTATTGACAAAAAACAAAAGACAAGACCTAGTGCTTTTCCACTTCACCTCTTATCAATGCTATCGACAAAATAATTTTATACTTTTTCTCACAAAAGAGTGTAAAATAGGACAAATTCTCAAGGAACTAAATATTTTCAACTGTATCTTAAGAAGTAAACGAAGACCTCGTAAGCATTTTTTACCATCAATATACATTTTAATTTAATAGTCATACACAATATAATACACAACGAATTGGCTACTTTAAAGCATTTTATATAAATCTCAGCAAGCTAATAATATAACAAGTTGTTATTCAAGAAGTATGAAGAAATGTACGCTCGGAATTAACAAGCGTAGCTTCATGTCTACGCATCAACCGTAGCGCCGTAGTGGTGCTACGAGCTACGAGCTACGCGCTACGACGCCCGCTAGTTACGTCCACTTCGCACTTGGATTTTAATACATTTTATATCCTACAAGAATATAATATTATCATTTTGTGGTTTTTATACAGTATACTTTTATGTATACAAGCTGTTTTTAAGTAAGAACTTTAAAAGTAGGTGTAACCCTTTGCATCTTAGGTATTAATTATTATTTTTAAACGAAAAATTAAACCAACATACAAAGTAAATATACACAAAAAGTATGAAATAAAACTTTTGTTCTAAATAATCCTTTTAAATTCGGCAAAAATTTTAACTATTTCACTACTCAATCTTCTTATATTTTTTTGTATGTTCAAAGTTATTTTTATCAATTTTATTTATTTTTAAGCAATATTATAAAAAAATTATAGTGCAACTCACTGATTCTCCATATGAACTTTAAAAGTTCATGCTCCTTCGTTTGCATTAGTTTCGTAAAGAGGAGTAGGATTTTTTTCCAATATTAATTAATATATGGTTTTAATATATTATAACGCATAAGCTTTTGTCCGCATCTTCGGTCCGGATAACTTTTGTTTTTCTTTACAAACTGAAATCACATTCCATCGCTTTAGAGAGTAAATCCTTTAATAACGGTTGTCTACTAACTGTAAATAACTTTCTAGCCAAACTTATCATTCGATTTTTGAAATCACATGTGTGTTTTATAAAGTTAAACAATTCTGAACTTGTATCTTATATTTTAGTCTTTACTATGCTTCTAATCTAATAGCCGAAAAGTGCAACGTTTGTTGTAAGACTAACTCCAGATACTAAAACAGCTTACATCGCATTATATCGAAATAGCGACGAAACAAAATTTAGAGGAAGCGCCGATAGTTTATTTAAAGTCGAAGTTATATACTGAAAAATAATTATCACAAATTATTGCAAAATTGTGATTTGATAAAAAACATTTACATAAGTTAACCTACCTTAAGTAGCTTTTAAAGTTACTCCAAAGCCAGGTATGAAAATATTAATGATGACGATAAAGTTGAATATTAAAAAAAAACTGTGATTTATGCATCTTAAGCGGAAGGTAGTATTATTCTCCGTCAAAATCTTATTTTGTTTATCATAAAATTAGCTTGTCGACTAAAAGATGTGACACTAATAGATTTCTCGATTGCTTATCATACTCTAATAATATCATAAAAAATTTGAAAATTTGTGAGGATGTATGGATGGATGGATGGATGTATAGGAGAGATAGGTGTTTGTTACTCTTTCACGCAAAAACTACTGAACGTATTTGATGAAATTTGGTATCTTAGTAGTTTAGGCTCTGGATTAAAACATGGGCTACTTTTCATCCCGAAAAAATACAGTGTTCCCGGGGATACTGTATTTACGCGGGCGGAGCCGTGGGCAACAGCTAGTAATTTATATTTACTTTCTCCATGGTTAAAATGTTAAAATATCGTGCGTTACATGCCACGTCTAGGCCATGATGCTAGGCGTGGGGCGCTTTGTGCCATAATTTTCGTATATCGAGCGACCCACGCTTTTCCCTCAATTATACCTACTAGTATTTTATATATACTACTGTTTTAAGTTTATTTTTAAAAACTGTTTCAGTTCGATATTCTTTAAAAGTTTTTTTTTTTTAGATTTTTTAACCTATATTTATTTTAAACTATGTACTTATATTATTCCATACCCTTATAGGCCAAAATTGTGACCAATTATAAAAATGTAACATCGATGTATCTAATTTCTTGGAATAAACGATTCTTATTCATAACATTTAATAATTATAATATTAGGCTGTGAGTCTCAATTTTCCAATAAATAATTATTACCATCAGCGTCTATATGATTTACGTCTTGGCATCCCCGGCAATAATGAAAATGACGTGCAATATTATTCAATAGCTAATGTCGCAAGCAAGAGGGTAGCAGTACAATGAAACACAGATTATATTAAAGGTTAGACGTTAGCCGCAACTTCGTTCGCGCTAAAATAATCCGTTAGAACCGCACATTTACCCGCGATAAACTAGCCTATGTCTTTCCCCGTAATCCTACTCTATATCTATGCCAATTTTCATCAAAATCGATACATATTTTTTTAAAATCTATGTTATCTCATCTTGTATAACACTCAACAGACTACATAATATGTACCTATATGCCGCAAGTCGCTTCAATATTCCGTACCTATAAGCCGAGCTTTACATGCAGCTCTTAACAAATTGAGTTGACGATGCGTGAACCGCGTTCTATTGCCGTACACAACATTCACTTTGCGTCAACATACTTTTATTACTTAATCTTAGAACTGACGTTTATGTGGTTTAATTTTAATATCTCATGTGCATTTAAGGGATCAATATTAAAAAAAAAACAATATTCGTCTTAAGTAACCTCAAAAGATACTTATTAAGTCATGACTTCTTAATTGGGGTGAAAATGTTAAGTTTTTGGTAACTGAATTTTGAAGTTGATCGTGCCTAAATTTATCAATACTATCTTTTTTAAAATTACTGTCTTTTAGTACCAACCGATCAAAACATGTTTTTTAATTCACTTAAAAGACAAAGTTGTCTAAGAAGTCACGAACATGCTAATTGACTAATTCGTTCTAACAAGTTATCAAAAGTTAGAAGAAAGAGAGCAATTTAATCAAAATCTCGTTGCGTTAATGGCGAGATAATCAACTTGCCGCCTTAGGCTCTGTGCAAACGGGCGACCAATTGTAACTGTAGAATACTACACGACAAGAAGCTGCACAGCAGAAATGTTTTCGAAGAGTGTCACTACCGACCGCAAGCCATGTTACAGCAACTTAATATATTTAAAAAAAATTGCGGTAGTACACGAACCCACAGTCAGTCGCTCGTATGCTCCGCGCCTTAAATCTCCGTCATCAACTCGAATTACAAACTTGCCAAAACCTTCAGCAATAAATTCCTCTTTCTGACACGATAAAAAGAAACCTCGTAGCGGTGATGCGTATAACACCCTTTTTTAAAAAAGAACGAAACACAAGTAAGTGAAATATGCACTTGAAGATATTTTAAAATACTTTTTGCGTATGTTTTACTTCGTCGAGCGTTGGAGTGCTTAGTCAGAAAATTGCTGTTTTGGTAATTTTAAAAGTTTTATTTATCAAAAGATTAATGTAAAATATACCTGATGTTTACTTTTTATACTACCAACATTACAAAACAAAATTTACAAAAACTAGATTTATAAAGACAATAATTGACGAAAAATGTAAAAGTAATTGAAAAAATTGCATAGACATAAGGCGTATATTATAAGTAATACCACCGGTTTACATCGGCAGTGATAACTCTCACTTACCATCAGGCAATCTGTCTACTCGTTTATGCAATAAAAAAGCCGTTGTATTCATGTAACAATAGCCAGACACGCCGTATATGTAAATAATCACCAATACGAATGGAACGTTCATTTCTAAATTTTCATTTTCGGTTTCAATTTTCCGAGCCGCGATTTCAATTACACTTGAATGCCCTTTAGTATAGCACAACAAAACACGTGCCGGTAAATACCTCTATGATTCCCACCGCTTTTTTATTTCACCTGTAAAGATTTACAAGTCTGCATAAATGATGCTTTAGTCTTTGAATAAAGCATAAATTCTATAGAGATTATCGTTTTATTTTAAACGGCTATTTTATTTTTTAACGAGGCTAATCTTTTACATTTTTTTTTATTTCGTTAACAAAGTAAACAAACCTTAAAGTCAGTAGTACAAGTTTTATATTATAAAGAGTTCTATCTCTATCTAGTTCTAGTTCTATCTTGTATTATTTATGTGGATTGTAAATAGGTAGTAAAAAGCTATCAGACAGCTACATATTCTCATAAAAAATATCAATTTAAGTAGAAAGGAAAAATCACTACCTAGTAACCAGGTATAATATTATTTCTGTTAAAATAATAATATGCTTCATAGTCCAGTGGCTTAGAGCTTGGCTCTCGACTCGGAGGTCATGGGTTCGATTCCCGCAGTGAAACAACAAAAAATTGTTTCCAAGTCAAGATCACCTCATTGTCTGATAAGAAAGATGATCCATGATGGGAATGTAGAAAGTCAGACCTGCAACTGATTGACCGACTGTTGGTTATCTATCCTATTGGATTTCGAGAGTAAAGGAAGAGAGAGTGCTCTTGTGTACTGCGCTCACACTTGGGCACTATAAAATAACTCCTGCGTAGCTGGCCTTGTTTCAATGAAACCGGCCACCGTCACCGACACCGGTGTGGGGAGCTATGCTTCATGACATGAAATACAGTTATATTATACAGACCGTTTAGATTTATTTTACCTCTGACATGACCTTTATGCCGACGTCATAAGAATCACTTTCATAGAAACTCCGAAGTAAAATAACTGCGAATCGACTGTAGGTTTCTGTGGACGCTTCGCACCTATTCATTAGTTTGGCCACACAAAGCAGCTTAAAGATTTACGATACTAAATTGCTATCGACAATGTGATATGATGAAATTAGCGAATTTGCTGAGTTTGTGTCAGCAAACTGGATACACAATTTAATTTATTTGGACGTGTATAAGGACAGTTTGTGATTCACATTGGCTACTACATTATTAACTAAAGAAAATAATTAAAATTGAAATGTGTGATACATTCTTTGAATGTGGTAACTTTTGTTACAAAGTAATTATGTATTAAATTTAGGTACGAACTAGATATTAATGTTGAATGCAAAATGAAATTCTAGTTTTAGTTATGATTCGTATAATCAAGAGTTGAAATCGGTTCAAATAGTTTTATACCCACTTAGCTATCACGGCTTTTTACAGTGCTAAACACGTTTTATTTTTAAACATGGAAATTAAATTATTTTTTGAGCAAACTAAAGCGCTTAATGACGAATCAAAAAATAGGTCATATTTATGCTTTGAGTAACTTGCCACTTATTTGAAGTGATTTCCCGAGCCCAACTCTCACCAGTAAGCATACTAGTGTAATTTAGTTTTTATCGATTTTATTTCATAAGTATCAAGTATCATTATAATTTAATACTAATTTTATAATCCGTAGCCGCATTTTAATTACACCATAGACTGCATTTACAAAGAGTTCTGTGCACACGTGTGTTCTATAAATTAAAACTAATTATAATCTGTATAGCCCCAGCATTATGTTGGATGAAAAGTTGTACGTACTTAATGCGTGTGCTATTTTTTTCATTTATTTTTCTCGAGGCTGGAACTAATTATTATTCGCATTTTTATGTGCATTTTTTTGTAAAAAATAAAAGACATGAAAAAATGGTTAAAAGGGTAAATACACTAAAAGACAAAATTCGTAAGGTACTTACATACGTCTATACTTTTTTGTTTTCAATATTGATAGGAACATTACAAAATAATATTTAAGCGAACCATCATCTCCTTCACTATATTATTAATTTATTTATTTATTTATTTATTTATTTATTGACACTTTCTGCACATAATGTACAATGGCGGACTTAATGCCATAGGGCATTTTCTACCAGTCAACCTTCAAAGTCAAATTAATTGTCTTCTTACTGCAGGTAATAGAAAAATGTGTAACTTTTTTCTGCAATTTGAGTTTTTTGCCGCTAAAAATAGCCTGAAGGTTTAACAGTCAGTACAGTTTGGGGTTGAAGCCTGTCCGAATGTAGTCCGTAATACTCAACATATTTCATACCCGATTGATTTTTTAAACTGTTTTCGTACAAAAATACTGTAAATGTTGTTGTTTCAACAAATAATTTTACAAGAGTTGGCTCTTGAGATACCTGAAACTGAATTCTAAAGAAAAAAAAATCTGTACACATTTTTAGAAATGTAGATTTATACCTTTAACGTAATGCTAATTTTAATTGTATTTATTATATCATATTTTTTAAATAAATAAATGTTGAAGTGAAATAATTAAAATCTGTGATGATTTTTAAAACAGAAATTATGAAGCAAAAATGCTATCTCGAATCTGAACTTCTATCAAACTGCGGCCGTGGTTAGATGCATGTTTACAATGGTTAAAGTTTTAATTCCATATTTCAATGAAAACCTTTCGCCTTCTTTTTGTGAAAGGTATTAACGAGGTGGCAGTTTTAAAGGAAGCGACTATATTGTTTAGAGCATTCATCATCATCAGCTCTCTTACTGCTGGACAATTTGGAGGATAATTAAAATTTTTGAATTTTCAACTTGAAACACTAAACGAGAATATATTCTTTGCATTAATTTATTACATTGACTGTACTTTTTGTAATATTAACACAGAAAATTGACAAAACGATTTACGCTAAGTTTCCTACTAATATTAAAATGTGAAAGTTTGTGAGGATGTATGTGTAGTGTATTGAATAAATAAATATAGACACGCCCACACTGGAAGGGCGAGTGGGGATTGCTTGCCTTTATAATACGCTGTACGTGCGGTGTGGGGGGAGTCTGTTCCCAACCGCCACACAGAGTGGAAGTGTCTAGTGACAAATATTTGTGTTTTATTTCACTCCTACAAGTGTTTGGATTTTACAAGTGGCGACCCTGCCAGTGGTTTTTCGCAAAGGTATGTGGAAAATAATTTAAATATTTTACTTTTAGAGGTAAATCGACAGAACTAGCCAAGGCTGAGCGATATTGTTTAAATTCAATATCTTATTCCTATTTAAATGTATTTTTGGGGTTTAATATTTCAAATAAATAGTTTGAAACTGTTGATCTAAAATTTTTATAAAAATTTAAGAAATAGTACTTAAATTGTTTAATAGTATTAAACTGGCTAGTTTCGTCGGTTGGTACCTATAATTTTTACTTTTTACCACGTTAAATACATTCAATTAATAAACCGAATACGGAAACTATAGTGTATTAAAAAAAAAATAATAATAATAATAAAATAAGACTATTGCAGTTCACGATCAATAACAGTTTAATTAATATTGTACTGTGTTTTTAAATAATTATTTATTATTTTAATATTCATTTAAATAATATTATAGAATTCTAATGAATTAAATCTGTTCAACTTACTAAAATAGCTTTTATGATGAATAAATGTTATGCATAATACTTTTACCTTGCCCTATTATGGTAAATAATACTTATTTTTTTTAATTAAATGTCTCACTATAGTGGAAAAAACTCAAAGTACGTATAAATTATTGTGTGGTAACAAAGTAAAAAGAAAAAAAAGAAAAGCTTTTTCAAAGATATTAAGATAAAGCTTAGAGGTAGTTTGAATAAACAAACGGAACCTGCTAAATTATAAAGGGTAGTTTGGTTGAAAAACCAAACGGTGCCCAAAGAGAATATAATCACTACGACGGTGATTATATTATATTTTCCGATTTAATATTGTAATGAGTATAAAAAAAAATTAAGAAATTATATTACCCAATAGCTTTTGTTCTGAGTATCAAGATTAGACCCTCGTTCAAAGAATATATAACAAAGCACTCCTATAAAAAATGTATTAAAGTCGATTAATTTTAGAACAGCGGTCACGACGTGACCTTCAAAGATGGTAAGGCGTACTTCAGTATAATTATGTTATTTTTCTGGAAATAAAAGAAACTTAGCTATGCATTCTGCCATAAATGTTTTAGGAAAATATTATTCGGATGAAAATACCCTCTGTATTATTTTGGAGTAGATAACTAACGATTGTTTTTTAGCTAATTACCTACTTAAGAAAAATATTGTTCTTCCGATGTTTTATAGTGATAAGTGTGTGAAAAAGGCGTTTGTTTGATTTAACTATATTTCTTACTATCACAAGATGGACAAGTCGTAGTTGTCTGTTATCAAAATATATGAACTTCACATATAGTCTAAGTTAAAGCAAAAGCGATAGTTTGGGTAACCAAACAGTGCCTAGTTGATTTTTAAGTTGATTGTAACAGTATGAATTCGGTCTCAACACGTTGAAACAGCAAACTGATGTTTTAATAACGTCAAACCAATGTTAAACACGGTTTTATTAGTCCAAAGTACAAAAATCCGTTTATGATATTATCAAGACGATTCATTTAGAATTCATTGGAAGTTAATCGAAAGTCTAAGGGCTAATTTCATCAATAGGGTTGGACGCGGTCAGTTTGCGAGAAACGCTTTTACGCGTTTAAGCAAATTTAAAAATCTAAATTGAACTTGATCAAAATCGAATAAACGTTTTTTAATAATTAAGTTCAGTTATCGGCTTAACTTCGTTGAATGCGTTCGAGGGTATCGCATTTTCGTTGTCACTACTAGCTTAAATATAGTGAAACCAGTTTGATATAAAACGATGTTGATATCGTTGAATTAATGCGCTTAATGCGAACTAAGTTTTACTATTGTAAATGGTGAAATCGCACCTAAGTTAAATACGGGAATTGGGGTTCTGATAAAAGTTCAAATTATCATATTATCCAAAGAGTTAGTTTGATTAAAATCAGATTGGTATCTGGTATTACCAAAAAGGTAGTTGGATGATATCCAACGGTACCTACAATTATAAAGTTTGGCTTACGTCCGAACGGTACTTAAAGAATAAGATTATGGATTACAATCTTACAAACAAGTGAAAAAAAAAACCATACCGTTGATGTAGGTTTTATTTACAACGCGCACCAGAACGTGTAAAAATTACTTTTAATTAAGTTTATTGTTGAACAGCAAGTTCAAAGTATAGTTGACTTAAAATTGTCATAAAGTTACCTAATTATGAAATTAATTTAAACTTAAAATTCATAAACATAATATATAGAAATACATACAGTCAATATGTACAGTTAGAGTGCAACAAGTCTCCAAAAAAAAAAAAAAAAAAAGTGGGTAGTTGACGCTAATCATCTGATAAATGTCTCAATAATAAAGGTAACTCGTAATAGATATTACGCTCTGGTCCTTGTTGTATAGTATATCTTGGACTGAATATTCCAATAATAACGTATTTGCTAGCAGTAGGCAGCAAATAATTGAGTGCTTGGGTAGCAATGACCTGAGCTGCATCGGGATACACAGGCATCTCAGGTTGAGTAAGCTGTGGGGAAAAATAAATTATACACGTTTAGTCGAAATTCCTAAGAATGGCATATAAAAAAAAGTACAAATAAATTAACAAAGCACGTACTTCCAAATAAAATATTGCAAGGTTTAACTGACGCAAATTATGAATCTGTTCTGGCTGATTAATTATAGCGGATAATATTGTCAGTTATACCTACCATTTAACGTTAAAGTTACTATAAATCAGCCAGGTTGCTGTACTAATGTCTGAAGTCGTAGATTATGAACTACGAACTTTATTGATGTAACAAATGTGTAGTGCCATAATATGTAGTAGCAAATAGCTAATTTTTGAAGCATAATAGTTGGTTCTCCAGGGTTAAGACGTCACAATACAGTATACACTTAGTGACTACTTAATAATCTGTAGCTATACCCAGTTCAATCTGGAACAGGTTAGAATTATTTCAGTATGAGACTCTAATTATAACTCTTAATAATCTAAATAACAGCAAAATGTTCAATGTCTTGTAAGTCTTATTATACTGGATACAATTAGGATAAAAAGAGTTATTCAAATTAGAATTTATGCCAATGTCTCAGCAAATCACCAATGGAAAGTACATGTATTTACTTATTATTATGTGATGAGACTGACTTCTGTGCTAGGGTTGACCTGTGTTACGGTCACAGATCACCATTCACCTGTCCTCCCAGGCTATAATATTGTAATTTATAGTAATGAGTTACAAGTTAATGATACTACAAAGAGAGTAACATTGTTTTTTACATAATTAAATTATGTTTGATGTTACAAGTTAATTTTATATACTATGTTTGTTTTGAAGAAATTGTGTTGTTGATGTTACTTGATGGTAAATGGTAATATTGTTGATTAATAAATATACTTAATCGTGGTTGGAGACAAGAAAAGATATTAGAAAGCCCGAATACAAAATCACCTACAATTACGAAATGACAAAATGGTCTCACTGCTTACTATTAGTACAGCCTTATTTCGAAAAATAGCTAATGATCTACTATGATTGAATTGTCTTACTATGACTTACTATGTTTGAATTGTCAATCTAGATATTAGTTCTTACTCTGTAAGGTTCAATATTTGAACTTGAAAGTACTGATGTATAAGTCCGCCTATTCGCATTTTAGGCACTCTTGGGTGAGACAATTTTCGAGCGTTCGTCATAAATATACGGGTTTCTAATATCTTTGTTGGAAACGCATTATAATACTACTAGGTTCTTGACTACTCTTCTACTACTAGACTCGTCTACTAGAATTGTAGTCAAGACCTTGACCCGTCATTGTAAAGTTACATTCTGGTGACTTAAGATTAATGGTTTAATTAATTAGATTTCAAAACTAAGGATGAGTTATGCTTATGACGTAGGTTTGGCAGAAAAGTCTTTGGTAAGATTTTTGCCAATGAAATGTGGACTGATTATACTGCAGAAAGCAGGTCCCAAAGTGTTTAGATGACAAATGTCAAACCTAAAGTGGGTCCCCAAACCACGTCAAACCTAAACAAAGATTTATATTAACTACAAAACCATTATATGTACAATTTACATACATTTTGTATTCTTAGACTAAGTCGATATTTAAATTCTGTATTAAAGCTGTAAATAGATAACATACAGTGTATTTTAAGATACTTAATTAAGGTTGTTGTTATCTAAATGTATGTATGAGACGGGTCATGAATTTCAACCAATGATTATAAGAGCCAAGAGCTCAATTAAAAAGATTTAAGTGACTGGTAATTGTCTATAAAAAGCACAAGAAAGGATAGTATTGTGAGTAATAATTCAAATGATATATTTTGATATATTATAATTGTTTATAAAGTTAGTAAATTGCTAATATATTTTGTCAACGATTGAACAATATGCAACCTTGCAAGGTTGTTTCTTTGTACTTGTGACTTGTTAATTACAGTATGTTCACATTGTAATTTTTCCATCTTTTTGGGAAAAGGTGGCGCCCGACCGAGTTTGTTTCGCCGGTTCTTCTCGGCGGGTTAGGGTTGAACCGGTGGTAGATTGTTCTATGAGAAATGATATAATTATATTGGTAAAAATATATTATGTTCTTGATTTTTAATTTTGTAAAAGGTAGATGTAGTGTATTGAATAAATAAATATAGACACGCCCACACTGGAAGGGCGAGTGGGGATTGCTTGCCTTTATAATACGCTGTACGTGCGGTGTGGGGGGAGTCTGTTCCCAACCGCCACACAGAGTGGAAGTGTCTAGTGACAAATATTTGTGTTTTATTTCACTCCTACAAGTGTTTGGATTTTACAGTATGGATGTTCGTTCCTCTTTCACGCAAAAACTACTGAACGGATTTTGATAAAATTCGGTATGGTAGTAGTTTGGACCCTGGATTAAAACATACGCTACTTTTTATCCCGAAAAAGTACAGTGTTCCCAAGGGATATTATATTTATGCGGGCGGAGCTGCGGGCAACAGCTAGTCTTTCATATTTTCTTTTTGTTAAGTTATAAAAATCTCTTACTGAGTTATCCAAAAGATATATACCTAAATTAATATATATTTTCATTCAACAATTTGTTTTCGTGGCAAGTAATGAACAGACACGGAGTTGTGAATATTATTTATTTGCTAAAGAACGGCCTCGGCCTATCGCCAGGCGACAGTCACTCGACGCGCCGCTAATTGGAAAGTGACAATCCTATTTCGATGATTAATCTACACCCACCTCTGTAAATTGTTTTACGCTGATTGTTACGAATTGTTCGAATTAAATCTATAGAGGTGCGTACCGAATATATTGTGTGACATCTAATTTATGAGTAACTAATTACTACGTACACCTACTACCTACACCTACAATCTACACCTACTAATTACTATACTATTCCTACAATCTAATACAGGCGATGTGTGAAAGAGTTATCAAGCATTAAGTATTGAGGATTATTACAGTACTAATATTGCTATTAAACAATGAGGGTTGGTGATAGAAGAGTAAATTGTCGATTATATATATTTTTAATGTCAAACCATAAAAAAAAAATAAGAAAAAACAATAGTTGGACTACTGAATACACCTGCATAATTTCATAAAAATCGGTTAAGCCGCATTGGAGGAGTTCTGCCCCATGTGTCATTGTACTTCTTTATTGCAGGGTTAGTTGAATTAGGTACTATTGTTTGAATTGGAAATTAACAAAGTATAGTGCGATTCAAATGAGAATAGGATCGAGTCGACGCCATATCGTTTCGAATTTAGACTGTTATGATAGTTAAATTTATGTTAAGATCATTTATTCCTATTTAACGTTTTTATTTAAATTCAATGCAAGACTAATACGAGTAATATTTATATGCACATAAGTTTTTCTGCAAATCGCAGTTTTCAAGTGATATTTGACAGAAAATGGTCATTGACGTTCCTATTCTTATTTGAAGTGCATTATACCTACAGTTAGCATGCATCGTTCAGAAAAGTTTGTTAAGCTTTCCAAAAGACTAGTGTGAAGAAAAATTTAGAATATTAATGACGGTGAATGCACTTCATCACGAATACAACCGTGGCGCGTATAAAACAACTTTTTAATCGTCTTCCCATTGACTCGGAATAATTACTCTTACCACGCATGACACAAACGACCTCGAAATAATATAATAAAAATCTTTAATATGTGTATAGTATAAAAGTATTAAATATACTTCCCGTTGTCTGGTACCTGTAACACAAGTTCTTCGGATACTTAGCACGGTGCCAGATTGGCGTTGTGTGAAGCGTCCATAGATATTATTATATTATCACACATCACATACTCATAAACATCATCTCTTACTCATCACACGCAATCATGGCTTTTTAATTAACTTTTTATAACTATTAGTGGCCATTGTTTATTTACACAGTCCAGTCAAATATTGCAGGCTGTGGGCGAGGTAATTCTCAAGAGATTTGACGACAAAAGTTTGCTGTTAAAACTTGAAAGAAAACTTTATTTCCATTCCAAACTTAATTCAACTATATTAAATTTCTATTTGATTCCATTTATGATAAATAATAATTAAAGTGTGGTCAAAAATTTGTAATTATGCATTAAATTCTTGAAAAAAAAAATCATTACGAGGGAAGTAAACGTGTGTTTAAAATTTTAATCGAGCCAGAGTCGCAACAAAGACTGACGCAGATAAAAGACCTTTAACAGGTTTGCGGAAGCTCGATCATGTAATTTCTTTGTGGGTTGTGACTTGTGATTATCAAACATTTTCTAAAAATTTTGTACTACGTACCAACTTAAAACTTTAATTTTTAGTCCTAAGAATTATTAATTTTTTCAACACTTCCTAGAAAAGGGTTTTGCAGGCGAAACGATAAAAAAAGAATAATACATATTTTGAATAGAATATTTTATCTAATTTGGTCAAGCATATGATGTTTGTTAATATAAAAAAAAACTTTTATTATTTAAAAGTTCAAAAAGAATTTTAATTTTTTAAGAACCTATATATTTATTTTAAGAATGGTGAAATATCTACTAAATAAATTTATTTTATACTAGTAAATTTAAAAAATATATACAAACGTTTTTATTATTGGATTAAGGAATAATTTCGCACGTCGATATTAAAACGCAGCACTAAAATTAATATGAATACAAAATAGAAGAATTAAACTAATGACATAATTTTGTTTAACATTTTGTAGGATGATTTAAATCAAAACAAATATTTAGCACAATCAACTCATTTATGGCACAAAAATGTTAGTGTAATTTTATTGTTTACTTTGGGAATAAATTAGTTCCAAACGAATTATTAAATACGGCTGGGAAAATGTGTTTGTTTAGAATTAATGTTTTATTCAATTGATTATGATAATATTCGATTGTGTGCCAAAATATTTAATAGCTGGAAAAGAGTACTTAATTAGGAATTATACTATTGTAATGCTTAGGTACGAAAATTAAACAATAAAAATCTATCTAGAAATTATAAATACAAAATTATTTATTAATTGTTTGTAACATGTAAGAGAGTTATATAAATAGTAATTATTATTAATATCATCTAAGTCCTGATAATAATATTATATAACAAAATTATAATATTTGTAAGAATAGTGCAAAGCAATTAGCTAAATTAAAGTTCAATTAAAAAAAAGTCACGAGGTGCATAAAGTGAGGTTGAAGTAGGGTGTGACGGCTGTTTTGTTCGCGAGGGGAGAGGGGGACCCCAGTGACCCCAGATTAGTCTTTTAACTATGAAATTAATAATCTTATAAAATGCTTAACACTTATAAGAAACGTAAATTTCCCCACAAAAGTTTTGAGGAAAATTTGCGAGAATACTCATAAATTTATAGATTCATCTAATTCATAATATAAAACAAATTTCGTAAATAAATGTACAATGTACATTGTACATGAATATACATTGTTGTATTCTCTACCAATTTCATATGAACTGACCTAAATATTAAAGTATTAAAAATAGTAGGTACAATCAACAATGCATACCTATTAGGTACCTACTTTACTCACTTCACTTCGCTCCTCCGAGCATTTTCCTGCTCCAGTTGGAGAGGAACTCTAAAACGATAAGAAAATCCAATTATAATTTTCTTATGGCTTACAACTTTCTGAATATAAGTCATTATAACTGTGTGTAATGATTTTTATAAACTGCCTCACCCCTAAGTACCTAATTTTATAAGATAGAAGTTTTTTTATACATAAAACCAGCCAAGTCGGGAACGAAATGTTCCTGACCGTTATAGAAATATTTTACATATTATTTCGTTACTTTGTAAGGAGTTTTCCAAGTAAGCTCATTTTACAAGTTGCGCCTCTATGACTCCTGAACTAATAAAGTTATCTGACGCGTTATAGTTTTCCTACAAAAGTTGACCACATGGTCTACTACTATTATTTTTTAAAGTTTTCAAGCTAGCCGTTAAGCTTTTAGAGAATTTTTTTAAACCTTGGGTGCCAGGTTTTTACAAAAAGTACGCTTTAAGGTTCAATATCTCGCAAACGGTAATCCAAATTAAAAAAAATAGTTTCAGGAACCTCTAATGTTTTTAAAAGACCTATCTAATGATATTCCACACTGTGGGGGAGACACGAGAAAAAAACCTCCACTATACAGGGAAAGTACAGTAATAAAAAAATATTTTAAAATATAATTTTAAAAAATGATTAAAAATTGACAAATTGTTGTGGGTACATACACAATTCTATTGTAACACAAACGAACAGTTTTAATTAATACTGTAAATAGATAGTTAGTATGTAGGTAGTTATTTATAACTGGAATGACCAGTTCATAGTTAAAACAGAACAACGTCTGTCGGGTACAGCTAGTGTTGATATAAATGTCGTCTTATGTATTTCTCTGAATTGTAATCTAAGTTCTCAGTATAAATTTTCTAAGAAAGTACTTAGTGCTTACAAAATCAACGCTAAGTTAATACCGTGTACGAGAATAGAATTACATTTTCTAATTAATGAGACCTTCAGGCCGAGAAGACACTTGTAACACATGACTTCTTTATTGCAAAGATTTCTTTATTGCACTTTTTAATTTTATCTGCATAAGTTAATAATTAACTCTATAACTCCCCACGCCGATCTCGGTGACGGTGGCCGGTTTCATTGAAACCATGCCAGTTACGCAGGAGTAATTTTATGGTGCCCAAGTGTGTGCGCAGTATACAAGAACACTGTCTCTTTTCCTTTACTCTCGTAATCCAGTGGGACGTATAACCGACACGACTGACGAGAGATCAGGCGCAGTTCCGACTTTTTACATGCCCATCCGATGGATGCATGGATCATCTTTCTTGTCAGACCATCAGGTGATTACCCTGCATTGTCCTAACCAAAGTTGGAATTAACATTTTTTGTTGTTCCAATGCGGGAATCGAACCCACGACCTCGGAGTCGAGAGCCAATGCTCTAACCACTAGACCACGGAGGTCCATAACACTAATATAAATTGAACTGACTAGTCTAATAATAATTAATAATCCTACTTTTGGCAGGACTTAAGCTGTTTAAAAATGTTAGGAAAATATTTGCTTAGTTTCGGTTAAATTCTATTATAGACTGTTGCCTAGGCTCTAGGATGATTCAGTACTTACCTACAGTTCTTTAAAAATATTGTTTTTTTAGTTTACAATAAAATCACATCATAATGATTACTGATTTATTTTCAAATTTTTCTTCATAAATAAAGTAAACAAGTACAGCAAAATTGCAATTATATTTTCGCAGAGAAATTCAATTGCTCCGTGCCTAAATTGTACAAGCGGAAATACAAATATTTTTATTTTGCCTAGTAATTAATACCGGGTACTCGACATTAATAATATAGAAATATTGAAACATAAACAGTTTTTGAAATAAGTCACAATTATGCGAGCATCGAGAGGGTCGCGGGCTCTTGGCCTAGTTTTCCGATCGTAGTTACGCACTTTACTTGACCCCCTGTGACATGTCCCTCCGGCCACGGAGGGCAGGGACGATTGTCACCGAGACCCTTCGCGATAAGCGATATTGTATTATAATAATTATATCTATGGACGCTTCCACACCACGTCAATAAATCCTGTACTAAGTATCTGAAGAACTAGTATAACAGGAAATAAAGAATATAATACCAGAAAACGGATTATAATTTTTATTTTTATTTAAGAGTTTTTATTATCCCCGTTTCAGCCTGGTGACGTCCACTGCAGGACATAGGCCTCCCCCATAGATTTCCAGTGCGACCGGTCGCTCGCGGCCTGTATCCATCGACTTCCTGCGACGTTTTTATTATACTATACATATATTTAATACACATCCAATACTCAGAAACACAGAAAATCTTTTTGTCCCTTCGGCGGGACTTGAACCCGCGACCTACGACTTAAGCGCCGATGCGCTAACCACCGAGATACAGATGTCGTCAATATTTGAATTTTTCAATTATGAGCGATACACCCATGCATGTTTCTGAGGTTAAACAATCAGAAGCGCTATTGAATATATAAACTACCGATAAAAAACCTCTAAAACCGGGCATTAATAAACTTTTTTAAATTGTTTGCAACATTTACTTATCTTGATATTTCTCTCATGTAGGTACTTGAGAGTAAAAATGTAGTGTCGGGGTATAACCATATACGGAACACGTGTACTTAAATGGTTGTGTGATTTTTAAAAATGGCCCGCGATTATGCAGTATCCCCTGAGAACACTGTACTTTTTCGGAATAAACTTGTCTTATGTTTTAATCTAGAGCATAAACTACTATCATATCAAATTTCATCAAAATCCGTTCAGTAGGTTTGGCGTGAAAGAGTAACAAACATTCATCCATCCATCCTCAGAAACATTCACATTTATAATATTAGTAGGATTATTCCCACTTTAATTCAACCATACAGTTTATATTGTATATGACGTGTATTTAACTGCTGATTGTGCACAATACATTACGTTAACCATTATTATCTAAACGTATTTATTACATTGTCACAATATTTTCGTTACAACACTGTAGAGAGCCAAATATTTTAAATTATTAGCCCCGATAAATGATGCTTTATCTGTGCGCCACGGGCGTTTTCCGCATTCAATAATAGAGGTCTTGTATGCAAATAGCGCGACGAGCAGTTTTTAATACTTTCACTATGTATGTAGATGTGATTATACCTACATGAGAACGACCAAAGGCGTTGAAAAATTCAAAGTTAATGCAATATTGATGTTTAAAGGCGAAGAGATAATTTATTTGTAATAAAGTTTATTGCAATTCGATACATTATAATATTTATTATCCTCTTTTATATAATATTTCTTACTACAAATTACCCAACTAAGAGCATATCAGGACATGTCTAAGGAGAGTTCGTAACTATCAACGTGCAAATAGGTTTTCCTAAAAATTAATTCAAGACTTATTGTCCGTTTTCGCTCAAAATAAATTTCCTCTTAAGGAAAATTATTTACTTCTATTAGCATGGATGATTGACCTTGTAAAAAGTCATGTATAAAATCTTTCCTTTATTTTAAAATACTTATTTGTCGATACCCTGCTCAATAAGATTATTATTATTTTATGATACCAAAACCAAGATTACTTTACTATATTTTATTCATTCATATTTATAGAAGTTAGAAGGGCGGACAGACTGACAGACAGAAAGACAAACAGACAGACGGACATACCGATAGACAGGCAAACAGACACGAATACGGAACCCTAAAAACGAAACTACAAGTATGTCTAGACTCTTAGAGACATCGTTATTAGATCGTACAGACGACTGTCCTTAACCTGATATTATAATAATAACTAGCTTTTGCCCGCAGCTTCGCTCGCGTCAGAGGGAAAGCTTGTTCGGGAAAATACCAATACCAAAATTGAATACATAATGGTGTAAGCACTGCACAGCCGTATCTGTTGTATTTTATATTTGAATGTTTCCTGCGACTTCGTAGGTACCTACACTCAAGAAATCTACCGAGAACTGTACCATAAATAAAATTTAATAAGCTGCAAAAAGTATTATGTGTTAATTCTGCTTAACCAACTACCATACCTGATTTCATCAAAATTCTTTACGTGTTTTCTTTACTTTATTTCATGAAAAACAAAACATATTAATATGTACATATTAAAAACTTTTGCGTATAAGGTATAATATTAAGTAAGGATTTATTTGTAGCCGATAATTAGTATTTTAACGATTTCGAAAATCTTTTGAATGGGAAGACGTTGTGGACTTTGAACTTAATAAAAATAATTTGGATTGTGATCGCCCATCCTAGTTGGGACCACGACGGAGTTTGAGAGAGAGATGAATTAGAAGTACGACCACGAAGCCATCTAGCTTCTCACTTATTCCTCATATAATAATCATACACATTAATAATTAGGATTAACCTAGGTAAAGTTAACCAATTAAAAACACAATTAAACCAATTCAAATATCTGGTTATTTTATAGCATTTTATACTACGTTCTTTTCCAGATTGATAAAACTTTTTTGTAGGTATGAACCGATTGAATTGAAATACCTACACAAAATTATAAGCAGAGCTATCCTTATTCCTATCCGCGTGGAACCCGTAGGTAGTTAGGTACCTACCCAAAAAATTTCCGCGATAAAAAGCGAGTCCTATGTGTTTATCCAAGTGCTAAACTACTACGGTAACAAATTTTATAAAAATCCGTTCCGTAGTTTCTGAGATTAGCGCGAACAAACGTACATATCAAAAATCTTTTAAGCAAATCTAAGTCTTGGGCATAGATAATATATAATATTAAAAGTCTTGGGTTAAAAACTAAAAACTTAAATCAAGCACAAATAAATTAAATATTACTTATAACAACAAAAGAGAAAGAAATTTAATTATACCTACACTATAAATATTCTACTGAAATAGTATGTAATATAATAAGTATTATGAATATAATTAATGCAGCAATCGCAAATATTTAGGTGCCTAGTTTTTCAAAGACTGATTTTCATCAAATTTTAAATCTTTCGCATTCTTGTCAGATTTATTTTTCAACATGATGACAATATATTATGTCAAAATAAAAAATAAAGCTCCCCACTCACGGGCTATCAATTGCTTCGATCAAATTGGAAATTAATTCGTATTTGAAAGTAAATTGCTAACGACAAACTATTACACAAAATGATTACTGTAAGACCTACCAGCTAGTTTTTGCGGTGGAGGTCAAAAGTTGGAACAAAATTTGCGCATATATATACGAGTTTCATATAAAAAGTATAGTAAGGTGGTCCTAGGATCTCAGACTATATTCAATTTTTATCTAAACCGATTTACTTGCAACTACGAATCCAGTAAATGTACTAAATCGATCGATCGCTTGTGAGTGGGAGCTTTAAATCAAAAGCACTAAGGAGTATTTATATCAACTTTAAAGCAAATCGCTCCCAAACAACTTTCTTTCCCTTTTTATTCCCGTTAGGGGACGAATTTCAATAAACTATGATACACGAATTCCATCAATTCTGTTACATAATGTTTGTGCAATATATGAAGTAGATTGGACCAAGGAATCACGTTGCCCCATACAAATTGTTTTCCCTCTTTTCACCCCCTTAGGAGTTGAATTTCGAAAAATCCCTTCTTATCGGATCCCTACGCGTTACAAAGAGCAAGCCCTGCAAGTTTCAGGTCTCTACGATCAGCGGTTTAGGCCGTGCGTTGATCCGTCAGTCATTCAGGACAAAGGATTTTATATGTATAAATTAGTAACATACTTGTAACTGAAATTATGTGTAACTCATTCATAAGATGAATTTTGTTGTGTTTACGTACTGTAATCGCAACTAAAATAGAATCAATGACTGTTAGTTGCCTACCTAACATTTTTACTGCCTTAGAAACTGAACTAGTTGAATTATTGTCGATGTATAATCTGGCAATTCTTTGATACCTATTTATAGTTTTTAGAGCTCTGTATCGTACCGTAAGGACCACGCCTTAGACCACACGACTGAAGTAAAACTTCTTTTTTGTTGCACTGGCTACGAGAGGACGGAGAAAAAAATGTGTGCTCTCACCTCTCTCTCTTGCCCCTACAGTAATATACGAAACGTACTTTTCTCCCTCTTTCTATCTTCACTAACTTATATCTCCTTCTCAACTACCGTTCGCCTCACTCGATCACACTTTTCGCAACGCTCAACGCGCACGCACCAGCGTGGTACGTAAAGATTTTTTTTCAAAAACTTTTTTTTTTCTGTCTTTTTTCTCGATATAATACTAATTGATATACATGATACAAAACCACTTTGTCTTGTTACTTCATATAAGTAAGCTTTAATTAACTTATTTTTTTAATGATGCTTAGGAACATTTTTTAATACATTCTATAACCTAACCTTTTTAATATTGAAACTCACAAGAGTGTACATCCAATTGTCATGTGTATAATCACAGCAACAGATCCCGAGGCACGCTCCCACTTGGCCGAGTCGGACTCGCAATTAAAACTTCATAAGTAACTGAACCAGGACGAAGCTGTAAACGACTCCTGTAAACGTTGCCTTCTAATTAGACTTGGTGTATTTTAATTGAATTCCCTTAAAGAATTTAGCGCATGTGTGTCGCTCGCAATTAAGTTTTATTTATAGTCTTACAAATTATGTAAAATGCAATTTATACGAAAGAGAATTAAGAGTACAGTGTAGGTAAGTAATAAATATGGCAGTACAGACTTTGTTTAGTGAAATGTTAAGATTGGTACCAGTTAAGTGGCAAAGTTAACTCCATAACATTAAGGACCGATTTCACCGAAGCCTATTAGTATTAATCGTTTGTTAAATAAGCATGCCTTCTCTCTAATTAATACAAAGAACTACACAGATAACATGATATTATATGATACTTGAATTTATACAAATCACGCGCAAAAGCTAGTACCTACCTGGTGTATAATCAGATAAAAAATATGTTTCAACAGCTTTATGAAAAACCCTACCGAGCTTTTCACTCGTAGTACCTAAACAATAGTTCGCTCCAAAAAATATATTCAACATAATATTCAAGGAATATTTATAAATACATTTTCTAACGCAGTACATGTCGGTATTGTTCCAGTGTGTGTTGTGACACTGTTTAATCGGCTTATGTGTTCAAATGTTCTGAATGCGAAGTATACGTGTCGCCGGGAATATTTTAGTTTCAAACACTTCGCGTATTTCAAACGTTCTATTGGAATTATAATGTAAATGTTTGATTGATGTGCAGTTGAAGCTATAAACAGTATCAATACTAATGAGAACTATCGCGTAGGAATTTGCCGCTAGGGGCGCTTGTATAGCGTGAGGTCTCCGAAATGTCAAATGCCACTGTTTGCAGGTTGGTTACGCGGGTATTTATTATTTTATATAAATATGTAAAAGTTTAGCAATACCTTTGAATAATTATGACAAATAGAAGTTACGTATTAATTAAATTGAGTGCTTGAAAAGCAGAGCTTAAAAAACCTCATTCTTTTTCGAGCACAACGGGACTGCGCAACTCTGTGGCATGGCCAATACGTTTTCTCTTCGGTTCTATTGTATTTAATATGATTATATGATATTAAATGTATATTTTTGTTTTAGCGTCCATAATAACAAACTATGGCAGCCATACCTAATTTAGGACCTCACGGTGCGACAAAAGTCGATAGTCCTCATTAAACTTATTCTTAATTTAAATATGATAGTGAGTCGAGCCGTAGTTTTAATATTGTCAAACAGTTTTATTATTATTTATCCAAAATTACTATTATTTATTTATCCAAAATAACAAATCAGAGCAATAGGGATTTATCACCAAATGCCTTAAAAGGGCAGTTTAAAGCTTAGTTCTAACGCAACCTAAATTCCATACTAGTTGTTAGTACTTTTCCAATGGAAGCTGTCGTCTATTTGATTTCTTTTTTACTGTCACAGCCTTATGGGAGATGTGTGTTTCTAAAGCGTTTGCCGTTTATGTGCGGTGATAACCCCTGACCGCGTCGCGCCCAATATGCTAGCTCTCCCTTTATGATATACGCTTAGGGCCGGTGCAGTGGTAGATTTATAAATTTGCCGACTGTAGGCTATTCAGTTTTCAATTACTCAGCTTACCTATAAATCCGCCGCTGCTATAGCCTAGAGATCTATTAAAAAAATCCTACACCGATATCGGTGACTGTGGCCAGTTTCATAAAAACCAGGCCCGTAAGTAACTTTATAGTGCCCAAGAGTATACGCAGTACACAAGAGCATTCTCTTTTTCTTTACTCTCATTTTCCAGTGGGACGGATAACCGACACGACTGACGAGAGATCAAGCGCAGGTCCGACTTTTTACATGCCCATCCGACGCATGGATCTTTCTTTCTTGTCAGACAACCCCAGGTGATCAGCCTGCATTGTCCTAACCAAACTTGGAAACAACATTTATTGTTGCTCCAATGCGGGAATCGAACCCACGACCTCCGAGTCATGAGCCAATGCTCTGACCACTAGATCACGGAGGCTGTTAGGAGCTCTATTACCAAAATTCCTTATTAGATTTCCTTTCTTTTATTTTCCTGCTTCGTTCCTTATTGGAATATTTTCAATAGAGCTACAAGGGTAGTTCTAACATGTTTTAAGGCTTTCTGAGATCCTAGAGTCCTAGAGTAGAATTGGCGATACCCACTATCAATGCAAACTGCAAATGCCGAGTAAATAGAAGTCTTAGGGTAAGTATACAGTCATTAGAATTTCTAAATCCGCACAATTTACAATTTAATCATATACCTAAGTATAATTTGTAAAGTCGGATACAATAAATTTATACTTACCCAATGACTTCTTTAGAATAAGAATAGTAATTCTGAAAAATCGTTTCTTAGCGGATTAAAAACTACCTCCTTACCATATCTTCGTGCGTAACATCTAGGTGGAGTTAACAACTAATCAACTATTCAATCACGGTTTCACTTGTGTCGCATGTAAACTGCACTGCACAAGTGTACACAGGTTTTATTTTTTTTCACTTTGTAAATAGCTTTTTGTGTTGGATTAATGCTGACAGCTTTTTGTCATAATTATGTTTTGAGAAGATTAACTATCAATACAGTATTGTATAATGGTAAGATTTGTCTAATAACTGATTTTTTTGTGTTTTACTTCGCTCCTTTTAGGTTTGGGACCAAAAATGATTGAAAAAACATTTTCATATTATGTAATATCTATACTTCATTGTAAAGACAAAGAAAAGAAAATCCGTTATCTAAGACGCAAATAAATGTTTCTTTCTTTTTAATTTTACGTAGTTTAATCATTCAGTACATCTATTTCTGTAAAAAAAAACCTTAGACTGTCACTTTACGGTGTATTTTACATTATTATTTGTTGTTCTGTCTAAACTATGAACTGGAATAAATAAATAACTAATTTACTCTACCGACGCGCGACGGAACGAACAACAAATGTTTGATAATTGAATTGTTAATTTTGGTATTTTCATCGCAATTTTTTCAATATTTCTCACTACAATTCATCTTTATACATAAGATTACGATACAACCAGCTTCAACTTTTAAAATTGCAGTACAGATAAGAATAAGTTTAAGCGTCATTTAATTTAAGGCGGCTAATATAAGTCGAGTTTAGTGCTGAGTCGATATTCACGATGTTACGACGCACGGCGGAACCTTTACACGGCACTAGAGGAGGCGATCGTAAAAACTTTTAATTATTTCGGTGGAAATAGTCTGTACACCGCTCACATAAACCTGTATGCATTCTTTGCCGTTCCCGCAAGCCGTAAGTGCCTTGTTTTAAAGTGTTGTAAAACAAGCGTAACTTGTGTTCCCCACAAACCGAATATGCTCTTTAAATATAAGCATCTTAGCTTATATTCACACGTTTTAACGGATCGAATTTCATCCGTCGTATGTGTTAGGGAAATTATCAGTTCTAAATCATAGATTGATTTCGGCGCTAGACTAGATACTTTTTTCGTACTTGAAAAATGCGGCAACAAATAGATGATGTCGGCGTCACAGATTGATGAGGAACGTATAAACAGCTACATAATAAGCATACGGTAGGTCGTTAAACGTATAAACCGTGGGTCGTTGAAAGGGACGTCTAAATTTTCAAATTTAGATCAATTTGGATTGTTCGAAGATATTTACCTGTTTCTCTCTCTAAGAAAGTATACCTCTATTTTTTTTCTATGTAGGTCCCAAATTCACGCACACTATAAATTTATTTATTTTATTTATTTATTTAATAACATGGAAAACTTACAGCTTAATTAATTCAATAGTTATTATTCTAGTATCCAGTCAGCCAATTACAAGTTTTCACTTCTAAAATTACATTAAAAAATACATTTGTGAACAGTCTCGGTAGAAGGTAGGTGTAGTAAGAGTAGTCTAGAATATAGAAAATAATAATAAAAACAAAAATAATATCTTCTGTAACTTAAAGCTTTGAATGGCCAAAGAAGTTAGAGCTCAAGCTTTTCCTTACTGATGACACTTTAGTGGTGTAAATATCAAAATCGTAATCTCTGCATAATTTATTAAAATTGCGACCCGCTCTCACAACATACGAGTTTTGTCTGTAATTAGTGGAGGCAAATGGTACATTTATTGGTGGATTAAACCTGGTAAATTTGGTCGGGACATTTAGCGAGAATTTTGATGTTAGGTGTGGACAATCAAGGTCATTAGTCATCGCCTTCATTAATAAGACACAGTCAGCTATCTCGCGCCGACTCTCTAAAGGTAAAATATGGAATTTTTTACATAGGGTTAGATAGTTAACAGAATGGTATGGTATCCTTTAATGGTAGCATATGTATTTGATAAAGCGTCTTTGGATCATTTCGATACGATCTATGTGTTTATGGTAGCAGGGGCTCCACACCTGCGACGCATACTCAAGATGACTGCGAACGTAAGTGCAGTACAAAATCTTGAGTGTCTTTGCTTCGGTAAAACAATTTGACATTCTCATGACAAACCCTAGGGCTTTGGAAGCTTTATTAATGACGGCCTCAATCTGTGCATCAAACAGTAATTTAGAATCATGAAACACACCCAGATCACGTACACTTTGATCAAGTTAATATCTGACCTCCTAATAAGTAGTTAGCGGTAGTGACTGAGCGCTTTCGGGTATAATTAATTATATAACATTTACTAGGATTAAGATCGAGTTTGTTAGCTTTACAGTAGTTCTTAAGTAGGGTGATATCCGTTTGAAAAGCTAGCACGTCAGCGTGTGACGATATAGAGGTGTAGATCTTCATATCATCCGCAAATAACAATAGTTTAGATGACTTTAAACAAGAGTCAATATCATTTACGTACACTATAAATAGTAATGGCCCGAGCAGCGAGCCTTGAGGCACACCGCTGGGAATAGGAACCCAGCTAGATATGTAGTTATTAAGCACTGTAGCCTGGGATCGGTTCTCGATATAGGAGGAAAACCACCTGAGCAAATCCCCACGTACTACCCATACCCGTACCCATGTTACTAAGCTTGAGTATTAGAAGGTTATGGTCAATGCGATCGAAAGCCTTGCTATAATCAGTACATACGCAGTCAACCTGGTTACCATTATGCATTGCGTCTGTAATAAAATCGTTAAAAAGTATCAGATTTGTGACAGTTGACCGACCTCTTAAAAAGCCGTGTTGAAAAGGGCTAAAAGAATTTTTAAGAGCAGCGTAAACCTGATCATAGATAATCCTTTCAAACAATTTGGCTATGATGCACAGTTTGAATATCGGTCGGTAGTTGGTTACTTCTGTTTTAAGCCCCTTCTTGTGGATAGGAGTAATAAAAGCTTGTTTCCAAATTTTGGGAACGATACAGGTGTGTAATGATTTTTTAAATAGAATTGAAATTGGTCGAGATATCGATGAAGCACATTGCACTAAAAATTTCGCTGATATATGATCAGGACCCGCAGATTTAGTTTTGTCTAAATTTCGAAGCTGGTTAGTGATTTAATCGACTTTAATTACTATATGAGAAATATCAGAGATAGAATTTATACTTTCGCAGAGACGTGGGGGGGAGGAAGTGTGAGCGGAGTTGAGAAAAGTGGAATGAAAGTACGAGGAGAACGCTTCGCAGATACTTTCCCCGGTTGTGAAGATCTCATCATTATATTTTAGCGAGCAAGGGACAGCGTTGGTATTGTTTCTGGTTTTTACGAAGGTCCAAAAGTGTTTAGGGTTATTAACTATCGATTTTTCGGTTAGTATCAAATAATTTTGATAACAATCCCTTTCGGTAATTTTAACTTTATCGCGAAGAAACTTGTATGATAATTTATCAGCTAAATTATTAAACTTTTTAATTTTTATGAAATACTTGTGTTTTTCTTTAATTAATTTTTTAAGCGATGAACTATACCAAGGCGGATAGTTCTTATAACGTGGCTTTTTTGTGGAATGTAACGGTTATGTAATTTTAAAATGAATTCGTTAAAAAAGTTAACTGAATCATCCACACTTAAGTTTGCGAATTCACGTTCCCAATCAAATTTGTTGATATCGTTGTTGATAGAGTCAAAGTCACCCATATCGTATGAGTACCGAGTTCTGGGAGCCTGGTGTAACATGGAGATCTCAACAAAGTCAAGATAGACCAATAGCCCGGGATGATAGGGGTCAATAGGAACCAAGGAATCTAAACATTCGCTTACCTTGACTACTTCGTTTGAAATTACCAAGTCAAGTGTGGGTTTATAAAATTGTCATACACACAATATTATAAACCCACACTACAGTAATGAGATGTCGCATTCACAGAGTTGTTGTTTTTAGGTCTCTAGCCGAGCACCGAGATTATCTAAATTCCGAATATGTGTAACTTGTCTTTACTAAGCATAGTCTTTAGATACAATCAGCAAGTAGTAAACGAAAAGAAACTTCAAACTAAAGAAAACGACGCTAACACATAGTAAAAATATATACCTACTTGTCCTCTTTCTTAAAGACGACGCGTCATAAATTCTTGAAATCTTAAAGTGTTTAAATAAAAAATGAAAAACAATACTCACACACGTTCCAAGCGTATCCCGGAATGATAAAGTTGGGGAATTGCTGGCATACGAAATACTAGGAAACTTTGCAATATATTTTCAAATAAGTAACTAGTCCGTGTTAATATTTTGCTCCTGTGATTTCACTACGGAGCTGCATGTCGGCGTATATTGAACACTTTCTTGAGTTAATTTCTGTCTCGTACAATCCGCTAACTTTTGAGTGCTTGTGAATAAAAAAATGAATTTCGACTGTCCTCTTTATACGATTCTAATATATTTTTTCCTTACTTTTAGAAACGGTTCTTTAATAAGCTTCAACAAGCTTTAAGCACACAGCTTAATAATATAGGTAATAAGAAAAAAATAAATCAATTTATTATGAAAAGCTAAAGTTAAAAATTAAATTTAATGAAAAAGTTGCGTTTTTAATTAAACAATTCCATTCACAAACATAAGTCGTAAATTGATTTCTATGACAAGAAGCGCTCTTTGTTCTCTTGTTTTACATATTATTTAACTAACTTGATCGCAAGCTAGTCGAGATTATCTCAAGTCTGTAACCTGTTCCGCCATTTGTATTCTTATTAACTAAACTGCTCAATACCGGTCGAGGAGATAAGAGAACAATTTCCTGTATCTCCGCTCTTGTACAAGCAGTATACGACTTCTAAAAACCTGTCAAATAATATAGGAGAATAATGGTTTTTGTTTAAATTTTTACTCTTTTTAACTTGGAGAAAGTTTTAAGGTATTCTTACTGTGTGGTATTCTTCATCGTACTTTAAGGTATCCTTACGATCTATGCGACTACGACAGCCGCGCGCCGCGACCGCGACCAGCGAATCGCCTTTTCAAGATGCGTTCGATAATTTCGACGGCAAATTTCGAAAACAAAATGTATTGTATATTTTGACATATTGCATCGCAAGCGATATGTCACTTAAGGATGACTTAAGTCAAATTTTAGTGCTCCATAAATGTAAATTCATACTAAGCACCCCCGCGACTCTATTTTAGTCAAATTTTAGTCTAGTGTCGCGAACTCGCGTCGCGTGCATCGAAAGACTATCATTAGGATTCGACTCTGGTTTTTTAATAGCCACAGTCAATCAATTTGAGAGGTAAATAAAGCTTTTTAACCGACTTCCAAAAAAGGAGGCGGTTATTTTCTGCACAATAAAGCTGTACACAATTTTGATATAATTTTGCATAAACATATAAGCACGATCAAAGGATTGCTTTCAAAGTGGTTTACCTGGCAAACATATTTAAGTTTTCATGAAGTGAGGAAATGGAAAATAAATTGGATTTGTATGAGTATCTTAGGCTACATAAGGCAATATTTACTTTGTTTCCCGCTAGGATTAGTGGTACCGTTATTATTCAAACGGTCCAAAAACAAGCGCACAGCGGTAATCTTGCATCTGCATAAGAACTTAATTACTTTATAATTATTACCTAAAATTTTTTATAAAATCGTAACTTCAATAAGTACTGTTTTAAGCAAAATAAATAATAATTTGCCTTAAAGTTTCTCTAATCAAAAGTTAATTACGATTACAAACTATTAAAAAGATTGTTGGTGTATTTGTTGGTGTTTGTCGCTTAAAATGCGCTTTTTCAATTTATCATTGATAAATGATACCTACGCCGCGAGTAATCCCGCGGGGACCGTAAATTTTGCCACGATAAGAAGTAGCCAATGTGTATGTGTAAGTGATTTCCTGTGCTCTATATAATATACTAGCTTTTGCCCGCGACTTCGTCCGCGTGGAACAATACTTTGGGGTATCGCTGAAATTTACCCGCGACTTTATTTATGACTAACGAAAACGGAATCCTATTTTTTTAAACGGAACCCTAAAATAAAAGTAGCCTATGTTAGACCCTACAACATCAGCTATCTGCTAGTGAAAGTCCCGTGAAAATCTGTCCAGCCGTTTCAGAGGTTAGTCGGAACAAACAGACAGACAGACCGACTGACAGACAGACAGACGGACAGACAAAAATTAAAAAAAAATGTATTTTATTGTAAGTACCGAATATACTTTCAGATTCATTATGTAAAAAGCTGTTAATTTGAAGTTACAAACATACACTTAAATTGTATTTAACTGTATAGATGTATAGATATTATAATGTATTATATTTTAAGATATTATCAATTTGATGTTTATAAAATAACTAAACTATTTAACTAAACTAAACTAAACTAAACATTAACCCGCACGCGCACCCCGCCTTGGTGACGCCCACTTCGCAACGGGCCGTGCAGCAGAAATCGTAATATTTTAATTTCGCCATAACTTCAAAACCAAACGTCCAATTTTAATCATTCAAAGACCAAATATTATCTACATAAACTGTACTTAGTGATGAAATAATTTATTTTGATAAGGATTAATAACATGAGTAAAATAAACGCGTTTAAATGTAGTCCAAAAAAAATTCAAGATTTCTAAATAAAAAAATGGTTGTTGTGCCTCACTCGACACAGATAGGTATAGTGTGTCGCGGACTTTTTTGTAGATATTTATAAGATCTACAATTATGTTATCGAACGTCAACGGGCATGCTACATAGATCTATTTAGTTATAATTTATAAATAATATTATTAATTATGAAACTTAATAATGATTAATAAACTTAACTGGTTAATTCAATTTATAAAATGGGGGACGGATTCTTTACATCCGGTATAAATTCTACTTCTCATATTTAAGTTAACAATTTATTTTAAATATGAGAAGTACATATTTAAATGTTATATAATTAATTCTTATCCATCCTTATTTTTAATTGTATTTAAACATTGTGGTACATTTTTCTAGTGTTGAATTGTAAACCGGAAGTTCGATATTTGATAATAACTGTCTCAGTAAAAATAGTATAAAATCCTGGAATAAGTGATTAATGACACATTCTGTAATAAACTTTGAGACGTGTAAGGTGAAACTCGGCACAAATAAATACCGATTGTTAACCAATCAAGACTTTCAATACTTCTCTAAAATCTCAGAACTGGGATTGATTTATAAAATGTCGGGTCCTTACGCTACGGGACTTGGCAATAAGAAGAGGAGCTACCCCACGCTATCAACATCAGACAGCGAAGAATCGGATTTTTTTTCTTCAACCATCGACACTGTTGAACCTGTGATAAAACGACGCAGAATTACTCAAGCTGATGCGGAAGTAATACCAAAATTTGAACCGGGAGACGACGCCAGCAATGTAGCTACGTGGTTACATAAGATCGACCAGCTGGGTGAGGTTTACGGATGGAATAATACCGATCGGCAATTTATTATGCAATTGCGTTTACGTGGCTCCGCAAGACGTTGGTATGACGATTTGGACGATTATAGTTTTTCATGGGAAGAATGGAAAACTGCTTTACAAACTGCTTTTCCGCGATCTGTTGATTTTGTGGATCGCCTTGAAACTATGCTGGCACGAACAAAGGCTGAAAATGAAACTATGTCGAAATATTACCACGATAAAGTCTCTCTCCTCAAGAAATGCTACATCCAAGGTGAACACGCGATATCATGCATCATAAGAGGTTTGCCGACCGAGTTACAAGCCAATGCAAAGGCCTACCAGTGTGAAGAACCTGAACAATTGTATTATGGTTTCTTATCCTCATTAGAAAACTACAAAAGAGTAGACATAGCACTGTCAGCGCGGAAGTCTACTTGGAGAAAAGGTACGGGCGATAGTAAATCATCGACACCAGCACTACAATCACAACCACCGGGAGCAAAACGCTGCTATACTTGCCGAAGACATGGCCATGAAGCTCGGGATTGTAGAATGCATCAGCGGTGCTCCACGTGTCAGCGCATGGGTCATACTACGGCATTCTGCTGGTTCGCAAGTACACCGGGGACTTCGCAACAACAGAACTCAACGCAAGTAAGCAATGCATTTTATACTTTAAGTAACAGCTTAGTAATTAATATCTATAAAAGGCTTGTGTATGCAGGTACCAATGAACTAGTCGCTTATATAGATACGGGTAGTAAAGCAAATATCTTATCTATAACTAAAGCAAGGCAATTAAACCTAAAGTTTCTACCTTCTACTACTATTATGAAGGGTTTTGGAGGTGCTGAAACACGATCCTTAGGTAAAGCTTTTATATCTGTGAAAATAGATGAAGTATGCCTTAGTGGTTATGTAGAGACTGTAGATCAACTCCCAAGTGGCATAGACTTAATTATTGGGCAAACTATGATAAATCAATCGGGTATTAGTTTAGTGACTACAGCTAATTCTGCCAGTTTTATTCAAACTAATGACTTGTTTTACGATTTCACACAGTTAAAAAATATTTGCGATAAATATAAGTATAATGTTTTGCTGAAACGTGACACAATCTTACCTAAAAAAAGTTGTTGTGTAATCGATGTATTTGTAGATATTGATTCTAAAGGTGATAATTTAATTTTTCTAACAAATCCAGTTTATGTACTATTAGGAGACTTGTGTTACATAATTCCTGGAGGGACTGTCAGTGTTGAGGGCCACTTAAAGATTATAAATATAGGTGAGATAGAAATATTTTGGCCTGCACATAAATTAATCGTCCGGGCTGAAATTGTGAATATTATTGACACGAAGGTCCTTAATGATACCATGATTTTATCGATTGAGTCTAATGTAACTTCAAGTCAGGAATTAGAGGGGCTAGGTAATATTGATATAGGTGAAGAATTGGATAAAACCGACATTGATAATCTAATGTTTCTTTTAAATAGATATAAACACTTATTTGCAAGAGGTACGAAAGATTTAGGGTGCACGGACTTAATAGAAATGAGTATTAAGACAACTTCGGATAAAGCTGTTTACTGTAAGCCCTATAGGATGTCCTATAAAGAAAACAAAATCGTTGATGAAAAGGTTAACGATCTTCTGGATGCTGGTATTATACGTAATTCTATGTCGGAGTACGCTAGTCCAGTGATTTTAGTAAAAAAGAAAGGTGGAGATTACAGATTGTGCATTGACTACCGAAACTTAAATTCACAGACACTAAAAGATCGCTACCCTCTACCTCATATTGAGGATCAAGTATCGAAATTATCAGGAAAGGTCTACTTTACTACGCTTGACCTTTCTCAAGGTTATTACCAAGTAAAAATTTCAGAGGATTCTATAGCTAAAACAGCATTTGTTACGCAGTCGGGGCAATATGAATTTTTAAAAATGCCTTTCGGATTAGCCAATGCACCGGCTGTGTTTTCCAGATTAATACGAATCGCGTTGAATGATGTTAATACTGATATTGCTTGTTATTTAGATGATATCATGCTCCCATCGGTTACTGTAAAAGCGGGAATAAAATTATTAGAGAGAGTCTTGATACTTTTGCAAAAAGCCAATCTTAAGCTCAATATGAAAAAATGTTCCTTCTTAAAAACTAGTGTAGATTATTTGGGACATGAAATAGCTGCTGGTACTATACGACCTGGTTTATCAAAAATAAACTGTGTTTCCGAATACAAAAGACCTCGAAACGTTCATGAAGTAAGGCAGTTTATTGGCCTTACTTCGTATTTCAGGAAGTTTATACGGGGCTTTGCAGAAATAGCCTTACCTTTAACAAAATTAACTAAAAAAGTTGTACCTTGGATGTGGGGAATAGATCAAGAAGCTGCGTTCCAAAGTTTAAAAAATAAATTAATCGAAAGGCCGGTTCTAGGTATATATGATAATAAAGCCCCCACAGAACTACACACGGACGCGAGTAAACTAGGTTTAGGTGGTATTCTTATACAAAAACAACAGGATGGTACATCCAAACCAATAGCTTATTTTAGTAGAGTCACGTCGAAAGAAGAACAATTTTACCATAGTTACGAGTTAGAAACATTAGCCGTTGTAGAATCTTTAAAGCGGTTCCGTATTTATTTGATAGGTATCCCTGTTAAGGTAGTAACGGATTGTGCAGCACTACGTACAACTCTTAGCAAAAAAGATCTTGTTCCTCGTATTGCACGCTGGTGGCTCAGTATACAAGACTACGATCTGCAAATAGAGTATCGTCCAGGGAATAGAATGAGGCATGTAGATGCCCTTAGTAGGAATCCCATTTGTGAAACAGTTTACGTGATTGAGGAATCTGATTGGTTACTTACTCTACAATTGCAGGACAGTAATTTACAAAGTATTATTTCTCAGTTAAAGGGTCATACGGACAATCCCAATATAGTAAATAATTATGTGCTTAAAGACGATAAATTATTTCGAAAAACTTTAAATGGAGAGCGATTTGTTGTGCCTAAATTAGCAAAATATAGCATATTGCAAAAGTATCACGACCAAATAGGGCACCCGGGATTTGATAGGTGTGAGGCAACGATTAAATTACAGTTTTGGTTTCCTAAGATGACTCGTTTCATTAGAAAATACGTCAATTCATGTATTCAGTGTGCCTATGGCAAAAGTAACTATGGAAAGACAGAAGGTGAATTACATCCGATAGAAAAGGTTCCAGTACCTATGCATACTCTTCATGCTGATCATTTAGGACCATTTGTTAAAACTAGGAGAGGCAATACCTACGTTTTTGTCGTTATTGACGCGTTTACAAAATTTGTTTTTGCTAAACCTGTCAAAAACTGCAGTTCTATAGAAACCATAAAGCATTTAAAAGATATTATTTCCCAGTTCGGGAATCCAGTCCGTATTATTACAGATAGGGGAAAAGCATTTACCAGCCGTTACTTTAAACAGTTCGCGGAGGACATGCAATTCAAGCATGTACTTAATGCAATAGCTAGCCCTAGATCAAATGGTCAAGTGGAACGGGTAAATCGCACCATTATTGATGGGCTGAATACAATGTCTGAAAATGAAACTGTTTGGGATGACAAATTAATTGATATAGTATGGGGAATAAATAATACACCTAACTCTACTACGTCCTTCCCTCCATTTAAACTTATGTTTAGTCACGATAACTCTAAATTACCAGCTGTTCCTACAGGGGGTCCTAGCGACCATACTTCGCAAAGACAGGCATTGGATGATAGAAGGGCAACAGCAAAATTGCGAATTGACAGAAATATGACTTTGATGAAAAATAGATTCGACAAAAATCATAAGAAATGTAGGAAGTATTCGCTCGGGGATCTAGTATTGTGGAAAGGAGGTGCTACAAGCGACCCTAATGCCAAAGTTGCCCAAAAATTAAAAAGTCCATATACTGGCCCATATAAAATTTGTCAAGTAGAATCTGATATAGATAGATACACTATTTCTACGGTTAAAGGGATGAAAGGCTACAAAAAGTTTACAGCAGTAGTAAGGGGTGAGGTATTGAGGCCTTATAAACCAATCGTTTCTGACACTGACGGTTCATCTAGCGATGCTGAAGTGGATAGGGATGATTTAATTGATTTATTAGAAAGTTAATTGTACGTTAGTTTTGGAACTAAATGTTATCGTTAGTAAAATGTGTATTTTAAAATGATTTGTAATATTAACATAAAATCTATTTTCTTTAATTTTCTAAAACAATTGTTAAGATAAACTCCAAAGGCTTGCAACTAATGAGAGATAAATTACTAAATTTTATTTATTATATTATTATTACAACAAAATAACAATTATAGTCTAATATCTAATAGCTAACTACTTAAAAAAATATATTATGCTATTTATATTAAAACTTGTCTACATTTCAATTTATATTTTAAAATTATTTGTAATATTGATACAATATAAAATCTATTTTCTTTAATAGTCTAAAACAATTGATAAGATAATCTCCAAAAGCTTGCAACTACTTATATTAAAACTCGAAATAACAAAACTTCTCATTCTTTCACTCTTCGTTATCATTATTTATAGCTGGTTCTGAAGTTAGACCTGAAAAAAATATACATTTACATTAATATTATCTAAAACAAAGTCTGTGTGACCTTAAAAAGAAGTCTGTGTGACCTTAAAAAGAAGTCTGTGTGACCTTAAAAAGAAGTCTGTGTGACCTTAAAAAGAAGTCTGTGTGACCTTAAAAAGAAGTCTGTGTGACCTTAAAAAGAAGTCTGTGTGACCTTAAAAAGAAGTCTGTGTGACCTTAAAAAGATGTCTGTGTGACCTTAAAAAGATGTCTGTGTGACCTTAAAAAGATGTCTGTGTGACCTTAAAAAGATGTCTGTGTGACCTTAAAAAGAAGTCTGTGTGACCTAATGAGATATCCTGTCATGAGTAGGTAGTTAAGTACAATAGCTAAATAGTCATCTATGTAACCTAACAAAATAGTCTGTGTGACCTTAACAAATATCCTAGCTGTTATGAGTTTCGTTTATTTAGTACAAGAAATAAATAGTCGCCTAAAAAAAAAAAAAAAAATACAGTCTGTGTGACCTTACAAAATATCCTAGCTGTTATGGGTTTCGTTTAATTAGTACAATAGCTAAATAGTCGTCTATGTGATCCAATAAAATAGTCTGTGTGCCCTGACATGGTAATATAGCTATCGTGAGATTTTACATTTACTATACAAATAAATCAAAATAGTCTTTGTGACTTAAGTTAAAACAGTCTGTGTGACTAATAGGAAGATAAAAACATAACGCAACATATTAAAATGCATAAATTACCTTATAAATTCAATAATACTATTATGTGCTGGAGAATCTTCTTATAGGATCCATAGTTTCACTGATTTGTAACAAGAAACTGTTTTTTATTTGTTTGTTTCATTTCAGTCCACTGGTAACGGGAGCAAACCATGGGAACGTCGTGGGACACGACAAATGCAGGATGGCCGAGTGTTATCGAACGTCAACGGGCATGCTACATAGATCTATTTAGTTATAATTTATAAATAATATTATTAATTATGAAACTTAATAATGATTAATAAACTTAACTGGTTAATTCAATTTATAAAATGGGGGACGGATTCTTTACATCCGGTATAAATTCTACTTCTCATATTTAAGTTAACAATTTATTTTAAATATGAGAAGTACATATTTAAATGTTATATAATTAATTCTTATCCATCCTTATTTTTAATTGTATTTAAACATTGTGGTACATTTTTCTAGTGTTGAATTGTAAACCGGAAGTTCGATATTTGATAATAACTGTCTCAGTAAAAATAGTATAAAATCCTGGAATAAGTGATTAATGACACATTCTGTAATAAACTTTGAGACGTGTAAGGTGAAACTCTGCACAAATAAATACCGATTGTTAACCAATCAAGACTTTCAATACTTCTCTAAAAATTAATTAGAACATTTTATGGTTCTATCTTTTATAGTTTAGGCAGCGTACGCAAAATAAGTAACTTTTCTGGTTGATTTTTTACACCTTGTGTCCGAAAAAGCCAAATATCTTACGGAACCCTATTTTTTCCAAAATAAAATTTAGCCTATGTTACTCGTGGATAATGTAGCTTTCGAATGGTGAAATAATTTTTGAAATCGGTCCAGTACTTTTTGAGCCTATTCATTACAAACAAACAAACAAACATACAAACAAAGTTTTCCTCTTTATAATATTAGTGTAGATGTGCCAAATCACATCAAAATAAATTCAGTAGTTTCGGAGCCTCAATACAAACAAGCATACACACAATATTTTTTTTACTCTTTATAATATTTGTAGAATAGAGACAGCAAAGACAAACGTATCTAAGTATTAACAGAAGACATATTAAGACAGGAGACAAACACCAAATTTTAAGAAAAAAGTCAACATATTATTTTAATTATTGTAAAAAATACATTTTTTACATTTATTTGATGAAATGGACTAGGAACTGAGCAGTCGGATCACCTCATAGTAAACGATTACCACCTATGGAACCTCGCATCACCAGGGGGAGTTATACTTGTAACTCTGGTACTGCGCACTTGTGTTTCTGGTCCTGAAAATCCCCAACCCCCTTGGGCCACCAGTCGCCTTACTCACTCGATGATATACAACGCAAGTGTCATTTCACGCCGGTTTTCTGTGAGGCCGTGGTATTTATGCGGTCAAGCTGGCTGATTCGTGCCCAAGCAAGGCTTTACCACGTTTACTCACACATATCACTAATGTATTTTTAAAGCAAAACTTACTAAAAGATACGTAGGTTAATTCTTTAATAAAATCATAGCAAACAAAAACGAATAAAATGTTGAAATCGTTTGTAGCTTAGATAGTTTATTAAGCGAGCAGACATTTTCAGATACAAAGAGGCAAATACATTAACATAGCAACTTTAAGCGAACGAAGTTTGAAATTCACCGAAACTTTTCTATAAGGCTATTGAAAGAGATTAACACCTTCACACACGCTCCAGGATAACTCGTATCTTATTATTACCGTCCAGAGATGAACATGAAGTTTGTTAGTACCAAAACTTAACTGAAGTTGAAAAGTATGCGCTTACAAACAACGCAAAAAGGGGCATTATAAGTTTCACGTGTGTCTGTCTAAATTATCGTTTTACTTTTTTTTTAAGTTTTTTTATATTAAAAGCTGATACGATCGAGATGGTTCTTAACTATAAGTTTGATGAAAATAGGTACTAAATCAAAAATGAAAAACTATTAACCGACAACGTTAATTATAATATAGCATAATATGTTATCCGTGCCATTATTATGAATCTATTGACACCTTATTCAATAAAATTGGATAAGTAGTTTAGGCCCTACACCTCTCACTCATACTCGCACAGTGATACACATACATATATACAACCTGTAGTGATTTTGTTATAGCATAAAGGTATTGGAGACCTAATGACCTCAGTTCAGGTCGTCAGGTCTCCAATACCTGAGTATTTGATATGAATGTCAATTTAATACCTCTACGCGTTCATGAGGAAAGGAGTAGTAAGTTTAAAATTATTAAAATTATTTTTATTATATGATGTAATTAAAAATTTACGGGTTTCGTATTTTTCCTTTATCTGTGCTATATGACATTGCTTCGTGCCAAATTTCAAGATTCTGATCTGAGTTCATGGGAAGTACCCTGTAGGTTTTGAGTTTGCGAGTGTCGAATATTTGCGACATTAACGGCTGTATCTTTTGATTGCGTTGGCTTAGAAGTTTTGATTTTTCCACAGCTTCAAGGGACAGTAGACCTGAGTATTTAATATAAATTCCAGCTTGATACCTCCACACATTCCTGAGAAAATCAATATTGACAGACAGACGGACGGACAACAAAGTGATTCAATAAGGATTCCGTTTTTTCCTTTCGAGGTAAGGAACCCTAAAAATGATTGGAAATCTATATAGATTGCCAATAGATTAAAGTTTTGGCATAATAAAATAATAATAGTTTTATATTTTAGGGGTATCACCGTAAAGGCATTTTAAATGAAATTGGAGTTTCATACATGACTTTTTTATATAGTGCACTATTTTAAAGTAATCAACGTTAAAAGTGGTTTAGTACTTCGTCATGGTATTTCTAAACTATAGGAGGTTGAAATTTGTAACTGATACTTACAAATGTTGATAGGTTCTCTTTATGAAAATTAATTTGAAAGAAAACTTTCAAAGAAATTTGAAAAAAAAAAAAAAAAAAAACATAATTGCGTTGATAGTTACGGAACCCTCCTCTCCTAGTGACATGCTCTTGGTCAGGTTATTTATATTAAAGGCTGATAGTATGATCGAGATAGTTCTGAAATGATGTATTTTTTTTTTGGTAAAAGAAAAACGTCTAATCCGTTTTTATTATCTAATAATAAAGTCTGAACTATATTATGTAGTATGAACTAAGACACTTACGCTACTGGGTAGTCCGCCTTATTTGAGGGACACCCGATGTTATTAGATGTCTTTATAATTACATGCTAGAGCCTAAATGCAATGATGTGCTAGAACTATTCTAATACTAAATACTATGCTATAATATATTACTATCTATCATCTTATTAACACACTTTAGTTTGAGCTAAAGATATTGCTTTTGTTTATGTTATGAATTTTATCTTTTATAACTGTTTATTTTAACTTTTTTAACTGGTTCAATAGCTATATTTTTAAATTGTACTCCATTTTGATGTGCTTTATCACTTTATCTCAAGTTAAATAAAGAGTAGGAACACAGTTAACACGTTTTATTAAAAGCTAGCTTGTGTCTATCCATAACTCAAGAACATCTGTGACGAGATAAAGCGACCGATCTAAGATAAACTTCACTGTTTTTGTACAATTTACTGCCCGTAAATTATCTTTTATTCGAGCATAATGACGGCGACCATAGGAGTCGTGAGTTCGAGGTCATAGCTGATGTACGATCGAGGATATTAAATGTTTATCAGTTTCAAAAACTTAATATTTCCAACGGCAAAATACTGACACGTGTCATTGCAATATTATGCATGACGAAAAATAATGTAGATACAACTTACTCATGAAAGTGCTTATATAATATTAATTTCTGTCCCTGAAACTCATCCCTCTTTTTCTTTGCATCTGGACTTCTACACATTGCAGCAAAATGGTTGAGCTTAAAACAAATTGCACATTTTCTTCCATATGCAGGGCACTTGTACATAGCGTGTGAGTTACCACACTTGGTACAACTTCTATTTCTTTGGCCTGTCTTCTGCCTAATCACTTCTACACGTTCTTCTGTATCAAGTTTTGTTACTTGCCCCTTTGCAATTTCTGACCAACGACAAATTTCCAATGCTTTTTCCAATGTTGGATCCCTTTTTTTGAGTAACGCCTCCTTTGTGTACTTATTTTTAACACCCAGTACTAACATCATAGTAATGAATCTTTTTTCCAAGATGCCCAACTCGCACTCTGTTGCAGAGTTCTTTAGTCTAGTGATAAAATGATCAATCTGTTCTCCATTTTCCTGTCTCAGATTTAAAAACTCATACGTGTTCATTATTAAATTTTTCTTTGGTTCTACATATTCTTCAAAGAATATTAACAATTCATCGAATGTTTTCGGCGTTTTCTCAAAAGTATTATACACCTATTGAGCTTCTTCTCCTGCTACATTCAGAAAAATCGATATTTTTCGATTCTCATCTAAAGTCTCATAACCCTCAATACTCAAATAGATTTTTAATAATTGTTTGAATTTTTTAAAATTATTCTTAGGCCCCGACAAAATTAACTCTTTAGGTGGTCTTAATGCCTCCATCTTGATGCATTACAGTCAACACTGAACGAAAAGTTTTTCACTAAGTACGTGAGTATTTCACCAAGTTTTTAATATGATTTATTGAGCAAGACTTTTAATTATTGTTTTCCACCTGACACCATGTTTTATACATTGGTAATCACTTTAGTTTTATTTATTAAAACAAGATCTTCCAAAAGCTAACCTTTTATTATTTATCCTTGACATTGCTCTGCCCAACGACTTTCCGGTGGCATAGACTATCTTAATATTTAACACTCGTTATGTGAAAACTTTCTCAGTACTAGAATTTGCACAATAAGTGAAAAGCGTTTTCTTTTTAGGGTTACGTACCTCGAAAGGAAAAAACGGAACCCGTATAGGATCACTCTGTTATGTCGAGTCTTTCTGTCAAGACCCTTTTTCGCAAATTGTCGACACTCACTAGGTCAGAACCTACAGGGTACTTCCCTACTGGGTAAATTTGGTACGAAGTAACGTCTTACAGCACAGATAAAGGAAAAATTGCGTAAACCGTAAATTTTTATTACATCATAAAATAACAATATTTTTAATAATTTTAAACTTACAACCCCTACTATGACTCGATTATCGTGATGGGTGAACTGTTACTTATATAAGTAACAGTTGTATACCTATAAGTATTTACAAGTTTTTTACGGAACCCTCGGTGCGCGAGTCCAACTCGCACATGGACGCTGTTTTTTTGTATTTTCTTATGAAGTGGACCAGGAAATGATCGCCTGATGGTAAGCGATTACCGCCGCCCATAAACACTCGCAATACCAGAGGAGCTACACTTGTAACTCGGTGTTGCGAACTAGTTTCTGGTCCTTTGTTACAGAACACATTCGGGTTCAATTATATATCCGTATCAATTGACACTAATAAATTGAAACTACCCTCAGGGTGGCATGCGTTTGAACCATATTTCGACTAACAGCTAACTTGGACTTGATCGTATTTACTCAGACTAGTTATAGTTAGTATAGCTTCGCGGGTTCTTTGTATTTTGAGCTCCAAACACTAACTAGCTCCATAAAATACAGATAGAGTGACCTAATTAACATTTTCTAACTGAATCTCAATAGTTTGTCGCAGTTTTGAATGTAAACTTTTGCTTTTTGGTAAATTTAATACATTATATTTGCTAACAACATAAGACTAACAACCAAATATACTCATTCTGTACAAACTACTGCGTTGTGATTGGTCCAAACTTCACAAAATTAGTTTATGATAATTAGTAAATATTATTGACGTTGGTTTAAGTAAAACTATCCAATCCGTAGACGAGGTCGTCTTCTGCTGGTGTAAGTAAAATTCGATTATTATCATTCTAATGAAGCTTTTGTCTCATGGTGCTGTGTTTTTCTCCCTGAGTACCTTCGGATTTGAATTTCCATATCTTGTTTTTTTTTTTTCAAAAATATTAGGTAGGTACACAAAAAAACCTTACCACTATGAAAGCACCTTGGTAATTTACGCACGGCCATTTTACAAGCGATCGGAGAGTGAAAAAAGCAATCTTGGTTATAGTTGCCTTGACGACGGCAGCGGAGCAGCAAGCAAACAGCTGGCTTCGTCCTGCATTTCAATCGGGTCTATTTGTATTTTATTGGAGACCGGAGTCGGGTCCAATGCTTTATGTTTTATTGAGTTCTTTTTATGAGTCTTAGTCAATGATAGAGTTGGATATTAGCAGAAACGAAGCTGTTTAATTAGTGGCTCTCTCATTTCCTTGCCGCATTTTTTATCGACGTCATATTTATATACCGGTAACATAGCTGATGTATTATATTAAAAAGAGGACCGGTAGGTAATAGGAAAGTTGTTTTCTGACTCTACGTGCCGCGTGTGAGGTGCAGAACTATATTTTGCTATACAATTAAAGATTTCCTTTTTCCACTAAAATAAATCAACCTTTCTATAATAAATCCTAAATACCAATTACCAACGTAACTTTAATAGGATCTCCATTCATAGACCCATAGGTATGTCGAGGTAAAAAGTGTAGGAATGCTTGCACACGTGCCAATATGGTCTAAAGCAGACCATTATGACAGCACGACACTCGTGTGTTTGATTTTCAACTATTGTATTAGCACAGAGTACAATTTATAGTGTATCCCAATTTTTGTGCAGTGTTAAAATCTCAAAAACATTTCTCCCCAAACTTAAATAAACTGATATAAAAATGTAATGCTACCTCTAGCATTTCTCCCTAAAATAAAGAAAAAAGTTCTCAAGCTCACTAGAGGACTTTTTTCCTTATTTTAGGAAGAAACCCTTAATATGTTGGTGACCAAATCCGTGGTCTGCTCCGGACCAAATCCGTAAGTGTGTTGAAGCTTTTTGTTTTGAAATCAAAGCCATAAAATCCATTTAATTATTATTCTTCCGGCCATATAATATCAAGGTCAAATACAAGGTCAAGGTAAAAATTATAGGCAAACCTTTTTGTAATCCTTCTCTGACTTCTCAAGTTAGGGAAATCATTGATCAAAATACATTTAAAACAATAATGCCACATTTCATAAGCTATTGGCCCAAAATCGAAATAGAATTATAATAGATTACAAAATTTCTTTAAGTGTCTCAATTAAAAACCTGTAAATGAATACGTCCAATATGGGACCTGGGGACAGTATTACGAATGATCACAGCGACGTGGCTATTTGTCCACACGCAACTGCTGGAATAATTGAGGTGTACATTTTCACTTTGTTCCGTTTCCATTCGATTAAAATCGTTGTACCTCACTTGTACACAACCTATTCGGGTTTTACTAAACGATTTGAACAGTTCGACGATTTATGCAGCCGAGCGCGCGTTTTTCGTATTGGCTTTGATGAAATTATTTTTTCTGCGTTACCATTTTGGTTAGTGTCCGTTTATTATAGATATGCGTATGGCGAAAACTTAGGTGATGTATTGCGTAACACGTAAGTTCTCATATCCGTAAAATATTTTTTAAATCTGGATTATAAATATATCTTTAAATTACTTTAATGAAGTTGAGAAATTTCAAGGTTACGAGTTACGACACGATTTTGGATAGAACACCATCGATATAACGCCATCTGTTTGAAACTACTTATAGTACTTACAAACCAGCAACTTAATTTCCAAAAGTACGGCTCAATACACAGATAATGGTAGGTGTACCTACATCAGTGATGCTCTTTAGGCACGATAAGAGTATTTTTGGATTTTAAATGACGAATGAAGTTTCACTTTTGCCACATGTGTTCTGTAAAAGTCATGATATTTTTTATTTATTTATAATTTTGTGCTTAAAATTCTTTTTGTTTTGTAGTTGAATTATATCTGAGACACTGGAAAATGTGTTGCAAATTGCAATAGCTATAAAATGAGTTTTAATAATAAGTAAACCTTTTGTGAGGCAGTTTTCTGTTGAGCCTAGTAACAACTAACTGGCCCTGAAAGAACTATTGTTAATTAGAACAACGAGAAGCCTACCTTTATTGTAAAACATAAATCGAAAAGATAGTTTCATTGTTACCCATATATTTCACCGCTAGTTAGAAATTCTCGAAATATATTTTGAGTTACCAGCTCGTATGAGTACATTTTATGAGCATCTAATAAAATTTTTATCGTGTAACAGTAAAGAAGCAATCAGTCTGTAGAATATTGGCCCCAGGTCCGTAAACACATGTTTATGTACAGCATTAACCGGCTGCCATACATCTACACTTTGTTGATTGCCGAACAAATAACAATCAAATTGTCCATTCGCTACCGAAAGAACCTCGGAAGAAGATTCCAGAACCTTCCCGCTTTATAGAAGTATAAACTGAATGTATATTAAAGTTTTTACCAATAAGCCTCATTACTACGAGCGCTTTTTGCCGTAAATTGTCGGACATTTACATACTGACCTACTTACACGTCTATAGATATAAATAGAGCTCGGAGTTTTAAATTAATATTTTTATTAAGATCAACCCAGATACCTTAACAGCTACTGATCGATGTTACTAATTGGAATATTTTTTGTTGCAAAAACAAAATAGGTAAAGACGGGACCCGATTACAAAGATTCTGTCCGTCCGTCCGTCTGTCTGTCACCAGGCTATATCTCGTGAACGGTGATAGCTAACGGTGACTGTTGAAATTTCCACGGATGATGGATTTCTGTTGCTGCTACAACAACAAATATTAAAAACACAATTATTATTTAAGTTTGACTCCCATACAGCAAAACGTGATTTTTTGCCATTTTATACGGAACAATACGTGCGCGAGTCCGACTCACACTTGGCTGGTTTTTAATTGTTCTGCTGTGTCTTCATCAGCTCTGATTGATCACAGTATCAACCTGAATGAACTGAGCATTTCATGCTGCATCTTCGGCAGGGTCGAGAAAATAGATAGAGGCAGCCATGAAGACACTTCATATGGCCTCCAGGTATCCCTTAGCAATAGGGTTAGGTTAGGTTAATAAATAGGGCAAAACCTGAACAAAATAAACAGCGTTGTTTTGTCGTGCATCGCCGTTGTTTTATCGGGCGTCGCCGTTGTTTTGTCGTTCACCGTTGTTCTGTCGCTCATCTGAATGAGGTCTAAGGTCCGTTTGGGGCGGCTGGCAACTGTGGGAGGTTATGCAATCTGCGTGGACTATATCCCGGGAACTGCGCCGCGAGCACGCACCGCCCCGCTCCGTTTGACTAAGGTTTACCGATGTATACTAATATGTTTGTGCGTCTCCGTCCGCGCCTCTGTCAACATTTGACAGTAGGCTATAATAGTATTTAAGATTTTGGCTCAAATATCTCATACTTGAAGAATCAAAGGAGCAGTGATGATTCGCTTTTTGTCATACACTTAAAATAATAACGTCAAATACCAAGCAAAGCCTTGAAATTTCTTACTTACACTACTTATGTTTTTACTACTTATTTTTATCTACAAAACAAGTTTCAAATAACTATTATGTTATTTTACATTGATATAACATACTAGAAACTATTATATACTTATGTACAGAGAAACAGCTTTCGTGGAACGATCCAAATCGATCGAAATTTTAAAATTTTGACGTCCCCTTCAACGGTCTACAATTTTTCCACACAATCGTAGACACAGTGTGCTTATAGTAGTGCAATCAAATCAAAAGCTAACTATGTAGCTGTTTATCTGTACCTCTTTCTTTAATCTGTGTTGTATCGTTGACCCAAATAATAAATATAATAACAAAAAAAAAAAGGAACACTCTCCCAAATAAAAAATGTATGAGGGCTAAAATCTATTTGCAGAATTTTAAATGTATAAAGTCGCTTTTTAAATGACGTATAATGCCTACCAGGCAGCAGAATATTAAAATTACTATTTGCTAAGTCCAGGCAATTCCGTACGTACAAAAAGTAAAATTAACAAAACTCTATGAAATATGAATATCGAGCTCAAAAAGTGTATTACTAACAACAGAGCTAATCCAACTTTATACGAGTTCTAAAAACAGTAGGTAAAACAATGGCCTAACTTATAATAGTGTGTTCGATGCAATTGGCAGCTAATTTCTTGCACGACCAACCTATTGTGACATTTTTAAATTTTCTTTTTATTTAAAACTCTCGTGTTCACATAAAAAATTAAAGGTGTTATTCATATTGTATTTAAATTAAATTATTTTATAGCGCAGAAGAAATATATTTTTGTACTGTACTTAATCGTACACAGAACGGAAGAAAATTACCATACTTACATACAATACTTACATACCTACGTGTAAGTAATAGAATATAATAAGTATAATATTATGTACCCATTGTACTTTAAGGTCATCTAATCCTTAAGCAGGTTAACCGTTGTCATAATTTATGCATAATATTATGTAATTAACTATAGGTCGTTCTCTGGTCTTAGAGCATTAAACCAATTTTGGCCAAAATTTGCCCATAATACCTAATTAATATACTTTTATTAATTATTAAGTTTGACTTTTGCCCTATACATAGAAAAAATTTAAATATTTTGACAGATTGGCATACGCAGCCCCGTATATAGGGAAGGGGCTAGCCGGGGCTATATAAGCCCGAGGCCCGTAAGAGGTCTCGGGCGGCAAGTTCAGAGGGCGGCAAATTCACACTTTACAGACGAATATTTCATGTGATAATTAAAAAATAAATCATTCAAATTTGAAATTTCTTATATTTTACGCACAAAAGGATATACTGTTTTACAATAATCCATTAAAAAATAACACCTTTTCATACTGTTTTTTAAACCACAAGCTTTTTAGAAATCTACATTGGACATATCTGTCGATACGCCAGTAGATGGTATTATAGTTTTATTCATTACGCAAAATATAATCGAGGATAAATAAATTTAATACTCTATTAAATATCTATAAATACGTAATTTTGTTCCATGTATAGCAGGGGCGTAACTACCACTGTATCAGTTGTATCAATCATATGGCTCCCCCGCGCTATAGGGACTGAACGTGTGTCAAAAAAAAAATCGTAAAACATTATCTACTTACTAATAAATAGTCTCACTTTTAGCTCGTACTTCCCGATAAAAATCATAACAATATCGTTTATTTAAAAGCCCATGGACATAAAAACTTGAGAAACTCGTAGAAAACTTATGGATCATCATGATTCATGTGTGTCTACTCCTATGTAATTTTTTTACCACCCAGTGTTTTAAGGTACCCTTGCGTTACTCCACTGTTGATTTGATGACCAGTTTTTTTTTTATCAAAATTTTGAGGTGTCTAAAAAAATAGGAAAAAAAATTGACTAGCTCGCTTCGCTCGCTCGCTATTGTTAAAATGTAGTACCTTTATTTTACTGTACGTTTTGCAGATTACTTATTAATATTTTAATGTTTTAATAAATTGGAACCGGTATTATATTTTTAAAACTATCTGGCCCGGTCCACTCAGCTAATTATTTTAATACAAAGATTAATTTCAACTAATAATTTTCAACGTGTGAAAACTCTTAAGACACGGATAGCATCTAAAATTTAGTTAACATAACTAAATTGTAGGTCATTTCAAAGTTTCGAGCCTTCCAGGAACAAAATATTCGAAAATATGGACTCGCTCGCTTTGCTCGTTCGCCATTGCTTAAAATTTGTAGAAGAATACTAGTAGAAGGTGTTGGGATAAGGCTCTCTACGCCAGTGATGTATAGTTACTATATAAGTGGGCGAGGGTGGCATATTTCAGTTTTTGCTTCGCCTAAAAAAATTGAAGATCCGGGGCTGGGCATGCGTCACGATGTGTAACATAATTGTTACTAATTTACCAAAAAAAAGTATTTTTTTTTTGTATTATTAGATGGATCTTATAACTTAACTACACATAAAATATTATACTATATTTAGGGATGATTTTTCAATCGTCAGATAACTCTTAGGAATATATATATATATATATATATATATATTCCTAAGAGTTATATATATATATATATATATATATATATATATATATATATATATATATATATATATATATATATATATATATATATATATATATATGTGATTTTGATATTTATTACTCAGGTCGTGTAACTTAAACTTAAGTTATCTGACGGTTCAAAAATCAGCCCTTCGATATATAAATCAATTTCTCTAGCCAGGATTCGTACTTACTGGATAGGATTATTATTGATTTATTAAAAAATCTAATGTTGCAGTTTTAGTTTTATCAAAATCCAGCCCGCAGCTCCTTTCAATCTTTAACCAAAGATTTCAAAACTTTAGATGGGCTATGACGTCGTACATTGACAGAACAAATCATCATACAAGATAAAGTTACACCATCGTGGTTTTCACCATACTTGAAATGTCAGTAATTTTGTTTTTACCATACTTCAAATGTCAAAATGGCCCCAGAATCTCAAAAGTGGGGCCATTTAACTGGAGACATTTTCTGGCTCAACATGCCTCGTCTATAATATATACGTCTACGCCTTTAACGCTATTCCATATAGTTTCGGATTTGGCGTACCGGGCTCACTTGAAAATTTTACTTTAAGTAATAGGCATGTTGCTTTTTTTTTCGTCTATTCGATGTTAGAAAACATGTTAATAAACAATACAGAACCCATTTTTGTATATCTGAAAAAATAACGTAGATACAAACCGTTGAAATTTACAATATAAAAGAGAGCGATATATCGGCCTGTGACGTCACAACCTGCTACCGCCATATATTTGTCATTACAAAATGTATGGCGGTAGCAGGTTGTGACGTCACGAATCGTTTTGCGAGAAAGGGATGGAAAATATTTTTTATTTGCTTATATTTTTAATCTCGTCACTCTAAATACCTATTTCTTTCAGATTTATGTATCTTTATCAACAATTTTAAAATTTAATTTGTAAAACTGTGATATTCCACACTAGGCTAAGCAACATCCCTATTGTACCGTATCCGTTACATTATAATATTATGCTTAATCAAATTGTCTTTATATAACGTCTCCGAAAGTCAATTACGGATACTTCGGGCACATGATTCACTGCTTGTGTTTTTTTACATTTAGGCAAAAAATATTTGAAATACTCAAAGTAAAATATCATCTCTTGTATAAGTGACTCTCCGAAAAACGCAGTCGCCCATATAAAGAAAAAAAATTTTTTTTCGAGTATGACAAATATTTTCCTGCTTAAACGTCTATAGGTACATGTGCAGCAGATCATATGCCCAAAATATCCGTAATTGATTTAACCGAACCTTATAGATTCCGAATAATGCAAATAAATATTTCCATAAACAAAATGGCAAAGCACAATTTTACTACCAAAAGATATAATATGGAAGTGTAAATTTGAAGTTTTAATAATCTCGTAAGTCGTATAAGTGCGGTAAAAGATTTGCCAGCCATTCGCAGGTTCTAATCCTCGCTGTCCCCGCGGCAATAAACTCGTCTAGTTGTGTCATAATATTCATATGAGGACTACTCAAAAGTTAGCGAATCACTTTGACGTAAGTACACTTTAATAAAACTTTATTAAAACTCATACTAGTGGCGTGTCTAGGTTTTTGTTCAAAAATGCTTTGATGTTGAAAACCATTTGGATTAACTTTGATTGCTATTTTTAGAATAGACAATTTACTTGATAACAAAGTATCTATTAAAATTACAACTTTATAGCTATAAGAAACACTACTTCCTTATTACAAATTAATTGATAAAAATATTAAGCATCCAAAAATAACGGAGTTATATTATACAGTTTAGTAAAACTATGTGTATATACTCTATATGCTCTAAGTCTTAAACTATTAGAGATCACTTTCTAATTTTGTGAAAAATTAGTACATTTAAAGGTTTAATTTAAGGCAAAAATATTTAATTTAAAAAGGGTCGAAGTTAGTCAAATATCGATTTGAAATTTTCACTTCCGGTTTACTATACGCAAAAAAATTCAAATTTAGAATTCGACAAAAAAATTTAAAATTTAAACTTTTTACCTACAAGAAACAATAATTTTTAGTTTTTGTTACCAATAAAATGATACAATTAATAAGCATCCAAAAATATCGGACTTCACTCTTAGTAAATTTTTAAAAGCTCATAATTCAGCAATAAAGTATGATACGAAAAAAATATTGTGTGTACACATCTACGTCACCTAGAAGTATAACTGACCAGAATATAAACAAAATTCACGACCTCACCTTTTTTTGGTTGTCCGCTTGGCGTGAAATGCCCCTGATAGCTTATTTGGGAGTTTTGTCGCTGCTTACTGCATATCAAGCGATAGAGACAAAATATGCAAATAAGCTATCTGAAAGTTCAGTAGATTGGTCACTACAATTGGCCACTACAAGACTCGATTGTGCAGTAGATTGGTCACTACAATTGGCCACTACAATTGGCCACTACAAGACTCGATTGTGCAGTAGATTGGTCACTACAATTGGCCACTACAATTGGCCACTACAAGACTCGACGTTACCTCTAATAGGAATATTTTCCGAATTTTCCGAAACGATATTAACGACATTTTAGTGTTTATTAAAAGGACCGATTCAGTGTAAGATATTAAAAAAAAAACTAAATCGTTTGCATTTTTAGACATTTATTTGAACGAGGTTTGAACGTTTTTTCGTGGCTAACTATTTATACAGGCGAAATGGATATGCCCTGTAAAAGTAAATAAATAGATGGTAAAACTAACCATTTCTATCTAGCAAACATTCAAAATTGGACCATTAACATTTTTTGTTGAAAATAAATTGAAACTAGAGAGCGGTCACGCAATTTCGGCTAAAACGCGCGTATGAATTATAAACGAGGCGATCCAATCCGCTAATTCAATAAAGATTGCGGACTCATACGCGGACTTTTTGCCATTAATATCATAAATAATTAATAATGTATATCAAAGAGCCGGACAGATGAAAATGCAATCGGCAAATTGACTAAAAACCGCACCGGGGAAGACTAAATACCTGCTAATGACTGAACGGACCGCCCGCGCCTCGTCCCGCCATTTAGCGCTGATTGTATTTATGAAAAAATAATTTAAACATTTTACTAAAGGTTTTAAAGTATATACATTACACATATTAAGTCCGAATGTCTTTATTACCCTACTACGGCGAATCCAAAAAGAAGGGTAATGCTTTTGGCAGTCTATGTATGTATGTAATTGTTCCACTGTAGCGCCTAAACACTGTTCTGATTTTAATGAATATACAGTGTCAATAGGTGCGTAATGATAGCCCGGGCTGTATAGTTTGCGTAGTTTTTAACTTTAATTTTATTCTGTTTTTTGTTTCATAACTGACCAATGATGCATGAGCCGTGTTTAGATTAACCAATTAAGGAGGTAAACCATTTTGATATTATATTATGTACATATTATAATTACCATGTTACTTCCTTCATAACGCGAATAGACTATAGGTTAAGAGTACTGTAGTTCAATAAATATAATATTATAATCGTGGAACATGTCGTACCTGAGCCTTTAGCCAAGTTGCTAATTTTACTTAAGCAACGCTGAGTGACATGAGCATCGCTGTCACTTAGCGATGGTAACGTCAAATCCCATACATTTTTGTTTTCGAACTTCGTCGTCCTAATTCGCGATGGCAACTTGGCTCTGCTCATGGAGGAAGTTTCATATTATGTCCCTAATCATTTGGTGTTCGAAGCATAAAGCATACTCTACCATAGAGCAATATCTCAAGCCACTAATATCTCAATAGGTAGCTCGTGTCTTAACAAATTAGTTTTCATAAATGCCACAGTAAATTTACAACGGTGTGACGGCGTCGTTTAATTTGCGACGCTAATCGACCACTCATCGCGTATATTGCGTCCGCATTAACTACTAATATATGAAATTTGACATTTCACAAACACCGGGTCCATATTAATTTCTATTAAGCGATGTATGTATTGGCTTTGTGTCTAGAGGGCATGTTGCCCTCTAGACACAAAACCAATATTGACAATGAAGCTTTAAATCGATGGATTAATATGAATAAACACTTGAATTAAACAGCTAATTTAAATGTACATAGTTATCTAGACACGCGGTAGCGTGTCAAGCCAAGTTAAAGTAACAGAACTAGCAAGCAGCACCGTGTGTAATATTACACGAAACATTTGGAGCCATTTTTGACACCCTCATAACCCAAAAACTATTTCACATAAACGTGTCAAATTTGGCTCATATACTGAAACTTGCAAGATACATATGTGCTCCAAATTTCATAAACACATCTCTAACGGTTATTTAGATATTAACGTCCAAAAATCGACATTTTTATCACTGACTTAATTATACATATAATTTCTTCTTATAACTTAGGATAATATAATATTGTAGCCTAAAGTCTGACTTGGCTAGTTCTCATATACGAATTATTATGTTCGATGGCTAGTTACTACCAGCAAGCTAAATTTTCGGAATAATAAAATAAGAACCGACAAGTAACAGGTTTAGAACTTGCAAACTCAAAACTCAAAATTTTTATTTCCATATAGGTTATGAAATAACGCTTATAGAATTGTCCTACATGATGCCTACCACCGGTTCGGAAACTAGCCCGGTGAGAAGAACCGGCGTAAGAAACTCGCACGGGGCCACCTTATAGCAAAAAGATGGGAAAATTGTTCTTTTCAAAAAAAAAAAATTACAATGTTGTAACTTAATCTATATAACATTAGTCATAAGTACATAGAGCATACTTAAGTAAATAAAAGCAGCCTTGCAGGGGGCCATCTTATTCCCAAGGTGTGCAATCGTTAATGAAATCACAGACTTTATAATAAGCTTTAGCACACAATCGTTCTTTAAGGGCCCTATACGGCAATCGAGGGTCGGGAATATAAGAGAATTAGAGAAAAAGATACTCCACAACCTTGAAAAAAATCACACGGCTAGTTAATGAATGTTACTAGCCGCTGAAACATTCGAATTTAAGATAATATTTATGGATAAGTGTAAAAAAAAATCTGAATATCACTGAAAACGTGTAAATCGCACTCCCGTATTATAATAACTGAGTCGTAATTATCAAGAATTATTAAACTAATTTTATCAAAAAATAAAATTAAAACTATAAAGAAGTAGATGAAATCTTTATTTCTTAGTAAATATATTCTTATTTTGTGTTAAGAAATCATAAACTTGCCCAATTTTTTCGCTCAAATTCTTCATACAAATTACTATGAACTGGCGAGTTTCCACAAATACGTGTGCGAGCGCCCGCTGCGGTCAGTACGCCACGCAACTCCGAGGAGAGAGCGTGTCGCTTTACGCCGCATCCACAGATCGCGATCGAACCACAGTATAATTAATAATAGTAGGTACATTTGTTCTGTTGAGCAAGTAAATATTTCTTTTGGAACGAAGTTCCTTATGGCGCGTTGCAAAAGGGAGACGGAAAAAATTAAGACCAAAAGTTGTAACGACACTTTTTGCCATAGTTGTAAGCCGTGCGGTGTGTTTCTCTGTCTCTCTCTCTCTCTCTCTCATCATCAATCAACCAAACCCAACAACCCTCCACACCAAAAACCCCACCCCCTATACAATGTAACCCCCCTCCCCCTCTAAAATTTTTTGACCTTACCAATAGCCTTCCCACGAAACCTCCCCCCATCCCCCCACCCCCCAAAAATTCCCCTCGAGGCATATCTCAGTCAACTGGACCCCTAGACCCCTCGAGTCAGGTATCATTGGAATCGCGAGAACGAGCCCTATAATTTGGCTTAATCAGATCCCCTAAATTCCCAACGGGACCCGGGATATACCTCAAAAACCTCAAGAACCCCCCTCCCCCTCTCAAAAAATTTTGACCCCTCCAATAGCTTTCTCACGAAACCTTCCCCCTCCCCCTCCCCCTCCCCTCCCCCCCAAAATCCCCTCGAGGCATATCTCAGTCATCTGGACCCCTAGACCCCCCGAGTGAGGTATCATTGGAATCGGGAGAACGAGCCCTATAATTTGGCTCCATCAGATTCCCTAAATACCTCAAAAACGTCAAGACACCCCCCCCCCTCAAAAAAATTTTTTGACCCCTCCAATAGCCTTCTCACGAAACCTTACGAAAATTGTTTTTGGACTTGTGGAATGGATTTCGATCAGGACTATTGACTCGACTTAAACTCGCGACAGGTCAACAGGACAGAACAGGACAGGAAAATGCGGTCGGCGTTGTGCACTAAGCATGTGTCGTTCGTTCAATTTCCGCGAACCACTTTTGAGGTTTTTAGGGCCATTTTGAAATTTAACGTATGGTGAAAACACTATTGAGAAAAAAAGTGTCTCCAGTTAAATGGCCCCACTTTTGAGATTTTTGGGGCCATTTTGAAATATGACGTATGGTGAAAACACTATGGAGAAAAAAGTGTCTCCAGTTAAATGGCCCTACTTTTGAGATTTTTGGGGCCATTTTGAAATTGAAAATACTATGTAGAAAAACGTGTCTCCAGTTAAATGGCCCCACTTTTGAGATTTTTGGGGCCATTTTGAAATTGAAAATACTATGGAGGTGTCTCCAGTTAAATGGCCCCACTTTTGAATTTTAGGGCCATTTTGAAATTTGACGTATGGTGAAAACACTATGAAGAAAAAAGTGTCTCCGGTTAAATGGCCCCACTTTTGAGATTTTTGGGGCCATTTTGAAATTTGACTCTTTGGGGTATTGGTGACGACTATTGGTCTGGTCAAAAAATGTATGGTGTTGGGTTGGGACACTTCGTCGATGGTACCTGAAGGTTTACCGGTTCTGCTAAGGAGCAGCAGGCTTAGCATGCACATCGCAGAAACATCGGAGAGTCGACAAAATGAGAGATTGAAGAATCATTAATACCATTTGTAGCAAAATAGGTCTTATTGTAAGGCAGCAAGGTCGATGCATTGTCGTTTGGAAACAATCTTTCTTTTCTTCCCGAATTTTCTCTTTCTTTTCTCACAGAAGATTTCAAAACTAGAGCCATTTTAAAACTAGATAATATGTCTGTATAGAAATGTTGATTTCTATTGGCAACCTTGTCGCCAAGGATTAAGAACTATTTTGCAACTCACTATTTGGATAAAATATTTCTTCCTTAAATTTATTTCTTCGGATCGCCATGCTAAGCCCGCTGGCTGGTGGTCTTGAAAATTAATATACGAGGTGTGTGCATGCGTGCGGAATTGCGGATTTAAACCGAAACGCGGCACGTTTGTATGCAGATGGTTTACTGTTCTTTATACTGTGGCGCGAGGCTCGATCGTTGTGAGAGTAGCGCTAAAAACCTAAACTTCGCGCGGCGCGTCTCCGAATACGGTCCTTAACAGCTTTTTTAAATTTATTAATGGTAAGATTTTGAACGTTTTCTGGGATTCTATTGTAAAGGCGTATACATGAACCTTTAAACGATTTACTTACTTTGCTTAGTCTGATCACCGGTATTTCTAACTTGTTCTTATTTCTAGTATTCCTACAATGGTTGTCGCTTTTCTTTTTAAAGTTATTTAAATTCTTTCTGACATACAACACATTGTCCAAAATGTATTGAGAAGCGACGGTCAGAATACCTATTTCTTTAAACTTTTCTCTTAGATATTCAAAATATGACATCTTATAAATATAACGTATAGCTCGCTTCTGCAGCACAAATATTGTGTTAATGTCCGCAGCGTTTCCCCATAGAAGAATGCCATATGACATTATACTATGAAAATAACTAAAATAAACTAGCCGCGCTGTGTTTTCATCGGAAATTTCTCTAATTTTTTTCACTGCATATGCTGCAGAACTAAGCCTATCAGCCAGATTTGCAATGTGGGGACCCCACTGTAATTTACAATCTAGTGTTATTCCTAGAAATACAGTGGTGTCCACTAAGTTCATTTTCTCATCGTTTAATAGTACATTGGTTTGTGTCTGCCTAACATTTGGCAGGCTAAGCTTTAAACATTTATTTTTATTGGAATTTAAAAGTAAATTATTAACATTAAACCAGTGTACCATTTTCGAGAGAGCACTATTTACCTCGTCGTAATTTGACTGTCGTCACTTCACATTAAAAATTAGTGAAGTATCATCAGCAAAAAGTACTATCTCATGCTTATCTTTAACTAGATAAGGAAGGTCATTTATGTAGATGTGAAAAAGAAATGGGCCTAAAATGGACCCTTGTGGCACACCTAATTCTAATTTGGTCCCATTATACCTTGTAGAATTTACTTCTACTTTCTGCGTTCTATTTTTAAGATAAGAGCTTAAGAGCTTGAGTGCCGTATCCCTTATACCATAATGGTATAATTTTTTGACCAATGTAGCATGCTCGACACAGTCGAAAGCCTTGGATAGATCACAAAAGACACCAAGTGCATCATGCGATCCCTCCCAGGCCTCAAATATGCTGCATAGAAGACTGATGCCTGCGTCTGTTGTGGACCGACCTTTAGTAAACCCGAATTGATTGCTATGTAATAAATTATTTATATTAAAGTGAGCTAGCAATTGATTTAATATTATTTTCTTTATTATATATATATTGGTCTATAATTGGCTGGGTCAGATTTATTCCCAGCCTTGAAAAGAGGCATCACCTTGCTATGCTTCATTAGGTCAGGGAACACACCTTTCTTAATACAATTATTAAAAACTAAGGCTAGGTAGGGGGCAATGATGTCAATTATTGATTTTATATTTTTATAGACTTACCCCAGAGGTCAGTAGTACTTTTAATATTGAGTAATTTGAAGGTGTTAATAATATCTCTGGAGTCAATTTCTCTAAAATTAAAATTGACATCACATTCCTTGACATTTTCTCTGAGTATTTTTTCAGCAACTGCAGGTGAAGAATTTAAATTTTTTGTAGTTGAGACCGGAATGTCAGCAAAAAACTTTTCGAAGATCGTCGCAACCTCTAGGTCAGAATTGACCTTTTTATCATTGATACAAAGTTCAAATTTAGAGTTACGACTGGATCTGCCTCTTCCAGTCTCATCTGCAATAATTATCTTCCAAGTGGTTTTCACTTTATTTTTAGAGTTCATTATTTTTCCTTTTATGTGAAGTGCCTTCGCTGCTTGACAAACTTTTTTAAAAATTTTTGAATATTTCTTAACATATAGCATAAAAGATTCATTCCTATTAAATGTATTTTCGTTGTACAGATCATACAATCTTTGTCTACTTACTAAAGTTCCTGCAGTGGCCCAGTTTTTAAAATTACTTTTTCTATTATTTAAACTGACCGTTTTAGAAGTAAATACAGAGTTAAAGTGGGTTCTAATTATTTTAAATAGTTTATTAAATGCTTCATCTGAGTTATTTAACCCATCCAAATGTTGAATATTTGAAACTAATTTACCTCTAAATTTCTCAATACGTTTTGTATTCACAGGAATATAAACAAGCTTTTCTTGAGGTTTATTTTCACAATTAATATTAAATGAAGCAAATTGTCCACAGTGATCAGAGCTAAGCGCATTAATTATTTCTTTTTTATAAGGAATAATATTCGTGAAAATATTATCAATACAAGTAGCTGTTGTATCAGATATTCTTGTCGGTTCATAAAACAAATTAATGAGGTTATACGATTTTAACAATGATGGAGTAACAATTTTAACAGTGGTGGAGTTAGAGTCTAATAAATTAATGTTAAAATCACCACATACAAAAATCTTTTTGTTAGATGCACATATTTTTGTCAACATATGTTCCATGATTTGTTCAAAGGAATCGTATGAACCTGATGGAGGCCTATATACGCTTACAATAATAAGGTGGCTCAACTCAATACAAGCTACCTCACATATTCGTCCAGTAGAGAGTCTTACAATATCTTTTCGTTCTTTAAATTTAAATTTTTTATTAGTCAATATTAAAGAGCCACCTCTAATGGCATTCTCTCGACTGAACGAACTAGCAACCTGGTGACCACAAAAGTTAGATATTAATTCATATTTTCTAAACCAATGTTCCGATATACACATAATATCAATGTTATATTCATTAAGAAACAACTCAATCTCTAATTCTTTACCTACCATTCCTTGCAAATTTTGGTGCACCAGGTTTACAGTAGAATTACAATTTTTGCTAACAATTTTGGTAGGTAATTTATTTGAATAATTTATATTATTATATAATACATCGCTAGAGTGGGCCTCTGTTGTCTTAGAAACTAATTTAAATTATTTGGAACATATTCCAAGCTGTTAACTGTATAGTTATCAGACTAAATACACTGCTCAATAGAAGCAGTGGTCGGTTTAGCCAATTCCTTGGCTTGTCTTAAAACTAAAAAATTAAATAGCCATCTAGCTATGCGTCTAGTACATAACTGTGATAAGAAATACTTATCATATGTTATATTATTAAATCTAAAACTTATAATATTATTTATGTCAACCACATCTATATGTGATTGAGTGTTACTTAAGACTATACAATTTTGATTAGTAGCACTACACAGTAGGCTGTTTAACTTAAATCTACTATAATTTTCGGTACTCTCGTGTGGCAGTTTTTTTTATGTAAGGAAAGGTAAACAATACAAGCTTAGTAACATTTTCTTTGTTACTCAAAATATCAATGTAGTCTGTCATCTGCTTTTTGTTTATCTTTCCTCTTCTCCCGGCTAAAATAACTAAAGTTGTGTTAGGGCAATAAGTAGCATTAACTGCCCGGCTAACTATTTGTTCATAAGATGCCCCGGGCAAAACATGTGCTAGTTACTTGTTGCCCCATACACAAATTATTTAGGTATACACCTACTCCATAGCCTATTTCATCACAGTAAATACTTATCATAATCTTTTTTTGAGGATTCAGTATCAGCCCTCAACTCTGAACAGATGACTGAGCTATCAGAATCATGCCCTGAATGACCTATATTTTCGAGACATTGATTGTTTATAATGGAGTTTACTCGTTCCTCATTGTAGTGGCCAATCTCTATTATGTCACTCATGGCTGATATATGAGCAGCAATTAATATTTAACTTTTATTTGTGTCAATGAGTAGTGTAATTCTGAAATTTCAGACTGAAGGCTACATACATCCGCCTCATAATCAAACCTAGTGTTTTTTAACTCCTGACAGCAGCTTAACAATTGATTTTTTATTAATATTTTATTTTTAGATAAATTTTTAAGCTGCTTTACATATTTTTGGTTTTTTTGTATTAAATTTTGAGTTTTTCTAATGAATTTCTTAACTTTTACATATTTTTTCAACTTTTTTTTACTGTTCATAACATGACAGGCCGTTATTGTGTCATCCCCAGTTAAGTCTATGGTAGTTAAGTTATTCTTGGATGAGTCCTTTACACTTCCTAATAGTTCATCATACAAACTTTGTGTTTCCGCAGATTTTTTTATATTCAATTTACACTCTAGTGACTTTATATACTCTTGAGCATCGTGCAGCATCTTTTTAATGTGACAAGTGTCTTCCAGAGATTGTTCATATTCCACTCTACAATTGTCAAAGCCGTCCACAACACTTTGTAGTTCCAGATTATGTTCGCAGATATTCTCATATTTTTGATTTAATAGGTTAAGTTCTGATTTTAAATCTGCATTTTTTTGCAAAATAAAAAGCATTTCCTTTTCACTGTCCTCACGTTCAATAAGCAGCTGTTGACATTGCTGTTTAGAGTCCTTTAGTTCCTTAAGAGCAGTTCGCAGCTGCTCTTCCGTCTGGCGGGCTAGATTTGAACGTGTCATCATTTTGCAGATTTATTTATTCCTGATAGCTGAAACCGAATACAAAATGTTTTAATGGGATGTAATCACAATATAAGTAATCACCTTCTGCCCAAATCAAGATTTGTCAGCCCCAAATATTGTTTCAGTCGCACAGTAATTACACAGGAATAGATAGAAATTTAAGTAGCAAAATGAAGAAATGAAAAGAGAGTAATATAAAAACTGGAAATGAAAGATTAACAACTATAAAATAGACAAAAAAGACAGAATAGACAGATTATAGTAGTGACTGAAATCTGTGTATAATGTAAGTTCTTGTAATATTAGGTTATGCCATATAAAATTTATTCAAAATTAACAATTTTGGGTATAACAGGGTTTAGTATATTATATTATGTGAGTGATATGCTGTAGGCTAGTGTTTTTTCATCATCTACTTAGCTTTAACAACAGTCAAGCCAAGAGAGTAATATAAAATTAAGAATTTGTAATGAGAATGTAGGTAGGTAATTAATGTTGTTAATTATGTTATATGTTTGTACTTAGAGTAATTATATTTAAAATATATAAGTATTTATAAGTAGGCTTGTGCAAAATTCATCATCTTATTAGCTTCCACTAATGTTAAGCCAAGAGAGAACTTAAACAAAGCCAAAGTGTAAAATATGTTAGTGTCTCACTGGGATGAGTGTTGTATAATGTTAATTAGATCTTATATTAAGCAGTAGGTGATGTAGTATGTAAATAAACACTATACTCCCCGGGTTTCTCGCAGTATATCAGGAACAAAACTTAAATCCACTTTGATTTTGCAAAGTTCGTTAGACGTCGTTGGCTGTCACTTTACAATTAAGTTGTAAGTCCGCCAAAAGTCCACTAGCTAAGAGACTATTTATCTTTCTTGAATTTTACACCAATAACACTAGGTTTACAAACTTTCTTAGCATAAATTAACAATATAAATAATTTTTAACAATTTTATAATCGGGAGATACAATTTTTATGTATTGTTACAAATGTTGCCACACGAGAAAGTTGCGAAGGCTATAATATAATTCGTATATGAAAACTAGCTAAGCCAGACCTTAGGCTACAATATATTATCCTAAGTTACAAGAAGAAATTATATTTTATGTCGCTATAAATAAATTTCAGGACTGACCATTGAACTTGGCACCCATTTAGATCTCACTTATTTTGTCGTTGAAGTCAATAACCAAGGCATATATCATTTTATTGAACTTGGCTCTCATTTTACATTTATGTTTTTGATAGGATCAGAAGGTAATGCAGTCATGGTATACAATTTAATTAATATTATATCTAGCAATATCCCTATAAAATAATACCCACGATCTCCCCAAGCAAATGTGTGAGTGCATGCATAAGCATGCGTAAATCTCTCCACTAACGTCTTCTCACGCCGGGCCCTTGAAAGTGGCCTTGGACGGGGAACCATGGTCAGGGCTTTTGCCCCTCTACTCGCGGAAACAATTTAAAGAGATGCGTCTAGTAAGAATACTGGACGCACAGTATCACGTTTTAAGGGAAGACCCCTCGCAACAGAACGCGGGGGAAACCCATGGCAAGCGAAAAAGGGAGAAAAACAATTCGCCAACCAGGTACAAACAGAACGCGGGTGAAACTCATGGCAAGCGAAAAAGGGAGAAAAACAATTCGCCAACCAGGCACGAACAGAACGCGGGGGAAACCCATAGCAAGCGAAAAAGGGAGAAAAACAATTCACCAGGCACGACTTTGAACTGCGACGCGTGGGGGTCCCGACCTGCGGAGGCCGAGAAACGTGTGTGGGTCCATTTACCGGACCACGGACTCGACCGACCTGGGGAAAAGGGTGGGAGAAAGCTTACGGGTCCCAGACTTTTTGTGTCGGGGGAGAAAATACGCCACGGTGACAACAGGGTGGCATGAGGGCTACCGGCTTTTTTTTTTGCTGGAGCAGGGGAAAGGTGCGGCTGCGATCCAGCCGGACTACGAAAGCCTCCACGCTCTCCACTCGCAAATCCCTTGCGATGGTGTTATTCCTCACGTACCAGGGGGTACCCGCGATTCGGCGCAGCATGTGACTTTACGTTTTCTGCATCGACCTTTTTAGGGACGCAGGTGGTACCACGCAGGTGTCGCGTACGTTAGGCGCGATCGTACTGTTATATCCTTCCAATGTTCCCTATATTCCTTACCTAAGTCATATCCATATTCCTTCCACTGTAGTCATCAATCCTATTCCCTTTATATAAACATCCTCCACCGTCCCTCCTCAGTCTCTTTCCATTCCAAATCCATGACGGTCGTGTTCTAAATCCAAACCGTGTTTTAATTAGTAACTTCTATTTTCTAATTTGTAACTTCTATTTTCTAGTGTTTAAATAAAATCCTTTTTTAAAAAGGGGGCCAGAAAAGGCCTTATAATATTTATGGTGGCAGCTTAAAGGGGATAGTAAAAGCCCCAGGTACGTCTCACGAACTAAGTACATATTTCAAAATCCTTCCAAAAACCTGTGTTTTGTGCAAAATCTACCAAATCCGTGAACATCAGTGCATACCTGTGTTACATACAAAATCTGTGCAAAACCTACTAAATCCGTGAAAATCTGTACAAAATCTACTAAAATTCGTGAAAATCCGTACAAAATCTACTAAATCCGTGAACATCTGTGTAAAATCTGCTAAATCCCCGTGAAAGTCTGTGCAAATCTACTAAATCCGTGAAAATCTGTGAAAACCTGTATTATATACGAAAACTGTGCGTGACAAATCAAATCCTTAAACAACCCGCCTGTCCGCGAATAAACGCGACAATCAGTGGTTCCCGAAGTTTGGAGCAGTCAAAGATTGATATTAAATCAATCTCGCCGGGTCCAGCGCAGCGCTTCGGGTTCCGAGAACGTCCAGCCGCCGACGGGATGTTTATACGAGCCGTCCTTATCGCCGCATTCCTGTCCCAGTAAGTGACGTGACTCTAGTACATCGATGTAACATTGATATAAAATATCTAGATTAAGGCGCATTGATCGCGTTGATATATTATTTCTAGATTAAGTTAAGTAGGTATACTAAATTTAAGATTACTTATATACTGTACTATACATAATGTCTGAGAGTCGAGCGCCGAGTCCAAAACCAGAAGTCGTGCTGGACGAAGACGAGTCCAATAAAGATTGTCTCTGTCCACCACCTCCTACTCCGTCTGGCCCTGTTACACGGTCAAAAAAGGTGGTAAGCAAAACTCCTTGCTGTTCAAATACACGCGCAGCTACCGAAGATAATAATGACGCAATTCCTACAGGTGTTCTATTTAAATTCATCAAACCCTTTGATGGGTCTCGCGATAAACTTCAGTCATTTATAACAAATTGCGACAACGCGATTAGTTTAGGCAATGAAAATCAAAAAAATATAATTTTCAAATTTATTCAATCACAACTAGAGGGAAAAGCAGAAACAGCAGTTTCCATAAAAGAATTTAGTAATTGGCCCCAATTGAGGGAATTTTTGCAAACACAATTTGGCGAAAAGAAACATTACACACATTTGCTAGCTGAATTACAAAATTGTAAGCAGTTACCTAATGAACCAATACATCAATACTCACTTAAGATTGAGACATCACTTTCCAAATTATTAACTGAAATTTCAATTGCAAGCAAATTCAAAAAGGAACTTCCGGGCAGAATAGCTTCTATGGAAGATCTAGCGTTACATACATTTTTATTAGGACTTAAACCCAGCATATCCAACATGGTTAGGTGTAGGGATCCTCAAAACCTAAACGAAGCCATAAACCTGGCACTAAGCGAAGAAAAGATCCAAAATATGGTATTTCAAAAGAAAATTCCTACGCCGCCAGTCCAACAAAACAGTTTCCAACAATCTAGACAAACTCAACGTATCCGTCCTCCTATGCCTCAAACAAATGTTTGTAGATACTGTAAAAACCCTGGCCACACAATCGAAAACTGCCGCAAACGGGAGTTTAACAATAATAGGTTCAGAATAAATCAGGTTACTAACAACCCTAGAATCAGACCAATCCAATTTAACACCAACTATGTTGGCGAAAACTCACAAGACCCTTTCAGTGTCCAAATGCCTGAAGAAGAAGGCTACGACACAGTTGATACACAAAAAAACTGAACACTGTCTCGTTACGGTGTCGGACGGGACAATATGTGGTACCAGACACCAGACCATTTCAGCAAACTAACAAATTAGTCGCTGAATCTACAAAATCTCCCAAATCCACAATTACAATCGCTGAATCTACTAAATCCACTAAATCTCCCAAATCTACAATTACAGTCGCTGAATCAACTAAATATACTATATCTCCCAAATCTACAATTACAGTCGCTGAATCTACTAAATCCACTAAATCTCCCAAATCTACAATTACAGTCGCTGAATCTACTAAATCCACTAAATCTCCCAAATCTACAATTACAGTCGCTGAATCAACTAAATATACTATATCTCCCAAATCTACAATTACAGTCGCTGAATCTACTAAATCCACTAAATCTCCCAAATCTACAATGTCAGTCGCTGAATCAACTAAATATACTACATCTCCCAAATCTACAATTACAGTCACTGAATCTACTAAATCTCCCAAATCTACAATTGCAGTCGCTGAATCTACTAAATCTACTAAATCTCCCAAACCTACAATTGCAGTCGCTGAATCTACTAAATCTATTCAATATCCCAAACCTACAATTTCAGTCGCTGAATCTACTAAATACATTCAATTTCCCAAGTCTACAATTGCAGTCGCTGAATCTACTAAATCTACCAAATCTCCCAAACCTACAATTGCAGTCATTGAATCTACTAAATCTACCAAATCTACAACTGCAGTCGCTGACTCTACTAAATCTTCCAAATCCACAATTGCAGTCACTGAACCTACTAAATCTACCAACTCTCCTAAATCTACAACTGCAGTCGACGAATTTACTAAACCTGCTAAATCTACTAAATCTTCTGAATCCACAATTGCAGTCGCTGAATCCACTGAATCTCCTAAATCCAATATCCCAGTCACCGAATTTCCTAAATCTACAGACGAAACTACAAGTAATACAGAACTAAAAGTATTCGAAATAACAAATAATCCAACAAAAACTCTATTACCTCATGTGTTAGTCGAAACATCCATATCAAATATTCCATTAAGCTTGCTTGTCGACTCAGGGTCTTCCGTTAGTTTAATAAAACGTTCCTCTTTGTCTCAGAAACCTAAATTGGAAAAAGAATTTATCAATATAAAAGGTATTGATTCCTCAGTTGAATCAATCCAAACTGAAGGACACCTCAAAATTAAAATTAAATTACCAAAATCTAATATATCTCATAAATTTCATGTAATAAATGAAATAAACTTACCATACGATGGTATAATAGGATCAGACATGCTGAATGATAATAATTGCAGTATTAACTATAATAAAAATTTACTATATATCAAGGACACGTTCCTACAATTACATTTCTTTGAACCTGCTTATATTATACCTCCTAGAACCGAAATGGTCATTGAATGTTCAGTTAAGAATCCTCAATTAGAGGAAGGTCTTATCCTCGACCAACATCTGAGTGAAAATTTATATGTATCTAATTGTTTAACAAAAGTAAAAGAAAATAAAAGAATAAATTTAACTATACTCAATACTTCTGAGGAACCAGTTACCCTTAACTCTGATCTTCAACTTACCCTGTATCCCGTCGACTACGCAGCTCACCCCAATCAAATTAACTACTCTAATAAACCCTGTTTAGACAAAACCAATGAAGTTTTAGAATTACTCCGGGTCTCACATTTAAACTATGAAGAATGCAACGCCCTATATGAAACATGCTCCAGATACTCCGACGTTTTCCATTTACCTAGTGACATACTTACCTCAACCGATGCTATCCAACATGAAATCCGTACTTCTTCCGACCAACCTATAAATGTCAAATCTTACAGATTTCCCGAAGTACACAAACAGGAAGTAAATTCACAAATTAACAAAATGCTTGATCAGAAAATCATCCAACCGTCTCTATCTCCATGGTCTTCACCAATTTGGATAGTACCAAAGAAAACCGACGCTTCAGGTCAAAGAAAATGGAGAATAGTAATCGATTACCGTCGCCTCAACGACATTACTATTGGTGAAACTTACCCTATTCCTAATATAGTTGAAATTCTTGACCAACTAGGAAATTCAAAATACTTTTCTACCCTCGATCTAGCGTCTGGTTTTCACCAAATTAATATGTCGCCAGAAGATGCATGCAAAACCGCGTTTAGTGTCCCACAAGGTCACTTCGAATTTACTCGGATGCCATTCGGATTAAAGAATGCACCAGCAACTTTCCAACGCTTAATGAACAAAGTCCTCACTGGCCTTCAGGGAGAACGTTGTTTTGTTTATATTGACGACATCGTCATATATTCCCCTGATTTGCCTACTCATATACAAAACCTAACTGCTGTTTTCGAAAGACTCCGCTCCTTTAATCTCAAGTTACAGCCAGACAAGTGTGAGTTTTTGAGAAAGGAAGTTGGCTATTTAGGGCACATTATCTCAGAAAATGGACTTAAACCTGATCCAAATAAAGTCAAGGCTGTACAAGAATTTCCAACTCCTAAATGTCCAAAGGACATCAAATCCTTTTTAGGGCTCATATCTTATTACAGACGATTCATTTCTGACTTTTCAAAAACCTCAAAGCCGCTTACATCACTTCTCAAAAAGGATATTCCTTTCAACTGGACCAATGAACATCAACTATCATTTGAAACTCTAAAAAATAAACTCCTAACTGCTCCTGTCCTCATATATCCAGATTTCACGAAACCCTTTAATCTCACCTGCGACGCCTCTAATCATGCAATATCCTCTATTCTATCCCAAGGCCCTGTTGGTAAGGATCACCCAATAGCCTATTCATCAAGAACTCTTAATAAATGCGAAATCAACTATAGTACAACAGAAAAGGAACTGTTAGCCATAGTCTGGGGTTGCAAAACATTCAGACCATATCTATTTGGACGCAAATTTACCATTGTAACCGACCACCGTCCATTGAAGTGGTTGTTCAATCATACAGACCCAAGTAGCAAAATGCAACGATGGCGTCTCCAACTCTTAGAATACGAATATGATATCGTATATCAAAAAGGAAAATTGAATTCAGCAGCCGACGCACTTTCTCGCTATCCTGTTAATCCTATCTTACCTGAAAATGATTCCTCCTTAAATCCTGAAAATCGAGAAATTGATCCAAACACACTAGACCGAGATTTAATGGACTTGCTTATTTCCCCATCATCCTTTGATCCTGAAGAGCTTATAACACCCGCGGACCTCAACTTACAAGAAAATGAATTTCTAGAGTTAGGACCTAGTACAAGTCAGCAAATTCCAGAGCCTGATTTACACACTCCCCCTCCGCTGAATCTGAGTCCATCGCCTCTTCGTGAACCTGAAATAGTAGATAATCCAGACATACCGGAAATCTCAAGTCTTCCATCACCCTTATCTCCGCCTTCTTGCTCTTCTGATCCTATTTCGCCTTCGATTCTTCCGCAGCCAAGTCAACCTGAAAAAAATAAAAATGATGAGTCTTATTCTAAATTCCTACGATTAAGTAATAAGTCTAATGACACGCGTATAATACAGCACAACGAGGATCCTCTCAAAGGACCCCAAAAACTAGTAATAATCCCGACATCAATCGATATGGATGAATCCATACCATACGTCCAAGAAATAATTAATAATTGCCCTGCACCAGTACGTGACGACTTTGAAAAATTAGAAAGAACATTATTTGAATACTTACCGCTTGAAAATAATAATAAAACTTACCTTTTCCTCTTTACAAAGGTTCACCATTTTGATACTTGCACTTACCCAGATATATTTAAATCACTTAAAACTATAAGAGATCAAATAATTCTAAATTACCCAACTGTCAATGATGTTAGCATAACAGATTTCCGAAATCCATTTGATAGACTCTCATTCGTCAAAATATTTAATATGCTTAGCCATATCTTTGATGGAACAAATATCTCCATCCACGTTTATCACAATAATATAATTTATCCCGTTTTAACCGAAATTCAGAAAATTCTTAAAGAAAACCACGATATTCCTATCGCCGGACATTTAGGAATTAACAGAATGTTAAGCCGTATCAAAGAAAAGTACTTCTGGAAAAATATGCGTAGTGACATTGAAGCCTACATAAAAAATTGTCCGTCATGTCAAACAAATAAAGCCCTACGCAAGGTTAACCGCGCTCCTATGATCATAACATCTACTTCCACAGCACCCTTCGAGAGGTTAGCTATAGACGTGGTAGGACCTCTTCCCGAATCCGGCACAGCAAAGTTAAAATATATTCTGACAATGCAAGATGACCTCACCAAATTCAGTTTAGCATACCCAATGCGCAGCATTACTGCTGAAGAAACTAGCGAGTGTTTCGTGCATTGCATGTCCTTATTTGGAATTCCAAAACATATACTAACAGATCAGGGAACAAATTTCACCGCAGAACTATTCAATAAAACATGTGAATTATTTAAAATCAAACATTTGTTCTCATCCCCATATCATCCTCAAACTCAAGGTGCCTTAGAAAGATCACACTCAACTCTAAAAGAATATCTTAAATCATACATTAACGAAAATCAAGATAATTGGCCGCGGTATGTTTATACAGCCATATTAGCATATAACACCGCTATTCATTCAACAACACACTACTCACCCTATGAGTTATTATTTGGGCATAAACCATATATCCCAACATCAGTATATGATGACGTTTCATCTACAACCTACCCTGAATACGTTAAGATGCTGCAACATCGTATGAAGCACTCTCGTGAAAATGCTCTAGAGTATATCATGAAATCAAAACAAACATCAAAAAATTACTATGATTCGCGTACTCGCCCAGTAGAATACAAAGTAGGTGATTTTGTATATTTGAAAAATCATCTTAGGTTAAGAAAATCTCTTTCACCTATATGGAAAGGGCCCTACAAGGTAGTTAAGATTCATGGAAATCACACCTTGTCTTTATTAATAAATAGACGTCATGTAAGACATCATTTTGATGAAGTCAAACCTGCTGATGTTCAAAACTCAGCACCAACTCAAACGAGTCCAATTAGTGCTTAACAAGTTCATTATTTTGAAAATAGTATTAAACTTATATACATAATTATTGTAAAACATCATTTTAATGAAATCAAACCTGCTGACGTTCAAAACTCAGCACTGACTCAAACGAGTCTAATTAGTACTTAATATTTTCATTATATATATATATAAAAAAAAAAATAGTATTAAACCTATATAGGTACGTAATCATAAGACAAACTCATCGATTTCATATCGATATACTTTAGTTTAAAGATTAGAATAGTAATATAGTTTTAAATTTAATTGCAGCGCATGGGCTACGGATAACCAAGGTTACGTTAAGGAAATAAAATCAAGCCCTGGTATTATACTTCGACCCAATTGGACAAGTTAAAATAAGAACCGGATACCTCGACGTGGTGACTCCTCGTGACATATCATTCATAGACCCGCATTTAAAAAACCTCAACTCTGTATTAGGCACATTACGCTTCACCTGTAATCAGATGTAAATACAAAACGAAATAAATCTACAATGTTCCAATATATTAGAACCGCTAACAATCAGATACAATGACTTAGTTTCCGATTATTCATCTATATCTCACCTGACCAATAATAGAGCCAGACGAGGAGCGTGGTTCGGTGGTATTGGAACCCTCTCCAAAACTATATTTGGAACTCTGGATGAGGACGACGCAGTAAAATATGACAACGCAATTCAAACTATTCAAAATGATCAAAAGCAGTTAAGTTCTTTATTAAAAGAAAATATTTTAATTACAACATCTACACTGACAGAATTTAACTATACACTACATAAAGTAAAAACTAATGAAGCAAATCTCATCCAAGCTATTGATAATCTGGCAGCTAAGTTAAAAAGTACATCCACAACCATCAACGAACTATATTTGAAAACCGAAATCAATTCAATTTTGAATAGTTTGGAAGCAGCCATGCTAACATTGTCTTTTCAATTGGAAGACATTATAAATGCAATAATGTTTAGCAGTCAAAATATCATACATCCAGCCATTTTACCTCCAACTGTATTATACCAGGAACTGCTTGATAATTATAGATATTTGCCTGGAAATACAAAACTTCCTGTAAACATAGAATTAAGTAATATGTTTAAGTTAATTAATATTTCTAGAGTTATAAGTTTCAGTTTGAATAATAAGGTTACATTTGTGTTAAGAATACCATTAGTATCACCAAGTGTTTATGATCTGTATCACAGCATAGCATTGCCTATTCCCCATTATAATGTTGAACCCAATCAATTTAGTTATATCATACCTACAAATAAATATATTGCTATTGATAATTCTAAATCAGAATATTGTGTACTAGAGTCACTCCACACTTGCGCGATAATAGATCAAGGCTCCTACGTGTGCGACATAACGACAGTGTATTCCACCACCGCCAACCCAAATTGTGAAAGTGAACTTATAACTAAAGTGTTAAAAGGTGTACCGCATCAATGTAAAACTGATTTTATTGAAGGTAATTTAGATGTATGGAAAGAAATTACTAATAATAACTGGATTTTTGTACAAACACAATCTAATAAGCTCTATATAGAATGTATAAATCAAACTACACTGAACTCGAATATAATTGGTACAGGTATTCTTTCCCTACCAACAGGATGTTCCGCATATTGTAAAAGTACCAAATTAATATCAAACTCTAATGTCATAAAGATAAATTCAGTAGTAGTCCAACCCGATTTTAATATAATTAATGATTCCTGCTGCATTCTGGATAACTTTAAAATAACCAAAAGTAATGAGCCCCTTATCAATTATGAGAATATAGATCTAGATTCATTTACTTTGGAAACCAAAACAAAACTAAAATCATTAACACAAGAGGCAGATAAAATCATTAATAAACATCCAATAATTAGATACGAGACTCATTACTCAATAATTACCTTAATATTAATTATCACTGTTATATGTTATGTTGTTTTCAGATTGTATCCCTTAATAAAGAAACACAACCGTCAATCCCAACTCTTATCTCCAATAACCCTTAACTTACAAAATCCCAATCCACCAGATACTCAAAATCCCAATCCATTAAATACTCCAAATACAAACCTCAGTCCTATTACTCCTAAATGTAGACTCCATCCTCTCAAAACTTCTACCCCTGTTAATTCAAATCCAAATCCTACCCCCCCAATCTAACCAAACTTCGGAATCTAACCCCGAAGTTTAGTCTTGGCCGGGGAGGTGTTATATCCTTCCAATGTTCCCTATATTCCTTACCTAAGTCATATCCATATTCCTTCCACTGTAGTCATCAATCCTATTCCCTTTATATAAACATCCTCCACCGTCCCTCCTCAGTCTCTTTCCATTCCAAATCCATGACGGTCGTGTTCTAAATCCAAACCGTGTTTTAATTAGTAACTTCTATTTTCTAATTTGTAACTTCTATTTTCTAGTGTTTAAATAAAATCCTTTTTTAAAAAGGGGGCCAGAAAAGGCCTTATAATAGTACGTATGCCTTACCAAGAGCGATGCGTATGCAACGTTGGATCTGTAAGGACGAGTAGGTTGGAGGCAGCTGGGCTACCGCTGTTCTGGTCTTGGCCACCTCTGACCTGCATTGGGCGTTCGTGGTCAGCTTGCGGTCTATTATAACGCATAGGTATTTTGCCGTCTTACCTCACGGTATTTCGGCTTCGCTAATCTTGAGGGACGCCAGGAAACCTCTCCTTCTGGTGACGGCGAGCGCTTGGCGCATTTGCGCCATTTGCTCAGCCAGTCAGGGAGGAGGTCCAGCATCCTCTGGATTTTGATGGCGGCATGATCCGAGTCGAGGGAGGAGGCGAAGAACGCCATGTCGTCGGCGTAGAGCGACGCTGTGGTGCTGTAGGTAAACAAATGCGCTGGCGCATTTTACGCTGGCGTAAAAATTGTACAGACCTGGGGAGAGAACGCTTCTCTGAGGGACGCCTTCGGTGATGTGACGCTCTGTAGAGAATATCCCATCAACTAAAACCCTGAATATTCAGCCGAAAAGGAAAGAGCCTTACCAGAAAAGGAGGGACTTCGGATCGGATGAGCTTATAGAGGAGACCCTCGAGCCACACACTATCGAACGCCTTCTCTATGTCCTGGAACACGGTTGCCGAAGAGTTCTTCTTGTTGGCCCAATCGGAAAGGTGGTGAATCACGCGCAGTAGCTAGTGGTACTCAGCTGGGACCTGAAACCGAACTATTCCTCACGTGGAAGGAGGTACGGGGAAAGGTGTTTGTGAAACAAGATCTCAAAGGATTTGGAGAGGGTGGAGTGAAGGAGGAGGGAGGGCGGAGAGTGTAGGGCTATGAGCCGGTATCCCTCGGCTCGCTTTAAATCTTTGTGGGGCTTCAGGATTTTAATCATAAGCCCCATCTTCCAGGTAGTGGGAAACTGGCCGGTCCTGACTATCCCATTATAGAGACGGGTGAGGGCGGCCACGGTCCTGAAGGGAAGGTAGCGCAAGGCTGCGTTGGGGATGGGTTTTAAGGCGGGAAAGGATTTCTTGACGTCTCTAGAGGAGAAAAAGAATTCAGGAGGAGAGGGAGGAGAGAGAAGGAATAACTTTACCTCCTCGGAGACCATTCGAGCGTGATCCGTTGCGGTGGAATTGGTGTTCCAGATGTGCGGCGTGGATCTCGGCTCTATCCTTTGCGTGGTATCTTGGGTTACCGTCGGGATGCAGAAGAGGTCTAGTGGGGGCTGTGGCTCTGGTTAAGCTGCGGCAAAAGCTGTGCTTCCTGGATGCGCTGAGTCCAGTCTACGGCGTTTAGGTCTTGCAGCTGCTTTCTTACCTCTGCGTTGAGGCGGTTTAGCAAATTTTTCAGCGTGGGGTATCTGGTGTACTGCCACTGTCGACGCAGCCGCTTCTTCTCGGCGATGAGGTCGCCTACGGGGCGTAGCAGTGTGGGACTTTTGTAGTGATGGTGGGTAGGCGGCTGGTTAACCGCTTCCAACGCAGAGGAGATCGCCTCGGTGATATTATAGTCGTAGGTATTAGAATATTATGTCGGTTTGCGAAAGATTCCAAAAATGTGTTTTATTATTATCTCTAGTAATAGATAAACCAAGAAAATTAGGCGTGAAATCTTCACATTCTAATTTAAATTAAATTTCAATATGTTTTTAATAAAAAGTCACGGTACATAAAAACAAAACATGAATATCTGGGGGCACGGCAGTGCCCCCGCCAAGTCGAGCGCGAAGCAAACACTGCCGTACCATCCTTTACTGGAACCATTTCGCCGCATTTTCAGGCCCCTATTTGAGAACCTCTGGATAAGACCATAACGCAGAAATTTTCGTCATCCAATAAGCTATAATCACGTACTTAAAATCCAAAATTTCAAGTCCGTAGGTCATTTAGTTCCGAAGTTAAGCGAAAGCAAAGTTTCGCATTTTCGACACTCACTCACTCACTCACTCACTCACTCACTCATGATCATCAAAATAGAACTAGTACTTCCCATAAACTTAGAGAGCTGAAATTTGGTACAGAGTTGGGGTTTAATGGCCACATAAAGGGAAAACTATAAAAACTAGGATAATCAATCTGGGGGCATGGCAGTGCCCCTGCCAAGTCGAGCGCGAAGCAAACACTGCCGTACCATTCTTTACTGGAACCATTTCGCCGCATTTTCAGGCCCCTATTTGAGAACCTCTAGATAAGACCAGAACGTCGATCTGGGGGTACGGTAGTGCCCCCGCCAAGTCGAGCTCGAAGCAAACACTGCCGTACTATTCTTTACTGGAACCATTTCACCGCATTTTCAGACCCCTATTTGAGAACCTCTAGATAAGACCAGAACGTCGATCTGGGGGCACGGCAGTGCCCCCGCCAAGTCGAGCGCGAAGCAAACACTGCCGTACCATTCTTTACTAGAACCATTTTTCCGCATTTTCAGGCCCTTTTATTCTACTCGAACTTTATTCTACTCGAACTTTATTCTACTCGAACATTACACAAATTAAATAAACAAATTACACTAAAATCTAGGGAAATAAATCATTATGCCCACGTTTCTACAAAAAGAAGTGAAATCCCACCAAAAACATTCTGTAAAAAACTAGCCAAGTCTCGATGGAGCTGCTTGTTTATCTCTAAAAAGTAATGAAATCTAGACAAAGCCGTGCCAAGTCTAAGGTTCCTTACTGCGATTTCTTTATTATTATAGTTAATGTTGTGTGACTTGGCCGTTGAACATTATTTATACGTTAGTGGCTACAAGTCAATTTTGTTTACACGTAATGTTATACCTGTTGTAACTACATATGTCTGTTAAGCGAGATAGCCTATACTGGTATCGGTAATTGGGCGCTTGTGTCTCGTTTTAGGCTGTTGTTGATTATACAACACATGTATTGGAGCAATGGTGTCATGGAGCACCTTTTGTACCCTCGTGTACCCTTCAACGGCCAAGTCACTAATTTTATCATTGAATATCTAATCGCTTCTGCTTATTAAATCCTCTAATAATACAGTTACGATCAAGTTCCGGTATGTTAAAGCTGCAAAATGTTATTCTTATAAACGTCAAACCAACGTCAAACCCGTTTTGATTGGTTCAAACTCCAAAAATCAGTTAATGATATCAATACGATTAATTTATAATTCAATCAAAGTAAAATGAAAGTGTAAGTTAATTACAAGAATTGGGGTACTGTCCACAATTCGAATAACCATATAATATGTTATGAAGAATCCTTAAACATGTTAGAATAGGTATAAAGTTCACAAATAGCGTAGAATACGTACAGTGAGAGATTTTTGAATTTTTGCCTGTTTTAGCGTTGATGATAAACGAAACTCGAAAAGTTAAGTGAGCGCTCAAAACGACAACGACACAAAACAATGTCCGGAGATAAAGAGTATCGGATAATGCGACAGACCGGTGATAAAAAATATGAAAATGAAGTCGTAAAACGACAAACTTTGTTAACAGCCAACTAATAACTCTCTATGGAATTTAAAACTCTTTTCGAGTATCATTTTTAAACGTTCGAATCCCGAAAAGCTACAAACGAATGAGGTGACAGAAAACGGTTCGCTCGCACAAAGAAAAACTCCGAAGCGAACTTTACTTTTCCGAAACAACCGAGCGGGTAACAAAAACTATTAAATGTAGAGGCTCTCCCGGCCCGCTGAGCCAGCGGTGCGTTTCGTTTGATAATTCCCGTGCAACGGGCTTTAATCCAATGAACCTGCCCCTCGCGCACCCTGCGGCACGGGGAAATTCGCCTACATTATCACACACTAACATCCATATAGTAGCGAAACCATCTATCGCCATAAGGTTAAATCAAAAGACGAAACAATTAAAATGGAACACGTCGGCTTCAAAATTAAGCCCCGGAGCGGATCTGCATATGTCGTAATAAAACACATGCAAAGTTTTTCTTTGCCGAGCGAGGAGTAGCCGCAGTGGCGGAACTGAAGCAACAGGCTTGATTAAAACACGTGTTTACAGAACGCACAGGCTCGCTTAAACGCAATAATACGGCCCGGCCGGCTCCAATTTAGCTCCATCGTTGCCCTACTGCCTACAAGCGCCTACGATGCGATTTATAAACATAATAATAGCTAGGATAAAATGTACTTACTCTTTATTTTGTGTTATACTGGCGTAAATTAGTTTCATTTTTAAATGTGAAGTGAATATTGATTGTCGATATCTGCTTTGGTAGATAGTATATCCCAGTTTAGTACTCATAAAACACAAAGTAGGAACATTTTTTTAATATACCGAATAGATACAATATATTTATAATTAAAAAAGTCAAGTTAATCTAGAATACTCCTAATTATTTAATATTCAATGCAAACACGAATATAGATATTACTTGCTTTTGCCCGCGGCTCTACCCGTTTATACAGTACCCTACGGAACACTGTACTTTTTCGGGATAAAAAGTAGCCTATGTGTTAATCCGGAGCTCAAACTACTACCATAACAAATTTCATCAAAATTTCCGTGAAAGAGTAACATCCATCAATCCGTCCATACATAGATCTTCATAAACTTCCACAATATGTATAATAGTTGTAACTTGTAGTATAAGAACAGAGCAACTTAATAATATATCACTCTATAGTCTATACTCTATAGTCTATACCATAGAAATTGAGTATCCATCTGAATAACACATCATTTGCTCCACTCACATGCCTAGACATTGCAAATATAAGATAGGTAACAAGTAAATCTAGCGATAATTACGAATAAACAGACAGATTTCCTATCACCAGCCTCCGGCGCTGCCTACCCAGCGATTTCCACCTGCACGACGTTCGCAATCAGCACAATTCTGTAGACTTTACATTACGTTAATCCCCTAAATCTATCAGCTCCGTTTTAGTGTATGTCAGCACGTTTTACGTCTGTAAATTATAGTTTTACGATCGAAAATCATTTTTATGTTTTCGGTGGAATTTAATATGAAGCCCGCCATGCTCGGCACAAACCCACTTTTATTGCGCTGTAATTTTATTGTTTTCTCAATTTTTATTAACTATCAACTACTACCGACTACGCTCCTGTTATACTGGAAATCGATGGATCGGTATCCGTAAATTTTGATATTATAAGTTTAAATTATTAAGTATTTTGAAACAAACTTTTAGTTCCTACGGCTAGACATACTAGTTATTTATTTTGAAGTTATAATATGCTACTTATGAAAAACAATGTTTTTGTATAAAATAATTATATACTGAAATACTGATCAATTTATAATATAAAGTATACCTAGTACCTACTAGATTATGCCCGCATCTTCGTGCGCACAAAAAGCCAAGCGACCCTAAGCGATGCGTAGTAGGTAGGTACCTACGGCGCGAACTCCGGGCTGTTCGTCACGTCAGCGTGACGTCACGCTACTGTAAGCTGAATTCGAAAATTTTCGGAACCTTGAACATGTACGAAATCATACTTAGTATTTTTGAGTAAAACAGAAACTAGTGTTTCTGTATAATACATAATAGCTTTACTCTAAGTTTCAAGTGATTTTACATACTTAATTAGAACATTCTCCATTGGGCTGTATAGCCGAGTTGTAGCATGACGTCACGCTACTGTAAGCTGAATTCGAAAATTTTCGGAACATTGAACATGTAGGTACGAAATCATAACTACTTAGTATTTTTGAATAAAACAAAAACTAGTGTTTCTGTATAATACATAATAGCTATTTACTCTAAGTTTCAATTAGTGATTTTACATAATAGGGAATATGCACGTATTTTTTTTATTTATTTATATAGATCTATCTTGTTTGGTAAACCGTATGGTAAAATCAGTTTTTTGATATCATTAATAATAACGAAGATATGAACGTTTAAAGTGGTCTATTAGACAGAGAGATCCGACGTGTATCGTGACGTCACATAACACGACTTTCATAGAAAGTTCATACTAAATTTCGTTTTGCTAGAAAGAGATAGATTACAAACTTTGACCGCTTATATCTTGCTCATTTATCAACAAATATTGAAAATTTTCTCGCCATTTTCTTTATTTTTCTATCTAGTATCATATTATTATATTTTAAGCTATTTTTATATTTTATGCATATTCCCTATTAGAACATCCCTCCATTGGCGGTGAAATACATGTTTCTTATCGTGTTTTGAGTAAAGCAATTTTAAAATCACTGCATCTGCTTAAGCTGTTCAAAGGAGTTTTACAGTTTTTAAAGCTTAGCAGTTAATTCTTTCTTTATAGAGCACCTTGTTTCTCCGCTGTCTGTTATAATTTCCCGGTATGCCCCAAGGCGTTTCCGTTTTTCCTTTATGATCACAGTGTAGATAATAATCGGTAAAGTAATCTGGAAGTAACCTTTTCATTTGCTACATGCGTGCTACGTAAGTGCTATGAGTGTTGCTGTAGGCAATAACTACATAATACGTTTCTAGTTTTTGTATTAAAGACCTAAATTAGGGCTAATTGAAGTGATATTCCAGAATATGGAATATCTTTTTTATTACAAGTTTTTATTTGGTCATTTGCGTGCAACAAAATTTTGCAAATTAAATAAGACCCACTTTCCGGTTTCTGATTGAGCTGAAAATTTATACGCATCGCGTGACAACACAATATTATGAGGATACGGACCCGATCTGATTCTAAATTTGAATTTATTTAAAGGTTTTTCTGAATTTGGGTTCGTATTACTGGACTTGACGAAAACTTTTTATTATTATTATTATTTATTTATTGTTACAATAAACTTTCACAAACATTTATTAATTAGCCCAATTAAAAATACGTTATCCCGATGATAAAAGCTCCGTGGCGTAGTGGAGTAGAAACCCGCACATGACTCCATACGTATTGACCAGTCATTCCTCTAGACTAGGCTGACTGTGTTGTGAGAGTGCCGTATGTTTGGGTAACCATACGACTTTTAGAACTGACTGTACTACAATATTTCAAGAGTGGTTACTTCGCTAAGTGAATACTGTATAAATCATCCAATAACGGATGAAAAAGGCCTAAGATATCCCCATGCTAGGAGGGGTGAGCCCTGCGGGCTGTAATGCTAGCTCTGGCACCACACGTTATCCAGAGGCCCCACTCACGGGCGATCAATGGTGGCGATCAAACAGGAATAAACTGAATTTGTACTGAAATGAAATCGAATGATAATTTATGGACTGAGTATTGTAGGTACACACTAATATTATAATTAATTATTATTATATTTTTAACATGTTGACTTTTCGAATCGCTTAACCATAGACGTATATTATAGACGAGGCATATTGAGGCAAAAAGTGTCTCCAGTAAAATGGCCCCAATTTTTTAATTTTTGGGGCCATTTTGAAAATCGAAGTATGGTGAAAACAAGATGGCTGACATTTGAGTTATGGTGAAAACCAAGATGGCGTAACTTTTTCTTGTATGAATTTTTTTTCTGCTAAATGTACGTGATAGCCTATCTTGATTCTTGAGTTGAAATCTTTGCGCTTAACGATATAACAGTTCAATAACTTTGTGGCGGACCAATCAGCGCACAGTCCTGAATCGCGCTATCGAAGTTTTCTAAGATCGGCAACATATAATTTATACGACATCTGAAAACCACTACAGTGGGTTTCGGCCTGACCGAGCATAGCACTTCGCTCGGTCGGAGATCTCCCTTTGGGGCTACCACGATTCCCACATTGGTGACCCTCGACAAAGAACACGCCTCCTTCTGGACATCATCATCATCACTCCCCACCCCTCCGCACTACGCCAGCCAGCTTCAGCCTCTTCGGGTACCTCGACCACCAGTCACATCGCAGCGCGGCCTGGTCGAACCCTCATCGGCCTCAACGGGCAATCCACTACACGGACCGGTCAGCAAGCAGAGCATGAAGCACCTCTCCTGGTCAGCACACGTAGCTACACGATCAGCAACAGAGTATGCGGCACCTCTCCTGGGCGTCACACATAGCTACAACGATCGGTCAGCAAGCAGAGCACACCTCTCCTGGTCAGCACGTAGTATCGGCCCCGCATGGCAGCACAGTTCCGACTCACTGAAACTCTCTGGCACTGGCGACTCAAGCAAGAAGTCAGAAGACTCAAAAAATTCGACCCCCGGTCTTAGGGGGGAGTGATGTGGCGGACCAAACAGCCTCCGTGGTCTAGTGGTTAGAGCATTGGCTCTTGACTCGGAGGTCGTGGGTTCGATTCCCGCATTGGAACAACAAAAAAATGTTGTTTCCAAGTTTGGTTAGGACAATGCAGGCTGATCACCTGATTGTCTGACAAGAAAGATGATCCATGCGTCGGATGGGCATGTAAAAAGTCGGACCTGCGCCTCATCTCTCGTCAGTCGTGTCGGTTATCCGTCCCACTGGATTACGAGAGTAAAGGAAGAGAGAGTGCTCTTGTGTACTGCGCACACACTTGGGCACTATAAAATTACTCCTGCGTAACTGGCCTGGTTTCAATGGAACCGGCCACCGTCACCGAGATCGGTGGGGAGTCATTATGTGGCGGACCAATCAGCGCACAATCCTGAATCGCGCTATCGAAGTTTTCTAAGATCGGCAACATATATACGACTGACGACATCTGAAAACCACTACAGTGGGCTTCGGCCTGACCGAGCATAGCACTTCGCTCGGTCGGAGATCTCCCTTTGGGGCTTGCCACCATATCCCCACAGCTTAATAAATTTGAAGTAAGAAAAAAAATAACCCTAAAAAACCCGTCCCTCTAGAGCGATCATTGATTATGTAGAGTTTTTTCCCCTAATTTTAGGAGGAAAACCCCTAAGTTGGCCGCGGTCCACTCCGGACCAAATGCGATCTGTTTAAGCGATTTGATTTAGGTACGAATTCAGTTCATTCTATAGTTCGATCGTTAGATTGATGTGAGTGGAGGGCTTTACAAATTTCCTAGCAACCGTTACCTAGCAGAAAAACATTTAGTGACGTAAGTGCCTTTTAAAGTTTTACAGCAGTATTAGAATTAATATTTTTAACAAGTTTTTTTGTAGAATTTTTATGAGAATTTCAAAATTACATTAATATGGACAGTATAGATACGATAGGGATCGAAATAAGTTCTCAAAGAGACAAAGGGACAACGAGTTGTCAATGTGAGTTGGGTCGAGAGAAGTTACTGACAGCTCCGCCCTACAAACGGGTGTCGATTTCAGACAGCGAGGATGTAAAGTCCCGCATACAGACTGCGCCCTGTGCCAGAGACTTCGAAAATAACAGATGCCCCATTAGTCATGTAATCATAACCTTTAAATCACCAGTGAAGCCAAACGACGTATACACCAAAGTGTTTCCAGTGACCACCCCTATAAAACAAGTTAAACGTAAGCTATCAAAGTTACTCGCCGTGTCAAACAACAATATATTATTGACCAAAAATAGGCATGTTTTAAAAGAGGCGACTCTACTATCCGATTTAAAATCGGATGCGTATGGTAATGTTGTCATTGATGTATTCACGAAGAACTCAGAGGAGTTTTCACTGTCGGCCATACCAAAGGATTCCTACGTTCACGATGTATTTCACGCAATGGTCCCAAAGAAAAGCGTTTTACCATTTATCGCTATTAAATTTAGAGTTAAAAGCCAAAATGGTGTGTTTACACGCTCGTACCATTCGAATATGAAAGTACATGAGATAAAACAGAATTTGGGTGGTATTTTCCATACGAGTCCTGAAAACTTGGTGCTACAACGAGGTGGAAACACATTGAATGACATTGTCGCGTTGTCCGATCTTGACTATGATAGATACGGAATCGTCGAAGTTGAGCTGTTTACTAGAGACAATACGAATTTAAATTTAGATAACTTGTACAAAGAAGTGCCACTAAACGATATAATACAAGTTGTAGTTCCATTGGAAAATGCGATCAAAAATGTTAATGTTGAAGTTTACTCCGAAACTATAAAGAAACCGTTTCTGGGTGGCTATAGGAATATTCACACAGGTATGTTTCTACTTGCTTTGCTATCTGCAGCTTGAAATAAGTACCTATAATGCTTACTATACAATAGAATCCTAGAAAACGTTCAAAATCTGTCTATTAATAAATTTAAAAAAAATGTTAAAGAACGTTTGTGTGCTAAAGTTTATTATAGGGTCAATGAATTTATTGACGATCGCACACCTTGGGAATAGGATAGCCAACCTGCAAGGCTGCTTCTATGTACTATTGTACTCTTGTTATGTAGTTTTAGTAATAACATTGTTATATACCTTTCTTAATCTAAAAGAACAATTTTCCATCTCTTTGATAAAAAATGGCCCCGCCCGAGTTTCTTACGCCGGTTCTTCTTGCCGGGTTAGTTCCCGGACCGATGGTAGGCACCATGTATATCGACGTTCAAAAAGAGTATAATAATACCAACTTTGAATAAAAAAAATTGACTTTTGACTTTACTATCCACTCAATATAAGACAATGCTTTGTGCAATATAATTCAAAGTGGAAGTTATAGTTGCTCAAAACATTTGAAATGCCCCGAAATTCGAACAAAGTTTTTGTACATTAAGCTTTAAGTAGCATAAGCATTGTAAAGCTTAGATTTTGTTGTTCCAACCTGTAGGTGGGAATGATTAGCAGGAGCTTGCGGATTAATATAACCTAATCAAGAGCATGTCAGAAAATGTTTGAGAAGGGTTCCGTAACTATCAAAACGCAATAATATGTTTTTTTTTTTCAAATTACTTTAAAAGTTATTTTTCGATTTTGCTCAAAATAATTTTCCAAAATAGTATTGAAAGTTTCAAGTGTCTACTGTTATAGTTTAGAATACCTACATACGTACGTACAAAACTGCTTTCATTTAAAAAAACCTTTTCGACATAACCCCACGGCCCACATGATGGGGTAGAATAAAAAAAATATCCCCGTTCCCCACTTCACATGCATGGAGAACTACCTCTAAACTACAAATTTTTACCTATTTTTTGATGCCAAAAAATAAAAATAAAGTCTATACCTAATATGCAATTTATACCTACTTCACTGTAGCCTGTACCATATTTAATTATTTATATTTATAATTACTAAAGTTTAAATTAATTAATATTATGTTTATAGCAGTTTTTCCGCTAAATAATACCCACAACCTGCAAGCAAATGTGTGAGTGCACGCATAAGCATGCGTAACGCACCTCCCTCCTCCCCACAGAACACTATTACTCGCGGAGAAGAAGGTCGACTTCATACAAAAAAATTGGGACCAAATTAGCGCCTCTAGTGAGCTGCCCCCTCAAACTTTTAACCGCCTACCAACAAAGAAGGACTATATATTTGATTAAATGAATATGGCGGGAAATTGAAGATACGTAATTAAAGTTTAAGTTAGCGTTAAATTTCTCTTTAGAGTTAAATTTTACATTTCAACAAATTTGAGCAACCACCTCCACGATCAAATAGTCACTACGTTACAAACCGTTCGTGAGCCCTTATATATACATACGTCTAGTGTTTTCGCTAGCGCGATCTAGAAGCGGCATAGTGTCTGTTACGCGCCATCTGTTGTGGTTTTTAAGTAACTTTTATGTAATATTAACCATGTAAGACAGAGAGCGATATATTGAAATATAACCATTCTTGTCGCACCGAACTGCCCCCTTTTTGGTCCAAGGTCATTCATACAGAGTCGACCACCCCTGCTCCTCCCACACTGCTTATGCGTGCACTCAGATGCAAGATCGTGCAAACACCACCACCACACAAGCAACAATGTCGGCAAGATCGTGCAAAGCCCCACACCACCATGCAGGTTGCAAAACTCGACGCGTGCACTCACACATTTGCTTGCAGGTTGTGGGTATTATTTAGCGGAAAAACTGCTATAAACATAATATTAATTAATTTAATGCTATGGATTTCCGCAAAGTAACGCCTGATTCTATTAACTATTACTAAAGTTAGCAAGTGAGGACGGGTGGTCTGAGCGAGACTGTAGGGGTTCTTTGTAGTTACTACGGAATTCTAAAAATTCTAACAACAATATTCTATCATATTCCTATCTCATGTAGAGTCATTATTTTACTTCGCTTTAAATATTTTTAAAAGGAAGATTTTAGACTTCTTACCTATTTGATTTTTGAGATTGAGGCATACTTAGGTATGTACCTACCAAAATATAAATTGACCATAATGTTTTGTAAAAATAATTACATTTTCTCTTTATAGGAGTTATTTATCATCACGCCTACTCGCAGACTCCGCAGAGGCCTGAAAAAGTACAACCCGAAAACAAAATTGTCGAGACACGCAAACAGCTGAAACGAGAGATAAATTTTACGTAAGTTGACTAAACAAAAGTATTAATATTATTAGTTATAAACACACCTACATAAATAAAAACATACATGCATACGCATACATATTACATACATACATACCTACATACTTACATACAAACATACAAACATACATGCATACATACATTACATACGTAGTTCGAAAAAAAAATGTTTTGCAAAAGCTTTCTGTAATTTGTATAAGTTCGAATTGTACTATCTTAAGCATAAAACTAATTATCTTGTTCTCATGTATGTGGATATTGTATCTTTTATGAGAATAAATTCTTTAAACCATAAATTTATAGCATATTGTATAAACAGGGTAAGGTTGCTTAAGTCGTACCCCCTAACAGTGGCGAAAGCTAGTTCTCCTTTATAGGGAAGCCCTAACCTTTATAATAGGTAGAGATTTGGATGAGAGTATTCAAAAGGTAAGCGGTAAGTGAAGCCGATAGGAAAGGAGTTATAGTAACGCCACGCTACTGCCCCTTTAAGTATATATTACTCTAATATTCAGTGCAATTAAACTCAACCAAAATCTTTTTCATTTACTGATTTGTCTATTACTGTTGTCTTTTAATTAACAACCACAGGTATTTTAAATATTTTATCAAAATAGGTTTTTAAACGTCTTTCAAAAATAAAGTTAAGTACTTTCGATATGATTAAGGCGTCTTGTCGCCTTACCTATTCCTACCACCTAGGTATAACCTTGTCGCCTTGGTCGTACTTAATAGATAGTTAACACGTACCTAATAAATTTTTAAGAAAAATAATTAATATTTAGAGATCACTTATAATAATTATTAAGTATAACAAAAAAAAGTAAGTCTAAAATCTAAATAATTATTAAATAGCAGGTAAATAGAATTAGATTGTGCTCATAAAAACAAAATAGGTAGGTACTTAGAACATCATAAAAAATGAATACAGAGTACTTTTTTATGGCTTTCAACTAGGTGATATACAAAAAAAAGGTAAGGATCCCAACACATTCTTGTTATAAAAAGGTTGCAAATGAGTAAAAATGTTTAAATGTCAAAAACTTAGTTTAGGCATACGGTAGGTACCTACACCGAAAAAAATTTAAAAATGTTTGACTCTTTGTTCCGGCTAATCTCTGAAAAAGCCGGTCCGATTTTGACCGGACTTTCACTGGCAGATAGCGATCTAATGTAATAAGGAGTTAGGGTTCCGTTAGACAAAAATACGGTTCCGTTTCCATTAATAGTTCCATGCTAACGAAATTGCGGGCGAGACCTTGTTTATAAATAGGTATTATCTATACTAATATTATAAAGCTGAAGAGTTTGTTTGTTTGTTTGTTTGTTTGTTTGAACGCGCTAATCTCAGGAACTACTGGTACGAATTGAAAAATTCTTTTTGTGTTGGATAGTCCACTTATCGAGGAAGGCTTTAGGCTATATAGCATCATGCCTAACTCAATACGAGCGGAGTACCAATCAAGAATGTTACAAAATCGGGGGTCTTTTTTTCCTTTTGAGAGCTTTCGTTACGTACGCTGCGGAAACGGTTAAAGTTTCGCTAAAATGATGTATGGCAGAATTGTTCCCCTTTAAAAGTTCTAAAAAAAAGTCCGCGACAGTATATGTCTATCTTTTAAGGTTGGCTCACTATAACCTTTTTATACTTACCAAATTTGTTCTAAAAGTAAGCATTATTTGTGAAGGTGTTTTCATAAAGATTATATTAATCCTTATCCAAGTAAATACGTTATTCATTACAAGCATTTAATCTAGAAGAAATTTGCCGTTTACATCATTTGATTTCAATGAATATTTTAGAAGATATCGCAGTAATAAAATAATCTTGCGCGCTATAGTAAGGCGCGCGGAGCGGGCGGGCGGGCAGTCGTGAGGTGGAAGCGCTTCTTCTACGTAAATGAAGTCGCGGGTAAATTTTAGCGATATCCCAAAGTAACTATTCCACGCGGACGAAGTCGCGGGGAAAAGCTAGTACGAGATATTGCTGGGGTACGACTTTGGCATATGCTAGGAAACTGAAAACTGCGTAGATACATACTAAGTAAGTATTACCGTGCTTACACACGCGCCTCTGGATTTTTGATGGATTTCCTTGCGTCGTTTTACCGCCGGCGCGGTTGCGGCACAAAATCCATAGAAATACTATTGCAGTGGCGCCGCCGGAGCTGTGGCACTTACTGGTATAAGGCGCTTACCTAATATATATCTGTATTATCTATGGCGCTTACTGTATCATTACCTAATTTGTTATAGCTTGTTCCATAGATAATACAGATATATATTAGTATAGATGCGCAACTCTAAAATTGAAACTGAGTCTTACAAAAGTTTCGGAATGTCGTTTTTAGATGGCGTTGTACCGTTTTAGTTACTATCAAACCCGCTAGATGGAAGTAGTACCGCCTGATAATTTTTATTGAACTGAATTATGGACAGAAATTAAGTTATATCGAATGTCGTAGACACAACAACGACCAAGTTCCTCTTTAATAGTGGGATATGGTTGCTGCATAGTAAAACGTTCGCGAGCCCTTATACTGTATACGCCTTGTGTTACCGATAGCGCGATGTAGAAGTCGCTTAGTGGCATCTGTTGTGACTATCCGAAAACTTTCAAACTGTTAGTACCGGATATTCATTTTTAGATGTCTCTGTTCTCTGTTAATTTGTGCATGTATGAGAGTTTCACCCCCCTGGCTTGTTCTAAAACTTTCTTCGTATGTACCTATATAAAGTTTGGTAAAATCAATTACGCGTACCTACTTCAGGTAAATGATCCACTGCTTATGTAAAGACGTTTAGACAGAAAAATATTTGTCATACAGCATACTCAAACTAAAAAAAATCATCTCATTTATGAGTGACTCTACGCATCTCTGCAAACCGCAAACTCGCCCATACCTATAAAGAAAAAAAAAATGTTTTCGAGTAAGACAATTATTTTTCTGCTTAAACGTCTTTACATAAGAAGTAGGTCATAATATGCCCGAAGTATCCGTAATTGATTTTACCGAACTTTATACTTTACGATTATACTATACGATTTTACCTACACTCCTATAATATTAAAATGTCCCAAATTTATTTTTCAGGATACAAATTACAGTCGAGCAATCCAAATGGACTGCGTCCACGCGTACATCCCCAACGTAACGGACAGAATTATCGTCCCCCGACCTTACGAGACATACGACGAAAAAATGGCGCGCCTAAATCTTAAATACTACGCTACCGTTATCCAGAGGGCTTTCAGGCGCCACCGATTCCGACAAAAAGTTAAAAATTGGCTGGAGGAATGTCTGTAAGATATAAAATTTTATCGTTAGGTATTTCGATACCTACAAGGAACCTTTGACTTTTAATATGCATATAAATATTTTTACAGGGAAAGAATAAGAAGAATCAGGGAAGAGGAAAGATTAGAACAGGAAGCCAATGAAAGACGACTGAGAAAAGATTTAATAACTAAAACTTTTCCAAGGAATCGTGAAGATTTTGATCAATTGTATGCCATGGTTGACCGATGGAAACATGCCGAAATTACTCGAATTTCTCAGCTACATTCCAAGGGTCCCAAAATTGCTGAATTTAGTCTTTTACTCGATAAAGAGGTAGAATTGCTAAGATGCATAGAAAGTTATAGGATCAAAGTTAAAGAGGATAGTCGTAAAATAAAAGAAAAACAATTCTTGGAGGAAATATCCAAACCTATAGCTTGGTATGGACGCGACGGTAAGGTGATCACAATGGAGACTATCGAAATACAAAAGGCAAGGGAGTTAAAAGAATTTTATAACTCGTACCTACACTACGATATGAGAGTTAATGAAAGAATCGAACTGCTCGTAGAAATGAAATTTTCTTTGCAAGAGTTCAATCACTATTTAACTGAAGATATAATAGAACTTTTGGAGCGAGAATGCAATCTCCTCATTAGAGGGTGTAGTGATCATCAATTGGAATTTTTGAGACGACGCACGGCGGCTTGTTTATTCCAATTCATCAAAACATCTGAACTCAACTCTGGAGTAACCAAGTGCAAAGACATAAGAGACTATAGAAAAATGGAGAATAGCAAACTCTACTTCTGCGAAATGTGCCATCAGGTTAAGTCTTACACAGATTTCCCATTGAACACCAGAATGAGTGGGCATTTAGTCTGCACCTCGTGTTCCTGGAAGGATGTCGCCGAAAAGAGTTGGATCGATATGACGCCTTATAAATTTATTTTGAGGGCGACCCAACGGGACGAGAGAAAACGCAAATGCTGGGGTTCGTTGGCGTTCGTTCTTCAGGAGAAGGACATATTTTACATTGTAGAAAAATTGTGGCACTCACATTCGGCGATCAGCGAATGCGACGACATGACTCAACTCCGTCTGTGCAGATGGCACGTGAAGGAAGATTGGTCGCCGTGGAACTGTTTCTTAATAACCACCCAGGAGATGAAAGCGCATGTGAAGTTGGAAAGTCCCGAACTCGTGTACGACGATGAGTTGGTGAGAAAAGTAGTGAACAAACATAAACTAGCCAAGGGAACATTCGAGCAGCTGATAACGGTAAATAAGCGATTCACAGAGTCGGGTGATTGGCATAATGTACGCGCCGCTGCCATCGACAGGGTAGACGCCGTAGGACCGTGTTAATTATTTATAATAATTTATTTTAGAAAGAATAAATTAAATCATGTTAGTCAATCATATTGAAATTTTATTTTTGAAGTAAAACATCTTTACGCACGCTTTGCTTCGCACTTGGGGAGTAAGACTATGTCCAGAAACTGCGTAAGCCTGCGTAAACCTACGCACGTAGAGATTCTTATCTTATCACAACAAAATTTCTGCCGGTCTATCTGTGATGCCAACTTGGGAATTTTTCCCTAAATTTAGGGAGAAAAGTATCTGAAGGGGCTAAGAATCTTATGCTTGTGTTATTTAAATATGCAATTAAACTGCTTGTCGATAAGTAATATACAGCACACTATTTTTTTAACCGACTTCCAAAAAAAGAGGCGGCTATACGTTCGGCAACATATATATATTTTTTTATTTTTGTTTGTATGTTATACCATAATCCCGCCGTCTCTGGACCGATTTTCAAAATTCTTTTTTTGATGTAAAGGGTATAATTTCAAGTTGGTCCCGTTTTGAAAAAAGCGGTGATATGATGATAGGATCAATGTGGAATCGAGGGACTCCTCGAAATTTATATGGACACATATAATGATTTAGACTTTTCCTGAAGTAACATAAGCATATGCTACTAAAAATAAGATTTTGCACCAATGTATAAAAGATACGCGTTTCGAAATTTCGGCATTGTTCAAAGAACTACAAGCCAGTGGCGAGGGGTTCCTATAACTCCATTCCTATCGGCTTCCCTTACCGCTTACCTTTTGAAGACCTTCATCCAAATTTCTACCTATTAAACAGGCTACGGCTTTCCTATGAAGAAGAACCAGCCTTCGGCTTCCCTATGAAGGAGAACCAGCCTTCGCCACTGCTACAAGCATATGCAACTAACTTACAAGTTCTGTAGATCCATTATTTATAAATCACATGCAAGCCAATTGCCAAAATTTTCAAAGTTGACAATCGTACTGAAAAACTAATTTAAAACAAGCTGACAAAATTAGAAAGCACGTCAAAAATATTCATGTTCCACAATTTTAAATTGTCTTTATTATTAAACGATTTCCAAAAAGGAGGCGGTTATAGGTTTGGCGGCTATATATTTTTTTGTATGTTCAACGATTACTCCGCCGCCTTTCCACCGCGCCTTCTGTGGACCGATATTCATTTATTTTTTACTTTGATGATTTTATTTTAATAAAGGATATAATCCTAAATTAATCCCTGTGATGATTGATCAAAGTGGTGACCTGATGATGGGATCCATAAGGAATCGAGGGAATTCCTCGAATTTTATATATTCAGACACCATGTCACACATACGCTGAGCCTGGCCACAGACGTTCTTCATTGACATTCTTAAAGTTCGAACTGACATTTAAGAATCTGAAAGATTATGCACGTGTGTGGGCTATGCGTGTTTTGTATGGAAACTTTGCCTTCGACCTGAATTTGACGTTCTTAAAGAATGTCAAATTTAGAACGTCTGTGGCCAGACTTATGGGTCATACTGACCACACCTACAAGCACAAGGCCGCGGATTTGCAGGCAAAAATTATAAATGATTGATGATGATGATGATGAATGACACTATTGACAATAATGATACTGTTATACTATAAGTACCGTTGCTGGATTTGCTGCTTGGCCCGTGAGTATGGCGCTTTAGGGTAAATATTATTTTTGTTGGTTATTTTATAATTATAATCGAATTTAAATAATAACGTTAAATTATCTAAACATTTAATTTTAATAATACATATTCACAATTCGTTCTTAAAATCATACATTAACATTTTGTTTTTCATTGTTGGTGCAAGGCAACTTGCCAAAATTATATTGTTTTTGTTATTGTCCTACTCATTTTGCTCGAAAATGAGCAATCATCGTTTTTTTTTTCTACGGAAATGACGGATGTTGGAAAGCATGTGTGGGACTTCCGAAAGATATTAGCAAAGTAGTTTTACTGTATAAAGATCTTTATAGGTATGTTTTTCTAAATAAGTAATACTTACATATTTGGTATGTAACTTTTTTGATTTTTAACGGTAAGTACCTATATATTTTATCGTATTATGTAACTTTATGAAGTTTCGATATGGCATAAGTACTTTAATAATTATATTTGAGAGTCTTCGCATGCTAGGTAAAATCCACGGGAACCGTACTATTTGTTTTAGGGAGAAATATTTTTTGAAACTTGGCAACTCGATCTTACTACGCTTTCATTGCACTCCAAAATACAGGGGATGACACTTTTGACTATTTCAAATCGATATCAATTGTGTGTTGAAGGTTTTAATATAAAGTGTCTTCAGAAATAATTGGTTTTGACAAAACATTGACAGCACAAAATTTCGGAACACTCTGTAAAGTAAAATGCCAACAGTGTCAACCGATCTGAATGCTGTGTAACGAATGAACTGAATACTTCTGTCTCACTTTGAATCATACAATCGGAGCGAGAAAAACATTTTTCTTTCACTTTGTGTCTCGCGCGTACTCGAGGTAGCTGCGTAATTGCTGCATCTATTGAGTCAGGGGCGGAGCACCTATACGTGTGGTATGGGCATACCCACAACCCCAACAGCCTTGTGAGTGCATACTTTCAAGGTCTATTAATTTATAATCAAAATAGGTTCAGTGGGTAGTAGTATTGGTATTGTTAGCCTTTTGAGTCTTACCTGGTGCTTTTTACCTGCTGGTCATACTTATATTATTGTTAAAATACATATTTATAGTAGTGGATTTAGTGTTAAGCGGACCTTTAGTCAGGTAGATTGAAGAAAACGCAAAATTTGTCACCTCTCCATAAATTTTCGGCCCTTTTTTATTTACTAACCAACAGATTTAAGAAAAAATAAAACTTTGTTTGAACCGATAGGAATTACTCCTGCCGATGTTATATAATCTATAATTTGTGTATGTTTCTTTACTATATATGCATATATTTTTTATTTAATTAATTTATAATCTTAGTTGATGTTAATTTGTTTAAGGTACCTATATTGAAAGCTTATTTTTTTACCAAACATAAAATAATTTTTTTGCTTAATAAGCGAAAAACTTTCTCACTCACGTTATCTTTTAATTAACATAATATTATAAAGAAAATAATAAAATTCTTTTTTTATATTCTAATAACCATGTTATGAAGGAAATAATATAATCAAAATTTTCGGGCCACATCTTCGTTTGAGAGCTGGATCCGTGCCTGAATCAACCAAAGCGGTTTAATAGGTCAATTTTGTACGATACGCGCATAGCTAAAATAATACGCACGTAGCTTCTGGACGCAATGTATGGGGCCCTAGTACCTCGACTACGTGCGTAGACCTTGCGTGCGTAAGAATACGCAGTTTCTGGACATAGTCTTAGCTGGGTGAATGCGTGACGAGAGCGTTACGAAAAGTGTGATAGGGCGAGGCGAACAGAAGTTGAGATATAATTTTGTGAAGATGAAAAGTGAGAGTTACGTTTCGTACATTACTATCGTAGAGAGTTTCTTTTACTCTTTTTCTCATAACCAGTGCATGAAATATTATTATGTTGGCCTCACAGAAAACCGGCGTGAAACAGCACTTACGCTGTGTTTCGCCGAGTGAGTGAGTGTACCGGAGGCCCAATTCCCCTTACCCCCCTATGATGCCGCAGTTGTTTTGCCGCAACTAATTTGTTACCCCAGGAGGATACCAACTGCGTTGGAGAATCCCTCTCTGGACGTCCACGCTCAGGCGCCCCTGGACCTGAGCGTGGACGTCTAGGCTGCCCCTCGTATTCTGGGGGGGGCAAAACTGCGCTCCAATCTGCACGGGGCAAGAGCAAACGTGCTAAGGCACCCCCTGCGATATTGAAAGTGGACTTCTGCAATATCAGGGGACTACACTCAAACCTCAATGCCGTCCATTACCATCTTGAGACAGCAAAGCCGGCGTTGCTCTTCCTAACCAAGACGCAGATATCGTCTCCGGCTGACACATCCTACCTTTCCCACCCTGGGTATAATCTTGAGCACTCTTTTCTGCCTAAAGCTGGAGTGTGTGTGTACGTCAGAGATGATATCAGCTCTCGCCGCCTCAGCAATCTTGAAGTTAGGGACCTTTCAATCTTATGGCTCCGCATAGAGTGCGACGACCATCCCCGCGTCTATGCGTGCCTCTATAGGTCCCATAGCGGTGATCCCGAAATAGACCGACTCTTTGAGCATCTGCAAATAGCTACAGACTTCGTGCAGTGGCAGATCCCATCCGCAGAGATCATACTACTTGGCGATTTTAATGCCCACCACGCCGACTGGCTCAATTTCAGTAAAACTGATCATGCGGGGAGATCTGCCTGCGACTTTACCCTTGCATATGACCTTACACAACTGGTCACTGCGCCTACGCGAATTCCAGATGTGGACGGTCAGATTCCTTCCCTGTTGGACCTTCTGCTGACGTCACATCCGGACGGCTACCAAGTATCCGTGGCCGCACCACTTGGCTCATCGGATCATTGCCTTGTCCGCAGCTCTGTGCAACTCACGAGCGCGTTGCGACAGCGTGTTGCTAAATACCGTCGTGTATGGCACTACAAGTTAGCAGATTGGGATGGGATGCGGTCATTTTTTGCTTCCTACCCCTGGGGGCAGGCGTGCTTCTCGCCGGATGATCCTGACGCCGCTGCCATTACTCTGTTGCCAACGTGGTGCTACAAGGAATGGAACTTTTCATTCCGTCCTCTGTGGTCCCTACTGGCAGCAGATTCCGTCCCTGGTTTGGTTCATCTTCCAAAAAAGCTTCTCGCCGGAAGCAGGAAGCTTACCAAACCTGGGCTAATGCAGTGTCAGCACAGGATTTAAACACCAGCAAACTTAAAAAGGAGTACAACCTTGCCTCTAGGTCCTTCAAAAGAGAGATCGCTTGGGCGAAGAAACAGCACATCAGTAGAATTGGCGAGAGACTCGAGCGTCTCCCTTCGGGAACCCGTGCATTCTGGTCTCTCGCCAAAGCTATCGAAGGGAATTTCTGTAAGCCATCTCTTCCATCCCTACACGTAGGAAATGGCTCATTGGCCCATGACGCAAAAGAGAAAGCTGAACTTCTTGGCAAGCTCTTTGCGTCCAACTCGACCCTGGATGACGGGGGACAGGAACCGCCGACTATACCGCGATGCAAGAGCATCATGTCGGATATTCGGTTCCATCAGCGCTCAGTGCGAGTTGCTCTTCATTCCCTTGATACCCAAAAGTCGAGTGGGCCTGACGGAATCCCTCCTATAGTGTTTAAAGTGTGTGCTCCAGAGTTGGCACCGGTCTTAACGCGTCTTTTTCGGCTCTCCTACTCTTATGGCACAGTCCCAGCATCTTGGAAGACAGCTTTGGTGCACCCGATCCCTAAAAAAGGCGATCGCTCCAATCCTTCCAACTACAGACCAATCGCTATAACCTCTCTCTTCTCGAAGATAATGGAGTCCATTATTAATAGACAGCTCCTTCGATACTTAGACGTTCAGCAGTTGCTAAGCGACAAACAGTACGGGTTCCGTAAAGGTCGCTCGGCTGGTGATCTGCTGACGTACCTAACTCATCGTTGGGCACAGGCGATCGAGTCTAAGGGAGAGGCATTGGCTGTAAGTTTGGACATAGCGAAAGCCTTTGATCGGGTTTGGCACAAAGCGCTTCTTTCGATGCTTCCTTCCTATGGGCTCCCCGAGAAATTATGCAAGTGGGTCACGAGTTTCTTAGCAGACAGAAGCATAAGGGTCGTAGTCGACGGTGAATGCTCGGATACTCTGTCTGTTGATGCTGGTGTCCCACAAGGCTGTGTGCTATCACCTACCCTGTTCATACTGCATATCAATGATATGTTACAAACCAATGGCATTCATTGCTATGCAGATGACAGCACGGGTGATGCCTTATATACCGGCCATGCGAACATCTCTCGGCAAAATGTCATTGAGAGTCGAAACAAACTTGTCTCTCAAATTGAAAATTCATTGGAGAAGGTCTCTGAATGGGGTAGACTTAACTTAGTCCAATTCAACCCCTCTAAGACACAAGTTTGCGCGTTCACCGCTAAAAAGTTACCAATGGTCGTATGTCCTCGTTTTGAAAGCATACCCATAACTGTCTCCTCCAACATTGGAATACTTGGTGTTAACATATCGAGCGAGGTCCAGTTCCGATATCATCTGGAGGGCAAGGCCAAGTTAGCCTCCAAGAAGCTTGGTGTTCTGAACAGGTCAAAGCAATATTTCAGTCCGGTCCAACGCCTACAACTCTATAAGGCGCAGGTTCGGCCTCACATGGAATACTGTTCTCATCTCTGGGCAGGGGCGCCAAAGTACCAGCTTCTCCCTCTGGATCGTATCCAACGTAGGGCCGCTCGAATTGTCGACTGCCATAGTGTTTCAAACAGGCTTGACTCCTTAGAGCTACGTAGAGATGTTGCATCGCTCTGCATCCTCTATCGGTTATATTACGGGGAGTGCTCGGAGGAATTGTTCGGACTTATACCTGCTGCAACTTTTCGCCACCGTTCCACGCGACAAAATATTTATCATCCTCATCATCTTGATGAGTGGCAGTCCTCCACCGTGCGCTTTACCCGAAGCTTTCTGCCGCGCACTGTAAAACTCTGGTATGAACTGTCGCCAGCAGTATTTCCGGACCACTACGACCTGCAAACCTTCAAGAAGGGAGCGTATTCCCTCCTAAAAGGCCGGCAACGCACTTGCAACTTCTCTGATGTTGCGGGTGTCCATGGGCGACGGTAATCGCTTTCCATCAGGTGATCCGTTTGCTCGTTTGCCCCCTAGTTTTATAAAAAAAAATGTTTCATCAGTAAGAGTGTAAGATCTGGCGAGGCTGGGAATTCAGTCCATTACTAAGGCCCACTTGCGCCAATCCGGGTTAAAATATCATGCTTTCTCTTCCACAAATACGAAGAACGAGAGAGATAACATGATTTTTAACCCAGGATTAACTTTAACCCGCATTGGCGCAAGTGGGCCTTATAATAATATTTACATAGTTGGATAAGCTGTAACACTATAATTATATAGTATATATCCAGCGGATTAAGCATCGTTTTCGATAGGTAACAGACGGCTTGATTTTTTCCGCCACTTTGAATAATAATAATTATTCTCATATTTCAACCAGTTCCCACAAAACCTTAACAAATTGTACAATAATAATATGTCTCCAAGTCTAAACCTTCATAAGGAACCTCGTAAATGAGAAATCAGTTCAGTCGTTTATGAAATTATCGCGAACATAATATAGACATACAGACGCGGCGGGCACTTTTTAGCGATTTTTACAATCTCAACAAAATAGTCAGTGAAGCTTTGAAATTAATTTTTAGCTAACTTACTATATATTATATAGGGTAACTAAAATATAGAACCTTATCTTAAAAATACATAACAAAAACAGAAAAAAGAAGGAAAGTTTTGGTTGTTAGTTATATTACAGGGGTGTTACAACAAAAACGCATGTCTTATTTAAATCGTCCTTCTTTTAATAATTACATGTAATACTTTATAACATAATTACACGATACATTTACAATAATAAATTTAAGATATCAAACTCTCGATCATCTAAAAACAACATAATATAATAATATTACTTAAAACGTAGTGTGATAAAAAATTGATTTCTTTCAACGAAATGCATTAGAAGCTACGCTTATCGATACACCTTTAAGTCAATAAGTTACGTAAATATAATTTAGGCGTTTATGAAATAATAAAACTGTACAATAATTTCCCAGTCTATAAATAAAATTCTTAAGTTAATCGAATATGCCTCGCTAACACCAACGAAGTATAATCTGCCAGTTACAAAAATAAATCTTAAAAATAACTAAAGCTGTCATAGCAATTTCTCCACGTTCTACATGTTTTATAGTTAACTTAAAAATGGTAAAAGCCTTGAATAAAGGCCTCATCGACATATTAAAAAGAATCGGAGAATAAAACATACCTAACCGGTTCTTAGTCTCATATATTATGTGCCAAAATAAATGGCACTAAAATATTCAACTTCCAAATTAATTTCAAGATTACTGAAATTTTTCTATCGATAAACAAATAAATATGTTCTAAAGTTTAATAATAAATATATAAAGATAGCGTTTGCATAGCAATTCAAAAGCCGACGGAGATGTTTATATCACAATATTAGTGAGATTGTTTGAGCGGCGACTATAGTACCTTATTTGTTAAAGCAAGTAAAATTGCACAACAGTGTACAAGTTAGCTTCCAAAATATCCAAGTCGGCTATTTTATGTTCCACATTGGTATGGTATCCGAGTAGAGGGAATCTTGGCCATCGACCTATGCCTACATCCTGTTAGTCATTTGTCATTCCCTTTATTCAGTAACCGTACCAAGACGTGCTGAAGAAAATGGCAGCATAACATTCATGCAATATTAATCGCATAGCAAAAGTAAAATTGTCTCAAAAATAACATTGTTGTCTTTGAAAGAACTTTACTATTATTAAGTCGTAATCTGTTTCGATAAGAGTTTGTAAACAGAATCAGTCAATGTCTGATAACGCTAAAAAATATGTTAAAATGTTCAACCCACGAATATAATAAGACAATATAATAGCCGCTTCTAGTGGAATAAATAAGTTATTAAAAAAATAATCACAAAACCAGTTATACGATCTCAAGAATATTGTACTATAAAAAGCAATGTCAGACTTTCATATATTATGCAATATCAAATTAGGTTTGTAGTGTCGATAGTGACACAGAATCTCATAAAGGGAGTAAACCTCGAATTTACCTAACCAACTCAACAGTGTAATCTAGTAACTAATTATTTATTTACAATAAAGATTGTGCCTCATCAAAAAACGCGATAAATTGTAATTCTCTCACCTATAATACAAGTGCACAATATTCACATAGAACAATACAAATTTATCATACACTTACGCTATTTTTGCACTTTTATATTGCCATGTATAATGGCTTAAACTCGGAAACATCTCAATTTAATTAAGATTTTATAACTCACCTGCCACCAACACCTAACATCTTATCGGAATATATTTACAAGTTCCAAGGGAGGAGAGACATTATTACAAAAGAGTCGAGCACACGTCACTCGCTTATGGAATTTATACAAATACTTTTAACTCTATGGGGCTTGACAATTCCCATCGAATACCACATTAGATGAATACTCTCAGGTACACTAAACATTGGTTACGATGTTTTATAATATGGGAGATTTAGTTGTAAACAAAAATATTTATTACAGGTTTCAAGTTTGTCGACTTCTGTCTTGACAAACTTCACGATTAACTATCTAACATTTAAGTAGATTACAGGAATAACATCAAAGAAATGGACACAAAGACGCCACATATTTACTTATTATAATGACACACATAACACATAATAATCAGTCGCCTATATTTTATTTTAGATTCGCACTAGATAAGGCAAATTTTACACTATATTGAAATTGCAGAATCAAGTTCTTTTAATGTTATTACTGATGTTACAATATTATCTCTCATAGCCAAATTTTGTTATCGGTGAATAGTGAAAATGTTAGTTAAGACTAGGTATTTAAATTTCAAATTGTTAGAAGATTTTCAACAGAATTTAGAAGTCCCTACAAAAACTTATAAAATTTGTGATTGGTTCAAACCGAAAATTTAGTTTTAAACGAAAAGCACAACCAACGCCTCAATTGTGATACCTAGTATTTTATATCTGTCAGGAAATGCCACAACGGCTTGAAAACATAAACGATAAAGTAGCTCTTATTTTAATGTCACCACATCTTCCTTTAGCTAAATCCATATTGCTCACCTACAAATTAAAAGCGAGCTCTAAAACCTTAATATCCTTGTCACTAACCTACACACGGACGACGCCCTTTGCTAACTGTATATTGAACTCTTTCGAGAGCTTTCTTTCTGTATCGTTCTTTGCACTTATTCCAAAGTTTTATCGAAACGAAGCAGCCCTAATGGTAGGGGTGCAAATGAGCGTGCGCGGGGTGCATGGGGCTCGCGAGGTGCGCCAGAGACATGTCTTGCGGCACGTCGAGCGCGGCGTGCGGGGCCTCGTAGCGCGCGCCGTGCGGGGCATGCGGGGCCTCGTAACGCGCGTGTGGGGCCTCGTACCGTGCCACGTGTGGGGCATGCGGCGCCTCGTAACGCGCGGCGTGCGGGGCGTGCGGGACCTCGTAGCGCGCGGAGTACGAGTCCACGCTGTAGGGCGCCGCGGGCACGTGCGCGGCGTTTTCCTTGTCGCTCGCCTCCATGAACTGTATGATGCGCTGTGTCGACTTCACGTGAGCCACAATACCGGCCTCCGCCTGGAAACGTACGATCGATTGGTTAGAATACTAAAATAGAAACTGTGTTGATATTGGGCGATGGATATTGTTCCAGAAATAAACAATTGTATATAAATATAAAACCAGCATTGAGGGCGCTTCATTTTTAATTGCAGCTATAGTTCGAAAAATCCTCTGGTGATTGGTTAAAATCTCGAAGATTTGACATTCATCATATTTAATTTCAATTTCGTGTAATTTTTGCAATATGGTAGAGTTTACTGTATCCCTGGTCTGATTACACAGAAAATATACTCACGCTGGCAGTGAGTGACAGGAAGTTGAAATACTTCCTGAGCGTGGGCAGCAGGGGCGCGAAGGCGGGCAGGCGCGGGCGCAGCGCGGCCACGCCCACCGCCACCGCCGCGTGTCCCAGCACTAGCGCTACGTACGCGCCGACCATCGTGTGCTCCATGTGCGCGCCAGCACGCGCCAACACTGTCGCACAAACAAGATTGATAAATAGCTGCCACAGGATGCCTAGCAAATGTAAAAAGAGCGGCGGCGTCACAGTATCTCAGCGTTAGCCATTTATGTTATTTTTAAATATTGACATCAAGAAACCTTTATAAGTGTGTCGAGTAGGCCATATATTACATCCTAATCCATAAACTATCTATTTATGTATCTAATTTCGTGATTATATTATTAGTAACAACGAATAAATTCACTGTATGAGCATTAGAAATTTTTGAGTGTCTGTATATTTATTGTGCTATAATACATTAATTAGTATTTACTTGCTGCTGTATAAAACTTCATTCATGGGAACATGAATCCAAAAAGCATTATTATTTCAATACTAGCTTTATCCGCGGCTCCACCCGCTTAAATACAGAATACCACTGGAACACTGTACGTTTTCAATATAAAATTAGTCTATGACTGTGTTAATCCAGAGCCTAAACTACTACCATACAAAATTTTATGAAAATACCTTCAGTAATTTCAACATGAAAGAGTAATTACAAACATCCATCCATCCATTCACCCTCACAAACTTTCACATTTATAACAGTAGTAGGATACTTACATTTGGTAACAGTTTCATCTATATCGTCTTGAGATTGCTTTTTGTTTTCTTTTTCATCCTTTTCACTATCTTCATCTTTCTTGCCATCAAGCAGCGCATCTGTGTTTTCTTCGACTCTCCTGAATGAAAAAAAAAACATATTGTTTTAGTTTAATTTCTATAATTTATGGCATTCTTTGTACAGGTGAGGGGCCATCCACATATTACGTCACGAACAATTTCGATTTTTTGAACCCCTACCCCCCCTATGTCACGCTTTTCATATCATACATGATGAACTAAAAATGTATAAGTGACCTAAACAATTTATATGTATGGGGTCTTACAGACGAGCGACATTGAGATTGCAACAACTTGTATGTGATCGCCGATGTTACGCGACTCGTAGCAAAGACGGTCGGCGATTGTGGGCGTCGGACGCCCCACTAATCGCTAACTATCGCCTACCACTGTCGCTTGTCTGCATGAGGCCTTATAACAAACTTTGAGGACAATCGAATTCTACATTATCCCCGACTGTACCTGGCAAGCTCCTCCCGCTTGTAGAACAGGTCGACGATGAGGTCGAGCGCGGTGATGCTGCGGCTGATGACGTCACGCGCGCTGTCCACGCGGATGCGCGCGCCGAGTAGCCGCTGTGTGTTCACTTCGTTGTTTTGCACCAGGTTCATGAGTAGCATCAGCACCTGATGTGAGCAAAATATACTGTCGTTAATGTCTTTATTTTCGGAGTTAGTAAGTGGAAAACGAATAATAACAAAACCAGGATAAACTAGACACAGATGTTTTTACAAACCTTTCTCTGATTAATCGTTTGGTAATCACACTGTAGGTGCAGTATTTTGTCTGTTTTCTATGAGACCTTGGTATTACTGTAGTTAAGTTTAATACATAATTTTTTCAAAACTTAACATGCTATCATCAGATAATATAATATAAAGTATATACTTACACAAACATTGAAGTCAAAATTCAAGTTGTCGGGAATAAAATTTTCTTGGTTGTTCAGAACAATCAGACAGATCTCCATGATTGATGGCTGTTCGCCGATAACTTGCGCTCCGAGTGTTGATGCTGAAAATTTTTAAGTTTGTTTTATGGAGAGGAATACAAATTATTTTAATAACTTACAGTAGGGCCTCGCTAATTCGGAATGGGACTAAAGAGGAAGGGGTCCTCTTTTGTGCCTATCCGGATTATTATAGAAATTCCGGATTTTAGTATGAAAAATGTATATTTAGTAGGAACAAAATACATTTTTTCGAGTTTTTACAATGTAGAATATTTACTTCGCTGTGCCATTTGGCAACAAAAAATTAACTAACACTGCAAGGTAATAAAAAGACTGTCGAGTGATTTAATTGACATGTGACCTGCAGCTAACAATCCCTCCCTCTACAGATTACAGGGTAGTACCGAAGTAACGGGGGTCCGTGTTAGCGAAACTCCACTGTATTTTAGTTATCTCATTTACATAATTGTAAAAAAACATTCTCCTTAACTTCTTTTAAAATAAACTTTGTTAGATTTATATAATATTAACTTTGATTTTCAATGTTCTGTTGCTTATACCTAATTGTTTGCTTGTTTGTACTATTCTGGCTTCGCTACTTCTATTCCTGTTCTATTTTTATAAAATTTGTAAGCTGTTGGTTTTCTAAATAATAAAATAAATAAAATAAATAATATCATAATAAATTAACTACATAATAATACTATAATTATTATATGGTAATTTTATTTTTTTACAAATCACCTTCATAAAGAGCATAAAATGTACTTACAATTCGGCGAGAAACAGTGCGAGAGGTTCACTAGCACTTTAAGCGCCGGCAGCGCTGCGCGCAGCAAAGCGTCGTGCAGCGTCAAATCCGCTGTCGACAGGCGAGCCTCCGTTATACAGCGCCGCAGTAAGGCGCATAGTGTACTCGCCGCGCCCAACGAACCGCTTACCAAGTGTTGCTGGTTTGCTTCATTTTGTTGAGTAACCTGGAAAATATAAACAGTGCAATGTCGTGTGCAAAGACTAGAGTGCATAATATGTACTTATTATTATGACAAGTCATTCCATTTAACCGTCATCCGATGGTAAGTTATTAAGTATTAACGCTCATACTATTAAAACCAGAGGTGTTACTCTAGTGCGACCGATTTTTACCCGACTATGGTGAAGTCAAATGGAAGGGTAATGATTTTGGTTTATGTATGTAGACTTGTTCCACTATAGGGACTAAGCTACTGATCCTATTTTAATAAATTAGGTGTCAATAGATTTGTAACAATAGCCAGGATAACATAGGCCTTATCATTTACGTAGTCAGGTTTAAAAAAAATATAGTTATCTATGTCAACCTGAGGGGCATTCTTCTAAATAAAACCTGCATTAATACAATTACAATCAAGTCCCGACACGCTTTGTACGGTAAACACTCTGAAAAGGTGTTTTTATGAATGTTAAACCAACGTGGAACATGCTCTGATTGGTCTAAACATTATAAAATCCGTTCATGGTCATGTTGTTACACTTTCAATCCAAACAAAGTAAAATTAAGTCTTACTTAAAATACGAGAATTGAGGTTCTGGTATCATTCTGAGATTGAGTTAACGAATTCACGTCAAAGCATATATTTTTTTTACGTTTCTCATAGTAAACTTACATTTTCCAGTACGCGCATGCAGCGATCGGCCTTGCGGAGTATGTCCAGCTCCGCGCCGCCCCACTCGGCCGCGGGCTCCTCAAGCCGCGCGGCGCAGTCCTGTATTGTGCGTACTATGTGGTCCACGCCGCCGAGGTTGCGCAACTCCTCTTTGAACCACTCGCCCGCGCGCTTAGATGTTAGCGAAAGAAGCGTCTCCATCGCCAAGTGACCCACCTGTTACATTGCAACGTCATTAGAGAATTTCTTTCAAGTAAGTCTGGGACTATATGACACGGAATTTGGCGAGCCCAGAAGACTGAAAATAAAAATCTGCGGCAATACAACAGGTCTTCTTCTTCTTTAACGTTACACACAGTTGAAATTCAAAGGCTTGATCACGATAAAGAAAAAAAAAACAGATTATCGGCCAGGACACATTTGCTAACTTCAATACTGCTAACATAATCCGCCATTTTGCTTATTTAATGCTAGCTATTTTGCTTAAGTTTCTTTGCTAGAGCTATTTTCAGCGGAACACAGCCATTGTATTGAATGTCGAGCTGTCATACCTGACATTGACATGCGCACTCGGTCCGAGCGTACTCGTATTGTGAAAACCCGGCTTTAATACAACACAGTTGAAATTCAAAGGCTTGATCACGATAAAGAAAAAAAAACAGATTATCGGCCAGGACACATTTGCTAACTTCAATACTGCTAACATTATCCGCCATTTTGCTTATTTAATGCCAGCTATTTTGCTTAAGTTTCTTTGCTAGAGCTATTTTCAGCGGAACACTGCCATTGTATTGAATGTCGAGCTGTCATACCTGACATTGACATTTGACTCAAAATTCGTGTATTCGATTTTTAGCTGTAATGTATTAGCGTAGAGTTCTATTTCAGTGCTCCGAATGATCCCGGGGCCTAATGCAAGTTTCAGTTCTGTTTACCCAACGACCTAATACAACCATCTGTAACAGTGCTTGAAAATGTATGTACAAATACAACCACACTGCTAATGTCCTCGACAATCATCGTTTTCGTGAAAGAGTATGCTGCGATGTATGAAAAACAACGATTCTCGAATGATATTAGGAATGTACTGTACAACATATACATATTTTATGTAACACCTATCTGGGGGCACGGCAGAGCACCCGCCAAGTCGAGCGCGAAGCAAACACTGCCGTACCATCCTTTACTGGAACCATTTCGCCGCATTTTCAATTCCCTATTTGAGAACCTCTGGATAAGACCAGAACGCAGAAATTTTCGTCATCCAGTAAGCTATAATCACATACTTAAAATCCAAAATTTCAAGTCTATAGGTCATTTAGTTCCGAAGTTAAGCGAAAGCAAAGTTTCGCATTTACGACACTCACTCACTCACTCACTCACTCACTCATGATCATCAAAATAGAACTAGTACTTCCCATAAACTCAGAGAGCTGAAATTTGGTACAGAGGTAGGGTTTAATGGCCACATGGGAAAACTATAAAAACTAGGATAATCGAAGATCTGGAGTACCTGGTGACCCTTATTAGAAAACACAAGAGCCCAATCAAACTATTAGAGATCGACATACTGCCTTTACAAAAAATATTCAACTTGGTGGGCCACTTCATTTGATGTCAAAAATCTAAGATCTGAAGTATCTGATGAAGAACCCTCAGCTGGTCTCAGCTGATTAGAGATATGGTAATGCCCCCTTCTACTATTGGTACATAAAAAAATCGACTGTCATTGCAAAAATCCAGTGAAGTGGGACACATCTTCTAATTTAATCTAGCCCGTAGCGTCCCACTGCTGGGCGAATGCCTCCCCTTCTGCTTTTAATATGCATATAAATAAAATTAAAGGAAAACTCTGGATAAGACTGGACTGGCTTTTATACTTATACTTACAAGTTTACAAGAAGAAATAGTCGAACAATTAACTTTATTCTACTCGAACATTACACAAATTAAATAAACAAATTACACTAAAATCTAGTAAAATAAATCAATATTCCTACGTTTCTACAAAAAGAAGTGAAATCCCATCAAAAACATTCTGTAAAAAACTAGCCAAGTCTCGATGGAGCTGCTTGTTTATCTCTAAAAAGTAATGAAATCTAGACAAAGTCGTGCCAAGTCTAAAGATCCTTACTGCGATTTATTTATTATTATAGTTAATGTTGTGTGACTTGGCCGTTGAAGAGTACACAAGGGTACAAAAGGGGCTCCATGACACCATTGCTCCAATTACCAATACCAGTATGGGCTATTATCTCGCTTAACAAACATAGGTAGTTACAACAGAATCTGATATAACATTACGTGTAAACAAAATTGACTTGTAACGTATAAAGAATTTTCAACGGCCAAGTCACACAACATTAAGTATAATAATAAATAAATCGCAGTAAGGATCTTTAGACTTGGCACGACTTTGTCTAGATTTCATTACTTTTTAGAGATAAACAAGCAGCTCCATCGAGACTTGGCTAGTTTTTTACAGAATGTTTTTGATGGGATCATATTATACGCGACACAATGCATGTTCAATTTGTAAATTATTTTTAGCATAATGTTTGTAGTTTATCTATTTTAGTAATTTTGAATGTAAACTAGAATAAAATTTTACAACCAATACTAAATAAACAGCTTGACACATTAACTTCGAATTGTGACTAATATAATTAAGTTTGTACTCACAGTGATGTTATCCAAGTCTAAGTGATTGGTGTTGCCTTGACTTTTTATTTCTGCGCACAGTTCCCGAACCCTCTCTTGTGTTTTTGTGAGTTGCGCAGAAGTTAAGCCACAGTCATCAAGTGCATTCCTAATGAAAAAAGAATTAACATTTTAACTCATTCTTACATATACGTATAAGTAAAAAAAAATTAAGGGTAACTTTTAAACTGAAAAATTCTTCTTTTGGCATATTCCTCCCCTGTAATTATAGAAGTTACCAACAAAAGATGGTGTATAATGGAATAACTTCATGCAGTCATCAGGATGCAGTGACTTCATGGGCACCTCATGCAGATACAAGTTATAAAATTACTAGTATATAATCAGAATAAAATACAAATCCGTTGTTTCTTAGCCTTTTCCAATGAGCTCTACATAATAAACTGAAATATTAAGAATATCACTTACTTGTGTGATACATCAGATTCAAGTAGATTCAACATTAGTTCAAGGGATTCCCGATCCAAGTCCATATTGAGTCTATCTTGAGATAACACAAACATCACTGTAGCGGTACACAAGCCCAGGCTCTGAAAATTACATATTCAAATGAGTCTAAAAGAAAGTCTTTATTAAAATACTAGATGTTGCACGCGCTTCGTGCGCGCAAAAAAAAAATCCCGCAGTAAACGTACATTTTGTAGCGATAAAATTTAGCCTGCCCCGTGGTCTAATCTATAATATCTATACCAAATCATCATCAGAATGGGTCCAGTAGTTTCGGAGCCTATTCAACAGTGGCGAAGGCTACTTCTCCTTCATAGGGAAGCCGGAGCCTGTATAATAGGTAGGGATTTCTATGAAGGTTTGCAAAGGTAAGTGACAAGGGATGGAGTTATAGGAACCCTTCGCCACTGCTATTCAATTCAAGCAAACCAACTTTTCCTCTTTATTATTAGTATAGATTATTTTAATTGTTGTTTTAAACACTTACGGATTTTGTCGCGGTGCACTTTTCTTTTGCCCGACGTTTCGGCTACTTTCCAGCAGCCGTGGTCACGGAAGTCCTTCCGTGACCACGGCTGCTGGAAAGTAGCCCTTACTAATAAACGCTGTATAAGCTTTGAATAGTTATACTTATACAGTGTTTTTACCAGCCAGCCAGCAGCCGTGGTCACGGAAGTCCTTCCGTGACCACGGCTGCTGGAAAGTAGCCGAAACGTCGGGCAAAAGAAAAGTGCACCGCGACAAAATCCGTAAGTGTTTAAAACAATGAACAATATTCGCGTAAACTTAAGAAATCAATATTATTTTAATTGTGTTTAAAAAGCACGTAACATAAATGCAGTTAAAGAAAATCAAAACTTTTTTTTTTAATAAGTACTATTTAAAATTTTAAAGTTTAATAGTATCAAGCAACTACAGAGACTATAAAATATAGCTAAATACTTGCCTGGTCATTAGTTGCATCATGTAATGCGCTGAAGAACTTCTGAACAGTGCCGTGGGCACGCAGGTGCATCCTGAATGCCGGTGCTGTACATTTGCTGGCCAGCGTTATAGCTGACAGACATCTTGTTGATATTGGATTATTGTCCTAAAATATAAATAAATACATTAAACCCCTTACTAATAAATGCTGTATAAGCTTTGAATAGTTACACAGTGTTTTGTCTCCTTCTATCAAATTAAAAATGTCACTTGTGTGATGTGAACAAAACACTGTATAAGTATAACTATTCAAAGCTTATACAGCGTTTATTAGTAAGGGGGAAAAATATACTAAAGATGTTGCCCGCGGGAACCGTAAATATAGCCGCGGTAAAAAGTAGTGTATGTCCTTCCCTGTGGTCTACTCTTAATTTGTGCCAAATTTAATTAGAATCTGTGCAGTAGTTTTGAAGCCTATACAATACAAACAAATACATTTTTTTTTTCTTTATAATATTATTAGTATAAATAATAATATTTAGTTTAGTATCAATTTAAATAGATATTTGTAATATTGTTATGATAATAGTGTTTTCACTTTTCTCAGTGGAATAATGTTGTGCATGTCTGTAATAGACGTAAACACTATAAAATTTTTATTAATGTTTACTAAAAATGTATGAGTTTATGTATTTTACTTGCCTAATAAATATAAAAAAAAAAATTATCTATATATATAAAAGAAAGTCGTGTTAGTTACACCATTTATAACTCAAGAACGGCTGAACTGATTTGGCTGAAAATTGGTAGGAAGGTAGCTTAGAACCAGGAAAAGGACATAGGATACTATTTATCGCGGGAAAATGTACGGTTCCCGTGGAATACTGTATTTACGCTTTTACGTAAAAACTACTTAACCGATCATTATGAAATTTTGCACAGATATAAAGTAGAGCACGGGAAAGGACATAGGCTACTTTTTATTGTAGAAAATGTACGGTTCCCGTGGAATACTGTATTTACGCTTTAACGTAAAAACTACTTAACCGATCATCATGAAATTTGGCACAGATATAAAGTAGACTACGAGGAAGAACATAGGTTACTCTTTATTGCATAAAAATGTACGGTTCCCGTGGAATACTGTATTTACGCTTTTACGTAACTACTTACCCGATCATTATGAAATTTTGCACAGATATAAAGTAGAGCACGGGAAAGGACATAGGCTACTTTTTATTGTAGAAAATGTACGGTTCCCGTGGAATACTGTATTTACGCTTTTACGTAAAAACTACTTAACCGATCATCATGAAATTTGGCACAGATATAAAGTAGACCACTGGGAAGGACATAGGCTACTTTTTATCGCAGGAAATGTACGGTGCCTGTGGACAACTGTATTTACACTTTTACGTAAAACAACTTAAACGATCATCATGAAAATTGGCACAGACATAGAGTAGACTACGAGGAAGAGCATAGGCTACTATTTATAGCAGAAAAATATGTTTGGGGATTTAGTAAATAGGGGATTTAGGGATTTACAAATAATGTGATTTACGCGACGATACTCAAAGGAAAATTCGAAGGTGAGGAAGTTCTCATTCCGAAGATCCCGATGATCCCTACCGATTACCGAATACCGATATACCGTTTGAGTTCAAACGACTTCAATTTCCGATCCGTCTTGCATTCGCCATGACCATTAATAAGTCACAAGGTCAATACTTGAAAGTTTGTGGTCTGAATCTACAAAATCCATGTTTTTCACCTGGTCAATTATATGTGGCATATTCACGGATCGGAAGACCATCTGCGTTATTTAAGATTGCAACCCATGCAACAAAATACATGGCCCATTTTAACGATCATTAAAATAATTGATTTCTTTTTAATTATATCTATTATCCTAATGAAAAATTGCACTTAATGAAATCCAAAATCTGCTCATTTATTGCCTCTAAGGTAGAACAAAGTTTGCCGGGTCAGCTAGTTACTTATAGATTTACAAATTGGTATTGTTTTTTTTTTAAAGATAAATTTTAACTTGTTTGAAGTAAAATAAATCATCATCACTGACCACTGATAGAGCCTTACCTCAATGTGATGAGATCTAAATGTTGAAATAAAACATAAAAAAAAATTACCTGCAATGCATCCAATAGATATTCTACATCGTCATTAAATTCTTGGAACTCTCCAATTTCTTGTATCTGATGAGCTTTCTTCACATTACGTACGACAGTGTAAAACTATAAAATAAAATAATAAAAGTTTTAGCATTAATATTCCTACCAATGTTATCTATTTTGAAAGTTATTTGTTAATAGATTAATTTGAAATGATAGTAAACAAATAACCTATTATAACACATATGTAACATATTATTATCAGCAATCACATTGTCAAAAGCATATACAAATTGGCTTTATTCAGCAGAAAAAAGAGCTTGTTACCGCTGAGAAAAAAAAAATAAAAATTATCAGCCAGGACATATTTACTAACATCAATACCACTAACATAATCAAAACCCAATGTCTTTCTGATTAATGTAAAAAATAAAAATGTTTTTATGTGACTTATAAATACCTCTTTAACTTCTTTATTACATCGTACACTTGTATAGGGTTTGACAGGTTCGCTTATCGGATCAGCAATGATTGGGTCCGGTCTATACCTGGTGACCCTTGTAAGCTCCTCGGAATTTTGAGTTACCGCATTTCTTACTTCTGGTGTCTCCACTTGTTCTGGTCTTGGTGTCTCATTTCCTTTCTAGAATGGTATAAATTACACATAAATTATTCAATGAATAAAAATGCCAAAGCATATTGTCCATTACGTTTCAATAATGTGGTAAGATACTACAATTACCATTTAATATCAGGAATATAATTTAAATAGTCATTGCATGTAACATTTCCAAAAAAAAAATTAATACCCAAGCATTCCTCAGCTAAAGTGAGTGGCCCTTAGGCCAGTGACACATATCAATGTTTTGTAATATTATAAATAAAGTGAAAGTTACTACACTATAACTTTTACTTTAATGTAAAACAACAGTTTAAGAATAAACGACTTTGGATATTTTCTCAAAATTGGATACTCATTTTTATTTCATTTAGAACTGATAAAATAATAATATAAGTGACACTTAAGCTTATTTGAAATTAATATTCCAAAATCTATTTCTTTTAGAGAAATAAGTCTACTTTTATGAAAATATTATTTAACATGTATGTTTCTTACTCTATATTTTTTTTTAAAAGTTGACAAAAAGTAACTTACATCATTAGCCCACTCATGTCTGTAAAGATGCCGCCGTTTTCGAGCTGGCAATGGTGACGATTGATTGTCATTGACTAAGGACTTGCTTTTGAATATGGAACCCTTTTTCTTTGTAATGACTAATTTAACACTAGGTTTCTCACAGTTTTCTTCAGAATCTAAGCCTAGGGGAGATTTGAAAACTTCCTCTTGTTGACACTTTTGTGATTCTTCCTCTGACAGCTCATTTGGACAACTGTTGTAAGCGGAGTCAGACGATTGTGTCTGTAATTGTGCCTCATTGACATCTTGTGTTTGAACTGTCTCTAAAGGTTCTGAACTTGGATGTTCCAAGTTTGCAGTCTGCTCAATATTTTCAACATTTTCAGGCACTTCAGCAGGTGGTGGACCCTTATTATGTTTGACCTTTTGTTTTTTGTGTATTTTCAATTTCTGTATAGGTTCTGGTTTATCTTTTTCTGTGTCACCAGATAATATGTCAATCAAGTCATTATGCTCAAGAGATTCTGGTTCTTTTTCTACTTCTGGCTCCACTCTGGGAGGGGAACCCGTTGCAAGAGGTTGAGTGTCTACGGGTACATCATGCTTTTTCCTTGTTTTTCTACCCTCCCTCTTGATGTCTCCTACTGTCTTTGTAGATTTATTGCTAGTTAATCCTTTTACTACTGAATCCAGGTCATCATCGTTCTCACGATAATTGATATTTGGTCTATTTCTTCTTGATCTTCCTTCGGGGGGTTTTGGTTCAGGCTGAGGTTCTATAGATTGATTTTCTGATTCTGGTGCCTGGGATATGCTCATTGTAGAATCAAGAGTAGCCAATTCAGATTCAATATTGTCAACTAATTTGTGTTTGTGATCCTTATCTGTCTCTTGTACTGGTGAAGCTAGAGTTTTATACAAGTCATAAGTTTCCGAGCCGGGTTGAGGCGATACAACTTTTTTATGGTTTTCTTCATCATTATTTTTATGGTGACGCTTATGAGATTTGTGACCATCCTTTTTGTCTTTTTTCTTTTCCTTTTTAGTTTCTTGTAGTAGACCGGCACATTTTATAGTGATCTTAAGGCCTTCATGTTTAGGTGAACAGATAGTTTCAACTGATGGACTCTTTTTATGATCTAGTGTTCCATAGTCAGAGTGAGTGTCCATAGATGAATGCCTATCTGAGCCAGGAGATGTGAATCCTTCATTAGAATCAGTACTTACAATTCGAGATGTTCCTTTAGATATTCTGAGCACTATTGGTGGTGGTTTCCGCTCCTCACTATTATCTTTACATTCCTCCTTTTTCTCTTTCTCTTTGCTTGTAGAGGGACTCGCAATGTCTGTTTTTGTAGGTGTTGGGCTCGCAACTAATGGACTTTCTTTAGGGGAAGTTGATTTAGGTAAGGATTCATATCTCGTAAACTCTGGTATTGGACTATTACTACCATCTTCAGCATAATTTATCACTTTGTCTCTGTTCCGTACCAAATACCGCTTGTTCGGTGGTTGAGAATTATCAAGTCCTTCCTCCTTTTTCGATGCCTTTGTAGCTACACCTTTTTTTGTTTTGCTCTTATCAAAACTACGTCTTGGTACCTCTGGTGAAGAGGAATCTCTATTGTACCTTGACCTTTTATTCGTTTTCTTTTCCTTAGTGGATGGATGTTCAGGTGAGAGTGGTGCAGCGGGTACTGGTGGGGCATAAGTGATCTGTGGCACTGGTGGATATGGTTCAGCATTTCGAGATTTAAAAAACTTTTTAGGCTTAGGAGGTGGTTGTTCGGTTTCTACAGCTGGTACAGTTAAGGGACTATTTTGATCCTGTACAGGTTTCTTATGGGAACTGGATTGATATGCTGCAACAAATATTAATAACATTGAATAAGAATAAACTACAACTATAGTTTATCACATGTTGAAGTTCAAAAGGTAAAATAAATTTCAAAACATGCACTGATAAATAGAACTTATTGAACAATTAGTACATTATGTTCATAACGCGTATAGTGAATTTATTTTGTATAAAACTAAATAAAAAGTATATTTCCAGTTTCCACTTACCGTAAGGAGCACTTCTGATGGACGTAAAGCTAGTGATTCCCCATTTCCCCACTGTTCCAGCAGAACGGGCCGCCGATGGGCAATTACTGTTTTCTCTGAATAGAGCGCTGTCCAGCGGCACAGCAACGCTGCCGCTTCTGCCTCTTCCCCAGCGAGACATACTGATAATTTCATCAATTTAGGTGACACCTGCGCCGTTTGACTAAATCAATTGCCGCTACAAAATATGTCAAAGAAGCAAGCACCACATGTCGTCCTTGTACATTGAATTTATAATTCAAACGTTTGATTTATCTTGACACTATTACTAAACGGTCGAACTTTCTCTTAATTCGACAAAAACACAACCCCTAAAGATAACACACCCGCCATTTTTACAAGAGCTATGTACTTTTCCCACGGACGCATTCGAATGTATTCGCTCTTTCACGAACGGCCGATGAAACACACTTTAATTTATAACAATTTACATCACATTTACTTAACTTCTTTGAAATTTTGAGGTAGATGGTAAATGTTGAGTCAAACATTAATGATGACAAATTGAATACAAACTGCGATGTTGTCATCTCACAACACCAGCAGCGCCATATTGGTTCAAGCAAAACAAGGAGAATTAATCAAAAAAGTGGCCAATAGGAAAAAAGGGCACCATAAAGAAAACAAAGTTTTTTTTTTACATTTTAAGGCGTCGGCTTATAACCATTTGCCAGTGTCAAGTTAAAAGGCGGGAAATAGAATATTCGTTGAAATTTTCAACTGCCTACATATTTCTAAATCGTCCAAAAAGTCCAAAGTCTATTCATTCATTCATTCATATAATCACGCCTCTTTCCCATAGGGGTAGGCAGAGACCGCCTCTTTCCCGTAGGGGTAGGCAGAGACCACTTCTTTCCACTTGCTACGATCCTTACATACTTGTTTCGCTTCGTCCACTTTCATTCATACCATCCATTCCTCCTCTTACATTCAACGTAGCGAAGCGGCTCTCCATGGGCCACTTTTCGCCTCCGCGAGAACGAGACGTGATGGGTGGCGAACCGCATCGCCGCTATGCGTTATACTTCGTGAATCGTGGTGTGGGTGTGCTTCAACAATAATTATTATCAACTACGCGGACGACCAAAGACTTCTAAAAACGGAGCTATAGTTTTTGAAAGTTGGTACTATTGTTTTCTGTTGCTCTGTCTTACTAACGATGTGTCAATACGAGCGAATGAAAGAGCTTATATCGGTGTATAAACGAGTGTTTCGTGTCATGTTATGACTGCCTCAGTAGGCCATCCAAATCGAATAGCAGTAGCTCTGTGTATTTTTTGTGTTTTATCAATAAAAATAAATTTGTAAAGGAAATTTTAACATTTTAAACACATAATAAATGTTGGTCCCAATACTCAAAGGTTGGTCCGCTGCATATTGTGCCTCAAGAATGACGGCAGAATGTGTCAAATACTTGGAATTATCATTTAACAATGTTTTGTGAACTAAATATAGTGAGTATTTTTATAATATAAACAGATAATCATTAAGTTTAACGAACCCTTTTTCGTACTATATCACGCTTTAATGATGAATATTACGTAATGAGTAATAATTTGTGGAAAATAAAAGCTTTGTTTTTCTGCGTATTTTGAGTGATGTACCTACCCTACTGACACAAGAATTTATCGATAAAGATAATAAACTTTCACTAAACGAGGATCGTCCTGTCTCCCGTTGCGCGCGCGTCTGCAGTTGCTCCGTAGCCTCTACGTCGTAGCTCTGCCTACGTGCCGCTACGTGTCGACCCCTTTCTAGTGCAGTGCCTACAAACTCCTGATAGCGATCGTCAATTCACATCCTACTTCGTAAGAATAGGCTGTGGATTGGCGCCTTGCTGGGGAGTTGCCCTGCCCTTGGCCTCCCGCTGGGATTTTATCCCAGTGTAGGGTCACGGGGAGACAGCCCCCCTAAGTGTGTGTGCCGTCCGTGTACGTACACTTAGTGTTCTTTGTAAGACCGCGTTTACGTGAGTACTTTTCTTTGTTCTGTATACGTGCAATCGTTACCGTGTTTTGTGTGACTTTTGTGTTCATGTTAATTGTATTAACAATTAACTATGTCTGTGTGTGACCCGCGGCTACCCAGCCGCGCCTACCGCATCGATTCTCGCGCCGACTCCGAGACGACGTACAGCCCGGCCTCATCGAGGTCCAGCTCGCGTTCGACCCCGGTCCGCGCGCATCACCGCCTAAACACCGAGCCTAGCTTGTGCGGAGAGGACACCGCTCAACCCGGGCCGTCTTCGGCATTCTCGCGGGGGTGTATTGTTACCCCCCCGCCCCAATGCCCTCCGACGGTGGCTCGAGGCGAGTCCGGGCTCCCTCCCCGTACAGCCGAACAGTGCCCGGCCTCTCCGAAGCGCACATCGCGCCGCTCTGCGCGGGCAGGCGACTCTCGCCGCCCCGACGCACCCCCTGGACAACTTAATGTCCAATCAGTGGACACCCACTGTGACACCGCGAGCTCAGCTCGCCCCCTGCCGGCCTCCAAGCCGCGCCACCACCGCACCTCCAAGGCTACGCAACAGCGCGGCCTACACCAGCCCTCTGCGGGCTCACCACGCTCGCCAGACGTCTCGCCGGCCCCTATGCCGCACGACGCCCGCCGAGCCGCACCTACCGAGGTAATAAATTACCGCCCCCTTACGTTTCCGCCGCCACTTATATACGTGCCTTCCACCGCGACCGTCAATGCTAGTGACAGCAGGACCTACGCCGAGGTGAGCGCACCTGACACCTTTACAACAAGGACTTCCGACCCGGCGCCGTCGAGATCTTCCCCGACGCCGCCCCGCTCGCCTCAGACACTGCCCCCGGCATCAACCAGCTTTCCGCCCCTGGTTGTCGAGAAGATCGACGACTGGGTGCGCCACTTCCGACGCTTGAAGGAAATTTTGGGGCATACACCAAATGCAACATCTGGCGGTTCCAGGATTCGCTTCACGCCCCGAAGCGAATTTGAATTCCGGACCGTCAAGCGCTACCTTACCAACCTGGAGAGGGACGGACACGCCTCCTGGTTCTCATACTCTCTCCCCCAGGAGCGAGCAGTCAAGGTAGGTATCAGGGGACTTCCTGCCTTGACCAACACCGACCACATCAAGGAGGGCCTCGCTGAGCTGGGATTCGTAGCGGAGTACGTCTCATCAGTCTCAGCGAAATCAGAGCCCTCCGGCTGCATTTATTTCGCCCGAATTAAAAGGGCCCCGGACGTCGTACCCGGCATTTTCCAGGTTACAGAGTTCCTGAATATGCCGGGCGTAAGAATTGAAGCCTGGCGGAGCAAAAACGGCCTCGCCCAATGCCACCGATGTCTTAAATTCCGGCACTCAAGCCAAAACTGCCATCAAAAGGTAGTCTGCGCTTATTGTGCCGGAGAACACCACGCACGGGATTGCCCCCGTCCCTCTTCCGAAGAACCCACCTGCGCAAATTGCAGGGGGGCGCACCCAGGTAACAGCAGGCATTGCCCTGTGTACCGCAGGCTCGCACGAAACCGCCATAAAGGTAACGGCCGCGACTCCCCGCCCAGTGACACCGTAGCTACGCCTCCCTCTTCGGAGCAAGAGGCACCACCGCCCCCGCCTACTGCCACTTCACTGATGGCAGAGGCCAATGACCATCGTCCCCGGCGCTCGTCTCCACCGGCGCCCGACCCGCCTGCACCGCAGCCGAGGAGGATGAAAACAAAGAGGCGGAAAGGTACCGTATCCCCTACGGCCGGCCCCCATGTCGCTCCTCCTTCCGCTGACGCCCCTGAGGCTGAGCTTGAGCCAACGCTCGCTCCACTTCAACCTGACACCCAGGTAACTCCGCCGACTCGGCGCTCTCCGCGCCCCTCTCGCACTCCCAGCGCCTCCTCCTCGGCCGTCACGGCAGTCGAAGTTGCAGCCGCTACGGAGCCGACTACATATCCAGCTGGCCCGCAATGTGGGACTTCTTTTGCCCCTCCGTCACCCCAGGTGCGTGACCAAGAGGCGACCCAAACAACCGCAGAACTCCTGCAGACCCTCTTCTCCCTGGCAACGAATTTTTATTATAAAATTCGAGCCGGGGAGCAAATTTTCACCGCCCTCATGCAGGCCCTTCTTGAAGGCGCCCCTGTTTTTGCTGCCCTTGTAGCGTTATGGATCCCCAGGCCCTAATACCGGACCCGCGTATAGATATCTCCGGCATCCAGAGGCTCCTATCAGAGGAGCTGTATGTGACTGCCGGAGATCTACAACGTGTATCCCGGACTAGGGACTTACGCGTACGCGTGCTACGCGCACCGTCCCCCCCGCGCTCCTCGAGCGTGGCAAATTTAATTTTACTTTATGTTCACAGTGCTGTCCATTTTCTAACTTGTGCGAGCGGAAGCGATGCGCCCGGTCGTTTCCGACCCGCTGCCGTCGCATGCCCGCCGCGCGAGATAGCTGTAGTGCACCCACACGCCACCTGCTGGGGACATCGCAGCCTAATTGATGCCGGCGCGCTCGTGCACTGTGCGCCTAAATGCACCGATGGATTGCTGCCCCCCACCCCTCCTTTCCCCGCGCTCACCAAACGCAGCGCTCCCCCCCCCCCGATACGTATGTCGGGGCAAGGGAACCCTTTCCCTACACCTATTTTTCCCAGGTCGGTATGTGTCCGCGGTCGACAAAAGCGGCGTGCGGGGAGTGGACCCATACACGCTTCCTGGTCCCCGGACCAGGACCCCAATCGTCGCCGGAGTCCTCCGCTGGTCTTGGCCGCCCTCGGCCGTCGCTTATTAACTTCTAATTACTTCGGGTTTTCCCCGCGTTCTGTCGCGGGGGTCTTCCCTTAAAAATAGGTTTCATGCGCCCAGCAATTGTGCTGGGCGTAACTCTTAGGATCTCCTCATGTAGAGGGGCAAAAGCCCCTGGTCATGATTCCCCGCCCAAGGCCCCTTTCAAGGGCCCGGCGCGTGACGACGTAAGCTTTCACTAAACGGTTTTATTAGGTCTCGGAAATGCTCCGGAAGAAGAGGCGAATAGATTGAAGCAGTTAGATGCGAGAATTAGAAGAGTGTGTGATGTGTCCCACCAGTGAGACAGCTTGGTGTGACGGTATTGATACGGGGAAGATATTTCTATTTTACCGGACAATGAAGAAGACTTACAATATATACTTTATCAAACATATATTTTTTATTTAGTTTCTAATTAAAATGCACAAAGAGCATTTTTCCATTATCCGATCCGGATTGAATACGATATCGGCATCGAATGCCGATACAGTAGTCGATATTCAATAGCCATGCAAGGGCAAGTAAAATATATGAAACACATCTGGGGGCACGGCAGTGCCCCCGCCAAGTTGAGCGCGAAGCAAACACTGCCGTACCATCCTTTACTGGAACCATTTCGCCGCATTTTCAGGCCCCTATTTGAAAACCTCTGGATAAGACCAGAACCCAGAAATTTTCGTCATCCAATAAGCTATAATCACATACTTAAAATCCAAAATTTCAAGTCTGTAGGTCATTTAGTTCCGAAGTTAAGCGAAAGCAAAGTTTCGCATTTTCGACACTCACTCACTCACTCACTCACTCATGATCATCAAAATAGAACTAGTACTTCCCATAAACTTAGAGAGCTGAAATTTGGTACAGAGTTGGGGTTTAATGGCCACATAAAGGGAAAACTATAAAAACTAGGATAATCGATCTGGGGGCACGGCAGTGCCCCTGCCAAGTCGAGCGCGAAGCAAACACTGCCATTCTTTACTGGAACCATTTCGCCGCATTTTCAGGCCCCTATCCTCTAGATAAGACCAGAACGTCGATCTGGGGGCACGGCAGTACCCCCGCCAAGTCGAGCGCGAAGCAAACACTGCTGTACCATTCTTTACTAGAACCATTTTGCCGCATTTTCAGGCCCCTTTATTCTACTCGAACTTTATTCTACTCGAACATTACACAAATTAAATAAACAAATTACACTAAAATCTAGGAAAATAAATCAAAATGCCCACGTTTCTACAAAAAGAAGTGAAATCCCACCAAAAACATTCTGTAAAAAACTAGCCAAGTCTCGATGGAGCTGCTTGTTTATCTCTAAAAAGTAATGAAATCTAGAAAAAATCGTGCCAAGTCTAAGGTTCCTTACTGCGGTTTCTTTATTATTATAGTTAATGTTGTGTGACTTGGCCGTTGAAGGGCATACAAGGGTGCAAAACGGGCTCCATGACACCATTGCTCCAATACGTGTGTTGTACAATAAACAACAGCCTAAAATGAGACACTAGCGTCCAATTACCAATACCAGTATGGGCTATTATCTCGCTTAACAAACATAGGTAGTTACAAATGTAAACAAAATTTACTTGTACCCACTAAAGTATAAAGAATGTTCAACGGCCAAGTCACTCAACATTAACTATAATAATAAAGAAATCGCAGTAAGGAACCTTAGACTTGGCACGATTTTTTCTAGATTTCATTACTTTTTAGAGATAAACAAGCAGCTCCATCGAGACTTGGCTAGTTTTTTACAGAATGTTTTTGGTGGGATAGGTCTTTCATATTATCGGTTTGATATCGGATCGAAAAACACTTTTATTCCTGTAAATATGGGTCTAGCAGGAACAATTGACAGGTGCGTAAATGCAATGTTATCGAATGTCGATTGTATGAGTGCTGTCATAATTTTTATACAAATCTCTTTCGATAACGTTACGTTTACGCAACTGACAATAGGGAATATGCATAAAATATAAAAATAGCTTAAAATATAATAATATGATACTAGACAGAAAAATAAAGAAAACGGCGAGAAAATTTTCAATATCTGTTGATAAATGAGCAAGATATGAGCGGTCAAAGTTTGTAATCTATTATCTTTCTAGCAAAACGAAATTTAGTATGAACTTTCTATGAAAGTCGTGTTATGTGACGTCACGATACACGTCGGATCTCTCTGTCTAATAGACCACTTTAAACGTTCATATCTTCGTTATTTTTAATGATATCAAAAAACTGATACGGTTTACCATACGGTTTACCAAACAAGATAGATCTATATAAATAAATAAAAAAAATACGTGCATATTCCCTATTGTTCCTGCTAGGCCGCCAAGCAAGTGAGTAATCTGACTGACTCAGCTAATCTCTCAATGTATTTACTATTTAGATGCTAATCAAAAATGCTAATACAATACAACGAGAGGAAATCGAACGCCCTATTTTTGTATTGTCAGATTTGACATGAGACTCGTGTGTTCGATTTTCAGCTCTATTGTATCAGTCCAGAGTTATATTTTCAATGCTCTGAATTTTCCCCGGCCTTTCAGATTCCTGATAGTATGTCCGTCGGGATATATTATGATATCAGGTCGGGATATATTACTAAGGCTTACTTACTAATAAAGAGGAGGTTCTGTGTTCGGCTGTAGGTATATATGGCACCAAAAAATTGTAAAAACCGTTAGATTGTAATATTACTAGAGATATTATAAAATGTCAACAGATTGTCAATTTTACGGTGACATATATATTATATACAGCCGAACACAGAACCTCCTTTTTTTAAAGTCGGTTAAAAATAATTATGAACGGTCTATTTCCTATTTCTATTACAATAGTGCAGAATTGTTAGGAATTGTAAACTATCAATTGGTAGATATAGGGAGTAATTTCATTTAATGTAAATTTTTTATGGTACCTAATCAAATTTGGTCGAAATTAATGCATTATTGCGCCATCAGTTGACGCGGACGAAGTCGCGGGCAACAGCTAGTTAAAAACAAAAAAATATTAAAAGTGAAGTATTTTTTTTTTTTTACTTTTATGGCGTGATCTTAATAAGTATGTTTATATTATGGTTTATATAAGAAAGGCTCTACGAAGCGAACAATTTTTACGACAATTATTTAAACATTTTTTTTTCATTTACAAAGTTCGAGAAAATATTAGTTAATAATCGTTTAACTTGTTAAAAAATTTACTTTTTGTAAAATTTCCAACTGGTATAAATTATTTATTTATAGTGTTCAGAATACACTGTAATTTTTACAAATTAAAAAAATATATAATACCTAAAATAAATTAATTTATGTGCCGTACTCGCTTTTGGCTAGCATAAATACTGAAGATGTCGCGCGGAGACCCATTTTCCGCGTTAAATTAAAATATAAATAATGGAACCACAGTGTAATAAAAAGATACAGTGGGCCAACGCGTTTGAAGTCGCGCGAAATGCCGCTTTTGTGTAGGTATTCGTCATTGCTGCAGGGTTGTCACAATAATATGTTTTATTATAGTCTGTTCTACATTTTGTGTATTCGTAGTATGTGTATGTAGAGTACTAGGAATAAAACAAAAAAATATATATAGAAGTATTAATGAAGAGTTTTATTATAAAAATACAAATGCGTATACAAAAGCTCAGGGTTCGCATGATATATATCAATTGATATATATCGGATATATATCATGATATATTATATCAATTGATATTTATGCTTGATATATATATTTAATAACCTAACCAAGAGCATGTCAGGACATGTCTAAGGAGGGTTCCGTAAGTATAAACGCGTAATATGCTTTTTTTTTAATTACTCCAAAAGTTACTGTCCGATTTGGTTCACAATAGTTTTCCTTAAGAGTTTTTAGCATGATCTATCAGCATGGAAATTTGCAAGTTTCTATCTCCTATAGTTTAAAAATGCTAGGGGGGGGGACCAACTTACAAACTACTTTGGAGGCCGATTACTCGAAACTGGTCAACTTTATAAAAAAGTAACGTATAAAACCTTGCCTTTATTTTAAAAGACCTATTCTACGATACCCCACACGATGGGTAGAGTGAAAAAATATTTTTCATCCCCACTTCACATGTATGTGTATGTCACCACCCCTAAAATATGAAATTATTATTTTTTTATAACCCCTAAACCGTGATCTATACACAATCTATAACTGCACCAAATTTCATCAATTTATATTCATAATTACAGGAGCTAGAGGCGCGGACAGACAGACAGACAGATAGACAGACAGACGGACAGAGCGAAACTATAAGGGTTCCTGTATTACGGAACCCTAAAAATGTAAAATAATGTTTTAAATGTAAAAAATCTTAAATCAAGTCATAGTCTAAATACACAGGTCTTATTTTCCGAGAGTTTCACAAGCCTAGGTCATCAAAATCTTGCTATTTGACACGACATTAACTAATCATAGCCGTCGACGCGGCTTGTAACTTAGGCTTATGACACCCACGTGACCCCCTGTTTTCGGAAGAAAATTCCTTGTTTGTTATTATACTATTGTTATACCATTTATGCCATGTGTCAAATTAATTCGAATGATAAAATTAATATACTTTTTTTTTCTCCTGGTTATAAACAAAAGTCATTTTATGGATTTAAGACTTAAGTAAATTGATACTCAGAAGTATCTATCGTTGATTTTTAATTTATTTGAAAACTTTGAATATCAATTATAAATAAATGAGTTTAATTTTACTTCCCTATCTTCAAATTATCAGACACAAATTTTCAACTATTACGAAAAAACATATCAGAGTATGAAATTTGTATGTAATTTTGAAAATATCAAAAATATCGGATATATATATCAAAAATATTTTGATATTTATATTATACTGATATTTTGATATTTATTATAAATATCGGAAATTCTTATTAATACGAGATGATGACATGCAGTCTCTCACAGCACATGTAGTATGAACCATTGTAAATAAGTACCTACATACAACTCAAACGAAACACTGTCGCAAACCACTTAAACAATCAAATTAAAAAGCGTCAACCCCGGCTGACGTGTCCCAAGCGAGTGTATGGCAGCTTGGGCTCGCTACCGCCCCTCTCTCACCCCGCACGCCCCGCACGATTGCTCTGTCTAGACGTGTCCGTTGGACGACTGTACGTTCTATAGGCTGTGATGGAACTCTATGTTCCGGGAGCGGATAGTTTTTAATTGGAAATTTACTCCTCTTTCAGAATCTTGTATGTATTTGAAATTTCTTAAATATTATTATTTTATGAAATATTGGCAAAAAACGAAATGCAATTTTTTTCATCTTTATTTGTTCATAACTTTTGCAATTTTTAATGTGCTATTACACGCTTTTAGAACAATTTTCTAGGCATTATTCCGGATCCGATGAGCTATCACACATAATTTTAAGAGCAGTATCTCTATTTTAGACCATTTTCAACTTGTCGAGTTAAATATATATAACTATAAATCGCTATAAATCGCTCTTCAAAATACTTACTAACATAGTGATAATTTTGTTAGTAACAAATACTATGGATTTGTGTAGTCCGAAAAAAAGATCTATTTATTAATCTATTTAGCGCATCCCAATAAAAGCTTGTTTTTTAAAAAAGTTTTTTACTTTTAATTTATTAACGTTACGGACGTTTTTTGCCGACTTGGGCACAACTAGGGTACCCCTCCGCAACGCCCCATATGGAACTTTCGTTCCAAAACCTTTGTCATATTTTGATATGCAGTAAAAGGCATCCTTTCCCAAGAGGATAGTTCAGCAAAAATAATACATAGGTAGGTAAGTGCTAAAAAAATATTACTTTTATCACCATTGAGTTTAGAATAAACAAAGTGCCTGCAATCTATTTGACTAGATATCAAAGATATTATCAAGGTACAGTATAAAAACCGAGGATCATTTTGCATAGGTACTAGAATCAATTATTTATTTCTCGCGATGAATTTCAAAAAGATATTTCTTTTCTCCTTAGCGTTTGTTCTTTTACTAACTTACACTGCTGCTGCACCTTCGCCAAGATGGAAGTTTTGGAAGAAAGCTGTAAGTATAGTATAGATTATTACTAGGTACCTACCTAATTAGGTACCTGTATTTGTTGATTTTTATGTCAAAACATTCCATCATCATGAATTAATACCTATTCCATCTGGCACATTTTTCTACCACTGAATGCGATTCATTTTGTCAGGAATTAGGTTCCTACTTATTTTTCAACAAAAGCCAACTTGAACGTGAGCTCTATAAAATATTGTTTAAGTAACTACCTACCTATTAGGATATAGTGTGTTAATTATATACATATTATGATGCTTAAGCTTATATAATCAACTTTAAAAATAAAAAGTTTGAGTACCTACCTACCTAGATAAATTAATAGGAATAAGATCTATCTGGAATAAGAATTACCTATTGAATACTTTTTAGTTCATTTTAAGAATGTTACTCGTATTGCTTGTGCTTTGGATGACGATTTATATTTTATGTTTAACACCTTCAATGCGTTAGCCTATTTCGTTAACTTTCAGTTGGAACTGTTTCAGGCATCCTAGATCTGTTTGTAAACTAGTCCATGCAGCGTCATTGGATCGATAGATCTGTTCGACATACTTTAAATTTTAGAGCAATAAAAATTAGCCTGTTCTTCGTCGTGGTTTAATCTGTATGTGTGCCAAATTTAATTAAAATCGGTTCAGTAGTTTCGGAGCCCTTTCATTACGAACAGACAAAACTTTCCTCTTTATAATATTAGTATAGATAATGCATATTTATTAGCCAAGTTTATAATATGCAATTTACTTGCTGGAGGTAATCATTTCAATTAATTTTAATGTACTGATATATTTTCAACTAGCTTTTGCCCGCGGCTTCGCTCGCGTGAAATTCGAAAATCGCGTAAGCCTCCTTTGGGATCATGATGTTTTCCAAAGACTAAAAGTTGCCTCCCTGGTAAAATATATTCAAATCGGATTAGTTTTCGTATTAAAGTAATAAGTTTGATACAAAATCTTACCCACTCCTTTGTTCCCTTAGAGGGGTGGGGGGAAAAATTTTATACACCAGATGTTAAGTTGGAAGAAGACAAATATATCTGCGAAAACCGCATGCAAATCGGATCAGTAGTTTTCGTGTGATGCCGGAACAAACATAGTTACAGACAGACAGAAAGACAAAAAAACTAACCACATTTTTGGCTTCTATAGCATGTTAAGTTGGAAAACACAGTAAATAATATGAGGTGAGTCCATTAAAGAAAAAAGTTTGATACAAAATCTGACCCCCTCTTTGGTCTCCTTAGAGGGGTGCGGGGGGGGGGGGTTTAAATACCAGATGAAACAGTTGGAAGAAGACAAATATATTACCTGTGAAAACCGTATTCAAATCGGATGAAAACCGTATTCAAATCGGATCAGTAGTTTTCGTGTTAAATTAAAAAGTTTGATACAAAATCTTACCCCCTCCTTTGTTCCCTTAGAGGGGTGGGGGGAAAAAATTTTATATACCAGATGTTAAGTTGGAAAACACGGTAAATAATATGAAGTGAGTCCATTAAAGAAAAAAGTTTGATACAAATTCTGACCCCCTCTTTGGTCCTCTTAGAGGGGTGGGGGGAAAAAATTTATACACCAGATGTTAAGTTGGAAGAAGACAAATATATCTGCGAAAACCGCATTCAAATCGGATCAGTAGTTTTCGTGTGATGCCGGAACAAACATATAGATAGACAGACAGACAGACAGACAAAAACTAACCACATTTTTGGCTTCTATAGCGATGTAGTGACACCCCCCGCTTATTATTTTTTGAATATCTTTAATGTACAGAATATTCATTTCTACAGTTTTATTATATTATGTATGTATAGATAAACTTGTCAACATACCTCTTGAAAAATTAATAAAAAAAAAAAATCTTTTCTACATTATGTCTGCGTAGAACGGATAAATTATCGATAAAAATAACGATAAAATAATATAATTTTTATTTAAACTGATTATAATATTGTACTCTTTCTAGTAGATTAATTATAGAAAATTAAGAATTGTTTCACTTTTCACTTTTTCACACATGCCAAAATCAAAAGCATCTTCATAGGCCGCTTCATAATGGTGAAAATAATATTATGTAACTACAATTAATAAATAATAATTAACTGTAATAGTATTACGAGCATATTTTAATATTATAAAATTGGCAATTCAATTATTATTGATAAAATCGCATTTGTAGTAGATATGAGCGCCGCGCCGGCGCGCCGCCGCCGCCGACGATTTTGCCGCGCCGCCGCCGCCGCGAAAATCTATCGGCGCGCCGAGTGAGCGAGAGGGATAGTCATAGTGTGTAATTTCAGTTAGTGACTATGAGCCTATATTACCCAAGTCATATAATCTACATTCTATACTAATATTATAAAGCTGAAGAATTTGTTTATTTGAACGCGCTAATCTCAGGAACTTCTGATTCGAATCGAAAAATTATTTTTGTTTTGGATAGTCCATTTGTCGAGGAAGATTTTAAGCTATATAACATTACGCTACAACCGATAGGAGCGAAGCATCAGTGAAAAATGTTGCAAAAACGGGGAAAATCTATACTAATATTATAAAGCTGAAGAGTTTGTTTGTTTGTTGGTTAAAACGCGCTAATCTCAGGAACTACTGGTACGAATTGAAAAATTATTTTTGTGTTGGATAGTACATTTATCGAGGAAGGCTTTAGGCTATATAACATCATGCTAAGCTCAATACGAGCGGAGCACCAATCAAGAATGTGACAATCGTTTTTTTTTCCTTTTGAGAGCTTACGCTGCGTACGCTGCGGAAACGGTTAAAGTTTCGATAAAATTATATATGACAGAATTGTTCCTCTTTAAAAGTTCTAAAAAAAGTCCGCGACCGTATATGTCTATCTTAAGGTTGACTCACTATAACCTTTTTATGCTAACCAAATTTATCCTAAAAGTAAGCATTATTTGTGAAGGTGTTTTCATATACATGATATTAATCCTTATTCAAGTAAATACGTTATTCATTACAAGTATTTAGTCTAGAAGAAATTTGCCGTTAACATAATTTGATTTCAATGAGTATTTTAGAAGATATTGCAGTAATAAAATCACGAAGTATAGATACAAGGAGTCCGAACGGTATAGGAATTAGGATGAACGGTATAGGCTTTTCCATAGTATTCATGTACACAATAATAAACCCAGATCTTAGTTCTCTTTTCTGCCACTGGCTGCGCTAGAATTTAGGACGTACCGATGCTATTGTGGCGGACCAATAAGTGCACAGTCCTGAATCGTGCTTGGTACTTCATAAAAAATGGCGCGCTCTACCGGAAAAAATCTGTCCCCTAAATTGAGACCATTATTTTAACATTACGTTCGGATTCCTGGTATCTATACTTCGTGAATAAAATAATCAAGCGCGCAATAATAATGTACGGTGCGTGGCGGGAAGTCGTGAGGTGGAAGCGCTTCTCCTTCTATGTAAATGAAGTCGCGGGTAAATTTTAGCGATATCCGAAAGTAAGTGAGCAAATGCGCATCAGTAGCCACTGGGCTAATGTAATCAGCACTGCAGAAATTCGTCGAAAATTGGTGCAAAAATTTCAAGCTAACAGTCAACGCTAATAATACAGTCTTGATACCCTACACAAAAAAGAGGAAGTTGGAGGGACTAAAACCCCCAACACTCTTCGGGAGAACTACCACGTTTGCAAGCGAGGTCAAATATCTTGATAAGGATTACTTCGAATAAGTACATCGAGGACAATATGAAATGTGTTCTGGGGTTCTGTCCGAGACTTGTCAGCTCTAAATGAGGCCTTTGGTTGAAGGCAATGCTATGCATGGTTATACACAGTTATAGTGAGGCTGATTGTCACTATTGCGAAGTGTGATATGCCACACTACGCCAAAAAGCTGTACAGGTCAACTATATCAAAACATGGGCTTGCCTGTCTCAAATCACGGGTGCGCCCACCGCTTCACTTGAAGCCCTGATTCACCTGACTCCATTTCCTCTGCTTATTCATATTATAGAGGCTAAGAAGGTTGTTCTCAGGGCCATGACGGCAAGTAGGATGAAACAAGCCTCCACTCTACTTGGACAACTGCAACAATCTCTTCTTGAGAGAGAGATAACTTCTAGGGAGGACTGGGTCCCAATTAAGAAACAAACAAACTGGGTCCCTTAAGAACAATTTAGTTCACGGACAGATCTAGGAAAGACAACCGGTATAGCGCTAGACTACGGGGGTAACTATGTAACTATGTAACCCAACAAATAAAAGTATTTTATAACTACGAATGAACTACCCTTTTTTCTAACCAAGTACAAACTTCAATCCTTTCAAGGTCACGCCGCCGACGCCGCCGCCGCCGACCCAAAAAAGCCGGCGCACCGCCGCCGACCTATCACTCATCGGCGATCATATCTATAATAATAATAATAATAATAATATCTATGGACACCACGTCAATCTGGCCCCGTGCTAAGTATCCGAAGAACTTGTGTTACAGGTACCAGACAACGGGAAGTATATTTAATACTTTTATACTATACATATAATATTTAAGATTTTTATTATATTATACACATATTTAATACACATCCATGACCCAGGAACACAGAAAAACTTTTTGTTCCGTCGGCAGGATTCGAACCTGCGACCTCCGGCTTCAGCACCAAAGCGCTGAACCACTGAGCCACAGAGGTCTTCATCTAATTTGTAGTAGTATATATTGTATTGCAACTGCACTTAAGCCACTTGTGATATTAATAATTACTCTTTGCTTAAGCTCTGCACTAGAAAAACTGACCTTAAATCTAATGCGTCTATCAGGTCATCGGGTCGAAAGGACCAGTTATCCGCACTAGATGAAAAAAAAAACTTGCTTGTCGGTATCAGAACCAATCGACCCGATACGTTTTTATTGTAAAAAGTTACATTATTTAACGAGAAAATTATGTTACAGTAGTTATCTGTCTCTTTTCTACTCCTAAGCAAACTGAAGATATTGGTCCAGCACCAGCGTTAAGAACAGTATTTTCTATGCCGCTCCGGCGGCAAGTTCACGATTGGATATATTAAACCTGATAACGCAATGAACGTGTTTAAAATAATTAAATAAGGTAGTGCTTACCTATTTGTTTGAGGGACTTAAAAAAAGTAAAAGTCACTTTTAGATGTCCCTATAAATTTCAAGGAGTTCCCACGATTCCTAAACAATCCCTTCATCAAGTCTGCCATATTTTAGTGACAACAAGTACTTATAAGTAAAAAAAGAATTAAAAGTAAAAAAGAAAGTAAGAAAATAATTGAATAATAATCGCGAAGGAGCGTTTTCACATTGCACGGTGCAACATCGCATGTCGCATATAAAAAAAATTCTAAATGATTATGATTAACATTGGGTGAATTACAACCACAGGACGATCTCAAGTCTCTAGTTATTATAAAAATAAAATTACTCGATTCCGTACCTAATGCGTAAGAAAAAAACTAAAAAGAAAATAGGTAAGTAGATACTAAAAAGTGTAGCAGGTACATAGATATATAATATTAAAAAGAGGAGTAGGTACCTATGTAAGTCTCGATTAGGTAATCGACTACTCTACCTAACGGAGATTAAATAAAGTCGCGAAACTGGACTTTCTTGTTTTTTTATTTTCAGTTTTTACATGCATATTACATTACCCTCCGTTGCGTCGCGCAGTCGGGTAAAAAATTGCATTCTGCCACCTATTACCGGCCAAATTTCATGCTTCTCAAATCTCGTAAAACAGTACTGAAAGTTTTTGCTTCACGTATTAATATTATAATTATGCATTGTTTCAGGAGAAGGTTGGGCAGCACATTCGCGATGGAATCATCAACGCCGGTCCAGCGGTGGCCGTGGTGGGACAAGTGGCCAGCCTGGGCTAGTGACGATATGAGGACTTCATACATAGGCTTATAAAGTCAAATAAATTTTTTTAAATTCAAAGTTGGTATTTTTATACACTTTCCGAACGTCGGGAACTAGCCCGGCGAGAAGAACCGGCATAAGAAACTCGCGCGGAGCCATCTTTTATCAACCTGAAATCATAGAACTTTAAATTAAAAAAAAAAAGCTTAAAGTTTTAAATATACCAAATAAAATAATTCTACTACCTAAACTTAAAAAATATGTTTTGTTTTATTTTATCGAACCACAAAATGTGTCTGAAGATAGAATCTACAATAAACTCCGAATTGATTGTGATAAACCTGCTATAGCGTTCCATAATTCCATTAGGTAGGTATACAAACTACAGATTATTAAACACCTACCTAATTATTAAGCACTAGCTTTTGACCGCGACTTCGTCCGCGTGGAACAGTTATTTTGGGATATATCGCTAAAATTTACCCGCGACTTCATTTACGTAGAAGGAGAAGCGCTTCCGACAGTTCCGACTGTCCGCCGCGCGCCGTACATTACTATTGCGCGCATGATTATTTTATTACTGCGATATCTTCTAAAATACTCATTAAAATCAAATTATGTAAACCGCAAATTTTTAGGGTTCCGTAATACTTAAGGAACCCTTATAGTTTCGCTCTGTCCGTCTGTCTGTCTGTCTGTCTGTCTGTTTGTCTGTCCGCGCCTCTAGCTCCTGTAATTATGAATATAAATTGATGAAATTTGGTGCAGTTATAGATTGTGTGTAGATCACGGTTTCGGGATCATAAAAAATAATAATTTTATATTTTAGGGGTTGCTCTCCATACATGTAATATTTTTTCACTATACCCCATGGTGTGGGGTATCGTAAAATAGGTATTTCAAAATAAAGGTAAGATTTCATACATTACTTTTTTATAAAGTTGACCATTTTCGAGTAATCGGCCTCTAAAGTAGTTTGTAAGTTGGTCCCCCCCCTTAGCATTTTTAAACTATAGGTGATAGAAACTTGCAAATTTCCATGCTGATAGATCATGCTAAAAACTCTTTAGGAAAATTATTGTGAACCAAATCGGACAGTAACTTTTGGAGTAATTAAAAAAAAGCATATTACGCGTTTATAGTGTAGGTACGAAACCCTCCTTAGACATGTCCTGACATGCTTTTGGTTAGGTTATTTCTAAATTAAATGCTTGTAATGAATAACGTATTTAATTGGATAATTATTAATATCATCTTTATGAAAACACCCTCACAAATAATGCTTAATTTTAGAACAAATTTGGTTAGCATAAAAAGGTTATTGTGAGCCAACCATAAAAGATAGACATAATATTATACAGTCGCGGCCTTTTTTTAGAACTTTTAATGGGAAAGAGTTCAGTCATACATAATTTTAGCGAAACTTTAACCGTTTCCGCAGCGTACGTAGCGAAAGCTCTCAAAACATTTTTGATTGGTGCTCCGCTCGTATTGAGCTTAGCATGATGATATATGTATAGCCTAAGTAATGGACTTGGATAGTCATACACAAATATAATTTTTCAATTCGAACCAGTAGTTCCTGAGATTAGCGCGTTCAAACAAACAAACAAACAAAAAAAAAACAAACAAACTCTGCAGCTTTATAATATTAGTATAGATTTTAACGTCCACCTTCGTCTCCGCTTCCAATAATATTCTCAGGAAAACAAGAAAATTTTTCGTTAGTTTTGCATATATTGCCTTATGCCTACGATGCTGAGTTTAAAAATCCTATATTTATTAGATGGCAGCCATCTTTATTTTCGCCCATGAAATTGGCGGGGCTGTAAAACTCACCCTATTCGCCGGGACATAATAAACGTGTCCCAACGACCCTCTTTCATCCCCACGCGAACAATTTAATAGTTTTTCATTACTCAAGTAGACAGCCATAAAAAGAATACGAACGGAAAGAAAATTGCACGTCTTGCATAATACTTTTGCCTAGTGTTTATGGGAGCCATACATTTTACGTCACATCAAATTAGAGTTCGGGATTATTGCTTAGAATTCCTTTTATTGTGGTGTCATAAAGCCACTCATAAAATTCGTAGGTATAGGAATTCTAAATGTTCAATACATTTAAAGGAAGATAAGAGTACAACACCTTGCAAGTTACTATACCAGATTTTAAAGTGACGTTACGTTGTTTGTTTTCAATGCAATAAGTCCTATCTAAAATAACAATCATTAATCAATACGATAATATTAAGATGAACGATGTAATTCGTCTATAAATACGAACTACATCGTTCATCTACTAAAGAGAACTAAAGTTATACATTGCTCAAAGACAGACGTCAGACGGTCGATGGAGCTGACAAGTATTACAGTGGAGACCACGCTTAGACTGTAGTGTAGGATGGCCTGCGGCACGATGGATCGACGATTTGAAGAAGGTGGCTGGCAGCGGATGGATGAGGGCTGCCCAAGATGGGGATGGTTGGCGCTCATTGGGGGAGGCCTACATCCAGCAGTGAACGCGATGTAGGCCTCCCCCAACATCATGATATTGATTTTTTTTTTTTTTTATAAAACAAGGGGGCAAACGAGCAAACGGATCACCTGATGGAAAGCGATTACCGTCGCCCATGGACACCCGCAACATCAGAGAAGTTGCAAGTGCGTTGCCGGCCTTTTAGGAGGGAATACGCTCCCTTCTTGAAGGTTTGCAGGTCGTAGTGGTCCGGAAATACTGCTGGCGACAGTTCATTCCAGAGTTTTACAGTACGCGGCAGAAAGCTTCGGGTAAAGCGCACGGTGGAGGACTGCCACTCATCAAGGTGATGAGGATGATAAATATTTTGTCGCATGGAACGGTGGCGAAAAGTTGCAGCAGGTATAAGTCCGAACAATTCCTCGGAGCACTCCCCGTAATATAACCGATAGAGGATGCAGAGCGATGCTACATCTCTACGTAGCTCTAAGGAGTCAAGCCTGTTTGAAACACTATGGCAGTCGACAATTCGAGCGGCCCTACGTTGAATACGATCCAGAGGGAGAAGCTGGTACTTTGGCGCCCCTGCCCAGAGATGAGAACAGTATTCCATGTGAGGCCGAACCTGCGCCTTATAGAGTTGTAGGCGTTGGATCGGACTGAAATACTGCTTTGACCTGTTCAGAACACCAAGCTTCTTGGAGGCTAACTTGGCCTTGCCCTCCAGATGATATCGGAACTGGACCTCGCTCGATATGTTAACACCAAGTATTCCAATGTTGGAGGAGACAGTTATGGGTATGCTTTCAAAACGAGGACATACGACCATTGGTAACTTTTTAGCGGTGAACGCGCAAACTTGTGTCTTAGAGGGGTTGAATTGGACTAAGTTAAGTCTACCCCATTCAGAGACCTTCTCTAATGAATTTTCAATTTGAGAGACAAGTTTGTTTCGACTCTCAATGACATTTTGCCGAGAGATATTCGCGTGGCCGGTATATAAGGCATCACCCGTGCTGTCATCTGCATAGCAATGAATGCCATTGGTTTGTAACATATCATTGATATGCAGTATGAACAAGGTAGGTGATAGCACACAGCCTTGTGGGACACCAGCATCAACAGACAGAGTATCTGAGCATTCACCGTCGACTACGACCCTTATGCTTCGGTCTGCTAAGAAACTCGTGACCCACTTGCATAATTTCTCGGGGAGCCCATAGGAAGGAAGCTTCGAAAGAAGCGCTTTGTGCCAAACCCGATCAAAGGCTTTCGCTATGTCCAAACTTACAGCCAATGCCTCTCCCTTAGACTCGATCGCCTGTGCCCAACGATGAGTTAGGTACGTCAGCAGATCACCAGCCGAGCGACCTTTACGGAACCCGTACTGTTTGTCGCTTAGTAACTGCTGACCGTCTAAGTATCGAAGGAGCTGTCTATTAATAATGGACTCCATTATCTTCGAGAAGAGAGAGGTTATAGCGATTGGTCTGTAGTTGGAAGGATTGGAGCGATCGCCTTTTTTAGGGATCGGGTGCACCAAAGCTGTCTTCCAAGATGCTGGGACTGTGCCATAGGAGTAGGAGAGCCGAAAAAGACGCGTTAAGACCGGTGCCAACTCTGGAGCACACACTTTCAACACTATAGGAGGGATTCCGTCAGGCCCACTCGACTTTTGGGTATCAAGGGAACGGAGAGCAACTCGCACTGAGCGCTGATGGAACCGAATATCCGACATGATGCTCTTGCATCGCGGTATAGTCGGCGGTTCCTGCCCCCCGTCATCCAGGGTCGAGTTGGACGCAAAGAGCTTGCCAAGAAGTTCAGCTTTCTCTTTTGCGTCATGTGCCAACGAGCCATTTCCTACGTGTAGGGATGGAAGAGATGGCTTACAGAAATTCCCTTCGATAGCTTTGGCGAGAGACCAGAATGCACGGGTTCCCGAAGGGAGACGCTCGAGTCTCTCGCCAATTCTACTGATGTGCTGTTTCTTCGCCCAAGCGATCTCTCTTTTGAAGGACCTAGAGGCAAGGTTGTACTCCTTTTTAAGTTTGCTGGTGTTTAAATCCTGTGCTGACACTGCATTAGCCCAGGTTTGGTAAGCTTCCTGCTTCCGGCGAGAAGCTTTTTTGGAAGATGAAGCAAACCAGGGACGGAATCTGCTGCCAGTAGGGACCACAGAGGACGGAATGAAAAGTTCCATTCCTTGTAGCACCACGTTGGCAACAGAGTTGGCAGCGGCGTCAGGATCATCCGGCGAGAAGCACGCCTGCCTCCAGGGGTAGGAAGCAAAAAATGACCGCATCCCATCCCAATCTGCTAACTTGTAGTGCCACACACGACGGTATTTAGCAACACGCTGTCGCAACGCGCTCGTGAGTTGCACAGAACTGCGGACAAGGCAATGATCCGATGAGCCAAGTGGTGCGGCCACGGATACTTGGTAGCCGTCCGGATGTGACGTCAGCAGAAGGTCCAACAGGGAAGGAATCTGACCATCCACATCTGGAATTCGCGTAGGCGCAGTAACCAGTTGTGTAAGGTCATATGCAAGGGCAAAGTCGCAGGCAGATCTCCCCGCATGATCAGTTTTACTGGAATTGAGCCAGTCGGCGTGGTGGGCATTAAAATCGCCAAGTAGTATGATCTCTGCGGATGGGATCTGCCGCTGCATGAAGTCTGTAGCCATTTGCAGATGCTCAAAGAGTCGGTCTATTTCGGGATCACCGCTATGGGACCTATAGAGGCACGCATAGACGCGGGGATGGTCGTCGCACTCTATGCGGAGCCATAAGATTGAAAGGTCCCTAACTTCAAGATTGCTGAGGCGGCGAGAGCTGATATCATCTCTGACGTACACACACACTCCAGCTTTAGGCAGAAAAGAGTGCTCAAGATTATACCCAGGGTGGGAAAGGTATGATGTGTCAGCCGGAGACGATATCTGCGTCTCGGTTAAGAAGAGCAACGCCGGCTTTGCTGTCTCAAGATGGTAATGGACGGCATTGAGGTTTGAATGTAGTCCCCTGATATTGCAGAAGTCCACTTTCAATATCTCAGGGGGTGCCTTAGCACGTTTGCTCTTGCCCCGTGCAGATTGGAGCGCAGTTTTGCCCCCCCCAGAATACGAGGGGCAGCCTAGACGTCCACGCTCAGGTCCAGGGGCGCCTGAGCGTGGACGTCCAGAGAGGGATTCTCCAACGCAGTTGGTACCCTCCTGGGGTAACAAATTAGTTTTCAACTGCGGCATCATAGGGGGGTAGGGGGATTGGGCCTCCGGTAAACTCACTCACTCGGCGAAACACAGCGTAAGTGCTGTTTCACGCCGGTTTTCTGTGAGGCCGTGGTATTTCTCCGGTCGAGCCGGCCCATTCGTGCCGAAGCATGGCTCTCCCACGGACAATGATGAATCAATACCTACATCTAATAAAATCGTAACTGATCGCTGTCTGTACGTGGAATATATGTAAGAAAAACTATAATAGGAGGGCTTTGAACGAAATAGAACCCGAAACGATGATTATTAGAATTTTTGCTTGTTTGTCCATTTGTATGTCAGAACCTCCAGACTGGATTTGATGAAATTTGGTATAATAGTAGTTAAGGTTCTGAATTAATAAACAGGCTACCTTTTATCGCGGACATGAAATGGAACTTCATGCATAAGGTGCAAACCTTTTTTAACTGTTTCTGTCTACATTACATTTCTACAGCTTGCGTCTACGGCTTCGTAACTGTAGATGAGAATGAATGAAGTCAATGTGAATATTCTACAATGCCAATAGGCAATATCTGAGAGAGTTTACCACATACCTACCTATTGCAATAAAATATGGAGGTCTGTCCATCTACCCTAACGTGAAATCAACATAAGCATATTAGGTATGTGAATTGTGAAGTATGAATAGTATGTATTAATATCTCGTTTGTTGTACGGGAGCCCCCCCATAAATATTTTATTCTGTTTTTAATATTTGATATTATAGCGGCAACAGAAATACTTACATCCTCTGTGAATTTTAACAGTCTAAATAGTACCGAGCTATCACAGCTCACGAGATACAGCCTGATGAAAGACAGACAGACGGACCAACGGCGAAGTCTCACTAATAGGATCCCGTGGCTGTTAACCTTTGGGTACGGAATCCTACAATCAGCTACGCTTCATTTTCATTTGCAGCAACCTTAGATGCTCTAAGGCAGCAACCAGCAACACTAAGAAAGCTGGGATGTGATTGGTTAAATCTCGAAGGTTGAGAAATTTTAATAATCATAATACTTAATCGAAGTCATTTAGATACCTATATTATAGGTATTATATTATAATACTTATTATCAATAGTTAAACGTGGCACATAAGGGTCTATTTCACAATTCTTCTTCTTCTTTCTCTTCTTATATACGTAGGCGGGATGATAAGTAACTAGCCTAATAAGAAAAGACTTAACTTTTCCGTAATAAAAATTAATATTATTTTTCGACATAGTCTCCGTGAACCTCTACGCACTTATTCCATCATCGTTCTAAAGCAGTAATGCCTTCCATAAAATGATTTCTTTCGAGGCCTGCAAAATACTCTTCTACAGCAGCTATGATCATCATTTGTGGCAAATTTCTGTCTGCCCAAAGTTTTGAGCTTAGGGAATAAGTGGAAGTCTGATGGCGCTAGATCAGGCGAATAAGGTGGGTGGGGCAGCAAATCATACTTCAATTCGTTGATTTTTGCCATAGCTTTAACACATGTGTGAACCCTAGCGTTGTCTTGGTGGAAGATGACTTTTTTTCGCCAAACCTGGTCATTTTTGCTGAATACATTGATGAAGCTTATCTAGAAGATGAGCGTAGTATTCTCCATTAATTGTTTGACCTTTAGGAAGGTAATCTATCATCAAGATCCCATCTGCATCCCAAAAGACGGAAGCCATCACTTTACCAGCCGACTTTACAGCCATGGCTTTTTTGGAGCCGGGCATCCCGATTGAGTCCACTGTTTTGATTGAGTTTTTGATTCTGGCGTGTAATGATGAACCCATGTTTCATCTGTTTTACAAATCGACATAAAAAATCGGCCTTATTACTCCGAAAATGGTCCAGACATTCTTTTGAGTTTTGCACCCGAATCCTTTTTTGATCGTGCGTAAGCAATCGCGGCACCTAACGGGCCGATAACTTTTTCATATTTAATTCCTCACTTAGGATATGATGTACCCATTATTTTGAGATACCTGTAGTGTCAGCTATTTCAGATAACTTCAATCGTCGATCTGCTAAAACCATATCATGTACTTTCACGACCATTTCCGGAGTCGTGACGCTTTTTGGACGTCCGGGGCGGGCTTCATCTTGGACACATGCACGACCGCGTTTAAACTCACCCACCCAGTTTTTTACTGTGGCATAAGAAGGAGCACATTCACCCAAAAAATTATTTAACTCGTCATAGATATCTTTCCCCTTCATGCCATTAATATGAAGAAAATTGATCACCGCTCTAGTTTGTTCAATTTTATCCATTTTGAAAACAGTTGACGAAATATATTTTCAAATGGCAAAAAAATCAATAAAATTTTCACGCCACCAAATTCAAATTTAGAACACAGGTGGCCAGAGATTTTTTTTTTGTTTAATTCGACCCGGTCGGGACAGGCAAAGGAAGCGTTGCCCATACAGCCATTTCTATGTTTTCTCTATTTATTGAATGATAGTGAAGGCCGAAGCCAATTCTTTTATAATACCCATCTGAAATGGAGTTTTCATCAGGCCGAAGCCATTTCTCATGTTTCGAGTTTTGATAGTATTTTATTGTCCCTTTTTCAATTTGACATATTGTCGCAATAATTAAAGAAACAAGGTCGTCATTGGTCATTGTCTTCATCGTCTTGACGAGGTTTGGCTCTTGACCTCAAAGCTCTTGACAGATGCCTAGAAAGTCTGTTAAATAAATAGTTCAAAGTTATGTACATTAATTAAATAATATTTTATTACTAAAACTAAGAAAAACGAGATGAAAAGTAAATATGAAAGAGAATTATTTACAACCACAAAGTACATACATACATACATAAAATCACGCCTTTTTCCCGTTGGGGTAGGCAGGACCGCCTCTTTCCCGTAGGGGTAGGCAGAGACCACTTCTTTCCACTTGCTACGATCCTTACATACTTCTTTCGCTTCGTTCACTTTCATTCTTACTATCCATTCCTCCTCTTACATTCAACGTAGTCAAGCGTCTCTCCATGGTCCGCTTTTCGCCTCCGCGAGAAACGAGACGTGATGGGTGGCGAACCACATCGCCGCCATTTTGGATAATTAAATTATTTTTGAATATCCATTGCGTTTCCACGGATTGGTGGAGAGGATAGGAATAGGGAAAGGGAAGGATAGGTGGTGTGGAAAGGAAGATTGGTAAGTTAGAGTGGGAAATAGGGAATGTAGGATATTACCGCCCAGGAGGGCAAAGGATAGGACAGTAATAGCTAGGGAGCCGGGGTCGCATACCCGTATACTATACCACAACTACCGGACAGGTAAGTTGGGAAGAGTATCCCATGACATAAGTACCTTTAGTAAACCATGGGACTGACAACTCCTGTTTAATCTTAGAATACCATTTTCCTTTAGTTTCCATGGTCTGTTTCCAAAAATTTGTAAATTCGATTTTAAAGGTTTCTTTTATTTTGACTAAAACATCAGATTCTGGAAGGCATATTATGTTTTTAATACAATGCTCCTGAGAACAAGTGGTTATAGCTCTTGCTAAAAAATCAGCCTGTTCATTTCCCTTAACACCAATATGTGACGGTGACTAGACTAAAACTATATTTTTTTTGTTTAATGTTGTTAATTTTGTATATTTTTCTCTAATATCATGGATAATATAGTTAGTTGTAGCACAAAATTTGGGGTTATTTAAGTTTTGAAGAACGCTAAGACTATCAGACACTATAATCCATTTATCATAAACTTGAGTTTCGATATACTCTAATGCAGACAGAACTGCTAAACACTCAGCAGTAAAAAATACTTGTTAAATTTGGAAGCCTAATACCATATCCTTTCTTATCCTGTTTAATATATATGGCTGCTGATACCGCCTCAGAAGTCTTTGAACCATCAGTATAGACTTGTTGATAACCGACTAGGTTACTTAGTAAAAGGTAGACTTCTTCTTTGCACTTCAAAGAATTATCAATTACAATTTTTAGTGGAAAATATTTAGAGCTAAATGTGCTCATATAGCAAGGCCATGAGTCACTTTCATATAAGTTATAGTCTTGCTTTATTTTTACAATTTCAGGTAGGTAATGTAATAAAATAGAGGAAGAAGAACCACTCTGCAATTTTACAAGAAGAGGATGATTTTTAATGGATGAAATTCTCAACAAAAACCTGTATATTAAATATTTAAAGCGAATTTTCAAAGGAGGGATGTTACATTCAACCTGCATTGATATTATGGGTGTGGAACACAAGCACAATCCGTAAGCACCTATTTTGAACTTTATCTAGTCTATCAACAAAATGTGGAATAGAGGCAAAGCATACATAACCATATTCAAAGTGGCTTCTTACAATAGCCTTGTAAAGAATTAATAAATTTTTTGGATCAGCTCCCCAATATGTGCCTGCTAAAGACTTTAATATATTGCAAGCCTTTAAAGCCCTGTTTATTAAGTAATCAATATATTTATTAAATTTGAAGGAGTTCTGAAAAATCACACCTAAGAATCTAACAGTTTTGTCAACTGCTAACTTACTATCTCTATGTTGTAGGACAATGTTTGTTGTTTTGATAGGTTTTTTTGAAAAAACTAAAACTTTGCTTTTTTCAGAACTGATGTCGAAGCCCAGATCATCATAATAGGCCTTAAGGCCGAGGAGAGCACCTCTGAGATTTTCAATAGCTGCAGGCAACTTGTCTGCAGTACAATATATAGTTAAGTCATCTACAAACTGGAGGTTAGTAATGTTTTGACCTAAGACAATATTTAACTTATGTATATACAAAATAAATAGTAAAGGACTGAGAATTCCACCTTGACTTATTCCTTTGTAGTAGTACCTTGGACCAATCAGTTTATTTTCAAATTTCACAAATAATTTACGACCACTAAGAAAATGATACACCCAATTTACCAATTTTTCAGGTAATTGTAAAGAAGTTAAAATAGTTGAAAGTTTTTCCAAATTGACATTATTATATGCGCCAACAACATCAAAGAAAATACCAACCAATATTGAATTACAAGACAGAGCATTGTGAATGTTCAAACAAAAATGACTCAAGCTCTCTCTAGCCGAACGGCCACGCCGAAAACCGAACTGATTACTAGGTAAAATATGATTTCTTTCAATAAAAAATTCCAGTCGCTGTTTAATAAGCTGTTCAAATATTTTGCCAACACAAGAACTTAAAGTTATCTATACAATATATAAAATCCTTTGTCCTGAATGACTGACGGATCAACGCACAGCCTAAACCGCTGATCGTAGAGATCTGAAACTTGCAGGGCTTGCTCTTTGTAATGCGTAGGGATCCGATAAGAAGGGATTTTTCAAAATTCGATTCCTAAGGGGGTGAAAAGGGGTAAAACAGTTTGTATGGGGCAACGTGATTCCTTGGTCCAATCTACTTCATATTTTGATGGAATTCGTGTATCATAGTTTATTGAAATTCGTCCGCTAACGGGAATAAAAAGGGAAAGAAAGTTGCTTGGGAGCGATTTGCTTTTAAGTTGATATAAATACTCCTTAGTGCTTTTGATATAAAGCTTCCCACACACAAGCGATCGATCGATTTAGTCTTTACAATTTAAACATTTACTGGGTTCGTAGTTGCAAGTAAATCGGTTTAGATAAAAATTAAATATAGTCTGAGATCCTAGGACCACCTTACTATACTTTTTATATGAAACTCGTATATATACGCGTAAATTTTGTTCCACTAGCTGGTAGGTCTTACACTAATCATTTTGTGTAATAGTTTGTCGTTAGCAATTTACTTTCAAATACGAATTATTTTCCAATTTGATCGAAGCCCGTGAGTGGGAAGCTTTATTTTTATTTTGACATAATATATTGTCATCATGTTGAAAAATAAATCTGACAAGAATGCCAAAGTTAAATTTGATGAAAATCTCTTTGAAAAACTAGGCACCTAAATATTTGCGATTGCTATATTAATAATCTATATTTCTAACCATATATCCATCCATCCATCCATCCATCCATCCAACAATCCTAATCAGCATCACAACAAATTTTAAATTATCATCTATCCATCCATCCATCATCTATATATCTAACTATTCTTCTATCTTTCTGTATACCTATCTATCCATCCATCTATCCATCTATCCGTCCGTCCATCCATCCATCCTAATCAGCATCCCAACAAACTTTAAATTCTCTTTAAAATTCTTCTATAACGAACTCTTGTCTTTTCTATCCATCCATCTATCAATCCACCCACCCACCCATCCATCCACCCACCCACCCATCCATCCATCCATCAACCAATAACATTACAAAACTTGCTGTTTGCTGGTGCTCCGCCCACGTAATCTATCTTTCTATCCATATATCCATCCATCCATCCAATGATCCTAATCAGCATCCCCAACAAATTTTAAATTATTATCCTTCCATCCATCATCTATATATCTATCTATTCTCCTATCTATCTATGTACCTATCTATCCATCCATCTATCCATCTATCTTTCCGTCCATCCATCCATTCATCCTTTCATCCTAATCAGCACCCCCAACAACTTTTAAATTAGGTAGTACTCTTGTCTTTTCCATTCATTCATCCATCGATCCATCCATCCATCCAGCCATCCATCCATCCAACCTTCAATCAATAACACTACTAAACTTGCTGTTTGCTGGTGCTCCGCCCGCGTAATCTATCTTTCTATCCATCCATTCATCCATCCATCCATCTATCCGTCCATCCATCCATCCAATGATCATAATCAGCATCCCAACAAATTTTAAATCCGTCCGTCCATCCATCCATCCTTGCGTCCGTCCATCCATCCAGCCATCCATCCATCCATCCATCAATCAATAACACTACTTAAGTTGCTCTTTGCTGGTGCTCCGCCCACGTAATCTACATTTCTATCTATATGTATATCCATCCATCCATCCATCCAACAATCCTAATCAGCATCCAGATATCCATTCATCATCTATATATCTGTCTATTCTTCTATCTATCTATATACCTATCTATCCATCCGTCCATGAACGAATAATTGGACGGATGGATAGATGGACATCCATCCATCCACCCATCCATCCATCCAACCATCTGGATGGATCCATCCATCAATCCTTATCAGCATCCCAAACAAATTTTATTTTTATTTACCGATTTTTGTATATTTTGTCACCTTCGCCTGTCGCCAACATATTGATTCGCTGCCTGAATTTGGCAGCGAATCAATATGTTGGCGACAGTATGCTCACGTGCAGTCGCCAACTTATTTGCCGATTTTTGTATATTTTGTAACCTTCGCCAGTAATTTAGTCGCCAACATATTGATTCGCTGCCAAATTCAGTAATATAGTATGTTCACGTGCAGTCGCCAACTTACTTCTTGGTCGCACGATTAATTATATCCCTTACAAATAACAAATATAGAGACGATGATTTTGTAACTCATACTGCAAGCAAACAAAAGTACCTTGGAATTATCCAAGGTGACTAGAGTTGACGACTTGACGAACGAAATGAAACACGAGGATTCTCTAAACGATATATTAGGTTGGGGAAAAAGTTTCTTCGCATTTTATATAAAAATTCAAAAGGTTTTTTTATAAAGTTTATTTACAAGTGACTAAAGTATATAGGTGCCATTTTGTTCGATAACTTATTGCCATCTTGTTGGTAGGTACATGATCCCATTGCTATAAATTTTTTGGGGCTTCTGATGAAAAAACTGCGACAAGTGGTTTTGGCAGTCCTCTTGTGATGTCAACCTGACACTGCCTAAGGAATTCTGCAGCGACCGAAACAGGTGGAAATCTGAAGGTGCAAGGTCAGGACTATACGGCGGATGCATTAACACCTCCCAGCCAAACTCCCGTAATTTTTTCTGAGTGGCTAAAGATGTGTGAGGTCTAGCGTTATCATGGTGAAAAACCACACCCCTTCTGTTGATTAATTCCGGCCGCTTTCTCTCAACTTCTTGCTTTAATCTCATCAGTTGTTCGCAGTACAGTTCAGAATTGATGGTCCTGCCTGGCGGTAACAGCTCATAATGAATAATGCCCTTCCAATCCCACCACACACACAGCATCAGCTTGTTGCGAGTTAACCCGGGTTTTGCCACAGTCTGTGAAGCCTGACCGGCCTTTGACCACGATCTTTTTCGCACGTTCTTGTCGTACGTGATCCACTTTTCATCACCAGTTATCAGCTTCTACAAAAATGGTTCGGTTTCATTACGTCGTAATAAAGAATCACAAATGAGTACACGGTTCATTAGGTTTCTTTCAGTGAGCTCATGAGGCACCCAAATATCGAGCTTTTTTGTGTACCCAGCTTTTTTCAAATGCGCCAAAACCGTTTTGTGGTCAATCCCCAGTTCTTCAGCTACATCGTAACTACTAATATGCCGATCTTGCTCCACTTTTTCAAAAATGGCAACAGTTTTGTCCGTAACAGGGCGATCAGAGCGACGTGAATCTTTGATATCAAAATTTCCGGATTGAAAACGCTTAAACCAAATTTGCGCTACTCTCACAGATACTGCATTAGGTCCATAAACATCACAAATTTTTTTCGCGGCTTGTGTTGCATTTTTACCTTTTTTGTAATAAAATTTTAAAATGTATCGAAATTCTTCATAAGAATCACTCATTTTAACAATAAGAAAAACAAATGAAAATCTCAAATTTACCTAATTTTAATTTGGAATTGTCTTCTGTAAAATTAAAACTTTTTAATGATACCAAAATCAGCCAGATACAATTGGTATAGCCCAAGATATTTTATGACAAGTTCATACATACTATAATGCGAAAAGACTTTTTCCCCAACCTATTATGTAGGGGCAAAACCTTATGTCCCGACTCCTGCACTGACCCTTGGACAAGTGCTATGGATTAAAAAACCGATCTTCAAGTATTTCGAGGCGCGATATTCAAGTACTTTATTATAATGAATTTTTCAATTATGTTTTGAATGAATGAATTAGTTAACTACCTTTATTTTAATTTACCATTAATACATATAGATTTTTTCATATAGAAAATACATATAGACTTTTTACCTAGATGATTTTTTTATTTTGAAAATCCCTAGGGTTTTTAAATTTGCTTGGGTTGTTGCGCGAAGCCCCTGCTAATCTACACTAATATTATAAAGAGGAAAACTTTGTTTGTATGTTTGTTTGTTTGTTTGTTTGTAATGAATAGGCTCAAAAAGTACTGGACCGATTTCAAAAATTCTTTCACCATTCGAAAGCTACATTATCCACGAGTAACATAGGCTAAATTTTATTTTGGAAAAAAATAGGGTTCCGTAAGATATTTGGGTTTTTCGGACACAAGGTGTAAAAAATCAACCAGAAAAGTTACTTATTTTGCGTACGCTGCCTAAACTATAAAAGATAGAACCATAAAATGTTCTAATTAATTGTAGATCATATAAATATCTACAAAAAAGTCCGCGACACACTATACCTATCTATGTCGAGTGAGGCACAACAACCATTTTTTTATTTAGAAATCTTAAATTTTTTTTGACTACATTTAAACGCGTTTATTTTACTCATGTTATTAATCCTTATCAAAATAAATTATTTCATCACTAAGTACAGTTTATGTAGATAATATTTGGTCTTTGAATGATTAAAATTGGACGTTTGGTTTTGAAGTTATGGCGAAATTAAAATATTACGATTTCTGCTGCACGGCCCGTTGCGAAGTGGGCGTCACCAAGGCGGGGTGCGCGTGCGGGTTAATGTTTAGTTTAGTTTAGTTTAGTTAAATAGTTTAGTTGTTTTATAAACATCAAATTGATAATATCTTAAAATATAATACATTCTAATATCTATACATCTATACAGTTAAATACAATTTAAGTGTCTGTTTGTAACTTCAAATTAACAGCTTTTTACATAATGAATCTGAAAGTATATTCGGTACTTACAATAAAATACATTTTTTTTTAATTTTTGTCTGTCCGTCTGTCTGTCTGTTTGTTCCGACTAAAATAATTATTTTAGGGTTCCGTTTAAAAAAATAGGATTCCGCTTTCGTTAGTCATAAATAAAGTCGCGGGTAAATTTCAGCGATATCCCAAAGTATTGTTCCACGCGGACGAAGTCGCGGGCAAAAGCTAGTTATTTATAAAATAAGTTTTATTTCATACTTTTTTGTGTATTTTTACTTTGGAAGTCGGTTTAATTTTTTGTTTAAAAATAATAATTTCACCCTTTTTAGTGATAATATTGTAATTATTAATACGTCTTAAAAACGTCTAAAATAAACGATCGAATGTATAACTGAATACGTGCCAAGCTTCTATTAGATATTGTTATTAAGATGATGATGATGATTACTGTAAGTTACAAAGTGGCATATGCTTGCAGTTCTTTAAACAATACCGAAATTTCCAAACGCGTATCTTTAAAGACTGAGGAGTTCTGTTCAGTGTTTTCGGATCTGGGGTATACCTTGGTTTCAGCATCTTATTTTTTGGGAGCATATGCTTGTGTTACTTCAGTAAAAGTCAAAATCACTATATGTGTCGATATAAATTTCGAGAAGTCCTCTCAATTCCTCATGGATCGCATCATCACGTTTCCACTTTAGTGACTAAAGGACCAATTTCGAATTAAACCCTTTACAACAAAAGAATTTTGCAAATAGGTTCATAAACGGCAGAGTAATGTTCAATGATCTCCGTGTTAGTGTAAAATACTATGAGAAGTACCTTCTTTATCATCATAATGTGATGATGTATGCTGTGATAGTGGTGGTGATGATGATGATTACTCTAATTGACAAAGTGGCATATGCTTGCAGTTCTTTAAACAACGCCAAAATCCCCAAACATGTATCTATAATGAGTCAGGAGTTCTGTTCTGTACTTTTGGATCCAGGGTATACCTTGGAGCAAAATCTTACTTTTTGGTAACATATGCTTGGACTTCTTCAGAAAAAGTCGAAATCACCATATGTGTCCATATAAATTTCGAGGAGTTCCCTCGATTCCTCATGGATCCCATCATCAGGTCACCAATTTTCTAAAAATGGGACCAACTTCGGAATATACCTTTTACATCAAAAAAAGAATTTTGAAAATCGGCCAACAGACGGCGGAGTTATCCGCGAACATACAAAAAAAAAAAAAAAAAAAAAAACAAAATATATACAGCCGAACGTATAACCGCCTCCTTTTTTGGAAGTCGGTTAAAAATTCAAGTGTCTCTTTGTTATATCAAATTAACAGCTTTTCACTCATTGCATACGGTACCTACTTACAATAAAATACCAATTAAAAAAAAATCTTTTTTTTTTAATGTAATGAACCAGGAAACGAGCAGTCGGATCGCCTGGTGGTAAGCGATTACCGCCCCCCATGGACACACGCAACACCAGAGGAGTTACACTTGTAACTACTCTGGTGTTGCGACTTGCGTTCCTGGTCCTTAAAATCCCTTGGGCCTCCGTCTGTCCGTTTGGCTATCTGTCTGTCTGTTTGTTCCGGCTAATCCCTGAAACGACTGGACCGATTTTCACGGGACCTTCACTGGCAGATACCTGATGTTATAAGGTCTATATTAGACCTAATATAGGCTAACTTTTATTTTTGAGTTTCGTTTAAAAATAGGGTTCCGTTGTCGTTAGTTCTATGCAAACGAAGTTGCGGGCATCAGCTAGTGCAGGATATAGAGGCCCCGGGCGATTGCCCCGTTCGCCACCCCCGAAGGCCGCCGCTGCTCATACGTCATACCTGCTTTGGATTAATAATCCTATTTATTTATATTTCTGTAGGTAAATATGATTTGGAATGAGACATCCAGCCAAGCCAATGCCAGCTAGGCAATCAATCGCTTTTCGATTTAAGCCGGGTTTTCACAATACGAGTACACTAGGACCGACTGCGTTCGGATGGCTACTCGGACGTTACTCGTAGGTAATGTGTAAACAGGTGATCCGAGCACACTCGGACGATGGCATCCGATCAGAGTCGACTCGTGCGCGGCTCTACTTTTACGAGTTAACTCGGATGAAATTTTAAAAACAAAATGGCGTCAACTAAGAAAATTAAAACGGAGCTAAAGAAAAAGTGGACAGAACGTGAAACTAAACCTTTTGGCACTCGATAGTGACTTTCTAAAGAATGAAAGCAGTCACCAGCTGCTAAATATCTCATTATTTACTATTTGAAGTTTAACTATAGCTGGTTTTGCTTTCCTCGTAATTATGGGTACCTATCTGTTTTCTGTATTCTTGGCGCTACTTTTTCTAATAGATACTCAAATTGCTTAGTATTTAATTTCAATTTTTTTTTAACGTGTCTTGATCTTCCTCTTGCAATTCGCGAATAAAATTATTTTAAGCGCCCAGCTGGTCACGTTTTAAAATCCATTTCCGAGTCCAAATCGTTATTTTATATTTTTTTATTTCCCTCCCGTGAGTTTCTACTTCAGCCAATAACATATCTGCTACAATTTCTACACCTCGGAGCAACAAATCAGTCGCCGTCATTTTGTGTGTTTATAAATCCCATAATTACGAGGAAAGCAATACCAGCTATAGTTAAACTTCAAATAGTAATAATGAGATATTTAGCAGCTGGTGACTGCTTTCATTCTTTAGAAAGTCACTATCGAGTGCCAAAAGGTTTAGTTTCACGTTCTGTCCACTTTTTCTTTAGCTCCGTTTTAGTTTTTTTAGTTGACGCCATTTTGTTTTTAAAATTTCATCCGAGTCAAAGAAATTGGAGTTTCATAGAACTAAAACAAAAATCGAAGCCGTAGGCAGCTATTTGTCTCACAAACATCAAAGGCAAAACCAATAAGAGTGAAAGAGAAAGCCATCTCTATGTCTATACGTTTTTTTCGAAGGTTGCTCCAATTTGGAGTCCAATTTTAGACGTTGGAATTACGACTTTATTGCTTTAACAATAAGTGACATTTTGAATTAGTAGCAGTAGATGTGGCCTGAAGTTAGCCACTGACAGCTAATGTCATTTGTTTACGTGTGCATTATGATACAAGAAGAAGAAGCAAATCATGAATTTATAGTGTGTTATTTGGTAAAAATCTCAGTTTATATTCAAAAGTCTTATTAGAAAACAAAGCTGTGCTCAAATTAATATGGCCCGTTTGGTGGAGTGCTGTAAATCACACTCTGCGAGGAAAGAAAATCGTGAAGAAGTGTTAACTTTTCACCAGTATGTTGAGAATTGTTTCAGGTTATATAAATACAAGCAATTACACTGAAGTTATTATATTCTTGTAGATAAATGTGTTTATTGTCCATTATATGCGGATTTCAACAATATATAATAGAAATTTTGTATAAATTTCAGAGGTTGTGTATTTACATAGTGATGTTTTGGATATCGATAAACCTTCGAAAGAGAAAATATGTTAATCTGAAAGAAAAATGTTTTGCCTACTTTATGTTTACCAAACACCATACAATTATACAAATTAGTAAGATCCAAAATATAAACTAAGTGATAATATATAATATAAAATAGTGTGGTGTATTTTTTAATTATTATAATTATTAATTAATAATTCCTGTATATTATAATGGAGTTACATTTGTACATAATCACAAAAACATGTTACAAATTTTCAAATTTAGCTTTGCTTTTTGGTTTTGCAGGGAATTAGGTGGCCTTTTGCAAGGATACTTCTATGTACTTTTTTAATTGACCAGAAAACGGGCAGACTGATCGCCAGATGGAGAGCGATTATCGCCACCTATACATACTCGCAATAGGAGGAGTCACAAGTACGATCCCGGTCTTAAAATCCGCAACTACTCCTTGAGTACCCGGAGGCCGTGGTATTTATCTGGTCCCGTTCGTGCCAAAGCATGGCTCTCCCACGTAAACGGACTGCTTTGCTCTATTTTCTTCACATATTTAGCTCCATGCTGACAATCTGAGAGCTTTTTGGTGTTGTCGTAACGTGTAAGCTAATAAATGATGTCCAACTGTTAATAAATAATAAATATATCTATTAAAATTTCCTTTTTTCATTTGTCTTTCCACGTAGGTACCCCAACTCAAGGGAGAAATGCATAAAGACATAAAAAGTCTATACATCTACTGTTTATATATTTACCAGCTGTATCCAAGGGAAAAGTATCCTATGTTTTAATCCAGAGCTTAAACTACTGCCATACCAAATTTCATTGAAATCTGGTCAATAGTTTTTGCGTGAAAGAGTAACAAACATCCATCCATACATCCAGCCATCCTCACGAACTTTCATGTTTATAATATTAGTAGGATATAGAACTGACAAGTCGATCGGATGATAGCCTGCATAGTGTGTGGGTGTATAGTTCAAGAGACTAGCTTCCCCAACATACTTCTGTTTGTTGTAGACAATACTGCATAGATTCGTTTTTGATCGACTGATAATAATTTATAAATCACAAAGGTGCATAGATCATTACGCATAAATCTTCCACTTTAATCATTCTATCTATTGGCTGCAAACTGCATTTAAATTCATTTAATAGTTAAGATCTAAGAAACCATAAAGCGGAATAAAAGACTTCATTTTATGCTATGAAAAGATTAACATTTTCATCATTATTTTGATTTTTATCGACACAAAATGCCGACTAGGGACTTCACTGGCGGACGGGAATATATTTACATATGAAGTTGCTGATAAATACGAGCAATGCAACTTGTAACCAACTTCAGACAGCTGATCTGTCTGAAGTTGGTTACATATGTTCAAAACCTGTAACCGTCTACAAAAAACGAAACTAACGAACAACTAGATATCTCTTTCTTTCTCATTGGCATGTGTCATATAGGGGGATAAGGTACGATATATAATTTTGCTCTTGCTAATAGCCTTTACTCTTTATACTCTATGATCCGAGTCAACTCGTATTGTGAAAACCCGGCTTTAAAGCCGGGTTTTCACAATACGAGTACGCTCGGATGGCTACTCGGACGTTACTCGTAATGTGTAAACAGGTGATCCGAGCACACTCGGACGATGGCATCCGATCAGAGTCGACTCGGGCGCGGCTCTACTTTTACGAGTTGACTCGGATGAAATTTTAAAAACAAAATGGCGTCAACTAAAAAAATTAAAACGGAGCTAAAGAAAAAGTGGACAGAACGTGAAACTAAACCTTTTCCGAGTCGAAATCGTTATTTTATATTTTTTTATTTCCCTCCCGTGATTTTCTATTTCAGCCAATAACAAATCTGTCACAATTTCTACACCTCGAAGCAACAAGTCAGTCGTCGTCATCTTGTGTGTTTAGAAATCAAATGCTACTTTGATTCAAAAAACCAAAACTGTGAAAACCAAATTCCGAGTGGGCTCGTATACGATTAGGCTCGTACGAGCGCACTCGGTCCGAGAGCACTCGTATTGTGAAAACCAGGCTTAAGATTATGATAAAAAATCGATTGTAGTCGTAGAAATCTTCTTAAATCGCGAAGGAAAATATTAAGTTCCAAAGTTTTCTAAAAACACAGAATTTTTCAACTTGGCTGAAAGGAGTTGCGACTTGCGACCGCCATTTTAATTAAAACTACATCATTAGGTATTTATTTAAATTTATTTAAAAAAATCATTATTCCTATTTACAAGCCAGTAAGTTCGGTATAACAAAAATTGTTAGGATTTAACTCTGGAAAGTACCCCTCCCTGTAGAATCTATAGCTAATAAATTATCTATTAATTTTTTTTTTCATAAATTCGAAAATTTCAAGTACAGTTTTAAGAGAATTGTGTAAAAGGAAAAGTATGAAATTAGACACAGTTAAATTTTTTGTGGAGGAAGATGTGCAGAATGCTAATTTTTTTTCGACGAATTTCGACCACATGACAACCTCCAGTTATACTAAACTAGCTGTGTCCTGGTGCTTCGCCCGCGAAAATATAGAATTTCTCGCAGGAATGTAATATTCCGGGATAAAAAGTAGCCTATATTTTAATCCTGAGCCTAAACTACTACCATTCAGGTTCATACGATTCCTTTGAACAAATCATGGAACATATGTTCACAAAAATATGTGCATCTAACAAAAATATTTTTGTATGTGGTGATTTCAACATTAATTTATTAGACTCTAACTGTTAGATTCACCTCATTGTTAAAATCGTATAACCACATTAATTTATTTTATGCACCGACAAGAATATCTGATACAACAGCTACTTGTATTGATAATATTTTCACTAATATTACTCCTTATAAAAAAGTAGAGTAAGAGTTTGTGTATCTGGGATCAAAGTTTATAAGAGATGGAAAGTGTGAGAGTGATAGTGAAAGAAGAGTGAATGCAGGAAACAGGGTGAATGGAGCTCCTTTATGAACAGTAGGAAGGTGTCTAACAAGGCTCGTTTGGCTGTGCATGAGGGGGTGTTTGTTCCGACACTCATATACGGAAGTTAAAGTTGGGTATGGCAGAAGAAACATGAAAGCAGAATAAATGCAGTTGAGATGAGAGCGTTAAGAAGTATGATAGGAGTTAAACTGAGTGACAGGATAAGAAATACTGAGATAAGGAAACGTTGTGGTCTGAAAGAAGATGTAATGACAAAAATTGAGAAAGGTATGCTGAGATGGTTTGGCCATGTCGAGAGAATGTATAAAGAACGATTAACGAAAGAAGTGTATAAGGCGAGTGTGAATGGAAGTGTTGGAAGGGGTAGACCTAGGAGGACGTTTCGAGACCAAATCAGGGATGTCTTGAAAAAAGGCCAGTTCAAGAGTACTTTTGTGTGCTAAAGCTTATTATAAAGTCAGTGATTTCATTAACGATTGCACTCCTTGGGAATAAGATGTCCCCCTGCAAGGCTGCTTTTATGTACCTAAGTAGGTTCTAAGTACGTATGACTAATGTTATATAGATTAAGTTACACCATTGTAAAAATATTTTTTTGAAAAGAACAATTTTCCCATCTTTTTGCTAAAAGTTTTAGCAAAAAGATGGGAAAATTGTGCGAGTTTCTTACTCTGGTTCTTCTCGCCGGGCTAGTTTCTGAACCGGTGGTAGGCATCATGTAGAACAATTCTATAAGCGTTATAGCCTACATGGAAATAAAAATTTTGAGTTTGAGTTATACCAAACTTCATCAAAATCAGTTCGGTAGGTTTTGCGTGAAAAAATAACAAACATCCATCCATATATCCATACATCCATCCATCCATACTCACAAATTTTCATATTTATAATAATAGTAGAATAGCAATAGTGTACACGTCTATATCTAATAGTTTACGGACTTATTTGAGGTTCGCGAGGCATAGATTTCTGTACCTACCTAATACACCTCTATAGGTACGTGCCGTAAATTTTATTTTAAAATCCTTTTAAATGTTTTTGATATACTTAGTATTTATATTATATTATAGTTTGATAGATAATTCTGAGATCTGCCACAACAGAGCCAAACAATCGTGATTTACGAGTATGGTTCTCGTAAATCTCAAATTAGCAGTTGACTTTACGGTCGGTATAAACGGAACTAATCAGAAACCGATATTTCCCATCTCGTCCCCTCTGTGATTGGAAAATATAATATTATGTACCCCGTAACGTAAGGGGACGGGAATTAGAGTAAAATACTGTTATAAGTTATAAGTCATAAATTATGTACCTACTAGCTTAACATCTTAACTTTTTGTAGAGTTGGGATCCTTCTAAGCTGTTTTTTTCTGTTCCTCTGTCTACTAGCCTGAGAGACTCAAGAAGAAAGTTTATGTCTATTACCCGACTAATTAAAAAAGGGGTCTTAAAAGGCTGAAACAAGAAAATAATTCAGATGGAAATCCAGAAATACATAGGTACAAAAATGGTCAAACTAGAGCCGTGGCATTTGTTGCCATTTCGTGTCGTGGCATTTGGAACCCACTAATTGCATCTAAACGTCAGTTCTTCGCGTCTAGATGTGAGCTGAAAATATTGGAAATCATGGGAACCCCTTTAAGTATTAACATCGACATAATCTATAACCATGTAGGTATAAATAAAAGAAAATAACTAAGATGCACTAAATTAAATTAAGTAATGTGTGCTAAACGCTGAATAACGATCGATAGTCAAGTTCATCATCTGCTAAATGGTAGGAAATTTAATGGGAGTGTTTCTGCCAATATCTGTACCTATCTGGAAAAAATAATATACAAATAAACAGGTGTGCCTGCAAATACCTACGATCAAAGAAAATATTTACTCTAGCGAGCCTACGGAACAGTAGGGGTATATATGTAAGTACATAGACCCCTACTGTTGTGATACAAGTTACTTTGTCATTTCATTTACTTGGAAAATGCACGGGAAAGCTCCTAAAACATTTACGCTCGTCTTTTTATCGCACGCGGTATGACATTTTTATTTTTACTACGAACGTGTCCTTCCGCTACTTCAATTATTTATATTACCTATGTCCCATAAAATGTCAGGACGATATAGGAATTTTATAATTAAAAATACTCAGGCACTAGCGGGAGAGTATCATGCCGTAAAATAAATACTTAGTAGCTAACCAATCTGTTGTGAATTAAGTATTTCACCAAAATATAATATGAAATCATAGATTCATGTTAAATAGATCCATCGCGCTAGCGTTTTTTGAGGCGGTAAATAGAAAGAATTCTTAAGTTGCTGAATTTTTGCGTGTTGATAAAGTACTCCCTAGGGAGCTTATTAATAAGTTTAGTGCCATTATTCTGACTATTGCGTTTTCAAGAATTCGGTTATTTGTGGTCGATTTTTTAAATGGCCATAAAAGTGGCAAAATTGGACAGCCTGCAGAGTATGGAGACTTAATTTGCGTCATTTTCGTCCAGTACAAAATGACTTATGGCCTTTTTCCACACCCGCACTCGCCCCGTATTCGCCATACACGATAAAAAATGTTTTTTTTTTTTTTTTTTTTTTTATGTAATGAACCAGGAAACGAGCAGACGGATCGCCTGATGGTAAGCGATTACCGCCGCCCATGGACAGTCGCAGCACCAGAGGAGTTACACATGTAACTCCTCTGGTGCTGCGACTTGCGTTCCTGATCCTTAAAATCCCCAATCCCCCCCATGGGCCTCCGGTAACCTCACTCACTCGGCGAAACACAACGCAAGCGTTATTTCACGCCGGTTTTCTGTGAGGTCGTGGTATTTACCCGGTCGAGCCGGCCCATTCATGCCGAAGCGTGGCTCTCCCACAGTTCTAATAAAAACCCCGTAGATAAGCACAGTGAACCTTGTGGAAAGAGTTTTGTAATACCATAATCATCATAAATACATAAAAGCTCTCGTGAAAGTAAAATTTTTAGCTATAATTGAAAATTCCTAAATTGCTACTAACGCAACCATCTAAAATGACACAAAAACTAATTTTAGGCTTAGAAAAAGGTCCGGAAACTACATGCAAAAAATAATAATTATACAATTTTTGCACTCTCAAAACTTATACAGACGGGTCTAATAGTTGCCAAGAAGATACCATAATATGTCTCGCACTATCAAAAAGTTCTCAGATCTCATGTAAAACCAATACAAGCTTATGACTCTACACGCCCTAACTCTACAAGACTAACTTCACAAACTCTACACCAAGTCAAGATATGTGGCCTGGCCATTTCGCTACATTCTACCTAAATGGCCACCTTGTGCGTAAGGTGAAAAATTCATTCTTGTAGGAACAAAACGGCCAAGCCACATATTAATTTAAATAAGGTGTAGAGTTTGTGAAGTTATTCTAGTAGTAGTAGCGATCATCAAGATCATATCATTTAGTTAAATGTTAAATTTTTCCCGTTTGTATAAGAAAACGGATGAGTTTGAAATTTGACACAGTTAAAGTTTATATAGAGGAGGTGTGAATCTGAATTGTACTAACATTTTTTTTATATAATAATGCTTGAAAATACATTAAACTAATTAAAATAACGCCTATCTTTTAATCCAGAGCCTAAACTATTACCATACGTTCAGTAGTTTTTGCGTGAAAGAGTAACAAACATCCATCCATCCATCCATCCATCCATTCCCACAAGCTTTCACATTTATACTTAATATAAGTAGAATAGTAGGATTCTGTATTATCTATGAAATGTAAAGAAATTAATTATCTATTATATGTATATGAGTAAATAAATGGTCTCTTTTTATTAAGGTTGAAATTGTGCTTGATTTTCTAGGGGAAAAAGAAACGCTGATGTAGAGTGTGGATTTCATTTGTCAGTCAGCTATGACTTTATGTAGTGTATCACAGTGTAATGTTATAGAAATCTCAAATCAGTAGTAATGTGGAATTTACACGGATGATTATTAAGCCGCGCGATTTCCGCCCAACGGAGAATTGAAATTAAAGTCCCCGACAAGTACTAATATTTACAAGAAATTATCACCTTTTTAGTTACATGATATGTACTCTTACTATGATTCCTATAATTGCTACTTTACCTAAATAGCAAACATGCATAAAATTGGGATCAGAATAAAGTCAATACATATATCAACCAATTAAATGTACTCTCATACATCAACTTGTCAAGTTAATCCCAAAGCTCCCTAAAGTTCACGCCCTCACAGCAATGGCAGGACAAGGGAACGAATCTGATTCGCTCGTCGATAGCTTTCTTTTGGTAAGGGGTCGATTCACGCATGCGCACTCTCCACACAATGCAAATCCAATATGGCTGCCGTATTCCAAATACAAAGTTAGGACACGGTGAAAAATGTATTTGTTTGAAAGTGATTTTGTGATTAATAATACTATATTTTAATGGTTTGATTTAAGTTTCAAGGGATAAGTTAAGAACCAGTTACCTTCATTCGTTAAAGGCAGTTTTTCAATTCAATTTCAGGCAATTTCAGTCTTAATGCCGCTAAATAAATTTCACTTAAAATGTAGGTACTAAATCTCGTCTATTATTTTTAATACGCTCTATTGATTAAGAAATACATAATATTATATTGTGATGAAATTGTATCAACGTATCCATAACGTTAGTTATTACTATGAGGTAGTGAGTGTGACATTATTTTTTAAAATTAATTTAAAGCATTATTACAAAAATATACGTACAGTTTACTCCTCTATATTCTCTATATAAATATTAACTGTATCAAATTTCAAACTTGCACTACTACCTAGATGCACACGGTGTGTCGTCTACAATCGTGTGGAAAAATGGTGGGCCGTGTGTGAAGGTCGAACGTCAAAATTTTCAAATTTGGATCATTCTATGAAAGCTGTTTCTCTGTAAGTAATATATTTTCTACTCTGGTTCCAAATGCCCTGCCCCAGCCGGTCTTTCAAGATTTTAGATGCACAGATCAATTAACCCATCGATCATCATTCAAACTGTAGCTGTAGAGATGTAATATTATTGTTTAAATACGTCCTTTGTACTGTGGGGTACAAAAATATTTTAATATATTGTACCCATAGATATATTATGTTACAAAGATGATTGCACAGACCTATTTAATTTTTTGCTAGATTAACATGAAATTTGAATGAACATAGTAAAATTACTTACCGTTTTCATAAAATTCCTCATCTCATTTAATCGTCCCCTAGGTAGGTACTTGCGCTACCTAGGGGACGTTTTTTTTTAACATTAATTAAATTTTCGCTTTTGAAAAATATCACACACAGGAACACTTGGACACTGATACCGAACTGACCCAAATGTGTTTATTTTGCCCGCAGTTTCTTAACCCTTTTGTGTCCAACTTGGCAATAAGCCTCATAGTAACATTTAGTAACCCAACACTAAATTCTTCGATTCAAGTTCAATGTGTGCTGAATTATTCAGGGACGTACTCAAACATTACAAAAAAGGAAGCAGCTTGAGATAATATTTGAGAATGCTATTTATTTAATTTGCTGTAATTTAATATTACTTATATCAATTCAATTACTTACATAATATTTACTTCTAAATGGCTTCCAGGTATTTTCCAATTTTGAAAGTACGTACAACATACCTAACCAGTATATTATATCTATACCTACAAATTACAAATAAATGAAATTGAAGTGGGTATCTGTTTGTAATTTTAAATTAACAGCTATTTACTAATGGCATGTATTTAAACTTGCGACAAAACAATTAAATTTTGGATGTGAAAATACCCAATATTGAATACTAAATTACCAAGTTGGCGAAAGAATGTAAGGAACAAAAAAATTACTAATCTGGTGACTAAATAATACCACTGAATTTTCCAAACTGGCAGACAGATTATGTTTTAGCGACTAAATAACCATCTTGGCGACAATTTGTGAGTACACATTTAATTTAAGAATAGGCACATATATTTTCCCTGATGTAGGTAACTCAAAAAAATATACAAGCAGCGAAACGAGCGCACACAAAAAAAAACATAAAGGAGCGTACAAAATTCCCAATTTTTAATTTTTCTCGGTTTTTATTAGGGGGGTGTAGATTATTGTGTAGATTAATTTTGAAATTTAGAAATGGCGGATATTATTTTTCGTAAAATTGATATGGGTGTCGTTTACCAGGTTTTTGGGAGTGCTGGATACAAAAATTACATTTATTTTGAAATTCCAATATGGCGTACATACTTAATTTCATAAAAATAATATGGGTGTCCTTTTATTGGTTTCTGGGGGTGCTGATTACAAAAAAGTCATCCATTTTAAATTTCCTTAGTAACCCAACAACCTCATATTTTCTTCATCATGGGAGAAAAAGAAATTTGAAAATCCTGAATTTTCCAACATTTCTATAGCTTTATACATTCCTAGTATCTCAATGTAGAGCATTTACTATGTTTTTATAAAGTTGATTCTATCTCGGAAACGGTGCATCCTATTGAAAAAATAATGAAAATTTCGTCCCCCTTAGAAACCCCGCAACATCATATTTTCTTCATGATGGGAGAAAAAAAATTCCGAAAATCCTGAATTTTCCAACATTTCTATAGCTATAAACATCCGTCGTACCTCAATGTACAGCATTTACTACTTTTTTTATAAAATTGATTCTATCTCGGAAACGGTAATCCTATTGAAAAAATTATGAAAATTCCGCCCCCCTTAGAAACCCCGCAACATCATATTTTCTTCATGATGGGAGAAAAAAAATTTCGAAAATCCTATATATTTATACATCCGTCGTATCTCAATGTACAGCATTACTTCTTTTTTTATAAAATTGATTCTATCTCGGAAACGGTGCATCCTATTGAAAAAATAATGAAAATTTCGTCCCCCTTAGGAACCACGCAACATCATATTTTCTTCATGATGGGAGAAAATTTTTTTCGAAAATCCTGAATATTCCAACATTTCTATAGATTTATACATCCGTCGTATCTCGATGTACAGCATTTCCTTCTTTTTTTATAAAATTGATTCTATCTCATAAACGGTGCGTCCTATTGAAAAAATAATGAAAATTTCGCCCCCCTTTGGAATCCCGCAACATCATATTTTCTTCATGATTGGAGAAAAAAAAATCGGAAATCCTGAATTTTCTAACATTTCTATAGCTTTATACATCTAGAAATGTATCTCAATGTACAGCATTTACTTCTTTTTTTATAAAATTGATTCTATCTCGGAAACGGTGCGTCCTATTGAAAAAATAATGAAAATTTCGCCCCCCTTTGAAATCCCGCAACATCATATTTTCTTCATGATGGGAGAAAAAAAAATCGAAAATCCTGAATTTTCCAACATTTCTATAGCTATAAACATCCGTCGTATCTCAATGTACAGCATTTACTTCTTTTTTTATAAAATTGATTCTATCTCGGAAACGGTGCATCCTATTGAAAAAAATAATGAAAATTTCGTCCCCCTTAGGAATAACGCAACATCATATTTTCTTCATGATGGGAGGAAAAAAAATCGAAAATCTTGAATTTTCCAACATTTCTATAGATTGATACACCCCTCGTATCTCAGTACAGCATTGTCATATTTTTTTCTATAGTCGCTTCTATCTCAGAAACGGTGCATCCTACTGCAAAAGTAATGAAAATTTGCTCCCTCTTATTAATCTAGAAATCGCATATTTTCTTCATGAATGGCCGAAAAATTCATGAATCCTGAATTTTTTAAAATTTCTATACCTACATAGCTGGTACTTTGAACTACATAACATACTGTAATAATAATCATCAATCCTAATTAGCATCCCAAAGATCTTTTAATTTAGTATTCATATTAATTTTCCGAAGATTGAATATTCTCCATTTTGGAAAATGAAATTGGAAGACAATTTTGTAATCAGAACCCCCAGAAACCGGGAGAAGGACAACCTTGTTAATTTTAATAACAAAAATTTACGCCATTGTGGAATAACGAAACAGATTTTATTTTCATATTATTCTGCACCCCCAGAAACCTAGAAAATGACACCCATGACAAAGAAAAACATACTCCAACAGTATCCAAAAATAGGATTTTCCGTAGCCTGCAAATTGAATTTTTAGCAGCCATTAATTTATCAACCAAATCTGGTTTTATAGCTGCTTATATGGTATAATGGTCACCAACTCGGAAATTAAGTCACCAACTTATAAATGTCGGTGCTAATTTGGATTAAATTTCGCCTCTTTTTATCTGCCGACTTTAGAATTTTTTATCACCCGAGTGTTTTCGCCAGTTTAGTAATTTAGTCGCCAACATATTAATTCGCTGCCAAATTCAGTAATACAGTATGCTCACGTGCAGCCGCCAACTTATTTTTTGTTCGCTCGATTAATTATATCCCTTTACTAATAGCTGATATTATTAGAAGTAACATAATTATGCTACTTTTATCTTAGGGTACGTTTAAAAAAAATAGGATTCCGTTTCCGTTAGTTCTACGCAAACGAAGTTACGGACACCAGTTTAAGATAAAAATACCTTCTAGGATTAAACATCACAGATTAGATGTTTAGAGATCAAGAAATTGAATTACCTAATTAACAAGACCTAATTAACAAGTCGGCAAAATTAACGCAGCTTAGTATAGAGCCCAGAAGGTTTTAGAAAATTGTTAGGTGATTTGTAGAGTCAATTTCAATTTAACATTAATTGTTATTTTACTTGTTAAATCGTTTGACAATAAAAAGCTGTAAGGACTTAGGTGGTCTTTTTTTTAAATTAAATTATTCGTCGCTCATTTTTAAATAAAGAATTATTTCCAATAAGTACCTATTTATAGTACTTACCTACTGCGGTACTGGTAAATTCCTAAAACTCCAACTCCGTCTCTGGATATTTTTTATCTCATTTTGAGCTTCGCCATTCATTGAAAATAGATGCATGAAATGCGACGGTCATGTAACAAAGCTACGATAATCACTCCCATTGACTATGGCTAAACCATGGTTTTACAGCTACAATAAACTGCATTGTGAAATTTGAATGACGTGCACATTCGGTCAACCTAGATACCATAAATATTTTTATCCCGATCGGTTTTTTGTACATTTTGAGGTTTTTGTTCCGTCGGTTTTTATGGAATAGACCGGGAAAGAGCAGATGTATCGCCTGATGGACCCGCAACACCAAAAAAACAAGTGCGTTTCCCATCTTTAAGACAGCAAACCTCCCTTTGGCTTTCGATGCCCTTGATCACTTAACGAAACACACAAGTTGTAAATTCTCGCCGGTTTTCTATAATAGTAGCCATACACCATACGATCACTCGCCTTATCGATTTGGCCATATCGATTGGATCCTTTCCATATTGTAATTTAAAACAGTAGGCATAGATCGTCAAGCCAACCCACACCTATATAATTATTATGCCCAATGCCCATACCTACACGGTCAGTAGGTCGATTCTGCTAATTAATAATCTTACAGATTCGATGCAGTGTCGATATGTTAAAAGTTAAAACATCAAAATGGTACCTAGGTATTCACATAAACGTCCAACTATCGTTTTTGACCCTTGTTGATTGGTCCAAACTCTAAAAATCAGTTTATGATATCTAGACAATTAGTTTAAATTTCGTTTAAAGTAAATAGAAAGTCAAAGTCAAGCGAGAATTGGGGTTTTGTCCTATCTTCCAGACATACTTCCATACTTTTTTACTCAATCGAACTGATCAAGCCGATATTGGACGATAGATTGGATAGTGTGTATGCCTATATACCTACCGGCCTGGCCCTTAGATTAATCCGGTCTAGCCGGCCCATTCTGGCCGGGGCACGGCCTCGCTTTTAACCCTCCCCATCTAGGGTGTGAGTTGTGACAGATAGAGTATTTATAATTTGTAGCAAATAAGGGAATTCCTCCTCGAACCTCGACCCTCTTCAGTTTTCACCCCAACCCTGCAATAACTCTCTAGGGCCCGACCCTAGAGAGTTATTGCAGGGTTGGGGTGAACTCGAGAACTCTACGCGGCCAAGTTCGCAGACACCCAACTATGAGAAGAATATTTTAAATATTTACAAAGTGCTTTCCATTCCATGGGCATATCTACCTACAAAAATGTATCTATATTATGTATCAATTTGTAGCACCTACTCGTAAGTAGGAATTTATTATGTAGGTACCTATCTACTGAATTAAGAGAGATAAAAAAACACTATTATTTTAATATAAAAAAATCGCACCAAAACCGGAATGTAATAAAAAAACTACCCATTAGTAGGTACGTTAGTAATATTATATTCTTTGCCATCAGTGCGAATCGGACTCGCGCACGACGGATTCCGTACTATTATTTATATTAACTAATAATAATAATTAGTACCAACTACCAATATAATTATAGCTATTGTGCAAAAAATCAAAGAAAAAAAAACTAGTTTTTGTGTGGGTATTTATTGGCCTTAGCATAGACGTATATTAGGCCTTAGCTATTTATTTAATTTTAACTAAATTTATTTATTTAAAAATAGAACATTCAACATAGGTACCTCAACTGCAACTCAATATTTCAAGCCGTTTTCAATATCGATTATCGAACATAAAAACAAACGCAATTCACACGTTGAAGACCTTAAATATTAATTATTTGATTGCTTTTTTTATATTTTAACGGCGACGAACAGAAGGACAGTTAAGTCTCTGCAATAGCGTCACGTTTTTAATTACTTTAGGGTATGAATCCTAAAAAGTGATTATTATTAATGCCATCTAATGAAAACTGCTGTAATAGCTATATATTGCACTCAACTTTACAAATATAAACAGATTCTTAAATGTTTAGGGAATCGGTTTACCAAGTAGTTCCAGGCTTTTCTAACAGATGGCGCTTTAACCCATTATTTTAAACATGGAGCTATAATTTTAAGTGAGGGTGTCAAGTACTTAGTTATAACAAGTGCCAATAGATGGAGCTAAATCTTAATTTATGCAAAAATTAAGATTTAGCTCCATCTATTATATAGGAACCATCAATAGGAATCTACGCATACCGAGCTTAATTTATTCCTATACATACTTATGTTCTATTTAATAAAATAAATATTATTTTTAGCACGGTGTGACCTAAACCGGCACTTTACGCACGCTTCGTGCGTAAAGTGCGGGTTTTTGTCACACTTGCTATAAAATAATATACGATACTTGTGGCCTAAGTTGTCTATTATAGGCAACTTAGGTCACGCGTATCGTAATGTACTATACTAATGTAATATGCTCCCGGACTAGGGAGCCGGTAACACTGAAAGTGCCATCATGCGAATTAAAAAATATTTATTTTTGAGTTCAATAAACTTTTAATTTTTATTGGACTTAATTATTGTCCAATAAAAATTAAAAGTTTATTGAAACCAAAAATATATACATTCAGAATTTCTTGGTTTTAGTAACAGTAGAGTAAAATATAACTACAGTCTTCTTCTGCTTACAGCATGTGAATCATATTTTAAAAAGTTTTTGTCATTTTAATAATTGTAGGTAATGTAAATTATTTAAGAAAAACAATTGCATATCGTAACTATATATTTTTTGTTATAATTATCCTGTTTTTATTATAATCGTGATAATAATCCTATTTTAATCCAGGATTATCGCGCGTGAGCGCGTAGACAGCGTTCGGATCGAAACCAGAACTTAGCTGATAAGGATCACAAGTAGTTCTATCATAAATTAGGTACGTACTAGATGTACTTAGTTTAATCAATACTTACTTTAATTAATTATGTACAAACAGTGTTGACGACACTCCGGTTTGGTCACGTTCCATTCGCAGCCCTCAGAGTAAATGAAGGGAGAGAATTAATTTCATTAATTGTGTAAGTACATTGCTGAGTAAACATAGCATTCCCCTAGCACATAAAAGGGGAGGAGAGATCGCTTTCATTTAAATAATTAATTAAATTGAATAAACAACACAGTCTAAACATTACTGTCCACAAGTCACATCAAACTCAAACTTTTTATTTCCATGTAGGTTATAATATAACGCTTATAGAATTGTCCTACATGATGCCTACCACCGGTTCGGAAACTAGCCCGGAGAGAAGAACCGACGTAAGAAACTCGCACGGGGCCACCTTTTAGTAAAAAGATGGGAAAATTGTTCTTTTCAAAAAATATTTTTACAATGTTGTAACTTAATCTATATAACATTAGTCATAAGTGCAAAAAATATACTTAAGTACATAAAAGCAGCCTTGCATGGGGCCATCTTATTCCCAAGGTGTGCAATCGTTAATGAAATCACTGACTTTATAATAAGCTTTAGCACACAAACGTTCTTTAACAGCTTTTTTAAATTTATTAATGGAAAGATTTTGAACGTTTTCTGGGATTCTATTGTAAAGGCGTATACATTGACCTTTAAAAGATTTACTTACTTTACTAAGTCTGATCACTGGTATTTCTAACTTGTTCCTATTTCTAGTATTCCTACAATGTGTGTCACTTTTCTTTTTAAAATTCGTTAAATTCTTTCTGACATACAACACATTGTCCAAAATGTATTGAGAAGCAACGGTCAGAATACCTATTTCTTTAAATTTTTCTCTCAGAGATTCAAAACATGACATCTTATAAATAGAACGTATAGCTCGCTTCTGTAGCACAAATATTGTATTAATGTCCGCAGCGTTTCCCCATAGAAGGATGCCATATGACATTATACTATGAAAATAACTAAAATAAACTAGCCGCGCTGTATCCTCATCGGTAATTTCTCTAATTTTTTTGACTGCATATGCTGCAGAACTGAGCTTATCTGCCAGATTTGCAATATGGGGACCCCACTGTAATTTACAATCTAGTGTTATTCCTAGAAATACAGTGGTGTCCACTAAGTTCATTTTCTCATCATTTAATAGTATATTGGTTTGTGCCTGCCTAACATTTGGGAGGCTAAACTTTAAACATTTTGTTTTATTTGAATTTAAAAGTAAATTATTAACATTAAACCAATGTACCATTTTTGAGAGAGCACTATTTACCTCGTCATAATTTGACTGTCGTCGCTTCACATTAAAAATTAGTGAAGTGTCATCGGCAAAGAGTACTATCTCATGCTTATCTTTAACTAGATAAGGAAGGTCATTTATATAGATGAGAAAAAGAAACGGGCCTAAAATTGACCCTTGTGGCACACCTAGTTCAATTTTGGTCCCAGTAGACCTTGTAGAATTAATTTTTACTCTCTGCGTTCTATTTTTAAGATAAGAATCTAAAAGTTTAAGTGCTGTGTCCCTTATACCGTAATGGTATAATTTTCTGACCAACGTAGCATGCTCAACACAGTCGAAAGCCTTGGATAGATCACAAAAGACACCAAGTGCGTCATGCGATCCCTCCCAGGCCCCAAATATGCTGCATAGAAGACTGATGCCTGCGTCTGTTGTGGACCGACCTTTAGTAAACCCGAATTGGTTACTATGTAATAAATTATTTATGTTAAAGTGGGCTAGCAATTGATTTAAGATTATTTTCTCGAAAATTTTACTGAAATTCGGTAGTATAGATATTGGTCTATAATTTGCTGGGTCAGACTTATTCCCAGCCTTAAAAAGAGGCATCACCTTGCTATGTTTCATTAGGTCAGGGAACACACCATTCTTTATACAATTATTGAAAACTAAGGCTAGATAGGCTAGATATGATGTCAATTATTGATTTTATAACTTTTATAGACATACACCAGAGATCGGTAGTATTTTTAATATTGAGTAATTTGAAGGTGTTAATAATATCTCTGGAGTCAATTTCTTTAAAATTAAAATTGACATCACATTCCTTGACATTTTCTCTGAGTATTTTTTCTGCAACTGCAGGTGAAGAATTTAAATATTTTGTAGTTGAGACCGGAATGTCAGCAAAAAATTTTTCGAAGATTGTCGCAACCTCTAGGTCAGAATTTACCTTTTTATTATTAATACAAAGTTCAAATTTAGAGTTACGACTGCCTTTACCTCTTCCAGTCTCATCTGCAATTATCTTACAAGTGGTTTTCACTTTATTTTTAGCGTTCATTATTTTTTCTTTTATGTGAAGTGCCTTCGCTGCTTGAGATACTTTTTTATAAATTTTTGAGTATTGCTTGACATATAGTTTAAAAGATTCACTCCTATTAAATGTCTTTTTGTTATACAAATCATATAATCTCAGCTTACTTATTATAATTCCTGCAGTTGCCCAGGTTTTAAAATTACTTTTTCTATTATTTAAATTGACCGTTTTAGAAGTAAATACAGAGTTATACTGGGTTCTTATTATTTTAAATAGTTTATGAAATGCTTCATCTGAGCTATTAAACCCATCTAACTGTTGAATATTTGAAACTAATTTACCTCTAAATTTCTCAATACGTTTTGTATTCACAGGAATATAAACAAGCTTTTCTTGAGGTTTATTTTCACAATTAATATTAAATGAAGCAAATTGTCCACAGTGATCAGAGCTAAGCAAATTGTCCACAGTGATCAGAGCGAAGCAAATTGTCCACATTGATCAGAGCTAAGCATTAATTATTTCTTTTTTATAAGGAGTAATATTAGTGAAAATATTATCAATACAAGTAGCTGCTGTATCACATATTCTTGTCGGTTCATAAAATAAATTACTGAGGTTATACGATTTTAACAATGATGTGAATCTTACAATGGTGGAGTTTGAGTCTAATAAATTAATGTTGAAATCACCACATACAATAATCTTCTTGTTAGATGCACATATTTTTGTCAACACTTCTTCCATGATTTGTTCAAAGGAATCGTATAAACCTGATGGAGGCCTGTATACGCTTACAATAATAAGATGGCTCAACTCAATACAGGCTACCTCAATTATTCGTTCAGTAGAGAGTCTTATAATATCTTTGCGTTCTTTAAATTTTATTTTTTTATTAGTTAATATTAAAGAACCACCTCAATGGCATCAACACCTCATGACTAAAAATTTTATGAAAAAATAGTTGATGATACTATATTTTTTCATATTTATGTGATTTTCTGATATTCTGTAGACCTTAAGTACTTAGCTGTGGGAGAGCCACGCTTCGGCACGAATAGGCCGGCTCGACTGGATAAATACCACGACCTCACGTAAGAATACGTACTTGTCAATTGTTCCTGCTAACCCACCTACACTCTAGTACCTATACTTACCTTCTACCAGACCAAACTAAGAAATTCCGTAATACTTGGGGGTTCCTCGAGTGTTACGGAACCCTTAAAACCGGCAAATGATACTTAAGGTGACGTTTTTAACAAATAGTTATTGGTAGATAGGTTAATGAAACCGGCCGTAAGTCTCTATGTTAAAGCATCTTAATTTATCTACTATATACTTATAATAGAGAAGATAAAATTATAATACTATCTACAGTCTAAGACATTGTAGGACCCTAGGTCCTCTAGGTACTACACCAACATCAGTTTCGGAATTAACTACTTAAGTTCGTACCTACCTATCTATTAACTTATTCTACCAGTGGTCTATTAAGAGAGCCATTACTCCAGGAGCTTAATTGCTGATGAAAGTAATCGTTAAATTCTGCTAATCAACAGTTTGACGGCTTCTTGGTTGGATGCTCTAAGCCTATTCCACATAGCTACGGACTCGGCTAATAGATGGCGCTTTTACACAACACCATATTTTATTTTCGCTTTCACCTGATATTCTATAGCTAAGAAAGTTAATAATTTATGAAGATAAATCAATTTCGTTTGATACTTTGTTACTTTACTAATTAATTATTAAAAAAATCAATAGCGCACAGGCAATCATGCGGTGCGCGCCCTACCTCCATACCACATAATATTATAATCTATAGATACTAATATTATAAAGCTGTAGAGTTTGTTTGTTTGTTTGAACTCGCTAATCACAGGAACTACTGGTTTGAACTGAAAAAATATTTTTGTGTTGGATAGTCCATTTATCGAGGAAGGCTTTAGGCTATATAACATCACGCTGTGATTAATAGAAACGAAGAATCGGGAAAATGTGGAAAAAAAACGGGAAATTTATTCAACTTTGAGGGATTCCGTTGTTAGTTTGAACGCGCTGATCTCAGGAAGTGCTAGATCGAATTAAAAAAATATTTTTGTGTTGGATAGTCCATTTGTCGAGGAAGACTTTTTAACTATATAACACTACGCTGCGACCAATAGGAGCGAAGCATTAGTGAAAAATGTTGCAAAAACGGGGAATATTATTCATATTGGACAGATTTTAATGATTTTTACTGTGTGTGTTCAAGTGGATTCGAAAATGGTTTAGATTTGCAATTGGATCCGGTAGGTGGCGTTGCTGTCAGTACGTCAATAAATTTAATTCTAAACCGGAACGAAGTTCGCCGGGACAGCTAGTATATTAATAAATTGTTACTATATACGTAACTTATACCGCACCGGTGTCGGTAGCAGACTAGCAGTGTTGCGAGTTCAATGGTTATTTTTCCATTTCAAAAAATGCTCAACACGCTTAAAGTAGTTTTCACTTAAAGAATAATAATAATTTTATTAGTACCTACTCAGATTTTCTTTTAATCAGAAAAAAAAAAACAGAATTTATAGTTAGGTACTTTGAGATAATTGTTTAAGTACATCTTATTGTATACAGTACAAAATTATTTTATTAAAAAATACTAATTTTGGTTGTCCTTTTTGCTAAAAGGTGGCACCCGTGCGAGTTTCTTTCGCTGTATTATTTTTGTCTGGTTAGGGTTTCGAACCGATGGTAATTGCAATATTAAATTTCTTTTTTCATTCTAATCCGACTTAAAAAAGACATTTTGTTTTCATTTTGAAAAAATAAAATTACCTATATTTTATTTATTATTATATTTTTTGTACATAAGTAAGCAATGTAGTACCTACCTATATATTATGTTACTATACGCGCGGCGCCAAACCACTTCTTCGGTCCTTCGTACTTGATAAGAGCCAAGAATCTACCTAGTTTGTAGACAAATAATATGTTTTTTTAATCACAAAAGCGTAACCTGTTATTTCATTCCTACTGATTTCTTTTCTTTTGTCTGTTCTGCAGAAAATTGTGTATCAAAGAATTTTACCGACTCTTACGTATGCGTTGGAATATGATCTTTATTCTCTGTGAAAAGAGTTACATTTTGGTTGACCTCTTTGGTATCTTTGTAAAAAATATCTGTTCAAGTCGGTGCTCGAAGGGACCCTTCGCAAGGATCCCCTCATTGCGTACACGTGCTAGTCAGCCATTTTGGGATAGAGTGAGAACGGGACAGATCTATTTGAGTGAGCGAGATGAAAAATGAAGGGTGAGCAATAAATCAGGCTGAGCTCCGACGCGGACATAAAAATGGCGAAATGGAGCTTAAAAACTTTTTACAACGTTGCAGAAATTTACTTGCTTTTCCCTTTAGCTGGCAACAAGAATCTCAGTGGATATCCGGATCAATACTTACTTCAAACTTCCTCTATTCCAGATTTATGGCTTGAGTGAAAAGATATTATAATTTTATTTTATTACTACTTTACTGCTAACATAATTTGATACATCAGAGTCTAAATCAACACCTTATTTGGGATTTCATACACATGGACTCCTTACATTGGTCTCCTGAAATTATAACTGTGTTTAAATCTAAGTACATGTGTCCAACATTTCTTCTGTCCGCGTTAGCAGATCATAGACCATAGTCCATAATTATAGTACGATTCAAATGAGAATAGGATCGCGTCAGTGCCATATTATTTCGAATTTAGACTGTTATGATGGTTAAATTTACGTTAAGGTAACTGATTACTATTTAACGATTTTATTTAAGTTCGATGCAAGACTATTAATATTTATATGTAGGTACATAAGTTTTTCTGAAAATCGCAATTTCAAGTGATTTTTGACAGAAAAAGGTCATTGACGTTCCTATTCTCATTTGAAACGCGTTATACCTATATTTCCTACTATTAACACCTGTATAAAACAAGCACTCATATAAAATAAGCAACCACTAAAGTATATTTTGGGTAAAATGATTCGAACTAATCCGAATTCAATATGCCTTATCGAATGCACCCCAGTCAGCACTCAAGCAGGAACTTTATGACCCTCGTTATCAAGAACGTTACTTTTCGTTATTTGATCACATTAGGAGCATGACGCACTAATATGTACTGGAATTTATTGCTGGGAGGTTATTTAGTGATTGCTGGGGTCAAAACAAACAAGGAGATTGAAATTATTGGATTTTTAGCTTTAGGTAGGAAGGTAAAGATTTAAATTAAAACCTTTTTCACAGGCGATTTTGAAACAGGCTTTTAAGGCAGGCAGGCAAGCATATACCTAACTGTCGATTTTTTATATTAGTATATCTTTATATACTTAGGTATAAATCTTCTGTGCGTGTGTTCAATTGCATGAACTCATTCTAAACAGCTGAACCGATTATGATTTGATTTTTGAGTGTTCAAGTGGATTCGAGAGCAGTTTAGATTTTCAGTTGGATTCGGCCAGCAAATTTAATTCTTAAGAGCATTGATCGGCGCGCGACTCAGATTTCACGAAAAACGCTACTTTTCAAATGCGTCTATATCTAACTAATTTCGTCAAACTAATTTAGTTCAAAATTTAAATAGCATATTAAAGATAAAAGTTTCTTCTCATAGATTATGTAAGTAAGAAACAAAAGGAGCAAGTAAAATACATAAATATCATCATTTTAAATAACTATAATTCCTGATAATTTCGCATTCTTTAAATTTTATTTTTATGAGATAGAAACATATATAAAAATAATCTGACTTATAGAGAATCTAGAAGAGAATCCAACAAGTTTGTAAAGATTTTTTGTTTTTAAAAAATGTAAGCGGTTTTAGCTATTATATGTTTTGAAATTGCCTCTGAACCTAAAGTTGTAAAAACTTCTGGTTAGTTTTGTCAGTTTTATTCAAAAGTTTCAAATTATTTTAAAATAAATGATAAGGGAAAAATTAGAATACAATATTTTCTAGTGTTTTTTTTACATATAAAAATCAGAATAACCAGTTTTTTGTTAGATATAGACGCATTTGAAAAGTAGCGTTTTTCGTGAAAACTGAGTCGCGCGCCGATCAATGCTCTTAAGGCGGTACGAAGTTTGCCGGGACAGCTAATTTTATTTATTTTATATTTACCTCAGATTCTCTAGGTAGGGAATAGGTAGTTAGGTACTACATAAATTCAAAAAACTTACTTGCTAATAAATTAAAAACCATAACGATACGTTTAATTTATTTCGAAACCACCGTATGTTATATAATTTTGAAAATAATATTATATTTTTTTCTTTTACAGGGTTACGTTAAACTTGCAGACCATAAGGCGACCAAAATTCCACTATCCAGCCACTTTTGATTCGTCGCTTCAGCCTTCAGTCACCTGAAAAGTTTAATCAAAACTTTAATGTAAAATAATTTTAATGTTTTTGATTAAATAATAAAGAGAATATAATAATAATAGTGCAGGAGCCAGCAGGTCTAAAATGGCCGTGCATAAAGTGAATCTTGTTTGACTTCTGTAACATCATCTTTTCAGTTTCAATATAATATGTGGATGTTTCATATACGATTCACTCGATGTGGCCATTTTAGACCTGCTGTCTTGAAAACATTTCAGTTTAATTATAAAATTTCATATAAAAATCATATAATTTAAAGAAATTAGGTTAAGTTAAAATGAATTATTTTCCAAATTTTAGATAGGAGACGAAAAAATTTCAGTTGAATCATTATGACTTCAAAATGATTTCCACTGAAGGATTTTCATTACGTAGTTTTCTACCAACCTTATTAATGCTATAATTATTTAATACACCTACTTAACTAGCCCCCTTTATTTCATTTAGAATAGCGATAAATTAATTTCCTTCAACTATTTAGAGCAGCTACCGAGTAATTACCTACCAAGTCTTTTGTAATTACCTACCAAATAATTAATTATTGTTTATACTAACGCCACGTGTGTCTTATTACTGAGGCTTGGGGGGTAAGTGCTTATATGTAATGAATTTATAGCACATGCGGGCTTCGCTTCCATTATCTACACATTAAAAAGTTCATTACAACTTACGCACTTACGCCACAGAATAATAGTACCTACAACTTAAATAATAACTAGGTATATGTAGTTAGAAAAATATGTGGCACTTTGCTTAAGTAGTACATAAATACTAATAAATAGGTATGCTCCAGATAAGTAGGTACCTGAAGAATTCTGTCATCTTAATTCTGGTTTAAATCTATTCATGTTAAACGTAGGAAGTAGCTGCGTTTTTTCTCCTACCTACGCTTAACATAACAACTAAACTTTTCAGTTTTTGGTGCGGACTCTACCAATTTAAAGGTTACCAATTTATCATAATTTAGTAACTATTTGACAACATGTACATTTTTTTGATACAGTGGCTGTGTTCCAGGGAAAATAGCGCTTGTTAGCGCTTGCTAGCACTAAAGAAAAAAAAATATTGCCAGCGGTCGCCATTTTGCTTAGGTTTTTTGGTTAGCGTTATTTTCCGCGGAACACAGCCATTGATAAAAATATATTAAAATATGTAAGTATTAAAACTTGTGAATAAAAAAATGCCTAAAGGAAAATTAGATTATATGTATAGTTTTTACAAGTATTTCTTACAAGAAAATATTGGAATATTTTTACATACTTATTTAGTGCAAAAAACCTATGGGCATGTATTTTGCACATTTCGTATTACAACTTACGAGCAATGTGATGTCACAAAAATGCTTCAATCAATCCGCAGTTTCTTAAAAACTGTAAATTTTTAGTAAACATATTATCGACTATTTCTTTTGTGAACTATCATAATTTTCAGCGCACTATTTATTTATGTAATTAATAAATTAACAGACAAGTACCCAATTATTAATTAGTCACAGAAAAGAAAGCACTCCTCCGTAACTTCTCTGCTAAAATGCTGACAATAACAGAGGAGAGAAATCCTCACACTTTTTCTATTTACACGAGAAGTTTGTAAAAGTGTTGCAAATGCATTACGGCCGTCGGCTCTGTAGAGGTAATGTAATAGCCCTGTAGTACTTAAACTACGCAATGGCGAGCTGAAATTAAGTGTTATTTTTATGATGATTTCGTCACTACTAAGTTGCTTTAAATGAACATTAAATGTTTTATTAATTAGCGCGTATGTGTGACATTTATGATTCTTACCAACTCTATGTAGAGTATGAGACAATAAAAAATAATTCGCTTTTGCCAGGTTAGTTGTAGCGTCTGATTTTTTAAAAGGTGACAAATTAATATATTTTTTCTAATTATTATTTGTTTCTCTAAATTGCTACGGCCTACGTGCAACCAATTTCGAGATAGGATAAGCTGCATAGCTTATCTAATATTAAAATTATTATTTTGCCCCCTCGCCAAGTTTTTAAACGGTCGCTCGCCGAGTTTTTCGTGCTCCCTAATTTTCGTTTGTAATAAAGATAACTATCCGAATTGTGTCATCGACAAGTCATTAGCAATACGAGCTAATGTTTTTAGATTTCATAATAATCGTAATGTATAATTTCCGATATATTCTTATCTTGCGACGGCTTTTTATTTTCCATAAACATACCTAAATACGATATGTAGCGTTCATTAAAAATATTTCTAGCACAAAATCATGAATTTATGACCAGTTGTCTTGTTACCGGCGCGCGACCGTAAATAACCAGCCAGAGGGACCGTGGTCATAATCCCGGCCATATATCCAGGATGCTTGTGACGCATGTGCGAACCCGACCATAAATTAATGCAACTTTGTTATTATTTTATTGGGTGAATTTTTTTTTATTATTTTTATAAACAAGATATGTTGGGCACTATTTTCTATTACAGATATATCTATAAATATATTTTATTTTATTTTTATCAAGAAGGACACCAGCAGTATATACATTTTTACATTAACTTAAATACACTCAAAATATAGGGTTCAGATGTATGCACCTTATAGGTGACACAACAATTACAGAAAGCTTTACTTACTTATTTAAACAAATACTTATCATGTCACACAAATCGAATCGAATCTAAAGTCAAAAATCGTCAACCGAAGTTAAAAACATAAACAAAACATAAACATAAACACAAAAAAAAAAAACATAACTACGACTTAATTTTCACAAAATAAATATAGGTTGAAAGATTCCTATTACCTATTAAACTGTTAAAATTGAAGCCAGTTAAATAACATCTAAATTACACGATGCATCTGTACTAATATTGAGAAAGTGTGTAGTTTGTCAGTCTTTCACGCAAAAACTATTGAACCGATTTAAATGAAATTTAGTAGGTACACAGATAGTCTAGAGCCTGAGAAAGGACACATGCTACTTTTGAAAATATACGGTTTCCGTGGGATACTTTATTTACAGTTTCACGTAAAAACTACAATAGCGATTATAATGAAATTTGGCACAGATTTATATAAAGTGGACCATGGGAAAGGACATAGGCTACTTTTACTTACGGCGGGCATCAGCTAGTACATAATATTTGAATCAACTTTTTTTAAGCTACGACACAAGTTTACAGCGCTGAGTCTACGAGCTACGAATTCTTGGTGTAGCCGGTAGCATCCACTGAACTCTCGTAATTAACTTATACTTTCATTTTACTTTTATTGAATTGTAAATGAATCGTCTTGATATCACAAACTGATTTTTGGAGTTTGCATCAATTAAAACGGGTTTAACTTTTATGAGAATACTATTCTGCAATTTTAACAAATCGCAACTGGATTGTAACTATATTATTGCAGGACTTAATAAGCAGAATCGACCTTTTGATCTCATTACACATTTATTATGTAATACAAATATATAATACCTACTTAATTTTTAAGTTGTTGTATTTTACCAACAAATTCCCTTACTTTACCTACACCAATTCTCATAAAACACAGAGGTAAGTAATTTAGTAAATATTTTCGGGGGAACATTAAACTGCTTCCTTGTATATAACACGATACATTTCCCTTAATACGAATATCCTTTCTTCTCCCGCCCATAAAACCTTATCTGGGAGAAAGCAAGTCGAACGCAATCTACATAAGACTGATAGTAGCGGACCAGTATACGTTGAACCTCAAACTTTTCTCGAACCCCACAAAATTGGCTACCGTAATGAAAACAAGAGGCTACGCTTAACTGGCCAAGATATAAGTAATCTTGGTGAAGCACAGTGGGCGGTTTACGAGCGCGGACGGAGAAGGCTTTTATATTTATTAGGTAAGTTGGTCTTTCGGCAGTATTAATCCACCTTTATTGTGAAGTACAGGCGCCTGGACGCTGATGCAGAACGGAATAATAAACTAATGTTAATGGAAGCCCTTGAAACTTGGGCATTTTGCTATAAAAATAATGTAGGTAAGTTGTTTACTTGAGAGATCAATTTATCTTGAGACTATTTTGAATACGGTTTCAAGAGTGTGTAATAAATATATACTATAACAATTGTTTGTTTATTTTAATGTGCCCTTGAAGCGAAGAAAATACACTTGAAATGAAATGATAAAAAAAACTTGCTATATTTTTTTACAGATATATTGAAAAGTAAATTTTCAGTATAAAAGGTATAAAAGGATCTATGCTTTTAAAACTGGATGGGCTATGAGTATGACGTTAGAGCATTAAGCCAACGCTACGACGCGCGAGTAGACCGTACATTTGGCACAAAAAAAAATCTTTGATGCAAGAAAAAGTTATAACCATCTTGATTTCAGAAGATTTTGTCAATTTTATGCAGACTAATTATACTGCGGAAAGCAAATGTCAAAATGTCAAGTTGACAAAATATAATATTACGACTCCAAAACCTCCAAACTTTTGCCTAGAAATATCTCGTCTATAAATAATTAAACAACTTCATCTATGAGTATGACGTTAGAGTATTAAGCCAAATCTACGACGCGCGACGTAGACCGTACATTTGGCACAAAAAAAATTTTTGATGCAAGAAAAAGTTATAAACATCTTGTTTTCAGAAGATTTTGTCAATTTTATGCAGACTAATTATACTGCGGAAAGCAAATGTCAAAATGTCAAGTTGACAAAATATAATATAACGACTCCAAAACCTCCAAACTTTTGCCTGGAAATGTCTCGTCTATAAATAATTAAACAACTTCATAATTTATCTGACTATGGGTTTAATCAAAGACGGTTTAATAGTAGTTATCTCAGCTGTCTTTTGCACAAAATTATCTTACTTATTGCAAAAAATATTTGCATTTCAAAATTGACTGCACTTTTGTCGGTTGACTGTACCTACTGTACTAGTAAGTAGTAACTATGTACCTTCTCGAGTCTCGACTCTAGTAAACAAGTGCACCGTAGTGTGTACCGTTTAGGGTAAATATTACTACGTTTTTAGGGTTCCGTAATACTTAAGGAACCCTTATAGTTTCGCTCTGTCGACGGACAGAGCGAAACTATGACAGACGTGTCTGTCTGTCTGTCTGTCTGTCTGTCTGTCCGCGCCTCTAGCTCCTGTAATTATGAATATAAATTGATGAAATTTGGTGCAGTTATAGATTGTGTGTAGATCACGGTTTTGGGTTCATAAAAAAATTATAATTTTATATTTTAGGGGTGGCTCTCCATACATGGGAAGTGGGGATGAAAAATATTTTTTCACTCTACCCCATCGTGTGGGGTATTGTAGAATAGGTCTTTTAAAATAAAGGCAAGGTACCATACGTTACTTTTTTATAAAGTTGACCATTTTCGAGTAATCGGCCTCCAAAGTAGTTTGTAAGTTGGCATTAGGCCTAGCATTTTTAAACTATAGGATATAGAAACTTGCAAATTTCCATGCTGATAGATCATGCTAAAACTCTTTAGGAAAATTATTGTGAACCAAATCGGACAGTAACTTTTGGAGTAATTAAAAAAAAGCATATTACGCGTTCATAGTTACGGAACCCTCTTTAGACATGTCCTGACATGTCTAAGGAGGGTTGGGCCTGGTTAGGTTATAAGTGTCTAATGCTTAGCAGAAATGTGATAATTACCACATATTTTATTACCAAAAAAAGAAAAAATGTTTGCCATTTCGAGCTTCCGATATATGCTACGTGAGTTATCATATTTTACGGGCGACGTGAAAACGCGCGTTTTTATTACGGCAACTTTTATTACTCAGCTAGATTACAATTTGGTTGAAGAGGTCAGGCGAACTTTAGATTCCCGAGCGCTCAATAATATTATGATTAAAATATAAAAATTATATCCATATGAAAAGAAAGTAATTGAATAATAAATAATGTTTATAGTAATGAACAAACTCTTCATTATCAATTAATTGAAATTGAAAACTAGGTGTTAGCTGTTGGTCGAATACTGAATTGACACCATTGTAGCGATATTATCCCTTTATAACCGACTTCCAAAAAAAGGAGGCGGTTATACGTTCAGCTGAATATTTTTTTTAATCCATATTTTTTCTCCTCTCTATAAAAAAATAGTAATTGACCTTGTTGTACACATCTTAAGTAAACATAATATCCAACGTACATAAAATTATTATCTACTTACTACAATTTTATTGAAATACATAAGAATAACAACTTAATAACTTTTATTTCTTTGATGTAATAATGTTTTCAATAAACGCAGTTTTCCTATTATATACACAATTTTCAGACAAAGAAACAGGGCTATGACGCGTGAAGAAATCGGGCCCGTATTTATGGCCGAAATTATTGTTTGAAACGTCTAAGTCGTAATTCCGCGGCATAAAGCAGGGGGGTTCCCCCTCCACCCACAGGGGATGCTGTTTTTCCCCGGCGAAATGGCCCGTTTGAAATTGTTGTTTTATGGAAGTTTTTAGTTGACTTTGCTCGGGAGAAAATATATAATCTTTGTGCTAGAATATGGTAGAATCTATTTACTTAGGTATTTTCGCTATTTAGGTATACTAACAAGTTATTAATAAGTAATTAAATAAACTAGACAGGTTCAGAACTAGAAAGTTTCTTGAGTAGAGACCACAAACTGGACGTCGAAGCGTAGGACGGCCTTCCACCAGGTGGACAGATGACCTGAGAAAAGTCGCAGGAAGTCGGTGGATACAGGCCGCGAGCGACCGGTCGCACTGGAAATCTATGGGGGAGGCCTATGTCCTGCAGTGGACGTCAGCAGGCTGAAACGAACGAAGAAATAAACTAGTATTAAATATACCTTTATCTAATGATCAGTAGTTAAAAACCATAAAATAAAAGCCCAAAAATGTAGAGTCTCATCTCTAAGTAGCGGTTATTTAATATCTATTTATATTTATATACTTATACTACTTAACTTAAAATGTTTTTCCGATTTGAAAGCTCCTAAGTTATGTGCCTATCAAGTGCCACTTGAAACCCATATTTCTTAACTCTGAAAACTTTTAAAACACCCACAACTTTATTTAAAAATACGATAAAAAACGTAGCTTTAGAAACGCACGAGACGCCGGGAAAATATGAAGCAAAAGGAAGATAAAAACTAAAAAGTAATGACCTGTCACTTCATAATATACTACAATGAAATTATCTCCACCATTTTAAAAGTTGGAACGCACGGCGCGTTCTTCGATTTGATTGGTCGTCGTTTGACAGCTGGATGAAATACGCGGGGTCCGCGCCGGCGCAGCAGGCGGCAACATGGTGCCAGTAAACCCTAATGAAATTAAATTCTGTACCTTTTGGATTTCCTCGTAAATATTCCGTGTATCTAATCCGCTGATTAATGAGGATCATGGCGTTTTTATTGAATTGTAATTCCTTTTTGGTGAGTATAATGGGGGCTTAAAAAGTATAATATGCACTAATATTCCACAGACGAGGTTGAAAGTAAGTACGGGAAGAGTAAATATTGTTAGTTCAAAAATTTTTCGAATTAGATTTCTAATTTGTTTTAATACGACATAGAATTATAACGTATAGGTACATACAAATATATAAAATTTTGGTGTCTGTTTGTAATTAACAGATTTGCATTAAATGCATATATGACAATATACGGTATGTACAGTTTACACCAAATAAGCAATTTAAAACTCATGTCTGTCCGTATGTTGTCCGTCTGTTTGTTCCGGCTAATCTCTGAAACGGCTGGACCGATTGTCATGGGACTTTCACTGGTAGATAAGTGATATTATAAAGTATAACATATGTAGGCTACTTTATTTTAGGGTTCTGTTTAAGAATAGGGTTCCGTTTCCGTTAGTTCTAAGCAAACGAAGTTGTGGGCACCATAATAAAGAGGGAAAGTTTTTTTGTTTGCATGGAATAGGCTTCGAAACTACTGGAACGATTTTGATTAAATTTGAGACAGATATATATATATATAGACTACTTTTTATTGCTACAAAATGTATGGTTCTCTCTAGATTTTCTTTTATGAGCAAGAAGTCGGGGGCAACATCATCATAGACAAAGCATAGTAACACCTTTACAATATTGACGCTATACTACAATCGTCCGAACATGTTTATGACATAATTGGCCCTCGGAAGTCCATATAAAACTCAAGCGTTAGAGTTAGAGATAGTGCGTAGACCTAAAGTAGCTTCGCAGGTTTACGAGGGCAGGTAACAAGCACTAAACTGGTTCATCGGGGATGACTTACTAAGTGCATTCCACTGTGACGTAGTGAGTAAGGACTACGTTTATTTTTGATACGATTGACTACGTTTATATTTATTAGGGGTTTAGTTTTTTAGTATGTGCCTGTAAAACTTTTTGTAGAGCTGTGCTTATATGTGCTTTATACAAGTTTTATACCATTACGCAAATATTTTTTTACTTTTTTCGCTTTGGTAGAGCAATCACAAAGTGACTAATTATTATATTCAATAGAAAAACATTGAATTGTCATGAGAAATAAGAAAGATACAGGAAATTCGCTTGTTTTTCTAAACAAGATTTCCTTTTTATGGTACCGCAGTACATCCACAAGGAACACTTATAGTTTCGCTCTGTCCGTCCGTCTATTTGTTTGTCTAATATCTATAACCCTCAATTAATACGCTTCTAACACGAATCTCCATTTTGTAATAGGAGTTGGTGTAAGTAGTGTAGGTTGTAGCTAGTATGTGTTACATAATGTAAATGTAGGTAACAGATAGTGAAATGTAGTTGTCGGTGGGGACAAAGTAAAAACTGTTATGTAGATGTATGTTTACTACTTACTTAAGAGCTCCGTGTCCTAGTGGGTAGACCGTTTGATTCGAATCGGGATGGATTCGAACCTGTACTCGAGAGAGTGCAGGTTCGAATCCCAGGTTGTGGCGTGTACCAATGAGACTTTTTCAGATCTCAAGTACATTATACTGATGCTCTAACGGTGAAAGAAAACATCGTGAGGAAACACGCACATGGTTCTACCCAGACGTATTGACCAGTCATTTATCTGGACTAGGCTGACTATGTTGTGAGAATGCCGTATATGCTTGGGAAACCAACCAACCATACGACATTTTAAAACCAACTGTCCCAGGCATTTCAGTATTTCAAGAGTGGTTACTTCACTCGGAGGATACTGTATAAATTATCCATTAACGCATGAAAAGTATTAAAAAAATAAGTCTACAGCCTCTACGCAAACATCCATACGATGTACCTGTATAATATTAGAAAAATATATACGCATTATTATATTAGTAGACACGTATTGTAATAATTATTGCTATGCGTATTACGCTTTAAACGTTTAAAACTTTAAAGTAAATCTGAACTCGCGCAACTAAGTTCACGGTCGCGGCCACCCAGGCTGTAAAATAATAAAATGCAATAATATCACTTAGCGGCCGGCACATAAATTATGATCAAGAAAAAAGATATTTCTTTTCAGCTATCGTAAATAACATTTAAATAATTTTCAATTAAGCTCAAGACTGTACCTACTTAAGGATTTACGATTTAACAAAAGAGTCCTGGGCACGATGGTATTTATTGCTTTGCAAAAAGAATACCTAGGTAGTAGGTATTCGCATTAAGACTGATAAAAGAAGAAGAAATAAGATGATTAAAGAAAATGGATTTAAAAAAACTCAGTAGCTTAGCTTAATAACATGACGTCACAACTAGAACAATATAATCTACTCTAAACAACAATTTTCATTATTTTCAGTAAGTCAGTCTTATTAAAATTTGGTCTTTGGTTTGGTGAGTTAAAATTTCATTTGACCCTATTAAATACTGTATTCCTTAAAACCTATCATCAACTAAATAAATTTTGCCATCAGGTGCAGAATTTTAAAATATAATTTAATATCGCTTCGTAAAATCCTGATTCAGGAATTCTGCACTCCGATTCTACGAACGTAAAATTTACGATCGAATATTTTCGTGGCGGAGTACGTCGCCAAATGTGACTCGAAAAAACTTCCTTTTGCACGTAAAAAGGATGCGCCAGAATAAATATACAGGCACCCTTTTTGTCTATTAAACGACCCGGGTTTTTTCTGGTGCGTCCATAAAATGCCCCAATAAATATGTAAATCTGCAGCCCGGCTTGAGTTTCACTTTCGAATCCGAGTTTAATTGCTACAATTGTGATTCGTGTTCAACGGCCTTTAGATTTAACGTTTAAAAAATTGGATCCAATGTTTTACTTACATAATATTTTTTATTAATGTTTGTCTTTACTAAATTAACTATTAATAATAATTCATGCATAATAGCGAAACACGTGAAAATTTCGAGGACTTTTATGCCTTTTTCCCAAATCAATTTTTAATATTGTATGATTATTTTTAATCAAATTTTAATGTGATTATTTCCGCTTTCTTTGGGTATTCAACTAAAATAAGTTTCATAAAAATAATCCTAAACACGACCTCTTTTTCTAAATTTTGGTTGTAGAGTTTCTGGAATATTGTGTTTTACTAGAAACCATAATAAAAAAAAAAAAACGATTTTTATATAAAAAATACTCTATTTGTGACAATGAGCGCAAATGCGCAAAAAAGCGAATTTATGTCTTACTAGCTGTTGCCCGCGGCTCCGCCCGCATAAATACAGTATCCCTCGGGAACACTGTATTTTTTCGGGATAAAAAGTAGGCTATGTTTTAATACAGAGCCTAAACTACTAAGATACCAAATTTAGTCAAAATCCATTCAGTAGTTTTTCCGTGAAAGAGTAACAAACATCCATCCATACATCCATCCATCCATACGTCCTCAAAAACTTTAAATTATAATATTAGTAGGATTTGTAAACGCGCCCTTAATGTACAGATATTTTAGCCAATTGGGCAGGACGCGCGGGCGAGGGCTGCATCGATCCGCCCGGGATTCCGAGTTTCACCCCACTTCAGTATAATTAGATTCTATACTATATAGAGATTAAGTCTTGGTAAATGTTTGTTGCTATAAAGAAATTTATAATGAAATGAAAACTGTTTTAGTCGCAACTTGAACTTAACAAGATACTTTCGGAAAATCACAAAAGAAAAGCTACAAACAACAACATGGTAATGTAGAGAGAGAGACACATTCTTATAGTGATAAAAGTAATTCATTTCAGTCACGATTATTAAATAATCGTAGAACACTAGGTGCTTAAAGTTTGTTTCCGCAGTGGTGCTAGAGTGTAGAGTAAATTGTACCTTTCCTAATTAGACTAGTGTTCATTTTAGTGGTACCTACCATCACATTCAAGCTTTGTCTGGTGAAACAGACAAAGCCCAGGGTACCATTTTAGCTGGTTTAAATTTCAAACAGATTTTTAAATGTAAACCTCAAGCTAACGGTCTTAAGCTCTATAAAGCATCGTAATTTGTTCGCAAAAAGACCAAAACGGCAATCGACACGAAAAATCCTTACATTTCTTCTTAATGAACGGCATTGATCGCTGGCGGCCATAAGCGGATAATTTACGACTACCCTCGGGTTCTGTTGCACTCCGAAGGTGTGTTATTTATATGCCCTTTTTTATTTATGCCCCCTTTTTTCGCAGCTCGTAACGGCGGGCATAAAGGTACGTACGCACTAAATGATTGGCAGAAAGTGACTCGCTACAGCCAAACTGTAATGAGATGTAGTGAGCTAGGTAACTACGGTAATACATTGTTTTAAACATTTACGGATGGTGTACTTTTCTTTTTCCCGACGTTTCGGCTGAAAGTACCCTGATTTTAAACCGAGAAGATGACTGGGCTTTGCCATTTTGTTGGGATCCAGTAATATAACAATTTAAAAAAAAATTAAAACACACCGCGGCTTCAAGATATTGTTAGTATGTTTTGCTTGGATCGGAACACAAATAATAATTAAAGAATCATCGGATGGTTTGAACAACATCAACAAACAAGACAACTTGACAGTTGTCAAGTTGTCTTGTTTGCCTCAGTCCTCCCGTGATCACGGCTGCTGGAAAGTAGCCGAAAAAGGAAGAAAGAAAAAGAAAACCGTGGGGCGCGCGAAAGAGCTTATACAATCAATAATATTCGCATAAATATAAGAAATCAATGTACGGTAATACAGCCAAGCAGAAATCTAATAAAACTTAGTTGATAGCTATATTATTATGGTCACTAGTCACAACTGATTACGGTACTTCATAAAGTTATGTCTTCTGCGATTAACTTCAGGTGAAGATGTAACTTGTATCACATTTTGCACCTACAATACAATAGATAAAAGCATCATACATTTCATACGTCAAGCTAAAACTTTCAGTACAGTTTTATGAGTATGTTTGGCACAGTTTAAACTTATGTGGAGGAAAGTGTGCAAAAAGCTAAAATGTTTAAAATAATGCTTAGAAATACATAAAACTGAGTTAATAATTAATAATAATCACAACAACACACACTACCTCAGAATCGGATTAAAGGAAAAAGAGATCATAGAGAGTTCAACATTAAAAAAATTAGATAATTACTAGCTGTCCTGGCAAACTAATTACCGCCTTAGAATTAAATTTGTTGACATAATTACAGCAGCGCTACCTACCAAGTCCAATTGCAAAACTTAACCATTCTCGAATCCACCTGAAGACACACAAAAATTTCTATAAAATCGGTCCATCCGTTTAGGAGGAGTTCAGTGACATACACACGCACAGAAGAAATATATTAAGATGGGTGAATTTTGACCTTAGAGCGATTAATCTCTAGTATAACACAAATGACAAAACGTAATTTCTTTGTCAACTAGTTCCACACTACACACACTAAAGAGATGTTGATTTTCATTTCATGATTGGAAAGCTCGATCGGAGGATTATGTGTCCAATGAAGGTAATGAGTTTACAGTATGAGACGGTAACAGATAGACCGAGTTATTGTTATAGCCGTTTGATTTCTACTAAAGTTTACTACGAGCGTGTTTAGTGTTAGCTGTAATGCACTACTTGAGTGCATTAAGCTGCAAACACCTATTTAGTATTAAGTACGTATTAAAGTTACTAGTGAGTAACAGGTGTAACTGAATAAGAAATAACAAGCCAAGTGCGAGTCAGCGCATGAAGTGTTCTATACAAAACGGCGAAAAAATTCACGTTTGTTTTAAGGGAGCCTATGATAAATAGTTTTTAGTATTTGTTATAGCGGCAACATAAACACATCCTCTGTGAAAATTTCAACTGGCTAAGGAGATACAGCCTGGTGATAGATGGACGGACGGTCAGTCAGTCAGACAGATATAAAGATTCAACGCAAATTCTCAGTAATAGCGTTCCAGAATCCTAAAATTGGACATAGTAGGTACGTGAAGCTTTTCCGAAACAATACTTTACTTTTGAATTTTTAATTTATAAGTTGTTTCTAACAACTAATATGATTCAAATAAAATAAAAAAAAACTAAAATACTCTACATTTAGAGCCTAGTATTTAAATATAAAAGTCCGACCTACATTTGTAGCTCATTTGTTCAAGTTCTCAAGTCTAAGCACAGTATAAGTAAGCTAGAATATAAAACATAATTCACGTATGTAACATTTATGTACTTGATATTCATGACTCAAATCGAGATAAATCTCTGACCCGCCCTCCGTTATAACCGTTAAGAAGGTTTTTGTGCCTAAAGTCCAAAGAAATAAGCGTTATATATCTGATACTGAATGCTATGCAAAAACTGGTTTCTTTACGTTACAATGTTTCATATTTTAATCCGACATACCGTCGATGATTTATTGTCAAGTGGATATTAAGCTCGCACTTATATTTTTTAGGCGTTTTACGATTCGCAACTTTGTAACACCCTACCGAGTCATTTAAAATATGGCGTATTAAATCGCATAAAGAAAACAGTGTTTTCAGAAAATAGTTGAGAATAAAGAGAGGATATAAGAACGTCGTAACTTCGACACTTAAATTTTGTGAACGCTTTGAAAAGAACGGTGAGAGAATTGTTAATAAAGATATAGACTGACGTAATATGGTGTCACTATGGTGTATTAGTGACGTTTTATGTGCAAGATTATGGTGTGAATGAATTGTGTCGCGATTTTTTCCATCTCTCTACAATTTATCAAACTGCACATAATAGAAGTGGACATTAAATTTTTGTGATGATGTGAACATTAGCGATCATAAATACCATTAACACACGTATAATGTATCCGTAAAATTTTGTAACCTCAAACAGAAGCAAATTTACGTATACATAATTTATTGGTAAATAGATGATCCCGCGACTTTGTGCACACAAAAGTTAATTTTGCGGAAACTGTATATTTTTACCCGACTGCGCGACGCAAAGGAGTGGTAATGTGTTTATCAGCCTATGTATGTATGTATGTATGTATGTATGTATGTTCCTTTGAAGCACTATACAGACCAAACGCCTGGGCCGATTTTTATGATTCACACGTCAATCGATTCCTCTTAGTCCGGCGAGTGTCACTAAAGACATGACGTTAGTGAAAATTCAATATGGCGACTACTGGACGCCATATTGTGAAAATGAAAAAAATGAAAGTCAACAAACTATATCAAGTGGGGTATCGTTGAATAGGTATTTAAAAATCATTGTAAGTTTTCTCTCAACATTTTTCGATTCGACTGACCGTTTAGGATCTATATCGATTTAAAGTTGCGTATCAACCATTCTCACATTCCAGCGCAATTGTGATGTAGGACTGATGCTGATAGGAAATCCAGTCTGGTAAATAGCTAGCTAGGTACTCATAACTAAAAAGTATAAAATAAAAAATAATAATTTAAAAAATTTAAAAAACCCGACTGCGTAAAAAGTGAACCAAACTAAGTAGGTACATAATTATAACTGAAAAGAAAAAAACAAGCACTTAGATATCCGGTGGTCTAGAATTCTATAATATATTATTGAATTAATACTATTGGAACATAACAACTGAACAGTCGGGATCCATTATTCGACAGCCAATCTAATTTTTCAATGGATCCTGACTGTTTAGTTGTTATGTTCCAATAGTATTAATTCAATAATATATTATAGAATTCTAGACCACCGGATATCTAAGTGCTTGTTTTTTTCTTTTCAGTTATAATTATGTACCTACTTAGTTTGGTTCACTTTTTACGCAGTCGGGTTTTTTAAATTTTTTAATTCCGCGATGAAAAGTAGCCTTTGTCCTTCCCTGCGTTCTATTTTAGGTATATACATATATGCCGAATTTCATAACAATCAGTATAATCGTTTTGGAGCCTATTTAATGCAAACAAACAAACATTTCCTCTTTATAATATTAATGTAGTGACATTCTATTTGTCTGAAATTTAAAAAAATATATCTCTAATAATAATAATATTAATATCTATGGACGCTTCACACCATGTCAATCTGACCCCGTGGTAAGTTCTCGAAGAACTTGTGTTACGGGTACCAGACAACGGAAATATATTTAATACTTTTATACTATATACATATTTAAGACTTTTATTATATTATACACATATTTAATACACATCCATGACCCAGGAACACAGAAAAACTTTTTGTTCCTTCGGCGGGATTAGAACCCGCGACCCCCGGCTTGAGCACCAACACGCTCAACCAACTGAGCCACAGAGGTCGTCGTATGTATGTAATATTCTTTATTACCTTGTATCTTCAGAACCGCTAAACGGATTTTCACATTTGAGGTATCGTTAGATTCGTCTTAATAGCCCAAGTGTTCTTAGATAGGTGACATTAAAAAAAAAACAAAATAGCGGATGTTTGACGCCATGTTGTGAGGTAAAAAAAAATATATATCTACCAAGTATATCGTATATAGTGGGGTATCAAAATGAAGGATTTTAAACACTGATTCTAAATATGTATATAACTTGCAGTTTTATATTAAATATAACGATAAATAATAATAATAATAAACAAAAACCCGCCTGCATAGATAACTACAATTCAAAAGCAACTGAAAAGACTGAAATAAAATAAATAATTAAAAAATTAAAAAACCCGCCTGCTACCAAACATAACGTCAATTATTTTACTTAGGGTTTCAGCTCATAGTGTAGTCAGTTTTCTCAAACTTGTTTCGGTCTTTTTAGTGCGTTTCTTAGGTATATCTCTGTTTTGCAGTCGGGTTTTTTTATTTTTTAATTATTTTAGGATGCATTAATACCTAACTGTAAATGTTATAAAATATTTTTCATTAAGTAATCGTTGTCAACTTTTCAGTGTTCAATTTTTTTTTGCTTAAAAAGTAATTTAAATTTTATACACAACTCACAACTACCAGCTCCAAATACCTAAGCCAACACATAAGTTTTAAAGTAAAATATCCAAAAGTATATACTCCGAACATTTCCACGGTACCTATCTCAAACTGGCCATAAATGTCGCGGCCAGGATAATATTTTACGACGGCTTACGTCGAGAGGCGGGTTCCCTTATCTCGCACATGTGGACGAATTTATCGTCGGAACCCACCGACCCACCCAGATTATAGATATAGAATCTTATTTCAAACTTTGAATTATTAGGTTGGTAGGTAAAAAACTGACGGTTCAAGAGAAACAAAGATGGTTTCTGAAATAGATAATATAATCAGTTTTTTTCTTACAGTACGTAGGTTCCATTAGAAATTGATAGAGCGAAGGTAATGATTTCTGATATATTCTTAATTTTTATGACTCTACAATTTGATATACAAAGTTGTGTGTTTTTACTATTGCTAGATTTGTATTTTATTTCTAATCTGTCTCTACGTACATCCGACATTTTTTTTTGTATTCCCCAATAAAGGGCAACAAGAGATAATTATTAGTGTTCAACATGAATTTCCACCAAGAACCGACAGTACAATCAATTACATCTATGCAACAAGATATTGTTCAGAAATCGCACTCGAAATTATCCAATTTCATATTTCTCTTAACTATAAGGGTGGATAATCCTTGGTAATGAAATATGGTTGAAAGTTTGTTGAAAATCTTTAAATCTGTACATATTTTGATGAATATTGAGATTAATGCTCTTAAATATATTTAATTAAATACGTGTTTCAGGGATTCTTAGAATTCATTCTCTGGGGTTACCCTATTTTACAATTAAGTGTAGAAATATTTTATGAAAAATATTTAAAATCTGTCATGATTTCCATGAAATTAAATATCCGAGGTAATAATACAAATTATTGCGTATGATTTTTTTAAATACAAATAATATTAAACGAATTGCCAAATATTTTATAGCGCTTAGATTAAAAATTCATATGTTCGTTGTTAAAATATCTTTAATCTTAAAAAAATTAAAGTTAACAAGATGGTTTCTTATCTTTATAGCATCATTTTATGTTTATTGTTAATTATTTTATTTGTGCTCTTTTAATTGTACGTTATAAGGTGCAAACCTACTATAAATATTAATAAAAAATGTATTAAATTAATAAATCATACACAGAAATTGGGTCACGTCTGGGTGTGCAATCAGCGGTTTATTGTCGTTGTAAAAATCGCAAGTTCTTTTTAATTAAGTTCAGATAACAAAGAGCATAATTTTGGATGACATATTACTGTTATTAAAATAAAATTAAATTTATATAATAATTATATAAATTATTATTATTATTGTAAAAAAATGATTGGAAATCGCAACATAATTTTCAGTATGAATGTAGGTACCTAACCGTTGCCCGGGCAGAGCCGGCCCGCGTAAATATAGTATCCCTCAGGAACACTATACTTTTCCGGGGAAAAAAATAACCTATGTTTTAATCCAGAGCGTAAACTACTACCATATCAAATTTCATCGAAATCTGTTTAGTAGTTTTTGCTTGACTCTTTCACGCATAACAAACATCCATCCATCCATCCATACATCCATCCGTCCACCCATCCATCCATCCATCTATCTATCGATCCGTCCATCCTCACATTCTGTCACGTTTATAATATTAGTAGGATATATTATGATTTTATTGTAGTAATATGTGCTACATTCAGAACACTACTGTGATTACTGATAAACCAGTTTTTTAGGGAAAAATAATCTTAAAATATAATATTTCTTATCTTTATAGCAGCCCTCCTACGAGAAGCGTGTCTGTAACTCTGTAGCTTGTTTGTATATGAGCGAAAACCTCGCAAGACGCAATACTTTACCCGCATCTGTTCTACAGTAAATTACAATCTCAAATAATAATAAACAATAATAATAATAAACATAAAAAAAGTGTTATTAGCTCCATAGACATGAATACAAAATTAATTTAAATCGTTGCAGATCTAAGATATAATTAAGATATGTAATAACGCCGATAAGGACATGTGCAAGTATTTTGTTGACACATAAATTAACATTTTAACTACATTTATTATTTTAATAAATTTAGTTAATGTTAAAATAAAATATCAATGAAATATTGTAAGCATAATCATGATAAATTGTATAGTATTTTTATTCGCTCTCGTAATTTTTTATGACTTTTATTCGCTTAATTTCAACCTTCAAATTAACTGGTCATCAAATTTATTTAATGAATTAATTAATAATGGGATTCGTACATAATTTAAATAGCGCCTTGTGATAAGTTACGTAAATAATGTGACAGTGAATAGTTGTTACTTAATTCACCCAATAGATTAATTAATCCATGTATGTAAATTTAATATTTAATTAGCTATAGGTTTGTAATTAGTTGGTCCCTATAAGTGTCTGTTTACGTATTATTTATTACATAATATTATGTCTCACTGAGTGTATAATTGTGTAATAGGTTTACGCTGTTTACTTCACCAACTTTTTCTTGTGAAATAAAGCATTTACAAGACAACTAGAATGGTTATAACTTACATGACTGACTGACGGGTTTAGACTGAACTTTAGAGTATTTAATTGCCCAGTGAAGATTTGATACTCTAAAGGTCAGTCTAAACTACCTATATTTATCAGTCTAAACTCTAAATCAGTGTTTTTCAACCTGTGGGTCGCGACCCCCTGGGGGGTCGCGAAGCTTCTGTAGGAGGGTCGCCGGAGGTCGAAACAACTTTAGTAAAAAAACAATTAATATTTATTTATTTATTGATTTATTAAGTAAGAGAATTTTAACAAAAGGATATACTCATGACTCAATCATCGATATCATCGATGTATGTAATTCTAAAATAATGTGATTGACGTACTATATTATGTACTTATATCCGAATAATAATTATGGAGACGCATAAAAACGTCGTATGGAATGAATATTCGTAACACTGTAACATACACATACATACATGATAAAAACGCGAAGGGTCGGGGGGTCGCGAAATATTTTTTTCATTTAAGGGGGGTCGCATCATGAAAAAGGTTGAAAAACACTGCTCTAAACCAAACATACTCAAAGGGCGCGTGAGCGTGGCGTGTCGCGTCTTGAAGAGCCGGGTTCTACCCGGTTTCTACCCGGCACGGCGCCGGGCCGGTACCAGTTATGTATGAAACCGGCTTCGAGTCGGACCGGCGCTAGTGCCGGTGCATCGACACGCGCTCTTGGTGCTACATACATAACTGGCACCGGCCCGGCTCCGGGCCGGTAGAAACCGGCTCGTCGACACTGTGCCCTAAAGGTCAGTTCGCATAGTGACGACAGCGCTGCATTTTTGAGATATATATTCAAAATTGAACTTTATAATTTATATATACAACAAAAAATAATACGTTTGTACGTACGCTGTGCAGAGAGATTAGAGTAATCATCATCACCACCACCATCACACCATATATCATCATTCATCACATATAAAAGGTACTTCTCATAGTATTTTACACCAACACAGAGATATTTGAACATTACTCTGCCGTTTATAGACCTATTTGCAACATTATTTTTATACGGAAAATTTATATGGACTCATATAGTGATTTAGACTTTTCCTGAAATCTTTGTACCATTACTTAAATTTTATTCCCGAAATACAATAATGATAATAATATGTACTTTGTCCATGGTTATACTGTGTTATATTTGGTTGTTACATTAGTTATGTTACAAGTTTAGGTATTAAGATACACATTGCATCATTAGGTGCGCATTGTAATTTTCCTACACTGATGTAATGCTCGAATATGTAACGTTACATTACACGCGAATGCTTCAGGTAAGGGAACGCGAACGAAATGGATTCACTAACTATATTGAAAACAAGCGACGTAACCTACTCTCAGCTTTAGCTTTGAATGCCTTACCGTGGCGCTGTGTCGAATACCGATCGCATTTATGAGTAGTAGACTAGGGGCGGTATTCTTGGTCGATTCTTATTTCTAAGTTCTTCTTATTGACATGCTTAAGGTGATTCGATTCACAGTCGTAACTTAAGCATTGTCTTAAGTATTTTTTCATACAAATAAGGCAGACTTATTCGAAAATTCTTAAGTCTTTTCTTAAGCAACGACCTAGAATTCCGGCCTAGAGAAAAGCCTCTCACAGACCCGTTGGTTGTAAGGCTACGTTTCCGCGAGCATTTTTTGTGGTCGCGATAGAAAAAACTGCACTGTAAGAACTGTGCGCCAATACAATTGACCTGAAAATCGTGTAGAGTTGTCAAATCTGACATTTGACACTTCGATAGCGCAGAATTCTATTTACAATGCAATTTTTCTGCCGCGACTACAAAAAAAAACTCTCATGGGTGCGAGGCGCGAGCTCTAAGAGGCTAAATTCGATAGTCCCGACTCCCGGCTAATATAGGTACTTAGATAAGAGAAACATAGGTACTCCAGGCTTAGACAAAGTTCAATATGAAAACGGTAAGGAAGTTCTTAAAGAAATTAAAATGTATGCCAATAAGTAAATATGTCAATCATACCTATACCTACATTTTATAATTTCGAACTATATTATCTTTTGCCTGTGATTATCATTTTGTTTAAGGGCCCTGACTTCTTAGCATTTACACCTTTTACACTGTTCATGGTTTGAGCCTTTTGGGTGATTTGGTTCATTAACAGCAAGTGTGACATCTATATTGTGGGATTCTGCAATTGTAGTATTTATAAATAAATCCATATTTCTGAATTCCTGATGAAAGGAATTGTCCTAGTTCTAGCCAAGTTTGTTTTACTTTTTGTAAGTGTTTAAATACTTTGTAGGTGCATACAATGTTATTTAACATAGTGAGAACAGAATCGCTACTTAAACTTTTACATGAAACTCTACTTTAGAGCGCACCTCCTTTAGTTAAATTACACAAGATCACTTTCATATTTCTTAGAGGCGACTTTAATGGTTCCCACCAGAAACGGCTGAAAAGAATACTAAATCGATTTTACATTCTATAATATTAAAATTCACATTGATTAAAATCTACAACATTATAAGGTACATAAAGAGTGCCTAATCCGTGTAAAGGCAAGTACGACTATATAGCAAGCAATATTACTTTTTATCTTAATACGAAATACAAACTTTTATGATCTATAATATTCACAGACAGCTAAGATACTATATTATATTAAAAAAATATCTAATCATCTTAAGATGAAATATTATAGTATCTTCGCCGTCCGTGAAGAACTTTATACATAGAATTCAGAATATCATTTGTTATAATGCCTCAAAGAGGTTTTTTTTATAAGCTAGTTACCACGGCTGGTTTCTGAACATTGCCATGACATCTAGGGTCAGCGCCATTTTGTTTTTGATTTAACCGAGTAACCATGATGGACTTTGATAGGATATTGAGGCTCGAGTTCACCAAAAGTAACTTCACCATTGATTTTGTAACCAGTCGTTTAAATTTTAAACATGACTTTAAACAAGGAGTCATTTTTTCCTGTTCACCATCGCTTCTCTTTCTCTGATTAGTTAATCTGGACGTTTATGAATAAATGAGTAGAAATATAATACAACTAAATAAAAATGTAAGGCTACAACATTAAAAGACATTTATATTTCTGACATTTTGATTTGGTTACGTAAAATATAACGCTACAAAATGTGAAAGTTGTTGATTATTGTGTCTTTTGTTTAAAAAGCAATTCATTTTATCTTGGACGTATATTCACGTAGACCTTATGTCAAAATAGTATCGTGTAGACAATTATAGTGAAAAAAAGTTTGTTGTTTTCTTGTAATAAATATGGATGGGAAGAAAAAGCGAACAACTAATTTTAGCAACAATAAGAAGAGTGTGTTATCTGAACTTGTAAATACAAGAATATAATTGAGAAAGATATATTATGTATGGATAAGCGAAACCAGCTCTTGAATGAAACTTCATCGTATTCTTCATAGATATTATGGCAACTTTGAAAAATCCGAGGTCTTCACGTCATCGCTTCTAACTCGTCCAAATACTCAAGCATATTGAGATTGTATTGTAATCTCCTTCCAGTATAAAATTAAAAGGCATCATTTTGTCTCAAATAAATAGTTTGTCTTTACTCTTTAGTAAAACTATTAAATTTAAAGCTACAAAAGTTCCGTCAAATCACTATAATCGACGGTTAAACAAGGGTCTCGGGCTTGGTTAAGATAATCAGCCGGTTAACTTCTATAACCAGTGTTTAGAACGTGGTGAACAGGATTTTTTACAAAAACAGCCGATTATTTATTTAAACGGTTGATTAAATGTCGGTGAACACGAGCCTAAGTATTATTCTTATGCATTTTTTGACAGCTAGAATTGATCAAAAGTTAATTTAGGTCTCTGAAAGAGAGTAGGTACATCTTTTGAAACTTTCGCTAACTAAACTTAGACATGTCATAAACACATACCTGTAAAACTTCACGATTTTTTAGTATTTTCACCATCACATATATAGCAAAACATGGAATTCCAATATTAATTAAATAAACGTTGAGTCTCGGTTGTGTTTCAAATTGGACTAAAAGGTCGGAGTGTGGTTTCGAACGAGTTATATGACACGTCAATAAACCGAACCGCATCTATTATGCCTCAGCACGGACAGCCTTCCACAGCTGACGGATTTTAAATAAACTTTATGACCTACACTTTAGGATATTGACCCAATTTTATTAATTTGAATCATATGTGCCATGTAGCGACTGACCGTGCATGGCTGCATGCCTTTACGATTTATTCGTGGGGGCTATAATATTGCAAGAGACTGAAGCGATATTATGTGGAGTTTGTTTATTGGTGAATCTTAGGCTCGCTTCATCCTCTGAACATTTCTAAAGCAGTATCCCAATCCAGGGGTCTAGTCAAGATGCATTCGATAATTACTACGGCAAAGTTCGAAAACAAAATATATGACATAACGCATCGCAAGCGACATGTCACATAACGATGACTTATGTCAAAACCCATACATTTTTGATTTCGAAGTTCGCCGTCGAATTTATCGAATGCATCTTGACTAGAGACCCAGACTATAGACAGTCCATTGGACCACGTAATGATAAACATGATCGAGACTTGGTGATGAAGTCACTTAGTGATGAAGATGGATACTGTGATACTGGTGAAAGAAGTAATTACCCAGCAAACCATTGACGGCTAAATACTGAAACGCTAATCAAAATTAAGAGCCCTCATATTCACAGGCTGTCGCTGTATCTGCTAGCCGATGACAAGGGTAGCATGTGACTTGAGCGTTAAACTATTGTTTCAATATTAGACCGTAAGTGATACATTTTAGATGTAATAATTAAACTCATTTTTTAATTTCCCTAAAGGTTAATAAAATAACACTTATAGAATTGTGTTAGGTATATTACAATATCTAAACTTTAGTTTGCCCTTATATTCTTTTGAAAGGAGATATGTTATCTATACTAATATAATAAAGAGGAAAAGTTTGTTTGTTTATTTGCACCGAATAGGCTCCGAAACTATCGAACCGATTTTGATGGAATTTGGCACTGATGTAGAGTAGACCACGGGGAAGGACATATATTACTTTTTATCCCGGAAAAAATTACGGTTTTGCGAAACTAACTTTTGCGCGCACGAAGTAGCAGGCACCATCTAGTAATATACTTTTGTTTATGCCATCGCCAAGTCTATAGCGGTCGTACTTTTCTCGAAGCATTTAATATTTGTCTAAAACTGTTAAGTTGTTACTGACACGTTGGCGTAACTGCAAAGAGTAACAGAGAGACCGCCGTATAACAAATACATATTTAACGACAAATATCGGTCCTAAAGTCTCATGCATACTAAATATTGAAAATCATTTTTGTTAAGCCGGCACAAAACGCTCAAACAAAATATGCAAACAGTTTGTATGTGCACGGCCTATTAACAGATATTGACTGCTTTAGGTAGCGCGACTGGGATTATAAAAGTAAACTTTAATACGTAGCAATAAGGGTAATTTCGTATTGAACCTAATGAAGTGCATTCACTGAATCGGCCAGCGTTTATTGCACCCACTGGCAATTTATTCCAAGTTAACGTTTGACTAATTTGAGAAGTATAAGAATCATAAAGGCTCAATAAGCTGTTTTTAAATGAAGGCAATTAATAAAAGCTTACAATGCAACACAACTTTTTTATGAAATTGTATCGTGGATTTCTGAGATTGGAGACATAATAAGAGTTACCACAGGAAAAAATAACTTAAAGACAACTTACAGCTTTTTTTAAACTTACATAAGACTGCTAATACCTTTTTGTATTGAATCCACTTAAACAACATATACCTTAATATATCTTCTAGCACTTACAACGTGTAATAGTAACAACTACACAATCAATACTGGCTGATATTCCTCACTCTCGTTTTCACTTTTAGCGCTAAAATATGCGTATCTTATAGTTATGCAAATTAACATGCAAACAGTAGCATTGAAGGATTTCCTAAAAAAAAAGAAAAAAACAGTTGAAAGTGAAAGCCTGGTGGCATATTGCCACGCTTCCTTTGACTATTGTTACAATAAATATTTACGTTACGATATGCAAAAGAGGTTATTGTTGGACTACCGAATTTGTCCTTTTTTTTCTTAAACAACCCTTCCGCTGTTTTGGTTTTGTTTATTTTTTTTTTTTTTGTTGCGTAGATGTGTCGAATTGGGTGTTAAAATAAATATCTCATTTCGTCTGAAGCGAAAAAAGGCGATATTTATTTGCTAAGACAAAGGGATTTCGATTTCGTTTGAACTTTGTGTTTGCTCAGTTTATTAATAGCTGCTCTACGTATTCGCTAAAAATATAACTAGTATCTCTACTCGTATAACTAGCAGCTCTGTCTTCGAGCTGTGGCTTACAAGTTACAATACGATATTTTCTTGTAATTTTTTAACTGACTTCCAAAAAGGAGGCGGTTATTTTATTTATTAATCTATAAGTACTATGATATAATAAGGAGGAAAAGTTTGTTTGTTTGTTGAATTGAATAGGCTCTGAAACTTCTAGACCGATTTTGATTAAATTTGGCAAATATATAACGTAGACCACGGGGAAGGACATAAGCTGCTTTTTATCGCGGAAAAATGTACGGTTTCGCGAAATCAACTTTGTTGCGGGCAACATCTAGTTGATTACATGAATGTGTCGGTCTCTGAAAGTAAGACACACTTATGAAATAGTATATTACTTTACATCAACATTTTCAAAGAAACTGCGGATTGTTTTAAGCACTGTAGTGAGTCTAGTAAAAACGCCACATACAAAAGTCGTACAAGCAGGTGACGTCACGCGCCGTATAGTAGTGTAAGTTGCTACGAAATGTATGACCACATGCATAAAACTTGTGATATGTTGTGCTTGTGATGGCGCGTTTACGTTCATGCATACTGACCATCTAAATCTATACTAATATTATAAATGCGAAAGTGTGTCTGTCTGTTACCTCTTCACGCTTTAACCGCTCAACCGATTTTTATGAAATTTGGTATAGACATACTTTGGGTCCCGGGAAAGAACATAGGATATTTTTTTATCACGAAAAAGTAGTGTTCCCGCGGGATAATGTATTTAAGCGGCCGGAGTCGCGGGTAAAAGCGAGTAGTATATATTTTTGTATTTGATGTAAATTAACTTATTATGTAGGTTTTTTATACACTAAATAATGTCGTAAAAAATATTCTTCTTATCTTCTTTGTGAATTTGAAAAGTATATAATATTTTTAATCTGTGTTTGAAATGCATCTAATTACTAAACTACACATAAAATTATTAGTTTTACCTTTACCTAGTTGTAATACCTAATTATCTTTTAAAAAAAAGTAAACTTTTACATATAGACAAAAACGCAATTAAATTAAAAGAAGCACTAGGTACAATGAAGATGAAAAAAGTCAGAGCTTATTATGAAAAACATAATAATATTATGAAAGAAATGGTACTTTTGTACACTTATTTTTCTAGAAATTATTATGAAAGTAGCCGTATCTTTTCACAACTCTCTTATCTCCATTTAATTAAAAAAGTTATAATTATTAAAAAGCAGTTAGATCATTTGATAGTCATAAAGTTATAGCAGTTTGTATTATAGTTTAATTTAATAACACCTGTAAATTACGGTTATAATCATTAAGAAAGACTCAATGCTTAACAATAATCGTTAACAGTTTATATCTGATTTCGAAATCTGGTGACTAAAGCTGGCGACGATAGTATCTTAGTTTTGTCACCTGAGTCTCAATTGTGACTGTTTTTGTTAAATTCAAAGTCGAGTTCGAGTGTCACCGCATGCTGTCGCATCGATATATCACAGTGTAATAAAGAGATACAGTGGTCCAACGCGTTTGAAGTCGCGCGAAATGCCGCTTTTGTGTAGGTATTCGTCATTGCTGCAGGGTTGTCACAATAATGTGTTTTATTATAATCTGTTCTACATTTTGTGTAGGTATTCGTAGTATGTGTATGTAGAGTACTAGGAATAAAACAAAAAAAAAAAAATATATATATATATATATATATATATATATATATATATATATATATATATATATATATATATACATATATATATATATATATATATATATATATATATATATATATATATATATATATATATATATAGAAGTATTAATGAAGAGTTTTATTATAAAAAATACAAATGCGTATACAAAAGCTCAGGGTTAGCATGATATATATCAATTGATATATATCGTATATATATATCATGATATATATCAATTGATATTTATGCTTGATATATTATATCAAAATTGATATTTATATTTAAAAATGTAAAAGAATGTTTTAAATGTAAAAAATCTTACATCAACACAGGTCTTATTTTCCGAGAGTTTCACAAGCCTAGGTCATCAAAAACTTGCAATTTGACACGACATTAACTAATCATAGCCGTCGACGCGGCTTGTAACGGCATGACACCCACGTGACCCCCTGTTTTTCGGAAGAAAATTCCTTGTTTGTTATTATACTATTGTTATACCATTTATACCATGTGTCAAATTAATTCGACTGATAAAATTAATACACTTTTTTTTCTTCTGGTTATAAACAAAAGTCATTTTATGGTTTATTTAAATTGATACTCAAAAGTATCTATCGTTGATTTTTAATTGATTTGAAAACTTTTAATATAATATTTAATATAATATATAATAATAAATAAATGAGTTTAATTTTACTTCCCTATCTTCAAATTATCAGACATACAAATTATTTCGATTCAACTATTACGAAAAAACATATCAGAGTACCTATGAGATTTGTATGTAATTTTGAAAATATCAAAAAATCAAAAATATCGGATATATATAATCAAATATATCTGATATTTTGATATTTATTATAAATATCGGATATTTACGAACCCTGCAAAAGCTACAAATGCGAAACTGAAAGGTATTTTCGACATTTGGATTTACTAGTTTTTAGATTGCGATTGTTGAATTTGACGATGTAGTTAGTAAATTCTCATACGTAGATACAATTTTACTAAAAATTCTGACGGGAAACAGGCGCATGGTTTTGTATTAAAATTAATCTTCTTTAGCTGGTCATATATTGACCATTGTAAATAAGTACCTACATACAACTCAAACGAAACACTGTCGCAAACCACTTAAAACAATCAAATTAAAAAGCGTCAACCCCGGCTGATGTGTCCCAAGCGAGTGTATGGCAGCTTGGGCTCGCTACCGCCCCTCTCTCACCCCGCACGCCCCGCACGATTGCTCTGTCTAGACGTGTCCGTTGGACGACTGTAGGTAATAGTTCTATAGGCTGTGGATATATTGTGTATCGTGTGTGTGTGTGTGCACATCACATGTGTGTGCAAGAGCGACCGCGACAGCAAGCCTTGTCGTTAGAGCCATACTGTAATTTGACAAGTTTTTATTACTAGTAACTAGTGGTCTTGGCCGTGGCCTCTGGTGGCCTTGTGATATAAATTGGACTATAAATGATTTAATTTTAAGTATGAACTTAATAAGTGTTCTTTTGCCTCTTAGACATAAAAAATAAAAAATGTTTTCTATGGAATAATTTTTTTATGTATTTCTTAGCTTTAGGTACTTAAAAATATAAGCTTTCCTCACACATTTTTCCACATAAACTGTGCCAAATTTCATACTTCTCCGTTTGCATAATTTTCGTATAGAAGAGGGTGAGAAGTTTTCACTTCACGTGTAAAGTAATTTCCTCCATTGTTTAATTTCGAATCTATGCTTGCAGCTACAGCAGCTATTGAAGATGACCGACATGACAAGAAGGCTTGTTCTTCACGGGCGACCGTCTGTAGCCGTCTTGCGCCTTCTCTATATAGAACTCATACACTAGACGAGTCGCCGCGACCAGGCGCATGAACTAGTGCGCTGTCGCAGGTTGCCAATTCAAAGTGTATGATTAAAATACATAGAGTTAGCGCGCGACTGTTATACAATTGCCCGTTTGCGCTGGCCCTAAAGTTTTAAAAATAGGATAAAATATTTGGAAAAATTAAAAAAAAAACTTAAGCAACGCAATAAAAAGACCGAAACGAGATTGAGCTGAAAGCCTGAGTGAAATAATAAACATTATGTTTGGTAGCAGGCGAGACCCATTTGTCTCAAATTATAAATCGTACAAAAATATATGGGCCCCGCCTGGTAAATATTTCACTAGGCTTTCAGCTCAATCTTGTTTAGGTCTTTCTAGTGCGTTGCTTAGGTTTTTCTAGCAGTAGGGGTTTTTAATTTTTTTATTATTTATTTTTTAGTTTATTCAACACACACTTGGTCGATTTAAAGCAAAAATACGACTATTTGAATGCATTGATTACAAATTAATTCAAATTTTTTAATTAAAATGGTTGTTATTATTAGTGATTAAATTTAAATACATTACTTATCTATGTATTGGTGGTAACTAATATCTATTCTGTGGTATTGGTAAATATTTCACTAGGCTTTCAGCTCAATCTTGTTTAGGTCTTTCTAGTGCGTTGCTTAGGTTTTTCTAGCAGTAGGGGTTTTTAATTTTTTTATTATTTATTTTATTAGATATTTTTTAGTTTATTCAACACACACTTGGTCGATTTAAAGCAAAAATACGACTACTTGAATGCATTGATTACAAATTAATTCAAATTATTTAATTAAAATGGTTGTTATTATTAGTGATTAAATTTAAATACATTACTTATCTATGTATATTTTCAAAATCTCATTTTAATTTTTTTTCTTTACTTTGATACCCTACTATGTAGATAGTTTTGGTTAAAAAAATTGTACTACATACCTACAATTTGGCGCCAAAATCCGCCATTTTATACTTTTTCTTTAAACTAGCTAAGTACACTTGGATTTTTGAGACAAATCTAAAGATACCTTAATTATCGAAATCCATCCAGCCGTTTGGAAGATACGTGGGAATAAAGGAATTTACCAACGTAAATACAAGATACGCGCTAAAAAAATAACCCAGTCGGGTAATGAACAATGACGATGATGATACTCATATATAATTAGTCATATATAGTCATATATAATTTCGTCCAATCCGGGCAAACAACGTCTTGCTCCTTCGGATCGAACTTGTATTAAAGTTTACGACGGGGTTCGGTGTATCATAAATTTTAAATAAATCCTGGTGGACATCGCTGAGACAATTCCGTTGGAATGGAGAATTATTTATTTATAAAATACGATATGGGACACACGCTAGTAGCTACCTACTACCAACATCTAGTATTTATGTAGAATAAACCAGTTTGTTATTTTACAAAAGCAATAACCAAAGCAATCTTAGACCTTCAAGGTTTTACCTGAAGTGCCTTTGCACAGGTTCCGGTTGCCGGGTAGCCGGTGCCAGGTAGCCGGTCGCGAAATGTATGGCCATATACATCGGTACGTGTGAAAGCTATCGGACATGGCCATAAACTTCGCGACCGACTACCCGCCTACCCGGCAACCGGGACGTGTGCAACGGCACTAAGACGTTGTCCAACGACTGGGTGATCTTTGGGTTGGGACTATAAGATCCGGAATTCAGAAAATAGAACTCTGCGCTAATACAATAGAGCTGAAAATCGAACACACGAGTGTCGAGTCAAATGTCAATGTCAGATCTGATATAGGTACGTACGTTCGATTTTCAACTTTACTATATTAGGCCAGAGTTAGGTATATTTTCAATACTCTGAATTTTCTCTGGTCTTCCGAATTCTGGATAATATAGTCCCAGCCTTAGGTGTCAATTTCCTAAATATAATAATTTGCTAATTTCCTTTCATAAATGAAAAATGTCTTCTTCAAGGATTAACCTTACCTTAACCATTTATTCTAATTTTACTAATTACTTATTAATTGCAGTGAAATATAAAATAACTACTTTCCAAAATATTAGTACAATTACTAACGAATATGCAGACATACTCAAATTGTGGTGAGGTGTAAGGTCAGCAAAGCCGCGACTTCGACAACAATTAGCGCGGTTCGCAAACACCCGGCTATCCTATTAGGTGTAATGTACCGAGTATGGTCAGCTAAGAACTTAATTTATTAAGAACTGTTGCCCGCGACTTTGTAAGCGCAAAAGGAAATCTTTTAATATAAATATATTACGTTTCACTACTAGATAATTTGGTTATGACTAGATATTGCATAAAAATAATATTTTTATATTAATCGTTATAGTATCCGTAAATAAATTTAATGTTTGTCAATGTTTCTTGCGTCACTTAACACATATTTGACTAAGTTAATTTTACAATAAAATAAAACCAACGATAGGTATTTTTAAATTGTTTTTCTGAAATTATCAACCTTTGTTATTAAATTACTAGCGACCCGCTCCGATTTCGGACTGGTACAATATTTTATACATAATATAATCCTTGCTCTTGAATCACCCTATCTATTGCTGAAAACTGCATTTAAATCCGTTGAGTGGTTTAAAAGCGAAAGTTATATAAAAAAATATATACTTGTACGGTCTATCAGTAAGTAGTAAGTACACAACTACGCAACGCACGTAAGGCAAGAGCAAGCAACGCAATTCAAGCCTTGAACGATTTTCGTCTGTAAATAATAATAAAAAAAACTTAAAAACCACTTATTTTAATGTATGTAGTATTCGAGACTAAAATATTATATAAGCACGTAATCACTTATTCTAATATTAAAATATATTGTTTTTTTTGCTATCGGTACAAAATAATTCACAAAACACTTTGTTACCATGGGATTAGAGTCAACACTCGCGAGTGGCACGCTTACCAATATTCTGCAATACCATTGTTTGACGATGCATTTTAGTTTACCCAAAGTTTATTAGCTGGGATTGCTTTGTTCTCTTTTTGTTGGAGTTCAAAAAAAAGCTTACCGTTTACTCTTTTCTGTGGAGGGTCGGGAGATCTGTGAAGGCGAATTTCGGTTCTGTCTCGATCGCAAATGTCGGTAAATATTAGTAACTACGTACATGGGCGTAGCCAGGGGGGGTTTTGGGGTTTCAAATGTTCAGTTTATATGACAAACCTAACATGATAAGTTATTATTTGTCATCTACTTTGCAACATCAGAAGTTACGCTAAATTCAAATTACAAAATGATCCTATTTTCACAGTCTTTTAGGGTTTAAAGTTTGAACATATTTAACCTATTAAATAGGAAAAATAAATTTGCTCACTCGCTTCGCTCGCTACGGCCATGACTACGTATATTTGTACTCATATAAACAATAGCACCACTGTAGCATAACGGCAGAATACTGGAACGATCATTAAATTAAGTGACGCTCAAGTCGCTTTCCTTGTCATTTCGGCTAGGAGAAACAGTGATAGCCTGTTAATAGGAGGGCTCTTAATTAACACGCTTATATTAACTTCACCTGTATGTAAGCTTGTTTGCTTGTTTGTTTGCTTGTATGTAACTCTATTTTGTGCGCCTGCTGCCTTCCTCGGCTCTGGTAGATTTAAAACACGCTTTTAAAGAATATCGAACTAAAAAGTTGAAAAAAAAATAAAAAAAATTAAAAATAAACTTAAAACTGGTGCCTGCAGCTTCGTTTTCGCATAATTCCATTATTGGAAACAGAAACCTACTTTTTTAAACGGAACCTTGAGATAAAAGTATACTGAGTTACTTCTTATAATATCAGCTATCTGCCAGAAAAAGTCCAGCTAAAATCGATCCAGTGTTTCAGAGATCAGCCGGAACAAACAGACAGATAGACAGAAAAAATTTGTTTGGTGTAGGTGCAATATATACCGTCATATTATTATGCGTTTAGTGCAAATCTGTTAATTTTAAATTACAAACAGACACATACATTTCATTTATTTGTATGTATAGTTATAGATTTACTCGGATAATACTGGAACGGAATCTTTAATGTAATTTTGAGTTACTTACAGTCTAATATTGAAAAGCTACTCAAAATAAATATAGTTTGAAAAAACTAAAAAATATGCTTTTAAAGAATATCGAACTAAAAAGATGAAAATAATTTTAAATTTTTTAAAAATAAACTTAAAACAGTAGTATATAAAAAATACTAAGCGTGGGGCTATTTGTGCCATAATTTTCAACCGACTTCCAAAACACAGGAGGAGGTTTACAATTCGTGTGTATGTTTTTTTTTTGTGTGTATGTTACACGATTACTCCGCCGTTTGTGGACCGATTTTCAAAATTATTTTTTTGTTGTAAAGGTTTGACTCCTGGATTGGTCCCATTGTCATCAAATGGTAGATCTGGTGATGGGGTCCATGAGGAATTGAGAGAAATCCTCAAAATTTATAAGGACACCGATAGTGATTTTGACTTTTTTTGAAGTAACTCGAGCAAATGCTACCAAAAAGTGAAATGTTGTGCCAAGGTATACCCTGGATCCAAAATCACTGAACGGCATTTCTCAGTCTTTGAAGATATACGTTTGAAAATTTCAGCATTGTTTATAAAACTGCAAGCAAATGTCAGTATTAAATAATAATTATCATCACCACCACCATCATAATCACACCATACATCATGATAAATTATGATAATATAGGTATTTTTCATAGAATTTACACCGATATCGATTTCTTTGAACTTTCACAGCTACCAAAAAGTGAAATGTTGTGCCAAGGTTATACCCTGGATCCAAAAGGACTGAACAGCACTCCTCAGTCTTTAAATATACACGTTTGAAAATTTAAGTATTGTTAATAAAACTGCAAGCAAATGTCACTATTAAATAATCATCATCACTACCACCACCATCATCACACCATACACCTTGATATTTTGTTGATATCTAGGTGTTTCTCATAGTTTTTTTACACCGATATCGATCTCTTTGAACATTCACAGCTACCAAAAGTGAAATATTGTGCCAAGGTATACCCTGGATCCAAAAGCACTGAACGGCATTTCTCAGTCTTTAAAGATACACGTTTGGAAATTTCAACGCTGTTTAAAGAGCTGCAAGCATATGTCACTATTAAATAATAATCACCATAACCACCACCACCATCATCATCATCATAGCATACAAAATGAAAACATTATGACGATATAGATATTTTTATAGTATTTTACACCGATATCGATTCCTTTGAACATTCATAGCTACCAAAAAGTTAAATATTGTGCCAAGGTATATCCTGGATCCAAAAAGGCTTAACAGCACTCCACAGTCCTTAAAGGTACACGTTTGGAAATTTCCGTATTGTTAAAAGAACTGCAAGCATAGGTCACTATTGAATAATCATCATCACCACAATCATCATCACATCATACATCATGATATTATGTTGATATAGGTATTTCTCATAGTATTTTAAAGTGATATCGATTTCTTTGAACATTCAGAGCTACTCAAAAGTAAAATGTTGTTTGTGCCAAGCTTGTATACCTTCCTACTAAAAGTGTTACATTGGGATAATGATAATAAGGATAGTGATAATTATGGGATCTACGAGGAATCGAGGAAACTCTTAAAAGCAATGTTTATGATCATTAAGATTTCTCAACAATTTTTAAAATTTCCCCGCAACTTTTTTTGTCAACACAATACACAAGATTTATGAAAATTTGTCTAACATTTCATGCAATGAATGACCAACACAAAATGGGATTATTTTTAACTTCCCGCTAAGAAAATTTAAGATTTTCAAAAAACAGGAAGATATTAGTTTTACCCCGTTTTGCAAAAATCGAATTCCCATCAGATCTCGACGTTCTGAGGTCACAGGAAGCTTCCCTGACTACCCCCGAGAGGGTGTCACTATAACTTCATGGAGGTGTTATATGCATAAGTGCTTAAAATTGACATTGAATACACATGATTAAACTATAGTAGACGTTACTCGCTACTTCGTGCGCGCAAAAGGTAATCTTGCGGGAACCGTACATTTTGCCGCCATAAAATGTAGCTTCAGCTGGATGGTAGACTGGTAATTTATTCGTTGTTTACGAATTGGCCTCGGGTTCGAACCCGGTCAGATAAATATGTTTGTGATTCTTTTTATTTCTGTTCTCAATTTTATTTATTTTTAAATATTTTATCGTCCTACTACAACTCCGAACAAAGCTCGGTCTCCCAGATACTAGTTAATATTATTATAATATCACTGAAAAGATCAAAATAAAAAATATTTAAAAAAATATAGAAACCGACTTCCAAAGTGTAAGCAATAACATTCTTAAAATCACTAAAATGTTACTATTTTTCTACTCAATCTTCTTATTTTTGAAGTCGGTACCAGCCCAAATAATTGTATAAATCCTGCAATAAAAAATATAATTAATTTTAACACAACTACGTCCTTATAATTATATAAGTACAAATAATATTTTAAAGAACTCACGTTCAAATTGGCTGGTACCGACTTCAAAATTAAGAAGATTGAGTAGAAAAATAGTAACATTTTAGCAGAATTTAAAATGGAACTATTTCGACATTAAGAATTATTTCATAATTTTTAGTGATTTTAAGAATGTTATTGCTTACACTTTGGAAGTCGGTTTCTATATTTTTTTAAATATTTTTTATCGTATATCGAGCGACCCACGCTTTTCTATGTTTTGCGTAAAAACGCGTTTTTTTAGTTTTTTTAAACTATATTTATTTTGAATAGCTTTTCAATATTCGACTGTAAGTAACTCAAAATTACATTAAAGACATTATCCGAGTAAATCTATAACTATACATACAAATAACTGAAATGTATGTATCTGTTTGTAATTTAAAATTAACAGATTTGCACTAAACGCATAATAATATGACGGTATATATTGCTCCTACACCAAACAAATTTGTCTGTCTATCTGTCTGTTTGTTCCGGCTGATCTCTGAAACACTGGATCGATTTTAGCTGAACTTTTTCTGGCAGATAGCTGATATTATAAGAAGTAACTCAGTATACTTTTATCTCAAGGTTCCGTTGAAAAAAGTAGGTTTCTGTTTCCAATAATGGAATTAAACGAAAACGAAGCTGCAGGCACCAGCTTGTTCTTCGTAGCCTATACTAACAGCCTCCGTTGTTTTTGGCATTATTAACAGCAATTAACAGCATTGGCTTTCGACTCAGAGGTTGCAGGTTCGATTCCCGCATTGGAACAACAAAAAAATGTTTCCAAGTTGGTTAGCACAATGCAGGCTGATCACCTGCTTGTCTGACAAGAAAGATATAATCCATGCGTCTGATGGGCATGTAAAAAGTGGTCCTTCACCTTATCTCCCAGTCGTGTCGGTTATCTGTCCCACTGTGTTATGATAGTAATGGAAGAGAGAGTGCTCTTTTCTACTGCGCACACACTTGGGCACTAAAAAATTACTTCTGAGTAACTGGTCTGGTTTCAATGAAACCGGCCACCGTCACCGAAATCGGTGTGGGGAGTTATTATTATTATAATTTTATCTGTTTTTACACAATATGGGAACAAAACCTCAAACAAATCTTCGGGATTGTACTAGTTATCATTTATTAAGATTAATTATTGTCATAATTAATGACACCGGAAATGGTTATCACTTCTTAGATCTACAATCAGGTCAATCTAACCCAAATATGGCCATCAAAAGGACAGTGTTAAAATATTAGTTAGATAATAATCTCGGGAGACCTAGAATAATTTAGTTCTAAGTTCTAATGTTTATGGCATTAGCATTAATAAGGCCTTAATAACTAGGTACAACTGATTGTTTGCCGTTGTTGCCTTTATAATGTCTTTATAAGACCATCCGGTTTTGGACATGAATTTGTCATTAAGTACTTAATGATATAAATATTCATAAAAATTCTTTTTAGGGTTCCGTTGCAATTTTTAACCACTTACTGTTTTTTTTAGGAACCATTTGTAGTTTCGCTCTCTACGTCCGTCTTTCTGTCTATACTAGGTTGTGTAATAGGAACATAAATGGATAAAATTTTGTAAAGTTATATATCTTATCTCGGTCTTGAAATCGTGGTAATTGTAATTTTTTTTCCTTGTTTGACATTCGGAAAACAAAACCTTGTTTTTTTATTCTGAATAAAAAGTTTTTTTTGTAAAATAAAAGTATTTTTATGTTTTATGGGTGGCTCTACATACATTTGAACTGAGGATGAAAAATATTATTTTCTTTCTACCCCACCGTGTGTAGTATCGTTAAATATGGTCTTTTCAAATAAAGATCAGCTTTTATACATGACTTTTTTATAATGTAAACTATTTTCGAGAAATCGACCTCCAAATTTGATATATGAAAGATATTCCCCCCTGGGATTTCTAAACTATAAAGAGTAGAATCTTGTAACTTTCCATGTTGATAGGTCATGTTAGGTCTCTTTAGGAAAATTATTTTGAGCGAAACCAGACAATATTTTGACGTAATCTTAAAAAACCTTTTGTGCGGAACCCTCCTTAGTACCTATGACCTGACATGCTCTTGGTTAGGTTATTTTATACTTAAATCGTTTTATATATTTGTAGAAATTTGGGGTTAGGAGAAGGACAGTTAGTAGTGCTTGGGTAGGTACTTTTAAAACAATTACCTACTTAGTAACTTATTCTGTTTTAAATTGTTTTTAATTTTATTTGACTAATTAAAATTCGAAACTCATACTTCGTTTCTGATATTATTTAGATACTGGTTTTGAAGAGACTAACTTGTTCCAATTTGTAGAGCACGTAGAAATCGGAACCAGAAGATTTTTTTAGAAACTAAAGACAATTTTCCTTAATCACAATATTAGCTAAATCATTACAAAACAAAGAATTCTGTTCTTAATTTTTTTTTCTTAGTTTTTACAGCAGATTGGAGATTCCATTGTGGAGTTGGGTTATGGGTAGGTACTACAGCAGGTGGCAGGCAGTGGTTGATTGATAGCCCACTATCAGGTGCCCTGTGCTCTTTTATATTTTTGTTTCATGGATAAGTTATGTGGCGGCCTTTCATGACGTGTTGTATATTAGGTTACCTACCTATCTCTTTTTTGTCTTAAATATGGGTCTTAATCGAAATAAAGGATGCTAAAACAAGCATGGGCGGATAGACGGAAGGACAAATTAACAGTCGGTCAGACAGACAGATGGACGGACAGGGTGAATCTTTAAGGGTTCCTTGTATTACGGAACCTTAAAAATGAAGTGGTTGGTGACACCAAAAGATGCTAAAGCGTCTCAAAGCTATGTAGTTTTATATATCTGAAAAACCTGTTTTAAACTCGTCTGCGCTATAAGTTGCAGAATTGGGTAGATATTTTGTTACACTAGGATTATTTATAAATGTCATTTATGTCATGAAAGCTTAAATAGCAAAATCTTGTTTAGGTGTACTCATTGATGGCGACATAATACAGCATCAAAAAATCTTTTCGTAATGATAAAAAGGACGGGAAAGTAAAACCCAAATTTAATGTTTTTAATGTAACAAGTTTGAAAATTCTGTAAGTGTATGCATGTCTGACGCCGACTAAAAGCGGGCAACATTGCCTGATAAGCCGCTGATTTATGGCCTAATTAAATGCAACCTTACGGTATTAAATATTACCTACCAGTTCCATCAGACTACATGTAGGTAATACATTATACATTTATTTATTTTATTAAGCGGGTTTACAAACTTTTGTATTTTGAAGGCACGAATTAAAGGCCTATGTTACCACTGATATTATTAATTAATAAAAATCATTCGTGCAGTACGTTAAAGCAAATGTAGGTTTAACCTTATTTTCAACTTATTTAATAACATTTTAAAATTCTGGTTATGTAATAATCATCAGATTTTGTCTGTAAAATTTTTTGAGGAAGATTCTGAAATCTACCCAAGATTGTCTTAATATGTTTGGTAAGTATTTGTAAGTCTACTAGCTGTGCCCAATAGACGTTCTGTTTTATCTATAAACTGTAATAAATATTCAAATAACTGTCAACAACTACCTACCTACTATTAACCCCAAAAACCAACAGCTCATGTTTGAAACAGTTATCGACAACTGAGAGTTAAAGTTTGTTACAGTGTTATCGCTAACAAACAATTTGGGTAATTTGGGTTTGATGTAATAATTTGGGGTTAAATAATGCCAAATTATAAAGAAAATAAAAATAAGTTAAAATAAAATTTTGGGGTGGGTCATCCCTATCACTTAGGTGAATGAAAAATGTCTACAACATTTATATGTATACCTACTAAATACACCTGCAGAATTTAGTGAAAATCGTTTGAGCCATTTTGGAGGAGATCTGTAACGCTAAACACGAAAATTTTATCTATAAGATAAGTAAAGCGTAGATCCGAGGTCGTAATTGTAATACATTGTGTAGTCTGGAAGACTTTCGCTTCACTAGCTCAGCTATTGCTTAGCTATTTATGTGTCTTACGGCTGAATACTACGTTCAAAATTAAGAGTCCTCCTATTCACAGGCCGTCACTGTCTCTGCTAGCCGAAATGACAAGGACAGCGTGTGGCTTGAGCGTCACTTAACTTAACTATCGTTCCAGTATTCGGCCGCTAAGCAATGAAATACTTGTTATGACTCATGAGACTCACGAGTCACAACTCTCACAGTCCACGAATCACGTAGCTACTTACTAGTTTGAAATAATTGTCCAGTACCACCATTCTCAAGGTCACTACTTAATTACTCATAAATCATAATAGAACAATACAAAACGAAAATAAAAATTTAGCACAAAAACTCACTTTGCATATAAATAGAGAAAAGTAAAAGCGTACGTTTTATGTCCAATAAAGTTAGACGAAAAACGCGATAAAATAATTTATTTAAGAAAATTTCATGCATACCTAAATTCTTAGCGCATTGCGCACCCTAAAGAGGCTGGCTCGAGGGATGAGCTGAGATCGGTCGCCCCGCCCGCCTTAAGCGCATACCTCCCATAGCCGCCGCACCGACCGGCCGCGTCGCGCGCTAACTATAAGTTACTGTAACAACCAGTAAAAGTGATGACTGTAATCGACCGAGATCGACTATAATCTGTGCAGTGTATCTAGTGATAAGTCGCAGGTAAGTGTTAATTGCTCAGTCGCATGCCGCGCTGTTTGCTCAGCCAACAGGACTTGTGCTTCGTGTTGGTGTGCGACAATTCGACACTTTACGTTGAATTTAACTCCAAGGTGAACTTATTTTTGTTGATTTGTGATGTGAATTGTCTACTAAAATATTTCTGTCGTTGGTTATCATAACTAAGGCATAGGACACTAGCAAATTTTCAGCAATTTTTAAGTACCTACTTTAGACATATTCTTATTAGTAAGTAAAATACCTACCCACACTTAGACGATATTATGTGAGAACTATTAATTTGTGTTTGCGAAAATATTATTTCTGTAATTGGTTATAGATAAACAGGGATAATACAGTGGTAAATTTTCACCACTTTAGGCATCGTTAGTCATCAGCATATTATTAGTAATTAAATACCAACACACACCTAGGCCGATATGTGAGAACTATTTTGTGTTTTCGAAAATATTATTTCTGTAACTGTCTAAAGACAACAGGGACAATACAGTGGTAAATTTTCAGCAATTTTATGCACTTTAGGCATCTTATTAGTAACTAAATACCAAAACACACCTATTCCGATAAGTGATAACTGTTTAACCAAAATATTTCTGTCATTTATTTACAGACAAACAGTGGTAAATTTTCGGCAATTTTAAGCATTTTACATAGTCAATAACAACACTTGTAACCTGTGTCTATCAAAAAATAAGTCAGAACTTTTGACACTCTGGTAACTATAGTAGATTTATAGAATGTTTACAATCATTGTATATTAATCATAAATATTATATAATATTATTGTATAGTTATACAATTGTATAGACTAACATAAATAATGATTACATATGATAACCTTCCTATTCAACTGTACATTGTTAATTATGTATAACTAACAGCTTACAATTATAATATTTATTATTTAATACCTACCTAATTAAAAAATGTATTTAAAGGATTTTATGAAAATTCACGAGTCTATCTTTAAATAACTTATGTTTTCATAAATAATTTTGTTAATTTTGAATGTCCGTTGATAATTATTTACTTTATTTTATATTTTAACCAAACAAACAAATTATATCGTCCTATTCACAAAGATTATTTGTTACTTGTAATATTTTCTATAAAATTAAAATTTGATTTTCGAAACACAATCTAATTTTTAAGTCATTTAATAAAATATTAAAGTTTAAATTTAAAAAAAATATTTTTATCAGCAGAAAGCCTAGTCAGTCTAGAATATTGAAAACGGGCTGCATTATTGGCTTAGTTTATTTAGTTAATACTACCAGCAAAATTAAATTAACCTAACCTAATAGTTAAATTTTATTAATTGCCTGGGTATAGGTGCCTTATTCATACTGTAAATACGAGTAGTATGAAAGGACATCATCTCTTTTAATATGAAGTTATACTTTTACTTAGGTACTCTACTCTAGTAAGCTATCAGTCAGAATAGCTGTAAAAGCTCTACGTATAAGCATTTTCACATTACGCGATAACGATAATGTGAGAGGCGCTTTGTACCCGCAACTTTGTGCGCGCAAAAGGAAATCTCGTGGAAACTATACATTTTGCCGCGATAAAAAGTAGCCTGTGTTATTCCCCGTAATTTACTCTACATTTGTGCCAAACTTCATCAAAATCGGTTCCGTAGTTTTGGAGGCTATTCAGTGCAAACAAATAAACATACAAACAAACAAATCTTTCCTTGATAATTTTTAATATAGATATTGAAATTATCTCATATTATCGGCCGCGATATCGGATATAGTTATCGTGTACTGTAAAAGCGCTCTAACGCTGCGCGGGAGATGCAACTGCCATCACACATACAGTTCTGACTGCGAAAAATAGGACGCGAACAGAACAACGTCTGTCGGAACAGCTAGTCTTATATATAAAAATGTTATGTTGGTTTGTGTACGCTTCAAAAACTCATAAAGTTCTGCAAAAAACTATATTTACGCGGGCAGAGCCGCAGGCAACAACTAATAAACTTGTTTGGACACAGTGTCATTACAGCAAAAGTTTTTGTAAAAATCCGGAAAAAGTTAAACCCTTATATGAAAGCTAGATGCTAATTTAAAATGTATAGCACAACTAGATCACACAGCAGTAGACGTACAAATTAATTAAAATTACAATAGTTCGTAGTAAAACAGAAATAACTTTAATTTTGAACTTTGTTGAACAAACGTAGCGAAACATTCGCAAACAGTCTGTTGCTAGTTCAACATTTGCACGCTGCCACAACGCCGCTAACCAAATAACTTGTTTTAGTCCTACTATCCTTGTAGCTATCATCACTATCAACATTAGAAATATATCAATTATATTCTATATGCTAAACATATGCAATAATAACAATAATTGATTTGGTAAAAGGCATGACAATTCTCCTTAAAATTTTCACGTGTTTTGCTATGACTGTATGAACCTTAATGGGTATCAATAAGGAATACTGTATGACACTATATGGATTCATTGCACAAAATATTTTCTTTGACAATTCTCCTTAAAATTTTCACGTGTTTTGCTATGTATGAATCTTAATGGGTATCAATAAGGACTACTGTATTGGTCACTGTTTGGTCATTGCACAATACAAAATTTTCTTAGACAAATGTTAGTCCGTACTCGACAGCTGCCAAACAAATTTTGCAAATGCGTCCATAAACATTAAAATAAACTTTTATGAACTACAATTATGAGGATTGATGACTATGAGCAACAAAAGTAAACATTATAAAGTTAATATACTGCTAATATATTAAACAATAGAAAAGAGATTCCTAGCGATAATAATTGTTTTATAATGAAATGCATAATTAAGAGTGCGCTAGTTAACGGCTCGAACACAGCGCGGCGCGCGGGGAAAATGCTTGTTATTTCACCTAACATCGGGGAAAAAAAAGAATTACCCATAAAATTAAATCTATACTTGTAAGAGAAGCTATAGCACATTCATACAGGTTTGTAAAGTATTTTAGAAAAGGCGTCCTCAAATTACGTTAATCGACACTGTTGGTTTTTTATAAAAAAATGATATTATAATATTTTTGTCTAAAATAAAATTATCTCAATTGCTGTGTAATCGAACTATGTCGGTATGTACTTACCTTTTTATTTTCATTCTTCGGTTATTTTTACATGCTTTATATTAACAGACATACAATATACAGGTGAAGTATATTGTACCTATGTCTGTTTGTAACCGACTCCTTTGGGTGTGATTTTGACCCACTTGAAACGGTCAGATTTCATTCAAACTTTGTACATTTATCCAGAATCGGTACCATTACAACAATTTCATAAATTTATCTCATTATCCTGATCAGGATCGCCAGGTTTAAATAATTACCACAAAAATTGTTTACGTAGCAATTTTTGCGATAAAGGAATTGTCATAATTTGTCTACTGTCAATATTCGACATCATATCATACCAATATTTTTATATAAGGTATACCATTAAATCGGAGCTCCGTGGCCTAGTGGGTTAACCGTTTAGTTCGCACTCGAGAGAGTGCAGGTTCAAATCCCAGGTTGTGGCGTGTACCAATGAGACTTTTTCAGATCTCAAGTACATTATACGGACATTATACTAACGGTGAAGGAAAACATCGTGAGGAAACCCGCACATAGTTGGCCCCAGACGTATTGACCAGTTCATTCTTCTGGACTAGGCTGATTATGTTGTGAGAATGCCGTATGTGCTTGGGCAACCATACGACATTTAAAAATCAACTGTCCCAGGCACTACAGTATTTCAAGAGTGGTTACTTCGCTCGGAGAATACTGTATAAATCATCCATTAACGGATGTAAAGGCCTAAGTTTTTATACCATCAAAATAATGCCAGTGTCTAGTTTAATAATTATAATAAGTGTGTGTGTATAATTATAATTAACGTGCTTTTTAGTTTTTTTGACTATATATTTAATATTTATATATTTATGGTCAAAGTTGTACTAAATATCTGATGTTTGGAGGCGATTATCTTCTAAACTAATATAAATTTTGAAACACAAGGACATACCGATCTAGATAAGTGTTATAAAAATCGATGTTACTAGAATTTGGGTCTAGAATGTTTGACTTCGGGGTAAATCACCAACAGTAGCCTTTAATATAGGCATAAATGTTCACTGTAGCAAGGTTGGTTTAAATGATATAAAAAACTCCTCGCGGCCTCTAGTTAAGTTCAAAAGAACTACCAAAATAATTTTCGAGCACATAAACCACAACACGTTTACAGTTTACAAATGCAAAACGCCGGCAATAATCATAAAGAAATAAAACGCTACGCTTGTTCTGTAACAGTCATATAATAGTGCTATCAAATTAAACTCGATACAATAATACGACCGTTAGATAATAACAACAAATCGTAAAATACTTAAAATTGACCGGGCGAGTGCTCGGAATGATTTTACAGCTCTTGTGCAAGCCCTGCTTAATCCACTACTTGGGTGTCTAAGTTTTATATGAAGCAACATAAAGGGTAATAAACTGTCGTCCGACGGGCTTTTCCGTGGCCATCATAGGAGCGATACGCGACCTTATGCCCCTGTAATAGAGCGGCCGGATAGAAACTGAATCCTGTAAATCGTGTTGCACGTGGGTGAATAGCGTCTATCATGAGTTTACGATTTGTGTCATTCATTTAGCGAATCTGATAGGCGGACGATGATTTACGTAGCGCTTTGTTTGTTATTTATTAGATTTATGCTCTTGTGAGTTATGTAACGTATAATATTTAATAATATATCAAACAAATTGAACACAACTTAGACGGAAATGCTACGAATAGATTACGAATCGCTTTTGACTTATACCGGCTGTCATTGTCTGAACTTGACACAATGACAGGGACAGTATGTGACTTAAGTGCCTCTTAATTTAAGTAGCATTTCAGTATAAGACATAATATGAACTTACAACAATAGCTCAGCATTACCTCTGTTGCGCGTTAGAACTGCTCTCTCCAAACCCGCTTTGTTGTATATGCCATTATCGAGAGCCAAATTCTAAGCCACTGGACGTCTCCGTGGTCCAGTGGTTTAGAGCTAGGCTCTCAACTCCGAAGATCGTGGGTTTGATCCCCACCTTGGAACAACAACAATGTTATTTTGTATGAAAAGAAAGATGATCAGCTATGATAGGCCTGTAAAAAGTCGGTTCGGATCTCTCGCCAGTCGTGTCGTGTCCCCCTGGGTTAAGAGAGTGAATTAAGAGAGAGTGCTCCTACAAATTACGCAAATACTTGGGTACTGTTATCTATAATATAGTACTATAGTATATTATAGTGGCTTATCGTAGGCCGCGTAGGCCGATGAGAGCTACGCGCTACGGGGAAAATAAGATATGAGTAATTTTTTATACTAATGACAGATACGCGTAACGAAATTACGTAGGCACTTGCATTTTTGACCAATTGGTCTCGGATTCGAATCTCGGTCAGACGAAATATGTATTATTATTATTATTATTTATTTTTCTTTTATCTATTTATAAAACATTAATGTTTGTCTGTATGTCCTTTATAGAAACGTAAACTATGATTTATCATGTGATGATCTTTAGCAAAGTTGTTGTGCATGAGCCAAAGGTTTCTGTGTCGGTACGACCAATTTTCGACAAATGGCGCCACTGTCATTTTTAATTCTAAGGCGGAACGAAGTTGCCGGGACAGCTAGTAATTTTATAAATTACTAGCGACCCGCCCCGGCTTCGCACGGGTACAATGTATATATCTGTATAATCTATGGGTACAATACTGATATATAATACTGCGGCTACCTCATAGATCTAAACTTCCCTCCCGCACGCACACCCCCGCCTTGGTTAGGCGTCACCTTCGCAACGGGCCGTGGAGCAGAAATCGTAATATTTTAATTTCACCATAACTTCAAAACTAAACGTCCAATTTTAATCATTCAAAGACCAAATAGTATCTAAATAAACTGTACTTAGTGATAAAATAATTTATTTTGATAAGGATTAATAGCATGTGTAAAATAAACGCGTTTAAATGTAGTCCAAAAAAAAATCAAGATTTCTAAATAAAAAAATTGTTGTTGTGCCTCACTCGACATAGATAGGTATAGTGTGTCGCGGACTTTTTTGTAGATATTTATAAGATCTACAATTAATTAGAACATTTTATGGTTCTATCTTTTATAGTTTAGGCAGCGTACGCAAAATAAGTAACTTTTCTGGTTGATTTTTTACACCTTGTGTCCGAAAACCCCAAATATCTTACGGAACCCTATTTTTTTCCAAAATAAAATTTAGCCTATGTTACTCGTGGATAATGTAGCTTTCGAATGGTGAAAGAATTTTTGAAATCGGTCCAGTACTTTTTGAGCCTATTCATTACAACCAAACAAACAAGCAAACATACAAACAAAGTTTTCCTCTTTATAATATTAGTGTAGATAACCGTTAGTTACATTATCATAATATTAATGTATTATAAAATGTAAGTAACAAACTAAGCTTTTCTCAAGTTAAACACTTTCAATATTAAATAGTTCAACTTTTGAATAATTTAAATTATCACTTCTGTCACATGTCCCGAGACGAACAAGGCTTTTTTAAGGCGGCTCTACCGCGTTGGTGAACTCATAACATACTTTTGCTTAAAGGTACTTATTAAATACAAAGTGAATGTGTTACTTTAATCTACTATTTCTGTATTTTATACAGTAAGTAAAAAAATGTAGCACAGAAAGGTTTCGGTACTATGATGGGTACTATTTTAAATTGCATACTCTTTGCATATTATAAATTATGATTTCATAATAACTATACAAACTGTATTTATCTACTGAATGTTTTTCTATGCTAGTAGACGAGATAACAAGTACGCGGTAGTAGGTGGGCCTACAATCTACATACACAAATGTACCTAGTTATGTTAGGTATAGGTGGGTAGGTAAACTTTCCCTTGACAAGTGAAAACAATGTACCCATTAATATAATTACAACCCATACAAACCATCGGGATTCTATTTAAAATGCGATTTAATGCCATGTTTTACGACGCAATAAAGCATACACAAGTAATTACAATCCTAGTGAGTGTAAGTGCGATATCTAACAACACCGGCGGACGGATTCTAATCAATATCCAATCAGCGGCCGCCGTAAACTTAACTAAGCGGGAAATTGAGTTCCGAGGATCCGTTTGTTCGCTCAAATGGACTTTGGACTGTTGTTTCATTTTTCTGTTGAGAGAACATAGATACTAGGGCATAATTCGATTTTGTTTAAACTGTAGGATCATTTATCTGTAGATACGAGCAAATCGCTTTCATTACTGCAGTTTCATTTATCATAGTCGATAGGTTTTAGCTATAAATTGCAAGTTTCAAGGAACCGGTTTGTTTCCGTAAATTGCTTTCATTTGAACTGTGGGTTCATTTTTATATTGATAGTAGATAGATACTAGGGCTTAAATCGGTTTCATTTAGACTGCAGCTTAATTTTTCTGTTGATAGAAGAAATCGCCTTCTTTTTTATTTTAGACTGTAGATTTTTTTTATTAGTTTGGTTATAAATTGATTTCCGACGATCCGTTTGTTTGCGCAAATAACATTGACTGTGGTTTTAATTTTCTGCAGATTTCTGATAAAGCCTGCAACCTAAACAGGAATTTAGGTTACGAGCTTTATCAGAAATCTTTTAATTAAAATAGATCATAGTGCTAAGTGCTGGCTGCTTATGGGTAAAACGTGGTCTGATGGTTAAAAATGAAAAGATGTCCAACGGTAGCCATCTACTAAAAACTAAACTTTTCTGCCTCACACAACTAACGCGTCACATAGGTAAGGGGCCGTCCACTTATTAAATCACGCAAAATTCCGCATTTTTTAACCCTTCCCCCTGTCATGCTTTTTTAATAGGTAGGTATCCCTGTAGGTACCTGTACTTAACATATTGTACTGTCACGTTCAGTATGACCCCCTTCCTCCCCCTTGCGCTGTGACGTAATATGTGGATGGACCCTTATAAGATATTTTTATTATTATTATTTACAAATAAACATAAATGTGTAATCAACACACGGCCAATTTGCCGCCAATAATTTAAAGTTATGAACTTTAAACTCAATAAACGCTGGCGAGGACGCTTATTTCTCGTAAACGCTTGTAAATGTACACTAAAGTGACGTATCACAAATTATTGGCCATTGCTACTACAGTTAGTGTCAGTTAAACCTTATTTTATACCCTTGTTAAACACCTCTAGATAATGTAGATATAATATATACAACGTATGACTAGTAGCTATTATAAATAACAAAACGTGTAGCTATAGGTATTTAATCATAAATCTGTTTACCTAATAAGTGTAATAAAATTAACTACTAAGTACTACCTACTTGCTAGGTACGAGATTTAGCATAAACAACTTACCTACCAGAACCAAAGAAGACAGTAGTAGGTAGAGGCAGCTTATTATGTCCAGCTTTCAAAACAACACATACCTACCTAGAAAATACCTAGGTAGGGAATTTCCACATAGACATCAAAGCTTTAGGTCGGTATCTACACACAAGTCTTTAAAGCCTAAAGGGTAGAGCCTAGTCCTTTATAATAATTTATAACATTTTAAAAGTATTATTACAAAAACCTTTATAATAATATATAGGTTTAATAAAAGTATTTAAAAAAGGTTTAGAAATAAAAATAATAGAAAATATAATATGAAAATAAAGAAATAATTAAAAGGAAGGTATAATATGTACCTTCAGGTTTCCATAATAAAAATAAATTCATACCTACCCACTTAGATATTTGAAACTTGTCACATCTGCATCGTTTCAAACCTAATTTATTCCGGGTCGACAGTGGGGTCGAGTAAAAAACGTGAACTCAGCGAGCTGCGAGATAATCATTTCAAAGATGGCAGCGAAGAGGTTCTGGTTTTGTAGGGGCGTGGCCTCCCAGAGTCCGACCCTTTGCAAATGGCGCCCAAATCAACCAATACCGCGAAAGATGCACCATCCAATCTTCGATTTTCCACGTTCTAAACACTGTCATTGGTCCATTGAAAAAACATTTTTCATGTTTTTTATACAGCTCTACAAACATAAATTGTTATTATTTAAAATTTTCCAAAATTGACACCTTTTCATCTAGGCTATAACTCTATATTATCTACAAAACATTGTGAATTAGAATATTATTACCTACCTATGTAAATATCATTATATTTGCATAGGTATTTTATAATTTTGGCATTGTCAATTTCATATTAAATGTTAAATTAGACAAATTCAAAATTTCTATGAAATTCATAAAGTCGATGGTAAATAAAATACCTGATTAATATTCATTTATATATAACGTCTTTAAACTTAATTTATAATATTTAAACAAAAAATAAAAATAGATAAAGCTGTTTGTAAATAGTAAAGCTTCTAACAGATGTCGCTTTTCAAAGCTAGGTTAAGTGAGCTTTCTTAAATTGTGGTTAAGTGAGCTTTCTTAAAAGTTCAACAAATTTCTCATAGATGGCGCTTCTATGACAAAATTTTGGCTTGTGTAATTTTCTAATATATTTTTATTTTTTATATCCATTTATTGTAATGTAACCAAATTACCTAGTTTCAAAGAAAAAGTTTAAATTTTTTCGTTATCATAATATTTTGATTATATATTACTAAAAGCATAAAATGCTGAAATCTTTGTCTCTTTTTATGACTAACTTCAGTATACCTACGTACCTACAATAACCACAGTTTACTATTAAAATTGTTTTAAATATATTAAATTAAGTTAGTAATATACCTAATAATTATTAATTATATATATGAAATACTAGAAAATAATAAAATTTTGGCTACTCGAAATTTTTGCATTAAAAGCTTACAATATAGTAGTGTTTGCTACTAACATAAGTTAGAAAGTTACAAAAAGTAGAGTACCCATCCGGCTACGTAGTTTATAGAAAATCAAACAGATGTCGCTTTCATGTAATTGTATTTTTTCAAAGAGACTGACTAATAATATCATGGAGGAATTATGTACTATATAACTACTATTATACTACTAACTACTACTATACTATACTAATTACTAACTACTACTATGAAACTCTATATAATGATAAGTTATTAAGTACATGACATTATTTTTTATTATTGTTGTTACTATAACTATTATCGTATTTTGTACTTTGCCTTGTACAGCAGCAGCTGTAGGTCTGGGGTCACTCATAGTGCATACATGTTACATGCAATATTTGCCGCTACAAACAAACAAAAAAATCCGTTCGCGCCTTCTCGCGGAGCTAGTTTAGGTACTTACTGAGTATTATTATTGTTGCGGATATACCGTACCTACTAGCAGTGTTGCCACTTTAGTGATTTTGTCACTAGATTTGGTGAATTTTCGGAGTTGGACAGTGATATTCTAAAAAAGAAATCACTGAAAAATTATTTGATGACTTTTAGTGATATTTAATGAATCTCAAAGAATTTAGAAAGTACATATTGGTAACCCTTCACTAAAGGCCCAGATAAATGTTTTGGATTTGGCTTAAAGTAAAATGTACACTTTGCTGAGTAAAAATTACCTATTTTGAAACGTTGCTCTAGACAAAGAGAGTCGAACCAGCAAATCGTGGCTTTAAAAATCTTATGCTGTTGTCTCTTAATATTGTAGTGACTGCACAATTTTACACAAACATGTTTTTCTGTGGTTTCTATGTCTAAACATATTTCAAAATATTTAAAGTATCAAGATAGTTTTTCGACTATACTTGAAGTTAACAGCTTAAAATATATTTTTAAATTTGCCGCCAATCTATTGAGCCACGCCGCGCCGCGCCATTCCCACGACTCATTGGTTCAAATGAGAGCTACTTAATTATTTATCTTAGGATGAGAGTACTATAATAAGTTCGACTCTATAAACAATAATTGTGGTCTTGTGTGTGGTGTGGTTTCAAATATGTCAATTTGAAACCACACCACAAACACTTTTTTAACTTACTTTGATTACTACTACCATGGGCGTAGCCAGGGGGGGGGGGGTTTAGGGGGTTCAAACCCCCCCCCGAAATGGGCCGGCTGGTCCATGTGGATGACCCATATGCAGAAGCGTAATTATAAATTTTGTGCCCCATGCCAATCAACATATTTTGCCACTCCATTAACCCTATCTGAAAGGTGATTTTTTAAAGCTTTAGAAAAAAAATTCAATAGCCTAAAACAGATCTTTAATACTAACTTGTTCCATATGTATGTGTTTATGTTAAATACGTTCAAACTGAGAAAGCGAGCGAATGTTTTTTACTCTTTAACCTGTTAAAATCTTTTTTTACTTTAATCCCTGAAAGAATGTTATACTTTAGAAAAAAACAATAAAATCAATAGCCTAAAACAAGGATCGCGAACCTATGGCACGCGTGCCTTCGAATCCTCGAACGTATAGCATGCGACACAATATTTTGGGTACGTCACTGATCACAAAATTTTGTAATTATGTACTACGAAAAAAGTGTGAAATAGGTATTATATGACAAACCTAACATAATAAGTTATTTGTTATCTATTTTGCAACATCAGAAACTACACTAATTTTACTTTAATTTTAATTAAAAAATGATCCTATTTTCACAGTCCTTTAGGGTTAAAAATTTGATCAGATTTAATTTATTTAATGTTTAAGTTTAACGATTGAATAGATTTTTACCTTTATAATGGGAAAAAAGTTTTGCTCGCTCGCTTCGCTCACTCGTGTTTGGCTTTCAGAACATATTACTATAAAATTAAGTACCGACGTTCAGTTTTAGGCTTTTGATATTTGTATTTTTCGAATTACACAGTCTTTCAGGGTGAACCCTGAAAGACCTTGCTTTAAAGCTTAAACAGGTAAGAACGAAAAAAATGGGCGCCCATTATTCTAATGTATATTATAAAATTATCCTATTTCCACAGTCTTTTAGGGTTTAAAGTTCGAACAGATTTAACCTCTTAAATAGGAAAATAAAATTGCTCGCTCGCTTCGCTCGCTCGCGGTTAACATAAAGGACATTATATTATTTATTACCAATGTTCTGTTTTATCCGGTTGATTTTATGGTATTTTTCCGAAGTTAACCATTATTCAGTGTTTAATTTGGATAATTTATACAGTATTCTCCGAGCGAAGTAACCACTCTTGAAATACTGTAGTGCTTGGGACAGTTTGGTGACAGTTTTTTTTTAAATGTCGTATGGTTGCCCAAGCACATACAGCATTCTCACAACATAGTCAGCCTTGTCCAAAGGAATGAACTGGTCAATACGTCTGGGGCCAACCATGTGCGGGTTTCCTCTGGGGCTAACCATGTTTTTCTTCACCGTTAGAGCGTCCGTATAATGTACTTGAGATCTGAAAAAGTCTCATTGGTACGAACCAAACGGTCTACCCACTAGGCTACGAAGCTCATATTCAGTGTTTATATCTATTTTAGTTTAACATTTGAACAGATTTCAAAAATGTGAAAAATGAGCCTGTAAAATAAGAAAAAAAAAATTGCTCGCTCGCTTCGCTCGCTCGTCTTTTGGCTTAAAGAACGTATTATAAAATTTAGTACTGACGTTTTGTTTTAGACTATGGATATTTGTATTTTTCCGAATTACATAGTCTTTCAGGGTTTAAAGCTTAAACAGGTAAGTATAAAGTAAAAAAAATTCTAATGATAGGCCTCTAATAGGTTAAAGACGGCCCTGGTTATTTAATAGTACGTTAAATAACCAGGGCCGTAGTAGGCCGTGTAGTCGTTTTATTTTCTTGAACCCCCCCCCCCCCGAAACTAAAACCTGGCTACGCCCATGACTACTACACTACACTACATTATAAATTATTTAGTGAATTCTAGTGATTTTTTTAAATTTAAATATTCCTTAATCTGGTGATATTTCAAAATAAAACTAGTGAAAAAGTTTTCTGCGAGGTGGCAACACTGCCTACTAGTTATAATTTGAAATATTTTCTTCGTAATAGCAGCGTTTTACCCTGAAATAAAACGCTTATTAAATACTTACCTTATTCGAATGTTATTATTTGAGATAGGTTGTTCCTTTCCCAGCCGGTCGACGTCTAAGGTGACCCTAAATCCACCAGGCGAAGGTTGTGACTTTTGCCACAGGCTAGTTTAGGATACTCTGTGTCCTTTGTGCTGTCATCTGTCACAACCTCTTGTCATTTTCATTTGTCGAAAAGCACCAGGCAGAAATTATATATAACATTCGAATAAGGTAAGTATTTAATAAGCGTTTTATTTCAGGGTAAAACGCTGCTATTAAATCCTGTACGTTATTCGAATGTTATTATTTGAGACGTGTTTGTTATCGCCTGTTGGGTGACACCAATGTGATCTATATAATATGGTAAGATGAAACATGAAGTAAGAAAAGTTATAATAAAGATTTTAATTCAAATTTTGCAACAGAAACAGTCAACTCAATAATAAAATAGAACGTTAATATCTAAGCTCAAAATGGAACATAACATTGATATCTGAGCTCAGACTGGAACACAATATGCCGATATAATCTGAGAACAAGCATAAAACATAATATTAGCGTCTGTCTGATATAGAAAATAAAACATATTATAAAAATAAAATTATTAGTCTTTCATTAATCAACAGGTTCAAACATCCTTGTTATACTGTTTGAGGTAGAAACTGGCATAACTTGACGCTTATAATAACGAGCAAAAGTATTTTCTGACTTCCAGTTTCCCCTAGCCATTATTTCATCTAATGGGAAATGATCGGTCCAGTTTTTTGAAGCTACCGCAGATCTGAAACTTCCTGGCGTAGCTATTATGCCAGCTTCTAATAACAGTGTTTTTACCCATCCTGCAATTACAGTACGACTTGCAGGTTTAGCCTGGCCTCTGAGGCTAACAAATAAATTTTTACAACTGGCTTTGTTCCGTCTAAAATCAACTACCTCTATTGCTCGTTTAACCCACAGTACGGGGTCAAGGTTGGAGTTGGCCGGGTTAGACAACAGTCTCCAGCCTGATTGTCTGTGAGAACTGTTGTCTGTTTTTGAACCAAATATAGGCCAAAAAATTATGTCTTTGCTATCTTCTATAAAATGTTCTTGGTCCACTGCTAATAATGTTAGGTCATGTATTCTTCTACCTGAACACAGTAAAAGTAATGATGCGGTATGTCTACAAACTTGAAAAGAATTATTAACATCTATGTTTACACTGCCTATGTATGATACCAAAACATCTATATTCCAAACAGGCGGTTTTCTTGTAGGCGGTTTTCTTAAGGAAATCGACTTAAGTATATGATGGACTAATGTATGTGAGCTAAGTCTACTAGTCTCTTCAGTGTTACATAATGTAGATACCACTGATTTATGTAACATAATAGTGTTGTAGGATAGTCCTTCTTTTATGTGTAGGTCCGCCAGAAACCTAGCTAGACTGGACCCACTCGGCTTTTGCGGGTCAACCGAGTGCCTTTGTGTCCAACTGAGCCATCTTTTCCAAGCGACTCTATATGTCTTCCATGTTGAATGTCGCCAAGCTGACTGTAACAACTGAACTTGATCTTTATTCCAGTCAGTTAAGTTCCCAGACCACCCCCACATTTCCATATTTCCAGCGTCATTTCTCGAACGTTCGGTGGCGGCAGTCCGGTCCCTGTGTCCACTAAGCACTGGCTGAGGTTGTTGATAGTGAATGGGGCCGCCAGTGCCCTCGCTTTCAGATCTGGACGCCAAAATACCTGCTCCCATCGAGGGACTGCTAGGAGGTAGGTTCCACACGCTTTGTTGAGGTGAAGTAGCACTTTGGGAATCAGGTAAGGTGGAGGAAAGACCCACGCTAGCTGATAATTCCAAGTCCTTGAGAATGCGTCGTGAAACACGGCCTGTGTATCTGTCAAGTCCCGTGATACGTAGTTTATCACCGTGTGTGCGGTGCTCGACGCAAAGAGATCTATTACTGGGACTCCAAACTTTTTGAACACTAGCTGCATTCCGCTCGGTAGAAGATGCCATTCTGGTGGTAGGCGATGGCGTGAAAGGTGATCTGCGTGAATATTGTATTTGCCGGGCAGGTAATGTGCTTTGAGATTTATCTGATATTGGCTCAACATGTGAAATATTTCCCTTGTCAGGTTCATCATTGTTGTTGATCTTGTGCCCCCCTCGTTTCTCAGATGAGCTATGACCGTGCGGTTGTCGCACTGGACTAACACAGTAGACCGACTTAGGTATTGACCGTAGGACTGCAGGACCTTCAATACTGCGAGCATTTCTTTTAGGTTGCAGTGCGCCTTCTGCTCTTCTTTTGACCAGGTCCCCGACAGAGGGAAATTGTCTAAATGTGCACCCCAAGCTAGGTCGGACGCGTCCGTGACTAGAAAATGTGTCGGGGGTGCCACGTGAATTGGAGAGGACAGTTCGCAATTTCGAAGCCACCACCTCAACTCTTGTATTGCTACATCCGGTAAAAGATGACTTTTCGAAGTCGGAATCTTGCTGATATCGTTCAGGAACTGTAACAGGGCTCGAAAGTGCAATCTTCCCCTGGGCACTACAAAGCTCGCGAAACTCAGGAGGCCTACGAGACTTTGCAGTTCTTTCAAGGTGGACTTCCTCTTTCTTAGCATGGTCGAGACTTTTGTGGTAAGGGTCATAACTTTTTCTTGGGGTAAGTATTTCTCGTTGGACCAGGGATTCCATTGAATACCCAAATATGTGAGGTGTTTCTGGGGTGAAATCAGGGACTTCTCGAAATTGATATTCCAGCCTAGATATTGGAGTCTCTCTATTACTAATTTTACATGTATTTTCAGGACTTCCTCGTCTTGATGTACTATGAGGAAGTCGTCCAGATATACTGCAATGCGCAACCCTTGATCCCTTAGAGTTCGTGTAATCCAGTTTGTCAGTGAGGCAAAGGCTTTCGGCGCCGAGCTGAGGCCGAACGGCAGGCAAGTCATTTGCAGCAGTCTTCCTTTGAATAGTAGGCGAAGGAATCGTCTGTGGCTTTTGGCCACGGGCAAATGGAAGTAAGCCTGCGAGAGGTCGATTTTGCACATCCAATCTCCCGGTTGTAGGAAGTCGGAAATTCGATACTGGCTTATCAGTCCAAACTTGCTTGTACTTACATATTTGTTCAGAGCCTTCAAGTTGAAAATAGGACGGTCCTGGCCGTCGCTTTTGGGTACTAGGAACATGGTTGATATAAAGCTTGGAGTGGGGTGAGCTTCCTCTAATACCCCTTGCTCTAACATTTGGGATATTGTAGCTGCCATTGCTACGGTCTCCACTGTGCTGTAAGTCTTTTCTTTTAATTTTGGTAACACTAGAGGTGGTCTTTGACAGAATGGTATGCGGTACCCATTTATTAATTGAAGTAGACTGTGTGGAGCTCCCAGTAGTCTCCACTGCTCCAAGTACCCCGCTAACTGTCCCGCTCTGAACTTGTGACAGTCAATATTTCCGCATTCTTTTACCCGTGTAGGTGGATGTGGGTGCCGCACGTTTGCGGGTACCACAATTGAATTCTTGCGGTTTACTGTTTTGTGCACCTCCTCGAGGGCGAAATGTATTCTTCGTCGCGTATCCCATGCGACGGTCTACCTCATTCTGCCCTTGTGGTGGACGGTTTTCTTTAAAACTCTGCCACGGTTGAAGAGAGCGTGATGGTACATTGTGGATAGGGCCCTGCGAGGGTCCTCGACCATAGGTCATCCCCTGCGAGGGGAGTTGTGCTGGTCGGTAAAATGTGGCTCGTGAAGCCGGAAAACTTCCTGTTTTGCTCAAGGGCATGAACACTTTTCTAACCCCTCCACTTTTTTCCAATACCGAAACAAAAGGATTTGGATCAAACAAATACTCCGAGGTTAGTGGTATTTTCTTTAACATGGTCTTAATAAGTGGATCTCTTATATTTTTCAATATTGCATCTCTCCTCATTTCGATCGCCTCAGAGCGGTGGCCACATACTATTTGCAACAGGTCTGATGAAACTTTCAAATATTCACCAGATGCAAAAACCTCCTTTATTGTAGCCTGTACAGAATCCCTAGATACCTCACTGCTCGTCTCTGCCCATTGCGAGAATTCATGTAGGCAGCTCCTGAGCGCTTCATTTTGCTTAAGCACGCATGAAGTTAGTGCGGCAAAGGTTTTGTCATTATATGAGAGATGGCGGAGGGAATCATAGGTTTTCACCTCTTCGTTTGCCTCTAGTTCTGTAAAACCCGGTGCATGGTTATATTTTTTCTGAGCTTCGGAATATCGGACCTCTGCCCATTCCTTCTCGCCAAAGTGTTGTGCTTGGATTAACTGTTTTAATAATTCATCACTAGTTTTGGGAACTGCGGGTTCCTTTAATTTAGTTGTTAATTCAAAACTAAGCGCCACCCCAGAAGTAGGGGGCTGTTGAATCGGTGAGGTTTCAGGTTCTTGGAAGCCCAAATCCAACACATCCTCATCTACATTATAATATGGATTTTGTGAGGTATATACTTGTTGCCGTAACTCCTCAATTTGATTCCGCATAATGGCTAACTCAGACTCCTCTTTATTAAATTGGTGGTGACGTCTGCGTCTGCGGCTACGCTTTTTGGCCAGCGAGGAGTCAGATGAACTTGAGCTGGTTCCATCTTTACTAGATGAACTCGAGCTTGTTCCATCCTTACTTGTCTTGTTCATGCTATGGAAATAAAATGTTAGTCCAGCTAAATAAATAAAGAACTTATGTCTAAGGATTAAGATGATTAGTATATTATTTATAAGGCATTAAGCCATGCGCTTGATAGTTATTTAAGTTTATTTGTTATTTCATGTACCTACTTATAAAACAACACAAACGTTAGTACTTTATTTATATTTGTAAAGGGCTATGCAAGCTATATTTTCATACACTAGATTCACTATTTGCTGAATGCAAAATCAAATAGGTACTCATTAAAAAGCTAATATTGCGTTAAGCTTGTGAAACACGTTTTTCACAAAAGAAGTGCGCCATTTACAACAACAAATATAACTTTTGTAATAGCTGAAATATTTCGAACGACTGAACGTTTTTGAATTAACAGCTTGTAATTTAATTAGATAAAGTCACTTACGCGTATTTTTCAATATTTCCACAGTTTTTTATTCACATAAAACACTTTGAAATTATTTAGCGTCGTTTCCGGAGGGAAAAGTGACACCAATGAAATGACAAGAGGTTGTGACAGATGACAGCACAAAGGACACAGAGTATCCTAAACTAGCCTGTGGCAAAAGTCACAACCTTCGCCTGGTGGATTTAGGGTCACCTTAGACGTCGACCGGCTGGGAAAGGAACAACCTATCTCAAATAATAACATTCGAATAACGTACAGGATTTAATAATATTATTATTGATTAAATGGGATAAATGTGCGAAGACAAGATTTCAAGCTTTGGAATAAAGGTTACATACCTAGTAGACAGTAGGTACCTAGTCAATCTCAAAATTCGAGGATTCTCTGATCTCTCGAATTTTGATAACCACTATCAATAAACATTTATTAATATTATAAAATTATTAGTAATAAATTAAGTGCTATTAAGAATATGTCACTACAGCGTTATACCTGCCTGATTATCGTAATTAATGGGATTTTAAGGTCATAAATATATTACATAGTCCTACCGTCGCGCGGCCACTCAGCCACACGAAAACATAAAAAAACAGGAAGCTTTGAATGAAGTTAAATTGGACGCGTGGACGCTTTGTGGACGTGTTTATATTTTACTAGCTTGGCTCGCAGCTTTGCCTCCATTTAAATAGAATTTCGAGGGGTGGAAAGTAGAGATGGGCGTTAAAAAAATCATAGACGTATCTATATAATTATTATCTAGACGAGGCAGGTTGAGTCAAAAAGTATATCCAGTTAAATGGCCCTTCTTTTGTGATTTTTGTGGCCATTTTGACATTTTGACGTATGGTGAAAATAAGATGGCTGACATTTGAAGTATGTTGAAAACCAAGATGGCGTAACTTTTTATTATATTCAGAAGATTTGTTCTGTCAAATGTACCTACCCACGTAATTGCCTATCTTGAGTTTTGAAATCTTTGAATGAAACAGCCAGAATTTCTGTACATACGTTGATTTTATAGATATAGGTAGGTATTACAGCACAGATAACAGTAGTAAATATATATCTACCTGTTTCAATGGCAGGTTCCTAGTTCTTATTACCTACAATTGACATCTCAGAGCTCATTTGAGAATTTTGTCGTTATTAATGCGTTCCTTGGTTCTCCAGGTTGTTTATCATTTTCCAGAACCTTGAGCCAAATTTTTTTCAACGTCGTTCCGTCGATTAATTCCACGCTACATTATTTACATACATACATAAAATCACGCCTTTTTCCCGTAAAGGGGTAGGCAGAGACCACTTTTTGCCACTTGCTACGATCCTTACATACTCGTTTCGCTTCGTTCACTTTCATTCTTACCATCCATTCCTCCTCTTACATTCAACGTAGCGAAGCGGCTCTCCATGGTCCGCTTTTCACCTCCGCGAGAAACGAGACGTGATGGGTGGTGAACCGCATCGCCGCCATTTTGGATAATTACATTATTTTTATGATTATCCATTGCGTTTCTACGGATTGGTGGAGAGGGTAGGAATAGGGAAAGGGAAGGATAGGTGGTGTGGAAAGGAAGATTGGTAAGCTAGAGTGGGAAATAGGAAATGTAGGATATTACCGCCCAGGAGGGCAAGGGATAGGACAGTAACAGCTAGGGAAGCCGGGGTCGCATACCCGTATACTATACCACAACTACCGGACAGGTAAGTTGGGATGAGTATCCCATGACAGAGCTACATTATTTTCCTGTCTTATATTTTTTTTGTTAAAATGTAGATAATTTTACTCTATACAGTGTACCTACCTACACGAATATAATCTACTCAAGAGATTTTTATAATTATGATTTGAAATATAATTACCATTTAACATTCGAAGAAATGTCCCAAATAACTTGACCTTTTGAAACATTTGGTGCGATCATTAAAATTAAATCTGTAGATTGTTTCGTACTTAAAGTTATGAAATTATTGGACTTTGTATTTTATTATATTGGAATTTTTTTCTTGAAGTTGAGGAATTTGTTTTAGGTGGGTTAGTGTGCAGATACCTTAGCTAAAATACTTATTATAAACTTACTTACCTAAACTAAGTAAGCATAACTTAACGTCCTTCTTATAGCCTATTTTATAATTTCAGAAGATTTTGTAATAAAAAATATTCAAAACAGTTGTCACAAGAATCAATATCCAATATCCATATTTTAAAATTACCATTCGCGTGCGACTTCATCCGCGTGGATCCCCATAATTGCACTCCCATGGGGTATATAGGTATTATGTATTTCGAAAAATCGTTTTTTAACGGATTTCTACGTTATAATAACTATTTGCATGACAAAATTCATGGCGTTGAATCGTTCAGTAGTTGTAGATATTTTATTATACAAACTTTTGATCCCTATTTCACACATTTATGGTACGAATTTCAAAAACTATAAAACACATACAATTGTTCTCAATAATTTGTATTTATTACCTCGGATATTAAATTTCATGCAAAATAAAACAGGACAGTTTTTAAACAAACTTTCAGCCCCAACTTCAACCCCCTTTATCTATAGATGGAATTTTTCAAAATTCCATAAATATTACTATCTAAACTTCACATTTCTACCAATAGCGGTTACGGCTCTGCTAGCCTCTATACCTACATCAGTTAGTGATCTCCTTCTATATAATATTATACCTACTTATCTAAATAAGGCTTCGTTCATTAATAAACAAGATCGAATCCCGAAACATTCGTTATTTCTCTACATTGCTGCTGAATTATCACTTCATCTTTTATCATGTTGCAACAAACAAAAATAAAATACGAAAACAAAACTACTTAGATCTTGTGAACCAACAAAAAATATATATAGCACTCAGATAGCTGTGTACCCTGATGGAACTAAAAAGGAGCAGATAAAATATAACTTTGAACTTTAAAAGTCTGCTAACGTATTTTGGCACTTATCCCGCATAAATTATGGATTGAATTCCTTCACTCAAAATTTTGCTAAATCAAGCTTTTAAAGGGGAGATGGGGTGGTAACCCGTATTGATCGGCGGCCATCTTGGATTCACACATGCGCTCTCCTGTTCCCTTGTGTTGAAGAGATGGCGCTGCAAATTGTTATTTTAAGAATTGCGTTTTTCAGACTTAATGTTGAAACTAAGATTTTAGAGGAACAGAAGAATTGTTTTCAAAAATACTCCTAGTATTTTTGAAAACAATCATGTGTAGTTATGTAGAGTCTATCTACTATATGTAGTAAATAAAAAATAATCAGCAAATCATAGAGGAGTATTATCCTATCTATGATTTTCTGATTGTTTTTGCTTTTATTGTTATTATATTTTATAATAAATAAGTATATTATTGTAGCTTTTTGAAGTACCTATTGCACAATCAGTAGATATGTAAGTACAAGCTACTGCGTTTTTTTTCTAAGTAAACTTGACATCGCCATGCATATTTAAATGGTAGAGCTTTGAAAAAAAAAAATACTTTCTGTTATTTTTATTTAAAATATGTATAATCTCTTATTTTTTTCATATTTTTAAGTATTCCCCACATTGACAGGTACTGAGCGAGCTGATGATGTTATATACTTAAGAATACTCTCGGTCATGCCAGATTTCAAATAAGAAAACAATAAAAAAAAAATAGGTCGAAATCGGTTGATCCGTTTTTGAGCTACGAAGCCACGGACAGACACAAAGACACACAGACAGACACGTCAAACTTAAAACACCCCTCTGTTTTCGTCGGGACTTAAAATTACTTATCATGTAGCCTATTGTATGTAGATTTGAATATTTAACATTCACCAAATCTCTCTGAAATTCTTTTTATTTTATTAAAGCTTCATAATAATATTATTACTTATTATGATTCGTTATTTTGTGTGTTACAGTTAATTATAACTGGTTACAGTATATATTCAAACAGTAGACTATTTATACGTCTTGTTGCTTACCTTTAGTATTAATATACAGTTTGATTTTCTAAATACCTTGTTTACCAAAGCATACGATAATAAAGGTTAGGTACTAGTACTTTTATACTTTAGTTCAGAATTTCTTATTTATAAATCCCTCTGCTTGTAGAATTTCCGTCGGCATTTTCCCGTCGGCCCTTGCTGCGCGACGCGGTGCGGTGTGCTAGAGCCAAATGTAAAAACATTTTAGTATTTTTGGCTTTTAACTTTAACTACATAAAAATAATTTTGTGCTATGTGATACATAGTATCATTATAAAATATAGAAAACTTTGGCCCGCGGCTTTCATCATTTTTCTATGGAAATGATAGTCGATATATGAAAAACTACGATTTCTGAAGGTCATTGAGATCATAGTCGTACTTCACTCAGTTCACAGTAGATATACCAACGTATGTATTTCTAAATATATATACCTACGCATTTTTAAATAGACTATAGATATAAAAAAGTTGTACCTAATAGTATTACTTACAAGGTTACTTAAACGTACTTCCTACATTTAGGATCTGTTTCACTATTTTCTAAGTGTCGGATAACTTATTCGGAAGTATTATTGCTGCTTACTTTATATCGAGGGACAGAGATAAAACATGTAAATTAATTATCTAACACCTAGCAAATAATGGTGAAACAGCTGTCCCTTAGTGTAAGACCACTATTGAGTTTTGTATTTTTTATTAACCACCTGTATTGTTAGTATGGCTTATTGCCTGAACATATTATTTATATTCCAATAGTAAATAATTAATAATCTGATAAAGTTTTGCCATGAATTTTGCTAAAATAGACACATATTTTATTGAATGAAAACACCAACTTTAGAAGTAGTTTCTGTAAGCAGTAACTTCTAATAATTCTTATAATTGACAATAATTAAGTAATTCTTAAGTGTATCTACTAATTTAAGCATGTCTATTGAAAACAGTCAAAAAAGAATTGTTAGAAGTTACTATGAGAGCAACATCTTCAAAAGTTCATTTACACTTAGGTAATGTCAATTTAGACCTGAAGGTCTCTCTCGATTATCTAAAAATTATTCTACATAGTATTTTACCTACTGCCTTAGACAATCAAAAGTAAAAACGGTATTGGTACCTCGTACATTAATTCAGTAGCTTTTATGTCGTTAGCAGGCAATAAATTAATTTGCTGGTAATTAAGTATATTATCTATTTTTATTAACAATGACTAGTGATAATAGGCAATTAGGAGCTATTCCAGCTCTACTGTTATAAAACTATTTATTTATTTTATTACCTTACAGTTTTATGAATAGCACCTTGACAGTTGAAAAGTTGGGGAGCTGGTGGCTACCGACTTTTAAAATTTTATTGCTAATAAATTAAATGTTATTTATAAATAAAATCATTAATTGACTGTATTATTTATTATGAAACAATTGAAATTTAAAATATTGGTTACTTCTATGGTGGTAATAGTTAGGCAAGATTATCTTCTCTGATTCTATATAAGGTTCGGTAAAATTAATTACGGATATTTTGGGCGTATGATCTATTGCTTATGTTAAGACGTTTAAGCAAAAAACTAATTGTCATACTAGATTTTTTTTTCTTTATATAGGCGAGTTTGCGTTTTGCGAATAGTCACCCATACTCTTACATGAGATGATTGATTACTTTGAGTATGACAATTGTTTTTTTGCCTAAACGTCTTTACATAAGCAGTAGATAATGTGCCCGATGTAGATATCCATAATTGATTTTCGGAGACATTATATATTAGTGATATAGTGATATAATATAAAAGATACCTATAGGATATACCTAGTACATTTAGGTAGGTACATAAATCGCTAAAAGACTTTTTTGTTCAGATTCGTTGCTCAAAATCTAGTCTTTATGCGGCCGTACCTACTATCTTTTCTAGAAGCATTTTGCAGCTTTTTCGTGCTTTCTAATTTGAAAATCGTTAGCACAATCTAGATCATAAATAATAGAATGACTGCAGGAAACAAGATGTTTTCACTAGCTATAAGCCACTAGTACAGAGGAAAACTATACTTTTTCAGGATAAAAAGCAGCCTATGCTTTTATCCAGAGCCTAAACTACTACCATACCAAGTTTCATCGAAATCCGTTCAGTAGTTTTTGCGTGAAAAATTAACAAACATCGATCCATCCATACATCCAACCAGCCATCGTCACAAACTTTCACATTTATGAGAGCTATTATTCATATTATATTATGTAGAATATTATATACCTACCTAATATAGATACAGTGCATACGCCTTTCGAATCACGTCCTGAAATAATCCCTCCGGGCACGACATGGGAGACTGAATTTATTTACGTTTTTGCCTTAATACTTTTTACGTTCCCGCTGAGACTGTACGTGATATTTTTGAGAAAACCACGTATCATATAACACATTGTTGTCTGTTTGAAAATGTGGTTTTGTGACTATCGCGAATAATATTACTTAATACTAATTTCATTTTGAAATACTGAATTTTTGTGTAGGTTTCATAGTGTTAGTTCTAGGACATAAAGTTAGGGTTGGCTCACACCAAAAGGATACGAAACGCGATGCGGCGCTGCATTTTTAAAATAGCGAATCAAATTAGAACTTAATTCAGTACACAAGAAGATACACGTTTCATTGCAAGAGCGGCACTGCGTTATGTAGAGCAGACCTCTAATTTGACATTCGAATTCTAATAATTAAATGTGTATTTTATTATAGCGAATAAAGTTCAATTTTCAATCGCTATCTTAAAAATTCATTGGCGCGTCGTGTATCTTCTCATAAGGCTGTTTGTCTACCGCCACCGTCAACGGGACGTCAACAAGAATGAGATTATTTATGGTCGAGATTAGATTGACGGGACGGGCATGCGGTGGATAGACGGCTATGGTATGTACAGATCGCGGCGCGTAAGTTGAACCAAAATGGCGGTCGTCCGTGCAGGTACAACTCATACCGCACTTCGATTGAGACCCGTTAATGTGTCACTGCGCATTCAAGGACATAGTTTAACTTACGCGCTGTGATTTTATCGCCGAGTTTTATTCGTCTAACACTTTTGTCCATAATTGTACCTGCGCGGACGACCGCCATTTTGGTTCAACTTACGCGCCGCGATCTGTATCACTACTACGCGCCGTCCTTTTTCTCGTTGACGTCCCGTTGACGGTGGCGGTGGACAAACAGCGTTACGGTGTGAACCGACCCTTAGTGTTAAAATGAATGCTACGCCATGCTACGCGGTGCTACGTTGGAGGTGACCTGATCTGTATTTCTATCTCTTTCTCGTTCTCCGTGTCTTATACAGAAGGTTTTGGTACAAATATGTAGTAGTGTAGTGTAATAACCCTTAATTAAATAGTGCAGTCATGACCGTATAAAAATACTCTTCAACAATAAAATAGTTATGTAGGAAATTACTTACGGGAAAATATATCTGCAGAGAGCTGTTAGAATGTGGATTTGTGAAGGCGGATTTGTTTATTGCTATATATGTAGGTACGTAGAAGAATCTAGTTAAAATATACTATGTAATTATATACGTAGACTTATCAAACGAATATTCCAATTCCATTTAAATGAAGATTAGAACTGAAATTCAAATTAAACCCTTTTACGAGCAGATCGGTGGGTGGCTATAATTAAAACCGGTGACATTTATGCTGATGTGGATCCAGGGTTTAATGAACGAGGGCGGGCCCTTTGACCAGATCTATCTAATTAACATTTCCCATCGCGCACTAAATTTCGGTTCACAAAATTTACGTTATATAGAAATTACAGTCATCTTAATAAAGGCTTTGCGTTATGTATCAAACACGTCTTGATAATCTTGCCATCCCAATTTTGTTTGAAATTTATTGCTCATTAGGTATTTGTATTATTAACCATCTTAAGACTCAGTATATGGTTTTCGAGGCCGCGGGTGTTAAAATCCCTCAACAGGTACCCGGTATAAGTCTTAACGGAACCGCTCTAAAGTCTAAGCAGAGTTGAAGAGCTTAAATATCTGGGGCACATAGTCACCGTCGGCCTCAGAGACGATAAAGACATTGAGAGAGAGAGAGAGAGAAGAGCAAATATACTCGCAGGTTTGTGTGGTGCTCAGTTGGGGTAAAAAACACACTCATTAGAGCGTTCTGTACCTCACTGTACACATGCGCTCTGTGGGCTACATATTACAAAAGAGGTAACAGCGCCCTGGCTGTCCAGTACAATAACGCGTTCCCGTGGTCTACTCTACATCTGTGCCAAATTTCATCCAAATCGGTCCAATAGTTTCGGAGCCTATTCAATGCAAACAAACAAACAAACAAACTTTAGCTCTTTATTTAAGTATATAAAAAACAATAGTCGTTACATACAGTTTAATTTGAACAGTTTTATAAGGTTACATTAAAATCTATAAATAAAATAAAAGTATACAGTACATATTAAATAGATGTAGAAGCTAATTATTGATTGTAGAGGGCACATTGATCACTCCTTACGACATTTGGTCTTTATGACTTCTTACGACGATCATGAAGTATATCACAACTGAAAAAAAGGTGAAAATACATTAATGTAAATCATTAGAATTAGAATATAATTGAGGAAAAGCATTAATATATTCCTTTCATAAAATTTCTGGCTCAGTTGAGAGCGTGTCGGCGCTTTTTTTGACCCTGTACCTATATGTATATTGATATTTTTTTAATTACCCAACTACAGCGAAGCCAAAAGGAAAGGAAATGATTTTGACAGTCTATGTTTGTATGTTTGTTCCAACGTAATGCCTAAACAACTGATGCGATTTCTAATAAATTAGGTGTCAATCGATACGTAATAACAGCCCGGACAACAGAGAATATATTATTGACGTATCAGGGTTATTGTTTTTATAAAAATTATACTTGTATTGAAAATTACTGCCATAACACTGATATAACAGGAATCAACCTTGGAGTAAGTAGAGTATAACTTACTGCCTGAATAAAGTAAAGCCAGAGTAAGCGAGAGAGCAGTATGGCAGGTGAAGTATCCGTCGTATCCATCAATTAAGGCTATGATTTTACCGAAAATTGAAGCGATTAATTTCACGACAACTGATATAAGCATAACCCACATGTACATGACCGCCGTTATCTGTTTATCCTGAAAAAAAAAACAATATATTATTTTCTTTTACGTTAAATTATCTAAAATGTTCGATAATAATATTACTTTGAAAAAAGTCAGACTTCCAAAAGTATAGTAAAAACAAGCCTCTTAAAGTCCCTATAATTATAATTGCGTGGAAGAGAGAGAAATAGGCATCCATCCATCCTCCATCTACCCATATTGCCTATGTCGCTCACAAATAATGTAGCCTTCTAAAATAATTTTCAAAATCAGTCCAATAGATCCCGAGATTACCCCCTACAGCCTCACAAACTCACAAACTTTACATACATATATACATATAATCACGCCTCTTTCCCGTAGGGGTAGGCAGAGACCGCCCCTTTCCCGTAGAGGTAGGCAGAGACCACTTCTTTCCACTTGCTACGATCCTTACACACTTGTTTCACTTCGTCCAACTTTCATTCTTATCATCCATTCTTCCTCTTACATTCAACGTAGCGAAGCGGCTCTCCATGGGCCACTTTTCGCCTCCGCGAGAACGAGACGTGATGGGTGGCGAACCACATCGCCGCCATTTTGGATTTAAATTATTTTTATGATTATCCATTGCGTTCCCACGGATTGGCGGAGAGGGTAGGAATAGGGAAAGGAAAGGATAGGTGGTGTGGAAAGGAATATTGGTAAGTTAGAGTGGGAAATAGGAAATGTAGGATATTACCGCCCAGGAGGACAAGGGATAGGACAGTAATAGCTAGGGAAGCCGGGGTCGCATACCCGTATACTATACCACAACTACCGGACAGGTAAGTTGGGATGAGTATCCCATGACAAACTTTACCTCTTTATATATTATTAATAATATTATTTTTACATAGTATATATATGATTTGCTGCTCTGTATTCTCATTCTATAATTTTTAGGGCACTGCCTCGAATTTTTCGGTGAGACGGTGCGGTTGTGGCGGCAGTAAGTTCCTGTTCAGAAATCAGAAGTGACTATGGCGCTCGCCTTCGCGCGTCGCCGCTGTCTTCACTGTCGCCACCGCCCGCGCCGCTCACCGCAAAATTTAAAGCAGTGCAGCGGCCTAAAACTTACCAATATAATTCCAATCAAAAATATAATGCTCGATAAAGCCAACACTACATCACAAGTAATTATAAGATAAATTAAAATCGCTTGTATTTTAAAATAGTAGCAGCTATTTCCATAGAAGTAGTAGGAAGTAAACGAAAGCTGAAACAAAATGCACAACGATTTTATTACTGTTTTTAAACGTGAACTTTTTACTTGCTACTGAGGTATTTTTAACCCCCGACGCAAAAAGAGGGGTGTCTGTCTGTCTGTCTGTGGCATCATAGCTCCCGAACCGATGAAGCGATTTCAATTTAGTTTTTTTGTATTAAAGGTAACTTATCTGCGAGTGTTCTTAGACATGTTTGATGAAAATCGGTTGAGCCGTTTAAAAGTTGTGGGGGGTGAAAGTGGGGAAGAATAACTGAATGTCTGCAAATATACTCGAGTGGGGTCTCAAATGAAAGCGCACTGTAAGAGAATATTGATGACTTAATTGAGAGTGTTCTTAGCTTCGTTTGATGAAAAAATTGGTGGTGGGAAGATCAGCCGTTTGAAGATGATCAGCTCTTTTCTAGTTGATGAAGGGATCTGACTAACTTTCTTATGTCCGATCGATTCGAAATTTGGTACCGTGTTACTTCAACGATATTTAAAGAACATGGTAAGGTAACCATAATCTGATTAACCGTTTGAAGATTATAAGTTCTTTAATAGTTGATGAGGGGATCTAACTATCTTCCATATATTCTATCGATTCGAAATTCGGTACCATGTTACTTCAATGATATTGAAAGTATATGGTAAGGTAACCATTAATTTACACCGACTTTAAAAAGGACAAAATAAAAGTAAAGTTAAAAATTTTAAAAACCCCCCGACACAAAAAATAAACTTTAAAAACTTATAAATAATATTTTTAACCTAATATAATTATTATCGTCACATATAATATTATGTAAGTTGAAATATTTTTATTTTTCAATCGTCGTCTCGTCGGGGGACCGCTATGCGAGAAAACAAGGTGTAGTCGCAGATTGCAACAAAAGAATTTACTCCAGGAAAAAATTCGCTCGTACCTAAATGTAATTCATAATAATTAATTACATAGCTGTTGTTGGAAAAACACTTTATAAACTTTAGCGGTTCCCCGACGAGGCGACGATTGGAAAATAAAAATATTTCAACTTACATAATATTATATGTGACGATAATAATTATATTAGGTTAAAAATATTATTTATTAGTTTTAAAGTTTATTTTTTGTGTCGGGGGGTTTTTAAAATTTTTAATTTTACTTTTATCAATAGCATCAGATAGTACTACTTAGTACTTACCAGTGGCGTAGGCTGGTTCTCCTTCATAGGGAAACCCTAGCCTGCAGTAGCGAAGGGTTCCTTATAACTCCATTCCTATCGGCTTCCCTTGTCACTTATCTTTTGCAAACCTTCATAGAAATCCCTATCTATTATACAGGCTCCGGCTTCCCTATGAAGGAGAAGCAGCCTTCGCCACTGCTAGCCTGTATAATAGGTAGGGATTTGAATAAGGGTCTTCAAAAGGTAAGTGGTAAGTGAAGCCGATAGGAATGGAGTTGTAAGAACCCCATGCCACTGGTACTCACTAGTTATATAACGCTATTAAAAATTGTTTACCATTTCCACGATGCATATCATAATACAAGCGACTTTTAAACTAATACAAAAACAACAATTGTTCACTTTAGGTAGAGCGTCAAATACTGCATACATATTGAATTTCTTGAATTATGACCGTACAAAGTTATATTTATATAAAACAGTTTAATATTATGAAAAGCAAAAAGTCAATTGAAACCTGAAAGAACAAGGATGACCAACAGACTGACATGTTTTATCTGTCTAATTTATTTTTAATTTCTTGTTTGTTATCAAGAGGTTTCAATAAACTCCTTTTATTCAAAGTACTTTAACCGCCCGAAATTAATAACGTATCTTAAATATGAATACTCAAAGAAAATATTAGATCGACTTCAATCTTAGCTTCTCAAACAAAACTTGACGTAAATTGACGTGAAGTTAATACTAGGATCGTTGAAATGTATTGAAATCTTAATTTCAGATAGCTAAAATGAAAATAAGATTGATTATTATATTTCGGGCGCTAAGGGTGTAACTGACGGTCCAGCCCATGGACTATACAGATGCCCAGCCTGCAAATCCAAGGCCGCACCTTTGAAGCGGACTAGTTAGTAAAAATCGATAATAATTTACTCTAATGACGGCCATTAATACTGGCGCTGGATGTGCATCCTGGACTTTAAGTACGGCGCCTCAGCAGTTAGCTGTGATTTGGCGTTTTTTGGCGAGGCCGCTACACTGTAGCAAGTTGCGACGACGCATCGTCAAAAACTATGTTGCATTGCAATACAATAGGCAAGCGGACTGATTTTTTTATTGCATAAATGAATAGTACTCTTAAATATGAGTAACTTCTCAGAAGAAACCGTATATCAAAAGTCAATATTTTCAAAGGTACAGTAATTTGTATACAAAATTTCGCGAGTCTCGTAAAAACGCTCCATACTAAACTTCATCTACAAGTGACGTCACTTGTAGGTTAAGGTGTATGAAGTATACGGCCGCAGGAACATATTTGTAAATATCTCCGATATTTGTTCGTTTAAGTTCATACTTACCATAGTAAATGTTTTTGTATATGATGTAAGTAAACTAATGATGTAGGTTTGTTTACCAATTTAGCAAAAAAAAATATTTTTTTTTGGTACTTTTTAAATGTATTTAATTAGTAAACTACACATAAAATAGTCTATTTTTTTACATTTACCAAGTAGTAATGCCTCAATATTTCTGAATATATTAATGAAACTATATATTTAAGATTTAGTCCGATCCCCTATTTACTAGAATTGTGCGATTACAATGGCCTCGCCCTTACTTATTACTAAAATTGTGCTGCACATTTTATTTCCATAGTTTAATTAGTTCCTAACCTAGAAATAAATTATACTTATTATGGGACATGCATCAATTTATTCCAGAGTAATAATTAACTAAGATGTTAGGTATTCAATGCAACAAAAAAATAACACATAGGTAAAATTTAACACATAAGTGAATTAGGAGAGACATTTTATCAATAAGTTTTAAGAGTTCCTTATCGTTTATCTGAATAAAAAAATATATGGTTATTTTTATTGCCTATAGTAACAAAGCACATTACTACATACATGTATTTCTTCAGTATTCTTCAATGTTCTTCATTTTCTTTTCTCTGAGCCATGAACACGAAGGCTGTAAATTGTAATTAATTTTTGAGTTAATAATAACAATAATTAAAAAAAATTAAACGTAAAATTAAAATGTTAATATACCTAAGTACCTATCTTCTTTTTCGCATCGTATTCAGAAGACGTTTAATTATGACTAATGGTGTAATTACTTTAATTAAAGAAAACATATTTACGTAATTAAATTGTAAAATGTTTATTAATTAATTCATTTATTTAAGTATGTTATTTTTAATGAATAATTTATTAATATATTTAAAAAATTAACTAAATTTAAAGATGATGAATCGATCCATCTGTTTGGGAGCATCATGCCACGGACAGACATACACACACACATAGACACACATATATATACTTCAAACTTATAACACCCCTCTGTTTGTGTCAGGGGTTCGGTTAAGATGTTAAAACGACCTTTGAAAATAATTGAATAATATTATACTTAGGTACTTGTCTATAACAATTCATTTTAGCATAAAATCAATTATGTAGGTAGTATAGGTAGCCTATACTTACTTGACAAATTTTTTGAAAACTACTGCGGTTTTTAAACAAAATTAAAAGTCAACATCCACAGTTGAAAGTAAACATATTACATAAATATTTACATATTCAGCGTAAACAGACCGAGAATAATAATTCCTCCTGAAATTTCGTCGTAATACGTAGCTTAAGTTTAAGCTCCGAAACCGGGGATTTCAGCATTATTACTTGGCGGACGAGCGCGGGGTGCGGCGCGGCGGGGCGGGGGGCTCTTAACAAGATTACATCTGGGATAAAACGGCTGAGATAATAGCACCCGAGTAAGCCCAAGCTAGAGCTCGGCTCTAAAACAAAATTAATACGAACGAAAAACCGACGCCATCTTTAAATATGCGTACATTTGGTTTTGTTCATAGTGTTTTTCACGAAAAGTTTTTTATTGATTTATATATAGGATAGATGTTTCCCTCTAAAATGATAATAAAACTCCAAAATATTATGTTACCAGGCGTTACCGTTAGCTTTTCAGCCTGGTGACGCCCACTGCAGGACATAGGCCTCCCAGAAAACATTATCAAATTATAATGTTATCATTACTTTTGTAGCTTTTCAGGTCACGTAGAAAACGTAGAGCTTGGTATTTAAAGACAAACACTCATTTTGGGCCCAAACTTGTTTAAAGAGTAAAATGTCTCTTAACGTATTTCTTTACTTCAACTAACGCCATATAAAAAATACGATGATTCCTAAAAAAATATGTAAATTGTACACCTCCTTATGTAGAGGCAACCTAGGTATGAATCTTTACGAGCTTCCCCGCGAACTATAGTAAGGGTTCGATCGATCCGCTGTTTTCAAATTCAATCCACAGAGTGGGTGTAACAATAAAACCGGTATCACCTGGGCACCTCGTGAACAGAATAACAATGTTATACATGATTTTGTAAAGTAAACTTCAAATATTGTATACCACCATGTCACCGTCAAATTGTAAATACCGTAAGATTATATAGGATTAAAATGACAGTCGGGTAACTAGCGGGATTGTAAAATGTCGAAAGATTGTGATAAAATAAAATAAAATACATGCTGCTAATTCTTTAAAGCAATATTTTTCGTAATAAAATAAAATATAATTATTTTATTAGTCTTAGTATCAAAAACATTTCTATCCCTAGTTAAATTAGAAATTTTAACTTTCAGTACCTACTCGAAGATATTTATCAAAGAAAAATGGATGACATTTCTTATTTACCTACTCTTTTGTGATTCGGCGTGGTATTTGTATGTAATAATAAATTGTAATTCCGTGTCACACTATCCCATCTGGATAAAATATAACCGATGTTATGTCCAAGATCGGCACCCGAAGGAATGTAAGTCCGGTCGGCCTTTTGGAGATTAGTCTGATAGCTTTGTATGGTAAAAAATAAAGCTACCTACGTTCAAGTATACATAGGGATTATACCTTTTATCTCTCTTGAAAATATTTCTATTCTGATTCTTTGGTTATGGTAAAAGCTTGCGACTGTTTTTCGTTAAACGTCTACATACTATATTTAAAAAGTGGTTCCCATGCCATGTGTCTACTTACTACTTAGATATAATATTATAAGCAGGTATGTATTTACAAACCTTCAAGTGAGTTAATAAATAGATAAAGTAGTGAGTGGTAGTACAGAGGATGAAGCTACGAGAATATACCACAGTCCTGGAAATATATAATCGTACCTTTTCATTAATTGGATTGTTAAAATGCGTTATCTTTTAAGTCATAGCATGAGGACTTAATTACAATAGATCCTAGTAGATTAGTCGCCGTAATATATTACCGAGTATCAGGTTATGTGGGAAGCGAATTGACGTCTTTATTACTAGTTTCCACGAAGGAACACACGCGGTGCGTTTCTACGGGGAACTGTCAAAATATTTCATACAAAATATAAGCGAGAGGCGGATCGTTTCTATGATATATCTTCTTTTTTATCGGATAACGAACTCGCGCGATAGGTCTCTCTCGGCCTTCGTATAAATCTTCACGAACTTTATTTATTAAGTCGTGTTCGGTTTTACGAGGTCCCGCAGTAGGCGTGCTCATTACGAGACTTACGCCGCAGGGTGAAAAAAACTTTCTTGATATCTTCTTACAAAATTAACTGCTAAAGTTTCTCCCTAAATTTCGTCAGGGCAGCTCGAATAATTTATTTTACGATGTACCCTAGAAACGGTACGTGATTCGCGTACGACTGATGAGTATATTTATATATTAAAGTGCGCTGGCTCTACGGGTTTTATGTTAGCAATTTGGGGCGAGTACAAAAGAATTGTTAAGGCCGAAACGGACGTGCCTCCCCGACTCTGTAACGATCTTCATTTTTGTTACTTTTCTTTTTTATTTGTATATATTTTCAGGAAAATATTGTTCTTTTCGGTACGACGACGTTTCATGATCATAAAAGTTGTTATGGATTGTCATATCAGAATTCATTAGATACGAGATGGAAAACGTCTTCGCGATACTATTCTTATTACAGACGAATACTCCACGAAACAGACATAAAAATTGATGGCAGATTTCGATATAGGGCTGGTTAATTACAAAATAAAAGATAAAAAAAAAAGATTACTTAATAAAACTTGAACCGTTCACCCCTTGGGCGCCAGTTTTTTAAGTCACCAAAATAGAGCTAAAAACAACATCCATACCGGAAGGTCTTGAAAGTTTCGTTTTTAAAATCTAAGATTTACAATACAGATTTAAAAAGCAATTTAATAGTTAACTCAATCATTACAATCGCATTAAAATTCCGTAATTTTGGAAGGCTCTATAAATCACATTTGAGAACATAAACACATACACAACAACCTAATTATACAACTTTATTATTGGATTGTCGTAAAATAAATGTAAAATGTACACCGACGAAGCGATATTTAATATGACTGCTCGAAACGGTTTTTGTTTTAAGGTCCAAAAGTTTTATTTTCATATATTATTTATAAACCATGTATCATTTTGTAAGGAATGTCTTTAAAAGTATTATAGTGCTGACTCACTTAATACTAATACGTGAAGCAAAAACTTTTAGGGAATTCTGCGACGGAAGGAGTATGAAATTTGGCCGGTAAATTAAAGTTTATGTGGAAAAAAGCGTGCAGAAAGCAATATTCTAAAAAATAGTAAAAACACACTAAATCGATTATTATAAACACTCACTACCGTGCGATTAATAGATACAATTTTGTAACACATTGTGATTTGTCAACCTGTTACAACATTTAATTTTTTTTCTATCTGAGAGGCAAAATACCCTTTTTACAAAAAAAAATAAATATATTATGGTCGAATTTCCTCTCTAGTATTATTTACAAGACTTAACCATAAAAGTTATTTAGCAAGTTCGTATGCACAAGTTTAATTTAAGGCTTATAAAATACAAAAAATGGCATTCATTTGTAAAAATAACTAGCAGTCTCGACACACGTTGCTGTCTTAAATGTGAATTGGAATGAATAAATAATTACACCTACAATGCAACCTACGTCCTAGTCCTTTAGGACTTTAGGTTTACCTACACCTACTCCTACAACCTACACCTTTTCCAATATTTCTTACCGTTTAAACCTTCCCTGAACTTCCACAATTATTTCAAGACTAAAATTAGCCAAATCGGTCCAGCTGTCCTCGAGTTTTGAGTCCCTCGGGAACGGGATAAAAAGTATCCTATGTCCTTCTCCTGGTTTTAAAATACCTTTCTACCAATTTTCAGCCAAATCGGTTCAGCTGTTCTTGAGTTCAGCCGTTATAGTGTAACTAACACGGCTTTCTTTTAGATTATAGATTTCACATAAGCGTGAAATAATATGTATCATCCGTAATTTTGTAGATATAAACCGACACCGTAGCATTATCAGATCCTTTTACAGTAGCATCAGTAAAAGGATCTGTGAAAACTTTTTATTTTATAATAATTCAAGATTTATTGAAAAATCAACTCTGATATTTACTCGTAAAGTCGTAATTCCTTTCGTAGATTATAAGGGCTGTTAAAAGTTTAGGGTCAGCTGACAGCTCACCCTGAAACGCGACGCGACGCGAATCGGCGCTGCAAATGTAATATTTTTTACTTTATATCAATTGCATAAACAAAAATATTATGGTAGTGCGTGGAAGATAAAATGTTGAAATACGAGATACACTTTCCAGCACTATTTTTTATATAATTCTATAGGACCAATGTCCGTCGCACCGGGAGCAATGCGCCCATAAAGTCGTAGGTAAAATGCAGACGGCACGCCTTTTACTCGCTTTTTATATATTTTTTTATAATATAAAAAGAAGTAAGTACCTTTAGTTTCTTACGGCCATATGTAGAAAATGAACTCAGTAGGCTTCCTCATTTCCTGAATATCAGTTGGCTTAGTAATCATTTAATTAAAAAGTCCATACCTACTTACTTTTTAATTATTTTCGGCCTGAAAACGTTGAGAATATGAAATTAGAAGTATAAATGGAACAGAATTGGAACAGAAATTCGGGCTAGGACGGTTCCCATTTCCTTGCGTAAAAGGAGTACGAAAAAGGAATTTCAATAATGAAGGGACGAGAGCGCAAATAAATATTATAATCAAAACAAATATAAACCAGGCCAAAATTAAAAAATAAAAGACGAAAATGTATGTTTCATACAGTCAAACTAATGGCTATATCAAAATATATAAAAGGCAAACCTGACTGACTCGTCTATCAACCACAGCCGAAACTACAGAACGGATTTTGCTGATTTGCTTGGTATACAGATAGTTATGTATAATAACGTAGGCATCCTCTAAGAAAGGATATTTGAAAATTTGGCCCCTAAAGGGGTGAAAAAGGGGTTAAAGTTTTGTATGGAAACCGATCTCCACGTAGACGAAGTCGCGGGCGAAAGCTAGTATGATATAATATTGTACATGAGACGGGACTAAATAACACAAAATATCTGAAACTACGAAAGCATATCGGCGTCTATAAAACAGAATTGATTCAAGAATACATAAACTCTTCTGCTATCTAAGCTAGAGAAGGGTTCGTTTTATTGCACAGAATTTGCATATAAAGTAACCATCGAAGAAAAGCGATCTCCGCTTCGAGTCATGCTTTTTTCGTATTCATTGTTGCTGGCAACAGTTTTACGAGTCATGATGTTTTCTCAACAATAAATAATACTAGTAGGGTTCCGATACGTGCTCTTTTTCTGAACTTAAAAATACTTCTAGATACTTCGAGAAAATATCAACGTTTTCTCAACAATAAATGGTAATTCAGGCTTATTATTACTCGAGCTTAAAAACAAAGTTTCAACTAAAATAAAATACTGAAGTATTTCACAGTTTCCGTTGCATAAAAGTTTAATTTAAATCTCTGACTATAAATAATCAGTATTTGAAAAGCTCTACATAAGAAGACAATTTTTATGTAAATGTAGAGTTCTGAATTATAATAAAAATATCATATTTCATATTATAAGCGTTTACAATGTTTCGAATTACAGAACGGGTTTCGTGAATAAAAAGAAATAAAATTAAGTAGCATCGGGGCGTTACCGCCGATACCCAATAAAAATGATATTTAATTGAGGACGATAAGGTGTCTCCGCCGTCTAATAAACTCCCTTTATTATTGTGTTAAGCCGAGGCTCGAGATAATAAACATTTTGTTTAAATGGCCGCAAGAAAAGCCTTTCGAATATTTTTATTTATCTCCGCTTAATATAAAATGCGTGTTTATGTAAAATAACCGATACGTTGAATTTTATAGGTTTTAAATTTTATATACAAATGGAGATTTTTTCGTTTTAATACGTTTTTAATAGCGTCTAGTATCACAGAATCTATAAGATATAAGTAACTCGGCGTAGAGAACAAGTATCTGCACTTAGTTCAATGATAAGAAATCTTAAGATAATATATAGAGTTCCTAGGAGTATAAATTAAAAAGAGTTAGCTAGTATATTTGCAGAAAAAGTTTTGACTGCTTTGAGACCTAGTTAATGATTTTTTTTCTTATGTTTGTCGATAACAGCAGCTGCTGCAGCAACTATATTTTACTAGGTATGCATTTTTAGGGTTCCGTACTTCACGTCTTGGAACCTTTATAGATATTCGCCGCCCACCTCTAAAACCTAAACAGCTGTCTCGAAAAATATGAAAGAATCTATTTGATGAACTCTACAAAACTAAAACGGCTAAGATTATATTGTTAATTCAAGAGTTAAAGAAGCCTAACTTCGAAAATACCATACACAAAATAACGTTTTACTTAAAAAATTTAAAATATTCAAAATTAATCATAAATCGTTTACTATGGATAATACGGAGTCCTATTCTATGCGCGGCTTGGCACGCCATTTTTATTTTTTCCAGGCTAATTTGTACGTTTTCTAGGTGCAAATAGAATTATTGTAAGTACCTACTTATACAACAAATATTGGAACAAATTTTTAATACTCGTATCATTTAAATAATAGAAATGATTCGAATAATTTTATATTAAATCAGCATTGCAACATCTGCATTTATTTCTATTAAGCGCAGCGTCTGGGTACGGCGCAGATAAAATTTGCTAACACAATGCCGTTTAAGTGATAGTTATGGCAGTTTTATAGGCAGTTAGATTTATTTTTACTGCACTGTTTGTTTTAATGCGTTTTTCGCGAGAGGACGCGACGGTTCTTTATGACGATCTTTCACGGTAAGATCACAAATCATCGTAAACAGGTACCTAATACTAATTTGTTAAGTAAATTGTTTCAATTGTTTAGTTTGTTAGCTGTTTTGTTTAGGTTACTAAATACTTTTGTCTCTTTTGATTTGCAGCTTCTTTAACACTGGACAGTAGTAGATACTGAAGGCACTACGCATAAATAATACAGAAATTATTAGGTATTAGTACTTTCAGGTAATGAATTATACATGGGTCATACCAATAGTTGGTGAAATTACTCACATTGTTCATACAATGTATGTTGGCAGTTGGCACAGCCAGAGTAGTTATACACGATCGTGATATTTTGTTAATATAAATTTCACTCATTATTATACTCCTTCGTTCACACAATTCTCGTAAATAGCTGTACTCAAAGTTTTTCTTCACTTATACACATACTTTTATCTATACAAATATAATAAAGACGAACAGTTTGTCTGTTTGCATTGAATAGGCTCCGAAACTACTGGACCGATTTTAATGAAATTTGGCACAGATATAGAGTAGACCACGGAGATGGATATAGGCTACTTTTTGTCGCGGAAAATTTACGGTTTCTGCAAAATTAACTTTTATGCGCACGAAGTCGCGGACAACATCTAGTATATGATAAAACTTTTTATTTTCGTCTGTAGCTACTCATTTAATTTAGTACTAAGTGATTACTACAACCTGCATGGGTATTTTAATACTATAACCACACTGATGATAATGACATCACGCTAAGAACTGTAATAAAAAACGTAAATTTATACCCAATATATAAGTAAATAAGTGTATTAAATTAATATTGATAAAACCAACAAAAATATTTTATCTCGAAATTGGTTTGGAAGGTATTTGTAAGCAATCCTACCCAATCATTCCATTTCTACCTAATCCTACCCAATTCCGGTTAATTATGTAACCGTGACAACGTCCGTGGACCTAATCAGAAAATATTGGGCAATAAAACGTGTGGTAGGGCGACTTAATCAAATTCCCGGCCGCTGACCAATACCTATCTACACTACCTGTATAATCTCATTATTATCTGTCTATATAAATGTGTAGGTTGAGTTACTTTTGTTTATGCTTTTTAAGGTTGACAAAATGTTTTACATTAGGTAAAGAAGAGCTTTAAAACTAATATGTTTTAAAGAAACTTGAAATAAAAACTCTCTTCGTATACCTATCAAAATATTTTTAGGTATAAGTTCTGATTAACTAATGCAAGAATATGACATAATGTTAAAATACAAATGGTCTGTTTCACAATTTAATGATAAGTGACAGAGAGTTTATTTGCATGTTTGTCTCTGTCGCTCAGTATAAAGTAAGCAGCGATATAACTTCCGAATAAGCTATCCGATACTTATGACAAGGTTATGAAACAGGCCCTTAATAAAAAGTACCATAACATGTTTTGTGTGTAAAGTACATAAACATAATATTGTTATGAAATATGCGTTTTAAAGTTTCAATAAGAAAATATTGCCCAAATGTTCCATATTATTATATTATAATTGCATTTAGAGACTTGCCCATAGCTAAATCTTTTTTAAGTACAAGCCTAAGTAGCTACCTACGAACTCGTAGGTGGATAGCTGAAACACAAAATATAGATAGGCGTATAAATCATAATATTATAGGTCACATAAATAATACTAATTTTCGACATTCCGCGTAGGTTAATTATTATTTTTAGTTAGCACAGCATTGCGTGGGATATTTTTATATAGTTAATATTAATAAACTGTTGTCTTTTGTTTAGTAAATTTTAATATCTTTTTACCTTTATTAGGTCTATTGAAATATAACTTTGCTGAATTAACGTATTTCATTGAGAATTGTTATTTTTGGACCAATATTTATAACACATAAAACCGAATGTGGTTTTTATTAATCATATAATAAAATAATATAATAGGTAAGTTTAAACAAAGATCCAAACTCCACATATGAGCCTCGGGATGTATCCAATAAATCAGTTTTACAGCATTCCCGTGTCATTTCAGTCGTCGAACGGCATAAAATGATAATTTTATTGCGCTCCCCTTCCGTCTCTGTGACTTTACGACAATTGTGAAATGTATCGACAGTTCGTGTGTCACCTAGGAGGTGGACCATCAGCTTCTAAGCACCGTGAAATTCAAAATAAACCATAAGTTAGAAGTGGTAGAATCCAATTTACGATACCCGAATGCTTCAACTGGAAGATGTCTGTTAATCATGCAACATATGGCTCCCTTTTCTTCGCGAGTTTTTCCCGTATATTTTTGGTACAGACCTCATCAATCTTTCAGGTGATTTTAAAGTCGAATTTTAATGATCGTATGAGGAGAAATGCTCGGCTATTTTTAGTTCTACCGACTTTTATTAGGTAGTTATTAGTTGCTTAAAGAAAAACTGCTAGAAATTGATAGATCGTTAATTTATTTTAAACTTATTTTATTTATAGGTACTAAAGGTGTATGTATTAATATAAAAACGTAATTTCCTTGTTCTACTCTAATGAAACTCATCGAAGGTTGTATTTAAAATGCAATTAAAAAGTGCAGTTATCCATCCGCGTTGCTAGAATAAATATAAAATAGTTCTTCTTGTTATTAACATGACACAAGCTCTTTTATTATATAAATTATGGGTTTCATGCGAAGGATATAATAATACCCTTAGAATAAGAATAATTATGTTTTGTTTTCAAATGCAAAACAACCCATTCTTATCATAAATTAGACCCGAGCTGTGCGTGAAATTTCTTAAAAATACAACAAGAAATTATGGTAATTTCTATTAGTGGAAAGTGAAACATTCTGTTTATACTGTGGCTTGCCATCATCAATACGGTTTGAAAAAACCTACCTGTACCTACAACCTACTCCTAGGTACACCTACAAACGAAAGTGAAAGCGGGTTGGTGTTAGTAGGGTTAAAATTAATAGTTAAATGAATTTTTAATGCTTAAATATAAAAAATAAAAATAAAATATTAACCAAGAAATAGACAAGAAGAAGTACCTATCTACTCTTTACTTACCTATTTGTGAAAATTGTTAGTTTTGTAGGTTGGTCACAAAATGTACAGAAAAATAGCCAATTTGACAAATTTGTTCGCGTTGCCAAATTTAAAAGTACCTATCTTGAAAGAAAATTTATCAGTGAAAATTTTAGAAGCACTTTTATTTTTGAGCTCGATAAGCTCAAAAATGACGCATTAGATACAATTTAAGCGCTTAGCGAAAAGTTGCACGGATGGTCTTTAGGTCAACTGTTTTCCTAATTTTTTTTGTTAAAATTAATACTAAACAGCTGGCACAAAAAAATCTGAAAAAAATGATGAATGTCCACGTGATGAATTTTAAAGGAAAACTATAAAAGCTTATTTAATATTTATATTAGATAAAACTAGCATTAATTGCCTGCGGCTTCGCTCGTGATAGATTAGTTTATAAACTTTCATCCCTTCATCAACTTGGGGTTTAAATTTCGTAAAATCTTTCCTTAGTGGATGCCTATGTCATATGAGGAATATGTGCAAATTTTCAAATTTCTAGCCTCAATGGTTTGGCTTGTGCGTTGATACATTAGTCAATCAGCTTTGCCTTTTAAATATACATATATAGATAAGATATAAGTTTGTTTGTTAGTTCAGGAGTTATAGACGTTTAACTTGTAAAATGTGCTTACATGGGAAACTTCATATAAAAATGACGAAATATTATGTAAACATGTAAAATATTGGTAATGGTACGGAACCTTATGTGCATGAGTCCGACTCGAACCCAACCAATTTTAATACACAAATCAGCACATATATTTCTTTATCAGTATAATTCGTAATCTCCCAACGTTAGGTAATAAACGTAACGTCTCTATCAGCAGTCCCCAAATTTATTCGCGCCTTAATGACCATCAGGCTGATGAGCGTGATGAGTGAGACACTGGACCCTCATTACCACCCCAACTGCTAATGACGATGTAGATTGGGGGTAATGTAGAATATATTTATGTAAGAGGTCGCTATGTTGTTGGAATTTGCCAATTATAATTCATATAATTTTTAAGTTTGAACTATACCCATGAAAAACCATGTCAAGACATGTCTAAGGAGGGTTCCGTAACTATAAACGCGTAATTTTTTTTTTTAAATTAATTCAACTTTTGAATCACTGTCCAATACTGTCCGATTTAGTTCAAAATAATTTTCCTAGAGAGTTTTTAGTATGATCTATCAGCGTAGAAAATTTCAAGTTTCTAAGTCTTATAGCTTAGAAATGCCAGGGGGACCAACTTATAAATCACTTTGGAGGCCAATTACTCAAAAATTGTTGACTTTATTAAAATATTATGTATGAAACCTTGCCCTTATTTTAAAAGGGTTCCTCTAGTATTACGGAACCCCAAAAATTACGAGTATTAAATTTTAACAACATATATTTTTTAGTTTCAAAAAGTAGAAAAGTTACGATAGAGCTAAAAATATTTTCTTAATGTTTAGATATCTCTACATTTTACGGAAATCGACAATTCACAATTGCAAAAGTGGATCGAGTCATACTAGAAGCCTAAATGTACCTAAGTACATACCACATATAATGTTAGGTAGGTACATTCTTACCAAAAATAATACCTACCACAAAAATGTAATACAAACATATCTTCAAAGTTCTTGGCTGTAATACAAAGAGCTTACAGAATACAGATACTCAGAAGCTTTGTCATGAATACCAACTATAGATACATCTGGTCGTTGACGCGATATAAAGTATAGACACACTAGCATATTATTCTAATTTAAAGTAAACCCAATCTTATGCCCCTGAAAATAAGACTCATTGTAATCTTGCAACTTAGAAATCGCTGAGTAGTGTGTAGCAAATCAGCAGAATTAAGGTTTTTCCAAATACTTCGGATGCCAGTTTTATCTATAAATAGTTTATAGTAAAAATCTATAGAAGTAATTTCAAATATACAATTTAATACTTTTCGTAATGAATCTATTTAGAGCTCGAAGTCTCAATAATGTGTATAAGATAGAAAAATCAGATAAGATCAAATTATAAAAAATAATTTATTAAGATTAAAAAAAAAAAAAGAAAACAATGACATCGCTATTCTACATCGATGGCCGTATAAAAAAACAAAGCGCTGTCTCACGCACACCAGCGCGCCACGTCACAAGATGGCGGACGTAAAACAAGTGAAGAGTGAGTTACGAGTGTGGGTAGGAGGCGGGCCAATGGCGTCGCCGGGCGCTCCCGCCAACTCGGCTTTTTCTTTTATAGTCGACGTTTTCTGCGCTATTTTCCCCGATTTTTTGCTGGAAACTGTTTTGTTTGCATTGTATGGTGTCACATTGTGTTTGATGATAAAAAACGGTTTTTACTCTATCTCTTAGTCTTTATCAATTTACATTATATTATAATTATCATCATAGTAGTCTATTTATACTCGTTTAATTTTATTTTATTTACCTAATAAAATAAAGATTAAGAATAGATATTTTAACCTAATTATTAAAAAGTAGGTAAGGGTAGTAACTTGCCTGCTATAAATTACTTATAATACAGATAATATTATAATACAGAGGTAATTGTATACTACAATACGGTACATAATAGATTTAGATAAATAAAAGAGAAAAGACTTTAGAGAACCTAATAACAACAATGGAATGTATCAACTATCAACCTATAAAATGCAAAAATGGTCTTAGATCATATGATGTGGGATAGGTAATAATCAAACTAGACCATCAATATTTTATAGCTAAATGTAATACAAGTAAACATAACGTTTACTTATAACCAAACAACATACGAAAATAATCTTACATGGTAATAAAAGTAAAAAGTTATTTAGTAGCTGAACAAAACTCATCAGAAACTTGGTGGGTAATAATTTAGCTGAAGACGGGAAGACTCGTCTTGTAATATCCTCCACTGACATATTTATTGTCTTCGAGGGCGGGGGTTGCTTCCTTGGGGGAACGGGAATGTTTTATTAAACAAGGGAAGACAAAATACTTTAGTTTTATGAAAGAAATATTATAAAAAGTGAGTTGTTACACAAATCACTGTCGGCTTATCATTTTAAAATCTTATAAAGACGTTTTAAGTTTTAACTTTAGATATAAATAGATATTTATCTTGGATCTATGAGTAGGTAGCTGTAGCATCACATTGGATTTCTAAATAGCTTTTGGTGGGAAACGTTTTAATACCTGAATATTTATTGGGATTACTGTAACGGTCAGTTTAAGAAAGATTAAATGTATTTACCTACTTCAATAATAAATATTCTAGTTTAAGAATGATAATGAATTCAGAAAATTGAATAATCCTAGACAACTACCAAATCCACAATACATCGGTTTATTTATATTATATTGAATCGCTTAAAATATGGAATATGTAATTAAAATAGAGCAACTCCTCCGCTATAAAACTATGAAAGCTTTTAAATATATATGAACTCTACTAAATCATTATTGTGATAATATTATAAATCATTCACAATTGACAAACATAATATTCTACGTATTGTACCATTTGTTTTAAGTCATCCTTTACCAGTCTCATCCTGACTTTATCCTACAATCCATCAAACAAAAGTAACATTTTATAAAACAGTCTATGCTAGAAGCTGCATGTTTTGATGAATCCCCAGAGCTCTAAAGCTATCTCGCTTGATTAACTTAACACTTGCTCAGCTGTGATCTAAATAAAAAATCTTCTTCAATTAAATTAGGGTTACCGAACTAATTATAAACATAGTTTTATGTATGTATACTTAAATATACTTTTTCCAATTAATTTTTATCTGAAATACCTATAAATTATAATGCAAAACTTTCAGTACAGTATTAAAGTTTATGTGGAGGGAGATGTGCAGAAAGCTAAATATTAGGGTTCCGTAGTAGTACCAATAACCCTTATATTTTCACTCTATACGCCCGTCCGTCTGTCTGTCTGTCCGTCTATCAAACTTCTATAATTATTATGATAGAATAGATATATCTACAAAAGAGAGATATTTGGGTAAAGTTGTAGATTGTGTCTATATCTTGGTTTTGACATCACATGGATGGCTCTCTTTACATTTAAAAAGAGGGGGGGGGGGGGAGATTATCTTTTTTTTGCTATTCTGTCCCATTATGGGGGATAATCAACGAATAGGTCTTTTTGTACGTTTGTAAATCTGCCATAACATGAAAAAATTATATAAATGATTATTATGGGAGAATTTCGACCACAGGGAAACCTCTGGTGTAAATAATTTAACAGGTATTTTATTTCTTATTTTATTTATTTTATGTTGCATCACTAGTTGTGTTAATTAAGCAACACGCTCATACTCTATCTAACCTAAACTGAATTTGACATTCTAAAATAACTCCCCTCCAAAATTCTCACTAATCGTTTCCATAGAATTCCAAGGGACATCTAATAAATTGAACATTGCAGGTAGAGCTAAAAATGTCATCCAAAGGGCCCAGCCCTACGAAGGCGTGGGGTCAGTGACCGCCGCCCGCGCGCCAATATCTTGACTTAATCATGGCCTGCCCTTACATAGTAATATTTCATAAATATTCTGTTTAATCTCTTTATCAATGGGGGTTCGACAGTTTAAAATTCAAATTTTTAGAAGTAAAATATAGAGAAAGAAAATAAGCTTTTGATTTTTTTAATGCGAGCGCATTCTCTATAACTTTAAAATTCAATCTATAGGATTTACATATACAACAATTTAAGATTGAATATTGTGTTTTGAGTCTTTACATAACTGACGAAATAAATATCATATAGCTTGTAGAGTAGGTACCTACACTAATGAAAAACTATCATCACAGTATTATTACTTATTATTGAATGATTTTAAAAAATACAATTGAGCCTGCGTTGATATAGGCACTATTAGACACCTAAAAATTAGTTACTGAAATAAAATACCTTTAGTATAAAATAAAATCTGTAGAGAAGACAGGATATAAAAGTATGTAGAGCAATCATGAGTTTTTATTTAGTAAATAGTCTTTGAAAGTAGGTTGAGGAAAATTAGGAAAAATTGCTGTATCATTTAGAAGTGTGCACATTTATTATTATCTATGATGTGACGTTTAATTATGTATTAATTTAATCTTTGAATTTAATGTTGTTGTGTGTAAAAATCAATTACAGATATTTTTGGGATTATACTACTGCTTTTTACGTTTAGACTAAAAAATAATTTAAAATGTCGAAAAAACACATGAACTAAATAAAATTACATATATTTTTAATTTCGTCACTAATAACATTGTTAAACAACCTTATATATTAACAAAATAAAATTAAACGTTAAAAAATATTTGCTGCCGCCATGCTGCCGCAGTGTAGTGAAAGATTTATCGATAAACACAAATAACGCAGGATTGTTTGGTGTTCAGGATATAATCGAATTGAGACGTTTCGCAAGCCGCAGCCTGGCCCGGCGTATTTACATAGCTACTAGGCTATAAATAAATACTGGCTCACGCACACGTGCACAATATGACGTTGTTTTAAGTTTATTTTATTTTTATACGCGAGAACGGTTGAGCTCGCGCCTGTAATTTCGCGGTGGTCGAGGCGCGCAGGCGCACGCGCAACGCCGCGATGTTCTAACGAAAAGTGTCATTCTCCTTTTAAATCCTATAAAAAACCCAAAAAAAAAACATTTTGAGGTTACAATGAAATGTGTCTAAAATGGTGATGAGCCCAAAGTTCGTTCGTATTGATAATTTTTGGAAGACTCACTGTATAAGTAAGTTGTTCTTTTATACCTTTACCTTACATTAAATAATATCTCTTAGATATAAGGAAGAGCTTTTATACCCACCGTGATTTTAATGGAAATAGGAATTTGTAATAAATTATAAAAACGAGTATTGATCAGCCAGACCTTTTCAACCTTTGTTTTAATTGAATGGAATGAAACACGCCGCTTGATAACAATTCCACTAAAACAAAAAAGGCCCCTCTACATATTTGATTTTTAATATAGAATTCTCAAGCTAGTTCTTCTATCTCTTTTTGTCTTATGCGGTGTAAACAAGAAACTATTGTATATAAAAAAAGTTGTAATTTCTCTCAGTGGGTGGTAGGTTTTTTATATAGAGCTAACCATGTGCTTAAAATTAGTTATTTCTCAAAGTTTAAAAAATACACTATGATTTTTCATTTTTATCAGGTTATCAGATAGGTAAGTTATTACTTATATAACTTAGGTTATATAGGTTATACTATAACTCAGGTTACAAAAAACGTGAAAAAAATATTAATTGGGTAGGTACATTACAAAAAACTTTATTACCAATTTTTGTTAGTTTTCTTACCTACATAATTCTACCAACATGATAACTATCATCTTCTGTTATCTTTTATAACTGAAAATCTAGAATTATGCAGAAAATTTGCATTCCTAAGGCCTCCAAAAGCCTTTAATTTATTTATTGAGTAATAAAATTTCTATGTGTACCTACTTCTTTAAACAACAATTTTCAATAGGTAAGTACAAGGTACTTTACTCACAATAAATATCTCTTAATTATTTATCTTCCAATTTAGGGAATCAGGCAAGCGAGAAATTAAATTTAGAGTTAGGAAAAATAATTAATTTAATCTGATAAATGTTTTTTGAAAAGAAGGACGTCTACCTTATCTTTGGTTTAATATGCGCATAATGTATTTTGGGGGCTTGAATGGGTTTTAAAGCAAGTAGATAATTTTAATTAAAAACCGACATCGCATGACATGGCGCCTACCTATGTGACGATTTGTAAATATAATTGACCTTGTTTTGTTAACTTTGTGTTTATTGTATACTGTCTTATTGATTGTGCAATCAACACAATATACTATAGTTTTATTTAATAATAAACATAGACAAACACTAAGTGTACCTATGATAAATTTTGGCATCAATTAATTTTGGTTTTCATTGAAATCTTTTGTACTTAATAGAAAAATTAAGAACAACATTGAATATTACTTTTCACCATTTTTAATATTTTTATGATGGTTTTTTTCAGTGCAAGGAAAATTATTTAACGTTTAATATACAGCAAACCTTCAACATTTCCAGGGATAGGCTTTAGTGTAGAACGTGACTGTAACATGTAGCGATAACGTCGCTGGATTCCACGACGTGGACTCGTGATCGATACTGGTGTCGTGGCACACGAACATGATAAAGGAAAACTTTATACCTACATCACTTATGTGCTCCTAGTACCTTGTACCTACATGAAAAAATATTTGTTAGGCAACTCATTACCTTTAGCTATAGGTGGAAAGTTCGTAGTACTACTATACTGATATTTTCTACTTAGATGTATTTAAAAATTATGGATATATGAAAATATCCTTATTTTCATATAAAACTAACTGTCCCGGCACACGTTGTTCTGTCATAAATATGAAATGGAATGAATAAGTAACTACACCTACAATGCAATCTACGTCCTAGTCACCTACAACCTACACCTTTTCCTACTCCTACAACCTACACCTTTTCCTACTCCTACAACCTACACCTTTTCCTACTCCTACAACCTACATGTTTTCCAATATTTCTCACCACTTAAACCTTCCCTGAACATCCACAATTAGGTATTTCAAGATCAAAATTAGCCAGAGCGATCCTGTCGTTCTCAAGTTTTGATTCCCTCGAGAACGGGATAAAGAGTATCCTATATCCTTCTCCTAACCTCCCCACTAATTTTAAGCCAAATCGGTTTAGCCGTTCTTGAGTTAAGTGTAAGTAACACGATTTTCTTCTATATACATATATAGATTATTGATCTGCTAAAAACCTTATCATTAAAAAAATAATTGCCAGTCTCATGATGATGATAATACAGGTACAGTCAGGGTACAATATAAAAATAATAAAGAACATGTGTGATTAGTTGATTACTGATTACAATAGGTCATAGTTCTTTACTTTAGGCTATTTGTTGATAGTTTATTAACATTGGAAAAATATGGTTAGTACCCTCGTTAGGTTTGTTATACCTACCTAATTATATCTTCTACTGATATCTTTTAATTAAGTTGATTAATAAATATCAATAATGCTTGAGGATAATTCTGCCATTAATAATATTAATTATAATCATGGCATAAAGCAGATACTATGACGTAAGACAATTTCCGGTAAACTCGAAGCGAACCCCAACTCTCGTAATTAACTTTTACAGTAAATTTATTGAATTTTAAATGAATCATTTGATATCATAAACTAATTTTTGGACTTTAGATCAATAAAAACTGTTTTCACAATAATTTGAAGTTTATGAAAATACCATTTCGCAGTTTTAATATAATATCGGGACTGGGTCTAATCAGCAAGATGACCTTCTGATTTCAGAATTAGTATATTAAAGGAAAATAGTATCGACGCCTGGCAAACAAGTGGGATGTCAAGTGTATCTATATGTCAAAGGTGGATATTTACTCACATGTAAATAATATATTCACTTGTTGTAGGTACCTATGTCTCGGCGGAGTCGCGGAAGTTTATAATAGTCCTCGTGGCTCCGTCAATGGCGGTACTGACGGAGTACCGCCGTGTTTTAGTGGGTAGAGGCTGCTTCCACTTACCATCTCTCGGAAGCAGTGAGTCCAACATACCCGCGGCAGGAATCCCCATCCCTTGCGGGATGCGGAAGAGCATTTTCTCGGCGTTAAAAAAAAAAGGTACCTATGTCTTAGGTAAGGCTACGGTAAGATAAGAAGATTTTTTTTTAATCTATAAGGTTTTATAAACAAATTTTCAGTATATCCTCATGTTCTTTCCTACGTGCTCTTTGGAATAGCAAAATTTTTATCGCAAGCCCGTTATCGTGGCCGATCATAAATCTGTTTTCAAATCGTGAGTCGCCATTGCAGGGTTACAATCGTATCGAGCTTATATACTGCAGCGGTGCAAACAATTCTGATCCATTACAACCAAAACATAGAGATTAAATTACAACACGCCGATAACTCTACATCTACTTTTGCGTCGCTCTTGGCTCAACGTCGCATTGTACGAAGTATTTGCCAATGCACGTAAAATACTAGGCGAGGTTCTCAAAATGCCAGACTTATTTACGGTTTGAAAGCGCGGTTATCGCAATCGGGTCCGCATGGGGAAAGTATTAGTGCACTGTTTATTTATATGAAACACGAAAATAAATGCTTAATTTTCTTTGATTTAGTCTCAATTTTTTTGGCATAGTACTCAGTACCTAGGTAAACCTAGGAACTAGAGTTCTGATGAATTTAAAGAATAAAAAGAATTACAAAAATATTAATCTAACCGGCATTAACAGATTCCGAATTTTTGAACAAAGCAAAAATTATATTAACGCACACCAAACTGGCAATCGAACTGACATAATACAATACTATGACTATTGAATCTTATACTAATAAGTTGAATCGAACTCTTATAGTAGATAATATAAAAGAAAGTCGTGTTAGTTACACTATTTATAACTCAAGAACAGCAGAACCGATTTGGCTGAAAATTGGTGGGAAGGTATCTTAAAACAAGGAGAAGGACATAGGATACTTTTTATCACATTCCTGAGGGACTCAAAACTCGAGAACGGCTGGACTGATTCGGCTCATTTTGGTTTTGAAATAATTGTGAAAGTTCAAGGAAGGTTTAAACAGTAAGAAATATTGGAAAAGGTTGTAGGAGTAGGTGTAGCTACACTGAAAAAAGTAATTAACAAAACTAGTTGAGCTAACCGAGGAATAGTCAAACTTTCTTTACTAACAAATAAATTTCATTTACGCCTAGACAAACTGCTACTGTTGCATTTTACATAATCATTTCAGTTAATTCAGTTTGGTTCTCGGCTACCAAAGTTTTTGTTATTTACTGTTAAACTCGATTTCGGCACCTAGTAACATAACATTGTGTTGCTTTATTAACCAAAATTTAGGTTATTATTTACCTAAAATTGGCCTAGCAATTTTTTTTAACATAACTAAAGGGCTATTTATTAACAGAGTAAAAAATTGTTTGCAACTCAATAGCTTTGTCGAAGATTGTTAAAGAAAGTAACTACAAATAAAATAAAAATCTCAACAATTTTGTTAGCGGTAATTAAAGTTATGTTGCGCGTAACGAAAAATTTTCGGAGTTTTCCCGCCCGCACACGTGTCAACCGAGACCTGTAAAAACTTGCTCTTTTCGTCTTGCGTGTCATGGTGTCGAGTGCTGTTTTTGCTATAATTTTCAATTAAGTCCATCAAGTAAATGATTAATCTAAACCGTGGTATTGTGAAGCCGCTTACAAAAATGGAGGTGCAGCCAGCAGACGAGGCAGTGGAAAAAACTATTTCTGATTATCTGCGGTCGTGGGGCCTGGAAATGTACGTAACAAACTTTTGGGTGAGTACTAAGTTTAACTTTTATTTCTAAATATAATTAGACAATGACGGATACTTAGAGGGCTTCGTTGAATAGATCAGTATCCCTGCCAGGAAGATGCATTATTTTTTAATTTGTAACCTTCATGCAATATTTGAACTTTTGTGAACCTTGTACTCTATGCAGGTACTCAATAACAGTATACCTAATAACTCTTTTTTTTTTTTTATGAAATATGGGGGCAAACGAGCAAACGGGTCACCTGATGGAAAGCAACTTCCGTCGCCCATGGACACTCGCAGCATCAGAAGAGCTGCAAGTGCGTTGCCGGCCTTTTAAGAGGGAATAGGGTAATAAGGGAGGGTAGGGAAGGGAATAGGGTAGGGGATTGGGCCTCCGGTAAACTCACTCACTCGGCGAAACACAGCGCAAACGCTGTTTCACGCCGGTTTTCTGTGAGCCCGTGGTATTTCTCCGGTCGAGCCGGCCCATTCGTGCCGAAGCATGCCTCTACCACTTACAAACTTTCCTAAAAGTAGCCCAATTTTATATCAGACTAGCCGATGCCCACGTCGCCGCCCGCGTAAGTACAGTAACCCACGGGAACCTTATGTCCCGCGATAAAAAACGTTTATGTCCTTCCCCATGGCCTACTTTATATCTGTGCCAAATCTCATTTAAATCGGTTCAGTAGTTTTGGCGTGAAAGACGGACAAACAGACAGACACACACTTTCCCATTTATAATATTAGTATGGATTAGAAATATATAGTATAATTATTGTTTGTATGATTCTGAACAACTTTACCAATAACATCTGTAATATGAATAATCGTATGAATCTGTTTAAATACAAGTTTTTATTGATATTTCAGAACACTCCATTGATCTGGAAACACTTCAAATGCTGTCAGAGGCTGATTTAAAATAATTAGTGACAATAATAGGACACCGGGCTATCCAAGCACAAGACGCGGACAAGCTATCCACTCAAATAAAACTTTTAACGAATATACATAATGTCAAACGCCTTTGAGAACACTGTAAGTAATATATTAAAAATATGTTGAGATAATTCCAGTAAACCCTGTCAAATAATGAAAAATAATGTTATTCGTTTATCAGCTTCTGAAATGTTAACATTTGTTAGATATTTTAATTTTTTATTATTATAATATGTACCTGATCATATCAATATTAACCGGGATGGTAAAATGTACATTACACAGAGAGCTCAATTATAGCATCTATGTTATGTATTTTCATTTTACAAGAAAAAACTTATACTTATTTTTTTTAAATAAGCCAATTTTGTATAATATCGATCTTTGAAAATACGCTTACCCTTCCCGGGAATCGAACCGATGAAAACCGACAAAATAAAAGTACAGGATGTTATTTTTGTATTTTCGTCGGTTCGATAACCGTGCTTGGTAAGGGTATTAAAAAATCATTGAATTTTTGGTTTATAAATAAAGAAATGTTTATTTTAAGTATAATCTGTTATTTTCAGTATTTTTAAGTATTATACGGTCAAATTGAACTCAACCCCAAGTAGGTTTTGGAGTAGTTCTGATCGACGATTGATGAAGATCAGCGATCAGTTCCGGTAATCTACAATGTATTTGGGGTGCTGAATCCGAATCTGAGGTTTGCTAACAAAATTTCGTAACAAAACAATGATAAAAAGCGTGTCTGTCACGAAATTTTATTAACAAACCTCAGATTTGGATTTGGCACCCTAAGGCCCACTTGCGCCAATCCGGGTTAAAGTTAACCTTGGGTTAAAATATAATGCTTTCTCTTTTACAAATACGAAGAACGAGAGAGATAACATGATTTTTAACCCAGGGTTAACTTTAACCCGGATTGGCACAAGTGGACCTTAGGCCCACTTGCGCCAATCCGGGTTAAAGTTAACCTTGGGTTAAAATATCATGCTTTCTCTTTCACAAATAAGAAGAACGAGAGACATAACATGATTTTTAACCCAGGGTTAACTTTAACCCGGATTGGCGCAAGTGGGCCTAAAATTAATAAAGAATGAACTACCCCAAAACTTTCCTAGTAAAAGCAATGTAACTGTATTAAAAGTTTATTGTTAATTAATATATATGTATATAATATATAAGAACATGTGAATTGTTGTTAATTATATTAGATAATAAATACAAAATAGTACAAATCAAGTTTTTATTTTTAATACTGTAGATTTCTTAAAGTTTGTGGTTGAAATTATTATATGAGAAGTCTCAGCAAACTTAGGCACATGCCAATGAATTTTGCCTCAACTTCTTATATACATATTTGTTTTGGATGCAGGTTAAAAACCTATAAATAAATAAAAAATCACGCTTATGGTATGTTTTCGAGATTCCACGCATCAGCAGTCGCGTCTTCGGTTTCTATGTATTTCTATGAAATACCATCGCTAGCTTCGTGTCCCTACGAAATACGGATGGTGTTTCATACATAGAAACCAGTTGTGGCGCGACTGCTGCTGCGTGAAATCCGCTGAGAAATTATACCTTTACTAACTACAAAAAAGTAATGTAACTGTTAACCAAAAAGTTCAGTTACGGATTACATGAAAGTACTGTTGCTATTAAATTGAGAGTAAAGCTATTATTAATCAGTCACTCAATTAATAAATCAGTTACGAATAACAAAATAATTTGGTTACGATAACAGTATAGTGATGCTATACTAAATTAACCATTCTGTAAGCAATAACTGAAAAAGTATGTGTTAAAACACCAAACCCGTAGTTATTTATAGCAAAACAGTTTTATACGTAGTAACATTGCAAGTGGTCTATTTTTACACTACTGTTTATTCATCATAACACAAATATTAAGTAATTTACTCGAACACTTTGGTTAATGTTAAATTATAAATTTATTGGTAAGTAATAAATTTTGTTGTGCTGTTGATAACCAAACTATTTTAACAAAACCGAGTTTGTCTAATAAGAACTATACTTATGTAGTCACTATTTTTATGTAACAGGTTACACAATTGTTGGCTGTTTATAACTAAAAACTTTTTTCAGTGTATATAATATTCTTTTACTTAATATTTAAGACAGAACAACATGTGTCGGGACAGCTAGTATACTATAAAATATCAGCTAGTTATTGATATAATATTGTTGCACAACGAAAGAAAAAATATATATAGCTTAAAAATGCGCAGTTTCTCAGGGATACTACTTCTCTAGGTATCTAGGTAGGTAGGTTATTGGATTAAGTATTGCATTTAGATACGTACTACTAATTAACTAGTCATCCTACGTAATAAAGCGTTGTACAGTTACAATATTTTTTTTTAGAAAACTGAAAGCTTTTCATTGTTATGTACAATTAACAAACATTAATAGAATAAAATGAAAGTGCAATTCAGTAGGATAGAGAAAGTATATTTCAGTTAACGGTTTCTAAATTAGTGAAGCATTATTAGATTAATTGTGAAATTTTATTACAACTATCAATAGATTTATGAGTTTCCCAGCGAGCGTCAATTATGACCACCGAGCGCTTGACGAGCTGACCAGAAAACGAAATACAACAAATTAATGAGAAAAAACTTTTTTATCGATTGAAAAAATATAAAAAACGATTTTACGTTGGCAGTGTTGTAAATACAGTAATGATGTAGCTACATGGAGAAATGCAAATGGAGTAGTTGAGATCTTGCTTTTGAGTAGTATAATGCGATTCAAATGAGAATAGGAACGTCAATGACCTCTATCTGTCAAATGTCACTTGAAAAGTACGGTTAGCAGAAAAACTTATTTGCCAATAATAATAGTCGAAATAATTCTTTATATACTCGACACTAGCAGAATGGTGCAAAACCTTTGCAACCGCGATTGCCATAAATAAAAGAAGAGGAATAATAGTCTTACATCGAATTTTAATAATAACGTTAAATTATCTAAACATTTAATTATAATAATACATATTCATAATTCGTTTTTAAAATCATAAATTAACATTTTGTTTTTACTTTTTCATTGTTGGTGCAAGGCAACTTGCCAAAATTATATTGTTTTTGTTATTGTCATACTCATTTTGCTCGAAAATGAGTAAACGAGGCGCTGTGTTACATAGACGACGATGACTACTCGAACAGTAATACAGAGATGAGCGAAATTGAAGATCTAGATTCAGATTACATTTTTTTCACTCAATTTTGTAAATAAATTATATTAAAAGAAAAAAAACTTTTTTTTGCCCACCCTACCTAATTAGGTACCCAATTGGGTAAAATTGACAGCTATGACGTCATAATATGGCGCCGACTCGATCCTATTCTCATTTGAATCGCACTATAGTTTATTCATTTATTATAATATTAGTTACTAGGTTAAGGCATTAGTTACAAGCATATGTGAGTGCACAATATGTGAGTGCATGCATAAGCATACGTAAAGCACCTCCCTCCTCCCACACTGCTTATGAGTACTCTCAGAAACAAGACCGCGTAAACAACACCATCACATAAGCAACAATTTTTCGTGATCTTGCTGAAATTGTACATAAGCACTTACTCATTTGCTTGCAGGTTGTAGGTATTTTTTCGCGGAATATTGCTAGATAAACCTAATATTAATTAAATTTTACTAAACAATAATATATTGGGTACAAAGTTAAAATAAGTAAGTAGTCAAAACTACATACTTATTTTAACTTTAAGTTATTACATATAATAACCGCATGTGAAATTGATGTCATAAAAATAATGTTTATAATGTTTTCCTCTAAAATATTTCCCAATTGTAACTACAATAAATTCAATTAACTTTGTAATGAACAATAAATCGAAAGAAAACTTAAGTACTAATTCCATTGTAATTATCGAAATCTAATTAATCAAATTGAAGTTTTATGTGATAATTTACGATGTCCTAATATTTCAAAATGGCCGCCCGCACGGAATTTGATTTACAGTCATCTAGCACAATTAGGGTCTGCGGGTAGTGAGTATTGTGCCTACTGCGGGGTAGACGCGGGACTGATTTACGATGATTCGGGGTAATCATACAGAGAGAGTTTTATGTGACTGATGAATGACGCAATGCGGTCGCCATTTTATATTGTCGCTCCGAATTGCGGTCGCGATAGTTCTAGAAATTTCAGTATTATGAAAACTAGAGGCTAGTGGTTTCAGTTCTCATATAAAATTATGTTTTAATTTTTAAATTTCAACATTTAAGGGTTCTTTTGCCTCTTAGATACGTAATAAAAATAGATATGTAAACGTTGCGTTGTAAAGATGGAATAAGGATGGAATATGAAATAAATATTGACAATTATTATGTCAAACCAACACCTACTGCTATGACACAAACGTGCATGTAGTGTGAGTGAGGTAGTGTCTGTAACCTTATTTTAATTATTTTTTAGGTTTCCAAACATCATTAAAAATATTAGCTTTCTACACACCTTTCTCCAAACTTTAACTGTTCTAAAATTCATACTTCTCTGTTCGCACAATTATCGTAAAAGAGTAACTTAAAGTTTTTGCTTCACGTAAGTTCGGTTGTGAATTGTGCTTAAACAAGGCTTCATCACAGATCTCAAGTTATTAATAATTTAGATTAAAGACACATTTAATCTAAATTATTAATAACATGAGATCTCTACTGCACTAGTGTAGAAATGAGTAGATTATGGTGTGTAGGTTAATAAAATGCTTCCTTATTTTAATGTAAAGTTTTTCATCTTTATTCTTATCCACTTCTATCATGTGACTAGACTATGGTAATAAAATATTCTCACGGCAATAAAAAATGGATCACGAAAGTCAACACTTACATAAACTGCTTTTGTATACATGGGGTAACATTGTGGCCTACTCAACACCACTCAACCCCACTATCTAAGGCATAAAACTTAACTATCAGCTAACACGATACCTGATATAAATCCCAACACTTGTAAACTTATCGAAAAATATACACTCACTTTTACGTACACGCAACAAATCAATACTCTTCTAAAAGGCAAAACCAAGAATGACTCTCTCAACCACTAACTTACACCTAATAATGGAATTTCACTTTCCTCAACATCAAAATATTTAACCCAAAAGGCGAACCGAAAATTATGCAAATAACCCTTCCAATGAGCGCCGAATTATGCAACGGCCGTAAACTATTGTCTCGTCAATAGGAATAGAACCTTTTTGTACAAAAGCGGGTAATAAGTCTAATGGGTTTGATAATTTATGAAAAGGTGAAGCCGGTTCGTCACATTGTTCGTTGCACTTTCGGTTTCAGGGTACTGATTTGCATAACTGGGTAATGTTACAATGGGCGCCCTTTAAGTAATCCTTTTCGCTGCGTTCAAATATAATTCATTGTTGACAATTTGTATGAGCAATAAATAAATCAAGGGAAAAATAAGCTCCGGAGCATGTGGCGTGCAACAATGTAGGATTATATTATGTATATAATGTGTGAATTCACTGAAACCAGTCTGTATGTGCGAGATCGGACACCTACGTAGACAGGATACCCTAAGTTTGTTGAGTTGAAGCAAAAGTATTGTTAAGATTAGATGCCCACTATTGTACTACACACACTATAGACTAATCGCGTTAAGAAAGCAGTGAATCATACGTACAAATGCAGAAATTTACCAATGACGCATGAGTTCACGTTTAAAAAATTAAAGTAAGCCATTTGCTCACTTCAATGCACTATTAACGCGAATAGACAAGAGTAACTAAAACTTTTCATTTTCATTTTAATCTACTAGGTACCTTACAATACATTTTTAATTAATTTAATTTTCTATTAATTATATTTTAATTATTAAAGCATAATACATTTTCTTGTATTATTTGTATTTACTCTTAGTTCCGTGGCCTAGTGTGTAAATCGTTTGATTTGCACTCGAGAGAGTGCAGGTTCGATTCCCAGGTTGTGGCGTTTACCAATGAGACTTTTTTCAGATCTCGAGTACATTATACGGACGCTCAACGGTGAAGGAAAACCTCGTGAGGAAACCCGCACATGGCTTGGCCCCATACGTATTGACCAGTCATTCCTCTGGACTAGGCTGACTATGTTGTGAGAATGTCGTATGTACTTGGGCAAGCATAATTATTTTTCAAGAATTCAATTCAAAATTTCAAGAGCGGTTACTTAGCTCGGAGAATACTGTATAAATCATCCAATAACGGATGAAAAGGCCTAAGTTAGTTTTTTTATGCTAGCTATCACAGGCAAGGCGTGCATACAAGCCGGCTTCCCCTATGTATATTACTTTAAATCTCTGATTTAATATATATTAATATATAAAATACGGAATTGGATACTTAGAGGTATATATTATAGGTGCATTGGGTGCAAAATATTGTTTTGGTTTTGTACATAAAAAGTAGATAAAAAGCAATTTAAACAATGAGCCCCAATTCTGTATAAAAGCTTACTTAAGTTTACATAATTACGTAAAATCTCATTATGTTCTATACTCACTAAATTGTACTTTTTACACTGTATTCGTGTTATCCTTTTTACTATAATAGTCTATAATTTTGTTGAGTGTAAAAAACTTTCTTTTTATGGTGGATTATAGTGTAGTGGATGTTATTAAAATGGTTAAAATAAAGGCAATTAACGTGTGATCATAATTTAACAACTTAAGAGTACAAATAATCTGTAGTCTGCCTTTTGTATACTTTAAAGTCAATGACTGCCTCTAAAGATTCAAAAATCATTTATTTATGTTAGTTTTTACTTTATAAGAGTATATACGATGATCATTTAAATTTTATTGGGCAAGAAATTTGAACTATGCAACAATTATTACCAAATACCAATCTACTAACAATAATTAGTGCGTTTGCTGGTAAGCATAACTGGCGCCACCAATAGTAATTAGAGTGAATAATATTTATATCATATTTTTATTTAAAAATAGTTTATGGAAATAAATATTATTTTATAATTAAAACCATTTTTATGCTAATAAATTATGCAGCATGATATAACAAACCTACATATTTTAATTAACAATATGCTAATTTTTACAAGTCAACTCGAAAAACTGCCAACAGTAAATCGCACAAGGTGTTTGTGAATTAATCATAAAATGTGTTATGAAATAAAAATATAATGAAACGGCAAATTACAATATGTACAAATTAATTTCGGTGGGAACTCTAGCCGTCATATGAATGGCTAAACGGTTTACAACTCCCATGTACGCTCTCGGCTCGCGGACTACTCGTATGCTCAGTCTTTGCCATTTAACACGTGTTAATAACTAATAAAACAGTTTAGTAGTACATAAAAAGTTGGGATTTATAACGAATAACTTGACCCGAGTCGAGTTTTACAATGTGATTAAATCTAGGTGTTTATTCTTTAGATTAAATTTCATTCATTCGCGTTACCAATCATTATTCAGCGCTAATTTTTTTATGTTTCTAAAATTGCAGTTTTATATGTTTTTTATATTTCTTTATATGTTCGGTATTTACTATATGATAATTACGTTTTTATTGATTTTAAAACCGCTTTATGAATGAGTTGATACGGGATTTTAATGTCGTTATGTAATGGTTGTAGGATTGTTGATGTTTTTATTGGGGTTTTCTTTGCCAATGGCATGTTGTTCAGACGTATATTTTAACGTATTATATTTTATCATATTTTGTTCTTAAGCTGAATATTATTTTATCAAAACTAGATGTTTTTGACGATTAAAACATATTGCCACGATAAAGTGTATCCTTCCCCGTGGCCAAATTTCATCAAAATTGGCCCAACATTCCCTGAGCCTATTCAATGCAACAATTCAATAAACAAAAATAAGCAAATCTTTCCTCTTTACTATTAGGTAGAGTTGGTAAATTGTTAGCGCTAGACATATTATAATATATATTTTTAAATGATTTCAGTATGTTCAAGTGACTTTACTGACCTAGACATAGTCCAGAATCATTTAGTAACTGAAGTTTCAGATTTTGGAACAATTTTGATGGCAGTAATGTTAGGTTTAATAATTTTGTACTGATGTAAAAAATAAAAATCACATAAAGGTATGCAACTACCGCTTTATAAATGGAAAATATAGAGACATGCGGAAAAATCTCCAAGTTGTATAAGTTGGATTAGATATTTACTCTTTGGTTGGATGTAGAGTTAGAACTTTCCGAGATATATTTGTTAGTGTAGACTGAACGGCCATTTTGTGTACAATGAAGGGACACGGCGTGGGAGCGTATCTGGAACGAGCTGGTCTGGCGGACGGAGTCGTAAACATACGGAATTATCCACTAGCCGGGACAAAAAACGGCTAAAATTAGATACCAGGCTAACATAAACTTGTTGGAGTTTCGAATTTTTTAGCTGAACGACACGAGTGGAAATTAAGGTCAGCTCATACCGAGATGCAACGCGGCTCGGCATTTTTAAGATAGTGATTCAAAATTGAACTTTATTTACTACAGAAAAGGATTTATTTTGTTTTATTGCAAAGCGGCGTTGGAAACGTGTATCTTCTTGTGTTGTGAATAAAAATCAATTTTGAGTCGCTATCGTAGAAAGACGTAATAGTACCTACGTAATAATAAGTACTCGCCGTGTCGCTTCTACGTGTGAACACACACTTAGACTTATCTTAATTGGGAGAACAAAATATGACTAGGCGGGCGGTATTCATTTTTAAATAACTTGAGATAAAAATAACCATATAAGTATAATGAGCCGGCATTTTGTAACCACTTTTAAGTTTTAAAAGTATTTTCAAGGAAATAAACCTTAACGTTAATAATTGATTTTCAAATTCGTATCTACTTTTACCAGGTGTTTTTTTCAGTCACTATCCAAATTTTCAGGAGTGAATATATTCTTGAATATAAGCAATTTTCACTATGGGATCAATTTTCCTACGTGAAAAAAAAAATCTGCTGTTTCATAGAAAAGGGCTGCGGCATAGATAGCATTTTGTATGAAATAGTTGATATTTTTTTTCATGTAGGATAATTGACATCATTGTAAAAGATGCTTATGTTCAAGAGTATATTCATTCCTGAAAGTTGGACATTGACTGGAAAAATACCCTATATATTAAGATGCGTATTTACTATATTACATGATATCTATGCATATAATTAGCTGTATAATAGATAGCACTTTATGTGTTAGAGTTCCCACGACATAACTTTATTAACTGGACCCTGGCATTACAAACCCGTATCATTGATACGAGTTTAACTTGATTTTATTATATTCGTTACGCGCATTCAAAGGGGTGGGAGTGTGTGAAAAATATGATTCCTCACCAATCATGTCAATTCTATTAATCTATTTATATCGAATTTATTAAATTTTTATATCGGTACTTTCATTTATTAGCTCTCATAATTATATTGATAAAATTAGAGAGCAATTCATACGTTTAAACTACATAGCTAGGTTTAATATTTGCTTTTCCTAGCGTTTTAAATATTATACAAACAATATTAAACAAGAAACTAAAAGGCTATAATATTCTTATCATCTGATTCATAGAAAAACCGTAAAAGTAAAAACTATATTTTTCATAAAAACTATTACCCGACTATCTAAATTATAGACCCGGGCTATTATTACGAATCTATTAACACCTCATACATTAAGATCTAATCAGTAGTTTAGACGCTACGGTAGAAAAAACATAATAGACTGCCAAAATCATTACGCTTCCTTTCGCCGTAGTTGGTACGAACTAAACTAATTAATAATAAAAAAACTAAACTAAAACTAAGCTAAACTCAACTAAAAACTAAACCAAATTTAAACTAAACTAAAAATGTAGAGCTCAGTTAGTGCAGCAGACTGAAAGGATTTTTAATATTTTATGTGCTTCTTATAATATTATGTCCCTTTTAAGTTACAAAGATATCCGGACATTATTCAAATGAGCATCACAGACCATTTCCCCGGAACTATGAGCCGGCCAAAATTATATCTTGAAATAAGGGGAGCTTTGGGGACAATAGGTCTTTTATTATTTATGTAATATTTTGCAATTTTTAAACCCGAAGGGTGGATCCCTAAAAGGGTGGGTCTAGCCTGAATGAATTTATTGCCCTTTGTAGATAAACATATCAATTTGTTACTGTTTTGTTATGTTAGAATAAATATGTGTAACAATTTTGATCGGCGACGTGCAGTTTTGTAGCTGGCTTTACCATGGACACTTGGTTTGAGCGACTTAAAAATTTTAGTACTTTAGTGTTTAATAAGTGAAAGTGCAAGAAACTATTATTTTAGTTATTTTAGGTAATGTAAAACACAGATCATTTTTTAAAACTAAAATGTTTACAAATTTTACAACGTAACGAGTAACGACATAATATAAATTATGTAGCCTACGAATTTTTTTTACGTTGAGTTTTGTGTGCTTTTTACTGTATGCTTTAAATTTTTAAAACTAGGACCTATTACAAAAATGGTGATATTTAAAAAAGTAAACTAGAAAATACTTTAAGACTTTTTGCTTGTCACAACAGCTTGAAAGTTAGGTAGTACTAGGCAGCTTGGTGCAGTGCGTGTCTGGTGCAGCGCTTCCGCTTATCACTTCCTTATCATAAAAAAACGCGCGCGCACCAGCGATTTTATTCGTAAATCGATTAGAAAAGAAGCGAATAAAATCGATTTTCCCTCAAATTGAATAGTCGTTAAACGTAGGTAGCAGTTTTAACGTTCGGATTGTTTACATGGCGGCGTCACGAATATAAACGCTCGTCGATAATTGATGATTTGATTTACAACATCACTAAACAACCGGTGTTTGGGCGATCGCGATACGGTTCAGGCTTTGAATGAAACAAATCGCATGCCTTTCTATTCATAGACAGAACACAGATCAAGCTTAACGCAGATAGATAACGTTTACGTACACTAGCAGATAGATAACGTTTACGTACACAATACCTACTTGTGTGTTACTCCGTTATAGTGAGACTGTTGGGTCGTACACACTTAGTTTATACTTAGCTAAGAGTGCTATATAAAATTCAAGCTAATAGTATCTAATACGTCATTGTGCTTTAATATTATTATTTGCAAATTACTAATCTACACAAATAAATAAAAGTGAAGTGTTTGTTTGTAATTTCAAATTAACAGTTTTGCACTTAATGCACATGAGAGTATATTATACGGTACCCACCGACACAAAAAAAACTATTTTTGTTCTGTTCGTCTGTCTCTCTGTTTGCTCCAGCTAACCTCTGAAATGGCCAGGCCGATTTTAGATAATTTATGTTAAAATAAGTAACTTAGGCTCTTTAATTTAAGGGTTCCGTTTCCATAATTCCACGCAAACGAAGTTGCAGACGCCAGCTAGTACAAAATATACCTATCTAATACTAAATACTAAATGAAACGTTGTCAATATGTAAAACAAAATCCACGATATCAGCGTGAAATAATAAAAGCAGGTCAATCACAGCATTTTAATAGTCTCGTAACCTTAAAGCGGTATAAAATTTATTGAATAAACAATGGAACAATCGGTAAATTATAATGTCAATGTTTGCGGTAGGCTGTGTTTCGCTCCTTCCGTGTAGTAATGAGGCTCGACATAATTTAGTAGCATAATCTCTGACACGCTACTCGATTAACGTTCCCAGTCGAATAACCTCTACATATTTATGCGTCCCTTGGGATAGAACGTTTAGTAGATTTTACGCAAATTATCTAACAGTCACGTGTACGCAAATAACTGTTGCTCATGAGTCATGACTATTAATTATTAAAATTAGTTGAATTGACTATAATAGAAGAATCTAAGTACTTTTCGAGGTTTCGAGTAAGTAGGTAGGCACATGATAGCTCATATATAGGGGAGATAACTAACAACACAACATTGTTGCTAACATGCAACAACAACATATTCAATACTAGTTGGCACCTGCGACTTCGTTTGCGCGAACTTATAATGGAAATGGAACCTTATCGAAGTGATAACTTCTTATGGGAGGGTACAAATCTCTTCGTTACGTAACGCGTTACGGCTCTAAATAAGATATGAGTAATTTTGATTACTAATGTCAGATACGCGTATCGCCGTTACGTAGGCACTTTGATTTTTGACCAATTGGTCTTGCGTTCCAATCTCGGTCGAACGAAATATTTTTATATTTATTTTTCTCGCACTACTAAAGCTCCGAGCAATGCATATCATTGTAAGCCTAAATACCTAAATACTGTTCACATCTATCAAAATCGTGATATCCTCTCAAAATCGGTTCGTCGTTTTCAGATATTAGCCGGAACAAACAGACATACAGATAGACGGACAGACAGACATTTATAGTAAAATTTGATTTTTTGACATTGACACTGTACAAACTAATAAAATAAATGCAAATCTGTTAATTTAAAATTACAGACACTTCAATTTTATTCATTTGTACATAGATTATCATTTATCCATCATCAAGTTATTAATATGTGCCTAAAGGTAGGTACTCGTTTGTGACGTCTGTTGCAGGTTTCTATGGATTTTCAATAACATATTTGCAACCTTGAGAGAGCTCAGAATATTTCCTGTTATCTAAACGTGCCTTCAAGTTTTTCTCTACAATTTTCCTCCAAGTATATAAAATTGCATCATACCTGTAGCAACCGGTTCTACAGTCTATAACAGCTTTATACTCAACCTTCTATAGGGACTTTTCACTTTACAGTCTATAACAGCCTTGCGCATCTTTTTTTTTATAGGGACCACGAACACTTTTCAGTCGTAGTGTCGAGTTGAAAAAACTGTTGAGAAAACTGTTTAGGTTTTAACCTAAAACATTAAAAATAAGTTTTAACAATGATGTTTAAATAAGCACGTTTAAATGCGAATTTTGGAATTGTGGACATTTTCAAAAACCGTATTAAAATTTGAAAAGTGTACAAGTGACCGGGGGTTGAGTTTAGACTTTAGCTGGTCTGTAATTCTTCATAATAAGCCTCACAATTTCGGAAGATGCGAGAAATACCTGTCTAGTGACTATAGACATCGACTGCCTAAACACCTACACAGTTCGGCGCGACAAAGCTTTGGAAACATACGAGTAATTTTCCTCGCGTAAGCTTTAAGGTTTTTCTCACATCATACAATAAAATTTTTATCGCTTGTTCTTTCAAGTATTATTTGACAGTGTTGATGCGTTAAATTGCGATTAATAGATGATTAGCCATTCAGGGCGGCGTTTATGGCGGGCTCGTAATAAATTCACTTTATGGCATATCAATCATGGCACCCGGGCCCGCTTGACCTCCGCGTAGTAAATTACATTTTATAGACTACCATAGATCGCCATAATATCGCTAATCGAACGATAAAATTTTAGTTTGCAAATTTCGCGTTTCCCTCTTTTTACGGAAGCTGAATCGGAAGATCACTTAACCGTGGCTAATGCACCCTGAAGGAAATTTACAAAAAAAAAAACATCCTATACGTATCTACTACCTAGTATCAACTACACTAGGTACTTTATTTTTTTCATATTTTACCTATATAGAAATCCTTGTCGTTTAAATATGTTAAAAAAAGCTTTGAGATATTTTTTACTTATATTTATACGTAATATCATTAAATACATGTCAAAGTTTCATTTATAATATTTTAACCCAAATAATTTCTTTGTTGAGTTTTTTACTTACATACGTTTCTTATATCAAATGCTGAAAATTTTCTTCATGTTGTACCTGTCTAGAAATCCTTCTTGTTTAAATCTGTTAAAAAAGATTTGAGATATTTTACTTATATTTATACATAACAACATTAAATACATGTCAAAGTTTAATTTATAATAATTTAACCTAAATAATTTCTTCTATATAGAGTACCTACCTGTAATAATTTTCGGAAAAAGATAAAACTTAATGGCGAGTAAATAGATGATTGTCAGCACCTTGCATAACAAAAACACAAGCTACCTAATTAATTCTCAAAGAAAAAATGTGTGTTCTTTAAAAGCAGATCTAATAATCGTTTTAAAAATCTCAACGTTGGAAGATAATAGTATCAACTAACCTACTTACATACGTTTCTTATATCAAATGCTGAAAATTTTCTTCATGTTGTACCTATATAGAAATCCTTCTTGTTTAAATCTGTTAAAAAAGCTTTGTGATATTTTACTTATATTTATACATAATATCACTAAATACATGTCAAAGTTTAATTTATAATAATTTAACCTAAATAATTTCTTCTACATAGAGTACCTACTTGTAATAATTTTCGGAAAAAGATAAAACTTAATGGCGAGTAAATGGATTATTGTCAGCACCTTGCATTCCAAAAACACAAGCTACCTAATTAATTCTCAAAGAAAAAATGCGTGTTCTTTAAAAGCAGATCTGATAATCGTTTTAAAAAACTCAACGTTGGAAGATAAACCTCTGTTTTAAAGTCATAAATTCAGCGTCATTAACGTTTGAGTTAATGGTCAAGTGAAGTGGCCAGGTCTGAGCAGCTTAACGTGCACTTAGATAATCTGCGCCTGCGCTGTAAATAACTAGCACTTGTGTTTACGATGGTACGTACATGGCTATCAGATGCTGAGAAAAATTATAAATTATTTACATAATGCTATCGGTGTGGGATAGTCTGCTGTGCAGTAGATAGTGAAACATAAACCCTAACCCCCACTAATAAACGCTGTATAAGCTTTGAATAGTTATAAAGTGTTTTGTCTCCTTCTATCGAATTAAACATGTCACTTGTGTGATGTGAACAAAACACTGTATAACTATTCAAAGCTTATACAGCGTTTATTAGTAAGGGGGTAAATGGTAATAATATTTTAAGGGCCTTACTAATAAACGCTGTATTAGCTTTGAATTCTATCGATCTGATTCTATAAATAACTGCCACTTGTGTTTACGATGGTACGTACATGGCTATCAGATGATGAGAAAAATTATTTACATAATGCTATCGGTGTGGGATAGTCTGCTGTGCAGTAGATAGGAAAACATAAACCCTAACCCCCACTAATAAACGCTGTATAAGCTTTGAATAGTTATACAGTGTTTTGTCTCCTATCGAATTAAACATGTTACTTGTGCGATGTGAACAAAACACTGTATAACTATTCAAAGCTTATACAGCGTTTATTAGTAAGGGGGTAAATAGTTATAATATTTTAAGGGCCTTACTAATAAACGCTGTATAAGCTTTGAATTCTATCGATCTGATTCTATAAATAACTGGCACTTGTGTTTACGATTGTACATGGCTATCAGATGCTGAGAAAATTTATTTACATAATGCTATCGGTGTGGGATAGTCTGCTGTGCAGTAGATAGGAAAACATAAACCCTAACCCCCACTAATAAACGCTGTATAAGCTTTGAATAGTTATACAGTGTTTTGTCTCCTTCTATCGAATTAAACATGTCACTTGTGTGATGTGAACAAAACACTGTATAACTATTCAAAGCTTATACAGCGTTTATTAGTAAGGGGGTAAATGGTAATAATATTTTAACAGTTAGCTACCAACCAGAAATTATGCACTTATTGGAGTATTGTAGAGACACTAATTGATATGGAGTACCTACATTAAGTACCTACATATATTTTTACGAGTAGGAACTTTGATTCTTTATGCATTTACATATATTTTAGATTAGTTTTTTCCCGCGGCTTCGCCCGCGTAAATATAGTACCATACCCATAGACGTATATTATAGACGAGGCATGTTGAGGCAAAAAGTGTCTCCAAAAAAAGGCCCCAATTTTTAAATTTTGGGGCCATTTTGACAGTTGAGGTTTGGCACTTGTGATCTTACCATTTCTGCATTTGCTATATATGCAGTTTATCCAGTCCGCATATAATTCATAAAATGCCGAGTAGTTGCGTAATTAAAGGCTGTAAAAACTATGACAAACGTGTAACAAAGATAGACGGGATATCTTATCACAGGTAATTATCACAATATTTTTTGTTACAATTAAAATACTTATGGAATTTTAAATAAATATTCAAAAAATGGCGGCCAACTATGAAATATAACACTGGTTATTGTATGCGCAACAGTGAAAAGGTAACTTTGTAGGGACGTCATTTTTATTATTGTAAATTACAGAAATAAGAGATTCAGTTTTTTTTTATTTCAGTACCTAACCAAACCTAACCTTACCCGTCAGTATTCACATTTTTGATTAATTTAAATAAAATGAAACTAAGGCTTACTATTTATTTGATTTTTACATATTATATTTAAAAATATTATTCACTATCTGGCCTGACAGACGTTGTTCTGTGAATTATGAAATTGAATAAAAAATGCTCGGGAGAATTTTCTTTCTACGGGAGAACTACACTTGAAGGTTGTAAGCGTAGGTTGCTACACCCATAAGTCATACCCTACACCTACAACCTACATCTAGACCTACTACATACTTGGTAGGTAAACAGTACTACTACATAGGTTGGTAGGTAAACAGTAGTTACCCCACTAAAAACCTACAAGCTACATCTACTAGATGTAGATCACCTATAACCTGCACCTACCGTCTATTCTACTCCAAAACAACCACCTACAATGTTCAGGGGCCAGCCGATTTAACATTATGCACTTTTGGAGAAAAAAAAGTAATATTTCTGAAATATTACTATGTTACTGGAAGCACCTTTATACCGAGTGATTTTTTAATCCGTTTCAAGAGAAACAGTGTATAATAGTTACACAAAATAGAGTACTTTGGCATACTTAGTTTATTTTTTTTTTCTTTTGTCTAATTTAGTGAACATTTGTTGTAAGCATCGCAGAAATTTATAGTATTTAAATTACAGATTTCCCAATAATCCAGAGCGCAAAGAGATTTGGACTCGCCTTATTCGAGAACAACGAAATGAGCCTTACAAAAAAGTTACTCATAGATCTAAACTCCCCTCCCGCTCGCGCCTTGGTGACACCCACTTCGCAACGGGCCGTGCAGCAGAAATCGTAATATTTTAATTTCGCCATAACTTCAAAACCAAACATCCAATTTGAATAATTCAAAGACCAAATATTATCTACATAAACTGTACTTAGTGATGAAATAATTTATTTTGATAAGGATTAATAGCATGAGTAAAATAAATGCGTTTAAATATAGTCCAAAAAAAATTCAAGATTTCTAAATAAAAAAATGGTTGTTATGCCTCACTTGACATAGATAGGTATAGTGTGTCACGGACTTTTTTGTAGATATTTATAAGATCTACAATTAATTAGAACATTTTATGGTTCTATCTTTTATAGTATAGGCAGCGTACGCAAAATAAGTAACTTTTCTGGTTGATTTTTACACCTTGTGTCCGAAAAACCCAAATATCTTACGGAACCCTATTTTTTCCAAAATAAAATTTAGCCTTTGTTCCTCGTGGATAATGTAGCTTTCGAAAGGTGAAAAAATTTTTGAAATCGGTCCAGTACTTTTTGAGCCTATTCATTACAAACAAACAAACATAAAAACAAAGTTTTCCTCTTTATAATATTAGTGTAGATGTAGATTATTACTTTCAAACTGAATTAGATTATGTATAAGTTTTTATAAATTATAATTCAATATTCTTTTTATGGTACTTAATATAATTAGTTTTGTTTTTAATGAGTCTTGTTTTATTTATCTAGGTAATAAAGGAATATTAAGTGCTGTTGCGCTAGGATTTGTATGTAATTTTTGCTGCAGCGCTGGCTGTGAAACGTCACAGCTCCTACGGCTCCGCCCCTTCTGTGGCGCCGCTGGACCTACGGCACATGTGTAAAAACAAATTTGTTGTCTGGTCTAGGTCCATACGCCGTATAGAAGAAAAAAATTGGTTTTCTTGTAAAATCCTTTAAAATATCTTGCTTAGGTTAAAATATCTAGTATCCATACACCATAATAGCCATTGCACTAATCTATTACACCGATATTCGCTGGGTGCGCAGTACTAGGTGGGGGTATCATAATCGATCGCAGCGCTCATGGTGGCAAAAAGTAGAAATAATGTAGGCTCTGTCATCTGTTAATGCCGAAGCAATCTTTAATTTTCTAAAATTCTAAAAGCGTTGTTTAAGGTATCAAAGTTTAAATATTATACATCTATGTATCAAAGTAACAGATTTTTGTCTGATAATGCGGGCTTCAAGTATAGAACTCTGTCCTTGTTTTGTTCTTAATTCCGCTACATCTCGGACATGTCCAGCAGATACCAACAATTTTCCTTTACAAACGGTTTGTGGTTGAAATTTTATATTGAGTGATACTCACATACCCGGTCTTTAAAATAATACTCATTTTGATCTGAAAACAATATTTAATTTATTACTAAAATTTAATTAAATTAAATTTATTATTATTTAATAAAACCATTAAAGTAGCTTTATCTTCTTGTTTTATAGTAAAACTACAATTAAAAAAGAAGTAAGCAAACCCAGATATAACCAAAATAAAACACACTTTTGAATAGATTTTACATACCACATTTAATTTGAATGCCCAAAAATGATTACACAACACTGTCCACCCAAATCACAGTAATTTTGAAGTTTACATTAATAACACAATAGTATTTTTAGGGTTCCGTAATACTTAAGGAACCCTTATAGTGTCGCTCTGTCCATCTGTCTGTCTGTCTGTCTGTCAGCCTCTAGCTCCTGTAATTATGAATATAAATTGATGAAATTTGGTACAGTTATAGATTGTGTATAGATCACGGTTTCGGGATCATTAAAAATAATAATTTTATATTTTAGGGTGGCTCTCCATACATGTGAAGTGGGGATGAAAAATATTTTTTCACTCTACCCCATCGTGTGGAGTATCGTAGAATAGGTCTTTTAAAATAAAGGCAAGGTTAGATACGTTACTTTTTTTATAAAGTTGACCATTTTCGAGTAATCGGCCTCCAAAATAGTTTGTAAGTTGGTCCCCCCCTAGGATTTTTTAACTATAGGAGATAGAAACTTGCAAATTTCCATGCTGATAGATCATGCTAAAAACTCTTTAGGAAAATTATTGTTTTAATATTTTATCACAATGCCGCCAAAAAATTTAAAAACGCCAGAACGGTCAGAGCCAACAAAGTTGCGAACGCTAGGTGGCGCTGAAGTCTTGCACGGAGCGAATAGTATCTGTATAATATTCTAGTATGTAATTATCGTCATCTATGGGTACTAATCACCAGAGGAGTTAAAAGTGCGTTCCTGATCTTCGGCATACATTTGACAAATAATGTAGGTATAAGAAAAAGTTACGCCATCTTGATTTCAGAAGATTTATTCAAATAAATGTGGACTGAAAAATCTGCGGAAAGCAAATGTCGAAATGTCAAGATGACAAAATATGAAACCTCGACTGCCCCAAAAAACCCCAAAAGTGGGGCAGTTTAAGTGTGGACACTTTTTGCCTCAACACGCCTCGTCTATGCTTTATGATAATGAGAGTAATGTAATAAGAAATATGAAATATTTAAATTACATTACGTACCTGTAAAATTTATATTTGTTTGTAAGCCTTAATGATTTATTGTTGCTAATATTTTAGTAATTCCAGTATTAATGCGAGCTAAACTTATATTAAATACGCCGGACAATTTTATTAACATTTCTTTAGTCAAGATATGTATTTAAAAAAAATGTATTCGTTGTACGCCCTTACAAAGTTATATCATACGACTAGCGACTGTTCCATCGGAATGGTAAAATCGTAAAATCAAAGGAACATCGAAGTTCCGTTGATTTTACATAGATGGCGTAATTTTTTCTTGTATGAAAATTTTTTCGGCTAAATGTACGTGATAGCCTATCTTGAGTTGAAATCTTTGACCATACCAAATTTAATTGAAATTAGTTTGATAGTTTTTGCGTGAACATCCATCCATCCATCTTCACAAAGTTTCATATTTATAATTTTAGTAGGATTGTTCTTGGTTGATGGTTCCTGAAGGTTTTGGCACTGAATGAAAAAATATATAGTTGGGTAGAATTTAAATAGATTTTTCTCTTTAAATTCTACCCAACGCAATACCAGTTAAATACTTTTCCCAGTTAAACTATAATAAAGATATTGACACTTTATAGTATTTAATTTTGTTACATAATATGAAACTTAGATTGTTTTTTTTGTTTCAGTCCTTACCAAAATGGTGTGAACAGAGGATAACTTCAACAAATTACCAAACATCCCGCAATAAGAAGCCTTAAAGGTAAATGAAAAGCCATAAATTTTCCAGAGCCATGATAATTTTTCTAGTTCATAGACACCTGTGCTTACATAATACATACTTAATAATTATTATTTATTATTTATCGATGTAGGTTTAAGCATGGTTGGAAAATTTTGATACCACAAGTAGGGTATTTTATGTATCTACACATTAAAATTACATAATCAATAATCATTATGATTAATAATTCTAAACAAATGAAGATTACTCGAGGTTACGATAGTATTAGGTACCTATTATTTGTTTTTAAGATACCTACTTATTCATTTAGATTTTAGACGATGTAATTTTTTTGGTAAATAAACATTGAAATTTTAATCTTACTGTAGGATTTAGTAAAAGTGAATGATTTTAAATAATACTAGCAGTTACCTGCGGCCCCGCCCGCGTATATATAGTATCCGTCGGGAACACTGTACTTTTCTGGGATAAAAAGTAGCTTATATTTTAATCTAGAGCCTAAACTACTACCGTACCAAATTTCATCAAAATCTCTTCAGTAGTTTTTGCGTGAAGGAGTAACAAACATCCATCCAACCATCCATCCATACATCCATCTATCCATCCTCACAAACCTTTTACATTTATAATATTAGTATGATCCATCCATCCATATATCCATCCATCCATCCATCCATCCTCACAAACTTTCACATTGATAATTTTAGTATGGCATAACTCATAGTAGGTAAAATTATTTTAGAAGTTAACTTTTAAAATAATTTCACAAACAAAATACTTCTAAAAGTCTTCAGATAAAAAGGTTAAAATGATTCAATCCAATAAGTTATAATGAACATGCATTGGCTAGAGATCCGCCATTCTAAACACGGCATTGAGTTTCCTTTCCCCTTCTAAAATCCAGAACGCGATCTGTATTATGAGCAAGAGAGAGATAGACGGATATAAGCTGTCTCAAAAAGCTCTCCGCTATCCGTTGGAGAAAGAAAGAGATAGAAGTTGAACAAACATGGCGACGAAATAGATATGGCATCTTCGAACACATCTCACTCACACCAGCATTTTGTTTGTGATTATCTCCAATTCGTTGGTTTGTGGTTGGTACAGACACTATCTTCACAAAAAAAAGGGCTCAATCATAATTCATGGCTCAATGAGATCTATCTTATCTATTTTGTGGTGTGGCATGGTTAACATTAGAATTGCAGTATTGAATATATTCCTTACGAAACTATCTTAAATAATTAAGAACTTAGAATCTTTACTCATAATATTTTTTAAAAATTGTAAAATTAATTTGAACTTCCACCACCAAAAACATTGTTAGTAATATATATTTTATATAATATTATTTTATTTTTAACCCAACAGCCAGTGAAAGAGATCTTGGTTCATTATTTCATTATAAAATTGATCGGTGGCCTAAAAACTAAATATATTTTTGTAACATTCGCTACATTTTCTTTTTTTGTACATTATTAAGATTTGGATTCTGTCATTTCCGAGCTTAAAGCTTCGTACAGTGCTTGGTATCGAAGTACCCTTGCTTATACACAGATGGCGCTTTTAAATGATCTCGCTTTAAATTATGATTATTTTAAAGTTTTGAATAAACTTTAGATTAAATGCCAATATAAAATTATAAAGATTCAAAAAATAAATTTTCTTACCAATTCCCTAAATAATCATAGCTATCATTACATATTTTATTATATAGTAAGCATATTTTATGACAGAATACAGTTAATACAAGAGAGGCATTAAGCGATAGAGCTTTCTGCCCCGTACACTGGATAAACAACAAATCAAGCGGTCGTTCATTAAATTCTTACCTGATTCTTAACCAATTTAATAGCCACAAAATTTTGTGCAGGTAGGTACATAATATCATTGAGGTAAAATAGTGTTTCAAAAACAATATTAAAACATAAAAATGCATATTATAAATATGTTAGCCATTTAGCAAAAATTTATATCATTGATGATACAATCATCTTCTTACCTCTTTTTAATATTATATATCTATGTCTTCTTAACAATATGAATTTATACGTGTACGCCAAGGAAAGTCACAGCATATAAAAAAAGTTACGTATAATAAAACCATGTTGCTAATAGCGACAATCATCTTTTCTCTGTGGAAAGGACAGACGTATGAAAAACGACAATTGCCGAAAGTTATTGAGATGGTGGTGGTACTGAACATATTTAAATAATAAGTAAGGAATAATAATATTATAGAAGATGCTTTTACCCACATGGTGCGCTGCGCTTTGGCTGTCCGCATCTGCACGTGGCAGAGCTTTTGTAGAGTTCATTTAAGTTCCAAGTGTTTTCGATAGATGTCACTTTTTCTAAAACATGTTACGGATAATAATTATAAATAAACAATAATATTATAAATTATTTTCAAGAACGACGTCTTGGTGCAATAATTTTCATAGTTTATTAAAAATCAAATCAAAAAACTACTTAGCGTAACGATTTAAATTGAATATAAAAAAGGGAAAATAATGGTTATTATTGCTAACTTCTATGTAAGTAAACCTAACTATAATTAATATTATATTTAATATTAATTATAGTATAAGAACCAAAGTATAATTAATATTATATTAAAAGAAATACAGTGAATAAGTTTACAACATTTTAATAATTTAACAATTGAAAAGTGGCATTTGGTACAAAATATAAAATTAATTTTATTCTATATTTATTAACTTTTATATAAAAATGGATTGCGATTCCAATGTCTCACTAAAACTCAACCTCAAGAAACGCTGTATCGATTTCGCTAATTTTGATTTTCTGGGAAGCTTTAAACCGTGAGAAATATTGGAGTTAAGACAAAACAAAGTGTGTCGGGACAGCTAGTATATTACATAATATACTTTAGTAATAATTTACGTAGCTTTGTCATTTTAATGAAAATTTAAAACGAAAACCTCCTCGAAAGATTTCTCATAAACAAATAAAAAACCGTGTACGTTAAAATAAAGAATTGACATGAAAAAAAAATTAAAACAATAAGATGCAACAGCTCAAATGCTGTTTTCAAACAAGTCAGAAGTTTTATGATACCCTTTGCGTCGAACAAACGAAATGCAAATTAATTCGAAAGTCAAATTGTTACAGATCGTGCGTGCGATGTGCATACAAAACGGCCTAGTTTTCTACACAAATTCAAATCACTTTTTTTAGCAAAGAGAAAGCTTAAAGCCGGGACAGAAGTTTAGTGTAGTGAGAGGTTTTAAACGGGAGTGTAGTGGTTTGGTTAAATTCTACGTATTTTTCTTAATTTAACTAAATTAATATAATGTTCGAGAATTAGCACATAGTTACCAAAATCAAGAATTTTATTGAAATCATAATAAACTCGTGTCATAGATAACATAATACTATTGAATACATAAACGAATCAAACCTTGTGTAAAGTTTGTGGAAAGCTGTATTTCTTATGTTTCATATAGTGATAATATGATATTGTATAGCTTAATTAATTCGATTGACGGGCATAAACCGCGCGAGTTGGCTCTGCATAGAGCTATGTCGAGTTCTTTACCCCTATTGGCGAGTTGCAAGATTTACCCGCTAGATGGCGATGGCGGTTGAAAGTAAGTGATCTCAATAATCATTGATTAAGCTTTCAGTTTTTAGAAACTTTTTACTTTTTTAACTTTTTACTTAGGTAACTTATACTAACATCCGAATACTGAAAATATAGTTATATTAAGGGACGCTCAAGTAACATGCTGTCCTTGTCATTTCGGCTAGCAGAGACAGCGATAGCCGCAACATAGGAGAGCTCTAGCGTTAGCGTTAGCGTTAGTGTATTCGGCCGTAAGTCAGTTATTAGTTAGGTCATCAATAATAATAGATATGTTTTCTTTATTTCTATTATATTTTCCTTTGTAGAGTTTTAGAACGAATAATACTCAGTGCGCGTTTTTTCATTTTAGTTTTTCCGACATTTCGGACACCTTACAACATCCACGGTCAGACTGAGATGACAGGACGTGTCGCAATAATATGGCAACATCATTCACCAATCTGACTGAAGATTTCTTAATTACCTCATTATAATATCTGCATAAAAAGTAACAGATTTGCACTTCACACAGTTGGCCGCTAACGACTAGATCTTCGACGCTAATTACGTACAAAGTACGCTCGACCACTATAAAAAATACTTTGCACCAGGAGACCTGAAAATATTTATATGGAAAGTTAGCTTTATAAGCAAAGCGTCCGTGACCTAGGTCCTAGTGAATAGACACCTTGATTCATACACGTGACGGCGTTGTTCAACAGTACACAACGTAAGGTTATAATTTCAAAATTTTCATTAGCAGCCAACCTTTGTGGTTGATCACTTTATTGCCTAATTTAACATCACATACATTTTTAAAATTATGTTTCTTAATTTAAATTTATAACTTAATCCAAAGCCCGCACTTTATGGTTATTTCAGGTCCTTGATTAAAGTTTTTCCAAGGACTGCTTTATTTGCGATGTTATCTCTTTTGAAACAGCTTTGCAAAAAATTTGATAAAAATATGATATACGAAGGTACCTTGAGATAAAACAAATGAAAAATTTAAATAATTTCGTAATAAATTATCCGCTTTTATAATTTATTACAACAATATTTGAATAATAAATTTAGAAAAAAATTGTAGGTATTAACTTTCATAGTTGTTTTATGCAACGAAGAATAATAAATGTAAGTAATAAACAAATAATCAAAATGATTTATCGTCGGGTGCATTGTGTAATTTATTTAAATACATGAGTTACTTAATTTTTATTCATTTCTAAGAGGTATCTATGTGTAGTAACTAGTAAGTAGCATAATTTGTATGATGGTATTCTTTTTAATGAGGTTTAATGTATACTTTAAATGGTAGAGTTCGACGCGGGTGTTCCTGATTCTACATTCAGACACGGAGCTACAAGACTGAGTTTAGTGTTTACGATCACTAATAAGCTACTACAACATGTTTCATATATCTATGTCATAATAATGAGTGTAGCCACAGTTAATAACTAAACTGACTGTACCGTTTATTTTTGTAGCGTAACAATTTACTGGCATACGTGTATGGTTACGAAAGTGAATTGTTTTTACGATACATTACACTTTGGTCTTATTTTTTTAATAGTAAGTAGATGTATTAAATGCTTGGAATTTTATTAAATATATCGGGTGTCCGGTAATTAATGGATAACCTTAAAATGTCTTGTAGTAGAACTTATGGCCGTTCAAAAAAAAATACAAAAAAAATCTATCATAATTAATACCTAAGATAAGTTATTTTTAGAGAAAATTCTAGTTTTTTAGCTTATTTTTTAGTTTTTTGAACACTATGACCAGAAATGAATGAATTACATCGGTTTTTTAATGTTTTCATATTGTAGTATAACTATGCTCATAGATAGAAAATAAATTGTATCACTAGCTATTGCACTTTTTTTTAAAAAATGTATGCAAGTTGATTTATTTTAGAAAAAATTGCATAATTTATTTTTTCATCGAATTTTAAACATTATGGGTATAAAAAAATGTATAAAGGTATGAGTGACCAATAATTTTTAAATAATGCTGGTTTTAAGTAGATTTTATAATGGTACAATTCATCATTGTATCTATTCTAGATAGTGAATTATTGCTATTGATGTAGAAAAGTAGAAAAAATTACTAAATAAATGTATGCAATACTAATGCAATATGTTTAAAATTGTTACTTTTAAGCGTGAGAAGAAAATATTTATCCCTCCCCAGTTTATTAGAAGAAGTGCCTGAGGAGCTGAGGGACTCTTATTGGTTACAAAATGACGGCTATCCTGCGCACTATGCCTTACCCGTTCGTGCATATTTCATTAATACGTACCTTAATAGATGGATACTAATCCTACTAATATTATAAATGTGAAAGTTTGTAAGGATGTATGGATGGATGGATGTTTGTTACTCTTTCACGCAAAAACTACTAAACGGATTCTGATGAAATTTTATATGGTAGTAGGCTCTGGATTAACACTTTTAATGCCGAAAAATACAGTGTTCTCGAGGGATACTATATTTACGCGGGTGGAGCCGCGGGCAACAGCTAGTCTTAATGTATAAAATTTTCGTGTATAAAAACAGCTCGTCTTAATGTATAAAAACAGCTTTATATTTAAAACCATTTATAAATTACCCAGTCCAACCTATTAGGTATATTTATACACGGGGGTGGTAAGTTAACACGTCGGAAGCGGGGAAATCCGGGCAATAATAATAACTCAGTGCGCGCGCCCCCCGCGAGATGGCGTAACACAAGTAATCCATTTATTCTCGGGGCGAAGTTTATGTAGTGAACTCTTAAGGCCATTATACTATTTCATATTACTGAATATTGTCGCTACGTAAATTGCTTTTCTTTTACGTGATTATTCTTTGGAACGAAAAACTCGGCTCTAGTTACATTAACAGAAACATATTATGTATAGCTTTAAAACCCATACCATACTAATATTATAAATGGTAAAGTGTGTGTCTAGATGTCTGTTTGTCCGTCTTTCACGCCAAAACTACTGAACCGATTTAAATGAAATTTGGTATACGGATAGTCTAAAGCCTGAGAAAGGACATGGGCTACTTTTTTATCACTGGTAAATGTACATATAAGGTTTCCGTGGGTTACTGTACTTACACGGGCGGAGCCGCGGACATCAGTATTATAATATGTTAAAAAATGATAAACGATTAAAAACAGTTGTTATTCGGAATTGAATAAAATTTAAAATCAGATAATACGTCTAAATTAATTACAGGAGTTTATTTTAATTCGAACGATTAAAATCTTATTATGCAATTTATGAGGTGTTATGTTATTGTTAAAGTAACACCTAATAATTCGACGGAAAATTATAATTGCTCGCAGCAGGACGTTCGTTATGACAGTATTATACATATTATTATGTTCTGTCGAAATATTTTAATAAAATAATAAATGTTGTAAATATGCTTACTAAATATGTCAGGTAGACCGTAGGTGTAGTATTAAATAATACGTTTTTTTTAAAGTCATAATATATAGTGTGCGTAGCATATAGAAAAGAATACGAGTATGCCTAATACCTAACTATATACACTTGCGTATAGAGAAACAGCTTTCATAAAATGACCCAAATCGATTTAAATTTGAAAATTTTGACGTCCCCCTTATCCTGCCAACAATTGTTTCACTCTATCGTGGACACACCGTATGCTTGTAGTAGTGCAATCAAATCGGAAGCTAACAATGTAGCTGCTTATCTCTTCATTTTTCTTAAAATTATACCTATACACATTCGTTTCTGTTTTCTATCATCTTCAAACAAAAAAAAATTATCTACATCTTGTATTTGTAGAAAGTTTTAATTATATTTGTATTATACAGAGTTTAAATTAATACTTTGGAATAGGATGAAAGTAATTCCCAAGATATCTGAAGTATGAACATTCCCGCCCTGGGGATCGGGAAAGTTTCCCAGTTCCCAGGAATTTTGTATAATCGCTTTAATTGGAGCGCTCGGGAACGTTTTGTAATTGTAACCCGAGGCTCGTAATTGTTAAGATGCCGACGTTATGTCTTTTGTTAGAGAATCCTTGAGGCCTTCGGGGATTGTGTTTCAATTCATAAAAATATTGCTGAAAAGCTGTGGCATTTATTATTTGAAGTTGAAAATTTTACTTTATACTTTAACAACAGCTTATCTGTAAAATTTAACAAGATTAAAATATACTTATAGGCTACATTTTATCCCAAAAAGGTACATAGCTCCCATGACATACTATATTTGCGCGGTAGGAGCCGCGGGTAAATGCTAGTAATTAATAAGATAGAAAACTTAGCAAGGGTAAAGTTTGCTCAACTACGGTTATTTTCTTTGACCATGTTCCATCATCTATCATAAACTAATCTAATTACAATAAATAATAATAAATTATAACATAGTCAACTTATTGGTTACATCGGCTCCGATAATAATAATAATACTCGAGCTACCTCATAATGTGAGCTTATATACAGAGGTACCTACTATCGAACAAGTTGCCAAGCACATGATGAAAATCGCCGTTGAATCGTGCACACGCATACATACTACGTTTAAATACGTAGTTCAGCCACGTCTGCAGTCGTTGCGGTCACTTACTTTGTGTTTAAACATTTTGAGGCATCCTCATGCAAATATTTAGGAACTGGTCGAACAGGAATTTTGTCGATATTATACATACAATGGGTTAAACCTTATTTATCTACTCTATATGTATTTTCTAATGTTTTCCTTCAAAATATTCAATCCTCTAAGTTACCTTAACGAAATTTTCTTTAAAATTCACAATTCTCCTTACGTAACGTATACTATTATGTGCTTTTTACAAAGGTATTTATAAAAGCTTAGCTTGAGAGGTCCGCCATTTTCCTCGAGTGCTGAAGTTGAACAAAAAGAGTTCAGTGCGATAGTATCAAATAACAAAGGAAGTTTTTACTACTTAAGTTCTACTGTCGTAGATACCCGGGTCTGGTTTTCCAATTCCAAGCAGAGGTGGAGCTATAAAATCTTCCCTCTCTGTTATGTAACATATATTATATTCATTTAGTAGAGTAATGTGTTAAATTTGCTACAGTATAAAAAAACTCTTAAGTAAAAATGGTAATTAAGTGACTCGATTTTCAACCGAAAATCGAGTTCGTACGGCTTTAGTCACTCATATAAATCCATGTATATACGAGTAGGTACCATAATTTCTAAGTTTCACAATTTAGGATAGTAAACTATTAGGTTTTTACTATTGTTTTGATTCTTTAAATTTGGCCTTTGCCTAATATCTCTAAAAGATCTGTGAAGAAAATCTCCACATACTCAATAACTGTATATGAAATTAATCGTATTAGATATAGTTAATAAAATAAACATTTAATAGCCATTTCATATTGTAGCTTACAATATTATTAAGTGCCGTCGCGGTAGGTTTGAATTTAAATTGGTACATTTATACAGCCTTCGGAAACCCGAACGGCGAACCCCTCGTCTCTTTATTCTCTTTTTGTAATGTAATTTTCTTAAATCACCTGATACACTCGGCCCCTAGTCCCTAATATGTCTATTAAGTTTAAAATTACTTATTGGCGGGTATAATAAAATTTATTTTGTTGCAACTCTAGCTATTTAATTTATCATATAAAAATCTCTAATGTAATAGAGATTTTTATATGATAAATTAAATATTTTTTCCTTATTTTTTTTTAAATATTTCAGGCATTATTACCATAAAAATTAGACTGTTGCCTGAAACTCTACATTAGCAAGGTTAGGGAAATAATATTTCGGCGGGCTTATTACGTATCTTGCAAAAGCCAAGCAATAGCAAAAATTGCGCAATTTTTGCGCAAAAATCGCAAATTCGTATTACGTATCAGCAAAAACCTAGCAGAAGCAATCTAGCGACAGTACTGCCTCTACCGAACAATTGAGGAACTATAAATTGCAATCAATCGTTCGATCTCTTCACTGCTGTCTAATTTTTCGTATTACGTAAGACTTTTACAGCAATGCGAAAGCAATCAGCGAGCGATTTAAACTGTCAGTTAGCAATAATAGGCGAAAATGAAGCAAAGTGCATTCAAACACAACAGCGAGCGATTAGCAACCGATCGCATAGGTAATACGATTTTATTTGACGTTCAGCAATCGACTGCGCGTCTATCGCGCGATGACTGCAAGATTTTTGCTAATCGCTATTTTTACGTAATATGGCGGCAGATCCGAATTCGGATACGGATATAGGAATAATTTTATATCGGTTTAGGTTACTGTTATGGATGTTCAATTATTTCGTACTATCCGAAAGTCTCAGTTACGGCTATCGGACTTTTATGGAAATTAAAAGTAAAATACAAATAGGGACATAAATGATTCGACTTTATGTAGAGTCTTCATTAAATAGATCTACCAATAGCATTATATTATTATAAGATTTAACTAATTTTTAAACATGTGCAGTTGTGCAATGTATATGACGTTATTGACTGCTCTAATATACCCCGGAACTACATAAATATACCTAAACATACTTTTGAATTTATCGTATACACCACTTTATCTCTATTAAAAAAATAATTTTGATTTATTAGTAGGTAGGTACACTTAGTACAGATTAAGACAGAATTAACATAAAATAATTTAAGGTAAACCTTGAATAATAATATTTTAAATCTTGAAAATCAAGGCATAAATTATATTTATATTTTATATAAGACTATAAAATAAATTGCAAATTTTTGCAATTATCAAGAAATAAACCACGCAAAAAATTACTGCAATATATAAGCATAATTTATCATTCCTATGATAATTACTAATTATTATTTGAAACATCATTCTTTTCAACACTGTAATTTAATATAAAATAATGTAAATTAATTAATTACTTTAAGTAATAATTTAAAAAAAATATTTGATTGTGGTTAACCCGGACATTAATAAAATTAAAACAAGTACAATAATACTTTGTAGGACCATATTGTGACAACAATTCTTTCTCAGTGTTTTTTCAATTCAGACATATTAAGTAATAATAATAAATATATTTTATGTAAAAATATAATTTTTACTATTCTATTTTACTACATAATTGAGTTCCAATGTCCATAGAAAGACAGTCTATATTAATATAGACTGTCTTTCTATGGACATTGGACCTACTATTTTTGCAATATAAGCCTACTATTTTTGCAAATAAGTTACGGTTCTCTTCCTAATTGAAGCTCTACGCAACTATGTAGAGCAGCGATTTACTTTAAGAATAATAAATTATTAACAACTAGATTATTGTAGTACATTTTCCGCGATAAAATGTCCTATATATGTCCTTCCCCGTACTCTTTATACCTAATATTATAATATTCTGTACCAAATTTTGTCAAATCGATGTAGTAATTTCGGAGCCTATTCAGTGCAAATAACAAACAAACCTTTTATCTTTATAATATTAGTAAGATTAATCTATGTATCAGAAAAACTAATAACTTTTTATTATATAGGTTATGATGTTACTTACAGTAACAAGGTGTTCAAACATTTTTATTTCAACTAAAATTCTTTGGTAAATGGTAAGGTTCTACTTTCTAGCCACCTCTATTTATGTTGGTATTTAGTGATAAAAAGATGTTTCCCATAAATAATGTTGCGCAGGCGCATATTAGGTATAAATCAAGTGGTAGCGAGTGGTCGCGGCGCGGGGTCGTTCACCCCAAACATCTGTTCCCACATTTCAGTCACAGAGTTATCAAGGCGGTTTCAAAACACGTATCGACTATCAGCAATACATTGGTTTGTACTTAAAATACATTGATAACTTTAATATTTTATTAAACTTTTTAAATGGAAAAATTCATACAGTTGGTTCCGTAGAATTACTAAGCACTTTCTCCAATACAGTAGCCGTCCAAAATACGCAAACTAAAAAAAAGTATATAAAAATAGTGGCGACAGCTTTTAGTGTTCCCTCTGATGTCTTTATAATCTCTTAATAAGAGGAATCGTAAATTTTTTACTCCAGTTATCCAACGTTGTAAATTATTTTAAATGTTTTATGTATTTTAAACACGTCTGTTTGTCTTCGATGGGTGTAATTAAATCAGATGCCAATTTTTGTATTTGGTATCTAAGCCAAAGAGAAAGGACTAAGTATGTGAAAAACTTACTCCAGCGATACCTACAATTATACTCTATTATTTCATATTGTAGGTAAAAGAAAGAAAATTTATTCTACCGAATATTATTATACATTAACTACCCAATCACAAGTCAATTATAAAACCAATCTTCAAAGTAAGCGCTTTAATTATATAAATACATATTCGGATCCCCCGAGGCGATTGATCAGCATTCAGGTATAATGGGGAGCGCTCGCCGCCATGACACTGCGCTGATTGGCGCTCAAAGCAACATGGTTGCCGTGTATTTTTAAAAGAAGCTCGTTCGGTCCGACGACGGTCGGTTTCAAGTGCCCGATTATAGAATCCCCGCTACAAAACAAACTACACCCTATATACATGCGGATAAAATTGAAAATACATTAACAGTATAATGTTTTGTTATTTCGGCTGGAATGTTAATGTTAACGTTTTTCGAGTTTTATAAAAGTTTCAAATGTATCCGATTTTAGTATTTCGAATTATAGAAATAGGTAAATGTGACTAAACTGTGAATATGTTATTAAGAGTTTAGATATTATAAAATTCGATCTATCGACTTGGCTCCTATACATAATAGGTTAATATAATACTCAACCAATATTCAATATTCATAAATTATTATTTAAAATTGACTCTCTCGAGGGATAAATTAATCATTTAATAAATCATTTTTTCATGGGTAACATATATGATCTAGAAGAAATAAATCATTTTATACAAAAAAAAAATATGGGTAACAAGTAACCAAAACCTACCCATGCACACTGCCTATTGAAAAAGCGGGTATATTTCACACATCCATGAAATAATTGAAGCTCATGCATGATCGCGCCCGTCTATTTCCATCCAGAGATTTACGAGCACTCAGCCATCTCAGCAGTTCAGACTCCGCCTGACAATCTCTCGTCGTAACTCTTCTTGATTAAAACAATTTAAAAATCGCTTTCTTTTGAAAATATATTTGCAAAAACAGCAGAGCTTTTTATGAAACGGAAAGATAGGAGGATTTGAAACTATTTTTATACCTAGACAAGGCTGCTTTCATTCAGCAATATTGGCAAAATATAAGAATTATACATCGTTTTTTTTGTCCTACAAAACGCCGTTCATACTAAATTTCACGGAATTACTTGCAACCGTTTCCGAGATTCTGACAATATTCTGATAGTGTGTAGGTAAGTATATCCAAAATTTTGTCGATAAAAGTATAAGATAATATCATACTTATATATATTATCTTAGTAATTAGCACTAAGATAATATTATCTACACGCTAGGGCCTAGGTAGGTATGTTTTACCCTAGCACCTATATAACTGCTGGGTACAAAAACAAAAATAGAGCAAAATTGTCTTGATGAACTGGAAACTACTGCATAATATTTTCATTTTGCCCTGTGTATGAACATGTTAGAATATATTACTGTATATTAAACCGGCAAGAACTCTGCGGTAACTTGACTCACAACTGGAATAAACAGGAGCTCTTATCCTACACACAAAACTCGTCCTTATTCTGCCCTATTTAGTACAGGAAAACGGACTTTAACTGTATGTAATAAAGTGTGTTTTAGTTCTGAACTATAATTTCGGAGGAGCGCTTTTTGGATAAACTTTTCCGTTGTGGCCTAAGGTGTATAATTTGTGGAAAACCGAAAGATATGAAGTTTGTTCGTACTTTCAAAACAAGGGTTGTTGTTGTTATTATAGTAATTTCTAATACACTGAAGCTATTTAGCTTAGTCGAAATATCGTATAGGTAGAGTTAAATAAACAAGGTGAATAACTACCGGCTTATCCAAGCTTTGCATCCAAGTTATCAAGATTATTCAAAGCTTACGTTATAACTATGCATAAGCAGCTCAAAATATAAATTTTGAGCTCCTTATGTACAATTATAACACAAGCTTTGAATAACCTTGATTGTACATGACTGTACCTACCTACTGTTTTTTTATGTTCTACATTACATTATTCTACTACCATTATAAATAATATTACTATTATAAATATGAAAGTATGTGAGGATGGATGTTTGTTAGTTGTTACTCTTTCATGCTAAAACTACTGAACGGATTTTGATGAAGTTTAGTATCCTGTTAGTTTGAGCTCTGGACTAACATATAGGCTACTTTTTATCCTCAAAAAGTACAGTGTTCCCGTGAGACACAATTCAATGTCTACAATAATAAAAAAAAAAAAAAATAGCCTTCCGAACCTGACACGAAGTGTCTTGAATGTTGATGAAAATCGAGTGTCTACTGTCTAATAAATTCAGGATACACCGTATCAGCAAATCCGTGGGTAGTGGGTACGTACTAGGTTCTATCGCTGACATATTCAGTGTACCACTTTCCGACCTTATCACATGGCGATAAGGTTCATAATGTTCACTGGATCTTTCATCGACCGTACATTAGGATGTACGGTATAAGCCCGGTCCCTCATTTGCGCTGAGCCCGCCACACAGTGGTTCCAATTCCAAAATTCGTGGACATAGACCCCGAAGTCGGAATTTCGACTTGATTTTTTTTTCTGTGATAGAAAACAACATTTCAAACAATTTTTACTTTTGTACAATTCTTCGAAAAACTTATATTTTTCAAGATATAAAATAAATAAAAAAAAATTGTATGGAGAAAAACACATTTTATTTTTTTTCTTCAACTGCCGTAGTTTGCGGGATGTTTTGAGGCATAGGCGTATTAGATAAGGTGACAAGGAATATAAAAATAATTTTATTTGATCTCGCAGAGTGCGGCCGCGCAAGAAAATTAAGTTTAATTTTTTTTTTATGAAAATGCTTTTTTTACAAAAAATTAAATGTTTTTCGTAATGTTTTACTTCTTTTTTGTATTTTTACTTTTAATTATATCATGTAAGAGTGAAATATCCTATAAAATACTATAAAAAATGGTTTTTGTTGAAAAATTTAATTTAATTTTATTCATTATTTTTACAAAGTTAAGACCTTTTTTAGGAATAATTTGTTACTTGGAGGACTTGTTAGCAGGATTAAACGTCTGTTTAGTTAAAGAAAATGCTATATCATAACAAGAGGGTCTGAAATGTTTTGAGACTCTATAAACATTACTTCTTCTATAACATCATCAACATCATCGTTGTGAAGTAATTGAACTGCTTCAGGGTGTAAATTATGATGGGCTAATTTGAAGAATTTAAGTCTAATATTGGACATGTGTGGATCGGAGCTAATCAAAAGACCGTGAATAATATCTTCGTTCGTCTGGATCCTTCCTATTTTCCGTGTATGTCCCTCTCTTACTTTTCTGAAATCCTTATTGCGAGCTTCTGACTGATAATATACCTAGAAAAGGAATTTAATTTCATTAGAGTAAGCCAAAGAATAACAAATGACTATATTATTGACCAATGACCAACCTCAACTCCATTTGAGCCCCCAAAGACCCTGCTTGGACCCCCAAGACGTTTAATCCCGCCAACAAATCCTCTAAGTAACAAATCATTCCTAAAAAAAGTCTTAACTTTGTAAAAAAAATGAATTAAAATAAAATTAAAATGTTCAACAAAAACCATTTTTATAGTTTTCTGTGGGATATTTCACTCCTCGATGATATAATTAAAAGTAAAGATACAAAAAAGAAGTAAAACATTACGAAAAACATTTAATTTTTTGTAAAAAAAAGCGTTTTCATAAAAAAAATTAAACTTAATTTTCTTGCGCGGCCGCACTCTGCGAGACCAAATAAAATTATTTTTATATTCCTTGTCACCTTATCTAATACGCCTATGCCTCAAAACATCCCGCAAACTACGGCAGTTGAAGAAAAAAAATAAAATGTGTTTTTCTCCATACAATTTTTTTTAATTTATTTTATATCTTGAAAAATATAAGTTTTTCGAAGAATTGTACAAAAGTAAAAATTGTTTGAAATGTTATTTTCTATCACAGAAAAAAAAATCAAGTCGAAATTCCGACTTCGGGGTCTATGTCCACGAATTTTGGAATTGGAACCACTGTGCGCCATAGCGCTGCCTCGATATTACATGCTACTTGCAATTAGAATATTAACTTGGATTTGTGTGTTTTCATCACTCTTTTTATAGGATGAAACGATTTTGGTGAGAGATCATTCTTAACTAGGGAGGAAATAGCACAAAATAGCTAATAGTACTACTCATCTAATGGTACCTAATAGGTGAAAATATTGCGAAAACTAAGAATTGCTGTAAATTATGTTTATTACTAGCTGTTTCATGCCGCTCTGGCCAATATACTATTGGGTATCCTGCGGGAATAATGTACTTTTCCGGGATAAAAAGTAGCCTGTTTTTTTAATCCAACGCCTGAAATCGCTACCTACTACCATATCAAATTTCATCAAATCTATTCAGTGGTTTTTTAAATGAAGGTACAAACATCTATCCATCCACAGTAATAATACACAATACTTCTTGCACTATTTCCACTTTAATAAGTATTTTACATTAATTTTAATATATCACACGACCGGTTTCGACAACGTCATCATCAGGTGTAGGTAGATTAATTTTTTTTTAAAATTTGTAAACATTGTGCAAAGGGTTACCAGCATCACGAAATTTATACAATTTTGAGTAACGTAATTTAATTTTTTATACCAAATTATTAAATATTCTACTGTATAACATAAAGTACTATTATAACACACATAATTATAACACATTGATAAATTAATAACTTATTGATTTGTAATGTCATAGAATTAATAAAGAATAGATTTCAGAATATAATATAAAATTAAAATACAACTATCACCAATGTTTCAATTAAATTAAAATGTCATAATACTATTATAAATAATGTCAAATAAATTATATTAAATTAAAACATGTCAACCTTAAAATTAATAAATTATGTCAAAATTATCTAAATTATTACTATTGGATATAATTGAATTAATGGTGAAATGTAGAAGATAGTATAACTTATAAATAATAATTAAATGTCTTGCAATAATATGGAACTCGAAAGGCATGTCTGGTCATTAAGTAAGGTCCCACATTTTTTGTGTTTGTTAATTTCAAGCGCTTCTAATGCATCCATCTTCTTGCTTTTTGGTAATATATGTAAATATTTTATATTTTTATCGGGGTCAAAGCTGTGTCCACTACTATTTATCCATCCTCACAAACTTTCACATTTATAATATCAGTAGGAGTAATGAGCCAGATTATGCTTACAAGTTATACCTACGTAATGGGGGATTTTCATGGGTCTATTTTCACCCTGGTGTGGCAAAAATAGACGTATGTCTTAATCTCTTTCCTTCTATCCTAATAGAAGAAGGAAAGAGATTAAGATTGTTTGACTTAATTCAAATACCGTGACGAGTGCGATGAAACAGGAGAAGGTTGGTACGTAACATACTTTTTCATATTCCACGGCACGACATATAAAGCAACAAAGTACGTCAAACCACGCGACATTTCTTCAGAAAGTTCCAAGGATAAAATACCAGAAGAAACATGCAAACGTGCCCTAATTTGCCCAAGCAATTCATTCATATTCATACTGCTTTCACCCATCTTTCACCCTTTGTTCGCTGTTACGCAACTCCCATTGTACCCCTTTTTGTTAATTTATTGCCCTACCCTGGCCTTTGTCATACAAAATAATTTGCGAAGAATTCATCAAGGTCTACGGAGACAGATAATTTTTTATTGGGACAGTTTTGTCGAAAAACAAACGAATTGTTTTCTTTGTTATTTGGAATTGCTGTAGATAAAATGTAGTTTTGTGTTCCTACCTAGTTTTTTTAAAGTAGTTAATAAGTATACATATTTACCTAATACCTGCTACACGTATTTTCTGAATTTGATTTCAGCTTTTTGTATAATAGAAGTGTCCAATTGACGTATTGTACTCATTAATTAATCAGATAAAATCGTTATGATAAAATTCCTCTTCTTAGTACCTACTCTACATTATGATGTAAGGTACCACTACTATAGACAGAATTTTTTACGGTCTTATAAATAAAAATATTATGTCCATAATAAGGGCTATCAGATTTTAAATACCTGTAAATAAAAGGAAAGGAGTGTTCGTTATAATTAAGTAAGACCCCAAATCTACCTTATTAGAGTGTCCACCACAAAGAAAGAGGCATTTAAAAATAGATATAAAACAGAAAGCTTTAATTTAACTTTATTTAATTACCTACAATAGTTTTATATCTTTAGTTATCTTTCTATTTGAATACAGACCGGATTTATTAACTTTATGTAAGAACGTAAATGTTTGAAGAGTACCTAAAACAGCGTTTGAGGCAAAAATTACGGAGAAACGTTATGAAAAATGCATTTGTACGAGTTCTGCAAAGCCCGACGGAAATTACTAATTTTGAGCCAGACTGCCACAGTCTGCAGCATGCAGCTCTCTCGTAAAACCACCAATTTTCTGTCATTAAGGATACAGAAAGCGGGGTTTCTTGTAATTTACATCTATTCGTGTAATTTTAGAGAAACATGTATAGATAATATTTATACCTACTACAAAAACTAATGAGGTTTATGACGTGACAGTTTAGTAATGTAGATCAGATGCCTTATATTTTTTGTTTTTAAACAATTTGCTTTAGTAAGATAAAAAAACGTATAAAATATATCTGTAGCTAGATTGTAAAAAATAACAACGTCAAGCCTCGCAAACTCCATGAATCTCAATGTCCCGGAAAATATAACAACACGATTTATATTCTTAAGTGGTTCGGGCCTTTTCTATCACTAAAATCTGGTCGGCTATCGAATATAAAAATGGTAATACCAATATCAAATCTTTGAATATAATATTAAACGGATTAGGTATATAAACGGACTACGTGATTGTGTCTAAATAAATACCGTTTCTTGGATAATTTTATTTCTTAATCTTTGGTAACTAAGCAAGTGCTTGATTTTAAATTGTAAAAATTAACAAAAGCTTGTAATCTGAATCAGTATTATTGAATCTTGTATTTTCCAAAAAAATAAAGTTAAAATATTTTAAAATCTAATCACGAAAAACAGTTGCATCCTGCTAGACGCGAGCGGCGAATCATAAACGTGGGGGTGGAAACGAAATTATTTCTAACAGTGGGGCCGCCTGCCCGAGACAAAGGTTTAACTCGAGACGTATTATTTTATATGGGACACCGACTGAATAACAACACCGGGGCTATTTCTTCGGAAATATCACGGATTGCGCAATTACATTCCGATCATGCGTCTCCCTTCCTCCCGTGTCAACTTGAACTCATCACTTATGAACTAAAATACTCCGGAGGATGTTTAGCGTTGAAATAATAAACACGCTCATACTGTATTTATAAGCGTGGTAGCTTCAATGTTTCCCGACGGTTTTTATACTTCCTTACATTTGTGCATTCACTTCAAAGTTAATTAGACTTTATAGAGCGTTCCTCCTCGATTCCGCTCGTGTGCGGAGTTATCACAGGGAGGAGGGAGAGGCCCGAAATAGCAAATAAATGAGACGAAAATGTAAATGTTGCGCTTCAAAGATGAAAAGCGCCCGCTCCACCGCCGCTGTTAAGCCGGGCGCAAATGTACCAGAATTAGGAGCGCGGCTAAAATAATTTTCAGGCCAGACGGAACTAATGGAACGAGGATTGTATATTACCATTCTCGCGCATTTATGTATTTTAATGTAATTCTATAAATAAACTCGGAAATAATGCCGGCTTTACGACCTTATCTTTCGGACCAGTAACTTTGAAATAGCCTGCTGAAAATATGCGTAATGTTAACTGAAACCCTTCTGAACCAAATAACGTGAATTATATAATTTATTATACAAAATCTAAATAATGAAGAATTATACGCAAAATTAGGTTGATAGGTAATTTTATGATTTTTTATAATAATTTTTTCACAAGTAGTAAAACTTAAAATATATTCCAAATATCGTAGATACTGACATAATAACACTTTATAACGATGCTATTTTTTTATAATGTAATTAATAAATAATATAATATTAAAACGTTATTATTATCTTAAATAATAAAATAATTGAGGTAAAGCATACCAAAACATATCTACCGCAAAACTTTTCAATCACAACATTAACTTTCACAATACATTTTTATGTCTATTTATGGTAGGTATATTCCCTCGTCCAAAACAAAATTGTTTTCCCGAATAAATCCGCTTAGTAAATGTCCTTCGACAACATATGGGCAGGGATTATATTAAGACGTTGCGGGCGGTCGCAACCCCCCTTCGATATTACTTAGACAAACTTATGAAATAATTCAATTCAATGTACTACTTTATTTTTATTACTTAAGTGGAATATTTAGTAGGTTTACACTTTTCTTTATATTAGTGCAGTACACCTGTCTAAGATAATGGACAACTTGGGATGCTTATGCCTCTGTTCAACGTAATGGTAGGTCCATTACAAAAATCAAATAAATAAATAAAATAAAATTTTATTTTTTCACGTAAATTTGTTTTTTTTTTAATTAATAGCCTTGGCCGCTTTAAAAGTCGTTTTAACCTCGTATTCAAATCAGCTAAGCTAATGATAAATATTTTAATTAGGTGAGCTAGGCGGAGTTACCCACCATATAGATTTGACCAACGATAGTATATTTCCTGCTTTTATTTAATTAACATGAACACACCCATTTAATACCCACCTGTTTTCTTTGAACCTAATTATTTTTAAAACGAAAGCAATGAATACAAGAAATCTGTGAATTGATAAAGTAATGAACAGATAAGCCTGTCGAAATTGAAAAAGTAATGAATTATATACTTCATATTTTTGAAAGAAATAAAAAATCTTTTAAGTATACATACATACATGAGTAGTTAGGTACAGTGTAAATTAGCATAATAGAGAGGAAGCTTAAAATAAATAAACCTTTAAGGTACGTAGGTATTGTGTTATAATACGATATTTGTATTCAAATATGTATAGTGAATAATTACTAAAATAGTTGTGAAATCGGTTGTAAAAATTTAGTTGATACTTCAACCAGCAGGTGGCAGCACGCGTAAATTAAATGTGAAGATTTTATTATATTTTTACGACAAATGAAAAAAAAATGTGAGTGTTAATTTAAATTTTGTTTTGAAAAGATAATTTATAAATTAATTAGTGATCTAGAATAGGAAAGGTGGGATTTGAACACTATATTTAATTATTATTTTGACCGTAAATGTGGAGATAGAGAGTTTTAACATTAAGTACCTACGTTAAAATAAATATATTTTGTACCATAGTACTTAGTTGGTAGCTACTATTATATACCGACAAAACAATTATCGGTTTATAAATACAGTATCCCATGGGAAACCTGTACTTTTTTGAGATAAAAAGTAACCTAAGCGTTAACCCAGAACTTAAACTACTACTATACCCAATTTCATCCAAATTAGTTCAGTTGATTTTGCGTGAAAGAATAACAAAATATATCCATCTTCACAAACTTTCACATTTATAATAGTAGTTCGATAGGAAATTGTACTTAAACACTAAAACCAAGTCTAATACTTTTTCTACTCAACATGCCATCATTTAACATTAGAGTTAAACGAAAATGTTCATTATTATAATATTTAAATAACGTAACCACAAATTACTTTTCTTACATTCATCGTGAAAATTATATCTTAAACTTTACTTATTTACCTACATACTATCTTAACTAACATCTTGCATGTCTCAAGACATCAAAGCACAGTATATAACAAACGTACGTTGTTAATATAAGTTGATTGTAACGGTGGTCTGACATAAAACCCTTAAACAAAGGCATGCATTCTCTCTGTCCCTAAATAATATGGAGTATAAATGTCTTCGTGTTATAATGTACAATGTACCTACTGTATACATATCATAAAAATATGCTTCGTTAATACCAAAGTTAAATGTGTTACAATGTTGTGATGTAACTTGTGTGTAATATAAAAGCCATATAGAAACTTAATCCTTCATTTGTAATTCTCAAAACCTAAGTTATGTACAAAAAAGTCTGTGCTCGTAGCTGATGCTGAAAGTACTTATCCCACAAAAAATTGAAATGAAAAAAAAAAGCCAAGTTAATCACATTTTTTTAAGATATCGTAGAAACCAAGTACAATTTAAGATAGTCTATGCAATTATATACTCATTAAAATTGTGTTTGTTTGTGGTTAATTTATTTTAATAATATTTGATTATATTATATTGACTTCGCAATGAGCACTTTTCTAAATAAATATTTTATATCAGTAACATGGATGCCTAGCAAAAAATGCAGTAATTATATTACAAACGAAAATATAGAGGCACGAAAATGCCGCAAAATGCTTTGAGAAAAAATGGTACGGCCGCATAAAGACTTGGCGATGGTGCCTCCGCGCTCTCAGATACACAATATTTTCAATCACATCAATAATTTAAAATACAAAAACAACATATTATACTGTTCAAGCTGTATTTGCACTTGGAATGTTGTCGCGAAGGATTAAACATTTTTTTATGTTAGGCACATCAAGAAAACAGTATAAATCACACGCCTTCTGACTTATTCATAGCCGATTTTGGGATACAAACATTCAATGATTTCAATAACCTTTACATAAAACTATTCAAAAAAACTCTTTAGCACCTTGATGGATGCCGAAAAGTAATTTACCTATATGATTTATACCTAAGTGAACATGATGCAAAAGTTCTTATTCATGTTTTAATGCAACTCTTAAAAAATAAACACACTTTTAAGGGTTAACTTTACATACTGTACCTAAGTACTAACTTATCTTTATAAGGTACACGGTATTAAAAGGTTATGTGACTTACTTAGCCAGCTATCTGGGAATGCATCGCGCGATACTCGCTGTTGCAACTTCTCAGAACAAGTTCATTGCACTTTTTTGCAACCTTAGATAGGGTATAACGTTTCATAACGACATGGTTAATTTTTTGAGAGTTAAAAATGTCGTCAACAATTAGGTTTACGAAACTTATAGTACATTAGATAATTTTTCAATTTCGAATTGTTGTGTTAAGTAAATATAGCCAATGGCTATATATGTGGTAGGTATCTGCACACTTATTAAAACAATTTTTAAACCCAAATTTTGTCTCAAAGTACATTTAGACCTATCTAATTTGGTTGTATCTGTGCGTTTTATATTTTAGTCCAGTCGTTGCGGACTAAATACACATAAAAAATTCATAAAAATCGGTCAAGCCGTTTTGGAGGAGCCTTGTTACGAACACTGTGACATGAGAGCTTTATATTTTAGATAACTTTAAAAATAACACAATTACGACGAATGAAGTGGAATTTCATTCATCATTTAATTGGGGTGGCATAATAAATGTCTACATTATTGCTATTGCGATGTCACCTGTCGGCAAAGCAATAAACACAGTATATTAAATAATGGTCAACTATTAATAATGCAAAATTACAACTTTTCAGCTTAATGAAAGCAAGAATCTATTTCTGGCGGATTGCCAAGTCGCAATGTCTGATATATAATTACGAGTAGTGCCAGTTTGTAAATAGCCAAGCTTAGTTATATTATACATTTTCATTACTACGCTCTTTGGTATGAAATATAGTTAATATTTTTGTACAAATATCGCCAAAGCTCCTTCTTGATCAGTTTCTAAACATTTCTTTGCACTAGGATGCCTCAAAAGATTTAGACACAAAGGAAGTGACCGCAATAACTGCACGTGGCTGTACTATGTATCTACGTATAAGAATGTATGCGTGTATGCGTGTACATTTTCATCTTATGCCTGGTTGAGCGGCAACTTGACCCATAGTACCTAGCTAAGCTCCCCACATCGATTTTGGTAACGATGGATATTCCTTTGAAACCAGACCAGTTACGCAGAAGCTATTTTATAGTGCCCAAGCGTGTGCGCAATATAATATAAGTGCATAAGTGTACTCTTTCTTCCTTTAATCTCGTAATCCAATGGGACGGATGACTGACACGACTGACGAGAGATCAGGCGTAGGACCGATTTTTTACATCCCCATTCGACGCATGGATCATCTTTCTTGTCAGACAAGTAGGTGATCAGCCTGTATTACCCTAACCAGATTTGAAAACAACCTTTTTTGTTGTCCCAATGCAGGGATCGAAACCCACGACCTCCGGAGTCGAGGGCCAAATTCTAAACCACTGGACTATGGAGGCATCTTGGTATCGTGGGGGTATCATTATAACTAGGTACATAAAGAGACTTTTTTACAATGTAAATATATCCCAGGCTCCCTTCGAATAGTATAATCTGGTCACGCTTAATCACTTACAATGTAAAACAAAGACTTAGTTCTTTTAAGCAACATAAAGTAGTTTGGCAAGAAAACGTCTATGTCATACATTATTTTTATATTGCTCTGGGGAAAAAATAATAATTAACTTTTATATCCAGAAATAACCTAATGTAACAAAGTAATGAGACTTTGGAATAGCTCAATCTAAAAATATAATTCCCCAAAATACAAGTCTTCGTCAGAGGGGAATTAATATGGGAAAACAAGAAGGTATCATTCCTGTTCCGAAAATATTTACGGCTCCGACGAAAAAACATTCCGTAAAAATATTGGAAACATTTTTCTATTGCTATTTCCTGAGTGAAACAAACGATAAATATAAATTCAGCGCTTGAGGCAATTTATTACTGAGATTTTTATAATCTCCTTAGCATAAGGGTCCGTCTTGATTATTCTACAAAGGAATGCTTTGAGATAAATTTTATCACTTTTTTATACACTTTTTTGAATATCTTTTACTGTAGTGAATTGTTCTTTGTTATATTTCTGTAATATATTTGCCGTAAGTTAATGAATATACCTCGAATATACAGTAATATTATTATTATTCAATTAATTATTTATTATTCAAACGCCTCTCACTAATACTACTTTATAGGTCGATAGTAAATACTTGGCGCCTACAACACATTGTGTACATGACACATGTTACGTTGTGTGCTGTATATGCATAGTCATGACGTAACACGTCACATAATGTTTATATTCACAGACGACACACAACGTTACATGTGTACATGTTGTAGGCGCCAAGTATTTACTATCGACCTATACAAAGTTTTCAAACCAATATTCTACAAGCAAAATACCAATCTTCGTAACCTTGGTGATTTTGCGGCAATTACGTTGCTACGACTTAACTACGAAGTAGTATGTACGAAGTTTGTAGTTGTAACTATAAGACAACTACGAAGCTTTTCGTTTACTTTTCAGTTTTCAATATTATCAGTTAGTAAACTTTCCACGATTATTCAAAAAAATTAAATAATCTTCTCTAAAGAGCGGCATTTGATACATTCTTAAATATCTTAGCTCCAAGTTTTTTTAATTTAATTAAATAAACTCGCAATAACATAATGAAGATAACATGTATAGTCTATACCTAGTTATTTGTCTTTTTTCCTTTTATAAAGATCCTCTCAAAATATATAAAATACCTTTGTCGGCACCAAACTTACAGGTTTTCTGTATAATCATTAATATTTAATTTATTCAATGTATTTGGGTTTTCTTCATTAAAAATTGTAAAATACTTATAAGCTATAAATATATAGTTACTATATAGTTACTTGAGAAAATAATGCAGTAGATACTAGTAAAATAAAAATATTAGAGAAAATTTAAAAGAACAAACCCCACGTATAGACATAGGCAGTAAACTCACGCAATAAAACTCATTTTGTATGTAAATATTATTTATTGATAGTAATATAATTTTATATTATGTGTAATTTAATTATTTTTATAACATAAACTTTTTTACATTCAATGCAAGCTCTTTAAAATCATGTACAAATAACTCAATTTAAGTACATGTAAGTATAATTTAAATATCGTAATTAAGATATTAACATTATTTTTAGTTATTGTCCGTTAAAAATTCTTTCCCATACGTATCTAACTGGTTCAATACTAATAATTAATATAGAGATTTTATTCATTCAGACAATTGTATCTCTATTTATAGATATTTCATATTATAGCGAATGAGACGTAGGTATAATGTAATCTACATTTAAATTAGTAATTATCTACTAATGCAATAACAAAATATCCCATTAAGTATCTATTATATATACTACTAGCTGTTGCCCACGGCTCCGTACGCGTAAATATGGTATTTTCGCGGTCGCGGATATGTGAGTGATGCATAAAATAGATAAAAACAATCCTTGATGCGGATATGCTAAAATTTCAGCTCGATCGGTGCAGAACTTTTTTCGAGTTTTTGAAGCGTACACAAACCAACGTAACATTTTTATATATATAGATAGATATTGTAATATTATGTAGTTTTAAAATATGTTATATTATATTGCTACTTAAAAAACTACCTACATTTTGAATATTGCTATGATTTTTTAATTATAATAATTAATATTTATATAATATTTTTTGTCGTAGGCGTGTAGCGGGTAAGGTCCGGCGCCGTTGCGGTCGACCTTACTAACAGGTGAGGCGACGCAGCCACACAGAACATGATACTAAGGTTTGAATTTTATTCTTTTATTTATTTTATAAGAATTATTATTTTATTTATTTTAAAAATGCTTTTGTTATAATTTATTTTTGGGCTTTTTTTATTAAACTTTAATTTTAATGAATTATCCTGATGCATGCTTTGAAATGCGATCTTAAAATGTAATTAGAGTCTGTTTCATTTTGGAAGTTCTATAAGCTTGTGAAATTACTTTGTAGAATATTATGTGCTGTGTGCTGCTATTACTTTTTGTTTTGAATTTCTCTAAAAATAGATAACAATATTACGAAACTCTATAATATTTTAAGAAGAGTTCTGTGCATATTGAAGTTCAATGAAGACAAAAACAGTAATAGTTTCTATTGAAACTAATTTATAAGCAGTTAGCATTTACGTAATAGATGAATATTGAATAGTTTTAACCTACCAAGTTGTTATAGGTAGGTAAAAATTTAAATTCTTAGCGCGAGCTTGCATGTTGATTTACGTTTATTAGCCCGTGCATGTTGGCAGTTCTTTGCTAATTATAATTTATGCTTTATATAACATATAAAATTGCAGAGATAATTATTGCAAGCAAAATATTTTTATTTCCATACTGCAGCTGGACTTTAATTTCATGCAAACAACTGCAAAACCGAATTAACTTCTTTTTATGATTATAATTTTGTATGTTTTTTTTGCTAAGAAGCTTTGTTTTGACTTAAGTTTATGACAGTAACCAGTTCCAAATCTGACCTACTGACAAGAACCGGCCACCGCAAAATATGTTGAAGCTGAGTCAAGGCATTTCCTTTGAACATTTTATTTTAAGTCAGGTCTTTAAAATGTACTAAAATAAATATTGATCCGACGACTCCGACCTAAGCATTTTAATTTAAAATTATAGAGTAGGTAGAGTCAATACTCTACAATCGTCATAAATGTATTTTTATACAATTTAAATGTATGTACTTGCAACGATTACGCAAATCCTTATCAACTTCTGATTCATGGTTGGCGGTTGCCTCATGGATTGTATGTTTTGTTAGATTGTTCGAAAACTTGTATTATAAACTTTACAAAATTATTTTTATATTATAATCTAGTATTACCTGGTAAGCTGGAGGTAAATCTGTTTGTTCTAATAGGTATATCGACATTGTTCGACAGGACAAAATACAGAAATTGTTTCTATAGCTTTTGCGCAAAACAAAAATATTGAAATGTATTTATTTAATTTTAATTTTTTTCTCGAAAAGAAATAAGAATAATAATAATTTTATTTGCGAAAGTTTATTTCTGTATGAGTACAATAATGTTCAGTACTGGCATATATAGATCAAAATTTATGCAGACTCATTAATTTAGTATAACATTGGCGCCTGCACTAGGCCAAGCCTGTCCTGCAGGCAGTCCTTGAATTTTACATCCTTCGAGCTATATTTATAGCTATATTTTTGTACATTATGATATTGTTGAATTAAATTGGCTGTTCTCATTGATAGGGCTCACTGGTTAGCAGCTGAAATAGACAAGGCTGCGGCATTCCAGGCGAGCCTACATAATAAAGACTCGGCTCAGATTCTAAATAGGTATTTACATTTTTTTTATTTTACACCTTTCATGCACTGGCACTAAATCATAAGAAGTTGTGAAGGTGGTGGTTATTACATTTTAACGGTTTTCAAAATCATCTAGGGTATGAGTTTAACATAATCTGCTATGTGCCTCGCTTAGAAAAAAATAAGTTAAAATGAAGTTCCCAATTCTGCCGCCAAAAATATTTTGACATTTTTCATATAATTTACCAACATAAGTTGTCACCATTTTAATTCCTCACACAATCCCGCTTTGATATTGTGCCGAAATCACAAAGAAAATGTCACAAAACAGCGTCACATCTTTCCCACGAAGGTAGTACCTGTAGTCAGGTAGCTTGGACTATATTTATGTTTTTATAATCTACCATATCTATATAATAGCTTAAATCACTTTGCTTGTTAACTATTAAATTACCCATAGAAATTGCTTTTAATCAATTTACTATTCGCATTGCAAACCTACTTTTATACAGTTTCAATTACTTATAACATTTACTTATCTGAGGAGAATATTGAAGAGAGACTGAGTCAATTGAACCGTTTAAATAATAAAATTTACATTTAATTTTGCAATCACAATTAACAGCATAATTATATGCGCGGTTCGTTGACATATTATTTTCCGACAATCTAAGTAAAGATGACGTAGCAGGGTCGTAGCCATATTATAATTGTAAGAGGCTATAGGATCAGTCCTAAATACTAAAATTATATAAATTTCGGATACTCTCTGGACGGATGTAACAAAAAATAAGATTCCCTTTTTAATTATAGTTTAAAAAAAATGTTTTACCCATTAATTAACTCAACGTAAACACTATAATGAGTGAGATAAAACATTCGATATTGTCCCTTCCAGTAGTTTCTATATTATTTTAGTTATTTTTCGTCGTTAAAAGCTTTGAATAGATTTCAACCGGACTGTTATCTTTGAGATGTCTTTGAGCTTCCGTTACACCTGTGAATCTTACTCGTCGGTTTATTTACTCGGGAGTAACCCACCCAGGGTTGGTCGAGTATATAAATTTTAATATAAATACCTACATGCCGTGTCCCTCAGATAATATCAATTTGCATTCCTCCTTATTTATTACGTAGCTTATTTACATAATTAATGTAATTAAATATGATTATTGTATTTTACGACCGTTCATACATCATATATGTTCATCCATCAGTTCCGTCTCCATTAAAATGGTGTTTAAGTGTCGTGTCAGTTCGCGATGATGGATTTTCCAGATTTTTGTACTGAAGTACATATTAATTGTTATTACTGAAATACATAATATTAATTGTTATTGTTGGAACGCCCTCATAGAGACGCCATTTTGAAATTCACTTGAATGCCTACTAGGTTGACATAATAAAATAACGATTTTTATACACTTTTCATTAGAAATAGGAAATAAATAAGGTTAAAAATATTTTACTACCAAGTTGTTACCTATCTTCCCAAATGGAATCAGCATGGAATTTATTATTTTTTTCTTATCTTTATATTTTACTATGTGGTTGTCTATGGAATATATTATAATTTTATGGTCATACAAAAACATGTTTGATTCATACAATTTGAAAGTATGATTTTTGTCCTCTTCTTTTAATTAAGTTTCCTTAGTTTTACTATTATAATCATGAATAAGAAGCATACGTAGAGTCTCGTACCTTGGTAAAAATTAAAATGCCAATATATTTAGAATTTTAAGCCAAAAATTTGGAACTATCTTTAGTTCTTACAACTCTTACAAATTATAAAAAATCGAACTAAGTAGGTAAATAACGTAATTTTACAAGATTTTCTTTGCCTTTACAATTTTCTAGATTATTCTGATGTATTTGACCATCTAAAGCATTTATAGTCATGGAAAAGATTCTTATTCATAGATCGAGGAACGTAATCGGACGGTCGATCTATTCCGGACGACGAATCGGCGGCCTTGGAGATAACATCGGACGGCTCAGAATACTGAGTGGACCACCATTTAATCGATGGACATAGGACGAGCTTCCTTCGAGTTTAGTGAACTTTGATGAGAAAATTGAATTGAATTTTATTTAACTCAATAATTTTCTCGACATCCACTATCCATCCACCATCTACGAAAATTGGCGTTTCTTTTACAATTTTGCTGTTTTCATAATTAAAAAGTATACAAAAAAGGGAGTTATATCAAATGAAATTAATATTAAATGATAATCTATGCTAAAGTTGAAGATATTTTGACTCCTCCGTCCATACTCCGTTTAGAATTGCAAATGAATCGAGTATTTACTCCCGTATCGTAAACTGTGTGATATGATCCAGCCAGTTTTCGCACCATTAAGCACTGGACTCCCACTCCCCTGTAGTAAACATACCTATTACAAACTTCGGTTATTATACGTGCGTAGCTTTAGGGCGATACAATATTACACCTACACAGTAGGTACACAAATATGTTCTTATCTATACTCTATACTAATATTATAAATGCGAAAGTGTGTCTGTCTGTCTGTCTGTCGTCTGTCCGTTTGTCTGTCTGTTACCTCTTCATGCTTTAACCGCTGAACCGATTTTAATGAAGTTTGGTACAGACATACTTTGGGTCTCGGGAAAGGACATAGGATATTTTTTATCCCGAAAAAGTAGTGTTCCTGCGGGATAATGTATTTACGCTAAAACTCGAAAATGGCGGGACCGATTTGGCTAAGGGAAGGTAAACGGTGCGAAATATTGGAAGATGCGAGGAAAATTCAAAAAACGGTAGTTAAATTTTCCCATACTCACTGTTCACTGTGTTCAATTTTTACATGACTGTCAAGTTCAGATTTATGTCTGTTTGGTTTATTTCAGAAAAATCGACCGGCCCAGCAAGTTGTAGGTATATGTAGTAGGTGTGATTATTGGTAGGTAGGCGTATGAAAGTAGGTTGATAGGTGTAGGTGTAGTAGTTGTAGGTGTAAGTTGTAGTTATTTATTAATTTTAGTTTATAGTTAAAACAAAACAACGTATGTCGGGACAGCAGCTAGCAGTACATAGTTATCTCGGTAGATATTATTGTTTTTAAACATTTTAGGTGCAAAAAAACTATACATTTATATTTCGAAATTGTAAGTAAAATGTTGCAAACTAAAATCTGCCGTAGCCATACTGATAAGTTCGTATTACAGAAAATTAAAAATAAGTTTATTATCTTAAGATTTTAAAATTCAACGTCCGTTATCTAAGCGTTACCATTCGGATTTAGTTTCAGCTGTTTACAATATAGAGTTGCAAGATTACTTACGTATCAAAGTTTCTACTCGAAAACTTAAAAATGTTATAGAGAATTTAGTAAAATATCAAGTATATTTTCTTCTCTTATTCTTTTTAAGGCCAACCTCTTCGGTAGAGTAGTCATTTTCTCAATCTCCTGCTAAAACTTTAAGGTCTTTATTTTACACTTAATGTTGCCCGCGACTTCGAGTGCGCAAAAGGAAATCTTGAGAAAACCGTACTTTTTGCCGTAATAAAATACTTTTTATATTTTCCCTGCGGTGTATTCTATATCTGTACCAAATTTCATCAAAATTGTTTCAGTAGTTTAGGAGCCTTTTCAAAGTAAAGAAACAAACAAACATACATTTTCTATTTATTATAATATTAGTGTAGATGACACTTACCTTTTTATAATTAGAAGGCCATACCATAATAATTATATAACTTTCACGAAAAAAATTTTCTCCAACAGCTACTTACATTTCTCTTTTTGAAAAAAAAAAAAAAAAGATTTTATATTCTGCAACCTAAGTAGGTATACATTAGGTATTTCATTTAGTTGTATTCAAACTCTTCTAATCCTGCTTCATTACTATCTTACTTAAAAGTCAGTTAACTGTAAAATTTATTCTTTGATTGGATCCGGCGTTCAATATTTAAAAGGCGCGCCATGTTTAGATTAAGTGAAAGATATCAGGGACAAGTCCATCGCATTCGTTTTATCTATTGAATAAACTATTTTCTATTGGACGAATCTGTGAGAGTGCGCGAGGTATTAGGACGATTCTACTCATTAAAGCTGTCGAAAATGCAGTATTGTTTCATATTCTATCGCCCTCACACACGCTTCAAATCGTGCGAGTGCAAGTGCGACAGCATAACCCGAGGTCTTCTGATTAGGATTATGCATCCGTTTCCTTCCCATCCTGATTGAGTCGTAAACGTCTATCGCTAATGCAATTTATTTTAAATAGTTAAACAAAATGTCCGTCTGTATTATTATAGGCAAAAGGATTAAAGAAACCGACAGTGGGTTGACTTTTTTGTCGTCGATAGAATAATAATGAATTAAATTACTAAATTAATCCTTTTATTGGATATAAAGAAGAGGTTGTCTTAATTAATGCTAATTTTAGTTAATTAATATTTAATATAAGTATTAACTATAATACTATTTTATACATAAGAAAAACCTAGCAATTGAGTATTTTGAATCAGGTAGGTATAATTTATGCATATTCTTCTCTATTAACCAATACTTACCGGACCAGTAGGTATATTTACATTATCAATATAAGTATCATTATAATACATTCATAAATCAATAATCATAAAATATATTATCCTAATTGTTGATGAATAACAAAGATTTCTCAACTGCCAGTTACCTACTTCATTTATATGTGTTTACATAATATAGCTTCACTAGCTGGCCCGTGCCTACATCATTGAGCATAAAACATTAATTAATTAATTAATCATTATCCAGAGAACCAAATTGTAAACTATTCTCGAATCCACTTGAACACACACTAAAAATTTCATGCAAATCGGTCAAATCATTTAGAAGGAGTTTAATTATACAACACACACATAGAAGTTTTTATACATAAAGATATACACATACACAAGCAACCAATGCTTAATTCGAAATAAAATAAATTTATAATAAATGTTTATTCTTGTCTGTTAACTATGTTTTTTGTATGATAAAATGATATTTGATAGCTCTACCTAGTATCTGCCTATCTTGAAATAGATATTATTCAAATTTATGTTTATCTTCATATTTTTATATGAAATAAATTCATGAGAGTATTAGATATCACCAGTTAGTGTTTTGACCACTTCCCATAGACTTGTCAAACTTAAGTTTCTAGGTGAAATACGAATATTTTATATTAAAGACATAATAGAAGACAATATAAGGGTATCTAAAGTGAAAGTTTTATTGAAATTCAATCGTAAGTAATATATATGTAATTTAATTTAAACATTATAACTAACACATTAAAATCAATAAATATTTTTAAATAATATTTTACTTTAAAGTTCTCACAAAAAAAAAAAAACTACTTACATGAAATTGCCAAGAAATTAGTGTTCGATTGGCAAAGCTTTTATTGGTAATAACAGCGCATGAAAAATATGTAGGTGCTTACTACATACAATTTTTAAATAATTTATCAACAGTAATCCCTGTCAAAGTAATCGGCTCAGTAATATGGCAATTGTCGGAGTTTACGAGCAACACGTTTAGGTAATCGTTAAAGGAGAAAGCCTGTAAACATGTTTTTTGCGTAAGTGGGCTTCAACCCCGACTGAAAAAACCGTGGCAATCGAAGCAAATCACCTATTTTATGTAAACTTCGTGACTTTGCCCCGTATCGAATGACTTAGAAAGGATTTCGTTAGGAAATAGAGTCTCATTGTGTGCTCAATGGGGAGGGGCGGAGTAAAAATAAACCGAGTTCGTTAATCGAATTGGCCCGATTTGGTTTTGTCTTTTTTTATTTTTTATTTCGTATGCGTGTTGTACGTTGCTTGATGTATGTTTATGTTTAACATTATACTTACTGTTTATGTCAAAATACTTCCACAATTTTGGTCCTTCCGATAAAAGTATGAGTATAATTCCATTTTCGTAGCAGTAGCTACGGAAATTTTACTAAACAATATCTTCTTTCAGTTTGATATAATTTTTTTTTTTTTATGAAATAAGGGGGCAAACGAGCAAACGGGTCACCTGATGGAAAGCAACTTCCGTCGCCCATGGACACTCGCAGCTACAGAAGAGCTGCAAGTGCGTTGCCGGCCTTTTAAGAGGGAATAGGGTAATAGGGGAGGGTAGGGAAGGGAATAGGGTAGGGGATTGGGCCTCCGGTAAACTCACTCACTCGGCGAAACACAGCGCAAACGCTGTTTCACGCCGGTTTTCTGTGAGCCCGTGGTATTTCTCCGGTCGAGCCGGCCCATTCGTGCCGAAGCATGGCTCTACCACTTGAAAATAGTCTTAACTATGCATATAAACATTGAAACCTGATATTTAAGCAAAATCTTATTAATATTTACAAATTATTATTATTGATTGCATTAATTGGCATATACGAGTAACAGATGCCAATTAGCTTAGACGTATAATATGTATGAATATATTTTTTTACAGGTTGCCCAGCCCGTTCACGCAGTGTTCGCTAGCCAGTTTAAGACAAGGTGATTATAATATAAATACATTTATTCTAGAATAAAAATAATATTTCCTAGATAATATTAATCTGTACGCAGGTTTTAATAAATATCACTTTGGTGGCCAATTAAAATATGTAAAAAAATGTGGTCTGTGAAAATTTCTTCTTTGGTTTTATTATCGCTAGTGTTTCAGTAACAGGGAACCTTGTTTATTGTAGAATTAATTTAACTTTGTATTTTATAAATTAGCTTTACTTTTATTTAAAAATGTAGTTCCTACATAAAAATTAAATACCTAGTCGAGTCCAAGTATTGCGTGGATAAAGAAAATTAAGTAATTATGTTGATTATTTAAATCCCTTGTTCTTTGTAACATTATTAATTTTAAAAATGATATGTAATGGTTTGATATACCTACTAGTCATTATCACATAGAACTAACAATTTCCATTCAAATATAGGTGAAAATATAGAAATATCTGCTATTACGCATCAAACGTTAAACTCTACATAAATAAAAAATCGAATACAAAGTAACGCATTATGTCTATAACTACGAGATATATAAATATAAGATATTACTGAAACACATAATAATAAACTTGCTTATTAAAGCAGATATGCAATCAGGATAACAAAAGCAAAGAGAGTTGCGTAACGAAATATCACATATGGCGAAGGAAAACTGACTTTCATGCCATTGGCCCGAGTATAAAGTAAATATTTATAGTCGGGGCGCACACTTGTTCCATGTTTGTTTCTGTCAATCAACACGTTTGTCTACTAGTGATCTGTTTCCAACGGATATCGTCTATCCACACTTATGTAACATGTCTCTACTCTCAGACACTTGAAATGCACGTTATGTAGTCAGACAATATGTTTGTCTCTAGCGTGACATTTTCAAATGAAAATAGATACGTAGGTAGGTAGGGTTGAAAGTGAAAACACTAGTATACTCTGTAGCAATAATTTTACACTGTTCGCAAGGGATTGATATGAAGCGAAGAAATGCTTGAAAAGTTCACATTTATCATACTCATACTTTGAATTTGTTGTGACTAAATATGAAGAATTTTAACGAACAATATTCTTAATTTAGCAAAAGCAAGTATCAAAGGAACTCTACAATTTTTTTTATGAAGCAAATACAAATTTCCAGAGATGATCACACAAATTTTATATAAAGTTTTATAAAATAGCAAGATTTAAAAGAACTCTTTTACAAAAATTGTATACATTGTACCCAACAACAATTTTAATCAAAACCAAAACCTTCATCAGCCTGAAAATTCATTTAGAAGGGTTGAAACGAATTTCTAATAAATTTTATTGACACAAATATAATTCGAAAATTTATGCCTCTACATTGAGCATTGTCGAAAGTCTAATTACTCTAGTGTGGGAAATTAGCTAGTCCCTAAATCTTGTCGACAAGTATCAAAGAATACTAATAACACTATACTTACTGTATGTATTACTTTTGTTCATTTGACATATTTTATTGCGGCTTGTGTAAACACAACTGACTTGTAGAGGTGTGAAATTTAAGCAAATTTATTGGTTGTACGGTATTGTTGCTTCGCGGGGTACAATAGGGGCTGACTTTATTGAGCCAATTTGGGGTCGAAAGGTGAAATGTACAATACGGGGTTGTAATTACACTTGGTGCAAAGAAAAACCTTTGTAAACATGTTCAATAATTTACAAGTCGTGTCGAATTTTATGTAGAGTAAGTTCTACCTCGTGACAAAATTTTTGGTTCGCACTAACATGGCAACAACGTAATGTCTAAAGTCAAAATTTTGTGTGACGTAATATGTAGACGGCCTCTAAAAGATTTTATACTTTGATTTTAAGTACTTCAACCTAGTCATTTATGCAACAAATTATGCACCTAGGTTCTCGTACGACCAGCCGCATACTTAGCAATGCGTTTACGGTATAATGGCATTTCCGGAAACAATGTAAGCGACCTTGCCATTGACAATTATAAAACATAATCTGTCTAGTGCCTAGAATTATTTGTGGTAAAATTAACAGACGATAAAATTAAGTTTATACTCACAATAAAACGTGAGTGAGTTGCCGTCATAAAGTCTCGCGTTTTTTATTGGTGGCAGCTTGGCGCTAGCCGAGTGACGCTTGCAGTTTGGTTAAACGGCAGTTTATGGCTATTTTGCCTCCATTAATCGTTTTACTACGCACCCGCACTCTTAGCGCTCGACAACCCTTTTGTGAACCGTGAGCGCCGATGAAGCGAGGGTAATTAATTCATTATACCGGTGATGCATTAATTGATTCATAATTTCGGTATCGTTTAGTTAGCTGGTTTGATTACTTAGAAAATTTTTGAAACTGAATCGGGCAATTTTTTTTGAAATTTAGTATTTTGAATTCATATAATATTAATTAAAATATCGATTGGAAAATTAAATATATTCATTTCACTTTAAAACTCTATTAATAATATTTAGGCATATTCACAAAAATGTATTTCTAAAGATAATTTGTTCCGAAAGGTTTGTACGTATTAAGCGGAATGTAGAGTTCGGGCGGCTACGAGTCGTGAGCTCTGCGCGCTACGGCGAGCGCGAGCAGTGCGGCCGCCCGCCGCTAGATGGCGGCCCCCCTCGCGCCTGTGTGCTCCGGTCGCCGCACACCGCCGCGCCTCGCGCCTCCACTCCGCGCTCGACCGCGCTCCCGGCCGCGCGTCTCACAAACTCAGATAGCGTCGCGAATACATTACGATACACTCGCGACTTCGTGCGTAGCTCTACATAATATTTTCAAAAATTCCCAGTGCCACAATAAAAACGAGAGGAACTGTTCGTTGATAAAAATATACATTGTACTGTTAAGTTTTATAAACTTTATCGTGCTACTTGGACTCGATTATTTTGAAGTTATTCCTGGCATCCACCGGATCGCCATAGTGCTACCATATAGTTTTCCTAGCGGCCCAGTTGGGGCGTTCGGTCGAACGTTTACCTACGCCTCTCGTCTGCTGCTAGCTAAATTCGGCTTCGCGTTTTGACTTTTCATGTGCCGTTGCGTGGTCGTGTGTGCGCGTGCTGCGATGTGCCCGCGGCGCGCGTGAACCGCTGCTCCGTTCCCGCTCCCCCGTGGCTTGCCCGGCCGCCACCCTGTACCCTGACAACCATGTCGGGGGCCTCGGCGCGCCCTGCGACGCGGCTGCCGCGTCGCCAGCGCCCGCCTCCGGGCACTCCGCCGGGCCGGCGTGGTGGACCATGATGAACGGCGTCGGGGGGGCGCTGTACGAGGAGGCGCACGCGTCGCCCCCCGGCGGGTCCCCGCCGACGGCCCCGACCGCGGCTCCGCCGTCCGCCTCCAGCGTGTCCCCGGCCTCGGTCGGCTCCAACCCGCCGCAGCCTCTCCACATTCCGGCCAAACGATACGAGCCCGAGCCCGGCGTCATCCGGCACGCGCAGCAGTCGTGGGGCTACCCCCCGGACGCGCCCGGGTCGTTCGAGCACCAGTACCCCAGCGCTCCTACCTACTACAACCTCCCAGGCGAGAGAGAGCGCAAAACGGGGCTGCCGTTTTGGACCACCGGAGGAGGAGAATACAAGCCCTACGCTGATGGATGTCACCAGGGTTTTTCGCAGCCCTGCTGGAACTACCCCTACGGAGCTCCCCGGGGGGACCAGCCCCTGTCGTACGTCGGCGGCGAGGAGCGGCGAACGGCGGTGTCGGAGGCCTCGGGCTTCTCCCACGACGCGTACGGCCTGAGGAACTACGCCCCGGAGTCGGTGTCCAGCGCGCCCTATCCGCCCCCGAGCGCCCTGCCCGGTCAGTATCTATTTTTAAATTCCGCTCTACATTTGATAACACTCCTCGAACTATGATCACGTTTACTTTCCACGTTCAGTCGTGCTAAGAGCAATGTTTATTTTCTCGAGTCGAACTTATCAGAATCACTATTTCGTAAACAACTCTACAATTTTACGTAAAACTCTACATGGTACAATATTGCACTTTTTTGACAAAATTGCTACTAGTTCATCTTCAATTGCATCTATTTATTATACGATAGATTTATTGTAATAAATTTTAATATAATGAGTTTATCAACCTTGGTACAACTCGTACAAGTAAAGTAAGTTGCGCCCTGTCGACCGCTAGATGGCGGAGTTGCGCCCCTACCGCGCACACTAGCTCTGCGGCCGTGTGAGTGCACCCACACACTCTCGCGCCCGGCACACATGCAGAGTTGGTGGGAGTGTCTTATCAGTGCAGTAGACAGCTGCTGCAGCCATGCTCCCATGATTTCTTATAGTATAGATAATAATTTGAAATCGTATAGAATTCTATGTTCAGCTTCAGATCACGTAAAATCCTTTTTGTGACAAAACTGTTCGTTATAATATGTATGTAATATTTGAAAGCTTTTTATAGAGTCGAATTTTTTGACTCTACAAAAAACTTACAAATTTTGACTTACAAGCAAATTTTCATTTGCATTCAAATGCTATGACTCTTCTATTTTTTCTTGATCATTCCCAAAAAGTACATAAAAATTTGAAATCCTTAGGTCCTGTTTCACAATCTATTGACAAGCGTCAGATAGCTCAATGGCATGTTTTGTCTCTGCCGCTCGATACAAAGTAGCAGCGACGAAACACTTCATTAGCTTATGAAACATGCCCTTAACAAAACTGGTTATATCGATCAGCTCAAGTGCGTTCCCAAAATGACTAATCGATCAGGCCAGAGTCTGTAAAACTCATCAATACACGCAATCAAAGTCACAAACGCAAACATTTTCCCACAGGCCACCATAAATTTGATGAATGAACAAAACACGTGCTACTAATGTTTAAAAACGAACCGTAAGCACCTCTTTATGGGCAGTGTAAATGTGTATACTGCCGACAGTAAATTAAACTTTACGTAAAATAAAGCGCCAATAAAAATGTATATCTAATAAATAAACACGATACCTGCTTGAGACAATAAACTGCTCATTGAGTAGCCGTAAACCAAATATTGCCGCAATAAACACTGTTTGGGATGTAAAAAAGCTAGAAGTTCAAAAACCGATGCACATGTAAGCGTGCCTCTAGTTTATTATATCGTAAAATTTAACCATTCACGTTAACTTAATTGTAATCACTTGATTGACTCAATAAATATCGAAGCGTCATTAACATAGATATCGGTTATAAATTTTGATGAACTAGAAGCATCTTATACGAAAACTTGAGGTCTATTCATACTTTTAATAATGATCGTGTATAAAGTGTCATTGATGTAGAGGCTGCGTCATTTCGGTAACTTTGTTTAGTCTGCATAGAATTCACGACCACTACTCGATGTAATAAAAATTCATTCATAAACTAGCGCCAGATCGTAGTAACCATAAAGATGGGTTTTATCGCGCCTCTGTTACGGCGAAGGTGTAACTTGACATAATTTTGCGTAAAACGCGTATATAATGGGCCATTAAAAGGAAACAATTGTTGAAAAAGTTATACGAGTGCTCACGTCACTTTATGAGTCTGTGTTTACGGCTTGAGGTGACATTGACTCTGATTTGAACATTACGGGTTATAAACTGTTCGAACCCTAATCGCTGTTATAAGTAGTAAGTACCATAGTACGTAAGCTAGCTGCCCAGCGCTTTTTCTCTGTATACATCATTAAATTTGGTGGTCTTTTTTGGTAATACAAAATTACTATCAATACAAGATCTAAGTTTTTCTTCGTCGTTTAAATGTAAGAGTAAAAAAAAAATTAAGACATTTTAATGTAAAACGTTTTACACGGAATCGAGATTAATTCAAACGATAACAATCTTAAAAGCATTTTAAATGAAATGTTCTAAAATACAATTGTTTTTTGTCCGTTTTTCTTGCGAATAATTTTAATTTTTATTTGGTCAATGTTAACAATATAATGAATAATAATTTAAAATATTAAGTTCCCGAGTAAAAAAACGAATGACGTAAAATATACAAAAAGTGGTAGGTACTGCGGTTTTCAAAAATAATAATGATTTCAGTGTAAAAAGACATGCTAGTGTATATTGAGCCTTATGTCGTTGCAATAATGTTGCGTGAAGTAGAGTTCTTGAGATGTCGGTCGGGTAGGTAAGTTTTACGGTCGAACGGACCCCGCAATTTTATTGCCTCTGATCGCTACCTATCCCCTCATAATTGACAACTTGACTTGTCATTACCTCCTCTCTAAACAATTGCTTACGCCGAGCAAACATAAATTTCAAGAGCAATTTTAAAATTTAAACTTAGCTGTTTTTCTTCAGCGCAAAGTATTTTGCATCCGTTATTGCAAGATAATGACGACGATTTCCGAGCATTTATTTTTAGAAGGAAATAAGTTTAAGTAGCAAAAAATATATCAAAATATTTTTTAAATATTTAAAATGACATTGGACAAAAATAACCAAGATAAACTGAAGTAATTTTAAAATAACTTATTCGGCTAACTCGTATTAAACTTAGTACATCATACCAAATACTGTCTAATGACAATTATAAAATATACACAGACCTAATAATATGGAAATAAAAATGATTCCATATTATGGAAGTCTTAGTCACAACATCATATTTTCAAATTATAATCTCGGCGCAGAGCCAATATCCAAACGTTAGCTATGATTAAACATATATGGCTGTTTTTTCTACAATAATTTAGAGTATGGTCTTTTAATTACTCTTGTCTCTAGTACGGGTTTTATTTTTACTATTGAAAAGTAGATACAAAATATAAAAAGGGAAAATATGTACCTAGTAGCTATTTAAAATGTTTGCGTAAAATTCACAATTTCTCAGAATCATAGCAATCATTTACTTAAAAATATTTTTTACGATAAAACCATTAATATTAATACTTTTTTACTGAACTGTTTTTATTTATTTGGAAACTTATGAAGTTAATGAAATATTGTCTGTATCTATTTAGAATTAAAACTTAAAGTTTTGAATAGACGACTTAAATCTAAAAAAGTCAAGACTCTCAATAACCCTTTCAATTAATCTGAACGTACTATTTTAAGCCACGGTTTTGTTGTTCCACATTAGAATTTTAGGTCTCGAGGCATGATTATAATTCTACAATTTCTAGTCTAGATACGTGTGGCTTATCCGCTAGACATATAGGCGTCTGTTTCGCCATAGCCCATGGCATAGGAAATGCCAAACGGTGCAGTGCATCGATATCGAGAAGGCCGCTTCGCATACAAAGTCAAGCGATGATCTCATCAAACACGCCGCCAGTCACGCTATATTCAGCCTCTCGATTCTGTGAAGCATAGAAATAGCTTGTTAAACAGCGGTCACACCTCGACCTGTAATTATAATGGTATTTACACGTGCAAATATTTTAAAATATATACGTACTAGGTATTCTGACATCATAATAATAGATTTTACTCGTTTCCTACTTAGCATAGGTCATATATCATAGCAATTATTATAAGCAATTGACAGAGACGTAGGCAAGAGCTATAAGTAAATAAGTTATACTATTAACTTATCTACATATTTCGCAGTATCTTCTCAATTCTAATGATTTTATTCTTTTCTAGGATCCCTATCGATGTCCGTTGGCGTCGGCGTTGGATGCGGCTCGTCGAATCCCTTAGACTGGACAGGTCAAGTCACAGTGCGTAAAAAGCGCAAACCGTACTCCAAGTTCCAAACCCTGGAATTAGAAAAAGAGTTTCTGTTTAACGCGTACGTGTCGAAGCAGAAAAGATGGGAGCTCGCGCGGAATCTCAACCTCACGGAGAGACAGGTGAAGATATGGTTCCAGAACAGACGGATGAAGAACAAGAAGAACTCGCAGCGGCAAGCGGCGCAGGCGGCCCAGAACAACAACAACAACTCCAACGCGAACAACCACAACCATCACGGGCACCACCATGCGCCGCACCACGTGGGGCTGCACCACCAGCCCGCCAAGCACCATCAGTGACCCGCACCCTTCTCTGGGACTTACCCTCTTCACCACGGTATAGCGAGCTAAATCGACGAGGAGTTCCATAGACTATAGTGATGTTCCCCCACAGACGATATGACGCTGTACCGCTTTTAAGTAAGGACGCTTCAGCGCGGTCCCAGAGAATCCCTAGCAATAATTAAAGTGTTGTCGATTTGTGTATAGTATTACGATATGTTCTGTAATTTTAACGAGACTAAGTATGTGAGTAGATATCGAACGATATACTAGTGCGGATAATGTATTTAAAACTTTAATTAATTGATCGAATATTATCTAATTTTTAGATAGTTTATTGAATTTTTTTGTAAAATATTATGTGAGACTGGTTTACTGTTTCTCGTGACGCTTGAGTGGTTACGTCTTGATCAGTTATTTTTATTTTCGTTACCAAATTGTTGAATTAAGGTCGTTTTGGTGGCAGTTATTTTGTGACGATCGATGCAATCACGAAACGAAGGCAGCAGATGCCGGTTAGGTATATCACTAAAGTTTGACTTTCTGCCATCATTGGTACAAGTTGATCAAATATTTATTTACTGTTTATTTTCCTTGACATTCGTAAATTTTGTTATAAATTATGGAGTTCTGAAAAAAAGCTTTAACTCGGTTCCAGTATGATTATACATTAAGTTACTGTTATGTCTATTGAACTATTGAAGTTGATGTTATGATCAATATTAGGTAAATACGGGCGAGTGCATTACTATTGTTCCCCTGTAGCACTATTCGCTTGAACCTGACTTATTTTTTGTTTTAGTTGAATATTTTATTATTTATTTATACGCGAATTATTACAAATATGAGAAATAATTATCAATGTATCGTTCTAGTACATCGAAGTAAATATATGTTAGGTGTCCTTTGTACAGTTTTTTCATATGTAGTAGGTATGTCTGATATTTAGAGATCATCTCAGTCTTAGATACTATTCTATGTAATTTCTACTTACTTATATATTTATGTATTAAATGTTTCTATTGTGTAATTAGGAACTCTGCAATATGTATCAGATTTAGATGTTGTACAAAGTGACCTCTTCTAGGTGACCGAATTTTTACATAAGTGCAGTGTAACTTTGTGAATATTTCAAGGTCCCAAGTTTTTGACTTGGACGAGCGAAATTTTACAACATTCATATTCATTTACTATCTACCTACTTTCACTTATATCTTTATATTCTATGTAATATGCCCATGGTGTTAAAACGTGTTTTAAAAAAATATTGCTTTACTTAAATACAAACATGTTTTTCAAATAAGTCTTACCTAAAATTACTCTTTGGTCGTCTCGTTTAAAATTTTATGTTGAATATTTAGTAAATAATTCCTTAAATTATTATTTTATTCCGTCTGTTTTATAAATAGTCACAAATTGAAATGACTATTTTAATGATTCTCTCATGTCCTGGTTTAACCTTTTTTAATTCTTATGCTTAAGACATCAACGTTAATTTTTAAATGAGACGATTTCTAATTGGCCGTGTACTTATTAATCCTTTATTTCGTTGAAAAGCTTTTAAAAAGTATGATATCGCTTCAAGTGTGTATGAATAAGGTAGACAGGTAGACCTAATATGATATTTCGTAACTATCATTGTACAGTTAAAGTAATGTAGTCCACGCCTGGTGTGTGAGGTTAAGTATAATAATTAATGTTCTCTCAACAGTTTTGACGAATTTAGAAAGGAATGTATGAAAGGGAAAAGATTAAACATTTCGTCGTGTCTCGGATCATTTTCTTTCAAAACCCATTAAAGTCTACCTTTTTTGGGGTTCCGTACCCAAAAGTAAAACGGGAGCCTGTGGACCACCACGCTAGTCTACGTACTTGATGTTATTCGCCACGTAAAGAAAAACGCATTATTCCGGCTCCAGACGCGTGTAACATGTAATGTAATCTAACGAGTAATGTAACGTGAATCGTGTGTGTGGACGACTACACGACGACACTACGAGCGTTACATGTAATGCTCGTAGTGACGTCCACACATTACATTACACGTTACATGCGTCTGGACCCGGCCTTAGGGTCATTCACACCGCGGTGATACGCGGCGCTGCGTTTTTAAGATAGCTATTGAAACTTTATTCACTACACAAAAAGATATAGGTACGTTTCGTTTGATATCAGTCATACAATGCACAATGTGCAGCGTGGTACAACATGACATTCGGACTTTTGCAATTTAACGTGTATCTTGTGTATTGAATAAAATTCAATTTTGAATAGTTATATTAAAACTGCAGCGCCAAGTCGCGTTTCGTTTCGCTTCCATATGAATTAACCCTTATAGCAGTATAGTAGCAAAAGGTAGTTACTAATATACTGCTACTGAATTATGCGTTTTTTATTTTATTGATAACTGTAGTCATTGTATTGCATGCTTTGTCTTTGAGAGGTAAGTACCTACAGTACCACTACGATCTCAACAACTTTCGGGAGTCGTCGATTTTCATACATCGTCTGTCATTTCCATTAAACAATCGACTATAGACGAGTGCCGTTAGCAAAATGGATTTATCTTACTTTATTCTTTTACATTACATTATATCACACAAGAAGTAAAGATATTGGGCGTTTTTTATCCGCTTTTTAAAGTAGTCGCGATCACAAACCGAAATACTATTAGATTGTACAATTATTGACATTCACGTTTCATTTTCCATAGTATTTCAGACCAATAGAGAAGTGGAGATAATGCTTAACAAAATAAGATACTTTTGCCCGCAGCTCGCCAGCGTTAATACAGTATCCCACTGAACTTTTATCGGATAAAAAGTAGTTTATGTGTTAATTCAGAGCTTAAAGTAATACCATGCCAAATTTCACCAAAACACGTTCAGTCGTTTTTGCGGGAAAGAGTAACATTAATCATCCTCACAAACGGATTAACTGATAGTAGTAGGATTCAGAATAATCGTTGAAATGAGTTAAAATATTATCTCTATATTTACCACATCTGCAGATTAATGCGACCTATGCCGCGGGTGATCTTTGGTCGCCGTGTGTAAATTGTTCCGTAGTAAAATTCCCAATGTCATTTGACACTGTACCAGTAGGTAAATGGATATCAGGAAGAATCAGATGCATCACAGTCTTGTTGTTTATATAGAAACTCATTGAAACTAATAATGTCGAAGTACCATTCAATTGAATGCTTTAATATATTGTCCGTAATTTCGCAGTTACAGCTTCGTGATTTAAAACAACAATATATTGTTTGAACTTTCAACACATTCATAGAATATAAATTTATTTTGAGTTTACAATTTATACCTATAGATGTAGGATATGAAACTATACTAATTTCAGATAACTCTATCAAAAAATTATAATATTTTCATTATATTCAGGTAATATTTTTGTATTACCTGAATATAATATTATAATAATTATGGGGTTATGATTTTTAGGGTTCCGTACCTCGAAAGGAAAAAACGGAATCCGAATAGGATCACTTTCTTGTCCGTTCGTCTGTCTGTCAAGACTCTTTTTCTCAGGAACGCGTATCAAGCTGAAATTTATATCAAATAAGATCTACTGTCCCTTGGAGCTGTGAAAAAATCAAACTTCTAAGCCAACGCAATCAAAAGATACAGCCGTTTATGCCGCAAATTTCCGCAAATTTCCACAAACCCTCAAAACCTATAGAGTACTTCCCGAGAACTCAGAATCTTGAAATTTGGTACGAAGCAACTTCATACAGCACAGATAAAGGGAAAATTTCGAAAACTGTAAATTTTTAATGACATCATATAATAAAAATATTTTTAATAATTTTAAACTCACCTTCCCCTTTCCTCATGAACGCGTAGAGGTATTAATAGATATTCATATCAAATACTCAGGTCTATAATACATTTAAGCTGTAACAAAATCACTACATATTTGTACGGAACCCTCGGTGCGCGAGACCGACTCGCACTTGGCCGGTTTTTATTTTCAGTGACGACAGTTTTAGCTACAGTAGACCCTGTAGGTATAAACCCTAAATTCTGTGAAGCTGCATTCTCGGCAACAACGTGGTTGGTGAAATAAGGCAAGTATCTTATTTTCTTTAGAAGAAATATAATACTCTTTCAAATAATTACCTACTCCTACGACTAATATTTAACAAGTAGATGTTGCCCGCAACTTCGTGCGCGCAAAAGTTATTCTTGCGGAAATCGTAATTTTTTTCGCGATAAAAAGTAGCCTATGTCATTCTCCGTAATATACTCTATATCTGTGCCAAATTTCATCAAAATCGGTCAAGTAGTTTCGGAGCCTATTCAATGCAAACAAACATACAAGCAAACTTTTCCTTTTTATTATATTGGTATAGAAGTATAGATAAAATTGACATACAAACGCTGCAAACCATAATATTAAGATAAATAAATACGTAATAATTTGCAATAAGTTGTAATCATTAACCCTTATTAAAATGTACACTGTACATAATCTGGCTTGCTGCTGGCCTTGCAAAAAAATGCCAAATACATACCTCAGTAGTCTATGAGTAGGTAAGTATTGTAACAATGTGGAAGATTTTATATAATTACACAGTAATTTAAAACTGATGTATACTGTTGGCAGTCGACAATTATCACGGTCATAAAATTCTTTAGACATAGCCTAGAATCTCAGTCGAAAAAACAAGACATTTTCTATAGATCTAGGCACTGACATGCACATTTTACAAAAATTAATGTCAATATGAAAAGGTTGTCTTAAAAAGCACATCATTTATCAATAGGTACCTAATTAAGTACAAGTTACTTTACCTAGTACAATTTGAAATTACAACTTACATCTACATAAATACGGACTATGCTTAAGACACTTTTCGAAAGGCTAAATCATCAGACCCAAGTTGCCACCGCTAAAAACGGCGAAAATTTTCGAAGAAAAAAATGTATGGGATTTGAATCCCACACATGTCAAATTGAAATAAAAAGAATCACAAAAATATTTAGAACAAAGCAAAAATCATCGGAGTTATCGGACTGAGATAACAGAGTCAGAGTCGAAATTTGGAAGTCGAATATATTGTTGCACGACGAAAGAAAAAAATAATGATAGCTGGAAATGTGCAGTTTCCCTGGGATAGGACCTAGCTAGATCGATTGTTCTTACCCAAAACTCCCTGCATACTAAATTTCATAGTAATACTTACAGCCGTTTTCGAGAAACCGAATATATTTTAATATATCCAAGATTGTCTCGTTTAAAGTATAAGATATAATCATATTAAACTGACATTCACAATAATTTTATTGTGACTGCATATTGTTACTATAATACAAATAAATTAATAAGAATACTCTATCTGCTTATGAATTAGATTCCCTGATAATAATAATATGCTTAAATACTTTAGTACAGCGCCCTCTTGTGTTTGGTTGATGCTAACAAACTTAACATTAATTTTTAAAAGTAAAGCAACGACAACAGCACCAGGTCTTTTAAAATTGTTATACTAATTTAAAAATGAATATCATAAACCTTAAATATCACCTAAACCATTGTGAAGTAATAATATTCCATGGTAGAGTTCTCTGTTAAGATCACAAAAGCGACATCTAGTGGTACGTTAGAAATCGCACCAAACCAACGTTTCTACAACCAAGCTTTCGCTAGCTTTTGGACTTAAAAGGCAAAGCGAGAAGAATAATAATAATTTTATTTTAACATTTTTGTATTAAATTAGGTTATAACTTGAGAAGGTATGTTTATTTTATGTAAATATTCTCTCTCCTACTCCATTTCGTTTCAATAATGCTGTTAAATTAAATGCCACCTATATCAAAGAATATATATTACTAACGTACTTATGTATCATGAAATAAAGGAATACATTTGGCCGAGTTTTATTTTCTTGTTTCTTGAAGAGCACAATACCAGTTTTACGAACTACGTATACAATCCTAAAGTTTTCCAATTCTTCTTGGATCAATAATGCTTTCTGAGCATGCCAGTAAGGAAATTTCATCGCATAAATTTGGATAACAGGTCAACCGAAAATAAGTTGAAATAAGGTAGAGCGAGGAAGAGATTTTTCAAAGGTGGGGTCGTAACTCGTAAAACTCCTAAGAGTATGAAATTGATGCAGGTATTTCTAGGCCTGGTATTAATATGATAGAAGTAAATGCATATTATAGAAGTAAAGAAGTTGGTTTATAATTTTATATCATACTAGATGTGCCCGCGACATCGTGCGCGCAAAAGTTAATTTCGCAGAAATCGTACATTTTTCTGCGACAAAAAGTAGCATATATCCTTCCCCGTGGTCTACTCTACATCTGTGTCAAATTTCATCAAAATCGGTCGTGTAGTTTCGGAGCCTATTCAATGCAAACAAAAAAACTTTTTCCCTTTATTATATTAACTAGCGACCCGCCCCGGCTTCGCACGGGTACAATGTATATATCTGTATAATCTATAGGTACAATACTGATACTAATACTGCGGCTACCTCATAGATCTAAACTCCCCTGCCGCACGCACACCCCCGCCTTGGTGACGCCTACTTCGCAACGGGCCGCGGAGCAGAAATCGTAATATTTTAATTTCGCTGTAACTTCAAAATAAAACGTCCAATTTTAATCATTCAAAGACCAAATATTATCTACATAAACTGTACTTATTGATAAAATAATTTATTTTGATAAGGATTACTAGCAAGAGTAAAATAAACGGGTTTAAATGTAGTCCAAAAAAAAATCAAGATTTCTAAATAAAAAAATTGTTGTTGTGCCTCACTCGACATAGATAGGTATAGTGTGTCGCGGACTTTTTTGTAGATATTTATAAGATCTACAATTAATTAGAACATTTTATGGTTATATCTTTTATAGTTTAGGCAGCGTACGCAAAATAAGTAACTTTTCTGGTTGATTTTTTACACCTTGTGTCCGAAAACCCCAAATATCTTACGGAACCCTATTTTTTCAAAATAAAATTTAGCCTATGTTACTCGTGGATAATGTAGCTTTCGAATGGTGAAAGAATTTTTGAAATCGGTCCAGTACTTTTTGAGCCTATTCATTACAACCAAACAAACAAACAAACAAACATACAAACAAAGTTTTCTTCTTTATAATATTAGTGTAGATATAGTATACATATTATATACATTACTAGTTAGGGTCACTTCACACCGAAACTAGATGCAACGCGACGTGGCGCTGCATTTTTAACTAAGCGATTTAAAGTTGAACTTTATTCACTACGCAATAAGATACACGTTTAATTGCAAGACTTTGAATATCGTAAATAAAAATGCAGTGACCTCTTGACTAAGGTAGGTAATTTATCGCAGTAAATACCTACGTACGTAAGTATAATAAGTAGATAAGTAAGAAGTGAACAACTTTAGAGAAGAATTTTATTATTAAGTATAAGTAGTCTTAGATTTTCACACTTATAATTTCTATCAGACATGAAGTTTTTTAATAATTATTATCTTCTCAGAGAGATTTCTCAGCAGCTCAAGAAACATTCAAATAGATACTTTCGAATTTCGGATCGAAGTTAGCATCCAAACAATAAGTAATTCTATGTTTAGAAGCGAGCGCAAATTCAAAACTGCTGCCAAGAAGTAAGCATGAAAATGTATAAATAAGGCAAGTAAGTATTTTTGGAATTTCCAATGAGCGATGCGATGGCGTGCGCTGCCTAATTCCAGAACCGCCGCAAACTTACCGTAGTTCAGGTTTCACGCGATCGTAAATAGTCCTAGAACTATGAAAACCCGACTAAATACCAAAGGAAACTGTTTATAGAAGTAGGTAATATCAAAGTAAATATGTTTCAGCACATATATCTGGTAGGTATATTATACTCATGCTCTCATCCGTTAACCAATGTTGGTTACAGATAATATTATTATTTAAGAAGGGTAAGCAGAGAGGGTAAGAAGTAGACTCCACTTACAGGGGTAAGTAAAAGTGTGTAAGTAAGGAAGCAGATGTCACAAAACCCTATAAAGGTAGATTCAGCTGTTTTCTTTTTCTCTTGCCTTGCCTTGTAACTGAAATTATATTTTTTGAAACTCTGAGTAAATTTTAAAACATTTAATAACCATAGACTAAATATGGAAATCATATATATATATCACTATAAGATAGTAAATATAGACTAAATATACAACAAAACATTACGTTGAGACAAAAACAAAACCTCAACCTAATAAAGATAATCTTTCAAGCAACCTTAGATTAAAGATAAACATATTTTGACCATAGGAGGTCTATACTCAGTTATTTATTGTATTGCGAAGCTCAAGCGTAACGCTATTTGCTTGGCCTATTATCATCAAGAACAAGGTAATAAAGCTTATATTTTAAAAGAAGGCTAGAGTAAATAAAAAATATTATACCGCTTTAGATAATAGGTATATAATAGCGAAGTAATGTTTTTAGTATATCTTTATTGCTTCCAGAATTAGCATAGATAAAATAATATACGTATAATATACTTATTTATTTTCCCGCCCACAAGCATTACAATTTACGAGGCTAAGTGGATACATATTTTAATTTTCATTAAATTATATGATTCGAATAATATCCTTTACTTCAAAACTTAGGCCTTTACATCCATTAATGGTCCTTTACTATCATTTAGATCATTGTATAATAATAATGATACAAATTGTTAAATGATATGGTATAGTATGATGGCACCCGCACACGATAGGCAAGCAGATTAGCAAGCAAGAAAACAAAAATATTTGCTGGCCTACTAAGCTGCACGTCATGCGTGCAAAGGTAACGTAAGTCAAAAGTCTTTATGGTAATAACAAATGGATTAGGTTAATTTTATTCTCAATTATATTATTATGTGTGAATTGTGAATCAATCAGGGAACAAAAAGTAATAATTATGTGCTAATAAAATTTAATAGTTCATAATAAATTTTATCGTCATTATAAAGACACCTTTGAAACTAAATTAGATTACAAAAATAATGATATAATTATTCAAATTTCAAAGCTATAAATTATTGAGCTGCATGATTAAATTATTCATGTCCAAATTATTTTATGTCTATTGTCTATAAGAAATAAGTGCTAATTTAGAATTTTCCATCACTGTAAAAATAATTTCTGTGTCTCCTGTCCTCTTGTTTCAAAATCGTCATGCTGTAGTAATGTCTGTGTTCCGCGGAAAAAAGTGCTAAGAAAAGCAAAATGGCGACCGCTGAGCATTAAATGAGCAAAATGGTGGATTATGTTAGCGGTTTTGAAGTTAGTAAACGTGTCCTGGCCGATAATTTGTTTTTTTTTTTCTTCAACGCTAGCAAACGCTCACAAGAGCTTTTTTACACGAAACACACCCAATATCTTATATCTAATTCTTCACAAATTAAGACTAACAATGAATATTATAGTGTTCGTTACCTACGTACTATTTTTTCTAAGTGTCACCTCATACCGAAACGCGACGCGGCATTGCATTTTTAAGATAGTAATTTAAAATTGAACTTTATTATCTACATAAGAGGATACACGTTTCACCGTGTATGGGAGTGGCACACACACGGTCAGTTCTAATTGATCCAATCGGTAGCGTCGAGTCGATTGGACGGTTACTACCGTCCACTACTGTACACTAACATTATATTATAACATAATAATGCCCGTTTTAGCTGTAGGTACGCGTGATGAAGGCATTAGGATTAGTGGTCGTATTAGAATACCATAATATGAAAGAGGTAGGTAGGTATAACTTGAGATAAACGATATTCAAGTCTACAATAATAAAATGAACTATGTAAAACGTACAATGTACATAATACTCGTACCTAAGCTTAAAATAAAAACTTTTTCTCCGTATAAAGTCCCATATTTTGTCTTCAAAATACCTTACAATGTCTCGCTCGTACCGGTTCTGAAGCGGTCTCTCGGCTAATTAGCATATAAATGAATACAACCGAGACAACTTTATACAGCATCCAGTGAAGTTGGAGCCGCCTTTACGATTCCCCCAACGGTAATTCGCTGAGCTCTCACGATGATAGGGCTCATGTCGACTGGTCGATTAATACGCTTATATTGGAATCGACGTAGAATGTAGAGTGTAGACCAATCACATAATATTTGATAATATTATATGCTCGGAATCGAAAGCTTATTATTATTTTCATCTTTACATTGTAAACGATATAAAAGTAAATGCCAATGTGTTCGGTTAATTTAGTATTATTGAAAGTTTAGTTATTACATCTCTAAGGTACCTACTCATAAATAAGGGTTACATGTGTAATATTATGTACCTATATGGCTTAATAGGTACTTATTATGTTTTTTATACTCATAAGTAAATTTTCAAAAGTAAGCAGGTAAAATATTGTATCTAGTCGTTTTAAAGTCAATCAGATTATTAATACGCGAAGCAAAATATACATTGTAGTTTGTACTCCATTTTACGAAAATGATACGAACGGAGGAGTATAAAATTTGGCACAGTTAAAGTTTGTATGGAGGAGGAGCGAGCTGCACATATATTTTTTTTATAGTTATGATTAAAAAATAATAAATTAATAAAAATAACATTACACACACCACACAAGCATGCGTATTTTGTAGTTAATAGGAAAAATAACCCTAATAAAGTTCAAACTTAAAAATGTAATAAATTATGGTCGAGTTTCGACCACTAGGCTACCACTAGTATATTCAAATACATTATAATAAAATCCAATACGCAATATAATTTAAGTAATGAAGCTTGATTTTAATTCAGTGTTTTGACTAATATGTGATAAAAGTAATAAATTACAGGTACCTTTTATGGGATTTTATGCTTTTCAAAATTTTATGGGTCTGATAAACGCGCTTAGTAACATAATCGTAGATATTTCTCATTTATTCTAATGAAATTGAAACCGAAAATGAGGCTAAAAACATCTTAATTTTTGAGTTCTAACAGGTATTGTAAGTCACCTAATGTTAAAAGTTTATTTAGAGTTTAGATACACTGCCTCGAAATTAAATAAGAGTAAGAGTGCACTTACCTACCAAGTAGCTACCTACCAAGTAGGTAGCTACTTGGTAGGTAAGTACATACGTTGTTGTCCTTATTTTAGGAACGCTTATTAGCTTGGTTTTGTGAAAGAAAATACATGGCACTATATTTAGTGCCATGTATTTTCTTTCACAAAACCAAGTCATAGATAATATGAAGTAGTATGTTTGTGGTTATATGCAACTATTTGCAGTATGTAAGTTGTAATACTAACTTTAAATCTATTGCATAAAGTTTATTTATTTTCAATATTTATAAATTATGTTACTAACCCTTAACTAAGCGCGCCTAAAAAGTTGCATAAGAGGTCGCGTGGGGTGTTTAGCACCCCAACTCAATAAATTTAAATAAAATACGAAATACACGTAAAATCAGACTTTTATTTATAGGCACATTTAAACCTATATTTTAATTAACTTTTAACTTTAACTTTTAACTTATTTTTAATAGAAACAAATAAAAAAATATAGTACAAAAACCTTTGTATAAGTACTAGTTTTTTGCATAATAATTTTGACAGACTATAATCATATGATCATTGCATATATTTATAATAGCCCTTAGAGCATCCAGTATTTGTTTTTCTATCCTTCATTCTTGTACAAATATGGCACCATGTGTGAGAGTACGATCTTCCTGTTTCAGAAACAGATTCTTGGTCCTCAATGTTGTGATGTCTTTTTAGTCGTTTTTGCAGCAGACATGGTAATGTGGGTATGTCTGCTCTTATTATTTATTTATCAGTATCCAGTCCATGCTCTGATTTACTGTTGTGGTACTCACTATAAGTTCATGATGTTTCTCAGTTTCGATTCACTATCGAAAGCCTCTTGTTCCTTAGCAGCTCAATTTCTAGTGTATTCAGTGTACGTAACATTTTACTGCTCATCTAAAATAAAAATACTACAACATAATCTCTAAAAACCTTCATATTTGTCAAACTTCATATTTGTCAAAATTTAATGTTTAACAAAATAACATACTTGTAATTTGGACTACGAAAACCGTCGCCTGGGGTGTCAAGCGCCCCAAACGCGCTCTCTGAGCCCAACCGACCAAAAACGAGCACCGCTCGTGATTAAATCCTGTACTTTACACTTATTTACGAAGCTACATTAAAAACCAGCACGCTAAATTAAATCTTTAAATTAATGTTATAAGCCTAGAAACCTATTTTGGGGTGTATGACAATTAACATCCCACGCAACCAATTAAGGGTTAAGTTAAAAATAATAATCCCGATAGTATGAGTAGGTTTTGCGATAGCAAGAGTAAAAAGAAAAGTCACATAATATAATAAGAAATACCTACTCCTTGATTAAAAATAACATTTTTAATTAATGAGAACCGAAAGCTGCCTGATATATAGCGAAATTATATTTACTTGCCTATCTACAGAAATATGCTAATAATTGATTAAATAACCAAGCTGGTCGGTGGCCCCCACTCTAGTCGTTATGGATACTTGTTTATAGAATTAATTTCTAAAACCCACAGCCAGAGTAATACCCGTCTTAACTTGTGAAGGATAGTGCTCGAAATACTTTGCAAGGTTAACTCTTATCACAAGATAACAATATTGTAAGGTGATTCAAAACGTTGCGTTATATAGGTATTAGATAACATAATATCCAGTTATATGCACAATAAAACGAGTAGGTGGATTAAGGCGTTCCTAGCGTAGGTATTTTAGAATTTCTTCTAATTCAAATCAATTATTAATACTTAAAAAGTAGCAAAAGCTATGATAATGATGATAGTATCAAGAAATTACAGAATATCTGACGCCCAATTCTCGAAACTGTTTTTGATCATAATTCTGTTTCGGTCCGCGATGTCCCACTCGCTTACGCGCAAGAGATGCGTGTGTGAATGCGACACGACGCAGATTGAAACAGGATTATGATAACAAATACTTACGAGAATTGGGTTTCAATTTGGTAAGTGAAATTTCAGTAAGTCCTAAATTGTTTCACAATCTACTGAATAAATTTCAGATAGCTTATATTTTACATGTTTTGATTCTGTCTCTCTATACAAAGTAAGCAGCGACCAAACTTCTGAATAAGCTATCCAACACTTAGAAGAATAAAAAACAGGCCTTAAAATAAACAACGTGCTTTGAGCTTTTCTAGCCTTATAATTATAGGTTCTTGAACTTAGACTGTCTGTAGTTTTTACTCTACCCTTTTATACACTTTTAAAAAACAGCATGTTTTTTTTATTTGTTACAGCAGAATAATCCTCTTGAAATATCTCTTAATTGGTAATCTAAAATGGGTAAAAAAATATTTTAAATAACAATTTATTTGGGAGTATTTATTAACAATCTGACTAAAAACTGATAGTTTAAGATAGAGAGTTTAAGGAGAATTGTGCAACCGGAGTAGTATGAAATTTGGCCGGTAAAGTTTACCCCATTTAAAAAAATCTGTAAAAAACTAGCCGTCTCGATGGAGCCGCTTGTTGAACGGCCAAGTCACACAACATTAACTATAATAATAAAGAAATCGCAGTAAGGAACCTTAGACTTGGCACAACTTTGTCTGTCTAGATTTCATTACTTTTTAGGAATAAACAAGCAGCTCCATCGAGACTTGGCTAGTTTATTACAGAATGTTTTTGGTGGGATTTCGCTTCTTTTTGTAGAAACGTGGGCCATATTGATTTATTTTATTATATTTTAGTGTGATTTGTTTATTTAATTTGTGTAATGTCCGAGTAGAATAAAGATAATCGTTCGACTATTTCTTCTTGTAAACATGTAAGTATAAGTAAATATAAAAGCCAGTCTAGTCTTATCCAGAGTTTTCCTTTAATTTTATTTATATGCGTATTAAAAGTAGAAGGGGAGGCATTCGCCCAGCAGTGGGACGCTATAGGCTACATTAAATTAGAAGATGTGTCCCACTACGCTGGATTTTTGCAATGACAGCCGATTTTTTTATGTACCAATAGTAAAAGGGGGCATTACCATAACTCTAATCAGCTGAGATCAGCTGAGGGTTCTTCATCAGATACTTCAGACCTTCGATTTTTGACATCAAATGAAGTGGCCCACCAAGTTGAATATTTTTTGTAAAGGCGGTATGTAAAGGTGGTATGTCGATCTCTAATAGTTTGGTTGGGCTCTTGTGTTTTCTATTCAGGGGCACCAGGTACTCCAGATCTTCGATTATCCTCATTTCAGCTCTCTGAGTTTATGGGAAATACTAGTTCTATTCTGATGATCATGAGTGAGTGAGTGAGTGTCATAAATGCGAAACTTTGCTTTCGCTTAACTTCGGAACTAAATGACCTACAGACTTGAAATTTTGGATTTTAAGTATGTGATTTATATCTTACTGGATGACGAAAATTTCTGCGTTCTGGTTTTATCCAGAGGTTCTCAAATAAATCAATGAAAATGCGGCGAAATGGTTCCAGTAAAGGATGGTACGGCAGTGTTTGCTTCGCGCTCGACTTAGCGGGGGCACTGCCGTACGTAGATGTGGAGGAAGGGTGCAGAAAGATATATTTTTTAATTATGCTTAGTTGTAAAATATAATACTTATAGTAAATAAAAATAACAACAATAGGTAAGTACATTCTTTTTCAGATTGTTAACACACGCTACCGTGAGTTTAATACAATAAATACTATTTGGTATGTAACATTTTTTTTTGCTATCTAAACGGCAAAAGAACCCTTTTAAAGTTCAATCTTACATTAATATGAACTTTTTGCCAATTTCGACACCACTGGCGACCTCTAGTAATAACAAAAGTCCTTTGCTAACCTCAGAAGTTAGCAGCGTAACTTCAACGAAACATAAATTATTCTTATTGTTTGTTAGTTAACATGAGAACAACAAAATCCTTGAGGTATATTCTTATCTCACAAAGGAATTTGTAATCCGTAATATATTTTCAAAACTAGCTGTTGCCCGCGGATGCGCCCGCGTAAATACAGTATCCCTCGGGAACACTGTTGTATGGGACTGTATTTTTCCACTAGGTTTTCACCGCCGGCTCTGATCAGACTCGAAGATAGCAAGGTTACACCGATTCGGGCAGAGCTGGGGCGTATAAAAAATAACACTGATTTGAGGAGAACATTTTACACGATAAGCCGTTAGCTTACCTGGCTCAGGGCAATGCCGTATAGGGAGCACAAATGTACTCTTCTAATTTCCATATAAGCTATCTCTCTCTTATTTCTCTATACGGCTATTTTTCCATAATTTTCCCTAATTTCCCTTTATCTCCCCTGAGCCAGGATAAGTGAAACGCATAACGTGAAATTCTTTATTTACCATAAAACAATACATAATCACACAGTTTACATAGATACTTAATAACACATAAGTTAAAGTTACAAGTATAAGAAAACCATATATTTTTCACCATTATAATCTAATTTTCTCTAAAACCATTTACATTTCTATTTACCTAAATGTTATTTACTTTAGCCACTAATTTTTCCTATGTACAACACTAATTTTCCAAGCGAAATAAGCTACGGTTAAGAAATTATAAAGAAAATAAACTCGTGACTTTAAAACAATTATTTACCACTATTCTAATGAATTTAACACTTATGTACAACACTTATATTCACTATTTTCACTCTTAAGAGTTTATGTACTATTTACTCACAGTTTTTAGAAACGTTTTAAAGCACTGATAAGCGTTCATTGTCTTTAAATTCACTTTAAAACACAGGCGAGGCCGCTGTCCTTAACATCCTCCCCCCGGCGCAGTAGCCAGGTTCTACGCAGCCTCCTCTGGTGACCGCGGGCTCGCTGGACCCGCCGTGGACTGCTCCGCTGACTGCCAGCTGTCTGTGTCCGCCGCAAACTGCTCCGGTGACTGCGGGCTGACCGTGCCCGCTGCAACTGGCTGCGACCGCGAGCTGTCTGTGCTCGCTACAGCTCGTGATGGTGACTGCGAGCCGAATGTGGCTCGCTCAGGCGACTGCGAGCTGTCTGTAGCTCGCTCAGGCGACTGCGAGCTGTATGTAGCTCGCCCCGGCGACTGCGAGCTGTCTGTAGCTCGCTCAGGCGACTGCGAGCTGTCTGTAGCTCGCCCCGGCGACTGCGAGCTGTCTGTAGCTCGCTCAGGCGACTGCGAGCTGTCTGTAGCCCGCTCAGGCGACTGCGAGCTGTCTGTAGCTCGCCCCGGCGCTCGTTCCGCGCCCGGCGACGCCCCCGGCTCCGTCTGCTCCGCCAGCGGTCGCGGTTGCGACTGCGGCGCCTCCTCCAGCACTGCCAGCTTTGATGTGGGCCTGCGGAACACACCACTGCGCGTGCGAACGTCCGCACAACGCACCTGTCCGTCCGGGCCAGGGTAGACCCGGTGCACGACCCCGCGCGGCCACGTATTACGCGGCAGCGCCGGATCTACGACCACGACCAGGTCGCCCGGAACCAGGGCACGGCTGCTCTGCGGCGCCCCGTAGCGTGGCGTGAGCGTGGGGAGGTATTCCCTCACCCAGCGCCTCCAGAACTCGTCGGCAAGGGCTTGCGCGACTCTCCAAGTCTTCTTGTCCGCCGGCACACACGGTCCGACGTACGGCAGCCCGGTGGACGACCCGAGGAGGAAATGGTTCGGTGTGATTGCCTCCGGGTCGCTGGGGTCCACGGAAACGTGAACTAGCGGTCGTGCGTTCACGGAATACTCCGCCTCGGCCATTAGGGTCTGGAGTACCTCTTCTTTCGGCGACTTCTCGTTCAGCGTAGCGAGTAAGGCGGTTTTCACCGACCTCACCATCCGTTCCCAGGCACCTCCTTGACTCGGCGCCCCCGGCGGGGTGAATTTCCATTGCATGCGGTGCGTGAGGCCCAGCTGAGCCATAGCCGGTGCCCACTCAGCGTACGCCTGCCGCAGCTCGACGTCCGCTCCTCTGAAGTTCGTCCCGTTGTCGCTGTACATAACTGACGGCCATCCTCGCCGCGCAGCCATTCTTCTCATGGCCATTATTGCTGAGTCTGTCGACAGCGAGGCCACCAGCTCCAGGTGTACGGCCCGCGTCGTCAGACAGGTGAAGAGCGCTCCCCATCTCTTCTCGTGACGTCGGCCGATGGTGATCGTCATCGGGCCGAAACAGTCGAGACCACAGTACGAAAATGGTCTCTGGAACGCCCCCAGGCGCTCCGCCGGCAGGTCTCCAGTTTGTGGTGTTCTCGGGTGCGCCCGTCGTAGCCGACAAAACGCACACTTACTTGTTATGCTGCGCACCGTCGGCCGCAGCTTCAGGATCCAAAATCTTTGCCTGAGGTCGTTCACGACCCTCTCACGGCTCCCGTGTCCTGCCCTGGCGTGCTCCCGTGCCACCAGTAACTTCGTAAACGGATGTCTTCCGTCCAGGATGATTGGGTCCCTCTTTTCAATCATCTCGTTCAGTTTTAGCAGCTTCTCTACTGCCTTTCCACTTATTGCTGCGTCGTTGTTTCCCAGACTCCATCTCACCGGGGCAGCCTGCAGCTCCAATCTCGGTCTTGATTGCGTCTTCAGCGGCGACACCTTGGCCTTGGCAGCGGCCAACACGACTCGGACATCCCCATCTTCTCGCTTCAAACTGCAGCCCGCACGACTCCCCCCGTCGATCCTTGGGGTTATGACACCTCTCGCGTGCCACTGGAGTCCCGGTCCCATACTGCAGTTTGTCTGACTCCCCCCGTTGTTACTCCGGGGTAATGTGACGCCCTCTTTGCGCCACTGGAGTCTCGTCCCGTCTAGACTCTCGCCCGTTCGTTCGTCCGGGTAGTCGACGGTCCATATGTGCAGGATACTCTCATCATCCTGCCTTATGATGCGCCTCGGGATGCTGCCGTGGATCACCCAGCCGAGTTTGGTCTTTGAGGCCGCAGGCTGGTTCCTTTTCCCGATTCTCAGTTCTCTTGACACGATGAGCTGCCAGTTGTCCGTACCGATGAGAAGTTGGGGTTTCTCGTTCTCATAACACATCTCTTCATCCCTGAGATCGTGCAGGTGAGCGAGTTGCAGCAATGATTCCGGAACGGATTGAGTGAGCAAGTTCAATCCGCCCACCGTTCTCGCAGTGATGTCGTGCCTGGTACCGTCGTGACCCCGTACGCCCAGTTGTACGAGTCGGCTTTTTTCCTCATTTCTCTCGGCATTGATCCCGTGCATCCGCAGCACTTTCGACGGACCGTCTGCGCCGATAGCCTTCGCGACGTCTTCATCCAGCAGAGTCACTGTCGAGCCCTCGTCGAACAGCGCGAAGATGTCCGCTTCGCCCCGTGGACCTACGACTTGAACCCTTCTCATCTTGAGTTTTACCGCACGGTCGGACGTGACCGATGCGGTAATAACGGCGTCCTCAGCCTGTGGAGCGCCGCCGGACCTCTCCTCGTGCAGCAACGTGTGGTGCAGCCGCTTACAACCCTGTGCGCCGCATCGTTTCGCCTTACAGTTGAATCTTCTGTGTCGACTCGATATGCACAGGAAACACAGCCCCTCTTTCCTGACTGTGTCCCATCTCTTTGGTACGCTCATTTTCTTGAAGGTGGCGCAGCGAGGCAGAGCGTGATCATTGGCACATATCGGGCACTTCATTGCTTCCTCGCGTACCTTCTTGGGTTGGCTGTGGCTCGGCGAACCCCTGCCCTCATCTGTCACCGCGAAGACTGGCCTTCTTGCTCTGGTTTCACTCTTGTTCGGAGGTTGACGCGGTGTTTCTCTCTTCGATGTCGTGCTGAATCCGTAGCGCAGTGCCCTGTCCGCTTCTCTCATTAAGAATTCAGAGAGAAGGACGACATCGGGCTCGTTCCTGAAGCGCGACGTCTCTTCTGCGTAGTCGTACCACTTGCTTTTCTCGTAGGGACTGAGTTTCTCTAGAATGTCTCTCGTGAGCAACGGGTTGAAAAGGTACCCGTGCCTCAGCCTCTTCAGGATAGCCACCATGTTCTGAATCTTCACGGCGAATTGGTTGAGTTCCGCCGCCGAACCTCCGAGCCTCGGTAGCCTCTTCAGGTCTTCCATCATGCGGTCCACCATAACTTCTGGACGTCCGAAGCATTGTTCTAGAGTCTTCATGATTTGTTCGGGCGGCGTAGCGACGCTCAGCAGTGGTGCCACGGCTTCCCTGGCTTCTCCCCGTAAGCAGTTCCTCAGCCGAGCTAAATTCTCGATCGGTTTCAGCTTGTAGAATGCAGTGGTGTCTTCCATTGCTGCCTTGAAGGATAACCATTCGGTGGGAGCCCCTGAGAATGTAGGCAGCTCCGTTGTGTGGCGCGTCTGGCGTTGATTCAGCAGCTTGTCTAACGTTTCAGCGAGATGTTCCACCCCGTTGGCCCTAGACGTGGGCGGTGTGGGTGAGCGTGGGCGGCGTTGTTCCGGCCACTCAAATCTCGTCCTTTGGCCTTCGCGTCTTCCTCCAGTTGGTGGCATGTCTTCTGGCTTCGGCGTCTCTCTCTCCTCTAACACGACCGGCTCTTGTCTAGCCTCTTCATGGTCGGGTCCTTGTTCGCTTAGCCAGGCTCGTACACGTTGCTCCACCTGTTCAGACGGCTCGTCGTCATCGGGGCTGCTTCCATCCTCTGCAGCGGCGACGTCGGCGACGAGTTTCTTCTTGATAAGTTCTGCTTCTATTTGCAGTTCCTTTTTACGGAGAGCGGCCAGCTTCTCTTCCGCCTCATATTGTATGCGTGCGACGACACTCGCTGTCGATCGACGCGACCTAATTGAAATAGCCTTCTTCCTGGCTAATGTTTGCACTTCCGGAGCTACAGGTGCCTTGCTAGTACCTGGTCTCGGTTTTAAAATTGTTTGAAGCAGATCTGCCCTTCCCTCGGTCGGCGGCGGCTGGCTCGTGGCGGCAGCAGACGGCGATCGTGGCGGATCTGGAAATCTTCGCGGTTGTTGTTGTTGTGGTTGGTTCTCCTCGGCCCCGCTCTGACTCCTTGTGATGACCATAGTTTAAGTTAAATGTTACGTTAAGTTAAATCCTCAAATCAAAAATTAATCTTCAAATATTCGTCTTCAAACTCCAAAAATCTTCAGAGTCTTCACGACTCTTCAAGAATCTTCGGTAGGTTTTTCAGGCGAAAAATCTGCGAATCATTGCTTCCCTCTTCCTTGGTGTTGTCTTGTATCTTCGAGTCCAATCTTCTAATCTGAGTCCGTCGATCCCCGGTGTTGAATTCCTTTCTTCCAAAATTCTATGTTCGGCTTGATAAATTTTCTTCAAAAAATTTTCTATGTCCTTGGCTCGATGAAATTATTCTATGTCCAGTGTTCAGTAAATTTTTCTAAGTCCAGTCTTCAATAAATTTTTCTATCTCCTTGGCTCAGTAAAATTTTTCTATGTCCGATGTTCAGTAAATTTTTCTATGTTCCGTCATCAATAAATTCTTCTAAGTGTCGTCTTGATTGTTTTCAACTGGTATTGGACTTCGAAAATTTCTTCAATCTTGTATCTCGGATCACACGCGACTAACTCACTAACTTGCAATCCGGATCGCAAGGACCACGCACTACTGTATGGGACTGTATTTTTCCACTAGGTTTTCACCGCCGGCTCTGATCAGACTCGAAGATAGCAAGGTTACACCGATTCGGGCAGAGCTGGGGCGTATAAAAAATAACACTGATTTGAGGAGAACATTTTACACGATAAGCCGTTAGCTTACCTGGCTCAGGGCAATGCCGTATAGGGAGCACAAATGTACTCTTCTAATTTCCATATAAGCTATCTCTCTCTTATTTCTCTATACGGCTATTTTTCCATAATTTTCCCTAATTTCCCTTTATCTCCCCTGAGCCAGGATAAGTGAAACGCATAACGTGAAATTCTTTATTTACCATAAAACAATACATAATCACACAGTTTACATAGATACTTAATAACACATAAGTTAAAGTTACAAGTATAAGAAAACCATATATTTTTCACCATTATAATCTAATTTTCTCTAAAACCATTTACATTTCTATTTACCTAAATGTTATTTACTTTAGCCACTAATTTTTCCTATGTACAACACTAATTTTCCAAGCGAAATAAGCTACGGTTAAGAAATTATAAAGAAAATAAACTCGTGACTTTAAAACAATTATTTACCACTATTCTAATGAATTTAACACTTATGTACAACACTTATATTCACTATTTTCACTCTTAAGAGTTTATGTACTATTTACTCACAGTTTTTAGAAACGTTTTAAAGCACTGATAAGCGTTCATTGTCTTTAAATTCACTTTAAAACACAGGCGAGGCCGCTGTCCTTAACAACTGTATTTTTTCGGGATAAAAAGTAGCCTAATGTTTTAATCAGAGCCCAAATTACTAACATACCAAATTTCATCAAAATCCGTTCAGTAGTTTTTCCGTGAAAAAGTAACAAACATCCATCCATCCATACATCCTCACAAACTTTTACATTGATATTAGTAGGATTGTCGAGTCCCGGGCCACCCGAGCGTTTATCAGATAATGTAATTATGTTCAGTACGGGACACCTCAGCTTTCTACGTAATTGAGTGCCCCCCTCCCCCCAGCTATTAGGCAAATCGAATCTCATCCGGAGAGGGTGGGCGATATGTGCTCGGGAGCCGGGATTCAATTTGCGCGGATATAAATAAAATGCTTCGTCACGTAGAGTATGATGGCTCAATTATGTAATTCAGGTGTTTGATTTTTAAGTGAATTTAAAAAAGGAGACGATTATTTGATACAAAGCTCTACCTGATTTGTAGCAACTTTATATTTATTAAAAACTTTTCCTTTTTCTCATATTAATAATCTGAAATTCAATGTCTTTAATACCTACTTACTGTTTATCATACTGACATATCTACTTGATTATAAAAAGCAAAAAATTTACTTAAATAAGAATGGACTTTAAGTTAATAAATTAAAATCTTTATTATATTATTTTTGTTTGATAAAATCTGAATTGAGAATACGGAGATTGCATAAATCTTATTAGATTTATGTTTTGTACAAATAATAAAGTAATTTTAAAATTACTTTATAACTTTTTAATAAAATTTTAATAACTATAGGATTATATATAATTATATAATTGCATATTGTATTCTTTTATATAGGTATTAGTAAATTATTAATATATTAAATAGATAATAAGACCTATAATTTACAAATAACAATATTTGTGGTATGCGATTCGTATTAATACTTTTTACCTTAGCTCCAAGATAGAGCCACATTACACCATCATAACAAACTTAGCAGACGTGAAAATTGACGCAAAGGGCATTCACCTTGCTCACCGATAAGCTCCAGTAAGGATTAAGGAGCAAACTATTTCTACCCAAGTAAATACATTTTTCAGAATTATATGATCCTGAAATCTAATTTCAGGATCAGATAAATGTACGTATGTTTTCTTAATATTTTCAGAATAGATTTAATTAATATTAATTTATACTTATGAATTAAAATTTTCAGTAGGTATCTAAATTTTTTTTTTCATATAATGTATTAGAAATTTTATACTTTCGCATCAAAGTACAAAAAGTTACTTGTTATTATTGCAAGTTATTTATTCAACGCCACGTTAATTCTAACAATAAAAATCGTTGGAAAATATCCCTCTCTTTTTTCCGCGTAATTCCGTCCCCCTCTGGCCGGCGTCAGTCAGCACGTCCGGGGCCCATAACGCCGTTTGATGGTCTGCTCTCCAATACTAGCGGGGCCGTTATAGAGCAAGATGTACGGCTGCGCTATGGGCGACGCCTATATTTCCTAAACATCTTTCCACGTTATAATATCGCACACCGTGGCCTTGTAAGTACGTAATCATTTTTCAACTCTTATCGTATCGCTTTTCGCATATTTTGTTTCGAGACGAGCGTCATATTCCATCTCGAAAATAATCTATGTAACTTTAGAATCTAATAAAATAGCAATAAAAATATGCACGGAGTCATTTTCGAGCAATTATAAGGCCGTCCGGGCAAGGTCACTCCCACTGAAAATATGCAACACGGCGCACGTTTCTGAGCGGATACGAATTCTATCAACAACCTATAGACGACAACCTTCTTTGTCTAGCGTCTCGGCGACGGGCGGCCGCAAGTGAGACAGAAATCTACAAGTTTAATGGGCTGTTACGCGAGAAAAAATCAGTTGGCATTCGCGAGCAGATCAGCAAGTGATAGTGGAACGGAATATTTGTGGTCTGTGAACGGTGTCTGCGAACTTCGTGACCTGTGACATAGTGAGTACCAGTAATTATCTCATAACTTGCACGCGTCATCTCTCAGAGCCTAGCGCTGTGGCACTGACTGCATGAGCGGGCCCCACCGGGTATGGCTATGTAATATTCATTTGTTTTTGCATAGCAGTTAACGTTCTCGCAAAGGAAATTTACAGTTTTACATTTAGCTGGACATGCACTTTCCTGTTCGAGCTTTAATTAAAGGTAGGTTAGTTGATTAGAGTGTATATTTGTACCGTTATAAAACAATATACTCATATGTAGAATGTGTTCATATTTTAATGAGTTGTTTTCAGATTGTGTTATACATTTTTAAGTCATTTTTTTACAAGATTTTGCATGTAAATTGTAAGTGCTTCAAACAATAAACAGCAAAGTATTTTGAAAATGTAGAGAGTAGAGAATACACAGTTATGTCTTCATTTATGAATTTCTAAATATTAGGTCGTTACATATTATGAAATTAGCGTTTTGTCTTACTGGCCACTTTGATCTCAAATATAATATGTACCTTCAAATAAATATTATTTAGGTAAGAAGTTCATTTTAGGGATCCGTACCCAAAGAGTAAAAACGGCATTCTATTGCTTAAATTCTGCTGTCCGTCTGCCTGTCACCAGGCTGTACCTATATCATGAACCAGCTATCCCGGTTCAATTGTCTAGCTATGTCTATCTATAGCTAGGTATAATTTTAATTGTCTAGCTAAACAATTAAAATTTTCACAAATGATGTATTTCTGATGCCGTTTTAATAACAACAGAATAAAATAAATATTCAAGTATGGCTCCCATACAGCAAAGCGTGGTTTTGTCGTTTTGTACGGAACCGTTCGTGCACGAGTACGACTCCCACTTGGCTGGTTTTTCATTATGGTGTTTTTTATTATCTGTGAAAACAAATTGTTTCAGGCAACATGTTGAAGGTATATAAATATAAGTAGCTAATGGTATCAACTTGTATGAAAAATAATTAATAATATTTTCGTTTACTAGCTGATATATTTTAAGTACTTAATTTAACTAGGTCTTAATCAGTGCTTGTATTCACTATATATGTATATTCATTTGATTATTTTTTTTTAAAAGTCCATGTGTATTGCATTTTAAATCAAACTTTGAGCTTTTGCCGAAATCCTTTACCAATCAGTTGTTACAGTAGCAATAAAATGACAAAGAAAATAAAAAATTGGACTTTAGTTTCTAAATTATTCCAAATAACAATCGAAGTTTGAGCTTTCCCTAAATTAGCATAAGAATAAGATGGAGTCACAATAATGTCATCAAGCACCGAGGCCTACCAATTTAATTTACATATTTCATTTATGCCAAGCCTCCTCTATTGTGTTCATTCTTTGAAATTTTTACACTTTCTATGATAATATTGTTCCCTTTATTTTTGAGGCAAACAGCCATAGATTTTTTTCGTAGCACTAGATAAGATTTGCACTACAGAAACGCGAAACACACATTAGATTTGTGAGATATAAATAAAATAACCTTGTAAAAGGTAGAAGCAAGATGTTTTCTCATAAATTATGAAAAACGTTACCAGTTTTCCAAACTTTTTTGACAAAATATTATTTCCTACAAAATATATTTACTATTTTATATTTTATTGTATTCTGGATCTTATGTTTGCAAACTCTACTTGGTAAAGTTAGATTACATAGTATATTAACTACCTATATAATAAAAATTAAGATTAACATTGTTCTAATATTCATTTTTACGTGGTAGAGCCATGCTTCGGCACGAATGGGCCGGCTCGACCGGAGAAATACCACGGGCTCACAGAAAACCGGCGTGAAACAGCGTTTGCGCTGTGTTTCGCCGAGTGAGTGAGTTTACCGGAGGCCCAATCCCCTACCCTATTCCCTTCCCTACCCTCCCCTATTACCCTATTCCCTCTTAAAAGGCCGGCAACGCACTTGCAGCTCTTCTGATGCTGCGAGTGTCCATGGGCGACGGAAGTTGCTTTCCATCAGGTGACCCGTTTGCTTGTTTGCCCCCATATTTCATTAAAAAAAAAAAAAAAAATTGTAATGCAATAAAATACTTGAACCTTTCAACGCTGATGTCCACACTTGACGTCTGCATCTATATACATCTATAAACCGGTACACATAAAGAACCAGTTCGGTCGCTGCACCGAAACCGGTGTAGGAAGGCCATGGTGTTCGATCCAGGTCGAATCACTAACGGTGATTGGTCATCGCTTGAGAACGTGTGATATGTATCTTTATATTGTCTACCTACGCTTCCTCTGTATAAGGAATTTATTTCCATTAAGAGCTTTTACTGTTTATTTGGAAATATCTAATTTAAATTATTATACATCTTTGTTTTATTGATGTTAATGTATTTAATGTATTTTCAATTTCTAGAGATCGCCCTGAGCTGTAGTCGAAATTCGCCCATACCTAATAATTCAAATAATTCTTAAGTTTGAACTATACAGGGTTCTTTTGCCTCTTAGAAAGAAAAATAAGTGGATATTGTGCCTGATTGACAAACGACAATGTGTAACAAAATTGTAAATATCAAACGCAAGGGTGTTAGTGTTTGTTGATGTTCTTTTTATTAATATTATATATTTTTAAGCACTGTCTAATAAATATAAGCTTTCTGCACATATTCCTAAATATAAACTTTAATTTTTAAATATCAAATTTCATATTCATGAAATGTTTTGCTTTCTTATTATTATAATACTTTTTATACTTACCTCTGCGTCCGTCAAACAAAGATTTTCCCGAAAATACATACCTTTTTCCATTCTACACAAAACAATATTTTATATGCAGGTTGTTTTGTCGGTTATCAAATAAAGTCGGTACCTTAAAAATTAATTATTAATTTCATTCATTCATTCAATAACATTTAATTATTATTTTTACTTACAACAATTATATGAATATTGTAATTAATCAAGTTTACTGCACAATAATTATTTTAAAATGTCCATAAACATTTCAATTCTACATGAGTAGTAATGAATAACATAAAATAAACATAAACTAATTCCATAATTAGTTGAAGTAATAAGATTAGTTATCTTCACATCGCTAGCTTATAAACATGCTAACAGGGAGTTAAATATAATCATAAATGTGAGCAAATTATGAACGAATCACTCATTATAAAAACAATTAAAATGTATTTTCATACCATAATTATTTAACTTTATGAGTTATTATAAATATTATAAATTAGTAGTCACAGTAAGCAGAACTAACTAATATACTTTTTCTTTCAATTAAAATGCGTATATAGAAATTGACTTGCATAGTAGCGGCCTTAACCTATTCTACCTTTCGTTTATTAAATTGTAGAATATTGCTCAGTATTACAAATCCGGCGATAAAAATTGGTTTAGAAAGTTTATTTAGGGTCTCCATTTTGATGCAAATGAAGTGAAACTGCCCACTGCACCCAAATGCGATGCACCCAGTTTGTGGGTGAATCAGTGCAGTGAGTGATGTGAGTGAATAGTGCAGGATGTGTGTGGGATAATCCTTAGTGATGAGCCTGGGATTGTGTCTTGTGGTGGGATCAGGAAGAGGTCCTAAAATGGTACCTATTATGCTTATTGAGATTTAGATTACTTATAAGTTATTTTATTGGAAGATGACTTATAATATATTCAGGAGGTACCTCCTTAAATTTGCACTAACAAAAATATTATGCCTATAGATTTTTGATTTTATTCTTTACTGTTATAATATTAATATTTTAACTCTTCATCTATGTAGGTCATTAATATAAATAAAATACCCATTTCATTTTGTAAATTCAACGTTAGGTAAGCATTATTGCTGTTGTTTCCACTAGTGTCCACTTACCTAAAAATTAACTTACTTATGATCGAAGGAAAAAAACTTTAGATTAAAATTTAAAAAAGGCATATGTAAAAGTAAATAAAACAATTTCAGGAATATTCAACCTTTATTCAAATAAATTGTACTTGTATCTCATAAGTATATTTTCCAAGCTGTAATGTTGATAATCTACGTTGATAATATTTTAAGATATATCATAATTCTCATGAGAGAATAATTATGCCCTATCTAAAAGTTTATGAATATTACCTAGTCACATTATCTTTTGCCTGTGGTAATCTAGGTATGTAGATTGTAGCTATTTTTAAAACTGGTTACATTTAAATGAAGATAACAAATATGCAGAGAAAAGCATGTATAGTTGGAAATTGAATATCTACCTAATTTAAACGTTATAAAATTTCAGAATGGCCATAAAAAGCGGTATAAAATAACTTGAAAATATTTTGCAATTAACAGGCAGGCCGATGAAAGCCAAAAGCGATTCGTTTGAATAATTTATTTCTTAAATTTCTGGGTTGTTAACTTTGGACATTACCGGCATAATCCAGGTGACTTCGGACCGCCCATATAGTGATGGATATATTATATAGATATTGAAAACTAATTATAATATGCTTATCCATTATATCGTACTTAATACTTATTAATAACAGACGTAGACCATAGTCTTGTTTTAATAGCAATGGTTTAATAAAAAGGACTTAAATTTTACTCTACATGTGTGGCAAATACATAATTAAAACATTACAATTATTGTTGAAAAGGTTAACTTCTTAGTTTATTACTTATAAATACTATTTAATATAGTAATATAGAAAGATGATGGTAGGTATTTTGTGTAATAATGGGTGGTAATAATAATAAAAAAGATAACTAATAGTAACTAGTGTCCTGTAATGGATATTATTATAAACATTTAAAATGTAGAGTCTTTAGACGGTTTACTATTATGGTTCGATTTATTTATAGTAAAAGTATTAACGTTAAAGTTAAAGTAACTTTAAAAAGGAATAAAATAAAACTAAGTTTCTTAAATACCAGTTTCAAATTTATCCATCATCCTGACTGCCACATTTTTCTTATTTTGGATATAAAACCAAAAAGCGAGGGTGGAATTTTGAGCATTTACCTAAGCTACCACGGATATAGAAACGAAATAAAATCTATATTTAGTTAATATTACTTTTGTATTTGTCACATACTTATTGTTATATCTATTTTTATAAATCCCACTAGCCTTTTTATGTCTCAGTAAAGATGTAGCTTAAAGAAGATTTGTTGTAAATAGCTTAGGAGAAGATTTTGTCTACGAATTAATTCTAAAGTAAAATATTATTATTTAGTTAGGTATTATGAGGCAATCTAATTCATAAAGCAGTTTGACCGGCATCATTATTTTTTCGTATTATAATAATATTATAATTTAATTTAAGGAACTGACATGTCATTGAAAATTATATTGTGGCAGTAATTTATCATTATAATACAAACAAATTATGAGAAACCTCTATCTGCTTATGAATTAGATTTCTTGATAGTACAATAACATACACGATACTTATTTAGTAGGTAGGGCCGAGGGCGTTCATTGCTCTCTCTGGAAGCAATTGGAATGCGTTATTTAATCTGAGCCAATTGTCTTAATTATGAATTATTGTCATATGAATGAAATAGAATATTTTAATGGGGTATCGCACCAAGATCGTTCCTATTTTTATCACTAACTAGCTATATTTCCTGCAGTTTCGCCCTCGTAAAATTAGGTTTTTAACTTTCATCCCCTAATTTTACCTCTTGGGGGTTGAATTTTGAACATCTACGTCATATGATATGGTCTCCATACAAAATTTTAACCCTTTTTTCACCCCCTTAAGATACAAATTTTTAAAAATCCTTTCTTAGCGGATGTCTACGTCATTAAAACTATCTGTATGTCAAATTTCAGCATAATCCGTTCAGTAGTTTCGGCTGTGTGTTGATAGATGTATCAGTCAGGTTTGCCTTTTATATATTTAGACTCGTTTTCAAAATTTAAACTAAGGGTCAGTTCACTCCGTGATCCACGACGCTATTGAAAATTTAACTTTGTTCACTACATAAAAATATATGTAGGGGTGTTTCCCTACAAGAATGTTGATGTTGATGTTGAATGTTCTTAAGTCCAAAATAAATCTGAACTCAAGGAATGACGACAGCAATGACCCGTTCAAAGTGTTTATTGTCATTAAAATATAGTTATGTTAACACAGTTTTATAACGTTCGAAAAGTGTACGGTCAGCGGTTATACTAAACAAGCGTTAATGTACGACTCCGCTCGTACATGCTGCCGAAACACAAAAAAAAGAGAAAAAATTAACAATGTAAATAAAATATGTTAAAAGTTATTAAGTTAAAAATATTTGTAAATAAAGTTAATAAAAGTAAAAAGTATAAAGTTAAATAAAAGTAAAAAGTTTAAAATTAAATAGTTAAATGTCCTATAAGTTCTCTACTATGGCGATGTCTGCCTGTTGACCATGCGTCGCGACCGCTGCGCCGCTACCCACGCCGCCGGGGACCCGTCCTCGGTGATGGAGTTCCGCACGCTCGCGCTCTGCATCTCCACGTCCTGCCGTTGGTCTGCGACTCTGTTCCCATGGAGACGCTTTTTTATTCCACGGAACAAGCAGACTAGGCCCAGAATTGTGCTGAGTAGGCCTATACATCCATAACTGGTGTAATGGTGCATGTAGTGCGATAAGTTGTGGATGTTCATGTTCTCCTGACTTTTCTTCACTGCCTCGATTTGACTCTGCAGGCTGTTGTAGTTGTAGGTATGTTTCTCAGGAGTAAAAGTAAAGTTCATGCTCTTCAGCAAGATGTTCGTCTCCGATTCCGGTATCTGTAGCTCTTGTAAGTTGTTGACATTTAACTCTGTGCGAAATGTTCTTGCAGAATGGATGATGACGTTGTCTCCTTTTAACATGCAGCCCGGCTCCATCCTCAGTATCCCAGTAGAAGTTAATGTTTTTGTCATAATGTTAGTGTCTGGGCAAAAAATGCGCACAGCACACTCCCGACAACAGGTGTACAGCCACGCGTGCCGGCCGTGTAACATGATCCAGTCGTCGCTGCAACCCGATGACACGGTGCCGCAGTTTGTTATGTTTCTATTGTTTATTACGTTCGCCTCACATAACGTTGATAGCTCCTTTGTTGTTTTATATATAGGTAGGTTGAGCCAACACAATAAATTGTTTTCGTTGAACGATATGCAGTTCTTATGCACATCGTTTTCTGTTATAGGCACAATCATGTCCCTTTTGAGGTTTATTGCTGAATACTCAGCTGTCGGTGTTATACGTAATGTAGTTTCGTTGTAGATCCTTGGTATAGGTATAACACGACTCAATTCGAAAGGCTCGGTGTTAATAAGAGGCAGCTTGACTTCGAAGATCAAAAAGTCCATCAGTCGTACATGCACTCTTGATAGTTTGTACATTTCTCGTATGCAGTTTTCTTGGCTGCTGAGGCAAGGTAGTGTTACGTCGACGGGAATTTGAGCCTTGATGATGTTTAGCTGGTTGATAAATTCCTCTGGCTGCAGCAAATGTATGTCCATGCGTCCACTGCGTACGTCCGTAACCAAATCTAAAAGTTGTTGTTGCAATCTTTGCAATTTATCCTCGATCAAGTTAGCTGTTAAAACGGTAGCCGTAATGTAGATGGATTTCGCATGCTCGTTGGTAATTAAGTTGTTGAGATGAGCCATTTGTTTGCTGATGCTGGCGAACTGATCTACCATAATTTCTTCGTTTCTCTTAATAATGTTGTACTCGCTCTCGATGATCGAAGTGTGTTGCTTGTACAAGCTTAACAGATGTTTCTCGTCTTCTTGTATTTTTTCGATGTCATCGTGGTATTGTGTAGCAAATCGTTCATCCAGTATTCCAAACAGAGAGTTAGCGACGTATCCCACTCCGTCTACTAATCCACGTTTAGCGCGTTTGCCATGTTCTGTTTTTAACAATGTGTTATAATGTTGTAGTTCATTAACTTCGTGTTGCAGCTGACTCGTCATCGTTTTGAAGGCGGGCTCGTCCTTGCACAAGTCGTTTAGTAGGTCGATGTGATATTGAATATGTTTTGTGGCGAGCCAGTATGTTGTTAAGTTATAGTAGATGATAATCTTCCATTCATCTTGTATGGTCCGCATGTTTGCCACCTTATCGAAATACAGAGGTTGATTAAGTGGTAAAAGCTTAATACTGCCGTCTGTGGTGGGCGTGTTGGTTTCTCCTCTTATCGGTGAGAGTAGAAACAGAACGCTAAGTAGCGTTAGCATAACGTTTCCTTTTATAAACCTTCTGGGCTTTTGTTTTTTATTGTTTTCATCCGCTTTTGTTTCAGGTTCCTGTTTTCGTTCTTGTTGCGGTGGCGGAGAGTCTCGTTCAATCGGAAGTAAAATCAATTTGTTGATGGGACGTTTGATGCTGTCATTGTTCTTTGTTTTCAGCGTGACCACGCGTACGTGACCATCATTCCCGGGGTGAGTTTGTGTAACTCTTCCCATTAGCCAACGAGCGGGAGGAATGTGATCTTCCTTGACAATGACGCAGTCACCGACTTGAATGTCCTTGCTAGCATAGTGCCATTTGCTTCTTGTTTGAAGAGTTTGTAGGTATTCCATTGACCATTTGTTCCAAAAGTCCTTGTGCATTTTTTCCACAAGCTTCCACCTTGTGCCCAAGCTAATGTCTTCTACCTCTTGTGACATGGGAGGGGCAAGAGTTTGGTCTCCTATCAGGAAGTGACCTGGTGTTAGGTACTCGAGATCTTCCGTGCTATCTGTTAAAGCTACTAAGGGCCTGGAGTTGAGGCAAGCCTCGATCTGAGTTAATAGAGTGGAAAACTCTTCATAAGTTAGCTTCTGTTCCCCAAGGACGCGTCTTAAGTGATGTTTCATGCGACGAACAGCAGCCTCCCATAGACCACCTGCGGTTGGCCAGGATGGAGCGTTGAAGTGCCACTCCACTCCGTGGTATATCAAGTTGTTTAATACTTCAGTGTTAAAGTATTGTTGTACAGCCTTTTCATGTTCGTGTTGTAAACTTCTTGCTGCGCCGACAAAATTTGTGCCACAGTCGCTGTACATGTGTCTTGGCGTTCCTCGGCGAGCACACAAACGCTTGAAAGCGGCTAAAAATGTTACAGAGCTCAAGTCAGAGACCAGCTCCAGGTGGATGGCCTTTGTAGCCATGCAAATAAAAATAGCGATGTAACCCTTTGATGTGGATATTCCCCTGCCTTTATTTGACTTCACATCGACTGGTCCAGCAAAATCTACTCCAGTGTTTGTGAACGGTCGTGATGGTGTGACTCGAGCTTGTGGCAGGTCTGCCATCAGTTGACTTCTGTTTGAGGCCTTGAAGCGTAAACACTTGATGCATCTTAAAAGTTGTCGTTTTACAGCGCTCATTCCCCCAATCATCCAGTATCTCGTTCGTATGTATGTTAACGTTAGCCTTGCTCCGCCGTGTAATGTTATATCGTGGGCCCATTCAATAATTAATGCACTCAACCTGTCGTTGTTAGGCAGTATGATGGGATATTTGCGTTGATAGTTTAAGTTGGAAAGTCCCAGTCGGCCTCCTACGCGCAAACTTCCTTCATCATCAATCCATGGATTGAGGCACAACAGCTGACTTTTCCGATGTACTCGATCCATATGTTTTAATTGTTCTATATCCCGTATGTAATATTTCGCTTGCACAGCCTTTATTATTATGTTGTGAGCGCTTCGTATTTCATTCAAGTTTAAATCCAATGTTAATTGTTTGTTGCGACGGTGTCGTAGGTTATGAATGAAACGAGACACCCAAGCTAAAATGCGAGTGATTCTCTCCATAGAGCTATAACGTTTTAGAAGTTCCTCAATAAATGTTGTTTCATTAATTATGTTAGTGACGAAGACCTTTTTCTTTTTCTCTTCCAGATGACATTTGTCTATTTCTATGGGTTGTTCTGTGATGGGTTCTTTCAACCATTTTGGGCCTTCCCACCAAAGAGAGTGCGTCAGAAGTTGAGATGGTAGAAGACCTCTGGATGCGCAGTCTGCGGCATTTTCTCCGGACTTCACGTGTCTCCAAGATGTCGATGGCATGATGCTCAGTATTTCGGCTACGCGGTTAGCAACGAATGCTTTCCACCGTCCAATGTCACCTTGTAGCCACCCTAATACGACCATTGAGTCAGTCCATCCATATAATTTTGTTGGTCTTGTCTGTATGTTTGTTGAGTCTATGACTTTTTTCATAAGTCTGGACAACAACAACGCACTGCATAATTCCAGTCGGGGCAGTGACGTATGTTTACGTAAAGGTGCTAACTTTGTTTTCCCGGCGATCAGCTGTATGACTGTTTGTCCGTTTGTGTCCAGGGATTTACAATATATGACGCAGCCGTATGCCAACTCCGACGCGTCACAGAATCCATGGAGTTCGATGGGCTTGTCTATGTCGCCTATCCATCGTGGAATTTTAATTTTGTTAATGTTGTGTAGATCTTGTCTCAATATATCCCATTCTTGATAAATATCTTGAGGAACGTTTTCGTCCCAGGATAAATTATTTTTCCACACCTTTTGGAATATAATTTTTCCCTTGATTGATATAGGAGACAACCAACCAAGGGGATCAAATATTTTTGAGAGATTTGACAATAGTGTTCGCTTTGTTACAGATCTGGACTTATCGCCCGCCAGTTTTTCGCACGCGAATGTAAACTGATCCGTGCGCGGGTTCCACGATAGTCCAAGTGTTTTGTTTGTTTCAGCATGTTTGAAGTCGTACATGTTTTGGTTAATTAAATCTTCCGAAAAATGTTGTAGGAGCTTGGCGTCGTTACTAGCCCACTTTCGTAACTTAAAGCCGCCACCGAGCAGAATATTGTATATTTGTTTTTGTTCTTGTATAGCATTTTCCAGGTTGTCATTGCCGCCCAAAAGGTCATTGACATACAGCTGTTTGAACTGCGTGATCGCCTGCGGTTTGGATGCACTTAGATCATGCTCATAGTCATGTTTCATCGGCAGCCTAACTTCATAACGTCCATCAGGCTGTCGGGTTGTTGTTTGTTGGTAGAGTATTTCACAATACTCTTCGGCTGACGTCATGTTTGCGTTGGTTGATGTTATTTCCTCCATCTCCCAGTATTGTGAAATTTCGCTGATGTTGTTAGTGACCGCATAGCAGTTGAAGTTTTTCATGTTGCCGACTAATACCCATCCTAATTTTGTCTGTTGTGCGATCGGAGTATTAGAAGGACCCCTCAAAATTCCATCCATTAATATTTCGGCAAAGATCTTGGCGTCTAATAGCACGTCGATCGGCTTCGAGATGTTATAGTCCGGATCCGCTAAGTTGATGTTTTGTATATGTGGCCAAGATGGCTTCTCGAACGTAAAGTTCGGTAAATTTCCAATTACTTTAGGCATTACTAAAGCATTTGTGATGAAGTTGTAGTCGTCGTAACGCGATGCGCAGACTAGTTGTACGGCTCCGTTGCTTTGTGTTGCGTTGGTACCAACCCCAAATACAGATGAGCTCTGGTTGCATCTCTGTAGTTGTAATCGTTGAGCAGCGGATTCCGTAATCAGGTTGATCTGCGATCCTTGGTCTAAAAGACATCTCATAGTGATGTAGCTTCCATCTCTGGCCTGTACCTTTAATTCGACTGTTGATAGTAATACTTCATCATAATATCCGGACACGTGATTTGATTTTCGGGGCAAAGTATTTGGAGCGGTCATTGTATTTTGCTGCGTTCGATTTGCGTCAGCCAACGCGTCGTGCAAAATTGTATGATGTGCATTGTTGCATATTTTGCACTTGTTTTTCGAAATGCAATTTTCTTTGTGATAAAACAAACAATTTTTGCATAATGTTAATGTTTTGATTGTATTTATTTTTGCATCCGGTGACATGTTCAAAAACCTTTGGCATGATATTAAGACGTGATTATTTTTCTTGCATAGTGGGCATATGCGTTCAGCGTACGACTTGTATGTTTTTGCGAATTTGAACCTTAAGTCGCGTATGTTATCTTTGTTCGTATGTTCATTTTCCTTTGCAGGTGTGGACCTTGGTTTGTTCTGCCGATTTTTCCTGTTCAATGGCTCCAATGCGGTGAATTTACTTTCGAGAATGGAAATTAATTCGTCGAAAGAAGGAAGATCGCGTTTGTTTGTTCTGGCATCCATGTATGCCGCGTATGTTTCAGAATCCATCTTCTCTGTGATAATGTGTACGAGTATGGGATCCCACGTTGACGTGTCGACGCCCAGGTTATGTATGGCATGAACGGTCTCCAGACTGACATCATGAAGTCGCTTGATCTCGTAGGCAGTATGTTTTTGCAGCGTCGGCTGGTTCATGAAGGTTTGCATGAGCTTTGTGAAAAGAAGTTGCTTGTTGTTGTATCGATGATTCAGAATCTCCCAGCAAGCGTCATAATTATCAGTCGAAATGTTCAAATGTTGGACGAGCCGCTCGGCCTCGCCCTTGAGTTTTCCCTTAAGGTGTTGCATCTTTTGGCATTTGTTAAGGGAAGGATTGTTATGTATAGCCTCCCGGTAGAGATCCGCGAAGGCTGGCCAATTGGCGTAGTTGCCAGTAAATACTGGTAGTTCAAGATGTGGTGTGGAATCTTGTTGATGTTTAACGTTGTTGAGCTTTCTGTGAAGACACGATTTTGTTTTCTCGTAAATCTCTTCGTGTTCACAGAAAACCTTTTCATATTTTTTGTCAGCCCCTTCCAACAAGTTGTCTATCTGCCAATGTAGTTGGTCGATGGCTCCCCAGCGGGATTGAAGCATCTGTAGTTTGTCTTCAATTTCCCAGCGTTCTGATAGCGAGCAGAAGTCAATGTTCTTAACTACTCGAGTCAAAGCTCGGAAGTTTGTTCGCTGCTGACTCAGTAGTTCATCGGTACGCGACGGCGATCCCTTGTTAGTTCCAGATGTTCCAGGTGTAGGCTCATCTGTGACTTCTATCTTCTCCGAGTTGTTGTCGTTTGTTGATTTAACAGCTGGAGTTGTTTGTTGAATCAGTTGAACTCCATTCTTGTAGAGTTGCTCCAGGTGTTGAAAGCGTTTAGTGGTGAAGTATTTGTCGGACTTGTCTTCCTCTAGCTGAAGCAGAGTGTTGTTCGACTGAAATTCTTCCCACAAGTTATTTAGAGTCTCCAATCTCGTTTGAAGATACTCTGATGTTTTTCGAGTTGGAGAATCCTTTTTGAAGTTGGTAATTATCCTCTCGACCGTGTTGATGACATGTTGTTGACGTTCCAGCAAAGCTTCCATGATGATGGCTATTTACTGTACGACGAAAAAGTTTAATGTTGTTGATGTTTACGATAGCTAGTTTAGCTACTCGTAGATGTTGACGTTGTTGTTCACGAAAGCTAGTTTAGCTTTTCGCGGATGTTGAAATGTTGTTCACGAAAGCTGGTTGAGCTTTTCGCGTATGTTGAAACTGTTTACGAAAGCTAGTTGAGCTTTTCGTAGATGTTGAAGATGTTTACGAAAGCTAGTTGAGCTTTTCGTAGATGTTGAAGTTATTCACGAAAGCTAGTAAGGCTTTTCGTGGATGTTGAAGATGTTCTTGATGTTCCCGAAAGCTTGTTGAGCTTTTCGTGGATGTTAAAATGTTCTTGATGTTTACGAAAGCTAGTTGAGCTTTTCGTGGATGTTTAAATGTTCCTCTCGTCCAATCGTCGAGCTTCCTGTGGACTTTGTTCCAGGTTCCAGTTCAAATCAGGGCTTTGGAAATGCGTCTATACTGTGATCGTAGAGCGCCTTCTCAATCCAACAGGTGAGACCCGCTTCTGGGAGGCCTGTCAGACCGATCGCAAATCACAGCACAAACACAACCCCCGCAGCACTGAGTTTCTCGAAGGACCAATATGTAGGGGTGTTTCCCTACAAGAATGTTGATGTTGATGTTGAATGTTCTTAAGTCCAAAATAAATCTGAACTCAAGGAATGACGACAGCAATGACCCGTTCAAAGTGTTTATTGTCATTAAAATATAGTTATGTTAACACAGTTTTATAACGTTCGAAAAGTGTACGGTCAGCGGTTATACTAAACAAGCGTTAATGTACGACTCCGCTCGTACAATATACATATTATTACATAAGGCATAGATGGCACATGACATTCCAACTCTTACAATTGAACACGTATCTACTTGTGCAATGAATAAAGTTATATTTTGAATGGCTCTCTTTTGAATATAACACTTCAAAATCGCTTAAAAATGCAGCGCCATATCGCGTATAGTTTTGGTGAGAATTGACCCTTAACACTTATAAAAAATTTTGCTTACATTTTAAAGTTTCTGAATTTAAATCTACCAAGATATATAGAAGAAAGAGGAAATACCCTACTTTATAAGAAAAGGGAAGCGATAAGATAAAATAGTAGATATTTTTAACTAGCATTAATTGCCTGCGGCTTCGCCCGCGTGAAATTAGGTTTTAAATTTTCATCCCCTGTTTTACGCCCTTAGGAGTTTAATTTTGTAAATCCCTCGATTTGGGTGCCTACATCATATGAGAAATACGTGTGCAAAATTTTAAATTTCTAGCCTTAAGGGTTTGTAAGTTGATACATCAGTCAATCAGCTTTGCCTTTTATATATAATTATTATAGGTTACCTTTAAGATAAAATAAAAATAAATAAAATAAAATATAATATACCGTACCGTACCGGAACATCTACCTAGGTATAAAAACTGTGACAGATAAATTGAAAATCTTACTTAGTGGACCGCATCGTGGAAATTTAATATGCTAAGGTATTTTTGTTACCTCTGAAAGGGTAAAAATCAATTTCTTGTCTCTATATAAACAGTCTCTTAACGATTTCCCTTAGGAAATCTTTACTTCAATAACCATGAAAGGTCTTTCAAAATAGAGATATTCGTAGGTGACGTTTTATCAAAAATTCTAAACAATGCAAAATTATCTGCTTAAAAATAACAAATTAATTTTACTTTATTTATTTGTATCTAGTTGGGTCAATAAGGATATCAAAGAGAAAATTAGTAGGCAAACGTAACGTTGGTTGAGACAAACAAATAAAAATGGCCACCCTAACAAGATTTTTTAACCTAGTTTGTCCCGTAAAACTTCCAAGTTCCTACAAGATAATCTCATAAGATATTCCGTGTCCAGTGAAATAAAGGACTTGTCGATAATCTGATGCAAATTGTTGGGGAAACTGCACCGCGCATGAGCAGTGTGTGTCGTAAACTGTAACTACACCCACCACCCATCACCCAACTTTCAACACCCATCTTCACCCACTTTCACCCACCCGGCTCTTTGTTTTAGGGGAACTGTAAGACCCCTTAATGCTCTTCTTGGTCAAAGGGTTTCGTTTGATCTCGCTTGATGAGTAAATAAATTAGGGGGGTCATTTTGTGGTAATTGCTTTGGTAAGTTAATGATTATTTCTTGATTAGAATTTACGATATACATACCTATATGTTAAAATATAGGTACTCCTCTCCTATATATCTACTCCTATATAAGTAGACATGGGAATGGTAGAGCGACAATTGAGTAGAGGATCTGCTCTACATTCTCTATAACATTGTTAACAGTTATTAGTGTAACTAAATGAAATGTATTTTGATTTGTCAAAATAGGTTCTATTAGAATACTGGCTTTTGCCCGCGGCTTCACCCGCATAAATACAGTATCCCATGGGAACACAAAAAGTAGTCTATATGTTATTCCATAGCTTAAACTACTACCACACCAAATTTTATCCAATCCGTTTATAAGATTTTTTTTTTGTGAAAGACTAACAAACATCCATACACCCATACCGACAAACTTTCGCGTTTCTAATATTAGTAAAGACATCTAAGCGTACATCTGGTATAACGTTAAGTAAGTGGTCGTGACTACATCCATACTAATACTAATATTATAAATGGGAAAGTGTGTATGTTTGTCCGTCTTTCAGCCAAAACGTATAAACCGATTTAAATGAAGTTTGGTACGCAGATAGTCTAGAGCCTGAGCAAGGACATAGGCTACTTTTTATTGCGGGAAAATGTACGGTTCCCGTAGGATACTTTATTTACAATTTCACGTAAAAACTACAAAAAAAATATAAAGTAGGTTCCCGTGGGTTACTTACTATATTTACGCGGGCAGAGCCACAGGCATCAGCTAGTCTAACTATAAGTAGGCAATAGGCAGCAAAGTTAGTATTTATAGGGTGTTGCGGTGTGAATACTGAACAGCGTGGCGGGTCTATCGTATCGATCTGATAACGACGTGAGAACTGCCTGCATTCATTAACTCGATGTTCCGTGTTTATTCGATTCCGTGTTCGTAGGAAACCGTATCAGCTTTAATCGAGTAATCAGAATCTCGGAATTTAGTATGCAGTGGGTTAGGGGAGAAAAATCAACCTAGCTATAGGACTTATCCTTTCGTTTTTTTTTCAGACCTGCAAAAATATTACAATAATTTCAACTCTATTAATGACAGTCTGAATAGCAGTTTAGTATGCGTTTAATATTCGCGTTGTTGGCAAATTATTGTCTCGGGTTGGAATCCCGGTTAGATGAATATTTTTGTGATTCTTTTAATTTTTTTATATATCATAAAAATAAGAGTTGTAATTAATCTATTTAAGAACAAAATCTAAAAAATAAATGTTTAACAAAATAAGAGAAGGCTATAAATTAATATTGTGTTTAGTTAAACTCATACATACATTATAATGACGAATAAAAGTCATAAAATCAATGTTAAGTATATTAACTGATAAAAAAGTAATAAAAAAACTAAAGTAATTCTACTCTATCAAAATAATATAATGTATTATGTATTTACTTACCTAGAAATCACATAAATAAAAATTATATTACTTCATGTTTAATAAGGCTACATTATTAGTAAGCAAAACGAAGATAACACAAAAATAAGAAATTATTGTGAAAGCGGAACAACAACGGCAACTTAAATATGCAAAGTGCTTATTTTAATTTAGATTAGTTTAAAAGTGTCAAAAAAAACTTTTAAACTAATCTCAGTACTAGCAAGCGGTGACGTCATAGACGCGTCATATTGAATAAAAATTTATGAAATTTGGTACAGTTTTAGATAGCGTATATGACGTATTTATGGCCTTATTAAATAATTTTGTAGGGGCTCCTCAGTCCGCCATACATGTAATGTTCTGTTATACATTATACACGTCATACTGTTATAATTATTACGACGCGACGTCACGTCCGTGATAGTGAGACTAGATATTTTTGCGAACTTTGAGTGCATTTAAAATCATAAATGGTATTTTAAATAAAACAAAAAGTTGTGTATTTGTATTATCTATATACACAAAAGCTGTAGGATAACAAAGTTTCAAGTGATTTTACATACCTAATTACCTAATACCCACTATAATATAATAGTTTACTAATTAGTAATTATTACCTATCCACCATCATATAATATTTGAAACCAAAACGATGTGAGTCTAAAATATGTAAATCTGTTATATAGATTTTCCTTTTGATAAAAAAATATTTACGAAAGTCGAAAACAAAAAACAAAGACTTTATTTCTGGACGCGATGCTATTGACCTCGTAGGCGTCGTTTTAAAGTAAAATAAAGAACTCTCCCATAAATAGCTATCGGCTTTCCCGATATGTAAATGAGTGAGGAAGAGACATCTGCTTAAAATAAAGTAATTCCTACGTTTTATGCTTTTTAGGGTTCCGTTGTATTAGGAACCCTTATAGTTTCACTCTGTTCATCTGTCTGCCATTGCTAACATCTGTAATTATGAATACAAATTCATGAAATTGAGTATAGGCATAGATTGCGTATTTACTTTACATTTGGTATCGCAAAATAAGAATAATTTTAAGTTTTAGGGTTTACCCATACATATGAAGTGGAATTTTTCATTCTATCCCATCGGGTAGGGTATCGACGAGTAGGTATTTTTAATTAAGGCTAGATTTCATTTATTATTTTTTATAAAGTAAACCATTTTCGAGTATTCGGCCACCAAAGTGGGTGACAAATTAGTTCACCCCTGGCATTTCTAAACTATAAAAACAGAAACTTGCTATTTTACAAGCTCCTAAAAACTATTTAGGAAAATCGGAAAATACCTTTTGAAGTGATTTGGTTATACGGTGAACTAGCGGAACCCTCCTAATACGTGTCCTCTTGGTTAGGTTTTTAGGTTACGAAAGTACAAGAAAAGTAATTATTATTATAGTAATTAGTATAAAAATCCTACTACTATAACGTTTGTGAGGATGGAAGAATGGATGGATGAATGGATGGATGAATGGATAGTTGGTTGTGATTCTTTTACACCGAAACAACTGAACGGATTTTTATGACATTTGGTTTAGTGGAGTTTAGGCTCTTCATTAAAAGATAGGCCACATTTTATCCCGAAAAAAAAAAGTATTCCCCTGAGATTACTGTAGGTATGTACGCAGGTGAAGCCGCGGGCAATTACTAGTAGTTCCATCAGTGACGAAGTCTGCTTCTCCTTCATAGGGAAGCCGAAGCCTCTATAATAGGTAGGGATTTCTATAAAGGCTTGCAAAAGGTAAGTGACAAGGGAAGCTGATAGGAATGGAGTTATAGGAAACTTTCGCCAGTGAGTTCCATGGTTCATGACTTTAAATAATAACTTTTATACCTACCTTAACGCGCATTTTAAAAGTCGAAACTAAAGCTACCTAATTAGTTAATTGAGGCTAACTATTCAAATTTCAAATCGTAAGTAACCTACCTACTACTACTATCACCTACTAGATACTAAATAATTTCTTTTTCTTTCAGCAAATGATACCTAGGTACATGAAGTTGAAATGTGTTATTTAACAGTCATACTTTGACTAAACTATGAAGTTAAATAATTTAATACTTAGGTACTTTAACAGTTCTTACTTGAGTGTGCTTATGAAAACTTTTAGGTAAAAAGAACAAGTCACAATTTTCAATAGCATCCGTGATACTGATAATATAAACGCGCGTAGCAACGCATCTTGTCTCCACAGCCAATTGTTGATTATTAGTAACTAATCCAACTCATATTCAATCAATACCCAAAACTTTACCCACACACCTCTGCCCGCTTCGCCCCTCGTCGCGCGACATTTAATGACACCCGTGCACCCGACCCTGCGCTCCATTATCGCCCCTAAACCCACCACATAGAGGCCACTGTTCCTCGAATACGCCCACCGTGTTATATAGCACCGAGGATCTATAAAAGTTACGTCTGTAATCTAACATAAAACTCGGGCCGTTTAGATGCGAACGCGGCTACGGACGACACATCTCAGTCGCTCCGTGTTTTTACCGAATTTGGACGAAAGTGGAACTAGGTTTTGTTCTAGGCTGTGTCAGTGCTGTCACGTGGTTCGGACGCGCGCCATACGCGCTGACGCGAGTGACGTAGCCGGCTCGAGACTGTGAGTAAATTCATAATTACCTTGAAACTATAGTATATAAATGAACTGCTAAGAGAGCATGCAACTCTCAACCCTCCTTTTATTAAACGTTATTTATATACATTTTTTAGGTTGAGAGTAAAATATTTGCGCTATGTAGAGTCTTGTTGCTAACTTAGTGCTTGGAAACTAATAAGTATAAGCTATATAAAGTGATTTGTTTATGTGTTAAAAATTTTTAGACGGCTTTTGTTAATATATAAAAATATATTTTCACAAACGTAATCTCCATAAAACAGGAAAATACATAACGTTACATACGAAGTTTCCGAACTAGTATATAACAAAGTTTAAGATTGATCTAAGCATGATAATTACTAATATTAAAGTTGTCTACGATAGCAGAAAGTTTAATACTATACATCTATGTGTATTTTAGGTGTTAAATTTAATAAAAAAAGCTTCAACTGATTAAAAGTATTCAAAGGTACGAACTTGAAGATGCATGAAATTCTTATTAAAGCTGACCCATTCAGTACCTTCATGATGATTTAAACTTCTATTATAAAATATGTGAAAGTTTGTAAGGATGAATAGAAATGGGTAGATGGATGTTTGTTACTCTTGAAAACTACTGAACTGATTTTTATGGTAGTAGTTTAGGCTCTGAAAAAGTATAGTTTTAGAATAGGAACTATATTTATGCGGTCGGAGCTGCGGGCTAAAGCATCTATTCTGTGGCTAAAGCTAGTTATATAATATAACTTTAGATATTAGCTACAAAATATATGAGCTTGGGCTATTAGAAAATAGGAAGTAGGAAAAGTAGAGGACATGTCGAGATGTAAATAATAATATTACAATAGCGTTAGATTAAATAATAAATAACTATATAATGCAAGGTGCTCTATAAAGAAACTCTACAAATACTTTCACTACACAAAACAGCTGTAATTCTTTGAACAATAATATTGTATATGCTTCCTTATATTTCATACTATGATTATTTTGTATATTATATTTTTAAACCACGTAAAATAACATTTATTTCAACAAAAAATCGAAATAGTTTTAATAGAGTACACCCAGCGCCATCTTTTAAAGCTATTTAAAACAACATTCCACATTCATTGATCTCCCGTCTCTTTTCAACATATACGATTATTCTATACACATCTCCCCCGATCGCCGCGTAATGAAATACGTACGATTGCATCATCACAACACAAACACAACTCTTTGACTCGGTAATACGGTTGCATTTTGAATGCAGTTCTATTCAAGTCGGATCTCAGTTATAGAAACATTTATCTTTCTATAGTGCTCTTTGTAACATAGTTGTCCCACTCACTCGAATGCCGCTATCTCTGTTTGATACACGTAGTTTTTTATGTAGATATCGCATTTAGTGCGAGATAAACAGATATCTCTTAGCTTTTACAGTTTGTTCAAGATGTTAGATCGCTGTGTTACCACCATTATGAAATAGGCGGGGCGTTGAGAAGTGGATTATTCTAAATCTCTCCTTTGGAATGCAGTGTTAAATATTTTTGGCTGTTATAATAATACTTATGTTATAAATTACTCGGATTAGGTAATGAAAAACATATTACTCCTTGAAGATTAATTTACACACTTGTGAGTTTTGTTTGATATCAAAAGTTAGGTATTTAATTTTCAGAACTCTACAAAATAAAAATAATAATATGATTAATATTTTAAAATATGATTGTCATTTTTATAGTACTCTCTTAATGATAGTAATTATAATAGCTTTTTATTAAAAATAAATAAATACATTTAACTGATAAATTTTTCATAAGACACTATTTGCTCTACTTTTCGAAATAAATAATTTATTGAGTTTTTTAAATATTATTGTTACAGTTTAGCCATGATTTTTAAAACTAATATGCAGGTTAACTTCATGATGTTTGAAAAAAATTAGTATCTACCTATCTTTTACTCTAAATATTTATGCACTATTACAATTAACATATTCTGCATTCAGTTTTCTAAATAAAAAACTGAATAGAAAATGGAATCAAAGAACCATAAAATATAGATATGAAGTTTGCAAAAAATGTTCACCTACGCGAGTGAGTGCTCAGTGAGCAAAATGCCGCCCGCCCATACCTGATGGTACAAATTGCTGGCTCCTCCAATGGTCTCCTGTTCACTCTTTTCATTCATATTATTGGCACAGGTAGAGAACGAATGTGGAGCCATCTACAGAAACCTTGCACTTAACAGGTTATGATTTTGCGATTTACAAAGGTTTTTGTGGCAAAGGCAAAATGCTCATAGTGCCCACTCGAGGGTTAAAAGCTTCGTTGTAACTTTCTTTATTATTCTTAATTATGTAAATATAAATTATATAACTATATAGTACCCACATAGCTCCTTTATGAAAATACTTTTGTGTAGGGAATTTCATGGTATAATAATTGTTGTCATTATATTCCCTTTTATGGAATATTAAAAAGAAAGGATAATAGTGTCTAGCTTCTATGTAAATGATCTTCTGTGAGTCGCCTGGAATGAATGAAGTGCTACTTTCATTAGTATTCAGTACACCACAGTCTATAAATTGTTCGCATAATTTTATCTTTTCATTTACTGGAAGTGTTAAGTCGAAAAATGTAGCTCGATACTTCTAACTTGGTACGTAATATCACAGATTAAAGAGGAATAGGAAGCTTCATAGTTTTGATTGCAGTACTAAAAGCATACGGTGTGTCCACGATTGTGCGGAGAAACTGTTGGCCGGAACGATTTGAAACGTTCTATGTAAGCTATTTGTACTATTGTATATCGCTTTAAGCGGTAAGGTCGTCATTTTTCACATTATAATTTTAATTTTATGTTATGATTACCGATGACTGTATTTTATTTTTGTGCAAATAAATATTTTTTTAGTTATTTATTTATTTATATGACTAGTCAGTGAACTCGTGGAAACAAAGTAGAGTACAAAATTAAATATAGTTCATTACTAACGGCAACTCACTCGAGACTGTCGTTACTCACTTGAGTAACGACAGTCTTAGGGTCAGTTCACACTGAGACGATACGCGGCGCCCGAAGTATTTTAAGATAGGTAGCTATTCATAGTAGGCAAGCGGATTTATTTTTTTATTGCATAAATGAATAGTACTCTTAAATATGAGTAACTTCTCAGAAGAAACCGTATATCAAAAGTCAATATTTTCAAAGGTACAGCAATTTCGCGAGTCTCGTAAAAACGCTCCATACTAAACTTAACCTACAAGTGACGTCACTTGTAGGTTAAGGTGTATGAAGTATACGGCCGCAGGAATATATTTGTAAATATATCCGATATATGTGCGTTTAAATTCATACTTAATGAATATTTTTGTATATGATGTAAGTGAACTAATGAAGTAGGTTTTGTTTACCAATTTCGCAAAAAATAATTTTTTGGTACTTTTGAAATGTATTTAATTAGTAAACTACACATACAATAGGTAATATATATTTTTTACATTTACCAAGTAGTAATGCCTCAATATTTCTGAATATATTAATGAAACTTCATATTTCAGATGCACATGCGCTGTGCAGCGTGGTGCTACTTTTTACATTCAGACTCTTGCAATGAAACGTGTATCTTCTTGATTAAACTAGAGCAGAAGCCATTTATGTCATGGGATAATCATCCCAACTTACCTGTCCGGTAGTTGTGGTATAGTATACGGGTATGCGACCCCGGCTTCCCTAGCTATTACTGTCCTATCCCTTGCCCTCCTGGGCGCTAATATCCTACATTCCCTATTTCCCACTCTAACTTACCAATCTTCCTTTCCACACCACCTATCCTTCCCTTTCCCTATTCCTACCCTCTCCACCAATCCGTGGAAACGCAATGGATAACCAAAAATAATTTAATTATCCAAAATGGCGGCGATGTGGTTCGCCACCCATCACGTCTCCGTTTCTCGCGGAGGCGAAAAGCGGACCATGGAGAGACGCTTGGCTACGTTGAATGTAAGAGGAGGAATGGATGGTAAAAATGAAAGTGGACGAAGCGAAAGAAGTATGTAAGGATCGTAGCAAGTGGAAAGAAGTGGTCTCTGCCTACCCCTACGGGAAAAAGGCGTGATTATATGTATGTATGTATGTAGAAGCCTTTGAAGAGCAGAAGCTTTTGAAGAGCAGAAGCCTTTGAAAATGGTAAAAAGTGAAAAAAAAAAACTCATTGGAAAAGAAAGAAAATATAAAAAAAAAAAAAAAAAGAAACATTATTTACGGGCGATTTGAGGACGGGAAGTATAAGGGGGTGAGTTTATAAGGGTAAAAAATTATTTATCTCGATTTCTACACAACTACAAGTCCTATGGAAAAAAATCAAATGGCAAAGTTGTAGGTAATAAAAATATACACAACTTTTGTATTTACACTTTATTGCTAAGAGATGGCCCCATGAGAGTTTCTTACGCCGGTTCTTCTCGCCGGGTTAGTTCCCGAACCGGTGGTAGGCATCAAGTAGGGACAATTCTTTAAGCGTTACTTTGTAACTAATATGGAAATTAAACTTTGATTTGTTTTGATTTGTTTTGATTCACATAAACTCAAAATTTATGTGAAAAATTCAAATAACCAAGTTTTTAGGTTTTGCTGAAATCCTCCCGAAATTTGCTGAAAACTTACCTTTTTATGTCCCAAATACACTGTATTTTTTTTATTTAAAAAAATTCACCTTATTTTTACTTAATATCGAAAAATTAACCCTAATTTTCAATCGTAAATTCTCGCATCAAAATATCACCTTTTTTTAAAAAGTTCTTTGGCTTTAAAACTCACCCTTATAATTCCCGACCTCAAATCACCCGTAAATTATGTTTCCTTTTGCCATATTCTCTTCCTTTTCCAATGGGTTTCACCCTACTATATTTTTTTTGGTTTAAAATTATCGGCACTGGTCTATGATGAAAAAAGTTGCATTTTAAATAGCTGCCTTAAAATACAGCGCCTCGTCCTATATCGTTTCGGTGTGAATTAACCCTTAAGATAGTCTTGTCTCATAGACAAGTTTGTCTTAAGTCTTAAACGGAACCTTATATCGGCCTTTGTCAGCCGTGCTCCATTTAGGTCCATTGTTTAAGATCTCGGGTTACACATTGATAGTAATCTCGACTGGCACACCCAGATTGCCAATATTACTCGAAACGTTACCGATTCCCTGCATACCCTATATCGCCTTCCAAAGTTTTTGCCTCCAAATATAAATATGTTGTTGGTCCAGTCTCTAATATTAATAATAATAACTCCCCACACCGATTTCAGTGACGGTGGCAGGTTTTATTGAAACCAGGCCGGTTACGCAGGAGTAATTTTATAGTGCCCAAGTGAGTGCATAGTACACAAGAGCACTCTCTCTTCCTTTACTCTCATAATCCAGTGGGACGGATAACCGACACGACTGACGAAAGATCAGGCGTAGGTTCGACATTTTACATGCCCATCCGACGCATGGATTATTTTTCTTGTCAGACAATCAGGTGTTCAGTCTGCATTGTCCTAATCACACTTGGAAACAACATTTTTTGTTGTTCCAATGCGGGAATCAAACCCACGATCTTCGAGTCGAGAGTCAAGCTAACCACTAGACCTCGGAGGCTGTCTCTAATATTAACAATACTAGATTACAGTGATGTATGTTGCTTTGACTTCAGTGTAGAACTCCTGAACAAACCAGACCGTCTCTTAAATAATATTGCATTAGGTTTGTATTTAATCTTCGCGAGTACCTATGACTATATCTCTCACTATCAGTCTAAGCTGTAGTGGCTACAAATTCGCCAACGTCGTTCGCTCCGGGCATTGTGTATGATGTATTTCCTCCTCCACTCTCCTAGTGCTCTTCTTTATTTAACTCCACACTTTAAATTCCTTTGAAGTTCCCACAATAAACACCTTCGCTCCACTAATAACTTGCTTCTCCTGTATCCTCCACATAATTCCAGTCTTGTCCATTCCTCCTTTACATATTAAATTTATCCTCTTTTGAAACACGCTCCCCCAGGAAATAAGGATGTCCCAATCTAAAACAATCTTTAAACACAGAGTTCGCCAATTATATCTAAAATTATTAGCGGAATAAAGTTTATTTTCTTCTTGTTTAATTTGAAACCGTCGACAGTTACAGACTTATTATCATTACTTGAAATAGATATCTATACTAATATTATAAATGCGAAAGCGTGTCTGTCTGTCTGTCTGTCTGTTACCTCTTCACGTTTTAACCGCTGAATCAATTTTGATGAAATTTGGTACAGACATACTTGGAGTCCTGGAAAAGGACATACTACTTTTTATCCCGAAAAATTACAGTGTGAGGGACACTGTAGCTATCTATGATAACTGCTAATGTGTATATTATATGTATTATGTTGTATATATTATAATTTGTAAGTTTAAGTGCGATTATGTATAATTAAGTAAATATGTATCTATGTAGATAAATTGATATATTACATAGTAATACATCTATAATATTCAGTTTACCAATTGCTTTATTGTTATTATACCTGCTTATTATAAGAAATGCGCTTCCTTAAGCCTATTTCTGCATCATCCTGAGGTTGGCAGGTAAATAATGCCACAAGGCCTTAAGCCCGGCTTTGTACAATTGTTGCAAGTGTTAAAAATAAATAAATATAAAATGAACCACAATTTTGTCTATGAGAGGTTTTTCTTAACCTATGCGCATCTTCATATTTTATTTTGTAAAGCAATAGTTTGTCTTGAGACTATCGTTACTCAAGTGAGCGCTCGCCCTTAAACTTAACCTAATCTATTACTACGGGATGTGGTGGCCTCTGTCTGCCCCTATTTGGAAACGGGGCGAAATGTACCCACGTTTTCATTTAAGCTGCAAATTTTTGTATTACTCAATAAGACATATCCTAATACTAATATTATTTACTACTTAGGTATAGTATTCTAATTAATGTCTGTTCTTCTAAATCGAGAAACGCAAATTCTTAAGCTCTAAAGGTCACACTTTTCTCCTCTTTATCTCTAAGTAGAAACATAGAATAATTAATTTGTACAGTCAGCTAAGTACTAATCTTATAGTTTAAACGAGACAACCTTGTTTGAATACCATCGGTTTTATAATTTAAGTCAATCCTTTGAAACGAGATATTTTTATTTCCTCATGCAGATTGCTCGTACTAATAAGAAAACACAATATATATGCGTAGTAGTCTTACATTATAATACATGGTCACGCATATATCCCAATAGGGTTGGGTAGTAGTAAGTTGAGGCCACAGAGTAAGTCTGTAGGTTCTCACTCCTGAGTCTTGTGGGATCCTTGCGTCACGGGTAGCTAAAAAAGACTATTATTGCTGTGTTCGCGGACATGAACCACTTACTTCAGCATACTAAATACAAAGATTATACAGAATATACAGGCTGTTTGGGAGAACGTAGTCAATCCTATATATAGATCGGAGAGTAAAGCAAAATCATTTGAACACTCCCATGGTTAATATTGGACTTTAAAATTACCGCTACCATAGAATGAAAATTATTCACAAAAATAATTAAAGCCTGCATAAAGACATTAGATAAAAAATACTTGATTTTTTTACATTTTGTATATTCTCTGTGATATCTGAAAAACGTCTTCCAAACGAAAACTGTGACGTTGTTTTTTTGGGTCCACTTATCTTCTGGCTGGTTTTTAGGCAAGTTTATTATATAATTATATGATTATTATTGTTCATTCTAAGGACTCAGTAACATCAAAATGCATTATATTAAGATGATATAGTTGTTTTGTAAGTAAGACAGTCAATAAAAGAATAAAAAAATATTTTACCAGTTACAATTGTGCTTAGGGTAGTTAATTATACTTCTGTTATTATGAGGGAAATAATATAAATTGGCGATTGAAACCATTTTTTTGTTTTATTATAACCCAAACAGGTCAGGTCACCGACTTTTGAAAAAATACAAAATGGTGTTTATCTAAGACTAGATGTTTCCCGTGACTTCGTGCATACAAAAGTAAATTACGCAGAAACCGTACATTTTTCCGCCATAAAAGTAACCTATGTCCTTCCCCATCGTCTACTCTACGTCTGTGCCAAATTTCATCAAAATCGGTCCAGTAGTTTCGGAGTCTATTCAATGCAAACAAACACAGTTTTCCTCCAAGGTCCAGGTCCAAGAGGGGCATATCACCAAATTTAGAGGGGCATCTAAATTTCATGGATTAACTATTTTCTGCCTAACATACCTACTGTATATCAGTTATATCTCAAATTTTTATTTTTATCGCTGCTGTTGTGTGATTATCTTTTCATATAAGAATTATAGTAATCATTACGATTCTGATAAGAATAATGTTATGTTCTTATAATTGTAAGCCAATTATGAATGTTACTTGTTACAAAATTACCATCATTCATACAGCTACACTGCAGTAGTCTATGTATAATAATAATAACTCCCCACACCGATTTCGGTGACGGTGGCCGGTTTTATTGAAACCAGGCCAGTTACGCAGGAGTAATTTTATAGTGCCCAAGTGTGTGCGCAGTACACAAGAGCACTCTCTCTTCCTTTACTCTCGTAACCCAGTGGGACGGATGACCGACACGACTGGCGAGAGGTCAGGCGCAGGTCCGACTTTTTACATGCCCATCCGACGCATGGATCATCTTTCTTGTCAGACAATCAGGTGATCAGCCTGCATTGTCCTTACCAAACTTGGAAACAACATTTTTTGTTGTTCCAATGCGGGAATCGAACCCACGACCTCCCGAGTCGAGAGCCAATGCTCGAACCACTAGACCACGGAGGCTGTACGTAAATATTATACTCAAGAGAACTCTTCTCGGAGTTTTGATCTCGATTTGAAACAATTACTTTAAATATACCTAACTTATAAATAATAAAATTAAGTTCGCCATACATTGTGTACAAAAGTTAAATAAATAAATAACTACACAATGCATAATATAAAAATATGGAAGGCTACGGATTATTTTTATAATATTATCTCTTTAGATTTAGGTATTTAAATGTAACGATAAGGCTAGGACGTTATAATATTTAAAGAACCTAAATTTGTCATTTGTTTTCTGTAACTTTTACATAAAGTTAGGATCACATTGTTTTACAAAAAATAACTTTTTTGCCTTAGTAACACTTAATTTTCATACAAAAATGATTTTTTTTAATTTGTATGGATCAAGACATAATTTCTAAAGTCGAAACTTTTGTTTATATATGTCATTAAAAAAAAACAATTGAATTTGTATATGAAATAAAATATGTCATGTGTTTGAATAGGATTTTCTATTTTTTTCGTTTGTCTAATATATAGAATTACTATTTTCATTTTTATATTATATATACCTATTATCTTTTTAGTCCATATCCAAGACTCCATCGTCACTGTTGTAACAACAATTAAATAAACAAGCTTTTTTATATTTTAGAAATGTAAAATTGATGAGAAAAGGTCTTTCACCTAAAGTGGCATAGATGATGGATAGTGAATCACAGGAACTGATTTTTTTGCGGGATTTATTCAGGCTAGTAGCCTTTCAGCATACTTAATTTTAATTAAATGCTTTTAATTCACGTAAGTAGTAAGAGTAACCAACAAACATTTGCCTATCTACAAATCCACACATCTGCACAAACATAGTTATCTAATATTTTAAAGGTATAGAAATAAATAATAATATAATATATTTTTTTTTAATAATTAATAATTTGTTTATTTTCAATCGCATACATATTAGGGTTTACAGATTAGGAGAACATAATAATACAGGGGGTCTAAAAAGGCCACTTTAGGTGAACATTAGATGAATCATATGCAATTCACATTATGTGCGCCATTTTACGCATTTCTATTGAAAACTGTCAAAATTGATGTTTTAACTGTCAAAATGTATGAAACATAATGTGAAACACCTAAAGTGGCCTTTTTAGACACCCAGTTTATGTAATTATTCAGTAGTTAGCGTTGGGAGCTGTACTAGTATAATCTGTGACATAGCTCCCAGATATGCAGTATATTTTATTTAGCATTACCTAATTGCTCGCGACTTCGCCCGAGTGAAATTAGATTCTACACTTTTATCCCCTATTTTACCCACCAAGGGTCTGAATTTTAGAAGACGTTGAAACACGTAATTTATTATTTTTTCCGTACTCAATTCATACGAAATTCCATGCAAATATGTCCAAGGAATAAAATTTTTACTAAAATTTTTATAAAAATCATTCCTTAGCCTAACTACGTCATATGAGAAATACGTGTGTAAAATTTAATCCCACCGAAAACATTCTGTAAAAAACTAGCCAAGTCTCGATGGAGCTGCTTGTTTATCTCTAAAAAGTAATGAAATCTAGACAAAATCGTGCCAAGTCTAAGGTTCCTTACTGCGGTTTCTTTATTATTATAGTTAATGTTGAGTGACTTGGCCGTTGAAGGGTACACAAGGGTAGTTACAAATGTAAACAAAATTGACTTGTACCCACTAAATTATAAAGAATGTTCAACGGCCAAGTCACACAACATTAACTATAATAATAAAGAAACCGCAGTAAGGAACCTTAGACTTGGCACGATTTTTCTAGATTTCATTACTTTTTAGAGATAAACAAGCAGCTCCATCGAGACTTGGCTAGTTTTTTACAGAATGTTTTTGGTGGGATTTCACTTCTTTTTATAGAAACGTGGGCATATTGATTTATTTTCCTAGATTTTAGTATAATTTGTTTATTTAATTTTACACAAATTATTGTTAATATTGTCGAGTAGAATAAAGTTCGAGTAGAATAAAGGGGCCAGAAAATGCGGCGAAATTGTTCCAGTAAAGAATGGTACGGCAGTGTTTGCTTCGCGCTCGACTTGGCGGGGGCAGTGCCGTGCCCCCAGATCGACATTCTGGTCTTATCTAGAGGTTCTCAAATAGGGGCCTGAAAATGCGGCGAAATGGTTCCAGTAAAGAATGGTACGGCAGTGTTTGCTTCGCGCTCGACTTGGCAGGGGCACTACCGTGCCCCCAGATCGATTATCCTAGTTTTTATAGTTTTCCCTTTATGTGGCCATTAAACCCCAACTCTGTACCAAATTTCAGTTCTCTAAATTTGTGAGAAGTACTAGTTCTATTTTGATGATCATGAGTGAGTGAGTGAGTGAGTGTCGTAAATGCGAAACTTTGCTTTCGCTTAACTTCGGAACTAAATGACCTACAGACTTGAAATTTTGGATTTTAAGTATGTGATTATAGCTTATTGGATGACGAAAATTTCTGCGTTCTGGTCTTATCCAGAGGTTCTCAAATAGGGGCCTGAAAATGCGGCGAAATGGTTCCAGTAAAGGATAGTACGGCAGTGTTTGCTTCGCGCTCGACTTGGCGGGGGCACTGCCGTGCCCCCAGAAATTGGGTTTGTCAGGCCAAACTTTGGCCTGTGCGTTGATACATTAGTCAATCAGCTTTGCCTTTTATATATTATATATAATTAATTAAATAAGTATAGAAGTATATACTTATTTAATTAATTAAATAAATTATATATAATAATATAAAAAAGATAATACTATGAATTATTAACGAATTCGAGCCACTGGGGTACCATGACTATTAAGAGTAAATAACTTAATATATTCAGTGTCTTATTAGACCACTTAGCTAATGGAATTATCATAGTGGTCTATCAGAGATTCAAGTTATATTACTTTAATCAATGAGACGTGAATTATTGAAATTATTTCCGAGGCAATATTTCAATGTGACGTTTTCATCCTGAAAATAAATATTATTTAAGTATTAAGTTTGAAAATCTTAAGCCCAGTTAAAATATTACTAAATATTGAGATATATTATAATATAACTCAATATTTTGTAAATTAAAAATAATAGGAGACAGCGTCAAATACTCGATTATCTAAGGTCTACGAAATTTTACTTTAGTTCTAATTTCCTCCGTAATGCTCTTGGCGGCGCTGCAAGAATATTTATGATATTATTTTCTTTAACTTATCTGATAATATTGTTTAGATTTGGATAATTTAGTAGCACCATAATCCTCTATTATAATTTAAAATTATAAATTTAATAATTAGCTTATAATAAATGTCTAATTGTACATTTTTTAGTTAGAATTTACTATATCAATTTATTTTAAAAATACTGTTGTAATATTTTAGCAACAATATATTATATATTGTATAATCGTTTTTAATATTTTGCATTGTAGTTAGTGCTATATTTATAAATTTTTAAACCTAGCAAATACATGGAGCATGTTTTCATGATCAGCGCCATCTGTTGTCGAGTGGCGGAACTTAAATGAACGCACCCACACATACACACGTGATGTTTTGGGTTCTCTCACACAATGGTAATTGTAAGCTCTATTTTTATAACTTTCGATACCTATATATTATATATTTTTATATGAGCTTCCACATTCTAGTTTCTACCTTTAAAATGTATTACCTAAGTATGTCCAGTTTCACTAGGTAGTAAATAATGTTGGTTTTTGTAAGTATATTGAAAATACTATTTTATCTTATTATTATCTTTAGATAGTAATAAAATGAATCCGCTTCCGCTGTCAGTTCGCTTAGATATTTTAATCTACTCAACGTATTTTAATACAGATTTCGGCAATAGACGGAGTGATTTAAGAGGTAGGTTTATAATATTATTATTATATAAAATTGCACCAGTGCGAAGCCGGGGCGGGTCGTTAGGTAATAATAAGATTATTATAAATAAGTACCTAGGTAGTTAATTATTTAAAAATATTTGTTTTGTAAAATATGTAGCTTATATATTTTACAAAACAATTATATTTTTCTTAAGTAAGGTAATATTTTTTTCTAACCAAGCAATAATTTACTTTACAAAGCATTACGTATAATAATATTTTTAATTGGTGTGAATAATAGGGAATATGCACGTATTTTTTTTATTTATTTATATAGATCTATCTTGTTTGGTAAACCGTATGGTAAAATCAGTTTTTTGATATCATTAAAAATAACGAAGATATGAACGTTTAAAGTGGTCTATTAGACAGAGAGATCCGACGTGTATCGTGACGTCACATAACACGACTTTCATAGAAAGTTCATACTAAATTTCGTTTTGCTAGAAAGAGATAGATTACAAACTTTGACCGCTCATATCTTGCTCATTTATCAACAGATATTGAAAATTTTCTCGCCATTTTCTTTATTTTTCTGTCTAGTATCATATTATTATATTTTAAGCTATTTTTATATTTTATGCATATTCCCTATTATGAAATTAAGCTGTTAACTCATTAAATATATTGACTTTTTTCTCATAACTAATAGTTAATTCTTTATATTTAGTTTCTAGGTTCTTTTTTATATATAATTGAATTTTCATCCACAATTTATTTATCAGATTTTTTTTTTGAGTTTAGAATAGGTTATTGTTTTTTGTCCTATTATATTATACAGATATTCATCGATCAAGTATTATGCTTCATGAGAAAAACATCACAATATTATACATACATAGATTTTTTGCGAAACTCATTAAGTAGGTACCTTATTCTTACCTACTTACTTACCAATATTACTATTAGGTATGTGGCAATTCTTATAGCTTATCATTTGGTAGATTACCTGAACTTGCATAGGTATTAGGTACTAGGTACTAACTAGTAGGTAAGTACACTATATTAACAGGGTAACTGGCGGTCATACTAATATTATACTTAGATACCTACTTTTTTACCAGTTATTTCAGTATAATATATATGAAAACATTTATTGCTTTTAAATATTTAATTATTCATAGAAAATATTTTAATTAAGAAATAAAATACACCAATTAGATTTTAATTCAAAGATAAAGTTAATTTTATTCAATAAAAACTATTTTAAAAGAAATGTTCTACTTAGGGAATAATATGGTACAAACTTAAAATTAAATGTACCTAAGGTTATGTCACATGGGGAATTGTACCATGGAACAGTTAGCCATGGCGACCAAAAATAAAATAAAGTTAAATGTAGGCATAATTGCATCTGGATAAACTGCAAAGGGCGGGGTAAACATTGTGATATTTAACATAATTTAACTAATATTTACCTATATAAAATACGATCAATACTTTATGGATTAGCTCCACTTCTTTACAAATCTGAATCAAAATAATTATGGGAAATTAAACGAGAATGAAAATTGTGCAACCTAATAGAATGTTGGTCAACACATTTTTAAATAGCCGTTCAGATACGCCCAATTACCAGATAGCTATCTATTAAATCCTACTAGTATTATAAATGTGAAACTTTGTGAGGATGGATGGATGGATGTATGGATGGATGTTTGTTACTCTTTCACGCAAAAACTACTTAACGGATTTTGATGAAATTTGGTATGATAGTAGTTAAGGCTCTAGATCAAAACATAGGCTACTTTTTATCCTGAAAAAGTAGTGTTCCTTTTTGATACTTTATATGTGTATTTACGCGAGATGAGCCGCGGGCGACAGCTAGTCTTCAATAATTTACTAATAAATTCGACTCAATGTTGAGCTTATAGCACTGAATTTCAGTCAGTTAAATCATTACAGAGCTCTTACAAATGTCTATTATTTTAACTTTTTAGGTACAGTTATTTTACTATACAAATCGCATAACAAACGAGATCTCAAAAAAGTGTGTCATATTGTCTACAATAACAATAATTATTGTCTACAAAAGAGGTCCGTTTTAATTTTTTATCTAAGCCACATTATTTTGAAACTGTGGTCGGATAAAAAGCGGAGCAAAAACATCACGAAAAACTTGTTAAAGGATTCGTAGACCTAATAATTGTGCAAGTAATTGAACAATAGAGGTAATAATGTTCTATTAGAAAAACCCCTATGCCTGTGAAACATAATTTAGTTCGGATTTTTGACTTCCCGTGGAAAGTCACGACTTGTGAATGATTGTAATAATGAAAATGTTAAAATGATTCCTGGTGTTGTGTTTGTGTTTCTAATTCAGTGTTAGTTTCCAAGAGTGAAAATTAAAGTGTTCTTATACAGCGTGTCCCGACACTTATATCGAAGCCTTTAGTGGTAAAAAATATGGAATTTTTTATCGACAAATTGCCCCTCAAATTTTATTTTTCCCTCACGTTTGTAAAATGGCAGGCATTTTATTTTTTGGTAGCCAAGACCCGGGCTCTCGTACTAATTCGACCACCACTACTCATGTAAATGTCCTTGGAACATAAAAAAGGTCTCATTTGATAGTTAATTATGTGGACAATAATGGCCCCCTACCTGAGATGATACCAACAAATTGTTATAACTTCTAAACTATTGCACTGAGAATAAAGGGGTTTGTATTTTATTTTAGCAAACGTCCTCTTCTACCGTTTTAGAACAAAAAACAAGTAGTTTAATGGCCTAGATTTTTCACAAAAAGCTAATAATTTAAAAAATAAAAAAAATACTATATTTTTTTTTAAATTACCTTTTTTGTTTTTCTGTTCAAAGAAAATTAAAACATTTTAACTGTGAATTATTGTCCACATGTTTATTTATCAAATGATACCTTTTTTATGTTCCTAGGATATTAACATGAGTAGTGGTGGTCGAATTAGTACGAGAGCCCAGGTCTTGGTAACCAAAAAATAAAATGGCTGCCATTTTACAAACGTGAGAGAAAAATAAAATTTGAGGGGCAATTTGTCTATAAAAAATTTCATATTTTTTACCACTAAAGGCTCCGATATAGCTGTCGGGACACGCTGTATAAATTAAGTTGGTATAGGTACACCCAAACAAATATAATTTTCTAGGTAAGTTAACGATTGAAATCAACAAACAGAATAACATTTTATCTTATTAAGATTCATCAAGAATCTCTAGCTAAATTGTTAGAATTATTTTTATAAAAATCGCTCTTAAAATGTTATTTTTATGATTTTTCAACAGCCAAATGCTAACAAACTCGAAACACCTAATATTTTATATGTTTTATTAAAACAAAACTTCCAGATAACATTACAATGTAAATCATGCGAGGAAACGTGCCTATGTCTATAAAAATATAAATTTATAACTATAGTATGTTGTGATGTTTGAATAAAAATAGTCAGGAGTCAGCACATTGCCTCACTATATAACGGTTATAAATAGTGACTAGCTAGTAGCTTCCACTAGCTACTTATATGGAACGCTTGTACGGGAGGGCCCGGACGATCAATTTGAACAATTATAACTACAATGTATGCGTGCCACGTTCATAGAAATGACTAGAATAAAAAAAATAAGCGACGCTTAAGCCACGGTGGTCCCAATTATGCTACATAGAATTAAGTAGTGTTTAATATTCTAAACGCAAATTATTAATCCAAACTCACTCGTAGGTATTTCAAGCAATGAGTAATCTAATGGACTTTGATAATAACTTTATTTTAAATCTTATATAACTGGTTTCGATACCTTTTGAAGTAAACCAAATTGATAGAAATGTAGGAGGAGTAATATATTTTTAATTAGATAATTAATAAGAACGTTATCTATTTATTATTTTAAGTACTAAAAATATTGAAAAATTCTTGATCCTGTCTCTTAGAAAACGGTTTAAAAATTTATAATAATTTGATAGGTACTTTTTTTCTATCCGATACACCTTAAAATAGAATCCACAACAAAGGTAAAAATATGAGCTCTTAATATATCTCTACGTCTAGTTTCGGTCTAGACATCCAGACATTTATTGATTGAAAGTTATAAAACTGTGCATACATTTAGGTAAGTATCTCTTATTATTTAATCAACTAATACAACGTAGGTGGTGCATAGAATAAAACAGGTAATAAATATCGAATGCAACATATAGCCGTTAAGTTATAAAATCAAGTCGTAAACATCTAAGCCACTTATCAAGTAGAACATAACTCATTTGGCGACCTTCCTGTCTTGCCACCAATAAACTTGCTCCATGTAAATGCTTTTTTATTTATGACCATAATTAAATCACTTAAAAACATATAAAAAGCAAATAAACCGAAAATAAATTAAATTACACTCACTGTTTTTTTCTTACAAACAGTGTCAGTTATTTATTCAATTGTGTGAACTGTTATATAGTTTTGAAAGTCAAGTACAAAGCATATTTTTTTTATAAGAGAGGGTAAGAGATAAATGGAGTGTACATTACTATTAGATTTTTATTTTTATACCAGGGCCTTTAGTCAAGATGCATTTAATAATTTCGACAGCGAACTTCAAGATCAAAAATGTATGGGGTTTGACATAAGTCATCGCTAAGTGACATGTCGCTTGCGAGACCTTATATCAAATCCCATACATTTTGTTATCGCACTTCGCCGTCGAAATTGTCGAATGCATATTTACTGAAGGCCCATGTTACACTAAGAAACTATAATTAACGATAGTATTAGGTACATATATCAATATCCGTAATAAACTTACTTGAACACTGAACATTTTATATATCACACTTGCCTGTCTAAAAATATTATAGTTATATGTAGATTTCTAATTAATATTCATTTAAAACTATACAGGCTATATGTTATATTCCAGTAAGGGGCGACTGGGTAAGTGATTTAATTATTTCTATATGGTTTTAAATTGATAACTGGCTCTCCTGCCGTCGGCACACCCATGTATTTTTCAATGAAAAAGCGTCCTTAATTTTGAAATAATTTAATAATTTGTAGGTTCAATCTTAGATTGTGGAATAATTAATTGTATTCTTTCATGTGTTCCACATAATTTATTCATTTTATTAAAATAAATTCACACCCTCTGCACTCTGCTGTCATGAGAAATACTTTAAATTAATGCAAAAACAATGTATATTATTACACAACCCAAAAATAGTTAGCATGTAAATATGTATTTTAGATAAGAAGATGTGCAGGCATTTTTAACATAGTAAGTATATGAATCTAGAATAATTATTGAAAAACAATTATTGAAAGCAAAAAAAATATTGCATTGTAATGGTATTCAGAATTGATTTTCGATCGCTTTTGAAAGTTTAAACTAGTTAAATGCTAACTTAACTCCTTTTATCTTAACACGAAAATAAACTTACAACTTTTCATTCAGCTTATACTATGAGTTTAGCATGTCTAACTGATAATCTCTTTTAATAGACAATTTACTTTTTTAGAATATTAGAGAATTATGATAATTATGTTTTACGTACGCAAATATTTGTAATTATTTGAATACTAGGTACATAGCTATTTTGGTTTTAAATATAAATTGGAGAAGCTTATCACAGGCCTTATCCTGAGTTGTAAATCAAAATTTTGTACACGCACCGTTTCCTATGCCTGAATATTATATTAAAATATTTTTAATGAAGAATGTAATTAAAATAATAATATAGCTTAAAATATTTCTATCGTGCTAATGAATAAATGCATTAAATAGTTAAGATAAGTTGAAAATGTTAAAAGAATTACTTTTTTTTCTTTATTTATTCACCAAACGTAATTTATATATTTTTGTACGAAACTGGTTAAAAAACCTGTATAGTGTATGGCGATAATATACCTGTTTAGCTTCCTTCCAGCGTTAGGCGTAGGTACTATTGGGTATTTAAAATTCGATGTACGAAAAGTTACTCTTTTCTGTCTTAGGTTTTAAAACTAATTACCTATGCCTTTTTATTCATTAACAGGCAACTTCGTTTGCGTGGAACTATTAACGGAAACGGAACCCTATTTTTTAAATGGGATCCTAAGGTAAAATTAGCCTAAGTTACTCCTTTAACATTAGCTATCTACCAGTCAAAGTCTGGTCAAAATTGAGAAATTAGCCGGAATAAACAGACATACTGACAACATTTTTAAAAATTGCTTATTTAATTTAGGTACCGTTTGAATCTTCTATTAATTTGAAATTACAAAGAGACTAGAATATGTTTCCCGCGACTTTGTGTACGCAAAAGAAATTGCCAAAAGGGCTGTACTTTTTCCCAAAGTAAAAAGCAGCCAAAATCTTTCACCGTGCCAAAATTCATCAAAATTAGTCTAGTATTTCGGAGCCTATTCAATGCAAATAAATACTAATTTTTTTCCTCTTTAAAATATTAGTGTAGTTAATAAATAATTATGAATCCACTTTTGCTAGATCGTAACATTTAGACAATCAAATGATATTCAAAGAAACAATCTGTTTTTCAGAAAGATAGATTAAGAATAGACTATAATAATATTATTATAACGCTCCTATTTAACAGCTATATTTTTACAAATTTAATTTTTTTCAGTTGAGTTTTTCTTTCGTTCTCTAATAAAACCGCTAAATTACGAGTGGACTAAGTTCCTAGGCCTACCTGATTTCCCTTATATTCTTACTGATAAATTACCAAAGAGTGTAAAAACGTCGCGAGCCCTCCAAAAGCATCGCTTTTTTGCTAGTTTTTTAGTATTTATTATTGCGAACAATGAACGTATGTGTACACGTACACGCTAGTTTGTGGCGTGCTCCAATTGCAATCTATTATACAAGTTGAAATTTTATATATTATGTACCTATAGTTTACTATAATAAGGCGATAGAAGTACGATACCAAAAAAAATATCAAAATCGGTCTAGCCGCTTAAAATCAGTTCAATTACAAACACTGCATATTTTAATTAAAGAAGATAGACCAATATATCTTATAATATATTGGTCTGTATGTTTTTATAACGTTAACTGGACGAGGGTTTATTAATGAAAAGCCTGTAAAAATTGTAATAGAACGTAGGTTGAAGGAAATTACAATACCTTGATGATATTTATACGAGTAGCTCCACTATAAAACTAAAATACATTTGTAGATACGAACATCAATCTGTCTACAAAGGTACATGGTTTTATTATCTAATAGTTCTCTTAATTAGTCTACCTACGATATAACATAAAATTAGAGAAATAGGTAGAAAATTGGCTTAGGATTGACACTTAGGCTAAAACTAGTTGGTAAGTCAAAGGAAACTTGTGCTTATTTACCATAAGAAATGAGGACCAGAGAACTTTTAGTGATGAAAACAGGACTTTTTTAGTATAAGTTGGAAACCTATTTTAGTATAAGATAGAAATATAGAAGCAGGTACTTTATTATTCTTACACCTGCTGACAGTAAATTTGAATCCATACCTGAAGAGAATGGGTGTTGATTATAAACGATTATTTAAATTCGACATGACAATTCTTAATATATTTTAATAGCATGCAAAATGTAAATTTCAGGTTTTTTATAATATTTTAAATACATTGTAATTTTATTCATATGTCGAATTAACGTTAAAAGCTTTTCTAGAATAGGAACCGATTAATCTTATTAATAATAGTATACAGAATTAATTTTATTAAATTAGTAATAAAAGTAATATATAGCATATAATTCTCTAAATGTAGACGCCATTTTATATTTTGGGAATTTGTTTGATAAAGATGTTTTTTTGAAAAAAAAATAGGAGGTATGCGAGACAGCAAAAACATGAATATTGTAACAAGTCTATTAATTTTTATATCATTTTTGAAAGAAATATGAAAGAAACAGCTATCATGTCTCATGACACCACAGAATTGATATAATTAAAGATTCCTGAACGGAAATTTGTAGGTGTACCTATTCATTTGAAGTGATCTAAAAAAATAATTTCGTATCCCCGAAAATATTTGGCTGCAGTCCATGGTTTTATGATTTATTTAAATAAAATGTGAATCAACAAATAAATTTTAAAAACAGAAAAGGTGTTGGTATCTACATAATAGGTATACATAATTTATGTATAAATATCTATAATATGTATAAAAGTATCGAATTTTTTATGTAAAATTAAGCGTTTTTGTTCCTATCAAGGTTCGCTGACTTAACCGGTTTGCCATTTATTTTAACCTTGTTGAAATAAATTATTTTTAGAAGTCACTAAATACCTAAACCCTCATCTCCATTAGCAGATGTAAATATTTTCTCATTTATTTGTATTAAACATAATTTATTTGTTTTAAAGTGCGAAAATACAAAGTAACAATATGTTTTGATTATTTGCAACAATTACCATCAATTAACACGTTATTAAGTAATATTTAGCAAAATTTAAATAATAAATGTGAAAAACATTTTTTTGTTTAAATTCTGAAATAATTTGTTTATTATTTCACGATTTAAAAAAACCTTTTCAATTAAATATTAAAAAGTTATAATTTGAAGCACAACAATACAAAAATAACAGAGCAAAATTTTCATAATCTAATCAATCTAAATGTTCATACATACTTGTAAATTACCTGCCAGTATACAACACATACAAAGTTGTGACCAACAAGAAATTGATAGTGATATTTGATGTGATGTTTATAGGTTATATGTATACCTGAAATAGGGGTAGTTAGGTGGAGGTATGTGTGTGTGAAACTGGACTGAGCACGCGATGTCGCGTGCCGTCGGCTGCTTAACAACAAATTTTCCCCTCACCCAACTACACTTCTCATCTAAATACTAATTACATCACCTGTAAATACTTGTTAAATCTTTAATAGATAAATTACGAGTCTAGTTTTAAGATTCACTTGAAACCACATAGTTAAGGAGATCATAAACATATATAAGGTATTTAAAACACAATCTTAATTTTCATAAATATTCTTCGGCTTTCATTTATCATAATAATTGAATTTTATCTTTTGAGTTTTTGCCAAAAAATTATTTTTGCCAAAGACAATACAAAAATTTCCTTAAAAATTAGATACGTAAATAATAGGATGTTATATATTTTAAATATCTTAATAAATAATTTCAACTATAAACCTATATAGGTTTATTTTTTAAGATATTCATTAAAAACTAATGAAATATTTTACACAATCATTTTTAAAATAGGCGTAGTTTGTAAAATCAAAAATTACAAACACCATTTTGTAACTGAATTTGTAACCTAAAATCCATTTCTTAACCTTGAACTTTTAAAAATAATTCTTCATATGTTTAGAGCGTTTAATTTGTGGGTGGAAAGTATTTGAAAATCTCAAGGTCCCACCACTTTAAGTTGACACTCCCTACCCCCACACAGGAACATTAAGCCCCGGAAAATTACACCGAAATGACTTAAGTCAGCGATCTTTTTACGTTGGTTGCAGTTTACACTGAGATTTACACGTCAAGTTAGATGAGTTGGTTATGTAAGGTCGTAAAGTCCTAACTATTCGGGAATTGCTATATTCAGAAAATTATCTTTTGCGATTATCATTTTGAAATTTAACCTAAAGTTGTCAGTGGATTAATAATTAAGATCGGTTGTACGCCTACTTAAATAAAGAAAAAAATGTGAAGAAAGCTGGCCAGTTTTTTACCTACTTCATTTAAATGGACATACTTATTTGCAATTTATTTTTTTAAAGAAAGAAAGTTTAGTGAAATAACAATAAAGTATTTGTTACAGGGGCGAATTTTATTTGAATAAAAAAGTACTTCACTCTTAAGAATCTTCGGTCAGAAAATAAAGGTAAGGAATTATCTCGAAAGTTAAAAGTCTAATCTTCATTAATACGGAGAGGGGGATTATTAAAAAAAATCTACTCCTGGGAACGAATAGTATTTGTAAATTTTCCCTCTGACCTACTTGAGTTCAGCAGAACTAGTGTAAGTTGGCCCGCCTCCCCCCTCCGGTTCCATGATGAGTGTATGTGCTGAGGGGTTGGTGAAGATGCTTTCGGGGTTCTAGGTATGGTGGTGGAGTTCGGTACGGATCGATAGGACTCTGGCAGGTCGCCCAGCGCTTTCCCGCATTATTGTTATTGCAGTCGTCTGTAGGTACCCCTATCTCCTCTATGGTATCGGTGAGCCTACTACAATATGGCGGCATTCGCATCTAAAATTTGTCGATCGGAAACCAGAAAATTTATATACCCTAAAATTATTTACTCAGTCATGCAAAATGTGACCGAAATCACTTTCTGATAGACCGGGCTTTTATCTGTTTAACATTGTATCTATACACCAATGCGATAGTAAGTATTAATTTTATGATTATGAACATTATAAGAAATTTAAAAAACAGAGCTTAAATTTATATATTATACCTACTTGATTGGATTTGTCTCCAACTTTATTTGGCTAAAATCGTTGTATATATTATATTAAAATCTAAACATTATAATGTACGCTAACTTTTTTACAATGTAATACAATTTACATAAATTATAATTTTTCAAATAACTTCTACCTATCCACGTCAACATGATACACTCATGTTGATTGACTTTCCATATACCTCCCTATTGTTCATAATATGAAAAGGCTTATAAAAAAGTTTAAACTATAAACTCAAACTCAAACTCAAAATGTTTTATTTCCATATAGGTTATTAATAACACTTATAGAATTGTCCTACATGATGCCTACCACCCAACTACGTAAACTAAACAGCCTTAATCATCAAAATCAGATCAGTAGTTAGATGCTACGGTGGAACAAACATACATACTTCAGTATGCCAAAATTATTAGTCTTTCTTTTTTTAATTAAAAATTTAGTTAAGTAAAAAAGGGTGTAAACAGGGAACACATAAATAAGTAATGTTAAGTTAACCTTATTTAATCGTTGATGCGTAGTTTTAATAACAAGCGTAATGCTGGAGTTTTCATTAAAACTGGAATGAAAAAGTCACAAGTAAATTACTTCACCCAAACCACCATAGCTTAAATTACAAGTGAATCCCAAAGTAAATGAAGATATCTATATGCACACAGTCGGGTTAGGAATGTCTATACCGAACGCGTGAGTTCTGTGGGCGGAGATAGCTTATCAGCCTTCACGAAATGATTGGATTAAGAAATACCACCCAAGATACATAATTATCTGATTAGAAGGACGGATTCCTTTCACTTTAATTAAATCTTAGTTATTTATTTTGATTGGAAACAGAGTTTATTGATACTACAATGTAAATTGTTTTCGAAAGCTACGAAAGCGAGGTTATAAGAATGAAAATTATGTAAGTTTTTGCGAATGACCTGCATATTTTATTACAAACTGCTTGCAATATGACAAAAAATAATGATATTTTTGAATAAATATCTTCTTATATAAGTAAAATAAAAAGGGATTGCAATTACATTGTCTCGTTTTAACTCGATAAAGGCGGGACTGATTCAACAAAGCTTGATCTTGAAATAATTTTGAAAGTTCAGGGAACTGGGAAGGTTTAAATAAATAAATAAAGTGGTCGGTAGATTTCACACATAACCGTAGGTACCTACCTACATCTACTGCCTGTATGTACATACAGGCAGTAGATGTAGGTTGTAGGTGTAGATAGTAGGTATAGATATAGGCGAGGGTTAACACCAACATCTACAATCTGCATCTACCAGATTAGGTTGTAGATGGAGATGTTGGTGTAGGTTGTAGGTGTATGTGTAGTTGTTGGTGTAGGTTTAGGTGTCATCGTGAGTGTAGGTGTAAAAGTAGTTGTTGGTGTAGGTTTAAGCTTAGGCGTAGGCATAGTTATAGAATATTCTTTTGCGATAAAGCTTTGAAAACCTAAGTAAGGAATTTACCTATACCTACCCATGTTTTTCTAAAGAGTTGGAAAAATTTACTAAATTAATAACTATAGTTCAAAGTACTCACTTAAGTTATGTTTACATTTTATACATGTAATGATAGATATATAACAGCTATACAAAATTTAACTTTATTCACTGCAAATGAAGATACACGTTTCATTGCAAGCGTTGGAATGTCAAGTCAATCAAAGTCAACGTCCTAGGCGCTACGCAATAAAACGCAATAAAACTTTTTTGTGTATTAGAAAAAGGTCCAATTTTAAAACCTATCTTAAAAATGTAGCGCTACGTCGCGTTGCGTGTCGTCGTTGTGAGAATTGACCCTTATACTACTGATACAAATCCTACTAATATTATAAATGTGAAAGTTTGTGAGGATATATGGAGGGATGGATGTTTGTTCCTCTTTCACGCAAAAATTACTGAACGGATTTTGATGAAAATTGGTAATGTAGTAGTTTGTACTCTGGATTAAAATATATGCTGCTTATTATCCCGAAAGATTACAGTATTTACGCGGTCGGAGCCGCGGGCAACAGCTAGTCATGATTATATTCATGTGTGTGATGGAACTTGTATGGTAAGGGCCAGATAATTATTATTATTATTCTAGCCACCTACGATGCACGTTGTCGGCATAATATTTTCATTTATTATAAATTATTTCTTTACATAATACAGTGTGCATTAGCATAATACTTATTTATGATAACCTTCCGGTACCCACTAAAAGTACAATGGGGTTCCTTAAGATCTTATAACATAAACCGGCCAAGTGTGGGTCGGACGCGCTCGAATGCCTCAAGTTTGTTATGTAGACTGTTCCAATAATAATTATTTTATTTTGTTTTTACTATTTGTTATAATAAACAACAGACAGCGGCAACAGAAATTCGGATAATCTGTACAAATGTTAACTGTCTAGCTATCTCGCTAAAGGAAATCAGCCTGGTGACAAACAAACGGACAGACGGACAGTTAGCCAGATAGCGAAGTCCCATTAATAGAGACCCGTTTTTACGGCACGGCCAATGTTTTTGCACGGAACCCTAAAAACCACAAAACATTCTACTGTCTAGCTATCACGGCTAAGGAATACAGCTTGGTGACAGACAGATGGACGGACAGCGAAGTCTACTTGGGTACCGTTTATACCCTTTTGGTACGGAACTCTAAAAATCAAATTACCCTATTGTACTCAAATTGAATCAAACTTTTTTGAACCAAGGTGTTCAAATTTTAAAAATCGATACGTTAATGCTTAGGAATAATCGAATTATGAGTATGAGGCGTTGTAAATGAAGCTTACAGAATTATATGTTAATGAAAAAAATACAATTGGGTAGGCAGACATTTGGATTTGAAAAATACGTTGGACTTAATTACGGATTAAGAAGTTATTACTTATTAGGGTATGTCTTTAATAATTACTTTTTAGGGTTGCGTATTTAAAAATAGTAAGTTTTGCCTTTTGACGGCAAGATAGAATATAGTAAAAGAACTAAAAGGTTCAAATGGTATAAAATGAACGTTCGAAAGTTATTGGTAAACATTTAAATTTATTTTCAACTATTTTCGGTTCACAGCTACATCTTTATCAGAAATTAAAAAGAATCAAAAAGCTAGTACAGCAGGACCCTTACACTATCTACCGCCATAATCTTGTCCGTTTTTAAGTTAATTAAGTATACAATGTAATATTTAAAAATATACGTTGACTGTCTTGCCATGTTGACTTCATATCACATTACAGGTGTTGAAAATTATTGGTAGCTAAAATGTTACAATGTACCTGCTAATGAAAGAACAGGTGGATGCAATTGCAATCTATTTCTACAGAACCCCTAATTAATTTCTCATATTATGCATAATTAGGTACATTCTTACCTACTATGTACCTACACACAGCTTAAAGGATTTCCTTTGTACAGGTGATCAAAAACTTTTTAATATTATATACAAACAATTTAAAACTGTAATTTTTAGCTACCAATTAATATAGTTATCATCATAAATAAAATGCTGAGTGTTAAGAAATTTCTGAGGGAAAAACAAGTAAATAAAAACAAAAATCTTATTACAACTGTTTCTAGAATACTTTTATTTTTATTTGCGCTTCATTCATCTCTTATCTTTTGTTACAAGTTTCGTTGTACTTAACTACAAAGAACGCATTATATAATATATATCTAAGGTTTATTTTGTGTACGTAAACTTATATGCAAAAATAAATAATATAATGTATAATTGTATACCTAAGGTTTATTTTGTTGTATTCGTAAAAGTTATGTGCAAAAATAAGTGCAAAAATAAGTTTTTGTTCATTTACTCACATATTGGATCCCTAATAAAGATAAAAGGGATGGATTTGGCTTTTACAAAAAATCTAAATTTTGTTTAATGATTTATATATATATAATATAGAAAAAAAGTATTCGAAATAAATAGACTAATAGCAAATACTTACCGATTTCTCAATGTAAATCTTCAAATACCTTAATTTGAAGTTGAATTTGTAATATAATAATAGGGTGTTTGAAATCCAAAAACAGTAAAAGAGATTTATAAAGTCCTTGGTTAATTGGCCGTTAAATAATACCCCATTATGAAAATACACTGCAATTTTATAATTTAATTGTCATCATACATCAATTTAACACTTTAGCAATTAGTATTCATATTAGCAAAATAAAAAATTAACAAAATAATGCCAAAAATTATTGCTGTGTTGTTATATCATAAATTTTTTTGAAGAGCACAACATTATTTTTGTACCATACGTATTTTATGTATAATGTATATGGTGTATTATTATATTATGTATTTATTTAACTATACGATTATATAATATAATAAAGAGGGAATGTTTGTTTGTTTGTTTGTTTGCATTGAATAGGCTCCGAAATTACTGGACCGATTTTGATAAAAATTTGGCACAGATGTAGAGAATATCACGGGGAAGGACATAGGCTACTTTTTATCGCGGAAAAATGTACGGTTTCTGCGAAATTAACTTTTGCGCGCACGAAGTCGCGGGCAACATCTAGTACTTAATATTTTATAATTATATAACAACCAGGCAACCAACTTAAGCATGCCTTTTAATAAATATCCAGCTAAATTCAAGAGAGGAAAATAGAACATAGCATACGGTACTGAAATGTTAAATATTTCCATTCAATGCATGATATTACCCTATCCCACCCCATATGACATTACACGTTACCAAAAACACTTGAAAATTACATATTTTCCTGATGCCTACCAAGACATCGAAATTTGTAGTATATTCATTTTAATATTAAACGCCTCCGTGATCGATCGTGACGAGATTTTGGGTCTCGTCTCCGGAGGTCGTGAGTTCGATGCCCGCGTTGGAAGAAGAGAAAATTTTGTTTTCAAGTCTGGCTAGGATACTGCAGGCTGACAACCTGATTGCCTGAAAAAGAAAAGATGATCCATGCGACGGATAGGCATGTAAAAAGTCGGCCGTGTGCCTGATCTCTCACTAGTTGTCAAGCCAAGATAGAGTGCTTCTGTGTATAATTGCGCACACACTTGTGCACTAAAAATTTATCTTGCGTAGCTGATCTAGTTTCACTGAAACCAGTCATCACCACCGAAATCGATGTGGAATACATTAATTATTGTAATTTTAAAAATTTGGAAATAATTAGTGTTTCCAGGTTTTACTCCACTTTAGTCAACTATAAATATTGCAATAGAATCAATGAAGTATTACATCCATAAATTAAATAATAAAATGTTATATTGGAACCCAAGGAGAATAATTTTGTAGAAGGTAACTTGATACCTTACCTAGGTAACGCCCCGCTGCGCTTTCAATAGCTACAGAGTCAGGCAAAAATAATGGAAATTATTTGTACTACGTCCTACTCACTGGTTTCTATTAACATAAAAATAAAGTTTATTCGAGATATTTTTTACAACATAATATGGCTTAATTCCAAGTGTTTTGAATACAAATATTAAATGTTAAACATTTTAAATTTAATAACTATTTCAAAACCTGTCCATACATAGACATTAGACACCCATAGCTCTTAACAGAGAAAAAGTATAGAAAAATTTCCAAGCAAACGCGTCACTCGGTAGCTCACGGGTTTCCAATAAATGCAAACCCATGAATTGTTAATAGAAAAACAATAACTCGATATAAACTGTTTCAATTTGGCGCACGCCATAAAGCCGCGTGCATCTGGCGCCTCGAACCGCCATTTTATCGCCACGATGACATTCGGGCATTTCAATTAATTTTTACAACTTTCTCCCATTTCACTCCAAAATAGCATTTATTGCACCTACTCCATATATTCAATAATATTGTAGAACAAAATGAGTCAACGATAAAAAGTCTACACTATACAGCCATTTTCGTCATGTCAGTATTAATTAAAAAAAAACCGCAATGAAAAACGATCTATTTTCAAATGGATTTAGTATTTATCTTCCTAGTAACTCAAAAACTCATTAGATATAGAGCATTTTTCATTTTTCTTACCGGGGATCTTATTTCTTTTTTTTTTTCAAATATAGGTATTGATTTTTTTACTTAATGATAATGAAAATTCAAATGATTTTTATGTTGATTAATTGTATCTGAGTCAAGAGTGTACTTAGTCTAAACAACTTTGACGTGATAAAGTCAATAAATAGTTACCTCCCACATTGATGTAACATATACGGGCGGATAATTTTGATACTACACGTTAATAGAAATATGTATCTTATTCCTTTAGACGTAGAGGCTAAAACAGATGATCCTAGATAATCTCGGCACTGATTTTCTTGTTTGACTGGATATAATTTACAATTTAAGTCAAACGATTTCTGGCGTAATCGTTCGTTTCGAGAGGGCATTGATTGCGACGAATACGTATCTATTTTCTTCATTAAATGAGACAGTTTTAAAAAACGTACAGATTTCGTCAGTCCCCGGATTAAAAACGATCACCCGTTTTTGTGCCTGCCATATTGGAATTCGATTTAAGGTCATCGACCACAGATATACACAGAACGAGTCTGAGGCGTCTTTATTTTAATAAGAAACGTGAATTCTCTCAACTTTAATAAGTTTTTTATTTGATTACAGATAATTCGGAGCGGCCCCTGTAATATAGTTAATGAAGTAAGTTAAATATTTTCATAATCAAAATATATTATTTAAATGAAAAGGTGTGGACAGATAAGCGCTTTCGAGTATGGACCATTTACCGTTTTATTAAATAGGATTATGAAAGTGAAATGTGTTCTAGGGATGAAATGTAGCGAATTTTACTGACAGTATTTTATAAAAGATATATTCTGAAGGCCGCCCTTAGGATGATTAAGACGTCGATCTTGTGAAAAAGAGGCTTTTTATAAAAAGTTAATTCGGATCACACCTGTCGCGGTCGTAACTTTTCCCCAGAATTGCTTTACAATGAGCCCTGGACCCTCCCGACTATCATTTCGCTTCAAGCTTATTCATGATGGCGGCAATGTCAAAGAAAATATAAAAAATATATAAAATCCTATTAACACTCATAGAACATGTTGATTAATACGGCTCAAGCGGTTGGCCGGAAAATTGACGGTTGATTCCGCGCTTAAAAAAGCTATTACTTTTTTAATGTCTTAATCGATTTACACAATAGATAGATTTACGACTCAATCGAAACATTATTACTCGATTACTATTGGATTTAGATCGTTTATTTTAATTGCCTCATGTCATATTCAAATGCCATCTCGTACTTAATGACTCGAAACGCATCGATAAAATAAAAAGGGAAAGAGCGTTTTTGTAAAAAGGTTTATACTCAGGATCTGTAATATAAGAAAAGTTGAAGTATAATGGGATACGCCGTGGAAAATATTATTTCGTTCCATTCCAGGGATCGTTTAAGACGGTACCTAAACGAAAGTATGATGTAGCCCAGAGCTAAGTAAAGCGTAGTGAGATGCAAGCGAATTTACCCTGAAAGTTTCTCCACAGAATGATCCAATTCCATTTCGGTAAGAGACTAATAATACTTTTTTCGTCTTTTTACTTCTTGCTTCCACCCTTTACTCTTATAAACACGGAAAAGAAATACATGGAGCCAGCTATTAATTTTTGCTATGATTTTTTTTTATTTAAAAGAAAAGGGAGTCTAAATTTAATGAATGTTAGCATAATATTGTAGTATTTATTAATTACATAAAATGACTGCTATCTATCACCATCTCTATTTTGAATCGTATTAAAATAATAGAGAAAGACGAATATTTTGTTTTAGAAAGAAGTTTTAAATCAACTGGTACCTAGTCAATTTAAATTTCAAATGACTATTCTTCAATTTAGCAATGCTACCAGTAAAATCTTTATTTTTAATATTCTAAGATAATTTAAGCAGTTTTTGAGTCTCAATAATTCTTTCGCTTTCTTAGTAAGGCGATTCTTGTAAAAATAGAATAGGACATAATATATGAACTAATTTACTTCCTTTGGCCTAAGAATTTAAACTGAAATCGTTTTATTTTCAAGAAAATTATTTCAAGAATATATCAGTAAGAATCTCCATTTATTTTCTGTGCCAACTAAGAAGTTGCAAAGTAAAACGGACGTCGGGTCTCGCCAATTATTTAGATTGGTGACGGCGTCGCCCTGCCCGGCAAACTTACCTAATACGTATACCCAACTTATTTTTCTGTATTTCTTTATTTACTCTTTCATTACTTTGACGGAATCATAAAGTTTTGGGATAGAGGTCGTATTTACTTATGTACGTAATGGATTAGACTAAGGATTATATAAACTGGATGAGTAAAACTCACCAATGTTAATAAGATTATTATTATTGTTCTTAATATTATTGTTGTAGATACAAAAGAACCTTATTAAGATGAAGCACATAATATATAAATAAGAAAACACAAAATTTACTAAGCAGTTTGTACTTTGTAAATTAAAAATATAGAAAATATATCCGACATGCTTACTAAAATACCAAAAATCGATGAAAAGAGAAATATGTATTCGAAACAAAATTTTTGTCGAACGTAAAAAGCTTACGTAAAAGTTTCACGTATAAAAAGAAATAAGTTTGGTCCAAGTATAAACAGAAGCAAAGTTTGGTTCGTAAAAAATATTACGAACAATTTGTAATATTTTAAAATTTTTCGTAAAACGAGATTATTTAAAAACAAGAGATAGACGTAGACGCATTTCTCGATGAATATAATTATCTAAACCAAATGAAATTTTAATTATTTGATTTCATTATAAGCATAACCTTTTTCAGTTATGTAAGTATGTGTATTCAGTTATGTAGTGCAATTTTTCAGAAATATGCGAGCACAAATTAAAATAAAACCGATCAAGTGCGAGTCGGACTCGCGCACGAAGGGTTCCGTACAAAACGGCATAAAATCGCGTTCCACTTATATATTTATTTAATTGTTTTTAGTATTTCTTGTTATAGCGGCAACAAAAATACATCACATGTGAAAATTTCACTGTCTAGCTATCAAGGTGACAGACAGACGGACGATAGCGAAGTATCAGTAAGTAATTGGGTCCCGTTTTTACCCTTTATGTACGGAACCCTTAAAATAATTAAACAAAAACACATACACCAATATATAAAAAAACAGAAGATACATGGTCATAAAATGATGGACTAATAAATGAAACAAGACTTCATTTTAATTCATGATTATTGTAGTTTCTAGGTTTTTCGTTGAAAAATTAGAATGTTATGTAATTTTTCTATTTGGTTAGGATAACTGAATTGTTAATTTATTTAACTTTCAGTTTATGATAATTATTACAAAAGCTTATGACTTGTCCCACACTTAGGTGTGGAATAGTTGTGAGTCGACGCACGTCGCTCAGCGTATGCCATTGGCTGTCAGAGCCCAGGCTTTTGCTTCCCTTATACCCCTGTGTACTATTGGAACGGAATTCCTTCTTTGTATTCCGACAAATTTATACTAAGTATTTTGTATACATCTTCTGTAGCTTTGTTTTGAAGATTGCCTAAGTGAATTTAATTATTTAAAGGAGGCTTTTCTATTCGGTTTTATAATTTAAAAAAATGTATTACCTACCATGAATCAATTACTTATCTAGGAAGACGATTGATTCGGGTCCAAGTGGTTTTGAAACGTCACTTGTTTTGTATCAAACAAAACCCAAAGCAACGAACTGAATGAAAAACAAAACTCTTCTGTTTAGTTTACACGATTTCTACCATAATATTCTTTTCTACATGTTACAGACAGAATCGATAATTACAAGAGATTGTGATATCACCAATCGCTTTACGATTTGAATGACACGGACTTTTAAAATAGACATTTCCTTTCGAAGTCTTGACAGTAGTGTATATTTATTACGACGATACTGAAAGTACTTAACCAGCTGGGGTTTAATATATTACCATAATTATTAAGATTCGATTCGAAGACAGTTCGAATCGAGGCATATGGATAATCATATTTTTATAGGTACACTTGTCAGGAGATATTACTTAAATCTTTTAAAACTTATTTTTATCACACAAATATTGGTAGATTCTGATAGTAATATTATGTTATAAATAATATTGATCGCCGCCATCACTATTATAGTTTTTGGGAGTTAGGATTATAGAAGTATACCTATGCTATGAACCTACGAGTAAAATAGTATAAGTACCGCCTTATTATATTGATAAAGTAGGTATGTCAAAGATATTCGTATCTATTTATTCGTAATCTGGACTCCCTCTTCATTTTAAACGACATTATTTTAAGTGTTTGGGAGTTGTAGTTTGGAAAATGTATTCGTGAAGTTGCTCGTGAAACCAAAATTTGCATCCGAAATGCATTTTAAGTTGATTATGCGAATATAATAGCATCTCAAGCGCTTTTAGTTCATTCATTCCGCGGCTTCAAATCGTCGGGTGTATTTTTATAACGAATATAATCATGTTAATATTACATTAACATTTACATTATGTTAGGTACTTTTTTTCTCGACTTATGTGTAGGTACGGTACTAGACCCGTTAAGTTAAAAATGTAAAGTTGGTTATTGAAAATAACATGGTATTTCAGGGTTCATTTTTATTTCGTTTTACAAATCCAGGGAGGAAACTCCCTGAGCTTTCTAGGTACTCTGCCTGGTAGGGACGGCCTGGGAGATTTCTTTTTTCGTAGCTTTTTAAGTTTTTATTTTTAATTAACTTTTTAGTACTTTTATAGTTTGTAAATATCATTTCATAGTTTATAAATATCATTTTATAGTTTCTAAATAGTTAGCTATAGATTGACAATAAATTGCATTTTACACATTAAAAAATAACTTTTAGCATTTCACTCATTATTTGATATTTTTCTAGAATGTATTTTTCAAGATTGTGACTGCGATTAATGTAATTATTTAAATGAAATAGACCCGGTTCTGACGAAGATGTAAATTCCAACAATCGAGTCTAATCTCTAAATTCCTGTCTCGGTTAGCTTTGGAATTGTTGATGATTTGATTTTATACTATCTACTACTATAGATACTATCTATCTGTTTCGACAAAGTTTCTAGAATAGTGGTAATGGTAGATAGATACCTAATCTTCAAGCTATATTTTATAATATTTAAATGTTATAAATCTCGTTGAATTAAAATATTTTATTATGTTTGATCAGTATAAATTATTTAATTTTATTGTTGCTATGTTTGTAAAACTGCTTTGGAAATAAATGATTTACTTATTTATTGTATAATTCTCGCTAGGTGACAAGCTTTGTTAAATAAAAATCATCATAATATTCTAAAATCATATTCCATATTTGAATATCCACATACAATATATCCGTATTACAACATTACACATTAGTTTTACATAATAAGTGATTAGGTAATTACGGATTTTTTTAATGATTACAAATTTATTTTTAGGTGATAGTTGACTCTATAATATTCTATAATATTGCAATTATTAAATAAAAAAAATAAAAAACCTAAAACTATGATATTGAAATACATACGAAGGCACACAAAAAGTCAGAAAAAACGGTTTCAAACTAAAATAAGAACAGACTACAGTCAACGTAAGGTCTAAGTTAATTATAGCCCACAGAATACAGAACATCTAGAATGAGTGTTCGATAACATTTGTACGCAGCACACTGTGTCCAAAACCATGGCGAAACACCGCCCGCCCGTTCTTTACTTTTCTTTACTCTTTACACTTACAAAACAATCGCGTTATTATGTTGCGACAACTAGGTATTCAATAAAAATTAATTGAAAAAAAGTTGGGGAAAATATTCCGTTATTCTGTAGCAACATAATTTGTGTGGATAGCCACTCCAATTTGGAGGAGTTTCTGGATGTTCTGTATTCTGTGTTATAACCTAATACAATGATAATTTTCTGCCTAGATATCATATGTAATTATTATGCTAGCTATATTTTATTTAGGTATATAAAACTTATTTACTGTGTATCACATTTGCCCGAGTGGAAACTGGTGATTCATAAAAACACATTCTGAGATTGATATAAATTTTATTATGACACTTATAAATTATAATGTTTATTAAACACGACATCTATTAACACCTTATAAATTATGACAAACAATAAAACGAAACACGAATCTGTATCACAAGTTATAAACTTGAAAATGTGGTAAGTGATAAATCATATTGATGGTATTTTTTTTTCTAATATCATTTCACGAAATTCGTACAGTTGAGTTTCAAAATCTTAAAATGCAACATAATATTTTCATGTAAAAATTTACTTTGCTGATAAAAGTACTTTTGGTATTAAATTTAAATACATGTCGTTGGACACCTGTGATTTCAGATCTTTCGTGTAACGGTTGCTGTAAAGTAGCCCAAACTACTAGAAACGATAATTAACCTCGATAAAATTTGTAAAAGTGTCTATGTATAATGGTAACTAATAATTGCTTAGACATATCTAATGAATATAAATTTTTAGTACCTACTACTGGCCAGTATCGTTGCGGATGTTAGTACCTAATATAGACATATTTAGGATATATTGTTTAAAGTAATTAAGAACAAAACTTTATTTTCAAACTAATAGTGTGTTAAAAGCTTTTATTTTCGAGAAGCTTCGCTCCATTGCCAAGGGATGGACCTTTTACGGTCGGTGTGAGTGTGCCGTAGTTATGCCAAAGTGCAGTGCATTTTTAAAGATAACGCCTGGGGTCAACGCTCTGGGCTTTCATTATTTTAAATTATTCAGTTGCGCAAAGTGACCAGGGTTGGACACTGGACGGTGTAATGCAGTGAGTATTCCATTTTATTATCCCAAAAGATATTCGAATTAGAATTTAAAATAGCATTTTGCTACTTAGGTAGTTCAGATAGATCTACGTGTAGATGTAAAAGTTTATACGAGGCGTTTATAGCCAATATAATACTACTTTTTTACCTAGTTTTATAGTGATAATTTTACTAAATTGTTTTTTCAAGATTAACGTGTGTGATATTCAAAATTTTAAGTAATTGTAAACCAACCAATGTGAAATTAATCTATTCGCGAGAATGAAGTGATATGTCATAATAGCTGACTGTAAATATCGCTAAAAACAACGGGTTGCACTCCGAGAGTGCCGGCAAAAGTAATAACCTAACCAAGAGCATGTCAGGACATGTCTAAGAAGGGTTCCGTAACTATAAACGCGTAATATGTTTTTTTTTAATTACTCCGAAAGTAACTGTCCGATTTGGTTCACAATAATTTTCCTAAAGAGTTTTTAGCATGATCTATCAGCATGGAAATTTACAAGTTTCTATCTCCTATAGTTTAAAAATGCTAGGGGGGGGAACAACTTACAAACTACTTTGGAGGCCGATTACTCGAAAATGGTCAACTTTATAAAAAAGTGATGTATGAAACCTTGCCTTTATTTTAAAAGACCTATTCTACGATATCCCACACGATGGGGTAGAGTGGAAAAATATTTTTCATCCCCACTTCACATGTATGGCGAGCCACCCCTAAAATATAAAATTATTATTTTTTTATGATCCCGAAACCGTGATCTATACACAATCTATAACTGCACCAAATTTCATCAATTTATATTCATAATTACAGGAGCTAGAGGCGCGGACAGACAGACAGACAGACGGACAGAGCGAAACTATAAGGGTTCCTTAAGTATTACGGAACCCTAAAAACTTGAACATTAAATTGGAAAAACCGCCATCTAGGTTAAAAGATACGAACTAAAATAGTTTCCTGCTATACTCGCGTAAGGGAACTAGGACAGCAAAAAGTTGCAAGTTGCATCTTACGAATTTTCGATCAGGTCACGTGTCCTGACGCGAGTTTAACATTTTTTGCCCATCCCAAGAAAAGTGCATAACGCCGCTAAAGCAGTTTTCACTTCAATAATGCATTAGTAATTTTTTACAGTTGTACTGATGATTCACTGCATTCTTCACGCGAATAGATATGGCACTGCATGCGTCTTAAGTAATTATACAATATTTTTTATACGGTTTATAAAATTAAATAATGTACCCGTATCAAAATTCATATTATGAACTTACATAACACCCTTTTGTACCTCATCTAAATTCAACGCGTAGGTAGCGTAAGAACTAAAGCAATTAAAACATAATAAACCCTAATATACCTATCTAAATAAGCCATCCTCTGTGAACTATCAAAATTAATTGTCGACTCATAAACAAAATTAGGCGAAGCTCCCACTCGCAAACAGCCGAGGGACCCATCCACTCATTATTCCTCGCCGTTGTTTTTGCCGAACTCGTTTTCGAGATAATTTTCGCCGTAGTCCAGTATCATCTAACGTTCTGCCTACGCAAAATGGCCGGCATAACCTTAAATTAGGCTCCCCCGAGACTGCAATTACCGTTCGAAAGACTACAATTACTATTTGGCTAGCGGCGTTCAGCTTAGCATAAAATTCCCATATAAATTATGCGAATATACCGCATAATTACGGTATTCGTTCACAGGATAAATACATATGTTTTATTCGCGTATGACAACTTCAGAACTAATTAAGGCCACGCACATACACCAATTAAGCCGCTTGCTAAACGAGAAAACTTTAAATAAATCATGTAATTTTATCGAGTTGAAACATTGTAGTGTACAGTCGTGATCGTTAATGACATATCAAAAGCGATAATAACAGTATAAACTATCTTGTTCTTTGATGTGACTTCGCAGGAATTGCAGCCAATCAGCTGTTGCATTCAATTTACAATTCCCGCTTGTATTGGTGAACTCGTATTTCATGTGGGGTAAGGAGTCAAGGTCATCAGGCAACCTACTCGAATGGCCCATTGTGTTGCTTACTGTTGCGAATGCCGCGGTGCTCGGTACGTTACCTTCAATTTTGTTTCCATAATATTTTCTAATATAAAAGTCAAGTAAATAGCTTTTATTAGCATTAGATGTGAAATATTAATGCATATTTAATATAAATTTGGCTAGTGGTCGAAATTCAACCGTATTTTAATTTTAATTTTCAACTTTTTAGGATTCTTTTGCCTATTACGCAGTAAAAATATGTAATTTATGTTGTTTATGAAAAGTGAAAGAAACACTGACAATTGAGTCTTTGGACAAATGTGTCAAACAGCTTTTATTAGATATAGGTACAAACGCGTAGTGAGAGTGAGGTAGCGTGTTTCTAAGCATTATTTAAAAAAAAATATTAGCTTTCAGCATTACCATTCTCCACATAAAATTTAACTTTGACAATTTTCGTAAAACTGTACCTAAAGTTTTGTTTTGCTAATTAATATACCTATACGATAGACAAGAAAACTATAAGTCCAAGTTTATAGCTTTTGTAATAAAGTAATTACCTATAATTGACATTTTAATTGCAATTGGAAGTGTATAAAATATAAGTCCGTAGAAATGCATCCGTCACTTTGTCTCGTACGAGTACGGACAGCAGGATAAATCTTAGCATCCGACGCGTCGACGCCAATAAAAATACCTAAGTGTACCATTTAGGCAAAGAATATATATTAATTTAGGTGCAGTTGACTTCTATTACTTTTAAAATATTACTATATTTATTTTCTCTACAATTTATTTAAGTATTTAAAAACTATTTACGAGTTTCATTTTTTTTGTTTCATGTACCTACCTACCTAACTGGAAAATATAATAAGGGCTAGGTTCTACTTACGAAACATTGTAATATTATAAAAAATTGTCAGCTCACTACTATAAATTAGCAGTAAGTACCTAGCAAAAAATTTGTTAGATAATGTATTTAATTATGTATCACATTATTTTAAAATCCACCCCGTAATTGTTTGCAGATGTCTGTAAGATACCTTCTCCACTGATAAATTCAAGACTTCTTAGCGTGCATATTTTGAGCTTACCGGGAGAGATATCTCATTTTTCCCGGTAAGCTCAAATGGGAAATTTATTTTGGCTCGAGGGCGTCGAGTTAAGAGCGGCCTTAATCCTTTCGGAGCGAACTTAACCTAATATCGTAAAGATGGAGCCAACTTATGTTCGGAGTCAAGTCAAATATTATCTTAAGGGGTATTAAGGAGTTATTAAATTTCGACTTGATTTAGATATGAGTTCACTTGTTCAGGAATAAACCGAATTACTTTGTACTTCGTAAATCATATGTAATCTTGTATAAGCTGTTTTATGTTTTGATCTTCTTTAACAGTATTTAAATTGTTATTGATTTCTGAACTACTTTACTACCTTATATCAATAAGAAAATTCAACGTACCTAGGTACCTTCTTATATTTATTGGTTACTAAAGGTCTAGCCTTTTGTTGAATATCTTTGCAGATTTTTCAATTTCTTTTAATATAATATTAAGCATTTTATCCTCTGTACCAATTTATTTTTAAACATAGAACTGTAACTAAAAAAATAAAAATAAAATACCTTCCCAAGTAACAAATTGATTTGGTATTATAAAAAATACCTTGATACTTAAAAAATACAAAAAAGTACTATTTTATTAAAAAATTGAGTTACAAATAACCCTGGCAAGCGGCAACTAAAGTCACATGCAAAAGGGCCTAGGGAACGATCAGCTGTAGTTGGCGGCCATCTTGGATTCGGGCCGGGAAGGGGCGGCGCCTCGCCACCATACGATTTATGTTGTAACGCTTGTCAGATATTTCGTCGAATGAATTGATAGAATTAAAAAAAAAGAAACACCTATTTGGAGCCGGATGGAGTCAATTTGAGCTTGGTTGGGAATACAAAATTTAAGAGATTAATTTTATGCGGCAGGTTGGTATTATCTGCTAATAGAGAAGTAGTGGTAGCTTATTTGAACTCACGTAGTAGGTACCTAACTATTTATTTTAATAGAAGTTATTAGGTAATAATATAAAATTATTGAATCAAGTTTGTCTTATATTATATTTGTTGAATTAGTTAAATATTAAAATTTAGTATTGTTAAAAAATGTACCTATGTTATTTAGTAATAGTTCTAAAAAGTCGGATATAGACGAAGTCGCTGGTAAAAGGTATTAATTAGATAAAATATGTTTCATTGAATAAATAAAGGCAAAAATATCTCGGGATGGTCCAGTAATTCGATAATTTCACGCGAGGCCGAAGATCTCGTTACTCCGGGCTACGGGGATCACTGTCTCACCCCGCTCACCTCCGCTTACACCCGCTTAAACTCGCTTACACCCGCTCACTCTCGTTCACCCGCACAAATGTCCCGGAACGAATCGCGTATAAATCCTGTGTGGAAAATAATTATGAACTCATCCGGCAGACCCGAGCAGATTTTCGTGAGAACGAACGGACGGATATCATTTATTAACGAACGAAAATTACTTTAGAAACGGTTGGGTTAAATGTTAGAAAGGTGTTTTTGACATTTGCACCTGCTTACCTTATTATATTTTATGGCGAATAAAATTTTTGATTTAAACATAAAGTAATTATAAGGAAACTGTTGTGACGTTAAGGTTTTTATGCGTTGTTAATAATTGTGGTACTAATTACCTAGATGTGCGTATATAACATCGATATTAAAGAGAAACAGTTTAGCATAGAAGTTTTTTTAATAAAACGCTTAGTGGAAAAAGAATTATGTTTTGGTTCTATTGTAAATATTAGAATAAATAAATAAATAATTTCGATATGATGTTCTAATTCATCAACCCTGCCTACTTTCAACGGCGGTCTCCGCAACATGGTCCTTCTTCAGCGGATTTGAACGCGATAAACCTATGGTAATATGGACCACTAGGTCCTAGAGTGAACCGAACCTGGACGTGCGCTGCATGTTAGCTACCACACTCATGATCCTTTGGGAACGGACGTGGATGGCGATGTTATAGAGGTACCACACTCATGATCCTGCAGGAACGGACGTGGACTAAGCCTCGTGTTATATGGACTATTGATCCTTGAGCAGCGCCGAACAAGGAACGGTATAATAATATAACAATTGATGAATATAATTGAGAGTTGTGTGTGATACAACAACAGACGACAAGCCGCATTATTTAATTATTTAGGTTGTTAAGCAACTTTGTTAGGTATTTGTCCTTGTATATGTTAATGATAATATTGTTATATTATATTAATAATAATTTATTTAAATAATTTAGGAAACCGTTATTGTTATATAGGTAGGCATTTTATGATTAATTTTGTTTAGTTTTAGTTTCCACTTTCCACCAAGATGAGTGAGAAGGAGTTAATCAAAAGAAGAGGCAGCTATAAAGGCCGTTTGACTTCTTTTTCGAATTATTTATCAGCATTGATCGAGCCCATTGACAGCGCCACATTCAGGGAGTTGCAATTACGCATTGGTAAGATTGAATCTTTGTATGAGCAATATGATGAGGTGCAGGTTCAGCTCGAGTGCGCCACCGACGATGCGGCGGCCCAGCTCGCCGAGCGCGACAACTTTGAGTCGCTGTATTATAAGTGCCTGTCACACGCGCAAGGATTATTAGAAGAGTTTAATAATTTAAATAATAAAAATGATAATGTAAGTAGTAGTAGTAAGCATTCTAATAATCACAAGCTCGTTAAATTGCCTACAATTCAACTTCCTAAGTTTAGCGGGTCTTATGATAATTGGCTCGAATTCCGCGACACGTTTACCAGTCTGATCCATTCTAATGAAAATATTGACGACATAAATAAGTTTCATTATTTAAGAACAACACTGGAGGGATCGGCTGCGATTATTATTCGTTCGATTCAGTTTTCATCTGAAAATTATAATGTCGCGTGGGATACGCTGTGCGAAAGGTTTGACAATAAAAGGCTGCTTATTCAAAATCATGTAGCAGCGTTATTTAATATTGACTCTATAAGTAAAGAGTCATCTGCTGCTATCAAACGATTAATAGATCAGTTGAACAAAAATCTCAGAGCACTAGAGTCATTGAATGAGCCTATTAGGTCCTGGGATACACTTTTAATATATATTGTGACACAAAAGTTGGATAGTAAGGCGTATCGTCAATGGGAAGAATACAAAGGTACATTAAATAAAAATAGTTTCATTAAGTTTGATTTATTTCTTGAGTTTTTGCGTAACCGCGCTGACTTAATAGAGACTTTAGAGTTGTCACATAATCAGTGTAGTAATTCCCGTAGTGTTCAGAGTTTTAATAATAATTATAAAGTTAAGTCGATGGTTTCCGTACAGAGTAATAAGGGTTCAGAGTCATCATCGACTGTATGTCCTAAGTGCAAGGGCAATCACAATTTAAGTAATTGTACGGAATTCCTTTCTATGAGTGTTGAAGAAAGACTTATGTCAATGCCAAGTTATAGGGTTTGTTATAATTGTTTAAATAAGGGTCATTTAGCCAATTTATGTAAGAGGAGACCAGAGTGTAAATTTTGTAAACGTCGGCATCATACACTAATACATATAGCCGATCGTCAGGTGCTTGCGAATGCTTTTAATGATAATCGTAGAAAATCTGTTTCTATTGAATCGCAGTCACCGAATCGGTCTTCCTTCGACGGCCCTAAGGGCGGTCACATCGCTCTGACAACAAGTGTCAGCTCTTCTAATTCGCCGAGAAGAGTGTGCGAGGCGTTATTGTCCACCGCTTTAGTTAAGCTGCGCGACAGCAATAATGTAGAGCACGTCGCTCGTGTTCTTTTAGATAGCGGTAGTACCTCGTGCATTATCACGGAGAACCTTTGTCATAAATTGAATGTATGTACTGGTAACATTGACCAGTCGATACTGGGCATTAATAACGCGCTCACCCGCGCTGGTAAAACGGGTATGATCCATTTTGAATCTTTAAATGGTAATTATGCCACTGACGTTAATTGTTTAGTTTTACCGTCAATTACAAGTGATGCACCGGGACATTATATCGACACTCATGATTTGAATATTCCAGCTTATGTCAGTTTAGCCGATCCTAAGTTTTATGAGCCCTCACAGATTGATATGCTGATCGGCGCCAACTTATTTTGGGAAATACTAGGATCGCAAAAGATAAAGATAGGCAAAGATAAACTGATACTTTATGAAACAAGATTGGGATGGATTGTTGCAGGTTCGGTACCTGTCAACCACTTTATGTCACTACTGACTCGTGACACTCATTGCAACCATTTTAATAGTAATTGTTCTGTTAATCATTGCGACATTAAAGATATTCAATCACAGTTAAGTGAATTTTGGAAATTAGAAGAAATAGATTGTAAATCTCCCCATTATATGCCGGAGGAAAGGTTATGCGAGGAACATTTTATCAACAATACATCTCGTCTTGATGATGGGCGGTTCTGTGTACGTATTCCATTTAAACAAAGTCTTAATGATCTAGGAGAATCATTTCAACGTGCAAAACAATGTCTTATTTCACAAGAACGTAGGTTGAAGAAGAATGTCGAGATGCATAAATTATATAACGACTTTATGACAGAATACGAGTATTTAGGTCACATGACTGAGGTTCAACAGCCAGAATTAGGTAAGCCGGAATGTTTTCTGCCTCATCATGGGGTTTTACGTGAGAGCAGTACTACTACTAAGCTAAGAGTAGTTTTTAACGCAAGTAGCCCTACAACATCCGGTATATCGTTCAATGACATTCAGATGGTTGGACCTAGGGTTCAAGATGACCTCATTTCAATTCTTCTACGGTTTAGGCAACATAAATACGTAATAGCTGGTGACGTAGAGAAAATGTATCGTTGTTTAATGGTCCATCCAGATGACAGATCATGTCAACAGATACTCTGGCGTGAACATTCTGACAAACCAATTAAGTTTTTTCAGTTAAATACAGTGACATATGGAACATCTAGTGCTCCATTTCTAGCAACGCGGTGTCTTAAGCAATTAGGTATTGATTGTGAGGATAAAACCATTGGAAATATTATAATGCACGACTTTTATGTCGACGATTTACTAACTGGCGGGGATAATTTAAATGAGGTATGTAGGATACGTAAAGAGGTAAGTCAAACCCTTATGTCTGCTGGCATGAACCTACGTAAATGGTTTTCGAATGAACCTAAAATCATATCAGATGTTTCAGATACATCTTTAAGTTTGAATTTTGATTCTGATAAGCCAAATAAATTATTAGGCCTTGGTTGGCATGCGAAGTCAGACATTTTATGCTTTTCATTTAGTTCATTAGTATCCAACGGTAATTCTAAGCGCGACATTCTTTCTGCTATATCTCGTATATTCGATCCTTTAGGATTATTAGCGCCATTTATTATGATAATGAAAATACTTTTACAAAGGTTGTGGTTGCTAAAATTATCATGGGATGAACCCCTGCCTTTAGAAATTTACAAATGTTGGAATAATATAACTAAAAATTTTTCACTTTTGAGTAATATTCAAGTTCCAAGGATTGTTCTAAGCGATTCTTATTCTAATTTGGAGTTTCATATTTTTACGGATGCATCGGAACGCGCCTATGGTGCTTGTATTTATGTTCGTAGTGTAAATGATAAAGATGCAGTAACTATGAGGCTTTTAACGGCAAAGGGGCGAGTAGCACCTATTAAACCGATGACCATTCCAAGGTTGGAGTTATGTGGTGCATTAACAGGAGCTCGCCTATATGAGAAGGTTGTAAAGTCTCTTCGTGTAGAAATTAGTGATGTCTATTTTTGGACAGATTCAACAGTTATCCTAGGATGGCTTAAAATGTTGCCATCGAAACTTCAACCCTTTGTCCGTAACCGGGTTTCTGAAATTCTTGAAAGGACAGGCAACTATTCTTGGAACCATGTTTCAACTGATAAAAATCCCGCTGATTTAATATCGCGAGGGGTTGATATAATTTCTATTCAAAGAACTGACCTTTGGTGGTCGGGTCCTGATTTTTTGAGGAAACCCTATTGTGAGTGGCCTTCTCAAGTTGTTACTTGCCAGGAATTGCCTGAATTAAAACCTGATATTTCGTTAAGCTTAAAACTAATTTCTGATAACACTTTCATAGAAGTTAATCGGTTTTCAAATTATTCCCGACTCGTTAGAGCTATCGCTTACGTTTTACGTTTTACTCAAGCCTGTCGTAAGAATTATGCGTCTTCAAAATATTTGAATGATCACGAGCTTAAAGATGCGTTATATATAATCATCCGCCATTCTCAGCATCAGTCGTTTCCTGAATATCAGTTACTTTTAAGTGATGAGAAATTGCAAAAAAAAAGTTCTTTATTAAAGTTTAACGTGTTCTTAGATAGTAATAATTTAATGCGTGTTGGAGGACGTCTTGATAATTCAGAATTTTCATACGATAAAAGGCACCCGATATTAATACATTCATCTCATAGATTTACGAAGTTGTTATTTGAATTTGAACATAAGCGATTGATGCACGCTGGGCCTCAAGCATTATTAGCTTGTATAAGAGATAGTTATTGGCCTATAGGTGGTCGTAGTTTAGCAAAGGTGGTTTTTCATAACTGTGTAAAATGTAGTCGATTAAGAGGTAATATGGTGACTCCGCTAATGGGTAATTTGCCTAGTCATAGAGTAGCTTCTGGCGCATCTCCTTTTGAGAATACCGGTGTAGATTATGCTGGTCCAATTATGTGCGCTAGTCGTCAGGGACGTGGTTGCAGAGTGGTAAAATCATATATTGCAATATTTATTTGCTTTTCTACTAAGGCTATTCACTTAGAGCTTGTAGGTGATTTAACGAGCAATCGATATTTACTAGCTTTACGTAGATTTATTTCGCGAAGGGGTAAGCCTATTAATATTTACTCAGATAATGGCACTTCTTTTACTGGCGCATACAAAGATCTTTCAAGGTTTTTAAATGACAATTGCAACTCTTTGAGTGCGGGCATTGCCAATGAGGGTATTAATTTTCATTTTATTCCCGCGTATACTCCTCATTTTGGGGGACTTTGGGAAGCAGGTGTAAAGGCAGTTAAGTATCACTTACGAAGAGTGTTAGGAAATTGTAACCTTACCTTCGAAGAACTGTACACAACTCTCACACAAATAGAGGCAATACTTAATTCAAGACCGTTAACGCCATTATCGGCAGAGCCAACAGATTTTAATCCTTTGACCCCAGGACATTTTCTTATCGGCCGTCCGTTAACCTCCTTGCCTAACCACGAAGTGCAACAGCGGTCATCCAATCTTATTAACCGATACCAGCGTATCGAGCAATTGCGACAGCACTTTTGGTCAAGATGGAGTAAAGAATACATATCTGAACTTCAACAACGCATTAAGTGGAGATACAACCAAAAGGAGTTAAAGACAGATGCTATGGTCGTTATAAAGGAGGATGGTCTTCCACCACTTAAATGGAAATTAGGAAGGGTTGTTGGTGTCCACCCGGGATCTGATAAAATTGTTTATTTATTTATTCTAATATTTACAATAGAACCAAAACATAATTCTTTTTCCATCTGACATAACAAAAATTATGTCACAACTTGACATTACTTATTTTCTTAATATTTTTATATCCTTTTTACTTTCATCCATAAAGGTTGTCTAATTCATAAACACTTAGTAGGTAGAGAAATATAAAAAATAACTTTTATTGCTTCGCCTATTAGGCTTCATCGATATTAGGTATTACTTAATTTTTTAAATTATAATAATACTTACTGGCAAATACCTTGAAAATTAGTTTCAAGACTGTGTAAGAAAAAATACTTAAATAACTTAATGAATCAAAATGAAAACACTTATTTTCATGGCCACAATATTTCATACAAAGAAATAAGAAAAGTTAATTAAAACAAAATTGAATATCATCTTTTTTTCTAAAATAACTTTATGTCTTAAATATAAGAGTTTATTTCGAACCCAAGGCGAATGAAATACAAATTACTTTTTATGTGCCTCGGGTCCGCAAAACTCTTGTCGTCTGGGCTTAAATTGTTATACTCCATTTTTCCATGAAACTTTTTATTCTAAATAATTCCCGAATAAATTTCGAAATAGAGCCTGTTTATTCATGACCCTCTGAATAACTCGAATAACCCTAAATGAACGGTTGTTTTACGCCTTTATTTCGGAACGTTCGGTCGAAAGTTCTCCGATTTTCCCATCGTCAAATATATTCGCTTCAGCTTCCGTCATAAAACTAGCCTCGTTTTCTTTTGTAAAAATAAATCTTCGTACATCAAATCGTTGTAATAGAAACTTAGTTATCACTTGTTATTGACAAAGTTTCGTTTTTATATTTCGCTGGATCACAAACAATGCTATTGAAACTGTTTCAATGTACACTTATTTTTTGGCTACATTTGACATTAACCTAATAAAGACCTTAGTTGTTTGTTTGGTAGAGGTCACCCTTTTTAATAAATAACGTGCTTATAATACACTAGATATACTTTAATTAACGATTAAAGATGCTTTACTTATTTATAACTTTTAATTATTTATATATAACATAAATATATTTTTTAATAATTTTATTATTTATGTTATAATTATATTTAATTCTTGACAGTCATAACCAATCCTCCATTAAATACATACATAAAATTAGGCATATCTTAATGTGCTTCAAATATTCATACTACTATCTATAATGATATACTTTGAGGCACCGACTGACGTACCTACTGGTTACTAAGAAACCGTTCGATCAAGAACATTATGGATAGGCTTACTAGATAGCTTACTAGTCCATAGTGTAGACTCTAGGGCTTAATAACACAAGTATATTCTTGAAGTGTATTGAATGAAGTTAATGTCCAATAATATATGGATTAACTAGCTGTTTCCCGCGGCACCGCCCGCGTAAATATACTATCGAGTATCCCGCGAGAACACAGTACTTTTCCGGGATAAAAAGTAGCCCATATTTTAATCTAGAGTCTAAACTACTACCATACCAAACTTCATCAAAATCCGTTCAGTAGTTTTTGCGTGAAAGAGAAACAAACATCTATCCATACATTCATCCATCTATACATCCTCACAAACTTTCACATTTATAATATTAGTAACATAGTAACATAATGCCGTATCGTTTTATAGCTAGTACCTAGTATCTGCTTTACTTACATCAAACAGTTTCTGCATTTTATAAGATTGAAAGCATAGTAAAAAAATAGGTAACCCTGCCAGACGTGTTAAAAAGATTTTATATTTATTTTCAATTTGGTGCCTTTTGAAAAGCTACCTTCTTATTGAAGGTAAAATTAAAAATACTACGATTATTTAATATGAATTAATCAATAAATACTGTACGAGTACTATTCTTTAAGAAAATATATTAAAATACGGATCTTTTTCTTGTAGCAATAGTCAACAGATCTTCATTTTACGATACTAGGGTAGATTCCGTTTCATCTGCGTCAGAAAACTGTGTTTATACGAAACAGAGGAAAGAAGTATCTGAAATTTCAAGTCGAATAGCCATCTCTCTGCGAAGTACAGATCGCTTCTGCAGAATAGAAATCTTGTATCCTATTACGTATACAAAAGACAATAGCAAAGTTTTCATATTATATAATATATATATTATTTTTTACGTGAGTTAGGTCACTTACCTATCTATAGAGAGGTAGAAATCCGTTAAAATAGGATTTTTCGAAATACATACCCCACGGGGCCGGGGTCTAATGGGGATCCACGTGGACAAAGTCGTGCGCAAAAGCTTGCTATACAATAAATTATTAAAAAATTTAAAGTAACTAATATTTCTTACAAATAATTGTTAAGCTTACCTACTCTACATTATGTAGGTATATTGTATTTGTAGATATTAAATAAACATAAATATTCATTAAACAATATAAAGAAAATGTTCATCTGTCTAAAAAAGTACACACTAATTAAATATACACAGTATGTATAAACCCATTTCGTAACATATCAATAATTTTATGTAAATGGCGCTACAAACTACATAATGGAGCACACAAGTCTCCATAGCCAGCGGTCTGATATGAATACGTAGTGGATAACGAAACTCCAACAGGAAACTTATTTAAGCCCATACATATAAATGTCTTTCATTATCTGGTAGCGTTGCTTTCGAAAATATTTTCCCATTTCGTTACTTATCTACGTACGTTCGTAATGAGAGCTATGATGAGTTATCATCAACATCAGCTGCTACTGAATTTTGTTTTATTTACACTCTATAATGTAGAGTCTATAATCAACATGACGACCTCTGTGGCTCAGTGGTTCAGCACTTTGGTGCTCAAGCCGGGGATCGCAAGTTCGAATCCTGCCGAAGGAACAATAAGTTTTTCTGTGTTCCTGGGTTCCTGGGGATTTTTATTATAATATGTGTATATTATAAAAAAAATCTTAAATATATGTATAGTATAAAAGTATTAAATATACTTCCCGTTGTCTGGTACCCGTAACACAAGTTCTTCGGATACTTAGCATGGGGCCAGATTGACGTGGTGTGAAGCGTCCATAGATATTATTAATGACCAGTATTTGTTAAACATGATACACAATATTTTAAATTACTGTTTTGAATAGCAGATATAAGTTATTTAACATACGTAGGAATGTTAAAAGAACTTATATATTATATAACTCATTTTCAGTATTTTTGTCGCTTAGGCATTTTTACCTTTCAAGCGTCGATATATTATATCACTCTGCCTTCATAAGCTTCTTCTATTCCACTGTATAGGTGGCATTATAGGAGTTGGCGCGTAATGCGTATAACACGTAGACACATACTGTGCAGGAATATGACATTAGCTGACCGTAGCACTACGTACCCATCATGATGTCCCTGTCACTCGCTTTTTCACTTATCAAACTTTTGATCATGAAGTAGACAATAATTCTATGGATGCTTCAACCATGTCAATAATTATTTAATTATTGCTACTAAATTACACAGAGCTTATAATAAAAATAGAAATGGCTTTTCTGAATTCTGCCGTGTTAATCCTACTTAAAAATAAGATGAAGACTTGTAAAGACAAAATAATACACAAATTTACATAATTAGAATCATACCATCATCCGTACGTTCACAAGCTAATTTTCTAACAAAATATGATAATGTATAATTAAACGTGTATATTATAAAATGCAGTGTAATAATCATTTGCTACGAAGAATAAAGTATTAGCCTATTCGTTTTACATTAGCTATTCGGGTGCCATTACCATTATTTACCTTTTATATTTTACAATAATTTTGGAAAATAACTTCTAATGGTGTCTACAGACACCATTTGAAGTTAAAATTTGGGGAGAAATATTTTTTAAAGTGTTGGTATCACTGCCCGTTATCAATGAATTGCGGGAATCATTGTCGTCGTTTAAAAACCGCACTGTAAATAGAACTCTGTGTTTATGTAATAGAGCATAAAATCGAACACACGAGTGTCGAGCGTTTCGCTCCACTGCACCGCACAGTGGGTCGAAAATCGGCTTTCATAGACATAGAAATGAAATCTCGAAAGTGATAGATTTTTTGATAGATATTGCTTCAGTTTAGTATTACTATGTAGAAAATTAAGTTTGAGATAATTTGGCCCAAAAATGAGGGAGTAATATTTTTTTTACGAAAAACTTGTATGGAGCCAACATGAAAAATTCTATTATTTCAAAAACGGCAAGTTTAACCGTAATATCCTGACAGATGGTTATAGTATCAATTATTCATGATTTTTTGGCATACATCATATAACGGTTTTAGCTGCTCTTTTTTTTTTAAAAATCGTCGAAATTTTTGAAAAAAAGTCACCCTGTATTATTGCACGATTCGATAGTGTTACTATTAAGGAACAATTTCTGGAAAGTAATAGTATACGGAAAACTTGAGGAAAGTGTTGAATTTTAATAAACTCCTTCATATTTTGAACAAATGTATGAACAATTATATAAAATGCTAAAATTAAGCACTTTCCTTAACTTATTCACATATAGTTACTTCCCAGCAATTGTTATTTACTAGCAAGACTATCGAATGCTGCAATAATACAGGGTGACTTTTTTTCAAAATTAACGGATTCGAATTCTAACTCAGGCTGTTGACTTGGCTATAATCTGATAATGCAGTTATATTCGTCGTACACTGTAAAGTGAAGGAAAATTATGTCAGAGTAATTGCTTCCCAAAAATACTGGATTTATAACTTTTTTATAGAAAATTTATATGTAGCCAATGAGAAAAATCCAATTATCTTCAAAACGGCAAGATAAATCCTTATATCCTTACATGCTGTTATAGTACTATTAATTCGTGTTCTTTTTACACAGTTCATGAAACGGTTCTATTTGCCATTTTTTTTTAATCACCGAAATATTAATTTTGAAAAAAAAAAGTCACCTGTATTAATGCACCATTCGATAGTCTTGCTAGTAAAGAACAATTTCTGGAAAGTAATGGTATACGGAAAACTTGAGGAAAGTGTTAAATTTCAATAAACTTCTTCATATTTTGAACAAATGTATGAAAAATAATATAAAATGCTAAAATTTAGTTCTTTCCTCAACTTTTTCATATGTAGTTATTTCCCAGCAATTGTTTTTTGCTAGCAAGACTATCGAATCGTGCAATAATACAGGATGAATTTTTTTTCAAAATTAATTTTCGATTATTTAAAAAAAATGGCAAATAGAACCGTTTCATGAACTATTCAGAAAAAACATGAATTAATAGTACTATAACAGCATGTAAGGATTTAAGGACTTATCTTGCCGTTTTGAAGATAATTGGATTTTTCTCATTGGCTTCATAGAAATTTTCTATAAAAAAGTTATAGATCCAGTATTTTTGGGAAGAAATTACTCTGACATAATTTTCCTTCACTTCACAGTGTACGAAGAATATAACTGCATTATCAGATTATAGCCAAGTCACCATCCTTGGTTAGGATTCGAATCCGTTAATTATGAAAAAAAGTCACCCTGTATTATTGCAGCATTCGATAGTGTTGCTAGTAAATAACAATTGCTGGGAAGTAACTATATGTGAGAAAGTTAAGGAAAGTGCTTAATTTTAGCATTTTATATAATTGTTCATACATTTGTTCAAAATATGAAGGAGTTTATTAAAATTCAACACTTTCCTCAAGTTTGCCGTATACCATTACTTTCCAGAAATTATTCCTTAATAGTAACACTATCGAATCGTGCAATAATACAGGGTGACTTTTTTTCAAAAATTTCGACGATTTTTTAAAAAAAAAGAGCAGCTAAAACCGTTATATGATGTATGCCAAAAAATCATGAATAATTGGTACTATAACCATCTGTCAGGATATTACGGTTAAACTTGCCGTTTTTGAAATAATAGAATTTTTCATGTTGGCTCCATACAAGTTTTTCGTAAAAAAAATATTACTCCCTCATTTTTGGGCCAAATTATCTCAAACTTAATTTTCTACATAGTAATACTAAACTGAAGCAATATCCATCAAAAAATCTATCACTTTCGAGATTTCATTTCTATGTCTATGAAAGCCGATTTTCGACCCACCGTGCACCGTACCAAATCCGTGCGTGTGTAGCGACACCGGATTTGGTCTGCGGATATGGTTCGCTGTACGCTCCGTACCATATTCGTGTGTCTGTAGATAGCAGTACCAAATTCGTGTGTCTCTAGATAGCATAAAACAATTGGTTCTGTCAAAAAATGTATGGATAGAAGTCGCAAAATAATATTTAAACTCACCCAAAATAAAAAAATTACAAACCCAAGCGAGCTCGAATTTTTAATGATATAAATATATATTTTATTTTTAACACATTTTATACAAAATTGTTTAAGTGTGAGGACCGTGAAGGTGCTAAGGTTAGTTTTATTACTTATACCTACTCATAAGACTAAAGGAACTTCACATTGCAATTGGTAACTATTAGTAAGTAGGTACTAGAATTAAATACATCCTTACTCGTAATACTCTTTAAACCATATTTAATAATATATTCACTTTATCTAGTATATTTCTTCTGTCCTCATAATATATTTAATTCAGTTATTCTCTTCTTATAATAAACTTTTATTAACACTAGAAGCGCTCCTCTTTGGAGCAGCGAGAATAATAAATACAATATTACATTGCAAATATAAGCAAATGAAGACGATTGTCGAAGGATGCCCTTTATAAAAGAAAGTCTCAAATATTTGATCATGTCTCCTTCATTTCCTTTTTGTTGCGTAGAAAAGGTTCATTTACATAAATTTACCTATTGTTGTATCCCGGTCGTGCCATCACAAATCCAAGACAAGAGGAAATTCAGTAGTAGGCAGTATCGGAAACAAGTTAAATAACAAACCCATCTCGCCCTTTTGTTTCGTGAGACATTCTGAGAAAATGACGCAATAAATACCGAATCGACTTGTACAGAATATAAATACGAAAAGGGTAGTCGCTTACACAAGTGTCAATAATTTTATGGCGCTATGTAATGAGCCCGTTTAGGGCTCGACGCGTGTTGATTAATTATTTCCGTAATACCTGCTAATTAACAATACGTATTCAAAGTACGTCACTTCCGACTTCCGAAATGTAGAGTTCCCGAAGCTTAGGCAATCAAGTTAAACGGGACATGCTTATGTTCTTACCTCTTCACACTAATGTAAGTGCAATCAGTGTCACTAATTCATAAGCAGGTAGAGTGTTCTCATAATTTATTTGTATTATGTATAATGACGGCGTGTTTTCTATCATACATACATACATATAATCACGCCTCTTTCCCGTAGCGGTACGCAGATACAACTTCCTTCCACTTGCTACGGACTCTTACATATTTGTTTCGCTTCGCCCACTTTCATTCTTACCATCCATTTCTTTTCTTACATTCAACGTAGCGAAGCGGCTCTCCATGGGCCACTTTTCGCCTCCGCGAGAACGAGACGTGATGGGTGGCGAACCACATCGCCGCCATTTTGGATAATTAAATTATTTTTATGATTATCATATTGATAGCATAATACGAACAACTTAAGACAGCATTAAACCTGGTTATGAATTAGATTTCTTGATAGTACTTAACTACGGTAAAATTATTAATAATATTTAGTTAACATTCACATGATATGCATTAACTATAGTCATACTATGCAACTTAATTGAAGTAGATATTATAATAATCATTATTTAGTTAAATTTTACTTATAATATAAATTTATATGCATTAACTTTAGTCTAATAATAACTCTCACACCGATCTCGGTGACGGTGGCCAGTTACGCAGGAATGATTTTTTATAGTGCCCAAGTGTGTGCGCAGTACACAAGAGCACTGTCTCTTCCTTTTACTCTCGTAATCCAGTGGGACGGATGACCGACACGACTGGCGAGAGATCAGCCTGCATTGTCCTAATCAAACTTGGAAACAACATTTTTTGTTGTTCCCTTGTGGGAATAGAACCTACGACCTCCGAGTCGAGAGCCAATGCTCGAACCACTAGACCACGGATGCTGTTAGTCTATTCGCGTTAAGAAGTCAGTGATTCATGCGGTATATAGGTAACATATTTAAATATGGCTTCCTTTAGTTAGAGAGTGTGAACAAGGACCTATGGATTTTATTGGTTAATTTGACATAACGTGAATACACTATTATTGGTAAGTACATACGTATGAGTAAAGGAAAAAATGTTTTACAATAATTAAAATCATCGGTTCACGTTATAAATTATATTTTATGATTCATAAAATAAAATAATTGAATATTTATGAATTCATACATTGTAAAATGAATGGGAACCTTACATTGACGGATTAAATAAATAACACTTTTATTTGTTAATTAGTTTATTAAATAAGGTGTTACAATTATTATACTTAAACAAGTATTTTTATTAAATTTTTCCTATAACTTTTTCGTTGATATCGTGAAAGTTATAAAAGAAATACATAGCAGAATATTACAAAGTATCGCGAAAATACAAGCCTTCTTTCGAAATGATTAATCATGTTAACATTTTCATTTGAGGCGCAGCTATCAAAATATCTGCGACATACATAAAGTAGCATGTATATTGTATAACATATCGGTACCAAATGTTTAACAATTTCGTGCCTCTCTCTTCTCCCCAGAGAGTTGTATCACCCCCCTACCTCAACCCACCTTTTCGTTAGAGTGATATTCTTTGAGATACACAATTGTTCGCCAGTGTAACTAGAACCCCCATACTCCGACCTACCATCGAATCTTGAAGGTATAACGTCGAAAATCATACACGCGCCGCTCCACCTAAAGTGGCCCAGAAAATATAGTTAGAACAAGCCACGTCGTGCCATGAAAGTTTTTGTAGCAAAAGAAAATACATTTATTAGAAAAATAACGAATTCAAGACAACTATTATTTTGGTAGAAACAACATGAACACAAAATAATTTTAGGCTTGTTTTTATATCTGTCACAAAATTATTTACTTTGCGAAAATAATCCAAGAAAATATCTTGTTACAAAAGCATGTTACAATAAAGTTGAAAATTTGTTTACCCACTCGTAGACCTCTACGAAAATTTGTGTCGTAGAGGTCGACATATTGATTATTTTTACTTTTCATTTTGTTTCATGAATACCTACCACTATGTAAAATATAATATCGATGAATATGAGAGTCAATCTGAAGAATTTTTACACTGTAAAACATTTAGGTAAACTAGGTGGGGTTCTGTTTAAGCTAAAATTCAGGCACCAGTCAGTCCTACAAATCATAACGTTAATACATGTAACAAACAATCATTTACAATACAAATACACTCGAGCCGAGTACAAGCAAACATCAATAACGTCCCATCTACAAACAATCGAACATGTCACCCCTGGAGCACTTACGACGTTATACGTACTCATTAGTTGAAGGCTAATTTACGACGGCTCAAGAGCTCGATAAGACACTTATTGATCCCACTCTGGTTGTGTATGTTGAAATAAGTCGTGTAAACGTTTCTAAGAATGCTTTAGTGTTGTATTTGTATCGTATATATTAACTAGCTTTTGTCCGCGGCTCCGCCCGCGTAAATACATTATCCCGCGGGAACACTGTATTTTTTCGAGATAAAAAATATCCTATGTCCTTTCCCGGGACCCAAAATATTTATATACCAAATTTCATAAAAATTGGTTCAGCGGTTAAAGCGTGAAAAGGTTACAGACAGACAGACACACTTTTTAATATTAGTATAGATAGATACATGAACACAAAACTTTCAGTAAGTACACTTTGTATACGAGAATTGTGCGTTCGAAGAAGTGTGATATTTGGCACAGTTAAAGTTTATGTGGAGGAGAGTGTGCAGACAGCTAATATATTTTTAAATGATACTCAGGAAGACATACAATTAATAAAAATAACAACAGCACACACCTTAGATTATTAACATAAACTACAGTGCGTTTGATAGACACAATGGCTGCATTTCGCGGAAAATAGCGCTAAAAAAACGTAAGCAAAATGGCGACCGCTGGCGTTAAATAAGCAAAATGGCCGATGCCGAAGTTAGCAAACGTGTCCTGGCCGATAATAATCTGTTTTCTTCTTTAGCGCTAGCAAGCGCTAACAAGCCCTTTTTTCCGGGGAACACAGCCAATTTGTTATGTACGTTGACGTTTGTCATTCTGTCACAATTCACAACATTTCCTTTTTTTTCTACCTAAGATGAAAAGAACTCTTGTAAAATACAAACTTCAATCTATATCATTTTTTATGGCCAAAAGATATGTTTGATTTTGGGCCAGTTCTATGTACACTACATAGGTAAATAGGAAAAAAATATGGGAATATCATAAAAATACAAAAAAAATAATTTGAAGAAGGGTACCTACATGCGTACAAAAATGATTATTTGAAGAGTTTTTTATTGCGAGAACACTATTTTTAAGCCGGCCATGACAGTTGTTTTGACTTGACTTTTGACGTAGTAGACAGTTTTACGAAGAGACGACGTCTTGAATGCCATACGTCTTTCTTTGTCAAAAGTCATGTCATTGACAAAATGACATTATTTAGTTAATTTTGATCTGATCCGCCATGTTTTATTTTACTTTGTGTTGCTCTCCTTGACGAAGTTAATTTAAATGTACATGGAAACGAAGTGAAATTAAACAAAATAAAGAATAGGAAACGGTTACTATATTATGTAGCTATACTTACAAATACTGTACGTAGGGCTGGCCCAGGCCTCATACATTTCTTGAACATCGCTTTTCGACCACAAAGGCGACCTCTAATATTTTTAAATATGTAAGACAACGTAATTTATATTAAGTCATTGAATGGTATGTTCTTTTTTGTGGAATGATTTTGTATGAAAAAATTTAAAATGTTCACTTTACTAGTCGCATAAATTTTCCACTGAAATTCGTTCTAAGCTGGGGTTCAATTTTAATAAACTCAAGAAAGTTGTTGGTGCTTCAAACAATATTTGCAACAACATTCATTTCTTGAAAGGGAACAGTACAATTATTTTCTTTGTATTTTAATTTAATTTCGTTCTAAGTTTGCTAAAATTAAATGAGTAAGTATTGCACTTAACTCTGAATAGTACCTAATGATTAATGAAATTGTTGACTGAAAAATTGTCACTAAGATTTTCAAATTTTAACTAATAGGTATATTAATCCTACTAATATTATAAAAGTTTGTGGGGATGGATATATGGATGTTTGTTACTGTTTCACACAAAAACTACTAAACGGATTTTGATGACTTCATGTATGGTAGTAGTTTTGGCTCTGGATTAAAATATAGGCTACTTTTTACCCCAAAAAATTACAGTGTTCCTTTGGGATACTGTATTTACGCGGGCGGAGCCGCGGGAAACAGCTAGACTAATATTATACTAAACATTCATAATTTCAGATTAATTAAAGTTAAAATTAAAACTATAGTATAGCATTAACGATACCTTTATCCTTGTACTTTTTAAATAAACGTTAAAAGTATTCCATCTTTATTAATTTACTTAAGACGATGGAGAAAATTTATTTCATAAACATTTTCTTACGCATGTGGTATGCAATTCATTTAGCTGAGTTCGTAATACACATACATATCTTACTGTATCATCTCGTAAATTTAATCAACTAACACCCAGAAGGATAAAACGTCCTCACATACAATACATTATTTCCTTATGTACTTACGTTTTAATTAATATAAAGAACTTCCCTATATGTTTACGGCTAAATTTTCAAATGCCACTTAAAGTTAGGCCCCCCCTTAGGCTGGGACTACATGATCCGGAATCCGGAACGCCGGAGAAAAATCAGAACACTGAAAATAGAACTCTGGGATGATGCAATAAGATGAATACTAAACACTCAAGTATCGAGTCAGATGTCAAAAATATGACAGCTTGACACTCGACACTTTGGTTTTCAATTTTATAAGCGTAGAGTTCTATTTTAAGTGCTCTCAATTTTCTCAGCCCATGCGGATTCCGGATCATAATGTTATAGTCCAAACGGCCTCCGTGGTCCAATGGTTTAGAGCTTGGCTCTTGACTCGGAGGTCGTGGGTTCGATTCCCGCATTGGAACAACAAAAAATGTTGTTTCCATGTTTGGTTAGGACAATGCATGCTGAACACTTGATTGTCTGACAAAAAAGATGATCCATGCGTCGGATGGGCATGTAAAATGTCGGTCCCGCGCCTGATCTCTTGCCACTTGCCAGTTGTGTCTGTCGTCTGTCCCACTGGGTTTCGAGAGTAAAGGAAGAGAGAGTGCTCTTATGTAACGTGCACACACTTGGGCTATTTGGCTTTGTCACTTAGTTAATTAGAATTTTATTGAATAGAAGAAAAATAAAATAATACCAACTTATTGGAAAAAAATACACCTTTAATTACCTACCTGTTATTGTACAAATTAGCCGACATAGGTACAATTGAGAAAATATCAATTCTTATAGAGTACTCAATAAATTTTATTGATAGTCTTTATTTGGTACTAAAATCTTGGGAGGCTAAATTACTCAGAGGGCATTTTTTGTTACATACTCAAACCGCTTGATAAGTTCGCCAATGAAACTGAGTATTTTTGTTAGTGTGTGGGAGTTATATTTATAATAATTTATTCGGTAGGTACTAAAAATACCTACTCACATTTTTAAATTTTGATAGTTGTTTAGGTTTTGCATATTATGCTGCAGTAGTTTTATGAAATTGAATAGAGCAATTAATAAATACCGCTAAGTAAAAGTGATCGGTACCCAATTAATTTTAACTGTAGCAGTATTGAAATAGAGAAAATAATTATAATGCACTTGTTTTCTACTATATTTATTTTATACCTTTAGTAATTTTGATTAGCTTTTTGAATTTTTGTAGAAGTTTTTTTTTTTACTACACAAGAATCAGGATGTCGTATTAGAATTGAGCACACTAATGATAATTGATAAACATTGAATATTTATTTCTATATTTCCGTATGCTCAATATATTATATGTACCAAACAAAATACTTATCGTGGGTGTAATCCCGAACCTTGAAAGCTTGCCAAGCTCCTGAACCTGCGCAATGAAAACTGACAAAATATCGTCTGTCACCAACCGATCAAGTTTGGACACATTTACATGTCACGATTAAACTCGTGGGTTTAACGATTGCGAACATATTGCCATTATTAGGTATATATAGAGCTTTAAGTGCCGTTACACATTCCGGTTGCCGGGTAGCTAGTGCCGGGTAGTCGGTTGCGAAGTGTATGGCCATGTACGATAGCTTTCACACGTACCGGTGTACATGGCCATACATTTCGGGACCGGCTAACCGGTAACCGGAACGTGTGTAACGGCACTTAGAAGATCTTACCTCATTATGTGAATCTTGTATAAAGTCGGCTATACATGTTGGCCCAGCGTTGCCGAGTGATGGCCAGCGCCAACGTGTAGACAGCCGATTTGCCAAACCATGTCATCGCATGGTATCACTCGTCTTGTTGGCCGAGTTAAGCCCAGCGCTAGCATATTCTGTAGAGCTCATGTGCTGCAACTTGTCTTCGCTCGCCGTCACTGTCTCACTTCGGATCGATGTTGGTATTTGTGCATACATCAAAAGCGCCTGGCTGCGCTCGGCCAATGTGTGGGCAGCTTGACAAAACACTCGTGTACATTGGCCGCCTGCATTGACGTCCAAGGAACTTTTCCAACGTGTAGAAATTAGCACTTTCCTTGTAACATTTTGCCGATACTCGCATTGGTCTACACCGGGCCATCATGTGTAGCCGATTTTACACTTGACGTCGAAAAGTTCGGCTCTACAAATATATTTGGTTATTTTGTTATTCTTGTTTCATTATCAATAAATTATGAAAAAACAAACACACTCTATAGTCTATCTAGTATCTAGAATATGTTATGAAATATTATTTTATTGCCTACCTAAATTAAAAACTAAAAAAAAAGAAACAATAAAAACAGAATTTAACACCAACAATAAAATGTCAACAAGTTCACAGAAGTGGTTATTTTATTACTTTTAGACCAAAACTGTCCGAAATATTACTGTTGAAATCACGTAATTTGATATTTAGCTTTTACTTTGTAGACAAAAATGATTGCGAATATTATAAATAGTATCTACAATACCCTACAAGGCAGTATCCAAGGCCTCTTGATTCTTAAATAAATTTTAAAATAGTATTATACCTAGAGGTCAGAAAATGATTCACATCACTGTAGTGCTGTGTGTAAGTAATACATTACATTATAATTCAGCAAAAATTTTAAAATACTAATATCAGTTTTCCGGTTCCGTACCTCGAAAGGAAAAAACGGAACCCTTATAGGATCTCTTTGTTGTCCGTCCGTCTGTCTATTAAGACCCTTTTTCTCAGGAACGCGTAGAGATATCAAGCTGGAATTTATGTGAAATATTCAGGTCTATTGTTTCTTAGAGTTGTGTAAAAATCTAACTTCTAAACCAACGCAATCAAAAGATACAGCCGTTTATGTCGCAAATTTCCGCAAAATTTCAACACTCGCAAGGGAATCAAAACCTACAGGGTACTTCCCGTGAACATTGAATCTTGGAATTTGGTACGAAGCAACGTCTTATAGTACAGATAAAGGAAAATTTGCAAAAACTGTAAATTTTTAGTTACATCATATAATAAAAATATTTTTACTAATTTTAAACTTACTACCTCTTTCCTCGTGAACACGTAGAGGTATTAAAATGAAAATCATTTTAAATTTTCACGTCTATAATATCTTTAAGCTGTAACAAAATCGAACTTCTGCACATATACCTACAGGTTTGTACGGAACCCTCGGTGCGCGAGTCCGACTTCGACTGCTTTTTTAGGGTTCCGTACCTCAAAAGGAAAAAACGGAACCCTTATAGGATCACTTTGTTGTCCGTCTGTCCGTCCGTCCGTCTGTCAAGACCCTTTTTCTCAGGAACGCGTGGAGGTATGAAGCTGAAATTTATATCAATTACTCAGGTCTACTGTCCCTTGAAGCTGTGAAAAAATCAAACTTCTAAGCCAACGCAATCAAAAGATACAGCCGTTTATGCCGCAAATTTTCGACACTTGCAAGGGAATCAAAACCTACAGGGTGCTTCCCGTGAACTCAGAATCTCGAAATTTGGTACGAAGCAACGTCTTATAGCATAGATAAAGGAAAAATTACGAAAACCATAAATTTTTAGTTACATCACATAATATATTTTTTTTTAATAATTTTAAACTTACTACCCATTTCCTCATAAACGCGTCATTTTGCAATAAAAATACCATAGTTATGACTCGATTGTCGTAATGAACGAACTTTGTAAACCTTGCAGGTTTGTACGGAACCCTCGGTGCGCGAGTCCGACTCGCACTTGGCCGGTTTTTTTTGAAGTTTAGTCTAACTTGGGCTAAACTACGTTATGTATCCTGTATATCATTCTCATAACGCCTCTATCAAATAATATATAATATAATAATAGCTGTTGCCCGTGGCTCCGCCCGCGTAAATATAGTTTTTTCGCGGTCGCGGATATGTGACTGATGCAAAAAATAGATAAAAATAATCCTTGATGCGGATTATATATCATGCTGAAATTTCAGCTCGATCGGTGCAGAACTTTTTGAGTTTTTGAAGCGTACACAAACCAACATAGCATTTTTATATAAAGACTTACGTATCTACGTTCAATGGTCATCAAAACCTAGGAGACGTGTACAAAATAAGGTAAAATAATAAAACTAGAGAAAGCCCGTTGACATTTTCGTGCGGTATAAATTCGGTACATTGGGTTATGTCGGAGCGCCTTAAATAAAGCCACAGTAATGACGGTACCGCTACGTAGAGCTGGCTCTATTTAAATATTTCATGGTATCCTGGTTCGCCCTTAAAAATAAGATGAATATTTCTGTCCAAATTATATAACGTAGATGTTGCTGTATAAAAAGACATACCCTGTTGTAAAAACTTCGTACCAGAAAGCTTTTTTTTTAAGTTTTTGTTTTAAAAATATCTTCGTACTTATGATATCTTCGTACAGATATCAACGATAAAACGATTATGTACATTTTTGATATATTGACAACACCTAATAATCATAAAGAAAAAAATATGGGCGCAGACAAGGAATGTTGCATTTTAATTTGGGAATACAGTATAAGGACATGAGAAGGCGATTCCTAATATTTGAAAGAAGGGTCAGGTTTGGAACGCAGGTAAGTTAGATTGTTGATCCTCTAACATGGAGAGCTAAATCAGTAGCGAACTCCTTAGCTACAAAAGTGTTTTTTTTAATGTATCTAATATTTAAAAGAAGATAGCTTACAATAATTTACGCATATTTTACATCACTTATTTCGCATGTATCTATTCAAATATTATACCTATTATGTTCACCTGAACTACATTCAGCCAAGTGTAACAAGCCTCTAAGCACCCAGACCCTACAATCTATCTTGCTGAAATGATTTCGCCTAACGAATGCCTGTCGTAACAACGTAGGCCGTGTACACGATAGATACATAATGACGAGATGTGACGTTGCATGCCTGTACATGTATATCCATGTCACACCATACAACCGAATGAGATCATTATCCCACCCTTATTTCCACTGTCCACTGCCTGTATTTTCGACTCTATCGTTGTTGACTTTAAGTCCTTTTTGAATTGGCTAATGAATTTTGACAAAAACTGCACGCGGGCAGTTTTGGGATACGACTGGGCTAATAACCTCTGGGACATGACCACACTTATGTGTGTGTTAATAGAAATTATCTTCTATCAAGGTCCATTCTGTGTAACTTACGGCTCTGGAGGAATGTGTTTACTTAATTCCGACCAAAAGTCTTACTTATACTTTTTCTTTTATAGATACTGTGATTAAGTAAATTAAAGTACAAGTTAATGAAGTGAGTTGTTACACGAAAAAAAATTAAGTTATTCAAATGTGACGTTTAGGGCATGTTTCACAATCTACTGTTAAGTGTCGGATAGCTTATTTGCATGTTTTGTTTTTGTCGCTCGACATAAAGAAAGCAGCGACAAAACTTCGAATAAGCTATTCGACACTTATATTTTAAGGATTGTGAAACAGATCCTTAGTATCTAGCTAGAGCTACAGTTAATATTTTAAAGCTTGTATCTACTACGTATGGTTTCATTTTGAGCATATTTGCAGGAGTTTCCTATTTTGTTTTTTTGAGAAGCATTAAGTAATCGACTGTAGTGGTCATTTTGATAATTGAAATCAAAAGGTACTAATAGAACTTTATTTTTAGAAACCTTTTCATGATGAGTTGATGATATAAATAAGTAATTAGTACTATATTTTAATCATAATCTCACTATAGTTATAATAACCTTCTTTATATACATAAAATTAATTATTTAGTTTTTCAATTACGACCTATGCATAGAACAAAGTTACATCTGCAAAATCTTTATTTTACAGGAGAGCGAAAAGAAGGTTGACTTCCTAGCCCCACAAATATTCAAATAATCTTGTAAATAGATGTAAACGAATGTTTAGTTACTAATAAAATATATTTTAGATTAATATATTGTTATTTAGGTGTATCTAGTTTACTATGTAACCATATACAGAGGAAACCCATACGTCATATGTTTAGATGTAACTTTACTCTTGGGAAAAGCTTCAGTGCTTAAAGCACTGACGCTTTTCCCAAATAAATATAACTTTGTTGTAAGTACTTATTTTATCAGTTTCTTGATTTTTTTTTTAATTTAAAATATATAATATTTATTTCGAGGGTGTACTTTTCATTTAACTTACCTTTAAACTAATGTTTTAATTAAACTTTGTCCAGCATCTATCGTAATAAGAATATTCGCGCCCGTGAGTCGTTCCAGAGAACATAAACACGATTGAATATGAAACCCCCCGCGCCGATTCCGATGCACATATTAACATAAAACTTTGTTTATGGGAGGCAATATTAATATGTACCTGTGTTCAATTCCTATTTTTAAAAGTACGCACATTTAATTAAAAAGGATTTTACTAGTATATTGGTATAAAATGAGTTAATCTAGTACTAAATGTACAAAAAAAAACAATTTGGCTTTATTGTCATAATATGTAACTTTTTTCTACGCATAGGTCGAATTTATAATTGGTCTGTTTATAATTTAAAAATTTTAAGTTATAATTTAGTTGTGACAGATTGACAAACGTCAACTTGTATCAAACGACCGTGCGTTTGATACAAGTTGACGTTTGTCAAAAAAGTGTGTGTTAAGATTTATCTTAACTTAGTTATTTATAACTAGGTACCTCAGTAGGTAGTGTGTGATGTTGTTATTTTTATTATTTTTTTGCATTTCTAACCATAATTGAAAAAATATTAGCATTGTGCACATAAAGTTTAACTGGCCAAAAATCATTCTCCTCCGTTCGCATAATTATCGTAAAACTGTACTGAAATGCTGCTTTAGGTATTTATAATGTATGAATGATTAATATGTATGATAGTTATGTACTTTCTACAAATATCAATAAAAAATATAAACGTAACATCATCCCTAATTTGCCTGCTCGATCGAAGTGGCCATCTCTCTTACAATAAATAATCCCTAATGAAAGGCAAGTTGAACAAACTGACGTTACGAGTGTCTTACTCATGTGTATCCCACTATGTAGCCGGGTCATGGCCGCTTTAAGCCCTTGAAGGCGATAAACTCGAGTATTTATTATATAAGCGATAGCGTTCGAGTGCTGCACCGAAATATGTAAATTTTTATGAACGTTTTCAAAACCACGAATAAAAGCTTAGAAAATACTTTCTTATGCAGGGTTTTAGGTAGTCATACCTAAATTTATATGGAAGTCTTTGAGATACAATCAATACAGTATAGAAATCACTTTTCAGCTTAAACTAATATATTAATAAATTTCATAGCAGTGAGATTTGTTCTCACTATCATGGTATTTTTAAATACTTAATACTAAATATACCCTGTACAAATCCATAAAAAACGGATATGTTTATAAATTATAAAGCCCTATGGATACGTTTATTAAGACTAAAGAAAGCTCTTAAATGTTTTAATTTACCGCGCGAGTGTCCCTTTATGCATAGCGCGTAGTTTTAAATAGAAGCCCATTTCAAAGAAACCCATTGCATACGCCAAGCGTAAATTTTAATTTGAAAGAGTTACCGAAAAAGATTTCCCATTTTAAACATCACAAAAATTATTTGAGGAAGTGAATTGTAAATTAGAAACTATAGAACTATTTATGTATTCTTGAAATCTTAAAAGTTTTTTTGGGGCTATTCTAAAATTCTACATGAAATATTATGTAGAGTGTATGTAAAATGTAGAGTTGGATAAGAGAGACATAACAAGAGGCTATGTTTATTAATGATGTCCCGATCCAGCAAAATCGTAAATCGTAATGAGTCCAAGTACTCTACATGGCTACGGAGAGGGCAAAGGAAAAAATATTATTGATTTCATCGTAAAACATCAACAATAACATGTTTTACGATGCCATCAAATGTATCAGTATTATATTAACGGTTCTAACACTGCAAATTTTAACGCAATCGAAACTTTAGGACAATAACCGTATTCGTTTGTTCGGTGAACTTAAATAATTTATGTACTATGTTCAAATCACATTTAATATAAGTAAAATGTAGTATAATATTAGTAATATGAACATGAGAGATAATAATTTAAATCAATATGTAACTTTCACTGCAGTCGCAGACAATTATGAAAGTGGAAGGCAAATTGATTTTTTTTTAGGTATTTGATTGCGATCGCGTGGAAATATTGAGATGGAAATAGTTTAAAATATTATTGATTGGAGGTAAAAAAATTGTAGATAATAATTTATTAACGTCTATAGACGTTTTCACACCACGTCAATCTAGACCCGTGCTAAGTTCTCGAAGAACTCGTGTTGAATCAGACAACGGAAATATAATACACTAGAGAATAATATACATTTAGGAATTTAATTTTATAAAACCCATGTTTAATACTCATCCATGAATATAGAAAACTTTTTGTTCCTTCGGCGGGATTCAAACCCCCGATTTCCAGCTTGTGCACTAAAGCGCTAGGGACAGACAAACAACAGAGCCACAAAGGTCGTCAAGTAAATAAAATATTTTGCAAAAACAGGTATATTAAACAAAAAATACAGTGTTAAAATAATGTTTATTTATAAATATATTTCCTTGTAGATAAAATTTGGTAAAAATATTTTATTTCGCTGGTCCACAGATAATTTTAATATTTTACAATAATTAAACCAAAACAAATACTTTAGGTAGCTAATCTAGATGTAAATCATCAGTAGGTATTAAAGATTAGTAAATATATAATACATATTATAATATTTGAATATTAAAAATAACTTGTTGTTTCATGTGCACGTAGAAACGCAATACACATTTGTTTTTTTTTAAATGATGATCTAATAAATTTCTAGTGATTTTTTTAAATAACTAGGTAGATTAGTTTTTGCCCATTATGATCGAATTAATAAACAAAAAAATTTTACAAATATTAATTTTATAAAATTATATTCATAATATTTTAATATAATAATTTAATTCATTAATTTATAAAATTTTACATAACACCTACTTATATTATATAAAATTTTATAAATTAATGAATAAAAATCTAGTTTTCATGGTGACGTATATATTATTGAGCAATATTATATTTTTTGAGGTGATTCAATCATTAATTGATGAAACTAATCCACCTCCTTAAGGTTCGCAATATTAGTCAAGCTTCAAGGCAATGACTGTATAATAGCTCGCATAATAATATATAATACATTATTATATTATAAGGTATTTGTATCTATTTCCTTTTACATGCCAAGAATAAAGATATCAGATAACATGTAAATTACGTCCTGTCAGTTAGATCAATTTTAGAAGAAATTTTAGTTCATATCGAAACCTGTTTGTAGCTCTATCTTTTGTAGATACCGCTTAGTCAAACATGCTTGAATATCATAAAATCGATACTGGTTTTAAGCTCCAGAAAAAATATCTTAGTACGTTTGTTTGTATTAAAATTAGTAATATTATATTATACAGTCTTCCAGTTTATTTGTTCCAGTTCATAGTAAAGACAGCAAAAATATGTCGGGACAATTTGCATCTAACAAAATTAAGTAATATATTATATTATGTGTCAAATACATAGAAACATAAATAAATTGCCAAATTTTAGCACTTTTTACACTGTGTCTATTTTCAGTTTTTCAATTTTACAATGAAGTCGGTTAGAAAAGGGTAGGCATTTTTGATGAATTTCAGAATTTTCAGTTTCGTTATCCATAGGTAGGATTTTGTTTTCATATTCGTTACACAGCTCTCTTTAGTGTTACATACTGTAAGCAGGTATTATCCTGACCAATACCTGATAGAATTGTTTTCACAGTTCCGCTACTTTCATTGCGTAACGAATAAGTTCCTAAACTGGAACTGTACGAAAACAAGCTAATATAAACTTTTCTCGTAACCCCCGAACATTGTAATATTATGAACTCGGGTTTAGATAAAACTAGTTATCTCAGACACAGTTCCTACCATATAAAAATAGATAGTAATTATTGCATAGGACTTAATAGATAAGGCTAATAAAATTTTAAATAACGCCCAAATTGTCAAGCAGTGAGCTGAAGATGATAGATCATAGCTTTCAAACAAAAAAAAAAAACTTGATCAATCGGTTCATCTATTTGGGAGCTACAATAACACGCACAGACACAAACACAGACAAACACGTCAAACTTATACACTTCTCTCTTTTCTTCTTTTCTTTTCTCAGTGATAGGGTCAATAAAGACAATAAAATAAATACGCCGTGTGCTATCGCTCTAAGCACCACGAACACCGAAAGTAATATAATGAAAGTATCTAAATGAATATGTTTATTTATCACAAATGTAAAATCTGTGATGCATCTGTAAGTTACGAAGTGATTCATTTGCATTTTCGCCTTTAACCAGCCTTCAGCCCTTCACAGTACGAAGCTTTTACAGATAATATACATAACAATGAAATTTACACCATTGTGTGAAAATTGAAATAATTAAAAAAATATTTTTTGTTGAAAACCTTAAACGTCTGCATACCATTCGCAATTATTTACGGTGTTCAAAAGGAGTTACGCAATTTATTCAACCTAACCCTTTTTTGCATACGGCTCGTACTTCGAGTAACTGGAGCAAAAAGGGTCGAAAAAACCGTTCCATAAAACACGTTACCTAGAAAAGGTTTAAACATTGCGGTTAACTGTTAAACAATCGATACAGTTATTGTGTGGGGTTTATGGTGTTGTAAATCATCTGGAGAAAAAAGACCGTGTGACGTCACGAGCTTGAGATCAGCTGAGAGGTCGTTCTCCTTTAGAGATCGTTAATTTTCAAAAATAAGTCACATATTACAGTTACAATGGTATATAATAGGGATCCTAAACATTTTACCGTGTGCGCCGCACTTAACGTTTTGAAAAAATACTACTAGGGTATCCCTAGGGCTAGTTTCGATATGTAGATACCTACCTAACATACAAGTACTAAAAGTTGGCAGCAATTTGCCACATCAGTGATTTTGTGCAAACCAGAGAAAAGACTTGATACCTTCTACAACTTGAACCTCAATTCTCGTATTTAAAGTAAAATAAACTGATTTTGTTGAAGTTTTGACCAATCAGAGCGCGTTTGACGTTTAGGTACGTGAATACCGGTTTGGCAGTTTTAGCGTGTCGAGACTTGATTTTAATTATATTGATGCAGGTTTTATTTAGCAGAATTGATCCTCTGGTCTTGTGTCTCTGTAAATTAACATACATCTGAAGCCGCCGCGCCCCTCCTTGAATCACCGACCCAAAGCCGACCCAAAGCAAAATGGAAGTGCATAATATAGAAGAAGACAATCGCGTTTCAAATTCATTGAAAACGTGGCGTGTTAGCGTTGACTGTACTTTTATATTTTTTTAATAACCAAATGGACATACATAATATGAAAATTTTATACAATTTAAATTCCATGAATTATTAAAATCTCCGTAATTATATGTTTAAATACCTAATTCAATTAACAAGTTTTATATGGTCGCTTTTGAAGGTAGGCGTAGCCGTCCAACGTGCGCTGCTTTTCCATAAATTAAAGAAACCTTATCTACCAGTGGGTTAATAAATTAAAAAATATATATTTTGAAAGGGTCAATTACTTGAAAACTCTGTACGCTGCATGTGTACGAGTATACAGCTATACTATTGAGAGTAGATGTATCCAAGTCTGGCTCTGTGTGGCAAAATTTTGAATTTAGAAAGAGTTTCAACGTATGTTTTTTTTTAACAATTTAAACTACCTACGTGGAGTTGGGTTAAGGGTACCCAACTTCAAGTAGTCAAATTATTCTGAAAACTTTATCACATTAGCTAACCTTCTGTTTTATTTGTCTATACTTAATATAATAAAGAGGAAAAATTTGTTTGTATTGAATAGGCTCCGAAACTACTGAACCGATTTTGATGAAATTTGGCACAGATGTAGAGTAGACGGGGAAGGACATAGGCTACTTTTTATCGCGGAAAAATGTACAGTTTCTGCGAAATTATCTTTTCCGCGCAAGAATGCAACATCTAGTATTCTACAATGTTCTCTTTATCTTTCAATGTATAACTTACGATACCTTAATAATATATTAATTCTAAATAGATATCCAGTAGGTAATTTTGGTAGTTTCAGCCTACATACTAGATTATGCGGCCCACACACAATTTAGTGCACTTATTTCTGCATGCGACTACACTACCTTGGACATCTTTGTTTCAGTGACATTAAATGTGCCGTCCGCCTACGATGTAGTAAATTCTAGATGTTGACTAATCGTTGTCTCAGTTATAGGATGTCTACTGCTGACTGGAGGTTTTTCAGTATAACTGATAACACAAAAGTAGAGTCCTAAGTATTAAGAAAAACGTAAAATCAACTAGTATATATTTTACTTTAAACGAGACAAATTTGTATGTTTATAATCGGTTTATCAAAAATATCAAAATGTACGGTTCCGCGAGATTTCCTTTTGTCACTTCGGGCGAATCACGTCGGGGTCACCAATTTACCTACCCATGTGGAGGTATAGAAATGTATGGAGCGAAATTATAACACTGATTACCTACCGTGACCGTATATTCGAGTAGTCGCAGTAATTTTTCTTACTTGCGAGCTAAGAGTTTCGAGCGTAGTAGTCCTAACACAAAAGAGAAAACTATTTATATAATAACACTGTTATGACGTTTAGAGATTCATATATACAAATTTGGGAATGGTGCAAGAGACCTAGCTGATGCAACATTGATTCACAATTATTAATACTCGTAATTTGTTAACTATTTAATTTATGTACAATATATTGGCACAGTAATTTGGTATGAGTAATTCGGAAATTTGAAATGTGGTGGGTTCGAACCTCGGTAAAATATTTTTGTGATTAGTTTTTTTTTTTTTTTAATATACTTAAGCTCCGCAAAGCTCGGTCTGGGACACTTCGTAATAATATTATGAAATTTCAGTTTTTTGCATAAGTAAATATAGTGCAATGCCAAGTAATTTTAAGAAAAATGTGCTGAAATGTACAGAAAATCCTAAAAACATGTAGATAACGTTCCATAAACTCCAGAGTACTTGACATTCAGCGACCAAATTTACACAATATATTATTTAAGCCTCAATAAAATTTTATGTCCGTGCGTCCGATAGGTGAAAAATAAAGTGTGAACTTGGGTGAAATAGCGTTTACACAGTCAGCTAGCATTTTACATTTCAAACAAATAAAATATAATTGTATCGTTGTTTATTTGTGAGTATTTTTCGTAACAGCAGAACAGGATTTTTAATGCGACAATCAGAAAGCATGTAAATGATTTACAAAAAGAGAGGTTTATAAGCTTCACGTAGCTACGTTAGGTATATGTTTGTCGATCATTTTCTTAACATAATTATATTATATCATTTGATACCGTTTGTTCAGTAATTAAACTTCGATCTTGATTTTATTGAAGAATTTTAATAAATTCTATATATAATTATGGAATATAGAGACTTTATAAAACATCATACAGACAATATTTCGGGTGGACCCTCAGAAATATATAAAAATATTTGTTGATGATTACTTCCCTCAAGGGACACGGATACCCCACGTCCGAGTGAGTTTTTCCTTTGCAATTTATACAGACCAAGTAGAAAATACAATGGCTATTTGTACCTCAGCGATAATGAAATGGAACAACGATAAGACCGTCGAGTTCTTCGCATATTAAACCCGATAAACTGCCCGATAACGTGGACTCATTGTTGTACTAAATTACTAATCAAAGATCTTGATTGAAAATCACGTAAATACTTGATTGATCGAATGACAGATTCGAAGTGAATTTTATCTAGGGCAAAATCTAGAGTTAAGTTTCTTAGGCCCTAAGATGTAGACAATATAGACAGTATAGTATTTAAATATTATAATGTAATATAGAATTAACACGCAGTTGTCAAGCGTCTAAACCCACTACTCATCGAAGAGAAGCATGTTTTCTAATCATCGAGATAACAAAATATGCAATCAAATGAAAATACATTTGTTGACCATAAGAATGCTCTCCGCTCTGGTTGAGTCAAATTTTGTCTGTATTTATTATTTCTATCATGTATAATATATTTCCCTTTTATCTATGTTAGCTACCTCACACCCTAGGATCATGGGAGTTTACTTACGTGATGTGGTTTTTAATTCGTCTACGATAAGCTTGAAAATTAACCGTGCACAGTATAAGACACAAAATTATCTCTACGAATAAAAATGTTGTTTGAGACAATGTTATTAAGTGTATAAGACGATATGGACACGACGCTGCATTTTTAGGATAGCTATTCAAAATTGAACTTAACCTACAGAAAAAGATACACGTTTTATATGACACTAGCTGTCCCGGCGAACTTTGTACCGCCTTAGAATGAAATTTGTTGACGTACTGACAGCAGCGCCACCTACTGAGTGAACACATAAAAAATTTATTTAAATTTGTCCAATATGAATAATTTTCTCCGTTTTTGCAACATTTTTTACTGATGCTTCGCTCCTATTAATTGAAGCGTAATGTTATAAAGCTTCAAGCCTTCCTCGATAAATGGACTGTCCAACACAAAAATAAATTTTTAATTCGATCTAGCAGTTCCTGAGCTCAGCGTGTTCAAACAAACAACGGAAGCCCTCAAAGATGAATAATTTTTCCCGTTTCTTCCACATTTTCTACTGATTCTTCGCTCCTATTAGTTGCAACGTGATGTTATATAGCCTAAAGCCTTTCTCAATAAATGAACTATCCAACACAAAAATAAATTTTCAATTCGATCTAGCAGCTCCTGAGATCAGCGCGTTCAAACAAACAACAAAAGATCTCAAAGATAAATAATTTTTCCCGTTTTTTCCACATTTTCCACTGATTCTTTGCTCCTATTGGTCGCAGCGTGATGTTTAATAGCCTAAAGCATTCAAACAAACAACGGAAGCCCTCAAAGATGAATAATTTTTCCCGTTTTTTCCACATTTTCTACTGATTCTTCGCTCCGCTTCGATTAGTCGCAACGTGATGTTACATGCCCTAAAGCCTTTCTTGATAAGTGGACTATCCAACACAAAAATAATTTTTCAATTTGAACTAGTAGTTCCTGAGATTAGTGCGTTCTAACAAACAAACAAACATAGTATAGATAGGTCCATAACTCCATACACTACACATACTTGCAGCGCTGTGCAACTTGACATTCGAAATTTTACAATAAAATATAATATCTTCTTGTGCAACAAATAAAGTTCAATTTTAAATAGCTATCTTAAAAATTTCAGCGCCGCGTCACGTATCGTACCCTTTCAGTGTAAATTTACCCTTATCACCCGACTGCGCGACGCAAAGGAGTGGTAATGTGTTTATCAGCCTATGTATGTATGTATGTATGTTCCTTTGAAGCACTATATAGACCAAACGCCTGGACCGATTTTTATGATTAGCATGTCAATCGATTCCTCTTAGTCCGGCGAGTGTCACTAAAGACATGACGTTAGTGAAAATTCAATATGGCGACTACTGGACGCCATATTGTGAAAATGAAAAAAATGAAAGTCAACAAACTATATCGAGTGGGGTATCGTTGAATAGGTATTTAAAAATAATTTTTAGTTTTCTCTCAACATTTTTCGATTCGACTGACCGTTTAGGATCTATATCGATTTAAAGTTGCATAACAACCATTCTCACATTAAGCCTGTATGTTAGTGTTCGTATCATCGTATTTTTGCTTTAAATCGACCAAACGTGTGTTGGTTAAACTAAAAAATCAAAAATAAAATAAATAATAAATACAATAAAAAAAACCCGACTGCAAAAAAAAAGACAGATATACCTAAGCAACGCACTAAAAAGACCGAAACAAGATTGAGAAAACAGACTACACTATGAGCTGAAAGCCTAAGTGAAATAATTGATGTTATGCAGGCGGGGCCCATATATTTTTGTACGATTTATAATTTGCGAATGGGTCCCGCCTGCTACCAAACATAAAGTCAATTATTTCACTTAGGCTTTCAGCTCATAGTGTAGTCTGTTTTCTCAATCTTGTTTCGGTCTTTTTAATGCGTTGCTTAGGTATCTGTCTTTTTTTCGCAGTCGGGTTTTTTTTATTTTATTTATTATTTATTTTATTTATCAGCTAGTCATTCCCTTACATCTCTCAAGTACATTACATGATTAGACTTCCCCAGACCAAAATAAAGTGACGTTTATTAAGTGCAGTCTGTAGTAAAATATTGTATGTGGTGTTTGCATACTGTGGTAGGGTGTGCCGTGTAGAAACTTATTCTTCGACGGCAATATTTTATAAAATGTGCGAGTGCGATCGGTGAATAATTTTTCCTATACTTCATCGATGTTATATAAGTTGATTAAATTATGTATATAGCACAGACGAGACGTCACTTCATCGTTGTTATATTAGTTAATTAAATTACGTATATAGCACAGCCGTCCATACAAACCGGCTTCCCTTATGAATATTGCTAATTTATAATTTAGGTATATTTATTTTTAAAATACAGCATTAAAACAAAACAACAATTTGAGATCAATGCTGGGTGCATTGATCACAAATTGTTGTTTTGTTGCGCTAACACTAAGAATAAATCTTATAAAGATAAAAATAAAAACCAATGAAAAATTATAAAAATATTAAATTTTCATTATTTCAAGGAGGGTAAGGTTCATATAGCGCTAAGCGCAATAAAATAAATTATTATCGCTGTTCTGTATTTTAATAGATATTTGCTTACACGGCTTAGTATTCTGCTAATCTCACGCTTCGCCATTGGTATCTGCCACCACCTATCTGGGTAATATTCAAAATCTAGCCTAACATTCCTAGTAAATATGAATTAAAAAGAAAGGTACAAACGAATTATTAGAATATCACAACGGATATACATAAAATTTTACTGCGTTTTTTTAATCCTACTAATATTATAAATGTGAAAGTTTGTGTGGATGTATGTATAGTTGGATGCTTGTTCCTCTTTCATGCAAAAACTACTGAACGGATTGCCATGAAATTTGGTATGGTAGTAGTTTAGGCTCTGGATTAAAACACAGGCTACTTTTTATCCAGAAAAAGTATAGTGTACCCGAGGGATACTATATTTACCTACGTGAGCGGAGTCGCGGGCAACAGCTAGTATCTGCATAATACGGGCGGCAGACATTTTATCTGAACATATCTATTCATGGAAAATTTCACATAGCCTAATATAGAAAATTGGTAGGTACGTACATTTTTAAACGCTACAAACAGTATCCTCAAAATAAACCTAATCTATATAAAAATACCTACTTGCTTATTATTTAAATACCTTCATAACACATTTGTGTAATATTATTAAATAAACAAATATGTTTGCCCCTAATAGTTAATGCAACACCACAACGTATCGCTATTAAAATCTGCTCATAAACCTATTACGACCATTTTTATCGATAATGCCTTAATAAAAGTCTCAACTGTAACCAATATGTATACGTCGGCTAACTAAACAATAGCCGGCCAGTTTCGCTCTACATTTCTTCGCGATAAGTTTTTTACGTGGTGATTTTGTTATTCACAGTTAATGGACTACTTCGCTTTGGATAACACGTATAATGTCGTTTCAATTTGCCAATGTGTTGTGTAAATATTTTTAATAGTTTAAAAATTCACGCGTTAAAACGTCGGGTTTCAAAAGCTTCGTAGAGCTCGGTGAGTATTGCAAAATGTACTTACAGTATGTAGAGTATGCATTCACTTTGCTGAAATGAATACTACTAGTGCCATCTGTGGTGGAATCGAAACGTTAAAGGCATTGTAATCGCGGGAACTTTATGTATGGACTTTCACAAAAAATAAAACGCCCACATCGACACCACGAATCGTGTAGAGAAATGTGTTAGTAAATACTATAAACGCACACAGAGAACGCGTAAACTGTGAAAAAGCTTCAGCCGTTCCACGCGAGATGGCGCTATTTCGATGGTTCGTATCTTGTGTAGCTCTTGCTAAACCAAATATTTTATGCCTCGCTGTGTTTATTATTCGTACGAATCATAGTAATATGATTCAGAGTTTGCTAAATAATTAACTATTTTATAGCAAACAGTAGCTAAATTATTAATGTCTGGTTTTATATTCAGAATTCATTAGTATTACTATTACAATGATAATAATAATTAACAACGACCGTTTATCTATACTATTATTTAAGATGAAAGATTTGTATTTTTTTATTTTTCTGTTTTTGTATGATTTACTCGATTCACTCAAAACTGTTGGACTGATTTTAACAATTTTTCATTTCACCATTAGAATGCTACATCATCCTATACCAAATACCTACAAATAAATAAAATTAAAATGTCTGCTTGTAATTTTAAATGAACAGCTTTGCTCTAAATGCATATTATTATGATAGTATTAACTAGGTAGTTTATGATAGTATAAACTAGGTACCTACACCAATTATTTTTATTTATTTTTTAATATTTTTAACAGTCTCTTCGTCTTTTTGTCTGTTTGTTCCGGCTAATCTCTGAAACACTTGATTTTGTGCGGACTTTCTCTGGCAGATAGCAAATGTTAATGAGCAACTTTGGCTACTTTCATCTCAGGTTTCTGTTTTAAAAAAAAATGAGTTCCGTTTCCATTATTAGTTTCACGCAAACGATGTTGCGGGCACCAGCTAGTCATAGATAAAGCTTGAAGCCAAATAGTGCGGGATGCGGAAAGACTTCGTAGGGGTGGTACTTGGGTAGGGTTAAAACCTTCAACCCCCACCTACCTAATATTTCTCTTTAAATGTTTTGTTTACTATAATTTTTTCCTTTTATATTTGTTTTTACCTAAGTCGGGAAATTAAGTTTCGATGATGGATTAAAATATATATTTTGAGTCCCTTCTTTAAACGTTTTATTTGCTTAGTAGGTAGATGTATTAATTTAGATTTATATTAGACTTATAATATCCTAAATATATTAGTAGGTAAAAAGTACTACCTATTTATTTACGAAATAAAATATTTTGATTTAATATAAATAAAAAGTAATTTTAGAAGAATGATTATTTTATATTTTTCACTTATACAGTATGTGATTAAAGTAAAATAGTGATAAAAATAAATTACATCTAAACCAGTGGATTAGTAATAAATAGTTATATACTTAAAATAGTTCGAAATTAAAGTACAATAACTTGCAAAATTAACAATAAAAAGCAATACCGAATTATATATTTATCGGTAGAAAAATATTAAAGCATTTTGTAAAATATCAATAATGTTGTTATTGATATTTTACAAAATGTTTTAAAGTCACTAATAATCTCAGAACTAAGTTAATTAGTAGAATCGACCTAAAGTTTATTAAAGTTGGTAGTTGTAATCCTTCTTTTTCTTTGTATAACGTACAGACAAAAGCCTTGTTTCTTAATGTGATTACAAAGATTTTTATTTTATTTTAATATTGCTAGACCTGAATAAGCTACCTACATATTTATACAATTCGAACACTTTGAACGACCAATTTTACAACTTATTATTATTGTCTAATAATAATTATTATTGTCTATTTGTCTTTTAAAATAATTGTTACCAATATTGTTTAATTCTTTGTTTACCGTTTGTTTTCTGTCTTACATTCTTCTTTTACTATACTTTACTTCTATCCGTGAAAACTTAATTGGCCTTCTAGTAATAATGTGGAGTAATGGTAAAACTATAATATTTTGTTCTAGCTGTAAGATTTCCTAAATAAATAAATAAAATGAAAACTTAACAATATTATAATATGTGTCATTACTTACTACACATGCCATATACTTACACACTCTACCAAAGCACAGTGCTAGTAGCTAGAGCCGTAAAACTGATGCATGAACTATGCATCGCACACTAGTCTATAGTCTCCACGTAGTACGTAGTAAATAACGATTTTGTATATACATAGAACTAAAAATATACATAGTACTTTATTTAAGTATTTATTCATAGCTTGTTTCAAATGCTAAAGTATTGAAAAATAACGTTTAAATTTTAAATTATTTTTTTCTTGCATTTGTGATCTCGGTATATTTATACAATACCTATAAAAACTTTAAAATTATACCAACACAGAAGTAATGATTATCTCAAGAAAAGGATAATAACTTTCTAGCTTTTTAAGTTATTCATAATTATCAGTCATGACTCATGAGTTATAAACTACAAACTCACTGGTCCCGTTGTCTCGTCTGCAATTAAATAAATTAAGATGAGAATGACACACCTGTCTAGTTAATTAGTCTACCTACTGTCTATGTAGACAAGATTATTTTCTCAAACCAGCTTAGACAGATGTTAACATAATATTAGTTTCTTATTTGTATAAAAGGTACCTATGTATTTAACTACTTTAATACATACCTCTAAGTATGGTATGGAATTATTGATTTTGGATTATGAATAATGTTCATCTATTTTTTACCCAACTACGGCGAAAAGGAAGGGTAATTTGGCAGTCTATATGTATGTATGTATGTATGTTTGTTTCGATTTCGATTTTAATGAATGAGGTGTCAGTAGATTCGTAATAATAACCCAAGTAAAGTAGGCTGTATAATTTACGTAGGTGGGTAATATTTTGTTTATAATATTAAAATTGTTTTGATATTGGTTTAATTACTTTGATGCCTATAATTTTCTGTAAAATAAAAATAATAATTCTATATTTATAAAATTTGCAACCACTTCATTTATTGGCTGCGCTTTGGTGTTTCAAAATAAAATAAGAATAAATAATTATATTTATCTTAATATGGGTATTTTGTTTTATTTCCAAGTATCTGAAGCATAAAATATTACTTAGCTGAACAAAGAGAAGTTTTTTCACGTTACAAGGATTGTACAATGTACGTCATACAATTCAAATAATATTTTTTGTTACATTGCAAGGCATCCTGTTCACTAGATATGATTTATTAATTATTTCTGTTTTTAAATCATTACTTCTTTTGTTAAAATCAACTGAGTAAACACGTAATTTATTTTAAAGCGAGAAAAACTTTATCACGAAAAACTGACGTTTTCATGATTAGATAAGTTTTCGTGGAGACCAATTTTGTCTTATCAAAATATTAATAATGGATTTGATACGAAATTTCAAATGGCAATTACTTAACCCTTATCTGGGGTACTGACGACTAAAACACAGATTTTGTTACTAAAATACTAGATGTTTCCCGTGACTTTGTGTGCGCAAAAGGAAATCTTGCGGGAACCGTACATTTTGCCGCAATGAAAAGTAGCCTATATCCTTCCCCGTGGTCTATTCTTATATATATGTGCCAAATCGGGCTAGTAGTTTCGGAGCCTATTCGATTCAAACAAACAAATAAACAAACCTTTCCTCATTATTATATAACTAGCTGTTGCCCGTGGCTCCACGCGCGTAAATACAGTATCCCTCGGGAATACTGTACTTTTTCAGGATAAAAAGTAAACTATGTCCTATCCCAGGACTCAAAGTATGTCTGTACCAAATCTCATCAAAATTGGTTTAGCGGTTAAAGCGTAAAGAGGTAACAGATAGACAGACAGACATACACACTTTCGCATTTATTATATTTGTATAGATAGTATAGAAAAATGTTTTGGTACCTAAATAATATCGTGTCTAGAATAGAGCTAAGATTTTCCGTCTGAGCAGCTGTTCGACCAAAATTTAGTAAGACATCATATTTGAAGCTACATAAAACTTCCACATAAACTAAACTTATGGATACATACATAACAACTTTATAATACACACGGAAACAGTTTTCAGAAGTGTTGTTTGTACTTTATTGCTTATTTAATATGTTTTAAATTTATGAGAGTGTCATACAAATATGGGATAGGTACTGGGAATTCCATAGGTTCCTATTTATGCAATATTTTTTGTTTTTAATTTCTTAAAATATTTTTTTTTATTAAAATCTAGTAACTTATTTTTTTGTTTAAAGTTACTAGTTTTGTAAACCTACAAGTAGGGTAACGGCACCAGTAGTCAGTTACGCTCCAGTAGTCAGCCTTCTCTGTCTTTTAAGTCAAATAAATAACATTCTTCTACATCTTTGTACGTGGTAGAGCCATGCTTCGGCACGAATTGGGCCGGCTCGACCGGAGAAATACCACGGGCTCACAGAAAACCGGCGTGAAACAGCGTTTGCGCTGTGTTTCGCCGAGTGAGTGAGTTTACCGGAGGCCCAATCCCCTACCCTATTCCCTTCCCTACCCTCCCCCATTACCCTATTCCCTCTTAAAAGGCCGGCAACGCACTTGCAGCTCTTCTGATGCTGCGAGTGTCCATGGGCGACGGAAGTTGCTTTCCATCAGGTGACCCGTTTGCTCGTTTGCCCCCTTATTTCATTAAAAAAAAAAAAAAAAAAATCTTTTAACTATAATAATATGAAGTTAATTAGGTTCCTTGATCGGTTATTGACTAATAACACTTTTGTTAGTATGTGTGCTAATCTAACATAAACAACAGCTCCCGTTTAGTTCAACGTACTCGACCAAAAGTGTAAAAGAGTTGGTAATAATGGTATTTTTTTTTCTAAACCTTCAGACCTTTTAGAAACCTAAAATTTCAGAAATATTAATTTATATATTAATTTTATTTTTTTGCAAATAAAAAGGTAAATATTTTGTAGTGATTTTAGTGCTTATATCGAAATCTTAACTTTTAATACATAGGCAATTACTTTCTGATTTACTACTCGTATAACTCAATATTATAATATGTATTATCATATTTTAATGCTGAATTTAAGTTTAGTAAATTAATAAATTATGACAATTTAAACAATGTTTAGTTTATAAGAGACATCATTAAATTACTGATTTACTAAACAAGTGATTATTGTATTAATACGTGAAGCAAAAACTTTCAGTCCAGTTTAAGGAGAATTGTGTAACCGGAGGAGTATACCTATAATTTGGCCGGTAAATTAAAGTTTATGTAGAGGGAGATGTGCACACAGCCAATATTTTTCAAATAATGCTTAGAAATACATAAGATTAATCAAAGTAACAGCAACCCACACTCCCTCAGATTATTTACACACAATGCGTACGTTTGTGTAAAATTGTGATGTCACAACATAATATATATATTTTGTTCTATTTAAGAGGCAAAAGAACCCTTAAAAATTCAAACTAATAGTTATATAAATTATTTAATATCTTTATTAGCGAAAAAATACAAGCGTTTAAAATTTCGCAAACCACTAAAAACCTGACTACTGGTGCCGTTACCCTGCCTACATTTATTTGTTTATTTATAACTAGATGTTGCCCGCGAACCGTACATTTTTCCGCAATAAAAAAGTATGTTCTTCCCCGTGGTCTACTCTATAGGTGGTCCTATCTGTGCCAAATTTCATCAAAATCGGTCATGTAGTTTCGGAGCCTATTCAATGCAAACAAACAAACTTTTCCTTTTTATTATATTAGTATACAAGTATAGATAATTATTTTAAAAATATATACGGTACGTTAGACCAAAGTTGCGAATCTGCAAGTAAATTTTAAGTCCTCGATGGCGGGTTAATATCTTCTCGTCGCCGGAAAGTTTCAGAGTCCAAGTTTTACCGACGTGCTCCACGGGTGGTGAACCAATATCCCCACCCCACTCATCTAACTTGGAACATTAGGGGTCTTCTCCTTCCAATTGCAAATTTGAAACTGATGCCGTGTAGTGTGACCTATAACGCGATAAGTTCAAAGCTAATGCAGACAATAATTACATAATTATAATTAATTATTAGGTATGCACATCTATTAAAAACCTGGTAATTACCTAAGGTTGCTTGAACTTTTAAAGAACTTTTAAGTATAACTTCATTTGTAGTGTTTGTCTACTATGTCTACTTAGACATAGTCGACAAACACTACACATTAGTGATACTAGATATAATTTATCAACCATACAATTTTTCTTGATGTTTACAATAAGGGTGTATTCACATCGAAACGAAACGATACCTTACGTGGCAGTGCATTCTTTTTAAATAAAGCTCGTCAAATTAAACTCTATTCCTTACACAAGAATACACACTTTTCATTTTAAGAGTTCGAATGGATGTTCAGCGCTGCACATGCAATGCGCTGCGCATGTGCAATGAATGACTGATGTCATATGAAACGTGTAGGTATATTTTTGTGTAGTGAATAAAGTTCAAATCGCCACGTTATGTCTCGTATCGTCGCGTTGTGAACTGGGACTCTAGTCAAGATGCATTCGATAGTTTCGACGGCGAATTTCGAAATCAAAAATGTATGGGATTTGACATAAGTCATCGTTAAGTGACATGTCGCTTACGATGCGTTACGTCAAATCCCATACATTTTGTTTTCGAACTTCGCCATCGAAATTATCGAATGCATCTTGACTAGATGCCCTGACTCTTATATTATTATCATCATAATCGAGATTTTCACACTTCAGTCATAGAACAGCAGCTGACTTTTGACAGTTATATGCTGTAGTTACAAATGCAGTAATTACGCGTACCATGACAGAGGCAAAGTATATAATACTAGCTGTTACCTACGGCTCTGCCTGCGTAAATACAGTATCCCAAGGGAACACTGTACTTTTTCGGGATAAAAAGTAGCTTAAGTTTTAATCCAAAGCCTAAACTACTACCAGTAGTTTTTGCGTGAAAGAATAACAAACATCCATCCATCCTTCCTCACAAATTTTAACATTTATAATATTAGTAGTTTGAAAAAATATAGGTACGCACTTCTCACTCTTTATTTAAATCCAGTTTTCACACTAATTATTATTATCATTAGGTATAATACTTACCAATTATGTTTTAATACAGCCTGTGTGTATCCACACTTAGACTTAGAAATAAAATAAAACACTTGCGAATTTCATTTCATTTTATTTCGAAAATGCATTTTGGATAAAACGTTGAATGAAAAGTGGACATGCGAAGTGAAAAGCATAAAGTAGTTCAAGTTGCATGGCACGTCCGTCCGGGATTGACCAATTCCGACGTCTCGATTAAACTAAACGAAATCACAACAAAATACTTTTCTAGAAGTTGAAAAGTTTGTTCATATTATACCTTCAAGTAGTGAAGTGAAGAACATGTTATAATGTAAAACTAATAAATGGTTATATTTTATAATATTTTTAAGGGTCTAGACTCCAGTTATATCTAGATAGAGGTATATTATACCTAATAATAGAAGTTATTCCGTTTGTTCATCTTGACTTACCTAACCCAAGTACTTTATAATTGTTAAGAAAATATTTACTGATGAGAGGATAATAATAATATAATAATATCTATGGACGCTTCAAACTACGTCAATCTGGTCCCGAAGTAAGTTCTTGAAGAACTTGTGTTACAGGTAGATACCAGACAACGGAAATATATTTAATACTTTTATACGATACATATATTTAATATACATCCATGGCCCAGGAACACAGTCAATTTTTTTGTTCCTTCGGTGGGATTAAAAAATAATAAAGAGAGGTAATCAAAAAATAACTACTGAAGGAGTTATTTTTTGATTACCTTTCAAAACCGATGAAAAAAACTTTATAAAGTTTTTTCATTGGTTTTGAAACAAAACCTCACTTTCACTAAACAGCTCATAACTTTATTCTCAGATATAGAAAAGTTACACAATTTTCAACATGGCTCTCATTAATTTAGTAATAAATACAAAATAGGTATTTTTATTGAAATAAAATGACATACAGTATAAATCTATCAACACTTTTACAAATACTTCCAAAATGTGTGAAGTGAACGAAAAAAGCATATAGGTAGCAGGTACTAGGTAGGTATCAGGATCATTAGCGTCTAATGTAAGCTTTAAGATATTATGTAGATATAAGTGCTTTGTTTTTATTAAGTTATAGATACCTAAAAGACCACCTGTCTCTTTTTCTAGACCACCTAAATTTTGATAAAATCTAGCAAAATGGGCAGCTGCATGTCCGGCTGCATAAATGTTAAGTATACCTAATTATTATAATAAAACTCTATTGAGAAATAATAATAAAACTGCAACATAAAACTTTCATGTGATTTAAAAATCGTGACGCTGAGTAAATTGTTTAATAATTAATAATAAGTATTAAATTATTAGGACTTATAGGTAAAAACGCAATTAAGGTAATTCAATTTCAAGTGATGGGAATAAAACATGAAAAGAACCTTATATTATAAATAGGTAACCTGGATTGTATGTAGAAAATTCTACAATTTACTTACAGCTAATATAATCTTAGGTTAGGTAGTGGGCTATGCACGAACGATTGACGATAAATTATTCGTAACATTATCGAATGAAAATTGTAAAGGCGCTGTCATACTTTTCATATTAATTCTCATTTTATAAAGTTAGGAATAAGAAATTAACAATTGTTCTTAATCTCACAGAATATTATAATTATTTTGACTTTCCTGCAATACCTTGCTAGATATTTTAATTTAGCATTTAAAATTCGAACGAGGCGAGATTTAATGAAAACGGTATTTCACCGATGCATCTGGCATTTTTTACTTCAGATAGTCCTGATAACAAAATTTTTGTACATTTGTATGCTGAAACATTTGCTTACATTTAAAATATTATGTAGAAACAGAAAATATACTTACTTCAACTGGTGCGTATAAGGAAATGGCTTGTAAAAATGCACAAATGTGTGTTCAATCTCAACATAGCCCTTTATTTTGTCTACTGATATCATTGGCTGATATAAAACATAAACACGCAAATTCACATAAGTCTAACTCGGAATAGCGTAGATAAAAACTTAAGCAATAGACATCTGAAAAAATGTACGAAGGACTTATTATTATTCGCAATAATATCATATTATGTTTATTACGATTTATAATAAATTTTCTTGTCTCCCTAAGAGCAGTTTCACACTATCCGATCCGATATAATATATCGGATCGGATAGTGTGAAACTGCTCTTTTATTATCTTATCCGTCACAGTAACGATATCGTCGTCATCGTCATTTTTTCATTTCAGTTTAAAGACGTCTACAGCAGGATGTAATATTATATAATAAGTATTTCCCATAGTTATCCAGCAAAACGCTATTGGGGAAGTAAAATGTTCGAAACGCCGGATATGATAACCGGTATTGAAGCGGATAATGTTTTTAGCCAGGTATTCCAACATTTTAGGGGCCGTCCATTAATCACGTGATGTTTTTAACAACTTTTTAGACCCCTCCCCTCCCCCTGGTGATACGTGGTGAGGTTTGATAATACCCCCCCCCCTTCCCCACCTAAGATCACATGTATTTTTTTTACATAGTAAGCAGGTCATGTTTGAAGAAAAACTTTAACTTAAAAAACAATTTAATCGAATAATTTAAGCAATTAAAAAATTTACGAGTCATTTGTCTTGTAAGTATTTAAACAACACTACGAACTTTAAACAACCGATAATAATTTCGGTATGCATAGACTAGATTCGAAAATTAATACACGTGTGTCCTTATACCCCCTCCTCCCCTTGGTGATACTTGGTAATTTTTTTTCGGACCCCCCCTCCTCCTTTTTTAGGCATCACGTGATGAATGGACGAACCCTTACATGCCCCGATATCGTATCGGAGAGCGAAATCGATGTCGGGTCTGATAATGTGGTAGCGCTCTTCATAAAACGGATAAAGGATAATGCTGAAAACGTCAGATCTTTGCCAAATGTCTTTAACATCGACGTCAATAAATTCTTAATTTAATTAAACTAATCTAGTTGTCTGCAGGTTAGGACGAGGATTCCCTACAATTATTTCAAGTACAATTTAAAAGGATAAAGCTTATTCTGAAGTTGACTTTGTTAGATTATTTTAAAAGAACGAGTCAAGTTTGTTTCGAATTTTTTTTTTTTATAAAATTATTATTTTACATAAATAATTGGTATCGTGTATAACAAAATCAATTAATTGATACATTTGAATTTCAAAATCTAAATATTATTATTTATATAAATAGGTTGGTAAATATTGTAAATATTATGGTTGTATTATGTGTAGGTACTAACTGTTGACATATTTTAAATGTGTTTGAATTACTTACTTTTTTTTGGCTCCAAAATATTAACCGATATCATATTTTGGTAAATAATATGTTTGCTAAATAAACAATAATAATCGTTAGGTTTCACTTGACTTTGTCAAAAAGAACAGAACGCAGTTCTAATATAAAAATATTGCTAACGATTTTATCGCAATATTCGACCGCTACTTTTGTAATCGTTTACCGTTAAAAGTAGATGAGACTCAAAAACTATATGCGACGTAAAAATCAAAATATAAAAAAACATCTTAAAAATAATTGAGAGCAAAAAAAAATTATGAAAAATATAGCTTCGTGTTTGTTTTGAATATAAATGAGAAGATTAAGATAAAAATACGTAACGGAAACAGAATTGGCAACTTTTTGAGGCGTGTCTGCTTCGTTTAGGAGCGAGTCGAGGCCTCATGCAAAATGTATGGGACTCGTTTCGTGAAATTTGTATCAGATGGGGATAGTTCGTGCCCCTCAGTTGACAAACTTCATATTTTCTTAAATGTATATTAAAGAAAATTGTATTTGCTCCGTAAAAATATTGCAGAATACAGAGTGGATGTTAATTATGGATAAAATGTTTTATCCATAATTAACATACTTTCTAGATGCCATCTTACTTTCTAGTCGTTTTTAAAAAATCTTTTAAGATATTATTATCATTTTTTTTATAAAAACTTATAAGATATTATTATTTGTAAAGGCTACTAATATTCTGTGTAAAACAACAGGTGATATAAATATAGGTATGAAAATTTTCTTATTATTACTAAATACGAAAATGTGAGCTTTTACTTTCCATTTGGGTATTTAGTAAATGATGAACGATGGTAATAGTTAAAAAGGTTCGGTGTAATTTCATTAAGTACAAAAACAACTCTCGTTTATCGTACACATACTTAGTTGTAATTTGACTTAAGAGATGTAAAAGTGGGGAACACCTCTATTATTCCACCTATTTGTTTTATCTCTGGGTTTAAATGGTGAAACAGGAACGTGGAGCAGAGTACCTAACGCCTGTACCATCCACCGCATTATTGCCTCCCTCTATGAGATAAAGAGACGTTATTTACTCTAGCCTGCAGGTGAAATGCAAAAACTTACCTACGCCATTTAGATAACGGCCCCTTTGTTTGCGAGTTCTTTGGAGATAAAACAAAACAACTAAACGCTTTAGCTCGAGTTAAAACGGCTAAAATAAACCTGAAAATAAGAACAGAATTTATGTGGGTAAGATTTTCGTGTTGATTTTCTTATGTTTTAAAACTTTAATCCCTGTCAAAGCCTCGGTGAACCATGTTCAGATTCGATATTCAAAAAGGACGACGAACTCTACCGAGTGCCGGCGAATGATCTCCGAATATAGGTACTCCAATATAGTGCCTTTACTAATATTATCTTCGCACTGAACCCTGAAACAGAGAGATTGATTTCATTAGCATGTTTGTATTGCCTCGTATTTTCCTCTTAGGCTTGTTTATCTCGTGGAGCATCCAATAAAGTTACACTAGCCGTCATATATAATAATTGTATTGTATCTCCCCTTTCTTGTGAATACGGGATATTTACTTTGATTAGATAACATTGAAATGTATGAAAATTGAAGTATATCTGGCAAAGGGGAAAAGGTAATTGTTTCAAAACAAATCGTTTTAATTTTTGTTTTTCTATAAATATAATGAAATTAAATAAGTAAGTAATATGAAAGTACGCTTCAAAAACTTTTACAGAAAAAAGCGTGATCAAAATTATATTAAAATGATAATCATTTTGAGCATACAAACATAAGCCGTTTGCCAAAAATCTTTACCGAACAGACGCTGCAAGTCTGGCGGGGTCACTTACCTATCAACCTTTCTCGAAAGATCCCCGACCCTCAATGCCTGTCTCATGTTCGCCAAAATCGAATATCATCATTATTATATTAATACATGAAGAAAAAACTTTCAGCATAGTTTTACGGGAATTTTGTTACACGTTGAGGTTCTGTCACAACATTTACATTTTATTCTAAGAGGTAAAAGAACTATTATGAAGTTCAAACTTAAAAATTCCGTGGCTGGCGTGAATATGTTGACATGTCGAAAATGTCAATTTTACAGGGCCGCAATTTTAAAGTTTGACACGTTGTGATAAATCGAGGTATTTGGTATATATGTACGTACCTTAGTTGGTTTTAGGAAAATTTTATGTGATCTATTGATTTATGATACGTAAAAAGCTGAAATAGTTTCAGTTTTTGTAATATTTGACATATCAATTCGTTCACCAGTAAGATATCAATATATGAACCAAATTAATAAGAAAAAGTTGTAGGTAGATTACACAAAAAGAGTTTTTATTTTTCAATAATTAAGTATAAAAATTATGTCGTTTTAATCACACATTAAAATAACTTATGTAACATTAAAATAACTGTTGTTTTTCATATATTACTGTTATTTTATAATACAAACAAACAGTATCTTTACTAAAAGTTATGCAAAACATAAACACAGACTTACTTGCGTACTTACAAATGGGTAATTAAAATTTTTAGTTAATTTAGAGTTTTTTTTAGATTTTTAATATAAAAAAATGCACCAAAAGGAAAAGTTAGTGTTAATTTCATAAACTCTCTAACTAATATCTTGCTGCTCTAAATCAGGGTCGTCTTCATTTATATTTGGATCAGTAGGGATACAAGCAGTTGTTTTTAAGTTTAGATAAAAATCTCGGAAACTTTTCCTTTTGGTGCATTTTTTATACTAAAAATCTAAAAAACTCCAAATTAACTAAAAAATTTAATTACCTATTTGTAAGTACGTAAGTAAGTCTGGGTTTATGTTTTGCATAAGTTTTAGTAAGGATACTGTTTGTTTGTATTATAAAATAACAGTAATATACGAAAAACAACAGTTATTTCATTATAACATAAGTTATTTTAATGTGTGATTAAAACGAGTATTTTTATACTTACTAATTATTAAAAATTAAAAACGTTTTTTGTGTAATCTACCTACAACTTTTTCTTATTAATTTGATTAATATATAATTGATATCCTGGTGAACGAATTGATATGTCGAATATTACATAGGTAGATTGTTAAGTCGTTATATCAATGTGTTGAATATTATAGTATTTTGTTTTATAAAGCAAGCATAAGTTGATATGTCGATATATCAATGTGACAGTATATTTTTTGAGAATCATAATATATTGATAAATCGTTATATTATCATATGGACAATAGTCGTTGTGGAGCGTTAGTTGATAAATTGTTATATCAATTTGTTGACAATCTTATTCTTTATGTTTCGTTGCGAGCTTAACTTAATAAATCGTTATATCAATGTTTTAATGGTTAATATTATAAACCGTTAATATAATATGTCCTTTTGTCATACTATGTACCTTTAAAATTGAGATATCAAGATATTACCAGAGGCAATTATTACAAAAATTACCAATAAAAATTTGATTGAGTTTTTTCATCACATAAAGGCACACGCAAGGAAACCGTTTAAAGAAAAAAAAAAACATACATGTCGAGATATCAACATATTCACGCCAGCCACGGAATTATTATATGAATTACTAGACGTTGCCCGCGATTTCGAGCGCGCAAAAGTTAATTTCGCAGAAACCGTACATTTTCCGTAATCTGCTCTACATCTGTGCCAAAATGTCATCAAAATCGGTCTAGTAGTTTCGGAGCCTATTCTGTGCAAACAAACAAACTTCCTCTTTTTTATATTATAGTATAGATTATGGGCGAATTTCTAACAAGGCGACCTCTAGTTAATTTAACTAAAGTTATTGAGAACATAATAACGTTGTCTATATTTAGGTAATTTACAAAATATATTCGGCCAAAAGTTATATACGTACTCACCTATATAGAGGTAGGTTATATTATCTAGAGGTAGGTAAACCCACCAAAATGCAAAATAACTCTCATCTCTATCATTTCTAGATCGCTTAAAATCGCTTTTTAACCGACTTCCAAAAAGAAGGCGGTTTTGTGTTATTCATATTTAACAAAAACACAGGTATTCATTACACTAAATTATAGGATTTATCATTTGAATATATAGATCATTTTTAGTTAATATTGATTAGGAGGAACTAAAGCTTTACGTCGGTAAAGTTACCTACTACCTACAACTACAAGGTATATGTAAATTGCATTCTCCCGTCCAAATACCAACCAATGGGGATTTTCACCTAATTATACATAATGATACATTGAATTAAAATGAACAAAATGTACGGTGACTTAACACCGTCGTTTATATGTTAACTACAAGCTGCCGTCAAACCCAACTTAATTAACTTATAGGGATGATTATCTTGACGTCTAGCAATACATCTATTTTGTTTGTGTTTCCTCTGTATATTATTTTATTAAATTAAGTAAATTGTGTTTTTTTTTTCTTTTCACGTAATTTTGTTCCGATTGGATTAAATGTAGAGTAACAAATTTAAACGTACGCTATAGTAATATTATGCTACCTATGATTAGGGTTACCAGATGAAAAAATCAAAAGTCCGGAGAAAAGGCCTATTTCCATGGAAAAGTCCTGAGATTTTTTACAGCTTGAGAATTTTCTCTCAAAAACGTATTATTATCTTGCGCACGCGTTTTACGCGACTTTTTTGATTTTAACTGCAATTGTTACCAAAAGAAAATTATTTTTAGTTTGTTTCACTTTGATAATTAAGTATTGATTTTAACTGCAATTGTTACTAAAAGAAAATTATTTTTAGTAGTTTAATAAGCGAGATCTTTAAAATGTAACCTGTGTTTTATTGAAAATCCTGAGCTATCACTAGATTTGCTAAATCCGGCCGGAATCCTGAGAAGAGTCGAAAAATCCTGAAATCTCAGGACGAATCCTGAGATATGGTAACCCTACCTATGATTAATTATGTGTGGAAACTGGAAACTAGAAAGTCACTACTCACTGGGAACTTTTAAATGTTATAAATCTAATTAAATGCCGCAATATCTTAAGTTATGGAATATTAATTAATATTAAATAACTTTAGATATTAAATATATATTTAGGTACAAATATCCACAGGTATATCTTATTTGTATTTTATAACATTGAACTATTTTTCTTAATATTATTAGTCTTAATATTTTGAGTAGGAAAATATATAACTTTGTCATAATATTATAGCTGTTATATTGATATAAAGGGTGTTTGGAAGAACGTAGTCAAGTCTCCGTGAAATAGAGATCCGCGGAGTGAATAAAAATAATTTTAACATCGCCAATGTTCTAATTACCTCATAATAACATAAATGTAATTAATTTGTCTAAGCACAATTTAAATCTGGAAAATAATACTAATACATCTTCTTAAAAATCAGGTTTAAATTTTCCTTACATTAGTTATAACGAGGAAATTAAAAATTAGACGATTGAGACCATTAAAAAAAAACGAATACTTCAGAACCGTTAAATATCGGCCATACAAAGGGTGGGCTTAAACGATTCGTTCACCGGATTGACTATGTTCTACCAAATAACCTGTATAAGGCCAATACGTAGGTAAAATAATCGTGCCGGATATAAATACATAACCTTTAATTCAGACCGCATAGGCATAAAATACAACAGAAAGCCACTAAAAAACCCAAAGACAACCTAACATAGAAGGTCGTCTCTATTTAAAAAATGTGCAACCCATAAAGTGAACTAAACGTTGGTATTATACGCAGCTAGAGAGATTTAAAGGCTTACGTGAAATTAGAAGCGAAATAGGACGAGATAATTACGCCTCCCTTCTGACTCGCATTTGGTTTCTGGTCTTAACTGTGCGACGCAATATACTAAAACTTTTGTTTACTGTGCTTAAATGTAAACTGCTTTTCTAAATAAATTACTGATTAGGAGTCTTCATTGTGATAATCTTAACATTCTCATTTCTCAGGTAGTGTATGTATCTACTAACTAACCTTTAAAGCTTAAACAAATTAAAATTTATTTACTAACCTTTATAGCTTAAATGCAAGAACATTTTACATACATACCTAATACAAATATAAAAATTATAGTTACTTATAAGACATGATTAGTATAATAAATAATATTATAATGAGTGTTCTCTCAACTGTTAGCGGTCCTGACAATTTTACCTTGTCATGAATTAATTTATAGAATATTGTATACGCGGCATTTAAGCCTATTCACTATGTTATTTAAATAACATTTAAGAATCAGTTACTGATAGTTAATTTTCCTATTTAACTACGAATTTAATATATAAAATGATTTAATAAAGCAAGGACTTTTAAAATTTAAACAGACGATGATAAAGCATAAGTTGTCTGCTCTAATATTTAACACAATCTATATTATGGACGTTAATCCTTCTATGCAGTTGCATACAGCGTCGGCCATGTTGTGACCTTTTGAGCGCGCGATACACGCGTCTCGCTCTATCTTATGTAGAGCTGTGTATATCCGTCCCTTAGCAACGACTACCCAATTAGGACACCACGCATGCGCTCGTCTTCAATGTCAAATCAATCCTGGACTGATGCAACCGGCTACCGAAAGCAACATGATTTTAATGCCTATTGAAATTTTAATGAAACAAATGTAGTCCTGACAGCCAGCTCAGCTGTCAGACTAAAGAAAAAATACAAAACTACTTTGATGCTTAATACGTTGAAAATTTATCTCAGTATTTTATTTGTTACAGGAACTTTATGATGTCAAGTGCATCAAAGTGGAAGTGTAAGTATTTTTTTTTTCTACCAAATAAGATATTATTACGTTTTATCAAACTAGACTTTGGTTTACCCAGTATAAGATCACTTACCTACTTATTATAATTTTACAAAAAATAAACAAACATAACTTATTCTTATCCTTGTCTACTATATAATATATTGCATTATATTGTATTGCATGATCTTTTGTTGTTCTCGGGAGTAAATAATTTAGTCATAGAACGGAAGCCATATTTTTACGAGTGGCGAGATCAGCTCATTACTATCTTATTACGAACGACGACTCAGGCCTCTATGAGCCGAAACACATCCAATTTCCCGACTTCCCATTTATTGATATTGACTCAATGAAGCTCGGGTAAGGTATACGATCGCGGATCGGCGCGAAACTGGAAAGGACAGAAAATATTGGTCTGATTTTTTCATTTTGCATACTACCTAGTTCGTTTTTCCGCTTTTCACGTGTGAATTTAATTTTTCCGTTTTGACAAAATATAAGGAATAAAATATAGTTGATTAAGGTTATGGGTAAGTTATATTTGCTTCTTTTATTTGTGTTTCAAAAAGCGGCGAACTTTAGGATCAGATCACACGACGTGGCGCGCACTTTTTGAGACAGCAATTCAAAATTTAACTTTATTTACTACATATCAAGTTTAATTAAAAGAGTTCAATTTGCGAGCCACACTCTCTTGCCATAAAACGTGTATCTTTTTGTGTAATGGATAAAGTTCAATTTTGAATCGATATCTTAATAGGTGCTCACCGCATCGTCTCTTAGTGTGAACTGACTCTTATTGTACAACAAACATTTTGGTTTACAAAGACAAGATTAGACAACTTACAGAAGATATTTTATGTATTTTAATTAATAAATAAATATCACTGTCTCTTCCAGACAATATACAAGTATATTTTTGTATCACTTATCATCATTAAATCTAACGCCAAATAAACTTGAGCAGGACGTGACTTGTGAAAAAATTACCTACTGGGTATAGATTTGTAAGCAGGAGAGTTGATAGTGTAATGGTTACTGGGAATGGCTACATAGTCTATGGGATATTGATGTTTGCTTTTAGGGGTTGGTGGATAGATTATCTATTGTCTATGGACCTATATTTATTGTAATATAGAGCTATAACAATTTCCACGTTATATTAATCTCAGAAATATTTTATATACCTACCTACCTTACCCAATAACTATGAAATAACTAATTAATTTAATCTTATATAATTATGTTTTGTAATTTTTTACATAATATATTTTTATATAAGATTTTATAACAAAAGAAACACAGCGTTTACAACAAAACTTCTCCGAAACAGCTTCATCGATTTTTATGAAATTCTTTCAAGTATATTTGATAGATCTTATAACATTGTACATTCTGAAGTCTGAAGTGATAAGGTTGGTTCACTCGATTTTTTTATCATTTGCTAGGTATATACAATTTCTATAATTATTTTCAATAATACTTTCTAAAACCAAAATAAATTTTTAAATAATTCTGTAATAATAATAATCTTAAACCCTCAGTGGTCAATAATTACTTATATTACCTACACCTACATGTTGTAGGTGTAGGTAATATAAGTAGGTGATGGTATTTGCTGGTATATGTAAGTAATTATTTATTTATTCCAGTTCATAGTTAAGACAGAACAATGTCTGTTGGATCAGCTAGATAATATATAGATTTAATAGAATTTTTTAGGAAATAATATTATAATATTAACATAAATCTTGTTCAATTTATTTACTGACAAAATTGTATTCGAAAATAGATTTGCAAAAACACTCAAAGATTAGCAAACATCCTTTGAAGGAACTTTTTAATGTTCCGGGAAGCCACGTTAGTAAGGAATCGCCCGTGATGGTCGTTAAATTTTTTATGATCACAAAAATCTGTCAAGGGCATAGATCGCATTTCACGTGTTTTGAATACTGACTCAGCGGGTTTTGGAACTTCTAGCGTTTGTATGGTTAGTTTACCCTTTATATGGCACGTAAAAATTGTAACCGTGGCTTTATGATACAACAAATATATCGTGCAACTAGCATTTAAGCTAAAGACAGCATCGACTTCTCTTAGTATTTTTAAAACATTTTTCTCTTGAAATGCTGAGACACAAATACCATAAGACTTAGGAACTTTTACCCTACATGATCAATCTTGCGGGAAACTCAAACGAAAATTCTTCCTGTGAAAACTAATAAGCGGAAAGTGCTTATAGATGTTGAGGGGCCGAAAACTGATTGGACGAGATAAGTCGAGATTTTCATATAGGTATATATAGACCTGATATAAGTTTTTGTATAACGTTAATTTTAAGTGGGCAATTTTTGTCGAAGGGGTTAAATTACATGCTAACTAGAAAAAAAAATACACGGCCAAGTGCGAGTCGGGCTCGCGTACCGAGGGTTCCGTACAAACCTGTAGGTATATACTGAATAAAAGTTCACCCATCACGACAATCGAGTCATAATAGGGGTAGTAAGTTTAAAATTATTTTTAATATATGATGTTAGATGTAACTAAAAATTTACGGTATTCGCAATTTTTCCTGTATCTGTGCTATAAGACGTTGCGTCGTACCAAATTTCAAGATTCTGAGTGTCGAAACTTTGTGGAAATTTGCGGCATAAACGGCTGTATTTTTTGATTGCGTTGACTTAGAAGTATAATTTTTTCACAGCTCTTAGGGACAGTAGACCTAAGTGTTTGATTTGATACCTACACGCGTTCCTGAGAAAAGGGGTATTGACAGACAAAGAGACGGACGGACAAAGTGAGGGTTCCGCTTTTTTCTTTCGAGTCTTTTTTCTTCGAACCCTAAAAATGTGTTTTTAAATTTATTGATGCAGTATTTTTGGTATGATCCCGTTTGAGACTCCTCTGACTCCATATGACGGCTATGGACGGCTCTCTTGAAAATTTATTTGATACTTCTGACTTCATTTAGGTATTAAGTAGGTACAGTTATTTCACAAAATGACTGTATATTTTCGGTCAGATACATAAGCCGGTTTGTACGATAATCCCGACTGCGTGTAAAGTATGGATTATATTGACATGTGTCAAGGCGTACAGTTAAAAATTAAATTAATTCCATCTCGCCAAATGGAGCCAATGCGGCCCGGACAAATTTGATACGAAGGCCCGATGTGCATAATATGGTAATGAGATCCCATACCCGATCCCAAACAAACTCCGATATTGGTCCCAAAAGAAGATTTGCTGGAGAGATATGTGACCAATATCAAAATTTGTTTACATAATAGACATTGCTTGGGGGAAATTTCCGATATGTATGGCGGATTTGGGTTATGTTTACACTTAGGTAAAGTTCATCATTATTATTTAGGCAGACGTCCATAGGCCTAAGTGTAATCATTGTTATGATTACACTTAGGTCTCTATAGACCTATATGGATAGTAGTCTATACCACTGCCTAAATAATATCTAATGATGGACTAATGTTATAGTACTACATTTATTTTTAAATATTACTAGGTACTATTATAAATATGAAAGTTTTTGAGGGAGCATGGATAGATGGATAGATAGATGGATGGATGTTTATGACTCTTTAACGCAATAACGACTGAACGGATTTTAATGAAATTTAGTATAGTAGTAGTTTAGGCTCTGAATTAAAATTTAATTTATCCCCAAAAAGTGCAGTTCCTGTGGGTTACTGAATTAACGCGGGCGAAGCCGCGGGAAAAAGCTAGTATTCAATACTTATATAGTTTTGGCGGGGTTGTTTAAGAGTGACGTTGTTGTTGTTGTAAGTCTTCCATAAAGTTATGTTATTTCAGTTCTTGATGCATATTGAAAGAATAATAACTATTAAAATATATTAGATAACGTGCAAATTCGGCGGGAAAATATACCGCCTTTTAAACCTAACATTGGCAATGGTTTTAAGCTGTATCGTCATAATATTAAGAACATTGCCAATGTTAATTTTATAAGGCGGGATATCGTCCCGCCTTATAAATTTGATTTGTTTGCCGAATTTGGATGTTAACGGAAAAAAATCATGAACTTTAGTAGGTATTTATATTAGTTACATAATTTTAATGCTACAGAGAAACACTTAAAACATTCGAAGTAACTTCAGCACTTGTACTGACACGCTTAGAAGCCAGCGATGGCTTTATTAATCTCACAGGTATACCTTCATTGCAAATGGGTGTCATAAAACCATTGAAACTTTATAAAGTCTTCCTCATTTTATTCACTAACTAGATGTTTCCCGCGAATTCGTACGTGCAAAAATAAATCTCGCGGGAACCGTACCTACATACGCGATAAAATAAAATAATACCTATTTTCATCAAAATCTGCCAATGCGAAAAAAGAAACAAATCTTCCCTCTTTGTAATACGCGTATATAGGTACTTGTGATATTATTTATTCTGTGATGGTATAGATTTGAGCAAAATATATTATTACTTATGAGTCTTCCTCGTATTTTTTTTCCATATTATTTAGAGATTTTTTTATTACAATACAATTAAAATGCCTTTCTGGTCAGGTTTTGATAAATATCGTGTTGATTTTTTGTTGTGTTAGATGGAATTCGTAAAAGTGATGATGTTCATGTCCATGCGTAGATAGAGAGTAAACACAATTAAGTGGTAGAGGCCTTGGTTACATAGAATGTATTAGATCAAATAGAATCGAACATCGACGAACACGCAACTATCTTTTGTCACGCAAGAAAAACCCTTATTTATTTTTAGCTCTAGGTAATCGAACCCATTTCCTTCGTCTTGTGACTTATCATTCGTTCGAAAATTCGACTTCAAAATTTTCATTTGCGGATTCAATCGTTTTTATTTTAAAAAATGTTATTATTGAATTTACTGAATACGGAAATCGTGTATAAGCTTCAGGTTTTAAATTTTATTTAGCAGTATTGTATTATAGGTATTTTATAACATTGGAGTTTTTTCATGTACCTAAATGTAGGTAAACTGATAAAAAATTGTAAGCCGTGTGGCCGCATGTGCATAATTTATGATATGCAAAACGAATACAATCTAAATTATGCCTTTTATTAGCTCGCAAATAGAAGCCCATTAATTAGTGTGTATCAGACGAATGAAATTCCAGTTTCGAATGAACGAGCGTTTGAAATTGGAACCTGTCTATCAAATTGGAACGAATGGTCCCAATCGGAGATAACCAGTGGTCCACGGAGCCGCGGCATGGGACATTTACATGTCAACGAGGGGAGGGGACAACAATGGCGGTGTTTACCTGCGCTGTTTTTCGTCCCGTAAATGTATGCTAAATTTGAACGCGTAGGCATTTTTTTAATTAGACGGCAGGCAGTGGAAGCGTTATTAATGGATTTAGAAATATTTTACACCTAAATTTTCATGCTCGTTTTCACAACTCTTATGCGTAGGTACATATTATTAACATTTTAAGTTATTATTCTCTTTGCAGAATTTTTTATTCTTGTTTTTGAATTTATGCCGTTATGCGTAACTGAGAAACGCCGTATTTTATTTATAACTACATACATATTTTATTACAAAACTACAAAGAAAGCCCATTTATTTAAATACATATAAAATCAGCCAATAAATCTAAAGCTGTTATTTATTTCGACTATCAATTAAAGTTTATTACGATTGTGCTCTAATACTGTCATAAAGGATGTATGACTATTAAATTATTGTATGACGTAACTTTGGTCAACCTGCAGTGTTTACGAACCTCATAAACTGTCGTCATTATTTACGAATAAAATCCCGAGAAAAATTTATGATCCATCAAAATGCTTGAAGTCATGTAAATAAAGGAAGCCGCAATACAGTGAATAAATAAAATATTCTAATTAAATAGTTACTTTAAGGAATCGTTTTTGGCATCGTTCTCACTTACAACTTTTTTAGGAGTGTATTTTTTTAACTAGATTTTACTATCATAATAATATTATAGATAAATGTGAAAATTTGTGAGGATAAATAGATAGATGTTTGTTACTCTTTCGCGCAAAAACTACTAAATAGATTTTGATGATATTGGGTATGGCAGTAGTTTAAGCTCTGGATTAGCCCGTGAAAGTACAGTTTTAACACCGTACTTTTACGGGTTTTGTACGGACTCCGCCCCCGTAAAGCCGCTAAATAGTAGCCGCGGGCAAAGGCTAGTTTAAAATAAAATAGTTAAAAGTGATGATGGATGAACCGGATCTTGATAAAATTTGGTTTTTGGATTAATACATATTATGCAACTTTTGAAGTAGCAAAAAAAAATATATATACGAGTAATGGCGAATGAAGTCATAGGTACAACATGTAGTTTAATCTAAAATACATCATAGTGGGAAGGTAATTAGTTATTAGTATATTTGGTACCCATCGAGCTCCGAATGCAATTAATTATATTAATATGTATTTTTTTTACAATTTTATTACTACACATATTACGAAAGTGAAATTATCAAGTTTTCGTCTGTTATTTTTTCTAGCTGATAAAATAAAATTATCTTAAATTCTGTTTTGTGTTTAGGTACTCTAATATTGTCAAAGAAAACAGAAAACACTGTTTATTTACCCCGAAACAATTTAAAGAACAGTTTAACCTCAGACGAAGATACTTATCTCCAGTTTCTAGTCTTATAAAGTTGCGAAGTTGATAACTTGCTTTATTTTCTCTGTCCGCTTACTTAACTTTCTCGACCTTCCGAATTTCTGAACAGGAAATTTCTGAAAAAAAAAAAAGTTTATATTTAACATTATGGAATCATTTATCAGTATACATTTTAATAAATGCCAATTCATAAAAATATTTTGGACATTTTGTAAACAGTTTCATGACTACCTACAGTACCTATTTTATAAAATGCATAATATTATTAATTCTAAGTTCAGATACAAAAAGATATTTTTTTTTACTATGTTTAGTCGATGGAGTACCTAGGTACAACAGATTTAAAAAAAGGAACAGATAAAAACAGCTACATAGTTAGCTTTCGATTTGATTGCACTACAAGCATACGGTTGTCCATGATTATGTGGAAAAATTGTGGGCCGTTAAAGGTGACATCAACATTTTTAAATTTGTATCGTTCTATGAAAGCTGTTTTTAGTACGTAAGTATATATATTTTCTACTCTGTAGCAGTACTACGTAGAGCATCGAATGTTTCAAATTCAAATATAAATAGTAATTATGGGGAAGTCCTAGCCTGTATAATAAGTAGGGATTTGGATAAGGGTCTTCAAAAGGTAAGTGGTAAGTAAAGCCGATATGAATGTTACCTATAGAAATAAGGAACCCCATGCAACTGGCCCTCACTTACTCAGGCACTAATGGCCGTAACTGAAATCACACACACACGACACAAATTGACAGCTGTCGCACAAAATAAGTGAGTGGTGACGTCAACAATTTGACCGTCGGTTTAATCGTCGTATAAAAAGTCTGGTAACGCCACCGTGGACTATCGTATAGAAAAATTAACGTAACGTTTAACTAGATATCAAAATACAAAAGAAAGACGTAATTACATCACATTGCCTTGGAATATATTGCAAAGATGAAAGTAGGCGGCCAACACGATCATAAATATCAATGCAACGTTTATTTAATACAAAATCATGTAAATTACAGAACTTATTATATGACATGACAAGTAACGGGAGTCAATATGAAGTCAGATAACTGTATAAAGTTTAATTTACAATGTAAAAAAAAATATTTTGATCGGCATTACGTTTCATAAGTTTGGTGGAGATCCCTCTGTGATAAAAAAGTTTTAAATATGGTGCCCAAAAATGGTCCTTTTTTAATCGACAAATAATATGGAAAGGAAAAAAACTAATTTCACCGGTTTGTAAATCTAGGTAACCCTGGTAATGAACGAATACCTCGCTACTGAATTGCATCAAGTTATTTATTAATTACCAGTGGTGTGGGGTTTCTATAACTAAATGGAGTCATAGGAACCCCAATAAAGCAAAGTGGTAAGTGAACCCAATAGGAATGGTCCTATTGGCTTCACTTACCACTTTGCTTTTGAAGACCCTCATCCATCCCTACCTATAACACATGCGAGGGCTTCCCTAGTAGGAGAACTAGTCTTCGCTACTGTTAACTATGCGGAAGGACATCCGCTACTTTTAATCACGGGAAAATGTACGGTACCCATAGGATTTTATTTCGCGCATACAAACATCTAGTATCTTAAAAATATTATATTTGTAGAGTCACATAACGGAAACAATGTTAATTGTATAATATTTTGAATTGAGATTTATTTCATACCCAGTGATTTAATAAAATTATTGTAAAATTATTTTTCTCATTTTTATAATTTATAATTTCCGCAGCAACTCATTTTATAAACATTTTATTTACATTGGGTAATATCGTACAAACAATAAAATGTAATTAAGAAAACAAGATAAAATAATTATTTACGTTGCTAAAGTAACCTAATGAAAACATTTAATATTATTTTTAACCTTGTTTTATAAATATAAAAGTAAAAACTAGTCAATATTTATAATATAAGGCGAAATATATTAGGGATGTTTTGCGTAATCAGTACCTACTTGTAACTTATAAGACCATGCTTGAATGAAAGTTAACACTTTGCTAAAGTATTATAAAGTATATAAGGTACTTTGATATAGTTATATTATAAAGAGGAATATTCTATTACTTTTATATTTGTTTGTTTGCAATGTGTAAGCTCCGAAACTACCGATTTTGATATCATTTGGTACAAACATAGAGCAGACCATTGGCTACTTTTTATCGAGACAAAATGTACGGTTACCGCAGGATATCTTTTTGCGCCCATGAAGTATCGGGCAAACTAGATGAGTTTGTAGATAGCTTTTGTCTTTAAACATAACTAACTTTATATAATATAGTAATTATTTATGGTGATACATATTAATTTTACCTAGTCGTATATGGTATAACAGGTTAAAATAAATTCAGTGATAAGTGTATCAAGCAAATTAACTTACCTAAAGTACCTACCTACCTAATTAGGCGGGTTCCACTTCCTTTCGTTATCACTAGTCGATATAAAGAAGAATATTTAATTTGAAGGTAAATGGAAGAAGATAGCTACTAGCTACTTATTATTTCAATAACAATTAATTGAAAACAAAAACAGTTATAAACACTAACACAATTTTGTTGGAGATTTTTTCAGAATTAAAAATTTTATAATTTATAAATTATTAATTTATTTACTGACCCCAGAAAATAAACAAATTATGATCCCTTTAAAAACATCAAACTGTGACGTAGGTGGTAAAAGCACAATACCACGAGTGGTTCGATAGGTACAATTCCTTCACCAGCTTTACTAAAAATCGTTTTCTACAATTTTTAATTAGGTAGGTACAAGTTATTTACATTTTAAATAATTAAAAAATATATCTGTTAAAGTATATTACGTGAGATTATTTTGAAAATTTAAAAATATTTAACCTACCTACCTACAGCATAATTTATTGTTATTTATAATTGCACGCTCAAGTTGTTTTGACACGAAAATACATGAGCTTAAACTTAACAACATTAAAAGTTAATCTCTTCAATTGTACTATAAATAGCCGGCATCTTGTGTATAGTCGTGAATATAAATTCTCAACGTAATTACACTCGGACTAAACCGTTTCCAATTTGGGGAAACCAATAAGATCCGCCAATGATTCTGCAAAGTTAGCCTTTCTTAATGATAATACGATTCTTTTTTATGTACTTAAGCTTTTTTTTAAGATTTCCATTCGATTGTGAATTTCGTTCACTTACAATATAATACAGTGCTGAGTGTGAATTTTTGTCACTATTCGCCGTGGAAACGTTAACTACAATTTGTACGGTATCGAATTAGTTACCATTGTTTGCCAGTTGTTTTATAGGCACGATGACTGAAATTTTCTTAAATAAATAGTACACTTAAATATGAGTAACTTCTCAGAAGAAACAGTATATCAAAAGTCAATATTTCGAAGTTACAGCGATTTGAAATACAAAATTTCGTGAAAACGCTCGATAAAAAGTCGTACCTAGCTGTGACGTCACGCCTAGGTTAAAGTGTATGAAGTATAGTACGGCCGCAGGAACATATTTGTAAATATCTCCGATATTTTTGTGCGTTTAAGTTCATACTTATCAATATGAATGTTTTTGTACATTATGATGTAAGTTAACTAATGATGTAGGTTTTGTTTACTAATTTTGCAAAAAATAAACTTTTTTGCACTTTTTGGATGTACCCATCTAATTACTAAACTGCACATAAATTTTTTTTTTTACATTTATTATGTAGTAATGCCTCAATATTTCTAAGAATATTAATGAAATTAAATATTTTTGATGTAGGTAGTCATCATCTAAATTGTAGTTAACTCACTCACGGTTCGGCTTAACAAAAACTCGCACTCAGTATACAGAATGTATGAAATGTTTCATCAGACTCAAACATAAGGTGCGTTTCTTTTTATCTCGCAAATGGAAACCTATGATATTGCGTAAGGGACAATATTATAGTTCAGGTGGGCACGGAGGGAGCTAGGGGGAATATGCGACGTGTTTTGTTATTGTGCGTTTTGAGACCACTTCTAACACATTTGTCTAATAAAATTCTTGGATAGACTATATAGAATCTATAGATGATATAGAACTGTTACCATCTTAAAGAAAATATACTCTACATGACGTAAAGAGTTGTAGGTAACTATATTAATATGTTTATCGAAATATCTTAATATGCAAATATTTTTTTGTATCTATTCTAAGTAATGAGACTACGACTATGTACTACGTAATCTTAAAAAATATATATATATTCGCATGAAAATTGTGAATAATATCGTGTAGACTTAAAGTTAAAAGTTAACAATTACGAATACGGCACGACACTAGTACCTAGTTACTTTAGTAGACTGACTATAATTCAAGCACTCTTTATCCAAATAATGATATATAATGACTTCATTTATTTATAATTTACCAATCTAATTCACCAATCAAATTTATTTAGCTTATTAAGATAACAGACGCGATACATATTATGTGTATCAAACGTGGGCGGACATGTAATAGAAATAAGAAACTTGTTTGGGCAACTCTTACTGGGATTATTTTGAACAAATATTCTACGAATGTCGTGTACACAATATAATAAGTCTCCAGCTATTGGACGGAGGAATAGCTTCGTGTCTCGTTCTTTTACGTGATCCTCGAAGGGTGGAAGGGCAAATCTCTTGATATTATGTCGCAAAGGTGGGTTAGGTATATTCCCAAACGGTTTGGTTATTTTCTCGTATTGCGGATACTGTCCATTGTTCGCGATGGAATTGAAAGCCCTCGAGACGAATAAGTCTGGGAATGGAACCATCGGCGTAAGATAATTCTCGGGTTCTGAATTTAAAACAATAGTGGCATTTTGGCTACAATATTGTCTTTGATTATTATTATGTAGGTAAAAACTGGCACCCGCAACTTCGTTTGTGTGGAAGTAATAGAAATAGAAGCCGATCATGGAACCCTAAGCTAATAAATATAGCCTAAGTTGCTCCTTATAACATCAACTATTTGCCAGTGAAAGTTCGATCAGAATCGGTCCGGCCGTTTCAGAGAATAGTTGGAACAAATAGACAGATAGACGAACAAACAGGCAATTAAAATCAATTTGATTTTATGGTGTAGGTACCCTATATACTATCATATTATGCAGTTAGTTTAGCTGTAATTTGGTATTACAAACATAATATTATACTTCAATATTATTTATTTGTGTAGTCGATGGTAACATCAGCAATGGTAATAATATTTGTATAACTATTACTTGAAAAAAATATTAGCTATATAATAAATGTAGTTATATAAACACTAACTTACATTACTGCATAACATTGGGTACGTAGGTATTCCTGGCCAAAGCTCAGTGAAAATTTTATTCAAATCAGGTATTATTATAATTCCTACACAATTATTGCAAGAGACACATAATTTACATATTGTATTACTGTAATAAATATTATTTCAAAAAAATCTTTAAATTGGATACCTGATTATGTTTGTTTCCCAAATTAACTATAGAAGTATGAACCGTAGAGATACGTTAGTTTACATTGAAAATTTCCCGTTTTCTCCTCTATTTTTCGTTTTTTCTGTGTTATTTATGTTAATTACATAAACATGATAATGTAACAATATTTTATATGTAATGTATGTTGTTTACAGTACCTAACGAACACACGAGCAATATATTACTAAGGTAGAGCCTAGAGCTTGTTGTCTGTTGGTTATCTAGTCAGTGGTGATGAGTGTTTTCGATAAGTTTATATAAAATGTTAATAAAATAGTCAAAAATATATATTTGGAATCTTGGTAAGTCTTAACATTTATAAAATAATAGCTGTTGCCCGCGGCTCCGCCCGCGTAAGTATAGTATCCCTCGGAAACACTGTACTTTTTCGAAATAAAATGTAGCCTATGTTTTAATCTAGAGCCTAAACTACTACCATACTAAATTTCATTGAAATCCTTTGAGTAATTTTTGCGTGAAAGAGGAACAAACATCCATCGTCACAAACTTTCATATTTATAATAGGTACTAGTAGGATTTTTCTCAATAATAATTTTGATACGAACCTAATTAACTAGGGCTATTTATGTATAAAATAATTTTTACCTTCAAAACAGTAATATCTCTACCGTCAAGACTAAGATATTACCTAGATATTACACCACAGATTTGGTGCCTATCAAATTTTTCTTAAATGAGGCTGTATAAAAATGTTTCGCCGAAACACAAGCATGATGTGCCCACCTAGTTTACGAGAGCAGATTTGTCGTATCAGATGAATACCTATTACCTAATTTGCTTTTCTCGTTTCTTTCCTGTTTGTTTTGATATAAGATATTTTATTATTACCTACCTATAGGTATGTAGATATCGAAGACACATGTGGCTATGGAGGTAATTGCCTGTTTACATATCAGGTTATAAATTAAGTTATTTATTTTAAGAAAAGTTTTTGAATATCTTAGTGGCAATATTAAGTAATGATGAGCAATATTTAAAAAACGTTCCTTATATCTGTAGTACTACCTACCTAAGTCAGAGTTAAGGAGAATTTAAGTACATTATTATAGTACTAAGCATCAAAGCGAATAAATACTAAAAGAGCACATCAAGAAGATAACAGAAAAAATGCCTAAAAGAAAATAGATTTCCACCATAAAAATAATGTATGGATGTTTATTATAGATAAAAGTTTTGTCTCTTAGCCTGATTAGGTCAATCTGCTAGTTGTTTGGCACAAATTAGGCTTGTATTCGAAAAATTTTGCATGCCTTTGCGACATAGAGGCGCCGAGGTCCAATTTAGTGATTGACTGATAGATAGTTATCTAGTGGGGAGGACAGGATTTGGACAACACACCACGCATACTAAACAGTGTGGAAACGCCTCCACCATTTACATAATATATGAATATAATTTTTCCATGCTTTAGACAATGCAACATTATTTTGTGTTACTTCCGTTTATACCTATCTATACCTCCCAAGAAAATTTGAAATGTTTGTAAGTAAGAAGCTAAAATTTATAAATGTGGCCAAGTTTTATAATAATATTTTTAATAAAAATATTCAACATTCGGTCCAATCTATTCGCTATAGTTTGGACCGAATGTTGAATATTCATAGATCACTAACTGGAAATAAAAATAGTCTTTTCACGTTAAATTTTTAAATAAACAATTAAAAGTCTACAATATATTTATTTATAAACTAGATGTTGCCCGCAATTTCATGTGCGCAAAACAAAATCTCGGGGAACCGTACATTTTTTCGAAATAAATAGTAGCCTATGTCCTTCCCCGTGATCTATTTTCTATATCTGAGCCAAACTTCATCAAAATCAGTTAGTAGTTTCGGAGCCCATTCAATGCAAACAAAAAAAAAACAAACCTTTCCTCTTTATTATATTAGTATAGATATTAATTCTGCTGCTTATTTTAGATGATTACCGAAACAGTAGGATCGATCTTCACCAACGATCTCATGTACGAAAATACCCGAATCGGCGAAATGAACAAAGCAAATACACGGAAATATAGGTGATTTATATACAAAACTTATTTCAAAACAACAACAAAATCCTTATTTACGTATAGACGCCGTATCTTCCCGAATAAGGGCTTTAAGTTGGGAACAAGCCTGTAATACCCTACTTCGGAGCCTCAAATTTGATTATCATAATATACTCCCTGAACCGTAAGCCGGCTTCGACGACGTGTCTGATTGTACACGCACGTCATTATATTCTTGGAAGTCGGAATTACTGCGAAGGATTGAATTGGATTAAATTTTGTGTCAGATTCACGTGTTATTAATTTTCGTACGCAAGTATCTACAATTTTGGTTCATATTTTTTTATTTGCTTATTGTAGCATCAATTCAAATTATTGATTAAAAAAAAAATGTGATTTTTTTTAGTAGGTATACCAATTAGGCATGAGACAAGGTTAAATTAGGATGTAGACGAGATTACTTTATTTGGTTATGTTGCAGTGAAATAAAAACAAAAATAGTATTTTTAATGAACGGAAACACTTAGCGTGTCTTTCTTTGAAAGTAGAAGGTGTAAAAATATCGAAACACTTAGTTTAGTGTTAATTTATTACATTTATCAAGAGCCATAAAAGAGTTTGTAAAGAGGTAGACGGTAATACGCCTGTTTGAATTTCGCTGTCTAATTAGATGCTATATAATAGTACGACGTAAGTCTCATATCTCTGTGAAGTATTCAATAAGTAGTCAACCATAAGTCTGTGAAGTATGCCGACCCTATCTACCTTTGTCTTACTCTTTGATAGTTTAATATAGATTTTAGACATTTTTCATTTTACCTTAAAGAAAAAATTAAACCGTTAATTAAGAAAACCGGACTGCGGCTGCGTCAAATAATTTTTATGTACTTACCTCACGACTAATGGCCCGTTTCAATAAAGTCGTCATTCAATTATTTGGCGGTTTTTCGCGATATATATTTGACGTTTCTAACAAATAGTTATAGATATATAGGTTATTGAAACGGGCCATAAGACAAATCTAATGATACCTCATAAACTCAAATACGATAAGCCATTTACACTCTAGAGCGTTCCAAAGAAATACATACACTCGAAAAGCAACCTTTTTTCAGGCGCAGGCGGGTAAAAAGAATGCAATCTTACCCCACATGATAATATAAGCTCTCATATCAACCCACTATGCAATCAAATATCTTATCAAATCTAAATTATTAAAAAAACCTACGCGTGTCTCACAAAAGATTTAACTTACAACATTGATAAAGAGTTGAATAGCAACATGTTCCTATGAAGCGTATCTTTGAAATGTGTACATAATTTGGAGGCTTGGAGACGGATGATATACATAGAACACCGGACACACATAATATTGCTTGTCATAAACGTTCTAACCTACTTAGCTATAAAACTATATGTAGGTACGAGAAGGTGGAGACCAAATATTCAGCTAAATAGCTCTATAGAGATAACGTAGCACGAATACTGACGTATCTACATACACATATGCGCCGAACTTTCATAAAACGAACACAAAAGTACCTACTTACTGCCATCTACGCAAGTAAATAATAATAAATAATAAATCTTATGAATTTGAATAAAATATTGTGTACGATAAATAAACGAAATAAGTGCTCGAAACATTAGATTTAATGTGTAAGGCTTAATAATTACAAAAAAAAAATTTTTTTTCGAGTAAATAAGTATGCTTAGAATAATTATGTAAAATTTTTAATTAAGAGTTTGTAATCACAGCATGGAGCATTAATAAAGCAATTGTTTAAATTTATTGAGTTTTTATGAAAACTAGGTGATGATTTTATACAAGCCATTAAATTAGTTTTATACCAAAACTATTTATCCATGCTTCAAAATTAGCCATGTTGTTAATGAGTCTTATGTATTTTTATAATAATATTTATATAAAATTTTAATTTATAATGATGATAATATGATTAGCTACTTTATGTAATGTACTTACTACTTATATATTATATTGTATGTTATGAAATAAAATATTCTTGCAAAACTTACCTAAATAATTTTCAAAAACGCAATCATAACTTATTCTAGTAAATAGTTTTAAAATCTAAGCAATTAGTATTGTAAACTTATGGAAAACAATAAGAAAATTTAGGTTAAATATTAATTATATAGGTATAAATTATATAAGACATTTAACAAAACTTACCTTATAAGCATCGAAAGATTTAGAAATATTTTTAAATAATTATAATATTACTTTTAATCCAACACTTAATAAAATCAAATTTTATTTCACCCAAAACTATGAATGCATCTGCACTACTGAAATTAAAGCATTCATATTTAAAGGGACCCTTTGCATGCAAAAAAAGGGAAAGCGGATCCCATATTGTCCCCTCGACCAAAAACTGGGCCAATGGCAGGGGCACGGAAGGGATCAGTTGATTTTTTCTACCAATCAATATGCGGGGACAATATGGCCGACGTAGATTCAAAAAAAGAATCGAAAGTTAGAAATCGACGTGGAGCGTTTTTTATATGGAAATATTTTAGATGTTTTGCTCTACTTTTTATTGTCACTCAAGTTCCCAACTGATTTGAGCGTGAAGGTAAATTTGAGATTTAGAGAATTTTAAAAATATGTTTTAGAAAGTTTATCTTAATTTTATTCTTAGATGTTACCTGATTATGTTTTGCAATAAGTGGACACTAAAAAATGTAATAAAAATGCATAACCTAATACCGATTAAAATGAACGCTTAAATATATTTACAGCTTCATAGCTTTCACAGCTGTCAAAGCTATGTCATTATTCAAGCCAATGATGAGCTAAAGAGTTTTTTGGCAGCAATTATTATCAAGGATAAATACTCGTACTTTTATAATTATGAAAAGAGAAGTTAAATACGGTATTTTCCTGTATTTTTTTATTACATAAATGAATAGTAACTACTCTGAAAAATAAGACAATTTACAAAAGGAATAGCATAATAAAAGTCAATATTGACGACCTCTGTGGCTCAGTGGTTCAACGCGTTGGTGCTCATCCCGGGGGTCGCGGGTTTGAAGCCCGCCGAAGAAACACAAAGTTTTTCTGTTCCTGGGTCATAATATGTATTAAATATTATGTGTATAATAAAAATCTTAAATACGTATTATGCGTAGTAAAAAAAATATTAAATATACTTCCCATTTTCTGATACCTACCTGTAACAAAAGTTCTTCGGATATTTAGCACGGGGCTAGATTAACGTGGTGTGAAGCATCCATAGATATTATTATTATTATATCTGCAGGAGATAAATTCTCATACATTTTAACTTATTTCAACGACAAATAAAATATGAGTGGAAATGAAATCTGAATGAAAATTGTAAAATCTAATAGTATCATAAACTCCCAACGTCTTTTGATATAGTTATAGCTTTGTATAGACTTCGGTTTTGACATCATGTACCTAATAATAATAATAATTTTATATTTTAGTGGTGGTTCTCCATGTGAGGTATGATTTTTTTTTTATTCTAATCTATCGTGTGAGGTATCGTCCAATAAGTATTATTAAATTAAGTCAAGGGTTCATATATAACTTTTTACAAAGTTAACCATTTTAGAGTAATCGTCCTGCAAAGTGGTTTGTGAGTATAAATCACTTCAGTAAGTTACCATGTTGATGGGCGAAGCTAAAAACTGTTTAGGAAAATAATTTTGAGGGAAATCGGAATATAACTTTTGATGTAATTTAAAGAAAACCTAATGCACGTACGGAACCCTCCTGAGACATGTTTTGACGTGCCATTGGTTAGGTCATTTTTTTAAATAATGAGCAATCTTATTTATTTTTTATTTTTACTTTACAAGCTGTGAACGGCCTAGAAAATCGTTAACCGGCTATTAAACTAATCAATTTTTCATTTATGTAAAAAACCTGCAATAATAGTATATTTAAAGTGAATATTATTGTAAATATGTTTATTAGAACATCGTAAATTGTAAAGTAATTTTATTTGTAATTTACAATAACATTATAACTGGCATTTTTGCTACTGTAACCAGCACGTTTGTCGGCAGTACAACTTCGTGAGTGCGAGCCATAAGTTGAATAAGTATTATCGCAAATAGATAACAGATTTAAGCTGGCATGCGTAGTCGAGGAATATAATAATGAATTAAAATACAATGCTATTCACTTAGAATGAACTTATCACCTAGTAACTAAACGTTTGACATACCTAGGTGTCCAATACAGGAAAATTATTGCATAGAATGTGGTTAGGCGTAAACTTTAAAGTGATGTTTTTTAGAAGGCACCTTAGCCATTCGATCTACATGCCATGGATTAATTGTATCACACAAAAACTACTAAACGAATTCAAATCTTTTAGGTTGTTTTTCTTACTTTCTTAAGGCGTGGTGTGTATTAATATAATTATGTATAATATAATTATTTTTTGTATTTTTATTACTATAAAATTATGCGTGTATTGTATATAATAATTATATATACGTTGTCTGTAAGTGAAACTTGTGTTACGGATATCCGTAACACAAGTTCCACTTAGCACGGGATTAGATCGACGTGACATATTATATTATTTAATTATGTAAGGTCAGGTTGGGAAAGACCGGCATACTTTATTGAAAAATTTACTCAATTCAATAAAACAAATATTTGGTATGTTCTAGACCGATCTTAAGTATTCCATGTGCTGAAACATATTAACAGTAACAATTTTGTGCTACATAAATTACTATATAATAGCACATCTTTCAAATACAACCCCTTTTTTAAAATTCGGCGAGTAGACGGTCTTCCCGTGCTATTGGAGGCAAGACCGTCTATTGACATTTAACACGTCACTTGGTATGTTATATGTATTTATACCAACTTATATCTAAAAAATGTATTTGACCTTCAAATATGCACTTTAACTGTAGGACAATTATGTTAAAAATCATATGAAATTCTCGTTTTCATATTTAAAAGGTAAGACCGGCATATCGTCGCAATAAGGGGTTGTAAACATTTTTCATGAATATTTGCCGGTCTTACCCTATAAATATTAAAAGGAGATAAGGAATTTTCTTTCAGATTATAATTTCTCGGCTAGTTACTAGAATTTCTAAAATAAAAATCTAATCTGATTTTCCTGGTAGGTTAGAATAGTAATAATATCAATTGAAATAATTTTGTAAGTAGGCAGTGTATAACAGTGCAAACAAGTGTATAATATATTTCAAATTGTGTTTATTAATAGGATTTTTGTTGAATATAATATAAATGAATTATGAAAAATAAATCATATCAACATTTAATCAGACAAAACAAACTCTTTAGAATTGTTCGGCGCTTGAATTACCTACATGTATTTTCTTACGCTTGAATTACATGTTTTACGTTTATAGTTCTTATAGGCGAAACTCACTGTAATAAAAGCAAGTGATCAATGAAACATACGTACCTAGTACCTACCTACATTGGGTGCAAAAAAGTTTGTGATCTCTGTCTGAAGGCAAGACCGGCATATGACGATCTTCCCTTATACCGCCCAGACGATCTTTCCAACTAAAAAGTTTTTAGGTTGAAAATATTTTACAGCAAATTGTGACAAAACTAAGAACATTTTGAATAACCTAATACGAAAAAATGTTAAAGTTACAATTGAAATACTTACCCAACCACTTTGTTTTATAAAACTCTTTCGATAAATCACTTTTTTCTTTTTTTGCGTCAACACCTGTAATTTCTTAATGGACCTTCAAAACCCAAATAAAAAGGGCGACAAATTTTCTCCCATCATAGTGTTGCCAGCGACATCTATGATTAAAAATTTTAACCAAAGTATGTTATTGTTTTACCGACTGTCAATTCAAGCTGCATAGCTATTCATAAATATAAGTTATTGCGTGCAGACGGTCTTGCCTTGTAGACGGTCTTCCCCAATCTGACCTTACTTCAAAACTTTTGAAAATCTGCCAAAAAGTTAGGTACGTTTAAACTTTGACTAGTTGTAAGCTGGTCACTGAGGCATTTAAGTCTTGAATAAACAAAATATTCTACTCGTATGTCCAAGCAGATGAAGTTACATTTTACCAAGTTACCAACCCATTTAGGTGTAGGTATATAAAATAAGAATTTTAAGTACCTACGATTGGTTGTCTTTGCAATAATACAATCAGAATTAGTGTCAGTTCTAAATTTAGCATACCTATATCTTATTATAACATACATATTAGCAACTTATAATAAAAGGTTTATCAAATCACAATCTATTAAAGTTCAAATAAATTACGCATAGGTTCAGTAGTGTCACAAAACAAATGCAATCTTACGAAAGGTAAAAAACAAAGCACTTTACTCTTGAACTAAGACACCATTTCATCCTGCCTATTTAAATTTGCAGAAATGGTCGGGTAGCTCTTTAGATTCATCTGGGAATAGAGACAAAACAAATCTTATTTTTCCAAGGCCGTTGACATCACAAACTCGTGGTTTTGAACGTCACCTACAAGGTATTATTATCATATCATCATGTAAGTTAAGTAAATATTTGAATACAATATCCTTGCTCTTAACATGCTACTACAAAACATTATAATCGTAATCAAGATCATAAATATTGATACTTGAAAGTTTTAAAGTATCAAGACAGCGCACGCCATCTGTCGCTATCATAATGCTCGTATACTTGACTCAACACACACTTACACACACTTTACTATATTTACTACGCGCGTGTACAACGTAGAGTTTCTCTATGTGTGCATAAGTACGTAGACTGTGTAAAATACGCGCGTGCCAGTGTGAGTGCCTTCGACTCTGCAAACAAAAGTTCGAAGGCGGCACAAAGTTACAGAACGATGTACGTAGCGACATCTAGTTAGTGAATGCGAAATTGCAATATTCCGGTCGTGAAACCTAGTGACGCAACTGAAAATTTACAAAAAAAATTTAAGAGTTTTGTTTCTACTTAATGATAATTTTCAAATTTAAGTTAAAATAAAGTTATTTAATATTTTAATAGGTGTTCCTTACAAATTATACGCTTCGTGTAAAATTCAGTATTATAATTCATGAACCAACATTGATTGTATTTTAAAAGTTGAATGTTTATTTTTTATATTTATTGTAAATAATAATAAGAAAAGATTTTGTTTTATTAAAATAACTAATTAATATTGCTTGCCGCAACGAAATTTTGAATATAATTAGACTTAATAAATTAAATACAAATTAAAATACAATATCTTTATCTATATCTATACTAATAATTATAATAAAGAGGAAAGGTTTGTTTGTTAGTTTGTTTGCATTGAATAGGCTCCGAAACTACTGGACCGATTTTGATGTTTGGCACAGATATGGAATAGACCACGGGGAAGGATAAGGCTACTTTTTATTGCGGAAAAATGTACGGTTTCCTCTAAGTTTCATTTTCGCGCACGAATTCGCGGGCAACATCTAGTTATTATAATATATAAAAGACAAAGCTGATTAACTGATGTATCAACGCACAGGCCAAACCCTTAAGGCTAGAAATTTGAAATTTTGCACACGTATTTCTTATATGACGTAGGCATTAACTACGGAAGTATTATTTAAAATTCAACCGCCAAGGGGGTAAAAGAATGCTTAAAACCTAATGTCACGCGGGCGAAGATGAGGGCAATTAATGTTTGTATTCATACAAACATATCAAAACATAGTAGTAGGTAAAATGTCAGTTGTTAAAAGTAAAATATTATATTGAATGATAATTTAAATTCTAGTTAAAACTTGTTAGACTGAACAATATTTTTATGCGTATCTCACGCCTTGAACTGGAATAATTGATATTGTAACAAATATTTTTATATTCTACTAGTTGACCCGACAGTAATTGTAGATCTGTCTTAACTATGAGCTTGTATTCTTCTATTAATATAAATGTGAAAGTTTGTGAGGATGGGTAGATGGATGGATGGATGATTGTTACTCTTGCCTGCAAAGACTACTGAATGGATGTTATAATGAATTATAATCAATTTTGATAAAATTTGGTATAGTTGGTAATTGGTATGTAGTTTATGCTTTGGATTAAAATGTAAGGTACTTTTTATCCCGAAAAAGTACAGTATACCCGCGGAATACTCGATGATATATAAACATGAGGGGAGAAAAAAGGTAGTAATTTAATAACCTACCTATTAACCTCAACCTATCCCATTTTACATGAATTTCATAATTCAATCCTTGTTATTTCACCCAATATTGGGGAAAAAAGGACATACCCATAAAATAGTAATCTATACTTATAAGAGGAGTTATACTGCACACATTTATGCAGCTGTGTAAAGTATTTAGAAAAGGCGTCTTTAAATTACGCAAATCGACACTCAGCTGTTGGTGTTTTATGAAAAAGCTATATAATATTTTGAGCTGAAGTAAAATTATCTCAATTGCTGAATAATCAAACTATATCGGTATGTGCTTGCTTTTTTATTATCATTCTTCGTTTAATTTTTATTTACTTTCAAAGTTGCGCTAAAAAAGCGATGTTTGGAGGCTATTATCTTCTACACTAATTTGAATTTCAGAAATATAAGCAAATACCGACCTAGATAAGTGTCATAAAAATCGATATTATGCTAGAATTTGAGTCTACAATGTTTGGTGTTAGAGTAAATCGCGAACAGCGTTTGGATGGAGAAAAAACCGACTAGCGCAGCCTTCAAGGAAGATAGGAGATTTAAGTTTGTATGAAACTTTTTATTTCTTGGACATATTTGCATGAAATTTCGTATGAATTGAGTACTAAAAATATATTTTTTAGCGTTTTCTAAAATTCATCCCCTAGGTGGGTAAAACAGGGGATGAAACATTAAAACCTAATTTCACGCGGGCAATTAATGCTAGTCTTCTTATAAATTAATTGTTACTGGTAAATGTAATAAAGAAGTATAGGCAAAGAAACACAGGCTGATTGAAACAAAGTTATAATAAATGAATGTTACTTCATGTTGTGTAAAATAAATAGTTGAAAAAGTTCAGTTGCAGTCTTGTTCACGTTGACCGTCTGAGCTTAAAATAAAATGTTATCACGACAAAGTCAAGTCCTCGACAGAGGTTTAGCTGAATTTAGTTAAGAAGTATTATTGATAAATTTTACTTTTAGTCTTTGTTTTCTAATTATTTAGTTACCTAAATATTTTTATTAATACTACTTTATTTTAAATCTAGATATTACACCAAAGTAATTTTATATTTTTTATTAGTACTTTACGCATAATTATTTTTATGTTACGAGTATAATTATTTGATAATTCAAATTAAACTCATAATGAGTCAGTAAATGAGGCTTTTGACGATTGTTAAGTCATAATCGTTTAATTTAATTGGTACATAAATTGAAAATAATTTGTTTTTAAACCAAATTCTGTATAGTGTATGTCCTTTAAGCTAATATCGAAAAAGTAATTTGAATAAAATTCAAGAACATTTGATTAAGTTATTCGTATTTAAAACAAGAATCTGATAACACCGTACGTCAAGGTCAACAGAGGTAAGAGCCATATAAAATATACTAATAAGTCCTTCATACAAAAAAGAACAATAGAAATATTCCTATATTTTTTGTGATAAAAAATCCGTGCAAAAAAATTATCATATTTTAATTTTTAATTATCGCAGAAAATAAAAATAAAAAAATAGGTAGACGAGCAAAAAATTACAATGAGTAATTTTACATTATTTAACAGAAAAAAACTACTTGTACATTTTTGATATTCTATTTTTTGCGTATTATTAAAAATTCGAAATCTCAGAAATTATCATTTCTAAAATTATTTTAAATAAACAAAAATCTTAAAAAATGTTCATGGTCACAGTTCGTTACTTTCAATGGCCTACTTATTTATTACGTTGAATAAAATTTAAATCTGTGGCTACCGTTTTAAAATCCAATAATACTGATAATAACCGAATATAAAAAAGTATGATGCTAATAAATTTTTGCGGATCTAAAGTATAATCAGTAATAATCTGGTATTATTGTACCTATTCCGAAAATAAAAATATTTTGCTTTTATGGTATTTTAATTAACAGTTAATTATCGGTGGCCAATTTTTAAGGACGCTTTGATTGCAGATAATAATAATTATTATATAGAGGTATAGTTAAATATCAATCAATAAAATAAATTTGCAGAGTTTCATCGCAATCTCATTAGCAATATTAGCTTAAAGAGTTGATATAGATTGTCGTAATCATCAGGATACACGATACAAATGGAAATTATTATTCAAAAATCAAAATCCAAAATCAAAATTCTTTATTTTCTTTACAATATAAAGAAAATAAAGAATTTTGATTTTTGATTTTTATATATATTTTAGCTCTACATTCTTACCCACTTGGCAACTCTCGGAATACTTAATTGAAAGTACGACATAGAAATTCTATCGCGAATTCATTTAAATAAATTTGCAAACGATTTTAAGGTTCTCAGCTCTAAAATTAGATTAGTTTTTTTTTTATAAACACCTCCGAATTTGGCAGATTGGTTCATTGACATTTCGTAGAGCGCACGAAGGGTGCTCTATCCCCTTTATTTGTTCACGCCAGAGAGGGAGAGTCGCCCATTGTAGTCGACATAGCAGGTGGCAATAGACGACGAGTTGAACTTTGAAGGTCGAATAATAGTAACTACGATAGGAATGGTTAATTCTGCTTTACTTGCAAAGAGTGATACTTCCTGTATGTGAATTTATTGCATACGTATTCAAATTTCTCACCTGCCGATATTGCGACTACCGAATGGGCAATGTCTTAATATTAATTTCGCCGGTGCTTTCGTTTGATCCTGAGGTCACCTGCTTAATGCGCCGGCCTATGAGTTAATTATTTAAATTGCCTAGTACCTAATTAATTACTGTCATTAGTATTTGATATTATCTTTTGTCGTTATATCGCTCCGGCCTCAACGACCTTTGTGCTGCTGTATTAGAATAATAATATTAATTACTAGCTGATGCCCGCGGCTCCGCCCGCATAAATATAGCATCCCTAGGGAAAACTGTATTTTTTCGGGATAAAAAGTAGCCTATGTTTTAATCCAGAGCTTAAACTACAACTATACCAAATTTCATCAAAATCCGTTGAGTAGTTTTTGCGTGAAAGAATAGCAAACATCCATCCATCCATCCATATTCCTCACAAACTTTCACATTTATAATATTAGTAGGATAATTACTATTGATCATCATCAGCAGCTAGCGTAGGTACAACTTTTTTTGTCTCATTTTAATGATTCCTCAAATTATACATTTAATGCTTAATAATATCACGAGCTAACAGAAAACTGACGTGAAATTACGTTTGTGCCGGAGGCCCAAGAGGACTTGAGGATTTTAAGTGTTGCGAATGTCCATGGGCGGCAGTAATCGCTTACCATCAGGCGATCTGTCTGCTCGTTTCTTGGTCTATTTCATAAAATAATACATCACAGGAGAATGTCGCAGAGACCACCCACATAGTTTATCTATGTATTTAATGATATCTATGCACTATCTTAACTTTGAATATGAGATAACTCAACATGAATATTCATTTAGTTTTAGTCTTAGCTGAAAATGAAAACTATAAATGTTTATTCACAAGGTATCTAAAAATACTTTTCTCAAGCACAAATATTATAATGTACCTAACCATGCACCAGTTTTTTATGGACTCCCAAATTTATTTAGTACTTTTCAATTTGCATAATTCAGGGGTCAACTTTACAATGATAGATCACTAGACCAAATCAATATTATAAATAAATAAAATACATATTTTTCTTTATTAAACATTACCTATTACTTTCTAAGTGAAAGCTTATGTCACTGTTTTTATGCTCAGGAAATATAGAAATATGCCAACTTTATTTATTTAGATGAACAAAATTAAATGTGGTTTGACCTCATTGGTCCCATTTAAATATTTGCTTAATGTGAATGGACTATAATGGCGTTTTATATAACGTAAAAAAATGACGATATATTGTCATACGACGACCTTAATTACGAAAAGAAAAACAATCACAAGTAGAATCTTATGTAATGAAATATTGATTTTACTAGATGAGACACAAATATTTTTTGGGTTCAGTGGCAACAATGATTTGTTATTCTACCCCAAGTCAGTTTATTTCTGACTGTACGTCCACTATCATATTATTATATTATATTTCCCAACACCGATTCCGGTGACGGTGGCCGGTTTCACTAATTAAATGCAGGAGTAATTTTAGTGAGTCGTTCGTCTGTTCGTCCCACAATGTTTCGTCCCAATGGGTCGAAACGACGAATTAAATTTTTTGTGACTTTTTCATTTGTCGGTTCGTCCCATTTTTATTTTCTATTGTTTTCTAACTAAAATATATGAGGTAATTAATTATTATCAACAAAAAAAATATAATCACTTGTAACTTGTAATTCAATAACTGATTATATTTTTTATTACCTATTTTACTATACGACTACTTATTATATTAAGCACTTGAGAGTTCAATTTTAAAAAATTATTTCTTAGTTGATGCCTTATTTATATGAAAAATACATGTGCATTGTGCAAAATTTCAATTTTGTAGCCATAAGAGTTTGGCCTGTACATTGATATAGGTATCAGTCAATAAGATTTAAATTAAAAAAAAGAAGAATATGAAAATATTGTACATTAAACTGTTGATATTTCTAATTTTGAGATAAAAACTCTAAAATAATAATGAAAGAAACATAGAAATGTTTAAAATCTGCAAAAAGAGTCGAAACTATTTTTCTTATTAGATATTTATGAGTCTTAAATTCAAGATGTTGATTATGTGACAAAAACTATGATTTAACAATTTAATATCAATAAAAAAATCGACAAAATTATTCGGGCGAAATAATTCTAGATCTTTGCTTAAAATTGTAAGCTGTAAGACTAGGGTTACATGGTCAGTCTGGCATCATTTCAGTCCATCAGTCTCAGACTGATGCCAGAATGATGGCCAGAAAGTACATAATAAAAAAATATCAGTCCGTCAATTACACAATTATACGATCATTAAATATTTACGGATTCAAATAAAAATATTTTTTGAAAAGAACAATTTTCCCATCTTTTGCTAAAAGGTGGCCCCGTGCGAGTTTCTTATGCCAGTTCTTCTCGCCGAGCTAGTTTCCGAATCGGTGGTAGGCATCATGTAGGACAATTCTATAAGCATTATATTATAACCTACATGGAAAAAAAATGTCGAGTTTGAGTTTGATTCTTTCGTCAGTCTGATTCAGGCTGATGGACTGAACTGATGCCAGACTGACCATGTAACTCTAGTCTATGAATACACGATTGTGCGATTTGACTAATCGTACGAAATACCCCTATATTAACTCGCCAATACTCCGCCATTCCCGCCAGCCCAACAGCTGTATTATGACTCACTGACGAATGTCACTTTCATCTATTACGTCAATGCACGATATAATACAACAACCCTCACATACACTACAAAAATAATTTGTGACATTGTTATATTATTTTAAGAAAATCAAACTAATAATGTTACAAATATTATTCTATTATTGAATACTAATTTATTTTTCTTGGGCCTGTGTAGTATTACTTTTTTTTAATTAATTTTGTGATAATAAGTGTTATTTTAACAAAGAATTATTAAGTAAACTATGTACAAAAAATATGTCATACCCAATAAATCTAATCAAACTTTAAACATACGTATGACATCACTGATGTTTTTATATAAATAATTTTATCAACAAAACTACCTTTTTTATTTTCAAAACTACTAGTAATTTGCAAACCGTACTTACAAAAATTTTAAAAGACATAAAAATTAATTACATGGGATGAACTGACGAATTATAAAAGTAATTAACTAATAATGTTACAAATATTATTCTATTATTGAATACTATTTTATTTTTCTTGGGCCTGTGTAGTATTACTTTATAATTTTGTGATAATAAGTGTTATTTTAACAAAGAAGTAGTAAGTAAACTATGTACAAAAAATATGTCATACCCAATAAATCTAATCAAACTTTAAACATACGTATGACATCACTGATGTTTTTATATAAATAATTTTATCAACAAAACTACCTTTTTTATTTTCAAAACTACTAGTAATTTGCAAACCGTACTTACAAAAATTTTAAAAGACATAAAAATTAATTACATGGGATGAACTGACGAATTCAAAAAGTAATTAAAATTGAAAATCGCCTTTTCATCCTATTAGGACGAAACTTGTGTGGGCGAAGTACCCATTTTAGTGTTCGAGGATAACCGACACGAATGACATGCCTACGCAAGGATTATCTTTCTTGTTAGACAATCAGGTGATTAGCCTGCATTGTCGGATACTACGCTTGTTCGTCCCACAACTTACGTCCTAATAGGACGAAAAGGCGCTTTTCAAATTTTATTACTTTTTGCATTCTTCAGTTCATCACATATAATTAATTTTTATGACTTTTTTAAATTTTGTGAGTATGGTCTGCAAATTACTGGTAGTTTTCAAAGTAAAATAAATAAGGTAGTTTTGTTGATAATATTATTTATTTAAAAACATCCATGATGCAATACGTATGTTTAACATTTGATTAGGTTTTATAGGTATGACAAATTTCTTTGTACACAGTTCACTTATTCTTTATTTGTCAATATCACGCTTATTATCACAAAATAATAGTTTTTTATGTAATGAAGCAGGACGAGCAGACAGATCACCTGATAGTAAGCGATTACCAACGCCCATGGATACACGCAACACCAGAGGAGTTATACTTGTTACTAATCTGGTGTTCCGACTTGTTCCTGGTTCTTAAATTAAATTGAAATTAAATTAAATAACGTCATTTCGGGCTGCATAGACCCATATTATAAATACCTTATAGACTAACATACATATTACTATATATTGTATAACTAATACTAACACTAAACACGTATTGCCTTAAAATCCCCAATCCCCCTTGGGCCTCCGGTAACCTCACTCACTCGGCGAATCACAACGCAACAGTTATTATTTAAATAAAGCAATTGATGATCAGCTGATTGACTGATGAGTGACGATCTGACTGACTGATCAACGCAGAGGCCAAACCTATTATTGAACTACAAGATACAACTGATTGTATTTTTTTCTGATAATTATAAGTCCCCCACACCGATCTCGGTGACGGTGGCCGGTTTCATTGAAATCAGACCAGTTACGCAGGAGTGATTTTATAGTGCCCAAGTGTATGCGCAGTACACAAGAGCACTCTCTCTTCCTTTTACTCTCGTAACCCAGTGGGACGGATGACCGACACGACTGGCGAAAGATCAGGCGCAGGACCGACTTTTTACATGCCCATTCGACGCATGGATCATCTTTCTTGTCAGACAATCAGGTGATCAGCCTGCATTGTCCTAACCAAACTTGGAAACAACATTTTTTGTTGTTCCCTTGTGGGAATCGAACCCACGACCTCCGAGTCGAGAGCCAATGCTCGAACCACTAGACCACGGAGGCTGATAATTGCATTTGTTAGAAAACAATAGAAATAAAAATGGGACGAACTGACGAATGAAAAAATTACAAAGAATTAAATTCGCCTTTTTGTCCCATTAGGAAGAAACATTATGGGACGAACAAGCGAACGACTTGTATTGTCCTATCCAAACTTGGAAACAACATTTCTTGTTGTTCTAATTAAACCCACGACCTCCGAGTCGAAAGAGCCAAGCTCGAACCACTAGACCACGAAGGCTGATACCTACGTCCGTCCGTCCGTCCACTATCATACGCTAATTTCAGATACTAGAAATTAAAACTTGGCACAGAATTAACGAAAACCATAGATATATAATATTAAAAAGAGGTAGATATGTTATAAACGCGTAAAAATGAAGACTCGAATTGGCCCGAGTCGGGCCAATTTTGGTTAGAGTGCAGTAATAGCGTGTTTTGTGTTACTATGCGACGTTGACACAATTGACACGCGTCCCATGTCAATGTGTGTCGTGGCACAGATATATTGTCAGTTTTGTAAGGATATAATATAACGTATCTATGTAATAATTAACCAAAGACGGAAACATAATAATTTCTCGTCAGAATTAAAAGGCGTCTTTAATGATGACGTCAATACATAAAAAATTGTGAGCCTAGGTCTGATATAGGTTACCTATTAACTGGCGACTCATTTCGTCACCATGTCGCGTTAGCAGTAACCCTCTTCGACCCTATGAAGTGTTTTATTTTAAGATAGCAACTTGAAACTCTACATTGTGCTTGACCCGACTCGCGCTTGACCAGCTTCCAATCACGTTGTATAATTTAATTTAGATATTTCAAAAAGTTGCTTAACCCATTAACTGCCGTGTCAGTCACATGTGCCTGACAAACCATAATATTTTGCCTTGCCTGGCCAGCAGTTAAAGGGTTAAGCTCCTTTGATACGTAAATATATTCTTGTTAAATTGTGTAATTTTTTCGATTGACGCCAATGATTTCGAACCTAAGCCCATACGAATATTTTGCATAAATCTTGTTTTTAAAAGTTTCATACAATTCAATTGACATTACTTTATCTTGTCAATGTTGCGCGTGCACTATTTCTCCAATCATGCAGACCGTAGATAACAATTACAAGTTGCGAGTGGCTCATTGTGCTTTGGGGCACATATGTTGGAGACATTTTACCCGTAGACTGGGCCTGTCCTTACGACAGTAGGTAATTTATGTGTCAATGCGTTCCGTATTAATTTTCGGCAGACGCATTTACAAAAATCTTGTATTAATAATCACATTTGTTCCCATACAAGAATATTTATGGACAGGAATCATTTGAGATAAACATGTCTCAATTTACATATCCACTTATCGGTGCTCGTCTAAATCGTGAAATATTTTACAATTTACCTGTCTGCACTTGTCAGGTTAATAATTGAATATTTAAATAATCGTATGAGGAAAAGTAGGTAATTGAATAATTGGCTTACTAAATTCGGTTATTTTTTGTGACACGCTAAAATAAATTACTAGTAGAAAGCAATTTTTGAAACTATTTTATTATTTATCTCTTTGCTAAGAGTTACTTAACTTCGCACGAGTTTTTTACGCTGGTTCTTCTCGCCGGGCTAGTTCCCGAACCGTAGGTCAACAATTAGGACAATAACTTTGAACGCATTTGTTTCAAATTATTCAGAAATTTAAATATTCTCATTAATATGACTATTTTGCTTGTTTTCTTTTCAATTTGATATTTGAAAAATATTTACGAATAATTGTTCTTGACATAGTCATCGACAAACTTACATTTTAACCTTATTACTATGGCAATAAGGTTCGAAAGTGACGTGGGTACACCGCGAATGTGCTCGACTATACATTATACAGCTTTGTCCTGACAATCACACCGTAACACGAGTTAAGTTGTGTTTTCTAAAATATACTTTGTCATTTGCGTACAAGGTTTAATTTCGCTTGAAATAATAATTTTCCTTCTTATTGAACAAATATAGAGTTCTTAGACTAGACACGACCAGAACTGAAAAACTCAACCATTGTAATACTATATATATAGCTACAAAAAATATAACATGGAATAACGTGTTAACATTATTCTTAAATATATTTTTAAATTATAATTCTTTACACGATATTATTTACATATTTTCAAAAAGTACCTAAAGCCTACGTAAATGTATTAAAATATATTATAACTAGCTTTTGCGCGAGGCTCCGCCCGCGTAAATACATTATCCCGCGGGAACACTACTTTTTTGGGATAAAAATATCCTTTGTCCTTTCCCGGGACCCAAAATATGTCTATACCAAATTTCTTTAAATTCGGTTCAGCGTTTAAAGCGTGAAGAGGTAACAAATAGACAGATAGACTTTCGAATTTATAATATTAGTATAGATATAGATTTAAAAATAAGGATAGTATAAATAAAAGTTTTAAGGCACTTAATCGGTCAAAGGTCATGAGATATCGCTCTAGATAGAACGCCCTTGAAATTATTAAACTTTATGAATTATATTGAACTGATTAAACGTTATTTAGGTTATAACCATGCATTATAATTATGCATAATTATAATACATGGTTATAATATCATAAAAATACATTTAGTTTTATAAGACAAAGTCAAATAATATTATTGTTGCATGAATGAGACTGCTGCATAATAAATGGGTAGTCCCCATTTATGCTAGAGAAATTGGAAAGTCTAAAACTTTAAAGTTGAAGTCAAGTACAAGTACTTACAAGGAATTCTTATAGTTTCGCTCTACCTGTTCATTTGTCTGTCTGTCTAAAATAGATGAGCACAGTAATTTTAGATTTATTTCTGGTCATACAAATAATAACAATTTAATATTTTATAGTATTTTAGTGGTGATGAAGGTTTTTTCTCATTTCATCCCATCGTATGGGATATCGTTGAATAGGTATTTTTATAAAGATAATAAATATAAAGGTTGATATAATATTTATAACGTAAATTATTTCCGAGTAAGCGGCGTCGATAGTGTTTTACAAGTTGCCTCATCCCTTTCATTTTCAAACTATAAGGAGTAAAAAATTTTAATTTTCCGTGCTGATAAAGTATTAGCAAGTACTGTCCAGGAGCTTTTTTTATTATTATTAATTGGCGCAATTATAAAAAAACTTTTCTATTTTCATGGTTACGAAATCCTCATTAGACAATGTCCTGACTAGGTCAGGTTTTTAAGTTTTTATGCTTGATGTAAAAAGTATTATTTTCTATTGGTATATTACGTTAAATAAATCATATTATCTATTCTATTATGCACCTAGCTGCACTTGATAAGTAAATACATAACTTATCAATAAACGAGCATCCAATTAAAAAGAAAAAGTATTGTTTGCATTAGGTACTTAAGATTACCCTTATCTGGATCCTATAAGAATCTGGTTTCAATGAAGGTTACGTAGAATATCACCGTCTCTTTCTAGTAAGGATTCAATCTGTGATTTGAAAAGAGATGAATAGAGCCGGGTAGGCCGTTCCTTAAAGGCTTCGCCGGGAAACTGGTTATTACCGAATGCTTCGGGATGACGCGATTATTTTTGTATATTTTGATACTTGTACATTTATTTTGCTTAAACATAGATTTTTTTTTTGGTAAAACAAATAAATACTAAATATAATATTTAGTTTTATAGTCCAAAGTTTTAATTATTACATACAATAAATTTGAATTTAATTAATTGTTTAGTCTTAACTAGTTTATGAAACCTAATTACTTCATTAGTTTATAGCTGTAGAAAAATCTGATACCTAAGTAAGGTTTTTAGCGGTACAATATTATTTATTCCACGAATTATATTCGCGGAATAAATAACACGGTAAACGAAACTTTACACCGATTTTAGAAAACGTTTATCTTTCCGTTTTTTATGTAAAAAAGGACAGGACAAAAATTTTGTAGCTGACAGTATTTACTTAAATATTAAAAATGACACAAGTTACTAAAAATTCCGGATAAAAAAAAATTAACGACGTCCCGCAGCATTTGATGCTGTTAAAGAGCCTCTAAGGACTTTGGATAGATGGCGTTATACATCACTTAATAGCATTTCGGTTATTTGGATTTTGATAAGATTCGAATTCAATTTTTTTCGTTACTTTTAAATTAATTTAGCGTTGTTTATAAATATTGATGCGGTCGCACCTTTTCAGTCCCCCATTATAAATTAAATTTAATTAGAATAATTATTTCCTTCGCATTTACATTTACCAAGTTGATTTATAATTGCTGCTGTTTTTATTTTAATAATGCTTTTTTGTGTTTATTATTTTAATTAACAAATAAAAGTAATAGCGTTTGAGTTTCTGTCTATATAATGAATTCTTATTAGACTAGTCTAAGTTGCCAGAGTGGAGGCTACAGAACTGGGTAGAGTTAGTTAGTATTTTAACATGTTCCAGTTTCAGTTGCATTGTCGCAAGTGAGTGTACTTTATCAACACTCTCGACATTGTCTATGTGTGCTGCGCATGCGCGGATGGACTCCTACCAATTTGTTGGTAAACATCCAGCATTGTTTGGTCGATAGCATTGTTAGTTTGCATTATGCGAGGGATTGGCAGGGATCCGCAACTTACGTAAAGGGGATTCGGAATCGATACATAACATTATGCCTATTGTGATATGTTGTCTATCTTATTGGAAAATGTCGCTTGGTTATGCGATAAGAATATTTCATAGAAGTTACCACTATTCATTGTAATGATTATTCTCATGAGGAAAGCTGTACGTTTTGCAATTGCTTTATATCTGTACCTACTTACTTACCTAAAATTATAATTGAAATTCAAATTCAATTACTACTTTCATGTTATGTTAATAAAATGGGAGCGGCATATTATTTTCGCATTGAATATAATAATAGTATTGCGTATAGAATTAGATTCATACCTGATTTTGTATGTAGGTATGTATATTGTATGTAAAAGATAATAGATTATTTATGTACAGCTAGAGTATTTAAAACGTCTCTCATTGGGCGACCAGATAAGAAATCTACAGATTCCGCTATTATCAAGATTGAAACATTGAAACCAAAAGGCTTATTTCTTAATTATCTCGTTTTAGTTAAAACTTTTAAGTTAGTTACTGATATGAGAAAAATGTTACTTATAATTGGTTAAACCGTTTTAGATTCAGTGATTTGTATAAACAGCTAGAGGTATATAAAGTTATTAGAATAATAGCTTGAGAGGTTATAATAATAAATTACTATAAAGCTTTCAGTTATTTTATCAGTAACATAAATGTGCGTTAATGGTTCAATTTGAAAGAGTTTACTGAGAATCAGAGTGAAAAAGATATGGAGACGTCACGATTGTAAATATTATTCAAGTGCTTCATCATCACCATCAATGTCCTCTATGCACGGACAATTCAATGGAATTTGGAGATGAACCGGCTTTTATCTACCATTCTCGCCTACTGCAGGTCAAAAGACTTTATAAGCTATCGAAGATTATTGAATTTTTCACATGATTTGATTTCCTTCGTCATTGGCAAATTCATACCTAATATAATAATATATAATGTATCCAAAAATCAATTACGGATACTTTGGGCAGATGATGTACTTCTTATATAAAGACGCTTAGGCAAAAAAATAATTGTCATACTCAAAGTAAAAAATCATCAAATGTATGGGTAACTCTGCAAAACGCAAACTCGCCCATATTAAGAAAAATATATTTTTTTTGAGTATGTCAATTATTTTTCTGCTAAATTGTCTTTATTTAAGCAGTAAATTATCTGCTCAAAATATCCGTAAGTAGTTGATTTTACCAAACCTTATAATATTATAGTAATAGGTATGCCAAATAAATTGTTTTTAGTTTTTATATGGTCATGATGATGATTAATTAAGTACGTTTACGTAATTTATTTACCCTGGGCATTTATTTGTTCGCCCATACTAATATTGCCCCAGCACAAAATGCACAGAATATTTAGCTTCTTATTTACTTGTTATAAGCCGATGTTACCGTCCTTTATTTCCTCTGGGACCGACTAGTTGCTTATAAGAAAAGGGTGGCGGATACCGCTAAAGTATTGTACAAAAATATAAGATATCATTATAAATAAGTAAAGCAAAAACTTTCAGTACATTTTATGAGAATCGTGCGAACGGAAGAGTACGAAATTTGGCATAGTTAAAGATTTATGTTGATAAAGGTAAGCAGATGAGTAATGAAAAAATTATGGTTAGAAATAATACAATTAATAAAAATAACAACTACACACACTACGTCAGTTTATTAACACACACTACGAGTACCTACCGCGCGTTTGATATATACAATTTTGTTAGGTACCTACACGTCAATCTTTCACATACCACAATATTTGTTGTTCTATTTAATAGGCAATAGAAGTTAGAACCCTTATAAAGTTCAAACTTAAAAACTATACGAATTTTGACCACGGGGCGACCACATAGTTTACATAAATAATACAACAAATTGAGGTATGAGGAATTGAAATAAACAAAATACCATAATTTGTACTTTCTAATTAGATATTTCTATTGTAAAAATGAGTCAAAGTATTTGTGAACTACAGCTACTGTTCACAAATACTTTTTTTTTTTTCATTTTTATGATTTGTAATGATTACCAAGATATTGATTGATTGATTTTGCATAGTGGTCTGAAATTTCATTACATACACTGCGGAGTCCTGAACTTACCTATCGCAAAGACCCACCAAGTATCTTAAGAGTCTGCGAAATCCAGAAATATTTTTTTTGCAGTTACTTATAGGTTATATTCTATATAAAATTTAATATAAAAAAAATATAGAAAATATTTTGAGTTAGTATTGGAAATACAAACAAATTATAATTAGGTGTCAGCAGATCATAAATACATTTTAATGATAAAATAAAAAAAAAAATTATTAGGACGCCTCGTTAATATATTCGCCGGAAACGTCACTTGTATGAATAGATTAAGAAATTGTTTAATAATTCAATAATTAGTCAACGTCATTACCTCGAACGGGCGAAAATAATTCCTTTGCCCATTTAAATAAACAATGCCTATTAATTTGACGTTTAAAATTACTTTTTAACTGCCGCGTTTTCTGGAGTGTAAGTTACCATTGTTATGCCACATTAATATTATTATTAGCCTATGAACTATTAAAAAATATATTATTTTAAGGTCAACAAAAATTTGTTCCGATGTAATTATTTAAATTACTAATTGTATTTAAAATATTTTTTTTGCTTGAATAATTAAAGTTTTCGGAAACTAGATTTCGGATGGGAGTCGATGTTCTATCGACTCCCAAAATACAAGTTAAGAATATCCGTTTCCAATAAAATTTGTGAAATGGTACGAATCGTTTAATTATTATATACCTTTTTATAATAAAAAAAGGAGATACTTAGAGGTAGAAATAAAATGTTTCATATCATGCAATTAAAAACTGTAGGTAGACAACATATAATCATTTTTTGAAACAAAAAATTTCAATAATTCATAATATCTATTAAATACACAAAATATACTTGTGTATTTTTAAACGAACGTACATTTTATAATTAGAAAATTTTTCAGAAATATAATAATGCAATGATTATTATTGCTGCTACTATTTTCATTTCATTATATTGTATAATCATCTGTGAATTCCTTTAAATAAGTTTGCATGTAAATCATAAAATAAAACCTCGACGACCGACAGCATAATAGATAAGGCCGCTTACACACGAGGAAGATTGTCCTTATTATGGTTCCTTATCATTGTGGAAGAAATTCTAAAACTCGTGCAACATAACTAGAGCAAATACTGCAAAATTGAAAAAAAAAACATTAGTAGGTATTTCTTTGTATTTGATTTTACTCACTACGAAAAGCTCAAAAGTCTCATTTGTGAGTTGCTTGCATGCTTACGGGGGCATCATAAATATTCTAATATGAAATATTATGTAGTAGGTAAGCCTATACGTATCTTTTTTAAGAAAAGTAAACGGAATTATTAATTTAAAACTTGTGTGGTCTCGTGCAATTTCGGAGGTAAAAACACGTATTGTTTATCATGTGAACAGGGCCTTAGTTGAAGACATTGAAAATATTTGAAAACTTCTTAACGCATGACAAGATAAATACAAAATTATATTTTATGATAATATTAAGCCCATAATATTGTAAATATATTTCATTCTTAATATTAGAATGTTAGAATTCAGAATCCTAACTTACCGGAATGTTTTAAATTTTACTTATTATGTACCTGCAATCTGCATACTCGAATATTAATTAGTTAAAATACGTAGGCACGTACCAGGTACCAGTGGGGTAAGTACGAGTAATCGACAACGGCATCTAATAAGGCTTTCATTAGAATTTCAGATAATTTGACTCATTTATAAACTGCATCAAATTTTTATGTATCTTGTATTGCTCTCTATTCATAGATAAATTGTATTTATGTATTCAAATTATATATTTAGTAGACAGTATCATAATCAATGTCCGAAAGGCTTTTTAACTTTCAATTACTGGTATTATTATTATTATAGTAATAAGATCTAAATGTGGTACTTTCAGGGAATCTAATTCATAAGCAGTTATTGTTCTCATAAATTGTTTGTATAATGACGACATGCAGTAACAATACAATTATTGTCAAATACTTATAAGTATGATATAATAATAATATGAAAATAATAATTGGTTTGCTTATGAATTAGACACCCTGATAGTACATCGGCTCTATCGGTGATCGTACATAGAGTACGAACTACGAACCTAATATCTACCTAGAGAAAAGTAGTCCTTGTTCACACGAGCGTTTTATTACAGCGTTACAAAACAACGTTAAAATTTTACAGCGCTGAAAAAAGTAATCTGCGCTAATAGAGTAAAGCACATCGTGTGATAGACATGCATTTGTTCTATTCTAAGGCGCAAAAAACCACTCGTGCGAACGTGGACTAAGTCTAAAAAGTTCGTTTTGTAGAAAAAGCAGCTTATAGGAAGCACCTATGCGACAGTAATTAAAATTATAAATTAAAACTGATAGTATCACTTCTAATGCGATAATTATTTTTTATTATTGTTTAATAAATTATAGGATACAGTTAATCACTTTAATTTATTACATTATCGTCGTAATAATATTTGATAAATATGTATAACGAAAATGGTGTTACTCCCTACACTACGGTCATTTTGAATATTAGTATAATATTGTTGTCAGTGCATATGGCTTGTTACTTTACACCTTTCTTGTTGCTTTTGAAATAAACGTTATTATTAATTTGAAGCAAAACTGTTTATGGGGTAAGTCTTTTTGCTATCAGTAGGACTTAAAATTGTTAATACAGCTGTACACCACTACAGAGACAATTAAAAGTTATCGATACTAGCTTCTGCCTGCGGCTCCAATGCAGTATTCTACGAGAATACTGCAGTTTTTCGGAATAAAAAGTAGCCTATATCTACCTATATTAATCCAGAGCTTAAACTACTACCATATCAAATTTCATCAAAATCCGTTCAGTCGTTTTTGCATGAAAGTGTAATTAACAAATATCTATCCTCACAAACTTAAAAATATAAGTAGAATTGACACAATCTAGTGATGTCTATTATCAAAATTTATTTAGTGTTTTTTCATTCAAAAATTTGTTATGCGCGGTTTCGGAAGATTTTTATCGAGAGTTTATCTTTTCAACAGCGCTTTATTGGTCTACGCAAACGCATTTTCCAAATAAAAGCGCTATTGAATAAATAAACTGTCGATAAAAAACTTCAGAAAATGCTCATTAGAGAACAACATTTTGATGCAATACGTCCTGCATAATGCAGAAACGCGGACTGAGCTAAAATATTATAAGTAGAGAAGCGAAGAAAATTGTTAATTACATCCAGAAATTACAGCAAGTATTTAAGATTTGTATTCCAAACATTTTCTTTTCAAATTGTGGCCACTTGCTCCCCAAAAGCAATCTTTTGAAAAGCGTAATTAGGATCCCACAATTGCGTTTGGAATTTTCATTCCCTCTTTAAGTAAAAAATTGTTTTGTTGAGAAAATTCACCCTTCGTTGTATTTTAGAAAGCAAACTTAGAATCGTGACTATTGATTGATGTTTTATAAGTAAACTGTAATATACTCTACTATAGTTATACAATATACTTAACTATAGTTAAGTAAACTACCTAATACTCAATTTACATTTTATGGTATGAATAACATATTCAAGTGAGACAAATATATGCAATTTTTCTCACTTGAATAGGTTTTTCATACCATGCAGGTGGTTTTTTTCGTGGAAACTAATTCCCTCAGACAAAGGTGCATTACGGTTATGGATACCTCTTAGTAATTAACCTTTACTTGTACTATCACTAAACAGGTCCGAGCCATTGTATCTCCACTAAAAGGTCGAGGCAACAAGCGATAGCAGTGAGCGATTTTATTTATTTACACATAAACAAATAATATCATATTTTTTTTATTCAACAGCTATTTAAGTATATAGAGTAAATAATCTACCCCTCCGTGGTCCAGTGGTTGAGAGCTTGGTTATCGACTCTGGAAGTTTTCCGGAACAATCTTTTAAGTCTGGTTAGGACTATGCAGGCTGATCACCTAATTTTTCCTTTTTTGAACATAATATGCATGCATTTAGCGTCCTTTTCTGAAGATGATACTTTTTCTATGATGTACAAAACGATCAGTTTGGTTCCTCAGATATTTATTTAAGTAATTTTATTTAATGTATCAATAAAATATCTTTTTCTAATACTATTGGCGTAGTATCATAAAAAATCATATAAATTTCATTGATTTTATCATCGTCATGAAAAGTTGACAACTATTGCTTCAAATCAATTGATAGTATTCCTACCAATCCTACAATTAAATCGTATTTAGTTTTCACAATAAATGCACCATAAAATAATTATAGTCTAGTGATACTTATCAACTTACTTCTCTGCGCTCTGATAGCGTCCAGCCCTTCGATACGCGTTGCTAACGAAAATTGTTAAAAGTCTAACTAAAAAAAAAGCTACTAAAAAGCGTAAGCCTATCGGGCAATTGTTTTACGAATTATTAAAGGTTTTTTAAGCGCGGGCGCACGAAATGCTCATAGTGCGCTCACTCTAGGGTTAATTAATTAATTATCAAGTCACTAATTACAATCATCAAATAGACAATAACTAACAAAACTAATGCGGCTTAGGAATTACGACATTAATTTGTAACAAGACCCTCTTATGACTTGGGCCAATGCCAGAATGTCCTTAAACCTTCCGCTACCGACGCGTCGGCGTCTTACACTTTACGAAAGATATTAACACAGTCGAGACTCGAGACTAGTGAATTTCGTCGAAAAACTCCGAAATAACTAAACTAGCGTTGTTAAAAACTAGGTACATTATTATAATATTTGAACTATAAAAAACTATTTAAAGCAAAATATTCTATCAAAAGTTTTCCTTTTAAAATTGTAATTTTCTAAGATGAGATTTGATAATGTTTAGGCAGGCCCTCGAGAGGATCCAATTTAGAAATAGGTAATTTTGAGAAGCTTCTAGAAAATTAACAAAACAATTACAGCAATCAGTCTGGCTCCATGGGTTTTGGATGAGGCACAACTAGTTGGGGGCATCTGGTTCATGCCATACTCGTTCACAGCATCTAGTTAGGTACATTATGCGTCCAACAAACCACTACCTAATCCTTATCCTAATGTGTGATGGTTGAAAATTGCGTGAAACTTTTTTCGACATACAAATTTACATTGTCTTGTTGTTGTTATATTAAAATTAATTTAGCCCTCTTGAAGCATTCAACGTATTACGATAAGATTAAATCCATTTCGAGTTAATTAAATTGATTACTAAATATCATAAATTAAAGTTACTTAATATATGACGACATGCTCTTAATTTTGCTACGCAAGTCATGCAAAGTAGTGTTGTAAATATCCACAACTAAAATGATTTTAAAGCTGTATGAATCAACCTACAGTATACTCGTAATACTGAAATAAAGTATACTTCTGAAAATATCGGGTGACTAAAGCCGCATGGCGAAAGTCGACCCTCTAAATGGTAATTTAGTAATGGTCGAATTGTCATTTAGACTTTAGACTGTCGACTTTCAGTTGGGTGGCCGTACGGCAAAAATCCCGTATTACAGATTCTTAATGATAACTTAAGAACATATTTATAGTGCATAAAATAATAACAAAAAATCTTGACTTTTGTATTTATTATAAACTTTTTAGCGTACGATAATATTATGTCAGAGATTTTCTGACGAGATACGAGTGTATAAGCGCTTGCAAAATTCATTTATAGGATTCCGTACCCAAAGATTAAAAACGGGACCCTAAGATGCCGCTGTCCGTCCGTCTGTCTTTCAATCCGTTTATCCGTTCATCACCAAGCAGTATGTATGTGTATCTCATAAATCGTAATAGCTAGACAGTTGAAATTTTTCACAGATGATGTATTTGTATTATAAAGAAATCTAATAGGTACCTTATCTATACTAATATTATAAAGCTGAAGAGTTTGTTTGTTTGTTTGAACGCGCTAATCTCAGGAACTACTGGTACGAATTGAAAAATTCTTTTTGTGTTGGATAGTCCACTTATCGAGGAAGGCTTTAGGCTATATAGCATCATGCTAAACTCAATACGAGCGGAGTACCAATCAAGAATGTTACAAAATCGGGGGTCTTTTTTTCCTTTTGAGAGCTTTCGCTACGTACGCTGCGGAAACGGTTAAAGTTTCGCTAAAATGATGTATGGCAGAATTGTTCCGCTTTAAAAGTTCTAAAAAAAAGTCCGCGACAGTATATGTCTATCTTTTAAGGTTGGCTCACTATAACCTTTTTATACTTACCAAAGTTCTAAAAGTAAGCATTATTTGTGAAGGTGTTTTCATAAAGATTATATTAATCCTTATCCAAGTAAATACGTTATTCATTACAAGCATTTAATCTATTTCAATGAGTATTTTAGAAGATATCGCAGTAATAAAATAATCATGCGCGCTATAGTAAGGCGCGCGGAGCGGGCGGGCAGTCGTGAGGTGGAAGCGCTTCTTCTACGTAAATGAAGTCGCGGGTAAATTTTAGCGATATCCCAAAGTAACTATTCCACGCGGACGAAGTCGCGGGGAAAAGCTAGTATATTATAAAAATGGATTGCAATTCCAATGTCTCGATAAAACTCGCGAACGGATGGACCGATTTTGCTAATTTTGGTCTTGAAATAATTGTGGAAGTTCAGGGAAGGGTGAAATGGTAAGAAAATTAGGAATTGCGGGGAAAATATTAACACTATATTTGCAACAGAATAACGTGTTCACAATCGGGACAGCTAGTATAGAATAAAATATATGTATATTTAAATAAATCCCATACATTGTTGTTATACAACTTGTTGTCCTATACAAATTGTTTTTTGCCGTTTTATACGGAACCCGTCGTGCGTGAGTCCGAATCGCACTTGTAGTTTTTTTATTTTTTTATTTCTGTGTAAACTTTTATATTATTTTTACTACTTGTATGATCACAAAATGTTTCTATGCCACAGTTCTACAGTACCTATTTCAGAGAGAGAACAATATTATGTACAACATAAGTGCTTGGTGCTCGTGGGGGGTAGAGTAAGCGTAGGCAGTTTTTACATCCCGTTGTGTGGGTATGAAAACTGCCTCACACACGCAATATTATTGACACAATAAATTTGTCAATACTAGGCAACACATAAAAAAACGTCAATATGCCCCGCAAATATGCAATAGTATTGTCAATATGAGCATTATTGCCAGTTATGGCGTGTGTGCGTCTAGCCATTGACTATGTACGTAGACAATAAAATCGAGTTACAAGAGCAAAATATACAATAATGATAAGAGTCAGTTCACACCACGACGATATTATGTGACGCTACGTAGCGCTGAATTTTTAAGATAGCTATTCAAAATTGAACCTTATTCAATACATAAAAGATACCCATTTTTTTCATTTCACATTAGTTACACTTCAAATGCAATGTGCATCGCGGTGCAACCTATCATTTGAACTCTTACAATATAACGTCCATCTTGTGTTAATTTATGTTGTGATAATTAATTAATAAAGTTCAACTTTAACTAGCTCTGTGTTTTCCTGTGTATTTCTATGTGCAACAATTCTTACGATAGAATCCCAGAAATCATTCAAAATCTTGCCATTATTATATTTAAAACAGTAGTTATAGAACGTTTGTGTGCAAACATTTTTTTTTTTGGGTCAAGGATTTTATTGACGATCGCACACTATGGAAATAGGTGGCCACCTGCAAGGCTGCTTCTATGTACTATATGTATCTGACTTCTGTTAATATTATATAGAATTATAGACTAAGTTTGTAAAAATATTTTTTTTAAATAACAATTTTTCATCTTTCTGCTAAAAGATGGCCCCGTGCAAGTTTCATACGCCGGTTCTTCTTGCCGAGTTAGTTCCCAAACCGGTGGTAGGCATCAAGTAGAGACAATTCCGTAAGCGTAGCTTTGTAACCTATATGGAAATAAAACTTTTTTGTTTTGATTCTTTATTTTGATTTAATACAACAATCGGAATTCACGGCGCCGTAAGCGTGCGTTCCACAAACGCGCGTCCTCTGCGCGTTTAAAATACGCGGTGTGTTATTGCTCTAAGGACTTTGTTTTCAAGAGCTTAAACCTATCCATATCAAGTTAATTGTTCTGGATTTGCAAGCTTTATATCAACCAGAGCTATTACCTATGCCGTTTTGCACGATTCATGAATGACTAACATTCCAATACTCGTATTTCCGAATTTAATTTTGTTGGTAAAATGTGTCCTATTCGTTACTACATATTTTGACAATTCTTTTTAATTAATGTCAAACTTTTTCTCACTGACTAGTGTCTGTAACATGTCTGTAATCAAAGTCTGTAACAATAACACCTTATAAGTTTTTCACAGTTTTTCAATTACCCACTGACATTTTTATAGTACGAATATATAGGGAATTCTTGCATTTATAAGATTGAGTGCGTTTTAAATTACATCTCACAAAATTAAAGTGTTTAAAATGTTTAACTTTATGAGTTTATTGGAAAGTTAATTCGATACGTGCAGTAAAATATTATCTTTATTATTTTTACCGACTTATAAGTCTTGGTATACGGGCTTCGTGAAAATTTAAAACACGTTGTAATCGAATATCGAAGTATAAAATTTTGGTGTTAAAAATATATATTATTAACAAAATTATATGTGCGTATTTTTAGGTATTTAAAAGTTACAAAATCAAGAAGAGACATATTTTATTAGGTATAATAGGGCATGTAAATATTATTTGTTCTATGTTTAGTACTTAATAAAACTAATTGAACATTTACCATATCAAAACGCAAAGTGAAGCTTTTTTTGTTTAATATTATAATAAATTCGTAATATTAATTGCAGACGAAATAAACTTTACATTATTCAATGACCTTGAAAAATCTACAATGTAACTATATTTTTATAAAAAACTACATGACTACGTAAATATGTAGCCTATGTTACCCGGTCTATTTTTACAAATCTATTGACACCTAATTTATTAAAATCGGATCAGTAGTTTAGAAGATGCTTCGATGAAACAAACATACCTACATATTACTAAAATAGACATCCAAACTCATTACCCTTGCTTTTAGCTTCGCCGTAGTCTGGTAAAAATAGGACTGTTTCTAAAAAAATCTCACAGTAATTTTGATTGCTAGTGCAAACAAATGTTCACGAAAATTATAAATTCCAAGTCGAACACGGCCATCTTGTAATGTTCCATTAGTGATCGAGTTTAAACATGGTGCCGAGTGCACCGAACCCTATTCTGACATTCAAAACGAATGTCCAGTTAACATGACCCCGCGGCAGTCGGATTTGTCACCCACTGATCGGGTAATTTCAAAGGCGGCGGGAGGGATCGAAGGTCAAGTTATACTGGTGCTCTCTGCCCAGCCCTTCAGAGTGGGGACAGCAGGAGCGTGAGGGCTTGTCTAAATTTATCATGCATTTTATGGTGGAGGCTTAAAAGCTCCAACCAGTACCTGTTACCTTGTTTTGAATATCGTAATGTATAGAATTAAAAGGTTAGATTATGGCATGCGCCATACAACTTGACATTACATGAAACACTATATATATAATGCATACATATTATACATGTAAGTTGAACTTGTTTGGATAATTTTAAAGTTCATTTACAATGATAAAAGCGCTTTTAAAATTCCAAACAAGTAAAATAGCTGTTGTGAAGCTATTACATTTGCACAGGTCATGTTTAGGTAATAATATTGAAGGTCGAGCTTTCAAATTAGCATATTATTGATTGAAATAACCTCACCCTGAATACATTTTAATGGATCAGAAAATAAGTAAAATTATAATTAATACAGTACAATACTAAATCATAAAAAATTCGGAAATAGAAAAGTTTCCGCAACCTATCGGTTTCTACTTCAAGGTAGAGTTTATAAAGTCGATGAATTTCACACATCGCGGATCAGCTTGTGACCTGTGAAATTGGAATTTTCTCGAAATTTCTCTGCCTTCGAGAGTCAAAGGGCGAAAACTTCTATGAGTTTCAGCACTTTAAATGATCTCAGCAAACCTTATCTTTAAAGTTTAATTAGGACAAGGCTAAATTTTCTTGTATATTCTGTGGGTATTTTTTTTTGCAAAAGAGAAATAACTAGATATGCAAAACCATGATAATTCATATTAATTACCCTAGTCACTGGAGTCGCTGGCGCGTACAAAAAAGGGGTGATGAGCACAAGATAAGATTCATTTTAATTTTACCGTATTTAATTTATTTAAATATGAAAATGAACTTTGACAACCTGATGAAAGGTGTTACTAGTTAAATATTAAAAATACGTTAACACGTTGTTATAGAATACTCGTGGGAGATCAATATCATAGATTTTGGAATACATACGAGTAAGAACGATGCTGAAGTAATCTATTATTTTGTTCCCATTGCTATGCATATACTATACCTATACTTTTCATACTTGAAAATGAACACTTATATTTTTTGATGCTAGTTTCAGTTAAACATACTTGAAAAAGAACATTTTTATATTTTTTCATGCTAGTTATAAAATACGCTTGCCCTATGTAGAACTTAGAATGTAATAATATCACGTAACACTAACCCGAGCTTAACATCGCTGAGCTCCCTACACCGATTTCAGTAACTTCATAACATAAAGGAAATAATCAAGGCTATATTGCAACAAAGTTACAGAAACATAATACCGGAGTAACATGTGTAATATGAACATAGTCCCGTCGTTGTCACGCTCTGGCATCACGTTGTCACGCCGGTCGACACGTTCTACAAATATTGTTTTACTCGGCAAATACATAAATAGTAGGGGAATAGAGCCAACTCTATGTTATTACGACAAAAACAAATTGTGAACGATATGAATCCACGCATCGTTTGACACGAGTCCAAAGTCGCTTCGAGTCACGTAGAAGTTTTTTCGTCAACATTTATACACTGATTACATACATACATATATATAATCACACCTTTTTCCCGTAGGGATAGGCAGGACCGCCTCTTCCCCTTGGGGTAGGCAGAGACCACTTCTTTCCACTTGCTACGATCCTTACATACTTCTTTCGCTTCGTCCACTTTCATTCTTACCATCCATTCCTCCTTGTACATGCAACGTAGCCAAGCGTCTCTCCATGGTCCGCTTACACTGACTACATGAAATATTTATAGAGCACTTTACACTGGGAAGAGTAGCGACAAAATGAGATTGAAAATTACAAACCGCATCCTCGGGCTTTCACGGTTGTAAATCAATGATCACTTTCAAAAGAAAGCAATTAAATCACGATGTAGACAAAGATGAACATTATCACAATAAGAAACCACCTTCACTTATTCACCTGTATTTTTAAACTGATTCCACCTCGTAACCGACAATTGTCGCAACGCGGAAGGGTTCGGTGATTTTTTTGTTTATGCTCTATATTTTTATGACGCCACAAAAAGCACAAACAAAAAGCGTGAACGGCTTATAATTGAACAATACACTCTCAGTTTCTTTATAAAAATATAACAATCGCAGGAACGACGAGGTGTTTTTATATAACCAAAATAACAATACAAAAATTGTACAACTTTTGTTCTATGAATGCAAAGTTTCGTCCTCACAGAATGTTCCAAGAAGCTTGGATTGGTAAAAACTGGGTTAAAAATTATAAAAACTAAGCAATATCCTTCGTTCGAGACTGTAAAAGATGGTAAAAAACTAAGAAACCAACTTTTTCTAGCTTTTTTATTTCAGATCTCTACATAGAGCTCACACGTGAAACATAATCCTACTACTATTATAAATGTGAGAGTTTCTGAGTTTGTATGGATGGATGGATGGTTATTTGTACCTAACTCTTTCATGCCGATAAATACAGTGTTCCCGATAGATATTGAATTTACGGAGGCGAAGCCGCGGGCAAAGGCGTTATTTATGCACTTTTGTACTCAATGCTAAATCATTTAGATTATTTAAATAATGCGTTAGACCAAAGTAATTTATATTCTACGTGTCGTAGTGAAGGAAACTGTGATCGTGATGCGACTTTGCCTCCACCACTGAATAATATGTTCACTATGTGAACCACTCCGCGGTTTCGGTGAGAACCGTAAACCAACTTTATGTCATTTTAAGTGTTTTCGTGACGACTGTACTTAATTAAACACGCAATAGGGATGTGATTTTATTTCCAATGGTATCTTTATTGGTTTATAAATACTGTAACGCGCGGTGGGTACAATTTTACCCACTTATAATAAGTATGTTTCAACATCAATTTGACCTTTATGTATATTGAATATAATATACGTATTTATTATACAATAATACTAATACACCGGTATTAGTGTCATTTATTAGTTAAAAAGTTTTTTAAGACCTTAAGGTACTTTAGATTGTGTCTACGATTTGTAGATAGTTAAATATATAGTTTTAATTCCTAACTACGTAGAATTCTTAATATTTTCATATCTAAAGTACCAGATAGGTATTGTGTTATCATGTGTTGACGTTTGAATAGATGCCAACAACAGACAAAGTCCGACATTTCATATTATCAGAACAGCCCCATGTTCTATGATATCTAAATAGTCTGAAAATATATATTTTATCTGCTAAAGACACTATTTTCAAAGAAGTATCTATGCATGTATTACGTAAATTATAATATCAGTTACTTTCGTAAAGTAAGTATGAAATAATAATTTTGCTATTATGTTATTGAAAAATGTCAGAAAATAATGACAATAATTGTTTATTTTAATTAATTTTAGTTCTTTCTTTGATAAATTTTGTCATTCAAATAAATTTATTAACTCTATGTTAAGAATGTACAGCCACGTTCATAAATTTTGTTTCAAACGCACCGCTTGGGTACATTTTAAGCGTTTGTTGTTAGAAAAGTACAAATATAAATGTTGTTGTTAAAAGCTATTTGGGACCATTTGTAAGTAATCCCCAAAAGACAGGGATAAAATTAAACCAACCTTTAACTTGCTATCTTGGAATAGCGCCAGTTGAAACACGAAAAGAATGCTTTTGAATGATGTCAAGCACGTATGAAAAGTTTATTTTTTCGTAAAAAATGAATTTCGTTGAAATTCCTTTGAATTGTTTTGTTTTTGTAACACCAACAAAATATGTAAAAGTTATCGCCTTGAAGCTATGTTTACAATATTATTATTGTAGACGCATTATTATAGGTAGATGAACTTAAGTGTAACGACTTATGAAAATAACTTCAAATCATATATAATTATGCGAACGAAGGAGATATTTGGCACAGTTAAATTTTATGTGAGGGAAGGTGTGTAAAAAGATGTTTATTTTTTAAATAAAAAAAAACTTAGGCCTTTTCATCCGTTAATGGATGATTTATACATTATTCTCCGAGCGAAGTAACCACTCTTTAAATACTGCAGTGCCTGGGACAGTCGGTTTTTAAATGTCGTATGGTTGCCCAAGCACATACGGCCTTCTCACAACATAGTCAGCCTAGTCCAGAGTAATGACTGGTCAATACGTCTGGGGCCAACCATGTGCCATTTCCTTCACCGTTAGAGCGTCCGTATAATGTACTTGAGATCTGAAAAAGTCTTATTGAAAAGACGCCATAACCTGGGATTCGAACCAGCACTCTCTTGAGTGCGAACCAAACGGTCTACCCACTTGGCCGCGGATCTTAGAAATAATGCTTAGAAATACATATTATTATAATTAATAAAAATAATAACAACATACTACCTTATTTAGTTAACACATATAACATTACACATAACATTACGGTGCGTATAGATATAATTTTGTTACACGTTGGCGTTTGTCAATCCATAACAACATTTTCATTTTTTTCTATGTCAGAAGCAAAATAACCCTTTTAAGTTTTAACTTAAAAATAATAATGAATTTTTAATTTGACCGTAGGGCGAAATGAAGGAATTGCTCAACATACTATAGTTTAAACACACATGTATTGATTCTATCAATTTATACTTTCATAATACCTTTACCTATAACAGCTTCACTGCCATGACTTTATTAGATGCGATGGTATTACTGCTCTCTCCTATTGATTTATAAAACTATTTAACTATATCTATGGTTAAAATCTGCCTAACACAAACCCCCTTAATAAAAACGCTGTATAAGCTTTGAATAGTTAAACAGTGTTTTGTCTCCTTCTATCGAATTAAAAATGTTACTTGTGTGACGTGAACAAAACACTGTATACTATTCCACGCTTAAACAGCGTTTATTAGTAAGGGGGCTAGTGTTAAAAAAGTATTCACCTATAAAAGTCTGCTTTTGATAAAACCTAATGCATTCAAATATCGTCCAATTTTCATAATTTATCAAATATATAATATAATTATTTACATCGAAAACAAATTTTTGCTACATACGAATGATGATCGAAATTGTATATCATTGGTATTAGCATAATGTGTATGGTTCATTGGGCGAGATATGGATTCGTTATGGTGTTACGAATAATGCAAAAAGTTCATTCGGAGATGAATTTCGTCTAGACTGTATGAATGAGAAAAAACTTTAAAATAACATAAAACACACGCATTTTCACTTCCAGACAGCATTTCATTTTCATTTCAAAAAAGTTAAATAATTCCATTTTTGTTCTGAAAACTTTTCTATATTATTTCGAATTGATTTATTTAAATACTAGATGTTGCCCGCGACTTTGTACGTGCGAAAGGAACCGTGAGAACCACACGTTTCACCAGAATAAAAAGTAGCCTATATCCTTTCCCTTAGTATACTCTATGTCTGTGCCAAATTTCATTAAAATCGATCAAGTAGTTTCGGAACCTATTCAATGCAAACAAACAAACCTTTCCTATTTATAATATTACTAGCTTTTGCCTTCGACTTCGCCCGCGTGGAGTTCGGTTTCCATACAAAATGTTAACCCCTTTTTCACCCCCTTAGGAGGCGAATTTTCAAAAATCCTTTTTTAGCGGATGCCTACGTCATTACAACCGTAACCAAAAAATCTGTATGCCAAATTTCAGCAAATTCCGTTCAGTAGTTTCTGCTGTGCGTTGATAGACGAGTCAGCCAGGTTTGCCTTTTATATTTATGTATTTAGAAGATATTAAGTACATATAGAAAAAGTTTATAATAGGATTCCTGTAAAGTGCAAATGATTATTATCACATGAGACTAATTAAATGGAACAAAACATTAAATTTTGTTTTTATTTCAAGTCGAAAATTTAATTGTAGGTTAATACTGATTAATCTGAGAGGAATATATGGAAATATATTATCATGAGTCCTACTGGCATTTTTGTTATAATTTATTCTAGCGCGGCTACTTAAACTGCGAAGTTCTCGGCTTCTAAAATAATATTATTGTAAGAAAAAAATCCAACCACTATTTTGGATTACTTTTACACTTTCATGAAAGTTTTCAAAATAACTCAAATTAAGTCAATCACGATGGTCAGAGCTCGTCTAAGAATCTAGGTTACAGTCCATGTATGTCTTCATTTGTACAAAGAAAACATACATGGTAAATAGGAACGGCGGGGTAAATAGGGAAAATAATCTGCTTTTCTAAACTGTTCTGTGTTGTCAAAGTTAATTCATGAATATACTTTTTTTTTGTTTATAAACGACTGTGTTATTTTTTGTTACTAGTCACACTGAGCATTCGAACCAGCCAATCAGATTCAATTTAAAAAATACGTTTGAAGTTAAGTCGTCGTAGATACGAGATTTTTGCTTGTTTTAAATTAACATTTTTCGTTATTTGCGTTGAAAACAAGTGTGTAAAAAGTGTTTTTTTGGCAAGGGATTAAGTTGTAGTTTTAAAAAACGTGAAGGTATGTAAATATTTGCATTAATTTATTGGAAATCTTATTTTTAATTAACCATTCGTTTTTGAGATTATTTTGGGGATAAACGAAACGTGAAAGGGGTAAATTGACACATCAACTGGAAAAATTGGAACAATACGGGGGTTATTTGGTTTAAGAAAGAGGTAAATTGGAATAGCTAAATAGGTTTGCCAAAACTGTAAATATTCATAATGTATGTATGTATGTATGTATGTATGCATGTATGTATGTATGTACCCGACTGAGCAAAAACTGAAAAGAAGAAAATAAGCACTTAGAATTCCGGTGGCCTAGAATTGTATAATATATTATTAATTAAATACTATTGAAGATAAAATATGTTCTAATAAGGGTACAGTCGGGATAAATTGAAAAATTAGATTAGCTGTCGACTAATGGATCCCGACTGTTCACTTGTTAAGTTCCATTATTAGAATATGTTTTATCTTCAATAGTATTTAATTAATAATATATTGTACAATTCTAGGCCACCGGAATTCTAAGTTATTATATTATTGTTGTTATTGGGTTATTACTTAAATATAGTAACAATTTGATTTCACAATGAAAATTATCATTTAAACCCACATTTATGAGGATAATATGAGTCATGTTTAGGTATTAATAATACTGGTACTAAAAATTTTATTCTCAAATTATTTCGTACAGCCCTACCAAAAATTCCAATTAACCCCATGCACAGACCTATTAACGTTAATTGGAATCCGATGGTTAAAGGTTAATTGGAATCCGATGGTGTTTTTGTTGATTTTTTTTAAAATATGGCTACAAATTGGAGACCTTAATCTATAAAACATCTAAAAGAGCTTACCACACATACATAAGTATACCTTGAAACCCCCTACATGGTACAGAAAAAGGTTTAAATTCCAGCAGAAAGTGAAAAGTGGACCTATTTACCCCGTTTTACGGTTATCAGTTCTGTCAAGCAATCATATGCTTTCCAAAAATCAGTGTGGATGGTGGTGCCAATTTCCACATTATTTAATATAAGTGGCACCAAAACCTCAGCAGAGCGAATATTGTCTGGACACACTTCCAACCTGAATTTTCAGATCCATCCTCAATCATACCTAGAACCCAATGGCCCTCAATAACAACTGGCTTCAATTATGAGTCGACGGGTTCCTACTTCTGGGTGGTTTACAAAGAAATAACCACGATGGCTAAGGCGGTAGCTTCGCTGCGCTACGCTCCCGCCTTAGCCATCTAACCTAACCCAATGAAGTCGCATTGGGCCAACTCGGAGTAATACATTGCTATTAATTACCTAAGAATTATATACTGTTCTCATACATTTCCTATATCACATTATATATAAAATATAAGTACCATTGTATTTTCTTTTTCCAAATTTCAATTCCATACATTTTGATCGGCGATTCTTTAAAAAAGCAATAAGGAAAAATCTTGGCTCACCCCCCTGTACTAAAGCATAAAGATTACGTTCCGTTTTGCATAATTGCAATAATATTTAAGAATTTTTGAAAATTGTTTAAAAATATTTAGACGCAACTCCGGCAGCCAAAATTTCTTTGGGTGGTTTAACACTAACTCCCTTAAGCCCCCTACACCACCAATACTCTCAAATTCAGGCGACTAGTTATAAAATCCATCCCAAAATATTTACCGAAATGATGTAAATAGGTATTCCGTATATAATTTTCTAGATACTTCAATGCGGATATAGTCATTTTATATTAGGAATTGATGTTGCCCATGACTTCGTGCGCGCAGTACTTAATTTTGCTGAAACTGTACTCTTTTTCCGCGACAAAAAAGCCTATGTCCTTCCCCGTGGTCTACTCTATATTTCTGCCAAACATAAAAATAGGTCTTGTAGTTTCGGAGCCTATTCAATGCAAACAAACAAACAAACTTTTCCTGTTTATAATATTACTAGCTTTTTCCCGCGACTTCGTCCGCGTGGAGTTCGGTTTCCATACAAAATTTTAATCCCTTTTTCACCCCTTTAGGGGCCGAATTTACAAAAATCCTTTTTTAGCGGATGCCTACGTCATTACAACTATCTGTATGCCAATTTTCGGCAAAATCTGTTCCTTTAGTTTCGTCTGTGCGTTGATAGATGAGTCAGTCAGGTTTGCCTTTTATATGTTTAGAAGAAGATATAGCATAGATATACATTAAATGTAAAATGAAACAAGATTAGGTCCATTGTTTATGTAGCTTCTCCTATTAGCTGGCTGTCAGCCAAGCTGCTTCAGAAAACTTTTAAACATGCGCGATATACCAACACTGCTTAGTGATCTATTCTCAGAGCTCCTCCGCCCCTTTGTTTTTACATTACAAACAAGATCTCTTAAAAGTTTTACGATATTTGAGCTCATTTTCAATGTGTTCACTTACATTAACGATTTGATATTGTGGTTTCATTTTTATACCGGATGAGGAAAATAAGCAAATTAAATTAATTTATCATAGTCTTTACTAGATAGTCTTATACATTATCTAGGTAGCCTACCTAGCAAAGAGGTCGAATAGCTTATTTGGAATTTTGTTGCTGCTTACATTTAAATTAGCGACAGAGAAACATGCAAATAAGCTATATTCTGACGCTTATTAGTAAACTGTGAAACAGACCCTAAACAAAAATAACCAAACTTTTTCTTTAGATAGAGAAAATTTTGGCATTGCTATTAGATTAGGTATTTGAATTACGTATGTCGCAGAAAAATTCAACGTTACTAGGTTTATCATTTAACAAATTATATTAACAAAACTTTTCAACATTTAGATGGAATGAAAAATGATAGAATTGCTTGGCATTGCTATTAGATTATTAGGATTTTGCATGTCGCAGAAAAGCATTCAATCCCCTTTTACAGAGGGAGCGGAGTTTACGGCGGGCCAGCTAAACCTGTAGCATACGAAATACTCGCTTACGTGAAGACGGGCTGCATTTCCTGCACCGAATACTAAGTAGAGTCAGCAAAAATATTTCAATTAAAATTTTGCTACATTTTTTCATTTTAACAGTATGTTTTAATTAAGAAGTGAATATGCAAACTGTTGTAACAATGTACAAATGTATTTAGCCTATAAAAAATATTCCAGGAACTAAACTTTCTGGAATATTTTTATAGGCTACTGTATTTTAATACAGTTTGAGCAAGTAAAAGAGAAACTTGATACCTACCTACGTATCAATTTCTCATAAAAATGCATGTTACACATATGCAAATCTCGTAAACTTCAAGCTCGACGAAGAAAACACGTGAGTTCACAAAGCTTTCTGGAGTCAGTGTAGAGTTCAAGTTTCTGTTTGGTTTGGCCTTTGGGAAGTGATGATATTTTCCGTAAATTTCTTCAGGACCTATTCAGTATAATTATGCAGTCCATTTTGTTGGTCTCACATACAAGTGAAAGTATAAAAAAAACGTATCGAGTATCAAGCATCTAAAAAAACTAGTCAAGTGCGAGTCGGACTTAGGTACGCACCGAGGTTTCCGTACAAACCTGTAGGTATATATTGTTTTAAACACTTACGGATTTTGTCGCGGTGCACTTTTCTTTTTCCCGACGTTTCGGCTACTTTCCAGCAGCCGTGGTCACTGAGGTGTCAGTTGTCCTATTTGTTGAAGTTGTTCAAACTACCCGAAGATTCTTCAATTATTATTTGTGTTCCGATCTACGCAAAACGTACTAACAGTATCTTGAAGCCGCGGTGATTTTGATCTGAATTTTATTTTATTTATCACTGGATCCCAACTAGATGGCAGCACCCAGCCATCTTCTCGGTTAAAATTAGGGTAATTTTTAATTTCTATAGCCTCGCGTATCATTCTAGGGCGATAACGTTGTTCCTTTGCCAGTACTTGTGGCTTATCAAATCTTATGTAATGGCGAGGTTGATCCAGAGTGTGTTCGCAAATTGCAGATTTGTTGTTGCGGCGGTGTTTAACATCTGCGATGTGTTCCTTAACGCGGGTTTTAATCGATCTTTTTGTTTGCCCTATATAGGATAGACCACAGTCACAGTCGAGCTTGTAAACTCCCTCCCTCCTCCCTCAGTCCTCCCGTGACCACGGCTGCTGGAAAGTAGCCGAAACGTCGGGCAAAAGAAAAGTGCACCGCGACAAAATCCGTAAGTGTTTAAAACAATGAACAATATTCGCGTAAACATAAGAAATCAGTCTGTAGGTATATAAGTAAAAGTTCACCCATCACGACAATCGAGTCATTGTAGTAAGTAGTAAGTTTAAAATTATTAAAAATATTTTTATTATATGATGTAACTTTTTTTTTAAATACAATATAAAGCCAAATAATAAAAATTATCTAACTAAAATCTTTATCTGTACTATATGACGTTGCTTCGTACCAAATTTCAAGATTCTGAGTTCACGGGAAGTACCCTGTAGGTTTTAATTCCCTTACGAGTATTGAAAATTTGCGAAAATTTGCGGCATAAACGGTTGTATCTATTGATTGCGTTGACTTAGAAGTTTGATTTTTTCATAGCTGCAATGGAGTAGACTTGAGTATTTGAAATAAATTCCAGCTTGATACTCTACGCGTTCCTGAGAAAGGGGTCTTAACAAACAGACAGACGGACGAACGGACGGACAACAAAGTGATCCTATAGGTAAGGGTTCCGTTTTTTCTTTCGAGGTACCCTAAAAATATAATTTACATTTAATACTTCAAAACACGCCATTTAACCTTAACTCTACGAGAAATCTACTTAATTTAAATTCTAAACGGTGTACCTACACGAGTGTGAATAAAAATAGGGTTAAGTTTTGCTATCTCTACTTGTCACTCGACGCTTGCAATCTCAACGCCCCATCTTGTAGAGATTTCAGAATGTATTGAGTGAGCCAAAAAAGACAAACAAGAAAGTAAGTAATGTGAAATTGTACAGTGCCGTGTGACACCTGCCACATAATGTAATGATTTTATTTAACCTTTTCAATTGGTTTTCGGGAGATCAGACGCGAGCAGCGTTAAAAATGGTCGAAATTTACTGCGCCGACCCAAAACACGATGATTAACAATATTTATGTACTTCTCCGAAATCCGCGCGAATAAATAAAAAATATATACGTATTTATGTGCATTAATGTAGGTATTTCTGTTGGATTCGTTGTAATTTACAACCATTTTTCGAAACGTTTTCGTGCAATAAAATTTTGTTCGTTTCGCGTTTTCATTAATTAACGACTTTATACGGATTATTTTAAGATATTTATTGCATAAAATATCCAAAAATATTACTGTGTGTCGGTTATTCGAAACTTTTTTGAAAATATGTAGGTACGACGAAATTAAGTTTATAATTTAATACTCATGTTCGTATTAGGGTAAGTTATCAAAACTTGGTAGGTACCAATGACAAACCACGGATTGACTTAATTAACTTTTGCGCAATATGTTAATTACTAACCGGATTCTTTGTAAACAAACTATAAATTAAAGAATTATCATACAAACATTCAAAATACCAAATCTCGTAATTTTCCTATAGAAAAATATTTATGGTTATATAAAAATCATATTACATATCTTTCGTATATTTTAAGCCAAAATGAAAGCAAAGGATGACAACAAAAATATTTTCAAAGCTCGCTGGGGAAAAGATGTCCCTTAATACAGACGCAGATGTATTCGATCTATTATTTGTTCCTCCAAAAATGGAACCAAAATGGAACCATCTCGAGACGTATGAATGCAAATGGTACTTTACAAAACGGAAAGTGTATTCTGTTTCACGATTTGTTTTCCTTCCACAGTAAAATATCCTATTGTATGATGAATATTGTGATACGAATATCTTGTTTTAAAGTAAGATGGTATGGATGATAGTGATATAAAGCAAACGAAGAGTTTCAATTATAAAGACCATAGATATTTCATATTTCTATTTTTATTGGAAACCTCATTACCCAGTTACCATTCTAAATCACTTTTTCGTGATATACCAAGTTAGTTATAGATATAAATAATGACTATTTATACAATATATACGCATTATAATCCCTGTCTGTGGTAGGTCATTTGTAATCATCAGTTTCTAAGTATGGAAATTGGAATGTATTTACATATTATAATTTTATACATCTCGTATGCATGCACTGTTTTGATATAAAACAAAGCGCTAACAGCATTCTAAACAGCATTGCAGTAATATAAACGTGCTATAAACGTGCGCGACGTGCTCGCCGTGTGCCGACACGTCACTCAAACGTCACAGATTACGCAAGGCTCGTAAAATTCATACGTCCATTGAGTGAAACAATAAAACGCGATTTGGATCAAACGGTGTCACTAGCCCCAAGTTCAAGAGCGCCATTAAATTGGATAACAGGCAATAAACTTGAAATAAAAACGTTAATATTATATCGCGAAGGCGGTATCGTTTATAATAATAGCGTGTGCAGTACACATGACAGTTGTTTTTATAGGCTTCGGTCGTAAACGCGGCAGACTAGTAGCAGACGGGTTTTACGGTGGCGCTGGTGACGGATCGGGCCCAGGTGTTACGACCTTGCATACAATCGCCTGCATTTGCCTAAACGCGTATTGGCCTTTTATGGTGTCATAATACAACGGTTCAGTTTATATTTCTTAATTTAGTGACAACCGGCAGCTCCGTCGTACTTAGAGCTACTGAAGAGCTAATGCAAGAAGGCAATGACTTTTCGCAATGATTTATCACCTTGCGTTTGGCGTGTTAATTATAAAGCATTGTACTTATCTATATTATAGCGAAACTTAATCTTCATTATCAGATCTATGGGACTAGCATGAACAATTGACAAGTACGTATTCGTAGCTATATCGAAAGAGTATAGATACAAATGATGACAGTGCCTAGGCATGACATGCGATAAGGTTACGAATATGAACTTGTCAATTTTTCGTGCTTACTCCTCTGGAGTGAATGATAATTGTATGAAAATAAGACAGCGCCTATAAAAGTTTCATTCGATAGTTTTACGAATACATTAATGTTAATTCCTTTTATGTATATATTTCTAGCACGTTTCTACATAATATTATCTTATATAGTGTTCAATAATTAAAAGGTAAATAAAATAAAATGAATAAGTTATAATCGACGCTTCTGTGTAGCAAAATATGTAAACAAAGTAGAGGCAATAAACTTATGATTTTGCTGGTACCTTTGATACCATAAAGGTAATTTTATGGGATCTCTGCTGTCAGATTACTCGAAACCGTTCTTGGTTTGTTCAGTTCATAAAGAAATAAAGTTATTATTTATTAGTTATGTATACAAATAGCCGCTTAGTGGTTTCGCATTCTTACTGTATTGGAAACTACAGGGGTCTTAGCCTCCCAATTATAATCGGAGCTTTAATTATGAGCGTATTTTTAAACTCTTATTTTAATTCCTTTATTATTTTGTGCTCGTTGTTTGAATCATTTCTTTGACCTTCTAAATTGATAACGACATGTGTTATTGAAGTGAGAAGATTCTCAGTAATTAGAAAGTAATTATGCGCAAATAGGTACTTTTACTATATAGTAAAAGTACCTATTTGCGCATAATTACTTTCTAATTACTGAGTTATTATTTTATTTATATATTATTATGAGTATTGAAGTAAATACTTCAATTATATAAAAATAGATACAGTAATTAGAAAACTAATAAATAATTACGAAGAAGTTCAGGGTAACATACAAAGATTAACAAAGGAACATGAACTTATATAATTGAATAGCAAACATTATGCTATAAAATGCATCTAAGTTTAATACTTTTTTTTATTTCAGGTATTTATTTGGATCATGGATGAAATTTAGTGGCAGTTAAAAAGGTAAGATGAAGCTTTGAATCTAAGTATCTAAATTCATTAGGCCAAAGGCTAGCTCTTTATTTTGAATATGTATAAGACATTATCTACCTACTATATAAAAGTGAAAGCTTGTTAGGGTAGATGGATCAATGTTTGTTACTCTTTCATGCAAAACTACTGAAGATATTTTGATGAAATTTGCTATGGTAGTAGTTTAGGCTCTGGATTAGCATATAAAATACTTTTTATCCGGAAAAAGAACAGTGTTTACGTGGGATACTGTGATTACGCGAAACCGCGAGCAAAAGCTAGTTTTACACATAAATCATAACAAATAATATTTTGTTCACGACGAGATAAGCACAAGGTAAGTTTGGGTTTACTCTTATCTCTAAAGAACGTTACCCTTTATTCTTATCTTTGACTTCTTTGTCATTCATAAATATGTCGACTACCTACTATCAATTACCTATCCTATTCATTCTACTATTATTATAAATGTAAAATTTTATGAAGATGGATGTATTTAAGCAGGCGGAGCCGCGGACATAACTTAGTACTATCATAAATATGAAATTTTGTGAGGATGAATAAATAGTACTCTAGATATGCTTCATCATACTTAAATATAAAAACCAATATATAATAAAAATAATTTTTAATTACTACATAAACACAAATAAACACAATATACTTATTTATTTTAATTTATTATAATATATATCAAATCTCACGACCAACATAAGAAACAAATAAGATAGAATTTATTTTCTGTGTCCGTTTTGAAATCAAATTATCATTCAGCATCGTCCGCAATTTCTGGAGAAATCTTTGTCAGAATATCATCACATAACCGCGGGCCTTCGGATCCTGGCGGTAATGACGACGACTTTTGTCAAATTTACAAGCAATCCCGAATATGAAATTTGTTTGGGAAGGATCCTTTGTGATATTTTGGTATAAAAATTGGTGAAAATAAAAATGTCGTAGGAAGATCAATTAAAGCTTTTGGTGAGTTTTTCATTTACCACTCAAAATACCTACTACCTCAGAAATCTTGAATGTACAGTGTATATTTAAGTGTAAAATTCCTCATACCTATACCTACCTTGTTAATAGATTTATGCCTTGGTCACAGAATACTTGATAGTACCTACCTTGATAAAGACACTCAAATCCATAATTTAAATACTTTTCATGTTCATATTTAGTAAGATGTATAAGGTAATGATTTTTATGATCTATTATAATATAAATAATATTATGTCTTAAAAATTAATAATACACCATATATCAGCATCAATAATTGATTTGATAACCATAAATAATAACAAAATGTTTATAGTTGTTCCACGACAATTTAATAGCAATATAATAGCAATATTATGGTGCAAACGGTCGTAAAGCGGCGGTCATATGTTTTACGCCGATATTATTGGCCTCAGCAGACGTTTTTAATAGGACAATTACGCTGTTTTTCTAGCTGAATTGTATCTGCCTACTACCAATTACTTTTAATCGCTCCATAGCATTTTTCCGGATTCATAAATAATTGTATTCTATTGTAAGGTTATTATTAGCATTGTTTATTCTCAGATGCATCATTAGTATTAATGCATCTGAGAATAAACAATGCAATTACTAAATTTATTACTTACAATTTCCATAGTAAGTAAAGTTAACTAACATTACCTACCCAATCTAAAAAAACTACATTTTTAGTAGTGCCAACTGCCAACTTATATCAGAGTTGAGCTCGAAAGCTATTTCTTTGTGAAAATCGCTACACTATTTTATTAAAATTCTTATAGTAAATGTACTTACCTACCCTTAGAAATAGTAAAAGTTTTCCCAAAAATATTTTGTATCAAAATTCTAAGAACTCGAAGTGCTATAGCGAGAATAAATTCTGTAGATAGTTGGAATACAGTCAGGAGATTTTCGCTAAAAAAATTCACGAAAGAACGAAATTCTTGGGTCATAGTTGAAATAATTCACGTAGAATACATACGAAAGTCTACGAGTTAATGATGTAAAAGGGAGAGAAATGTTTTTAATATACTCTACATTATCCGCCCATTTATTTCAGTAAACCTCATCTGATAGTATCAGATCAGTCGATTTGGTGTTGATTACTTCGGATCGTAGTCATTATCCACTGATAAAGATCTAATAGCGGTCAACCAATGATCACAGTGTGATTTTGTTCATCATTTTATTGGTGCAGCCGTCGGTACATTCCTTTAGTTAACTGAGTACATACTAGTACTCAGTAAGTGTATAGGTAATATAAATAGAGGTAGCTGCTTGTTTAAATAATGAATCTTTTTACATATAAATTATTATATATCGATTTTACAATATTGATCTACAGTCAAAAATACTCTACCATACTAATATCTTTCATTTTAATGTAGGTACCGTTCTCAAGTCGCAAAGTAAAGGAAACTTTCCTTTACTTTGCGACCTTAATAAACCTGTAAGTAATAATGAACATAAAAAAATATTTTATATTATTAAAAATATTCCGAAATTGTAAATTACTCTACGTAGAGTATGTAATGTGTACTAATAGCGTTAACTCTACGTATGCCTATACGTATTGACTATTGAGTTTATCTAATGTTTATGCACCATACCTACTTATTACACCTATAAAATATAAGGTCTCGTAGAAAAGTCATGCATTATGTATTACGGCCGAGAGTATAAATAATAATAATAATCCAATACCCACTTCAGCATTCTCATCTTAATTAATTGTAACAGGCTTATAAATATCAAACATGTCGATTGACCCATTTACTTATAATAATTTGGCACATGTTACACTAAAATATTTTAACAAGAGCAAAATATCAGCAGTTTCCTAAAGTACGCTCCACGCCGCCATCGCCATGGACTATAACTCAAATGACCTCATACGTCAAGAATATAAAGGAGGTTCTTAAGCCGAACTCCGCCTGAAACCAACATGGCCGCCAATTTTGCGCACACCTACTGCAATTCCATTGGATGAAATCGTTACAGAATAAATCCGTTATAGTTTACACCAATCAGAATGCAGATAAAACAATTAGAAGATAAACCGTGCAAGGTGTTTGTTCCCCTCGTTTCACGTGAGTGTGAAAGAGAAAGCGATGTAGTGACGTCATCGTCAACATAGTTTGTTCTGTTTCTATAGCTTTCCGATAGATGGCATTACTTTTATTTTAGTTCATCGAGCTTTGTACAGATGGCGCAAAAGTCTACAAAATAGAGAACCGGTACCTTTAAGAACATTCTAAAATTATGTAAACAACAACGTTTCTTTTATGTAACTAAATTCAAAATCATTAGAGATACATACCTATTTCAAGAAATTTAAACGTAACAAAACTCTACCTATATTCTCTATATTATGTTTACTTTTAAATTACACGTATAGAAAAAAATATCTAATTTCCTTATATTTATAAGTATAAAATAATTAATACAAACCTAATATTTCTAGTCTAATTATTTTTATCTATAACTACTGTACAGGAAAATATATTTAAATACTTTGTAATGCTTTTTGGAAACTTTTTACTTATTTTTGTACTTTTAGCTTAAACAGCTGATATTCCAATAAGAAAATGAGAATTGCAGACATAAGTTGAATAATTAAGTTTATATTATTATAATAATAATTTTATCCTTGCTCTTGCCTGTGTGGCAATAAGCTACGTGATAGGTAGAGCAAGGTTATATCTTTATGAGAAGAGTCAAATAAAAATAGGTTTTTTAATGTTATGTTTGTGGCCAATGCATTAATTATAATATCACATTTCATGCATGTAACATTTTTAACGATTAGTTAATGTAGAGTAAGGCTCCATAGAATATATCTAATGAAATAAATATAATGGCAAGGATATTACACTACAAACCAATAAATATATTATTATTTGTTTATTTATTAAAAACATTCATTTAGGTACAAGTTTTAAAGTATACAATGTTACACAGTTTGTCTGTAGGTGATGTGAGCCTCAGTTTTATCATTTTTTGGGGTAATCTATTTTAAGTAATACATAGGTACAATAGAATTTAGAAACATTTAGTAGACTCACCCTCTGCCAAGACTATCAGGAAGTGAATGGAACAAATTTTTTTTTTAGTTTTCTTTTAAATAACATTTTATTCTGTTCAAGGCGGGTATCTTCAGGAAGACTATTGAAAATATATGGTAGTCTTTTTCTAAGTGTTCTGTCACCAAAGTAATTAGTCACTCTAGAAATGTCATATTTGCCTGAATATTTGCCTATATACCTATTTGCCTGTCTTGTTATATGGCTATGGCTAACCAGATAGAGTCTATGCTTCCGATTGCTATGGTTATTAACAACCAAGAGGTATTTATGCTTTAATATATGCAAAATCTTACCCAGGGTAAGATTTTGCTTATCTTGAATAATTAATAATAATCACCTTTACAATTGTTTTTAGTTTTTGTATTTACTAGTAGTTTTAAGAATCTAATTTTAATGTTTAGATGAGTAGTTTATAGGAAACCAGCTGATTCAAATTTAGTCGATTATACAGCAATCTGCTCACACCTAAAGTTAATTTTATGTAAACGTATTTTTTATACAACTTCGACAAGTTTTTAGGTCGGTAAATTAGGTTATACGGGTTATCATTATCAATTTAAATCGACAATAATATGTTTTAAAATATCTAAAATAAGATTTTTTTTATAAAATAAACTAAAAGACAGGTACCTAACATTGAAAATATAAAATATTTTTATTTAAAATATTTTATCTAAAGATATATTTTAATATTAGTTAACTTGCTATAAAAAATAACTGGAAACTGATAATATGATGTTAATTCTATGAAACGTTTTTTATTTTTAAGAGACAAAAAATAACATAGTGAATCAGAAATAAAGAAGAAAAAGATAAGATACCTAGATCAAATAAAGTAGAGCTTTAAATTGGTTATACATTTATTATTTGCTATCAGTTATCACATAATATGGCAACTTACTATTTCCATCAGCCGCTACTTGCTCATTCAAAACTTTCACCCACAGCATATTTGTTTAATTAATATTTTATTATTGAATAAAAATGCACTTTAAATTGAATTCTTTTAATTTACTAATAACATTTAATTATTATAAATGATCTATAGTTGTTTTACATTAAAACTCTAAGTATCTAGGTGCTTTAATTTATAGATAATTTTGATATGTAATATATTCCTGTAAAATGAGGAATGAGTATTCAAAAGTTAGCTAATATCGGCGCTGGGCATTATCGTAAACTTTATGATTGAAACTTTGGCATCGGCAGAGTAATCGCAGATGATTTGCTCTTACAAAGATCATGAATCTCTACAAAAATACCTCCAAGTAATTTTCATTTGTTTTATTTTAATATTTATTGCCAATACTTACAGATTTATTTTGTAAACTTAACTCTTTGGTTTATTTTCATGAAGTATTTATTATTAAAGATAGATTTTGTTTTTATTTAATACATGTAAAATAAGATATTCTTCTTGGGCTGAACATTTATGGAAGAATCTCACTCTTCTTGTACTTTTTAGATTAAGTGGGTATATAATATTATGATTTAAATTCTTATAAGAACGATTATAATATGATAAAATAAAAATTACTGATAAAATAGAGGGTTTTTCATTAAAAGAGCTCTTTTCTTCTTATACTTTGGAATGAAATAAAACCTCATGTTAACTATATTTGCAAGCTATATAACTATATTTTGTATAACGTAAAATATATCAATGAAAATATTATCTATGTATAAAAATATTTTTTGCCAAATAGTCATACTTAACCATATTTTTTATAACATTGTAATATAAAGATTTTATGAATGAAAACTATTTTTTGCCAAATAATCGCCGCGACTTAGCTGGATATCAATTTTTGACTACATCTTTGTATCCAATGGACTCAAGTTCACGCAGAACCCGAGTTATATTCGCTTTAGTTATCTGTGTATTATCTGCGTAGACTGGAAGTTTCATGTACTGTCTTAGAAAGTAATCGAGCCATGTTTAAATAACACAGTTTTGGAGGTCAGTTGATGTCGCCACTGCGCGACTACGATGAATTCATTGAATATCCGCATTCGATAAATTTATTTGTTCGCATGCTATATGTCAAGTATCGCTGTCATATTGGAACCACATATTGGTGGGATCTATACCATCTACAATAATTAGGTCATATCATATCTATGTCACAATTTTTTTAAGACGGCAAAATTTGGCGCAATCTAGATGCTACGTACGGAATGCTAGGCGAGTAGAGAGATAATTTTGATAACAAAATTTAATAATTTGTTAATATCTTTGAAGCTTGCAGCTTTACCAGGTAGATTGTCATGACTAAATATGTACTTATCTATGCCAAATTTTACAGCCATCGATTTATCAAGAAAGCCGCTAGGCGTAGTCAAAGTTCCAGTCATTGAATGTAGGTAACCATAATTATAAGTTTATTCTATTTACAAACCAAATTATACTAAAAAATTACCTAATAATTCCCACACACACTATTAAATTACTCCCGCGTAATAGGCCAGTTACGCAGGAGTAATTTTATAGTGCCCAAGTGTGTGCGAAGTACACAAGAGCACTCTCTCTTCCTTTACTCTCATAATCCAGTGGGACGGATAACCGACACGACTGATGAGAGATCAGGCGCAGGTCCGACTTTTTACATGCCCATCCGACGCATGGATCATCTTTCTTGTCAGACAATCAGGTGATCAGCTTGCATTGCCCAAACCAAACTTGGAAACAACATTTTTTGTTGTTCCAATGCGGGAATCGAACCCACAACCTCCGAGTCAAGAGCCAATTCTCTAACCACTAGACCTTGAAAAACTTACCTACTAATGTAATACTAAGTTATTAGAAAGTATATATATTGACATAATATTGTCTACTACGAGTATTTATCTCGGTAGATACCTACATGTATACCTAACTCTAAATATTTTTATCTAATTTCTATGTCAGGCTTAACACTTTTTAACCTACATGTAAAAAGAAGGAGAAATGACAATACATTTAAATAAATTAACCTCGTAAGACTGCAGGTCAATTTAGGAAGTTATACCTACTTAATGTGCTTTTAGAATAACAATTAATGAGCAATTCAATTAATAATTATAATAACTTATTTTTATATAATTATTAAATTATTATTTTTAATTCAAGTAATGATTTTTACACTTTATTAGTTTCCCAATAGGTATGTGTAATATTTACAAGATATGGATAATAATGGATATGGAGAATATTTTTGGTAAAAAAAAGTAACAAAAAGTTCTTTTAAAAACACATTCGGTGTTTCTGTCTATAAAATAAAATAAGTAAGTTTATTTTTTATATTACAAAGCCCATTAGGTACTACAAAGTTTTTGTTCCTTCTAAGGTACGCCCAGGGGTTACGAGGATAAGATGTCTAGGTCAGATAGTAAACTTAGACACTTGGAGATAAGCGTATTATAGGGACATTTAGATAGAAGAAAAACTTTATTTAAGAGTTAAACCCTACAGTGGAGGTATCAGCTTTCTCCTTTTCGGCTCCAATTTCCTTGGTACTTTAAGCTTTTTGTGTTTCTATGTGCCTTCTGTCATCGAAAATATGCTATGCTTCACGCTATGTACTATATTATACCTTAACCTACATTTAAAATATTAATTCCTGTAAAAATATTCCCATAGGCAATTATAAATTATGATGATTTTGTAAGAAGTAACTAATTAGGCTATTTTTATCTTAGGGTTCCGTTTTCGTTGAGCTGAACGCAAATGAAATACGTGCACAAGCTAGTTATATTTGTACAAAATGTCAGTGAAATTCTGGCATTAAAACATGCTTAAAATTTCAAAATGACGTTGTTGTTTTAAAAATGCACCTGTTGTATGCAGACAGCTGTTACAAGACAGGCGAAAGTTTATTTAAGATATTATGAAATTTTTATATTCGTTTTAATGTAATTATGGTAATAAATTACAAACACGAGGTCGTAATTGGTGTATTTGTTAACTATTTAGTATTTACATAAAAGGAAATATTATACTTGTGTCAATACAGAACTTGATTTAGCCTAAATTTTAATAACAAAGATACCTCGAATTAACGGAAATAAATTGACTGTCAATAGAATAGGTATTTGAGGCATCAATATATACTACGCTTTATATAATACATACTTTTTGTAAGTATAATAATAATCTTATAATAATAATAATTTATTTCCGTTAATTACCCGATCGAGGTAGATCGGGTAATTAAAGGAAATAAATTGACTGTCAATAGAATAGGTATTTGAGGCATCAATACATACTATATTACGCTTTATATAATACATACTTTTTGTAAGTATAATAATAATCTTATACATGAGACCCAAGTAAAAAAGTTTGTCGAATAAGTTACCCTAGTTTAGTATGTCAGTGTAGTTTTAGTCTCATTGGTTCAGTGATATTTTCGAGTAAAAAATAAATACGCTGAAAAATACATGTCCCATTTGGTATTCGTACGTGTATGTCGGTAATATTGTACATGCTGGGCCTGAAGTGCAGTTAGGGAATACCGCACCGACTGATACGCCGTAAAGTAAAGGGCGTGCTGCGCGGGGGATGGGGTGTAAAAAATGCGTCTCAAGATATCCGTATTAATATTATTATAAAAAAGTTTTTGTTTGAATTGAATAAGCTCCAACACTACTGGTTGATTGATGAAATTTGGTACAAATGTAGAGTAAAAAAAAAGACTTGAAAGGACATAGGTACCTAGGTTTCTTTTTATCGCAGAAAAATGTATGTTTGAAGTCGCAGGAAATATCTAGTCTTAGATAAGTCATTGAAATTTGAATAGATTTAAAAAAGGTATATAATTGAAGATAATAAAAACACAGGATATATAATATGTAGAATTTCATATAAGTTATATGAGCATTTAAACGTTTTTAAAGCTCGACGCTCGAGAGGTTAAACATTAAGGTACGATTAAAACTATGCTATCTCTTGATCTCGGAACTTCTATACAATAGAATATTATATATTTCAGTTAAATTATCTTAATACTGTGGCAATATCGCCATTTTAGTTTATAATCAAAAATATATTTTAACCTTTATGCAAATACGAAACAATAAATCTCGTCATGAATTACCCCAATTGAATTGAAGTACATAAGAATTCTGGTCAAATACCTACATAATTGGATTAATGTTCATACATCATGAATTCCATCTTATAAATAAACCTCTGGAAAATATTTTGTATTAAATTAAATAATTATGATTATTTTAATTTATTTGCCGCTTATTTACAAAAAAATTGAAGTAATTATTGAACATTCCTGTTCACTTAAATTAACATTTAAATAATTTATGAGTCACACTGGAAGACATATACAGTTACAGTTCTATATAAAGCTAAATAAAAAACAAAATAATATACATTTTATTCAAATGGATTGTACATTTTAATAAAAATATAATAAAAATATTGCGAATATTTATTTGTTACAAACATGAGATATATCTTCAGACTTGTCTTCGTCGAATCGCTTCTCTCGTGTGCAGAATGAGGTCAATAAAATATGTAGGTAGACTCGACGTGTGGCCCGCTCTCTCGCCTTTCCTATAACAAGAAAGAATTTTTCTAAGCATCTTTTCGTATTGGTAAGAATATTATGTAAGTATAGTTTTTACTAGTTTTATTTTATTTATACGTGGTAGGACGATAATGTAGGTATTATTAGTCTAATTTTCAAGTCAAAGTAGTATACAACTACTCAGACTTAAGATTGTTATCTTGAGGTTTTGAGTAGATTTTGAGTTTTAGTATTATAAGAATTTCTGTTCAATTCTATATAAAGAGAAATCGTCTTAAAATCATACTAAATACAAGAAGGAAACTTTGGTCTATTTATTCTCTATCAAGCCAGACAATAGGCCCATAATTTCATTAATTTAGCGAATGATCTAATATAGGCGGCGATGTCATCATGCCATGTTGGTCTAAACGACTTGAAGTGCCAATTTCAATTACGCCATAGTCAACACAATAAGTCTAAATTGATTTAAGACTGTATGGATGGGGATCCGTGGTATGTTAAATAGCTGTAAACGACATCGGAGAAAATCGAAACTGAGTAGCTTAGTTATAAAGGATTACTTCAACATTATCGAGCTTTATTTTAACGAAATATAGGGGACAAAATATAAAGCAAATAGATCGCCTGATGGAAAGCGATTTCCGTCGCCCATTGACACCCGAAACACCGACGGAGTCGCAAGTTCATTACCGACCTTTAAATTTTTTTTCTGGCTTCTCGAATTTTAGATTCTATGTTTTAAAGAAGAAATTTTGTACTATTTTCAATGACATGTAGAGTTACGTAGAGGTCGAGGCATTATTTTCTAATATACCTATTAATTATTTCTGTTTCTCAAGTATTTAAAGAATACCTGGCATAATTGTATCTTCCATTTGATATTTGATATCTAGCAACAGAATAATCCATCAAATATGTAATAACAAATAACAAACAAAAGCATGTTTAGTAACGACTTAGAAACAAAAATCTGTAAGAATTTCATGAAACAGAAAATTAAGTTGCACTTGTTGGTACCTAGACAGGTACTAGAGATTAAGCTATTATTGTTTTTACAGTTCTTCGTATTAGTCACTAAATATTATTCAGTAGTTTAGACACATTTAAAACGAATTAAAAATCCAATATATTTTGTTGCTGACAACATTTTCTCTAACAGCTCTTACTCTAAACTCCCTATCGAATCGTAAATCGATAGTTGGCGTGCTGACAACGAACGCATTGCGTATACATAAACAATTCTATTTTAACTGTTTCCTATTTGGCACAAGTTTTATTGATACTTTGTTAGTTCCGCAAAATCTTAAAAACGACTAGATTCGACAGACTACTGCGAGTGCGATTCGGTATAGAGTAATTTCGGTGAGTTTTTTTATTTGTTTTGAGTTTTATATGTTAACCTTTTTTAGTAGTCTATACTCTATACTGTCCCACCGCTGGGCAAAGGCTTCCATTCCTCTCGTTCCTGCGCCACCGTTGGCCAGCCTAGCTGGTATGCTTCCAACTCATCGCGACATCTCCGGTCGGCCACGGCGGCGGCGTCCGTCTTCTGGTACCCTTGAATTTGTGGTAATTTTTGCCCAGCAGTCGGGATGCATGCGGTTGGTATGATCCGTCCAATCCCACTTTAGCTTGGCAGCCTCCATGCTAGCGTCTTACTAGTTGGTAATATTATAAATACGAAAGTTTATGAGTGTATATGGATGAGTTTGTTACTCTTTGACACGAACGCTGAATGAATGAAATTCGGCACACAGTTGTAGCCAGAAATAATAATTCGCTATATATGGCGGAAAAAAACCAATGGGTTAGATAGATTTTATTTAAATGCGCAAACGAAGTCGCCGGCAACGTCTGGTGCAACATAAATCTTAAAACTCAGTCTAGGGATTACCGATTCGATACACTACTACGATTGAGTAATTTCAGTGAGTTCTTGTACTGTTGACAGTAAAACAACTCGCAGTCGTTAACGACGAGCGAACGACCGTTGTGTTAACTTACTGTCGACACGGCGCATTAAAATACGGTACTTGATGGGTGCGGAGCGGTAGGTGCACATTGTTGGGTTAGGTTTCTAATATACATATCTGTTATTCTGTAGAAAATTTATTGACAAATTTGGGGTTATATTATGTGAGGTAGCTATCGCTTTATTTGACACCGCCTTTCGCTAGCCGCTAGATCGCCTAGCGGTTTCATTTCATTTTCAGCTGACTTTAAAAAATGTAGGTACATGTGTACTTGATCTCCCCTTTTTTCATAAATATGCTTTAACAGAAATTCTATGACAGTTACCGAGACATCGTACGAGTATACCTATTATGTATGTTTGACACTTTATGCACTTGGAATTTAACCAAGATGATAGTTATCATCCTATTATTATTATAAATGTGAAAGTCTTTAAGGATGTATGCATGGATAGAGTAAAGTTTTTTATTCTTGTCGTCAAAAGTACGAAATTTGAGCTCCGAAAAAGTACAAAAAGCAAAAGCTAATAACTTAAATTTGTAAACATAACCTTAATTAAATATTTTAATCATAACTTTTGAGACTTATCTATCATCAAAATATAATATCATCAAGGGTTTATGTCTTCATTGTACATTTAATTAAAAATATAATTTACGACAATTGATTTGTAATTGATTGGCGATAATCGTTTTATGTCGGTATTAAACAATTCTCTTAATTACCTGATAACCTGCTTAAAAGATGACTTTTAATTGAATATAAAAACCATTAAAATGGTCCGATTTCTGGGCGATACCTTCAGAAACAAGCGTCAAAGTTGCGACGAAATTTTAGACCCATGATAAGGTGTAAGATACTATCTTATATATTCAAATGCGAGGCTCGGAGCGGGCCTGATAACACGTACGGGTACTTAGATACTAATTTTACGAGACATTTCGAAGTAACTGCCTTTGGCCTCCGCACAGATCTAAAGTATAAGGAAAGCGCCGCCTTCCGCGGGCTATGTTTACTGGAAATGTGTTTATTTATTGTGAAAATAGGGGATTATAACTGTATTACATAGAAATACATAAGTTGTATTCGATAGTAGTATATTGGAAATATTACGTTGATATGAATGTATTATCCTATTTACTAACTGACTCAGACGAAATAAAAAACTGTAACATAGGTACTGTGAGGTTGGTCTAAACTATGCATCGCCGTGTATACACAATTTTACGCACACACATGTAATGAAACTACGCCTTACCTTGTAAGGCGAACTGTGGCGGTGTGTGGTTTTTTATGGATGTTATGAGTAGCTACACGAGCACTACATACAAAAAATAAGGTTTCCGTTTTTGTTTGATAAAACTCTGTCTTCACTTGTTTAATTAGTCTTTAAAGTTAACCGAAACATTAAAAATATAGGTACTTTGTGCATCTATTGGTGTTGCAGTGCAGTCAACGCTTTGGCCATGCAGTTAGTATATTCACGCTTGGTTACAATATGTATTTTAAAAATAGGAAAATATATTAGTGGCAAAATGCAAATAAATACAGAAAAGCTTTAAAAACACGCTCACAAAGAATAAATTAGTGTTTATGAACTGTTTAGATTATAATATAGTAATATTATATATTTTATTGAAGTACCTGTAATTTATTTTCATAATATTAAACTACGACAGTAACACTAATAATATGAATAAGATGTTGAGGCTGCATACGTTGCCAAAGTAATTAAATTTCATAAGCTATATTTGGTTTTTAATTTACCTCTTAATTGTATATTGTAATCTTTGCATCACCACCGGTATTTGTCAGGCTGCATTTCTTTGAAAATTATTAACACATAATAAACTGATTTTATGTTTTCTTTTAATGCTGGCTATCTGCGGGTCCGACGTGGCCTCAATAATGCCCTGTGTTAATGGACTTGCTCGATGCACTTGTGTGCGTGTTTATACTATACCGATAAAAGTAAGTATGGATAGATAGCCTTTCTGTTAAACCTATACTAATATTATGAAGAGGATATTTTTTTCTTTGTAAGTTCTTTTGTTTGAATTGAAAAGGCTACGAAACTAACACAGTACAGTCCCCACGGCATTTTCTTTTGCGAGCAACACCTAGTGCTTTATTTGGCTTTATAATAATCATTATTTGCTAGTTTCAAAAAAAGCGAATTGTTGTAAATGGAAAAATCCTTAAAGTATCAATTAAATTTTCTTTCGTAAAAGCTTAAAATATTTTGTTGATTAAGATAAGTTGATACTATTTTGATATAACATAGCATATAGTGATAACATATCGTTTGATAAGTTCAAAGCTTTGAAAACTACTCAGTGGCCATTATTAGCTTTTGATAAAGAAGCGAAAGGATGTTAGAGTACAAAGAACGCTGATAAGAGACTTTTTGTGTAGGGCTTTTGAATCTTTCATGTTTCGTATAAATTGTGGATAAATCATACTTTGATATCTGTTACCTACTAGATAAATACTTTTTACACAAAATAACAAGCACAAAGAACCTACTAAGCTTTTTCGTGTAAAATAAAACTGCGCTATTTTCGTAAAAAGCTTGTTAATCTTTCTAATTTCGTCAGCTGTTTTAAATGTACGAGCCTCCCCTTTATGTCGAATGTCAAAAATCCTGTCCATAAAATTATCATAAAAATAACACGGTTTTACTGAGTGTGTAATTTTAACACCCACATTGCTTTAAATATTCCCTAGCCACGCGTTTCGCCGTTTACCAAATAATAGGTTTTACTAACTTTTAATTAATATTATGACTGGCCGCCTAACTTAATATAAATTATCACACTATAAAATAACTCTAAAAGTCACGTTGGTATTTTATTCAAAATAAGGTTTATTTTAGTGCACCATTTTAAAACTTGTACATAAATTTGTAAAATTAAAAAAAAATTAAGTATTTTATGATTTTTTCTAAATACCTAGTGGAAATGCTAGTGGGTTTTCCATGAAAAAATAATAATAATCTTAAACTTGACTATAAAATATCTACCTATGTAACATAAGTAAATAAGGTATTAAACTTCAAAGCTAGCTAAAGTAGGTATAAAATATTTATCATATTTTAGAGCCTATCAATTTAAGACACAAGATTTACATTGACTATTGAATTAGGTTTTAAATAAGTGGCAAAATATAGTCCATTGTAAACACTCTTAAAGCTATCCTATATTTAATGTACCACAAAATTATGAAAGTGACTCAATACATAGCATTAGGTGAATTAACTCGCCCGCGACGTAGTCGGGGTTAATACGCTTATTAATGCTTTATTTAAACCGAGTAAAATATTGCCCAGATTTGTTATTCTTCTAACATCTCATGATTCAGTGCCGGCTTAGCCATCTCGCAATGGGATCTTGAAAAACAACCAGTTATTTTGACAAGCGGCCTTTAGAAGCAGGTCGTAAACGCGCCGGGCTCCAAGCGAAATCTTTCTCTATTCCATCAAGATAAAATCAATTTTACGTCGTCGCCACTCGTGAAAATGTGTGATTATTTTCATTAGCTACGCTAGACCTTAATTTTAATTTAAAATGAGCTTTTTATAGACGACTCTCTGTAGAGAAACAATTTTTCATAAATGATGAGGCGGCACCGATTGTACGTATTGGATAAACATTTTAAAGAAAAATTCCAGGGTTCGGAAAAGTTCGGCACGCAATAAATATAAAAATCGAAGCCGTGCGGACGTGGAACTAATTGCTTTACGTCGTGTTTATAATAAGTTTTTGACATTATTGGCTGGTAGACAAAAAAAGTGTCTAATTTATCTACGTAAAATATATACCTAATCTAATTAAAGTGCAGGGGCTGAACCAAAAAATACTAAATAATGTCGACGAGAGTTTGGAGCGTGGAATTTAATTTAAAGCCTTAGGTAAGCCGATTTGTAATTGAATCAAAGTCGGCGACAACTTTGTTCGGGGTGAGACGCAGGTGCTTGTAATGATTTAATTTTGGCTGAATCGTTCTCCCGACGTACTATAAGCACTTATTAGCTCTTGAACACTGAAATGAGGCTGAGATTTCGTCTGCTATATTTAAAATAAACATACGATACTCGTATACTTCCCTTTTTATCTTTATTGCAACAAATACAATTTTTTAGCTCAATTTATTTCGATAACAGGCTCATAAATTTGGATTTTTCAGCCAACGTGCCTCAAACTGAAATAATTAGGTCTTGTCTGTCAATTATAAGCTTTGAAGATGCGATATTAATTATTTTTTATTTCACCGCCAAAAATACTCATTAGAGGTAAACAACACTTGAAATAATATTTGAAAAAAATATCAAGAATACGTTTCGTCTTTCAAAAATACCAATAGATATCTATCCCTTAGTAATTTCGATATAATTAATAGTATCAGTGTAGGTTATGATACTTGGCAAAAGTTAAACCCTTTTTCAAGCCCGCTTTGTTATACCTACAAGTTCTTTTAAAAGGGCTAAAGCCCTACATAATTATATTTAATAACATATTGAATCAAACCTGTCCCTACAGCTCTACATAATATAATATGTAATAATATGACCACGTATAAAATAAATTGATTAAAATAAAAGTATTTTAAACAAAACTAAATGTACAAAGACCTCCTATGGGTAAAAAACCTTTATCTCTGCATTTACATACTAATGTAGTTGAGCTCTCGCTGTACATATTTTGCTAGAGTTTACGCAATTCGTATTGTCAACTGAGGGCAATTGGAGCAACATAAAAATGCAATAAAATTGGATCGTAAAAAGATCGGTACTGAAGTACGTTTTTTAGCTGATATCGCGTGTACGGTTTTATGTATTTTTAATTGTTTTACTATCATTATACGGCATTTGTATGTATGTATCTCATATCCTTTCATTACATTATGCACTTTATTTCTATAAATTCAAAGAATATTCCAAAAGAAATAACAAAACTTTCGAGGTTTTATTATTTTATTATGATTCCAATGCCACTCAAACTTTTTCTAAGCTTTTTCTTGCGATGTGAATTTTTTTCTGTGATTTTATGTTTTTTACAAAAGTTTCGATGATAATGTCAATTGCATTTCATTTTCGTTGTTATGTTTTGTTGTCTTCGAATTAAAAAATCTGAAAATCACAATTCATACAATTTACGAAATTTTACATGCATGCATTATTATGTAATTGTATCTTCAGATAATCGAGTTATTGATTTTGTCCAAAAATATCATTTTGTGCTTATTACGGACAAAATCTTGAATAAATAACTTGCTCGTAATTTAAGCGAATGCAACAATGAAAATTATATTTCTTAGCGCCTTTCCGTTTAACGTATCGATTAATACAATTACAATCAAGTCCCGATACGCTTACACTCGCAAACGGTGTTTTTATTATCATATAATCCGTTCATGGTAACATGTCGCTACACTTTCAATCCAAACAAAGTAAAATTAAGTCTACTTTAAATACGAGAATTGAGGTTCAGAGCTCATTTATAACAATCGGCTAATTTATAGGCTTCATAATCATCATGTAAGTTAATCTTTACAGCAATTTCAATGAAGGAATAGTGACACTAAAACAATTACTCCGTCCCATGTTTAGATCTCTTTTTGATGATCATTCCTTCACATGCTTATACACGATCAAATGGTGGGCTGCCGTATATCACAGGTCAACCACTAACATAGTTTACTATATCCGCAACAGAATAGTATAAAAATGAATCCTATTGTCATTACGGAAGGTCTTAATTTGTATACCGCATATAGGGATATAAGCCGATTGGAATAGGATTATTGTTGTATCGATTAGTGGCCCGGAGCCGATTCAACGGATTCTATTTACGTTGTTTACCTATTTATAGACTACGTTTCCACTCCCTACCTGCGTTCGTACCGCCTTAACTATATTTAAATATAAAAAAATGATTATCAGGTCAGCTGATTTATAGTTAGATTTTTAATTTTGTACACATTTGAACATAAATTATTCGCTCCAGCTGATTCTATTAATTAGTTTGGATTTTTTGTATTTATAATCGTGTTCTTTTCGAGTCCTATGCATCAGAAATATTTGTTGGTTTCCCTATATAAGACAGGTTCCACTATATTTCTTTTTCTCTAAGGATAATAAAAGCATGGAGCTAAAACCTCAAATTAGAATAGGCATTTACTAACCCCTTCAATTTATTCGTTGTTGACTCGTCAGACTTTTTATTGTGGAGTAAAATAATTGCGATGACATGTACAAGTATATCAGGTGAGAAGAGTCTGGGAGCATCACACGTGCTAACAACTTTAGTGTCCATAAACACCGGTTACAGCCCATCTTTCTTTTTAATGATCGCTCAGAATTGTTTATCGTTAGTATAAAAACTAAGCGCCAACTTTGTGATGTCCCGTGATAGAAATGCAGCAATTTCAAATACGGTTAGCACTTTTAGAAATTAAGTTTCTGTTACATTTGTACCTCTAACATTCATAATCTTTTAAATGTGAGAATTCAATTATTTGTAGAAAGAAATAATCCCACTACTATTATAAATATGAAAGTTTGTGAGGATGGACAAATAGATGGATGGATGGATGGGTAAATGGAATATAATTTGGTTTGATAGTAGTTTAAGTTTTATTAAAACAAAGGATACATTTTACCCACAAAAAGTAGGGCGTACCCGTGGGATATTCTTATTACGCGGGTGAAGCCGCTGGCAAAAGCTAGTTATGAATAAGTTAGTACCTATGATGTTTTTGTAGTTATGATAGTTAAATTTATGTTTATTTAATTTATTACTATTTAACGTTTTTATTTAAATTCGATGCAAGTTTATTAATATTTATACGCCCATAAAATTTTTCTGTAAATTGCACTTTTCAAGTGATATTTAACAGAAAAAGGTCATTGACGTTCTTATTCCCATTTGAAACGCATTAAACATTTGAGACTTAGAACAGAGTTAACATCACACTCAATGTGTATTAATTGGTTACGACCAAAAGGCGATTATTAAAGTTCAATACAAGCTTGGGCCCAGATAAGTTTCGGCTAACATTAAAAAATTCTATAACGTTGTTACTATAGTAGTTGAGATCAATCTTAGCATTTTAAATACTCTTCTACTCTAGAATCAATGGTGTGTAGTACAATATAAAACTGCGCATATTTTATATAAAATATAAGGTAAAAATCAATTTAATTTTTCACACTGCGATTTATTAAATATATGTCTACATTAAGATAACTTTTGCAATTTCATGTATAAGTTATAAGATATATTTATTGATATTAATATTTATCCACCAATAACACATTTTAGAGTTTTAAAGGCCAATAAAACTGTTGTAGCATGTTATTTAATATAACTATACTATATATGCCTGTTATATTTTAGTAGGCCTTCTAAAATGATTATTATTTTATTAATATTTAAATTTAATTGGCGTCGATACAGGTTTATAGACAATTAATATATTATATGAGTTCTAAATATATCGCGTTTTATTTCATAAATAATTTTAAAAAGTGACAATTTTTGACATGATTTATATGTAACACTAAAATACCTAATAACTAGGAAAATAGAGATTTTTGCTTCAAACTACCTAAATTTTTACACAACTTTACTGATAGTACCTACCTACCTATTCAATATGACACGACAAGGCATTAATTCTTTACTTACTATATTTTGACGGGATAGTGTTAGTCAGTGGCCTTGGGACAGTATAAATGTTGTTTCCAAGTCTGGAAGAAGAAAAGAAAGATAATCCATGCGTCGGATGGGCATGTAAAGTCATAGGGGCGATTCTGCTAAATAAAACCTGCATTAAAAATTACAATTACAATCAAATTCCGACACGCTAAAACTCGCGCTCTGATTTGTTGAAACGTCATAAAATCCGTTCATGGTAACATGTCGCTACACTTTCAATTCAAACAATGTAAAATGAAGTTTACTTAAAATACAAGAATTGAGGTTCTAGTCCTGCGCCTAATCTCTCACTAGTCTCAGTTAACCGTCCTACTGAGTTACGAGTGTAAATCAAGAGAGAGAGTGCTCGTGTGTATAGCGCACACACTTGGGCACTATACCAATAACTCTTGCGTAGCTGGTTTCAACAAAATCGGTCACTGTCACGGAAATCGGCGTGGGAGCTATTTTTCTATCATATAAGAATACATCCTTAAGCCTATAATTTATGTCAAAATTAAGAATTATTCTTCGGACAAAAGCTTCTATCGATTGCCGTAGAAAGTCGGTACCTATCTAGTAAACTTGTGGGTTGTTACGCAACGTACATTATCGACGCTCGTAAAATATTTGAGTTACCGATACCATTGACGTTTAATGCCGAACAATCGGTGAGTCAGGCGCCCGAGGACACACGCCTACCACAAACACACGGAAAACTGTATATATGTCGCCGTAAAATTGTAAAAACCGTTAGATTGTAATATAACCAGTGAAATTGTAAAATGTTTATAGAGTTCCGACGCGAATATTCTGCCTATAATTTAACACATTATTTTTCGTTAGATTATAAACATATAGTAATGAATCTTTCGAAATATTTTTACAATCTCGTTGGTTATTTTACAATGTAATGATTTTTACAATTTTACGGTGACATATATATAGCTATAAAAGGTTTAGACTACAGGTATGCTTGAAGAAAGACAAGGCTGGAAGAAGTTCACGAAATATCAGTTTCTGTTAACACTTACTGCATCTAAAAATTATACTTCTAATTGAGAAGTATCTAAACTAAAGGAAAATATAAAGTTGTATCAAAACTAAGTACTTCCTTGGTTTATTTCGGCTTTAAGGTGTTATAAGTATCCTAACAAACTAAATTCTGTTAATTAATGTTTTGGTTAAAACCCAAGTTTATTGATCACAAGTTTTAATTATTATTATTATAGTACAAAGGTAATATTTTTTAAGTTTTAAAAATTACATAGCAATTTTATATAGGTACTAGATGTTTCTCGCGACTTCGTGCGCGCAAACGTTAATTTAGCAGAAATCGTACATTTTTACACAATAAAAAGTAACCTGTGTCCTTTCCCGTGGTCTACTCTACATCTGTGCCAAATTTCATCAAAATAGCTCCAGTAGTTTCGGAGCCTATTCAGTTCAAGCAAATAAACTTTTTCTTGTTATTATATTCGTATAGATATTAAAATGTCTAAGATTCCCAGACGGACACGTTGTTTTGAGCATACAAAATAAGTCGCATATTAAACAGTACAAACCCTTCTGGGAAACCTGCAGGGGAATCCAGTCTGAATGCTGATTTCACTAGCCAGGCTTCATAGAAGTGCAACAATGTAGCATTCTCAAGAGCTGTGGAGTATCTTTCTATTTTTAGCGAACTATAAAAGGACTCGTCTTGATACGGCCCAGATATTTTAATGTCTTTGGATCACGTAATACAAGTAACCTATATTTAAACTACGATGTCTTCGATTTAACGTTGTGTTTACAAATAGTTTCGACAAGAAAAAAGACCGGAAGAACACCGTATTTCATACCGCATCGCGTGAATAAAAGACTTGAATATTATTGCGGTTGTAAAACTCTTAAAAATTTATGAATTATGTAAATAAATCATTACTTTAATTTTATTAGCTGTAAATCCTTTCAAAATCTATACGACCGCCATTAAAATAACACTTTAACACGGCATATATCTATTAAAACACAATAAAACCAATTTGCCACTATTTAGAACGCCCCGGCCCGCTTATTGATGCTTACTAGAGGATGATAAACTCTTCGGTCCGACAATAAAAAGTTTTGTTACCATTTTATGATAACAATTACGACCAATAAAAGATTATATGACGCTGCGATTCACGCGGACGCGGCCTTGTCAACGGTCCTCTATTTGTGGCCAGCTGATATTGTTTAACGTTTATTTACGCAAGAAACCGTCGCAGGCTATGGTGATCTTACACGGTAAAATAGTAACGACAACACAACTTTATAGCTACGAAGTGGATGCTAACGTTTCCGTTATGCATTTGTTTTGAAATCAAGTATGGCCAGCTGTTGGCCACTCTATAATTTAACAGACATTACAATATTGGCCAATTAAATCGCTTATGCCGTCAATGACATAGATTTTTACCTTATTTGTTTTAAATTAGACATACATTTACGTCGTTAATTACCGCATTTGGCCGACAGAGTATAGCGCCTTCTCCAACGGCATTTAAAGTGATTAATAAGTTATAAAGCCCATTTGAAAATTTCAACGGTTTTTATCCGCCGTTTAATGAAACAGAGGTGAATCGGACAGGCTTTTAAAGTGTTTCATTTAAGTTTTACGACTGTTCTCGGAATCTTATCTGATTTTGTATAATTTATCTGGTGATTAATATTAAAAAGGGTAATTGTAGATATGTAGTTTTCTCTTTTTAATGATAATATCATAAATCAGTGATTAACTACGATATATATCTAATTATTATACAAATTGTGTCAGATATTATCATAGGTAGATATGGTTAGGCATTCTTTATTGCATTAGCAAAAAAAAGGTAACTTAAGATTTTTATTATTTTAATATTTTTGTGATACTTCATAATATGTTTTCAGAAGAAGAAATCAGCAAAATATGTAATGAAACAATTGTGTCACATCATGTGGGGAAATAACATATTATAACAGAACTTAAAAAATAGACAAGAGCGAGTCTGTAGTACATTGAGGGTTCGGTACGACGAAGTACCATCATCCAAAATAGTTCAGGAATCGAGTCTCGCAGTTTTGTCGAACTTGAAAATGGGTGACAAAAGTTTGTATGGAGAAGCTATTATTATGAAAATGTTCTGAAATATTTATCTTAAGGGTTTCATTTTTTCCTCTTGAGGTACAAAACTCTAAATATAAGTAATCGTACAAAGAGACAGAAATTACTCCACTGTCAAATAATGGCCCTAAAAATAAAAATAAAGTTATGTTAAAAATTATAACTTTAACTACACGACTTTTGGCCCAACAAATTAACTTACTATAAAAATAAAATTATTGTAGACCAATATTTAAGAAATTATAAATTGAGACAGAGATGTTGTTAATTACCGGGATGTAATTTTCCTGATGTAAATTTCCCACCTACCCAACTTACGTAACCGCGTCTGAGTACGACGCGACGGAGCCTTGAGGGACTAATTTGTAGTGTAGTTACTAGTTATCTACGATCGGGCCCTTCGTTACGATGGGGATAAAGTAGATACCGAACAACAATAAGACAAGTAACTCTTTGTTCAGCTTAAATATCATACAATGTACGGCCAATATTCAGAATACAAACACATTGTCAGGAAAATCTATTCTATGATTGAGATCAGAGACTATTTGTATAGAAGTACTTTTCACTAGGATTCTAAAAATTTACACTTTCATTTTATATTTATTTTATTACTTACATCAATACATTCGGCAGGAAGTTTTAATTACCTAACAGCTAACAAGCAATAATGAACCTACAAAAACATTATTGTTTAAGCTGCTAATACCAATTTTCTGAGAACATAATCGTGTTTAAACATGCTCAAAATAATACAAATTTATATATAATGGCGATGTGACATGCCATTTAAAAGGCATTTACTGTACTAAAGGGGTTGAGAGCGTGTCAAAATTTCGCATAGAAATGCACCCAATTTGGCGAATGAGATGAGGGTTACAATTTGCCTGAAGTTATCTCTGCATCCCATCTGCATTGTTGTACTGGCCACAAAAAAGTTTTTGCCTATTTTTATTCATACATAATAATAATAATACTCCCACACCGATCTCGGTGACGGTGGCCGGTTTCATTGAAACCAGGCCAGTTACGCAGGAGTCATTTTATAGTGCCCAAGTATGTGCGCAGTACACAAGAGCACTCTCTCTTCCTTTTACTCTCATAACCCAGTGGGACGGATGACCGACACGACTGGCGAGAGATCAGGCTCAGGACCGACTTTTTACATGCCCATCCGACGCATGGATGATCTTTCTTGTCAGACAATCAGGTGATCAGCCTGCATTGTCCTAACCAAACTTGGAAACAACATTTTTTGTTGTTCCCTTGTAGGAATCGAACCCACGACCTCCGAGTCGAGAGCCAATGCTCGAACCACTAGACCACGGAGGAGGCTGTTTATTCATACATACATACATATAATCACGCCTTTTTCCCGTAGGGGTAGGAAGATACCACTTCTTGCCACTTGCTACGATCCTTACATACTTGTTTCGCTTCGTTCACTTTCATTCTTACCATACATTCCTCCTCTTACATTCAACATAGCGAAGCGGCTCTCCATGGTCCGCTTTTTTATAACTTATTCAATTTTTATAACATGAATAAACATAATATCTACCAACAGTCATACAGAAATTGAAAGTAAAACCAATCGATAAATACTAAGATTTTGTAATATTTTGTAAATAAGTAATTTGTAATTAACAATATCTTGCCAATATTATTTTAAACTCAATCATTTACCATAGAAACTAAATAAACGGATCAATAATGAGGTATTTACAACATTAATATTAACACTAACCACGCTGTGTCGACAGGACGTAGAGCACGCGGATATTCGCTCTACCGTCTGCATGTTATCACCTTTATTTATGGATATAAAGTTAATGTTAGCTCTATTTTAGTTCTAGTTACAATATACCGTTTGCATTATTATATTTATTTTCTTATTTACTCACACCTATGTGACTTATAATAACCTGTGAATTTCGAAATAGTCGTAAGCAGAACTGACAGTTAGATAATAATTACTTTTAAATACAAATTTTAATGCTTATATTGTCTTTGAAGTCTATAATTATACATACATACATATAATCACGCCTTTTTCCAGTAGGGGTAGGCAGAGACCACTTCTTACCATCCATTCCTCCTCTTTCATTCAACGTAGCGAAGCGGCTCTCCATGGTCCGCTTTTCGCCTCCACGAGAAACGAGACGTGATGAGTGGCGAACCACAATGCCGCGATTTTGGATAATTAAATTATTTTTATGATTATCCATTGCGTGGAGAGCGAAGGATAGGTGGTGTGAATTGGTAAGTTAGAGTGAGAAATAGGAAATGTAGGATATTACCGCCCAGGAGTGCAAGGGATAGGACATAGGGTCGCATACCCGTATACTATACCACAACTACTGGGCAGGTAAGTTGGGTAGAGTATCCTATGACATTCTCTACTATTTCCATCTATAATTATTTTCTACATAAATTGCTTGGAAAGTAATTTACCTCTACTTTATAAAGTTTTAATTTGTTTTTAGTATATAAAATAAATTGGTATCATAATTTTAATATATTTTTCTCTGACTGTACATAATTTGATATTCAGTCGTCGCGCCCCAGCTACATTTCATACAGAACAGACCTCTATCTGTCTATCTACATATCTAACTCATTATATTAAACAGCAGTATGAATGCTTCCTAGCACGGGTAGGTAATCAAAGGATTGCTAGCATTTTATTTAAGGTCGAAATTAATAACGTATCTATATATAATCTTAGATTGATTTCAATCTCAGATTCTCAAACAAACATTTACGTAAATTGACGTGAAGTCAATCCTAGGATTGTTGATATATTGAAACCTTGATCTCAGATAGCTAATGTGAGATTATAATGATAATTAATTTCGGGCGATAATCGATAAATATTAAATAGGTAAGAAATAATCTGAATACTGTCAGTAACAAAAAATGTAGGCATTTTATTTCCAGGTTGAAAAATAAATTGAAAATATTGATTTATTTTCTACGGTATATAAAAAATGGCGTATATATGTAAGGTCTCGTGGCTGAACTTGAATATAGATCTCAACAGAACGAGGATTACGTAGCTCGGAGGTAATATAATGCAGGCTCCGTCGCGTCGTGTACCGTGCTTAGGGTCGGGTCCCTTCGAGTGCGGTTGCATAACTTTATTTCTAGATTAACATAATTAGAAAAGCTATTCGCCAAACGACCCAGGGTTGAGTCGACGGACGGAATGTTTACTAATTACTTAATGGCTGCCTAAAATATTCTACGTTTACACCTCCCTAAATTCTCCATGAAACATGTATTAAATTGTCCCGTTTAAGGATATTTTGTTGTTGTTTTGTGCCGAAAATTCAGCGAGTACAGAGTCATTCGAATTATTCTTATGTCATTTTAAATTTTAATTTAGTTACTATCGTTTAAAAACCAAAAATTTAATATGCTACGCTGGTTCCTAATTACTTATTTAGGTGCTACAAATTATGAACAATGATATTCTAATTATTTTATGTACAAAAATGTTACGTGCATAATATAACTAAGCATAACTTATGCAGCATAATGACTTATTACACTATGCTATAGCATAAGAATGAGAACTATCGAATGATATCGTAAGATAAAATCCAAGTAAAATATAAGATGTAAAATTGGCACGTAGGCAACACATCTGTGGACCCTTCGAAGGCTAGAGCTCTCGATCGAAGTTTGCCCATTTTAAGGGGACGGGCTTGGAGTAAAATTTACGACGTACTTTTTGGTTCCTTCCAATTTCATAACAAGAGATACAAACTTTCTTCATTATGAAATAATGCCTGAATATTAAGTTTTGATTTATTTTTTACTTGAGGAAAAAACGTGAAAGATTTTTGTCTTGTATTTCTGTAAAGTTTTAAATTTTTAATAATAATTAACTGTACTTTGTGACCTTCTAGATACTTAATGAATAAATAATAATAAATCACATAGTTTATTTATTATTTCCCTAACGTAAATTAAAATTTTATCCTCAAATTTTTATTGAGATTTGCAAACAGAATCCAAAGTATGTTTTTTTAAGAAGCATCTGTTTCCTTTTCCTTTATGCATAAAATTTAATCGAAACTTAATTAAAGTTCAACAAAATTAAGCATTAATATTTTTTGCAACCTTTCACAAAAAATAGTCGTGGCGTAGAGGCTCGTAGCACTATAGCAGTAGCGTAGCACTACTGCTGCTAACGACCTCTGTGACTCTGTGGTAAGCGCGTCGGCCCACAAGCTGAAGGTCACGGGTTCAAATCCCGCCACGGAACAAAAAACTCTTTGTTCCGGGGTCATAGATGTTTATTAAAATAAATATTATTATTGTATATAATATAATAAAAATCTCAAACATAATTATGTATATTACCTATAAATATAAAAGTACTATTAAATATAATATTTCCGTTGTCTAATAGGTACCTGTAACACAAGATCCTCGAGAACTTAGCACGGAACCAGATTGACGTGGTGTGAAAGTGTCCATAGATTTTTTAAATTTATTTATTGATAAACACAAAATACATAAACGAAGCATAACAGGCCATTAAATAAGACCCAGTAGCCGTAAACATGTAAAAATGAAGCGCAGAGCTACCGAATTGATTATAAAAAAAATTTAGAGTAAGATCATAATGAATGTTCGTGGTAATTCCTTCAAAATAAAATAAAAGAATAATTGTGAAATATAAAATAAATTATTTATAAAAATATTTATATTGTGATTTAATAAACTGCTTTGAGAGTATACTCGAAGTTTTGCTGTCTGACAAAAGGAATAATCGGATGTATCCTATCTATGCAAATTACATCTCCGCTTTCTAAGAAATTATATTTTATCTTTGACCTTATATTATATGATTAAAACTTAATATCCAACTGTTGTTTACTTTTAATCTAAATTAAAATCAAAATCCAAAGTATTTTCTCATGGGCCGAACAGTAAATTGTTTTACATAAAGCGAGATTAGGCGGACCCTCTGATTTGATAGGATAGTGGGCATCAGGTGTCACAACTGATCTTTAGAGCGATATTATCTTCGACATATTTTTCAGAGTGGGGTCGAGTCGGAAAGTCTCCCCGCTCGGAATAAATTACATCCATATCGATTTCCATACGTAGTTCTCCATATTCTATATGTAAGAGGATAATCATGCAATGATTCTATGATAATTACTTGCTTTTGCTTTATACATGTTTCATTTTGGCTTCATACGTGTTTCATTTGGAGTAACTTTTATTCCGTTTCATGTTTTTATAAGTTGTCACTTTTTAAAAATTAACTAGGGACTAGCCCTTGGGATGTAAATTTTACAGATCCTTTTCAGTGGATGCCTGCGTAATGTATATATTACCAAATATCAACACAATCCGTTTAGTTGTTTGAGTTTTTCATCAGCCAGTAACGTTTGTTTTCTTTATCTAAAATATAATATAATTTCGTATTTCAAAATTTTGATTTTTTATGATCCTTGGGGATTACTATAATTTTGTAATGCAAATAACGTCAAAATTAAATCATATTACTTCAATTTTATATACGTATTTGCTCTACATAAAGTGACAAAATATAGTAGATATTATGTACCTATACCTAATTTACGAGCTTTTCAGATTTTGGTAACCACATTTTAGCAATGTGGTTACCACTCATTCCAACAATAAATAACACAGTATCTACTCAATAACATATAATTAATTATCTCAAATTATTTTCATTATTTAAAAAAAATTATGTACTTTACCTATGAATAATATCAAGAAAAAAATAAGACTATGATCGTAAATAACCTTAAATCCATTAAACAATTTTCATTGTTGAAGCAACTTATTATACATTCATGATATTCAAAGAGTCTTTTCAACAAATCTTGCGTGAGAATGGAAAGCGATAAATTTCATATTTTATACCGCGACGAACTATGTGTTTTATTTTTCAACATGAGCTATATTTGAATGCCTTACATCAATTAATAATTATACTTTAGTGTGCCTTAATATTTTTTACCTCTTAATATTTTTTTTAAATAAACGGGTAAATAAATCGCGGATGTATTTTGTAAAAATGTTTAATTAGTAAAGACTGGAGAAGTAGAGAGTATTCAAAAACAGATTAGGCACTTTAATATGGTTACTTCGTTACCTTGGCATTAAAATATAATATGTACCTACATATTTATGTATAAATACTAATTACAACAATTTATTTTATAATTATATACCTAGCTTTACAGAGGTTAGACTATTCTAGGTCTTAAATAAATTAGCAATTATTTTTCCATACTTTTTATAAAAACAACATAACGATAAACAGTAAGTATAAAGTAAAATAATAAAAAAAAAAAACAACGGGTTGTACCCCGGAGTGCCGGCAGAAGTGAAAACTCAACCGCTACCTAGGTTAAAATGTACGAGTACGATGTTGCATCTTACAAATTTTCGATTAGATCACGTGTCCTGACGCGAGTTTAACATTTTTTACCCATCCCAAGAAAAGTGTATAACGCCGATTAATAAGTTTTCACTTCAGAAAAAAGTACTATATTGTGTTATAGTCCTGTAAAGTAAATAAGTAATTATATTTCCTTGCTATTCCTACTCCAAGACATTACAAATATTGATCGTCATAAGGTAAAGCGCATAATGCTACGACATTTAAATGCCATTTTCAATTCGGGAGTCCTTTTGCCCGGGGCTTTGACCGGACTCGAACGAGGACGTCTAGACGAAACGCACTTGGCGCTGCAGAGGGCACGATTTCCAGACAGGCACAACACAAATATAAACTATACCTATGTCTTCAATTCGGTACTAAGGTGACTGCACTATGCCAACAAAGCGGTTGGCGACATTATCATATTAATAACGTAAAGCAAAAAAAAACTTTCTGTGCACACTATGGCGGTTGGCAAGATTATCATATTTATAACGTAAAGCAAAAAACTTTCAGTGCAGTTTAACGAGAATTGTGTAACAAAAAAGTATGAAATTCGGGCGGTAAATTAGTTTAGGTGGACGAAGGTGCGCAGAAAGCTAATATATTTTTTAAATTATGCTTTTAAAGACAAGAACACGAACTATCTCAGATTATTAACACACGCGATAGTACGTTTGATAGTTACAATTACGAGTATGTTACTTGTTGAAGTTTATCAATCTATCACATCATATATATTTTTTCGATCTAAGAAGCAAAAGGACCCTTTTAAGTTTAAACTTAAATAAATATATGAATTAATAAAGGCGTAAGTTTTTTTTTAATCAGGTAGGTTCTATCAACTTTAATTGTATACCTACACATTAATTTTTCTGCAAATAGGTGTAACTGAACTTTAATATTATAACTATCACAATATCTTTAAGAATGAAAACAAAGTTCCAATTTGACTGTGCTATGTATAAATTGTTAATTTAAAGAAAAATAGGGTGTGATCTACCCTTCTGCATTTTATATATCGTACCCTGCGTCTTATGGGCACACAAGTGGTACATTACCTTCTGCTTACTAAGTGGGATTTCCTTAAAAAATATTCGTTTATTTTAAATAGCAAAAAATGTGTCTTATTTTGAGTGTAATATATGAACCATTAAGATAAAGTACATTCAAAATATAAACTTATTGTTTATTTATTTTCAAAAAATTACACAAAAAAATTATATAAAAATAAGATTAATTTCCTAAAATAAAACGTAGATTATTTTGGGGAATTTTTATATTATCTTTCGTTAAAACCCTTGTAACTAACCCGTTAAAATCCTTGTAAATGTAAAAGTCTGACCGATTGTTGTAAAAATATATCTTATTTTTCTTATACAAGGGCCTATATTCTCCCGGTCAATATATTCAAATTACACAGAATATAACTACGGAGTGTTTACTGCCGACGAATATGGTGTCTGATCGAAGAGAAAATTACGCTACGGTTGTAGACTGTTTTATTATGAGCAAATAATGAAGTAATATCTTTATTGAAGTTAAGAAAAAAATTATTTAATAATAAATTGTTTAATTAAAATACAAGTCAAAGCTTTTCATTTGTTAGGATTATTTAATTTGTATTCAGACCTACCTACTGATCTGAAAATTTATTTTGGAGAGTAATTTTCTCGTCCCGTCTTCGGCAGCCGGGTAAAAATAGCCAACGTTGATATAACTAAAGTTAGAAATCAAAACAAGTAATACTTTACGCTGAAATGTAGCAAACGACAAGCCCGCCAAGGCCGCAACAGCTGATCGCAGGTCAACGACATTATTTTTATATAATCGAGTCAAAGAGATAATAATATAGAAGCAAATGGAACAAAATATTTCCTTAGATATCTAAGGGCGGTCTCATACTTTGATAAAGCTTAAATGGGGAGATTCGACACGATTATTACACTATTCGTTTTATTTGATTATTTGATATTTATTTGTTTAAACACATAACATTATGTAACTAATTTAGGACTACATTTATAATATGTAAATTGCTGCTAATTAAACCCAAATAAATAAAAGTTACATAAAACTGGATTAAAATTTACGATGCGGCGAAGATTCAGGATGAAAAAGTCATTGTAAATATTTAGAGAGGCCAAGCTATTTCATAAAGCCACTTCGGGGGCGAAGTTAAGAAATAATGAAGTTTACAACCTGAAGCTGAAGGGCAGGTGGGTATTGCTTCATCGCGGACGGGCCGCATTAATTGGAGGCTTTACGGGGGAGAGTGGGCTTTGTAAGGGTAGACGCACACGTATCTACAACTTTAAATATAGGTATCTATTTGTCGAATTTTAAACTAATTTTGTAAATCTTCATCGGAAATGAGTATTTAAAATGATGAAATATAAACAAAAAAATTATAATAGAAGTGTAGTAAGTTCTAACTATTACTATTAATTATTCAACTATCTTAGAATGAGGAAAAGAGATCCTTAATTTGCCTGTTTTACTACTTTTTTATTTACGAGTACCTATGCTTACTAATATGTATATGTAGGTTGTCGATATTTATTGGAACCTATCGAACGTAATAATATGCCTTTAAGCTGGTTTGAGTTCAAGATACATACAAAGCACCTCCCTTTAAAGATATAAAGGTATTCATTATCGCTGTCAATAAATTAAACATTTTATTATGTAAAGAACAGATAAAATTTATAGCTTTATAAACAACATAGCTATCTTTTAAATATCGTAAAATGCACTGAAAATAATTACGTAAAGGTATTTTTGCTTTATGTACCTAAGTACGTACGTACCTATTACGTAGCCAAAAAATAAACTTCCGAACGAGTAAAGTTTTTTTTGCAATATATCTATCTACACTTACACTATAAGTAAGTAAGCGTACATCAGTGTTAATTTAAAAGTTTTGTTTAATCATTATATCTGATAAGGGTTATGGTACCTACGCTTTGCGTATTTGAAAGTTCTAATACTATTTTAACCTACTTACATACCTACTTGCTTAATAAAATTAAAATTAGGTAGGTTAATATGCTAGGCTACCTAACCTAACCTACTTTTAATTAATGACTTGATAAATAGTTTACTAGACTTATCCAATAGAGTTTAAAAGGCTACTGCATTTTTTTTCATCATATTCTTTTTCTTTTAATTTTCCACTTTTCTAAGAGCAATCCTTTACCCTTTTGCTACGCGAGAAAATAATTTTCCGCTGAGTGTGTGGGGGAGTTTTTCACAGGGAACTCTAGCGTGTCTCTACCACTGATAAACCCTTTTTAGACGTACTTATAGAAGTACGTCTAAAAAGGTAAACATGTAACTTTTATTATATTTGATAAACTTTTTATTAATGTTTATATATCAAGACTTTTGTTGGAATTGTTTAGGGCAATTTAAAAGTTAAGACATAGAAATTAAAATGATTTCTATTTAATATAGTAAACGTTACATATTTTTTTACATGATATTTAAAATGCATGTCCCGTAAAAAAATTGCTGCATGGAGAATTTAATTATGGTATCATGTAACGCAGGTAGAGAATGCTGGTAGAGTTTACACATTTAAATTTTTTTGTATTTTATTTGATAGTAATATTTTTTATTTTATAATAAAAAGTGCCACCTCATTGATCTGATTTTATGAAAAAATAATTCGTATTCAACATTTAAAACATAGTGGTGGCAAAAGTTACAGGAATGAAGTCGCAGGAACAGCGCCGGAGTTCGATCTATTTGATACAGAACTGGAAATATCTAATATGGCTGCCAAACCCGACCTAATACCCCCGCGCGCGCCGCACCCCGACGCAGCCTAAAATATTATGCACCCAAAATCCATTGTCTGTTACCATGACAACGGCCCGCTCGATATCAAGCTTTCGCAGATGTATTATCAATTATGAAGCTATCTCGCTCACTCGCTTGTAAGCCAGATGCTGCGTTTACCGGGTATCATCTCCCGTTCCTCTCGCATCGATGGCTGCTTGCCAACATTGTACGGTTAGCAAACGCAATACATTCAGTACAATATCCGAATTGTATCTTGTAAGAAACTTTTGTCAAATAAGATTTTATATGGTACTATAATAATAAGATACACAAATAGGTTTTACGGAACTTTTGTTTCACCTTTTACTTACATATACAAATATTATTTGAAATCAAAACCCTTTTACAATTTTATGCTTCTCTTGTGACTTTTGTTTTGTTAAATTCTTATTTGGAAAATTAGATAAGTTGCCATGGAAAATACTTTCATGCTAAGGTATCTTCGGCTTAAGTTACAAAATATAATAATAAATAGGATAAACATTTTTTTTATAATAGTGAAAAATCCAACTTACCAACGAAATCTATTTAAAATTTTTAAATACTGAAGACTGGCTCAATTAAATTAACTGAAAATTTAAATATAAAATTTCAGTTATTCAATTTCGATATCTAGGACTCTTCATTACTATTTAGAAACACTAATTAAAACCACAGTGTAAAATCACTATTAATTCAACCCCACAACTCAAGGACAACTGCACAAATGGCACCAGAAACAAAATTAGAAAGCCACATTTTGTTATTGGTCCCAAAATGGTCTATATACCTACAAACTTTCTCCTTTTTGTTACAATTATTTTACTTCCTGGTCTCACCTAAGGATCTCTAACTTTCTCTGCGCAATGAACCCATTGTTTACCCTTTATGCTCTTGTTTCTTTACAAGCTTTTTATCTTTTTGTCCCAAATTATGGGGACGTTTTATGACGTTATTATTTTTTCTTCAGAAAAATGTTTTAAATCTCTGTGGCTAGTTACTTTGGAGGAATTAGTTATAATTTCTGATTTTTAAACATTTTTGTAACGTTACCTTTGAACATTTTTGATGAATAAATTAAATATTATGTATATTTTACCATATTAGTAGTTGAGTTTTTAATAACTTTTGAAAGACTTTCGAAACTCTACATTACGTATGTAAGTTGATATCTCCAGGAACGTTTAATCCTTCACAAATAAAAGTTTCTTGAAGGAGAAAAAAGTCGTAAACTTGTTTTCATAGTAAATCTTATTATCTGTGACCCTATAAATATTTGCTGACACTGTAGCGCTGAACGTTTCATATTTTTGGTAAAAATATATACTGGACAGTGTACAAAGAACGAAAAAAAAAATACCCAATGTAATATTTCGCATTTTAAAATATTTTTCTTTTTTCATTTTATAAATAGGTATTTATACCTAGGAATTTTCATAAGTGGCTCATTACTTTCTAAGTATTCTAGTTATCTACATAATACATAATACCTACTCATTTACGAAGTTTATGAGAGTGGCACAACGAGTCATTTCCATTACTTTTGGGTATAATGGAGTAAAAAAATCTGCTGATCGGATATAAAGGTTTTGTGTAAAGAGCTTATGGATAATAACCCACATTATGAAACTGTCAGTTACCAAGCACTTAACTTTACGCCGTTTATAAGCGTCGGTTCACACCGAGACGCAACGAAACATTTTTAAGATAGCGATTTAAAATTAAACCTTATTCAGTACGCAAGAAGATACACGTTTCATTGCAAGTTACAATTTCGAGCACCGGGCTGCGTAGTGCAACAGTGCTTTTGCATATATCTTATTGTAAAGTGAATAAAGATCAATTTTGAAACACTAACCTAACCTAAACCTAATCCTAATAATCTTGTTGGGTGGTTACCTTCCAAAGGTCATAACTATTCTCGTCCAGTACTAAATTCTAAACGGGGTCGTCTCATACATGTATTAGCTTAGTGAAAATGAAGCTCTATCTGATTGTTATAAAGATAAAAATCGTTATAAAGTTATAATGTACAGTTCAACTAGAGCTACTTTTATAATGTATAGGTACTTTAAAGATAAGTATATAAATAATTTTTTACTAAGTTCATAGCAAAATATTCTTAAAGTTATCTTAACATAGTTTCTATGTATTTCATACTTTAGAAAGTATTATATAAGTAACAAGTTCAGAAAATACTATTGAAGTGAAAATATTTTTTTAGAAGTAAATTCATGAAAGTAATTTTATGAAACAATGTTTTAATTTTTTTTCTTACAACATAATATGTTCTTTCAAAGCCATTCCATACAAACAATAATGTAGAGCAAGGCCAACGTTCCGATGTAGAGTCATATAAAGTAGCAAGAAGTTCAACGAACTTTAGATAGATGGCGGTAGCGTCAGATTAAAAAAAACTCTATCATTAATAAAATTTACTAATAAAAGTATAAAAACTATCGTAGGTATACTTTATCTAGACAGATTTCTTCAATTATGTTTTTGAGTTATACACTTGAAATCGACTCACACTTGTCATTTTACAATAATATACATACCTAGTAAGTACATTCCTGATTATAATTGTAACTATCTAACTACTACAGTTATTTATTAAGTTTTCATATCCTGTAATTATAACAATTTTTATTCTATTCAAATATTTGCTAGCATTACTCAAGCACGATTCTGTATCACCAGTTATTTTTCATTACCCTCCTGAAAAAAACTTGGGAATGAAAATGGTGCAGTAGCCTTTCGGTAAAAACTTTTTGCTGCCTTATCTAAATAAGCTACATAAGCTACATTTTCAGGGATAAAAATTCTCTATCTATTTTATTACTGTTAGTGTGTACCTACTCTATATTTTGAAAATAAATCAATTTCTTAAGATATCAGGAACAAAATCACAAAAAGTAGATTTTTTTATTAGTTTTATTAGAAAATTAACCAATAAATTACTTTTTTGGTGGACAAAAATATTTATTCTTACTTTGTAAGGACGTTGAAAGGCTTATAATCGTAAAAAGTTATCGGTTCAGTACAGGAAATGGCCGGGGCGCCAACCAAACATGTACAGTACACATACTTGTACTATAAAAACTGTGCCTATGTTGTTAAATTGAATAGTCTAGTGTACTTTTGATATTATGTCACTATAGCCACCGCAAGTAGGTAGGCATATACTCGTAGTATTTAGTTAGCACTGATGCCATGTAAAAATTTCATCACTGCATTTATTTCTTTTATGTAATTATTACTTTTGTAGTAATTGATTCATTAATTTATATAGCTCTTGTTAACAATAGAAAAATATATTTTAATACTTACTCATACTTACTTCTTTTCATAATCTCTAGTCTTAGTCTTGTATAACTTGCTTAAAAAATAGGATTGATAAAGCTATAACTATTAAGGGTCATCAATTGTGTGTATAAAGCCTTAGTTTAACCTCGCTGGTGATCCTAAATTTTTGCCGCATAGGCAAATAAATTTTGGTTATGGCACTTAAGTAGCCTTTCTATCGCTTTAACATTCTTACTTGTATTTATAGGGCATATAGTAATCTAAATGCGTCGTTAACACGCCAGTAAAAAACCTTTGTGTAAGCTTTTTTTTCGTATTTGATGCTTTTCACAATATTTGCGGAATAAATTACACAAGAGAATCTATGTAGTTAATTATTAACTATGTTTGTTTGGTTACCGAAATAAAATATAATTCGACGTATGAATGGAACTTCAAATAAAACATAATAGATTTTAAAAATATTTTATAATAATATGTCCCTTAAACATTCTTATACTTACAGCTGCCAAATATTTTTTAAATTTGTACTTAGGTCCTAATATTTTGCATGCTATCTACTACTATATGAACAGAAAAGAGGTTAAGTGAGTAAACCTAAATGTAGCATTTGTAAAGGTACGTAAGTGTAAGGTAGGTATACACCTACCATAATATTTGTATCATTAAAACTTTATATTATTATCTCCTACGATGCTAGATTTGCTTTATATTAGTTTTTTGATTCAGGTAATTACAAAGAAATGATACCAATAAGATAATATTTATTCGATACAAAATGTAGTATGTTATGTGTAACATAAGACAATATTAACAGGTAGTAAAACTCACTGTAGTAGACAAAATATATTTACGATATATAAAATCCTCTCAAATTATCGACTAATTAGCACAATTTATAACTCAGAGTAGCAATTAATTAACGTTACAATATACAATACATAAAAGAAGTAATGTTTGTAAAATATTATTACTGTAAAACGTATTTATTTGTCTAGAATCATCATCATCAACATTATGGATATCATTAACATATTCTACTTACTACACGAATTACTAGTCTAGATATTTTAAGCTTTTCTCATATATATAAAACATTTTCAAGTTTTAACATCACAGCTTAAAAAATACAGAGTAAATGTTTTATATTAATAATAATCTCTAGTAACATTTTACTTAGATATATACATTTTATAATAGCAAAAGTTATTTTTATAAAATAAATTGAACTAAGTATCAAGCAAATTATATTATCAGAAATATTAATTAACCTTATAAAATGTACCTTTAGAAGGATTTTAAAAAATTTTCACATCTTACCATATTTTAAAAATACCTTAACAGTTAAGAAACATAATTACAATATTTGAAACTGAATTGTAAACCTAAGCTTATCACAGGAAAAAAAGTATTGTTGGCAAGAAAAATCAAGAAGTTTTCTGGGATCTTCAAAGAAATTCTGGAATCTTCAAGGATCCTAAGGAGTCTTCATGAAGAACCGTGGCTAGTGTCATCTTCTGTTACGTATACTAAAGGTATACCGGAAAGAATGAGGCACTCAGGATACATTCAGTATACGTACAGAAGGCGACGCGTTATCTTCTCTTCTCTCTTCGTGCTGGATCTGGAAAGTTTATTTTATACATTAGTTTATTTCTATATAAGTTAAGTTACACTTATTCTAATTTAAAATAATGTAGTGAAATGTTATTTATAATACTTGTTTGCTATAAATTTATGAGTCTGTAAATTGGAATTTATCGTTTAAACTCAATTGCTTCGTTCAATATCTCAAAAGCTCACCAGTTGCTACACGCCTTGTCCCCAGTCCCCAGCTGCCTCCGAACACCGCCTATAAAATAAAACAAAACAATTTATACGACATCTTATTATTAAATCGAAAGGCTCTAGCATACAAAAGGGTACTTCGTAAACCCGCAAATTATTTACTCAAGTAAATAAATAGGAAACAATGATGGTATTGTATTTCTAAACCAATGAGACCACTCTGCACAGGATTGGTTTGCGAAAATTATATTTGCAAACGCAACCAGTAGCGAAATAACCACTGCCTCACTGTCCTTTGAGACTGCAACAATAGACCAACGAAGTATTGTCCCCGGCTATTGTTGCACGAGTATAAATTACAAAAGTGTCGTTTCGACCACTCGTAAAAAATAATAAAGAATTCTTTTCAACCCCACATTCTAAGGATAATTTACGACGGAATATCGCACCGGTTCGAAATTTAGATTTTTTAAATTGTACAAGTTTAAAAACATTGCGGCGTGCACGTGACTTACCGGTCGGTCAGCTGTTCGCTGTCAACACGCGAGCGAGCGGCGCGTGTTGTCGGTAGCGGCGTCGCAGGGCGTCTGTGGGTCTGTGGCGGCGTCGCGGCGCGGCTCCCGAACGTCGATCGATCGCGGCGCGCGCCGCCGTATAATCCCGATGCAAGATTTCATTACATACTCCATGATCGTTGTTATTTGCACCCCGTAATGTTTTTTGATAGTTTACTTAGGACTTTTCTACATCCTACTTGTTGGTTATGTTAAGCTAGTGGAGCTTTCTAAGCGACGAAATTAATTTCAATGTATGATTCTTTACGTGGGTACCTATATTACTTCATGATTGTTATTTGAGCCCCGTAATGTTTTTCGATAGTTAACCTAGGACTTTTCTACGTTTCGCTACTTGTACTTGTAAATACTTTTTCTATTTGGTTTCATTGAGCTTTGAGGAAATTCAAACCATATCAGGTATTTTTCTCATTACAAGTATCTCGCTTTTCATCTAAATTATGGGCACTCACTACCCATATACTTTAGACTAGTAAATTTTAGAAAGCTTTAATAAATTAAAGGGTAGCATCAACCTGATTCTTCTTCGACTTTTTTAGTGATTTCAGCTAAAGTAAATGAGATAAACTTATAAATGCCCAAGTGTATCTCGCGGAAAAAACATAAACCTGTATTGAAGAAAAATGACTCATAGAATGCATAACATTATAAGACATGTGCAATGTTTTATTATTTAACTAGCTTATGCGCGCGGCTCTGCCCGCTTAAATGCATTATCCCGCGGGAACACTACTTTTTCAGGATAAAAAATATCCTATGTCCTCTCCCGGGACCCAAAGTAGGTATGTATGTCAATACTAAATTTCATAAAAATCAGTTTAGCGGTTAAAGCGTGAAGAAGTAACAGACAGACAGACAGACATACTTTCGCATTTACAATATTAGTATAGACTAGATGTTTTGCCTGCGACTTCGTGCGCGCCAAAGTTTATTTCTCAGAAACTGTATATTTTTTCGCGATAAAAAGTAGTCTATGTACTTCCCCGTGGTCTACTCTATATTTGTACCAAATTTCATCAAAAACGGTCCAGTAGTTTCGGAGCCTCTTTTTTACTTTTCCTCTTTATTATATTAGGGTAGAAATATAGATAGGTACAACTGTTATTATTTAATACTTTATCATGTGATTAAATAAGTTGATTTAAATATTTTTTAAGTTAGCTAGAAACAAGGTGAATTTAACAATGAATATGTAGAGCATCACGTTATAGACTCAGTGTTTGTAAGATGTAAGTTATATTTGACATAAGCTTTTATTTAAGATTTTTGGAATTAAAATGATGTATTTACTATTTTTTACTAAGTACTAAAATACTGACTAGTATAAATAAATGAATGTGCAGATAAATATTTTAAACACAATATGCAAAATGATAAGACCAAAACGATTAACACTGCCCTAACATAAACCTTCTTGTTCGATGGTTAGTGAAAGATTAAATGCAGAATGGTTTTGGAGGGGTGGAGCCAAAGGGTGGGTCTGGCCCCCGGCGTGCCTGCAACAAAAAAAGAAAGATTTATTTGCGAGTGTTTTGCAATACACTCCGAATAGATAAGCTTTAGACTTATGTTTATTCGTTTTAAAATTCAATGTTGTAGTTTTAATATTTTGCTTATTTTTGTTTGTACAATATCTTCTTTAGTGCGGAAAGTAAAATGATAAGTAAATAAAAATAATAATTATTATTTATTTTTATTAAAAAAATAAATAAAATCTTTGATTTGTTTTACGACATAAATAATTGTAACTACTAAGTACTCTGCCGTGATAGAAATATAATAAGTAAATGTGATTTTCCATAACACTAAAAATTTCGAAATTCAAAAACATGACAAAAAGTTCTAATTCATTTTAAAATGTTAATACATGAAAGGCATAAGTTGCTTCGCAATTGGATTAAAAAGTGAAATATTAATTTTAACTGTGAAACTTTAAAGCAATCCGCTCCCTACGTTATTAACAAAATAATTTATGTTCCGTTAATTAGTAAAGAATGGGCATTATTTAATAAAGAAATTGTTAGACAAAATTGTTTTCAAAAATGAACAGGGTTAGTATCTAAAACAAAAGAAATATATCTAAACATTTAAACAAAATATATTTTGCCGTTTGTATTAACAATCTCTGTGGCTCAGTGGTTGAGCGTGTTGGTGCTCAATCCGGGGGTCACGAGTTCAAATGCCGCCGAAATCAAAAAAAAATACCGTGTTCCTTGGTCGTGGATATGTATATTATATTATATTGTGTGTAATAAAAATCTTAAATATGTGTATTATAAAACATAAAAGTATTAAATATATTTAAGTTGTCAGACGAGATCAGATTGAAGTGGTGTAAATTACTTATTGATATACGTTTATATAAGGTATCTATAACTTTTTAACGTAAGTATTTCTATGTAAGTAGTATAGTACTGAATTATAGTTACAAGCACTTACATTAATAATATGAACACAATGTAGAAGACAAAAGATTTCCACATTATTTAATTGTCCTTCACAATAAATAAATTTAATGATATGTAAACTCACTTTTAATAATAATTTTATTTTCAATTAAACACTTCCCTAAGATTTTCATTAGGTACGGAATGTTCTTAAATAAATTCACAATTTGAATAAGCATCTACGTAACTACGTTAAGTATGCATTCTAAAGTTTTTGAGAGAGATTATTTCGTCTAGACTTAAAAGGATTTTAAAGGAAGGGAAGTTTTACCCGGTATAAAAAACAAGGCAGCAGTCTGCATATTTTTTACAGTTTTTGTTCATTGATATTCTGAGTTTTATAAAATTCATTTAATTTAAAGTCAATTAATATCACAATTGAGTTAATGTCGTTAATTCTTCTTTTTATTCGTCGTTAATGTCTTTTTTATATTATGTAAGATTTTTTTATAAATTAAGTATGTACTATCTATTGTACTTAGATAATTTTGTGGTATATTGGATCAACCATATCATAATATTATTATATGTGAATATTTAGGAAATGAATCCATTGCATTATAATTAAAAAAAAAAATATGAAATTACTCTAAAAATAGAATCTAATTGAATAAAGTTTAAAAATGAATATTTAACGCAGATTAATCATAATTATGCATGAACACATAAGCAATTAATAGTAAAATTAGTAAAATAAAAGCTTACTAATTAGTGTTTACTTAAGGTACGTGTACATTTAATTACATGTTCTCACATTGTTACGTCATATTATTAAACAAAAACATTTACACAAACGATTTTGCATATGAAATGTTTGTGTCTGCTGAATGAGGGTGGCTTATTTGGCGAATATATTTGACTGTGGTAAGGCCATAAAACTCTTCGGGTTTACAGAAAAACAGCGTAAAGTACCGGATGGCCAAGAGGGGATTTGGTGTTATTAAGATCAGGAACGTCCTTTTGATTGCTCTGTTACTCTATGTCATTGCTCCTTATTAGGTAGGCACTCAAGAAAAGTCATGCCTCGGTCGCACCTGCATTCTCTTGAGTTCAATTGGTCTGGTGCCAAAAGCTAAGTGTCATTCCTACTACCACGGCGGTCTACCGAATCTATACATCTACATTCTATACAGATAAATAAAATTGAAGTGTCTGTTTGCAATTTCAAATGAACAGCTTTTCACTTAGAGCATATGAAAGAATATTCGGTACTTACAATAAAATATATATTTTTTTTAATTTTTGTATGTGCGTCTGCCTGTATGTCGATCTATCTGTCTATTTGTTCCGGCTTATCTTCGAAACGGCTGGACTGATTTTCACGGGACTTTCACTGGCAGATAGCTGATGTTATAAGGTCTAACATAGGCTACTTTTATTTTAGGTTTCATCTATATAAAAAATAGGGTTCCGTTTCCGTTAGTTCTATGCAAATGAAGTTGCGGGCATCAGCTAGTCTATAATAATTATCATAGTCATTTAATTGATTTTTGTAAGTTACTTTAAGAGTTACAAGTTTCTTCTACCCTTTGACTCAACCTACTCTTTTTATTAGGTAGGTACAAGGAGTCAACTATTTACAATACGCAAAATTAAATTTAAATTGCTATCAACTGACGTTTGTTACTAAGCAAAAATATATTTTTTTGTCTACAAAAAGCTAAAACTAGCACCTGTAATCTGCAGAATGTCTGATAATAATATTCTTGATAAACAATTTTAATACTATAAACTTTTAATATTTAACTACTAGCTGATGCCCTCATAAGTAGCCTATGTCCTTTCCCGTGGTTTGCTTTATATCTGTGCCAAATTTCATGATAATCGGTTTAGTATTTTTACGTGAAAATTAAATAAAGTATACCACGGGAACCGTACGCTTCCTCTGGATAAAAAGTAGCCTATGTCCTTTTTCAGGCTCTAGGTTATCTGTGTACCAAATTTCATTTAAATCGGTTCAGTAGGTTTGGCGTAAAAGACGGACAAACATACACACTTTCCCAGCTATAATATTAGTATTATAACTGGGAAATAATATGTTGCCCGCGATTTCGTGCGCGCAAAAGGATAACTCGCATGAACCGTACATTTTGCCGTGATAAAAAGTTGCTTAACGAATTAACACTATGCAATAAGTGTTACATAGAGTTTATGTAAATTCTTAAAATAATTTCTGTAAGATAGAAATTCATATTATATTCTTATAAGAAATAATCTTAGGTAATTTTTGGTGTTAGGTTGATTTAGATTGGTAGGTTTATCTACCTTGTTAAAATTATTGTTTGAATGGATTTAATGACATTGTTCACGCCATCCAGATTTAAATATATGGGATGTTTTATTTGAATATAATAATTAAATAAACATCTTTATACTCGTATGTAAAATTCTCATGTCAGTGATTGGTAGAGAAATCCTCCGAAACTTGGCAGGTGTATTCGATAGGAATGATAACAGGTTGTAAGTTATTTTACATATCCGTTAGTGATCCTTATCATTAAAAAAAATCTTAAAAAAGGCTTTACATCCGTTGATGGATGATTTATACAGTATTCTCCGAGAGAAGTAACCACTCTTGAAATACTATAGTGCCTGGGACAGTTGGTTTTTAAATGTCGTATGGTTGCCCAAGCACATACGGCATTCCCACAACTAAAGCTGCGCGTCCACTGCACCGGAATCGGAGCGGACGGAGCGGATGGAGCGTCGGCATTTACAAAATGCCGATGGGGTGCGTCCACTGCATCCGGATTCAGCATCGGCAATTTAGTTATTTCTAGTCAGTCAGCCTGAACGTGCATTTGCATTATGGAGGATAGTGACGAGGATATTGTTGTAATTAGCTGTATTTTATCAGAAGAGGAAAAGAGAAACAAGAGGAAACGAAAGATATGGGTTCATAAATCATAATATAAATTCAAAAAGATTAATTTTTGGAGAATTTCATACATTATATTCTGATTTATTAGATGAAAATAGATTTTTTGGGTACATTCATATGACTCGAAAAAAGTTTTTTGAACTTCACTATATTCTACAATTTTTATTTATTATTTGCCCAATTTCATCCCAAATATCGTCTCTCCTCAGTTGGTTATGATAATGTTGATGTTTTAGATTGTAAAGTTCATCATATTTTTCCACTAAAGTAATTAAAATATCGTCATTCATCGTGAATAAGTATTTATGTATAGCCGTCGCGTCGTCGCAAACACGTCTGAACTTGAAACGTTCGGTATCCGAATGACGGGTTCACTGCCGGTGACGTCATCGGCAAAAATACCGGTCGCAGGCGCAGAAATGCCGGTCCAGTGGACGCAGTACCATAGAAATCCATACAAAGCAACAAATCCGTCCGCTCCGTCCGCTCCGATTCCGATGCAGTGGACGCGCAGCTTAAGTCAGCCTAGTCAAGAGGAATGAACTGGTCAATACATCTGGGGCGAACCATGTGCGGGTTTCCTCACGATGTTTTCCTTTACCGTTAGAGCATCCGTATAATGTACTTGAGACCTGAAAAAGTCTCATTGGTATACGCCACAACCTGGGATTTGAACCTGCACTCTCTAAACTCTAAACTCTCTAAACACTAAAACTCTAAACTAAACGGTCTACCTACTAGGCCACGGAGCTCTTTATTATTATTTTTATCTTTATTATTCATATCCCTATTATAATTATTTTTATTTATCATTAAGGGGTATGTAAAATACATAATTATGGCTGACCCAATATATTTATTTTCTCATTTTAATTATTTTATGATTTGTAATTAAAACTTGGTAGAATAACCCCTCAATTTTTACTTTTCTAACATTGTTGAATAACTATAATACTAATTGTTGGCGACTGGCTGGATAGCCATAAGTTTTTATACAAATTTACTTTTTAATGTTTTTTGACACTTATTTTTATATGACATTTTGTTTTTGACATTATTGCTATAGGTTTTCGTTCCGAACTGAATACAGTTGCTGCTATCTTGGTTTACTCTTTAATTTGTAGTGTAGTGCATAGTTATCATAGTTTTCTCATGTTAGCTTTCATTCCCATATTTAGTCGCTAACACTAATACTAAATAAAACAATCTTCTACCCTCAGTGGTTGATAACTGTTTTACACATCACCTGTGAATTTTATGGTTGTAGGGAAGATGTAGGTTTTAGGTAGTAGGTGTAAATGTAGGTAATAGGTGTATGTTGTAGGTGTAGGTAGTAGATGTAGGAGTGAATTGTAGGTGTAGTTGTTAGTGTAAAAAGTGCACCAGCTAGGTGTATGTAGGGAGTAATTTATTTATTTCAGTTCATAGGTATGATAGAACAACGTCTGTTTGGTACAGCTAGTAATACCTACCTATGGATTTCTATGTTTCAGTATTTGTCTGTCAAGTCACTTTTCAACGTATCAGACTAGGACAATAACATCGACTAGAGTATCCGTTAAATGTAAGGACATTAAGTATAAAAAATGTAAAGTTGTTAATATTAGTACCTAACAATAGTAAATTGTTAGCTTTTTACCACAAATATAGACACACGATATACTACGTCATTAATATTTATTAAAGAACATTATTAGTTTTAAAAATATATTTGATAAAAATGTTTATATGTAACACCTGAAAATTATATTCTTTCTTTATATTTCTTTCAAAATTTGACGTGTATGATGTATTTAAATGAACACATGATCTCCACGTTCCTAATGCTTGTATCATTATCAGTCAATGATATTTAAAACTAAGGATCTAACATTTGACATAGGTACAAGAAAAAGTTACGCCATCTTGGTTTTAGGAGATTTTGTCAATTTGCGGACGGTTTAATCACCGCGGAAATCAAATGTCAAAGCTCGACAAACAACCCCTAAATGTAAGACAGTTTTAATGTAGATATTTTATACCTACACGTGCTTCGTCTATAATATTATATAGGTATACAACCTCCGTGGTCTAGTGGTTCGAGCATTGGCTCTCGACTCGGAGGTCGTGGGTTCGATTCCCGCATTAAAACAACAAAAATTGTTGTTTCCAAGTTTGGTTAGGATCAGGTGATGCAGGCTGATCACCTGATTGTCTGACAAGAGAGATGATCCATGCGTCGGATGGGCATGTAAAAAGTCGGTCCTGCGCCTGATCTCTCACCAGTCTTGTCGGTTATCCGTCCCACTGGATTACGAGAGTAAAAGAAGAGATAGTGCTCTTGTGTACTGCGCACACACTTGGGCCCTATAAAATTACTGTTATCAGTACATTATGGATAAGACATAACCTATTTTAATAACAAGTATACCCATATATTACGTGCATACGCAGTGTGGTAAATCACTGCACATTTTAAGATATCCTTTGATCTCGCCTGCGCGTGCGCACATAAATCCGGCTTACTTTACTGGATCAATTCCGCAAACGGTTGTTATGAGTCGATTATTCAAATAACTCTATCAAGAAACAATTGTTTATGGGTATTAGGTGGGCTGAAGGTATATTTATGTTTCTCTTGAATTAAGCCGCGTTCGATAGACGAAAATAGTAGTAAATATGTAGTTGAAAAGTTTAAATTTTGGGGTTTGCTTGGTAACTACATAACTACGCCTAGCTCTACCTTAACGCCTGAGATTCTTATTGGACGTTTAGAATATTTCATTTATATTATAACCAAATTGGTTAATATTGAACAACAAAACAAATTATTATTTATATCGCAACAGTCACAGGGAAAGCAGAAGTAGAAGCATAAATTACAAGTGACCAGAATAATAATAATAATAATTAATTAACCTAGATTATGGTAGGTGGGAACTGTAAAAATATAATATACTTATTTGAGAGAGGTTAGGCAAGACTATATTATAATTAGATTTAGTATAAAATGTTGAGATTGTAGAGTTAGTAGCGATAGAATTGCATAAATATAAAGTAAGTAGGTAAACAATGGCATTGTTTAGTGAATTAAATTAATTTATTAACTGATGTTGCCCGCGACTTCATGCGCGCAAAACGAAATCTCGAGAGAACCTTATATTTTGCCGCAATAAAAAGTAGCCTATGTCCTACCCCGTATACTCTATATTTGTGCCAAATTTAATCAAAATTGGTCTAGCAGATTCAGAGCCTATTCAATGCAAACAAACAAGCCAACGTTTCCTCTTTATTATATTATACCTATTAGTATCAATATTTATAAACTAAGGCATTCAAATAAAAAAAAAATGGAATAAATATTTTACCACCTAATAAAAACATTATCTTAAATAAATAATAAGTATTATATTTAATTAGGTAAGAATTAAATTAATCTTAATAAAGTAAATAATACTAACTCACCTGGCACTTGGCAGTTAACACTTCAAACGCACAATGTAAAATAATTTACAGTTTATAATTTATTCAAATATTTTTAATTAACAAAATAGCTGTAATTTAACGCGTAACAACAGAAATTAATAAAACTTGTGTGACATTTAGGCCTAAACGGAGAAGGCGGCGGCAACCTACCGACGGCAGCCATCTTGTGGCGCTACTGTCGCGCCGCAGCGAGCGCTTATTGGCCGAGTGACGTCACCGCCGCCATGACGATCCTCCATTGCTATCAAATATGCAATATTATAAGCGATCTACATTATTCAAATCTAACACTTATACCGTTAACAATAAGGTCTAAGCCTTTAGTGAACGTAAGTTGGTATACGGAGTATGCATCTGTGCTCTTCAGTCCGCATTCCAACACTGGCTTATCGTTTGAGAACCTTTTAGGATGCACCCTAACCGGGCAACGGGGAACGTTTAAATTTTAAAGTGATAGACGACGACGTGTCAAGTGATAATAATAGCCTACGGAATCTACGGAGCATGATCTAAAATAATTTAGACGGATGGTTATAAATCTGTATATTTTTAACTTTAAATCTCACTAACTGTTGTTATTGAAACTAATAGGAATTTATATTTACACAAAACTAATATAATAAAAAAGAAAAGTTTGTTTGCATTGAATAGGCTCCGAAACGACTGAACCGATTTTGATGAAATTTGGCTCAGATTTAGAGGAGACCACTGGGAAGGACATAGGGTACTTTTTATCGTGCAAAAATTTACGGTTTCTGCGAAATTAACTTTTGTGTGCACGTAATCGCGGGTAACATCTAGTCTTAAAATAAATTTAATTTCTACCAAGAACCTACAATCAATAGCATAATATGGTTGACTGGTAGAAAATGCTTTATGGCATCCGCCATTGTACATTGTGCAGAAAGTATTAATAAATAGATATATAAGTAAATAAATTATATGTACCTTATTTATGTTGTTTTATTATTTTTACCTCTACATTATTTTACTAAAAATAAACGAGCTATTTTTATACCCACTTAGTTTCACTGTCATAACTACATAATATTTCTGCAGGTAGTAGATACTCTTAGTATCGACAATATTTTTCTAATAAAAAAATAAGAAATTAGGTTTGTTAAAAAAATAGCTGATAATGTTGTTTTTAGATAAGGTAGATCACCTAGTTGGTTTTAGAGCTGTAGGTACATATATGAGAAACAAAGATTTAAGAATTAATAATACTAGAAACTAGAAAGATACATTATTGTTTTTAGGATATTATGTTTCATCAACATAAATTTATCCAACCTATTATATTTTTCTATTAAGTAAGAAATGCCATGCATGTTGCAACCCTCCAGTAGAATTTTGAAGGAAGGCCATAATATAAAATGTTATCTTCAAAACATTCAACATTCCCTTTAATCATGCTATCTCTGAAAATCGGTAGATATGAAAATAAAGGCTAGTAAATATGCAAGGTACATTAATAGTTCAATGAAATAAATGAAATGATAAAGCTTAATCGCGCTATAATTCGTTCTTCCGCACGCAACACGTCAACTTTTATTATTTATTTCGATCAAAATTACTCGTACCAGCTACACTAATGAAGTTCTGTCATATTTCTATTTCAAATAATTAAAGACCACCGTGGGCCTTAACAACTGTATCTGGCTTTGTGGAGCCGACAATCTTTTCCTTCTCCCTACAATTTATTTGAAAAATTGGTAAAGGTACGCCTGAGGGGATACGCATCTGTTTTTTATTTATGTGATTAGAAGGAGTCTTTCGATATTTTTTTTGTAATGAATTATGATTGTAATCCGCAGGTAGAATAGGTTACACATACCTAGTTTGATTAATGGCTTTATATTGGTCAGGTACCTAAGAGTTCTAGTAGGTACCTGTACCTACCTACTGGTAAAATTATAATAGCTATGTACAACTTAACTCTATAATGTAGTACACGTAATCTGTAGTAGTAGTAGTAGTACACGTAAAATGTACACATAATCTAAGGGACAGTTACCTTAGTTATATGACCGAGAACAAAGTTCGATAGAATTTATTTAACATGACTAAGAAATTAAAATAAACTTTATGCATTATGTAAGGATCTTTTATTTACTTTTAATTCATCATTCCATTGACCTCGTCAACACAACCATATGGAAAGTAAAACGTAAAATGGTAGCACCTACATTCTCTCGCGTATAAAGTTTTTTGAGTTCATTGCACTCTCTATTTTTGTTCATCTTAATTCGATGGTATAAGACTGAGAATGCTGTATCTATGTGGGCGATCACCACAGATACCTATAGTATATGAGTGGATGCCGCAATGTGCTTTGCGTAGGCAAATTTGAAGTAGGTACGATTAACATTGGTATTGTGTAAAGTTAGTGAATGTTTACGATGATTTATTCCTGTATTATAACTTAGTTTTTTTCGTAAATGTATAATACATGAATACCTTCGTGATAATTCGCTTTTAGCTCTTGTTATTTAAGCTCTTATAATACAGCACTGTGTTCTCAGACGCGTCAGCTATAACTAAAACCTTAACAAAGCTTCAGTTATGGCGCGTCGTGTTCTAAAATAACTCACAGTTGTGACTACGGTGTCTCCCCAAATATGTCTGTGTCACAGATGCAGATAGTGACGTATGTCATGACCTTGGCCTAACGGATGACGAATTCTGTCCTTGCGGGGTCGACGGTCGGATAAATGCGGGCTTCACTTGACACTGATACGGTTTGTTTGCAATTCGTAGATAGCATAGTAAGATCTAAATGGAACGTTTTATGTTTATAACAGAAGCATTTTCGTGCGTGATTTTTTTTTAAAGAGACATTGGCCCGGATCGTTTTTGTACGATCAAAGTAGCAATTTTTAGTGATTTTTCATTTATAACTGCAACGGTCCGGGAACACGATTGGTGGAAAAACCTTTTTCGTTGCTAGATTAAACTTAACCTGAAATTAGACGTGGGTATATTATAGTAGATACATATTTAATAGTGTACCAACCTATTTTTGTTTTTTAATAGCACAATTATTAATATCTTCTTCTTTACTTCATTTTAACACTTGTTTGTTTCTAATTATTGGACGTCAACTCAACCTATTATTCTTTTATTAAATATTTTATTATTATTGGAAACAATAAATTGTATACAATGTATTTACGTGTATTACACTATAAAATCAAAATGTACTAAATAATTTACAGACTTCTAGGTCTATATATAATTTTGTTCAATATTATGAATAATAAAAGTAACGTTATTGCACATAATAAACTAATCTTTGCAATATCCTATGAACTGTTGTTTTGTAATAGGTAAATGGCACATTGACTCATAAATTGTATACTATATTCAATTACCAGATGGAAATACATACAATTTATTATTTAGGTTGTACCTAAACAGTTATGTGCCTAAGTGTATAAGTGTCTTGTGCGTTATGAGCTGTCTCTACGTGTAATATTAATAAGTACAGACAACTCATAAAGATGAATGTGCCTTTTTTAATTGCTTGGACATAGTTATACTACCTACAACTGTAACTTTTTCATGTTAGTTATATTGAGTATCAATTTAATTTACTTAAATTGTCTTACATCAAATATGATAGTAATGAAGTTATAGCGATTTCTATCTTTTCTCTGAGCTCATCTCTTTGAACTCTATTTTCTATGAATATGTAGGTAACTATAAAACACATGTGTACTCTATATTTAAAAACTAGCTTCAGCTCGCGTCTTCATCAGCGTAAATATAGTGTCCCACAGGAACACTGTATTTTTTCAGGACAAAATGTAGCCTGGGGTAATCGAGAGCATAAACTACTATCATATTCAATTTCGTCAACATCAGTTCAGTAGTTTTTGCGTGATAGAGTAACAAACATCCATCCATCCATCTTCATAAACATTTATATTTATCATAGTAGTAAGATTTATGATATTTCAGTAGATATTTGAGCAAAAATATCCTTTTAATACTAAACAGAGTTTCATCCCGAGTGTTTAATGTCTAATCCCTTTCAGACTTGTTTTTTCCGCCCAATAAAATGCGTACTGCCGGGATGTTTTGTATTTCCTCTCTCTTCGTACAATCTCTTAAATTGAATCCAGAATGTACGAAGCGGCCATGAAATAAACTTATTAAACATCTACTACAGCTTTTCATAATGACATTTATATTAAGTAAACTTACCTAATATAGACTACTGCAAAATATTTTTTGTTATAACTTTGAACCAAAAAGGACTTTTATTCTAAACTAGCCCTAGATTCATACGAGTGCTATGCGTTATACAATTCAACCCTTATTCTTAATTCACTCCATCTATTGCTGAAAAATGCATGAAAATCCGTTGAGTAGTTTAAAACATCTAAGCGAACAGAATATGTCGTAAGCAATTTCATTTTATACTATGTAAAGATTTAATTATAACATAATATTACGTTTAAAACTAAATTTTTAGGTATAATTATACATAATAATATTATAAGCAGACAATTTATGGACACAACCTACGTATGTAATTAATATATTATGTACCTACCTACTATGTATGATATAGTGAGCGCTTTAAGTTATTAAGTGACATAATGTCTCATTGTTTTATAATAAAGCAGCATTCCGTGTTAATAAACTGCACCCACTTTAAACAGGTATTTGACCGACTTCCTAAAGAATATTATGAATTTATTTCAATATGAACGGACGCGCTATATTGGCACGATTACTTGAGTTTGAAGATGGATGCAAGTATAATGTAGCTGCACAATGCACGAATTACGATTGTTAAAGTCATATATAGCTTGTTACCATCTGTATACTGTGTACTTTAATATGATTTAGTCGAAATTGACGATATAGTTTAAGAACTATATCGTCATTGTTTTAGACTGCTGCCTCGAATTTCGCGGTGAGAAGTGTGGCGGCGGGAAGTTACAGCAATGGTCATAGTCTCCGTTTGTCAGAAATGCATTCCGTGGTAGGTAAATACAAATTTATAGACAGCAATAGACAATAGGCAATCGGACAATTTTTTTTATTGCATAAATGAATAGTACTCTTAAATATGAGTAACTTCTCAGAAGAAAGCGCATATCAAAAGTCAATATTTTCAAAGGTACAGCGATTTGTATAAAAAAATTCGCGAGCCTCCTAAAAACGCTCCATACTAAAGTCGACCTACAAATGACGTCACTTGTAGGTTATAGTATATGAAGTAGTATAATATGAAGTATATGGCCGCAGGAATATATTTGTAAATATCTCTGATATTTGTGCGTTTAAGTTCATACTTACCATAATGAATGTTTTTGTATATGATGTGAGTAAACTAATGATGTAGGTTTTGTTTACCAATTTCGCGAAAAAAAAAATAATTGTTGGTATAAAGACTCGCTATTTATACACTAATTTTGTATACAAATCGCTGTACCTTTGAAAATATTGCCTTTTGATATACGGTTTCTTCTGAGAAGTTACTCATATTTAAGAGTACTATTCATTTATGCAATAAAAAAAAAATCAGTCCGCTTGCCTATCCTAGGTGGTCTTAGGCCGCTGCCTCGAATTTCGCGGTGAGCGCTGTCCCTGAAGTGACAGCAGCGGCGACTTGCGCAGGCGGGCGCCATAGTCACCGCTTTAGGGCGCGAGCACACGATGCGTTGCGGTGCCGCGCCACAGTCGGCTTGCCATACAAATTGCTGCTAGCGATGTCGGTCTCTACAAAAATTGCATGTCGTTTGTAATACGTTGCGGCGCCGCAACGCACCCTATGCTCGCACCCTAAAGGGGTGACTATGGCGCCCGCCTGCGCACGCTGCCGCTGCTGTCACTTTGCGCCCCCTTGCCGCTCACCGCGAAGTTCGAGACAGCGGCCTAAGACCACCTAGGATTGTCTATTGCTGTCTATAAATTTGTATCTACCTATTTTAGATGAATTGGCGATAGAAATGTAGAGAAAATTCTAAAAATAACTTATCTGGGCCTACATATATGAAGTTATTTAAATATTTGACTTTTAACGGCAATTAATATATTATCTTTGCATAGATACATAGATTGTTTTCAATTTACGCTTATTTACAACTAGATGTTGCGCACGACTTCATGCGCGCAAAAGGAAATCTCGAGGGAACCGCAGATTTTGGATTTCATTAATATTATAGATATAATTAAAAATTAGGATAATAGATATAATTAAAAAGAAATCAATTATTTTAATGATTGTTAAAACGCCATGTATTTTAGTGCATGGGTTGCAATCTTCAGTAAAGCATTTTGTAATAGACGACATTTTTCGTTTTATTATCAGGCGCAAGAATAAATAACGCAGATGGTCTTTGTAGATTGTAGATTCAGACCACAAACTTTCAAGGATTGGCCTTGTGACTTATTAATGGTCATGGCGAATGCAAGACGGATCGGAAATTGAAGTCGTTTGAACTCAAACGGCATATCGGTATTCGGTAGGGATCATCGGGATCTTCGGAATGAGAACTTCCTCACCTTCGAATTTTCCTTTGAGTATCGTCGCGTAAATCACATTATTTGTAAATCCCTAAATCCCCTATTTACTAAATCCCCAAACATATTTTCTGCGATAAATAGTAGCCTATGCTCTTCCTCGTAGTGTACTCTATGTCTTTGCCAATTTTCATTATGATTGGTTAAGTAGTTTTACGTAAAAGCGTAAATACAGTTGTCCACAGGAACCGTACATTTCCCGCGATAAAAAGTAGCCTATGTCCTTCCCAGTGGTCTACGTTTATATCTGTGCCAAATTTCATGATGGTCGGTTAAGTAGTTTTTACGTAAAAGCGTAAATACAGTATTTCACGGGAACCGTACATTTTCTGCAATAAAAAGTAGCCCTTGTCCTTTCCCGTGCTCTACTTTATATCTGAGCAAAATTTCATGATGATCGGTTAAGTAGTTTTCACGTAAAAGCGTAAATACAATATTCCACGGGAACCGTACATTTTCCCGCGATAAATAGTATCCTATGTCCTTTTCCTGGTTTTAAGCTACCTCCCTACCAATTTTCAGCCAAATCGGTTCAGCCGTTCTTGAGTTATAAATAGTGTAACTAACACGACTTTCTTTTATATATATATAGATATTAGTATATATATATATAAGGTTTGGTAAAATCAATTACGAATACTTCGGGCACATGATCTACTGCTGTAAAGACGTTTAGGCAGAAAAAAAATTGTCATACTCGAAAAAAAAAAGTTTTGCGGCAAGTCACCCATACATGAGATGATTTTTTAGTTTGAGTATGACAATTATTTTTCTGCCCAAACGTCTTTACATAAGCAGTAGATCATGTGCCCGAAGTATTCGTAATTGATTTTACCAAACCCTTTAAAGTACCTATAGAAGAATAGATAAGCGAGCCGCCCATGCTTCGCATGGGGTCAATGTATTAAACGTATCAACTATCTTCTTGAATCACTATATATATTGCTGAAAACTGCATTAAAGCCTGCAATAAATATCTAAGCGAACAGACAGCGGAAGCGTCTTCATTAAAATATACTATGTAAAAAATTTGCATTTAAATCAGGTGCCTCAAGACCAGTTGATATTCTGGCCCCATATTCAAAAGTAGGAAATAGATATTAATAAGTCTCGCCAGTGTTACGTGGACAGTAGACACATCCCACATTGAAAGCAAACAAAAAAACTTTAGTTGAAATATTTACGTGTTAATAATATAAATATCCCAGTTTAATCTGTGATAATGTCAGTATCAGCGGCGTAAGATGGGAGAGATAAGTTTAACCGACGACGAAATGTACATAAACTTAGCGATATTTATATTTCCAATACAAATATAATTTATTGAAGTTTCGACTAATAATTATAAGATATTTATCCCCTAAACTATGGGATTATTTCTAATACATCGACTCTCTCCGTAAATATCCTAACGCTTATAAACCCGTTATCGTGCGGCCGCTACTTAGAGTTTTTTCATATAATGTTTTTCTACCTATATGAAAAGTATTTTAAAAAATTATCATGTTTACCAGGCGTAAACTTTCTTGATTTCGAGTATTTATAATATATTTACTTTAGAATAAGATTTAAACTTTGCGTGGAATAGTTTGTAAATTATCTTTATTAGCAACGATTAGAGTTCAACTACTTTAAATCACTTTAAATTATTCTACTTTAGTGTTAAGTATTTAATTATATCTACAATTCGCTTAATTAAACGATATACGACATTAGGTAGTAATAATTAAGGAACACAAATAAAGAGCCGTTAAAATGTCTCTTGACCAAATAAAGAAGGTTCTAATTAACAATTAAAAGGCGTTTATTTAAATTTAAACGAGTTTCAGAATATACACGCGACAAAATACATTTAAAACGTTTTAAGATTGTCAAAAAATTTCAATCGCAAATTGGATTCCGGATTTTTCCTTTCTTTCGTTCGCGATTTGGGTATTGAGTTTTTCACTGTCGGGGCTCATTCTCATGAGCTTGAGAATTGTAGTTAGCTTCTATATTCTGCGTATGATAGTCACGAGGAAGGAAGTTTGGTCAATTACGAACATCATTAGCATACATTTCGCATCAATTCGGTGCCCCTTTATGGCACTTTGAATTGCTTTTATTGGACCAATAAAAATAAATGAGAAATATAGTTCATTTATTCATAAGAATATATTGAGAAAACTAACAGGAATTATATCGTAGGTATAAATTGTGTTTTTATAAAGTGCCGGCCAGGTGATGGCCTCCTTGATGACACTTACGTAGTCATTCTCATCATTATTGGCTATTGAATCTGTCATTAAACTAATGTGTTATACATTATGCTGTGATAAATATTAGGTATGTTTCGTTATTTCTTATGTGTGATATTGATGTCGAATTTATTTAAGAACTAGCTGACACCGGCAACTTCGTTTGCGTGGAACTAATGGAAACGGAAAACATTTTTAAACGTAATCCTTCTACTACTACTTTGTGAGGAAGGATGTTTGTAACTCTTTCATACAAAAACTACTGAACAAATTTTGATCAAAAACAAGTATGGTAGTAGTTAAGGCTCTAGGTTAATTTACGTTTCTTTTTAACTTGACAAAGTTCCATGGAATACTTCATATATGTAAACGAAGCCGCGGGCAAAAGCTAGTCATAAGATAAAAGTAGCATGTTACTCCGTCTAACTAACACATGCTATCTGCCAGTGAAAATCCGGTCAAAATCACTCCAGCCATTTCAAAAATTAGCCGGAACAAACAGAGAGACAGACAGACAAAAAAAAAATTAATTTGATTTTTTGGTGGTATCATAATTATGCATTTAATTTGAAATTACACACAGACAATTAGATTTTATTTATTTGTATTATTTGTATAGATATGCAAAACAGGTCTTTTAGTTTGCATATCTTAACAACTTTTTTGAGAAAGAAATGTTTGCACATTTTTCGTTTTTATTAAAGAAGAAATGGTTTTGAAGATTTTTATATAGCACAGGCAAGCAGTTGAAGCGGTAGTTTAGATGTTCCTTTTTATTTAATTTGGAAAATCATAAACTACTAGAAGATGTTAAATGACACTAACATTTTGAAATATAATATTTCTCCTGCCACAGACAAAACATTTTTTTTTCTTTTACACTTGACTAGAAAGATATAATAGCATCTAGCGCTCTTACTTACATAATAATACTGCAAATTTTAAACGGTACATAATTATTAATCTGAAGTGGTGATACTTTAAAAAGCAACTGAGTTATATGTAAAGCGATTTACAAAATTAATAGGAGCAATTTTAGGAACATAAAACATACGACTAAATGATATGTAGGTATAAAATATATTTATCATATGCTATTTAGGCGGAAAATACTTTGCGTTTTATTTATGTTTATGTAATGAATTATTGCAAACATCAACCGTCTTCAGCGATTTATATGTTTTAATAAATAACCAAGAATTAAACATACCTTAATCTTAAAACTCAACCTAGCAGGTAGGTCTGAAATTCCAGATCCTTGTGATTTGTGACCCTTTGGATACGAAACTGTAAATTATGAATAACGTAATAATAAAAGTTAAAAATGTATACCCTTACTAGGTACGTTAATTATGTAATAATGGCCCGGGCAACAGCCCAACGAATCTATTGACACCTCATTCATTAAATTCGGATTAGTAGTTAACAAACATACGTACATTCATACATAGACTGCCAAAATCATTACCTTTCTTTCGGCTTAGTCGGGTAAAAATTAATACTTTTCTCATGTGCCTGAGCCAGCAAATTCTAACTCAGTAAATCCTGTGTATCATCTAGTTGGAAATGTTTTAAAACTTAAGTTAACTTAAGTAGGATTGCGTTGGTTTTTTAAACAAATTTTTAGTGTCCGACCGAAAGTTCGGTTTCGGTTTCGGTTTCGGCCGAGTTTCGGCCAAAAATCAAGTTTCGGCGGCAGTTTCGGTTTCGGCCAAAAGTGGCCGAAACTTTTGCCGAAACCGAAACTGAAGGTCGATTCTGCTATTTTAATCCAACAATAATGCAACTTCGTTACTTTTTCGATACAGTCCGGAACCTATCAAACAGCAAAATGGTATTCAACTAAACTTCAAACAAACGTCAAACGACGAATTACACCGCGATGCGATTATCATTGTATCACAGCTTGATTATAGATTGAGCGAACCACTTATCCATAGAAATTGGTATTCTCGTATGTTTATAAACTTAACTCCAATTTGACTCGAACCGATCCGTCAGCCGGATATTTTTTTCACTTTGACATGTGGGGATGCCATGACATAAAAATATTTCTTTTTTTGCCTTCCCCTCTCTAACCACGCGGGAAATAATTTTCCGTCCGTCTCAGAAGAGGATAAAATCGTGTATGCGTACACAAATGTGCATAGCCATGCCCAAAATTCGATGATTTTGTGTAATGTTTCAAAAAACACGAGCAGGAGACGCGCCTTAACTGACAATAATTGGCAACACTGGATCGTACAAACGTCAAGCAACAGCTGTCTTTATAGATGCTTTGTGCTCGCTTTATTTATAAATTGTAGTCAATATCATTGCAAAATGAATGTGTTGGGATTTTAAATTTACGAAAATAGTGTAGTAGAATACCGACTTTCGGTCAATTTATGATAACAGGATGATAAATTTATAATGAATTGATGGTAAGTTGAAAGTCTAAGTTAATTAAGAGAATTGGCCCTCTGATTTCGGAAGTTTTCGTGCACGCTCGCCTAACTTTGTTTCTTGCGGCAACGCTTTGACAACGCAACTGAATTTGAAAACATAATTAAAATATAATTACTTAATATTTTTTAATATTACATTAAATAAATGATCTCACCAAAAACATTTTCATGTAAAGTGATGCCAAGACGATACAATATAACTCGCACTGTCAAAAAGATATTAGATCTCATGTGAAACCAAGCTTCTGACTCAGCCAAACTTCTAACTCTACACGCCATAATTCTACAAGCCTAACTCCACAAACTCTACACCTTTGTCAAAATATGTGGCCTGGCCATTTCGATACATTCGCTTAGGCGTAAGGTGAAAAATTTATGGACTGTTTTTCTGTTATACTATTCTTGTACGAACGAAATGGCCAAGCCACATAATTTGACTAAAGTATAGAGTTTGTAGAGTTAGGCTTGTAGAGTTAAGGCGTGTAGAGTTAGAAGTTAGGTAGGTAAGTAGTTAGGCTAAAACTAGCTTACATACCAAAATTCAGCTTTCTATGACATCCGAAAGTACCCTATAATTTTGTTGATCATCAGTGAGTCAGTGACGAAATCAGGGGTTTTTGGATATCACTAAAACCTAAATTATTAGACCTTTATAATCAAAACTTTACATGTTTCATTAGTCCGCTACTGGGAACATATCCTGAAAATTTTGTGTATCTGGTATAATCTAATCCCAAGTTATGAGGGTTCAAAATATCGACGAAACGCTTCGAGAAAAAGTAGTCTGGTAGTGCCCTTGCGCTTCGCTTAGCTCGTCTTGGCGGGGCACTACCGTGCTCCCAGATTACAACAAAATTAATATACCGTGTTTCCATTTCATGTCCTAATTAATGCAGAGTAATGGATAAAATGCACCAAACTTCAGTATTTTAAGGAATTTTCTACTTGACCACGTGAGTTTCGGTTTCGGTTTCGGTTTCGGCCGAAACTGAAGTCACGGCCGAATGTTCGGTCTCGGTTTCGGTTTCGGCCGGAAAACCAGTTTCGGTCGGACTCTAAATTTTGTAGATAGAAATCCGAATTTACTGATGGTAGGGACCCCAGCATAAGAATAGAAAAGTTAGAATACTACTTTTTCTACAATTTAAAATTGAGATCTATCGCTTAGAAAAGAGATACAATTTTCGCTCAGCACACTACACAAATATAAGCCCGTTTTTTAGGCATCGAACTGATGTAGGACGTGCAAATAAACATGGTATTTTTATCGCCACAAACCTTTATATAGTTGAAGTCGATTTCTTCTCTCTACCTTCCTAAAACGTTGTCTGCTTTATCATGAATATAAGGAAAAGAATCGCAGCTGGACCAATTTATTCAAAACCTTTTTATTTGTTTATTTTAAAATGGCTGAGATAAATCAGAATGTGAAATATATAAAATATATTCGACGCCTTTTATACTACTAATTACACCCGTAGATACATAAGCCATTTATTTGTAATCAAAGAATTTTTTATTCGATAAGCGATCGTAAAACACTGATCCTTCAGTCGTAAAATTCTATTGGACGTGTCGAGCGATAAAAGCCTTTAAGTAGTCCGCTTAAGGGTGACGGCTAGTAAAATTTTTTGCATCATCTGTATAGGCTATATTGTTTTACGAGGATAGAAGGGTTACCGAGTTACGTAATCCTGTATTAAAGTTTGAAGAACAATAAATTTTAATTGGACTGTATTTTATGCGTTTGCGGTGACATTTACAACAGAAGAACAAAACAAACAAATGAAATAAAAGATCGTATTAAATTTCTGTGTAAAAAGCTACAGAAAAAATCATAGGAGAGCTGAACATTAGTTTCAGGTGCGATTTGCGTAAAATCTTTTAAAGCATTTATTTTTGAAAATTAATGAAACGTTTTTAATTAATAAGGTAGATTATATTTTCTCATGGCTTATACATATAAATATATAAAAGGCAAACCTGACTGATTCATCTATCAACGCACAGCCGAAACTACTGAACGAATTTTTCTGGAATTTGCTATACAGATAGTTGTAATAACGTAGGCATCCACTAAGAAAGGATTTTAGAAAATTCGCCACTTAAGGGGGTTAAAAAGGGTTTAAAATTTTCTACGAAAACCGAACTCCACGCGGACGAAGTCACGGGCAAAGCTAGTTTTTAATATACGTCTTAAAACATAATAGCTATACTATCTATTATACTTAAAGACAAATAGAGGTATGTACATTAAATAAAATCTCCCTTATCGATATCAATGACCAAGCATTCTATCGGAAAAGTTTTCTCTAGAAACACAAGCGTGTTTTTCCGACACATCTTAACTTGTTATTTAGGGTTCCAAACTGCAATAATAATAAAATATCCTCTTTGTTACAATCGATGCTTGTATTTCAACTTATAATTTCCCTTTTCTTTTGTTCGTTCAAAATTATCTTCTCCTAAGCGTTTTCGATTTATTTCATTGTTTGTGTGATTCCTGATATAGTGATGACTGTTAAAATACATGAAAATTGTGCTCAGTTATGTTTTACTTTCACACATATTTTCTATAATACGTAAGTATGTTTAAAGAAGTTAACTACTATTGAATTTTATTAATAACATTTAATGTTCATGTTTTATTCATTTAATATTGTATGTAACTAACGCCCTGGTAGCATATGGTAGGTATTGAAGTAATAGGAGTGAGACAACTTCTTTCATTAAGTTTGGAAAATAAAAACAATACAAGTGAAAAGGGTATTGGGATTGTTGGCATGTTCGCCAGAGAAAATTTCCTATTATGACCCTTCCCTAAAGTCAACTACTGTATAGGTCCGCATTTGTATAGCAATCGTCTTCTATCTGTGCTAGGGATGTACGTAAAACATCGATGCCCTTGATTCAATAAGAAAAGGTGTGATTTTAAGTTTTAAAATATTAGACATAGATAACATACCATGTATTACATTAAGGTAGGTATTAAATATCATTTGTAATTGAACATAATATCTACGTAATTTATTTAGGAATATAATATTATATAAAATTAAATTATTAGATAGGTTAGGGATTTTCTTGAAGTATTTATAAAACTGTTTGGGTAGGTAGGTAATATATAAATATCTAAATAATTTATCGATATCATAGTGTTTAATAAATATATGACTTAAAACGCGAAACTAATAATTTAATAGCCTTACTAATATTATAACACGAAAGTTTGTATGTATGTATGTGTGGAGTATCCACACATACATACATACAAATCTTCGCGTTTTCGCTAAACGCAAACGTACTCTTTCAAGCAATAACTACTGAACTGATTTTGACGAAACTTGATATGGTTACTACCAACTTTAAACTCCGGATAAAGAATAAGCTTCTTTTTATCGAACACAGTTCCTTCGGGATTTCTTTTTGCGCGTATGAAGCGAGCAACATCTAATTCTTATTTTTAATTATTCTTAATATTCATAATAAAATATTATATTTTCTACATTATTCAGATTCTAACCAGTTTCTAAGCTGTTTTGATGTTAAACATCGATATAGCCCAACACTATCGCAAGCACCTTTCCCACACATAAGTATCATGTTTACCAACACAAAAGAAACAAATTCTATACGAAGCTTAAGGTATGTATATTTAGAATCACAATCTGCGTCTAGAGTGGAAATTTCAATAGAAATGCAAATTTTTCTTGAAGAAATTTTCCTCGCTTCATTATTGCGTTGCGTTAGATTATGTTTTAATATTAAAGATTTTCTTTCTTAATGTTATTAAAGCGCTTCAAAAAGAAATTCGTATCACAAAATCCGAGTTGGGTTGCTAATGACGAAAAAATTATTTTGCGTTTCACCTATAACTTCTACAATCAATAATTTGGCTCTTACGTAAGTAGACTTATATTAGTTTAGCGCGGGTTTTTAAAATAATAATTTTTATTTTTTTAAAGTGAGAAATCTATACTTAATATTATAAATGTGAAAGTGTGTATGTCTGTCTGTTACCTCTTCACGCTTTAACCGCTGAACCGACTTTTATGAAATTTGGTATAGACATACTTTAGGTCCCGGGAAAGGACATAGAATATTTTTTTCCCGAAAAAGTAGTGTTCCGGCGGGATAATGTATTTACGCGGGCGGAGCCGCGCGCAAAAGCAAGTGCTTAGTAATAATATGTAGCACAGTCGCTGACAGATCCAGTGAACTACTTTTGAATCTTATTGCTAAGTAATAAGGTCGAATAGAGTCAGCGACCGTACCCTACCTACCGGTATTACTAACATAAACTTATAAAGGAAAAGTAGAAAATTAACGTACCTACCATTATAAGTGGTTTTCGTATGGGGTCAGTTATTCCAAAGTCAGTCGGGGCCAGTTATTCCAAAAATTGTAACTAAGGTAAATGGTAAACACAGCCGAATACCTAATTTGTTGTGTTTATATCAGTTTAATTACATATACATGCCTCGGCTAATTTAATAACGCCCGAGGGTACTGTTCACAGAAGCGGGGCTCAGATGTTCCTACATTGTTAGGTGATATTCTAATTTGTTAAGTGGAATACCGGAATGAAATTTAGATTTAAGCATCATCAACGGGTACCATTTAGGTGGAAGTAAGATGTCTAGAATTCTCAATTGTTTGCACCATTTTCAATGTAGGAGCTTATCTAGATAAAAATTGCCATTTTTTCACAAACAAATTCTACAACCAAGCATAATAATAATTAGCGAAACAACGAAACTTCTCGTGTGGCTAGGAATGTGTAATTTTATAAAAAATATTTTCGACCTCTAGGCACACAAAGGTGTGATAATTTGTATCGCATCAAAAACTTTCCGCCTAGTTAGGGGTGTGAGGCGAAAGGGAGAGGCGGATTAAGGCCGCTGGAAGCGAGAAAAGAATACAAAATTAGCCCGCTCCTACCTGCTATACATAATGCGGCCAGTTTATATTGACCCCCTAACTCGAGAATTCGCCGGGTTTCATACAAAACTTTATGCAGTTAAAAATATCCGCGGTGTGCTTTAAAATGGTCGGTTTTTAAGCTAGGGATTCTCGAACTCCAGCAGCGAAAATTTAATCATAGCTATCAAATACCTACTTTCCCTTAAAACGGAATTTCAGAAAACCCCGGAAAATAGTCCGAGAATATTAATAAAAAATAAAAATTCTCACTACATTGCCGAAGCTATACAATAGCGGGCTTATAGACGAAATACGAGCTCAGCCAGATCATTAAGCTTGAATGGATATCAGGGACCCTATGTTTGCCCTACGTTTAACAATTTTCGCTGATCGCACGCACTATCTAATGACCCTTATCTCGTTTGCATAACGTCGATATTAGCTAAGAAAGTAGCTTGTCTAGTAGGTATAGAAATGTGGGTATAACGGCATCGGTCATTTAGTCTTCAAAATGGCATTAGTGGCTGTTATATTTATTATTATGTAAAGTAGGTTATATATAATAATTATGGGTACAATGTAGAGATTTTCATCACTCTCATATTATACTATAAAGTAGATACTATACAAATAAACATTATATATGTAGGGCTTATGATGATGTACCTACCTTATAAAAACTAAAATAATTTTTCGAAATCTCTGTCGGTACATGTTGGGAGCTCGGTACTTGTAGAGCGATATAATACGATTTTCAAATAGCTACGGGTTTCCTTGTAGGTATTTATTTCACCAGTAAGCAGCTACTCTCTCTGAAAACAAAAAACAAAAAATATAAAATTTATATATTGAGGAATGTTTTTCATTATCAATGACCAACAAAATTTTTAAAGAAACTTATAAATAGAAAACATTTTATAATCTCATTAAAAAGGTGATGATGGCCCATAATAGGTATATAGGTATAGACATAGGTGTCTAGAGAAATTTCTTAATAGGTACCTCAAAGGAACGCACCCCTCGTAATAAGCCGTCAGGGATTCACAAGTGATTTAAAGAGATTGTTGGATAAAGGTGTGTACACACTAGGGTACCTAATGCGATTAAAAAACAATTAAACGACTATGATTCTCGGTATAAAATTCTATGTCATTCCTCTAGAGTTTAGATTCTAGACTAGACGACTAGGTTAAAAGGTTTGTTCTGAAATAGCGAATATATTGGAAAATTTAAAAGCCACCTGTCTCAGGGTATACAGTGTGAAAAGAGATGCATATAGCTTCGTTAGAAAAATACTGTAGGTCGAAGAGCGAGATCCATGGATTAGCCGCGTAAGCAATATAAACGGCAAACCTGACTGACTCATCTATCAACGCATAGTCGGACTACTGAACGGATTCGCTAAAATTTGGCATACAGATAGTTGTAATTACTGGCTGTATTAATTAGGCATGCGCTAAGAAAGGATTTTTGAAAATTCACCCCCTTAGGGTTGAAAAAGGGGTTAAAATTTTGTATGGAAACCGAACACCACGCGGACGAAGCTAGTAACTATTATAAAACAGAACAACGATACATTGTTTTTATTGCGCTTAGTTATATTATGAACCTTACTCTTCTTGAAATAATAAAAACCCAATATTTATGTAATTATTCTTTTGTTTTTGTTCTATTGAATTATAAATAATTTTATCTATACAAGCCATGTTGACTTTTTTAAAATTAATCTCGGCGCATTTGGAGCAATTCTTTCGTCAAAGAGCAAAGTTTTTAGTACAAAATTCTATCAGGCTGATGTATGACGTTTACACTGCACTGAGCCTACGCCCTCTACGCTAGTCGCTACGGATCTTAGGGTTAGTTCACGCCGCAACGATACGCAATGCTGCGTGACCGCGCTGTCTATTTAAGATAGCTATTCAAAATTGAACTTTATTCACTACATAAGTCATACACTATACATGCTCTGTACAGCGCGGTGCAATATGACATTCGAACTCTTACAACGAAACGTGTATGGCAGCCATTACACAGTCAATCTAGATCGAGATCCGTGATCGAGATCCGTAATCGAGATCAATGCTCTTGATCCAGATTGACTATCTAAAGAGTCAAAATTACAACATTAGACAGTCAATCTGGATCAAGATCATTAATCTTGATCTAGATTGACTGTGTTATATAATGGCGGCCTATCTTCTTGTGTTGAATGAATAAATTTCAATTTCGAATACCTATCTTAAAAGTGCAGCGCCATGTCGCGTATCGATTCGCTTCGGTGTGAATTGACCCTTATTGACAAAGATGAGATAAACTTTTCGCGTCGCGTAGTGTCTACGTACTTAATGAGTTCGTGTCGGCCACAAATTTAGCCCTTTCCTCCATCTTCTCGGCTAATGCTCTCCTTATCTTACCTCGGCCCACCGGTATAGATACCGGCTATTCCATAAAACGATTTATGCTAATTAACGCCGTTTCGTAGCATATTAACGCAATTCGTGCAGAAATTAAGAAGTGAATATTCGTACATTAAAATTTATAATTTCTTATTAAAACGCAAGTGTATTTAGAAAGTATGTAAAGATATCAGTTAAGCAGAAATTAAAAGACAATTATTACTATTACGTGTGGATTTAAATAAAAGTAAATACGAGATTTTCCAAAATACATAATATACTTATTTATTATTACATAGAGGCATGCCGAGGCAAAAAGTGTCCACACTAAAACTGCCCCATTTTTGGGGTTGTTTGGGAAAGTAAGTTAAGGTTTCAGATTTATTTTCACCTTAATATTGTGACATTTGTTTACCGTAGTTTATTATTTCCTCATTTAACTGAAAAATCTTCCGAAATCAAGATGGCATCGCTTGTTTCTTGTTCGGATTTTTTTTTCTGCAAAATGAACGTCATAGCCTATCTTTTAGTTTTGAAATCATTAGGAAAATTTAAAAAAAAGAAATTATTAGTAAAAAATACTTGGATTATTATTTTATTAATGATTTTTGTAAAATATGTAACAAAACGGCAAAGAAGAATTATTTTTTTGATTATAATTATACAAACTTGTATCAGAGACTTCGTTTTAATTTGGATGATGGCCAATAAAAGGAAAAACAATGCCTATATAATGCACACATAATTCCTGGTTTATTTGCGGAAAATAAGAATTTATAGTCAGATACGACGAGTAGAGATTTACCGAATAGCCTCAGATATTTCATCCAGAATAAGATAGGATCTTAACGAACAGCTTATTAGGCTTAACTAAAGTATTTCTAGTGAATTAGCTACTGTCGTAAATATACGCCAATATACGTGCTGAGAAACCTGCTTTAACCAGAAAGCCAATTGCAAATTACACCACAAAAATAATCTCCGTTCAATATAAGATGGCCGCAACTTTAAATACTTAACTTATAGCTCAGATACTCACATAACCCGCTCAGGAAATTAACATACGTTGGGTCCATTGTGGAGATTCCGTACAATATATTATGGCCGCTCGATCCACCGTATACAATCGAATCGTTCCATATTTTGTCTACAAAAAAAAGGTCTCCGGCTATGTTCACGCGGCATCGATAAAGTTATTCGATTCTAACGTCTTAGATGAACATTCTAAGGCATTTACAATTTGAATTAATGTCATAATTGCGGCAGTTTTGGATAAAATAAATCGATATGACGCGCTTAAATAATACCGCCCGCAGTTTCCTTCTTTGTAACATTCTTGACCACCATAACATGACCCTTGCCGACTTTTTCAAAGCTCGTGCTCGTGATGTTTTAGTATTACTAGTGGGGGCGGCGGTGTGTCAGGTATAATGGTTGTATTATAAAAAATAAGTTATACAAAGCAATTTTAAATGTATCGTTATACCTCATCGTTTTGATATACGAGTGTGAATAATAATCGATTCCATAAATGGATATTGCTTTTTTGTTAACTATGAACATGGCGGTAAATACCTAATCCTAAAATAAAATACAACCGAGCATATCAATAAAATATTCCATAGGCAAATAATATAAAGCCATTTTCTTTATTTTAATATATAATGCATTTTTTTGTAAGTTTCGTTTAAGTTGTAACTAACATTGTAGTTTAAGGATATACCTACGAGAATAACCGCACTAATTTTAACTTTTGTCGGTTAGTTTTGAAGTTAAGGGATACAACGATCGCAGAACTCGTTAGCGGAAGCTTAAACCGTCTCCCGAGACCTGTATCTAATTTTGTTCTAGTCTGTCTAGTTATTTCAGTACAACACAACCTATCCAGCGTAAAAAGATCCCCGACATTTGGTACTCTCGACGTGCATCGGGTTAGCAAAGAAAAGAGTGTGGGATACGATGCAGCTCATTCCAGTTTGGTCGGTTCCCCATAGCTTTATATACCGGTTTGTATACAATACCTAGGTTGTATGTAATGGCGCTGCCCAGGGGATAGCGGCTAGCATTTGTATTGTTTTCGTTTTATCTTCGTGCCTTGTGTAAAATACACCTATTATGTAGCCGCTTTGTTTAAAGTACATAATGTCGGAACTTCGCAAAACCGATATAAAATGTAATGTGCAAATTCTCGCGAATAGGAACATTATGTTTTACAACTATAATTATGACTTACAAGTCCTTAGAAGACTACATCATTTTATTTCAATATTTAATTTATAGCCAATTTGTGTACAATATTTGAGAGGTAATTTTGAACCTAGCTGCAATTTAATCAGTACATAGAATATTTAATGACACCTGTAAATTATAATTGAAATTTAAATAGAATACAATAATATATTATACACATATTGCCCATCTGAATACATAATACATAAACCTACTCTATTAGGTATATTTTATTTTACTTTCAATACTTAAAATTAATTAACGAATGCGATTTTTTTAAATTGAGCCAAATTCTAAGAATTGGATTAGCATTTTAAGTAGTATGCGAGTTTTAGATAGTTCTAGATCAAATCTTCGTAAAGAATGAGAATAATAATTAGTATTTGCATTTTGACATAATTATCTAACATCAAAATGAGTTTTAATTAAATTAAATTCACTAAATATTATTAAAATTTAGCTATAACGGTGAATACGAAAAGCAGGATATTATAATAAAATGTTTAAAAAATGTTAGATACCAACATTAGGGCCAGCATAGTAAACAGTCGAATATCTATTTAGTTATTTACTTAGATTTTATTTATTTAGATTTAGGCATTTGCTTATTAATTGTATTTAATTGTAAAAAATTTGAAAATTGTGAAAATTAACAGCCTACATGGTCTAGTGGTTAGAGCATTGATTCTCGACTCGACCGGTCGTGGGTTCGATTCCCGCATTGGAACAACAAAAAATGTTGATTCCATGTTTGGTTAGGACAATGCAGGCTGATCACCCGATTGTCTAACAAGATGATCCATGCGTCGGATGGGCATGTAAAAAGTCAGACCTGCGTCTGATCTCTCGTCAGTCGTTTCGGTTATCCGTCCCACTGGATTATGAGAGTAAAGGAAAAGAGAGTGCCCTTGTGTAGGTAGGGGAGCGAGGGGCTTGTTGTAACAGTTTTCATGAAAACTAATATATCTTGAGATCTATTGATTAAATTGCTACTAAATAGAGATTGATGTATGCTGTAACTCTTCCTCTACCAAATCAAGTAAAAATGAGACCATAAATATTGGTCATTATTTTACAATTAATTATTTTCCAAAAGAAGTGCGGTGTTACAACTTACCTCGTGCTTGGGGCAAGTTGTAACGTCTACCGGGGCAAGTAGTAACGCCAAAAAATTCCGCATTAATACCTCTAATCATTTATTCTTTGTTTATTTTTAACAAAGTTGACATCTTTCTAAAGTATGTATTATGTAATTCTTATCAAATATCAACTCAAATACACTTTTTAAGTAATCAACACCTAACAATTAAGTGATTAACAGTTTTATTTAGTTAAACACTACTTATAATCATCATGGCACTTTAAAATTACAGTAAATAATTAAATTATTTATCTCTAAGGTATGCTTCGTAATTATCTCTTTTTAATATCTATCTAACAAAGTATTTTACTTATATAAACATCATCATTTGGTGGGTTTCATTATAATTAAATTCAGTCTTCATCTGAGCTACAATAAATACAATTAAAAGATATAGTATCTCCTGTAACAAACCCTACATGTGCCCACATCTTACAAATGATGACACTCTACCCAATCTTCTTTATTTGTGTAAGCTTCACCACATACAATACCACTCTTCTGATTCAGATTCTGAATCTGAACATAAAATCTTTATTTTAGCTCTGTCCACTCCGGTTTTATTTTTTGTTGATTTACCTTTTCCTTTCACCTTCCCCTTTCTTTTACCTTTCCTTAAATTTTGTCATATTTTTCTGTTTTTTCTTCATCTTTTCCTCATCCAAAATATATTTCGGCGCACTTGAGTAGGTAGGCAGCCATCTTACCTTCTTCTTCTGCAGTTTACAAGTACTTATACTTGTCTAGGCTTAACATAACCAACTCTTAAACTTTCATTATTTTTTTTTTCTTTATGTATCTATAAAGAGAACGTGACATAATACGCTAACTCATATTGTTTCTTGGCTTGTGTTACCCGCTCTGACTTTCTTTTATATACACTCATTCTAGAAGATAGGAAAAAAATTAGTAGGTATCTACATCATAACTTGGGGCATGTTGTAACACGTTACAACAAGCCCCGGGATTTTGTTACTACTAACCCTACGGTATGATTTTTAACATTTATCAAGATAACTATTTAAACAATTTAGCAATCTTAAAAACTGTTACACATTATCAGAGATAGATAAATTTAAATGTAAATAAGATATATAAAGTTTGAAATTAGTCAATAATAATAACGCTAACCAAAATTTTACGACAGTACAATTTTATATTACCTGACAAAAATGAAGCGCGTGCACACTTCCACTAACTGCGCCGGCTGGCGGGACACCGGCTATGACAACATGATGCGGCGCGGTTTATAGGTCAAATCGAGTTAAAGAAATACGTTAATAAAGTTTAAGGTCCTAGTGAAAAGAGCCTGTTACTACTTACCCCTGTTACAACAAGCCCCTCGCTCCCCTACTGCGCACATACTTGGACACTATAAAATTACTCCTGCGTAACTGGCCTGGTTTCAACGATACCGGCCACACGGAAAATTTTAAAAAGATGAAGTAAGTATTTCTATATAAATAAGATGGTACATCTTATTTATATAGAAATACCTAGAGCACTAGCATATAAAGCTATTTTTTTTTAAACTCAAACTCAAAATTTTTATTTCCATAAAAGTTATTAAATCTGGGGGCACGGCAGTGCACCCGCCAAGTCGAGCACGAAGCAAACACTGCCGTACCATCCTTTACTGGAACCATTTCGCCGCATTTTCAGGCCCCTATTTGAGAACCTCTGGATAAGACCAGAACGCAGAAATATTCGTCATCCAGTAAGCTATAATCACATACTTAAAATCCAAAATTTCAAGTCTGTAGGTCATTTAGTTCCGAAGTTAAGCGAAAGCAAAGTTTCGCATTTACGACACTCACTCACTCACTCACTCATGATCATCAAAATAGAACTAGTACTTCTCATAAACTCAGAGAGCTGAAATTTGGTACAGAGTTAGGGTTTAATGGCCACATAAAGGGAAAACTATAAAAACTAGGATAATCGATCTGGGGGCACGGCAGTGCCCCCGCCAAGTCAAGCGCGAAGCAAACACTGCCGTACCATTATTCACGGGAACCATTTCGCCGCATTTTCAGGCCTCTATTTGAGAACCTCTGGATAAGACCAGAACGTCGATCTGGGGGCACGGCAGTGCCCCCACCAAGTCGAGCGCGAAGCAAACACTGCCATACCATTATTTACTGGAACCATTTCGCCGCATTTTCAGGCCCTTATTTGAGAACCTCTGGATAAGACCAGAACGCAGAAATTTTCGTCATCCATTAAAGTATAATCACATACTTAAAATCCAAAATTTTAAGTCTGTAGGTCATTTAGTTCCGAAGTTAAACGAAAGCAAAGTTTCGCATTTATGACACTCACCCAGTCACTCACTCATGATCATCAGAATAGAACTAGTACTTCCCATAAACTCAGAGAGCTGAAATTTGGTACAGAAGTAGGGTTTAATGGCCACATAAAGGGAAAACTATAAAAACTAGGATAATCGAAGATCTGGAGTACCTGGTGACCCTTATTAGAAAACACAAGAGCCCAACCAAACTATTAGAGATCGACATACTGCCTTTACAAAAAATATTCAACTTGGTGGGCCACTTCATTTGATGTCAAAAATCAAAGATCTGAAGTATCTGATGAAGAACCCTCAGCTGGTCTCAGCTGATTAGGGATATGGTAATGCCCCCTTCTACTATTGGTACATAAAAAATCGACTGTCATTGCAAAAATCCAGTGAAGTGGGACACATCTTCTAATTTAATCTAGCCCGTAGCGTCCGACTGCTGGGCGAATGCCTCCCCTTCTGCTTTTAATACGCATATAAATAAAATTAAAGGAAAACTCTGGATAAGACTGGACTGGCTTTTATACTTATACTTACAAGTTTACAAGAAGAAATAGTCGAACAATTAACTTTATTCTACTCGAACATTACACAAATTAAATAAACAAATTACACTAAAATCTAGTAAAATAAATCAATATTCCTACTTTTCTACAAAAAGAAGTGAAATCCCACCAAAAACATTCTGTAAAAAACTAGCCAAGTCTCGATGGAGCTGCTTGTTTATCTCTAAAAAGTAATGAAATCTAGACAAAGTCGTGCCAAGTCTAAGGATCCTTACTGCGATTTATTTATTATTATAGTTAATGTTGTGTGACTAGGCCGTTGAAGTGTACACAAGGGTACAAAACCAGGTGCTCCATGACACCATTGCACCAATCTGTCGCCAGAACCGCTACCCATTGACGACGGAAAATTGCCATTTGGAAAACGTTGATTTAATAACCAGTCTAATGTATGCTTGATAAAGCTGCGTATTTCAAAAATACTTATGTATAGAGTACACAAGGGTACAAAAGGGGCTCCATGACACCATTGCTCCAATACATGTGTTATATAATCAACAACAGCCTAAAATAAGACATTAGCGTCCAATTACCAACACCAGTATGGGCTATTATATCGCTTAACAAACATAGGTAGTTACAACAGAATCTGATATAACATTACGTGTAAACAAAATTGACTTGTAACGTATAAAGAATTTTCAACGGCCAAGTCACACAACATTAACTATAATAATAAATAAATCGCAGTAAGGATCCTTAGACTTGGCACGACTTTGTCTAGATTTCATTACTTTTTAGAGATAAACAAGCAGCTCCATCGAGACTTGGCTAGTTTTTTACAGAATGTTTTTGGTGGGATAACACTTATAGATTGTTCTACATGATGGCTATCACCGGTTCGGAAACTAGACCAGGGGCCGTATTACGATCTTTTAAAAAACCTGGCAGTTTCCAGGCAATTCAATATACGGCCCTAAAGTGCCTGGTTCTTTTTTCGTATTACAACGACATTTCACTCTGACTGGATTCATTCTAGTTTGGTTCTCGCTGGCTGGTATACGAGCGTGAAAGTGACGTACGGAAACGTCAAATTCAACTCAAATTTGACAGTTTGTTTTTTTATGGCATGCTCTTAGTAGGCACAGGGTTATTAAATAACAGAAAACTTGTACTGCCGGAATTATTATTATATTAATTATTAAAATAATACGATATTTAGGTGATGTATTTAATGTGATATGGGACATTATTTGGAACGGTATTTTAAAAGTAATGTATTTTTAACTATAAATAGAGTATATGTATATAGTATATTATAGGTATTAAGTATAGTATCCCTCGGGAACACTGTATTTTTTTCGGGATAAAATACTTTTTAAATATTTTTATAGGCTACTGCCTATATTTTAATCCAGAGCCTAAACTATTACCATACCAAATTTCATCAAAATCCGTTCAGTAGTTTTTGCGTGAAAGAGTTACAAACATCCATCCATCCATACATCCATCCTCACAAACTTTCACATTTATAATATTATTAGGATGGTGAATTGCTTGGTGATTTTGGTTCTTCTCGTGTGGGGCATTATTTCTAGAAATTCAAATACATATTTGTAACTCGTCAGCTGTGCTCATCAGCGTCACACATGATTATTTTCTATGAACATATGAATAAAACCTATATCTTAAACATAAACAAATACTCGCAATTATTTTAGCGATATTTTACGTTACTAAAATACCCAAAATAATTTTAAAAGAGAACACTACAAAATAAACCAGTCAGTATAAGTTAATATTTTGTGGCGTAAACTGAACGGCTTTATTTGACGTAAAGACAAGCCAGCTAATGTCAGATAAATTGTCGTAATACGAAAATACCATTCAAGTTTCAATGCAGAAGCAAGTCAAGTGTTACGGACCGCTGACTGGCTGGCAATAGGTAGTCATAATACGAAAATGCCAGCCAGTTTGTTTTATGGCGTAAACTGGCTGGAATTAAGAGCTTGTAATACGCCCCCAGGGGGCGTATTACAACCTCTTAATTCCAGTTCGTATTATGACTACCTATTGCCAGCCAGTCAGCGGTCCGTAACACTTGACTTGCTTCTGCATTGAAACTTGAATGGTATTTTCGTATTACGACAATTTATCTGACATTAGCTGGCTTGTCTTTACGTCAAACAAAGCCGTTCAGTTTACGCCACCAAATATTAACTTATACTGACTGGTTTATTTTATAGTGTTCTCTTTTAACATAATATTGGGTTTTAGTAACGTAAAATATCGCTAAAATAATTGCGAATATTTGTTTATTTTTAAGATATAGGTTTTATTCATAGGTTCATATTCTATGAATATGAACATAATAAGTTCATATTCTATGAATAATAATGATTATTTTACGTGTGACGCCTAACGAGTTACTAATAAGTATTTATATTTCTAGAAATACCTAATGCTTCACACAAGAAGCACCTAAATCACCAAGCAATTCATTATCCTACTAATCCTACTATAATATTATAATGTAAAAGTTTGTGAGGATGTATGGATGGATGGATGTATGTTCCTATTTCACGCAAAAACTCCTGAACGGATTTTGATGAAATTCGGTATCGTAGTAGTTTTATTTAGGCCCTAGATTAAATATAGGCTACTTATTATCCCGAAAAAGTACAGTGTTCCCGAGGGATACTATATTTACGCGGGCGGAGCCGCGGGCAACAGTTAGATCCTAATAATTTCAATAAACAATTATTATTGAGGTCATAATTTATAAAATAATTTGCACTTTTAAAATCATACGATCCGGTCAGATCAGTGTTACCACACCAGATTATTTAAATTTGCCGCCATTTTTCAGTTTCATAATTTGCTTGCCAGAATCTAGCCGTTCGTTATTAACTCTGTGTTTACTGAAAGCATGCCATAAAAAAACTGATTGTCAAATTTGAGTCTAATTTGACGTTTCCATACGTCACCTTCATGCTCGTTTATCCAGCCAGCGACAACAAAACCGGGATTAATCCAGTCAGAATGAAATGTCGTTGTAATACGAAAAAAGAACCAGCCACTTTAAGGCCGTATATTGAATTGCCTGGAAACTGCCAGGTTTTTTAAAAGATCATAATACGGCCCCAGGCGGCGAGAAGAACCGGCGCGGCGTAAAAACTCGTGCCAATCATCAATAATATAATTATTATGAGTTATTAAATAGCGCAAGCAATAAATAATGTTGATTTTTATCCAACTACGCTGAATCGAAAAGGAAGGGTAATGATTTTGGCAATTATCTATGTACGTTTATTTGTTCACTGTAGCGTACTCATTAAAATCGGATCATTCGTTTTGTAATGATCCGATTTTAATGATATATCAATAGATTTTTTATAATAGTAAAGGTAACACAATATATTTAATAGACATTGTCCTGGGGGCGTATTACAAGCTCTTAATTCCAGCCAGTTTACGCCATAAAACAAACTGGCTTGCATTTTCGTATTATGACTACCTATTGCCAGCCAGTCAGCGGTCCGTAACACTTGACTTGCTTCTGCATTGAAACTTGAATGGTATTTTCGTATTACGACAATTTATCTGACATTAGCTGGCTTGTCTTTACGTCAAATAAAGCCGTTCAGTTTACGCCACAAAATATTAACTTATACTGACTGGTTTATTTTGTAGTGTTCTCTTTTAAAATTATTTTGGGTATTTTAGTAACGTAAAATATCGCTAAAATAATTGCGAGTATTTGTTTATGTTTAAGATATAGGTTTTATTCATATGTTCATAGAAAATAATCATGTGTGACGCTGATGAGCACAGCTGACGAGTTACAAATATGTATTTGAATTTCTAGAAATAATGCCCCACACGAGAAGAACCAAAATCACCAAGCAATTCACCATCCTAATAATATTATAAATGTGAAAGTTTGTGAGGATGGATGTATGGATGGATGGATGTTTGTAACTCTTTCACGCAAAAACTACTGAACGGATTTTGATGAAATTTGGTATGGTAATAGTTTAGGCTCTGGATTAAAATATAGGCAGTAGCCTATAAAAATATTTAAAAAGTATTTTATCCCGAAAAAAATACAGTGTTCCCGAGGGATACTATACTTAATACCTATAATATACTATATACATATACTCTATTTATAGTTAAAAATACATTACTTTTAAAATACCGTTCCAAATAATGTCCCATATCACATTAAATACATCACCTAAATATCGTATTATTTTAATAATTAATATAATAATAATTCCGGCAGTACAAGTTTTCTGTTATTTAATAACCCTGTGCCTACTAAGAGCATGCCATAAAAAAACAAACTGTCAAATTTGAGTTGAATTTGACGTTTCCGTACGTCACTTTCACGCTCGTATACCAGCCAGCGAGAACCAAACTAGAATGAATCCAGTCAGAGTGAAATGTCGTTGTAATACGAAAAAAGAACCAGGCACTTTAGGGCCGTATATTGAATTGCCTGGAAACTGCCAGGTTTTTTAAAAGATCGTAATACGGCCCCTGACTATTATAGGTTTTTTATTCTATTATTATTATATTTTGATTATTATTTTATACATAGGTACTTATAGTTTTTTTAATGAATAATGTAGTTATTTAACGAATAGTTTCGTGTTACATGACAAAATTGAATGTGTGTGGCGGATTTCATTTTCGTTTATATGCGTAACGTTTGTCATTACACTTTGACGACGCGGAAATTTTCGCCAACTCCAAGTTCAACAAAAACGTGTTTTTAAATCAACGGTTCTATATTCAAATTAAATGGTGTTGTAATAGGTTTATGAATAATATATTGGATTTATTTTAAATATGTCACACCTTTTTAAATTCTTTGTTTACCTGTTGTGTATATAATATAACAGGTGCTTTAAGTACCTAAAGACTATATAGATTTTTAGTGTTAACTTATAGTTTCGCTTTATTATATGTTTTTCTAATTACTACCTATATTTTAGGAGAATATTTCTAACATCATTTTATATAGAGCAACGATAATATTCTACATTCCTAAATGTGTTAGGATACGACTGTAATACAATCGATTTGGTCACCCTACTATTGGCATTCGCTCACGGAATCGCCAGACGCTATCAGTGTTATGATCCGCCTTAATGCGCCAGTCCGTAATTATCTAACTCCTCCATTCCATGGAATCCTGGTACTTTATCATATTAGTACGTACACTGGGCGACACGTTTGATGATCAATAATTTAGTGATTAGAGTTATGGTACCTTAGTAATATAATACATATTATAATATTCTTTGATCGTGGTGTGTAGTTGCACTCTCTCGTATCGTATGTAATACGAGTATTATACACCAGGTCCTCGGATTATTAAAGAAAAGGACTATTCTATCCTTATTTTAATTTCAAGTAAAATAATATTCAATTTTGTTGCGTCCGCCATCAAGCATCGCCTTGTGTACCCTCAAGTTAGTAGTTAACATTTCAAAACTCTATAGAACTAATGTATATTAGCCAATTGTTCAAAGTAAGCGACATAAATAATTAGGGCATAGATTCTCATTTTTATGAAAATACTAGCTGTTTCCCGCGACTCCGCCCGCGTAAATATAGTTTCGAGTATCCAGCGGGAACACTTTACTTTTCCGGGATAAAATTTCTGGGAGTAGCCTACGTTTTAATCCAGAGCCTAAGCTACTACTATACCAAATTTCATAAAAATCCGTTTAATATTTTTTGCATGAAAGAGGAACAAACATCCATCACAAACTTTAATATTTATAATATTAGTAGGAAGAGGCCCGTCTAATGTTCATAACTACATACGCACCATTAGCGGCTCTCATAACGCTAAATTTTTATGAGATATGACCACATGTAAGAAACATTAGTTACGGTACATAAAGGTGTATTTGGGGTTCAGAGGGGTTTGGTCATCTCCCTGACCGAAGGGGTAATTTGAAGGCAGACAACGGACGCATTTGCATTAAAATTACAGTCAGAGCCCGTATAGCTCCGGCTTCCGTTGGATATAGCTGTATTGTCTGCACTGCCCTATGTATTATGGATTAAATTTCTATAGGGATACCGGTTTTTTAGAAAAGAATTTCATGCCACAAAAATATACCTACTTTATCTTATTCATACTTGTTGCTTGATAGGTGGTTAGTAGTTTAATCTATAATGTTATAATAAAGAGAAAAAGTTTGTTTTTTTGCATTGAATAGGCTCCGAAACTACTGGACCGATTTTGATGAAATTTGGTACAGATATAGAATAGACTACGGGGATGGACATAGGCCACTTTTTATTGCGGCAAAATGTACGGTTTCCTTTTGTCGCGCACGAAGTCGAGTCGAGTAAAATATATTGAATCCGAATAATGAATTAAGATAGAATTTAAATATGATTTACTCTTTTGGACTCTTTTGGACTTAATACAATATTATAGTGACGAAAGTTATCCTAATTTTAATAATCCCGATTCAATGTACTGACCATAAGCGGCATAAATATTATCTCGATTTCCAATATGGCGCCAACGTTCGGAATGCGAATATCAGCGCGCTCGTAAATAATGCGCTATCTGGACGTGTCGTACTGCAGATACATGTTAAGTGAATGTATACACAGTTATGTATACATAATGATGGCCGCATGACTCAGGACCGCCCAAGACTAGAGATAAGTCTGAAATTCACTTGTTTTCTGCAGGTATACTACTACTTCAAAAGGTCATATTTTATGTTATATCTAAGTATTTATAAAAAGTCTGTCGTTTATCTAAGTTTTATCATTAATATGAATCGTATATTGAAAGGAAGCTAGCTACGAATTGTCGTACCTATCTAGCTTTGTATCGAGTTACGAAGAACAAAACTACACATTTATAATAACATAAAACGTGATATTAAAGCAGGCAATAAAATCAGCGATAGAGTGCTCGAATGTTCCAGAAAAAATCAATACGTAATTTCGTTGTACCTCCAACAAGTACCTACGTGTACAATCTATGAACATTGTATCTTTAGCTCGCGAGCTTTTTCCATCTAAAATCGTTCTCCATTTAGAGCACTCTCAGGTGACTTTTAAATCCATTTTAGTTTTCATGCGATTTTATCTTCTTCTAGAAAAGAGCTGCCTTACTATTTTGCAATATAACTTTTATGTTAGAAAATTGTGAGGTTCGTAAGTTTTAAGCATTATGAATTAATATTTGCAATGTAGTTAGTTACAGTACAATCACAAAGATCAGGGTTACTTTATCTATACTAATATAATGAAGAGGAAAGGTTTGTTTGTTTGCATTGAATAGGTTTTGAAACTACTAGACCGATTTCGATGAAATCTGGTACAGATATAGATTAGACCATGGGGAAGGATATAGGCTACTTTTTACCGCGACAAAATACATGGTTACTGTGGGATTTCCTTTTTTACGCACGCGGTCGCGTGCAACATCTAATACTTTATACAGTTATAATATTTTCATCTAGAGCACTATCCAGACTCATCGTTGGGTCATTATCTGCTTAATTCACTTAAGAATTATCTCCAGGGTTAAATGTATGAATGCAAGGAATTGAATGTGCACGGAAAAATGTACATTCATAAACATGTCGAGTAGGTTTTATCAATGCTGGCGGCGTCGCAATCAGCTGTAATGGCTAATGTATGGCCAGTTGCAATGCCCCTTGCGACAGGCCCCTACATACAGTCATATTCATACATAGATATAATTTAATTGCGATTATTATTATTGCGAAGGGTTGAAACAAGTTTACCTACGTACTTTCACTGTTTTGGCAAATCGAAATTTAGACCATGTTTTGATATTAAAATATTTCTGTAACGCAAAGATTGTCGTGATCGTACCGAAGTGTTTTGAATAAGTTCAGATGTGTAATAAGTTTATCATATTATACAATTTTTAAACAATAAAATATAAGTAGTAGGTATTTTTCACTATTTTTTGTTGTAATTTCTAACTGTTACAAATCGGTAGGATGCTCCGTCAAGCTCAATACAGGGACATCCGTTTTTTACGAGTCATCACATGAATCAGAAACAGAACACGCACTTAAAAATTATAAAAACAAAAAATTAAAAACAGAACAGAGACAATGGGAATTACAACAATGACAATATTAACTCTGGACCTCACAAAACCTGTTAAAAAAGCAACAAAGACTCACAATGAGGCATTCAATCCTTTCGCCAAAACACGCATTTCCTTATTGCCTCGTAAATCTTCGTCATACATCTCCGGGAACAATCGGTGTACTATTCGATTTTCAAAAAATTAAAATCGGTCTATGATTTTTTAGTTGCTGCTGTGAATCCGTTAAAGTTAGTATTCCGCGTGCGACGACATCCATTACATAGGCATTTTACTACCGGTGAGTACGCGTAAACAACTTTTGTATAAATAATCATTAAAATACCTGAATAACTGCTTCTAATCACGTCGTGGCTGAGATCTTGTTATTTTACCTAATCGAGGTACCTACCTTCAATCTCTCTGAATTGAAAAGAGAACTTTTGGGGATGAATGACAAATTATATGCTACTAATCTAAAATTCTACTGTGTTATTTGTATGTTCACCACAACGTACAAATTTCTAAAAAGTTAGAATTTGCAAAAATTTAAGTAACCCCAATGGTTAATTTCTAAGTAGAAAACTGAAAGACGAAGAATGTTTTAAACCCATCTAAATGGCATCAATAGACGAGACATATACATATAATGCTGCAATGATATAATGTAATGACACTATAACTCCGGTATTGTTATTAATTTACAAATTAATAACAAAGTTTAATGAGGCATGAGTATATTTTAAAAGCTGTCAGAGCAATGTGCCGCTCGTTCAACCCATCGCAGACGTTGAAAACTTAACGCGAATGTAAATTAGGGGAGCTGTGCCCTATGTAACAATGAAATTCACGATAAAATTGCTATACACTACCAAACAACGATAAATGATTATAGCCTAACGAATCATCAATTTTTATTGATAAATATCTTAATCGAGATCATCGTTTCCATCCATTTTGGACATGGTTAATTTTATAATAGGCGCATAAAAATTGCTTAATCGTGAAGCTCGAAGACAATACAGAAATTAAGAAATCCAATAAATCGCCGATGTTACGGCTGCCCTTAAAATAAAATAAAATTTACACGAACACAACAGAGCGAGTGTCATTAACAAATTACACCGACATTAGCGTCGTCGGCTCGACGTCGTTACTCTCGACAAACATCCACTCAAATCATCCATTCGAGAATTTTTATCATAAAAACAAATTATATCTATATTTACCCGGGTATTATTAATACACTGGGTTTTGTCGAGTTGAAATTTTTCGAAAGAAAAATTTTGGCAAAGCAATTTGAAAAGATAAACGTAACATTTTGTAAAAAGCATTCATAGATAATAGATGCACATTTTTATATATTAAAAATGTAATTATATTTACTAGCTTTTGCCCGCGGCTTTGCCCGCGTTAAATAGTGGTCTTTGGAGATTGGAGAAAAAACTACTTCGGTGAATAACTCTACTCACAGCAATATACAGATAATTCTGCATACAATATTGAAAATATTTTTAGGGTTTCATACCCACTACAAATGATCAATTATTTTAAATAAAAATTAAATCGACTTTCAAAGTAAAAATACACAAAACAGACTTTTTTGTAGAACTTTATATGGTGTATAATATTGTAGTACATTATTTTAATCATTCTCGTAGGGGCAGCCAGCATTTGCAATGTAAGTGCGAAAAAATTAGAAAACTCTAAAATTATCCGTGTTTCTCTTCTATATTATGCATGTTATACTCGTATGTCCATAAAAACCTTCCTGTCGATTAACTCTGTCTATTTAAAAACCGCATCAAAATCCATTGCGTAGTTTTAAAAATTTAAGCATACATGGGGACAAACAAAAAGGGACTTTGTTTTATAATATGTAATTTTTGTTCAAAATACTGTTTATATTGAAAATTTTAGACATCCAACCAAAATGTAGAGCACACGAAATCTTTCCTGTCCATTTTTCTATAGACATTATTTGGTTGCAAATCATTGTTTACTATGAGGGTCGGGCCTCCGCCGTTACTTAGGGGGGAAGATAGTTGTTATTTAATACCGCGACCTTTTATCTGACCGCCATAAGCTATAACTTTACGTGAAATTATATGCAATTGCATACTGCGTACCTTGTCTGTGGTGCCAGTACATTTTTTTATTGGTTTCATATAAAAATGAGTCTTAGTTCATTCAAGTCGTGCGTATACTGGTTTATGAATAAATTTATTAGCAACATTAAATTATTTAAAATATTATCGATGTCACGTTTTTCCTTTGAATGAAAAAATGAAGAAAGGAGAATTCACGGTACTTTGTACTATTATTTATTCTGTGTTCACGGTAAAATTTATGAAATTATAATTATAAAAATGGTCATGTTAGTTAAAAATTAAAATAAACCTAGGTATGTACTCTTAAATAACACACAAATGGATCGATTAATTTTATTAATTTCTTCATTAGAATAGCAGAATAAAAGTGTAGGTGCATGTGTTAAATATCTAAAAGATATTCATGACTAATCAATTTCATAGCATTTCAATATCGTGGACTATGTCTTCTGCGAGTTCTTAAAAAATTTGGGCTAAATGGGCGAATCACTCCTCTAATGGCAGAATTCGTGTTTTTTATGCAATATGAAAACAATCTTAAGATACTTATTATTATTATACAAAATTTCTACTTTCCTTATACAGCATATAATGAACAAGAACCTATAAAAATATAACAGTTTTTTTATCGCATAAAATTTGATTCTTATGAATGGATTTAAAATGAATCACCGTTTCACAGATATACAAAAAATTAAGACGATCTTATAAGCGATAAAAGTAAAGCAATTTAATAGAAGCGAATTCAGACGGCGTCTATTGCCGACATCGCCGACATTTGCTGACATCGTCGACACTTTGTCGACATCGTCGACACTTTGCCGACACTTAATTACAGTCGACGAAATTGAAACTGAGACATGTCTAGCTTTTCAGGAATAAATGCTGATGGATTTTATACTGCACAATGCATTGAGTATTTATATAATTAACCTAGCTTGTATCGTGACTTAGCGTTATTCTATTCAGAAGATCTGAGTAGTTTATTCTTCTCACTAATTGATAGATTAGACACTGCAAAACTACAGGAGTTACAAGCGTATTACAGAATTCAGTAATTAATACTTACAATTAAAATGAAGGCATTTGCAAGAGTCCGACTGTAGAGAGACTCTTACAAATACCTTTCTCGCTCCTCAAACTATAAGCATGAATGGAAAAAACCAGTAAACACGTAAAAAGGACCACATTGAAGTAAGCAAACGGTAGGTTCATGCAAGATCAAATAGCCAATAAAAGTTCAAACTGCCAGTCACTTAATTGGAATTTTAATGAAACTACACTAATTAAGGTTGTTTTCGTCCAGCACGTACCAACCGTTACCCTTCTTAAAACTTTTCCAATTTTCTACGATACAGTTTAAATTGCGTCGACGTTCTGAATACTTAACTTTATATTACTTTTGTCTTTATTAATTACCTAACCCTGGCAGAGAATATAAGTTTGCGGGCTGCATTTGAACCAATAAGGATATATTTTATCCTAGGATGAGCTGACATCTGACAAGAATTAAACCCAAAAAGTCGATTTTTAAACTCCCTGTGCTACGGTGGCCGGTAGGTAATATTTTAATTCAGACTAGCTGTCCCGAAACACGTTGTTTTGTCTTAACTATGAACTGGAATCAAATGTTTTACAGATAGGACCAGTTAGTATGGGAAAAATTAATTGCTGTATTCAGTACTGTCCTCTTAAACTGTCCTGTCCATTTAAACTTACTCTGGATTTCCACAAATACTTCGGAACCAAAATTAACCAAATCGGTCCAACTGTTCTTGAGTTTTAGCGAGACTTTAGAATTGCAATCCATTTTTCTATACATGTAAGGAAGATTTCACTCTTATAATAATTTTCTTTAATAACTTTTAGGGTAACTAAGCAGCTTTGAGCAAAATTAGTAAAAAAGTAATCTCGTCCACAATACGAGAAATAGCCTCAAAGTTTTCGCAATATGTGTTCAATCCGTTCCCAAAGACCCGAATAAGGCGACAAGAGAAACTTTTATTTTTAACCAGTTGGTTGCCAACTTAAATTGGTTTTCACCCTCCTGGGATTGGAAACTAAAACTTCAGCGTAGGTATACTTGCCAACTTCACAATAATGAAATCTAATTTGTAGCTATACAAGTGGATAGCGAATAAATTTTAGTAGATATAGAAATGTTGATAAAGTCACCTTAACATGCTAAGCTGAAAAAATAAAGCGCATAGGAGAGTTGTATGAATCACTTCATACAATTCAATAGTACATGGTTTTTAATTTTTATATTTATAATGAAATTTATGGAGAGTAGAGTGCGGTGAACCTGAATTTTCACAAGTGAGAGTTAGAGTTACTATTATAAACGTGAAATTTTGTGAGAATGGATGTGACTCTTTTTCTCAAAACTACACATTGGAAATTGATGAAATTGGGTATAGTAGTACCTAGTTTAGGCTCTGAATTAATACATAGGCTAAATTTTAGCCCCAAACAGTAGGTACAACGCTCTCTCAGGGCACTGTATTTTTGAGTGTGTACAGAGTACAGACTGTGCTCTATTCCACGCGGTCTTACTGCCTCCGTGGTCTTGTGGTTAGAGCCTGGCTTTCAACTCAGAGGTCAGGACCTTTTGTTGTTCCAATGCGGGAATCTTAGAACAACAAAAATTGTTGTTTCCAAGTTTGGTTACGACAATGCAGACTGATCACCTGATTGTCTGACAAGAAAGATGATCCATGCGTCGAATGGGCATGTAAAAAGTCGGACCTGCGCCAGATCTCTCGCCAGTCGTGTCGGTTATCCGTCCCACTGGGTTACGAGAGTAAATAAAGAGAGAGTGTTCTTGTGTAGGTACTGCACATAACCATGGGCACTATAAAATTACTCCTGCGCAACTGGCCTGGTTTCAATGAAACTGACCACCACCACCGAAATCGGTGTGGGGGAGTTATTTATTACACGCGGGCAAAGGCTAGTAATTAAGATATAATATTGTACACATACAGATAGTACGAAACTATTTTGCTACCCTGAGGCTGTTTCATCTTTAATTTACACAAACAAAGACTGGGTATTACAAGAAATTTCTATACGATAAGGAAATTGGATAGTAATGTATGCCCGTATGACATTTTAAAGGCTCAGTACCACGTAATTTACCTACGATCTTGGACATTTTTGCGGCCGATAGCGGCGTCGTATGTTGCACATTTTATTGCTTTGAAAACGGCGGATTCTACATGTATCTCCATTTCTTGTTTTTATTTAAATGTACTTTACAGCACTTCTTATACAGTGGTTTAAATTCAAAAGATATATGATTTTACATGATAATATTATGTTTATGTTAAAAAGGTCGTATTGGCAAATCCAAAATTCGTAATGGTGAACAATACACTGAATTATTACTGGGACTAGCTCGAAATAAAGCTGAAATTTGCAGTTTTAGTTAATCAAAATTAAATTATTAAAAATATCTTGATTTTACAAGCCCCCTTTAGGCTTATAAATAATTTCATTGCATCCAAAACAAACAAAAAAAACCCAATAGATATGTAAACCTTAAGATGCTGTGTGATAATATTCTCTATCCTTTAAGATATCAGCTTTTGCCCGCGCCTCCGTCCACCTAATTATAGTATCCCATAAGAAAAGTATATTTTTCGGGTAAGTTAGCATTTTAATCCGAAGCTTAAACTATTACCATACCAAATTTCATCTAAATCATGATTAATATTAAAAATAACAAATATATATAAACGCTTAAAGTAGCCAATTAGACAGAGAGATCCGATGTGTAACGCGACGTCACATTACACGACTTGCAGATAAAGTTGATACAAAATTTTATTTTGCTGCAATGAGCCGAATCACAAATTTTGACCTTGCTTGCTCATTTATCAACAGAAATCGTCAATTTTCACTTTTTTATTATTTTTATTTTTCAGCCTAGTATCATTTGTCATTATGTTTTAACTAAATATTCTATTCTATACATAATATTGCATATACATAATAGGCAATAAGATATATATTATTTTTTATTTTCTTTGTAATTGCAACTATGTCAGCTAATAATATCATATTGCTTATAGATAAGAGACAATAGGATTTTTTAATGTAATTTTCTTTGTATTTGCAACTATGTCAGGTAATAAAATGATGTAGGTCGGTACATAAATCATAATATCAGAAACAAACAACGTAGGTAGTAGGTGGCAGACAGTAGGACAAAGCATCCTACGCCAGTCAGATTGTTCTCGTTCATGCATATAATATACTGCATATTATACCTAACAAACATAATTGTTAAACTGCTTTTAGAAATATATATTTATTACTAGCTGTTGCCCGCGGCTCTGCCCGCGTAAAAATAGTTTTTTCGCGGTCGCGGATATGTGACTGATGCAAAAAATTGATAAAAACAATCCTTGATGCGGATTATATATCATGCTAAAATTTCAGCTCAATCGGTGCAGAACTTTTTGAGTTTTTGAAGCGTACACAAACCAACATAACATTTTTATATATATAGATATATATTACTATTAACATTTAAACCTGCCTCATATCACAGAATAGCCAGTTATAGCATAGGTACGCTATATTTTACTAATGCTAGGAATACACACGACGTAACGGTGTACGTGACATTTTTCCTGTGCAGTTGAATTTAAACCGGAGCGTATATGTTGCACAACTGTGCAGGTTTCTATATCGAGCTTACCTGACAGATATAAGTATGTGCAGGAAAACCTATCAGGTATCCGTACACCTTATTTTTCACATACATAACATTTTTGTTATATTCCCAAAAAGGTAATATTCAGGCCGAAAACTTAAATGCTACGTAATTATTAATTCACGTATACGTATTAATTCACACTGAAACGAAAAGATACGCGACGCGATTTATAAGATAGAGCCTATTCAAAATTGAACTTTATTCATTACACAAGAAGATTAACGTTTCATTATAAGAGTTCGAGTAGTTATGGGATACTCATCCCAACTTACCTGTCCGGTAGTTGTGGTATAGTATACGGGTATGCGACCCCGGCTCCCTAGCTATTACTGTCCTATCCCTTGCCCTCCTGGGCGGTAATATCCTACATTTCCTTTTACCCACTCTAACTTACCAATCTTCCTTTCCACACCACCTATCCTACCCTCTCCACAAATCCGTGGAAACGCAACGGATAATCATAAAAATAATTTAATTATCCAAAATGGCGGCGATGTGGTTCACCACCCATCACGTCTCGTTTCTTGCGGAGGTGAAAAGCGGATCATGGAGAGCCGCTTCGCTACGTTGAATGTAAGAGGAGGAATGGATGGTAAGAATGAAAGTGAACGAAGCGAAACGAGTATGTAAGGATCGTAGCTAGTGGCAAAAAGTGGTCTCTGCCTACCCCTTTACGGGAAAAAGGCGTGATTATATGTATGTATGTATGTATGTATGTATGTATGTATAAGAGTTCGAATGTTGAGTTGTATTGCGCTGCACAGCGCATGTGCGGTGAATGACTGATATCATATAAAACTTCAAAATTTTTGTGTAGTTATTAAAGTTCAAATTCGAATAGCTATCTTATAAATGCAGCACCGCGTCGCGTGTCGTCACGGTGTAAACTGACCTATAGGAACACAAGTTACATGATGTGATGCTAGAATAACATTCTGCTAATCAGAGACTATCACGGCCTGCAATATTTAGGGGCACCCTAACTTTGAGCAGCGTTTAATTTTGAAGCACTTCTAAGGTATTTTGTCGGTAGTTTATATATTCAATAGCGCTTTTGATTGGATCTCTCAAACGCGTTAACCAATAAAAATGCTATTGACTATTTAAGCTACCGACAAAAAACCTTAGAATCAAGGCTTGAATCAATTGTGTAACGGTTATTTTTAAAGATAATACTTAGTGCCAATTTCACCAACGCATGTTAGAGCTAATCGTTGAATACGAATCATATTTTCTCCCTCGTTCTTTGTATTAATGAAAGAGAAGACGTGATATTTAACTAACAGGCGGTTGTGAAATTGGGACTAAACCTTGTTGTCATAATGAGGCGCTTAGGCTTGGGATAGTAGGTTTATTATTTATTTTTAAAGTTATAAAATACTTGCAGCTCTAAGATTTTGAAGATAAAACTAGGAATGATATCGTAGTAAAAAGATAAGTTTTACAAATTACCTAACTAATTAATTAATGGTCACATAAAATGAATAAATTTTCATCTTTATTGGCAATAAAAGCATGTGAGTTAATAATGTTAGCAGTATAAAAATGGAAATTAGTGGTTTATTGCGAGATTTCATTTAAATTTCTTACTTGCTAGGTCCTAGTTAGGTTTCCCTTTTAAGGTTATTATTATCCTACTAATATTATAAATGTGAAAGTTTGTGAGGATGTATGGATGGATGTTTGTTCCTCATTCACGCAAAAACTACAGAACGGATTTCGATGAAAATTGGAATGGTAATAGTTTGGGCTCTGGATAACATAGGCTACTTTTTATTCCGAAAAAGTACAGTGTTCCCGAGGGATACAGTATTTACGCGGGTGGAGCCGCGGGCAACAGCTAGTGAGATCATATAGTACCTACTGATTTACCTACCTATTATTTAAGTGGACCAAACTTATATACTTTTAATTTTACAGAAACCTACTACCTTTCCCAATCTAATCATTAATGTTTCTGAGATGAGTAGTGATTTACACACAGGCATATCTAATACATGAATCTCTCTCTTTCTACCAAAACCTTTTAATTTTATTCTTAGAGCGAGGCTCTATTTATGCATTGCTCTGTTTTGTATTGTAGGAGCATCGACGCAACCGCGATATTGCGTTATTTTCCTTAGATTTTATGGCATGCCCCATTAATGGGTTGCATCGTCACAGTCAACGAAACGCCGGACAGGAGACGAAGAGGGAGGGTGGATGATGCGCTGCTTTATCGTCCTCTCTTGCAATGTGCTGGTGCTTCAACGTAACGCAGGTGTGAACAATCCGTTGCGACAAAGCGACACAATACAACATAACGCAATAACGCCGCAGCATAATGTCAAATCTTTAACGTGGATATAATTTACATACACAGGTTAGACTCTAGAATTTACTTTCAGTGAAGTGATCAATTATAGAATACTAGCTGTTGCCCGTGGCTCCGCCCACGTAAAAATTGTATCCCACGGGAATAATGTACATTTTCGTGATAAAAAGTGTCCTGTTTTAATCCAGAGCTTAAACTACTAAAATACCAAATTTTATCCGTTCAGTGGATTTGGCGTAAAAGAGTAACAAACCATCCACTATGTCATCAATGCATCCATCCATCCTCACAAATTTTCATATTTATAATTTAAGTAGGATAACAATGCAATTTTAACTGATCAAATTGAACAATAAACTGTTTGATAAAAACATAGTAGGAATCTGCTACTTCCTCATTAGGTATAACAAAATTACCATACCAACATTTATAAACAACTATAGGTATGTATTTTTGTACAATTACTTAACAATATTAAAATGACTTCTACAGCAGTTAAAAAGCTAGCAAATTTTGATTTATGTCCCCATAAAATTGGGCAAAACAATTCGCTGTTGTAAAGGTCACGAGTATAATTTATTCTTAAACCCTTGTTTCGTTTATAACTTGTATTAATGATTTATTCCTGTTCGTATCTGTAATGTGTGTGTGTATGGACTATAAAATGTTTTATTCGACAGTTTACGGCTGTAAAAACCTCACAAAAGTTTTTATTGAAATCTAAGCGCCACACTAAATTACCGTTTGAGAATAAGACACATTTTTTTTGTTTTTTTTTTTTTAATATGTAAATGGCTGTTTTGTATGAATTAAAGATTTCAAAATTATGTTTTTAATTTTTTAGTAAGCTTGATTTGTACATGAATGTAATTCAAGAGTCTTTATTTTGTAACTAGCTTATGCCCGCGACTTTGTTCGCGTGGAGTTCGGTTTCCATACAAAATTTCAACCCCTGCGGATGCTTACGTCATAACAACTATCTGTACGCCAAATTTCAGCAAAATCCGTTCAGTAGTTTCGGCTGTGCGTTGATAGATGAATCAGTCAGGTTTGCCTTTTTAGGGTTCCGTAATACTTAAGGAACCCTTATAGTGTCGCTCTGTCCGTCTGTCTGTCTGTCTGTCTGTCTGTCGCGCCTCTAGCTCCTGTAATTATGAATATAAATTGATGAAATTTAGTGCAGTTATAGATTGTGCATAGATCACGGTTTCGGGATCATAAAAAATTAATAATTTTGTATTTTAGGGGTGGCACTCCATACATGTTGAAGTGGGGATGAAAATATTTTTTCACTCTACCCCATCGTGTGGGGTATCGTAGAATAGGTCTTTTAAAATAAAGGCAAGGTTTCATACGTTACTTTTTTATAAAGTTCAACATTTTCAATTAATCGGCCTCCAAAGTAGTTTGTAAGTTGGTCCCCCCTAGCATTTTTAAACTATAGGAGATAGAAACTTGCAAATTTCCATGCTGATAGATCATGCTAAAAACTCTTTAGGAAAATTATTGTGAACCAAATCGGACAGTAACTTTTGGAGTAATTAAAAAAAACATATTACGCGTTTATAGTTACGGAACCCTCCTTAGACATGTCCTGACATGCTCTTGGTTAGGTTATATATATTTAGATTACTTCACATACATAATTAGATTATAACACATAATTGAATTTCATATTTCAGTTCAACTATGCTACCTACGTTAGCATTTCGATTCACGAATAACTTTGACTCACCTGTTATTCCTGAATCCTAACCAAATGATTTGATACACGATTTTCTTTGACAACGTTTTCACCAACAACTTCCAACTCTTTTATGGATTTTTATAAATCACTGTGCAAGCCACTTTTTGCCAAAAGAAAATTTAAACGGCACAACCAACGTTGCTTTTACGACTGTGCGATCATTTGAGTTTTTACCCCCATCATACCTCTAATTATTGCCTTCAGTGCGTTTCTTTGTTCAGTAATTGCTATAACAGTTGATTCTTTTTACAATTGAACCTACGAATACCTTTACGTATACTACACGGCAATTTTAACTCTATGTATTCGGGCTAAGGTTTATATTTTAATGTCTTTTTGTAGACCACTGACAGTAATATTTATTACACCTCAAAGGGTTGTGTGTAGTGCTATGGTTTTATGGTTTTTCGTTGTGCAATTTTCTTGTATTGTATACTATCGTGTTGCGCGACCGCATGTTCACCGCATTGATCCTTGAAGCTATCACAAGATTGCCAACGTTTATATAATTACTAGCTGTTGCCCGCGGCTCCGCCCGCGTAAATACAATATCCCTCGGGATCGCTGTATTTCTTCGGGATAAAAAGTAGACTATGTTTTATTTCAGAGCCTAAACTACTAAGATACCAAATTTCATCAAATTCCGTTCAGTAGTTTTTGCGTGAAAGAGTAACAAACATCCATCCATCCATACATCCTCACAAACTTTTACATTTATAATATTAGTAGGATGCTCATGAAGAACTGAGGCTTAGATAAGCATTATTATTATTTTTCATGTCTGTTTTTTTTCAGAATATTTTATCTAGGCATTTTTAAGCAAATTAAACAGAATGATTTTTTTACTGTATAGTATGAAGTTCGGCACTCAATTTCCAAATATTAAATAAAAATAGTACTTAATAAGTGATAAATGTAAAAATATTATCAAGAACGATCAAGTTATAAAATAATACGTAGACGACTGTTTTTATCAGTTTCTCAGTCACACAAGATACAGATGCGGTTTGTACAGGAGCAGCTTTTACGAGTACGTAATTATTAGTGCTATTTACTATCTCCTTGAGCTGTCTAACTGTAGATAAATTAATTCTGAATCCTATAAAATATGCATCGTTGCATATCACGAAACATTTTTTTTCGAGTATCAAGTCCGTACAGTTGCAGTTTATGTTTAAGTTAGCAATTAAACGTTAGAACAACAATAAAAGATCGTGAACAATGAGCCAATACTATTGTCCAGTACCTTTTTTGATAACCGGGAACGATCACTCCCTGAGGTAATAAAACGAAAGCAACGGGTACGTTATACAGAAAGGTAATAAGGCTTCGAGCTACGATCAAATTTAGTTTCGCTGACTCGCCGTCTGCTGGAATTTTTAGTTGAAAATTCAAAACCTTTTTGTAATTTATAAATTATTCTCGTCGTTTATTTAAAATCTTACTAATATTATAAATGTGAAAGTTGTGGGGATGTATGGATGGATGTTTGTTCCTCTTTGACGCAAAAACTACTGAACGAATTTCGATGAAATTTTGTATGGTAGTAGTTTAGGCTCTGGATTAAAACATAGGCTACTTTTTATCCCGCAAAAGTCCAGTATTCCCGCGGGATACTCAATACTATATTTACAATAATTTGAAATAAAAGTATAGTCCAAGATAATTGGTAGTAGAATATCTAGGTACTAGGTACCCGATTAAATCTTAAATAACTCTTACTTATAAAATTAGAGTGATGATTTTGAGCTTTTGGATAATTACAAACAGCTCCATCTATGTATAGAAAGTAGAACTCTAAAAATAGCAAAATACTATAGCGTCATCTAGGGCACCCCTGAGGAAGGTGCTTACCCCTGCCAATCAGGGAATTGCAATTGAGGGGAGAGGTTGGACGCAAAAAATTATGTAAAGCATCTGTATAGTGTAAGATCATTGGACCGCAGTTTAGATTGGCTTTCACTCTATAATATAGGGCAGGGTTTTGCAACCTTTTTAACCTCCCTAGGATTATAAATAAGAATTAAAAAAACCTATTGCGACAGTGCGCATTCCGTACATATCAATATATTTGCGGATCCCTACTATAAGCCGCGTCCTGACACGTTCTTGGTTAGGTTTTTAATTGGTTAGTCAAAAAATCTGCCAACAATAAAATCGCTGTATTTCCATCAGTTATCATCTTCAATTAAATACATTTTCTTACTGATGTGCATATTAAGAAAATCTTAATTCATCATCAGACAATGGTATACAAGACTATAGCATATTTTGCTCTATGTATGCAGATCATCATTCAATAGAAGGCCAGTCGTCCCTTCTCCGAGTTTTCATTTGTCCACCCACGTCGTCCTTATAAATAATGTGTCTCCGGCATCTAACATGGCTTATTAGAGCAAGGACATTTAGTTTCCAAGTTTATCAATATCAAGAATAAGCTGATAACAAAAACTAGTTGCGCACAAACGAAGTGTATAACTGCGATAGAAAATCAATGTTAACGTATTTACACATACTTATTTTATGTGTGGTAACAGCCTCCGTGGTTTAGACTTTGGCTCTCGACTCGGAAATCGTGGGTTCGATTCTCGCGTTGAAACATCAAAAAATGTTGTTTCCAAGTTTGGTTAGGACAATGCAGGCTGATCACCTGATTATCTGTTAAGAAAGCTGATCCAGGCGTCGGATGGGCATGTAAAAAATTGGTCCTATGCCTGGTATCTCACCAGTCACGACGGCCATCCATTCCACTGGGTTACGAGAGTAAAGGAAGAGAGAGTGTTCTTGTCTACTGCGCACATAATTAGGCAGTATAAAAAATAACTCTTGCGTAGCTGGCTGCGTATTAATGAAACCGGCCATCGTCACCGAAATCGATGTGGGGAGCTATTATTGTTATTAATATCTGTGGTAAGTTAAAGCGAGAGCATACCTTTTGGTACTGGTCATCTTTACCCATAGACTATACTCCGCTACGATTCATTTTGAACCGATCGTAAACAAACAAGCCATAGACACGACCATAGACTGTTTAGTTATATGAAAACATACAATAAAATATAGCAAAACGATTCAAACGAATCGATTTCGATTACTTTTTTCAATAGGTACTATTAATAAAGCTGTTTAACTTTTATGGTTTATTTTTGTCTGTAGTATGACTTTCATGCTCAAATAAAAATATATAGAAAGAATTGGGTATTTAACAGATTTTTGAAACCCAACAAAAGTATTTAAATGGTGTAAAGTATTTTTTCAGTCAGTAAAAATACATACATACATACATATAATCACGCCTCTTTCCCATAGGGGTAGGCAGAGACCGCCTCTTTCCCGTAGGGGTAGGCAGAGACCGCCTCTTTCCCGTAGGGGTAGGTAGAGACCACTTCTTTCCACTTGCTACGATCCTTACATACTTGTTTCGCTTTGTCCACTTTCTTTCTTACCATCCATTCCTCCTCTTACATTCGACGTAGCGAAGCGGCTCTCCGTGTACCACTTTTCGCCTCCGCGAGAACGAGACGTGATGGGTGGCGAACCACATCGCCGCCATTTTGGATAATTAAATTATTTTTATGATTATCCATTGCATTCTCACGGATTGGTGGAGAGGGCTATTTCTAATAGGGAAAGGGAACGAAAGGAGGTGTGGAAAGGAGCTCGGATGACGTATTTGACACTCGTATTGTAACCAATTACTAAAATCTTATACATATACGTTCGAACTATTACAATGAAACGTGTATCTTCTTATGTAATGAATAAAGTTCAATTTTACAATCCTTAAATCTATGTAAGTTTCAGTGTGAATTAACCCTTAATGTAGTTGCTCAACAATGTAATAATAAATAGCTACATATTTATACAAAGGCTATAAAATTTTCTTAGGCTAGAATTAACGTTCATAAAACAGAAGTTACTACCATATACTTGATATACACATCACCTGGTCAGATGTAAATGGATATTTATGTGAGTAGTTACCATCACATGATTCAGAACTAATCGTCCGTGAGTTAGTAAACCCTCTATAAAACAATATCATTATCATATCCAACAACTAAGATTCGTGTTAATCGACAATACATTCTTGTAATTGAGCCATTGTAGACAATTTCCCAAAAGTTACTAAAGCGAAATTGCGTGACGAAGATATCCTACGTATGTACAGTCTTATAAATAAGCATCTCAGAACACGTGTTCGTAAGGAAACGGGCCTCGCCGAATGACAATGGAGGTTTCCCTTTCGTGAAAATTTACGTGATAAAAATATTAAATGTTCGCGTGTGAAAAAATATAAGCCGAATGGCTGCGGTAGGTACGATTATGTAGTCCCATAGCGGTTCGGGTTGTAAATCAGCGAAGGACGTGAGAATGGAGTCATTATTTGGGAAATGTGCATTCGGCGGAGGCGAGGTAGTCATTTACACGGTTATTATGTAGAAACACGCGTTTTCTGTGATTTCGTAGACGAATGTTAGTTTGTAGAGAACCGAAGGGCTTAATTTTATTGAGGGCATGATCTTTTTAAGAACAACCACCTTCAATTTCGTTTACGTAGAATTAACGGAAGCGGAACCCTTTTTTTAAAAGGGATCCTAAGATAAAATTAGCTCAACTTACACATTATATCCTCAGCTATCTGCCAGTCCCGTAAAAAGTCCCGTAAAAATCGGTCCAGTTGTTTCAGAGATTAGCCTAAACAAACAGACGTACACACAAAAATGTTTAAAATATATTTTTAAGTGGAAGTGCCATATATGCATTTAGTGAAAATCTGTTTAATTTCAAACAGACACATTAATTTTATTTATTTGTAAAGATTGAAATTATTAGGATTATTGTGTGTAATTTTTGTTATTGAGATCTGTCTAGTAAGTACCTTGTTAAATACGTTACTATTTTCAAATATAAATTTAATTAAAACGCAATCATATTTTCTATGTGAACAACCACTACTAATAATTGTTAAGACAATAATCTTTTGTTTTTACTTTTTAACCCCCGACGCAAAAAGAGGGGTGTTATAAGTTTGACGTGTCTGTCTGTCTGTCTGTCTGTCGGTCTGTCTGTCTGTCTGTCTGTCTGTCTGTGGGTGTGTCTGTCTGTCTGTCTGTCTGTCTGTGGCATCATAGCTCCTGAACGGATGAAGCGATTTCAATTTAGTTTCTTTTATATTAAAGGTGACTTACATGCGAGTGTTCTTAGACATGTTTGATTAAAATCGGTTGAGCCGTTTAAAAGTTGTGGGGGGTGAAAGCGGGGAAGAAAATCCGAATGTGCAAATATACTCGAGTAAGGTCTCAAATGAAAGCGCACTGAAAGATAATATTGATGACTTAATCGACAGTGTTCGTAGCTTCATTTGATGAGAAAATTGGTGGTGGGAAGATCAGCCGTTTGAAGATGATCAGCTCTTTTCTAGTTGATGAGGGGATCTGACTAACTTTCTTATGTCCGATCGATTCGAAATTTGGTACCGTGTTGTTTCAACGATATTTAAAGAACATGGTAAGGTAACCATGACCTGATTAGACGTTTGAAAATCATCTTTTCTTTATTAGTTGATGAGGGATCGTCCACATGTCCTATCGATTCGAAATTTGGTACCATGTTACTTCAATGACGTTGAAAGTAAAAAATAATAATGAAAAAAAATACTTTAAAAAGGATAAAATAAAAGTAAAATTAAAAATTTTAAAAACCCCCCGACACAAAAAATTAACTCTAAAAAATAATAAATAATATTTTAAACCTATTATAATTATATTATCACATATAATATTAAGTAAGTTGAAATAATTTTATTTTCCAATCGTCGTCTCGTCGGGGGACCGCTATGTGAAAAAAACACGTGTAGTCGCAGAATGAACAAAAGAATTTACTCCGAAAAAAATTTGCTCATACCTACTTAAATGTAATTCGTAATAATTAATTAGCTGTTGTTGTAAATATACTTTATAAACTTCAGCGGTCCCCCGACGAGGCGACGATTGGAAAATAAAATTATTTCAACTTACTTAATATTATATGTGATAATATAATTATAATAGGTTTAAAATATTATTTATTATTTTTTAGAGTTAATTTTTTGTGTCGGGGGGTTTTTAAAATTTTTAATTTTACTTTTTTAAAACAATCTCGAGCCTAGGTCACGGTTAAATGTGTTATCTACCGTATAATTCGGGTATTAAACGCTTGAAATGAGCAATTTAAATAAAAACACGTATGGTAATGTCTATTTTTAAATGTGACCAAACGCGAAGTTATGATGTTAGAGTTGCAAGAATCGATTATTACAATGTATTAAATGTGTTACAACTTACAATTAAGTATTGTAATAATTGCATAACACATGCAGAGTTTCATATGCTTGCGGCATTATTTAATAGCATATTATATTTAATTAATTTGCATTCGATTCAATATAGGTAAATAATCAAGTGGATGCAAATAAATACTAAGTTTATTCTAATACCTTTACTATACAATGTCTTCATTTAGGATTGTCTAATAAGAATTAATGAATTTTAAATTTACATCATTTAACATTATTTTGAATAAATCGACGCAGAAACTGGCACATTAACTTTATTACCTGATTTATAAGCCAATAGCTCTTTTAACTTCAAATTGTCTTTGTTTAGGATCAAACATCTAACTTTATTCGTGACTGCAGTGACTTGGCGAGAATACGAAATCAATGATGCACTTCAATTGTGCATCACGCTACAGGGGCGCAGTTGCCAGTATGCAATTCGCGCAATGCAGTGACATCCTAGCGCACGATGTAGTGTCTTGACCACCCGAGAGATGGCGCTGGGCGTTTTGCGAAATCATACTTTTCAGTAATTTTAGCCTGAAATTAAATATAAATATACATTTAGAATATACGTAATGAACATTGTTTCGGAAACATAAACCTTCTTAGTAAATGATGTTCAAAATTTTGTGTGGTGTGATAAACATTTTACAAGTTCGTGACCTTGCATCTCTAGTAGTAATAATAGAAAAACACAGATGGCGTTTTTTTTTAAATTGTATTCAAATAATTTACTAATCAATCGACCTATTTACAAAATATTTCATTTTTACAAGTAATTATTAATAGTCGTAGATGTATATTAATATTAATAATATTCGATTCGACGTATATTAATAATATTTAATTCTTACTTATCGTAATCTCAGCATCTCTTTAAGTCCGCGGCCTATGGTGCAAGCTATTTTTGATTTAAAAAAAAACAAGAGTAAAATTTCAGCACTCACATTAAATACTAGTCACTAAATCAAATATAAGCATATTTTGAAAAACTATTAAAAGTTGTAAATCGTCTTTATTTAAAACTTACTCCAATAAAGAACACTTGCCGACAACCCCGGTATTATTAGTTTTTGTTAAGAGCAATTCGGTTCCAAAGATGTTATTTAAGATGTCCACGAACAGTCGTGGGAGAAGGCACATACCTTGCACTGGTGTAGCTAAGGGTCCTAATAAATACAGGTACAGGGATACTAAAAAGCGTGACAGGGGGGGGTGGGGGTTCAAAAAGTCGAAATTTTGCGTGACGTAATATGTGGATGGCCCCTAAGAGGAGATCTTAGAGCTGTCTTATAGCGTAAAAGTTGGCCACCGAGGAATTTTTAGTGCATAGAAAATGCAACATACCCCTAGCTCTTTAATATCACCAAAAGAGTTTAGGATATTATGAAGATTATTCCCTCGGGAAAAAAGAAGGTACAACCCTTATCTTAAGCATACGTTTCACTTTATTCCCTGTTCTGTTTTCATAAACAAGTTTTCTTTTATTGTTTATATTGTATCCACCTCTAACCATATGGTATGTATTGCTAAAAGGAGGTAAGAAATAACAAATAAAAAGATCAACCACGCGTTTCGATTCAAGGTTTCAAAATCAGTCATCGTAGTAATATTTCAAGATCTATTAGTAGTTTCTATACATCTGTTTACATCCGACACTCTAAAAAACTTTATTTTTATTCGAGTGACGTGATCGTTTACGCATCGTATCGATACGAAATTTTTCTATCGATTTGTTTACAACACATATAAATTGTAGTATAATTTGTATATACTCTGGTATGAGGGTATACTTTTATTAGAATACTATGCAGGCGCCAGGATAAACATACAGTAGAGTTACCGCGGTAGAGTCACATGGTAGGAGCCTATAGGGTAAAAACTGGATAGTTGCCTTGGTAGGATATTTGCCTCGATTCTGAATTTGCTATGTTAGGAATGTTTTCTGCTATAGACTTTGATTATGATTGGAAGTTCCTTCCTTGAAGACATTAATTCCCAAAAAATCATTATTGTAGGCGCACCCGTTTTGTCTATGTAAGCAAAATTCTTTTACGATGAGACTTGGACGGACTTTATAATTATACTGGCAAGTAAATTGTACTTAATTTTTTTAACAGTTAATACAAGTATCCGTATCAAAAAGGATATTGCTTATCTTTTCAGAGCCTCTCCTAGAGCTGCTTTAGGAGCAACTATCCACACCTAAATAAACCTATACGTTCTAAAAAAATGAAGAACAAATTTATTTTATTGTTTGTTTTTCAATTTTTTGCATTGATCATAACTGTAAAAATATAGTTTTAACTAAAAAATTTAAACAAGTAAAGACAAATTTATTTTGTTTGTTTAAAAAATGCAGTAATCATAACTAAAAAATATAGTTCCGACTAAAATAAATATTCGATTGCTTAATTTTCTAATTACGGGGTAAAAAATAAACAATTGGGATACACGACTTACGTGAGGCGACTATCCGCTAAAATGGTTTTAGTCAAAACTCGTATGAATTAAGTTTACAAAAATTAACAAAAAGTTTAAAGACCTATCTTTGGATGAATTCGTTGAATTATTCTCTATTTATATAATTTTACTGACTACAGTGATTTTTTTATAAATTGGGCAAGTATCCGGTTTTTACCCTAACATTAATACAATAAGTTAATAATGAAGATTTTTATACTTTAGTTATAATAACACCGATCGGGCCGCAGTTATTTCCTCAATATTATGATATAATAATACTTATGGATGCTTCACACCACGTGAACCTGGCCCCGTGCTACGTGTCCGATGAATTTGTGTTACATGGACCAGACAACAAGAAGTTTATTTAATACCGTATATTGTACATAATTATATTTAAGATTTTTATTATATTATTCACACATTAAATACACATCCATGACACACACAACAGAAAATCAGGTACGGTTTTTATTAACATTTTAAACCTTCATTTCGCTGCCCAAAGTAACAAATGGTATTCAGAAAACTTGTTACATTTTCGAATAATAGCAAAACAATTAATACTTTGTCCTCGAATAAAAAAAAGATTTATCTAGTGACCATTAAAAGTTTCCGAATCCCAAAAGTGTCATATAAACCATTATAGTGACCACACTAGATGAATCTTTTTTATATAATATATTGCTAAACATAGTTTATATAATATAATAATATATTGTCACTTTTTTGTACAGAAACAAGTTAACGATCCAATGGCACTAACGAACAGATAAACTACCGACAAATTCATCTCAGAAACCGGATATAAGAGACGTAGCTCGCAATATTTTACAGTCGCAGAGGTATGAGCAAGTTTCTGAAAAAATATATAATATAGAGTATTTTCAGTCTCACGCCAAAGAACCACATAATGTGCTATCATAATATACAGCAACTTACTATTCATTATGATAACCTCGAGAAATTCTTATTATTGTATTTCATTCATACAACATCGAGTATAAGTATACTATTTGAAATACTTGCACGAATATCATAATAGTATATCAGTCGGGAACCGGGGTATTGCTTAGAATTTTTAGCGTGGTTTACTTAGAAAATCATTCTTGAATCTGATTTATTTACACATATTTTTATGTATGTCTTCATTATTTCATGTTATGTATTTTATGAGTTGGAATATTTATCTAATCATTTTATAGTAAAAATCTACTTTTATTATTTATGTTAGTGAGGATGGATGTATGTCTGTGTGTTACTTTACATGCAGTTACTTCATTGGAATGAAAAAGTAATTGAATGACACTTGCCACTCAGGAAGTACAATAAGATATTCTATTATATTAGCATATAAACTGAATTTTATATCAGCAATACGTAAACGGTTCTCGTGGGACAGATAGTTGTTTTACGCGAATTCTAGGAAATAGGTAATGTTTTTACTTTCCTTCAAATATAGGTTCATAATAGTATTATGTTGCATATACCTAGGTTCATAAATAATGTTACATTAATTCTTTTATGTAGCTTCACAGATCTCAATGACGACACAGTATTATAATATATATTAGATATACAAGATTGACTCGTTTCAATTATAAGATATTATAATACTTCATTGCACCCACAACCAAAAAATGATTACGGATAATTAGATCCCATGATTAACTGCTTATGTAAAGACAATCACAAAAGCGGAGATCCATGAGGCTCAGACTATAATATGATCGAGAAGGCCTTGGAAAATTTAGAGCACTGAAAATGCTTATACAATTATTGCTCTGCGCTTATACAATATGGTTGAAAATGGAACACACAAGTCTCGAGTCAAATTTCAGTGTCATAAATGACAGCTCTACACATCCATTTTCAACTCTATTGTTTATAGCGTAGAGTTCTATTTTCAGTCCTCTAAATTTTCCCGTGCCCGCCGGATTCCGGATAATAATTATAGTCCTAGCCTGAGACGATTGTTTTAAGTATGATTACTGAGTACTCGTACAATTATTATTGTAATTAGTCGTCAAATGATTGAATGACGACGTTTTTAAAAAATAGTTATATTGGTAGATAGATTATTAAAACGGGTTGGGGAGGTTGTTAAAAGAGATAGAGTACAGTTATGAAATGTCAGGTAAGAACATATTTCATAACCAGTAATGGGTCCGAAGAAACTCAATTTAACGTGGGCAAAGTCACGTGCAAAAGCTAGTAATAACTAACTAGTAGCTAGTAACTTAATATTTTGACGACTGTACTTCTGTCCTTTTGAGAATACATCGTTTTGAGAATACGTCCTTTAGAGAGTATGCCGTTTTGCTACTATAGGGTTTTACGCCGGAGTCGTCGGTATAAGCGGTAAATCAAATCAGCCCGAGCCCCGAAGTAGGTATACGTAGTTGACTTTGTAAACGTTATAGTTTTCTCGTTGTCTTTTAATGAAATAATCCAAAATATTAGACTAACGTAATCTATTTATCGTAAGCTACAGCATTCACGATGACACGACTCTACTATAAATCTCTAAAATGAATAAAAAAATACCTATTATAATATTAAGGAAAAAGCAAAACACACGCATATAAAGATGCGTCAAATCGAGAACACAATGGGCGAAGTTGCGCTAAATAAGAAATACCTCTAGGCCCGCGTAATCTTTAACACCGCTCTATTGTGTGTCGATGGCACGATACGCCATTAGGCCCGTCCGCAGTGGACGATATTTTTTCGTTTACGAACGGGAAGGGAAAACCTACATACAGCGCCTAAATGTCGCGTAAAAGTATTGGGAGCGAAAAGTCGCTAAATTTGAGGCGTTGGAGGCTTTTGAGGAAAGCCCGCAGCTAGTGTTATAGGCAGAGGGAGGCTCTATCGGTCGTTTACACGCTCTACCGACGCTAACCTCCGCCCGAATGTAATAACGCCGCCTGTTCTCTATTTCAATTTGGGAACAAATTGAAATTGTTTTTATTTGAATAATATTACTCCGAAGTGCCACGAACACAGCGCATAATAGTAAAGGAATGATAATGTCCGGACAATTGTTTATACGGAGAACGAAATGAACAGCCTTAACGATATTTACTCGGTATATTATTTTCTTACGGAACGTAGTTTACTTTAGGGAAAAATCGTGAGCATAATTAAATTATTGTTTGTAAAATTAACCTACATTATATTTTAAACAGACTCTTGGTACTTTCAATGGTAAATTTGATCTGAGATCTCTTTTTATTCTAACTTTTTGGATTATCAATTTTTATTTGTTCCTTTTGTATATTATAAAATTTGATACTTTTTACTAATTTGATATAAGTTTTAGACAATTATAAAACTTGTAATTGTAATATTTAACGCCTGAAACTAATATACAAACAATTTTGAAGAGAGCTATTATACTGAGCATTAATTTATAAGCGCTCACTTACGCGTAACAGACGCATGTGTGAATGGGACACCGTGCGGACTGAAACCGGATTATGATCACAAAAGTTACGAAAATAATTGGGCTTCTGATGAAATCCATCATTATATTTATAAGGTTCCAAAGCGTTTTTAATAAAAATTGTGTTTCCCTCGGAATTGCGGAAATAAATCGTCTCCGACCAAAATATGTCCGTTGTCCAATGTCCATGTATAGAATACCAGACATTCCGAATGCAATAACTGCAATAATTTTTTACGACCTCTGAGCCAATTAAGTCTTATGACGTCACATCCGCATGCAGATCATATTCGGGAAAGAAAATAACATGTTTATTAAGGAATTTATTATTTAGCGTTTTTTTATAATAACAAGTTCCATTTATAAGCTATTCAGGTTCGGAGGGAAGATCGCTGCATCCTTTATCGCGGAGGGCGGGCGCGGGGTAGCGAAGGGGCGGGGGACGTTGGAAAAATTGCGCATAAATATTGAAGCTGCCACTTACACGTGCGCCAAACGCCGCCCGCTGGTCATAGCGTGGATAATACCGGGATTGAATTTCTTCTTTTATGAATTCCCGGGAATCGGGACCGTTTTTTTTTTAAATGGATTTACCAGTAACGAACCGTTTATGTTTTAATGATTGTGAAATACAGGATTATAGGCATAAAAACCTTAAAGTAATTTGTTGTTTAAAATTAATTTTATTACCTACTAGGTAGTAGTAATTAAGCACTATTTATTTTTTCATTAGAAAATTAATGACTTTATAATACCTGGTAACATTATAACAATTGAAGAACATATTGCAATTAAAAATAATAATTATAGATAACATAGTTTTATGGTACAACAAATAGACAATTATTATTCTGACAGTAAGTAGGTACAAGACATAAAAATATTCTAAAACTTATTTGTGTTTGTAAGTAAAAATCTCTATATTTGCTTAGTTACGTATGTGTATCTATCTAAAAAATCATAAACTACAGGCTTTTTAGGTTTTTTTTGTTATTTTTATCTGTTTAATATCTTATGCTATCTTTTCATAATTTAAATTTTTCAGTATCGAAAAATACATTTTAAAATGGTTAAAATATTTTAAAAAATGTAGATTACACACCAACATGTTTTATTTATTTATTATTTTTAAATAAGATTGGCGCATTTACAAGGTTGATGATATTCATTAAATAATAATCATACATTATATTATATTATTTGCAAAAGATGCACTTAACTGATTTTATGTTTATTTTAATTATTTTCAACTAATTATAATGACTTTTATATTATTTATTCTAAGAAAACAGTATATTTTAATTAATTAACATAAATAATTATATTTGTATGCGGTATATTACCCAATTTATGAGCCGACTAAAAAGAACAGAAATAAAACTTTTTATTATGTGTTTGATTACTTTTATTTTATCATAATATTTACCATTATTATATTAGGAGGTATTATGTAGCTTCAATCGTAATGATATTATCATATTTTATAATACCTGTTGTTTGTAGTGACTGTTAAGCTCGATAAATTTTATAAATTACATGCAATTTTTAGTCTCGATTGTTCTAATTTGATTTGATAATTTTGTATTTAAAATGATTTAACATATTTATAATTTGAATATTTTAACCTTAAACTTTAAAAAAATATTAAATTAACTCAAAATATTTAAGGTAACCATAAAAGCATGTCCACGCTAAGCTAGCGGGAACACAGCGAGCCCTCTTTCTTTTTCTTGTAACAAATTTCGCAACAATCTCACTTATTATGCTACACAAATTTCCGTGCCCCCGGCCGCCTCTAGACGTGAAATTAAAATTTCCTACTACCCTCGCCTTGGCTTACGCTGAATAGCTTAATAAATATCGTCTACATAGTTACGCCAAAAATATTTTGGTAAATTAATGGTTTAATTACAAGCTTCTTCTCTAAATAATAAATTATTGTAACATTTACATAGACTTTTTAAATTTAAGAAGGACCCTCACTCATTCAGCGACACACAGCGGCCTCATTTCACGCTGGTTTTCTGTCTGGCTATGGTTTGACTATGGTGCAGCCAAACAGTTATTCCAAGGCATTGCTCTACCATGCTAAATGGGAGGAGAACGTCCAACAACTAATCTAGTAGACCATAATAATTGACCACTACACTTGTTATTGCTGTGGTAAAATACGAAAAGTTAATGAATAATGTCTAATTAGCTACTGTCTAATACAGATAATTAGGTAAATATATTACATATGGCTTTCAATGAAAACAGTAAAAAGGGTAATTATAGTCTACACTAGAGGAAAGATTTCTATGTTTGTTAATTTGCACTGAATAGGCTCCGAAACTAATAAATCGCTTTTGATGAAATTTGGCACAGACAAAAGCACGGGAATGCACATAGGCAATTTATATGACAGTAAAATGTACGGTTCCTGCGAGACTTCCTTTTGCGCGCACGAAGTGTGGACTAGTAATCTTTAATTGCTGAATTAATTGCAAACGATTGATGACCCATACTAAAGTTAACTATTCGATAATTACAACAATTATAATATTTGACCTTTGTTTTACTCTCATTGACCGCCACTTTAAACTTCTCTAATCCTCGGGTATGGGGGCTCAAAGGACACCCTATGATCAACCCTGCACCCCTATAATAATACGTTTACGATTTTTAACAATGGTTATAATTTGAGTACCTATACTTGAAAACATAGGGCTAAGTGCCGACACCATAGAGTAAAAATATATACTTATGGCCTCTTTCTTAAATCTGTGCTCACACTCCACAGGTGAAAATCGCTGCAACTTTTTTTATCTCTCATATAATGTCTCCAAAACCTTTTTAGGGGCCAAAAATAGATCTGTTTAAGAAGAGCTCCTTGGCTATCACAATAGCCAAAAAGCCTTAACAAACAAACGAACCTAGATTCCTATTTTCATATTGTAATTATAAGGGCATGTTTCACAATCTACTTAAAGCAAAAACACACGTACTGATTTAGTCCGGAGACTACAGATTTCGTTGCCAGCTTAAGAGGTATCTCCCTAAAGTTAGGGAAAAAATCCTTTAGGGCGAGAATTTTTAGGGTAATTTGTACAGGTTTGTATTTTCTGTTTTTATTCAATTAAAATTATTGTCAATATGATATTTTAATAGAAATGTCATATATCTAGAGTATTTTATATAACAACAAAATATATGTACTAGGAACAGAATAAAATTAGTATTTAAGTGGGGCTGCCATACAACAAACGCAAATTTTTTGCCGTTTTGTACGGAACCCTTCGTGCGCGAGTCAGACTCGCACTTGATTGGTTTTATTTTTATATTTATAATTTTCTTTTTGTTACAGGTTAATGCAGCAGAAATGGTAAGCAAAATTTACATTTACCAGTTTAGGTAGGTACATATTTTACCTCCGGATTAGACATTATAGGTACTTATGAGTCTTTATTACTATAATATTGTTATGAGAAAACATTGTTTATAACTTTATAATATACAAGTATATTAATTAATTTGTAATAAATATATTATGCTAATTGTGATTTTCATTCGTGACTTTAAATTATACCCTCATAAACAAAATGACCATAATTTATGTATAATACGTTTCAAATGAGAATAGGAACATCAATGACCTTTTTCTGTCAAATATCACTCGAAAAGTGCGATTTTCCGAAAAATGTAAGTGCATATAAATATGAATAGTCTTGCATTGAATTTAAATAAAAACGTTAAATAGTAATCAATTATCTAAACATAAATTTAATTAACATAACAGTCTGAATTCGAAACAATATGGCGCCGACTCAATCCTATTCTCATTTGAATCGCACTATAAACAATGATCACATGTCAAATTAAAATAATTCTAAATTCGATCAACTCGAAGTAAAGTCATTCGAAAGTAATGGTGTCTACAGACACACGAATTTGGTACGGAGCGTACAGCGGATCTGGTACGCTCCGTACCAAATCCGGGCGTGTGTAGGGCAGTCCGGCGAACATAAGAAGAAGGCAGATTAAGACAAGTTAGTTTTATGTTATTCACGCGTAAGTCTTTATGTTAAACACATAACCTTTCTTTGTACCTTATTATCTCTTAGATCTGTCAATGGTATAAGTAATCAGGGGTAAAATTTGGGGAGAAATATTTTTGAGAGTTGGTATCACTGCCCGTTATCAATAAATTGCGGGAATCATCGTCGTCGTTTAAAAATAGCACTGTAAATAGAACTCTGTGCTAATGTAAGAGAGCATAAAATCGGACACACGAGTGTCGAGCTTTACGGTCCACTGCACCGTACCAAATCCGTGCGTGTGTAGCGACACCGGATTCGGTCTGCGGATATGGTCCGCTGTACGCTCCGTACCAAATCCGTGTGTCTGTAGATAGCATAATAAGCAATTTCACTTTTTATAAATAAATTGACATCCATCAGTGCGGTGTCATTTTTAAGTATATTTTACAGATTTGCTATTGAAGTTAGCATCACTGAACCGGGACGATGAAACGCGATGCGGTGCTGCATAATGCATTTTGCAACGCGTTTCATTGTAAAATCAGCAACGCGGTATGAAGAGTGGTATAGTTTAACATTTGAACTCTTGCAATCAGACTTGTATCTTATTGTGTACTAAATAAAGGTCAATTTTGTATAGAGATTTCTCGTCTCGTTTCGGTGTGAGCTGATCCTTGAAGACAAAGTGACAAAACTGTTTTTTTTTTTTCAATTTGATTCGAAGGTTTTGAACACCTATGTTTGTTTCCATATTTTATTATTTTGTCTCGTATATTCGACTGTGCCTAATTATGGTGGAAAGAATGGTGGAACACTGCATATTGCAGACTCCAGTTAAATATAAACAGTAATTAAGTATTTAGTTATACTGCGTAGGTTTGTTTGCTTATTATCAGCAGTAAACCTACTTTATCTATAGATCTCTCGACAATAGAGGTAAGAGACCTTTGAAAGGTAAAAGCTTAGATCCCAACGTCAGCTCTATGTAATCTGGCACAACCTGCGATCGTTTGCTTATCAACATTTCATATACTTATGCTAGACACTGATAGTGTGCCGGCTAAGTTAAAAAATCAGAAAAGCGAATTTTATGTAGAGATAAGTACTCTGCTTGTTAACTACAAATGAAAATTACAGAGAAAAAATCTAGATAGAAATCTACAGACTGACAAACAAGGAGAGAGAGGTAAAGTAAATATAGAATTAGATTAATTTATTATCATCAAAGTCTTATAATTAAAATTGTCTCAAAATAAACTATAGAAATGGGTAAATAATACAGTACCCAATAACTTAACAATCTACATTCAATCCAACCTATATCGCACTCTTCAAACTTGAACGTTTAAACTTTTATATAGAAATTTTAAAGTGTCAGTTCAATAAACTGGTCGTTAAATCTCGCAATAGTTGTAAATTTCAAGTCTTTTACGGTCGCTCCTCCCACCTGGGACTGTGGTCTACATCGATCCCCCATAAACCGCGCTTCATCGCTGTCGGCATTTCTTTGCTATGCATTTACACTACATAGGAATTTATCGATCAGTACACATAAATGTTTCAGTAAATTTGTGTATAGCAAGTTTATAAACTTAATGTGTATCAATATACTTATAGTACTATGACTGTGAGTCCTAGTTAAGAAAATTTACATTACCTATATGATAAGAAAAAAACGATCAGTATACTTATATTGTGTGTCAAACGTATACTTTAAGCAAAGAGTAAATAAATTTACTTTATCGTAAGTTCGTGATCTGCTTACTAATATTGCGTGTATTCTTTTCGAATTTCAAGGTTATATGGTTCAGGATGTGATAGTAATTTATTCACAGAAAAGGAAAAGTAAAAAATATCATGCAATAATAATACAATATTATTGATGCCATCTTTTGTTAAAAATGAGATAATCGACATCGAATCATCCTACTTGATCATAAAATATTCTGAGAATAACTATAAGATAAACTTGTTTCTTCTTCTGATAATATTCTTATTTTCTCTATGTCTAACTCTGTTATTTATCAAAGCACTACCCATTTATGTAATAAACAAAAAACATGTCAATATTTGTTAAGTTGTGGATAGCTGTAAGCCTTATGTAAAACATGTACTCCTAACTAAACATAAGTATTTTTTGTAAAAATGATGGCTGTTGTTATCTCGAATAAAATAAAATAAAAATCGAAAACAATGTAAATTTTATAACCATATTACCTATTATAATAGTAATAGTATGCAATATTTTTTCATTAGCTAGGCAGTAATATTACATATTATTATCTACCTGCTAAATGCGAATAAACATAGCTGTGTAAATAAAATATAGTTTTATCATTTCGTTTATGTACTTGGCCTTTACATTACAGATACAGTAATGGTCAATAAAATATAATTAAACATTTTTAATGCAAGGGGACTGATAACATGACCTAACACAACAATGCTCTTATTGTTTCTGGAGATTTTGAGTAAAATGTATTAAATTATAGTACAAGATATCAAATATTTTAGCTAATATAATATGATAATGTAGAGTAAACATTTAAACAAGATGTATTTTTAAGAGCAAACCGTAGCTGGAACTTCTCTAAAATCTTATAAGAACAACTGTAATATGTTTTTAAATAATAAAATATTTTTAATATTTGATAACTTTCAAAACTAAAAGATTATTTTTATAATAATACTTAACTTTAATATGCATCAATTTTAAGACTGGTATTAAAAAAAAAAGATAGAACGTCCTAAAGAATAAAATCCTTTGTTCTACCTATATTGTTAACATCTCTTTAATTTTGAATATTTCCTTAGTTACATCAGTTATATTCCAAAAATCTTATTAGATAAACTGTGTAGACTTTTAAATCAATCATTTAAAACTTCAACCATAAAATAAATAAATCTAATTATACTGACTTCATGAATAGAAATATTCTATAGTTTTACTTATCACATAATATGATATTCAATACTTTTACTATATCATTTAATATTATTTACTTACATAAAAATTGTCATGCTAGATTATAAAGATCTCAGTAAACTCACTAGTCAGTATTCCTTATCGGCTAGTTAAAATCTGTGGATCTGTTTTCCTTGAATTTAGCGTGCTCTACATAGAGTCAACATATTTTTTACCCAAAAAGCAAAGCAATTTTAAATAATTTTAAACTTACTACCCCTACTCGATTGTCGCGATGGGTGAACTTCGACTTATATACCTACCTACAGGTTTATACGGAACCCTCGGTGATCGGATTTTTTCTACCAAATATTAAGAAAATAATAGTCAACCTACTAAAAATTCTGCATATGAACCTAGTAGATAACTGTAGGTACCTACGTACTAAAACTTTACTTCTCATTTTAGTGATTTCGTGAAGATGATGTTTGTTCATAAGTCGACCATAAACTCTTAGACGAACAGTTTACGAGGACTCGCGAACTAACAGTAAAATTTAAACACGTACGTTAGTTAAGTCTAACTCAAATATTTAAGGTCTATTGTACTCGGTCATATTAATTGGCTTTGAATGGACATGTGCTTTGAAGAATTTTAATTATATTATGTCATGAAAATATGGATCCATAACCATAAGTTGTACATACGATGTCCATCTAGTATCAATTGTTTTGGTGAAAATACATAATCCATAAGATAGATTTTTCCTCGTATTCCTATTAGGTATAGGCAGGTCAGCATCTTCGTGGTAGGTATACCCATTTCTAATGCAAGTTTCCATTAACTGCCTTTTTTTGGTTATCTTATTCCAATAAGTTCCAAGCTAGAAAAAGCTCTTACTATAAGAGTAAAGTTTCTTATTAGAATTATTAAATTAATTTAGTAGGTTGATAGTGACTTTCGATACCAACAATTTAAATTAGGTACTTAATTCATGAAGGCTCTTTGGCTTAAATTCAAAAAGCTTGAAATACATTGAAGTGAAATTGGTTTTATATCTGAAACATAAATATGGTTAATTGTTGAATAACTAGAGATTTATTTCAGTAGTAAAGTTGTTATTTTTGTAAGTAAATTTGCTATGTCATTAGCAAATGTAAATGTCAAGAAAAAAAAATCTATAAAAACTTGTTATCCAGCAGCGAAAAATGAAGTTATTATCTGCTCATAAATAACAATAAAATTGTCTATCATTGATATATTTTAGTTCATGCAAAATTATTGTTTTAATAAAAAATCCCAATTAAAAATGAATAAAAATTGCCCTAATCGTCATAAAAGATGTTAACTGTTCATATCTGGCATTCTATCGCTTACATGAACATCACAATAACAACATAAAACCTATACTTATGCAATGTTCTACTGCCACACCGTCGTACCACCGACCTGATAAAGCTGAAAAGGCAACTTAAGCCTATAAAAACCATGCACTAAACACATGCTAAGTGTCTAAAGTGTTATAAATAACTAAACTCCTTAAGCAATAAAAGGTTTTATTTTGAAAGTCGTAAAGTTTGTTATTGCCCATGTACGCTCCGTAGTTACGACGCGAAATCATGAATGAAATGTGGGAGCGAGATGTATAGACCCGTGGAAGAGAGATATGAGATACCAGTTCGACCACGTGGCTCGCGTAATACCGTTTTGCGCAATTCTTTTATGATTTTTAATTTTTTTATTTTCAATTGTTAATCTAATAAGAAGTGCAGTGTGTTTTTTCCCTGAGATTAATTGATTATCGAGATTATTCAATTTTTATTTTAGACACGAAGTTTATGTTACTTTTCTGTTTGTGATATTTTTCTTTAGCGTACCTACCTATTTTTTTTGTTTCTTAGATTCTGAAGTTCTTGAATCCTGATGAGTTAAGGTACTCATGACAAAAAGGCTCGGACTACATCGTCCGGAATCTCTTCACTCGTAAAAAAAACACTGGTGTGTTCGACTTTCAGCTCTATTGTGTTAGCGAAGAGTTCAATTTATACAGCGCTACTTTTTTCCAGCTGGAGTTAATTTAGATCATGTTGCCCTAGCCTAGGGTTAAGTTTGAATGTATTATTAAGTGAAAGTTATAATTCTACTTACTTGATACAATAAATCAAACATTAAAAAAAAAATACGTATTTTTTTTTTTTTATGAAATAAGAGGGCAAACGAGCAAACGGGTCACCTGATGGAAAGCAACTTCCGTCGCCCATGGACACTCGCAGCATCAGAAGAGCTGCAAGTGCGTTGCCGGCCTTTTAAGAGGGAATAGGGTAATAGGGGAGGGTAGGGAAGGGAATAGGGTAGGGGATTGGGCCTCCGGTAAACTCACTCACTCGGCGAAACACAGCGCAAACGCTGTTTCACGCCGGTTTTCTGTGAATTTACAATATTGTAAAATTCCATTTTCTTATACTTTTGTAGTGTCCAATAATTTTACAAACCACCTGAAATTATATCCTATTTAATATTTGATTTTATAAAATTTTAAATGCATTAATTAATGAAAAATTAAGAAAAAAATATTTTTATAACAAAAAGAAAATAATTACCTACAATATAATATATTAAAAATATTATAATACCTACCATTATTATATTTTATGAAACAAAAATGAAAAACATTAATAGGTAGGTACATTTTTAATTTCTCTATGTCTATTTTTTATTTGATTATTGATTTCTGACAATTAAATAATTGGCCACGTCATATTACGAGTAATACGTGAAGCAAAAACTTTCATTACGGTTTTATGAGAATTGAGCCACCGATTAAGGAGTATGATATTTGGAACAGTTAAAGTTTATGTGGAGGAAGGTATGCAGAAAGGCAATATTTTTATAAATACTTAGGAAGTTATAAAAATAATAACAATACACACTACTTATTAACACATGTGCATTAGATGGATACAATTTTTTACAATATTTTAATTCTACATTTTTTTATCAATCTGACACAACATGTACATTTATTTTTATTTTTTCTGTCTAAGAGGCAAAAGAACCCTTATAGAGTTCAAATCTTAAAAATTATACTATGAATAATTATTATGGGCGAGTTCAGGGAGACCTCTTGTGTTTATTAATAATAATTATGTTTTTTTTTTTTTATGAAATAAAACGAGGGGCAAACGAGCAGACGGGTCACCTGATGGAAAGCAACTTCCGTCGCCCATGGACACTCGCAGCATCAGAAGAGCTCCAAGTGCGTTGCCGGCCTTTTAAGAGGGAATAGGGTAATAGGGGAGGGTAGGGAAGGGAATAGGGTAGGGGATTGGGCCTCCGGTAAACTCACTCACTCGGCGAAACACAGCGCAAACGCTGTTTCACGCCGGTTTTCTGTGAGCCCGTGGTATTTCTCCGGTCGAGCCGGCCCATTCGTGCCGAAGCATGGCTCTACCACGTAAAAAATGTTGCCGTGTTCAGTAATTTTAATTGTAAAAATATTTTTTTTGTTATTTTTTATTTATTTATTCAACCTTAAATCTACCATAACAGGTCTTATCCTAATGCAATATACAAGTATCTATATTATTAATTATTAACATTTTACATCTTAAAATGATAATAACAAAAAATAAATAACCTTTCTTACATATTATCTTTTAACAAACTCAAATATTTGGATTATCACACTTAAATATATGTTTGTTTGTGTTTTCATATATTTTTACATTATTGTTTCTGTATCGGATAAAGCCATCCACTTTGACAGCTAAAAGTGTTGGAATGGTTTGTGATTGGCGGTGAATGTTCTACACGGGATCACTATTGGCGTAGACGAGGAGTATGCAAGGGTGTGCGGGGCATGGCGCCATTACCAACAATGGCCGGCGAAATGATCGTTAGCGAATAGCCTTTATCTCTTTCTAATATACGACACGCAGGTTGGAATTAATGAGACGGAGAGGGTTTCGGCGCGTTACCCTCCTCGGTATCTCCCTCTCGCTCGCACGTACGTGTGACGTTTCGCTGTCTCGTGCTCGGCGCGCGGCAGCGGTAACGTTCGCCACGACGGGAATTCAGAGTCGTAGAGCCTCATACGCGGGTCATAAACGATCCGCGGCCATAGTAGAGGTGCACGCGCGAGAATCGATCCGAAATCGCCGGCGATAAACGCATCTCCCGCGAGGCGATCGTCGCGCGCCGCGTCGCCGCCGAGCGATGAGTTCCAAGTTCATCATCGATAGCATGCTCCCAAAGTACCATCAGCAGTTCCATCACCAGAATCTGTTCGCGGGAGCAGGAGCGTCGCCTATAGAGGCGTCGTTATCGTCATCGCTGTCGTCGTCGTTGTCGACGTCATTATCCTCATCCCTGTCCGGTGGACTCGGAGCGGCGGCGCTGGGGGCAGGCTCTCCGGGGGCCGCGAGCCCGCAGCGCTCATCATCGTCATCGTCGGCGTCCCCCGGTGCGCCCGCGAGGATGTACCCGTACGTGTCGCACCACCAGCAGTTCGGGGGGTCGGTGCCGTTTCCGACCGGAGGGAGTCTGTCGGATGACAAGAGTTGTCGGTATCCAGCCGCGGTCGGAGGAGATCCCATGGTGAACTACGCTCTGGGGCAGCACAACGGAGGAGCGGCGGTGTCGGCGGCGTCGGCGAGCATGGCGGCGGCGGCACAGTTCTACCACCAGGCGGCCGCATCGGCGGCGTCGGCGGCCTCGGCAGCCTCGGTAGACGCCATGGGCGCCGCCTGCTCGCAGAACCCTGCTCAGCCTCTCCCAGATATTCCACGCTATCCATGGATGTCCATCACTGGTAAATGCTTTACTTCTTGCTTGCATGAAACGTGTGTTCCATTTTGATGTCTGTAACAAGAGAAATGATTGAATGTGTGAAGTTTTTAGACTTTCATAGTAGTAGTAGTAAATTATAAGATAGATAATGCATTTTTAATGCTGCTTCAAATGTTTAATTGCTATTGTGTTCAATATTATTTTACATAGACAAAAATATTAATATTCTTATTAGATATCCTTTACCAGGTAAAATTTCATTAATTGGTAGATAAATGACAACACAACCTGTAACTAAGTAATATGTTTTAGAGGGCTTGAAGAATTTATATAAATAAACAAATTGGTACTACCCATATATTATAATATAGGTATATTATATAATTGGTACTTAACATAGGACTCATATAATTATATAGCAACTCATATCTTATTCTATGTACATTTATAATTATAGTATAGTATAATCTCCATTAATGCCATGAATACAATCATACATAACTTTTGACCCCCAGACCAATAAAATTCCATTTAATTGACATTCAATAACTTACATAATGTAAATAATTATTATATCATCAATTTTATAAGCAATTATAACTTATCATTGTTAACATCTATATATAAAACTTTTTACCATCTAACAAATACCTACCTCTTCATTAAGGTAATGGTTATTAATTTTAACTATACTATCTAAAATAATACCTATACAATAAAATTAAATTTTTACTTATATATACACCTACAGGCAAACAGGTATAATTCCTATATAAATATTAAATTTAAAAAAAATATTCTAGGTAGGTCGCTCATATAAACTTCCTAGGTACTTACCTTAACTCTACCAATTTCTGACAGCTCAGTAGAGTCTCAACAAGTGTATTCTCCTTGGTTTAGATATTTTTTATGAGATACTAATATACTTTTTTATCTCATTATAATAATGCTTTAATTATAACAATTAACAATATTATACTTTTAATATTGTTGTTAATATTTTCTGTCTCTATGAGACTCTACATTTTCAAAGATAAAAAATATAATTTTATTTACTTATAATGTTATATAGTCGTGTAGACTATGTATTTCTTGTCGTTATATGTTAAAAATTCCCATTTATTTATTTTTCGAAAAAAAAGTACCCACCAACAAACTTTAACAAGTATTTAATAGGCCGGTAACTTATATTTGAACCTTTTCTTGAACAAGATATATTTACGTATTTTATCTTATAATAAGTAATTTTATTTTTCGCAATAATAGGTGCAATAAAACTTATTATTATCTATATAAATTATGTGCATAAATATGATTTATTTATCATAAAATAAACAATAAAGTTTATTACATAGGAATTAAATTAGTAAACATATAGGTTATACCTAAGTATATTCTTTTCATAAAAAAATCTTAATGTATAAAATAGCGAAAATGCACAAATAAATAGGTACATGACTAAATAAAAAACTAGGTTACTAATACTACGACTATCTAGATCGTAAAATTTACTTTCATTCAACGTGAGGCGAATTGGACACATTGAACTATGGATGTTTTGCATACAATTACATATTATACATTAGTTTTATGTTGTTTTAATTTATTCACAAAATTGGCATAAAAATTATATATGTAACTTTAATTGTTTATTTAACAGTATTTTATTATTATTTTACGTAATATATACGAATGACGTATTTTTCTATAATATAATCAATGCAGAGAGATCTTTATTGCTTTATAGGCTGAATGTATATTTTGTTGAGTATTAACTCGACTGTCAAAAAGTTGTTATCTTTTTCGCCCGTATCTTGTATGTATGTATGTTTGTAAATTTATTTATTCCCACGTGTCTTCCAAACGGCTGGATGGATTTCTACAATAAAGGTATCGTTTGATTTGTCTTAATAACCCAAGTCTCCTTAGATATTATCTAGTTCAAAGAAAAAATAAAATGGCGGATTTTGGCGCCAAATTGTATGTAGTTAATTTTTTTTTTAACCAAATCTATCGCGTAGAGTATCAACATAAAGGAAATTAAAAGGAGATTTCCAAAAATACATATGTTTAAATTTAATCAGGAATAATTAAAACCATTTTAATTAAATCATTCGAATTTTGTTATCAATGCATTCAAATAGTTTTGCTTTAAATCGACCATGTGTTGGTTAAAATAAAATATCTAAAATAAAATAAATAATAATAAAATATTAAAAAAATACGACTGCAATAAAAGACAGAATAAATATACCTACCTAAGCAACGCACTAAAAATATCGAAACAAGATGGAGAAAAACTACACTATGAGTTGAAAGCCTAAGTGGAATAATTGACATTTTATTTTATTTAATTATTTATGTTTTTATTTATTGCAAATAATTAAAAATAGTATTTTAACAAATATATCTATGACAAAAAACTTAGGCCTTTACATCCGTTATTGGATGATTTATACAGTATTCTCCGAGCGAAGTAACCACTCTTTAAATACTGTAGTGCCTGGGACAGTTGGTTTTTAAATGTCGTATGGTTGCCCAAGCACATACGGCATTCTCACAACAAAGTCAGCCTAGTCCAGAGGAATGAACTGGTCAATACGTCTGGAGCCAACTATGTGCGGGTTTCCTCACGATGTTTTCCTTCACCGTAAGAGCGTCCGTATAATGTACTTGAGATCTGAAAAAGTCTCATTGGTACACGCCACTACCTGGGATTTGAACCTGCACTCTCTCGAGTGCGAACCAAACGGTCTACCCACTAGGCCACGGAGCTCTTCCTCTCCGTGGCCTAGTGGGTTAGTTTTTTAGGTCATTGTCTAGAGCTCCGTAGAGATCTATGACAATGACCTAAAAAAGTTTTAATCATTAAGTTATATTTTAATATATATTATCTTATTAGTAGTCTGTAGTATACACTCTAAATTAATTATTGCTTAAGTACCTACTAATGATACATTAAATTAGGTATAACGTGGGACTAAAGCTAAACTTAATATAAAATAGGTAATACTAGTAATAATTTTAATATTTATTTTCGATTTCGTGTTATCGTAAGGTAGGGACTCTTGGATTTTAATGATTTTAATCTTCTTCCCAAGTAAAAAAAAGACAGTATGATAAGTCAATAAAGGTCTGTAATGAATACTGGTCACAAAAAATATTTCTTTCAAATTTTTATGAAGCTACCTACTTAGATTTAATTAAAATATGTATGGTACCTATATATTTTATGTCTGTAAGTAAATGGTTTTACCCTTTATCTTACCCTCTTCCTTTTTGCATAAATTTCGAACTATTTTCGGCTAACCACATCCAAAGCAGAGTCAACAAGACTAATTAGAATTTAGATGACATTATGGGATACAGCTGCCTCTTTGTATTTAAAAACAATACAATAGCAGGGGGACATAGCTAATGACATTTTTTTTATCCTTACAGGCTTCGAGCCTTAATTTATTATACCACTTTACTTAAAAGTGCTTGAGTAAACAGTTTCGAAATAAATTTATTGAACTATTTTTAACTTACGCTCTGGAAGTTATCATTAAACGATGTTGCATGAAATGGGAAAATACATAAATCAATTGATAAAAATTTATTAATTTTAATAATTGAAATTTATCAATAGGCACCAATAATTAAATTATATTACTATCGTAAATTAAATTATACTTTTTCCGAGAAAATCGATTGTTAGATCTAGATGCAAAATGCTTGATAGGTACTTTTTTCTGGCCCATTGTTTTACTGTTGTGTTTTATGTCTGATATAATTATCAAAGTAGAACTAATAAATCTTCTGTGTGAACTTGTTCGAGAAACAACTAACAAGGGGGAAAAGATATCAAACTTAAGCCAAAGTAAAATCTTAATAAAACCATATTATCTTATAATAGTAAGTACCTATCCTTGTTTTAAATATTGTACAAGATAACGTGCATGACCAACTTAACAATTTTATCATTAGGTAGGTTATAAACTTATAATATTACATTACTAAAGATAATAAAGCTGGTAAGAATCAGTACTATTCATTCAACTCCTGGGTGCTTAACCACAATTTCAATTAAAAATAACTCTCAAGATATACATAAATGCAAATTAAAAATTCATCCGTAGCGTAGGTGGTCTTACTGATGAAGTGAGTTGAGATAATAATAAAGAATATTAGATCATAATAACGATAATTTTCCATGTAGTAGATGGCTTTGCATGACCAGAAGGAATGACTGTAGTTATAATAATAAATATTTAAATAATATTATGAATTATCATAAAAATGTGAACCGTAAATATTTTCCTACTGCCTTCCTGGCACTTGTTAGCCATCAATAAAGTAGACGAATAAAGAACTCATAATCAAAGAGAAAACGCGAGTCTAATGAGCTCGTAGCTCAAAAGGATTACACGGAATGGACTATAATCGACTTGTTTTTATTTTAGATAGGGCCATATCGACGATTTATTGTCAAAGCAAAAATTACCCGAATGACAGAAACGTGTGCTCCCGCGCACGATACAAAAATACATCACCAGCTGTTGCGCCACCGACCTCTCTATTTAAAACGAAGAATGTCTATGGCGGTTGACATTTATTCTTGTTAATGTTCGAATTCTATCTTAATGCACCATTTAAGAGATCAATTAACATTTTGAATGAAAAATCGAAATTGTCTGGATATGGAAATGAAGAATTTTGATTATTTTTTTGTTTTGAATAGATTCATTTCTCAATATTTTGTAGAGCTAAAACAAATCTAAATAGTCAAACATGTTTACATATTATGACAAAATCTTGGTTCATGAACGTTACTCTGAATAATATTATGATAAAACAGAAATAACTTAAAAGCTAGGATAGCAATGGGTTGTACGTGTTTGAATTGACAGTAGTATATCGGGAGACGAGTCAGTCACATGTGTGAGCGCACGTCCCGCGCATGCGTGAAACAAATATGGCCGCCACCGGCAACGAATCAGCGGGCTTCGTTCAGAGCTCACATGATAGCAATGGCCCTTTAATGCTATTGATTGCTATTTGTGGCATGTTGCTAATTACTTTTAGAACTGCATAGCGCAGGTCCATTTTAATTATAATTGCTGTTTGAATATTATGTACCGAGTATTATATTATTAGGTATTTCAAAATTAGCTAGTCTATTATAATTTACTAGTCTTAATCTTTTTTATATATGTCTTAAATATATACTTACACGAAGCCACCCACTTTTCTCCTGTTCTTACCTACATGTTATACATAATACATGCACATTATAATACATTAGGTATGTATTTAATAATTATATATTGTATATTATATTATCTTTTAAAATACCTACCTCCAAAAAGTTATTTTAATTGGCAACGAAATAACCCCTTTGCTATTACCTAGCAGCATGTAGGGAGGTGTTTTAATTTTATGTACCCTTTATTTCCGTTTATTTATTACATAGATACTATGTATCACTTACCGTGAATTACGTTGCAAGTACAATAGCAATATATCGCATTAATTGAATGCACTTTCAGATAATTACACCAATTATCCACACGATATATTTTATTCACGATTAAAACAATTTAAAATTCAACAGATATGGCTCATTGTTATATCTGTACCTACAGGTAGTTAAGATAAAAACTGCATATAATATTTGTTAACTTTATTTATTTACTACCAATAACGTTACAAAATTGAGTAGTTTCATTCATAATAATATACCTACATACATAATTATATCAATTTAAATAAGTAGCCCTGATTTCCCCTATGTACATAGTGTAGGTATCCATATCAAAAGTTTTTACAGAATTCAGTTTTATGCAACTTAAATATTATTATTTTTCAATGCCATATTATTACATTATTTACTAACCTTTTTGGTTCTGATTTTAATTTAAATAAGATAAAGCAAAAAGCAATTCAAAAATTAGATAAAGTCAATTCATGTAAATCCTGTCTGGGCTTGCATGTACTTAAGGACATGCTATTAAAACATTTTACCTAAAAATTTCTTCATAAAAGGAAAAAGTAATGTCATCTGTTGAGAATCTATCGACCTAGGATAAAAGCGATCGAACCAAGACTTATTATCGCTCCCATCAGCTGTAACAACAGGATTTAAATTTGAAATGATTATGTTTATCTGATGTTTTCTAATTACAACAATTGATTTTTGTGGTAATTAAGCTTTTATATTTTTTATTTGTCTTTCTTATAATCATATGTAGGTATAATTTCGCAGCATTTTACAGCGAAACCCTAGCCTCTATACATATTGTCAAATGTAAAACTCGAGTGTCCTAATAGGGTACTCAAAGTAAGGACATTTTACCCTCGCTAAGTACATGCCCCATCTCAATAGATTGTAATACCTATGTCTATGTGTAAAACTCTATTTTATTTCTCTACTACTGTAGGACGTAGAGATTGTGTGTTGTTGTTGTGTTAGCCCTCGTACCCACAAAAGTTCCCACGAGCGTTTTTTGTGGTCTGAGGTTAGAGCTGAAAATCAAAGCGCCAAACGTCAGATTTCACAGCTCTACATAATTTCTAGCTCTATTGCACTAAGAAGTTCTATTTACAGTACTGTTTTTTCTGTAACGCGACAATAAAAAAACCCTCGTGAGGAAGTAGCCTTACTAGATTGTTGTTTCCATTGTTGTGCATGTGTTCTACCTGAACGTTGAACTTTCGTTGCTATTGATAACAGATTTTCCGTTTCCAGATTGGATGAGCCCCTTCGACCGCGTGGTCTGCGGTGAGTTCAATGGTATTTATCGTTTCAACATTTATTTTCTTTTAGTTTTAAGTAATTAATTTTAAATACAGAGCTATTTCCGCGTCCGTATATCAATATTTTTCCATTCGTTGTTGAATTAACATTGCTAAAGTACATATTAATATTTTAAATAAAAGTAGCGCGAATATTACTTACGTCGTAACTTATTGTAAATTTTAACAAAGTTTAATAGAGACTTGCCTAATATAATTTTTTACCGTTATAATTATTATTACAAAAATAATTTGGGTTTCTAATTGGACGTGTAAATAGCTCTTAACATTCCTTCCGTAATATTAAGTTGCAATTATTCATTTGATATAGCTTCATTGAATAGTAGCAATGACTACATTTATTTAGTTTATAATTTAATCGTTGCGAAAATATTGTGTGCTGTAAAGTTTTTTATAATACTAGGTAGGTACCTACCTACTATTATAATTAAAATATGAAAGTTTGTGATTTTGATTAAATTTAATAGTAGTAGTAGTTTAGGATCTGGATTAACACATAGGCTTCTTTTAATCCCGAAAAGCACAGTGTGTTCCCGATGTGTTCAGTTTTGTAAAGCGCGAGCGGAACCTTTGGCAAAAGCCACTTATAAAAAATAATACACGCAAATTTATTAAAATACCTACTATTTAAATATTTATTAATATTTTATTGTTGGTACAAAAAAATAGAAATAACAAAAAGGGTTGAAAAATCAATAAATAGCTTATTTACATGAAAAAACTACTTTCTACCATAACAATAGATTTTGTGGACAAAAAACATGAAAGGGTTTTATAGTAGCCAGCTTTCTCCAAAGACAAAGGATCAAGGTGCGAATGTTTTTTTGAATTGGCAAGTGCAAAATTTATACACTTACTACTACTACTGGGTCCCGTAATTTAATATAGGTAGGCAAGTAGGTAGGTATAACATTTTAAAAGAAAATATTTTTTTAGTTGTGTCATACATAACTAAAAAAATATTTTCATAAATCAATATTAAAAAATACATTTATTAACTTAGCAACTGTGGGAGAGCCACGCTTCGGCAGGAATGGGCCGGCTCGACCGGATAAATACCACGACCTCACAAAAAACCGGCGTGAAATAACGCTTGCGTTGTGTTTCGCCGATTGAGTGAGGTTACCGGAGGCCCAAGGGGGGATTGGGGATTAGAAGGACCAGGAAGGCAAGTCGTTACACCAGAGGAGTTACAAGTACAAACTCCTCTGGTGTTGCGAGTGTTCATGGGCGGCGGTAATCGCTTACCATCAGTGGATCTGTCTGCTCGTTTCCTGGTTCATTTCATTAAAAAAAATGTCTGTAGATACTGTTGAAATATATTTTTCAGTAAATATTCGTATAAGAAGGTATTTATCCATAATATTATTTTCCTTCTTTGTATACATTCTAGACTAGAAAATATCAGACAACATTTAGGTATCAAAGTGACTCTAACTTAACACTGTTTAACATATTACACGAATTAATATTCTAATAATAATCTAATGTAAACGCACAAACTCATATTTCACAGTAACTATTTTCCCAAAGGACCCTAATTCCTTGCGAACTTTCACCAATCGCAAAAAGTTTATTACAAAAGATCACGGCAATGCGTTGGGCAATTCCTTTTTTAAAGTTAAAAATAGCAAGCCTTTGTGCCCATAAGTTGTTTACAAATAAAGTATAAGTCAAAGGGGTTTAAATCACGGCGTGGAAAGCTTTTAAAACAACTTAAAACAGAGGGTATTGTGTTGTTGGCACGTCCGCAAATTGCTTTATTACTCGACTTGTTCGAAAGCCGATATCACCAAAATCGCAGTCAAAACATTATTATCATACTTTTTAAGTCCATGCAAACATTTTATGTTACAGTTAGTACTTTAAATACTTAATCATAAACGTGCTCAGAAGCTCTGAAACAAAATAGCGCTTATTTTAGTTTGGAGCCGGTGATAATTTTTTATTCTAATAGCAATTTAATCCGCAATCTTAACAAGATTTAATTTTAATTAATTAATTTTTTTTTAAATATAAAAACTAAAAACTAGTTTTTTACCACTAACACTTTTTAATTCATGTTTATTAGTAGACTGATTTCTTCGCCAATGTCAGTTGACTAGATACTTGTTTAGATAACATTATACCAAATTGCTCAGTTGATTCTTGAATAAGTCTTCATGTGCATTTCCGATACTAAAGTTGTCGCTCCGTTTATATTTATACCGGAATGCTTTCGGCAACTGTTAAAATGTAAACCGGCACGAAATCCCCCACTGAACGAGGTTTAAATTATATAAAAATAGCTCGTAGAAAAATAGCATTTAAAAGGAGACTTTTAAGATAAAACGTATAACAATTCAGTAAGGAGACAAAGTTTGATGTCTGCGTGAAAGGTCATATTTAGAGTTTCATGATTATTTTTTTATCTTACTAAACTTAGTTATTTATTTTTAAATAAATAAATGTGTATGTAGTACTAAATTAATAATCAGTGTGAAGTAAAATCTTGACAGTATGCGTACCGCATTCTGACACGACACGCGCCTAAATCACTGCATGCGATCAACAATTTAAAGTTATATAGTTTTATAAGTGATTATATTTACAATTTTACATATATACATGCATATAATCACGCCTTTTTCCTGTAGGGGTAGGCAGAGACCACTTCTTTCTTCGTAGCATAAGGATCGTTCCTTACGTATTTGTTTCGCTTTGTTCACTTTATTCTTACTATCCATTCCTCTTCTTACAGTCAACGTAGAGAAGCGGCTCTCCATGGTCCGCTTTTATTTCGCGTCCGCGAGAAACGAGACGTGATGGGTAGCGAACCACATCTCCACCATTTTAGATAATTAAATTATTTTTATGATTATCCATTGCGTTCCCACGGATTGATAGAGAGGATAGGAAAAGGGAAGGATAGGTGGCGTGGAAAGGAAGATTAGTAAGTTAGAGTGGGAAATAGGAAATGTAGGATATTACCGCCAAGGACGGCAAGAGACAGGACAGTAATAGCTAGGGAAGCCGGGGTCGTATAACCGTATACTATACCACAACTACCGGACAGGTAAGTTGGGATGAGTATCCCATGACATAAATTTTAGAGATTATAAAACACATTTTATGAAATCATAACGATTAAGAACTAATTACTGTCAATCGTAACTCTAAAGTGGTTCGCTAGTCCTGTGAAAAAATCCTCCGAGGAACAATAACGTCTGAGAATTGACCATAAAATGACGACCTTGCGTAATAAAAATTTAACGAGCAAAAGCTCGTGGCGTGTAGTATAAACACATTGCCAGATTTGTAACGTGACTGTCATAGAAACAGCTGTTTATCAGACTTGGCCAAAACTAACACATTTTTGTCTAGCTCTTGTCGTTTTTATGACTGTGAATTTAATGAAATAATGTTTATAAAACATGCATAGCTTGATGATAATAAACTGTAGGTATTTTCTTTATTATTTTACACTACCTACGAAATTCAAGTCAAAAAGGTTCTAAGTCTTACCTTATTACTTTTTTGACCATATTCCATTTTGACAAATGTTTTAAAAATAGGCTATTTATCCAATGTTATAATAGTGTTGTGGACTGAAATAGTTAAATAATAATTAACCACTAAGACTAAGAATGATTAACTATTATTAGGTATAACTTTCTTTCTTTCTACATAGTCTCATGGCAGCTAACGTAGAAAGCAAATAAATAAGTCATTTTTTTACTACATAAATAGAGCTAGAGAGCTGACCGTGACCATGAAAATATATCTCAGTACGCGTATCATTGTCACTGTCAAATCGTTTACGTATGTAGGACGGTACAAACGTTTTATCATTAGCTACTAGCTCAAGGCTGCCGTAGATTACGCAACTATTTTTAGGTTCATGAAAAATGCAATAGGGTTGACGAACTCTCGAATTAATATGTTATGCAGTGCGTGAATGTATCTACGAGTACGGACAGCATTGCTGATAGGTGTTTCCTGTGAAATGTGACTCATATTCATATTTTGTTTTCATGCAATCAAAATTCATTTTATCGCATTCATTTTTTTAACAACTGTGATATTAAGAAAATGTTTAAAATCTTGTTATTTATTGACACACAAATTAAAATGTTACTTATATATTATCTATATCTAAACAAAGGAAGAACATTTTGCTGCAACTTTACTGACAATTTTTTTATATACAGTCGGACTTCTTTCCTTTAGTAATATAATTACCCGCATCGAATGAAACTTATTGTTTTTGGTATATTCCACACCAAGCGGACGATATTCCCGATTTCATATTATCAATTATTCATGTCTTTGATACATGTACCAAATATTTTGATTAATTGGCGGACATGCAGTACTTCAAAGCCGATTACCAAGTCATAAAGGTATAGATTAAAATAATTGAAATACTAAGCTTATTACTTCAATAATTATTATTCAGATTTTGAATTGCATTGTTGGATACGATTTTTTTTTTCATGACAATTAATATTTTTTTAACCTTAATTTAAACAAAGTTAGACAATTTCAATAAAATAAATAGCTAATATTATATATGAGTTATATTCAAAGAGTATATTAGATATATTCAGAGAATTTGTAATGGGCATGGAAATTAATTAGGAGCGCTAGGACGGAAATACTGCCGCAGCGTGCCGTCCTGCGCCGCGCCACTGCGCCTAAAACAAATAATATAATATATTACTACATAACACAAAGAACCATCATTCCATAAACTTACACAATTGACAGCTCGCAGATATGTGTGTATGGTTAGACGTATGCTGGGGTGTGCGCGGCGAGCGGGCGTACGTTTTTTCCAGCCAGGACTTTCGTTTACGGGGCTGGCCGCTGTGCGCTTTCACATAATTGACAATATAATTTCATAATATTTATGATAAATTTGTTTGATGCGACATTTAAAATGATTTCAGTGTCAACCATAGGCTTACATCAACTTGGGTGACATTCGCCGGTCCTCGAGCTGTCATTTGTAGAAAGTGTCGCCACTGTGTATACAGGGCATCACAGACGACGAAGATACTATAATATTTTATGTTAAGATAAAATATCGCTTTCTATATAGTTTGTATGAACAATCACAGACAGCTAAGGTACTATATTTTCATGTAATACGTACTACAGACGTACTGTAATAAGAAACATGTCCAGTCATCTTAAGACAAAATATTATAGAATCTTCGCCATCTGTGCCGTAAGCCCACCACTTACGCGAGTTAGTGAAACTATAAATCAAATAAATATCTTCTGACATATTTGTTACACGTAACAAGGACATGACGTATAGGTAGAATATTATACTAAAATATTACTGAAATCGTAGATAATTCTTTAAATGGACATGTTAGTAATATACATACTCAAAGAGATAGTACTCGTATTATATTAATAATTTTTTAACAAAACTTAATCCATCACAAGCCATATGGAATACAGAAAAAATAAGAAGCTAGGTAGTTTCTGTATTTTCATGTAGGTAGGTAGAGCAGCTAATTATGTATCTAAGTGGAAGAAAGTGTCTGCAAAAAAAATGAATTTACAGTAAAATTATGAAAAGGTAAAAAAAAAACAAGAAACAAAAATTTTAGTAGATTTATTTTCTATTCGCTTAAAGTCTTACAATTAAGAAATTTTACTCAAAATACTTTAAACATTCCTAATTACCATATAACTTATGCAAATAATATGAATTGTATAATACTAATTATCATTTCAAGTAGGTAATATTTAATTATTTTAATGATTATATTTAATTCTAGATTGACATTTAAAACACTTATTACTATGAAAGTTAGCGTAATTGTTTGTTTCATGTTATTTATTTTTATTTTAGCTTCTCTCGATTGTTCAAATTCAGGTTTGGCTTCTACTTTGGTAGGAGCCAAACTTTGTAAGGAAAAAAATTTGTAAAAAAATATAAAATCGTTGGAATCGATTTCTATTACGACTGTATTATCACGTACCTACTTATTATAATTGACTTTGTAACTTTACTTATTCATTTCCTATTACTGTTTTACATAATTTGTTACTTCACTCTTGACAAGGATGTACGCATTACGAGTTTGTTACCGGGAAATCGTTTAATATGCTGTATGAGAGATCTTCGTGTACTTCGGGCAAAGCTTCGATATTCTTAGAATTTGTATACATTATTAAATTGTACTTTGAAAATAATAAAATTATTTTCAAAGTACAATAGAATACATTGAAACATTGTTTGCTTTTCGTCCCAAAAATAGTTTGTTTATACTTAATTTGCCCATTGTTGATACTCGTATGAAAATTTTTATATCTTTATTAAGTTACACTGTGAAATAAGTATTATTTGTAAATATTATATGCATGCGCTTGGGTCTCTTTATAACATTGCCTGAAAACTTAAGTAACTAATAGTAGCCAATATATAATGACCTCCTAGTTACAATGTTATCGATACTTTAAAGCGAGAATTAATCCCTACATTTCGATTAACTCTAATCTTTATAAATAGTAAAAACCTAAACACATTACCATATCTGAAACGACTAATTAAAATTATGTAGTCTATGTTTTTAGAGCTCTCTGATGTTACACAGAAATACAGCAAATTCCAAGTAACAACCAAAAAAGAGCAATGACTTATTTATGCTCTGAATAAATATAAATACTCAAACATAATGAATTATTAATATGTTTCCACAGATCAACTGAGATTGGGCATGTTCGCATTTGTTTACTTTGAGTTTGTTTGCATAGCTCGAGGGTAGTCCAATAACAAATTGGTGCTAGCTGAGTTGGGCATTACACACGTACGAGGAAGCCAAGCGACACGAACTTGGTGATTTACAACCTTTGCCTGTATTGTGTAAGAACAACAACTTAGAATATTGTTTATTAAGTAATAAAAATATGGTACTGATTGCTTAAAATAAGAGAATTGTCCTAATTGGATTTCTTCATTTTGTCCGTAAGTTTTCTGAATTTTTGTGATTATTTTGTATACACTTATTCAAAGGCCTTATTAAAGTTGAATTATTAGTTCTAGTTAGGTAATGATTTCATTCATAAGGTATGTCATACCTATCCTGCGAATTTAAATGGAGGCTTTAAATCGATTCTTTGAATATTGTTTACAATAAAAATTCGTCATCATAATACATTTCATCATTATAACTCTATCATAGGTTTGATAGAGTTATGATGATGAAATGTATATTATTTATATCTCCCGAGTAAATTGAACGCTTAGTTTACATTTGAATCAAGATTCAAGGTCTAGAATAAATTACGTGGTAAGGAGTTACAATGGACAAGGACATTAATCTAGCAGATACAATCAGGCGTGTTTGTAGTTTGTACCTACTACCTATATCTTAGATGATATCTACAAGCCATTTTCACTCCCAAAACGCGTTATTGAGGAAACGAAGGGATTTTTGGGAATTCTTTGTAAGGTAAAAAAGCGCAGGTGGGCAATTCTTTTGTTTTCGCTGCGATATTGTTATGATTAAGCGTAAAGTACGCGCTCTACTTTTGATACAAAAATAATCCATAAGTTAAATAAACCAGCCAAGTGCGAGTCGAACTAGTGCACCGAGAGTTCTGTACAAATCTGTAGTGATTTTGTTACAGCTTAAAGGTATTACAGAGCTGAGTATTTGATATGAATTTCAATTTAATACCTCAACGCGTTCATGAGGAAAGGGGTAGTAAGTTTAAAATTATTTTAAATATTTTTATTATATGATTTAACAAAAAAATTACGGTTTTCGCAATTTTTCCTTTATTTGTGCTATAAGACGTTGCTTTGTACCGAATTTCAAGATTTAGTTTCAGTCTACGAGAAGTACCCTGTAGGTTTTGATTCCCTTGCGAGCGTTGAAAATTTACTGAAATTTGCGGCATAAACGGCTGTCTGTATCTTTTCATTAAATTGGCCTAGAAATTTGATTTTTTCACAGCTCTAAGGGACATTAAACCTGAGTATAAAGTATAAATTCCAGATTTATACCTCCATGCGTTCCTGAGAAAAAGGGTCTTGACAGATAGACGGACGGACAACAAAGTGATTCTATAAGGATTCCGTTTTTTCCTCTCGAGGTACGGAACCCTAAAATGGACAGTTTGTATGAATCTAAATATTGCTTAAGTATTTTTTAACGTAACTTGCATTCATTCAAAGACTTTAGGTATAGACGCCTAAAAATATGCAAATACTGACTGATTATTTGGAGGTCAAAGAAAGTCATATACCCATTTTTTACTTAATTATACCCCAAAGAAATAAAAATTCGGCTCTTATCAACCGAATGTATTAGCAACATAGTAATTTATCCCGGGCATGTCTGCAATTCAGTTCCCGCTCGTATTGCATAGACTTTATGGAAATTAAACTGAGAGAATGTAATTAAGAATAATTAATCGCCTTGCCTAAGGAGACCGCCGGTAGTCGACTGCGTGTTTCTGCAATGCCTTAGAGCAGGGGTCGGCAACCTTTTGGTAGACATGGGACACATAGTTAAAAAAAATTAGATAAAATCGGGCCGCACTTGTCAGATAATTTTGTATATCATAGATATCATTTAGCTAGTTATCATTTGTAGTTGTTTATTTTTTAATTGATGAATTTTATACAACATAACATAACATAACGTAGGTAGTGAATCGATAAAGTTATTTAGGTGTTTCTGTATGTTTCATATGTAACACATCTAGTATTTAAATATGTGTAATGTGTGAAATATTTAGACATTTTTTGTGCCTAAAGGCTTAAATAAAAAAAAAACTAGGTATAAGATATTAAATAAACTAGTCGCGGGCCGCGAGGAGATAGGTTTTGGGCCGCATGATAGGTTTTTGGCCGCATGCGGCCCGGGGGCCGCGCGTTGCCGACCACTGCCTTAGAACCTTAAGATATTCACGTCAATTGATAGCCCATTAGTATCGTAGTAAGAAAATTAAGTAGATAAGAACGTTTATGCGAAACTTGTTTTTGAATTTAATTATTTTAAATATTAATATTTATTGTCATACAAAGTATGAAGCTAAGGCAATATTTAGTACATACCTACAAGTGTGGGCGGTGATTTACCTATTAATATTTATAACGCCTTTTGTTTGGTAGGTACAGTCGGTAGGTAAAGTCGGTGCTAAATTAGTATTAAAAATGATAATTTAATATTATAATTGTGGCTATAAAAAGTTGTGCGCTTTTAGACTCCTTATGTGCCTAAATTAAGTTGCATAATATGTTAATTACAGTTTTTAGTTATATTATAAAATATAAAAGTAAATATTCCTAAAATTAACGAACTTTATATAACAACTTAATTAATATCAATTTCTTGGTCGTTACCATTGCAAGGTGCATAGAAGCTTGAACATAAAGAGCGCATAAATAGCTTCATGTTTTTAAATTGCCAGTATTGCCACACGTCTGAACATTGCCGACAGGACAGTAAGTTCTAATACTAACGATTTTAGTAAATTAACTTAACAGTTTAGGTCAGCAGTAGAGCTTAAATATTTAGTTCCTATCTTGGCTAGTATATGCGGGAAGTTCTTTTTTGCAATCTATATTTATAAAAAAATATTTATTTATTTATTTACATAGGTGCGGCTGATTACTTAAACGCTTCTTAAATTAAGGGGTTCTTAAGTCACAGCGGTTTTAGTCAATCTCATAAGCAGACAGACTGATCTAAAACGCACCTTACTTGAAGTAAAATTACTAAATAAAATAAATAGTAAGTGAAGAGTAAAGTTTTTACTCCTTTTTGCGAGAATTATTATTTTAAGGTAAGTGTATCTTAAAGTTTATGTGAAAATGGACTGTGAAGTGAGCTGCACATTTTTTTTTAATAATAATGCTTATACACTTTAAATTAATAAAAATAACCTTACACATTAGTACTACAAATTAATAATTTACAATACCACGTGTTTGAATATCTTTCACATCACATCACAATGTTTCACAATCAATAACATCGTTTATATATTTATTTCGTATCTAAGAGGTGAGTAAGTACTTACAAAAGTAGCTATGTAAATTATATTTTGATAATTAAAAATTAAATAAATTACGGTCTTTTGACCACTAGGCAATCACTAGGAGGTATTCATTTTACAAACTTTTCCTGTTGCACGCCTTGAATTACTTTGTAAACACTAAGCAGTAGCATCAAATCGATTAGGAGGTGTCAAATCCGATAGCGTAATTCGACAATCGAATATATTTCTCTATATAATTCCGTCCCCTCTTGAGGGCTCGAGTCATCGAGTGCCGAGGGACAGGGTGCGCCTGACATTGAAGTAGTGCCAATAACAAAGGTATAAATAGAGGGGGTCTTCGCATAGGGCCGCGTAGGGCCGCGTAGGGTGCACGAGAGTAGAATTTCGTAATGGCTGATAAGCAATGGATTACAATGCGGGATGTTTTGGATATCCCAGATGGTATCTATGTAGGTAGTAGGTACGAATATATCTATTATTATTAATATCTATGATGATCTGCAGAAATGTTATAATTGTGATGAAAGATAAGTTTTATATAGTTAGTACATTTGATACCATTGACTAGATATATTAAAAACAAGCTAATATTATTACCACATCGCGGGCAAAAATAAAGACTTGAATATTGCTCCATTCGAGATATTCTTTCAAGCGTTTCGTCGCTTCTTTGTAATGGTTGCTTCGCTCGCTCAATATTTCCAAACGTTCCATATAACAAAATAACGTAATCTATATATTTATCAATCAACATTTTAGTTGTTTAATACATAAAAATATAACCTCCTAACCTAATGAGTTACTGACTTAAGTGTTCTGAGAAACAAGCGATGAGATATGATTAAAAGGAATTTACAAAAAACGGTTAAACCCAGAAAGGTCTGAAATGAATCACAATTCACAAGTCACAGCTACCTCAGTGTGTCCGTTTTGAAACGTTTTACCTTGGTTAGGTATCGTATTAGACTTTTAACATGAAACAAAATTATCGTTGTTTAAATTGTGTTAATATTTCAGATCGAAGCCTAGAATTTTGGAAGCACTGTTTACGATACAAAAATTAAGGATTATTGTTTATTGATACTTATACACATTAATCATTTATCATCGAAAAATGCCACCTGGTACAGAGGTTGTAATAAATATAACCCCCTATCTCACACCCTCGGTAAAAAATGACCAGAATAAATTGGAATGGCGGTGGCGGACAATAAAACACTCGGTTTACGGCGTGTCATATTTACATTCGGATAGCTATGGGAATTGATAGTTTACCTATTACCGACACTAGACAATATGCTGGTATTTTTTCCTTATATCTTACGTATTTATCTAAGTAGGTATATAGTTTTCTAGAATGTGGATATTTACCTTTACTTTGATAATATATTAATAATAGTAACGCATATTTACTTTAGTATTTTTATAAATCTGACAATGACTTGAATAGGTTTTTTTACCAATTTCAAGTTATTTTTAGCCCTACAATGCACGATTTTTTTTTTCAGCTTCAAAAAAATATATGAGGTAGGAAATATGGTACTATTGCTTGGAAAAATATTTAAAAAAATCGGAACGCAATACAAACATAGTTATGTGAGTTTTTCCGTAGGGCCCACATTTGGCACATCATGCAATATATTATGCAAATCTATAGTAATGTATAGAAATAGGTCGAAATAAAACAAACTTATAATAAACAAACTTTATATAAGAAAATAATATATTGTAAAAAAATTTTGTCTTTGGATACCTTACATGGAACCTTATAACCAACGTAAATAGCTATTTGTACTTATAATAATAGGAACATTTGGTGAAAAAACAACATACTTCTATAAAACTAACAATCACGAAACTAATTATGAAAACGTGGGAAACAGTTCTTGTCCTTATTGAGACATAGTGCCTGATTACATTTCTGGCAAATTACGAAAGATTTGCTGTTACAACCAGATAACTTACATCGCTTCCTTATAGAGGACCAAACAAGAAAGTGTTCAATACCATCGATCCTGACATCTTTAGGTGGTACATTGATTTTTAGCTTTCTTTTCATTCTGTCATCCAGCAGGTCAGATACAATTGAGGAAGGTCTTCCTCTCTTTCTTGTCATTGATGGCCCACACCAATATAATACTTTGGCCACCTCCAGTCGAAATTCTCGTAACTTCATTATCCTTGTGTTTTGTCTCTGCGCCTCAACTCTTTTATGCATAAGCCAGCTGTTTATCAGCAAATCTAAAATCTAGCAAATGATAGAACATTCTTATGTACCACTTTCTTGTACGCATTTTTATTTAGTAGATTCCTCGGCAATGGATTCAGCAAATCGTCGTCAAAAAAGTACAAAAAATATTGCAATGGTGTTTCAAAACTAATGAATGGTTGTTCTAACTTGTTCACTCCAGTAAAATATGTACTATCAGGTGGCTGAAATTCCATCTTCTTCCATATGTATTGCCTCTTTTTAGGTTTAGGCCTCGCAGGTCTGACTGGCTGTGGGGAAGGTAAAATAAAGCGGGGAATAAGTGTTCTACGAGATTGTGATCGACTGGATCTCAGGTTAGCTTGCCTGGAAGTAAAAGGTCGTGGTGAAAGGCTGGCTGTATTACTGCTTGTTTGCTCTGTCACTAACATACTACTTGACCCTGGACTAGGTATGGTTACGTTTTCATCGAAGTAGTCATCCTGTAGCAATGCGGGACACGAGTCCATTTCATTCATCACCAAATCCTGAATTCTGATCAAGTCGTCATCGCTTTCCTCACCGGACAGTTCCAGGTCATCTTCACTACCAGAAGGAATTTCAAGGAAGTGCTGAATTTCATCAGAATTCAATCTTTTCCTACGGCTCGTCTGCAAGCAATACATTATTTTTAAAGACAATCAATGCACTGTGCCATATCTGTCAAATATAAAAATGTTGTATTTTTATAAACTAATTATATATAAAATTACAAAATAACAAATTAAATAACAAATAGAAACATAAACTTACCTGTATTAATTTATTTGTAGCCTAAATATTCAAATTTATCACTTTTTTTGTTAATTTTATGCACCACTTTTCGACGTTTCAAATAATTCCATTGGTTTTGTAAAAAACGTAAAAAAGAACACGTAGCTAGAGACATCTAATTTAAATTTTTGTACAAAATATGAAAAATCGATTATTCATGGTTAGTTTACTCTTTACTAGATGACGCCACTTGGTTCAATTATTAAAATATTTTAATGTTTTCGGTATGTGCCATATGTGTGTCACTATGCGCTGTAGGGTTAGACGGAGGCACTTGTGGATTAATTTTTTATATAAATAATTTAAATTACTTTATATAACGAAATAAAGGTAAATAACAAAATTAAGAAATATCTCTTTGTAAAATTTAATAAAGAAGTAAAAACTTCGTCGAGTTCAAGCTCACAATAACTGTAAAAGTTGTTTTTGTTTCAAAATCGCATGCATTTCCTTTTCTCCAGTCAGTAGTCTAAAGTAAAACGCTTCAACAAAATACATTTTTATTTAAACTTAAGTTGTTTCTTTAATAAAATACAAATAAAATATAATATTAATTTTTCAAATAAACATAAAGCTTCTATGGTATGGGACGACGTTATAATTCATTTTATTCTCTAGGTATTTTATATACCTACGTATTTGGCATCCATATTAAAAATCTGTTGATTTATAACTGTTAAAATTATGACAGCAATTAATTGTGGCTATGAGCCATATTTATATGCGACATCCAAAATATAATTATTAGATATTTTGATAATAATTTATGGTCACTGTAGAGTGTTGGCCACCCACCAAGTGTCGGATATACTGGAGTTTCGAAAAGAACATTTACATCTTAGACTGACATAGATTTTTATCATTTTGAACACTAATAAAACACAATTTTTCGTGCACTTTTTCCACTATATTACTGTACTGTACAAAAGTTTAAAATTTAAGTTAAAGAAAAAATCACAACATATTATATGGTTTAATACACAATGTAAGAAACTAAGATTGATTCCAAACTACATTCAGATTAGATGCCGGATGTTTAAACCATATATTGATAAATTAATGACTCGAATAAAGTTTGAATGTGAAGAAAAAAAAATTGTGTTTTATTAGTGTTCAACATGAATTTCCACCAAGAACCGACAGTACAATCAATTACATATATTTTATCATTTTGTACTGTTATAATAATTAATTCATAATTATAACACATTTTTCACTCAATCATATTTTCGTATACTCGTTAAAATATCGTAGGTATCGCCGGAATTTTATCCCAGAAAAGTTTCGATCTTGAGCATTTGACTGACACACAATCGTAGGGTATTACTACGCTTTGAAGTTACCATATTATGTCCGCGCCTTTCAAAGAAACCAAAGAATAGAGAAAAACAAAAGATTTTGGTAACATTAGATTAAAACAGCACTTAAGAAATGAAAGGAAACGTTAGCGTCATGTATTAACCTCCACATTTACGTAAACGCGAGCTTCGGTAATGCGATTAAGGAAGCACTTCAATTACATGAAACATTTGTACAGGGGTGCCGAAAATCCTGCGTGAAATACTTAGCGGTACCTACACAATCTAACGTTAGATTTGGCACTTGAAGATAGATATGTAGATACAAAAAAATAGGACAAAATATGTATGCTTCAAAATTTACATACAAAAAAAAAACAAACTTTGATACTTATTTTTTTTAATTTATTCACTTTTAATACATACTTACTCATAAATACGTATATATAACTTAAAGGGCTGTAGTGTTTACCATTTAGATAATAATTAAGTTATTCGAGCTTTTCAAATTGCATACCAAACACAAAATATGAAAATATCAAACGCCTATACAGGTTCGAAATTTGAACATACGTTTTTATATTTAAGGTTTAAATATTTAAGGTTTAAAGTTTCTGAAACTTATATAGGCGTTATTGCAATATAAATTTCTGAATCTTTTAAAATAAGTATATATAGTATGTTTAAATTGTTACGATACAAGATAATTTCCTACCCCGAAAATACGTGTTTCTATCAAACATTTCGCACGTTCTCAAAGGAAATGCAGCCCGTAACAGAGCACTCATAAATAGAACCCTTTAAATTTTGGCTTAAGATTAGTCGGCACATTTTCATCGTGTTATGGGAATAGGAATGTTGCGTAATAAAATGTTTAAGGTCATTTTGGCCGAAAATGAGCCAGGCTCCCAAACGTCGATGGCCCTATTTTACCCAAGCTAGGGGAACTCCGACTTTCATAAATTTTTGGCCGCAAATTTGTAATCCTATCTTTTTCGTCCGGTGAGGGAGCCATTACTATTCGACGGCCAATTTATTCCTAAAGTGACCCAAGGAGTATAAAAATTATAGCTCTTTATACCTTCTATCATTTTTGACTTTAGTATTAAACGTGATACAGTTATTGAATTTGTAGAACTATTTTTGCGAATCTCGTAGAGGCGCTACGAGATTTTAATGTCATTGCCTACGCGTAATTGTAATATTACAGTAGAGCATAATATATTTTAGATTAGTAGAAATAAAAGGTTATAAGGTATGACTTGGATATAGCAAATATTATTTTTCTAGCTTGCTCTGATATTCAACCAAAAACAGACTTTCAAATAATAGCATGTGTACTACGAAGAATTACATATTACAGACACATGTTACGCTATGTAAGCCTCTTCCTTTTTAATATAGGTTCCATTTAATCTGATTAATATTTAATTATAACGGCCCCAGTAATAAGGGAAGCTAAGGGAAGGCACAGCTTGAATGCGAAAGACGCAAATTAATGACATTACGAGGGCGGGAGACGGTATATTGAGCACGTTCCTGAATTATAAGTATACTTAATTACACATAGACGACATTAATGTACGAGCCACAAATATGTATTACAGACGACAATTTTAGTATTTCATGCACAAAAAACCATTCTTACAAATTTTAGGATTAGTTTTTTAGATTTGTTAGTAGTTAGATTAGTTATAAATTAGATTATTTTTTGATCCAAAATCCGGTGGGCCCGGGAATATTTAAGCATTTTTAGCTCTATTGTATAAGCGCAGAGTTCTATTTTCAAGTGTCTAAATTGCCCCGGACCTGCCGCATTTCGGATCATATACGAGTAGACCCAGACCATGGTTTTGAAATTCTTTGTGTCTAGACACTTCCTTTTTTAACTCCATTGTAGTAGCCTAGGATTCTATTTTCAGTGCTTTGAATTTTTCCCAGCCTTACAGATTCCGTATCATATTATACTCCTATTCTTAGTAGAATTTTTAATCAAGAAACAAACTTTTATGAAGAATATAAGCGATTACATTTGGTAACCAATTCAATAAATGGCTAGCCAATTTATTAAGATCATATCAATTGAATAAGCTGGATCATTTCCTTATGTTAGTGTGGCATTTAATTATAGGCATAATATCGACTAGGTACTCTAAGATTAGGCTGAATAGAAATTTCAGTTACTTAAACAAAATTCTCATTGCGGTCACAGTATTTCTCATTTTACTTTTAGCTTGCAACATATACATGTGTTAAAATTTAGAGTAGCCTCTGAATCATCCAGCCATTACTTTATAAATATAAAGCGGTTATATCATAGTTTACAACACATAAAGGGCGTACCTTACCCGTACGCCGCTTAAGGGAAGTAGCATTACCCTAACACGGGGCGCTGTTAAAGCGTTTTAAGTGGACAATTATGTAGCGCGAATATCTCTTGAGTACAAACTCGGATATGTGAATTAATTTAATATTTGGTCGCGTCTTGTTAATTAAAACTCTTTCTTTGTTCTTTCCTTTGTACGGCGACTTTTGTGGCTCACTGGTTGAACACAATAATGCTCAAGCCGTGGGTAGCAAGAATCGAATGCTATCGAAGGAACGAAAAGTTTCTGTGTTCCTGGGTTATGAATGTGTATTAAATATAAAAAAAAATGTGAAACGTATAGATATAAATACTTCAGTTGTCTGGTCCCCGTAACACAAGTTTGATTACTAAATAAATAGACGATTAATTTCAGACAATTTTAGTCATATTCCCTACGAGACGGTTCTTAATCGTTTCAAAATAGAACTATTGAGAGTTTCAGTCAAATTTATTTGTGAAAACACAATTTATGTTCAGCAATACGTAACGTAACGACCACAGTACACGTTTCCTCACTCACCGACATCAAAGGTAACATTAATATACACAGGATTTGCTGATAAACTAACAACACAGAGATCAGAAATAAAATTTAATGTATTCTTTCCAATATTTCTTCCTATGGCTCTTTGAAACTATATTGATAGAGCTTTTTGGTTTGAAAGTTTTTCTTAACCTTGCCTTTTATACAAGATAGAAACTCCTTTGACAGTATAAACTTTTTCTATATCTATACTTTACCTACACTTTATCTACGAAGAATTTTAAGGTTCTAGAATTTTTAGCTTCAATTTAAGCTGGTTGTAAAAATGCGAAATACTGCAGTAGCGAGTAACAATTCTGAATCAATGAATTAAAGAAACCGTTTGAATGATCAATAACAATTATCTAACTGTATCCAATAACTAGTTAACTAATCAAGCAATTAATGGTGTACAAAAGCCCGTATAAATTTTCAATTATATGAATTAGTGCGCGATGCATTACGGCTTTTATGACTGTTCGTTGAATTAATATCGTAGCCACCCCGCAATGTACCCCGCTGGGCGCCCGCTGACCGCTGGCTATTTAAATTTGCATTTTAACATACAACCCCTCCTTAATTACTTGCATAGACGCCATTTTGAAAATGCATGCGGCGCACGTAACTCATGGTTTTATGTTCATACAAGTATTTACTTGCAGCATTTGCTCTCTGCTGTAGTAGTAAAATAAAAATAATTAATAATATTCACATAATATACTTACTGGTACATTATTATAATATTAACATGTGAAGCAAAAACTTTCAGTACAGTTTTACGAAGTGAAACCGTAGGAGCATGTTTAGCTGATAAATTAAAGCTTATATCGTGAAAGGTATCCAAGGAGTTATTATAGATTCTAGAGCTACTTTTTAGCATTTTTTTAAATAATGCTTCGAAATACCTAAAATTTATGTGCGTTTTTTAGATATCATTTTGTTACACGTTGACGTTTGTCAATCTGTCACAACATTTCCATTTATTTTTCTATCGAAGAGGCGAAAGAACCCTTATAAAGTTCAAACTTAAAAAATTGTTGAGTTCTTATGAACGATTATGACAGGGCGACCTCTAGACTTTTCAATTAGAAAGTTAAATAGCTGTAATATAATATTATAGTTTAATTTTCTCACAAAATATTGTAGGGAAAAAGTCCAATTAGTAGCTTATACGTCAACTATGTAAAACCTAGAATAAAAGAAAACCATTTTTTATAGAGAAACTAAAACTAGCACTAAATGATATAGGTATAAAGTTATAAATAGCACTAAGTGATATTTATAACTATTAATCGCCTTATTTCATTATGATGTTATAAAAGATTTCTGCTTTTTAAAGTAATAATTGTTCAAATAATATTAGCATATAAATTGCATTTTCAAAATATAATGGCAAAATTAATAATATGAATTGTCTTAATAACAATTATCACTAATCTAAATCATATCATAAAAGTAATTAGCATGCGAAAAATGGTCAAGTTTAATATTTATTTTAATATAAATAATATTATAAAGTTATATTTTATGAACATAATCATTTCACACATACCTTCTGCTCTACCTTTCTGCAAAAACTTAAATTCTTTGTATTCGAAATTAACTTTGAGTTACGAATTTTATGTAACTTATCTAGTAAATTAGTAATCTATGCTTTTAGGCTATAGCTAATATTTATTCTGTGGCTAGGGTAAAAAGAACTTTTAGATATCGTACTTACATTAAAGTAGGTACTATCAAATCGCTTATAGCAACGTACCAATAAATAGGTATTATTCAATTAAATAGTTATATTATATAGTTCAGTGGGTATATGATGGAACTGAGTAAGTTTTGTGGTATAAATGTTGAATCTCTTGCCATAGTACCTGTAATGTGTAGTAGGTATTGGTATTTGCTATGAGCACCAATACACACCTACCTAATGCATAAAGTACCCATATATTCCCATTATATTCAAGTCAGTTCCAATAGGGCGCTAAATTATAATTTATTGCGAGTCTCCCTTTGTTTTAAATTGCGGAACATCGGGAAGGGCGCGAGCTGTTATTCAAATTTTAACTCTGTAGGGGAACTAATTCGATTTAAATTGTCTTACGATATTAGAATTGTTAATAAGGTATTATATATAATATATCACCTAGGTATAAACACAAGAAGGAAACATAGTTTAGCTACTGACAAAGAACTCTACTACTGTACACACCAATTATATTAGATTAGATTGTAGATAAACCTCTTAGATTTCGAGTTTGAATAATATAATGCAGGAGAAAAGGGCACTAGCACTTTTCCTTAGAATTATTTTTATATCGGCAGTTCACACTTTTTAAGATAGTGATACCAAATTTAATTTTATGAACTACAAAAAAAAATTGTATCTTTTTGTATTGTAAATAAAGTTCAAATTTGAACCACTAGTTTAAAAAACTGAGCACCACGTCGCGTCTCAGTATGAGCTGACTCTGAGGCTAAATTATTTCCACATCAGTTCATACATTTATTTTGATGGGTTTTAAATGTTGCGAATAAAAATATTAAAGAAGCGTCAGTGTCTTAGAATTAAATACGAGTGTTTTTTTTTTATCTTTAAAGAAATATCTATAGTTACTATATTACAAACATTGTAATTGCAAAATGTGAAAGTTTGTTAGTAAAGATATAATAATAAATAAGGAAATATCTTCTGGGATTCACGTTAAGGGTTGCTCCCTTAAGGGGTAGGGCAGCAGCTGCGCCACCTAATGTATTTTCTATTTATTTGTTGGAGGAAATAGAATGGAAATATATGAGCGTTCCCTGCTGACTTTTCCTCAAAGTCTATGATACCTTTGCTGGTCATGTACTTAATATTGTACCTAGTTTTAAATACATAATATTTTCTACGTATCTAATAAAAGTAGCTACGCTTTAAGAGTTTAAAGACCCCCGTGGCTCAGTGGTTAGCGCGTCGGCGCTCAATCCGGAGGAACAATAAGTTTTCAACGCTGTTGGGTCATTGAAGTGAGAATATGTTATATAATATAATATAATAAAAAACTGAAATATACGTATAGTTAAAAAGAATTAAATATATTTCCCGTTATTTAGTCCCCTTAACAAAGTTTTTCGGATAGGTACTTACCACGGGCCAAACTGACGTGGTGTGAAGCGTCCATAGATATTATTATTATTATGATAAAGTATGTATCCACACTTCAGTTTTATTGGACGCAATGTTGAGAAACAATAATACGTGATCTGTAACTTTGATAGGAATATGTACATATCTACTCAATTTAAAAAGCCAACGATATTATTTTAGCCTAATAATTTAATTGGACAAAAACGAAAATCCAACAAAATAATAATTTTCTAATGTAAACAGCAACTTAACTTAATCTTCTTTAGATCATTTACAAGTTCCTGTTTTTTATTTCACAGCATAATAGATAAGATAAATATATTAGAAATAATTAAGTGAATATAAAAAGATTTAGATTAATTTTCTAACCATATATTATTAAGATAAGATTTGAATACAACTGTTAGAATAGATTTAGATTTGAATTAAGTTATAAAGTACAATGTGTTGTATAGGCAGATACTGAATTAATAAAGGCTCGAAAGTGCCTATTATACTATTCACAGTGCGAAATCAAATTTGGCTTCATTCAATACGACAATCTCTTTTACGAGCCAACCTCATAAACATCTATTAACATGAATGGGGTCCAATTATTTTTACGATAGTTCTGAAGGGAATTAAAAAGTTTACGACTATCGGATTTTAACTTTTGATGTGAATGAACATGAGAGGGCAGATGCCACACGATATTCAGATTAAACGAAAGAATGAATGAAATTGTTTGTAAATATGCCACGTGTCTAAGCTAACACTAACATTGCTAGTATTCTGAATCACATTCACAATTTACACATTCACATAGATTGAAGGTGACTTTAATATTTTGTCATTGAACATATAAAAAATCAATAATTGGATTTCTTTTAGGTACCTTCTCGTATATTATTATCTTAATTTGCCAATGAATTATTTGGCGTAAGGATTGAATATAGTTTTTAAAACTAAGTGAAACTCTAGTATCTTGTCTTTAACTACATAAAACATTGAATAAATAGAAACGCATCTGCTAAAAATGAAAATCACATAACAATCATTGAGTGAATCAAATCGCATCGATGTGAATGAATACAGCCAACAATGCTTCTTGTAAGCTAAGGCTCGGTGCAAATGGACGATCGAATGGTAGATATCACACGCCGACGCAACACAAAACAACATTTTATTACAGTCAGCGCTACGAGTCGAAAGCGGGAACGTGATGTACTAGCTTGTCGGGACGTCTCAAAATGGATGAAAATTATGTAGAGTAGCTTACGCAATAACTATTTATTAACTTGACGACCTCTGTGGCTCAGTTGGTTGAGTGTGTTGGTGCTCAATCCGGAGGTCGCGGCTTCAAATCCCGCCGAAGGAACAAAAAGTTTTTTTGTGTTCCTGGGTCATGGATGTGTATTAAATATGTGTATAATATAATAAAAATCTTAAATATGTGTATAGTATAAAAGTATTAAATATATTTCCGTTGTCTGGTACCCGTAACACAAGTTCTTCGAGAACTTACCACGGGATCAGATTGACGTGGTGTGAAGCGACCATAGATATTATTATTATTATTATAATGTATATAACGCATATCATATTCATCTACTTAGCTAAAAAGATCACCCCTTTGCCTCAATTCTAATAGCAAGGCTAAAGAATAGATTACAGAACCTCAATTCTCGTATTTAAAGTAAACTTTCATTTTACTTTGATTGGATTGAAAGTGAAGCATTACCAGTGAACATATTACCATGAACGGATTTTATGAAGTTTTGACCAATCACAGCGCGTTCCACGTTAATTTAAGGTTTACAAAAACATCGTTTGACATTTTTAGCATATCTAGACTTGGTTGTAACTGTATTAATATACTGGTTTTATTAAACAGAATTGCCCCTCAGATGTAACGCGACTCACTTGACCGACAAAGTTTCACAACGATTTATCTCATTACAACTTCATGCAAAAATTTCCCGTCGCATAGTGCGTACGCTACCTTAGTCTATATGACCCGCTGAACGTGAATCGGCGATATCAGTCATAAAACTCTAATGAACGGCCGTTGCGGTCCAAACATCCGAGCCCGAGATTCATATGACGGTGTAAAACGAAGTCGACACTTGCTTGGAAACTTTAACCTTATTGCTGCTTTGAAAACATGTCTCGTAATGCGAGAACGGTCGCCATTGATACGAGATTTATCATGTCATTCTAGAAATTTCTTTTTGTATATCTACCAGAGATACCAGGTCTTAGGTTAGGATACGTTACTATTTATACAAAATCTGTCATGTTTCAGAACACTTGTGAAGCAAAAAAGCTTAAGAGCCTAAAGAGTTATCCAAAATCACGATTGTTAGCGTCATTTCACACTGTGAAGTGACTCGATTTGATGCTTTATTCACTACATAAGAATACGTTTCATTGCAAGAGTTCGAATTTTCACTTGGCTGCATAGTACGGCGTTGCTTTTGGAATAAAACGCATCTTAAAAATAAGCGCCGCGTCGCGTACTATTGTGAGGTGGTCCTTGAAAACAGTTTTTTTTTTCTTTCAACGTTTCAGCAAAACTTGAAACCAATCGTGAAATAAATCAACTCTAATTGGATTAGCTTGACTGTCAACAAAGTTAAAATACATCAATGTCTCAAGAGCAATAGTGGGTTAAAGATTGTGGGACATTCACTGAACGTTTTTTGTAAAACTCGAAACGTGTTATCTGTGACTGATGGAGTCATTTTCAAAAATAAAACTGCCCTCTCTCCTCGACTCGACAACTTACGATCGTTTCGACTTCACAATATATTATCTAAATGTGTCCTAAGCTTTGTATACGTTTGAGACGACTTTAGGGACAATTCACACAGAAACAAAACGTAACGCGACAAAGCGATGGAGTTTTAAGATAGCCATAGTCCCCCTTATTAATAAAAATATTTACACCACGGAGTAGCTAATCTAACATCGCTGTCTTTGTCTCATAATTTGTAAAAGCCACTTGACAGACAAAGACAGCGACTTGGATTAGCGTATCTATGGTGTAAATATTTTTATTAATAATGTAATAAAGGTTTAATTTTGTTCACTACACATAAGAAAATACACGTTTAGGGTGCCCGCCCACATCCGATAATCGGTGACCGATTTTTGTAGAAGAAAAATAGAATATACTGATTGCAATAGTGCAACGCACACGTCGGTCAGAAATAAAATCGGTGCATCTCGACCGATCCGATTGTCGGTAAAAATGGGAACGTCCAGAAATGTATGCGTTAACGTACACTGCTCACCGATAGTCGGCCGCTTGTAATCTATTACTTCCTCGAAAGCTACAGACAAAGTGACGGCCGTGTGCGTTGAGTCGGTTACGAAATTGGTCATATACCTAAGAATCGGAGGAAAAATCTGCCCTACTATCGGTCCTATAAAAAGTATGTTCGAATGTCAGATTGCACTGCGCATGTGCAGTGTTTAACTGATCTTATATAAAACGCGTATCCTTTTGTGTAGTAACTAAAGTTCAATTTTGCATAGCTACCTTAAAAATTCAGAGCCGCGTAGCGTCAAGTACAGTCGCAGTGTGAACTGACCCTTACTCAAAATAAGCGCACAAATATCTAATAGAAAATAAAGTACACACTTAGCGCTGTAATTCGGCGTTTCAAACATCCTGTTATAATTTAAACACATGGTGTTCTAGTGTAAATATTGACAATCAAAAATAAAAGCACGGCAATTGTTCCTGGAATGTAACAGATAAGATTCTGGGGAACGTTTATTGTAATACGAATCAAATCGCGGTTGAACTTTGATATTACGCCCGATTCAAAATATTCTAGGAAATTTTATTTAGAAAATGCAATTTGGAATGCAGACGTTGGTATCACCTAAAATGGGCTTTAATTAAAACATCAGACAGGCAAAGTCAATTATGCTATGTGGCTGTGGGTGGGGGCCTGTGGTTGCATTTGTTTTATTTTGTTCCCCGCATGTTATTTAAATCTGGACTTCAAAGAGAAGTTTCTCCATATCGCACAGGATTTTAAAACTTGCTCCTTTGTAATACGCACTAAAATAGCAAAAACTTTTGTTTTATATTATTTCATTTTGCTATATTTGTAGTTTTATAATTATTTAGCTTTCGCAACTTCATTACGAGCTGTAATAAATTGTTTGAGATTATCGTGTTATGCCGTAATTAATTATGAATCTTATTCTATATTTTATTAATTTAATGTAAATAAGAACTGCAATTAATTAAACATTAAGCTTTCTTTTCTTTAATTTAGTCAGGTATGCCGAAAATTCAATGCTCAATTTAAATCCTTGTAGTAAGCATTAATGTCCCTTTTATTCATGCGTTAATTTGAATTAATGTTTTAATTAAAATTAAAACACAATAATTAAGCAACTTCAATAAATTATGCAAACTGTTTAAATTTTTTAATTCACTAATTTTAAGTTTTTATGAACGTTTTCTTCTTATACGGCAATATTAAGGTAGTTTGTCGGCTACTAATATTATAGAGACTTCTTATCATACGTTGTAACTTACCTATTACTAATTAATTATACTCTAACGCTCTTATTCATAAAAACTTATAGAACACCTTAAGTGTTCTATAAGATCACTATAAGAAGATTGGCAAAAAATTGTTTTCATAACAGCATTATATCAACAAAGAGTTCTATAAACCTATCATAAAGTTATAGAGGCCAGGACCCTACTTTAACAGTACTATAAGATACAAGATGGCCAAACTCTTAACAGCTGATTACTAAAAAACTGACATTTAACACAAATATTTTGTCAATGTTATTTTGTAAACAAAATAATTATTTCTGATTTTATAAAATAATGCAAGCTTTACACATCTTTGATGTCATTGAACAACTAGAAATACGCGTCGAAGAAAAGTGTACAGAAGTAGGGTTGAACCGGTTGATCCGTTTTCTTTGGACGTCCGTCCTTACTATGGTCCAATTTTAGGTGTATCAGTACTAACCTTATCTTCCTCCAACCAGTTTTCACTTCTCTGCCTTTTAACAGTCGAGATCAATTGCAATGCCATTAAAACTACTTGTATAATAATGTTAGGTACTACAAAAATAAATTCCAATAGATACGATAAATTATTGATCGTTGACAACAGTTGACAACTTGAAATTATTTGACGTTCCGTATTGCGTAGACAACAAATTATTGTAGTTTTATACATATTATCTATGATCGATTCAATATGTTCGTCCAACTTCCTAATAATGGCAACATTTTTGCTTAAAGACAATTGTTAGTTATAGAAGGTTTATAGAACTGTTATGAATAGACAATTTTATCGAACGTTATATAAGCCTATCGAGCATTTTAACTATTATCCGTTATAAACGTTTTATAAGCTTTTTTTATGAATAAGACCGTATGTATTTATGACTACAAATCAGCTCTACCAACTTTCTTACTCTATGTATTAATGACAATAAACTAGCTCTACCAATTTTCTTACTTTTGAACCTTCTATGTAATCAAAAACATATTTTTAACCAAAGTAAACAAAATTCTCAAAATAATCTACACCTACCTAATCGCGTGCTAGTAATGCAGATGTAGTGCAAATAAAATCTGAATATTTTGTATCTCCGAGCATAAAAAAGAATGCGAAAATTTTAAACTCATTCCTGCGAGAATTTTATAATTTTCCAACTGCATTCTGTGTGCGTTTGCAACGATTCAAGATAAAACCCGTTTTGAAGATACCGCTGCTTAATGTTCCCAGACAGTGATCTACAACACTTTATAAAATCTTCAAGTAATTTTTAGTATGGGTCAGAATGTGGCGATTCGGAGAAATAATTATTTTATTTATTTTTTTATCTCAGTCTGGGTTAGTGAGGCAGTCTAGAGCACAAGAATAAGTACCTACGTTCTCAATTTGTTTAAATATAATATTTTATAGCACAGGCAATTCCTAGAATGGCCAATTGGGTAATTGCCTATATGTAAAAATTTAGATTTTTTTGAAACATTAATAAATATTTAGGTACTACAACAATAAAATACCGAAACAAGATTGAGGAAACAGGCTACACTTCTTACAATTTAGCGCTAAAATCCATCACTTTGTATTTATTATATAATTCCAGAAGATACAAATTAAATCCAATACATAATATTATATTGAATTTTTAAAGCTCTAAATTATTTTGGTACAGCTGTACATTTTTTATTAAGCAAAGCAAATAAATACGTTCATTTATAAACATAAAACGGATGCACCTTGCTTATTGCAACGACAGATGCATAAAATTGTATAAAATATTGTTAATTACAAGCATTCAATGACTATTTAATTATTAAATAAGAAATTAATTTTCTTCTGTTACATTATTCTTTGAGCTTATTGGTTACCTACTATGAAGTGTTTACTCGAGTAGAAAAAAGACATACCTACATAAAATAAAAAGTATAATTAATATAGGTAGTAGGTACACTACGTAGCTGCCGTTTGATTTTGACTTTTAAAACTCCGGACTCGTGCACTAAGGGTAGCCGTTTTGTTCGGACAAAACGAAATTAAAATTCACGGTTGTTGTATGGGAGCCACATAAATAAATATGTTTCTGAGAAAACTATATAGCTATCACAATTCATGTGATACAGTCTGGTGACAAACGGACGGACGGATGGATGGAAGAACATACAAATAGTCTTAGTTATACGGTCTGTTTTTACCCTTTGTGTACAGAACCCTGAAATTTTCGAAAAATATTCAAAGACGACGTCTGTTTCGATCTATTTACTGTAAAACAAATCTAACATTTCAACTTTCAGTTTAAATCACGTTATTATAATCGTCCGTTTGCGCCGCTCTAAGTCAACTTTGGATGACTATCCCGCGTTTTTGATACAATATTTTTGTACATTTCCGTCGAGTCACCTTCCATACGTATACTTTATTGTGTCATCTCAAAATGTAAATTTCGTGTCGGTAGCGCGACAGTCGCCCGTTTGCACCACGCCTGAACTATAACTGCAATATATCGTTAATGGCTGAATTCAATTAAATTTACGTTGGTAGGTAACATAATGGAAACATTGAAGGTAATTAAATCGAATGTTATGTGTCGCTGGCGATACGAAACGACCTTTTTATCTGGAATAGAGTCATCTATATCAATAATGCTCATATCGCGCGCCGTATATTGTGCAATAAATAGTGGTTTGTTTGCGACGTTGTGCGAACTGAATTATTTATGTCAAATGTGAGAAGAAATACAATATAGTCAACATTTAGAATATTTACTAGTGTTTTCAGCAAATATTATTAACAGAAAATGCTTTTGAATAATTTTACTCCTAATATTTTAGGCGCTTAATATTCTAGTTTACAAAAATAAACAGAGTGAAAAAAAAATGTTATCAATCTGGTAACTAAATATTAGTTAAATAGATATTTAATAATTTATTCTAAACTATTTGTGTATCTACATAGATGTATTATTGTACCTATTTATAATTTTTAAATAAATAGTAAAACGCCACTTTAGTGTCAAATCTGTCCCATTATTAATACCATTATACTTTGCTGGTAATTTACATTCAGAAATGGCGACTATGCGTCATGATATTATATTCAGAATTCCTTCACAAAACGATGTATTGCCACAGTGAAAGCTTTAATATAATATGTACGAAATTTGTATAGATTTTACTTTAGAAAATTGCCAATACAAATCATGTTTGCCTACAGATAGAAAAAAAATTGTTTACCTATCGGTAAGGTGAACGGGGAGTCGGGTTGTTAAATGTAAAGATCAATTTACTTTTGCGGTTGGGTAAAACTTCACATATCGTTACCATTTATTTAAGATAAATAAGTTAAATTCAATGTTATCCTCATTAATCTAGAAAGTGACTTTTTACTATATAAGGTTCGGTAAAATCAATTACGGATATTTTGGGCATATGATCTATTGCATATGTAAAGACGTTTATGCAGAAAAATCAATTATTTTTATGTCCTATAAAATTTTTTTTTCTTTATATGGGCGAGTTTGCGTTTTGCGGACAATTTTAATTTATACATGAGATGATTTTTACTTTGAGTATGACAATTATTTTTTTTCTTAAACGTCTTTACATAAACAGTGGATCATGTGCCCGAAGTCACTAATATCTATTATGTGCCGAAGTATCCGTAATTGAATTTCGGAGACATTATATATAATCAAAAGTTAAAAAATATAACTCGACTACGCAAATTATTACCCGCGCCATTATTACGAATCTATTGACACCTCATTCATTAAAATCGGATTAGTGGTTTTGGTTAGACGGTAGAACAAACATACATACACATTACACATACCTATAGACTGCCAACATCATTACCCTTCCTTTTGGTTTCACCGGGTAAACATGATACATATAAATCGAAAAAACCTAAATTTTGAGCTTTGCACATCGAACTCATCCGAATAACTATTATATAATAAGCGAAGAACTTTTCAATACATTCTAAAGCATCGTAAAGCATCGTAGGTACATAAGTCACATATACAATGTAAGGAGATAAATGCGTCGTGGCGTTGACCGCACTAAATCAGCCTGTCAGTTAGTTCATTTGTGCGTCCGCTTTCTGCGAGCGACTCCATCTAAATGTTACAACTTACAAGCGACATGCTCTTTGAGTATAATTATAGAAAGTTATATTACCTGTAAAAAAGAGCAAATATTAATTGTAGGAAATTCTGAAGAAATTCTAGATGTAACAGTTTTCAGAACTTTAACTTCTGTTACATTATGAAGAATACTCTATTCGAAAAACATTGACATTAAGCACTTTTGGTTTGTTGGTTTCATTATTTAGTTTTTTATCTACTGATTTAGATAACATACCACCTTAATGAACCCACGACATTTAACTCTCCTAGCCGAAATTGTTTCTCGTATAACTAAAGATCGATACTAGCTTATTGACATTCAAGGCAGATATCCGTTTTATTGGAGTCCGTAATCGAAAGTAAGCTGGCATAATGTATACAATACCCTCACACATTTAGCCAATCTTTGAAATTATTGTATTGTTATTTGTGTATAGTGGCATAAATTGCTCGATACTCCGCTGACGGCGCAGGGCTGGTGATATTCTGTAATCAGTGTTTATTGTTTATTGCTTTATATCTAAGGCTGGGGCTATATGCACCGGAATTCGTAAGACCGTAGAAAATCTTAATCATTGAAAATAGAACGCGCTAATACAATAGAGTTGAAAAAAAAAAACAATGTCGGCTCATCCGTTTGGGAGCTACGATGCCACACACACATACACACACATACACGTCAAACTTATAACACCCCGTCGTTTTTGCGTCGGGGATTAAAAATAAGAAGAATAAAAGAGAAGTGCCAGCCTTACTATCTGCAATTCATTTGCGTGGAACTAATTGAAACGGAAACATTTTTTAATTAAACCCTTAGACAAAAGTAGCGTAAGCTACCCCTTACATCAGCCATCTGCCATCGAAAGTCCGGTCAAAATCGATCCAGTCTTTTCAGAGATTAGCCGGAACAAACAGACTGGAATTGTAACATTTGTTTTTTTTTTTAGGGAGAGGTACCGTACATTATATCATATGCATTTAATGCAAAACTGTTCATTTGAAATTATGAACAGACACTTCAATTTTATTTGTTTGTATAAATGCGGCGGGTATAAGGTGGGTTTATGTGGCGATGTGACGTGTTGACATTTGTACGACTTGTACAAATTATATCAGGTGCGTGCGATAGCTCAGTATTTTATTAAGATCTTCAAAGTTCAAAGGCAATGATTAAGTTGGCTAAAAGCGTATCTGTCTGCTCTAAGTATCTCTCAAATTAAAACCATATTATGAAGAAACAGTCGGTTAATCGTTATAGTTCTAACGTAAATTGCAAAATGTTTACAACTAGCTGTTTCCCGTGGCTCCACCCGCGTTAATATACTATCGAATATCTCGCGGGAATTCTGTAGATAAAAAGTAATCTATGTTTTAATCCAAAAAACCTAATAAACTACTACCATACCAAATTTCATCAAAATCCGTTCAGTAGTTTTTGCGTGAAAGAGTAACAAACATCCATCCGTCCATACATCCATCCATCCTCACAAATTTTGAGATTTATGATATTATATTAGGAGTAGAACTTTTTACGAAACTTCGTAAACGCAAATTACTACGAGTACATGGGTACAAGTAAGCAAATCCGGATATTTTAAGTACTAATTAATTATTTACTATCTTATATTAATTGTTATCTATTTCCAACTAACGACGATAATAATATTTCATCTACTTCCTCATTATAAATTACTTCCTAATTATTATAATGAAATTATATTTTATAGGGCACTAAATTAGTTTAGGAAATAATAACTCTTAGTTTGTGCGTAATAAATTATGGTATTTTTTGTTTATTATTTTTATAAAATTTGCATTTTTGACAACCCTAATTCCAAGCCAATGTCCTAAGCAGCAGTAACTGACCGTTATGATGATTTAAAAGACGCCCGTAATATACGAAAATAGTCCTTTCCGATCGACTTTGACTTAGTAAGTAGCTTTGAATAAATAGCTAGGTATATTGTGTTTATTTATCAAACTACAAGCAGCGCAATATTATTGCTTCAATACAAATTAGAGAAACATTTTCTTTTTAAGGCAGGTCTCGCATACTGCAATATTTTGAAATGAAGCGAAGGTTATTGGGGAAACCCTGATTAATTATTATTTTGTATTAATAAATAAATGCTGCGCACATTTATAATATTATAATTGATATAAAAAGATAATTGCCCAAAATCATGCCCGAAATATTAATAATTTAAAATGTGTTTACATCGTTGATGTGCCTTGATAATAAAATAAAAATAAGATGTTACGTGAAACATAAAAATTAAGTAAAACAAAATAACAAAACGACTTAATGCTTCATAAAATTTTTATTAAGTGTTCCGAAACTTATATTACGGGTATATAATAATCGTTTGGATAATTTTGTAGCGGTTGCGCTTTCGTTTTAATGAATTAACTTATCTAGATGTACAAGATCTATGTGCATTCGAATTATAAATTTTACGGTCATGAACCACAATTGAGCATTTGAAAATTTACTTTAATCTTAATTATTCACCGGGATACACATTGCTACCTGATAGTTACTAAATGTTCTAACATAACAATAAAGCAATAGTAAAATTTGTTTTTTAATAACTTATTTTTATCCTAAATATAAAAATCTTCTCTTAAATATAAAAATGAATTGCAATTCAAGTGTATCGCTTAAACTCGAGAACGGCTGGACTGATTTGGCTAATTTTGGTCTTGAATTCTGAAATAATGGAAAAAATGTGGAGAAAATACTAAAAAGGGCCATTGAATTATCCCATGCTGACTTTTCAATACAATGATATATTATAGGTACATCTATGGTTCAATATTTTTAATTCGTCACTTGACTGTCACTTATTTCAACAAAATCAGCTGGTCCCAGTAGATAGATGTAGGTTATTTATATATTACTGTTCACAGTTAAGCCAGTACAACGTGTGCCGGGACAGCTAGTTGTTCATATAAGTACTCTGTTTATGAATTAATATTCGAAAACGCGCTTGAAAATTAATTTTATTTTAAAAGTCATACCAAGATTGCAAGACGTCTGCAAATCGGCACTGTTATTTATATATTACTGTTCACAGTTAAGCTAGTACAACGTGTGCCGGGACAGCTAGTTGTTCATATAAGTACTTTGTTTATGAATTAATATTCGAAAACGCGCTTGAAAATTAATTTTATTTTAAAAGTCATACCAAGATTGCAAGACATCTGCAAATCGGCACTCAAATAAGAGGCGTTGACAAAACACATAATTTTTGACTGTCAACTTTTTCTTAGTAGCACTGGTGTCGTTAACGATGATTCCCCATTTTATGACGTCATAAACCGCCGACATTTACATGTCACGACTTACGACTATTTGATGCCATTGGAATTAAAATAAAAATACTAAACACTACTTACAATCTTTTAATGTTCTGAAACAGTCATTATCACGGTATGAGGTAAATTATTACTTGACATAATATTTGAATATAAAATTTAGATCATTAGCGCTAAGTGAGATTGTTTTCTGTTATAAAAGAATTTGAAATACTCGTACTGCGGCCTCATAAAATATTTTTGGCGACCACTGTGGCTCAGTGGTTGAGCGTGTTGGTGCTCAAGCAAATCCCGCCGAAGGAACGAAAAGTTTTTCCGTGTTCCTGGGTCATGAATGTGTATTACATAATATTATGTGTATAATTTATAAGTATTAAATATATTTTCGTTGTCTGGTACCTGTAAAACTTAAGTTCTTCGAGAACTTACCACGGGACCAGATTGACGTGGTGTAAAGCGTCCATAGATATTATTATTATTCTTTTTGAAGTTTTAAGGTTTGACTCTATCTTAAAGAGTAAATCTTTTGGTCAAATCTGTCAATAGCAGCCTCTTTAACGAGTAAGGTTAAGTCAGTAATCTCCATAATCCACATTCATTATTTACATTAATAAATTGAGAAGAGCATTTTTAATAAATTAAATAGGATTAAAAATTATTCCGAAAGCTCAGAATCACGATTTATTCTCACTGGTCATATTCACTATACCCTTACCCAATCCGACTGGTCCCATTAATCAGACCCTATGTGGAACGGGTTTATGTAAAGGTGAGTGGACAATGTTGAAAAAATAATAAATAAACGAGAACATTCTGTGAGATTTATTTCGGAGAAAAAAGGGAGGTAAGAGCGAGGTCTTGTTGTCGCATGTTTATTGTCGGTGTCTCACGAGTCTTCTAATTAATGTCCTGCCTTCCTTAGCGGTATCTTTTCATTCTAAGATTAAACGTATAAATCTTGGAGTAAATAATTTATAGAGTGGAAGTTAATAACGCCTACGTTGAATTATCGCGTGTTCAATTTCAAATATTAATGATTATTATCAATCAAATAATGCTCCAAAAAGTCGGTTATATATTATTTCATTAACAAAATATTGTTATGAGATTTGAGAAAATCGTAAAGCATTGCTAGAAATTTTGTATATTCAAAATATGCTTAATAGCCTATCTACTATCTTAATATAAGTCATCGACATATTTTGATGAACTATTAAACTTAGGCCTTTTCATCCGTTAATGGATGATTTATACAGTATTCTCCGAGCGAAGTAACCACTCTTGAAATACTGTAGTGCCTGGGACGGTTTTTTTAAATGTCGTATGGTTGCCCAAGCACTTATATGACTGGTCAATACGTCTGGGGCCAACCATGTGCGGGTTTCCTCACGATGTTTTCCTTCACCGTTAGAGCGTCCATATAATGTACTTGAGATCTGAAAAAGTCTCATTGGCACTCGCCACAACCTGGGATTCGAACCTGCACTCTCTCGAGTGCCAACCAAACGGTCTACCCACTATGCCACGGAGCTCGTCTGATGAAACTCTTAGGTATATTACTTACGGCTGAATCAGTATTCAATTTAGATTATTTTATTTTGATAAGCATTTCAGTAAACGCTAATTAAAATTAAAAACCCTCCTATTCACAGGCTGTCGCGGTCTCTGCTATTCGAAGTGACAAGAACAGCATTAAGCGTTACTTAATTTATCTATCGTTAAGTATTCGACCGTCAATTGAATGTTATGTTACACATACAATAATAATAATAATATAAATGTCAAATATTTTATGTATGGCACCAATTTTTTTACTTTATCATGCTCTGTCAGTGAAATAATACTGAAAGAAAGAAAGCAGCTTGTATATTTTAAAATTAGGTGCTAATTGATGATTTTAATTAATTTAGATTTTTTTTTCTATAATTACAGTAAACGTTAGATACCGGTAATACTATTTTTAGATAAGTATCTACAATCGACAAATCGCAAAATAATTAATTTTCATTAGACAGGTATGCAATAGATTAATATGATATAGCGAACTCTACCAGACTTTCCAAATACAAAGCCGAAAAGAATAATGGAACCCAGCTGACGGGAGGTGCTTAGCCCCGTTGTCATGGCGACCGTGCGAAGGGTGGCCAACCTGCTCCGCTACATTACTAAACCACCGATACAAAAAGTGCTATCTCTTCCATAAATCAAATGGATTTGAACTCTGTTGTCATACCCATAAAGCCCTGTTTTAATTGTCAATAGGTGTAATATAGGATTTTCGAGTCTGGACCGAATTGGGATATGTGTGCCGTAATTTGGGATCCATCTTTAATTTTTAAAAATACACTCCCTACTTTCGTCCCTTTCGCGCATATTCTGTTTCATTCCTGCGCTATTGTATTACCATTTTGGTATTGTTTACCAATTTTCGTGTTTCTTATGTCTGGGTTAAGTGAGCATAAACTGTAACAGTCTTATTAATAAAATTATTTACACCACGGATTAGCTAATCCAACATGGCTGTCTCTGTCAGATACTTTGGAACAGTCACTTGATAGACAAAGAGAGCGATTTGGATTTGCTTATCCATGGTGTAAATATTTTTATTAATAAGGGTGATTATGTTGTAATAGTAATAAAACTGTAGTAAAACAAATTTATTAGCCGTAAAATTTGGTAACAATCTCGTGATGATAATCATATGATTTGTTTCCATAATAAGGTTATCTGGAATTTTAATAAACTATTTTACACATTCCATAGTTATTACAATTATTGCGATTTCTGAAGAATTATGCCTATGAAGAATTGTGTTAAATTTTATTAACTGTAGATACCTAATTAATTTCATAATGACTTTTGATAAGTAACGACTTTTTTTTTATTAACGATACAAGGATTTTGATTTTGTATTATATTTATTATTATTTACATTTGTAATTTTATGAATTAGGTAGGTAGATTAGCCTTATGGATCAAAATATCTTTATCCATAAGGCTTATCCACAAAAGGTTGTAAATACTGTATTGGCTACCGCTGCCTTGTAGTACCTACTTTTGTAGGTTATGCACAGTATTTTAATGAAAAATAAAATTTTTTGGCTTATTTATTTTTGATCCAATATTCAGGTCAGGTATATAAATGATTAATGGGTAGACATTGGGTAGATTAGTTTTGCGAAAAAACTTAGTAGGTAGGTAAGGATAAAAAACAAGGCATGTATTTCTCAGGTAGGAGTCGGCATTCCAACCGCGCCGTACTATCACACGAAGGAACCTATTTATCTTGCCTTATTTATTATCTTACTCGAAAACCAGTCTGACTCGATTCCGCCGGGCCATATGCAATTGTACTAAGCCACCATGACTACAGTTCTGTAGGTAATATTTTATTACTCGGATCTAAAACGGATCCTAATTAAGTATTAAAGCTATAGAGCTGCTGCTGCAGCTTATATAATTATAGAATTATCCTAATTAGAAACAAATCAAGTCGTTTCCTGAATTGAATAAGCCGAGGATCGAAAAGCTTGACTTTTTGTATTTTTTAAACTAGCCAACGAAGGGTTAAAACTTTCACAGTTTCTTAGAAAACCTGTTGTACAATGAGACAAAAAGACACCTCAAAAAGTTTTAGAAAGTTGTGCAACCCTTACGCCGCGCCGTTCGTATTGTATCTCTTCCATTATATTTTTTTACCAACTATTGAGTCATTCGACTTCAACCCTTTCCGTTATTTTACAAAATTCGTAACGGTTTATCTATTTACGTTTTATTATTTCGAGCAACGAGCCACACTCATGATCGGCCTCAGTAGCCGAACATTATAAAATTAACTTTACAGCCACAATAAAAATTTAATGATCTATTAAAATCTGAATCGGCATAAAACTTAATTTAAGAGCTTGCCTTTGAAATGCGAATCCAAGTGCGAGGACTGCTCGAAGATATACGAATGCAATAAATCGGTCGTGCATTACTTAAGATGCACATTAACATCTTTTTGTTTTAATCTAAATGGGCTTTGAACATTATTTTCTCTTTTTCAGGTCCTAATGGATGCCCGAGGCGGCGAGGACGGCAGACGTACACGAGATTCCAGACGCTAGAGCTAGAGAAGGAATTCCACTTCAACCACTACCTGACGCGCCGGCGCAGGATAGAGATAGCGCACGCTCTCTGTCTGACGGAGCGACAGATCAAAATATGGTTCCAGAATCGACGCATGAAATTGAAGAAGGAGCTCCGCGCGGTGAAAGAGATAAACGAGCAGGCGCGCCGAGAGCGAGAGGAGCAGGACAGAATGAAGCAGCAGCAGCAGGAGAAACAGGCGAAGCTGGAGAGCCAGCACCACGGGCACCACGTGACTCACCACCACGACCCCATGAAGATGCCCATCGACAAGGGCTCCAGTGATCTCCTCAAAGTGAACAAGGTGCCGACGTAAGGCGCCCGCGAAACCTGACTGACATTGTATCATATAGTGTGACTACAAGGAGTGTTACGTCCATGGGGACCGTGGGCTGCGTTAGTCGTCTCGTATCCGATAGTTTTATATTTTGCGGCTGATTATTAGTAGCCTCGTTGTTGAGGCGAGTGACGTTTATTTTGAAGTTCCTTTGTGCGAACTTGCCTCGTCGCGCGTCGTTCGCGGTGGACGGGTCGGTGAAGTGCTTTAAGCATTTATTTTGTTGCCATAACCACATTTTATTGCAATAATATTTTACTAAAAATTTACAAACGCTAAAAGTTAGCATCGATCTAAGATTTACGAGTCCGATCGTCGGTATTGTTAGTTAAGATTTTGAATCTGTGAATCTCATAGTATTTATTGCTACCAATTATTTGTAATACATTATGTTATATTTTTTTTATTGATAGATATTATATTATGTACATTATGATGTATATTTTATTATTTGTCCACTTTTATTGGACCGGTTACGTTATCTGGGTCACATTTTTATGATTGTAAAATTTGTTGTATTGAGGTTTCGAGAGTTATTTTTTATATTATTTCCATTTTGTGATCGCTTCGGTGGTTGTGTATGAAAACTGTTGCTCGGTTCAAAAGTCTCATTTCAATATCGTAGGTTCACCATCATAGGTAATTTCCATCAAACACGTGAACGCGACGTATTTAAGTGTAACAAAATACGTATTAAAGTACAATCACTTTTAGATCGTGTAATGTTGTGTTTTCCAATCATTCTTATAAATATAAAGACGTATTTTTGATGAATGTCCAGTCGATCCATTCGAATATGATGTCCATGTATCCGAAATCATCTAATGTTCAAAATTATATACGTAACGATGATACATATAATACATAGTAATGCAGAAATAAATTTTACATATTTAATTTTAAAGTTGATTAGCCTAAGTGTAATATATAAATAGATAATATAGGACTTTGTATGGAGTATTATTAAGTAAAACGTAACTACCGTTGTAGGCTACTTAGATTCATTTGCCTGTCGTTCATATCTACTAAACAGTAAAATAAATGCAAAAATAATAAAAAAATGTAAGCAATAATAAGAAAATAAATGTTATCAATTATCATCATTGTATTCTCCTGATACAAAACTCGCTTCTAAACCACGTTGTGCCAAATATTTTAGAAAAATTTAGTATTGTATTGGAAATATAAGGGTTTATTTTCCACAACGAAAAACGCAACCTATTTATTTTTAGTTATTAGAAACAGTACTAAAAATTAGAAATTTAAATTTTAGTGTTGATAGTCACCTTTATACGTAAATTTATGTCAGGGTAGATTTAAATGTTTTAATGGAAGTGTATAAATGCTTAATTTTGATAAATATCATTGAAAGGATATCTGTCCAATACTGCTCTTATGAATAATCCTCGTTCTTAGCAGTGTCCTATGTATGTGGTATCAATGTCCTCTAGATGTAAATTGTAAGTACATTTATTACCATTGTATTATTTGCTAGACTGAACTTAGAAAATTGGCATTTGTTTTGGTACGAGAAAATTTTGTTTTAAGTGTTGTACTTCTTTATACTTGATAATGGATTCTAAGCGACAGATCACACTGTGACTCGACGCGTCTCTGTGTGCGCTGACCCTATAGTACCATAAATATGGCCTGGGAATGCCTTTAAATTGCCAATGATTCCTAAGTACACTAATTATGTCTTGGGAATAGCTATTTACAAAATGTTCATGTTGAAACTTTTTGTGCACAATTTCATATAATAGAGGACATTAAGTTAATTCAGTAATACCTATTCACAATGCTTATAGTGATTTTCGTGAACCAAGAAAAAGGTTGTCGAAATAAGTCGAACTATATTCCTTTGTCGAAATAAGATCGAACAAATTTGTACTTAACGTTGGTATATATAGATATACCTTTATTTTAAAATGTAATGCATAGATTAATATCATTAATGTGAATAAACTTAATCATTTAAATCAGGAATAAAACGCGCTTAAAATTATGTTTTTAATGGATCAAATTGAGATTATTATTGTAGCAGTCGACCGTACATCTGTGTTCTGCGGTCGATTTGTTTTTTTCTTATTAAATTTTCCTGTTGTCTTGTTTTTCGTATGTTATTTTTGTTTAAGTGGGCCCGTGCAAAATCATGATTCGTTTAATTCTTAGGTATAGGAGCAAGTTATCATTTCCAACAATAGGTGAAGCGTGTGTTGTATGATTTATGTCAGGTTCCCTTTATTGTTTCTCCGTCGTAAATAACTGTAGATAATTCACGAGAAACAATGAGCAATTTGCTAAATACATTACGTACGACCTCCATCCGTAATGCTGTCTTGCCATATTACTAGTGTTTCTTAGGCAGTAGATATTACTAATACCTGACCGATTTCAGAGTAGTGCGTGTGTACTGGGCTCAGAGATGCAATCAAACATCTTTGTGAGATATATACCTTGATGATTCAGAGGAATTGATATCCGCTATTTGAAGAAAATGAAAACGCATCGCCTAGTTTATGCGCACCTTAATTTTTTACGTTTCTCCACTTTTACGAGTATGTCAACATTCATAATTCCATATTTCATTTTCGATATATTAGTAACATAGTTAATTTTATTACAAATAACAAGACTTCCGTACTACTAGGTTATCTCTAATTAAAGGTTCAATTTATCTTAAATGTAGCTATGTATGTACCTATATCTATATTTTTGAGAATAGCAATTAAAAAGTCTTTAAAATTAAGTGTCTGTACATAGTTGTGAACGTTTAAGTGGCGAATTATATTTTGTTTATATTATTTTTGTTTTATGTTATGTATTTATGTAATTGGGATATTTCGTATGTTGTTTCGTTCGATCACAGAAGAAGATTGTTTCTTTGATTTTCATTTAAATATTTTACCTACAACATTTTATAGTTAGATAGCAGATTGAGTTGCGTTTTTTTTTATGTTTATAAAAACTTAACTTTTGTGGTCAAATGAAAACATACAAAATAAAGTGACTGTGTCGTGTTTTAAGCAAAATAGTTGGGTGATTGTATATGTACCCGCATTCAATATTGTAATATTAATTTGGACAATTCAAGAGAATAAAGAGTTAATAAAAGTATGGCTAATTATTTTGTAGTTGTATAAATATATCTTTTATTCGTACTTACCCTATCTATTCAATATTTTTAATGGAAAATTATCACGATTTTAACGTGGTTTTTCTGCTTTGACAATTATTATTATGATAAGAATAATTAAAATCATCAACCAATCTACAGACAATTTCCACAAACACGTTCCTGTTGTGGATTCATGTATAATATATTGATGTATATTATATTTACAGTTAACTTAAGTGAAATTAAGTTTACCAAGATATTTCTCCCTGATATTCTAATCATTTTCATTGTGGAAGCAAAAATACTTGAGCGTTAGACTTATGGTAAATGGTGAATAGAGTGTGAATACGACTCATTTAATGGCACCCATGCTGCATTATATAAGGTTCGGTAAAATCAATTACGGATATTTTATATGACCTACTGCTTATGTATAGATGTTTAGGCAGAAAAATAATTGTTATAACCAAAAAAACCTTCCTTTTTATGGACGAGTTTGCGTTTAGCGAAGATTCTGCCATATATGCGATGAATATTTTTCTTTGAGTATGACAATATTTTTTACCTAAACTTCTTTATAAGCAGTAGCTCATAGCTCCAAAATATTCGTAATTGCTTTTACCAAACCTTATATTAGGTTGGGGAAAAAGTTTCTTCGCATTTTATATAAAAATTCAAAAGGTTTTTTTATAAAGTTTATTTACAAGTGACTAAAGTATATAGGTGCCATTTTGTTCGATAACTTTTTGCCATCTTGTTGGTAGGTACATGATCCCATTGCTATACAATTTTTTGGGCTTCTGATGAAAAAACTGCGACAAGTGGTTTTGGCAGTCCTCTTGTGATGTCAACCTGACACTGCCTAAGGAATTCTGCAGCGACCGAAACAGGTGGAAATCTGAAGGTGAGAGGTCAGGACTATACGGCGGATGCATTAACACCTCCCAGCCAAACTCCCGTAATTTTTTCTGATTGGCTAAAGATGTGTGAGGTCTAGCGTTATCATGGTGAAAAACCACACCCCTTCTGTTGATTAATTCCGGCCGCTTTCTCTCAACTTCTTGCTTTAATCTCATCAGTTGTTCGCAGTACAGTTCAGAATTGATGGTCCTGCCTGGCGGTAACAGCTCATAATGAATAATGCCCTTCCAATCCCACCACACACACAGCATCACCTTGTTGCGAGTTAACCCGGGTTTCGCCACAGTCTGTGAAGCCTGACCGGCCTTTGACCACGATCTTTTTCGCACGTTCTTGTCGTACGTGATCCACTTTTCATCACCAGTTATCAGCTTCTTCAAAAATGGTTCGGTTTCATTACCTCGTAATAAAGAATCACAAATGAGTACACGGTTCATTAGGTTTCTTTCAGTGAGCTCATGAGGCACCCAAATATCGAGCTTTTTTGTGTACCCAGCTTTTTCAAATGCGCCAAAACCGTTTTGTGGTCAATCCCCAGTTCTTCAGCTACATCGTAACTACTAATATGCCGATCTTGCTCCACTTTTTCAAAAATGGCAACAGTTTTGTCCGTAACAGGGCGACCAGAGCGACGTGCATCTTTGATATCAAAATTTCCGGATTGAAAACGCTTAAACCAAATTTGCGCTACTCTCACAGATACTGCATTAGGTCCATAAACATCACAAATTTTTTTCGTGGCTTGTGTTGCATTTTTACCTTTTTTGTAATAAAATTTAAAAATGTATCGAAATTCTTCATAAGAATCACTAATTTTAACAATAAGAAAAACAAATGAAAATCTCAAATTTACCTAATTTGAATTTGGAATTGTCTTCTGTAAAATTAAAACTTTTTAATGATACCAAAATCAGCCAGATACAATTGGTATAGCCCAAGATATTTTATGACAAGTTCATACATACTATAATGCGAAAAGACTTTTTCCCCAACCTATTAGTACCTACCGTCAACCGCTGTATGGAAGGCGCCTTACATAAGTTTCTTTTCGTAGCGCTGCTACGACCTTCCGTCACTTCATAGTACGTTATGATGATGGGTAACAATCCCGATGGGCGATGGATGTAGGTATCTAAAAATGCTTTGTTTGAAGACGACTATTATCTTATAGTACGTTTCGAATTCGAACGATAGAATCAAATACTTAATATAAAAACGACTGTTATCTTACAGTACCATTCGAATCGATTCTCGTTTTCTTAAAGTACAATTCAAATCCATGGCCATTGGCCATATTATAGAGACTCATCACAGTAAAGGTACTAACCTACAGTATATCTACCAATAGAGTTTTTGAAGGATATCTTGATTTTATGACTTGTTTGTTTGTTTATTTTTCGTAACGGAAGCTCAACATAGAAACATTTTTATGATTTAAAAGACTGATTACATAATTAAATAGGTATATCTATGCTCATTAATGAATTTTAGAATTGCAATAAATATTAATAATAAGCAAATCACCGTCACATTATACATAAAAACAAGCAATAGAATAAATAAAATAAATTATACAATGCAATCATAAAATTTCGTCACGTGGAAACAGTGACGAAATGTTATAACTTTTGGTAATATGGTCCTTGGAAATAACTTCATAATATGTTTTTTTACAAAAACGCATATTGATTTTCTTTTAACTCGACGAATTTAAAAAAAAATATAGTGGTACAACTCCCGTGTATTAATTACGAAATTCTCGAATACCTAAATTACAATAATTATAAGATACCAATAAATTGAGTCGGGGATTGATCTTGTCCAATGGTTTGAACTTGTTGACAAGTAAAAAATTGTGTGTCAGTACCGGCGTTAAATTGGAAAAGTAAAATTTTGTGTGCAATGCAAAGCGCGGTTGCGATGTTAGCCGAATATGCGTTGGTGACGCATCTTCGGCTTACATCGTGTACCTATTAGAGCATCCAACCAAACTTTGGTTGAATACTCTAACGGCGGAAATTAATAATCAATCTTAATCTCATCTTAGCTATCTGAGATCTTAGAAGATATCAACGCATTTCAACGATCCTAGGATTGACTTTACGTATATACTCAATTCACGTCAATTTTTGTTTGAGAATTTAAGATTGAAATCAATCTAAGATTATAGGTACGTAATTAATTTCGACCGTTAGTGTAACATCGTATCATGTGATATCGCGAATGAAAGGCAATCGATTTTCATATTATATACAGTAGGTATATAATATGAAAATCGTTTCTTATGGAATAAACTCCAAAAAGTCTTTGGGGTCTGTTTTACAATATTTTTAAAATGTTGGACAATTTATTCAGAAGTTTCGTCGCTGCTTATTTTATCGAGCGACAAATACAAAACATGTAAATAATCTATATGACAAATTTGCGTACTTTTACCAATGTAAATGCAAAGATTTACTCACTATCTGGTGTAAAACATCTATGCATCCATCCATCCATCCATTTCTAAACTTTCAGATTTATAATAATAGTAGGATTGTGCAAGGCATCTACTTATTCTATAACAATTATTACTTCCACATTGTAGTTACCTACTACAAATTGTAGTAAATTATTTTTTGACTGAATATAAAAATAAAAATTGCGTCTGCAATTCATAAATTTTATGTCACATTATTTCCCCGTATGAAAGGGCAACAAATCAAAAACACAATCAAAATTATTTTAACGTCACAATAATTTTGAGCTCCCCGACGTACGCGTTTTTGTGACCACTTACAAGATGCTATTTAAAAACAATATTTCCGACCGTTACTAAAGTTCACACTGTCGGCAGCTCATCCTACGCCCATATTTTATAAAAGAGGAGAAAAAACCCATTGCCCCTATTAGTTTAATGCCCCTAAATACCAATAACGTTTGTCGGGTCCCCGCCAAAAACAAACCATGAGTTATAACCATAATGTAATGTATTCTGCCATTCCGCCATTTTCCATTCTCTACAGACATCGGAGCTGTCAAATAAATTCCCGACCTACGGAATTCACAATAGGTGGGATCGTTTCGCTTAGAACTCAGAATCCCGTGGCAGCGCTCGTCCTTTTTTAAACTCGAAACATTGAAACTGACACTCGTCGTTCAAACGATTTTGCTTCGTTCGGGATTTTTCGTACCATGTTCCGACCTTTCGCCTTTTTTGCTTTATAGTTTTTGTTAACATTTTTTTCGAGTACCCCTATCTTTGACATTACCTTTACGATGGCTGATATGGTGCTATCGAAACAAATTATAACGACACTTTAAAATAAGCTTAAGCTTCTTTCTATACCCAAAACAAATAATTTTTCAATACACCGTGGTACACAATACCTTCTACGTATTAGGTGATACATCCAATAATATTAATCAAAGGTCACAATTACAATTCATAAAAAATAATGTTTTTTCCAAAATACAGATATTTAGAACTAACTTCTAAGAAAATTATTTGAACTAGTAGTACATTCCATACTAATGACACCCCCGAAAGATACCCCTGTGATCATGTGAAATGTGAAAATCTTGAACTTTTTTCCTCTCACTTTGGAACATATTATACATAACCTTGGTTTCAGTGTAAAACTTAAGATTTATACTTGGCCTAAAGATCTATACTTAGCATAAACTAAAGAAAACTACAAGTTGAACAGAAAATAAAATCTGCAATTGTTTCGTGACCTACGTACTTATAAATCACAGTTGTTAAGGTACATAAAATGTTTTTTATTTCCAATGAAAATTAGCATTTTCACAGAAGCATAAATAGTGAAGTGCAATGAAATGAACATTGTAAGCTGAACGTAATATTTCATCGCTCACGGACTATAGCGAACGTGTTTCATTTCTAACAATGGAGCGACTATATTTTTTCCTTTTATAGCACTCATTGCAAGTAAAATTTTCTTTAAGCTGAACTTAAGTACAGCTTTGCCGAGTACATACAAATTACAATTAAAGACCATGACCAGCTATGGTTTTGGTTCAGATGTGCAGATGTTATAATGGTTAAATGGAAAAACTGAATAATAGAACATACTCAATTATACTTGCTAGCTAGTATTTACTATTTTTGAACTAGTTTCACTATTCAGAATATTGAACTGAATTAGGGAATTTAATTTGCAAAATTTTTGTTTTACTTTGTAGATCTGTTTCTGTTAATAAATATTTACAGTACAATTTAATTCATGGAGTATAGTTAATATTATGTTGTTCCACCTAGGTACATACGTATAATGTTTGGCATAGGTCAAGAGAGCCAAAAAAAATTAACTCTATTTCCACTAGACCTGTTACTTTAAACGCGACAATCTTGTATATTAATTACAAGATTGTCTCGTCTGAATTGATCGATTCGATCGATTTTTCCAATACGGCTGCAAGTATTATCATGTAATTTAGTATACAGGGAGTTTTGGGCGAGAAAAATCAGGTCTTGTCCCTGGGAAACAATGCATTTTTTTTCATTAATAAGAACTCGCGAGCTAAGATCATTCCTAAACATCTTATCGAAGTTGACTGTAACAAACATGCTATTATTTTAATTCACAACAATAAGCAAAGCAGAAACAATATTTATGCTATTGCTAAAATCCTCCCCCGTGGACTATTAAGCTGCAACAGTTCCGGACCAATTTTACGGTCTAACGCTCTCTGATCCCTGTACTGTACTGGCTACATATTCCCAATTCTCTTGCTGTGTACTTTCGAATAAAATTCAGGAATATAATAATTTGGTACCCTAAATTGTATAAGCATTCATTAAGTACTAGTGGTTTGTGTTCGTAATACGCCAATAATAATAATTAATGAATTATATTGTTTCATCTTTTGCCTCTTTCATAGAAAACAATAGTGTTAATGTTGTATTAAATTGACAAACGTTAACGTGTAATAACATATAATAATAATAATTATTATATCAAAGTCATGGTAGTGAGTATCAATGAACTGAGGTAGTGTGTGTTGTTGTTATTTTCATTAATTTTGTGTATTCCTAAATCTTAACATAGATGTATTATATTAAAAAGAGGATTTCTAGCATTATATAAGAAATAGCTTTCTCCACACCTCCCTCCACATAAACTTTTACTGTACCAAATCTCATACTCCTTCGATAGCATTATTCTCGTGAAACTGTATTGAAAGTTATTGCGTCACGTAGATGATGATATTGTGGTAATAGAATGTAGCAGTTTTTGTACTAAGCAATAATTATCTTGTATTTTGTATAATAATTACTATATAGCTAAAAATGTCTGACAAGCTGTTTCTTTTAAGCATCATAATATAAATATCATCATTGGACAGTGAACAGGTAAGCTAATACTTATACTTAATTAAGAAATTAATAAAAGTTGTTGAGTAACAATAAAATATTAAGTAATTTATCATACAATAAAACTTACAAATTTTACACATTCTTACATTAATATTATGTAAATTTAATGCATTTAATGCCATTTAGTTATATTTTAAGTAACGCCTGATATTCTTTTATAGCATTTTTATTGGATAACGTAATTTACATAAAATTTTAGTGCCTTAATTTGAGTTTTGAATATTATTATTGTTTTAAAACATAATAATGCGTAGTTTACACGAGGCTAGCTTTAGTCCAGTTGCAAGTAGCTGAAGTCTAGAACCTAATACAGATCTAATATATTCTCGTTTTTGATGAATACAGTAATTCATCTTGCATAACACTAATTAACAGAACTCCGGTTCTTGATAATATAATAAACTGATTTTTGGAGTTTGGACTAATCTAAATGTGTTAAAAGTTATATTGACGTTTATGAGAATACCATTTAGCCGTTTTAACGCAATATCGATACTGTATTAATAATGAAAGATTTACTTATCAGAATCGACGTACTGTAGGTACTCAAATAGTAATGCGAATTATTTTTGCTGTGCCTAGTTTTTAATATAATATAGTACCTGGGCAACCGAGCTTTGCTCGGAGCTTTAGTAGATAAAAAAAAGAATCAATAAATATTTTACCAGGGTTCGAAGCTCGAACCCACCACATTCCAATTTCTGAATAAATCAAAAACATACATAAGCATACCAATCTGCCAATTGGACTGACATAATAGAGTCAAAATGTTTGATAATATATCAAACATTTTGACTCTATTATGTCAGTTGTATGTGTGCACGACGAAAGAAAAAGCATAATATTATGAAGCTTAAAAATGCGTAGGATAAGACCTAGCTAGATCAATTTTGCTCTCCACAAAAATCCTTGCATACTAAATTTCATGGTTATACAGCCGTTTGCGAGATTACGATTCCCTATGTATATACAGAATTGTCCCCTTTAAAGTATAATATAAAATTAGACTAAAGTATAAAATACTAGCCTGATGTGAACTGGGCTTAAGAGCTAGATCGGGCATGGCGACGGCGATCCGCATCCAAACTACCCGGATACGACAAACTCTTTTCATTTTATTTCGGTTTGTTTCTATTCAATCGACGGAATTGTTTCCAGTCCAAAGTTTTGATCTGATTATTGTCCGTATCCCATGTCTGTGCCAAAGGTAAAATGTGAGTTTTCATTTGAATTTAGATGTTTTGTTTGTTCAATTGTTTATGTGATATCTTTCAATATCTAATCAGTTATCGTATTAAGTGACAATTGAATAGAGATGAATTGAATGCTTTCTGACTTAGGGTTTGTATTATAAAATTTAAAATTATTTCTATTAAAATATGAGCCAGTAATAAGGTACTTATAATATGCCGCTTTGTTAGAACTAGGTTTGAAACACTAATATTTAAATGCATTTTAAAATCTCAAGTTAAAACCCTGTAAAAGCTCAAGTTAAGTTAAGAAGGTCATACATGAAAGTATCCATTGACAACGGATATTTTGAAGTTTACGTCTCTACAATAGTAGACTTGCAGTTCTGTGATTACTGGCTATTAAAGTTTTAGCAATTTTCAAATGTTTTAAAGTTATTACTGATTTTGCGTTAATATTAGATCCAGAACCTAGATTTTCTATTGTAATATGACTATATATTAGCTTTAGGTTTTATGTATATCTGAATAAATTTAAATTAAAAAATAATTAAAAGAGACAAACAACAATGTCTTAAAATTTAAAATTATTTTTTATTAAATATTGCATGAAAACAAGAGCCATTTCGTTTAATAATTTTAAAGAAAATTACCAGGATTACATACCAACGCAATATCAGTGACAATTTTTCCAGCGCCCGACATCCCGGGTACTTTGTACGCCGCGCCTGTGTGATTGATTCCTAGATATACTGCATCATCTTGACGATCTGGATATATACCTACTGGATGCTTTTGTTTGACGATGCGATCTACAGCAGGATTCCTTTTTACCGTCAATTTTTGCAATTGGAACAAGGAAAAGGTGGCCGTGGTAGAGTAAACAGCAGTCTCCACGTAAATTGTTAGACTTCATCTCGAACCCACACTGGATGCTACCTTGGACACCATTATTTTTAGAAATACCTGATTAGATATCGTGATAGGTTTTCTTATTTTGGTTTTTATGTATAGTGTTTTTTTATTGTAAGTTTTCAATTATACTTAGTCTAGTTTATTAAATAAGTTTTTTTATATATTAGCTTTACCAAGTTATGTTAGGCAGCCAAGATGCAGGGACTTCCATTGATATTTCGACCGTGTCCTTGAGAAATCTGGTGCAATGCTCCCATTGTCCCCAAGCACGATATTTTAAAAGCCAGAGGGGTTTGAATATTCATAGAGGCAAATGCCACAAACAGCTTTTCGACCCTATTCCCCCAGCTACTTCTCCACTTCCGAACCCCACCTGTCAAACCAATTTCTGGCAAGAAATATCAAAATTTAAATGTTCTGTCCCGATTGTAAAACGGATCCCTAGGGGTGCAAGAGTGGCCGTGGCCCAGAAGCTTGCCGAGACAGTACGCCATACAGCGCTTGATAACTCGAGGCAAGCCTGGGAAAAGTTACTCACCTTTCCCTATAGCATTCTACATGTCTCTAGAGATCCGCTCAATAATGCCTCTCTCACTTCACGAATTAAAAAAAATTGTGTTTCGGATACTGATTTCAACCCAAATTCTTTTTCGCACTACTCGGCCAAATATAACCTTGTAAAAAATGTAGAAAATAAAGTAAGTGAGGGAGACATTAAAGGTGCAGCCCGGCTCCTTTTTTCCAACGACACGGTCGCTCCCGATTGCCCAGAAACCCTCATCGCCTTGCAGAACAAACACCCCCCACAACTAACACCCAATCCCTTCACAGCTTCCGACGACGCAACACCACCCCTACAAACGTCGGCAGACAAAGTACGGGGAGCCATCATGTCTTTTCTTCCGGGTTCATCTGGTGGCCTCGACGGTCTCACCCCTCAGCATCTGAAGGATCTCATCAGCGGCTGCTGCGGGGAGGCCGGCGATAAGCTCCTGCAAGAACTCACGAATCTGTGCAACCTGATGCTGCGTGGAGAGGTTGCATCAGATATCGTGGATATTTTGTACGGAGCTAACCTCTGCGCCCTGAAGAAGAGAGATGGAGGCATCCGCCCGATCGCCGTCGGCTGTACATTCCGATGGCTTACGGCCAAACTTGCCTGCAAGTCAATTAGTTCCCTTTCAGCATACTTTCAGCCGAAACAGCTAGGTTTTGCCTGCAAAGGGGGCTGTGAGGCCGCCGTTCATTCATTCAGGACAGCTATCCAAAATCAAGGCGATGATGTGTTTTTGAAGGTCGATGTCAAGAACGCTTTTAACTCAGTTAACCGTGTCGCCATGTTGGCCCAAATCAAATCGAAAGCACCAGCCATTTTACCATTCATGCTTCAGTGCTATAACAACCCCTCCAAACTCATTTACAAAAATCACCTCATCCGATCTGAAGTTGGCTGCCAACAGGGCGACCCTCTAGGTCCAGCAATTTTCAGTCTTGCCATACACCCGGCCATCGAGCTTCTAAATTCTAATTTTAATGTTTGGTATTTGGATGATGGGACTCTTGGAAGCGATGCAGCTACTGTATTAACCGACTTTCGTACGCTGATTCATGAGTTCAAAAAAATCGGCCTAGAGCTGAACCTAGGGAAGTGTGAACTTTTTGTGCCAGATAGTTGTGGGGATAGAAATGCAATTATATCTAGCTTCAAAGAAATAGCTCCACAACTATCTGTCATCGAAAAGAATTCGCTCTTTCTCTTAGGTTCACCTATTTTAGACGAGTCTCTCCCGGCCTTCATAAATAATAAATTACAAAATTTCAGTGAAACTTTAGATCGCCTTCTTCAAATTAACTGTCACATGGCCTTCACCTTAATACGTTATTGCCTTTTTGTACCTAAATTTATGTATGTCTTGCGGTGTTGTCAACTGTGGAAGTTCCCTCAACTTCTCAAACAGTTGGATGACACCATAAGACATACGCTTTCCGCTATTTTGAACATAAACTTCGATGACCGCTCATGGACTCAGGCAACACTTCCAATAAGGTTCGGTGGCCTGGGTGTCCGAAAACCCTCGGACGTATCCCTTCCGGCCTTCTTGTCCTCAGTCCACGCAAACCGTATACTTATCTCTAAAATACTTGAGCACCCATCCTACACTAATGCAGTTCCATTTCTGGACGAGGCCAAGGACGCCTGGAGCGTAGCTAGTGGTTGTAACGAATTGCCCGCCAATACCTTTTCCCAAAGGCTCTGGGACGAGCCTCTCTGTAGACTGGTATGGAACAATCTCCTTAACACATCGTCCAGTCCTACGGAGCAGGCTCGCCTCTTAGCTGTGGAGAAATGGGAGGCGGGCCTTTGGCTACAAGCGCTACCGTCACCCAATACGGGCACATTGCTGGATCGAACAACATTTCGATTAGCCACTTCCCTGCGTCTTGGCGTCCCCCACGTCGTCCCCCATCGTTGCGTTTGTGGTACAAATGTAGACAGCCTCGGACACCACGGTCTGTCCTGTCCACGAAGCGCCGGTCGCATCTCCCGTCATCACTGCCTCAACGACCTCATTCGTCGGGCGCTTGTCACTGCCGGAGTACCAGCTGTGCTGGAACCCTCTGGACTGTCGCGCGACGATGGCAAGAGACCAGACGGAATGACCCCGGTCCCTTGGAGACTGGGACGGGCTCTTCTATGGGACGCTACTTGCGTCGATACACTCGCTCCGTCCCATGTCCAGGGCACCTCAAGTACTGCAGGTGCGGCCGCAAATCAGGCAGAAAACCTCAAGCGGCGAAAGTATGAGAACCTTAGTAGGGATCTCATATTTGAACCGTTTGGGGTTGAAACCCTAGGTACATAGGGTCCGGGGGCACACAAACTTTTCGGAGAAATTTCGAAAAAACTCGTAGAGGCCACCCGAGATCCCAAAGCCGGCACCTATCTGGCTCAAAGATTTAGCATAGCCATCCAGCGAGGGAATTCTTTGAGCCTGATAGGCACTCTGCCTGATGGGGACGACCTAGAGGTTTTCTTATTTTTATAGCATATCTTGTACTTTAGTTTTATCTTTTTTAGTTTTTTATTTCTTTCTTTCTTTTAGTCTGTAAATAATTTAAAGTAGATAGTTATTATTATTTTATTGTAAAATTGTTTAATCTTGTAATAAACTTCAAAAATAATAAATTTATAATCTAATAACAATAAGAAAAAGAAAAGAAAGACGAGTATGTAGAGAAACTGAAAGAAAGTTTTAAAGGCATAGAAGAGATAAGTGTGATTGAAGATTTCTAGGATTTCATTTAAGAAAGGGGTCGTGAATGTTGCTATTGAGGTATGCGGGGAAGCAAAAAGAAGGAAATTCAGAATATGTGGATGGATACAAAAGTACAAAGGGCTGTGCAAGAAAAGAAGAAAGCGTGGTTGGATTGGTTAGCAACAAAAGCTAACCAAAAAGTTCAAAAACGGATGACAAGATAAAGGAAGCAAGAACGAAGTATAAAAGATTGAAATCAGCAGCGAAAGAAGTTGTGTCTAGAAATAAAGAAGAACGAAGGATGATTTTGATAGGAGACTCACTGAAGATTTCCAGTCAAAAATCAAATTTTCTGAAAATCCATCAAAACAGCCAGAGGATAAACTTCGACCTCGGAGCTGAGTACAATCAGGAGTCAAGATGGGAGCATTATAAAAGGCGAAGAATGTGTGTTAAAGAGATGGAAAGAGTATTTTGTAAGTTTGTTTGAAAGAGAGGAAGTGTAGGTAACCTTACATGGAAACTAATATAAATGTTGATGAAAGTGAGATAAGCATAGATGAAATAGTGAAAGCGTTGAAAGTATGAGATTAGATAAGGTTGCAGAATGACAGAATGACAGAATTATCGCCAAGATGCTGAGGGCTACAGGGTATAGTGGCTAGCCAGCTGTACCGCCTTTTCAATTTGTGCTGGCGAAATGGGCAAGTGCCGGGAGACTGGTGCAAAGCCGTAATTGTTCCATTGTTTAACTTTAAGCGAAAAGAGTCACGGCAGGACTGGATATTTAATTTTACCGCGGTATAAGTCTTCTTAGCGTCGTCGGGAAACTGTATGCGAAAGTATTGATTGAAAGGGTTGTGAATGAAATAGAAAAGTATGGGATACAAAAGCGGGATTTAGAAATGGAATGGGATGTACGGATCAGGTCTTTTCATTGCGATGCATAGCCGAAAAGTGTTTGGCTAAAAACAAGAAAGTCTATTGCACGTTCGTGGATCTTGAAAAGGCCTATGATAGAGTGGTGAGGAATGAATTGTGGTCAGCATTGTCCGTAAACGAGGTGAGCAGTATACGGCATTTCAATCTCTTTATAGGGATTCTAGTGCTTGTGTAAGGATAAATGGGGCATACACTGAATGGTTTAATATCGAAAAAGGTGCTAGACAGGGATGTGTAGCGTCACCATGGCTATTTAATCTGTTCATGAGCAATTGCTTGACAGATTTAAAACAGAATAAAAGTGGGTTGAGAATGAATGAGCTACTCGTCAAATGTTTTTTCTATGCTGATGACCAAGTATTACTTGCGTCTTCGGCCGAGTAGTTGCAGGAGATGGTAAATGCTATGAGTGGAGCTTTTCATAGAAAGGGAATGAAGATGATTGTAAAGAAGACGAAAGTGATGGTGTTTGAAAGAGATTAGGCAGTAATAGACTGCAATATCGTGATTGGGGATGAACAGATTGAACAGGTGATTGAGTTTGTGTATCTGGGATCAAAGTTTACAAGAGATGGAAAGTGTGAGAGTGATATTGAAAGAAGAATGAATCCAGGAAACAGGGTGAATGAAGCTTTGCACTCCTTTATGAACAGTCGGAAGGTGTCTAACAAGGCTCGTTTGATTGTGCATGAGGGGGTGTTGGTTCCGACACTCATGTACGGAAGTGAAAGTTGGTTATGGCAGAAGAAACATGAAAGCAGAATAAATGCAGTTGAGATAAGAGCGTTAAGAAGTATGATAGGAGTTAAACTGAGTGACAGGATAAGAAATAGTAAGTTATGGAAACGTTGTGGTCTGAAAGTAGTCGTAGTGACAAAAATTGAGATAGGTATGCTGAAATGGTTTAGCCATGTCAAGAGAATGAATGAAGAACGATTGGCGAAAAAAGTGTATAAGGCGAGTGTGAATGGAAGTGTTGGAAGGGGTAGACCTAGGCGGACATTTCGAGACCAAATCAGGGACGTCTTGAAAAAAGGCCAGGTCATCGTAGCAAGTGGAAAGAAGTGGTATCTGCCTACCCCTACGGGAAAGGGGCATGATTATATATATGTATGTACGTAACCTAATAAATTTAGGTGGGCAAGAGTAACTTTTTTTTTCTTTCCGGGTCAAAAGGAACACACTTTTTGTATTATACTCTTAATTTTTACGCAAAACTAGTTTGCTCCAACTAACAAAAGTTATTTTAAACCATCTTCAACAAAATAGGAGGTCATATGATTCATCTTGTTCTTTAATCGAAAAATTAAAATGTAGGTAAGTATGAAACAAGTAGACACTTATTCATAGTGAAAGTAAAAAATACATTTAAAAAAATATATTCTCGACTTTTATGTTCGTTGAATGAAGAGCTTAAAATTATAAAAAAAATATCTGCCTTATACGTAGTGTAACTCTTCGTGCGAGAAAATTTATTTTCCAAAGTCTGCAAATAATGAACGAAACATCAGACAGAGCTGAGCAATTAAAACCTGCTCTGCACAAAAAAGGTATTGTTTCTAAAAAGGTATTGGTTCTTTTGCAGATTTTATTCTGAGTTTAACCCCTAGATTTTCAACATCCATCCCACGTTACGTTTTTATAAATACGGAGGTAGAAAATTGGGGGTTGAACATGGAATAAAATTATTGTAGTACCTTCATATTAAGAGAGTTTTCATAAACGAGGTTTCTTATAGAAGAATCGTGAATTTGATAGAATCTATACAAAGTTTATGTAGAGCCTCAAGACGTCGAAATAAAAAGAAGAAATTAAAACCAGGACAAAGAGTTTTTTTTTTTTAATTTTAACGGCAACTGGTCGTTTTTGGGATTGTAATAATTACTATAAGTAGCTCTGTGGTAAAAATTCGCCCATAATAATTCTAGTTTGAACTTTATTGGGCTATTTTACCTCTGAGATAGAACAAAAAGAGTATAAAGATAATGTCAAAGGCTGGATTTTACAGACCAATACTTGGACAGGCATGCATTTACAATACAAAAGTATCTAAATATCTAATTAATCACAAACATATTATTAGGTTGGGGAAAAAGTTTCTTCGCATTTTATATAAAAATTCAAAAGGTTTTTTTATAAAGTTTATTTACAAGTGACTAAAGTATATAGGTGCCATTTTGTTCGATAACTTTTTGCCGTCTTGTTGGTAGGTACATGATCCCATTGCTATAAAATTTTTGGGGCTTCTGATGAAAAAACTGCGACAAGTGGTTTTGGCAGTCCTCTTGTGATGTCAACCTGACACTGCCTAAGGAATTCTGCAGCGACCGAAACAGGTGGAAATCTGAAGGTGCAAGGTCAGAACTATACGGCGGATGCATTAACACCTCCCAGCCAAACTCCCGTAATTTTTTCTGAGTGGCTAAAGATGTGTGAGGTCTAGCGTTATCATAGTGAAAAACCACACCCCTTCTGTTGATTAATTCCGGCCGCTTTCTCTCAACTTCTTGCTTTAATCTCATCAGTTGTTCGCACCTCGGTCCTGCCTGGCGGTAACAGCTCATAATGAATAATGCCCTTCCAATCCCACCACACACACAGCATCACCTTGTTGCGAGTTAACCCGGGTTTCGCCACAGTCTGTGAAGCCTGACCGGCCTTTGACCACGATCTTTTTCGCACGTTCTTGTCGTACGTGATCCACTTTTCATCACCAGTTATCAGCTTCTTCAAAAATGGTTCGGTTTCATTACGTCGTAATAAAGAATCACAAATGAGTACACGGTTCATTAGGTTTCTTTCAGTGAGCTCATGAGGCACCCAAATATCGAGCTTTTTTGTGTACCCAGCTTTTTTCAAATGCGCCAAAACCGTTTTGTGGTCAATCCCCAGTTCTTCAGCTACATCGTAACTACTAATATGCCGATCTTGCTCCACTTTTTCAAAAATGGCAACAGTTTTGTCCGTAACAGGGCGACCAGAGCGACGTGCATCTTTGATATCAAAATTTCCGGATTGAAAACGCTTAAACCAAATTTGCGCTACTCTCACAGATACTGCATTAGGTCCATAAACATCACAAATTTTTTTCGCGGCTTGTGTTGCATTTTTACCTTTTTTGTAATAAAATTTTAAAATGTATCGAAATTCTTCATAAGAATCACTCATTTTAACAATAAGAAAAACAAATGAAAATCTCAAATTTACCTAATTTGAATTTGGAATTGTCTTCTGTAAAATTAAAACTTTTTAATGATACCAAAATCAGCCAGATACAATTGGTATAGCCGAAGATATTTTATGACAAGTTCATACATACTATAATGCGAAAAGACTTTTTGCCCAACCTATTATGATTGTCTCCGAAAAACTCTGCCATCATATAATATTTAGCGATCGCTTACGTAAAGGTGCAGGTAGGGACTAGCGAAAGTATTGTGCAAAGGTCTTGTAGCTTTATCGATTGGGCCGTACCGAGTTCAGCAGATCATGGCTCTGTTTATAGTTATAAGCTTCGTATTCTACGTTTGTACATATCTGTATGATTGTAGTACATGCTAAGACAGATAAGTATTGTTTTGTACAAACAGTAGTTTATAAGTAAGTACATAAAAAGTTTTTTTTAAATGCAGCCTGAAAAAAAGTTATTTATTTATTTATTTTGCCAATACTTGTCTTGTCTGTGTGTATTGTGTAATATTTGTAATGGAAACCAAGGAATAAGACATATAAGTAATTTAAATTAACTACCTTCTTAAAACCAAGATTTAAAAAAAATGTTATTCAGTTTCATCAAAACTAGAATTTATCGTGGGATAGTCATGCTTCGGCACGAATGAGCACTACCGGATTAATAATACGTGAGGTTACCGGAGGCCCAAGGGGGAGTTTGGGACTTTGAGGACCTCCTGGTCCAAGTGCGCAACACGACAGGAGTTGTAAGTGCAACTTCTCTAGTGTTGTAAGTGTCCACGGGCGGCGTAGACAATCGTTTACAATCAGGCAATCCGATTGCTAGTTTCCTGGCTGACTTCATAAAAATATGATTCAATATCGATTCGATCATATCGATTTCAATTTCACCATATATCTTTTAATGTTTTTAAGATGATTAAAACTTTAGGTTCTTAAATCATCAACAAATAGATATTTTAGAATAATTTTGCTTAATTTCAGCACATTATTTAAATAAATGACAATAAAATTCAAAATCTCTTCAATTTAAAAATGTTCAATACGTAAAAAAACATGACTCGCAAAAAACAAATTAGCTAATACACAAACAACGAGAATCCCTTCTAAAACAATAACAATAAATCAATGAGGGTATAATTGGTTGTACGTTATCTTAACGGGGAGAGCATCTGCATAGGAAATGGCGTCCAAAGCCCTCCTAACCGGTAGCTCGGCTATGCGACTGCGCGAAAACTTGCTAATAGCCACATTGATTTTGCAGATAGAAGCCAGGTCGGTGAACAAACCCACCCACTACCATAATACCACACCAAACTCAATCCGACTCTAAAAAACCAAGCAGCAGTCATTGCGCGTTTAGCTGTGATACATTTCAAATGGTGCATGGCAAACCCGCAATGAGCAGCGTTACGTTCTCCTTTCCGGGCGGTGGAAAAAGATAAACGCTATATTCTTGGGATATATTGGTAACGGCACGTAGTTGAACTGTACGTATAGGTACCTAGTACCTAACTACTACACGTACCCATAGCAACTAAAGATCGTTTCATAAACGTTATACTTGCTTAGGTAAGTACTACTTGAATTTAATTCTTATTAGCAAATTTTAATTGTAGTCTTTTTGAAATTTTTGGCTCTCTTAAGTAATTAAGAAATTTTCCTGCCTGTATCACCATTCGTTTCACAAAAAACCATTGTTAATCAATTTTTATATGTAATTATAAAAATTACACGTGAATTTTCGTTTTTGTCATGACATGAAAATTACATAACTCATAAATCTCAAAATCTAACACTTCAGCCGATATCCTGAGATATTTTTACACTGGACCGAAAATATAACAATTTTATATAAATTGAATCAAATAGGGCCGTACTTATCTTTATCGTCTCACAATCGACAGAAAGAGAATCATAACAATATCGTAGATGATAATGAATCGAGAGGCTAAACTGTGGCCGTTCCGTACTGCCTATTAGCCACCATCATTTCCATCTTCTGCTTGTATATTTTAGGGGACTCTTGAAATTCTTAATATATTTTAGGTTCTTTAGGCTACGTTCTCATGAGAGTTTTTTGTGATCGCTACAAAAAAACGGCACTGTTAATCAATGGCGAAAGCTGCGCGGTTCTCCTTTAAAGCCTTGGTATTATAAGCCTTGATGAAGGTCTTCAAAAGGTAAGTGGTAAGCGTAGCCGATAGTAACGGAGTTATAGGAATCCCACGCCACTGTTGTAGTGTCAAGTGTCACATGTCAGATTTGACGACTCTATACGATTTTCAGCTCTATTGTATTAGCGCATAGTTCTATTTACAATACTGTTTTTTCTGTCGCGACCACTACAAATGCTCGTGGGAACGAGGGCTTAGGGTCGAAACATTTGAATGGATGAAATAGTAAATGAGTTCGCGATCAGTTTGAACTGTCATCTAATCTAAAGTGATATAATATGTAATTTATTTTGTTACTCAGTGCCTTGGTACAGAATACAAATATAGATAATATGAATAATATTATTATTAGGCAAATTAACAGTAATTTAAGTAAAAAGTTCCTTCCGGATTAGCGTATTATTTAAAGATACCACTCAGATAATATCTAGCCTACAAAGGTACTATAGCAAAATTAATGAAACATTTATATATAGTCTAATTACAGCAAGAAGTATAGCAGCATTGTTCTTTAGCAAAATACGAAAATATCCAAAATATAGTATTCATAAATAAGTAATAGCATTGAATATTAAATTTAAGCTTACTACGAAACTACATAAAAGAGCTATTTATTTTATAACAAATTTTCACGGCGATTGTACAAACGAGGGTCCGTTCATCGAACGCGTTCAGTTGGAAACGAAAAACTTAATTTCGACAAATCGTCAGTGAAAATACCAGTTTAGTACACAAAATATACAGTTTATTTTAAACTTTAAAGTTTTCGACTTACGACCGTTCCGTTTTGGGCGAACGAAAATTTCTCTATACGAAAACGGAAGGTACTAAGTCGCTTCGTTGGAGCCACCTATACGACATTTACAAATGAAACGTAAAGCCTTATCTCGCCTGTAGCAAGGTGATTTACAATAATTACAAAGATAGCGGTGGATGCCTTTTGTTATAATTTTCCAGGCTGGATCCGCGCAAACTCATGAAAATGCAGCCATTTTGTTACGCCTTGTTTTTTGATAAGGGTATTAAAATTATGTCGGCTCGAACTGCTTACTCCACTATAGGCATTCGCTTATTTAATTTGATTATACGTGAGCGTCCATTTTGGATCCTAATTAACGCAAACGAAATTGGAGGTTTTAAAATTTTACACACAGCTGAATTAGTTTGGAAAAGATATCGTATTTATATTACCAGGTATGATGATAATAATTATTAACTATAAACTAGATTGTATTACGTAACTAAAAGCCTGGTATAGGAGGACCTAGCAGGAACTGTCGACAGAGGTGTAATTACGTAACGTTATCGAATAAGATTTGTATAGGCGCTGTCGTGATTTTGACAGATTTACTTATAACTGGTCGCCCTGTGGTCAAAATTCGACCATAATTAATTTAATTTTAAAGTTTCAACATTATTCGGGTTTCTTTTGCGTCTCAGATATGCAACAATATAAAATGTAAATGTTGTATATAGATTGTAAAAGTAAGATTGACACTCATTGACAAATGTGTCAAACCTACTGTAATATACGCAAAAATGAGGTAGTGTGTATTGCTGATATTTTCATTAATTTCATGCAGTTCCAAGCATTATTGAAATAAAAAGTTATTCGCACGCCTTCCTCAGCATAAACTTTAAATGTGCCAAATTTCACACTAATCCACACGCATAATTCTCGTAAAACCGTAATTGAAATTTTTGCTCCACGTATTAATATAATGAGTCTCATTCGATAACCTTACGTTTACGCAGCAATCAAAAGTTCCTGCTAGGCCCAGTAGCCCTCTTACCGCAGCAAAAGTTCTCACGCAGCATTGCTAAAGAGATAAAATGTTGATGGTTCTAGAATCTAGCCTAAGGCTTTTTAGGCACGTTGGGTTACCTCATGATTAAAATACGACGCATATAACAATAGAATAAAAATAAGATAATAAACATTTTTCAATAATAAAAAAAAACTGATAACGCAGCGGGAAAGAAAAACCTCGTGGAATTTCCTGAAACGAGCGTCGTAATGCGCCGCGGGCCATAAGCCCATAACCCAGAGTTAGCATTATCGCGATATTAGTACACACAAAAACTCGCAAAATGTATAGGTACGGTTTTAAGGGAAGCTTGGAAAAATTACGCCTATAGCGATACTTCCCTATAGGTGAGGGGTTGAATACAAATTAGCTGCGGATATTGCGAACGTACGGGATTATGAAAAACCGTACGCCGCATGAATTACGATATTAATTCCGCGTATATTTATAGAATACATTTACAGGAGATATATACTAAACTCATTTCGGTGGACGAATTTTAGAATGGTTAACCGATAGGTAATCCGGTATAATATCCATCAAATATCGATTTGGCGCGGTGCAGGGTTCTGATCACTAATTTTGTATATCATGTTCTCTACATGCAAGAGATAGTGTTCTATTTTATGGAAACACACTATCTTTTAGTGTTGTTATTTTTTGCTGACGTCGAATCCTACTAATATTATAAAATATGTGAAAGTTTGTGAGGATGTATGGATGGATCGATGTTTGTTGCTCTTTCACGCAAAAACTACAGAACCGATTCCGATGAAATTTGGTATAGTAGTTGTTTAGTCTCTGGATTAAAACATAGGCTACTTTTTATCCCGTAAAAGTACAGTGTGCCCGAGGGAAATTATATTTTCGCGGGCGGAGCCGCGGGCAACAGCTAGTAGAAAAATAAACTAGCTAGGTATAATCATTATAATTATTATATTACGTATTAATATAGAAGCAGAAACTATGACTACTGTTACGTCGTGTTAGTCACGAGACTTGTGCAAACGGAGAAGTATGAAATTTGGTACAGTTAAAGTTGTGTAGGAAGGTGTGCAGAAAGCTAATATTTTTATAAGTAATGCTTAAAAATAAATAAAATAAAGTTACAAACACTAATTTATTCACACTGCCGTGCGTTTGTATTATGACAGTGTGTGTTAGTTTTGACATAATTGTCAATCTTTCTTTCACATTCCATAGACAACATTTAATTTCCACCACAGGACGATCTTTAGTTTTAAATTAAACTATTAAAAATATAAATTGGCTGTACACTTTAATTCGGAATGAAACCCTTTGCGACGTCAACACACCGTAACATTTCTATTCAATCGCATGGAAAATCGACGGGATTTCAGCGGCTCACCCTGCAAACATTCCATCTCCCTCACATACGACACTCCCATATGTGGGAGAGGGACGGATGTAAAGTTAATGTAATTGAGGGAAATATCAGAATAGTTTCAGTCTAGACAGGCAAAGTTACAAATTACTGTGACAGTGAGCTGCTTAAAATATAACCTTACGCTTACTTTAATTTAGTGTTGCCCGGTTGTTGCGGGTTCGGCAACTGTTCCCCGAACCACATATTTCAGAGTTACCCTCATCCGAGATGCCTCGACAAATTAATTAAACTTGCCCATCTTACGACTTTGTAGGAAATTAAAGTCGATTTACAAATGAAACAAAATACATATTTCAAAGTGCTACGAAGTGTGGTTTTGTCCGCCAATTATAAGTACTAGCGGATTCTCGTGGCTACGCCCGCGTAAGTATAGTAACCCACGGGAAGCGTATATGTCCCGCGATAAAAAGTAGCCTATGTCCTTCCCCATGGTCTACTTTATATCTGTGCCAAATTTCATGATGATCGGTTTAGTAATTTTTACGTGAAAGTGTTAAGTTTCCCACGGGAACCGTACATTTCCCCGCGGTAAAAAGTTGCCTATATCCTTTCTCAAGATATAGACTATCTGTGTACCAAAGTTTCATTTAAATCGGTTCAGTAGTTTTGCCGTGAAAGACGGACAAACAGACAGAATGGGAAAGTGTATGCCATTAATAATATTAGTATGGATGGCTATTCAAATTGGCCGAAAATTAAATTAAGTGGTTCATAAGTCACATACTGTTCTTTTCACTCTGTTAGTTTAACAAAAAATAACTTTGAAAAATTATTGAATCCATACAAATAAATAAAATTTTAGTGTCCGTTTGTCATTTTAAATAACAGCTTTTCACTAAATGCATATTATAGAGTATATAATATACTGTACTAACGGTACTAACAATAAAAAAATAATTCAAAACACCATATATATTATCTATCTGCCCGTCTATCTGTCAGTCTGTCTGTTTGTTCCGGCTAATCTCTAAAATGGCTGGATTGATTTTACGGGACTTTCACTGATGTTATAAGGAGTATTAACTCAGGCAACTTTTATCTTAGGGTTCCGATTAAAAAATACCTATTTTATAACTCTTTCCGTTTCCATTATTCCTACGCTTTCGAAGTAGCGGGCATCAGCTAGTAAATCCTATCGTACTAATATTATAAATATAAAAGTTTGTGAGGATGTATGTATAGATAGATGGATGTATGGATGGATGTTTGTTCCTCTTTCACGCAAAAACTACTGAACGGATTTTGATAAAAATTGGTATGGATGTAGTTTGGGCTCTGGATTAAAACATAGATTACTTTTTATCCCGAAAAAGTACAGTGTTCCCGAAGGATACTGTATTTACGGGCGGAACCGCGGGCAACAGCTAGTCATAATATAAAAGCTACCTCTAAAGTAACTTTATATGCCTAAGGAGTACGATTTACTATACCTACATAGTACCTAAATGAAATGTATAAAAACATGAAAATGTTCTTTGTTGTGCAAAAAATGTAACCCATTTTTTTACGATCATTAACATCAAGTAAAAATTTATAAGATACGATGAATATCTCCGAAAGGAAAAGTTAGCACTTACCATTAGACGGGTTATAAAATCTTCGGTATTGAGATAAAGCCTATAAAACCGAAATTACTACCCTCGTAATATAAACACAATGAAACTTAATTCAAAATTATACCCGAGTCGTTCTTCTTTGTCATTATCAGTCAGTACAGCGGTACGAGCGAGCAGTAACTTAGATACGTGCATTTTTTCCATGAAATGTATCTAAACTCCTTGCATCTAGGTACCTATACTTTTGTAAAAATGTTTTGCCTTGCAAACTCTACCGTTGCAACTTACATCTTTAGGTACTTTGCCCAAATCTATACTAATATTATAAAATATGCGAAAGTGTGTCTGTCTATCTGTCTGTCTGTCTGTCTGTTACCTCTCCACGCTTTAACCGCTAAACCGATTTTTATGAAATTTGGTATAGACATACTTTAGGTTCAGGAAAAGGACATAGGTTATTTTTTATCCCGAAAAAGTGGGGTTCCCGCGAGATAATGTATTTACGCGGGGGGAGCCGCGCGCAAAAGCTAGTAATAGATAATTACGTACGTCTTGGCCCTTGGTCTAATTTGCTTATCGAAAGATTTTTTTAAATACCTAATAAATAGAGTCAAATTTTGTATTTATTTCTTTCTTAAAAAACATCAATACTTGGCCAAGACTTAAGGCTGACGAAAGCTAGGTTTAATTAGAGAACATTCGAGAAGAGATATTTATTGTCCGCGTTTACGACCGGACACAATTAAATACGTTAGTGCCATGGATTGTGACAAACACCGATGTTAAAGCTTTCCGGACAACGCAATCATCATCAGACCCTATCAACTATCCATTGGATAAAAGCTCCCCCGCATCGATTTTGGTGACGATGGCCGGATTCATTGAAACCAGACCAGCTACGCAGGAGTTAATTTATAGTGCGTAGTGCCCAAGTGTGTGTGCACTCTCTCTTCCTTTACTATCGTATTCCAGTGGGACGGATGACCGACACGACAGGCGAGATCAGGCGTAGGCGGTACCGACTTTTTACATGCCCATCCGACGCATGGCTCATTTTTACTATCAGACAATCAGGTGATTGGCCTGCATAGTCCTAAACAGACTTGAAAATAACATATTTTTTGTTATCCCCACGAAGGGATCGAACCCACGATCTCCGGAGTCAAGAGCTATGCTCGCGAAGGCGTCATTAGATAGGCAAGTTACTAATCGCCATACATACTAGCGTGATGGAACGCAATAGACTACAGTTCCTCCGTATGTTGAGACTTGAGATACGGCATGGCAGTGGACGTTAGAAATTAATAGTTATAAGGGGGTTTATTCCTGCTCTACCTTACTAGCTCTGAAGCTTTCGCCAATGGAGCAGGTACCTACTACCGGCGCTCGACTTAAACTTCTGAACTCAGAGCCAACAGAAGATTTTTTATTTCTTTTATACAATATCTTTTTACATTAAATCAGGATCAGTGGGTCTAAAAATTATAATTTAAAAAATTTAAAAACCCGACTGCGTAAACCACCGGTGGTAGACCACCGGATATCTAAGTGCTTGTTTTTTTCTTTTCAGTTTTAATTATGTACCTACTTAGTTTGGTTCACTTTTTACACAGTCGAGTTTTTAAATTTTTTAAATTATAATTTTTTATTTTATACTTTTTAGTTATGAGTACCTAGCAGCTATTTACCAGACTGGATTTCCTATCAGCATCAGTACTACATCACTGGAATGTGAGAATGGTTGTTACGCAACTTTAAATCGATATAGATCCTAAACGGTCAGTCGAATCGAAAAATGTTGAGACAAAACTAACAATGATTTTAAATACCTATTCAACGATACCCCACTTGATATAGTTTGTTGACTTTCATTTTTTTCATTTTCACAATATGGCGTCCAGTAGTCGCCATATTGAATTTTCACTAACGTCATATCTTTAGTGACACTCGCCGGACTAAGAGGAATCGATTGACGTGTGATCATAAAAATCGGCCCAGGCGTTTGGTCTGTATAGTGCTTCAAAGGAACATACATACATAGGCTGATAAACACATTACCACTCCTTTGCGTCGCGCAGTCGGGTAAAAAGGCCACTTGCGCAATATCATCGCAATATTGCTATTTGACACTAAAGCAATTCTGCTTGTAAATCTGTCAAATGAATGCATTTCAGCCAATTTCTGCATATGAATTGTATCCAAATCATATTAAGAATTGCAATTCAAGTGGCCATTTTACGATAGCTGTCATCTTTCATACAGTAATTCATAACAAGAATTGCCAAAACGGCCTTTTTAGACCTGCTGGTCATCTTAATTAACTTGATTTTTGCCCTAGGCTGATAAACATCAAATTGTACATGCCATTGAGAGGTATTAACACGATGAGTCTCCCTAAATGCTAGAGAAACAATAATCTAGTTCCAGCAGTAAAAATACAAGTTAACGACAGCTCCCAAAAAAGTTTCGACAGCCACTTCACACTGTAACAAGATAATGATTGCGTGAACAAAAGCCATCAGAGGATGTGGTCGAAAACAAATAGACTCCTCCACCTGGAAGCTTTATAGCCTATAAAATGTCGCGAGCGACCATAAACGCATTATTGCCTATTAATTTCACACCACATTAGCGAAACATGCAATAAAACTTTAACATTTAGGTGGCAGATTCTAGTTGTGTGATCGCCATCTATCGGCGCGGAGAGTAAGCACAAAAAATTATCGCCGCGGCAAGTTTTATGCGGTCGTAAAAGTATGCCGTAAAAGGCGAAGGGCAAGCACGCCCTCTGTTAATCGTTTAGAAACCGATATTGCGGCCCGGGATAGATTGGAGGAATAGCTCGACTTTGTCTATTTATGAGCCTGAATTACTACAGCGGAGAGCGAAAAAGTTATTCGCAAATTTATTAAAGTGATAGACCGTTGAGAATCTAGTTTTAGCTACAAACAATAGGTTTTGAAAATTAACTACATACCTACTGAAAATCTAAATCTATATCTATACTAAAAAGTTTGTTTGTTTGCATCGAAAAGGCTCCGAAACTACTGGACCGATTTTGATGAAATTTGGCACAGATATAGAATAGACCACGGGGAAGGACATAGGCTACTTTTTATCGGGGCAAAATGTACGGTTATTGCGGGATTTCCTTATGTCGCGCACGATGTCGCACGCAACCTCTAGTAATTAATAAAAGCTATTTATGACGTAGACAAAGTAGAAAATAGGTACAAATCTTTTGTGACAGTGCCTTCCTAAGTTCCTATTTATATAAGTAGGTACCAGGTCTTACTTAAGGGTCAGTTCACATTGCGACGATACGCAACTCGATGCTACGCGGAGCTGCATTTTTATGATAGTTATTCAAAATTGAACTTTACTTACTACATAAAAAGATTCACGTTTCATATGACATCAGTTATACACTGCCCACATGCGCTGTGCAGTACTTATATGACATCAGTCATACACTGCCCACATGCGCTGTGCAGTATATGACATCAGTCATACACTGCCCACATGCGCTGTGCAGTATATGACATCAGTCATACACTGCCCACATGCGCTGTGCAGTATATGACATCAGTCATACACTGCCCACATGCGCTGTGCAGTATATGACATCAGTCATACACTGCCCACATGCGCTGTGCAGTATATGACATCAGTCATACACTGCCCACATGCGCTGTGCAGTATATGACATCAGTCATACACTGCCCACATGCGCTGTGCAGTATATGACATCAGTCATACACTGCCCACATGCGCTGTGCAGTACTTATATGACATCAGTCATACACTGCCCACATGCGCTGTGCAGTATATGACATCAGTCATACACTGCCCACATGCGCTGTGCAGTATATGACATCAGTCATACACTGCCCACATGCGCTGTGCAGTATATGACATCAGTCATACACTGCCCACATGCGCTGTGCAGTATATGACATCAGTCATACACTGCCCACATGCGCTGTGCAGTATATGACATCAGTCATACACTGCCCACATGCGCTGTGCAGTATATGACATCAGTCATACACTGCCCACATGCGCTGTGCAGTACTTATATGACATCAGTCATACACTGCCCACATGCGCTGTGCAGTATATGACATCAGTCATACACTGCCCACATGCGCTGTGCAGTATATGACATCAGTCATACACTGCCCACATGCGCTGTGCAGTATATGACATCAGTCATACACTGCCCACATGCGCTGTGCAGTATATGACATCAGTCATACACTGCCCACATGCGCTGTGCAGTATATGACATCAGTCATACACTGCCCACATGCGCTGTGCAGTATATGACATCAGTCATACACTGCCCACATGCGCTGTGCAGTATATGACATCAGTCATACACTGCCCACATGCGCTGTGCAGTATATGACATCAGTCATACACTGCCCACATGCGCTGTGCAGTACTTATATGACATCAGTCATACACTGCCCACATGCGCTGTGCAGTACTTATATGACATCAGTCATACACTGCCCACATGCGCTGTGCAGTACTTATATGACATCAGTCATACACTGCCCACATGCGCTGTGCAGTACTTATATGACATCAGTCATACACTGCCCACATGCGCTGTGCAGTATATGACATCAGTCATACACTGCCCACATGCGCTGTGCAGTATATGACATCAGTCATACACTGCCCACATGCGCTGTGCAGTACTTATATGACATCAGTCATACACTGCCCACATGCGCTGTGCAGTACTTATATGACATCAGTCATACACTGCCCACATGCGCTGTGCAGTACTTATATGACATCAGTCATACACTGCCCACATGCGCTGTGCAGTACTTATATGACATCAGTCATACACTGCCCACATGCGCTGTGCAGTGCTGTCCAACTTGATATTCGAACTCTTACAAAGAAACATAGATCTTCTCGTGTAATTAATAAAGTGCAATTTTGAATAGGCTCTATCGTAAAATAATAATAATAATAATATCTATGGACGCTTCACACCACGTCAATCTGGCCCGGTGCTAAGTATCCGAAGAACTTGTGTTACGGGTACCAGACAACGGGAAGTATATTTAATACTTTTATACTATACACATATTTAAGATTTTTATTATATTATACACATATTTAATACACATCCATGACCCAGGAACACAGAAAAACTTTTTGTTCCGTCGGCAGGATTCGAACCTGCGACCTCCGGCTTGAGCACCAAAGCGCTGAACCACTGAGCCACAGAGGTCGTCAGCGCAGCGTCGCGTATCGTTTCATTTAGCCTAAGATTGCTAAAATGAAAATCGTCTATTAATACTTTGGCCATGATTCTAATACAAAGTTTACCTAAGGGGGTTGGAGATTTTAAGTATCAGGAACTGCGCGGCACTAGAGGAGTTACAAGTGTACTATCCATGGGTGGCGGTAATCGCTTACCATCAGGCGCCGCCGCTCGTTTCGTGGTCCATGTCATAAAAAAACACCCACCTCAAATTGGTCCCAGATCAATAAACGTGGGTCATCGCACTGTACAGTTTAAGAGAAGGATAAATTCGCCGGATATAGGTACAGAAATCCGGTTCAGGATTGACCGGATATTAGCTCGAGGACAACTGTATATTTGCACTGTATACTATAGTGTCATCCTGACTTGCATGTAACGCTAGTTTTAATACTGTGGAAAAACGAATTAAATATCTGGGGGCACGGTAGTGCTCACGCCAAGACGAGCTCAGCGAAGCGCAAGGGCACTACCAGACGATTTTTTGAACCCTTATAACTTGGGTTTGGATTATAGATAAACTAAATTTTCAGGATATGTTCCTAGTAGCAGAATTATTAAACATATAATAAAGTTTTGATTGCATAGGTCTAATACTTTAGATTTTAATAATATCTAAAAATCCCTGATTTCGTCACTGACTCACTAGTCAGTGACAAAATCAGGGATCATCAGTGGATGATCAACAAAATTATATGGTACTTCCGAATATCCTAGAAAGTCCACTTTATTCATTTTATTTTTATCACATTCGTTATATGGCTTGGCTGTTTCGTTTCTACAAGAATAATATTACAGAAAAACAGTCCGTAAATTTTTCACCTTACGCCCAAGCAATGTATCGAAATGGTGCCACATAACTTGACTAAGGTGTAGAGCTTGTGAAGTTAGGCTTGTAGAGTGTTGAGGCGTGTAGAGTCAGAAGCTTGGATTTACATGAGATCTGATAGCTTTTTGACAGTAGGTATGAATCATATGATATCGGCTTGGCATCACTTTACATGAAATTTTTATTGGTGGGATTGTTTCTACTGACTCAATAGTCAATAGAAACAACAAAACTTAAATTAATGATTGCACAGTAGCAATCAATAATTTAAGTTTTGTGATACTCCTTTCCGTTCCTTTACAGTTTAGGCAATAACCCCCTTATTGATTAAAATATTTACACAATAGATAAGCTATACAATGTTTTGTCCTTGCCTGTCAAGCGACTTTTCCATCGTATCTGACAAGGACGAAACATTGTATAGCTTATCCATTGTGTCAATAAATTTATTAGTAAGGGGTTAAAAGTTTTGCTTATTATTAGTTAGTAATTAAACTAAATGAAAACAATGGAAAAAGTTTAAGTTGAAGAAAAATCATCATGGTATTATAATATAAAATATAATATGAATACGTGGAGCAAAAATATTCAGTAGGTACAGTTCTCAGAGAATTAAGCAAACGGAGGAGTACGTAAGTGTTAAAATTTATTTGGAGGAAGGTGTTAAAGAGAGCTTATATTTTTTTAAATAATGCTTTGAAATACAAAAAATTAACAACACAAACTACTTATGTTAATAAAATAAACTACCGTGCGTTTCATAGATAAGTACAATCATAAGATACAATTTTGTTACGTACCTACCTACATTGACATTTGTGAATCTCTCATAGCGTTTCTATACATTTTTTTTTTCAACCTAAGAGGCATAAGAACCTTTATAAAGTTCAAACTTAAAAATTATATAAATTATTATGAACGAATGTCAGCCACAGGATGACCAATAGTCATCATAGTTACTTAGATGATATTATAGTTTATTTGTTTTGTTTTTAAAAAAATAAGTATCAAATGATGTTTTATAAAGCTAACTAAATGAATTATCATTCCATGCATCCAAAAACATATAATATAGAACATATTATTATGATTTATGTAGTACTAGCTGATGCCCGCAACTTCGTTTGCATAGAACTAACGAAAACGGAACCCTATTTTTTGAAACGGAATCCTAAAATAAAAGTAGCCTATGTTAGACCTTATAACATCAGCTATCTGCCAGTGAAAGTCCCATGAAAATCGGTTCAGCCGTTTCGGAGATTAGCCGGAACAAACAGACAGAAAGACAGACAGACGAACAGACAAAAATTTAAAAAATTGGTATTTTATTGTGAGTACCGAATATACTTTCATATGCACTAAGTGAAAAGCTGTTAATTTTAAATTACAAACAGACACTTTAATTTTATTTATCTGTATAGATGCATCTATGACGTAAACTAGCTAGTATGAAAATATATCACCTCAAACTTTAAATCCATTGATCAATAGTCGCGTCGTTCTCGCCCGGACTCCGGAACTAAAACCGTAAAACTCGACGGTTTAATAGAGCCCTCCTCGTTAAATTTTTACTAACTCCAAACAGTTTGACTTTAAAAATATACAAATTTATGGTCACTCGGAGTGAAAACGATAATTCAACACGTCGTAAAGAATTTTATTGCGTACACAGCGGCGAACATCGGACCCTTGTTCTTATTGATTGCGGTTACCCACCGGTTTACCCTATCGCGTGGGGAAGATCTTCACTACTTATTTATTTGTTATCCAGATATATTTATAATGCATAGATCGATATAAACGTAAGTAGTACCTGCTAGATATCGGTTATACCGACTATACCGTGAGACTTGAGAATCATGGTAAGGGGCTGTCTTGAGCGGATCTGTTGCACGGTCTCAAAAGAAACCGTTGTTTCCAGTTCGACTTATATTTTCATCATTCTAGAAATACCGCGTAGCCGCGTAAAAATAGAGCGTAACATATGCTATAATAAATTATTATTTTTATTTTTTATAACAGGTACTGAGTCAAATGTAACGATAATATATTTTTTTTTTAATTAAAAGCACAATAATTTGACTAAGGTACTTAAAAGCAGCATCTATCGGTATAATCGATAACTATTACAACACGTGAGTGTGTAGTCCACTATGCAACTAACTAATTTGCACGGTCATCAGTAGATGGCACTGCACGCGCTAGTTATTATGAATTCATTTTAATTTTCATATGTGCCAACAGATGGTGCTTAATTGAATATTATCTAAAATTAATTTATTTTCAGAAGTAACGTTAATAAATGTACCTATTTATTTGGAATGAACTAAAAATAAATAACTGTTGGTAAATGGTACTATTTTATGTATTTTATTAGTCATTTATCTCAATAGTTTCTTTAAATAATTAAAGTAAAAGGTCCTTCTTCACCTCTATCTTATTTCTAAGTATTTAAAAATATCTAAAAATGTTACTAAGACAAAATTATTATTTAAAAAATATTCTGTAACAACTTCAATTACTTACCAATATTTGTGAAAATATATTTGTCGATACACTTTTTTTTCACTTATTATAGGTATTATTTTTATGATATTATGTATAATAATAATATGATAATATTTTGCTAAACCAGAACACACCACAAATTTTTCATCACATTCAAACACCACTTTGTAATCTGTCGATTTCTTTTTTATGTTATTTATTTTATTCATACATATAACGTTACTACTTACTTACTAGTACCTACAGCGGTTTCAAACTATACGATAGTTCTAACTTCTATACTTATTATTATAATAACAGTTAAAAAAATAAAAGTATTATTTATATTTCTATGAATTGGTATTACGGTAATGGGTTATGTTTTTATGGTAGTTATAATATTATTTTATTGTGTACAAAGTTCCGACAAATATTATAAAATGAAATGTTTTGTTTCAGAGTTTGGGTGTTAAAAAACGTCGGCTTGACTAAAAAGGTAAGGCTCTTTATTTTATTTACAAACTTAAAACAATAAAAAAGGTACAATATAAAGGAGGAGTAGGTATTGTGTATGTTACTGTAGGTTAAATAAATATATTATAAAAGGATTCTAATTTCTACTTCTAGGTAGCTAGAATTTAGAAATTATAAATTAGCAAATGAAATAATTCGTTGCTTTAATAAATACCTTGTTACTATGAAACAATAATTCATATATACGATTTTGGTGAAGGTGGCCGTATTTTATGAAACCAGACTAGCTTCGGACACAGGAATTTGAAGTGCCCAGGTATGTGCGCAGCTACTAGCTAGCTACGCCGTATGCCTAAAGGAATATAATTGTTATAATAATATTATACTGTAGTAAATAAAATATAACTACACATTAGTGACCTATAACCTACACTAACATCTAAAACCTACATCTACACTTGCGTCTACATCTACACCTACAGCTACAACTACACCTACAACGTACAGCTGGAGCCGATCGACTTGGCTGAAATAGTTTTCCAACAAAATAACACGCATTACAGTACGACCATGTTGCTAATGACCCTCGGTAAATCATAGTTTTTCTATGAAAATGACAGACGATGGAACGTATTTTATGTATGATGACGACGATGACGTAATAAATCGTAAGAAAAACGACGATTTTCGAAAGACATTAGTAACGTGTTTTTATCACAGGTTAAAGAGGAAAAGACAAACAGCTACAAGAATAAGGTACTGTGTCCACGATTGAGTTGAATAATCGTGGGCCGTTGAAGGGGACGTCAAAATTTTCAAATTTTAATCGATTTTGATCGTACTAAGAGTTTCTCTGTATGTATTTAGGTATATCTATAACTAGCTGACACGGCTAATATACTATACTATAGCCCACTTCGTTGGGCGGTAAACAATTTTCATACCTACTTATGTCGTATTAACTCTTTAGCCATTCGTGCAAATTATATGAAGTAAAATGAAAAAATATTTTGTTTTAATCACTCGAGACTATAAATTCACTCATTTTGATAAGAATTCATAATTATTGATAATATTGACCAATAAACATGACCTATGTAACGATTTAAACTATTTTTTAATATAAAAACTACTTTTTAGACTTACATATAAAAGTTAGACTTCCGCTGATATGCTGTCGCTGACTTTTTTGTAGGCATTATCAAGCTCTACAACTTTTCTCTAGGACATAATCATATAATTATATCTCCCATCGGTAAGTCAGCGTTTGTAAGAAACGTTTACGTTCGACCATTTTTCTCCGACTTACTTTGCAAATCCGGCTACCACTAAAATGTCTTTTAATTTTTCGGGTTTATATATAACCTATATCACTCGCAAATAACGTAGCCTTCTATTGGTAAAATATTTTTTAAAATCGGTTCAGTAGATCCAGACATTACCCCCTACAACGTCACAAACTCACAAACTTTACCTCTTTATAATATTAGTATAGATATATTATTTTCTACTCAGTAGTTTTATCGTAAATATAATGCTTTGACATAACAGTCAAGTGACAAAAGTGACAACGGAACGAAACTCAAATGTTTGACCGGTAGCATCAGTTAATATAATAGGAAAATGTAATTGTCGTTGTTAGTATTATCCTTACAATTTTTCAAGTACTCCAAATCAGTCTAGACTTCTCGAGTTTTAACGAGACAAAGTTACTGCAATCCATATTTAGGGTTCCGCAGTTAACGTCTCGGAAAGTCGGAACCCTTATGGTTACGTCATGTCATGTTTTATATAAAGTAAGGTGTAGGTATGTGTAATAATATTATTAGTAGTAATATATATATAGTAATAATATGTGTAATAATAATAAAGCCCTTGTGATAATTTTATAAAAGGCTACATTCAGTAGGTAAGTAGTTCTCTTTCTTTTTAATTTTTATTTAAATTCCTAAGATTTCTGCTACCTTATGGATAATAATAGCTTCACTGGTTATTAGATTACCTTTCTAATACCTACTTGGTACAAAAATGATGAGTTGTATGTAGGTAAGTGTGTTTAATTAGTTGGTACCTAAGCTTTTTGTTCTTGAATTTTAACAGTAACCAAGTACATACGTTAGAAATTAATATTATTATAGTGAATTGCTATTGTGATAAGTTCTATACTTTTCTATATTATATTATAGTACTAATAGCTTTTGCCGGCGGCTCCGCCCGCTAAAATACATTATCCCACGGAAACACTGTACTGTTTCGGGATAAAAAGTAGCCTATATAATCCAGAGCTTAAACTAGGTACTACCATACCTTTCATCGAAATCCGTTCAGAAGTTTTTGCGTTAAAGAGTAACAAACATCCATCCATCCGTCCTCAGGAACTTTCACATTTATAAAAAAGTCGACAATATTTTTATATATACAATACTATACAGCATATTAGTTATGATATATACAAGTTAGCAACTGTTGTTAAAGTTGTAACCACAGTTATAATTCAACTAGCTTTTGCCCGCGACTTCGTTCGCGTGGAGTACGGTTTCCATACAAAATGTTAACCCCTATTTCACCTCTTAGGGGGCAAATTTTTAAAAATCCTTTCTTAGCGGACGCCTACGTCATTACAACTATCTTTATGCCAAATTTCAGCAAAATCCGTTGAGTAGTTTCGACTGTGCGTTGAATCGATCACACAGAAGAAAGTCGAGATCAATTATTCGACAGCCAATCTAATTTTTCAATGGATCCTGACTATTCAGTTGTTTTGTTCCATTATTAGAATATATTTCATGTTCCTCAATAGTATTTTTTCAATAATATATTATAGAATTCTAGACCACCGGACATCTGTGCTTGTTTTTTTCTTTTTAGTTTTTTAATTATGTACGTAGTTTGGTTCACTTTTTACGCAGTCGGGTTTTTGATTTTTTTAATTATATATTTTGATTCCTTACTTGGTAAGTTTATCACTATGAGAATTAAGAGACCATTCGTTGAACTAGAAAAACATACAAAAATATCTTATTTAAACCGTTTGTTTTCACCTATCTGTACCCGACATCAGAATCTACGAACCAGGATTAAATCCCTTTAGCGAGGATGTTGGTATTCCTCTGTATACTGATTTTATCTAAGACTTATTTGACTGTATCAGACTTTCCTTTGCTTCGAAATAATTGATGATTTTAATCGCTTCTGTGAGAACAAAAATTGGTTTTACTTTAAAGATTTCAGCTTTGAATTTTCTTAAGTTGGATAGGATAGTTTCCAATTCGAGCTACATGTAAATAATGAAGAACTAATGGAATAAAAGATTTCAAAAGTAAATAAAACACATAATATATTTTAAAAATATTTTTTAATGTTTTCATTGTTTTTACATAGGTTACTATACAATTGCCAAAAAATACGTTGGAAAGTAAAAAAGGACGGAAAATAGTAAGCATATTTAATAAGTTAACCATTCCTAAAAGAAGAAATTTAGTGTATTAGAAAAATTGTAATTACTTTTACTATTGAGTTACCTCAAAGTAAATAACAAAAGTAATGATTAGACACTATCAGGGAATGTAATTCATAAGCATCTAGAGATTGTTCTTAAAATAATTTATTTGTATTATAATGACGGCATGCAGTCACAATGCAATAATTATTATCAATGACATTAATAATAATATTATAATACGAACAAATTATGACGACGGTCTAGCTGCTTATGAATAAGATTTCTTGATAGTACATCTACATAATAGTATTATTATTTCCTGCATATGCCGTATCATAATATATTTATTTTTTTCATTTATTTGGCCACAAACAGTCGTGTAATTTTAAATTACACTTTAACAGAAAATAGTTACAATTAAAGACCCACAGTGCCCAAAATTGTCTTACAAGTTAATTGTACCTATCTAAAACATACATTTCTATTCGTATCAAACGGAAATGATTATGACTTTTTAATAAAAAGCCTAGACAAATCAAAACATCATAAAGTTAACTCTTATCGAACATAATTAATGACAACAACATAAATGAGCCATTAACATTTCAACCGTCGCATTGCGTTTCTTTTATCTATAAAGATATTTATTCTTTTATCTTAATATAAAGAAATCTTCATTCCAAGAGTAAGGAGCCATTAAGATGGTTGCAGATTTATAGCCAATTAAAATGTACAAGAGCCAATTAAAGATCTATATACATGTTATCAATTTCGCAGACGTCTGGGTCATTGGCTTGTGTTTACTGTCTTATAAGAATATAGTAAGAATGAATTCTATGTTTTAGGTTGTAGTATACAAGATACCCTTATAGTTTCACTCTGTTTGTCCGTCTGTCTGTACGCCCTTGTAACTTCTGTAATATATACCTACTATATAATACAATAAAGAGGAAAAGGTTGTTTGTTTGTTTGCATTGAATAGGCTATAAATTTAGACAATAAATTTTGAAGTTATTTAAAATAAACCTGAGATGCTCTTGGTTAGATCTGTTTAATTGTAATATTCGATACAGATAATATATTGTTTAATTATGTTATAAATAATAATTATAACTTTTATTTACATAACTAAAACCTTTGTATTCCATAGCATTTAAATTAATTAGCACAGCATTTTTGAGACACCAAATTGAATCATCATCTGTCAGGATTAATTATTATAATATTACTAGCTTTTCCCGCGGCTCTGTCCGCGTAAATATAGTATCCCACAGGAATACTGTTCTTTTTCGGGATAAAAAGTAGGCTATAATTTGATCCAGAGCCTAAATTACCATACCAAATTTAATCGATATCCATTCAGTACTTTTTGCGTGAAAGAGTAACAATCTTCCATCCATCCATTCATCCATCCATCGTCACTAACTTTAACATTTATAATAGTAGTAGGATATTTTAATTTAGTCTCTATCCCCTTTGCACTACTAAGAAAGTAGAGATGTATCTTCTAGAGTTTGCACCTTCCATTGCAAATGTAGGTCTTAGATTCAATCATGGTATTAGGTGTACGGATGGTCTTCTTTCTAAGTTAGCGGGGAATAACAAAGTAGGCATTAAATTAAGTAAGTTGTAAGCGTTGTGGCTAGGTATTTGTAAGTAAAAGTATTGATATGAACGTAGAACATAATTATTATTTTATGGGCCTGTTTTACAATAAACGGATAGGTGTAAGATAGTTTATTTTCATGTTTTGTCTCCGTCGCTCGATATAGAGTAAGCTGCGACAAGACTTCCGAATAAGCTAGATATTAGAAGATTGTGAAACAGGCCCTTAGAAATGCTTTAATAAAGTTGTCCAAAGCTTGTTTTTGTTGACTCTACAAAAATAGAGTAAAACGTAACACATTTTTTATAAATAAACGAGAAGTATGCAGCAGTCTTTATCATTACAACTGCAATATTGTATCGTTTAATTAATAAAATAGAAAAACTTTCAAGTAAATGAAAGCATAAAAATGTAGGAGAGAAAATTAATAACATCGATAGTCGTTGGGAGTCAATACAACAAATTTTCAATTACCCACGCTGGTCGCAAATTCAGCTCAAATGTAAATTATTTCAACGTGTGCATTATAAATATAATTGTAGGTGCTATGGGCGGGAATGGCGGGCCAATCGCGGGCCGGGATTCCTGGGGGCGGCGCCAGAGAAGAGACTGATGTTGTTCCTGCGAAGCCTCCGTCGCGAGCGCTACCCTGAAAAGTTACGGAAAACCCGTCAGCACTTATTACGATGTATCATGCAAGTTCTTTAAAATATAATGTAAAATAATAGTCTGATAATAATATTTCTTTCTGCATTAATACCAATAACATTATATAATGTCTCCGAAAATCAATTACGAATACTTCGGGCACATGATCCACTGCTTATGTAAAGACGTTTAGGCAGAAAAATAATTGTCATACTCAAACTAAAAAAAACATCTCATGTATGGGTGAATTTACGTGAACGCAAATTCCCCCATATAAAGATTTTTTTTTTTCTAGTATGATAATTATTTTTCTGCTTAAACGTCTTTATTTATGCAATAGATCATATGCCCAAAATATCCGTAATTGATATTACCGACCCTTATATTTTCTTTATTCGGCAATAATAAAATAACTGCATATTGTCTACCATTTTTGAAGATGCGAAATATTTTATTATTTTAGCTTAACCAAAAACTATTTTGCTTATAAGAAAGATGGATTAAAATTTATTAATACATAATAGAAGCAATAAGAAAAAAATCTAATAAGAATATTGAAGTCTATGGTAAAAATAAAAAACCACTCAAGTGCAAGTCAGACTCGCACACGAAGGGTTCCGTACCATTATACCAATATTTTACATGTTTACTTATTATTTAGTTATTTTTGTACAAAGTTATTCAAGTAAGCGCATTTTACAAGTTAGGCCTCTTAACTCTTGAACTAACAAAGTTATATAAGCCGCCATACTTTCCCTTCATCACATGGACTACCGTATGATTTTTTAGATTTTTCGCCCAACTGATTAGCTTTTAGAGTAGGGCGGTCTAGTTTCTTCTAGCACTTACCGTTTAGACGGACGGATGACAAATCCATAAGGGTTTCGAGACGTGAACTACGAAACCTCGAAAAATATAATATGAATACATGTATTAAATAGCTGCCAACAATTTGGTAGATCACAGCAATTATGAAAGCTTTTAATATACGGTCTTTAACTTACAATACTATCACATAAATATCGCAAAAACAAAAAAAACAAAAAATCCTCTAATTTATAACCGACTTCGTTAAAAAGTAATAATATTAACACATTACTATAATTATAATTTTCATAATGCGAATAAAATAAGAAGGCATTCGAAATAAAATAATAATAAGAATAATATACTGTTACCTACTTTTCAGGTAGAAATATTAAAAACTGAAATAATTAATATATTAAGTTTCTTGCTTAACTTTATTCAAATTAAGCTCATGAGTTTCACTTATTTCATGATAAATACATCAACAAGACTATTCATTTTTATTTATTGCATAGAACTTCGTGTTCTAATCATAATAACACCATTCATAACGAGTAATATTTAATTTAAAATAGTTAAAAACATATAATAAATATTTCAATACAGCTATTTATCTAGTTGATGTAGTGGGCAGTTGGGCACATTTCATATTTTTAAATTAAAATTACAAAAAAAAAAATTACAAGAAGTTCAAACAAATGAAGTAATTTAAAATAATTAAAGCCACAATTCGTTGTTAGATACTTAATTTGAAATGTTATTTCAAAATAAAATATACGCATACTGATTATCGAGTTACATATTGTAACAATAGTGTTACTAATATAATATACTTACAAAAAATAAAACATTGTAGTCTAATTTTATATATTCTTTGGGATGGTCGCCTGGAAGTGTCGCTTTTAGTCGAAGTCGCTTTTTAGCGATAAGGCCGCCAAAATTGTACTATATCATGTTACTATATTTTATACACCACTTTCTTACACCCATTCATTTACAGTAAAATAAGCTGCAAATTTTGTATTAAGGACTGCACAGTAAAATAAGTTAAAGTAAAAATGACTAACTGGCTTACATCTCTAGATTATGAAGAAATTGAAAAAAAATATTTGAGAGAGATAGTAGTTGTTACATATTCATCACTTACACAAACACACATACACACATACATCAATAGAAAAATTATAACAATAATTGTCTGTTATAAATATAGCTTAAAGGATGTTGCCGATCTGTAGGACAGGCTTAGCCTTAATTAATATAAAAAATAATATAAAAATATTGACTGTATAAAATATTATGTTGATTTAATAATTAATGTACTTCATGTACGGATGTAAATTTTCGCAAAATAAATTATTCGTATTCATATATCATAATTGTATGTAATATCGTGTACAATAAAGATTATTATTATACTCATCGGCATGGAAACTGGTCCATATTCTTATTTTATTACGTTTAAAAAGGACTATTTAATAGTTCGTTTAATTGTTGCTAATATTAAGTATGTATTAAAAAGCTTGCTTCCTATTTAGTAAACTAAATTCAGCAGTTTTACAACATTACATAACATTAATCATTTATTATTACAAACAATTGCCATAAATGGTATAACAAACAAATAGACAACAAAGATTGATAAATCAGTTAACGACCAATAAAGAAAATCAATTTTATTAACGTTAACAGCTTCTAATAACTGCCATAAACCGGCTACTACACCTCTACAATCTACAAGAGCGTTTACTACCACCAAATGACTCATAAAATTGCCCAAATAACCCACAACAGATAAATTTATGGCTTCAAGTGTCGCTCAGGCCATAAACGCGACTCCCTTCACTCTCATGTCAATCATTGAAGTCAAACAAAATATAAAAATCAATTTACAGCATTCAAACCATTATGGAAACCGCTTCATTATAACTCTCACTACAATATAGTTATAGTAATAATACTTTGTATTGTTACGACTACTACTGCGAGCCTCGCTGCAATAAATTTGCGATTAGATATAAAGTTGAAATATGTCTCGAATGATTTGTACGGCAGCCATTTTGGATTGGACCCTTGCATTTACCTTTTTTTACCTGGAGTATAGCACAAAGATTTCGCAGTCATTTAAATTCGACCACAATGTGGATATAAAAGATTGCGCAAGCGCAAATTTTTTGCGCTTTAATATAAATTCAATTTTGTAAAACCGAATGAAATTGCATTGACGTGGTTGTTGCTACACTTAAAATTTAAAGGTTTCCGCTTTAAAACTAAATACTTTAGATATGATAAGTCCAATAACAAGTATTACTTTTTCCCTAACATTAGCATAGCTATTAAGACTGATAGATACGTAGGTTTTATTCAACAATTTTAAGAATATGGAAAAATGCAATATTTTAATTTAGGACATAGCTAAGATTTTGAAGCCCAATTCTAGTTACAATTTTCGATAGGTATAGTGCGATTCAAATGAGAATAGGATCGAGTCGGCGACATATTGTTTCAAATTTAGACTGTTATGATAGTTAAATTTATGTTTAGATAATAATTGATTACTATTTAACGTTTTTATTTAAATTCGATACAAGACTATTAATATTGATATGCACATGAGTTTTTCTGAAAATCGCATTTTTCAAGCGATATCTGACAGAAAAAGGTCATTGACGTTCCTATTCTGATTAGAAACGCGTTATACCTATAATCTCGGGTAGGTCAACGCGCTGACTCAATCGCATACGCGTGAAATCGTGCGCATGTTACTGAATACAAACTCAGAATAAAACACGTAATAATTTATACTTTAAAAAAATTAAACATGTAATCTTTGAAATAGGAGACATCTTATCTAGATAATAATTCTCGGTCAAAAATAAAGCGGCTTTTACACAACTCTTTCTGTAACAAAGGGCCCTCGTACTCGAGATTCGAGGTATTCTTTATCGGCCATTAATATTTTTTTCGACTTTAATTTATAATGTTTCAAAGAAGCGCACTCGGGCAGGTGGTCCCCACTTAATCAAGATGTTACACAAAGAAAAAACTCAGGTCTATATACATTTGAGTTATAGTTTTGTTTGTAAGGAGTTGTGCCCGGGACACGGCTTCTTTAGTTATTTATTTAAATGCGATGGGAAAGAATTATGTTTTAATCAGCAATAAAGAACTTAGTCAACGTTTTAGAAAACCGTGAATAATACCGCGAAATATTGTGAGGTTAAATGGTTAAAGGATATTATTATCTTCATTAATAATATTATTAAATAAATTTGATATTAAAATTTAGGCACTCTTATAGCCCTAGAAAATAACACCTAGTACTTAATCGTTTGTTTTTGCAATTGAATTAGGCACCTAGTAGATAACAATTAATACATAAAACCTAATAATATTATGTTTTGTGATAATTATGTTTAATTATAATATTAGTTATTTAGCAATTTAATGTAAAAATACTTTTAAGTTACAATATCTCTTTAGAAAGTTGATAATATTATTAATAATTACGTTTATTCTCATCATAACGGATACCACACTACTTTGGTTTGTTAAAAATTAAAAAGCCCTTATAGTACAGAATTACGTAATTATTGTATCTGCCTAGATAAAGCTGTTGATTAACGTGTTTGAATAGGTATAAAAAGATAAAATCATACACCTTTACATACACACTAACAATATTTAAATGTGTTTTCTTTATCATTAACATAACATCTTTTTATTTATAAATATATAAAAATTAACAGCCTTAATGATAATATGACCATCGTAAATAGAAAGAAAACAGAATTGGAAAGTTTACATTTTAAAAGCCTAAAAAGTTTTTTTAACCTAAAAACAAGGAGTTATATATGTCACCGTAAAATTGTAAAAACCGTTAGATTGTAAAATAACTAATGCGATTGTAAAAATATGTCGAAAGATTCATTACTATATATTATGTATTTATTATCATACGAATAATAATATGTTAATTAATTATAGGCAGAATATTCGCGTCAGAAATCTATCAACATTTTACAATTTCACTACTTCTACACTTATATAATAAAGAGAAAAAGTTTATTTTATTTTATTGTTTGTTTGTTTGCATTGAATGGGCTCCGAAACTACTGGACTGATTTTGATGAAATTAGGCACACATGTAAAATAGACCAAGGGGAAGGACATAGGCTTTTTATCGCGGAAAAATATACGCTTTCTGCGAAATTAACTTTTGCGCGCACGAAGTCGCGGGCAACATCTAGTATATTATAATCTAACGGTTTTTACAATTTTACGGTGACATTTATATAACAGGATGCAAAGATTTGAAACGAGTTTAAAATTCTTTGAAAAACAACCCTTAGGTTTCACAATCTATTGATAAATGTTTTGTCTCTGTGGCTCTATATAAAGTGAGCTGAAATAAAACTTCCGAATAAGCTATCAGACACTTATAAGAATATTATGACACAGGCCTTAAACTGGAGACATAAAATAGTTAATACATTAAACAACTACGTTTAAAAAATTACTGTTTATTTATTTTGATGTCATGATGATAACATTTTATTTTAAACATTGTAACACACTGAGGGATAGTGTTTTCCGTAGATAAATAACAAAGATTCTTTCATTAAATCAACAGATGGCAGCAGTGATAAGTAAGTTTTACGAAGCTAAGGCAACATGCTATTAATATCCGCGTTTATAATAATTTTAACTCTAGGTTTAATAATAAGACTGTCTTCTAATCGTTTTACATCATAATATAGGTTTCGTAATAAAAGTATAGAATTTTTTTTTATTTATGTACTTGCCTAGGTAAGGTATTATATAAAATGTCCGGATCTTTTTTTGTTACTCTTTAAAGCAAAATTTAAAGACGGATCGGAATGAAAATACAGTTTCTACAAAAAATATATTATTGTTATGCTTTCTACATCTAGCTAACTTTTCTGAGTGAGCTCCGTGGCCTAGTGGGTAGACCGTTTGGTTCGCTCTCGAGAGAGTGCAGGTTCGAATCCCAGGTTGTTGCGTGTATCAATGAGACTTTTTCAGATCTCAAGTACATTATACGGACGCTCTAACGGTGAAGGAAAACATCGTGAGGAAACCCGCACATAGTTGTCACCAGACGTATTGACCAGTTCATTCCTCTGGACTAGGCTGACTATGTTGTGAGAATGCCGTATGTGCTTGGGCAACCATACGACATTTAAAAACTAACTGTCCCAGACACTACAGTATTTCAAGAGTGGTTACTTCGTTCGAAGAATACTGTATAAATCATCCATTAACGGATGTAAAGGTCTAAGTTTAACTTTTCTGTTAACTATGTTGGTCATTGTGAATCAAGAGTCATTAATTCTACCTCTGAAGCAATATTACAGAATGAATATTCGTGTTTCATAGAACTGTAACTTATAATATAGTACATGAATATAAATTACAATTCTATAAACGCGAATTAAGTAATCCAATAAAGTTGGCGTTATAATTGGTAAAATGTGCTTGTTTCTGTCGTAAATTACTTATATTAGATTAAAATTGCTTAATAACATGGAATTACTGCGCTAGAAATTGTGTTATTACTTTTTGAACATAGTTTTTTGAGTTGGCATCATTTTAGTATTCATGTCAACGTGTGGGTTTTACTAAATCGTAGAAGGTTATGGCAGTTTATTAATCAACCAGCTTTTTCCGCCCGCGTAAATACGTATAGTATCGGGTATCCCAATGGAATTCTGTATATTTTCGGGATAAAATCAGCCTATAATTTAATTCAGAGCCTAAACTACTACTATACCAAATTTCAATAAAAACCGTTCAGTAGTTTTTGTGTGAAAGAGTAACAAACATCCATCCATCCGTACATCCATCCATCCATTCTCACAAACTTTCATATTTATACTAGTAGTGGAATTGGATGTTGCCCGCGACTTCGTGCGCTGAAAAGGAAATCCCGAGGGTACCGTACATTTTCCGCAATAACAAGTAGCTTATGTCATTCCCCGTGGTTTTTGCTATAACTGTGCCAAATTTTGTCCAAATCGGCCCGGTAGTTTTAAAAAGAAAAACATGCAAACAAACAAAAAAAATATTTCTTTTAATTTAACACTTAAAAATAAATATATAATCTTGATCATAGGAACAAATTTTTAATATGCGAAATAAATTTATTTTAATTTTCATTCTAGTTTAAAATAAAGAGTAAAAGACAATATTCTCCTAGTCCCTATCCACTATGGACATTTTTCATTACCTTGACCTCGTAAAAAACATAAAAACTTTTTAATTAAAAATTAAAGAACCGCAGCATTAAATAAGAAACTGTTACACTTTACTTAATTTCCACAAACAATTTAAGGAGCAATCTCGTCTATAGAGGATAATCTTCGTTGAAAAAAAAATAAAGAAGGGGAGAGGGACAAAGATAAAAGAGATATATAAGTGGCCCCCGGCATCGCCATCAAGTCGTTACAACTGCAGTAAAATATTTCAAACGGTGCCCAATGCCGCGGAAAACGGAAGTTATACAGACCCGTGGACGCGGCCGAAATGGACGAAATTATTTATATTTATTTGACGTCATCAATCATTAAGCATCATCAGCGTTTTATTTACTCAGTAGATACTGACTGCTGAGTGTGGAATATGGAAGTTTAAATACTTCATCATGATAACTTGTTCAACTATGAAAGAGTTTTTACCAGGCATTTATTTTCTTCTAATATACTTTATGAAATAAGAAGGTTTAAGAAGATATTATATCCAAACGTAGTTTTGATAAGGTTGTGAGTAACTTGTAATATTTGTTATTCTTATTGGAATACAATGACTAAAGCAGCCAATTCCAAATAATGTTAATAAATAATATCTAATAATTTTCTGAAATCATTAATACATATAATAAAATTATGACTGGTCGCTGTCTGTACGTGAAAGATATAAAACTAAGTATATAGCTTTATAAACGACAGATTCCAAAACAATGAACGTTAGAAGTCTGTTTGTCAGTACATTTGTTTGCGCTAATCTCAAGTACTGAACGGAATTTGATGACATTTGGTATGGTAGTAATATTAGTTCTGGATCAACTAGAAGTCTTTGGGAACAACACATAGGCTTCTTTTTATCGTGGCAAAATGTACTGGCAACGCAGGGTTTCTTTTTGCACGTACGAAGTCGCGGGAAACAAATATATTATAATTCAAGTCAATATCCAAATGGCCATTACAGAAACATTACACAATCTCGTAGAAAAATAAATCATTTTCTGCGTAACAATACAACATTTACTTGCTAGACAATACTACAATATAAGACTATTGTACGCTTATTGCCACAAACATTGATCGCAATTTCTAAATTGAAATTTATTGAATAGATATGCCAATGTATTGGTTAATTTTATTCCACTCCTGACCGTTCCCATGCGTTAATATGAAGGGTCAGCTCTATGCAAATAATTATTGAATTTCCCCTGTGGCCCCGAGTGAAGCAATAACAGTTTCAAGTATCCAATACATAAAATGTGAATAATTTTATTTTGGAGAGAACATTGTTGATCCCGTCGAATAGTTAGTCTATGAATGTTGTTGGAGCTATTCGCGAAAGCGAAAAAAGGAATCTAGGAAAGTAGATCTATTATTTTTTCCAAGTTTAATAAATTAAAGGTCAATCACAACCTACTGACAAGTGTTAGATAGCTAAACTTGCATGTTTCATCTTTGTCACTCGATAAAAAGTTAGCTATAACAAAACATCCGAGAAATCTATCCAACACTTATAAGAAGATTGGGAAAATTAAATCTTAGGTCGTTACCATTTATTTATTTATTTTGTTTTAGTATATAATAAATATTGGATTACAAACTAAACTGTGTTATGTTTTTGTCACAGGGCGGAATGGCGTATAAATCCATTAACAGGGTCGTTTTAGGAAATATTTATTAGTTGTAATGTTCTATATCAGCGTCTAGCACAAAAAACTTCCGGTGCGAAGGACATTATGGCTTATTAACAGTTTAACTGTTTTATTTTTGGTTAAAAATTATCTGTTAATGGTTGCAGTTCTTGTTTTCTGTTTTGTCATTTCGTAAGTAAGTAAGCAGTATGATCTCTGAAATAGGTAAAATATTGCTGAAAACCATTTCAGCTTTATTTTGTTTACATAATTTAAACATTTTAAATTCATCCATACACGGTTCTACTTATAACTGTTATGTCTGTATATACGTATATCTAGCAATACAAATACTACAAACGTATCTAAAGATCTATATTACAGGAGATATTTACAATGCAATTTCCCAATGTGCATCATATCGAGATCGGCGTGTAACGGAGCGTCGCGTCGTTTCACGGACGAGCGCCGATGGACGGCCTTCCTATATTGTATTTACAATAAAATACAAACATATCTATTACATTCATATCATTGCTAGAGAATTATTCATTGCTTTATTACAGTTTAACAGTAATCACTTTATCAGTAGTCTAAGAGTCGTTTGTACGAAACTACGTCTATTATTATATGCTATTTAATAAAATATATATTATTTTACGCCTCTTTATATCGATGTAGGTGTATCATAATTTTTGTACAACACGACAATTATATTTTGATGACTTTTAGTCATTATTAAATTTAATATTTTATACTCGTATTATGTGTGTAAAAATTGACTTTTTGTTTCAGAATATTTTACAATATCTATCACATTAAAGCCCTACAATTTTTACTAATAATTAATTTATTAAGAAAACTTTACTTAGCAACGAACAATATTCTTCGGAATACTAATTAGCTAAACGCACCCTTCTTATTTCTATTCATGACTATTGACAAGAATTTGTCATAGATGGCGTCACAAGTCTCATCTCATCATTGTAAACTAAAACCATAGGACTTACCGTGTGACGTTATAATTTGATATTAAAAGTGATAAAATACTTTAAATATAATTTTTTTAATTTTTTTCTTCAATCTTTAAATTTCATAATATTGAATATGCCTACAGTAAAACTAAATTGCTATTATTATAGCAATTTGCTATTGCACTCGGCAACCATTATTTTTTTACGAAAATGACAGACGATATTTGAAGAACAACAATTCTCGAAAGATATTGAGATCGTGGCCATCACAGATTAAAGAAAGAGTATATTATAATATATTTTCAACTTTGTGTTGGTCATACTGTAAAGAATTTAAATGTTAACCAGGACTTTTTTAAAACTAAATATAAACAATCATATTTACAAATAAAATCAAGAGTTTATTCAAAAGTTTACTTCATTTTCACATAATCAGAGGGAAACAATTTATAATGCGCATAAAAGATATTCAAAATCCTCAAAGTGAGGATGCAAAGTGTTTATGAAGGGCCTTATTTCTCACACGACTCTCACATAAACTTCTCGCCATAAATTTCATATTCCATCTCGCATTATGCATAGAAATGTTTCTTAGATGTTCGGGCAAAAATTATGCCAAGTAGGCGTTTCCTAAAGTTTATGCTGAGTTGTTTTCATGACTTAGTTATATCGACTCATGAAAATTATATCAAATATCGTTTAGATAATACTATATGTACAATTTTATTCCTCATATATTATGAGAAGGACATAGTTAATAATTCGCGAGAAAAATGTAAATAATAATTTATTACAGTAAAGAAAAACAATATACAGATAATTTTTAAAACTATTACCTTAATTCTACAACTATTATAAATGTGAAAGTTCGTGGCGATGGAAGGATGGTTGGATGGATTAATATTTGTTAAACTTAACGGTTAAGATTACTTACTGATTTAAATGAAATTTGTAGTAGTTTAAGCTCTGAATTAAAACTCAGGCTACTGTTTATATCGAAAAAGTCCCGTGTTTCCGTGGTATACTGTATTTACGCGGGCGTAGCCGTGAGCAAAAGCTAGTTATTACTAATACGCGTCATAATAAAAATAATTTACCACACCAATGTAAGATACAAGTTTAATGTCATAGATACAAGTTTAAAAACTTTTATTTATAATATTTATTAAAAGCAAATATAATAATAATTCTAGCTAGGTTAAGCTGAAATGTTATATTTTAATTAACATATTTAAATGAGTAAATATGATTCGAACATACTTTGACAAGGATATAAATTATTTTGAAAAATGGTTCAATGTCACGCACATGTAAAACGCTATAAACCTAATTGAAAGCTCCTCTAATGGCTCCTAAAATCATATTAAAATTACATTAAATGATGTGAACTTCAGTAATTATATAATTTATATTTTGCTTTCATGCTTGTTAAAAGGCTATTAATTTCAGTTTACTGTTTACATAATTTTAAATGAATTTGTGAATCAAAGGCAAAAAACTTATACCTTGTCATATACACGATATGTTTTTTTTTAAGTAGTTTTTTTTTGTAGTGACTAAAGATAGGAACATACTTACTTTTATTATAACTAAATAAATTTGAAATTATCAACGAATACATTTTATGCCTTGCTTATATTGACTGCGTAAAATAATTGAGGAAGTATCTGAAAAAGCAATATCAACAAAATGTAATAACAAAAAAGGTGGTTTACATGGAATATACGTGAATTATCGGTTGTACATGGAAACTAACAAGAAAATGGCGGTGGGGAAACAATTCACGCCTACGAACACAAGTTACATAACAATACGCGATCCAAATACGCTTTTGGCAATAACCAGGCAACATTGTAACAATTTAATGCGGCATAAACAATACTGTGTACGCTCGGCATATGTAGCCGCGTGTATTTATCGTCTATGGTATTGTGGCCGTTAAGGGGAGGGTGGGGGCCATGAATCCTGATACCGACCATCCCGATGGGAGCCGCGCGACGTACCGATGTGTACTTATGCTAATATATCTGGAGGGCCGTTCGTTTTTGGCTGACAAGTAAAGGGTTCGGTGATTGGACAGGACTCCTGGGTACCGCTGACCAGTACCCGTTAATGGACTTAATCGCCCCAAAGTCCGTCTCGACGATTTATGTTTCATTTTCGATCTCGTTATGCGCGGGATTATACAGAATTTGAAATTCATAATGGTAATGGTGGAGATATGTAAAGTAATTTTAATCCGGTCGATAATTAACATTCGTGTATCTTTATTACTGCTGAGTTCTGTTATCTATGTCAGTTGTTAGTGCAATGTCGTTTACTTTTTCTCTAACTTGTGTACAGTCACTACAAAGAAGGTATCAGTATGTTAAAAGAAAAATATTACTTATGATAAAAATGAAAAGATTGCTAATAAAAACTTAAAGTAAATAACATTGACGTCGTAGTAAATTGCAAAGATAATATAATAAGCCTATGTTAATTGTAAACTATTATCTTAAAAAATAAGAGTTATAAGCTCTAATTTTAAGGTTTTACCGAGAGTAAAACATTGAATAAACTGTCATTTTTTATAAAAAATAATTTATTATTCCTCATTTCAATTTACAAAATTACTATTGATACAATTTAAATAAAATCATCAAAAATAGTAATATATTTTTAATGAAGTTCGATAGTTAAAATTATTCTGATGTTAGGCGCCCCGTTAATACAGGTGCGGCTTTATCAGAATTTAAAACAGGGATTATCAACGCATGGCTAGGCTTGGGGCGTATCGCTCGCTGCACGCCCGGCCCGGGGTGGATTTTACCGGATTCAACCGGTTTCAGCGGGATTCCACCGGATTCCGCCGGATTAATCTCGACGCCCAACCGCCGGCTGCGCTGCGATATCAGATTGTCTAAATTAAGTATTAAATTGCTAATGAACGTTTGTTTATATTGCTTTAGTTAATATGCATTATTGCATATAATGTTCGGATTTACTTTACATATCAGTATTAAAATATTATTAGTGAGCTGATAAAAACAGTACGACAGTGGAACTTTTATCAGTTACGCACCTACATGCATATTTAAATGTTTATATTAATTATTATTATTGATATCACTAAATATTACTCTCGTTTATTACGAGTACATTGTAAAGTTGGGCAGTTAATCCTTATTACTCCTTTATAGATGTTTCTAAAGTTTCATTTATATTGTGTTGTTAAGAATCAACTTTACTCTTAATAATAAATCTTAAAGCAGAAAAAACTGGGAACCTAATTACTTGGAGTGAAAAAGAAATATATTTCGTAATAATAAAAGGCATTATCGTATATTTATATAAAACTTCGTCACAATCTCCCGAATCCGGCCCCCGCTGCTCCGTAGACCCGCTACGCCGTAGTCCCGCTACGGCGTAGCACTAACATATAATCCTTTTCGCTACAAAAGCAATTTCAAACTTCCTTAGGGGCTTCGGATAATCTTTCTTTATATCGAGCTACAAAGGCGACTTTTAGTCGTCCTTTGCTCTTTGCTCTATTGAGATAAACGCGAGTGGGACAAAGACGGAAATATTCTAAAGAAAACGCTTCGCTTCCCAATAAAGAGGGGAGGTAATGTGAATTTAAATTTCGGTTCAAGTGTAATAATTTTGTTTTTTAATTTAATTTGTAATGGCTCCGAAATACTTAGGGTGTAAAATAAATATATCATCTGGAGATTTTGCTTAAGTGCGTGAGTATTTTTTGATTGCACAATTAAACTAATACGATGGTAAAGTATTTATTACCATCGTTTTTTTTTTCATTTTACCCTTAAGCATTACAATCGTAATTGGTTACGTTAAGATTAATAAATATTATATTTTTACTAATTTTTATCTTGATTTATAGATATTTTGACGATCAAAAATATTTTTAATAAAATAATGTTTTGTTATATTAATATATTAAATTATAATATTACAGATCCTCCGGACCCCTCCAAAACGGCTCGACCGATTTTTATGAAATTTTGCAGGTGTATCTCAGGTGTATCTTAATTTTAACTCAATGAGGGTTTAATAGCGATCTTAGTACTTCTTCAAGACTCAGTGGTTGATAAACCTTTTAGTTTGTATTTTTTCACACATCGCCTGTAGGTTGTAGGGGTAATTGTAGGTGTATGTAAGGGTAGTTTGTAGGTATAGGTATAGGTTGAAGGTATTTCTTCCTGTTTATATTTAAAACAAAACAACATATGTCAGGGTCAGCTATAATAAAACAAGACAAGTACAAAAACATTTATTATACTTAAATATTATTCAACTTTCCACAGTACTAACGTGGATATGCGGCTGATATTTATGGGGAGCATATTGTTTAATATTTATACACAACATATGCGTCTTGCAATTTTCATGCGAGACATTTGTTAAAAAAGTAATTGTTTGTATCTATAATTAACATGACATTCCTTCTTTTTAAGACAGTATCCGTGTGGTCATTACTGTACCTATCCTACTCTATATCCCAATGACATTTAAACTTTTAATTATTATCGCAACCAACCTCTAACAACTATCAAGACCGCTACTAAACTTTCAAAGAAATTAGTGAAACTCTCCAAATATCAATTTTATTAATTTCGGGAGTGAGAAAAGCATTACTTTCATAGCTATTTTAATGGATAATTTTCATAAACAAACCCCGGGAGACGCGGGTTGAAGGGGGCCGTACCTCCTCAGGGGGTAAGGAACCCGCTTTAGATAGAAAACAGCTCCGGAGCGGTATAATGGGTTTTCGGAATGGCGTCGTCCGTCTTGCCCCCACTCTCCCCCGGCGAGAAAGGATGAATTCTTATTTCCTCATCTCAGGGCGTCCGGTACAAACCCTCCATGTAGATTGCCTTTTTCTACATTACAATAGCGTGTTTTCAATTTTGTTTTCGCCGTTTCGCTCGTATCTGTAAATAAAATTTAATTTGTTTTGTTACTTTTTTGATAACGAAAATGTGGAGAAAATAATTTTTGTCGTTTACACAGGAAAAAAACGAGACATGATATGAATGAAGACACACTATATTTAATTTCATTTTAATTTTTGAAATATAATGCTTGATATTCTAAATAGGAGAGTCGGTATTATTATTGTATACCATATAAAATATGATATTGCAATATCATATTTTATTTATATAAATATAAATAATTTACATTTAATTATTTATTTATGCCTGTAGAGCAAATGTAAGTAATTAATTACGGCGACTAGGTCAAACATCTTGGCATTTAAAATTATTTCCGATATCTATAATGGTTATTGCTGTAATATATTTGATAAGGAGGCGACTGCATTCATGAAGTGCAATTCGAGCCAAAAATACTTTGAAACTCTGCCAAAACATGCAGTATGAAAACGTTAAATAATTCAACGTATTATGACATACATTTATTTTGTCAAAACAAAAGTTTTTTGGCTTTATTTTTAAAATTTTCGGTAAACATATTAAATTATCAAAAACAATTCATTTAAGAGGATTATGGTACTAAAAAGGTATATTTTTTCAAGTACGAGTGAACAGTTGGTTTATTTTTATATAGGAATCCATAAAAAATAAAACAGTATATTTTACTAAGTTATTATTTATAATTATTATGCATTATACAATATGTTTTAGTTAGTTTTATTGACAATATTTTAAGCAATGTAAATAACACTACCGACGATATTGTCTAATATATATATTTTTACCAGAATATATTAACGCCCTGCACACGTAAGTTTCGGACTGCGTTCCAAACCGCCGAAGGATCCGTACGGTTTGGACTGCCGGCGTTTCAGATAATACGTTAAAATACGTCATAGCGCGTGGTTCAAACTGTGGAAAACGTGCTTAACATGTCAGATTTGACTGTCGGCCCCGAGCATACGTTCAGTTCGAAGCGCGCGTAGGAACGGCACTAGCTAAATACCGCAGTCAGAAATGTACGTGTGGCGGGCGCTATTTATTAGATAAATATTATAATTTAGGTATTTTTTTTCCACGGAAGAACGGGAAATTCGTCATGGATTCCTTATGGCCCATAAGGATGCTTCCGACTCTACTGGGAAGGTGCCCAGCAATCTAAGATCCAAACTTTACTTTCACATCCTGCTGCTATCAAGTTGCAGCACTCTTTGAAACTGTCTAATATCTATTACCTAATTCGTTTTATGTACATAGATATATAAAACAGATAGGAAAAAGCTGATTTTTTTAAATGTAAGTATGTTAATACTACATTTAGAACAAAGCACACAACACACACACACACACACACAACCAAACACAGCATTATTATAACCAAAATTACAAGACCTCGTTTCCTTTATTACGTTCGCATCTTCGTGCGAGGGGAGTGGGGACTATCTAGACGATTATACAACAATCATGGCGATAGTCTTAAGGTCTGAAATGAGAACTCGCCCTTTAGATAAACAAGCAACGTATGTGGGGAACTGCCGACGCTTCCTGAAATCATATTCTTTTATGTTTGTACACAAAAAAACTGATTTTGAGCATGTGGTGGGTGCATTTTAATACTTGAATGTCAAAGCGGTTGCAAAAATTTTAAAATGTTGAAATTATATTTTAAAGTAGGTTAGGAAAAGTCAATAAATAAATACTTAGAAAGAAGAAGTACTAACTAAGAAACAAAAAAAAATACGGAAATCTATTATACGTCCTATACTTTTGTTTGCAGTATGTTGAACCTAAAATATTTCTGATTTTCCCTCTACCGTCGGAAAACTTTATCAGATCATTTTGTTATTTAATGTCTCATAAAATTTCTTCTTGTTTGTTATTATATGACTATTGTCTAACTAACATACTGAATGTATTATATTAACAAAGAAAACATGTGACAACGGAATAATATTAATTAGTTAGAATGATGGACGATGTAGCTGATTATAAACTTGATATTTTTAAACTTTAGCGAGACACTATAATAATTGTTTTCACATTGTAAAATGTAGATAAATTTTTTTTTCGAGCCTTTGTTTCGTATCAAACTCCATGTACCAATGTTAAGCCTTTATTTAGCCTTCTCAATCAAAATATACTACTTTACTCGAACACAATGCAAAGTCCACAATTATGTTAAGGCAGACAACGCACATGCGACATCTCCGGTGTTCCATGAGTGACAGTAATCGATTTCTATCAGACGATCCGTCTGCTCGCTTGCCCCCTATATTTCATTTAAAACAATATCAATAGGTACTACCGAACAAGTTCCCGCTCGACCAGGCATAAGATGAAAATCGCTCGACAGCGCCCTTGAATAGTGGGCTCGCAAACATACTCAAGTGTAAATACGTAGTTCAGCCTCGTCTACAGTCGTTGCGGTTACTTCCTTTGCGTATAAATATTTTGAGACGTCCTAGTGCAAAGGTGAATGTTTAGAGATTGGTCGAGCGGAAACTTTGTCGGTGGTGGTGGTAACATAAGAAATATTCTGCATATTGGCCGGAACATAATCTTAAAAAAAAATAATAACTCGTGCAATGAAAAAAGGAGTTTAGCAAATTCCTGCTAGTCAATGGAATATAATTAAAATTCAAATCACCGTAGACATGGGCACTTCACTGTTGAAACTTCAAACCATAACCATTATTAAAGCCTCCAGTTAAATTAATTATGAAACGGCGATGAAAATTGAAATATGACTGTCGTTATTTTTAATGTCTTTTGTTATTTGTTTTTATATTGTATACATATTTAATCAAGACCTTATTAAAAAAAATCTAAAATAAATTAAAAGTAAAAAACTTTTTTAAAAAACAAGCTTTTATTTGAATGCGCTAAAAATAATAAAATTCTTTTCCTTTACAACTTTTATAATAAGGATACCTTCTAGAGATTTTACTCTACTCAGTAAGGATCTCAAAAAACCCCAACACACTTAAATTTACTACCCATACTACGTGGTGTGAAGCGTCCATAGATATTATATTATATTATTTGATACCTGTATTGTAGGAGTGCATTAAAAATTACTTGTCGGCCATCTTGCGTGATCCGCCATGTTGGATTTTCGAGTTATTCTCAGCAAGCCCCTTCATTTGACACCAGTATTGTAGGAGTGCATTAAAAATTACTTGTCGGCCATCTTGGGTGTTCCGTCAGTTAGATTTTAGAGTTATTCTCAGCAAGCCCTTTGATTTGATACCCATATTGTATGAGTGCACTAAAATGACTTGTTGGTCATTTTGAGTCATCTGTCATGTTTGATTTACAAGTTATTCTCAGCAAGCCCTTTCATTTGATACCCATATTATAAAAGTACACTAAAAATGACTTGTCGGTCATCTTGAGTGTTCTGCCATATTGGATTTAGAATAACGTCACTTTATTTTTTAAGTTATTCTCAGCATGTTCTTTCATTTGATACCGATATTGTAGGTGTTCATTAAAAATAACTTGTTAGCCATCTTGGATGTTCCGCCATGTTGGATTTAAATTGATGTCACATAGCTATCCATACATTGTCATTCAAACTTAACGGGTACACAACATTTCAGTTCAATCGGTTTAATATATCTGCTTCAAAATTGAGTTGCAAAATCTACCCTAACTAATTACATACAAATGTTAAATTAAAGCTTATAAAATAGTATAATTTGAAATAAATCCTTTTATATTCGTCCATGTTCTTAGTTTCTATGCACAAATTTAAAAAAAATGTTAACCTACAGCAAAAAAACGCATCGGTAGTTGTAAACTTACATCTATCATGTAAGTACATACTGCAAAACAGATTTACTAAGTTGTACGCTGTTAATTAATTCTATTGTCAAAATCCTACTAATATTATAAATGTTAGTTTGTTAGGATGAATGGATGGATGGATGGATGGATGGATGGCCTGTACTTTTTCGGGATAAAAAAGCCTACTACGTTTAAATCCAGAGCTTAAACTACTATCGTACAAAATTTCATCGAAATCCGTTCAGCAGTTGACAGTGCGTGAAACAGTAACAAATATCCATCCTGGATGGATGGATATTTGTTACTCTTTCCCTCCATTCATCCTCACAAACTTCCACATTTATAATATTAGTAGGATTATTATGTTTTACTATAGCAAAAATATTATTCTACGCTAAAAATTCAATAACACAGGCAAAAATCGACACAACATTATAAAAAACACACAAAGAACATATTCACAATCTGTACGACTAAAGGTCAGGTCATACCGATGCGATAAGATAGCGATTCAAAATTGAAGTTTAAACGCTACACAAGAAGATAGGACGCGTTTAATTCATGGAGAATAGAGTAAAAGGAGCAACATCTCTCTAGGGCAGAAAACCTAAAAAGTGTCCGACGAAAGTAATTAAATAATAGTTCCGAAACTGGCCGTAATGGCGCTAGAGTCGGAACAGGGTATGATATGAAGTTAGGAATAAGATATGGAGTGAAGTGAGTTGAGTTTTGTTATTTAAAATTTTTGACGACTTTATTAGACTAAAAGTAGTTAATTCAGTAAATCATAAATATTCTACTTACTCGCGTAGTCTAATATATTTTTATAAATATAATTAATCGAAGAAGATCCTAAGATTTAGTTATCCGTTTAAATTTTGCCGCTTTACACCCCGTTGCGTCTGTAGTGTGCTATTTAACGCTTTTTACGGACACTTTTTCATGTATGCATGTACTCCTTATCTCTATTCTCCGTGGTTTAATTGCAAGAGCTTGAGTGTCAAACTAGACCTATATTTTTACCCCCTTACTAATAAACGCTGTAAAAGCTTTGAATAGTTACACAGTGTTTTGTCTTCTTCTATCGAATTAAATATGTCACTTGTGTGATGTGAACAAAACACTGTATAACTATTCAAAGCTTATACAGCGTTTATTAAGTAAGAGAGATAATGTTTAAAATAGTGATTCAAAATTGAACTTTATAAGCGGTGCAGTTGCACAATCGAACTCTTGCAATTAAACCTGTATTCTCTTGTGTAGCGAATACATTTCACAAAACACTGTATAACTATTCAAAGCTTATACAGCGTTTATTAAGTAAGAGAGATAATGTTTAAAATAGTGATTCAAAATTGAACTTTATAAGCGGTGCAGTTGCACAATCGAACTCTTGCAATTAAACCTGTATTCTCTTGTGTAGCGAATACATTTCACAAAACACTGTATAACTATTCAAAGCTTATACAGCGTTTATTAAGTAAGAGAGATAATGTTTAAAATAGTGATTCAAAATTGAACTTTATAAGCGGTGCAGTTGCACAATCGAACTCTTGCAATTAAACCTGTATTCTCTTGTGTAGCGAATACATTTCACAAAACACTGTATAACTATTCAAAGCTTATACAGCGTTTATTAAGTAAGAGAGATAATGTTTAAAATAGTGATTCAAAATTGAACTTTATAAGCGGTGCAGTTGCACAATCGAACTCTTGCAATTAAACCTGTATTCTCTTGTGTAGCGAATACATTTCACAAAACACTGTATAACTATTCAAAGCTTATACAGCGTTTATTAAGTAAGAGAGATAATGTTTAAAATAGTGATTCAAAATTGAACTTTATAAGCGGTGCAGTTGCACAATCGAACTCTTGCAATTAAACCTGTATTCTCTTGTGTAGCGAATACATTTCACAAAACACTGTATAACTATTCAAAGCTTATACAGCGTTTATTAAGTAAGAGAGATAATGTTTAAAATAGTGATTCAAAATTGAACTTTATAAGCGGTGCAGTTGCACAATCGAACTCTTGCAATTAAACCTGTATTCTCTTGTGTAGCGAATACATTTCACAAAACACTGTATAACTATTCAAAGCTTATACAGCGTTTATTAAGTAAGAGAGATAATGTTTAAAATAGTGATTCAAAATTGAACTTTATAAGCGGTGCAGTTGCACAATCGAACTCTTGCAATTAAACCTGTATTCTCTTGTGTAGCGAATACATTTCACAAAACACTGTATAACTATTCAAAGCTTATACAGCGTTTATTAAGTAAGAGAGATAATGTTTAAAATAGTGATTCAAAATTGAACTTTATAAGCGGTGCAGTTGCACAATCGAACTCTTGCAATTAAACCTGTATTCTCTTGTGTAGCGAATACATTTCACAAAACACTGTATAACTATTCAAAGCTTATACAGCGTTTATTAAGTAAGAGAGATAATGTTTAAAATAGTGATTCAAAATTGAACTTTATAAGCGGTGCAGTTGCACAATCGAACTCTTGCAATTAAACCTGTATTCTCTTGTGTAGCGAATACATTTCACAAAACACTGTATAACTATTCAAAGCTTATACAGCGTTTATTAAGTAAGAGAGATAATGTTTAAAATAGTGATTCAAAATTGAACTTTATAAGCGGTGCAGTTGCACAATCGAACTCTTGCAATTAAACCTGTATTCTCTTGTGTAGCGAATACATTTCACAAAACACTGTATAACTATTCAAAGCTTATACAGCGTTTATTAAGTAAGAGAGATAATGTTTAAAATAGTGATTCAAAATTGAACTTTATAAGCGGTGCAGTTGCACAATCGAACTCTTGCAATTAAACCTGTATTCTCTTGTGTAGCGAATACATTTCACAAAACACTGTATAACTATTCAAAGCTTATACAGCGTTTATTAAGTAAGAGAGATAATGTTTAAAATAGTGATTCAAAATTGAACTTTATAAGCGGTGCAGTTGCACAATCGAACTCTTGCAATTAAACCTCTATCTTCTTGTGTAGTGAATACATTTAAAATTTGAATCGCTTTATTAAAAAATGCACCTACTAGTCGCGTATCGTCTCGTCTCGGTATGAACTGACGCTTAAAATCCCGAGCCGTAGTCAACAAAAGCGTCGCCATAATAAACCTCAAATGGTCCGGAACTTTTTCTTAATGGTTTATTTAAAAATCTCACAATTTTCATCCAAAGTTTCCTTTGGTGTAATCATATAAATCTCTTTTATTCTACTCTCGGGACATCTAACAACGGTCTGAATTGCTTTTATTCGATATTTGTCTTGTTCTTTGTGATTTAATGTTTTATTTTGGACATTTGATATTGTTATCTATATCTGGACCGACATTAGTCATACAGATGTAGTCATGTTTAAATCAGTATAGATGATTTACGGTCAGATAACATAATGTTAGTCTAGACCTATTATAAATATTAATAATTCATAAATTGAGTAAAAAATTAATATATTTTAAAAGTTTCATGCAATAATAATGAATTCATACTGTTTTTAAAAAATAGTTTAAAATGTTATTTTTATAATATTATGTATAATATAATTAGACGATACCCGCAAATTTTGCCACAGTAAAAAGTAGCCTGTATCCTTCCCTGTGGTCTACTCTATATTTATGACAAATTTTATCTAAATCGGTCCAGTAGTTTTAGAGCCTATTCAATGAAAAAAAGAAACAAATATTTCCTCTTTATAATTTGTATATGTAAATTAATCGTAAATGCATTATTGAGACTGCATTTTTCCAGTAACTCTACTATAATTAAAAAACGTTCAGCATCTTACGGTTGATTTTATGCTGTCATAAGCGTTTTGGTTAAGCAGATACGAGCTCTGAGCTCCGGCGGGCCCTCAACAATCGCGTTTACGACTTATAAAAGTTAGTCTTTATAGCTTTCCCGTGTATAAACGTGGCGTTTATGGGTTTTTAATTAATTGTTTCCTCGTTAAACGCCATATCAGCTGTGTAAGACCGATCATGGGACCTAGCTGATGCCGTGATAGACTGACAACTCATAAAGCTGACGTTTACGACCAATAATGTTTACAATTCTTAAACAATCTACAACATATATTTAAAGTGATTAGAGTTGTAAAGTTTTTATATATCTCACATGTACTCATTTGCTTTTATGTTTCTAAGATTATTTTGTTGAGAATTCGTAAAATTAAAGAAGTGTGAAATATTTAGATTAACTATAAAGTTAATTAATCAAAATGTTTCACAATTATTACATATACATAGAGTCTACGTAATGAAATCTACGTTAAAATCTTTAAAACCAAAATAAGATTATTTTTAATAACTATTTAAAATAATAACATTATTTCTTTTATTAACCTAAAAGCAAATTACATAAAATAGTTCAAATTAAACATAACACATTCATACGGCACGGGTACTTTTGACCCCCGCACACAAAAGTCGCCATCAATTGTAGATAGAACAAAGTAATAGACACAAATATAAGTGGCTATAAAATGAATGTAGCTGAGTCAGTGCTGGTGTCTGTGGTGCGCATGTGCCGTACATTCCGGTACTTTTATTGATTTCAGTAGCACTAACGGCCCATAAAGCCGACGTGCTGGACTGGATCCTTCGCTCTATGCCCCTTATTAGGTACTTAAATCTACAGAGAAATTTAACTTGTTATCTTTCTAGAAATGTAGCACTCTTTGATAGATCCATAAGTAGAAGTTCCAAATAGATAATTGAGCATCTTGCTACTATTATAAATGTGAAAGGTTATGAGGATGGATGGATGTATGGATGGATGGATGTTTCTTACTCTTTCATGCAAAATATACTGAACGGATTTGGATGAAATTTGGTATGATAGTAGCTTAAAAGCTCTGGATTAAAATAAAAGCTACTTTTTATCCTGAAAAAGTACAGTATTCCCATTGGATACTTTGTTTACGCAGGTGGTGTCGCGGGAAAAAGCTAGTAAAAATATATTTATCAACTGCGACGACCTCTGTAGCTCAGTGGTTGAGTGCATCAGTGCTCAAGCGTTCGGGTCCCGCTAAAGGAACATATTTTTTTTTCTATATTCCAGGGTCATGGATGTGTATTAAATAGGTATGTGAATAATGTATGAAAATCTTAAATATGTGTATATAGTATATAAGTATTAAATTTATTTCCGTTGTCTGATATCCGTAACACAAGTTTGTCGAGAACTTACCACGGAAACAGATTTACGTGGTGTGGAAGCTTCCATATATATTATTATATTATTAAAATTATGAAAATACGATAAGCTAGTTTACTTTTTTCTTAGTCGGCAAGTATTTATGACAAGTTTATTAAGCAATACATTAAGAAGAATCATAAAAGAAACGTTGAAGTGCCAATTAATTGCCAATTAAAATGTTAATGGACCATCGATTCTAATCATAATATTAAAATATCGATAAACAAAAGGAATATTATATTCCTGTTTAAGAATTTGTTCCACGTTTCAAAATAAATTGTGTCGTAAATGCTATCTGCAGCCAATAATCTCCCGACGCACGTATTTTCGGATTAACAAGTTAGGCAGCGGCATTCTCGGGGAGAGCAAATCGTGTGGTCATAACGACCCGACCTGCACTACATTATTTTGTTGGCCAAAGAATTTATGAGGGTTAACTAAGTCTATGGTATAGCAATTATTGTTAAAAGTAAGGAAAACGTGACCGTCATACTGTTTAATATTGCGTATTTCTAAATTACTTTTTGCTAACGACCTTCTTTGCCTAATTTATTTTATATTGTGTTTTAGTTATTGTCCTATTTCAAACGTAAGCCAACGGTTTTTATATAAAAAATACTAGGGTTGAATGCCAAAATTATTGGTCTTTTTTTTGTAATGTGAATTATATTTTTTTGCCTTCATAATATTCGACAGAACTAATTTTTTGGTAAGCGTCTAAGATTTTGTTACCCTGTGTAGCGACATATTAATATTATAGTCGATGTGAGGAAAATAACATTAGTGTTCGCAATACCGACGGGCGACGGCTGGCCTTTATTAAAACTAAATATCCAGCCACGAAGTGTCCACAATCTAATATTCCACTGTTTCGTTCCCGTTAACCTGCGAATTAATAAACAAAGAAGTTTAACCCAGAATATACGAGTATTATTTTACACCAAAAAAATGTATTTTTATTTACAATCCTTTTCATTTCTTACCATTGAAAGAAAATAATAATTATTTCTATTACGTTTAATTAGGTAATTAATATAAAAAATAATAATTTAAAAAAATATTATTTTATACTTTTTAGTTATGAGTACCTAGCTAGCTATTTACCAGGCTGGATTTCCTATCAGCATCAATACTATATCACAATTGCACTGGAATGTGAAAATGGTTGTTACGCAACTTTAAATCGATACAGATCCTAAACGGTCAGTCAAATCGAAAAATGGTGAGAGAACTAAAAATGATTTTTAAATACCTATTCAACGATACCCCACTTGATATAGTTTGTTGACTTTCATTTTTTTCATTTTCACAATATGGCGTCCAGTAGTCGCCATATTGAATTTTCACTAACGTCATGTCTTTAGTGACACTCCCCGGACTAAGAGGAATCGATTGACGTGTGAATCATTAAAATCGGCCCAGGCGTTTGGTCTCTATAGTGCTTCAAAGGAACATACATACATACATACATACATACATACATACATACATACATACATACATACATACATACATACATACATACATAGGCTGATAAACACATCACCACTCCTTTGCGTTGCGCAGTCGGGTAAAAAAGAAGATTTATTCCACTTTTATGTAAGATTATTACAAATACCGATACACAATTAATCAGCTAACACGTAAAACTTAGGTTAAGTCGAGAGTAAGGAATTCAAGTATTAAATTGTTACCTATTTACCTCAATATAAGTAGGTAGTTTAGATTTTTTTCTCAAGACATTACAGTTATTGTAAAAAATTCAAACCGAATGTTTCGTAGCATCTATCGGCGAAATTGTCGGCAAATCGAATATTGTCGGTACAATATCAAGTTTATACAATATGTCGGCAATAGTAGCAGCTCGGCACTGAAGCGATGATTTCGGTACATTTGGCGCGACCGTAACGACGCCCGGAATCGCCTTGATGGACGCTACGAATGAGCTCTCACAACATAAAGAAATCCCCTTAAAAAGGGTAGCTCTGGGGTGGAATAAGAAGTCAGAGGCTCCCAAAGTTTTTCATGTGATTTCTTTTACATTTGTATTCGTATTTATTGCATATTAAAACTGCTGTGAGGTGCTGCTGTGAGCCTGGTGACGCCATATATTGTACAAAAGATATGTTTACACTATATGATTGGAATTCAACATCTGCCAGATGCGATGGCTGTTAGTTCTAGAATCGTGCCAATTTTCGTAATCCGTTATCGACCTGTATAACTATATATACGGTATAAGTGTAGATACCGTAGTGTGTATAATTTTAATATTATCACATGTACAATGTACTCGTAAGTCCGAGCTATTATAGCACTTCAATCTCTGGATTTTATGATACAAGCTATGTTTAGTGCAAGAGCCGCTGTAAACTTTTTTCGAACCTAGCTCTAAGTATAAATTGTTAGATTTAAGTAATTTTACTCCTCTGAAGAATATTTTGGAAAATGAACGATATGATTTTATTTGAATATTAACCCGCTATAAGTACCTTTTACTTTGGTAAGGTAAAAAGTTATTCACCTCTATTTAAACTTTACTCCTAAGCTTAAACCTACATATTACATATGGTTAGAGTAACTCAAAAATTTTAGCTCAAAAAACTTCCATCATCTATAAAATAATGTATGACAATTTAATATAACGAAAAGCGACAGTATAGGTATGTAAATTATTAGCCATAAACTAGAAACTATATTCGAAGTATTCAGGAACATGCAAAGTTTGAGCACCTGTGTAAAACAAGAGTTTGAGACGTCGAGACGGGCTTAGACGCGAGACGCCTTTTCATTACGTTCCTAGATTTTAGGTTGTACAATGTACAAACACTGCAAGTGATAGCAGTAGGTATTTTAATATTATGGAAAATGTTTTGAATAAAGCTATCTTGCAATTTTATTATTCGAGAGTTTGAATCTTGCTAAGAAGTAATTTTAAGCGTAGTTTCTGCATTAATTATTTAAGCAAAGTTGAGTATAGATTACATTTTATACTTTTTATTGTATTCTAAAGAAAATGCTGATTTTTACCCGACAAGGGCAAATCTGATATCCGAAAAGGAAGGATTTGGCAATATATGTATGTATGTATGTTTGTTCCACCGTAGCGTCTAAACTACTGATCCGATTTTAATGAATGGATAGTCAAAAGATTTCTCATAATGTCCCAAGTAACATAGGCTACGTACTTTACGTAGTCGGGTTATAGTTATATTATATATACTTTTAATTATTCGTTTACAAAGTTGAGTTTATATAAGGTTATTCACAATTTGATAAACATTATATATTTTGACCTACTTTACTTTCATTAGCCATAAACCATGTTTATTTATTGTACATTATTCGGTAAACAAAAAGCTTATTCAGGTATTTTCCATAAACAAGATAGTATCTTCTCTGAGATTTACTGCAGCAAAACAAGCAAAAATATCGCCTAGGGTTACAAGTTAGAAGTTGCTTCCGAAGCTGTATTGTGACCCCCATCCCCACATGAGGGGAGTAAACAAAACTTCTGAATAAATAAGGGGCCTTCCCTTCCGAGACGGGAGTTTGTTTGATTTGAACGTTTAATCCTTTACAATAACAGACTCATCTGCGATCGCGAGGAATAATTAGAAATCCCAATTTAATCTTAGAAGTACAAGGGTATTAGATGATAAATAAACCTTTTTGGATCGCAAATGGGTACTATTTGGCTGTTTAAAATGTACAAACTTTGCCTATTCTCACTAGGTTTAACACGGAAATATCTAGATTTAAGACAAATTTAAATTTTTTTTTTTGTGCAAATTTTCCTGTTGGTTTCGAGCTTAAGTCTTCTTGAACTTAAAATAGTAGCAAATTTTTAACGATTTATATCAAAATGATAACGAAAGTTAGATATTTCATATAATCATCTATGTGTACCTAACCCCATCAGTTGGGCATCTGACCCCGGGCGATGAAACTAACGACCGTGGGTATCAACAAACGGGCAATAAGATATGCTCGAAAAACGTGAATACGTCCCCTGGGCGCTGTTCCGAGTAAGCCAGTTCCTTTCGGGTCTCAGCGAAATGCGTTTTTCAACTCGTATGTAACCTTCAAATAAATATCAATATTAGCCCTATTTCGGGATTTTCAACAACATGAAATTCAGTCTTTTGTACAGAACGATAAATAATTAACTGCTAAATGTTTTGTTTTAAATAATAAGACGTTTAATTTATTGATTAGATTGGAAAAAGTCATGTACGTTACATAGTCATCATTACACACGAACTAAATTAAACTGTAGCAGTCGCCGTAATCAAAATCGATTTATAATACATCATCATCTTCTTATCGTAAAATAAAACCTGAATACTGCTAATATATGAATCAGTAATGTAGTTTTTCGTTGTAACTATTTAAGGCAAAAGCTTATTTAAATGAGTAGTTTTGTTACTTTTTGTTTCTGGCAAAAATATTAAATAAGAAAGTAATCCTTAGAAAACATTTTACTCAATAAAGAAACAGTTCAATAACTATCAAGTACGTAAAATACGATCCTATACTTAAATGAACATACGTAACAGAGTAAACTAAACATATCAGCTGTAAGTTAATTTATCGGGCAATTTCGTGTATAGGTTCCATAAATTCTTATTGAAGAGGCTGTTCGCAATGTGTATAATTGCCAACCCGTCCCAGGGTAGCATGTCACGGGGATTCGTATTTCCCGGGACATCTCGTATATATCTACCCCGGGGCAGCTCATATATAGACTGGTATGGCCCGTACATCCCGGTAATTGGAGCGAAACCCGGGATTCCACTTTCTTTATTGCAAACAAACTGGCAGAGTCCGCTACGATACAGCAACTACTTTATTCGTAATTACCAACGTTTCAAGGAATTAAAAACGAGGCTACGTACTATGTAGTATTTTCTGATGAAGCGTGGCTTTATAGTTTTGGTAACTCAAAAGGAAGGCCAAGGAAAAACTATATTAGTCAACTTGTAGAGAATGTGAATGTCGTGTTCCATAGAGAGCTTAAGGTACTAGTGGAGGATAAAGAAAAGTGGCGGAAGCTCCACCGACAAGGGCCCTGCCTTTAAATTAAAGAAGAGAACTCAAAGTAATTTGTTTGTCATAGCTGAATTAAATTTTTGACATTTTTTTTTTGCAATCGAACTGTCTTAACAAATTTAAAACAAAAATGTAAAAAATTAAAACAGAAATAATGAAAAAAAAACAGAAGCTCCGGCAAAAAGTCAAAATATAATAATAAGAGGTCGCCATGTTGAAATTCGTCTATAATAATTCAAATAAATTTTAAGTTAGAATTTTCTAAGGGTAATTTGTCTCTTAGATAGAATAAATTAAGTCAAAACAACGTGTAACGCAATTGTATAATATATGAAACGCACGGTAGAGTGTATTTATAATCTGAGGTATTGTGTGTTGTTGTTATTATTATTAATTTTATCTACTTCTAAGCGTTGTTAAAAGAAAATTCTACTACTTCTGCACACCTTCCACATAAACTTTTAATGTGCCAAATATCTTCTGTTCGCAAAATTCTCGCAAAACTGTAGGTACTTAAAATGTTTGTTTTAATATTCTAATTAAGTTAATAAGGAATGTTTAAGAAAAGACAGTGTGTATATAAACTGACTAGAATATTTATAATAATAATTTGATTTGCGATAGGACTGAACTAATCTAATATCACTACCTAGCGAATAACAAAATTTTTATTTTTACGTAACTACGGCGAAGCCAAATGGAAGGCTAATGATTTTGACAGTCTATGTATATATGTATGCTTGTTCCACCATAGTGCCTAACCACTGATCCGATTTTAATAAATTACGTGTCAAAAGATTCGTAATAATAACCGGGTAGCATAATATTAGTTATTCAATATGTAATTAAAACTAAAACTTTATTATAATACTACATGTTGCCCGCGACTTCGTGCGCACAAAAAGGGATCCCGCGGAAACCGTACATTTTTCCGCAATAAAAAGTAGCCCATGTCCTTCCCCTTGGTCTACTCTATATCTATATCAAATTTCATCAAAACCGGTCCAGTACTTTCGGAGCCTATTCGATGCAAACAAACATACAAAGAACCAAACCTTTCATCTTTATTATATTAATATAGATTAATAATATTTATAATATTTAACTGTTAATTACAAAAATTACCCAGTAAAGTCAATGTTGAAATTGTAAACGAAACAGCCGTCCCGTCGGCACTCGGCAGGCAGTTGGCAGCTGAATAAGTAACGACTATTTCTTCCCTTTCTTTGCTTACAATTTTATTGCCATTGCTTTTACTTTATTCATCTCGCTTGCATTTATATTTGTCCTTTATGCTTTGTTTGGTCCTTTTTTCTCAACCAACACAAAATTTTACTTTAAGAAATATATTTACCCCACAACACAGAGAATACAAAGCTAAAAAGGTGGAATTGGGGATAAACGGTCCCATTAACTAGATACATGTTGCAGTATATAGTTATTTAGTGTAAGCGCTCTCTATAGGCAATGAATACAAATTTATATGCACTAAATGTGCCAAGCAATTAAACTAGTACTGCCGCACTGATGTTCAACTAGGCACGTTCACCACGAATATACTACAGCCATTACACCAAACTAATTAAAGGTACTAAAGCTGTTAGTTATATGTTAAAATTACATCTATACTAATCTATACTAGTATCATTATAAAGAAAAAAAGTTCATTTGTTTGTATCTTTGTTTGTTTGCATTGAAAAGGCTCCGAAAGTACCTACTGGATAAATTTTCATGAAATTTGACACAGATATAGAGTAGACCACGAGGAAGGATATAATTATATGCTAGTTTTTACGGCGGAAATGTACGGTTTCTTTTGCGCGCACGAAGTCGATGGTAACATCTAGTATAATAAAGAGGAAATATTTGTTTGTTTCTTAGTTTGTTTGCATTAAAAAGGCTCCAGATCTATTGGACTGATTTTGATGAAATTTGGCACAGACAAGGATTAGACCACAATAAAGGACATAGGCACAATGTACATGTAGTAAAATAATTATAATTACTTTTAATATCACATAATAAATGCTTTCTCCGAAATATATTACTTCTCCAGAATAAAGAAGGAATAAAAAAAAATTACACAAAATTTTATTAATTTACAGCAACAAAACTAAAATGTTTACTGAAACTTAATTATAGCTATGCAAGTCAAATACACTAAAACGAGTGAATAGAAGTAGCTCTTTTATATTGTCGATATTTACAATGCTTCTTTTTAAATAGCAAACAAATATTTCCCAAATACGTGTACGATTTTCCATATAACCCAATCAACAAAATGTAATAATGTTTGTTCAGCAATAACGATATACGGTCCTATAAATTGGCCTCGTTTTTAATTTGATCTGCCTTTTACTGCAGTTAAAGCACAAATATAATGATAGAATTTTTAACGAGAATTTTAAAAACTTATTTTATAAAGTTACTAAACACATAGGAGATTCGTAGGATTATTTTAAGTATAAATAAATGCTGAGCTAAAAATCTCAAGATAACCAAAGAATCATAGTATTTTTGTCAAATCAAGTCATCAAATCTTGAATGTAATTAATAATAGCTTTCTTAAATTAAAATTGTCTTAATAAACACAATCACGTAAAACTTGCCATGCCAATCGAAATCAAAATTATTTAGTCTTTTTCGACAAGAAGTCGATGGCGGCGAGCGATCGAGACGCAACGGTAAGGGATTTTTACCGCGGCATTCTCATATAGAGTTGTCAAGGGCGGGGTCTCGTGATGAATTGGAAACATTCTAAGCGGCGAGGGGGGATTTTTTGAGGGGGGTTCGGAAAGGGGACGCGGGGAAGGGGGCGAGGGGAGAAGGGGGTTGATGAATGGCCCCCGCTCGAGGGAGCCATGTTCATTATATCGAGGGAACGATGTGTTACTTGCCTACTAATATATTTTGCTTTCGGTGGCTTTACCAAACGAGCGAGGTATGTTATTAGTTCATTATTTTAGGCATTTTTATTTCTTCCGGAGATGAGAAATGACAGCGGTGATTGCTGGTCGAATACTAAAATAGGTTTTCTTTATTGAGATAACATATTTGGCGGCCCATCTGATGTTTTAAAATTGACAGTATAATAGCTTTTATGGCTAAATTTAATATGTTATGTTGTTATTAATTGTGCCTGTTGTTAGGTATTAAAATTAATGTTTAAGTACCTATGAGAAACAACGGATTAATGAGTTTTAACGAGGGGGCTGGGGTTGATTTAACCTTTCTCTTAATGGACTTGTAAGTACCAACTACCAAGGCAATAAGTAGTTATTACTTTTGTTACAGAGATAAACTTTTAACAACAGTTTATTTAAATAGGTTAGGTTGGTGGGTTGGTATTTCGATAATTTTAATACCTTAATACTAAATGACTTATTGATCTCGAAATTAAAATAAACTTTTAAACCCAAAGGACGGTAAAAATAAAACTATAATTAGGGACGTTGCCTAGTGTCTAATATCACATTTTTACAATTATTTTTTTTATATAAATGTGCACATTTCTAAAAGAAAAATTTATTTAGGTTGACATGATTAAATATTATTTAAGCAAATAAAAATGTTGCCCATCTCCTTCTCGCAAAACGATTTGTGACGTCACAATCTATTACCGCCATACTTTGACTAAATGACAAAATATGCATGGCGGCAGTACATTGTGATATTACAGGCCGATATATCGCTCTCTTTCTTAATGTAAATTTAAATTGTTTATAATATCTTAATATTTTTTTTAAGATTTACAAAAATGTGTTTTAGATTTTTTATTATTATGTTGTAGAACATTTAATAGACGAAAAATAATTATTATTCAACATTCCTATTTAAATGGATAAGGCAAACAAAAGATAATATTATTTATTAATGCCTGGTCTACAAAGGGTAATAAGAAGTTATCAGGTATTCTGATGATTACAATATGAACGCTAAACATTTTGTATAAGCTTCTCCGTTATCTGTAGGTATACCCATTAAAACATGCCATTAAGAAAACAACAAAACTGACTGAATGTTGCGTATTCCGTTCGCACGCTTCGCTTAAAATAGAAACAATGGCCCCATTAAAAATCCGCTCGGATATTTCCCAGTGCCCGTACCGAGCATAAATCGGCAGCTTTCCGCCGAACCTATTACCCGAGCGTTTTCTATTCCGAGCCTTGCACCCGTTTTTCTTAGGCGCCCATTACAAGACTCCCCAGTCTCCCCCTGGGGCCGGAGCCCCGAAAGTAGAGGTTAAGTCGACGTATAGGCCGTTATGAAAGTTTATAAGTAGAATGGATGATAATTATGGCCGGGATGAGGCGTGCATTGTAAGCGATATCGCCTGCTTTAGTTTTCGGTGTGAATGCTGATTTGTTCGGATGTGATGATTGCTGAACTTGGATGTTTTTAGGGTTCCGTAGTAACTACAAGGTACAAATAGTTTCTATTTGTCCGTCCGTCCGTCTGTCCTCACTTAATAGCTTAGGTAATTATAAACATAAATAAAACAGAAGACATTTTTTTATGATTATTGATTGCATATAGAATTTAATTTTTGTTCGATTTATAATATCTATACTAAAATAATACGCGAGTAAGACTTCTTCAAATAACCATATATTTTCTAATGTCATTACATTTTCAGTGTTACCGCTATGTCATCTAAACTTTATAAATTAGGTATCTTGTGCCAATGTACAAGGAGACTAGTTATAATATTTATATCTCAACACTCCCACTTAAATATTATAATGCAAACATAGAAAAACTAAAACAACAAACAAAACTATTGGCACAACATAAAAATGAATAAATAAACAAAAACAATTACATAAATGTAAGAACAATACACACAACTAACACTAAACATTATAAACAACAACATTAACAACCATAATCAAGTGTATAATAAATATCGAATAATTCTTTTTAAATAATTTATGTGATCAGGTGTAAGGTTATCTAAAAATTTAATAACTACATTTAAAATTGATGCTTTGTTAGGTTTCGTCGCCTTTAAGAAAAACATCAAAGCTCCCACTACTTCCATATTCTGAAAATTTGAAACCTTTCCATCTTCATCATTACCTTCCAATACAGTATCGTTCTCTTTATGCGATTTCAACTCTTCTTTTATTTTTTCTTTAATTTTTTCCTTTACATTAAATTTATGAATATTTACATTATCTGTTGACGTACTAATAGAAGATATAAATTTTTGGTCATTCTGGTTTGTATAGCTTTGATAACTTTCGTCTCTTTTCTTTCTATTACTATAATAATTTTCATCAATTTTATTTGGAGTATGCAATGTTGGCTCTAAAATTTCTTTCGACATTTCTGATTCTCCCTCAGTAACTATAAACTCTTGAAAAGGAATCTGGGCAATATTACAACAATTAGCGTTCACAACTGTCTTAATATTCAATTCATACAAGTTATTATGTCTTAAATTTCCAACCATGACAATTCTATTTTCTTTCTTTATTAGGGCAACAGTATCTTTTTTAATTATTACATATCCTTTTCTTGTTGCCATGCCTTCTGAGAGTAAATTGCTCGTTAGATCTGGTACGTATAAAACCTTCTCCAATATACTTTCTTTCCATTGTCCATTTATGTATCTTGTAATAACTATACTTCCATAGCCCTTTACAACAAGCTCCTTTTGATTTCCCAATCTTACCTTTTTGTTCGCATTATTTTCTTCATATTTTGTAAAGTCATTAAAAAAATCTCTGCGGTACGTCATATGTGCCGATGCACCACTATCTAGTATCCACATTTCCTCTACGTTATTATATTTCTGTGCATACTTCTTTGTGTTGAATGCAAATTTTTGTGACTCAGCACTTTTCCTATAAAAAGTTTTCTTTGGTACTCTACAATCTCTTGCGAAATGTCCACGTTTGTTGCAATTGTAACAAACAAATCTGTGATGTTCCTTGGATGTACTATATATATTATTTGATATAACTTTATTTACGCAATTTACGGTTTTATTAACTATAGCATTTTCAATACTTTCCTCGTTGATGAAACTTGCTTCTTCATCCAATAACCACGCTGTCAAATTATTAATAGTTTGCCTTTTTGGATCCAATGACATCCATGCCTGCCTTAATGACCGATACTTAGGCGGTAAAGTGCATAATATTTTGGTGATCACAGCCGTATCGCTAATATTCTCTCCAACTTCTTTTAATTCTTTTGCTAGGCTTTCTACTTCCGAGATATGCTGTGCAATATTGTTCGCTGTCTGCATTTTGTATTTATAAAATCTTTCATACCTAAACATTTTACTAAACTCCGATTTCCGTTCATAAATTGACTCCAATTTAGACATCATTTCCTGTGACGTTTCACAATTTTCTATATGTATAATCTGATTTAGGTTCATGGATGAGGTGATTAAAAACATGGCCATACCGTCAGCCTGTGACCACGCCTTATAGTTCATATCTTCAATACACGGCTGAGGCGCAAATATATTTAGACCTTTTGCTTTAAGAGCACACTTAATTTGAAATTTCCATTGCCGAAAGTTTTTACCATTGAATTTATCTACACACATTACTTCCATTGTATTACCTCCTCTGTCTCGTATTACCTCCAGGCTCCAACGTTCTAAGTTTTCTGTTATTATTTTTTTCAATTATACTGCTCTTTACTCTGCTTTTTCCTCAATATCTGGGCCCATAACCTGTTCGATTTATAATATCTATACTAAAATAATACGCGAGTAAGACTTCTTCAAATAACCATATATTTTCTAATGTCATTACATTTTCAGTGTTACCGCTATGTCATCTAAACTTTATAAATTAGGTATCTTGTGCCAATGTACAAGGAGACTAGTTATAATATTTATATCTCAACAATTTTGTCATCATAAAATAAGTAATTAAAATTTTGTATTTAAGGACGGCTCCCCATACATCTGAAGTGGGTATTAATTTTTTTTTCTTCATTTTACTCCATCGTGTGTGATATCGTTGAATAGGTATTTTTAAATAGAAACGAGGTTACATGTTGTATGACTGTTTTATAAGGTAAACCATTTTTGAGAAATAGACCTCCAAAATTTTTTACAAGTTGGCTGGCATTTCTAAACTATAAAGGGTAGAAACTTGTAACTTTCCATGCTGATAGGTCTCAAAACTCTTTAGGAAAATTATTTTTAATATTTTGAAGTATAAAAAACCTATTACGTTTTATTAGTTACGGAACCCTCCTTATGCATGTCCTGACATGCTTTTGGTTAGGTTTTTAGTATAATTTTTTTTAAATTATACTTCTGGTACGAAAGCTCATAAGCTGATAGCTGGCGATGATGATACTCAATCTGCTCTAGTTTTATGTATAATTAAAATATTATATTAGCAATTAAATAGTAGAATAATGGCTATTAATTTTTATTAAAATTGCTATAATAAAGATAATCTAAAATACTTATCTGTGTTTCATACTAATTTATTTTATCATTAAATCGCAGAATATTATGCTAATAAGCTTCTCGTGACTACACAGCCTCATAGACCATATTATTATATGTATATATGAATGAAGCTCTAGAACACCTGTCTTTATATTTTAATAAAAAATATATAAAATATAAGCATTATATACAAGCGCAAGCTGCCTTGTATATCTGATAAAAGTAATTAAGATAATAATAATTAAAAATTAATTCCAAAATCCATTCTTTCAACACATTAAGTTTCATGTAAGCTCATGATTTTTTTATATATTATATTCTACACGAATAGGTAAATAAATATAAAGGAGCATAATCACTTTTAATGTGTCTATTAGGCATTGTGAACATGCATCTTTAATGATTTTAGGAGTCAAATGACTACACTCTACACAAACATTTAATTTTATTACTGAAAATATGCAGCTTAGCACTCAACTTATACCGATACGAATTTTTTCACTGCATCTATGGAACTAAATCCTATTACTTAATTCCTGCATACATTATCTACTTATTGACTTACTCCCTGACTAATAAAATATTTACACAACGCATAAATTATACAACGTTTCTGTGTTTGTCTGATATGTTGGAAAAGTCACTTGACAGACAAATCGGGTAACTTACACAACGTTGCTAACGTTGTGTAAGTTATCCGTTGTGTAAATGTTTTTATTAGTAAGGCGGTAAGGATATCCAATGAGCGTGTAGGTATAAATCAGTGCAGAATTTAAAATTGCCTCAACGGCTCAGACGACAAAGCACGTTACGCCGCGAAGTTGGGAGCACAGCTTCTCTATTTACATGTAAATACTTTGAAAAAGTAATTTGAGCGGAGTCTCGCGCCGCCCTCGAGATTGCGAGAAGCATTAAGCGTCTTCCAGGTGATGCATGATAACTGTTATAGCCAGATATAATTTTCTCAGGCCCGCAGCCTCCCTTAATCCCCGCAAAAAGCCTTCGAAATTATTCCTACAGATATTTACGATTTCGTGAATAAATAAAATTATGAGCGCCCGTACGCGGTACCTTAACTAAGTCGGCTTCGACTTGTTTATTATTATGCCTATATTAAGTTGTTTATCTTTGTAATGGCCGACGAGAGTTATATGGGTCGTGGCGATTTATGCGCTGTATAAGGTTTGCCGGGATTCGGGAACGGTACCACGCTGAGAGCGCCTCTTATTTAGATGTAATTTTTTTTTGTATCAGATCGAAGAAACATTATAAATTAAGGAACAAGATTAAACTCGTAAATTGAGTACGACAAAATTAATATTTTTTTTAGCTTTAAACAAGAATTAAAGACGGATACCATACATTCTTCAGCTAAGTTGAGAAAAGTGGAGTCATGTTTTTAATAATCTAAAGTTTTAACTACAATCCGACTACGTGAATTATATAGCCTATGTTACCCATGGTATTCTTGCGAATTTCTTGACAACTTATTCATTAAAATCGGATCAATATTTTAGACGCTACGATATAACATACATGTACTTCCTAAATCATTATAAGGTTTCCTTTTGGCTTCGTAGAAATGTGTGTCAAATCAGGACCTCCACCATCACAGAAATACATACGAGCCTTTACACATTGCTAAATTATAATTAATAGCTTTTGCATATTACTAATTTATACACTTGCTACATATTGCTAGGATTAAAAGCAGGATTAAAACTTCGGAATGCTTAAGGAAAAAATGTAGCAAAAATTAAACATCCGCCCAAACGATATTGTTCACCGGAACATACATAGATACATGGACTCCAAAATCATTAAGTACCCTTCCTTTTGGCTAGGTGTTTGTAAAAAAAGGACCTTCACCATCACATAAATGGGTTATACATACGAGTATTTACATAATATTGCTAAATTATATTATACCTAATAGCATTTACATATTGCTAGGTTATCCCTACGCACTTCCAGATATTGTTGCAAATATCAAAAGCAGGATTCGAACTTCGAAATGCTTGAGGAAAAAATGTAGCAAAAATTTAACATCCGCTCAAACAATATTGCACAAGACATTGTTCTATTGTTCATAGAGAAAGGGATGGCGACAATGACCGGCCCTCGAACCCTTTTATTGCCTTCGCAAGAAAAACAACCCTTTCATTCAACGTCCATTGTTGAATCCCGTTATTTTTGCGCAATGCTTTATAAGCTTTTTGAAAAGCTCGGACATTGTTCCTTTTTTAAACGCAAACCTTTTTCTTAAAAAAATAAACAGCAATATTTAAAGGTTCTAACTGTTAAGCAGATTTGTCATGGTTTCGTTAAACTACCTAGAGATTTTTTTTTGTTACAATAATAGAAGGTAGGTAGACTAGAGAGAGACAAAAGAATTGTATAAGAAAGTTGCGTATTTTTGGCGACCTGAGAGCTTTAAGGGCGCGTATCGTCGCGCCGGTTTCTACCCGGCATGGCACGGCGGCGGGCCGGTGTCAGTTATGTATAAAACCGGTCATACAGTGTCGACGCGCCGGCACTAGCGCCGGTTTGACTCGAAGTCGGTTTCATACATAATAATTGGCGTTGGGTCGGCGCCGTGCCGGGTAGAAACCGGCGCTTCGACACGCGCCTTTAGGCCGCTGCGCTGCCTCGACTTTAGTGTTGAGCGGCGTGGCGAAAGCAGGCAGTGACAGCAGCGGCAATGCACGCAGGCTAGTGCCATTGAGGACACCATGATACTTCTCCGCTTGGCAGGAGTGAGGTGACTATGGCGTCCGCGCCCCAGCTACGGCAGAGCCAACAGATTTTGCTTGGATGTTGCATCCGACAGCGCGGTAAAAATAAACGTAATCTTACTTATTTATCTTTGTCTGATACATGGGAAAAAAACACTTATTATTAACATTAACACTTATTATATTAACAAAACAAACGGGACCTGCGGCGCGTGTGTCCGCCCTAATGTACTAATTCCCCGAAAAATTTGCCACTTCAGTAAGTAATAAATAACAACCAACTACCTAGTAACTAGCTATTACACGGGGCTATAAATTTATCACGGGAACACTGAAATATTTCAGGATAAAAAGTAGCTTATGTTTAATTCCTGAGCCTACTACCTACCACACCAAATTCAAAATCTGTTTAGTAGTTTTCGTGTGAAATAGCAAAAAACGTCCATCCATCTATCCTTCACATTTATAATTGTTACTATTTGGATAAATTGTTACTTTTCCTCAAATACCTTCTTATTTTACCAATGGATAGTAATGATATTCCCTATGTCTAGAATAACTCAATATGGACCAAACGCTAAACCACTTTAAGCTTTTCCATCTGGTTATAACATTTCATGTTATTCCGTAATATTATTCAGTAGTATAAATCAGTGTCAATCATCTGGCTCCCCATGCGAGACGAGTCGTAAAGTTCAGTACAACGACCTACGGACCCCGCAAGGTCGGGCTAGTAAAATGTTTATGGTCTATAAAAGATCGTCTGAACTGTGTCTCTGTGTCAAGGACCCAACAAATTTCACTTCGAACAATTCACTTTCTACCCTAACTTCTGACGACAGTTAATATGTTTGAAGTTTTTAAATCTTTTAGTTATGACATTAAAGGTCATTTTCTTAACTTGGACCTCGAAATATAAGATTTATCTAACATTCAACATAGGGACCTGGTACCTAAATTGATATTGAAAACCTATAGGGTATTACGATTCGGAAATATTAATTTTAAAGTTAATATTTTATTCAAAAAGGAGATCCAGGAAGGGTCTCAAATCTAAATAAAATAACAGAATGGCAGCAGTTCGGAAAGAAAAGCAATATCGGATACGCAAGTGGCTAATGACAATTTGATGCTGGAGTCGCACTCGTAAAAAATCACTAGAAATGATCCCATTTTGATTAAAAAATCACGCGAACTCACCCTTAAGAGCTCAGACGAAACTGACGAATGATTTAAAAGTTTTAATAACGGAATTCTAGTGAAATGACATTATACTTTCAAATTAGGAGTGAAAATTTAATTTAAAAGAGAGACAAGTCGACGCTCGAGGGGCGAATGGGATTTTCTATCGTAAAAAGTACGAGATCTTCTTTCGCTGAGTTTCTTTTCAGTGTCAAATTTATGCCACTTAAATCTTGCCGAGGAAAATTAGAAGGGGTCTGTATTTATTAAAGGAGATGGTTCGCGCCGTTAGAGGAATTTTAATGGTGAAAGTTTTCCTTATGAATGCAGCGTTCGGTCTCCGCGTTGAGATATCTTTTATTAGATTTTAGGGCTTTTAATTAATGCCGTTATGAGTGCGGGAATGAAATCTTAATCTCTGTATTAGTATTACTTCTGTCGTTGTAGCGCCTATTGAGAACATGAAACGTTTGTTTCATGGCGCTTTACCGCTTTTGTCTTAAACCTCGAAATACCGAGTGAAGTTAGTAAAGTAATAATCTTAGATTAGTAGTAAAAGTTTTCAACTACATATATGTAGAAATTAATTTTATATATAATATCTATGGACGCATTCAACTATATGTAGAAATTAATCAAATATAAATAATGTATATGGACACTTCATACCTCGTCAATTTAGCTCCGTGGTAAGTATCCAAAGAACTTGTGTTACGGAAACCAGAGAACGGGAAGTATACGCAATACTTTATACTCTACATTTTTATAATCAAGATTTTTATTATTTTATAAACATATTTAATATACATACATGACCATTAATATGTTTTGTTTCCTTTTATTTCAAACCCGGCTTATGCACCGACGTGCTAACCACTGAGCCATAAAGGTCGTCAATTGAATATAATAACATCTTCTTAAATTGACTGTCTTATCTAGACACATTATCCGCACAAATATTATAACTATGGAAAAACAGCAGCCATTTTAGGTTTCATATATTCCAATTAAGTTAGAACACTCAGCGCTAAGGGTGTTTACACACGAGACATTGCATTATAATTTGCCAAATGTTTGCGAGTCCACATCCTGCGTGCGTTTCAAAGCATTTTCATGTATTGCTAATTAGAATTCGCTGTCGCCATAACGACCCGTGGTCGCGTTTATAAACTGTAAACTCATTATTTGCCACCTTATGAAATTTTAATTTCATTATAATATTTTTAATACCTGAGCGCATTCGGTGGGTTTAATTACAATTAAATTTTTTGAAACAACCGCAGTGCAATCTCGTAGACGACGTTGCGGTTGCGTTATCTGTAAATTTAAAAAGCTTGTTAAGTTTTTGCCGCAGTAGTTTCGTTAAATATTTTTTACTGTCAAATAAATCCAACTTTTTGCGAATATAGTAAATATTAAGTTAAAATTTTTACCCGACTACGACGTAACTAAAAAAAAGGGATTTTGATAGTCTATGTATGTACTATGTATATTGTATTGTATGTACCAGTAGTTTAGGCGTTACAGTGAAACAAATAAACATACATACATATTAGGTACAATATGTATGTATGTTTATTTGTTTCACTGTAACGCCTAAACTACTGATCCGATTTTTTATAAATTAGTTGTCAATATATTCGTTATATATTATACGTTATATTCGTTCGCTCGGGTAACATATTTAAGCTATGTATCATTTACGTAGTTGGGTTATATATAATACTTCTTGTATATTTACAAATATTATCACGCATTTATTATCTTCGTAATAACTGTAGAGAGAGTGACACTAAGGATATCTTCGAACGCCTAAACTAAGAAGCTTTTGAAATTTCTGTACTTATATTTTACTTAATAATATAAGAAAGAATTATATTTACTTTTATAAATACAAAACTTTTTTGCCAAAATTAATTAACATACTATAATGAGTTATTTTACTTCCCATGTTGAAGTTTTATGGCATTTTTACGGCTTGTTGTGTCGTTCGAGTCAATTTATTCATAACTTCCGCTAATACAACAAATAAAACGTTTTACGACATATCCAATATTTATTTTTTATTATAATTTCAATATTGTAACATTAATCATCAATATTATATTTTTAAGCTTGTTAATTTTTAGTTATTTAAAGCTTGGTGATAAATCATAGAATTTATAGATCTAATCATTGAATTTATTAAAAGAATCACATGTAATTTACTAGACGTTGCCCGCGACTTCGTGCGCGCAAGAGGGAATCCCGCAGGAACCGTACATTTCTTCGCTATAAAACGTAACCTGTGTCCTTTCCCGTGGTCTACTATAGTATCTGTGTGAAATTTTATCAAAATTGGTCCAGTAGTTTTGGAGCCTATTTGATGCAAACAAACAATTAAACTTTTCCTCTTTATTATATTATTAGTATAGACAAGTGTTATGATAATATTATTAGATATATAATGTATAATTATCGTTCCTATTTAAGGATACAATTATAATAGTAAGATTTAAAACCATAGAACCGTACAATTACAATTTATACAATTTTAATGCCCGCTACACACCTACCATAACGATAAAACTTCAGTTTGGTCACAGTAGACGTATACAGTACTACATCTTCATACTAGACCGCCCGAATCTGCGCACGCACACATAATATTATAATATGTACTAAATTATTACTGTGACTTGTAACTAATATATTTTATTCTATGCTGTGTGCCGTACTGTGCAGTTTTATCCATGCGTTCTATAGCGGACATAAAATATACTATATATTCGATAACTTTTATTATTTATAACTACCTTTATGTAAGGTATATTGCCTTTTAATTTAAATATAATCAAGCTTTAAAAAGTACCTAATATTTACCTATTTTATATTATATCATACTCAGGCTGAAGTAGATGAAAAGCTTAAACCCATTTCAGTTAATAATTTTCATGGCTCCGTAGTTTAGATACAGACCCGTATAATATAAGGTCAATTCACATACGGACGGTATAAAATATCCACCATGGTATAGGCTTACCATAACGAATGGAAATGGCCCGATTAGGGCACCTTTTAACGAAGTAAATTCTACTTATCGGGGGACCTGTCGGCGCCCTGACCCGGGGTTAGTCTTATCAGGGAACTCCATAGAGGGACATTACCGTTACCTATGATGAATTTTACTGGTCCATTTTGAAGCGTGGAATTTGGAATAAATACCAAAATTGGGGAGGTGTTTCGTATAAGCAATTAAGGATACTATATTATAGTATCTAAAATGTTAATAGGCACTAGGCTAGTACGTTAGTAATATAGGTAATATATTCTTTGAATAAGCAACCTCCTATACTAATATAAATATTTACATAACTGATTAGTAATTTAATGTTGCTGTCAGAGACTTGGAAAAATTGAAAATGCCAAACGAAAAGTATGATTCTCTTGACCCGGAAAAAATAAAGTTTGTTGCACTTTCCTCGACTAACCTTACCTAAATTGATGGTACTGGTATAGTGATGATAATGAATCATTAATTTTAAAATCATAAAATACGCAGTATAAAGTTACAATATATTTGAATGTGGACAATGAAAACAAGTATAAAATTAAAATAGTTTAGAGAGATCTATAGACAAATATTTTTAACTAGCTTTTGCATTCGACTTCGTCCGCGTGGAGATCGGTTTCCATATAAAGTTTTAACCTCTTTTTCACCCCCTTAGGGGGCAAATTTTCAAAAATCCTTTCTTAGCAGATGCCTACGTCATTACAACTATCTGTAAATTTCAGCAAAATCCGTTCAGTAGTTTCGGCTGTACGTTGTTAGATGAGTCAGTCAGGTTTGCCTTTTATATATTTAGATAATGTATTTGCATTGAATACAATAGTTTAAATTCAATTCCGTATTAATAAATATTTTTTTATCTTTTATTAGCTACCTACTAGATGTTGCGCGTAAAAGGAAATCTCACGAGATCCGTACATTTTTCCGCGATAAAAAGTAGTATATATGTCCTTCACCGTGGTCTAGTATGCCCGGAGCATATTATTGAATAACTACAAACAGCAAACAAACAAATATTTCCTATTTATAATATTAGTACAGATATATTATACATTAATTTTAAAAAGAGAAGACCTGAATTAATTGTTATAAAGGAATTAAAGAAAATATACTGTACAGTATTATTCCGTTGTTTTCAATGATTAATTTATTATTATTTAAGACGTTGCAAACGGTATATGTAATATTAATTTCAACACAGAAGGTTTGCATCGACACCTGCGCTTCGTAGCGTCGAAGCCTTCTTGGCATTGTAGTACAGGCTGTATCTGCTAGATGGACCTACTTGTATCACTTTTCAACAATATTGAATGTGTTCAATAAATTACGTAAAACCTACTTTTTGTAATTTATTTTTTAATCCAGGGTTAAAAAATATTTTGAATTAAAACTGATATAAAGAATAATTACTGGAACTCTGTAGGTATTGATAATAATCTAATGCATTGTGTTTAAGCTCTACCAATATTTTAGAGTAAGTCGCATTTTTCTTGTTATGGCTCGTCTAATATCGGCTCGTATAAACAGTAAATAATCTCAAATAAAACATGATGTATCAAAGCTTTAACTTAATACGTTAATTACAAATTAAAACATAAATAAATAAGGAGACTCTACCTGCTCAATAATAGTAGGCGTGAGACTCGAATGAAATTTGACAATTATTTCCATAGAAGAATAATATTATTTTCAATATTATTACAGTTCTATTCAACAATACTCTTATATTTGTTGAATATTGCTGGGTTTACCTACAGCCTCTTGCACTGCACATAGAGACATACCTTTTAACTACATAATAGACCAACAAGACATCCTGAATGACGCATAAACAAAATAATTACAAATACAATGTAAAAAAACCCGAGAGGTCAAAACTGACTGGTCATATGAGTACGCCGTACGTGAGAGTTGATTAAATTAAACAGTTGAATTTATGAGCTACCAATTTAGCAATGATGTGAAATGCCGTAGGTATAGGGGCGAGTAGCGACGGGCGTTCTGTGTCCGTTAAGTGGAAAAATTGAGTCTCATTGTTTGTTTATGTTGTTGAAGCGAATATAAATTTAATTATGATTATAATGATAAATTATCAGACTTAATGTGCAATATTTTTGGTATAAGGTAAGGGTATATAAATAAGTTTATTTTATAAAGTGACAATAGAATATTACCTATTTGCTTAATTGTCATTTCCGAAATAGTTGTTAAATATTTTTTGAGTAGTATCTAGTTACTAAGTTATTGTCAGGAACTATTATTAGGTAAACCAAAAACAATAATAATGTTATCATTACAACAAATTTTTAGTTATTGTATATACATACTTATGTATGTATATACAATAACTAAGAATTTTAACATAATAAATGACATTCTTATTTTGATGATTAGCGTAAATTTCTGAATTCAGGTAAAGAATCTCAATTACATACATGAATGGGTATTTATGTAGTACTTGGCTTAGAAAAATATATTACAGCGATATCATGAAAAAAGAGTACAAAATGGATAAATAAAATTTATTTAAAATTATTTTTGAAATTTGCCGAAAATCGACTCACTGATGGTTGGTAATTTTTTAGACCTTGGAAACGTCAAGAATTCTATGCATTTGATTCATAAGTATATTTCTAAGAGTATAATATATTATACTCTTAGAAATATTTAAATAACAATTACATTATAGTCATATTTCACGTTTTGCAATTTGTGTACAGACCTAGTGCGCTGATCTGTGAAGTGATTGTTTACATATAGTATGACGTCAGAGCACAAATCATATATCGATTAACATCTATTTTATGCAAATCAACTAACTACATTCCTTACTGATTGTTTCCGAAATTCGTGGAAATATAAATATTAAACAATCAACCCACATCATTGAAATATAAATTGATAAAACACTTAATTTTCATATTTCTGTAACTAACAATGGCATTACATATTCAAATTAAATGATCCATGTTGGGGTGGGTGTCCCGGGTCTCCCCTATTCCACGCACGCGTTCGGAAATACAAGAATTATTAAAACGACATCTTTTTATATACTGGCCATTGTCCTTAGATGAATATTTTATCACAAAATTCAAATAATTCTGTATTCTGAACGAAAATTTCAATTGGAAATTGTTATCTCATTTCAATAAATTCTACATATTTTATCTTTTATAATTTACAGTTTTACTGCAGTAAGTGAATTATTTTATGATCAGTGTGGATGTGTGGATGATTTTATCAAACATTTCAGTCCAATCTATAGGTAGGTAGGTATTTCAACAGTTTTTGAAATTTAACAACAGTCATTGTTGATCAATTTCATGTCTTATGCGGAAGCTTGGAGGATTTTATAAAAAAATGCCGATCTTAAAATATGGCGTAGATAAGTAAGTATTGCATATTGCATACACAAAGTTTTGAATCACTTAAATAGCCCTACCTGGTATAAACAGGTAATCAGAAAGACATTTATCAGCATGATAAATATATTATAGTGGTTTGGAATTTCCGATTGAAGGAAGTTGTATAAAGAAAACTTTTAAGTCTTTAATCTATTTTGTGGTATACCTATACCTATAAGTATTTCGTTTAACCCTTTAAAAGAGATATTTAAACGCAGCTTTTACTATGCTTAACTGCCAGATTACAGTTATTAATAATTATACATCTGATGCGTTGGATTTCTCCTAGGCAACAGTATCAGCCATAATATGTGATAACTTTGACCTTCTAAGGTTTCCTAAAGAGCTTTCTACATTTCGACAATCCTGCAATACAGTAGGTATTTAGAGCAATACCTGTTCAATGAATTGTATTTTCAATCGATTACTTTTAAATCTAGAAGTCTAAGCTACTTCTTAAAGTAAATAAAGCCACTAAGACAACAAAGGGCTATTCTGAGAGATAATGAGCGCAGCCAGCGGGGAGGAAGAAAATGTAGCGATATTTCCGGACCATTGCGCTTTTTGTTCGAGCCCCCACTGTGTCACCGGCACGCGGCTCGGGGGTGGATGGAGTGTTTTATGTACACTCCAAAATAAACATTATATACGGTATTATGGATTTTTGTAAAATGATTTATTGATGATATGTGTGAACAAAGTAGATAATTATATTTTGAAGTAACTATAGAAATTATGTAACCGAATTGTCCCTCTGATATTTTTGTAATACGGGGTTAGGTATAGTTACAGACACTTTTCTTTTAAATATCAGATATAACTGTCTATCTATAGAAATCATTTTAAACTATCCAAATTTTGCGGCAGAATTTCAATTTTCGACATAGAATATTATTATGTTATGTCTATGATAATATTGACTTCCATAAATAAGAATGTCATTAAAGTATAAAACTTAATTAATATTATAGCTAGCAATATCTCGCGAAAAAATACCAACAACCTGCACGCTTAGCATGACCATCATAGAAATGAGTTTTGTCTACACATAAATCCATATTGCCTGTCAGTATGTCCATAGTAACAGACAATATGGTCAGTTATATTATGACAGTTTTCCTTTGTTAATCTGTCATTTTGTCCATACTTCCTTAGATAGCTTAGCCACCATTTCTATGGTTAGTATACGTAAAGTACCTCCCTTCTCCCATACTGCTTATGCTTGTACTCACAAACAAGTTGGTGCAAACACCACCACCACGCAATCAATAATGTCAGCATGATAGTGACTATACCTTACTACACTATCATGCAGGTTTCAAAACTCAAGTGATAAGTTTATGCGTTCGTTCATTTATAAGTCCGCTGCTTCAAATTAAAAGGTGAGCGGCGCGGCGGCGGTGGACAGTGACAGCAACTGCGGCGAGGCGCGCACGCGGGCGCCATAGTCACTGCTTGTCAGAAATATTAATAATAACTCCCCCACACCGATTTCGGTAACAGTGGCCGCTTTCATTGACACCAGACCAAATAATGTTGTAGTGCTCAAGTGTGTGCGTATTATAGTACTCTCTTGCTTTACTCTCGGAATCCAGTGGGACGGATAACCGACACGAGTGGCAAGAGATCAGGTGCAGGTCCAACTTTTTACATGCCCATCCGACGTATGGATCATATGTCTTGTCAGACAATCAGGTGATCAGTATTGTCCTATAGATTGGAAACAACATTTTTTTATTCTTCCAATGCGGGAATCGAACCCACGACTTCCGAGTCGAGAGCCAAGCTCTAACCATTAGACAACGAAGGCTGGTCTAGTGGTTAGAGCTTGGCTCTCAACTCCCCATCCACTTTACAGGAGTGCATTTGTCAGAAATGCACTCCTGTCAAGCGGTTTCTATGGCAACCGCCGCACGCCGCCGCCGCTGCTGTCAGTGCCCGCCCGCGCCGCTCGCCGCGAAATTCGAGACAGAGGCCTAAGAACTACACGAAACAAAGTTCTGGAACTATATTTATCACGGACCGTATCGCTGGCAGTAAAAATGTCAACATTCGCCCGACGCATGATGCTCGCCTGGCTATCGGTTCCCGACGGCCGTTACCGCCTGCAACAAAATATTACAGATTAATGTGAATAAAATATATTATAACCTAACCAAGAGCATGTCAGGCTTAGAAAGGTTCGCATCATAGACCTTATATAATATTATAGAATATCAAAAGTGGTAAATATCAAAAGTGGGGCATCTGCCCCAAAAGTGGGGTAGATGCCCCACTTATGGTGTTGCTTGGGGCAGTCGAGGTTTGACTTGACTGAAATGGAGATGGCGTAATTTTTTCTTGAATAAAGTTTTTCTGTAAAATTTGTCATATCATTATATCTATATCATTATAGCCCATCTTTAGTTTTGAAATCATTGGTTCGCATCATAAAATTGTAATAATTTTAAATTTTAGCGGTGGCTACATGTGAAACTTCACAGTGGGAATGAAAAATATTTTTCATTTTACCCCATCGTGGGGTACGTATCGACGAATAGGTCTTTATAAATATTGGCAACAAATGGACAGACAGACAGGCAGACGGACCAACAGAGCAACAGTATAAGGGTTCCTTGAGTATTACGGAACCCTAAAAAGATGTTGTTGTAAAAATATTTTACTAATGCTACATAATATAATATAATATTATAAATGTGAAAGTTTGTGAGGATGTATAGATGGATGGATGTATGGATGGATGTTTGTTCCTCTTTCACGCAAAAACTACTGAACGGGTTTTGATGAAATTTGTTATGGTAGTAGTTTAGGCTCTGGATTAAAACACAGGCTACTTTTTATCCCGGAAAAGTACAGTATTCCCGCGGGATACTCGATAGTATATTTACGCAGGCGGAGCCGCGGGAAACAGCTAGTAATATTATAATGACAGCCTCCGTGGTCTAGTGGTTAGAGCATTGGCTCTTGACTCGGAGGTCGTGGGTTCGATTCCCGCATTGGAACAACAAAAAATGTTGTTTACAAGTTTGGTTAGGACAATGCAGGCTGATCACCTGATTGTCTGACAAGAAAGATGATCCATGCGTCGGATGGGCATGTAAAAAGTCGGACCTGCGCCCGATCTCTCGTCAGTCGTGTCGGTTATCCGTCCCACTGGATTACGAGAGTAAAGGAAGAGAGAGTGCTCTTGTGTACTGCGCACACACTTGGGCACTATAAAATTACTACTGCGTAACTGGCCTAGTTTCAATAAAACCGGCCACCGTCACCGAGATCGGTGGGGAGTTATTATTATTAATATTATAATATTTAAAAAATATAAAAAATTTAAAGTAACTCCCGAATAGCCAATCAGCGAGCGAGCTGACGATGACGAATCATAGCAGAGAACACTCTCGATCATATCCGCTTACAGAAAAAAAACGCATCTTAATCGGATCTTTTATTTAGGAGCTACGGACAGACACACAGACACTTCTTTTTGCATCGGGAGTTTCTAATTCTAGAGCTCTAATTCTAGTTTTAAAAAGACTAGAATAAGAGAGCTCTGAAGAGAGAAATGCGATTTCATCACGATCTGCAATCGATCAAAGGCTTTTATTATAATATTTCATGAAAATTTCATGAAAATGCAAGAATTACTTCTTTTGCGTTTCAGAAATGGTACCTACTAACCTGGACGCAAAGTACAACAGATGTACAACGATCAGACCTGTCATTACCGTTATCTACTTTTAACCCTTAAGTATAATATGAGATTAAGATTTATTACCCGAAAATAACCCGAAAACCTTCTTCGTGTGAGCAGGCCCTAAAAGTTCCCGTTAGCTTTACCGGCAAGTCACAAAAAGCTTCCACCCAATAGCTGGTAAGCTTTTGTTTGAAACTTTCAACAAAATCAAATATGGGGGCAAACGAGCAAACGGGTCACCTGATGGAAAGCAACTTCCGTCGCCCATGGACACTCGCAGCATCAGAAGAGCTGCAAGTGCGTTGCCGGCCTTTTAAGAGGGAATAGGGTAATAGGGGAGGGTAGGGAAGGGAATAGGGTAGGGGATTGGGCCTCCGGTAAACTCACTCACTCGGCGAAACACAGTGCAAACGCTCTTTCACGCCGGTTTTCTGTGAGCCCGTGGTATTTCTCCGGTCGAGCCGGCCCATTCGTGCCGAAGCATGGCTCTACCACGTATCAAATATTATTACAGACCACACTTTAAGACTAGAAAATAAAATTGATCATATTGTGTCTAATATATTTTGGTTTTATTGTCTATTTATATTTTAAACCAATAAAATCAATAACGTTTATTTTTCTAAACGACATTAAAATGACTCTAAATTACCTAATATATTTAATTTTTAATATATAAGCATAAATAACATGTGTACCTAGTCTAATTTATGTGCCACTTTAAAATGAAACTATTTTATTTTTTCTTGTTTTATATTTTCTTATTTAATATAGATAAAAATGAATCGCTGAATGTGTTGCTAAGCGCAAATCTCGAGAACAGCTGAACCGATTTCGCTAATTCTTTTTTGAGAATATTCCTTGAAGTACGAGTATGGTTCTTATCGAGAGAAAGGTTTAAAAATTGCCTGAAAAAGTCTAAAAACAACGCTTTTCTATACTTCCATATATAAACGATTCGTAATAATACTTAAAAGTTAATTTGAACTTTAATACCATAAAGTTCAAGTGCTAGTGGAGAGGATCCGGGAAAAACAAAGGTGTATGAGTTGGTGTATGACTACATCCACTCCTACTCCTACACCTACTCCTAAGTATAGGAGTAGGTGTAATCATTTATTCATTCCAGTTCATGTTTAAGACAGAACAACGTCTGTCGGGGTCAGCTAGTTGTATAAAAGTCTTATAAAAAGAATACAATTTATTGATAAATGTTACACATAATATTATTTATTTATTAAGTTTCGATTGTATCTTATAAAAGAAGTTACCCAATTCAATTTTAAACAATGAATTGATATGATCTACAGGGACATTAAAATTATAAAACTGCATGAAGTAGGTAACTACTTTAAGGCGGGCGTTAACAAAGTTTATTAATTACAAGGCTGTCTGACCGATATCTCTGATCAAATAATTAAAAACACATCTGTGTATTCCTGCCTTTATACGGTGTACCTTTAAATATTCATTGCTTGTCGAGCCTTGGCAAGCATGGAAACGTTACATGTGATGTGTAGGAAATTAACACAAAAAAAAATATTAAGTTTTTTGCAAGAGGAAAACTTTGAAAATATAATAGCCAGTACTTTTATTAGGCTTATTTTTGTATAAGAAAAATAATATTATGTTGATATTTTCGTCGTATAAAAATATTATGTTGATATCGACGTCAAAAATAATCAGGATAAATACTTTAAATATATCTACCTAATTTTGAAGAATATGTTTTATAAAACATACAAACATAAAGTTGCGCCCTCATTCTAGTTTATAGCTAGTTAGATGTAGCGTTGAGTTACAACGCGCCAGGCCTAGTATTTACTAGTAATGTCCCTATAAATCCTACAAGCACTAATGTACTAGAACAGGAACAATGTAGATACCTAGGTGTAATCAATATCCGAGACATATTTTAGTGCAACACCTTTGTTAGCGAAACTAAATCTGTAACGATCTATCTACTTGATATATCTACAGGGATACTACTGGTCGAATATTATAAATATTTCTTTGTTATTATTACAACTTCGTTATGCAATTAGCTTAAGTTATTGTTTTAAAAATCTTATTAAGGTCCTTAAATACCTATCTATGTATCTTCTGTTTGATTTAAGAGCTTTGCTCTTGACGATGGAGCTTCCGCTATTTCTCCCTATCCTTTGTAAAGACCTTTAGTTCCCTATGAGACATCACATTTTATATCGTTTAACTAGTGTTGTTTTCCCTCTGCCTTCCTTTCCCTTTTTTCGTTCTATTTTTCCTCCACAAATCGTTTTTATGAAATGTCATGTCACATCAGATGCCCGAGCATCTATTATCTTATATTTTCTAGTGTTTCCAATATGATTTTTTTCTCCTATCATATGTAGCACTTCCTCGTTAATATTTTTTCTATCCAACTTATCCGTTTCATCCATCTCCAACAACTCATCTCAAATGCTTTTAATCTTCCCCTATCCCTACTCCTTATCGTCCATGTCTTACTTCCGTATAAAGCTCGAATCCAATAGTATGTTTCATTAGTTGTTTCTTAACTTCGGGTTTAATCATCGATGTTAAAAATTATTTCTTTTGATTAAATTCCGGTACCTAGTAATTTCCGCAGTACATCAGCTGGAGACTTATTATGATTTTTGGTATTTAAATTTACTAACTCTCCCTATTTTGGTTTTTTTAATCATTAGTTGTCCATAGTCACTTTGTCTTTTGACCGATACAAGATATTTTGGCTTAGAAAAATTTTTGTTCATTCCGTATTTAGAAAATATTATTTTCATGTGAATAAATTTGACTGTTATGTCAAAATTAACTTATAAAGCTCCTTAGAACTCCTTCTCCTTAGTTAGGTGTAAGTACTAAAACTCTTTATGTATCCAAAAATACCTAGCATAGACTTTTTAAACTAAACCAGGCGGTAACATTATAATTTATCCGTTTAAAAGACCCCTTGTGTTTACCGTGTAAGTCTTAGTTTACATACAAACTTGATTATCTACGCAACATAAGCAAAACTAAAACCGATATTGAATCATTGAAAGAAAGGCCCACCAGTCAGTCAGACAGGCGCATAAACTTCGAACGCACATAACTTTTCACCTGGCTCTGTTCGCAGTACTAATTGACGTCACAGCGAGCGAATTTTACGAGTACTCGGCGTCGCAGCGAGCGAGTCTGGTTTATGACTGCTCCATCTGATATTCGTAGAGAAATATGGCGGGTATCGAGATTGAACTGTGCACGATTTTTTCTCGGAGACTGCAAGAGAAAGCTGTAGTTTTCGTGTGAGGTAGGTAGGTGAAGGTAGGGCATTGGTAGTTTTATGCTAGTGTGCTTATGGTCTTGAATTTGTTCAGTTTTTACAATTAATATCTAGTTCAATTTCTTGTCATGACAAAATAACGACTATCTCAGTTTTCGTCTATCCTTTAAGTTTAATCTTAGTAAATTAATACTGAAAATAATTGAAAATGGGTATTGGGTAGCCAAAACCCATTTTTATATCCCTTTTATAACATTTGAAAAGAATAATGAATTTAATTTATTTATTTTCTAAACATACCTACTTAATCTCATAATTATGTCGATTAAATAATTATATTATTTTAAGCTTACCACATTTTTTAAAATCCAGTAGGAGGTTTCAAAGAATGTATTATAATCAACACAATACTTTCAAATATACTTCCGTAGAAAAAAGAAGAAGAAGGATTGTTAACGGTTGTACCTAAGTTGCAACTTATGACATTGGGATATATGTATCTTACACTCATTTATGACCGAAAATATAGCGAAATTATGTAAATTTTGAAGAGTAATGTCAAAGAAAATATTCAACGGCAATATTTTAAAATATCGACATTGTAATTATCGTTAAATATGGTGCCTTGCCTTGCAGAAATGTATGGTAATGAAAATGAAGCGACGTTCAGTATGTCGATACTGAACATCGCTTAAGTACAGAACATCACTTTTTGATTAGTATCCAACCTTGATGGCATTGAACTTTCGTTTAGCTACTGACTGACCATGTATCCAATTAAGTTTCCTTGATTCGATAATTTGGACATTATAATGATGCCAATAGAGTCCATTATCGGATGCAATCTGTTTGAGCCGAAAGCACTTATTAAATTAAAAAAGCATTTATGAATTAGGTAGTGGTTTGCACAAATTGCGTGTGGTCTAATTTATTCAGAATGATTACAATTATGTACAGAATGCTTCAAGTTCAGGATAATTCGATACGTAATAAAATTTAAACCATAATAATAAATATTCTACTGCAGGAAAATAATGCACGATTGTGATTGTGAATTGTGAATTAACATGATTGTGAGTAATTGTAGACTGTAAAGTAAGAAGTTGCTCCACGGCTTCTACGAGTTTACAAGAAAATTGCCACAGAAAAGGGACGATAAATAATTATTGCTAAACAAAAAAGTGTCTCGGACAAACACACCATCAGCAATATTTGCACGCGCGAGAACCAATTATCTAGCAATTACAAGTTTTGCTCACCTTGTCCAAGGTACGTGTAAAGAATGTTTTACATTGAATACCTCCCGCCTCTCAAATAAATAATTGATTCTATAAACTTCTACGTTAAAAACTTGTATATTTATGCCAAAGAAAGTTAGCTTGTGTATCGATTTGTAGTGAGACTGGCTACATAGGTAGTTGTATATTTATATTATCCAGTAAAATTTTAGGTCCTGTTTATCATACAAATAATTCTACGTTCAAATCAAACGCTCTAATATTATTATGTTATAGGTACATCGTATAGATATAGGCCTATTCGTCCCACAAGTTTCGTCCTAATAGGACGAAAAGGCGATTTTCAATTTTTATTAGATACTTTTTGCATTCGTCAGTTCGTCCAATGTTCGTCCAATTAATTTTTATGACTTTAAAAGGTTTGTGAGTACAATACATATATACAAATTACTGGTAGTTGTCAAAATAAAAGGAAATAGGTAATTTGTTGATAATAATATTATTTATTTAAAAACATCCATGATGCAATACGTACCTATCTTTAACGACTGCCTAAACCTGACGATTATGTGTTGATTTTGTACCATTTACTTGGTGGCTAGGTTCTATTTTTTACCACTCTTGGATTTTACAGACATCTTAAGCTGCGCAATAAACAATTACGCAGAAGAAATCTCAAAAAACAAGTATGAATCGATAAATATAGGCACTATTTTTTACCACTCTTGGATTTTACAGACATCTTTAGCTACGCAATAAACAATTACGCACAAGAAATCTCAAAAAACAGTGTATGAATCGACAAATGAAACATTTAATTGCAGGTAATAGGGTTGTCCCCTTGTAACTTGTATGAGAAAATTAAAATCGCAAGTCGGCACGGGTTATCGTTTATCAATTGGGATTTTTTTTCTAGGCTATATTGGGTCAATACGAAACTTTTATGCGTGAAAAAATGTTCGAACTTCAAATTTAAGGGACACCCTAATTTAGTGTATTGAGTATGAATAGTTATGCGATTAAAATGGCTACGAAAGATACGTATTCGACTAAAACTGAAAAGATGTGCACAAAGTTTAAAAAAAAGTCAAGTATAAAATGTATTTTATGAATCTCCCTACAAAAAGTGTGTTGCAGAATGATCGAAGGAAGAAGGTCATTTTTTCTGCGCTTAATATGATCATATCAAAGAGACATTAACGTTGTTTGCCCAATAAATTAATACTGAGTCAACTTGAATTGGCCTCGTTATTTTGAACCAACTGATTTAAGTTCTGATTCTTCGAGACTGCTTCGACTTATTTACTGAGTAAGGAGTATATTATGTATCATTAATATATCGAGTAGCTATCCGAGTAGAGCTGAGTAGTATCATTATTATATCGGTACCTATTTATATAGGTACTTACTTTATAATTTCTTGTTAATTTTTCTATTACCTTATACTGGTAGGTACTAGCTGGTACTATCTGGTACTAGCTGTTGCCCTACAGTATCCCTCGGGAACACTGTATTTTTTCGGGATAAAATGTAGCTTATATTTTAATACACAGCCTATACTACTACCATACCAAATTTCATCAAAATCCGTTTAGCAGCTTTTGCGTGGAGTAACAAACATCCATCCATACATCCATACATCCTCACAAACTTTCACATTTATTATATTATAAGTAGTATAAACCAAGTAGGTATGTATTTAGTAAGTATAAGGAAATCCCGAGTGAGTCATAATATAAAACTTTTAGTTATCCTATAGATCACACCTGTAGCACCTGTAGTCTAGATAGAATTTAATCAAGGCGCTAGATAAACTTAATTTATGTAAATATGTGTTTCGAAAAGTAAATTGGGAATTTTATCTACTGCGAACGCAAGTCGAAAACACCAGAAAAGTTACAAGTATAACTCCTCTGTTGCGAGTGTCCATGGGAGGCGGCAATTGCGAGTGTCCATGGGAGGCGGCAATTGCGAGTGTCCATGGGAGGCGGCAATTGCGAGTGTCCATGGGAGGCGGCAATTGCGAGTGTCCATGGGAGGCGGCAATTGCGAGTGTCCATGGGAGGCGGCAATTGCTTACCATCAGGCGACGCGTCTGTTTATTTCCTGAACAACTTTATTAAAAAAAAGCATAAATGTGATCAATGATAGCTAAATCCAACCGAGAATAAATTTTGTATATTAGATGAAATAAGGTTTCAAAATTTGATTTTTAAATGCAAACCCTTTGGCTGTTTTTAAAATGCGCGTTATATGTTTGAAAGCACCTATCGGGGACTCATATATCCATTTGATAACATAGTGTGAAGTTTTCTTCTCGCCAAAGCGTTTTAATTTTGAAAGTGCCCAAAAAGCCTTATTATTGGAACAATTCAATTTTTATTACCTACCAACCTACTCGTTAAAGCTCAACCGATAAATCGACCTATTTGTTATCGAAATTGCGATTTTTACAAAAACAAAAGATAACACTTTAAATTAATATGTAAATGTGATTTCTGATTGATGCGAATGTATTGGAAATGATAAATTTCCCGCAATTTGGCTCTCGGTTACCAGGTATTCGTTTCTATAACGCTGATGTATGTCGACATGTTTGCGAGGGCAGACGCAAATTGAAAATTATTGGTTAAAGCTAACGTTACGAGCGTAATGCACTTAGAATAGAATGACTATGATATAATGTGATTAAATATTGCTTCACGTTTGCATTTGCAAATATGGAATCTAAACTAAGATTTTAAATAGATTTAAGTTAATATTAGAGCAATTAATAAATACTTATTTGTGACAACTAATAAAGTAAACAATTTTTGAACTTGGGAGATGCGATGCGAGCAACCCAGTAGCGGCAGAGTTGTCAGTATTGTCTTATGTTAAAGGTTATACAACAATATATTACTATAAGTTACGTTTTAATAATTATTATAGTCATACATAATAAAGACATTAATAAACTTTAGCCTGGAGAGATTAAAATGTAGATTACTGTTATTGCAGTTTGAATTATTACAGATTTTAAAAGTTGAGACGAAAATCTAAGCTACATGTAGATGAATTTTGTCATTCTCGAGAAAGAATCTTTATTTATATTTAATCAATCTTCAAACGAAGCTACTTTTAAATTTAAATATTCCAATCGTGTCGACATTGTGTTGTCCAAAAATGGAAATAATGAGTTTCATAGGCATTCATGCTACAACTTAAAGTTTGATATTCCACTCGTAAATATTCTACGTGTTTTTAATTTTTATTTTTCTTTAATCAATTTAACAGCAGACGACCACTTTTTTTACAAAACAAAATATTGTAACAATTTAGTTACTGTATCTATCTACTAAGAGCTTGAATATTATTATAATGATTATTATTATGGTTTTCATATTAATGAAAAATAAAAATGAAAATATATTTATAACGGGAGCGGAATATTCATTATTATTGTTGATTTGGTTAAACTCTTTCACAAATCATGGTTTCAGTATAAATTAATTAAAATAAGTTAAGAGATATATGTGGGTATACAGACCCACTTATATCTTAAATATTTTCGCATGTTAGTCTATAAATTTTATACATATATTTCTCGTGTTCTACAAAGATTCAGCTATCTATATAATAAATATAACTTTTGCTTTAATTTCATTTGAATCCTGCACGCGCATTTGCAGATGGCGTATTACAGGATAAGGTATGGTACAAGTGCATAAATGTTCAGAATAACTTTTCATATAAACATTTTTAAAAAATTGGTATTATTAAAAAGTAATAAGGTATGTACAATATTCTAAGAGCATCCAACCAGGAATTATTATGTTACATCACATACTATTGTATATTAACTTCATGATAATTATATCTATAGGGAGTAGCGATGCGTTTGTATTATTTATATTATACGCAAAAGAATGTTATTAACACTCGTCGAGGTGCGCTATTATCATATACACATAATAAATAGAGGTCCTAATTAGCTAAAATATGATTGTCTAGACTAAAAATGAAACTTAATACCATTTTATTTATACATATTTGTATTTATTAACACAGCGTCAGTTCACACTGAGGCGCGTCGTGACGCTCACTTTTTAAGACAGCGATTTAAAATTAAACTTTATTTACTATACAAAGAATTACTACACACGTTTCATTGCAGAAGCGGCGCCGCGCTGCGAAGCGAAGTGCCGCTCACAATATTTTCTTCTCTGCGTGTGCGTGCTATGTCATATCTAAAGGTACGCGCACATTATGCCGGGTCAGAGTGTACCGGGGCGGAGCGCAGCGCAGCACAAAATGCTAACCTAGGCCCTAGCACACTGGTGACGGGCCGGGTCGCAGTGCATTGACAGATTTTGAGTACAGTGTGCCAGAATTTGTGTGCAACTTACGTTATGGATAGCTCTGACGAAGAACTTTCTTTTTTTTGACTGATGTTAGAAGAATAAGATAATGAACAGCATAGACAAAAAAAAAAAGAAAATGTGAAATATAGATACATCCAATTTGTTCCAACAGAAATGTATTCGGCCAATACCTTTTTGTTTTGGGGATATTTTCAAATGACTCCTGATCGATATTTTCAATAACTCGAAATAATAAAGAAGGATCTGCATAAAACAAATCCGCTTCCTATAGCACACGGGGCGCAGCGGGGCGGGGTGGGCTGCATCGCATGGACGCAAATCCGCTGCGGCTCGACACAGTGTACGATACTTCATACAAATTGCATGAAAGCGATTTGAGTGGAATTTTTTTGCGCTCCGCCCCGGCACGCTGCGGTCCGGCATGATGTGGGGCGCAGCGGGGCGGGGTGGGCTGCATCGCATGGACGCAAATCCGCTGCGGCTCGACACAGTGTACGATACTTCATACAAATTGCATGAAAGCGATTTGAGTTGAAATTTTTTGCGCTCCGCCCCGGCACGCTGCGGTCCGGCATGATGTGCGCGTACCTTAAGGGAGCATATCTACGCTCCGGCGCTGGACCGGTGCCAGTTATGTATGAAGCACCAAGGGCGCCGCGTACGAGTATACACGCGCCTGCGCTAACAACGGTTTGACTCAAAGCCGGTTTCATACATAACTGGCACCGGACCGCGTACGGCGTAGCAAAAGGAGCGTCGACACGGGCCCTAAGTGTGAGCCGACCCTTAGAACATATATACAAAATGATATGTTATTTGGTGTCGTAATTTTCTACAAAACTTAAATCAGTAAGATTTTAATTACCTAAACCTTAAATTTACTTATATGAAAAATAATTAAGCTCTAGTATGCAATTAGAGCCCTTATTTATGGTTATTCGTAGACATTTCAAAATTAATCAAAATGAATAATTATTTTTAGTTGGAAAATATTATATATAATATCTCTAAGTACACATATGTTAAGATATGACAAAGTTTTAGCGTAGAGGTCTAAGAGTAGCGAAGAGTGCATAAATATTTTGTTTCCACTCAACAGAAACCAGTATTTATAAAAACGCTTTCGCGTATATTTTGGACTCGCAACAAATGCATAAGTTCGCACGTCGTGAACATTTAAAGAGATCAGATCAAAGTGCCACGTCGACACAGAGTAAGAAATGAAGATTGAAATGTGGCCCAAGTGCTAAAAGCCTTTGTGCTTAGTAAAATCTTCATTCTCATACCCAAATGTATACTGCAATACATAATATTATTATGTTTAATCTTCTTTATAAGAGAATGCTCTGGAAAGAAAACAAATGTATAACTAGATAACTCATTATTTGTACATGTATGTTACCCTATGAATAAATTATTGATTTCATGTACCCGCAACTATATTTCAGAGACATTTCAATATTGTTTGTATTATTACGCGACTACGGCGAAGCAAAGAAGAAGGGTAATAATGATTTTGACAGTATGTATGTCTGTATATTTTATTTCACCGTAGTGCCTAAACTACTGATCCTATTTTATTAAATTAGGTGTCAATAGATTCGTAATAATAGCGCGGTAACATAGGCTATAATAAATTACATAGTCGGGTTAATTTTTTTTTAAAGATTATTATTATTATTTTATTATTTTTTTATGAAATATAGGGGCAAACGAGCAAACGGGTCACCTGATGGAAAGCAACTTCCGTCGCCCATGGACACTCGCAGCATCAGAAGAGCTGCAAGTGCGTTGCCGGCCTTTTAAGAGGGAATAGGGTAATAGGGGAGGGTAGGGAAGGGAATAGGGTAGGGGATTGGGCCTCCGGTAAACTCACTCACTCGGCGAAACACAGCGCAAACGCTGTTTCACGCCGGTTTTCTGTGAGCCCGTGGTATTTCTCTGGTCGAGCCGACCCATTCGTGCCGAAGCATGGCTCTACCACGTATATGATTATAGTTATTTTGCATTATATAAGTATTTTAATAAAGCAGGTAAGGCCGAAAATAGAAGATTATCACTGCTAACAATCTAGACATAGTAAATCCCGACTCCTTTGTACTCGCCTGCGTGGGCTACGTACTTCATACCTAACAAACCCTTTGTCCAGCCCTACTAATGGACTCCCTGTCCGCCATATTTATAACCGTGAGTAATGTAACTTATGTACATTATTCCATAGTAAATCTCCCCGTAGAGTTTACTATTTAAATATATTCATCCGTTTATCCCGACGTCCCGTAGAGCACCTTAGCTCACATAAACAATATTCGCAATGAGATATGCGTAAGTAAACTTACGGTAAGTTTGGAAAGAGTTTCTGAAAATAAGGAATAGAATCTGGGACTTAAACAAAGCAGAATATCGAATCGATAACGAAGTTCGAGAAAAAATAAAAATAATAATGAAAAATTACGCAGTACCTACGTGATTAAGCCAAGTCAATCGAATACATATAGGTACCTACATTTATTCTTTTCCAATTTCGTTATCGAATTTATAATAATAATAGCTCCCCACACCAATTTCGGTGACGGTGGCAGGTTTCATTGAATCAGGTGATTAACCAGCATTGCCCTAACCAAACTCGGAAACAACATTTTTGGTTGTTCCAATCAAACCCACGACCTCCGAGTCGAGAGCCAAGCTCTTAACCACTAGACCACGCAATGCATTGAATTTATAATGTATAGATATAATGATAGCAATAATATCTGTGGACGCTTCGGACCACGTCAATCTGGCTCCATGGTAAGTATCCGAAGAACTTGTGTTACAGCGGGAAGTATATTTAATACTTTTATACCATATGTACATATTTAAAATCTTTAATATATTATAAACATATTTAATACACATTCATTACTTAGGAACATTGAAAATATTTTGTTCCCTCGGCGGGATTCGAACTCACGACTTCCGGCTTGAGCGTCACTGTGCCACAGAAGCCGCCAAATATATTATAGGCACTTTGTCCAAGCCTTCAGATAATTTCAGTCAGTAGATAGGACTGTTAATTGACATTTGGAGAAATAGTAAGACCCGTGATATGTAGTACTTATTTAATGGGGGTACCCCATAAAAGTTGTACTTCAAACTAGACTATTTTCGACTTATTTTTCAATTTCATTCCTAAGAAAATAATAAATTCATAATAATTATTTGACTGATTTGTGATCTTTATAATAAATGGTCGAAAAATGTGTACCATACGATTATAACTGTGTATAATTATTAATTTGTGACTTTAAATTAATCAAAATCGTGGTGTCCAGTCGTAAAATGTACAAAGAGACAAGCTGATGGAATTCTCGATCGTAAAAATGTTATAAAATAGACGTTTTAGTAGCTGTTGTTAATGTATCATAAAATTAATTTATAATTAGACAGGCTAGTTAACAGTTGTGACATTTTAGTTGTAAATAAGTAACGGTCGTTTTCTGTCCATAAATGGCTAGTACTTACAACTAACAACACCTGAAGTGCCGTTGCATACGTTCCGGTTGCCGGATAGCCGATGCCGGGTAGCCGGTGCCAGGTAGCCGGTCGGGAAATATATGGCCGTGTACACCGGTACGTGTGGAAGCTATCGTACATGTCCATACACTTCGCGACCGGCTACCCGGCAACCGGAACGTGTGCAACGACACTAATAGTTGAGGACAATATGTGACCTACAGGCGGCAGGTTAAATTCTAGTAATAAATAACCCTCAAAATAAAGTAAGCGGAGACAACACTCGGAAAAGCTATTCGTCACTTATTAGGCGAATATAAAACAGGCCAATAAAGACCTAAAGAATACCAAAAGAGGGAAAAAGCGATTTCAGATTAAAAAATCCAAGTTATATTCTTCTGGACAGTACGTAACCCGAGTAAGAAAAATAATCCGGTCGTTTCGTAACCCAAGTATCTAACTCTATATTTTTTCAGATTTTTTTTAAATTTATAAATTAGTAAATAATGATTTTAAATTAGTATCTAGTGCAGGCATGACCAACCTGCGGCCCGGAGCGATTGGCTGATGATGATGATGATTGTTTCTCTCGAAATAAATAATCATCCAATATTTTAATAGTTGCCAATTAACGGTATTCAGAAGTTTGCTAACGCTATTTTATTAACTATTTTTCGTTGTTTTTGTCATATTATTCATGTTGACTCAGCGGGGTTCTGTATGTGACCTCGGGAACCACAGCTGGGGGCTCACAACTAAAACCCAACCAACCTGCTTTTTACGTTTTTCACACACGATTTTAAGGCAATATCTAATATCTAATATCAATTTTAATAAGAATATTACTCATTCTAATCAATCATGATTAGAATAAGAATATTACTCATTCTAATCAATAATGATTAGAATTTTTAAAACAAAGTTGGTTTATGACTTGTCAAACATAACCTACTAAATGGATCATCAGCAAAAATTTCATTTCTTACCATTTACCAGCGATAATGTTGTTGATACATCTTCAAGAAAACATTTTTCATACATCATCAAGAAAAGATGTTGATACATCTTTACTTTTATCGCTGGTAAATGGTAACAAATGAAATTTTTGCAGACGATCCATAGACGATCCATAGTAGGTCAAGTTTGACAAGTTATAAACCAACTGTTATAAAAATTCGAAATCATTGAGCATTATTTCAGAATTTCGAACAAAAGCACTTAATTTTAGTTTTTCATTATTCTGAGTACTTATTTCAATTACACAACTTGACGTACGAAGCCAATAATTCAGGTACTCAATTTAAGAAACTCTCCGATACGCAGAACCCATAAATTTGTGATGTCCCACAAGGACTTAAAACGGGGTCACAGTCGTTTTGAAATAATAAACATGGTGTATGGTGCAACTGGTTCCCCGTATGAAGAATGGCCGCCATCTCGTACGAAGTGAAAATATTTAAGTAATTCGTATATATTATCTTGCTACTTGATTTATTGTGCAAGTAACCTTAAAGGAACACATAAAACAATCGCGCCCTGTTATTTATAGTTACTGGACTCTTTTTAAAGATGTGAGTAATACGAGTCTTGACTGCGTCGCATTAACCAATAACCATGTGATAATATGGTAGAGGCACAAGGAAATGTAGGAGAGTAGAGGCACATGGTTACGCCACATGGAAATAATATATATAAACTAACGTAAAGAATCGTCAATCAACGACATGTAAGACGTATGCGGCGGTCGCGTGACGTGGGATTTCTCAAGCCAGGACTTTCGTTTTCGGGGCTGGCCGCTGGTCGTCTCGAGTTTTGACATAATTGACACTATAATTTCATAATATTTATTATAAGTTTCCCGCGACTCCGCCAACGTAAATATACTATCGAGTATCCAGCGGGAACACTGTACTTTTCCGGGATAAAAAGTAGCCTATGTTTTAATCCAGTGTCTAAACTACTACCATACCAAATTTCATCAAAATCCGTTCTGTAGTTTTTGCATCAAAGAGGAACAAAGATCCATTCATACATCCATCCATACATAAATCCTCACAAACTTTCACATTTATAGTATTAGTAGAACTTGTCTGACGCTACGTTCGTAATTATTTAAGCTTAAGATCGTGTCAGACAAATTTTTCTATAACATTATTAATTTCGGGCGTTAGTTACCATCCCTTAACCATTTTATCACATATCTACCATTTAAATTATTATAAAACAAGATGATTTAATGAATGATTTAATCATTTACTTGTAGGCATATAGATACCTACTACACTAGATACTATCTAACAAGTTGCCGGTCGACCAGACATAAGATCAAATATACAGCATAGCATAAATACGGACGGAAACCACGTCTGCAGTCGATCGGTAAATTTCTTTGTGTTCGAATATTTTGAGGCGACCTTGTGTAAAAGAGTTTCGGCTCTACCACCTGCCAGCTGGTAGGGCCGAAACTTTTTCGATATTGTACCCACCTACTATAACCATCCTAAGCAAAGGTACTATAATGTTATGCAGTTTGCAGTTTGCACAAACCCTAGCTTGTTTTGTCATTAGGTTGACTTTAACAAGCTAAAATTGGTACATAGAGTACTAATTGTAGCAATTTAGTACAGGCTCATGATTACATTCCTTTAACAAAATCCGTACTTTTTACTCTAACTTCTCACATCTAATTACTGGCTTTAAGCCTTACATGGACATCGATCCTTGTCGGCATCTAAATGATTTGTAAATAAATTAAAAGATTTCACATTCATTGCCTTACCGAGTAAAGAAGTCCATTGTACATAGACAAATAATTTATACCTAGTCTTTCGATGGCATTTTCTTTGTGATGCCGTCGATTGGACTTTTCATAAAAACAGGTTGATTTAAGTTGTAATTTACAACTTAAATCAGTAAAAACGACCACTGTCTTTTACAACTTGTAAAAGACAGTGGTCGTTTTTACCTGCATCTTAAAAATGTCACGACCATACAAATTACTATTAGATTGTACAATTTTCATCCACATTTTATTTTCCATAATTATTTTAATTCAGTTCCATGGTGTAGTAGACAAAATGAGTAATCATATTTAAAATGAATATTGCGTATTCAATGAAATGAGTTAAAATATCACAGTATTTACACCTCCCCCAGGTAGGTATATGATTTACGCCGTTGTAATTCAGATGCACACGCTTACATCTAACCTAATTTTACTTTTGATCGCCATCAGTTCCATAACCAAAATCCCAATGGCCTTTGTAATTAATCGACAAAGAAAATAAAGGAAACTTTTTAAATAATCAAACGGGACTTTACCTTTGTGAAATTGGATAGGTGAGTGAGTAGATAAAGATCTGAATAAAAAATCATAATATTATGTATTTAAATTAAAGGTGCTTGAAACAGGCATACGAAGTCCATAATATTATGTTGGCATATCTACATATAATTTAAAGCATTTACTATATAAATAAAAGAAAGTCGTGTTAGTAACACTATTATATATTATAACTCAAAGACGGATGAACCGATTTGGCTGAAAATTGGTAGGGAGGTAGCTTAGAACTAGGAGACGGATAGGATATTATCCCGTTCCCGAGGAACGTGACATAAAACTTGGTATTATGTATATAAAAATTGATTGTAATTCCAATGTCTCGCTAAAACTCGAAAACGGCTAGGACGATTTGGCTAATTTTGTTCTTGAAATAGTTATGGAAGTTCAGGAAAGGTTTAAACGGTAAGAAAACGGTATTGGAAAAGGTGTAGGTTGTAGGAGTAGGTGTAGGTGTACGACTAGGACGTAGGTTGCATTATTTATTAATTCCAGTTCATAGAGTTCATCAAGACAGAACAACGTCTTTTATTTGGATAGGGGAGACCGAGGGGTTTTGACACAAAGGTGATTTGAAACAGTGCCGATTTCATGGAACTTAAAACTGTTAGCGAGTTCGCAAAGTTGTATTTCAACCACTCCCCTCCACCCGCTGACTTGTCAATACACGTCGGTGGCATTAGTCGCGCGGTTATGAAGTTCTGCGTGCCATGTGACAAAAATCGTGAAAAGTAAGTTATTTACGTTTTTTTACCATGCCTATATTTTGATAAGGGTATTGTATTTTAGTTTGATTTATATTGGTTTCGAAAGTTCATTAACTAGAGATTTATTGTATATATTTGGTACAATTGATTTCTGTGTATTTGATTCTTGATTGCAGGTTAAATTAATATTAAGAGGTTTTTCTTTACTGAGGAGATTTGAAACAGGTTGTTTCAAATCTCCTCGTTTTCAATATTGTATCAGAATATTTACGCATTAAGAAGCACTAACGTTGTGTCAATTAAATAAATGCTTTTTCATTTCTTTATTTTGTTTCAGCATGCCTTCTGATCATAAAATAAACACTGTCAGAGGTATGGCAAGTCGCAAAATATATGATTTTGCAACAGAAGATATAGTATCAAGTAACTTTGCCACATTTTTGCCAGATTGACGTATTTTTGTTTTCTATTGACATTTTTGATATTTGTGAGATTATTACAGTATTGTTACATAAATATTTGAAAAAATAATTATCAAAACTGATTGTAATTCTAAAGGAACGACTGAAAGTTAATTATTTATTGAAAATCAATATTTTATTTTAAAGATTTTCAATTAATGTAAAACATTTTGTTTATCTGACTGTTATTTTAATTAATATTACGAATAATGACGTTATGGTACTTTTAACTACTTTAGGAGTTGATCATATTGTGTATCAGAACTGTAGTTATATATTTATGCGATATATCAGTACAAAATGTGAATATATACGTAAAAGAACAAAGTATGTGCTTGAAAAGATAAATTTTAATACTTGATTTTATATTATATCACAACTTCTATTTTAGAGCCCTTAATATTTCACAGAAATCATATGTTTTAACTCTCCTCGACCCCTGTTTCATCTTACCTCGGTATGAGGGGAATTGAAACAAGATGACTTGTTGCGGTTAAGTCGATTTTTTACCACAATATTTAACACTTACAATTTATTTATGTTAGTCATTTGCAAGTGTAAAGAATGACCTAACGTTTGGTACTAATATCATACCAGTTCTAGCAATAGTGTTTGGTATATGAGATAAAAGGTAAAAATTGTGTCAACACCCCTCGGTCTCCCCTACCTACGTTAATTCCAATTTTAAATTATTATTAAGTTTAATGATAGTTACGGAGAAATAGGAACTCAACTAATACAAATGCATCATGTAAATATTAGACCTAAATTAACGTAACTGTTATTATGCTATTTTTAACAGTAACGACATAGCGTTTATTTAAAAAGCCTTAACTCAGGGCTGGCTCTTAAATAACACCAGGCGCATGCAGTAGGTACCAGCCTCTGTCAACGCGCCAACTTCTCTTTTAAACTTTTTAAACGTCCAATACCGCTTTATTCAGTAGAGCCTTAAATAACATTTTGTTATTTATGAAGTAAAATAAAATTTTACGCGCTAAATAATATTTGCGTTTTCTGACTGAATTCGCCCCGTTTATGCCGTCTAGAAAATGATTTACACAAAAGTTATATTTCAGAGAGAACTATATAATATAATAAACACTACAAGATTTTATTAAAAAATAGAATTGCATTTTTTTGTTAAGCTCAACTTAATAGATAGCCCAGAATAATTTCCAGCTTAGCAGAAAGGTGACACCAGTGTTTGTTCTATAACTTATAAAAATTCATACCGTATTTTAAATTCAGAATTAAATAACCATTGGTCAATCCCACATAAAACAGGTAGGCTTCGAGTTAGCACGAAACAAAAAGAACATCGACGCTTTAGGCGTACCAAAAAGGTTAAAATGCCTGGTGTGATGATAAACTGGTTTCCCATTTAAATATATGCACTGCAATTTGTCATTTACCATCTCAGTCCTTTACACGAACAAACATTAAGTTAGAGCGGGACAAATAACAAATTTATGTGTCATATCCAAAAAAGAAAATGTCACAGTTTTCTGTGTACAAAAAGTTGAATTCGATGAATTTTTAATTTTGATGATCGGTACAAAAAGGTTTGATTTATTAAGTGCTCTTTAATCTATTTTCTATAAACAAATATTTATAAATTTTGTTTCGACGACCTCTTTGGCTCAGTGGTTCAGCGAAACCACAGAGCCACATAGGTCGTCAAATATAATATCCATAGATATTATATTATTATTATTATGTACATATATCATTATAATAAATTAAGATTTGTTTTGAATTTTAAAATTTCAAAAATTATTAGTTTGTTTTTCAGATATTTAAAGTACTATATTTTATGTATGAGTATATGTGAGGCAGCAGATTTGTCATTTACTGTACTTAAATAATAGTTAATTTTAAAGGTTCCATAGTACAGTAACCCTTGTAGTTTTGATCTGTCTAGAATTAAATGTATGAAAATTTGTGTAGTATAGATTTTTCTTTTGACCTTCAATATTAATAACAACTAGCCGGTGCCCGCAACCCGTTACAAACAGACACCTATTTTTTTTATTTGAATAGATTTTAGGAGTGGATCACATTTTTAGGGATCCGTAATACTTAAGGAACCCTTATAGTTTCGCTCTGTCCGTCTGTCTGTCTGTGTGTCTGTCTGTCCGCGCCTCTAGCTCCTGTAATTATGAATATAAATTGATGAAATTTGGTGCAGTTATAGATTGTGTTTAGATCACGGTTTCGGGATTATAAAATAATAATAATTTTAAATTTTAGGGGTGGCTCTCCATACATGTGAAGTGGGGATGAAAAATATTTTTTCACTCTACCCCATCGTGTGGGGTATCGTAGAATAGGTTTTTTAAAATAAAGGCAAGGTTTCATACGTTACTTTTTTATAAAGTTGACCATTTTCGAGTAATCGGCCTCCAAAGTAGTTTGTAAGTTGGTCCCCCCCCCTAGCATTTTTAAACTATAGGAGATAGAAACTTGCAAATTTCCATGATGAAAGATCATGCTAATAACTCTTTAGGAAAACTATTGTGAACCAAATCGGACAGTAACTTTTGGAGTAATTTAAAAAAAGCATATTACGCGTTTATAGTTACGGAACCCTCCTTAGACATGTCCTGACATGCTCTTGGTTAGGTTATTTAATATCGTGTGGGGTATTCCGTGTTATCGAATTGGTCTTTAATAATAATGCCGAGGTTTTATCCGTGGTATTAAAGAGTACTTTGAAGGCTGGTTATTCAAAAATTATCAATTTTCGAGTAACCAACCTCCAAAGTGGCAAACAAGTTGATATTTTGTAACTGCTAAAGACTCATGTTTAATACTCTCGCGGAAAATTATTTGAAACTATTTTAAGAATTTGATCCGCATAGATATACGGAACTCTTATCCGTGATCTGACCCTCTCGGTTAGGTTATTTGTCAGACTAATGTTCGGTATGTAAATTAATAATTGCACTACCGATATTGATTCTGAGCTCACGCCTCACGGCACTATATTCCAAACAGTAGAATTCTCTACCGGCGTCGAATATCGATAAATCGCTTAAGAGATTCCAAAAAGAGCTTAAATCATGGCAATATCAGATACTGCGCACGTTATCAATTAGAATTACTTAGCAATAAAAACACTGTATGCGATTGAGCTGTTTCGTATATCTCCTATCTTAGTGCTTACAGGTTTAAGGTTAAAATTCGTGTGACGCTGTGTTTCGTAGCCGCAAAATATTGGTGTAGAGATGCTGGCTCGGGGCACGTAGCGCTTAATAAATAAGGGCCGAGAGTTGTGGCCGTGAGCCGGGCTTGTGCCTTATCTGTCCGGAGTAGACCACGTAACCCTACACTGCGATCTCGAGACGCTACCATCCATGGAAACTCCTTTAAAACGCGAAAACATCCAGAACGTTCCGAGCGAAAACAATTACGTAGCGAGAGCATATTTCATAAAAATATAAGAAAACTTAAAGATATACTTCTAATGGATTCGTGACCGTTCTTATTCGACGGCGCTGCAAAATGAACCCTTGGTGGAAGTATTAAAAGTTAAATTGAATTGTCTATCGTTTGGCAAGCTCCGGGGTGCCAGGCAGGGGCTGATTTATACTAGAGCAATGCAGTGGAGTAGTGTGCAGTTAGTATTGATTTCCATCCGCGTATCCCCTCCCTCATCTCACGCACGGCAATGACAGAAGGCCAAGTAGCTACGACCTGAGCCACATCACTCATCAGACCGCGGATAAATCTCAGGACAGAAACGGCCAATGCATAGTCAATGAAATGACTCTATAAAAGTATTATACAGCTAATAATGCAATTTACTGAGTCAACGACTCGTGATAAGTTATATGTCTGTTTACACAGATGTTATGTTTAGACAATAATCAGTTTCAATTTCAACTTACAAGTTATTTGGGATGCGTTAACAAAATGACAGTGGCCGAGTACGGACTGACATATTTCGTCATGTTGTTTTGTGCAATAGATCCAGGCAGTGTCCAAATAAAATAAAACTTATCTAATAGCAAATCATTCATAATAAAATATGTGAAAAAATATATTTTTTATGCTGTAAAATATATTGTTGTATCTATTATATTTAAGCAAAATTTATAGGTGGTTACATCCGCTATCTTTAGGTATTACCAAACAAATAAAAAAGCTAGGTCAATATGAGCAGAATGACGATAAAAACTACCTCTTTTTGTAAATCGGTCATAATTATAAAAACTCATAAATTAAAAAATCACCTGTTTTTAAATAAAATATAAATACAGGCATAGATCAACATTTATACAGACTCATTAATTTTCTGTAATATTGGCGCCTGCACTAGGCTAAGCCTGTCTTGCAGAATGCCAAGATTCAGTTTGAATTTTACATCCTTCAAGATATATTTATAACATGTTATTTTTATATTTTATTGTCATAAACGTATACTATTTGTGACCATTAGTTTCGTAAGATATGGTTTCTTTTTGTCGCAAGATCTACAAAAATTACAGCTAATTTATATCAAATTACCTTTGCCTATGGCTCCGCTCTGCAAATAAATTATTTCACGGGATCACTGTACTTTTTCAGATTAAAAAGCACAATATTCAGTTTTAATCCAGAGCTCAAACTACTAAATTTCATCGCAATTGAATATGTAGATTTTCTTTAAAGAGTAACAAACATCTATTCATCCATCTATCCATTTTCACAAACTTTTACATTTGTAATTATTAATATAAAATGTACTTATTGACAGATAAGCTTTTGGTTTTTGATGTGACAAAAATATCGCATGTGATCGCACAGAAAATACTGGCTATTTATTTTTCTGCCCAATGGCTGGAAGTAGGAACCAATTACATAATATTATTAGGCTACATAAAAATGATAAATGATGAGTTTGGCCTCGACCAACAAACACAGTTCATTGCCCTGTGATTGTGGGCACATGTTTATTTATATCTTACTCTGTGCCACTGAATCAGAAATGTACAATATCCTAACAAAAAACACACAATATACTGACATTAATATAATGGGGTAAAGTTAACATAAATCGAACCTTCTTTAAAGCCTTATTTAGGTTTTTGTCCCTTTGTATCGTCGGTTGAATGAAAATTTCATAATTGTTGTGCAAACAGATATTTTACGTAACAGTATGATCTTTATATACTAAACCCTACTACTGTTATAAATGTGTAAGTTTGTGAGGATGGATCGATTTATGGATGGATGGATGGACTCTTTCAACCAAAAACTACTGAATGGATTTCGGTGAAAATTGGTATGGTAGTAGTTTAGGCTTTGGATTAAAACATAGGCTACTTTTTATTCCGGAAAAGTACATTATTCCCGTGGGACACAATATTTACGAGGACAGAGCCGCGGGAATAAGCTAGTAAAACAATATCAGCTACCTTTTTAAATACTATCACTTAATAAATAGTTTTTATTTAGTAAAATATAAAGAACTACAAGGAATAAATCTGTAGAACCAAAAGCGAAAATCTATTCTGTACAAGTCGATATTGCTTTCGTGACTACTGAATAAATATAGGCATATGTAGAGTCGGGCTCTTAGATTAGCTACCCTTGCCTGAATATACTATTGATAATAAAAGTAATGCAGTAGGTAAGTCTTACTAGGTACTATCGCCGTCATATCCGAATTACCACTTTTGAACTATACATATATAAAATCGAAAAGTACACCGTGTCTGCAGAGACTTCATACACAATATATTATTTACTCTGAGCTGAGGCCTCATTTCAAAGAAATATAAAAATGAAACGTGTTGAAATCAACACTTTCTTGTGTCCAACAACGACTTTCGATATCATGTGAGTTATTTCAGAAAGAGACATCGAAAATAACACACCATCAGTTTTATTTTGGAGAGAAAGCGGTATGGTGTCTATATACTTATGTCACACGGCGTTGCCTGCGTAGCAATGCTTATTAAAGTAGTTTGGTAAAATGAAATATAATTAATCAAAGTTTTATTAACTTCTGAAAAACACCTGAAAAACATCTGAAAAACATAGTAATATTATATTATAAAAAAAATATTTCATTGTTTGCGTTTACAGTTCATTTGTGTTAAGTTTACAGTGAGACATCAGTGAAAATGTCAAAATGGCTTACTTCAATTGGTGAATGTGATCACGTCATAAGCGACAAACGGACGACTCATGCAAAATTAGCGCGAATGAAGTATACGTGTGCTGTTTTCCATACAACCGGATCCTATAATTTACTATATACCTACAGTATTATATAAGATGAAATAAATACGTCGCGTGAGACACGGTCTCTTATCGTGAACTCGAGATTTATTCGGGGCTTTCGAGTCGGGATTTATCGAGAAACCCGTTCCGTGTCTACCCGCCTTAGTAAATAATGTTCCACCGAAATTAATGGCGTTTTCTTTCTGTAAATAGATGACTAAATACGAGAACTCACGGTATCAGTTACTAAGCTGTGTTTACACTATTCACGAAATATATGGTCCGACTAATGCGACGAGCGTGTGCTCGAAGGTTTTCGATTCTATTAAATTCATTTCCTTGATAAAATATCTACAATTCTAAGTAACTGGACTTTATCTACTTTCTTAATGTTTATTAAATAGTATTTATTATTTAATTAATTTCACAATTATGAATACTTATTATCTCTTATTAATTTTAACGAAAATTTAGAAGCTTGTAAGAATGTAATGGTGTCAGCACAGCTGGTTACTGTTGCATGTTGCATAAAATTTGCTCAAAGAATCTCGTGGAAAGCCATAGCAAAACATTAAACAGAAAACTAATTCCGAACAATTAATAGCAGACTATTTTAAACAGCCTTGAGTTGAGGCCGTCAACACTACGTCCAAATAACAGACGTAAATCGTGGCCTCCGAATATAAAACAAAGTTTCACTCTGAATTATGAAGCGAAATGTAATTATTTAAACACATAAATCGAGATATTATTTTAGGGATTGAAATTATTTTGGTGATAGATGTTTTGATCTTAAAATAGATTTTGATTTTCAAAAGGCGATATCTACAAGTTCGAATAGAGAACCAGGCGTAGGGATAATTGTATATATCGCCTCTATTTTTATCCAACTTCCGAAAAAGGAGGCATTCGATTGGTATATATATGGTACCAGCAAATTTGAACGTGAGTTCTATAAAATATTGTATGATACTGTTTGGGCTGGTACCGACTTTAAAATTAAAAAGATTGAGTAGAGAAATAGTTAAATTTTATACAAATGAAAAGGGGAATTATTTAGAAAATAAGTTTTATTTCATACTTTTTTGTGTATTTTTACTTTGGAAGTCGGTTTAACTTTTGTTTAACAAAATTCGTTTAGTGTCTCGCGCTCAACATTTTCCGAATAATAAATCGTATTATTTAAGTCGGAAAAGTGTCAGTAGTAGGAAGCTTTTAATTCTCTTCTTCCCTTCGCGTTATTTAAATGATCATAAATATATTTAGACTATTATAAATACATTTTTTATAAAAACAGATCGTTGTGCCTGTTTTAATAGTGATGAAACATTTGTAGAGCTCGAATTAAAATATTCTGTCATCATACCACAGCTGATAATATAAGAATAGCATCTCACATTAATATTCTTTACAAAACGGAAACTAGGCTAAATCTACCTAAACCACCTATAAAGTAGTCTCTTGCAACTTTGTTTTTGACATAAATTACTAAATTATACTTTTCTTATTAAATTTTGTAATTTAAATCGTCAAGAATCATTGAACTCTTTAATATTTAAACAAATGCCTCTGAGACGAATAATTAATTTAATTCAATAGTGGCATCTACACTTCATGTATGTAGGTATAGGTAGTTTTTAGGATTCCGTACCTCGAAAAGAAAAAACGTAACCCTTATAGGATCACTTTGTTGTCCGTCCGTCTGTCTGTCAAGACCCTTTTTATTAGGAACCTGTAGAGATATCAAGCTGAAATTTATATCAAAGCCTCAGAGGTCTACTATCCCTTGGAGCTGTGAAAAAATCAAACTTCTACGTCAACGCAATCAAAAGAGCCGTTAATGCCGCAAATTTCCGCAAATTTTCGACACTCGCAAACTCAAAACCTACAGGGTACTTCCCGTGAACTCAGAATCTTGAAATTTGGTATAAAGCAACATCTTATAGTAGAAATAAAGGAAAAATTGCAAAAACTGAAAATTTTAAGTACATCATAAGTATAATAAGAAATATTTGAATAATTTTAAACTTACGTAATTGAAATTCATATTACATACTCAGGTATATAATACCTTTAAGCTGAAACAAAATCACTACAGATTTGTACGGAAACCTCAGTCTGCGACTCCGACTCGCACTTGGCCGGTTTTGTTTTATCCAGTTAAGAGCTAAGGTAAGGTAAGGTAGGAAGCTAATGTGCTAAATCACTTTTGTATGAAAATCGATAGATAAAGTTGATTGTGTATATTTATTTTTGTAAGGTTTGACCATTGATTCAAAATCGTCATTTAAAGCTAGGTAAATATTTTCTCAGATGAATGTCAGCCAAAGATGGTTCCCATGTTTCAGGGTAGGCGTGTGCTATGCAATGTAAGTACTGTACATATACGTGTACAGATAATGTACAGATCGGGCTCAACACCGAAATCCACTTACCCCTTACAGGGCCTGTTAGCTGTTTACAAGAAGGGCTCAATTTATTAACGCTCATTATGAGGGGATCACAGCGAGAGCTGAATTTTAGGAGTAAATAGCTAGATATTTTGGCGCCATTTTAGTGATATATACCATTAGCAGTAGAGTCACTTTACTGTCGTGTATATCAATAATCAACATATTATTATAATAACTATAGCTACCTATTAGCGTTTCCATAAACCACTACACATTCGTAAAAATTTTAGGTTCCCTAATAAAATTTATTTAAAAATTAAGTATACATCTAATTAATTACAGAGCATGTTGAATAAGCATACCCTATTAAATTGATAATTCTACACCGATATTATATTTAGAGGAAGTATTTGTTTGTTTGCATTGAACTCCGAAACTACTAGACCGATTTTGACGAAGTTTGGCACAGATATAGAGTTGACCATGGGAAAGGACAAAGACTACTTTTTGAGTACGGTTTCCGCGGCATTTTCTTATGCGCATGCGAGGGTAAACATCTAGTATCACTACTAAAAGAAATGCAAAATACAATATTACATTTGAAATCTACCGAGATATTTTAATTTAAGAATTTCAAAACTTATAGTGAAATTGTAGCTAACTGTAGTAAATTGATAAACCGTGTCAAGCCAAAGGTTAATGAAATCAAAACGTGAGAAAAAAGTCGATTCGTCGTGGAGCTTATGGGCTAGTTAAATGTGAATCGTTTAGCGCTAGAACAAATTGAGAAATATAATTCGCTCTTCATACTTGCTGTGATAAATTGGACTATAAACAAATTATTGAAACCCGTTTGTCTCTATTTTATGATTCCGTAGTCAATATTATTTATAACTGTTGTGTAGTGAAAATAAAAAAAAAAATAAGTGCTAGTTGGACTCGCACAAGAAGACCGTGCAAAACGGCAAAAGAATCACGTTTGTTGTATGGGAGCCCCCTTAAATATTTTGTTTTCAGTATTTGTTGTTATTAGCGAGAACAGGCTATTACGGTTAAGGAGATACAGCCTCGTGCCAACGGATGGACAGACGGACAGACAGACATCGAAGTCTAGTTGATAGTACCTAGTATTTTTGCATTATATGAAGCTTTAAAGCGTAATTAACTATTATGGAGTTTAAAAAATTAAAAAAACGAATATACAACCCTTACATTACATGATAGTGTAGCTTATAATAATAATTATGAAGGCAACAATTGGTGGTCATTTTAGTGGGAATAATATTACCTATATTAAACTAACGTAGGACCAAAATATTTTGTTCCCTTTAACGATAACGGAACCCTACTTTCGTTATTCAAACACGCACTTGGCACGTTTTAAAATTTATGAGAACTTGTGAGAATACTCTACGTTCCGTTCACGGAATCTATAAGGTTTTAAATTGTAATTGTGTCAAAACACCAGCTGCAAAACAGAATTAAATGATCAATTATGTGCAATTAATGATTAGTTACAGAGAAATTATTCAAATGTTACATTTTAGCTAAGATATGATTAATTTCTTAGTATGAATTGCTTTTGAAAAAAGCTTTTGAAAGATTCACGTAACATAAAATTTTGTTTAGATCTGAAGTTCCTAAAAATTGCAACTTTGTTTTTTTTTTTAACAGAAAAAACTGATACTAGCAAAGTAATTTAATATAACTATTTTCAGTAAGATCTTATATCTCTTATGTTAACCGTAATATGAAAAAATAAACTGAAAATGAATAAATTAATGTTTGATGCGTTTTTACACTCATGTGTAAAATATGTAGCGGTTTTTGTTGTAGAGTCGTAAATGTAAATAGCCTTTAAGCATTCATGTTTTGCGAAATAACGCTTATGCCACTCAAGAATTTGTTAGTAAAGACATCTTTTTTACGATAATGTTCGATTTTCTATTAAACTTGAAAGCGCTCCACGTCCCACATTCTTATCTCGAATGTTGTTCGACATATTTTTCCAAAGTTTCCCGGCGCGAGCTTTTAGACTCCCGCGTATAAAGCCCTATTCACACATGGCGGGAGATAAGGCTGCTTTCACACCATTAAGCCACGCGCTGGAGCCCGGGGCTTTTCCAGATTAGATTATACACTCGATTTATGACGTCATTAAAGCTTTGATAATTACTCGGGACATGCTGCGTAGGCGAGGACCGGGATGTTGTCGGGAGGTTCGCGCGGTGGGGGGAAGGCGGGGGGGCTTGTACTGTTTGATTGGATTCCTGGTACTGCGAGGGTTAAAGGATTAAAATTATGGAGATTAGTTCGCCGCCCGCGGCCGCGCACTTCGTTTATGTTAAAAGGCATATAGAGATGTGTGCTGATAAGAAATTGCTTATTGCCAATTGTGATAGCGGGGCAGGTTTTAATTCGAGCCCCGCACCGCTCGTATGTAAATACGCCTCTGATTGGTTTTACGCGATTACTGCTTGGGTGTTCTTTGCTAGGATTTAAAATAAAAGCTAAAATGCAATTATGGCAGTTCTCGTGCTAAATTTTCTAAGAGCTGGTTAAAAAATTATATGCTACCTTTACTGGTGATCAACATCAACGTTAATTACTATTTATATGATCTAGTTCAGCATGATATCCTGTTCTAAAACACAACATTTTAGTAAGTTTGAATGTCCGTATAAAGTTAACACTTACTGCAGAAAAATACTCTCATAAGTGCTAGTCGCATAATTTTTATGCTCTTATGTACAGGTTGAATCTTTCAAGTGAGCATAGTATGCAAAATCCGAAATTATAAGGATTAAACTATGAGGATTAAAGGGTACGGATAAGAAACTATAAGGATTAAAATTGATTAAAACTGCATCATTTGATCTTTGATAAATAAATTTCCCAAACCGACTGATTTTTGACAATGGTATACGGAAAACTTAACGGAAATTATTTATTTGAACAAACTTGTTCATATTTTGTTGAAATATATGAAGCTAATTGGTTTGTTTTATTTAAAGTTAACAGACGAATAGGTATTTGGATCTTGATACCATAATAACTTTAATTGAGCTCAATAATAACTATCGAACGATGTATTACACGTAGCTCTATTTGAAAGTTTGCAGTCTCTCCATATAAACTTTGAAATTTTTCGCTTTTGCCAGCGATCTTGTACCTATGTATGGCTTTTTCTTATAGTTTCAGATTTCGGCTACCATGCTCATTTGAAAAATTCCCCTGTATATAGTAGTTATATACATAGTATGTCATGGGATACTCATCTCAACTTACCTGTCCGGTAGTTGTGGTATAGTATAAGGCTTCCCTAGCTATTACTGTCCAATCCCATGCCCTCCTGGGCAGTAATATCCTACATTTCCTATTTCCCAGTTCCCACTCTTACTTACCAATCTTCCTTTCCACACAACCTATCCTTCCCATTCCCTATTCCTACCCACTCTGCCAATCCATGGGAATGCAATGGATAATCATAAAAATAATTTAATTATCTAAAATGGCGGCGATGTGGTTCGCCACCCATCACGTCTCGTTCTCGCGGAGGCGAAAAATGACCATTGAGAGCCGCTTCGCTACGTTGAATGTAAGAGGGGGAATGGATGGTAAGAATGAAAGTGGACGAAGTGAAACAAGTATCTAGGGATCGTAGCAAGTGGAAAGAAGTGGTCTCTGCCTACCCTACGGGAAAGAGGTGTGATTATATGTATGTATGTACTATGTATGGATATTTTACAACCATTGGTAACATTACGTTACATGTATCAGCGACCAAGTTTTGAACAAGACGAGGCAAGTTATTATAATAACGTATGTAAATTTTCGAAACACATGAATTATTAAATACCGATATACCTACTTGGGCGAAGGACATATTTCCACGATCCTTAAAACACATAAATTATACTGAGAAGGATCAATTTACCTTTTGATCACAAAGGATAAACGATTCAAACAATAATGGGCGCTATTCCATATGAGTTACAGGCAATTTTCCGATGCATATACTATGTCATATGAAAAATGTTTATTTTCTCGGAAACAAAAGCCGTTAAGCGACTATCTACGAGGCTTATCTATTATCCTAGTATTTCTTGAGGCAATGTAAGCGAAAAATACTTTCCGGGCGTATTCGTATGAATAATTTTACTGAAAACGTTTCTTCTAAAGTTATTCTATCTCAGCTTTACAGACTATAATATTATATCTATTGTTATCTAAGATGTAGATAATTAAAAATATTCATTATTTTTCGTTTTAATTTTTTATAATAATTCTATTCTTAGCGCTAGTTTTATTGGTCCATGGCGCTACTAAAATATTTTTATACGAAAAGGAGATGTATGATTTTGGTCCAGCTCTATGTACACTACATAGGTAAATAGGAAAAAATATGGGAATTTCATAAAAGTACAAAAAAATTAATTTGAAAAAATGCATGCAATACATGCGTACAAAATTGATTATTTGACGAATTTTTTATTGTGAGAACCCTATTTTTAGGACGGCCATGACAGTTATTTTGACATGAATTTTAACGTAGTTGACAGTTTTAGGAGAGACTTCTTCTTGAACGTCATAGGAACTTCTTTGCCAAAAGTCATGACATTGTCAAAATGACATTCTTAGGATAATTCTGATCTGATCTGATAATGATTTGTGTTGCTCTCCTTGACGAAGTTATTTTAAATGTACATTGAAACGAAGTAAAATTAAATAAAATAAAGAATAGGAAACAGTTCCTATAATGTGTAGCTATATTTACATATAGTGTACATAGTGCTGGCCCACGCGGCATTCATTTCTAGAACATCTCTTTTAACCTTAAATGTTTCATCTTTTATTATTAGTAAAGTAACGAGGAACTTTAGGATTACTTTATTCCGAATCTATGGTAATAAAATACGTCAGAGAATATCAAAGATCAATGATTCCACTTGTCCATTACTTATCACTAATGTACAGATAAGAACGAAAATATACTAGATAGAGGCAGAAGTGGATTATGCGAATCTATCTAAATTTATCCAGCGTACTATAGGTAGTCAATATACTGTAAAGAGTCTATATATTTTATTAGGGTAGACACACTTTACGCTTAACGAAAAGGTACCTTTGTCCAATGTACATTTGATGACTTCATTAAATATTAATGACTTCAGAATAAGTAAATAATAGTATAATGATATAATTTAAAATCAAAATTGGATCAAGATTTTTGATAAGCATAACACCACCCTTAGCCAAATATGTATATTGTATAATCTATATTGTTGTTGATATTATGAATATTTTTATTTAAAAAGAGATTTTCCGCGATTTTGTGCTCGAAAAAGGTAACGTGGCAACCGTATGATTTAGTGCGAAAAACTAGCATAGTACCTATGTCTTTTCCGTAGTTTAAGAGCTTTTAAATGTTTGTAATATTAGTATGTTAATGTTTAAGTCTTATAGGTTAGGAATAGGTAGTAGCTACCTACTTTGAATTGATTTTCATTATCCATCAAGAATAATAAAAATGTGTTATTCAATGTGTGCGTAGTTCCGGGGGTAGCGACTAGCGAAGCCTTACGTAGGGGGTCCAAGCAAAAGGAAAAAGTAATGTTTTAAGCGGTGCACTGCACACGAAAATCGAATTGTGCAAAAGACCGGTTCTAATTATTGTATTAGTTTTTGAGAAGTTTTTTCAGTAATTTCTTTGCCTAACCTTTAGACTTTAAATTGAAATATAGATTCAACATGATAATTTATTTTTAAAGTTTAAATTGACGCGTTTACCTTATTGTATACTAACTACATAAGTACATATTTTGATACAATTGCAGTGTCGACTTAGGTAAATGATATTTCGTATATTGTGACAAGATTGTGACTTTATCAGTAAAAACTGAATCAAATTTCGACCACAACAGAACACTGTAATTCCAGCAGGAATCGACCATTAGGACCTAAACAGTCGTCCGCGAATGGCCCTTCAATTAAGTGTAATGACCCGTGCTGTCCTGCTTTACTAACATTTAAACACACACACTTCACTATACAGTAATTAGGTACTTGTTTCAGATATAATTACTGAAACTTTTCTTATTACAGACTAATGTCTGAATACTGCTATGAGTGTAGTTGATACTGTAACCTAAATAGAGCTTTTAAAAGCATCACGGCCGGCGAAGATATTATAATATTTTATCTTAAGATGCCTAGATATATTTCATATTACAGTACGAAATATGAAAATATATATTACCTTAGCCGTCTGTGATAATTCATATAAACTATAGCAAGCGAAATTTTACTTGTAAATACTATGAAGACGCTGAAACTATAATTCAATGAACTTTCAATTATAGTTTCAGCCTCTCCATAGTATTTACAAGTTAATTTTATTTGGGACACACACCAATAGATAGGCAATTTCATAAGCTAGATATTCGCCGTTTAAATTTTTTTCTTGGTCAATTTTGAACTAAGTTATGTGAAAAATTTTCAACTGAGTTATGCGGCTGACCGCCTCAAGCCTCAAGGTCTTTTGCTCGGGGGAGGGCTTTAAAATACAATTTGTTCTTTTTACTCCAATGCACAACCTTATCTAAGTCCCGCTGCAGTAAGCAATGATCCTTGGCAATGATTATAAACTGACACTTCAATTTTATTTACTTGTGTATTATTTTTATGACATTTTTAAAATAATAATTGCACAGAGTAACATCATTTTCAAATTTTAAAATCAGCGTAGCAATTATTTATTATGTTTAATCATAGAATCTAATACATTGGCTGTGTTCTGCGGAAAATAGCGCTAAAAAAAAACGTAAGCAAAATGGCGACCGCTAACCTAAGCAAAATGGTTGATTATGTTAGTACTATTGAAGTTAGCAAACGTGTCCTGGCCGATAATGTTTTTTTTTAGCGCTAGCAAGCGCTTACAATATAGTAGAGGATACGAACTAAGGTCGACCTTCACTGATGTGTTAACCAGATGAAAGTGATATTTTATCAAATAAAATAAGTTTCTGAACATATTGGTTGGGGAAAAAGTTTCTTCGCATTTTATATAAAAATTCAAAAGGTTTTTTATAAAGTTTATTTACAAGTGACTAAAGTATATAGGTGCCATTTTGTTCGATAACTTTTTGCCATCTTGTTCGTAGGTACATGATCCCATTGCTATAAAATTTTTGGGGCTTCTGATGAAAAAACTGCGACAAGTGGTTTTGGCAGTCCTCTTGTGATGTCAACCTGACATGTCTGCCTAAGGAATTCTGCAGCGACCGAAACAGGTGGAAATCTGAAGGTGCAAGGTCAGGACTATACGGCGGATGCATTAACACCTCCCAGCCAAACTCCCGTAATTTTTTCTGAGTGGCTAAAGATGTGTGAGGTCTAGCGTTATCATGGTGAAAAACCACACCCCTTCTGTTGATTAATTCCGGCCGCTTTCTCTTAATTTCTTGCTTTAATCTCATCAGTTGTTCGCAGTACAGTTCAGAATTGACCTGGCGGTAACAGCTCATAATGAATATTTGGGGCATGGGAGGGATCGCATGATGCACTTGGTGTCTTTTGTGATCTATCCAAGGCTTTCGACTGTGTCGAGCATGCTACGTTGGTCAAAAAATTATACCATTATGGTATAAGGGACACGGCACTTAAACTTTTAGATTCTTATCTCAAAAATAGAACGCAGAGAGTAGAAGTTAATTCTACAAGGTCTACTGGGACCAAAATAGAATTAGGTGTGCCACAAGGGTCAATTTTAGGCCCGTTTCTTTTTCTCATCTATATAAATGACCTTCCTTATCTAGTTAAAGATAAGCATGAGATAGTACTCTTTGCCGATGACACTTCACTAATTTTTAATGTGAAGCGACGACAGTCAAATTATGACGAGGTAAATAGTGCTCTCTCAAAAATGGTACATTGGTTTAATGTTAATAATTTACTTTTAAATTCAAATAAAACGAAATGTTTAAAGTTTAGCCTCCCAAATGTTAGGCAGGCACAAACCAATATACTATTAAATGATGAGAAAATGAACTTAGTGGACACCACTGTATTTCTAGGAATAACACTAGATTGTAAATTACAGTGGGGTCCCCATATTGCAAATCTGGCAGATAAGCTCAGTTCTGCAGCATATGCAGTCAAAAAAATTAGAGAAATTACCGATGAGGATACAGCGCGGCTAGTTTATTTTAGTTATTTTCATAGTATAATGTCATATGGCATTCTTCTTTGGGGAAACGCTGCGGACATTAATACAATATTTGTGCTACAGAAGCGAGCTATACGTTCTATTTATAAGATGTCATGTTTTGAATCTCTGAGAGAAAAATTTAAAGAAATAGGTATTCTGACCGTTGCTTCTCAATACATTTTGGACAATGTGTTGTATGTCAGAAAGAATTTAACGAATTTTAAAAAGAAAAGTGACACACATTGTAGGAATACTAGAAATAGGAACAAGTTAGAAATACCAGTGATCAGACTTAGTAAAGTAAGTAAATCTTTTAAAGGTCAATGTATACGCCTTTACAATAGAATCCCAGAAAACGTTCAAAATCTTTCCATTAATAAATTTAAAAAAGCTGTTAAAGAACGTTTGTGTGCTAAAGCTTATTATAAAGTCAGTGATTTCACTAACGATTGCACACCTTGGGAATAAGATGGCCCCATGCAAGGCTGCTTTTATGTACTTAAGTATGTTCTATGTACTTATGACTAATGTTATATAGATTAAGTTACAACATTGTAAAATATTTTTTGAAAAGAACAATTTTCCCATCTTTTTGCTAAAAGGTGGCCCCGTGCGAGTTTCTTACGCCGGTTCTTCTCGCCGGGCTAGTTTCCGAACCGGTGGTAGGCATCATGTAGGACAATTCTATAAGTGTTATATTATAACCTACATGGAAATAAAAATTTTGAGTTTGAGTTTGAGAATAATGCCCTTCCAATCCCACCACACACACAGCATCACCTTGTTGCGAGTTAACACGGGTTTCGCCACAGTCTGTGAAGCCTGACCGGCCTTTGACCACGATCTTTTTCGCACGTTCTTGTCGTACGTGATCCACTTTTCATCACCAGTTATCAGCTTCTTCAAAAATGGTTCGGTTTCATTACGTCGTAATAAAGAATCACAAATGAGTACACGGTTCATTAGGTTTCTTTCAGTGAGCTCATAAGGCACCCAAATATCGAGCTTTTTTGTGTACCCAGCTTTTTTCAAATGCGCCAAAACCGTTTTGTGGTTAATCCCCAGTTCTTCAGCTACATCGTAACTACTAATATAATAATAATAATAATAATAAATACATTTATTTCAGGCTGCATAGGCCCATATTATAAATACCTTAAAGACTAACATACATATTACTATAATATATACCTAAACTAACACTAACACTAAACACGTATTGTCTGCGACGTGGGGCGCAAATTGTTCGGGAGTCGTCCTCTAAATCTTCTGTAGACGACTCCAATCGGCCAGAACTCCTCCTTCTCGAAGGTCGGTAAATGATGGGTTGGAACTCTCACCACAAAGGAATTAAAATTCACTTTATGATGAGATTCCAACCGCTCGACCCTCAAGGCGAAGTTAGTTCTGCTTCTTATGTAGTCCACGACCTGCTCGACCGTCGTAGACCAATGAAGCCGGGACACGTACAGCGGTGTCGCGGGAGTCTCACACCGCAACAGCTGCTCGGGTCCTCCGGGTGCGGTGCCGCGATGGTTGCGGACGACGGGTTTCTTCTTCTTCCTCTCGACCTTGATGAACCCGTCATCATCGCACGTTCGGTCCTTTTTTGAAAGAGGACGTTCTGCAGGGGCCTCCTTCTTCCCTTTGTTTTTCGAACGCGGGGGAGGTGGCGGGGGGACGCAAGCGGCGACATTTGCGTAACTCGGCACCGGCGCCTGCGCGGGCGGGGAGCGGGCAGCGGGGGCGGTGACGATGTTTGTTGACCCGCCGGATAATGCTGACGGGCTAAACGTGACCGCCTGCGCGCCTCGACGACGAGTGACATTTGCTGCATCAGGTGACCTACATATTGAATTAACACTTTTTAGCTGTGATAATTCACTACGTAGATCACTTATGGTAAACTCTGATGCCTGCAATCTACCTCGAACTCCGGCCAGTTCTTCCTTCAGGAATTTGATGTCCTTCAGTAGACTGACGACGTCGACGTGGTCCAGTGTCACTGGCGGCAGCTTATGCAGTTCTTTCGCTACAAAAGCTGGCACTTCATCCGGATCCGTCTGCTTCAGCAGGGAGATGATGTCCTGCACGCTTCTTTCGGTTCCATCTCTCCTTCGCGATGGCATGTTCGCGCTTTGGCCAAGCGTCTCGTACAGCAAATGCTTGCCTTTGCAAATCTCCTCACTGGTGAAAGAAGACTTGCAGATCTGCATTATGCTGACCTCGTCCATGGTTTCGATGGCGTGCTGGATAAACGCCAGCAACTCATTGACCACGAGCGCCATGATCACGTGCAGCGGCAATCAGCCGCGCGATTCGCATAAATATTAATCAAATAATTAATATTTGCTGCATGTGTATAACGCGGAGCGCGTCCGTTCGCGAGCTCGACACATTACACGAAGAATATGCCGATCTTGCTCCACTTTTTCAAAAATGGCAACAGTTTTGTCCGTAACAGGGCGACCAGAGCGACGTGCATCTTTGATATCAAAATTTCCGGATTGAAAACGCTTAAACCAAATTTGCGCTACTCTCACAGATACTGCATTAGGTCCATAAACATCACAAATTTTTTTCAAGGCTAGTGTTGCATTTTTACCTTTTTTGTAATAAAATTTTAAAATGTATCGAAATTCTTCATAAGAATCACTCATTTTAACAATAAGAAAAACAAATGAAAATCTCAAATTTACCTAATTTGAATTTGGAATTGTCTTCTGTAAAATTAAAACTTTTTAATGATACCAAAATCAGCCAGATACAATTGGTATAGCCCATGATATTTTATGACAAGTTCATACATACTATAATGCGAAAAGACTTTTTCCCCAACCTATTATTTTAATTAGGCAACCCCTTAAAAAATGGTCAAGACTATAATTAATTCAAAGTATATTTTTTTAAGTAAATACAACGTGTGACATATAAGTTTCACGTGGTAGAGCCATGCTTCGGCACGAATGGGCCGGCTCGACCGGAGAAATACCACGGGCTCACAGAAAACCGGCGTGAAACAGCGTTTGCGCTGTGTTTCGCCGAGTGAGTGAGTTTACCGGAGGCCCAATCCCCTACCCTATTCCCTTCCCTACCCTCCCCTATTACCCTATTCCCTCTTAAAAGGCCGGCAACGCACTTGCAGCTCTTCTGATGCTGCGAGTGTCCATGGGCGACGGAAGTTGCTTTCCATCAGGTGACCCGTTTGCTCGTTTGCCCCCTTATTGCATAAAAAAAAAAAAAAAAAAAAAAAAATAAGGTATATCCATCCGAAACCCAGTGATAATACCCATTAATTTTTTATTTCATATTTCGACCTGTGTTCCTCGAAGAAAGTTGTTCAGTTTCATGGGTATAAATTTATCACTGGGTTTCGGATGGATATACCTTATATGTCACACGTTGTATTTACTTAAAAAAAATACTTTGAATTAATTATAGTCTTGACCATTTTTAAGGGGTTGCCTAATTAAAATATGTTCAGAAACTTATTTCATTTGATAAAATATCACTTTCATCTGGTTAACACATCAGTGAAGGTCGACCTTAGTTCGTATCTTAGACCAATAGTATTTCGCGGAACACAGCCATTGAATATCACAGCAATGACAATTTCATGCTTAGATAAAGCATCAACGCGGAAACTTAGCTAGAAATGATTTTCAAAGGATCCAAGTAGTAACTCAAGGGAGATGACCATTAGAACGATTATAGTGACCATAAAAGATACATTAAAAGTGACGCGATCATAAGTCGGATCGCATTTGGCAGCAGAACTGTGATCCTGATACGTCGAACAAACGCCGGTAATGATGCTCCAGGAAGTTCCACGTAAACGTACTGCATTCAATACTGATTTTTTTTTTAATCTACCGTCATTTCCGGTCAATACAGAATGTATGAGAGAGATTTCTATTATTTAGATTAAGTTATATAAAATGCCATAAATAATAATTCACTATTTACATAATTAACTGAGATGAGGTCACTGATTAATTATCATTTCTGAGTATTAGTTACATATCATGTGGATGGGTTGATGCATTTGTCACAATAATTCCAAAAAATATTATGAAGCATATCTTAATTAATTTATTTTTTAACGCAAAATTCAATAAATTACTAAACATATTTCATCAATTTTGTTGAAGAATGTTTGTGCAAAATTTGAAGTAGATTTGACTTCCTTAGTCATCACGTTGCCCCCATGTCTAATTTCAGAAAATGCTTTTTATCGGATGACAAGACATACAAAGAGCATATCCTTCAAGTTTCAGGATTCTACGATCAGCGGTTAAGGCTGTGCATTCATCCGTCAGTCAGTCATTCAGGACAAACCATTTTAATAGGTATAAAAGATTGTACGTAGAACTTATTACATTGCCCTAAAATATGGTGTACCTTGACCTAAATAACAGATCGTGACTTAGAGGCACTACCAAAAAAGTTTTCAAAAATGCTCGTGTTGTACCTATCAAGATAATCTTGACCAAATTCTTGAAACTCCAGCTGTCCTTTCCTACCATTTTGAGAGATACGACAAGGATGAAGGATGTTCAATGTTTAGTTTCATGAACAATTATAATTTTACTACAAAACATATTTCCCGACACGTATTAATAAAAACTGAAATATAAGTATAGGTAGTATAAAACACAATTTCTTCGAATACTTACCACGGGGCCATACTGACGTGGTGTGAAACGTCCATTGATATTATTTTTAATATTATTATTCTTTACGCATAATTGAAGTACCTAACAATTCATAATATTATTATCATCAAGGTTTTTTAAATAAAATTGAAGTAAGTATTTGTTTGTAATTTAAAATTAAAATATTATTTTAACTTAATGCATATAAAACCGTATAATATACTAGCTAGCAATAAAAAAACATTTTTTATTTATATTTGTCTGTCATTTTATCTGTCTGTCTATTTGTTCCGGCTAATCTCTGTAACGGCTGAACCGATTTTCACGGCTTTTTCACTGGCAGATAGCTGATGTTAGGAGTAACTTAGGCTACTTTATCTTAAGGTTCCGTTGCAATTAGTTCTACGCAAACAAAGTTGCGGGCACCAGCTGGTAGTATCATAATAATGGTAGTATTGATCTCTAACATCGATGTAGAGTGTTGAGAGTTCACGAGGAGTCACTCATTACTTTCAAATATAACGAAATGTTATGAATAACAAAACTTTATTTTTCAAATGCATTGTTGCACTATTATAAAAATAATCAGCAATAAAATAGCAATCGTATAGTGCAAAGACCTAGTATCCAACGTGAACTGCGTATCGCAAGTGCGCCTCTAGCTACCGATACAGGCCAGTCAAAATAGGCGATAATTATGAAATGTGGCGCCGATTGTCGCCCCATTAGGCGGCTTTGTGGCTCTGGACACTGTGCGCTTCCAGATATGCAAATGTACTCGAAAATAATTTATCCACGGGATATCATAAGCCACTTAATCACTCGCCAGAGGCACGTCTATCTTATTAGTTATGGCCTGATAGTACGCACAGCGCACCGAAAACTTTGTAGAGTCTACCGATAAAAATATATATTTAAGTTATCGATTACGATAAAAAGTTTCAATTTGAAAACTATTAGTAATTTGATTTCAATCTCTAATGACGAAACTTTGCTCTATGAATTTAAAAAATATTGTATACTTACCAAATAGTATATATTTTAAGATGATTTCCTCATTTTTATTTTTCTGTCGATTGAAATTATTATGAACCATTTAATAACTAAGTATCGTATATCAAATCAAATTTTAAATACTCAACAAACTCGCACAGACACTGATCACCACAAACAGTTATTGTTGACTGATTTACAAAATCGGAATCAAAAAAGCCAGTTTTTTAGCGTCATAAACCCATAACTCACCTGTCGCAATGGAATGACAAAACATTCATAGCAATTATTACGTTCTTTGTGCAAATTTACAATAGAGAAAGACTTTCTTTTATTGCACGTTACGTGTAATCACACGCTTTGTTTTTTAACAAGCCTAACAGCGAAGAACACCTTGTCACTAAAGCGAGGTACATTTTAGTGGTTTACAGCGCCATAAAATATACGTACACGACCAAAATATTGCGGGATCCTTAACAAATTCGCGAATAGAAAGGTGCTTTTGCCTTTCTTTGGAAACGTCAATTTCATAGATTGTGTAACCCATTTAAAAACTTTAAAAAGCATTCGAATTCTTTGTTCGGAGCTGCAAGGGTTATTTAAAATTAACAAAAAAGGCATCTTTTTAAATTTTTTAAACGTAGTCTTCTGCGAACGCGGTCCATTACAAAGGATTTGGCCGTTTTGTTTTCGTGTTTTTTTGCTTTGTTTTATTGAAGTTAAATATACGCTATAGCTTTTGTGTTAGAATCGACTGTTAAAGGCAACTTAGTCTCGAAAAAAGCGTTCTAGCGTCCACTCGGTTAAAGTTTATGTGAGTTTTAATATGAATTTGATTGGAAATACAGTAACATGGTAAGTGTTTATTGTTTTTACTTTTTACATCTGGTAAAAAAACATTTGTGAACGGTTAGTATAATTCAAGATATTATATAAAAATAAATATGTTTATAAAGGCAAGCGCTCACTTGGAATACGACAGCCTTAAGACAATGTTGTCTCACGTAGACAATCCTGTCTTACAACTAATTACTAAACCCAGTCTTAAGACAGTAACTGTCTTAAGACTGTGGGTTTATAAAGAACTTTTCTTTCGCTCCTAAACAGTTTCATATATGATACGTTTTGTTTTGTGTGATATATATTTTGGAATATAATATATCACACAAATTTGTTTTGTGTGATATATATTTTGGTATAATTATATTTTTTAATACAGTAGAGGTAGACTGTCTTAAGAAGGTACTGAGACCTGTCTCAAGATTAAAGTTAGCGCTTGCTCTGAGTCTATGGTAGAGGCATGGACCAATATAGTTTTATTAGTCCATGGTAGAGGGTATGGGTATGGGTACATGTACCCTACCTCCCTTTTATGGAATAAAAAAAAATATAAAGTACTGTATCTACACTTGTAATGCCCCACTTTTGTGGTTGTTTAGGGCAGTCGAGGTTTGACATTTTGACACCGTATATTAAGATTTGAATACCACAATTTAATTGCCAAAAATCTTCTGAAATCAAGATATCGTAATTTTCACATGTCTGAATCGTTTTTATTCTGTCGATTGTGCGTCATCCTTAGTTTTAAATCATTAATCTATACTTATATTTATAATATAATAAAGAGAAAAACTTTGTTTCTTTGCATCGAATAGGCCCTAAAACTACTGGACTTTGAAGAAATTTGGCACAAATGTAGAGTAGACCACGGGGAAGGACATACTTTAGGCTGCTTTCTATTGCGGAAAAATGTACGGTTTTTACGAAATTATTTTTTGCGCGCACGAAGTTGCGGGCAACATCTAGTCATAGATAAAAAGCCTAACTTAAGCGTAAAATACCCTATCGTTATTTTACCAAGAGGTACAGAAGAAATAAATCTACAGAGTAAACACATTCTCTATTATTCATAATGTCTTTTTTACCTAAAATATTTTATTCATAGAGGATAACTTAAGTACAATGGAGGATAGAAGTTTTATAAAAAAAACCTAACGTCACAAAATTCAAGATGGCTGCATTCCACCGTCGAGGTTCAAATAAAACGACCCTTAAGTCTATAGCAGTACAGGTCAAGATGCCGGCTCTATCTCGGGCAGTAAGTCTGTGCGCAGATAGGCCCCCGCCTCCCACCTCGACTATACATAACTCACCTTTGAATAAATTATTGCCATCCTATTCTTGTTCACACTCCTTTTTGTGATTCAGTAATGGAAGCCTGATGAAATCGCAACACTAATGCTGAAATGACTCATGCTTCTCTATTTTAGTTGCGATTGTTTACTGCGGCACTGAAGGATGCGTTCTGACCTTTGTAAGCTTTTATTTTTAAATAAAAACTATCTTACGAAGTAATAACTAGCTTAAGAAAAGGCTGCGTGAGCACTATCTCAGCTTAGCCTGACATCAAACTCACTTTAATTAGAGTGTCATACAATATTATTGATTATTATTTATAAGTTTGTAGCTTTTATCCAATATTTTATTGCAATTGTAGGTAATGATTATGATATATATTAGTATATAATATATCTATGTAAGTATTCGTATATTATATATATGCATGCATTTATAATTATTATATTATGTAAACTCTACAGTTTACGCAACATATATTGTTACTTTTATAAATTTAAACTTTCCTGTATCAGGTCTGCTGGAAGAAATTCCAATTTTGAATAAGTAGCACCTTTGTACAATACTCTTTTCTGTTTAAGTTGTCCATGTCAATGTTTTACTGTGTGTACATAAATTATTAAATAAATAAATAAATAACTAGGTATCTATTAAGGGATCCCTTTTTGTCGCATAATTTTATTTGTCATAATTTCATTTGGCATACCTCACTTCGCATAATTTTATTACGCATAATATTACTTTGGCATAATGGTTTCTTGGCATACTACATCATTAGGCATAAATATCATTTAGACTAATATTTTTTGTCCTAATTTAATGAGGCATAACTCGTAAGGCATAATTTTTCTTGTCATAATAGTACTTTGGCATAATTGTTTTTTGGCATAAACTCGTTTGGCGTATTTTTTGTCATGTCAAATTTAAGGCAATCTGTCACAAGGCACAAATGTGCATAAAATGGAAGGATATAATGAAGACATGGTTAAGGTAATTAAAGGCATATTTATGAAACATTAAAAGCAGGTATTACACTCAGTATACCTAGTGTAACATGAGTACATTAGGTTAAGTTGCGGCGGGGTGGCCCTTGGGCCACCCGTAAGCCGCTAACATATTTGAAATAATTAATACGAATGGTTATTTAATGCAAAAACAAAACGTTCTTTATCCTTAAGTGCATTGGGCTTGTGGTTATGGCTCGGCATGTTCTTAGATAGCAGTTCGTGTTGTTTGTCAGAGTTTAATTTCGTAATCAGTCGAAAATTACAATTATAATTGTTATTTCGTCTTAACTCGCACATCCAGTAGAATTTATAATTCATTAGTATGTGAAAAAAAATGCTACAAAGAAGTATGCGAAAATATAACAGTATGCTTAAATATCATTATGCGTAAATATATTTATGCTTATTAATATTATGCATAAAAATATTATGCGTAATTAATATTATGCGAAATAAAATGTATGCCTTACAATAAGTATGCCTCACAATTATTATGCTTTTAGTAATTATGCATAAAAAAATTATGCTAAGAAAGTTATGACAAATGAATATTATGCGAAAGTACTATTAGGTCAAATGAAATTATGCCAAGTAAAATTATGACATATGATTTTATGCGAAAAAATAGGGAACCATCTATTAATAAAATATAAGTATTATTTTCTAATACGACTCGGCTCGAACGACTCTACATTTTATGACATTTCAACAAAATCAATTCAGATTTGACTACCTAGTAATAACATAATAATTTTAATGCTTTGAGTTTTACTGAGACTGTGCACGTCAGTTATAACTTATAAGTCATTCAAAATATATTTAAATTACCTAATTTAAATGCTTTAAATAGATCCGCTTTCGTAGCGCGCCAGTAGAATATAGCCTGGGGTCAAAAAATTATTTTTATATGGGGTCAACATGTTAGCAGTATGTAAACATCGTCTGGCTCATTATAAATTGAAAGTGGAGTTAAATCACGGCTGTATCATTCAATCAGCCCGCTAAGTGCTAAAGAGCCCGATACTTTTTAAGCGTAAGTGGACTCAAGACGGATTTTATCTCGTGATGTAAACTCTGTCACGACCGTACGACGTGACTAACATACAAATTTACTTCACCATAAATACAATCGAGGTACCTATTATTTTATCTTAAAACACTAAAATCACTAAAGGTATGATTTAGTTCTTTTTCTACACTATATCCCAGGATAAAAAATTGAGAGGTCGTCGCGTCGTGTAATACCCGCCGCACCGGTATGTTAGTAATATATATTATTTGGCACCGGCGAATATAATGAGGAAATCATCTTTGTGCATTTTCGGACATAGCATTTAACCTGATCGTATTAATTTATTTTACACTAAACGTTGCGTGCAAAGGTAAATCTCAAGTTAACCGTAAATTTTCCCGAAATAAAAAGTAACCTATGTCCTTCCCCGTGGTCTATTCTATATCTGTGTCAAATTTCATGAAAATCGGTACAGTAGTTTCGGAGCCTAATCAATGCAAACAAACTAACGAACATACAAACAAACCTTTCCTCTTTATCATATAAGTATAGAAGTATAGATTAAAATATAACATTTTAACCTTATTAACCAATATCATTCCGCACATCGGGTCGCAAATAAAATATCAAATTATAAACCCCTTCAAATATCCCCTAGACAATAAACAAAAGGGGTTTGTATAAGGTACACGGATAGAGTTTCCGAGTCCCGACGGAGTCGTTAGAAATAGTTGTGAGTTGGCGAGTTATGGACACCGTAAAAGGATGTATCTGCGGCGACAGGGGACGATAAAACTGTAGGGCCTGGAGTTCCAGCACGGAAACTAGATTTGTTCTTGTAGATGGCTATCTTTGTTACAAAATGTAATTTATTGTAAAGCAACTCGCGGAGTCCCTTTACACCCAATGTAGAGCTAAGGAAATAAATCTACACTAATATTATAAAGAGGAAAGATTTGTATTTTTGTATTAGTTAATAAAATATCACACCTATTAAAAGAAATCACAGGATTTTATATATTGACTCATAAGTACCTATATTATGTAGTAACATTAAGAATTACTTTTAAGCAAATAAATATTTTTTCTCTTTGCTTTAAAGTTTAGAAGGTGCCTCTTTCATGAAACTCAAAACAACGAACGAGCTTTTAAAAGTGACTTAGATGTTTATTCAAATTATATACTTTTAAAATATCTCTATAATTGGAGCGTTTTAAACTAAAACATTCCAAAATGCTTACACATTACTGCATCATTAGGACAATTGCATACCATTTTAAAACACAGCATCAATATGAAAATAGAAAACATTCAATCAAATAACTTACATGAACACTTTAGGAATCAACAACGCAAACGCTATGCAGTCACTTGCGCCGGCGCACTTAATTCAGCCGCATTAAAAATACTGTTCGTTGCACTCAAACTCATCGCCACACTCAAACTTAAACTTTAACAGCATCAAGATAAAGTTTAACTCCACTTACCGGAGGACTGCAGATCTGACTTTTATTATTCAGCAGTAAATGCGATTTATAAGACTCTGAACGATGTGTAGAATATTGTTTTAGGTCTTGACATTCATGTTTAATGTCTTTGTTGCGAAGAGATTCCAGCGAGAAATTATGGAAATGCCGTAGTATCTCCTAAGACCATTTCAGTCTAGATACCAATTTTAGAACAGCAATATAAATTCATATAATCTGAAAGACGGGTGGTAGAGAGTTCTTGTTTTAAAATGGTAATAATACATACCTAGTATCTACTTCATATAAGTAAGAAATAAAATATGCCACACCTTACTTATAATTAGTTATAACAAAGCAAATTACGTTTTTTCAAGACACTTATTTATTTATTTTTAACCTTTTAATTCACAAAAACTAACATTATCTTGATAAAAACCAACATGTGCGTCGTTATTATAATCTACATTTTTTACCAATGAGTTATTTGACCTTAAACTTCGCACATTCACAAGAACTTGAAATAACGTAAAAAATAGTATACTATTTTTTTCAATAAAAATAAATATTATAAGCAAATTAAGATCATTTATATAATATCTAAACCTGTTAAGCGTCTTGAGCGATAAATGATTGAAGATTAAATAATAATCAACCGCACACTCGTAAAACAAATATTAACATACAGTTACGGGTGTAAATAGCCTATAACTTTGATTTTTACGACTAAATAATCGTAAAGGAACCCTGGCTGCGCGCCGGAGTCGAGACGGCGCTCTACGTTAGCGCTCTACATCTGTGCGCATACCTTTTTCACTTGGTCGGGTTATCGAGAGCGGACAATGCAAACGGGAGGCCCATTCTGATGCACTTTTATTTTACGACGCACTCATAACATAAAACGCGGAACGTCTCAACAACAGTAACAAGCCCATTAGCAGGAGCAGGACAAAAAATGTGTTATATTTTGTGTCCTGCAATATTTTATATAAATCCGTTATTGTTTTTCATACCCACACCTACATAGGTCAACTTTAGTATCTTTGTGCTCGCAAAGTAAATTTCACAGAAACCGTACATTTTTCCGCAATAAAAAGTATGTCCTTCTCCGTGGTCTACTCTACATCTGTGCCTAATTTTATCAAAATCGGTCCAGTAGGTAGTTTCGAAGCCTATTCAATGCAAACAAACACTTTTCCTCTTTATTATATTAGTTAATTAATATTAAAGCCATTACAGTGTATCAATACCAAAGAGAAACAGTGAAAATGTCCAAACTTTATACAATTTTTATTATAATAAATTAGCTATAGCGTTTATTAAAAACCAAAAGTATACGTCAAATAATTTTGATGTAACCAGTATCACTCTCACGACGGCGAATCTAATGCTACTTCTCAAGCAGCGACAAACCGTTTAGGCTCTATATCGTGGAGCGTGCCAAAGAAATATACATACATACACTTGAAAAGCATAATTCATAACCCCCCTTCTGGCGAATTCTGGTAAAAAGTAGTTACTTGTTTCAGTACGTTTAAGAGTACCTACCTACTAACTACGCACGACACGGAAACACATTTTTCAAAACTGAGCAATTCCTACCCAAAATATACAATGTTAATGTTGTAACTATTCCAGTAAAATTGAAACTTAAAAAGCTCTACACATTTATAGAGTACATAACGGCCATTCCATTTGGCCGAGTCCGGTACTTCGCGGTTGGCATGGCCAAAATTCCGAATAATTAAACAACTGAAATGTTAACTGCATCTTGTATAAATTTAATAAGGATGGGTAATTGAGCGCGCAGCGGGTTCGGGTTTGGCCAAAAACCAAAATGGCCTGTGGTCCCGTAATGTAGAGTTCGCTTGTTGCAAACCTAACAATATAAATTGATATTTATATTTTTATATAAAAGTTTAAATACATTACTATTTTGTGTCTACTCTTTAAGTTTATTGTATTTATTGTTTCATAAAAACACATCTTTTTCGTTTCAATTACACTTTACCTTTCTGAACTAATTTAGGTATTATTATGAAAAGGTTTTCGAGACTTTTTTCTATTCCAAAGTGGAATAGAAAAAAGTCTTAAAATTAATCTACCGCCTAATCTACTACCTACTATTATTAATTATAGCATGTAGCAATTATTAGATCTACTTAGGCATCTTGTAACTAGAAGAAAATAATAAAGAAGGCGTCAAAATTAATCAACCAAGACCTTCTAAGATGCTAGAGGTTAGTAAACGTCTTGAATCGACCGATAATAATGAACGTGATGGCAGCGACGCCATCAGCGTATGAAGCGGCCGTTTCGGCTACATAAACAGCCCGTATAATAAAACCACCAAAACTCGACACCTCAACTACCCTTATTAAGTTAAACATAGAGTCGAAATTTATTTAAACGGGGGTCAGAGATATCGGTCGTACCGTCTCTCCCTCTACCGCGGCGGGAGGGGCTCCGGACGCTGGGTTTACATACGACACAAGATGGCGGACATTTTAGTCGCAGCGCTCGAACCAATCGCACGCTTTTTTGTGATTGATAAATGGTCCCTCTGAGGGATCACCTACCTGTTTTGGTATTATTTTAATACCAAATATTATAATTATAAGTTTTTGCTATTTAATGTTTCTTTTTGTTGTTAGATTAGGAAGATGGTTAATAAAAGTAAAAAATTAACTACTTTCCTAAATACTAAGTTCTGATCTATTATCTGCGACAAGTTATTCAATTGGTAAGTGTAAGTAGGTTTATAAAGGCAGACGTATCTTTCTTGATAGTTGACAGGTATATTAGGTAGATCTACCCGTCAAAAGTATGACGCTTGATATTTAATACATATTACTAGCGGTCGAGCCGTTTCGGTGGAGATCTGTAACAAACACCACACACGAGAATATTTTATATATGACTAGCTGTTGCCCGCGGCTAAGGCCCACTTGCGCCAATCCGGGTTAAAGTTAACCCTGGGTTAAAAATCATGTTATGTCTCTCGTTCTTCGTATTTGTGATAGAGAAAGCATGATATTTTAACTCAAAGTTAACTTTAACCCGGATTGGCGCAAGTAGGCCTTAGTAGGATAATCTAAACAATATAATATAGTTACTACGATAGACCGTGTGAAAATACCCATAATCTTAATGGACAATATGTTCTTTTGTTATCGCCAATTTCAATTTACCAATTTCAGTTTGTAGGTAAGCAAATAAAATTATGAGATACAATAAATTTACTTTTTATAAGTTATTAGCAGTAAATTTATTGCATGTGTATATATAATTATGTAGATATAAATGCAAAATATTAAATAATACAAAAATAATATAATTGCATTTATTTAGTGTTAACATTTTCAAAAGCTTCTCCATCTATAGTACAAAATTGAATTCTGTATTTATTTATCTTTGCTAGATATACTCAGATAATGATTTATAGATTATATATTATAAATCAACTCAAATTATTTTTACTTCGCAGTTGTACCTGTTTCAAACAAAAATTGAGACTCCGATCGTGACAAAACTGCTATGATCAGCATAAATAGCTAAGTATAATAAATTATAGTTAATTTTTTATACCGATATATAAATTCTAATATACAAAATTCTCGTGTCATAGTGTTAGACACACTCACACCAAAACAGCTTGACCGATTTTATGATTTTTTTTGCATATTCGGTAGGTCTGAGAATCGGTCGTAATCTATTTTTTCAACCCCTAAATGATAAGGGTGGATATTATTTTATTTCTAGATTTTTTTTTTATTTTTATACGATGTGGCATAAAGCGCAACATCGTTTGCTGAGTCAGCTAGTAATTTGAAAAGTTTCTTATTTCGCTTATTATGCTTATATTACGTAAAAGATATTGAAAAAAACATTATATTCTGAATGAGGTACAAATGCAAACGGTGACTTTTTGTCATTTCAGCAGCTAATCGATCAGCATTAGATATTTTAATGCAAATAAATAAAAAAGTTAAAGAACGTTTATATGTGCTAAAGCCTATTATAAAGTTAATGATTTTATGAATGATAGCACACCTTGGGAATGAGGTGGCCCCCTGCAAGGCTACTTCTAAATTACATATATTACTGTACTCTTGTTATGTAGTTTTAGTCATAACATTGCTACATACCTTTTTAATTTTAAAAGAACAATTTTCCATATTTTTGGTAAAAGATGGCCCCGCGCGAGTTTCTTACGCCGGTTCTTCTCGCCGGGCAAATTTCCGAACCGGTGGTAGGCATCATGTAATACAATTCTATAAGTGTTATATTATAACCTATATGTAAATAAAAAATTTGAGTTTGAGTTTGAGAAAAAATATATTCAGGCGCATGTAAACCCAACTTTATCGCGCGGGGGCGCCGCGCCGGGTATTTCCATCCATCCCGGCCGCGTCCGCGTCCCCGTGATAACCGGCGGCGCCGAACTACTCTTTCCCGATTCCAACTCAGTACGTTTAATAACTAAATATTTGTATTATTTCTATTGACATTTTATATCTAGGTAAAAGGTTAAAAAATTCTTGGACAAAGATTTTAGAATAGCATCGTTGGATTTGAATTTAAAAAGGTGATAATGGATTTTGGGCCCAGATGTTAGATATACCAATAAAAAAATGAGTTAACATCGTAGGGAAGTTCAAAAATACTTTTAATATAGCAACAAATTTCTGCTATGCTATACCTACTAAAGCAATGAGGATATAGGTAAATAATATTCGATCAACTTTATTGTGTCTCTTTGCACTCATTTTTTTCCATGGATAGATGCCAGTATGTAGTTAGAATGTAAAATAATATGGAATATTATCATTTTGGAAGGTAGGAATCTATAGATATAATATATTGTAGATATGTATTATAAAAGCTGATTGACTGTCACTGTTAAATGTATCGACATTCAACGCACAGACCGAACCACAAGGCTAGAAATTTGAAATTTTGCACACGTATTTCTCATATGACGACATTTTTTTAAATTCAGCCCCAAAGGGGTAAAAAAGGGGTTGAAAATTTAAAACTTCACGCGGGCGAAGCCGTGATCGTGATAATGCTAGTTATAAATAAATTAATACGTGAAGTAAAACTTTGTACTTTTACGAAAATAATGCAAACAGAAGAGCATGAAATTTGACACAGTTAATGTTTAAATATACCTAGAGGAGGGGTGAATTGCACTAATACCTATTTTAATTTTTTTGAAAAAAATTTAGTGCATAAAAATAATTCAAATTATGTACATAATTATTTAAAATAACACACACTACATAAATATTAATAACTCACAAAGCACACTTCATGCGGTTGATACAATAGGGTATTTTCCAGGTTTTTGAAAAATACGTCATATTGTTCATAAAAACATTTAAATACATTTACCTACAACCTGATCCATTCCTTGTGAATTTCTTTCCTTTTCTTGTAAATCAGTATAAAAGTTTAAATTATTATTAAAGCCGCGAAAACGCTACAATGTGTTGTCATAACGTCACATTCTTGTAACCTCCTGTCAACTATGAAATCACACAAAACCTGTCAAATCCAAGAATGCTTGGTTGTTAACTTTGGTAATTTTACTACTTTAAAATGCCATAAATATGGTGCTATACTATTAGGTATTACGAAGAAAAAACCTAACCAAGAGCATGTCAGGACATGTCTAAGGAGGGTTCCGTAACTATAAACGCGTAATATGCTTTTTTTTTAATTACTCCAAAAGTTACTGTCCGATTTGGTTCACAATAATTTTTCTAAAGAGTTTTTAGCATGATCTATCAGCATGGAAATTTGTAAGTTTCTATCTCCCATAGTTTAAAAATGCTGGGGGGGGGACCAACTTACAACCTACTTTGGAGGCCGATTACTCGAAAATGGTCAACTTTATAAAAAAAGTTACGTATTAAACCTTGTCTTTATTTTAAAATACCTATTCTACGATACCCCACACGATGGGGTAGAGTGAAAAAATATTTTTCATCCACACTTCACATGTATGGACAGCCACACGGTGGGTCGAAAATCGGCTTTCATAGACATAGAAATGAAATCTCGAAAGTGATTGATTTTTTGATGGATATTGCTTCAGTTTAGTATTACTATGTAGAAAATTAAGTTTGAGATAATTTGGCCCAAAAATGAGGGAGTAATAATTTTTTTACGAAAAACTTGTATGGAGCCAACATGAAAAATTCAATTATTTCGAAAACGGCAAGTTTAACCGTAATATCCTGACAGATGGTTATAGTACCAATTATTCATGATTTTTTGGCATATATCATATAACGGTTTTAGCTGCTCTTTTTTTTTTAAAAATCGACGAAATTTTTGAAAAAAAGTCACCCTGTATTATTGCACGATTCGATAGTGTTACTATTAAGGAACAATTTCTGGAAAGTAATGGTATACGGCAAACTTGAGGAAAGTGTTGAATTTCAATAAACTCCTTCATATTTTGAACAAATGTATGAACAATTATATAAAATGCTAAAATTAAGCACTTTCCTTAACTTTCTCACATATAGTTACTTCCCAGCAATTGTTATTTACTAGCAAGACTATCGAATGCTGCAATAATACAGGTTGACTTTTTTTCAAAATTAACGGATTCGAATTCTAACCAAGGATGTTGGCTTGACTATAATCTGATAATGCAGTTATATTCGTCGTACACCGTGAAGTGAAGGAAAATTATGTCAGAGTAATTGCTTCCCAAAAATACTGGATTTATAACTTTTTTATAGAAAATTTCTATGAAGCCAATGAGAAAAATCCAATTATCTTCAAAACGGCAAGATAAATCCTTATATCCTTACAGGCTGTTATAGTACTATTAATTCGTGATTTTTTACACAGTTCATGAAACGGTTCTATTTGCCATTATTTTAAATAATCGAAATATTAATTTTGAAAAAAAAAGTCAGCCTGTATTAATGCACTATTCGATAGTCTTGCTAGTAAAGAACAATTTCTGGAAAGTAATGGTATACGGCAAACTTGAGGAAAGTGTTAAATTTCAATAAACTTCTTCATATTTTGAACAAATGTATGAAAAATAATATAAAATGCTAAAATTTAGTTCTTTCCTCAACTTTCTCATATGTAATTACTTCCCAGCAATTGTTCTTTACTAGCAAGACTATCGAATGGTGCAATAATACAGGATGACTTTTTTTTTCAAAATTAATATTTCGATTATTTAAAAAAATGGCAAATAGAACCGTTTCATGAACTATGTAAAAAAATCACGAATTAATAGTACTATAACAGCATGTAAGGATATAAGGATTTATCTTGCCGTTTTGAAGATAATTGGATTTTTCTCATTGGCTTCATAGAAATTTTCTATAAAAAAGTTATAAATCCAGTATTTTTGGGAAGCAATCACTCTGACATAATTTTCCTTCACTTCACAGTGTACGACGAATATAACTGCATTATCAGATTATAGTCAAGCCAACATCCTTGGTTAGAATTCGAATCCGTTAATTTTGAAAAAAAGTCACCCTGTATTATTGCAGCATTCGATAGTCTTGCTAGTAAATAACAATTGCTGGGAAGTAACTATATGTGAGAAAGTTAAGGAAAGTGCTTAATTTTAGCATTTTATATAATTGTTCATACATTTGTTCAAAATATGAAGGAGTTTATTGAAATTCAACACTTTCCTCAAGTTTGCCGTATACCATTACTTTCCAGAAATTGTTCCTTAATAGTAACACTATCGAATCGTGCAATAATACAGGGTGACTTTTTTTCAAAAATTTCGTCGATTTTTAAAAAAAAAAGAGCAGCTAAAACCGTTATATGATGTATGCCAAAAAATCATGAATAATTGGTACTATAACCATCTGTCAGGATATTACGGTTAAGCTTGCCGTTTTCGAAATAATTGAATTTTTCATGTTGGCTCCATACAAGTTTTTCGTAAAAAAATTATTACTCCCTCATTTTTGGGCCAAATTATCTCAAACTTAATTTTCTACATAGTAATACTAAACTGAAGCAATATCCATCAAAAAATCAATCACTTTCGAGATTTCATTTCTATGTCTATGAAAGCCGATTTTCGACCCACTGTGAGTAGGAGATCGAAGACCGGTCGTATTTTAAAAAACCGGGTTTTTCGGTCCCAGCCATCATCAAAACCGGGTACCCGGGTTTTTTCGGGTATTTCGGGTTTTTTGTTGATTTTGTAGAATTTTGTTAGGAATGTCCTAAAATTAACTTTTATCAGCTGCTTTCTGTTGTAACAACGTAATACTGGTAAAATGTGATCCCACCATAAACATTTTCATGTAAAGTAATTAATATTTTCACAAACTTCACACCTTAGTCAAAATACGTTGCCTGACGAAATAGCCAAGCCACATAATTTGACTAAAGTGTAGAGTTTGTAAAGTTAGGCTTGTACAGTCTTATTAATAAAATTATTTACACCACGGATTAGCTAATCCAACATGGCTGTCTCTGTCAGATACTTTGGAACAGTCACTTGATAGACAAAGAGAGCGATTTGGATTTGCTTATCCATGGTGTAAATATTTTTATAAATAAGGGTGTTAGAGTTAAGGCGTGTAGAAACAGAAGTGCTTTGCCGGCCTTTTAGGAGGGAATACGCCTAATATATATCTGTATTATCTATGGAATACGCTGTCTTCTTGAAGGTGTGCAGGTCGTAATGGTCCGGAAATACTGTTGGCGACAGTTGGTGATGAGGATGATAAATATTTTGTCCCTTCGAACGATAGCGAAAAGTTGTAGCAGTCCTAACAATTCCTCGGAGCACTCCCCGTAATATAACCGATATATGATGCAGAGCGATGCTCATCTCTACGAAGCTCTAAGGAGTAAAGCATGTTTGAAATACTATGGCAGTCGACAATTCGAGCGGCCCTTCGTTGGATACGATCCAGAGGGAGAAGCTGGTACTTTGGCGCTCCTGCCCAGAGATGAGAACAATATTCTATGTGAGGCCGAACCGGCGCCTTATAGAGTTGTAGGCGTTGGACCGGACTGAAATACTGCTTTGACCTGTTCAGAACACCAACCTTCTTGGAGGCTAACTTGGCCTCGCCCTCCAGATGATATCGGAACTAGACCTCGCTCGATATGCTAACACCAAGTATTCTGATGTTGGAGGAGACAGTTAAGGGTATGCTTTCAAAACGATATACGACCATCGGTAACTTATTAGCGATGAACGCGCAAACTTGTGTCTTAGAGGTGTTGAATTGGACTAAGTTAAGTCTACCCCATTCAGAGACCTCCAATGAATTCTTAATTTGAGAGACAAGTTCGTTTCGACTCTCAATGACGTTTTGCCGAGAGATGTTCGGGCAACCTGTATATAAGGCATCACCCGTACTGTCGTCATCACATAATATTATCATTGATATGCAGTATGAACAGGGCAGGCGATAGCACACCAAAGCTATTTACCAAGATGCCAGGGCTGTGCCATAAGAGAAGGTGAGCCGAAAAAGATGCGTTAAGACCGGTGCCAACTCTGGAGCACACATTTTTAACACAATGGGACGGATTCCGTTAGGCCCACTCGATTTTTGGGTATCATGGGAACGGAGAGCAATTCGCACTGAGCGCTGATGGAACCGAATAATAAATTATACTAAGTTATGAAGGTCCAAAAAATCGACGAATCGCTTCGAGAAAAGGTAGTCTGGTCCCTTGCGCTTCGCTCACTCGTCCTGGCGGGGCGGGGGCACTACCGTGCCCCCAAATGTACTACATACAACATGAAAACATTATGACTATTGTTCTAAAATTCTACATTGACAATCACAAGCCACTATAACGTTCGGTTTGTGACTGTAACTGTTATAAACTGTTGTAGAATTTCATAATGAAAAAAAGCTCGAAAAAACCGAAAACCGGTTTTCAATATTTTGAAAACCGGGTTTTGTTGTAGGCCCGAAAACCCGGGAAAACCCGGGTTTTCGGTTTCGGGTAAAACCGGTCTCGATGCCCTAACTGTGAGCCACCCCAAAAATATAAAATTATGATTTTTTATGATCCCGAAACCGTGATCTATACACAATCTATAACTGCACTAAATGTCATCAATTTATATTCATAATTACAGGAGCTAGAGGCGCGGACAGACAGACAGACAGACGGACAGAGCGAAACTATAAGGGTTCCTTAAGTATTACGGAACCCTAAAAACGCTGATAATCTGCACATGATCCGCACAAAACTTGCACTAAACAAAGAGAATGTAAATATACTAGGTACGTATTAGCACTAAACTTCCACTGACAAGTGACAATTTTTTTTAAATGACGTTTACTTGCGGTAATGATGAGATTATTGAGGCAATTAAAAAAAAAAAAGAAGTACAAGTGTCTGACGTCACGTTTAACGACTGCGTTTTTAATCACGTGGTCAAACGTGAAAAATTTGTTATTTTATTTTTGATATTTTATAAAAATCACACATATTTAATAGTAAAGTGTTGGTTAAACTGGTTTTAAATAATGTTTAGTGATAAAATATCACTAGTTTGATGTATATTTTCACCATGGGATAATTGCCTATTTTGTCGCACATTGACGTACTTTATTGTCTATATTTCACATTCAATAGACAACGTTAACATTTTTATTTCATTTATTTTTTAAATCTAAAAGCAAATAGCCTATTTAAGTTGAAACTTACAAAATATATTATAGGCTTATTTCGACTATTGTACGACCACTACATAGTAACTATAATTAGGTAATTATTAAAGCGTTACCTACTTACCTAGGGTCCATCCATAAATTACGTCACACCAATTTCATGACTTTTGACCTCCTCCCCCGTCGTTGTCACAGTTGATCACAAATGTGACAAGACAAGGACAGATTTTATTACTCATTTTTATTTTATTACTTATTTGTTATTACTGACTGAAATATTATTACTTATTTGTTATTACTTAACACTTACCTAGATTAAAATAGATTTTGAAATGTGGCGTCACGAAATTTAATACCCCTCCCATCCCCTTGCCACACTATGTTACACTTCGTCGACCCCCTCCCTCCCCCTTAACGTGTGACGTAATTTATGGATGGCCCCCTATCTACTAGGTACCTACTTCCAAATAAGGCAGAAAATAAATATATATGTATTGAGATATTGATCTGACATTTTACAGGTGTCAGGCATTTTTTAACGTAAACTGTAATTAAAATTCTATTTGAAAAGTGTACACCTATCTACCTATTAGTGATAAATTATTTCCTAAGATATTTTGGGTGGAGTGTTCTGAAAGATATTAAAATGAAAGTCAATTCAGGAAACATAATACAAAAATATTGTTTATCTTAGAATATTGATTTCGTTCATAATTTAGAAACATAAATAAGAATTTAATTCCGGTAACATTGCAACACAAAACCGCACCAAATATAAATGTCTACGATACGATCTAAGAAACTTATCTCAGATATAGATTAAAGCGACTTCACAAATTCTGAATTGTAACCGTGGAACCCGGAATAATATTAATTTTAATACAACGCGGCCGTAGTAGTTCTAAATATCATACAATAGCCTTACAAAATTACCACATACATCCCTATTGTATCTCGAATTTGGTATCTACTTTACCCCATTCGTTAGATAGCAGTAAACCTATTCAAATGAAAGCAGCCAGTGAATCTAAGGATATCTCAGCCGCAAGAAGCTGCATTGTTATTATACAATGTTCACATAAATATATCACCTAGATAAATATTATCTGTGGTATTGTGACTTGAGATTATTCTCTTCGCGGCAGATAATATTAGCTTTAGGATAAATTATGTTTTTTTTTTTGGTTCGATGAACGTGATAAAATGGAAGTGGTGATGTCTAATTAATGTTCTATTTGATACCATTTACACTAGTGTACTCACATGATAGTTTACATTTGAAAGTAAAGTATTAAAGTATGTAAGAGTAACCTATCTGTAGCAACTCCATTAGTAAGTACTAAATAAATAAGTATTTATAAGTCCTATTACCTAAATAAAAACCATATATAAGAAGTATTTGTATATTAAAATTTAAAACATAAGTTATCCCATACAAAACTAAGCTTACAAGCCAAGGTAGTAGGTACTAATCTAGTAACTATTCAAAATATCCTACACAAAAAAACTATATTTCATTAGGACGACTAGACATGTTCTAAATCCTTAAAACCATAGGTTCTTATAGAGGTATTTGTATATTAAAATCTAAAACATAAATTATCCCATACAAAACTAAGCCTACAAGCCAAGGTAGTACGTACACTGACTACATCGTCAATAGGTATGTCATACTTTAATTAAAATATATCTACGCTTTTTTTCTACATCCATGATCTACACCATGAAGCATAGATACCGAGTCCGAACGGTATAGGCTTTTTAATAATAATTATGTACACAATAATAGGACCAGATCTTAGTTCTCTTTTCTGCCAATACTATTATACCGAGTGTTGCCAATACTATTATTTATTACAATTATTTTTAAATTACCGTTAGGCAATTACCGTGTTCTACGGTATCTATTTTTCGAGAACAGTTTCTAAGAATTTCCTAAAACTTTTATATAATAAGATTTCAATCTTTCCAGAGCTGTCAATAGCAACTTTAAACTTCCCGCGTAATTTCAAACGAGTGCATGTCGAACCGTCGCGCGCTCTACCGGCAAAAATCTGTCCCCGTAATTGAGACCATTATTTTAACATTACGTTCGGACTCCTTGTTATCTATACTTCGTGATCTACACAAAGAAAATATCTACATATCATTTATAGGATTTAGGACGACTAGACATGTTCTAAATCCTATTGAATTTAGAACATGTCTAGTCGTCCTAACTTATTTTGTTACCTACTATCGTAGTGCGTGGAGGGTACGCATAAGATTCAAAATATCTAATATCAAACAAGCAGTAGGTAAAGAACGTATCTAAAAACACTTAATAAAACAATCACGCAATACCAACCACGACGAAGCACCGAAGTATTTAATTAGGAATACCATACCACTGATACCACATACCTAATCACATTACAGTAATATTTTGTTTTCAATGCTTAGTTAGGTATACGATTTATCATTCCTACCACAAAACATGTCTAACCATAGGGTAAATAGTAAATAGACCTATACGAACGTAATTTAAATAAACTTTAATTATTCCGTATTCCGTAAATATACAGTTATGAGTTTCTAGACTGTGTTTTGGTTCTAATTTTTATTTAAATGTTGGCAACCCTTAAACAAACATGGCGCTGAATGAAACGCTGCGCACGCGCCGACTCATATCCGTCGAAACATTTATTTTTATTTACATTTTCTGCCCGCGATGCGGTCTGATGATGAACAAATGTCTGCTAGTGATGGCAAATGATTGACTAAGATATTCGGCTTAACACCCTCCAATTTGGTGGATTAATTTACAACTCACTTAACAGATTTAGGTGTATGACAACGGAATAATGGTGTTGCTTACGTTACCATTCACAATTATTAAAAAAAAACTGACCAAGAGCATGCCAGGGAAAATATAAAATAGGAAGGTACCTACGTAATTGTGTTAATAGTAGGTACTTACTTAACCTTCTACTTAGGTAGGTATATATAATAATATATTAAATAGGTAGGTATATAGGTACTATAGTATAGCATAATTCGGTAGGTGGGTAGTAGGTATATCAATAATTGTATGGTACCTACCATACGATGTATACAGCGTGTCCCGACACCTATATCGGAGCCTTTAGTGGTAAAAAATATGGAATTTTTTATCGACAAATTGCCCCTCAAATTTTATTTTTCTCCCACGTTTGTAAAATGGCAGCCATTTTATTTTTTGGTTACCAAGATTCGGGCTCTCGTACTAATTCGACCACCACTACTCTTGTAAATGTCCTAGGAACATAAAAAAGGTCTCATTTGATAACATAACATGTGGACAATAATTCACAGTTAAAATGTTTTCATTTTCTTTGAAGAAAAAAACAATAAAAAGGTAATTTAAAAAAATATAGAATTTTTTTTCGGTGAATTTTTTAAATTATTTGCTTTTTGTGAAAAATCTAGGACATTGACCTGCTTGTTTTTTGTTTTAAAACGATAGAAGAGGACGTTTGCTAAAATAAAATACAAACCCCTTTACTCTCAGTGCAATAGTTTAGAAGTTATAACAATTTGTTGGTATCATCTCAGGCAGGGGGCCAGCCAGTCGTCTTTTTCAAATTGTTATAACTACTAAACGATTGCACTGAGAGTAAAGGAGTTTCGTATTTTATTTTAGCAAACGTCCTCTTCTATCGTTGTAGAACAAATAATAAGTAGTTATAACAATTTGAATAAGACGACTGGCTGGCCCCCTGTCTGAGATGATACCAACAAATTGTTATAACTTCTAAACTATTGCACTGAGAGTAAAGGGGTTTGTATTTTATTTTAGCAAACGTCCTCTTCTATCGTTTTATAACAAAAAACAAGCAGGTTAATGGCCTAGATTTTTCACAAAAAGCAAATAATTTAAAAAATTCACCGAAAAAAAATTATAATTTTTTTTAAATTACATTTTTTTGTTTTTTTCTTCAAAGAAAATCAAAACATTTTAACTGTGAATTATTGTCCACATGTTAAGTTATCAAATGAGACCTTTTTTATGTTCCTAGGACATTTACATGAGTAGTGGTGGTCGAATTAGTACGGGAGCCCGAATCTTGGTAACCAAAAAATAAAATGGCTGCCATTTTACAAACGTGAGAGAAAAATAAAATTTGAGGGTCAATTTGTCGATAAAAAATTCCATATTTTTTAACACTAAAGGCTCCGATATAGGTGTCGGGACACGCTGTATAGGTAAGTAGAAGATAGACTTAAAACACTATTTAAGTAGTTCAATTATAGAAGCATGATGGAACAAAATTACAAATCAATAGGATAAACCTTATTCCTCATATTATTTAATCTGACCGTAATTCAGTGGTCTTTAAATATTTTATTAATTTAACAATATAAAAGAATAGTTTAAGCCGAGTTATTTATACCTATAAACTATAATATTGTATTCTAGTACCTACATACCTACTCACTACTCACTCAAAAAACTAGTACTTTAATAGATAGATAGGTACTTATTTATAGTTTGTTACCTCTTCTTAGTTAAAAAAAAAAGATAGTACCTACTTTGGTACAACTACCAAGGTGTGAAGTTTTTGTTGATGTCTATTATTAAAATGTTAATGTGATTTAATTATAATTTATAAACTGTTGTTACTGCCCACTTACCAGCTTATTTATCATTCACTTGTAGCCTATTTAAATTAACATTAATGTTAAAACAAATGTACCTACTGAAATGTACGTCTTTGGACTTTGTCCGTACCTAATAAAATATTAAATTACCAAATTACCTACCTACTTTTATAAAATTGATCAAATATATACGCAAAACAAAAAATTTTTTACCAATAATGCGGTAAGACTAGAACGCATATTCGGCGTTCGGATCTTTCATCTCATGTCGTGAGAGAGAGAGAGACAAAGCACACGTCGCAACTGTCATGTCGTAATGGCGGGCACATGGAAACAAATAGTGAGTTTACAATGATTTAATTGCATATTTCTATACAACACAACACCAAACACACGTATAATCAATCACTTATGCATTAATTACTCATAGTAATCAGTAGATGAACTTCATTCTATATTTATAGCACAAAACTGATAAAAGTCGTTCGTCACTGAAGGCATCGGTCGCCATCTCCAATTTCTGCGCCAGGGCCGTATTGAACCAGCTTGTAAAAAAAAATAAGTTAGTTGACTGATTTTTTTCATTTTACCCGACTGGGTTATGTTTTTCGCGCATATCTTGCATGTGTGTATGTTTGTAAATTCCTTTATTCTCACGTATCTTCCAAACGGTGGAAGGATTTCGACATTTAAGGTATCGTTAGATTTGTTTCCAGAGCCCAAATGTTCTTAGATACCTAGTTCAAAGAAAAAAAAAATACAAAATAGCGGATTTCGGCAGCAAATTGTTAGTAATTCAATTTTACTTTGACCAAACCTATCGAGTGGGGTATCAAAGTTAAGGAAATTGGAATAAGATTTCAAAAATAAATATAATAATGTATTTAAATTTAATCAGGAATAATTTTAAGTAACTCATCTCTCAATAGTCGTATTTTTTATTTTAATCAACAAAGTATGTGTTGGAAATATTAAAAAATTAAAAAAATCGTCTTATAAATTAAAAAAACTCGTAGTTTTCCATCAGCTGCATGTGTGGAATTAAATTTTTTTTTATAGTTAAGACCGGAATGTCAGCAAAAATCTTTTCGAATACCGTCGCAACTTCTAAATCAGTAGTAATCTTTTTATTAAAAAAAAAAAGTTCAAATTCAGAGCCACGACAGGTGACTTTCCAGTCTCATCAGCTATTTCTCACTTACCTTCCATGTAGTTTTAATTTCATTTTTAGATTATTTAATTCTATTCTTTATATAAAGAGCTTTAGCTGTTATACATACTTTTTTGAAGGTTTTGGAATAGTTTTTAACATATGTTTATTTTTTTTATTATTACTAATACTTTCGGCATATTATAATAATTCATATAATCTTTGCTTGCTTATTTTAATTTCTGCAGTTGCCCATTCAATAAAGTTATTTTTTTATTACAATTTCTAACCGTTTTAGAAGTAAATACTGAATTAAATTGGGTTCCTATTACCTTCAATAATTTATTAAAAGCTTCATCGGAGCTATTTGACCCACCTAATAATTGAATATTTGAACTTAAATTACTTCTAAAGAAGAAGGGGCAAAACTTCTCCACCCTTGTAGCACTACAAGACATAATATGATATCAAATAAAAGGGCTTAAAAAGTGTGTAATTTTAATGTATGACGAAAAATATCTAAACCATGGGAGAAAAAAATTGATGAGGGTAAAAAGTAAAAAAAAATCACATCCTGTATTATTAGACCATTTCATAGTATTGCTAATAAGGAAAATTTTTTGGAAAGTTATGGTATACAGCAAAGTTCATAAAAGTGATCTCCCATGTTTTAGAGATTTTTCGTCATACAAGAATATAACACACTTTTTAAGCCTTTTTATTTGATATATGTCGTACAGTGTGTAGTGCTACAGTAGTGGTGACAGCCTCCATACAAAAATGCTCCTTCTTCTTTCTCAATACGTTCTGTATTCACAGGAACAAACACAAGCTCTTCCTTTTGGTTACGGTCACAATTAATATTAAAAAGAAGCAAACTGTCCACAGTGATCAGAACTGAGCTTGAGAAATAATTTGAGTTACGTTTGGTAGCAGGCGGGACCCACTTGAAAATTATAAATCGTTCGTCATGTCTGTCTGTCTGTCCATCCGTATGTCACAGCCACTTTTTTCCGAAATTATAAGAACTATACTGTTGAAACTTGGTAAGTAGATGTATTCTGTGAACCACATTAAGATTTTCACACAAAAATAGAAAAAAACAATAAATTTTGGAGGTTCCCCATACTTAGAACTGAAATTCAATTTTTTTTCACTTACTTGTGGGGTATCTATGGATAGGCCTTCAAATATGATATTGAGGTTTCTAATATAATTTTTTTCTAAACTGAATATTTTGCACGAGAGACACTTCTAAATTGGTAAAATGTGTGTCCACCTCTGTAACTTCTTAAATAAGAGAATGATAAAACTAAAAAGTATATGATGTACATTACCATGCAAATTTCCACCGAAAATTGATTTGAACGAGATAGATAAGTAGTTTTTTTTAAACGTCTTAATTCGGATACCACAATTTACCTTTCATTCAATCAACTCAAGTCTCAAATATATATTAAAAAAAAACATTTAATTTCATAAACATAAACCTTATGCATAAACCGTGAACCATTATTTTCTAATAATAAATCCTAAGTAAATTATGTTACTTGCTGCTACGGAACCCTTCATGCGCGAGTTCGACTCGCACTTGGCCGCATTTTCAGTCGGTTTTTTTATTACATATTTTTTTTTATACTAACATTGCATGATTTCATACTTGACAAGCGGACAACCAAAAAAAATGAGGTCGTGAATTTTGTTTATACTCTGGTCAGTTATACTTCTAGTTGAAATACATAATTTTTTTTTTCGTATCATACTTTATGATACGAAAAAAAAGTTATGCTGAGTTATGGACCTTTAAAAATCAGTTTTTTTGTATGCTTAATATTTACATCAATTAATTTGTAACAAAAACAAGAAGTATTGTTTCTTATAGCTAAAAAATTGATTTTTTTATTTTTTTTATCGTATTCTTAATTTGATTTTTTTTTGCGTATAGCAAACCGGAAGTAAAGATTTCAAATCGATATTTGAGTAATTTCGACCATTTTAATTATTTTAAGCTTAAATTAAAGCTTTAAATGTAGTAATTTAATTAATTAAATAAAATTAAAAAGTGATCTCTAATAGTTTAAAACTTAGAGCATTTAGAGTACATACGTAGCTTTTAGGGGGACTATTTTAACAAAAAAGCTATTTAAAGTGTAATATCTCGCAAACGGAATACGGATACCTAAATCAAAAATCACCTCAGATACAATATGGCCGATGTATCTTGGCGAGTCTGAACTTCGCGCAGAAGGTTGCGCAATTACTGTTTCTAAGTGTTTTCGTATTTATTTTATTTGTATTAATTGGTCAACTGTATTAGGGAAAATTTATTAGTACATAGGTATATAAAAATAATACAATAACAGTTTTCTTCACGAGTTGTACATGGGCTAAAGTTCGCAGAGCCTATGTTCAGACCCATCAAGATACAGCGGCCGTAGTGTACCTCTCAATATAAAAGACCTTTCTAATGATAATATAAAATAAAAACAACGGGTTGCACTCCGGGAGTAGTAGAAGTGAAAAGTCTTAAAAGTGGGGCCATTTAACTAGACACTTTTTTTTCTCTATAGTATTTTCAACATACGTAAAAATTTAAAAATGACCCCAAAAATCTCAAAAGTGTGGGGAAGCGTCGCCACGGCAATTCTCGCCACGCCAAAAATCAGGTTTACCTCGCCTATAGATGTTTCACATCAAAAGACTTATGGGTCATTTATATATCGACGTAACGCGTAGGTATCAAAATCAATTTAAATATTTAACAGGCACATAATATTCTCTTACAATAATTTAGACTCTTAAGTTTGAATACGGGCCTGGGAATACTTGCTCCGCCCATTACAAGCAACAAAAGTCGACAGCGGCGTTCCTTCAAAATATCTCGTTTGGAGGCCATTTTGACGATTGAGTGCGAGTGAGACGGGGCGAGGCAGTATTGTGGCAGTTAAATGTGCGTGAATGAGACAATTATGCTAAGTTAGTATCGTTTTAATTGTAGTGCGGATTGAGAGAGCGTGGGGACACTTTATTTAGTATCTTTATTTTGTAGCAAGTAGAAGCAGTTGGCTAGGTTTATACAGCGTTGTAGATATTATTAATATTTATCTGTTATCTAAAATTAATATTATAATATCAAATTCTCAAAGAAGAGATAAACACCTACGATTTTAGATAATAGGTAAGTAACAACATAGGCCTGAAGCTGAAGGTGTGTTAATTTAGTAGAAATCTAATCATTAAATATTTTGCAGTTATAAAAATCAAGAAACAAAACTGTTTGACAAATTTTGACCTACAGTGATTAGCAACAACTCTTTTTTTTTTTTTGTTGGCTGGAAGTTGGAAGTTGGAACTTTGACATCTAGGCCCAAACATTCATGGAGCGTGATTTTTTTAATGTAGGCACTTTATTACAAAACAACACATACCTAGGTAGGCAATGTCTCATTTTTTTTGTACCAAGTTAAACTTTGCCTAAGTAGGTATTTTTGAATCTTTAAAAAATACATTATTTTATAGTCATTTAGGCAAATAACTGACAACATAATATTCTGGCTACTTGATATAAATAATTATCTTCCTTTAACCTAGTTACTAGTACCTACCTAGGTACATACTTCATCTTCTAACTGCAGTTGCTAGTAGTTGCACTTGAACTCATGACTTATTCACCTACCAAGTAAGTATTAGAGGTAGGTAATCTAACTAGTACCTAATAAATAAATAAATAATTAGTAGGTACTTATAAATATAATTATTACGTGAAGCAAAAACTTTTAGTGCAGTTTATTAGCGAATTTTGCAACCGAAGGAGTATGAAATTTGGCCGGTAAATTAAAGTCTATGTGAAGGAAGGTGTGCATAAAGATAATTTATTTTTTAAATTATTCTTCAAAATACATAAAATTAGCAAAAATAACAGCGTTTGTCAATCTGCAGCAGTCTGCAGTCTACACAATACTTACCTAATATCTATTCTGTGACAATACTTACATTTCTTCTATGATCTATCTCATAAGAAAAATAACCCTTATCTATCTACCTATATAAAAAAATATTATGGGAATTTCGACCGCTTTTCGACCTCTAGTTATTAGGTATTGGATTAAGATTTAAGTATAAAACGCATACCTACTTACTATTTCTACTATATAAAAATGAATGTCTGTTTGTCTGTCTAACCATAAATATGTCCTTTATAGAATCGTAAACTATATAAGGTACGTACATTTGATCATGTGATGAGAAGGTTTTTAGTTTTTTTTTATAATATTGGAAAATGTTGTAGCCCTTGTAGGTGACTATGTAGGAGTAGGTGTAGAAGCAGGTGTAGGCGTAGGAGTACGTGTAGGAGTAGGTGTAGTCATTTATTCATTCCAGTTCATATTTAAGACAGAACAACGTCTGTCGGGGTCAGCTGATAGTTTATAAAGTCCGTAACTAGGTACGTAACGATGTTGTATTAAACATATTAATTAATAATAATATTATGTAATATTTACACATGATACATTATAAACTTAATAACTTATGCGCACATCACACGTACAGTTTTGACCGCGGGCAATAGCATGTGCCGTCGGCGTTCCGAACCGATCGACCGACCGTGTTAATGCGCAGGGTCGACAGTCCGATCTGTAATGTCGATTACAGCGCATTTTCCACGTTTGAACCACGCGCTATCAGCTATGAATGATGACTATTTTGACGTATTGTGTAAGACGCCGGCATGCAGTCCAAACCGGAATGCTTTTTTAGTCCTTATTAACACGACAGTTCGAAACGCAGTCCAAACCATCCTTCCGAGGTTTGAAAGTTTGAAAGCAGTCCAATCCGCAGTCCGAACTTTTACGTGTGCAGGGCGCTAATAGCTCGAAAGCCGAAGCACCAGTTTGCTTGAAAGTAACACTTACATCGTTAAAGCTCTAACTTGTAATGCCTTAGGCGAGGTCGGTGGCATTGTAGTTCCACCCGTACGGCACAGATGGCGTGATTTCATTCATGCTCGTAGCGCTCGTAAAAATAAATTTTATTGTTATGACGAAAATAAAACGCTTGTCGTCAATTTAAACATAATTTTACTGTGTAATAAGATTTATTTTATGATTAACAAGCGTCTAGGTGAATTTATACTGTCGAATGATGAATAAAGTAATAAAATCCGCTTTTACGATCTTGTTATCGTGTTTATATTGACGTTTATGCTACTTTTTGTATGCAAATAATAGTAGCACGCGTTAAAAATGTAATGAATGTGAATCATTGCTTAAACTCGAATTGTTTTATAGTTTAATTAGCAATTAGGGTAATATTTTGACGTTTTGTATTATCGGTGTCGGTGTTACAATTTGTTTACGTTATTTACGTATATATTTTATAGATTAATTTTGTAGCATTGTTACCATTTATTCTTAAATTTTGATTTTAAGATTAATAAAAAATTATTAAAATACATTTTACATACCTTTATTTACAGCCAGCCATTTTTAGAGGCTGTAACAGACTAGGACATTAAGTAGTGTGTCATTTTGACACTAGATGGCGCAGTCATAAAAATACCATCTATTTCATTTTTGCGCTTTTTACAGATTACTATTATTATTTTTGTCAGTAATTCACATTGCTAAGGAATATTACAGTTAATATTCAAATACATATCAGATAAGTGATCATTAAAAAAATAACTATACCTTCAAAATTTTAAAACTTTTCCTTATTGAAGATAGATGGAGTATGTTTGGTGGCGGAAGTTATTTAGAACGATTGTTTTTCCAAGACACGATATTAAGCTCGTTTTTGTTGAAGTCGGTAAAAAATTATGGTCTTTTCGCGTAAAGAACACAGATAATGAAGGCTTACTTTTTAATTGGTAAGTGTGAGCATAGCCCATAGGCTGTCTCATTGGTAAATTTTGACATCTGTTCGCGTGATTCACTGTATTCTTAACGTGAATATACTATAGCAACAAACTAAGCTGCGATAGTATGCATTTTGACTAAACATGAACAATTTTTTTTTACCATATTAAATGAGCACACCGTTCACCTGATTTAAATTTAAAAGTGAACGACATATTCATAATATGTGAGGACAGTTTTTAAATAATATTAATAAATAAATGCAAGCTAAATTACTAGTGTAGTACAAATGATATAAATAAGCTTCAGTAAGAATGTCTCTGACATATTAAGAAATGATCCGTCTTGTCTGTTTGTTAGTCTCGTATCAATCATGTTTATAATTAAAATACAATCGTGGATGATCTGGTATGCGCCACGGAAGTTGGCAGGCAACCTTGGTGGGGTTTCAATGAGCTACGCAACCAGAGTGGCGGTGTGTGGTCCAGATATTTTTTGTTAAGTCGGTACAATATCGGCATAGTTCCTGCTTGACCAGTTTCTAAACATTTTCCTTTCTACGCCTCAAAATTCAACACAAAGGACGTGAGCGCATCGACTGCAGGAGAGTTTGAAGTCCGTATTTACATGTAAGTATGTGTGCGTGCCCACGATTCATCGGCACTGTTAAGTGTTTTTGAGCGACAACTTGATCGAAAGTACGTTTTACGTAACAGATTATAGTACACGAGATGGGGGGTAAATTAAACAGTCTAGCATCAGTGAGAAAGTCTAATAGGGTACATACCATAAGTCACAACTTGGCATCAAACCTCATCACGCGTGTGACTTAAGGATCTTCTTATATTCGGTAGGCCATGGATGATCTTATAATAAAGCAAGACACGTTCTGTAAAATGAAATACATAATTATTTACCAGTTATTATCCTTAGGAAGTTAGGGCAGGTAAAATAAGATATACTTTTATTATATAATCTATAATTTTTCACACAACTTACTTGTATTTAAGATTATTAAGTTTTAAAATATTTATTTCACACAAATGTTAGGTATATCAAAATTTGTATGCTTGTAGTAGTGCAATAAAATTGATAACTTACTATATAGCTGTTTATATGTTCCTTATTTTCAATCTACGGTTGTGTTATCATGATTTACAAGCAATAATAAAGAAATTACTCGCAAGATGTATTCTACGTGCGTTGCCAAGGAATTATGAACAAAAACTAATAAATCGATCTAAATAGTCGCTCCATCATATCAGTCTATTAAGAGTGCAATATCAATCACACAGCAATAACTGACGATAAAAAGGAAAATTACAGTCATAACGTTGTAACTGGATGTAGCAGACATGTAGGCGCTATAAACACATAAAGCATCGCCTTTATCTTAAGTCAATAATGGTCCTATTAACGAACCACGTGTTTCGCCATAAACTTTGGAATTTATACTCGCCCGGGGCGTATACGAAATCTGAGCGGCGTTTGAGTACAAACGGCGTAATTCACTTGACGTTTACGAGCTGTAGTGGCAGTAAAAATGGCGTTTACGGGCGGCACGAGCGCCCGCGCAGCGCAGCTGGTCGTTGTTTACACTGATAACCGTTAGAAAAACGTCTTATCTGCAAATTTGCATGCACTTATGACGTTTTTATTTTGGAATCTACACGTTTTTGCTGTCGTGATGAGATTGTTGTTACACCAGTGATACGTAACGACAATAATTCGGTCTGGCATGTGTCTAGTCTCTACGTAATTATTTCTAAATACAAATTCAGTTATTAAGGTTTCACAATCGCTTACTTCGATAGCTTATCCGGAAGTTTGTCGTTGCTTATTCTATACTAGCTGTTGCCCGCGGCTCCGCTCGCGTAAATACAGTATACCTCAGGAACACTATACTTTTTCGGGATAAAAAGTAGCCTATATTTTAATCCAGAGCCTAAACTAGTATCATACCAAATTTTATCGAAATCTGTTAAGTAGTTTTTGCGTGAAAGAGGAACAAACATCCATCCATATATCCTCACAAACTTTCACATTTATAATATTAGTAGGATATTATATTAGTAGGACTGAGCGACAGAGACAAAACTTGTCATTAAGCTATCAGAAACTTATCAGGAGATAGTGAAACAACCTTATCTAACTAAAATTAACACAATCAAATATTTCTTTTACAACTTATTTTCTTATTGCATCTACGGTGCGTCTACGCCGTAGCCCGTAGCTAATACCGTACGTACTACGTAGATAATAAATAAGTAAAAATATTATATAATAGTCAGCACCACAATTAATGTTTATTGCTTCGGTTGAGTAGGTACTAGTAGTTACGATGTGTTTCTTACCTACCTAAGTACCTTCTTCATTGTTTTTCGTTTTTGTTTCAAATTGAGGGAATAAAACAAATCAAATGTGTAGAAATAAAAGACATTTAACCTCGGCACATTCATAAAAAAATATTTGTTTGCCCCTGTAACCTTGGTGTGATATGATTATAGAACGAAGAATAGCTGCCACCATGCCAACAGGGCCAATTTATTTTTAAATAAACTAGTTCTATAAGTTGCGAAGTATAAACTGAAAGTATTATGACAAGCTTTTGCCCGCGGTTCTGCCTGGGTGTACTTTTTTGGGATAAAAAGTAGCCTGTATATTAATATAGACTCTAAACTACTTACGTACCAAATTTTATCAAAATCCGTTTAGTAGTTTTCGCATGAAAGAGTTACAAACATTAATTCATCCATCCTAACATACTTTCATGTTTATAAAAGTAGAGCCGATGATTATACATATCACTGACAATTTGTCAGTGATTTGTATAATTCATTAAGTACTTCTGGGCGGTAATTATTCTCGTTGATATTTGGTTCGATCTCCCAAGGTCCCGCTCCAAAGCGCACGATTTGACGTGTATGCGAATGAGTTAACGCCTTGAACGAACCGAGATTACATCGAAAATAGTTACGAGAATTGGACTTTGAAAGCTACATAAGAATCTAATTAGACTTACGAGTCACGATCATAACCCTTGTTAGAACTTTACTAGTCAGGGCTACTAAGTCCTTTTCAATATTAGTATTTTCGTATCACACATAATATATTATCAAATCATGGCATATTTTGACAATATTTGTTGATGATTGTGATTTGTGATTAATTTTATGAAAGATATAAAGTTAGGATAGAGATGAGGGACACTTCACATGATAGTCCACAACACTTTTAGCTAAAGCATGGGTAGATATTATGTTTTAGTAAAGAGATTTGACTTTTATCTATTACAAGAGACCAAACTTTACCTGCAATGATAAAATTTCAGTCAAAAACTTACTTTTTACGGTAAGACATTGAAATCTATACCTTGATGGTATAGATGATAATATTATAGAAGCCATTGTAATCAGTAAAACTTTACTTGAAGAACAAGCTTTTGCGCGCGGCTCCGCACGCGTAAATACAGTATGTACCTCACGGAAACACTGTATTTTTACGGGATGAAAAGTGGCCTATATTTTATCCAGGGCTTAACTACTAGCATACCATACTTCACCAAAATCCGTTGGGTACTTTATGCGTGAAAGAGTAACGAATATCCATCCATAGATACATCCATCCATCCTCACAAACTACAATAATCACATTTATAATAGTAGTATTAAACAAAAGGATATTTATTTCAATCGAAGGTGTATCTTAATTACAGGCACAAAACTATACTAAGATAAATAAACCTGCTAAGTGCGAGTCGGACTCGCGAACCGAGGGTTCCGTACAAACCTGGAGTGATTTTGTTACAGCTTAAAGGTATTAGAGATTTAAGGTATTTGATATGAATTTCAATTTAATACCTCGACGCGTTCATGAGGAAAGGGGTAGTAAGTTTAAAATTATTAAAAATATTTTGAGTATAATATTATGATGTACCAAAAATTTACGGTTTTCGCAATTTTTCCTTTATCTGTGCTATAAGACATTGCTTTGTACCAAATTTCAAGATTCTGGGTTCACGGGAAGTACCCTGTAGGTTTTGAGTTTGCGAGTGTCGAAAATTTGCGGCATAAACGGCTTTATCTTTTGATTGCGTTGGCTTAGAAGTTTGATTTTTTCACAACTCCAGGAAACAGTAGACTTGAGTATTTAGTATAATTTCCAGCTTGATACCTCCACGCGTTCCTGAGTAAAAGGGTCTTGACAGACTTACGGACGGACGACAAACTGATCCTATACCTAAGGGTTCTGTTTTTCGAGGTACGGAACCCTTAAAAACGAAAATCTTTTAAATAATAACAAAATTTTATTTCTTTTCGGGTAAAGATTCAGCTCTACATTTAAAAAGCATCGATAAATACACGCAAAGCCTGACGGATGCGAAGAAATCAATTGTTCACAGCTAAACATTTGCATGCAAATATGTTAACGTTATAATTTTTATATGCATGCCTAATGGCGAATTGCCTGTAAACATGTGAAAAGGAATCATTAGGTTTAGAATAACAGGAATTCTTTATCGATAAAATTGGCAACAGTTCATTCGAAATTTCAAACTGATAAAAAAGAATTTAAGTTATTTTTTTTTATTTAAGAAGCTCATGCCTCACATACCTAATTACAGGAGCCAATAATTAGATAAGTATTCTTATGAATTCTTCTAAATAAAGCCTCATTTAGTTACAAAACAGTTATTTAAAAACGATAGGTTAACTAGCTACTCAAAGATCTAAAATTCATTAAGTAATAGGTACAAGTGCCTGCAAAAAAACATAAAATATAATAATAAAACATAATAGCAAATTTTATCAGCTTTCTACTAGATTCAGAACCCTGGTAAATTTTGATGTATAATGTTTTTTAAAATCTGTTACTTCTAAGGTTTAAAAACAAATAAATTTAAAAATGTATGTAGTAAGTATTTTTTTTTGGTAGGCCAGTATCCTAACTAATATTATAAATGTGAATGTAAGTTTGTTTGTTACGCTTTCACGTGAAACTACTTAACCGATCATCATGAAACTTTGTACACAAATTCTTGGAGGTATTAGAAGTAACATAAGCTATATAGATGAATGGATGGATGGTTGTTTGTTACTCTTTCACGCAAAAACTACCGAACGGATTTCGATAAAATTTGGTATGGCAGTAGTTTAAACTCTGGATTAAAACATAGGATACTGTTTAACCCGAATAGGTACAATATTCCCGTGGGATACTATATGTACGCGGGCGGAGCCGTGAGGTGAGGAACAGCCAGTATTTTTATATATTTTAATTCTTACTATATATTAATACTTCAGGTGCTAAAAGCTGAACTTTAAAATATAAGCTACTTAGTATGAAGTAGACTATAAAGATATAAAGACTTATTTCTGTTGTTTACTTGAAGAGATTTTTTAAAGTATTAAAAACAAAGCGTTCCAAAAATAAAAATTGTATTTTTTTATAATTTTTTATTTTAACAGTAAAATACCTATAGGAAATATATAAAATATTATTTTTATATAGACAAGTAATCTATATTTTAACCAAAATTTCATTACAACCAATTCAATACGAAAATATTTATTTTATGATCAGTGTAAGTGGCTACTGGCTACTACAGTCTCCCCTTTATATCAGTTTAAAGAGGTAAGTGTAATAAAAATGCGAGCGTGTCGCAGGGTAGGCCGCTCTACGTAGAGCCATTCATTCGTTTGATGACTTCATTTGGACGCACCGAGCGACTGCTCCTGCGGTAATGCGCTTTTGTTTACCCATCGATAGTGCGTCTTCCACTGCACGCGCCACATTGCGTCAGACAGGGACGGCTATAATTATCGCGCTGTACTCATTACAGTACGCGCTCTATCTAGGTGCTCCGTCCCGCTCGCTCCGCCCGCGTCCGACCGCGTGCGAACGCAACAGACGTAGCGCCCGTAAAAACAGGTAGTAGAAGAAATAATAATCATCTTTACGACTTCTCACTCTATTCAGCACCTTGTTACGATACTGCGCGCTCATTGTGGCCCGACCGAGAAGTGGTTGTAAAATCTTTTCTTTACTGGCCCGTTTCACTAATTGTACGTTTATGAGATTATGGCTTTGCGTCTTGACTTTCAGTGGCAAAAGTCATTATTGTTCCATTGTTGACTTTTTGGGCGACTTTTTTGTCAATTACGTACCTTTCAAATTGAATAAGGTTGTGTACTTAATACATTTGTATATTGAGTATATTTATAAGTACCGAAAAATTTTATTAAAATTTTAGTCAGACTCAACATAATAGAGACTGGAGACTATTAGAGGTAGAGTTCGGAGGTTTGATTTAAGGTTTTGGAGGTGGGTCCTCAGGGTCAACCACGTGGTCATAGGAGTGATAAGAAGGGAAAAGAGAGCGTGACTGATAATATTTATAGTCATTAGCAAAAAGGGGACGGAACAATCGGCGTGTGTCGGTATCGCAGGCGGCGCGCGGGGCGGCGCGCGTGTCTCGGTACGGGCTCTCAGTAGATTGCGTGAGGCTTGCCGCGCCGGTCGCACTCAGTCGCCCGCGACCCGCTACCGCGCCCGCAAACTTCGCTCGACACTCGTCCACATGTCCACTCCTGAAACGAGAAACGTATCTTGCACTCGCACGTGACATTAAGACCCGACCAGACGGGACCGTTTAAAATATCGTAAAATCCGCGGCACGCGATCCCGCCTCATAAAATAATCGTAAAAAGTAAACACGTCTATCGGCCTTTATCGCCGAGGAAGCATTATGACGCTTCAGTGACGTTTTATTAGGCAATAAAATTAATAAAGTTAATATCCACTCGATTCCGAGCGAGCGGAGGTTATCACGGCGCGTGGGGCGATGACATAAGTGATTCCTAACTGAGTGACGTTTGTGTTTGTGACCGATCAGAATGAACTCCTACTTCGAGCAGGGCGGCTTCTATGGGGCGCACGGCGTGCACCAGGGCGGCGGCGGCGGCGACCAGTACCGCGGGTTCCCCCTGGGCCTGACGTATGCCCAGCCCCATGCGCTGCACCAGCCGAGACCCCAGGATTCTCCTTACGATGCATCAGTGGCGGCTGCCTGCAAGCTCTACGCTGGGGAGCAGCAGTACGCTAAAGCCGACTGTTCAAAGGCGGGCTCGGATCAGCCGAACGGCTATGGAGGCAAAGAGGCCTGGGGCACAGGGCTTGGCGCCCTAGTGCGACCCGCAGCCTGCACCCCCGAGGCCAGATACAGTGAGTCCTCGAGTCCGGGGCGAGCTCTACCCTGGGGGAACCAGTGCGCGTTACCAGGAGCCGGAGGTTCAGCACAACCAGTTCAGCATCAACCTACGAACCACACATTCTACCCTTGGATGGCTATTGCAGGTAAGATTTTTATTTCCCATTGCGAACTCTACATTTTTATTTAATGGAATCTATTACTATTTTTTCTACATCTATAGGTTCAAAAATTATATTAAATATACAAAATATAATTCAGCAATTTGTAAAAAAATGTAACAATGAATGCCACGTTACATAGAATGTAGAGTACCTAATACAAACTTAGAAAAACATAAAATATAGAGCTAAACAAAAATCAAATAAGTTCTTATAAGACTCATGTAGAGTAGCACCTTAGTATTGTATTGCAGGTATCGAGCGGTTTCTTAACTAAAGTACCAATAAAAATCACATAAAACGTACGACCCTCGTTAGCACCTTATTAGTGGGACAGATTTGAGTGGCATTCCGATTTTATTGCTACTAAATTGATGTTCGAGAGGATTGCGGCAAAGATAATACTAATTTGTAAGTCATAAAATTTTCAATGTAGCTGTTAAAATTGTCATAAAATTAAATTAAAACAAATACAGTTCAGACAAACAGGAAAAACATGCATTTAAAGCTTTATGTTCAAACGATATTAATAATGCTGATATCACTAAACAAACAATTAATTTTTTAATTTTATAGCGCAAAAAATATTCGAATTTCTCACAATGTTCGCTATAAATGATTATGCAGTCCAAATATTTTAAAATTATAATCGTGACAGCCATTATTTTAAGCTTATTATGTTTGATTTATCAATGAATTCCAATTAATAAATTATGTTACTAAGCATTATTTTATAGAAATAAAATGTGCACAATAGTCTCTTTACCTTAAAAGATTACTTAAGAACTCTACATTTCATACATTCTCATAACCTGAGCTTAGCCATGGCCCACGATAAAAAATACAGTTATTAAAATCGTGAAAACAATAGGGAATATGCATAAAATATAAAAATAGCTTAAAATATAATAATATGATACTAGACAGAAAAATAAAGAAAATGGCGTGAAAATTTTCAATATCTGTTGATAAATGAGCAAGATATCAGCGGTCAAAGTTTGTAATCTATCTCTTTCTAGCAAAACGAAATTTAGTATGAACTTTCTATGAAAGTCGTGTTATGTGACGTCACGATACACGTCGGATCTCTCTGTCTAATAGACGACTTTAAACGTTCATATCTTCGTTATTTTTAATGATATCAAAAAACTGATTTTACCATACGGTTTACCAAACAAGATAGATCTATATAAATAAATAAAAAAAATACGTGCATATTCCCTATTACTCAACTATTCCAAAAACAATGGTACTATAAAATAAAACTATAAATAAATTTACACAATTAAGCAGGTGTTCTAATAAGAATAACAAATAAAATATAAAATAATGTATGTATAACGATTAAAGAATTAACTTTATTTTAATATGTAGGTATCTCGTATACCAAATTAGTAGAATATGCTTGATGTTCGCAATACAATATTTCAAACTATAGTATCAAAGTTATATTTTTAGGATATCAAACAACTTCTAATTTGATTTAAATTTATCCTATACATTTATGACTGTATAAAATTCGGTCTAGTATTACCTAATTTCTAATTAGACTCTTTTAAGATATAAAAATCACTTTTATCAAAATTGTATTTGAAAAAATTACAATATTATTTTTCTAATAAAAGAGTTCTTTACCTTTCGTCTATCACAACTAAGATAGGAATAGAGCTACTTTTATCAAAATTGCCAATAGTTTTATATTTAATTTTTTTTTTTAATGTACAGACCTTTTTCCTATCGTAATCTAATTGGAAAGAGATAGCTGCATTAGAACAGGACGTAACTAACGCATAATTAACGCGCGTGTGGTCCGCGTCTCATAATTCATGCGACTCGATAAAATTAAGTAACGCGGCCTAAGGAATAAAACTAAAATAAGTAGTCGACTGTCGGCCATAACTCACTGGGTTCACGCAAGGCAGGCCGCGAAAACAATACAAGGCCGTGCTCGACGTGGGCTGTATGAGAAGTTCCGACTTTTTGTGAATTTAGCCACGAAAAACTCGAACCCGTATCGCACTCGAGTTAGCATCTGTTAGATATTATTGTTTTTCAAACTGCAATCGGCTTTGAAAGGATATAGGACATCTAACAGTAAACTCGGGGGCCTAGAAGATTTTACCGGTATTAATTTACCTACCGGTGTGACGTATTTTAGGAAGATTAGCGTTTCAATTACTATTTAAAGTAGTAAATTGTGTCGCACGGTAGAATTTATCTAAAAGTATGGCCAAAAATATTACAACTTAAATAAATCAATTGCAGCTCATAAATTTTGTTACGAAAAAGTAGTCGGAAAACATAAAGTATGTTGCGGAACTGCAGTTTTTAAAATAAAAGTAAACAAATTTTGTCTTAAATCTTTCATAGTACTTGTAAAACAATGATTATATAATTTATATTATAATTGATTTATTCACTGGTTTATAATTCAATAAATGCTATGCATATAATAATTAATAGCATGTATATTAATTGTATCATTTTATAAGATCTCCATCCTTTACGAAGCAAAGCAAGTAAAATTTCTCATAGATTCGAATCTCATTCTTAAGATTACGGCGTTGAATAATTACCCACCAGTAGGTATGTTGATTTGGTTGATTTATGACTTCGACTTCAAACAAATTAAAATTTACCGCTGTTATGCTGGTCTTATGTAAGAGCTATTACATTTGTAATCTTACTCATGACTTTTCTTTTCTTACTTTCGAAAAAATGTTCTATGTTTACCCAGTCATTTATAGTTTTGCAATGAGGATCAAAAAATAATATTTTTGAACATAAAAATTTTAAGCTTATGAGAAACCAAGGGCTCACTTTTGTATGTATGATTAATTAATAAAAATATTAACAAGTGACGCAAAAACTTTAAGTATAGTTTTACGGGAATTATGCGAACGGAGGAGTATAATATTTGGCACAGTGAAAGTTAATGTGGAGGAAGGTGTGGAGAAAATTTATATATTTCTAAATAACGCTTGAAACAACATAGATACATAAGATGAATAAAAATAAAAAAACATACCTACTAACTTAGATACCTACTAAGTACTAACACACATTATCGTGAATTTCAAAGATATAAATTTGCTAGACCTTTACAAATTTTGTCAATCTCTTACAACACTTTACATTTTACTCTATCTAAGAGGCAAAAGAAGTATTTAAAAACTAAACACTCTGACATTGGCAACTCACTGAGGCGGCCATTCATAAAAGAAGAAGAAAAAGAACCCTTAAGGGTCCCACGGACGGTCGACATCCCATACAAACGTAGTTTCGTTTTAATTTTAAAACGGTACAAGTTACAACTAAACTTCATCAAACTTTGTACACATAATTTAAGGCATACTATCTAGTCTTATAATTAGGTTTGGTTAGAAAATGTTAACCAAGAACGAAATAAGAGCGAATTTAATTTTTGCCTCCAGAAATTAAATTCGCTCTTATTTCGTTCTTGGTTAGTATTTTCTAACCAAACCTAATTATAAGACTAGATATGATGCATTGAATTATGTGTACAAAGTTTGGTGAAGTTTGGTTGTACCGTTTTAAAATGAAAACGAAACTACGTTTGTATGGGAGCTCGACCATCCGTGGGACCCTTAAGTAAAACATACAATTATATTATTATGAATTCGTATAGGCGAATTCCGATTAGGGCGACCTCTAGTAATAATAAATACACAATGTTGATGCTCGTACATTAATTGTTTATTGTCATGCAGATAATATCAAAAGACATTGCTCCATCGTACGGCAATTAACTGTTGACACCACTACACATTGTTACAAATAGGTTCATACAGAACTGTTTCTAGTTAGTAGCCGCAGACTAAAAACGTATTAAGAATTATATTAATATTAAATATAGTTTATATTTATTTATAATATTACAAAAAAAGGAAACAGAACAAAATAACTCGAACTCTACATTTTGTAGAGTTCAATTTATATTATTATTTTTTGATAATTTAGACTTTTATAGTGCTATATCTGTAGTTTATCTTATGGATCTAAATATAGGATGCAAGCGTCAGAGTCCAGAGACGATCACCATGTCCATACGTTAGAACGCGTTGCACATTCTAATACGAGACTAAAAATACTCACTCGTTTGTATCTAATTAGTACATTCAAGTATTTACTTTACTTTTCTTAAATAATTCTTTACGCGGGGAGTTTTATTTGCAATGTAAAAAGTAATTATGATAATATTAGCAGATTAGTTAAATTACATTTATTAATGCACATTGCTCACAATGGAATAGTATAATTTCAGAAAAAGTAGTTAAAAACATTCATTGTTAATTGTTATTAATTATTATAATATATTCGATACATATAATAACTAACAATTGTTTTGAATGCTACGTATAATATGGCACTGTTAATAAATATTATGATCTATATTTTCGTAGACATTATTCACGTTGAGTTCATCATTTAAGTCATAAATAAATCTGGATAAGGCCCAAGTCGTGATCAAGAACAACAAATACCATCGATTTCTTAAGGCATTTTGTCCCTAACAGTCGACAGAATACGGTCTATTTTCCCATGCTCGTATGTGCTCTACGTCAGGTTCCTTAGTGTATTAAATGAAAATTTGAACACGTGTCAGACAAACGAGTATTTTTTAATTATTCTATTGGTGGGCTATTAATTTTAACAAGGAATCTATAAAAAATAAGATTTATTTGTTAATTTTCTGTATAGAGATTATATACTCCATAGTTAGTATACTCTACAAACAACTATAACTACTTAAATATTAGTGAAGTTTAAAAAAATAATATTATTAATATTACGTTACAGCGTGGGTAATGAATACAATTTTAAGAACCTAATTACCAAACACTTTTCAATGCCATTCAATGAGTTATATTTTCAAGAACTTGCAATCCAACTCTAAATATTTATTCATTCAATAATTATTCAACTTTAAATATTGCTACAATTATTTACCAATGTTACATATTTATACAACGAAATCCATAGATAATTTTTTCCAACCATGTATTATACCCTGAAACTAAACCGGGAACCTGACCCTATAATTTCTAAACAGGTTCCAAAATTGGCGACCGAATTTTGCTTGCGGCTAAATATTTTAAATGCACCTTTATTAAAGGGAAATGAGATATTGTAATGACTACCTAGTTGCAGCCACGATGCGTACTCGTAATTTGTTCTTTTATTTCTTAAATTTGTTTTCAATTGGCCAATAATACAGTCTGACATTCACATGATTTAAATGTAAATATGTTTAATTTTTATCGTAAAACGAAACTTTAAAATGTGCCACAGACGGCGAAACACAGAGAAACTCTACCATAATGTTGAACTAAAACAAATATTTGTGGGGTTCCACAGACAGCGAAAATAGTATAATATTTTATCTTAAGATGCCTGGATATATTTCATGTTACAGTACGAAGTATAAAAACATATAGGTACTCGTAGTATCATAACCGTATGTGATAGTTCATACAAACTGTATAGCAAGCGATATTTGATCTTAACATAAAATATTATAGTACCTTCACCGTCTGTGATATACCCTAAATGTTTATTTTAGCTCCTCATTAAGTAGGTAGAGTTTAAAAAGGAAAATGTTTACTTGCATTAATATACCTATTTTTATCTGTAAATATAATATTAATTAAAATGATTTATCGCTCGTATTTTATAAATAATTAAAAGTTTATTATACTTTTATCACTCGGCAATGAACAACAATTTTATCAAGTTACATAAAATGAAATTATTTACGACTTAACCTTTTTATTCTTAGAAAAAAATTACCCCGTACCTATATAACTTTATCTTATCTATAAGTAATTATATTTGTTGAAAGTATATGAAAATACTAGCGCTCATCTTTAGTTTTCACCAGCATGTCCAATAGAAAAATTACTATAACAAAAAAGCCAGCGGTAAGTTCTAGTAATTTAAAAGTGCTTACAACCAATATTTTATATAATGGACGGCCGAACCCCAATTATTTTGGACGTGGTCTCACGTCAGACCTTGAAGCCAAGTTTCCTTCATTTAAAACTTAAGACCATTTGCGTCGTACTTTAGTTATTAAATGAGATCGTATTCCGCTTAATAATTCTATTTTTTATTGAGAGTACTTAACATTGGCAACGTTACTTTAAAATGATTAATGTGATTATTATACCAAGTTAATTTCAAATCGATTTCTTCCGTGTTACTGGATCTAAGGTACTATTTTAATTCGTTTAACCTTTTTCAAAGACTATTTTCTAAGATTTTGTAACTTAAAACCTTCATGGTAGATAGATTTCTCAACACAGCGTCCTTTATAAAGGAACTAGATGGTACGAAAGTCAATTTCGCAGAAACCATACATTTTTCAGCGATAAAAAGAAGCCTTTTTATTTACCTTCTCCGTGGTCTTGGTACTCTACATCTGTGCCAAATTTCATCAAAATCGGTCTGGTAGTGTCGGAACAAACAAGCAAACTTTTCCTCTTTATTATATTAGTAGGTATAGATATAGGTAATATAGTCCGCTTAGTGGTCAAAAATTCGCAATGGTTTTAGCGATGTTGTTGCAATGTATGTTAAAAAAAAAAATATATGACCCATTAATATATCTAACCAATTAGTTAAAAATTATAAAACCAATAGGATAAGCCAATAATGTTTTATTATTTTGTATAAAAAGTCTTCACTTATATAAAATTAAAACCACCTTGTTCCTAAGACAGCTGGGCAGAATTTATAATCTTCAGAGGGTCCACTGACCATGTATAGAGGCAAATTCATGACAGCCAACGTTAATGCCTATATTCGTAAGAGCCTGTCATTTATTCTACTAAGAAAATAATTATTCGTCAGTTACCAACGTAACGCGGGGCGTAGAAAACACGATGTGGAAATGTCACATAAAATAAATAAATATAATGAATAATTATGAATAATATAGACGGCTGCAATAATATAGACGGCGTGTTGTCTTTTAAAAATATTGTTACAAAATTTTTAATTTATAGGTATCTTCTAACTAAACAGACATCGATTTCATTCTATACAGCTTAATTAATAATTTTTTTACCAATCTAAATGTCAATTCACACCGAAATGAAACGTTACGCGACTTGACGCTGCATTTTTAAGATAACTATATAAAATAGAACTTTATTCATTACGCAAGAAGGTATAAATTTCATTGTGAGAGTTCTAATAACAAGTTCCACCACGCTGTACAGGGCATGTGTAGTGTATGACTGATTTCATATGAAACTTGTATCTTTTTATGTAGTAAATAAAGTTCAAGTTTGAATAGATATCTTAATAAGCTAACCAAGAGCATGTCACGACATGTCCTTTACTTCAAAAGTTATTATCCGATTTCGCTCAAAATAATTTTCCTAAAGAGCTTTTAGTATGGTCTATCAGCATGGAAACTTATAAGTTTCTATCGCCTATAGTTTACAAATGCCAGAGAGGGGACCACCTTTGGGCGCAGATTACTCAAAAATGGTCGACTTTGTAAAAAAGTCATGTATGAAACCTTGCCTTTATTTTAAAAGACTCAACGATATCCCACACGACGGGATAGAATGAAAATATTTTTTTCATTCCCATGTCACATGTATGGAGAGCCACCACTTACATAAATGTTAAATTATTATTATTTTATGGTGACAAAACTGAGATCTGTATACAGTCTTTAACTACTAAAATTCATATATTTATATTTATTATTACAGAAATTAGAAGCGCGGACAGACAGACAGAGAGTCAGACAAACAGACGGTCAGAGCGAAACTATAAGGGTTCCTCAAGTATTATAGAACCCTAAAAATGCAGCGCTGCGTAGCGTCGCAGTGAGAACTGACCCTAAAGGTCAATAGTCAAACTTGTCTCGCTTGATAGTGTTTAGAAACATGTACCTACGTAATGAACTAAGTCTAGCCAAGAACTAAAGAATCTCTTGCCGCCTATTGTCTGTGAGAATGTAATGACTTATAAGTAAGCAAACTGGTTTAGCTATCTATTATTTATAGCATGCTGCTTAGTGCTTACCTACCTAGTATGTAATTGTTCACACCTATTTAAGTATTAATTAAAATTTACTTTTCTCGATAACTATACTTATAGCTTTTTTCAGGTGTTACCTTCAACTTTAAGGAAAAAGTTGCATATAAACAATTTTCTTGGTATAAACACATCATAAAACACATTATATCGTACTTTTTTGATTATAAAGGAAGTACGTAGTAATTGTTTTGTTTTGCAAATAATTGGAATTGTATAAGGGACAGTTGTACACTCGTCGACAAATGTACCATATTACGACCTTATTACTATGACCATAAGGTTCGAAAGTGATACACGTACGTACAGCTGATGCCATAACTCTGCGGGGAGAATGCGGACTCCACATCCGTGAGTCATGAGCGCCCGCGAGAAGGTTGCTCTACTTTATACTGTCGACGCGCATCGAATATCAATTCACGTAATTTATAGTTTTACTATAATTTATGGAATTATTGTAGACGTTGTGAGAGAACAAAAAAAAATATTATTATACAATTATGGTATTTATATTTTATAACTCTCTATTAGGTAAGTACCTAGAGGGAAAATATTTTAAATTTTATACCTTCACGTAATAATCAACACAATATTATTATTATTTAAGCTTTTATTACAGTTACTAAAATTTTTTTAGTTCCAAAAAAGAGCATACATTGTGTAGGTGCCTTTTGTGCCCACTAAAAATGCTGTAACAATAAAAATTTAAAGTAAAACGACCTTGAATAACACTTCATAAAGATCTACGTACCATTTGAATAGTCGAGTTTGTAATGGTTGCCCAAATTGGTCCGTCCGTTCACCGCACACAATAAAAACAAACACAAAAATAGCAGCATAATAGCACTGTAACAGTCGCAACCCATAAACTAATAATGGGGGAGATATGTTTTATGGCATTCAGGTTTTGAATACGTTTAAGTTTTTTGAAATTTAGTTTTGCAAGCTACGTTTGAGAGTGAGCACGTTGCGTTTGGTTGTAGAATGTTAAAAAAATGCCAAATCAGAGTGCAGGTTTTGATTGACGGGCGCGATATGTGGGTGTGCATGCGCCGTATTCCCGCCTCAACCCGCGCGGCGGCCATTTTGGATAAGGATCGATCATAGGTGTGCACAGTGCAGCTGTTAAGTGATAAATATGAATGTGACTTCCATCGTGTGTTTTAAATTTTATACGAACTGTGTAACTTACGTCACGAACGTTAATTTGCTGTTAAAATAGTGTCCGTTTTAAATTGTATTTTGTAGACACTTATAAGAAATTAACATAGCTATGTAGCCATGAAGTACAACACTTTTAACTTAGTAATAATTAGGTAAAAGCTTATACTATTTATATGTTTAATGTTACGCCAACCATGACTGTTTTAGTGATAACATAACACGTCCTTGAAATCTTACTTAATTAACAATCACTTATTTTTAAACAAATATATGACATACTAGATGTTGCCCGCGAATTCGTGCGCGCAAAAGTAAATTCCGCAGGAACGGTACATTTTGCCGCAATTAAAAGTAGCTTATGTACTTCCCCGCGGTCTATTATATATTTGTGCCAAATTTCATCAAAATCGGTCCAGTAGTTTCTGTATGCTATATTGTAATGCAATCAAACAAACAAACTTTTCCTGTTTATAATATTTTTAAGTATAGATGTAAAACGTGAATATTTTTAAGTCATGTATTTAAAACACGTCGGTGATTTAAAGTAATAAAATTTTTTACCATTGCATAATTTAAAAATAATTTATATCTTACTGATTTAATTTTTAACACGAATTTCTAAAATTAATTATTTTGCGATTAATATTAAATGTGTAACTAAGATTATAAGGGAATACATTTTTTTTCTTTTGTAACGTGACGGCCAATGAAATTCCATTCATGGAGGTTTATAAAATGCAACACTTCGTTTGAGCGATAGTGAAAGTATCGTGTGAGTGAAGAAGCAATGCAATATAACGTTATTGTCGTATGGGAACTGCCTCTCAGGCCGATTAGATTAAATGCACGGTGCAGCAAATACACACTCCGAAGTCCGCAGTTATCGAAACCGAATCCGTGACTGCAAATGCTGCAATTTCAAAATTGCTCTTTGTTCGATTTCAAATCTTCTTCTTCTTATTCTTTTGGTGTTCTGTAAAAAAAAATAAAAAATGTTAAAAAATTAAATAAAAAGCAGAACCTACGCAATAAGATATAAAATAAATGTATAAAAATACATTTTTATTAATAACTACAGAAACTATGGCTTATTAATTAAATTGTTAAGATATTTCTCTAATAAACATTACAATGTAGGGTTTAAACTAACCAGTTTCTGCAACTTAGTACTTATTTTAATTTTGTTGTTTACGTTAAGACACTTTAATTAATTTATTCAGTTAAGAAGACGGCCGGTTTTATTTTACCCGACTCACTTTACTACCCTAAAATATTTAAATTGTCGATCGAATCCTATAATGCGTTTCTCAAAAAAAAAAATATTTACTTATAGCCTGTTTCAAAAATATTTATATATTTAAAATAGAATAAAAGTTCGTGTATTAATTGCCTATTTAGACACATTAATTAAAATAGATTTTCCTTCTTTTATCTTATCTCTTTCTATATTTAGAGAAAATAGTAAGTTTTGTGTAATAACATGGTAATAATGTAGGTTAAATATAGTACATCGCTTCGCTTCGCTTGGTTGACGTGCCTGCGCCAAGTTGCCAATTAATAATTTTGCACGACTGTACAAGCCCGTAATAACACGAAGCAATGCCCGATTCCTCGTGCTTACCCTAATTATAAAATTTTTAATCATCACTTAATGTTTCTTTGGTCTGCCAATAAGTGGAAATCTTTTTCATCGTTTTTCAAAACACCTTGTAGAGTTGAGAATGATATTAATATGTTTTAAATTATTTAATCGTAATAAAAATATTGTTGTACGAAACATATACCTATCGTCAAAGGCATTCTTGTTTCGTACAAATTGAAAAATAAAATCCATTATAATCAAGCATCGAAATTGCGTAAAAAATGAAAAGTTCGCAATGTAGAGTTGCCTTTACGAGATTTTAAGCTAGAGCATAATATTAAATAAGAAAAATGAGTTTTTTAAACCAAGAAATTATTTTCAAAAAGTAATAATTGACTATCCAAATTATTTTTAGTTTAACAAATTTCAATGATTACAAGTAGGTAAAGTCACCAGAGAGCGGAGATAATAGGACTAAATCCCGGTGAAAGGTTCGTTTAGTCTAAACTGCAGCCTAATTGGCTATATGACTCAATAATATCGCGATCGTGAGGCGTAATTGTTATCGACTAACCGTACCTCCATTCTAGTAAACTATTAAACTATATTTAATTTCACATAAACAGTGCATGGCAACATACACCTTGTATAAATAATCACACTAGCCTTTCATTCAGCGATGCGATGAGAAATGCCACCTATCTCCTCGGAGGAGGGTTCATATTGCCAAAACATATTATTCCTTGACCCCTCAAGCGGTGGAGCCTTCTGGGGACGAGTTAAAGGTTCATTTCGCTTGGAATATAAAACAGTTTTCAGCCTTTTTAAATCTTGTCATTAACGTAAGGGGTTTCGTGCCGAAACTAGCGTTTTACCGAACAATGTATCTTCTTTTTAAACAAACTCGGTTAATCGTGTTACTTTACTGTATTTTAAATGAAAACTCTTTGTATCCTTTTGTCATCTAAATGTATTTTATTTTGAACATTAGCCTGCTTTATGGCTAACGTTAGCCTTATGAATGGAGCTCAAGGACTTTGGGTTATTTATTGATAAAGTGTATATTTAATATTTACGAGTTTTTGACAATTTTTACCCGACTACCAAAGACAAAAGGGAGGGTAATTATTTTGGTAGTCTATGTAATATGTACGCCGTAGCGCCTAAACTACTGATCCGATTTTATTGAATGAGATCTCAATAGATTTGTAATAATGGCCCGGGTAATATAGGCTATATAATCTTCGTACCTAGTCGGGTTATAATTTTTAACTTTTAGATTATATTTACTAATATATATTGTTTGTTTCTTTGCATTGAATAAGCTCCGAAACTACTGAACCGATTTTGATGAAATTTGGCACAGATATAGAGTAGACTACGGGGAAGGTTTTTTGCGGATTTATTGCGGCAAAATATACGGTTTCCGCGGTATTCTCTTTTGCGCGCACGCAAGTTGCGGGCAAAATCTAGTAATAAAATATATATTACTTAATATAGCCAAAAAACAATATTGTAAGGCCAGAGTTAACTGAGAAACCAACACTTTTAAAGTTATTAAATCAATCAATACTTTTACGACCTAGCACAAATGAGCCATAAAAAGCTGATGACTCACTTCGATTTCTAAATGGAATATTATAGTGAGTTGTGATTGATTTAGGATTTATATCGTAAATTACTTTCGAGGTTGAACACTCGTTAAATCCCACAGTTTTTGTTACAAATTAATTCGGCTACTAATTAATTTTTAATTACTTAATTCACTAGTAAAAATTCCGAGATCGTGTAGAAAGAGCTAGTTAGTTTATATTAATCTTTTAAGTAATAAAACTTGAATGAAACCGCTGGTTAGACATAATATATTCATATTATTTTTAACCTTTTTTTGGCGCAGAAATAACACATATATAATTTGGAAGAGCATTAGTATTATTATGGAGTATTGACTATCGACACATTATTTATAGTGAAAATTTTTTTTACAAATATCCGGCTCCTGGATTCTTCGATAGGATTAATTACTATTATCTTTATTATGTATAAAAATGCTTAAGAAAAAAAAAACATTTCCATGACGTGATATTTTCCCGAGCGTTGTTTACAATGCCACTATCACCAAGCGGAGTTCATTCCCTCGGCATTATAACTCGCTACTTTTTAATTATTCTTAGTCAATCACAGGCAGAGTATAGTCTATGTCGAATTGTGCCGATCCGTCACGGCCATAGAGATTGGACTCGGCCCTCGTTAGACCGACCACTTCACTTTATCACACCATTTCGGTAGGAATCTTGATAATTATACAAGAATAAAACTTTATGGATCATTCCGATGTAATCGGTTTATAGATTTCTACGGGTGAAAGCTACGTTACTATTCTATGGCAAATTTTTAATTATCCTCCATATAGTAGAACGAAAGTTACAGCGTTGAACTATAGTTAGATAATAGGGTATTATCCTATGATGAAAATATACATCAGATTGTTGATATTTTATCGCTAAACATTAATTTAAACCACTTTAACCAACTTTTTACATAAAAATATGTATGATTTTTATAAAATATCAAAAATAAAATTATGAATTTTTCACGTTTGACCACGTGACTAAAAACGCACGAGATTGGAATGTGACGTCATATTCTTGTACTTCTTCTTCTTTTTTTAATGGCCTCCCAATTTCCATAGAGAATAGCCAGCATCAGAATCATTAACGTCATGCGTCAGCGAGTAATAGCCACTTTTTCCGCATTTCAGTGTTCTTGGTATGGTTACAGAGATTTTACCTGGTGTTTTAATAGACGTATTAGTGCATTTTGGCACTGCGCACCATTTATAAGGTGCGCACCATTTTGTAAATAAATGTTTTAAGCCTATTAAAAATGGCTTAAATCATTTATTTACAAACGTAAACATTTGTAAATAAATGATAAATAAGTATTTGGCATTTTCAGGGTAATTTGACACTTGACACTTGACAATTACAATGTTACAAGAATGTGACGTCATGATAACACAATAAAGCGTTTTCGCGCCTATAATATTAATTTAAACTTTTAGGCTAATTTGCAAGAAAAAGAAAGCAATTCACAAAGAATGGTTCAAACTGCTAGTGTATTTTGGTATTAGGAACAATTTGACATACTTTTCAAAAACTTGGAAAATACCCTATTGTGTAAAACTATTTTCTATGATGAAAAAATGGAATGACCCACGGAATATGCGCCGGCGCCGATCCGTGATGTATGGCGGTTTCCACATACCTTTAGCTAATAAACCCTACTTTGTAGCCGATATGACGGAAATATTGCTGTCTCACTCCACTTGATCGATTTAGAAAATATTGTGATGACGATTGGCACAATTTTTAATAACTTACCTACCGTAGGCACTAGACGTAAAAGTTACTGTGAGCTTTAATAATGTATGGTTTTTGCTATCTAAGGGGTGAGCACAAACAATAGACAAGTACATAGGTATTCGTAAATAGTAACTCTATCGATTTAAAACCATCTAGTATACTTAATTTGGAAAACATAATTTAATAGCACACTCAATGAATCACAATAAACATTTTTGAAGCATACATTTTATCTTAATTTTATGCTTGTAAAGCCAAAAGTGTTTTGTTTTATTACGAGAAAGGGACGACCACACCGGGTCGCCTCCTACTTAGCATTAAAATCGATCGGTACCCACTGTGCATAGATACAAGATAAAAAAACGATGTATCTATTATGGATCCTTTTTAAAAACGGCCGCTGTCAAAGAACACAAAAGTTAATTATAATTTACGAGATAGTTCGAATTAAGTTATCCGCTCGCCCCTATGTCGGAACTCTTTCATTCGACCCTCAGTTCACGTGAGAAATTCATATATAACGGACGTGGAAACCGCGGAAAACTCGAAACGTTTTTGAGAAATCGTGAAAAATTATCTAGTAAACGTAAAGTTCATAATGTGAAAAGTAACTTCGTTAACACGTTAGTTTCGTACGTATAATATGTGGGACTTTACATGGGTGACTAAAGCCGCATGATTTTAGCCGCACGGCGAAAACCGAACAAAATTCAACCGTCTCAGGATCAGGGCCTCTAGGCAAGATGGATTCGATAATTTCGACAGCGAACTTCGAAATCAAAAATGTATGCGATTTGACATACGTCATTGTTAAGTGACATGTCGCTTGCGATGCCTTACGTCAAATCCTATATATTTTATTGTCGAACTTCGTCGTCAAAATTATCGAATGCATCTTGACTAGAGGCCCAGTTCACACCTCTAAACGAAACGATACACAGCACGGTGCTGCATTTTTAAGATAGCTATTCAAAATTGAACTTTATTCACTATACAATAAGATACACGTTTCATATGACATCAGTCATACACTGTATATGCGCTGTACAGCGCGGTATAGCATGACATTCAAACTCTTACAACGAAACGTGTATCTTGTTGTCTAATGACTAAAGTTCAATTTTGATTAGCTATCTTTGGAGCGCCATGCCGCGTATAGTTTCGTTTTGGTGAGAATTTACCCTAAATGGGAATTCGGCGAGGTCGCAACTCGCAAGTGACCGAATTGCCATTGAGCTGGTCGATTTCAGTCCGGCAAAAGTAGTGCGGTTTTAATCACCCTTGTAAATCCCTCATTACGATCGTGAAAACCGCAAAAACTCGGAAATTCAGAAGTCGAAGAAATGTGTATAAGATATCGCTACTACAATTCTTGGATGATAATATCCCGTTCAATGCCGCTAGTGTTGTCAACGTTTCAAGTGACACTAATTATGAGCATCGTGACCTACAGCACAAATTGGCGGCGTTTGTCATCGTGTTCAACATGCGACGCGTCGCGCACACGTGCTTCGTTTGCACATGCAAACTCTTTCGTAGTATCCTTATCCAACTGGCAACTGCCGAAGAACAATTGCCGGGTTACAATTGTAAATATTTTTGCCAATAACGTGTAATATCATATGGGGTGAGGTCTATGGGTAAAGGTAGTGCCATACAAACTAGAGTGTTCCGTTGACCCAAAAAAAAATAGAGTAACCTCTTGCTCTAGGTAAACTTAGACTTCAGTCTCCAGTTGAGTAATACCTCGCCGTGGAGGCGTAGAGTCGCAATCTGAACAGATAAAGGAAAACAATATATGTATTGCAATTAATAATTCAATGACAACGCCTCTAATTAGTGATAATCGATTCCTAATGACGTCACGTGTCAGTACTGAGAAGTTGATTTGCTTTTACTTTTTCACACGCATCACAGAAGACGTCTGTCCGCGCACGAAGGTTGGACGAACTCGCACGCAGCATGCTAATGTATCCTCAAGTGCAAGATACATAATACATGTGTTTACAAGGGAATATATTTTTATAACGTGTTTCAAATTAGCCATAAAATCACTGGAATTATAAGCGACTACGTGATTGGGGTGCAATTGTATTGTCTTTTTAGCACTGAAATGTGTCAGGGAAAGGGTTCAAAGACCGTTAAGATTATAAATGCGGGCGCACGGAGCCGCCGAGAAAATATTATGTCTCCGCAAACACGGACGTCTACGTGTGAAATAATGACCAAAGAAACTTTTGAAACAAAATTTTCAAGTGAAGAATAAAGGAGTTAAAATTTCGGGTGTAGGTAGAAAGGTGGAAAGAATCGGCTTACCCAAACTTTTTATGATCTACAATCTAAAAATGAACATGGGTAGAGCTTCATTTTAGATTTAAATTCCATCCTAAATTCGCGTTCCTGTCTTTAAATACAAATCACCTGTACTCAAATGGAGAATTTTAATTGAAGAATATATTTTCTAGTCGGGATTCATCTGACAGGAGATGCAAATAATCTCATTATTCATTCATAAGTGTACAGTGTACACGCAAAACATGGCATTGTAGAGATATGCAGATGTGTTCAGTAATGATCAGAAACATTGTCGGTGTTAAAGACCTGAAACTTATTTTTAGGGTTCATAGTAACTACAAGGAACCCTTATAGTTTCGCTCTGTCCATCCTTCCATCTATCCTCCCTTAATAAATTCGATAATTATATATTTGTATGGTTATAGATTGTATATAGACTTCATTTTTGGCATCATAAAACAATTATAATTTTGTATTTTAGGGATGGCTTTCCATGCACTAAAGTGGGGATGATTCTTTTCAACCTATCCCATTGTGTGTTATATATAAATAGGTATTTTTAATATATGACTTTTTATAATGGAAATAAACAATTTTTATAGAAATCGACCTCCAAAGATTAACAAGTTAGTCGCGGTAGGTTAGAAATGCCAGGGGAGGGACTAACTTGTTAGAAGGGGTAGAATTTAGAAAGAAACTTGTAACTTTTCATTCTGATAGTTTGTTAATTAAATTAAATTAAAAATAAAAAACTATTGCGCGTTGATAGTTACGGTCGCGGTCTTACGAATTACTCCCTTGACAACCAGGATGGTTAAGTTATTTATTTATTTTTTGAAAATATTAAGTATATTCTTTATGTTTGATAAAGTTTTTTATGTTTAATGTGAGATGCATTAGATTTTTTTAGGGAGTCAACTCATAATATCGCCGCGAGCGCGCTTGGTTGGCAGAATATCTACTTAGTATTATATACTTCTTTTTACTTTTTAGATACAAAGCTAAATAGGCAATCGGACAATTTTTTTTTATTGCATAAATGAATAGTACTCTTAAATATGAGTAACTTCTCAGAAGAAACCGTATATCAAAAGTCAATATTTTCAAAGGTACGATTTGTATAAAAAATTTCGCGAGCCTCCTAAAAACGCTCCATACTAAAGTCGACCTACAAAGGACGTCACTTGTAGGTTATAGTATATGAAGTAGTATATGAAGTATATGGCCGCCGGAATATATTTGTAAATATCTCCCATATTTGTGCGTTTAAGTTCATACTTACCGTAATGAATGTTTTTGTATATGATGTGAGTAAACTAATGATGTAGGTTTTGGTTACCAATCTCGCAAAAAAAAAATTTTTGGTACTTTTTAAATGTATTTTATTAGTAAACTACACATAAAATAATATATTTTTTTTACATTTACCAAGTAGTAATGCCTCAATATTTCTGAATATATTAACCCTAGAAAGATAACCATATTTTACTGTACGCTAAAGATAACCATACGTCGATTCGACGTATGTATGTAAAAGTACTAATATTTTATTTAATACATTAAATATAGTGGTGTAAATAGTATAATATGATTAAAAGTTTTATTTATTTTAGGATAAGTGAAACAAATAAATTTTATTTATATTTTTACTAGAGAAATCTTTACAAACGAAAAATAGGTACTCTTTACCTTTACAAAACTAGAAAAAAAATTATATCCTTCATCAGACTTACAATTTCAACAATAAACTTATACAAATTAACTTTTTATATATTTGGTAATATAATTAACGCCAATAGGAACAATTTTTTATCAAATTTGACCTCAAAGGTACTTAGGGCAGGCACTCAACTCGTGCTCTTCACAAATAAGATTTTTACACTTGTCGCACGTGGACTTTGTCATCCTTCTAATTTTTGAAGTACAAAATGCACAATACTTCCTTTTCTTTGGCTCAGGTACATCTCCAGCTTCTACAGAAGATTCAGTTGGTCGCTGAGGCAAAATAGTTGCCATTTTATCTTTTAGGTTTGTAGGCAAAGTTATTATTAAAAACTAAATCTATGACAAAGAAAGTAATTTCATCATAACATAAATAACATTGATTACACCAAAACATAATAAAAAGCAAAATATCCTAGTCGCAGTATAGTTCCAAAAACTAACGGAAAAGATAGCCATACGTCATTTCGACGTACAGTAGGCATATAATTACCAAAGTAACGTACTTACCCAAGCGACACAGGCCTCTCCGGCAAGGTCTATGGGTGCACTGAATTGGCATGAACGGCGAGCGCATTGTTGCCAAAAACGATCGATCTGTATCGATTTTTCAAAATCGATTACGTCGATTCGACGTAGGTTATCTTTCTAGGGTTAATGAAACTAAATATTTCAGATGTAGTCCGATCCCCTATTGAGAATATCTCACTGACAAAATTGTGTTAAGGTGTTGAAAATATTATTATTTCTTTTCACCTTCTAAGTCATAAACTCATTTATGTAAACCGCAGCACGTTGATTTATATCAATAATTACCTGCCTTTAAATACATAATCATGTACATAATAACAAAATTGTTATTATGTATTCACATTAATTAAAATATTATGTAAATTTTAAATTTAAAAGTGTTAATTGAATTTAATTTGTTGACTAACTTTAATTAAAACTGTAATTAAGTTACTAATACATTATGACGTCACTTTGTAACATTTGAAATTTAATCATTCCACGTTTTTGTTTGAGCAATTGCAAATAATGTGAAACAATAACATTTTCATCATTCATTATTCATTATTCAAACATACTCTGTAATAAATATTCTTTTGAAAGCCATATCCGCTAATACTTGATGATGCATATTTTTTAATCTACATAGAAAAAAAACACTAGATTAAATTTAATTACAAATGAATCAAATTTCTAAAAGTAGGAAAGCTAGGAAACAATAACAAATATATTATATTCTTTAAAAAAATAATTAAACAGAAATAATAAGTAGGTACCAGCGTTAGGAATCAACGAGCTTTTTAAACCGACATACAAAGAGTAGAAGATTATGTATTCCAGCCTTGGAATTTATATTATATTTTATTAAGAATGCATGGTCCTTCAAAATTTTAAATCTCTAGCGATCGGGTGCATTACTTGTACTGTCATTCAGGAAAATCTAGTCAGCCGGAAAAAACGCTAGTCGGTCATTCAATAGGTGTGTCACGTCAGCCGGTACATTTTGAATTTTAATCATAATTTTATTGCACACAAAAATCTACGCATAACGGAAAAACTTTCACATGCATCTAATCTTTATTATAGCGAGTGTTATTTTTATGACATGTTCATTATAATAATTGTGTTTTGTGAAACAAGGAATGTTCTAATGACTATGAATCCAGCGGTCAGTTAATTAAGGGCAAAGACCAAGTCCCGCCCTTTATAGCCCATTGACCTCGGAAAACTCGCTACTGTTTAGTTTTAGTCTAATTGCCTATTATGATTGTTACGAATACGTAGCATAATTTTTACTCATATTACGATTTAGGATATTATATTGTATGTTCACAATTCGATGGCTATTTACTCTTTGTATGATATTTGAGTACCGCCAACTTTTCGAGGTATTCCTAGTACAAAAAAATCATCGTACGTGTTGAAGACTTTTACTTCAACCCTTATAATTTTTTACGTGTAAAAGATATATTTTGAAAAAACATATTTTTATATAAAAAAAAGGAAAAAAAACAAAACATTCCTCATAGGAGTACCGTCAGGTGTTTTATGACTTTAAAACTATAAAACAATTTATTAATTTAGTAAAAGGCGCAATTTGAATAAATTAGCAATCAACAGAGTCCGGAAAATTTCTTCCCCACAAACGCATATATTTTGAAAGCCAATTAACTGAGATGTTTAAAATTGTTTCTATTGTAATTCAAAGTGAAATAGATGTTTTTGCAAGTTTACTGAGCTATCAAGCTTTCTTGGTATGGTATAAATTGGTTATGTTGATATTATATTAATTGATAAAAGTGTTTTTAATTGTGACTAATTCATGTACTGATAGTATCAAAATTTAAGAAGATTAAAATTTTGTGAACATGGAACAATCATGATACTTTTATATTATAAAAAAAACTAAGCTTAAGCGTTTGTTTAATAATGTCTATATTGTGACTTCATAATATTATAATATCAAGATGATAAAATAAATACATTTATATTATGCGAATCTTTTTTTACGGCAAATACAAATAGTCTTGATACTTTGTATCGTTTCGGTAGCGTTCGTATAAAGATAATGTTCACACCTGCCGGTAAACGTCAGTATGTGAGCCCGCTGCACTAACGCACGCGGTTTACGACTTCGCTCGGGCAATGTCGTAAGAGCGCTTACAGACGGTTTGATACTTACCTTTATTTGCCCTGTGATTTTTTCAGTTTTGCTTCTAATTTTATTACTTCACTGCCGCGTGAGTTCATAAGGGCGCTTACAGACGAATTTATCGGCACTTAGCTTTTTATTTATTTACCTTTCCGGATTTTTTAATAATATTGTATTTATACGGGTGATTCTTTGTCGCCAAGATAGTTTGTTTACTTGTAAGTTCTATTGAAATGTATAGAAAATTGAATTTTATTGCTTGCAATTTTCGAAATTTTTTTAGCATTCAATTCCCTGTTTATCATAATTCGACGATTAAAAAAACATGATTTAATATCCATAATTAATGCTTGGTATAGTAGCGGATTGTAACAGCTTAATTACTACCTACCCACCAAATGACTAATTACTCGACATAATTACAACTAGTACTGTTTTTAGGAGTTTTATTGTACCTATATAAGTAAGCTTAGCTAGTTACTTTATGAAATGGCTAAGCAGGTTTAGGAAGAATATAATAAAAACTCGTCATTTTTTTAATTTATCCATGTTAACTAAATCGAATAAATATTTTTATACATATTTTATACCTTGATTATAAAGGTATATTTTATAGGTTATATTATTATTCAATTATTGAATAAAATGTTTATTTGGTGTCATTTTTATGGTACCCCTTGGGTAAAAGCGGGGACCAATTATTACTGAGTCTTCGCTGTTCGTCCATCTGTTACCCAATACCCGGCTGTATCTCCTTAACCGTGAGAGCTATACAGTAATTAACTGTGGGAGAGCCACGCTTCGGCATGAATGGGCCGGCTCGACCGGGTAAATACCACGACCTCACAGAAAACCGGCGTGAAATAACGCTTGCGTTGTGTTTCGCCGAGTGAGTGAGGTTACCGGAGGCCTTTGGGGGGGATTGGGGATTTCAAGGACCAGGAACGCAAGTCGCAACACCAGAGGAGTTATAAGTGTAACTCCTCTGGTGTTGCGAGTGTCCATGGGCGGCGGAAATCGCTTACCATCAGGTGATCCGTCTGCTCGTTTCCTGGTACATTACATAAAAAAAAAAAAAAAATTGAAAATTTCACAGATTATGTATTTTTGTTGCTGCTTTATAAGTATAAATACTAAAAACAGAATTTTTCTAAGGAAACTCCCATTTAACACCAAACTTATATATGTCTCGATATTATTAACAGGAACACGTAAACGCTTAAAAAGTGAATAATAAAATATTTTTTACATCCCATACAAAAAGCTTGATTTTTTTCTCTGTTTTTTGCTCGATATTAATACTATTACTTGATATTAGTACTAATAATTAGATTAGAGGTTAAGAGAACCCGTCGAACGCAAGCCCTACTCGTACTGGGCCGGTTTTTGCATATATCTAAAACCATAAAAATAGTGTTTATAACCGAATGAACTAAGTTATTTACGCTAGAACTCTTATTTTGTAGTTTACTTTAAACCATGTTTAACCTAATTTCATTTAGAATGACTTAATATTCAAGCAGCTGCAAATGTTTGACAATAGTTATTTTAGGGAAATTCCACAGTTAAATTGCTAAGACACATGGATTTCGAAATGATCAATAAAATATTTAAGTTATTGTATCGTATGGAGTAAAAGCGACAAATTTAAGCAATAAGCTACGAACTTTACGACGTGTTTTTCAATCAAATATAGTTTGGAATATAAATTGCTAATAAAGTACATGGACAACCGGCTCAAATAGTTAAAGTATGTCGGTTTATAAATAATAAAATATTATATTGTTTTCTGAAGATATAAAAAAATGTTAATTACGTGCGTTTAAAATGACAAAAAGAAACGTGTAAAAGAATCTAAGCAAAAATATAGGTTACCGTAAAATAACTTAATCTTTACAATTTTGGGACAAAGAAGCTTTTTTAAGCTGCAAGTCAAAAAAGTACAGGTAAAAATCTATTATTTTTACTTGTGGTGTGGAAATGGTTAACGGTTAAACGTGTAAAATATGAATAATACCTTTTTTATGCTACAAAAAAATTTGACGCTACTTTAAGTAAAATGCTGATGCTGCAGCAAAAGTTTTTTTTTGTTTATTGAAGAATTGACATTAGCATTTGAAGAAATACTATGTTAATTTATTCTTTAAATTGCTACCGAAGCACCACAACTTTTTCCAAAAATAGTAACAAAACAGTTTTAAACAATTGCTCTAAAAATAGAAAAGTTGTAATTTGAATTCGATAAACTTTAACAAAGCATTTAAAGAAATACCCTTTATTGTTATGTTATTAGAATAAAAATAAAATTATTTATATGTTTGTAATGAGAAAATTATGTAAATATACCGTAGGCATGTCGCCAAAGACATTCTTATAGCAGGTGTGTAGACAGTGTCGACATGTTAATGATTTACACAGTAATTATACAATTTAACAATGGCAAATATTTAATAATAACCTTTTTTTTCAAAATTATTACAATTTATGATAAAAATTCTTGTTCATTTAAATTTTGCCTTTATTGCGTCATGCCTATATGCTCTACATACATTGACTCCCAAACTTTAACTTATTATTGTGTTTAACACGAATCAAGTTATCTTATTTTTTTCATGAGTGACAGAATTATTGCGTAATTCATAATGACGTCATTCGTGCACCACAGACATGAGTGTTAATTCAGTATCTAAGGAAGAAACATCCATACTCCCAATGGTATGTCAATGCAACTCATAAGCGAAAGCGATCAGAGCTGCGGGCGATTCTAGTTTACTGTAGATGTACCATCAAACAAGTTGCAGCTCGACCAGGCTTAAGATGAAAACCACTGTGTAAATAAGTAGTTCAACCACGTCTGCAGTCGCTTCGGTCACTTAATTTATCTGTAAATACAATAATATATTGAGGCGTCCTAGTGCAATGGGGACGTGTTTAGAAACTGGTCGAGCAGGAACTTTGTTGATAGTACCTACACTTCACGTCGTAAATCTCATAACAATTGTCCCAGTAAAGTCAAAGATCGGCGATTTGGCACCACCGGATCTTCGATTTCTGTAGATATATTATATTGGACTTTAATTTAATACTCGTAAAAGTTAGGTGTACAATAGCAACTAGCAACACATACACACAATGTAGGTAATTTTTTCTTTATTTTATATGTATAAAAGCGAGTTATTTAAACTTCAAAATTGTCAATATATTTGCGGATGTGTTATGTAATACGTATTAGCATTATTAGCAATAATATGTAATAAGTTAATTTAATTTATATCTACTTCCTCTGAAACAAGTTATATTAAATAGGTCTAGTGATTTCATATCCACATATAACTAATTTATTATGTTAAAAGTTAATAAAGATTAAGAAACTTTCAACTAAATTTTTCTATTATTTATAACTGGTTATTTTACTGTTTAGACATACTTAGTGTTTAAACGAACATTATATAATAAATTTTATACGAATAATATTTGGTTAAATTCTGACTCTAGGAAACATTTTCTCAGCTTCTTTGCAATGAAAAATTTCCATTCATAACAATTAAAAGAAAGTGTTTAATACTATAAAAAATCTAATTACTCTTAATATTAAGTATAATTATTGTTATGTCGAGGACATTCGAATTGTACCACTTTTGAGCCATATTGCCATAGTTATAAGGTTTAAATACACCGCAAATATCTGCGTAAACACTGTGCATTAAAAACAAAATTCTTTAATTTCTCATGTTAATAAGATGTTAATGCTATTTTAATTTGAGTAAAAAGTACATTCAAATAGATTCAACAATAATGTTAATTTAGGTATAGCATAACTTTACAAGACTTGTAATGGATTTACTGTATAAATTATGCAAAAAAGTTTATATTATTAATAGTGTTTTATGCGAGCAACGTATAATATTGTAAGTGGCGTACACACTGGAGCAAGGGAGCTTTTAATACCGTGGCGATGGACTGAAAAGTGCTTTTACGGGTAGACTACCATTTCTGAAATATTGTATTTTGAGCAAGCTTTAGATTAAATATTTTTAATAGTTGAACCTACACAATTCCCGTTCCTTGTTTAAATGCAATTTTTATGTGTACCGCCGTTTATATTTTTAGTTTTGGGCTTTTTAGCTGCTCTCGTTAAAAACCATAATTGACAATAAGGTACCTATCGAAAAAATAACTTCATCGGTATTTATAAGTTCAGTATATACGTGTCTCTAAGGGCTTTATAGAGGAGTAGTTCTTTATTTAACTAGGTGTCAAGCTGAACTTGTAGACCGTTAGCTTGTTCGCAGCCTGTAGGCATTTGCTTAAGTTATGGCTGGTATAATCTGTATCTACTTAATTAGCAATTGATGATTATAAGGATTAATATCTATTCGAATATAAGTTTAAAAATTAAAGTAACATTAGTTTTATAATTTTTTCATGTCCGCTTAGTTAAAATTTCAGTCTAGTCATATATTCAGATTTAGAAACATTTTTTAATACAGTCTTTACCTATTTTTGTAGGTCATTTACACAATATATTTGAGGAGAATTGCATCTAGGTGCCAAATGAAGAAAAAATAATTTGGAAAATATCAGGCTATTTTATTGAAGTTTATACTTTATTGGTTGAATGGCGTTCAAGTTCTATAATCTTTCGCGCCTTTCTTTTTAGGATTCCGTATTTTTAGTAAATCACAGATAAATTTGTAAGTGCATAACCAATTATCAGTTAAGTGTAAAATAATACCTATTATATTATTATGAAATATGTACTATTTAAAATTAAAAGTTAAAGTAGATTAGGTATATATTTGTGTAGTTATAAAATATCCATGTTTTGTATGGCAACGTAATAAAATTTAAAATGTCAATCTTTACTAACTATACCATCTTATTATATTAGATTACACTTCAGTTTCCATTTCAAACGCAAGAAATACGAAATGGGTCACGACTCACGGTGTGTAACGTGAAGCAGCTGTCAAAAGAACCATTTTGCGTTATTTATATCGCACAAACATGCTCTTGCATAATACACATCATACCTAGTTAGTGCAGTATTTAAGTATCGAACTTTGGAAATTTCTAGAAAAGTTCAAAACTACCACACGTTTAATATAACTTGAGCAAAAATCCAAATTCTTTACAAAGTAATTACTGTACTTAAAGTCCGAAGTAAATAATTAAAGGTAATTGCTAGTATTGATACTAAATTACTAACTACTAAGTTCTAGAAAACCTGTTACTTAATTCGTTACTCCTATGGTTTCAAAAGAGCACATTTAATAATTCTGAAATGATGAATCCAATTCATCCACATTTATGTAAATTAATGAATTTAAGATGTACTTAAAATATTGCACAGTGGTAATTTAGAACTTAATTAATTTTTTCTTTACCTTATAATAGATTTTTGTTGTCAGTAAAAGTTAGATTTATTAATTTGATAATAATATGCAAAAATGTGAAGTAAAAATTATGATTTTTTTTCGCCTTATGTTAATAAGTCTAAACTTATTAACATAAGGCGAAAGAAACAGATTGTAACAAAATTTCCTTAAAATTTTCTAACAAAATACTAATTTTTTTTAAAAACGAAAAAAATAAAAACAGTCCGACCGTTCGTTTCTTTGTTTGATGCGATAACAATCTCACAGTCAGATGTAATAAAAACCATAATTGCATGTTGTAAAATAAATTACTAATTAAGCTAGCTCTAATATAACGAGTCGGAATATTCAGAAATGAATAGTTACAAGTTTTGTTGTTGTTGAAATTTTAATTATGTTACCGTTTCCTCATTATGGGATATCATTCCGATTTTATGACTTAATGTCAACGTCATAAATTTAATTGTGTACCTATAACTAACAGTTAAACATTGATTAATTATGTTATATCTAATTTGTGAGAAAACAACGTTTAAGTGTGAGTTGAAATTTTATAGGCAAGCCTTATTATTTTATACTTTATTTTTTTATATAACTAATATGATACAGACTACAGTGAATACCTAATTGTTATTCTCAACTGTATTATAATTAATTTTATTGTATTGTAACGAGATTATAATTGAATTCTTTAAATATCATTACAATTTTGAAATAAAGAATTTATTTTTCCCTTGTTTTATTTGCATGAGACCTTCAAATTTGCTTAATAACATAATGATGTGTTAATAATTTACCAAAGGACGCACCCATTGTAATAAATAAGGAATTTTTGGCTCGAAATTCCACATGATTAGGGTTCGGCCAAAAATATTTAATTTTAAGAACCTATATAATAATAATAATCTATGACGACTGTCTTGACAATTTAATCCTGGCTATACATAGTTTTATTTATAAAGGGAACTGGGACATTTATTTTATTTACTCTGTGATAACATCACCTTGGAAAGTGAAGTTTTCAAAAAGAGACGTTCAAGAAATGTATGAGGCCTGGGCCAGCCCTACGTACAGTATATGTAAATATAGCTACATAATATGGTAACCGTTTCCTATTATTTATTTTGTTTAATTTCACTTCGTTTCCATGTACATTTAAATTAACTTCGTCAAGGAGAGCAATACAAAGTAAAATAAAACATGGCGGATCAGATCAGAATTAACTAAAGAATGTCATTTTGTCCATGATATGACTTTTGACAAAGAAAGACGTATGGCATTCAAGACAACGTCTCTTCGTAAAACTGTCTACTACATCAAAAGTCAAGTCAAAACAACTGTCATGGCCGCCCTAAAAATAGTGTTCTCGCAATAAAAAACTCTTCAAATAATCATTTTTGTACGCATGTACATACATACATACATACATATAATCACGCCTTTTTCCCGTAGGGGTAGGCAGAGACCACTTCTTTCCACTAGCTACGATCCTTACATACTTCTTTCGCTTCGTCCACTTTCATTCTTACCATCCATTCCTCCTCTTACATTCAACGTAGCCCAGCATCTCTCCATGGTACGCATGTACCCTTCTTCAAATTAATTTTTTCGTATTTTTATGATATTCCCATATTTTTTTCCTATTTACCTATGTAGTGTTCATAGAACTGGCCTAAAATCAAACATCTCTTTTGTTCGACTCATTTTTTACTATGACTCTCTAGATATTGAACCAAATCTAAATGACTGCTAAGTATAAAACTAAAAATATAATATTTTGGCATAAGTAATGGTATCAATGAGCCATTAAGTATCAAAACAACGCACCTTAATTTTGTTCAATATTTATGTCTTTATAACAGGTATTTATATTATAACAGGTTCGCGTGCGAAACGCTCATAGTGGGTTACGCAACACATTATCGTTATTTGACTATATTATCAATTACCTCAAGATTTGTACTCAACATGAATAAAAGGGTTCATATTTTGTCTGTTAATTCATCAGCAGGAAGTTAGGAACCTACTGGAAAACACGAATAAAAAGTTTGCAGTTGGTAGAACTGCAAACTTGCATAACGAAATTATTATACGCCTGAGTAAAAGAGTTGATATTTGTCTATTGATGCATCCGAATTATGGATAAGTAGGCTACTAGGTATCAACTGCCAACATTTTTATTTGGGTTTTCCGGGAAAATACTCTGTCTGGCAATTGTTAGAACGTTTTCACATTACGCGACACGATAGTCGATATCGGGCCGGAAACGCTCGTATGCTTAAGCCGACGAGACTTATGAGCGTTTTCATATTGATAAGTCCGATATAAAATGTCGCGCCAATGTCATATAGTGACACAGACACTAGACAGGTACCTAGGTATATGTTTCGATGTAAAACGTATAGCTGCCTCTCACATTATCGTGATATCGAATGTCGTTATCGCGTAATGTGAAAACGCTCTTAGACGACCAAAACGATAATAAACATACCTCGTAAATTTTTGAAAACTATTTGTTCTTCAAAATATTAATACATGCTAGTTTATTGAAATTTTACATGACGTCATCTTGTTCATGCTCTTACGTAAACACACCACGCCAATCTGGTCCCGTGGTCTAGGTTCTCGTAGAACTTGCATTGCGAGTATATATCAGACAACGGAAATAAATTTAATTCCTATATATATTAAATATGTATTATGCAAATTTAATATTTTTACTATAATATAATACATACATACATACATACATACATATAATCACGCCTCTTTCCTGTAGGGGTAGGCAGAGACCGCCTCTTTCCCGTAGGGGTAGGCAGAGACCACTTCTTTCCACTTGCTACGATCCTTACATACTTGTTTCGCCCCATCCACTTTCATTCTTACCATCCATTCCTCCTCTTACATTCAACGCAGCGAAGCGGCTCTCCATGGGCCACTTTTCGCCTCCGCGAGAACGAGACGTGATGGGTGGCGAACCACATCGCCGCCATTTTGGATAATTAAATTATTTTTATAATTATCCATTGCGTTCCCACGGATTTGCGGAGAGGATAGGAATAGGAAAAGGGAAGGATAGGTGGTGTGGAAAGGAAGATTGGTAAGTTAGAGTGGGAAATAGGAAAAGTAGGAAATTACTGCCCAGGAGGGCAAGGGATAGGACAGTAATAGCTAGGGAAGCCGGGGTCGCGTACCCGTATACTATACCACAACTACCGGACAGGTAAGTTGGGATGAGTATCCCATGACATATTACACAACTATTAAATAATTTTAAAGAATTATATAGGTACTATGCAAATTTAAGATTTTTTCTATTTCATAGTACATATCCATGACCCAGGAACACAGATTTTTTTTTTGTTCCCTTGCGGGTTTCGAAACTGCGACCTCCGGCTTGAGCACTGCGCTAACCACTGAGTCACAGAACTCGTTATTACAATTACATTACATATAAAAATCTCAGCTATGTTCAAATATAAATACTTTTACTTAGATACTATTTTTCATCAGCTGTTAAATAAAATGATAGCGTGTCTGGCGGTCTTGTAAACTATTGTGGGTGTAAATTTTATGACGCTGTACTATATTTGGAGAGTCTGTTCAAAGGGCTAAAGTGAAATATTATGTTATTATCGTTCATATTGGACGACCTTTGTGGCTTAGTGGTTGAGAGCGTTGGTGCTTAAACCACAGGTCGCGGGTTCGAATCCTGCCAAAGGAACAAAATGATTTCTGTCTTCCTGGGTCACGAATATGTACTTGTATTAAATATGTGTAATGTGTATAGTACAGTAAAAATCTTAAATATATGTAGATATAGTATCAAAGTATTAAATATACTTCTCGTTGTCTGGTACCTAAGTTTTTCGAGAACTCAACACGGGACCGGACTGACATAGTGTGAAGCCAAGAATTTAATAAATATTATATAGGTACATGTAAAAAAAATATCACTAGAAAATTTAATAAAAATTGGAAAATTTTAGAATATTTTTTTTTTGTCTTCATATTTATTTATTTTACTAGAGAATATTGAATAGTTTGATGAGCGCAAGCTTTTTAATTAGATCAAGAACCGTATCATGTGCGAATGTGGGTTACTGAACTTATGACGTGACAAAATTGTAGACACAATACAACACGAATGGCGATCAATAGGCAATTTCGTGGAATTCCCATTGGGTTAGCTATATTACATTATAGATACTTACTTGAGTACATATTTGCATTAACCATTATTTATATTTTATAAAAAATATTATCACTATTTATAACAAAGAAAGTGAGTACTTATGCTAACCTAATTGGCTAACGGAGCCTCGTTCGGAAGAAACTCTATCACTACTAATCTCAGACTATAGAAAATTAAGACAGAGCTTTGTCAAAAAAAATCAGACTAGTTTTTAGGGTTCTGTACCCAAAGGTACCTTATTACTGAGATTTCGCTGTCTGTCTGTTTGTCCGTCTCTCTATCCGTCTGTCTGTCACCTGGCTGTATCTCCTTAACTGTGATAGACATTTTACAGTTGATTTATTTCTGTTTGTGCTATAACAACAATAAATAAAAATACTAAACAGCATAAAATAAATATTTAGGGGGCTTCCATACAGCAAACGTCCTATTCGCAATTGACTGGTTTGTATGCAAATATGTAGGCATAAGTGCGCGTGTGGCCACGTACAACATACCTACATAAAAAACACACACCGCAAAGACTCGCCTTACAAGGTAGGCGTAGTTTCGTTACAATATAATATGGCGTAGTTTAGTTAAACCGACCTCACTGTGATTCGCAAACCTCTGTCTTCACTTTATTATTTGGTCTGTATTTACAATTACCAACTGATTCAGCCTTTTTAGTGAATAGTAGGTACCTACTACTTATAAACATTCACATAATTTCATGTTCAGTTCTCAGTAAAAAATGTGACAAGAAACGAACGATTCAAGGTCCAATAGTAATAAGAGTTATAGCACCATCCAACAAAAAACCGTTCATGCAGATAATCGGTTTGTAGAGTTATTTGTGGGCTAATTTGTTCTTTTTTTATAACTACGAGTGTTTTTTTAGTAAAAAATATATCTTATCATTCTTTTTTAGATTTTGTTAATCGTTTTGTAAATTTTCCTACATAAAAGTACGGAAAATACATTCAAAGTTAAATCAACCGTCTCCCTATCAATTATATTGAATTAATATTGGCTTAAGAAAGGCTTCACTTTGTTTAATTGAGAGTACTTTTATGGTTCCTACCCATATTCTGATGTAAAAATGATACGTTCTCCGACCTTGCTGGCAATAAATATAAAAGTTGTGACACGCAAATCTGCACTAACTGCGCATGATTCATGGCGAATTTACTTACTAGCTATGGATCACCGATTCAATGTTTTGATAATAGAATTTCCATCAAATCATGTACCAATAACGCCTGGCAATCGCGAAAACGCGATTCAAAATCGATTTTCGGTGTTGAAATTTGCTTTGTATAATTAACCAATAAATGATTTCATATCACTAGTTACATAATAGGCAAGCGGACTGATTTTTTTTTATTGCATAAATGAATAGTACTCTTAAATATGAGTAACTTCTCAGAAGAAACCGTATATCAAAAGTCAATATTTTCAAAGGTACAGCGATTTGTATAAAACATTCGCGAGTCTTTATACAAAAAAATTTTTTTTTTTTGCGAAATTGGTAAACAAAACCTACATCATTAGTTTACTCACATCATATACAAAAACATTCATTATGGTAAGTATGAACTTAAACGCACAAATATCGGAGATATTTACAAATATATTCCTGCGGCCATATACTTCATATACTACTTCATACTACTTCATATACAAGTGACGTCATTTTTAGGTCGACTTTAGTATGGAGCGTTTTTAGGAGGCTCGCGAATTTTTTTATACAAATCGCTGTACCTTTGAAAATATTGATTTTTGATATACGGTTTCTTCTGAGAAGTTACTCATATTTAAGAGTACTATTCATTTATGCAATAAAAAAAAATTGTCCGATTGCCTATTACCTAATCAAATTATCAGTCAGTAAATTGTGTACACCAATGTCTGTCGGAATGTTCATCTTCGACGAGACGCGACGTGACGCGATACGCTCTATTTCCATAAAAAAAATCAAAATTGTATTTTATTTTCTACAGAAGAAGGTTAAGTTTCATTTCAAAAGCGGCGCTGCACTACGCAGAGCGGTGCTATTTGAAATTTGAACTGTTGCAGGGAAATGTGTATTTATTATGTAGTAAATAAAGTTCAACTTTGAATCGCTTTTTTCGGTGTGAGCTGACGCTGATGATCAACATCAGCTTCGTCTTCGTCGCGTCTAACGATTCGTCAGCGGCTGATCCTCAAATTGAGTGACTCGTATGACGAGACGGTGAAACTTGTGGTCGGTGATGCTGCTGTTGATTTTACTATAGGTACAGCGATTAGTTAGTACTTGGCAAGCTAATATTATCATATCTGTACTGGAACACAGCAGGCTATCAAGTAGAGGCGCCGGAATACACAGGCGAGGCCCTAAAGCTAGGGTTGTCGATCCAGAACAACCTCACTATTAAAATTAATAATAGGCACGAATAAATTACTATGTGATGCGTCAACCGGATACTCTTGAGTTATTACTTTTAAAAGTCTACGGACTACGTATAATTTTATTGGCATAATTATTCGTACATTAAACACGTAATTTTATAACGTCTTTTTATTTTATCACACCGGCGACGATATAAAAAATAAAATGGTGCTAAGCTTCATTTTATAGTAGATTGGTACTTAGAGCTATCAATTTAATCTCAGAAGAGGAAGGGTTTATTTTTGTAAATAATTATTTGGTACTTCGACTTATGATAATTATGGTGCAGGAATTCCTTGTAAAACCATCTCTATCCTTACCTCTTTCTTCAAGTTCCAAATAAATAGGTTTCTAATGTTAAAAATCGTGTATTTATCAATACACCCGAAGCAAAATGAGTAGTTTATTCGCATTAAATCATACCAGTCATAAATCGCACAAACCCGTTCTACAGCTTATCAAAACAATACGCAGACACACTTCCAACAGTACGGCGAAAAACGTCTTCCGAACGAGCTAAGCCGTAGGATGGTCCTACTTATTATCGCATTGCACAAGGTCCTATATCTTTTGTCACAGATTTAACACTTATTACCTTTCGAAATTACGCGGCGATCATTTCAAAATTAAGCCTCAAGAATATGATAAATTTTCATAAATCAGTTATTATTTATTGGAGTATAGACTTTAAGGTGTTGCCAATTGGTTTATTTCGGTTTTACGGGATCGTTGCTTGATACGTTCAAGATATAGATAGGTCTGTACACATCCTGTGATCAAAAATGCTAATTATATGTTTACCATAACAAAATTCAATAAAAACAATAAGGTAACATACCCATACTACGTTACTTTTTAGGGGGAAGCATATTCTTCAAAGTACTACATTTGGTCACCGAGGGGGGAGGGTGTTTTGGTTTTTGTCACATAGTAAAGTATCATTTAGGAAAATAAAAATTTCGCAGGCTGTGAGTATGGCGCTTTAACTATAAGCTTATTATATATTTTTGTTTTCTAGAATATTTTAAACGGTATAGTTATGAAGTACTACGTGAAAGGGGAAGGAGAGTCTCGGCACATACTACGGATGATCATCTCGGGGGGTAGGAGGGGGTCAAAAAGATAAAAAGAAAGTGGTCAAGGGTACGTAACTACGTACCCTACGTAGTTACGTACCCTAATAAGATACAGAAGGAAAGATATTTTAAAAAGTTTAGCGATAAATAATGCTACTGTGAATCTAGAAATATATTATCAAGGGTAGAAACATTATTTAGTTTCGCTTGTACTTTGTACTAATTAAAAATGTATGGATTTCTGTGGATATGTCACGGTAAAATTGTAAAAACCGTTAGATTGTAATATTAGGTACTAGAGATATTATAATATGTTGACAGATTGTCAAATAAAAATTTCTCCATACAACTGTACGCGGCATTATTTTTCGTTATAATTATTATTATGAAAAAGCAAACAAATATGGCGGCGCCGGGCACTTGCCGTTTAACCAATCGGCACGGTAAATCTACACTAATATTATAAAGAGGAAAACTTTGTTTGTATGTTTGTTTGTTTGTTTGTTTGTTTGTAATGAATAGGCTCAAAAAGTACTGGACCGATTTCAAAAATTCTTTCACCATTCGAAAGCTACATTATCCACGAGTAACATAGGCTAAATTTTATTTTGGAAAAAATTAGGGTTCCGTAAGATATTTGGGTTTTTCAGACACAAGGTGTAAAAATCAACCAGAAAAGTTACTTATTTTGCGTACGCTGCCTAAACTATAAAAGATAGAACCATAAAATGTTCTAATTAATTGTAGATCTTATAAATATCTACAAAAAAGTCCGCGACACACTATACCTATCTATGTCGAGTGAGGCACAACAACCATTTTTTTATTTAGAAATCTTGAATTTTTTTTGTACTACATTTAAACGCGTTTATTTTACTCATGTTATTAATCCTTATCAAAATAAATTATTTCATCACTAAGTACAGTTTATGTAGATAATATTTGGTCTTTGAATGATTAAAATTGGACGTTTGGTTTTGAAGTTATGGCGAAATTAAAATATTACGATTTCTGCTGCACGGCCCGTTGCGAAGTGGGCGTCACCAAGGCGGGGTGCGCGTGCGGGTTAATGTTTAGTTTAGTTAAATAGTTTAGTTATTTTATAAACATCAAATTGATAATATCTTAAAATATAATACATTATAATATCTATACATCTATACAGTTAAATACAATTTAAGTGTCTGTTTGTAACTTCAAATTAACAGCTTTTTACATAATGAATCTGAAAGTATATTCGGTACTTACAATAAAATACATTTTTTTTATCTTTGTCTGTCCGTCTGTCTGTCTGTCAGTCGGTCTGTCTGTCTGTTTGTTCCGACTAATCTCTGAAACGGCTGGACCGATTTTCACGGGACTTTCACTAGCAGATAGCTGATGTTATAGGGTCTAACATAGGCTACTTTTATTTTAGGGTTCCGTTTAAAAAAATAGGATTCCGCTTTCGTTAGTCATAAATAAAGTCGCGGGTAAATTTCAGCGATATCCCAAAGTATTGTTCCACGCGGACGAAGTTGCGGGCAAAAGCTAGTATTACAATATAACGAAAAATAACGTGTAAATTGTAAGAAGAAATTTTTATTTGACAATCTGTCGACATTTTATAATATCTCTAGTAATATTACAATCTAACAGTATTTACAACTTTACGGTGACAGATATATAAATAATAGACATCCCACCAAAAACATTCTGTAAAAAACTAGCCAAGTCTCGATGGAGCTGCTTGTTTATCTCTAAAAAGTAATGAAATCTAGACTAAGTCGTGCCAAGTCTAAGGATCCTTACTGCGATTTATTTATTATTATAGTTAATGTTGTGTGACTTGGCCCTTGAAAATTCTTTATACGTTAGAAGTCAATTTTGTTTACACGTAATGTTATATCAGATTCTGTTGTAACTACCTATGTTTGTTAAGCGAGATAATAGCCCATACTGGTATTGGTAATTGGACGCTAGTGTCTTATTTTAGGCTGTTGTTGATTGTATAACACATGTATTGGTGCAATGGTGTTATGGAGCCCCTTTTGTACCCTTGTGTACTCTTCAACGGCCAAGTCACACAACATTAACTATAATAATAAATAAATCGCAGTAAGGATCCTTAGACTTGGCACGACTTAGTCTAGATTTCATTACTTTTTAGAGATAAACAAGCAGCTCCATCGAGACTTGGCTAGTTTTTTACAGAATGTTTTTGGTGGGATTTCACTTCTTTTTGTAGAAACGTAGGAATATTGATTTATTTTACTAGATTTTAGTGTAATTTGTTTATTTAATTTGTGTAATGTTCGAGTAGAATAAAGTTAATTGTTCGACTATTTCATCTTGTAAACTTGTAAGTATAAGTATAAAAGCCAGTCTAGTCTTATCCAGAGTTTTCCTTTAATTTTATTTTTATGCGTATTAAAAGCAGAAGGGGAGGCATTCGCCCAGCAGTGGGACGCTACCGGCTAGATTAAATTAGAAGATGTGTCCCACTTCACTGGATTTTTGCAATGACAGTCGATTTTTTATGTACCAATAGTAGAAGGGGGCATTGCCATATCTCTAATCAGCTGAGACCAGCTGAGGGTTCTTCATCAGATACTTCAGACCTTCGATTTTTGACATCAAATGAAGTGGCCCACCAAGTTGAATATTTTTTGTAAAGGCAGTATGTCGATCTCTAATAGTTTGGTTGGGCTCTTGTGTTTTGTAATAAGGGTCACCAGGTACTCCAGATCTTCGATTATCCTAGTTTTTATCGTTTTTCCTCTATGTGGCCATTAAACCCTACCTCTGTACCAAATTTCAGCTCTGAGTTTAAGGGAAGTACTAGTTCTATTCTGATGATCATGAGTAAGTGACTGGGTGAGTGTCATAAATGCGAAACTTTGCTTTCGTTTAACTTCGGAACTAAATGACCTACAGACTTAAAATTTTGGATTTTAAGTATGTGATTATACTTTACTGGATGACGAAAATTTCTGCGTTCTGGTCTTATCCAGAGGTTCTCAAATAGGGGCCTGAAAATGCGGCGAAATGGTTCCAGTAAATAATGGTACGGCAGTGTTTGCTTCGCGCTCGACTTGGCGGGGGCACTGCCGTGCCCCCAGATCGACGTTCTGGTCTTATCCAGAGGTTCTCAAATAGAGGCCTGAAAATGCGGCGAAATGGTTCCCATAAATAATGGTACGGTAGTGTTTGCTTCGCGCTTGACTTGGCGGGGGCACTGCCGTGCCCCCAGATCGATTATCCTAGTTTTTATAGTTTTCCCTTTATGTGGCCATTAAACCCTAACTCTGTACCAAATTTCAGCTCTCTGAGTTTATGGGAAGTACTAGTTCTATTTTGATGATCATGAGTGAGTGTATAAGTGAGTGAGTGAGTGTCGTAAATGCGAAACTTTGCTTTCGCTTAACTTCGGAACTAAATGACCTACAGACTTGAAATTTTGGATTTTAAGTATGTGATTATAGCTTACTGGATGACGAAAATTTCTGCGTTCTGGTCTTATCCAGAGGTTCTCAAATAGGGGCCTGAAAATGCGGCGAAATGGTTCCAGTAAAGGATGGTACGGCAGTGTTTGCTTCGCGCTCGACTTTGGCGGGTGCACTGCCGTGCCCCCAGATATGGATACTGGGATAAACAAGCTACGCTTTATAGCCTTCATCCGACTTAACGATGTTTTCATCATGTGTCACTAGAGCGATAAAACTGACAAGTTTTCATCATAATTCTACCTTTAAGAAATTTTTACATTAAGTAAATGTACCTTATACCAGAGGGGCAATTCTGCTAAATAAAACCTGCATTAATACAATAACAATCAAGTCCCTATACGCTAACACTCAAACGGTGTTTTTATGAACGTTAAACCAACGTGAAACGCGCTCTGATTGGTCGAAATGTCATAAAATCCGTTCATGGTAACATGTCGCTTCACTTTCAATCCAAACAAAGTAAAATTAAGTCTACTTTAAATACGAGAATTGAGGTTCAGATATAAGTATCTAGCTATCTGATTTTTAACAAGACGAATAATCAGACTAATCAGGCTAATTTTGAACTAAACGACATATTATTTTAAGTTATTACAAAAACGGACACATATTCAAGTACACCTTACAGTCCTTACACATAAGTTACTATGTAGCCCTGTCCGCACTCTTAATTTTCAATAAATTACTGGACATGCATAAAATGAGAGGCGAAGTTCATCGACAGCTGCCAGACCCACCGCCTCGATACTCGATACTGATATGTTCAACCCTGAAATTAAAAAAAAACGAAATTACATACATTCGTTTTTAGTACATCTTTGTGAATTGATATTTGTATGGAATACGTTATACCTCATAAGATGTATAATGTAAAGCAATTAGCAAAGGTAGATGTGTGAAATTATAATATAGAGTGTAGAATCTAGATCTAGAATGTCATATACCTACATAAGCGCCCGTCGCACGTATAATTCTGACCGCGGAACAAGCACGAGCCGTTCCAACCCACGCTCCGAACCGAACGTGTAAATACGCGGAGCCGATAGTCCCATCTGAACCTCAATTCTCGTATTTAAAGTAGACTTTCATTGTTCTTTAATTGTATTATAAGTGAAGCGACTTGTTATCATTAACGGATTTTATGAAGTTTCGACCAATCAGAACGCGTTTCACGTTAGTTTAGATAACGTTTACGAGAATACCGTTTGACAGTTTCAGCGTATCGGGATTTGATTGTAATTGTATTATTGCAGGTTTTATTTAGCAGAATTGACCCTCTGGTACGACTAGCCAACCGGCAATCATAGACCGACGAAGCTAAAACAGCCTTTCGGCCATTAGCGTAACCTATTCGTAAAAAAAGATCTGGCATATGATGATGACAGCGCATTTTTCAGTTTATACCGCGAGCCTTGACGTATGTATAATGCCGGCTGTACAAACTGTGATGCATTTTGACACGTAATTAGCACGACAGTTCGATCAGCAGTCCAAACTGCACAGATTTTTCTTAGATTCTGCTACGGTATGAAGAGTTTTTTATTATATAACAATAAGAAAAAAACTCTTCATACAAAAAACTCTTCATACCTGTATATTAAGCGATTAAGTTACATTATATTAAGTGGCATTAACAGCATTTAATAAATTTTCAGTCTTTGTTGTTTAGTATGTGAACTCTATATTTTCTTCGTCCATGCGTTTTGCTACAGTGATAATAAATAGTTTATAGTCCACAATTCTAAACCTTTTAGGGATCTTGCTACAAACCTAAAATTCCTTCAATTTATTTACAAATAATATTGTACATTGCATCGCCATTGTTATAAAATTTCTCTGGAAAAATACTTTAAAAATGTACAATTGCGGTACTATTCCTACAATTACCAAGGTAATTATTCAGTTATTGCTAAAGAAATGTTAAAGAATAAGCACATAACACACAATTATTTTAATACAAGCAGATACGATAACATGCCATAAATTATGTATTATATTAAATTAAATTAAAAAGCCTGTATAATTACAGTTTAAGCTGTAATTTATAAGTGGTTTGCCTGTGAGCCTCGTATATGTAGCAGATAACAATCAACACAATTTCACAAAATATGCCCTTTCATCTGTACGCGGAGATTTTTGATATTTCTGCATTTTTAAATGTAGTTTTAAACATTTTTTACGTTAATATTTCGTTATCGGAGTATCATTATAGTAATTGTGTGTTCGTATTCTGCAATGTACAGTGTAATGCAGTAATCGAATATTAAACTTACATGACTGTGTGGGTTTAAAATAGAGATTTCTTGTAAATGTAGAGTTTACTTGTAAGTTAGGTTAGTTCCCCTTTTTCACATATTTTCTATAATATATATCCGGGAGAAGTGATATGAAATAAAATAAAAAATAAAAAACTATCCTATATCATATTATGTCTTCTCCCGAGGCTCAAAGTTTTACGCCAAATTTTATCTAAATCGGTTCAGCGGTTAAAGAGTAAAGAAGCAACCTACAGACAGATAGACATACACACTTTCGCATTATAACATTAAAAATAGTCTATACTATACCAATAAAGAGGAAAAGTTTGTTTGTTTGTATGTTTGTTTGCATCGAATAGGCTCCGAAACTATTGAACCGATTTTTATGAAATTCGGCACAGATGTAGAGTAGACCACGGTGAAGAACATAGGCTACTTTTTATTGCGGAAAAATGAACGGTTTTTAGCGCGTACGAAGTCGCGGGCAACATCTAGTATTATATTACTAGGCATTACATTTATTTGGTTCTGTTTGTTATTTTCCAAACCGCATAAGGTAGAATATAATTTGCAGGCAACTAACTACAGAGGTCGCCATAGGTCCAATAAATACAACATGTAAATATTATTTACACGACATATTTTAAATTTCAGAACAATTTATTATAACTCAACACAAGAAAACATATCATAACTAGCATATCTAGCGTGAACGACTAGTTAAAGAAAACCCACTAGGGGCAGACCGATGAGTCCCTTAATGTTATTTGGTAAGTATATATACTACAGCTTTAGTGCAAATTTGAAACACATCACAATAAATAAGGCACCAAATTCTTACGAGTAAAGTTACCTTATGGTCAGTTCACATTGCGAAGATATGAGACGCTACGCTCGTTGCATTTTTAAAATAACTACTCGAAATTGAATTTTATTCACTATACAAAAAGATACACGTTTCAAATGACAGCAGTCATACAGTGCACATTCGAATGTAACTGACGTTAAATTAGTAGCTATACCGAAGTGACTTTCAAAATCGAAAAAAGGCCAATATTTTCAACACTAATTAGATGCAAAAATGTAAAATACGAACGAACGAATCTGACGAACGTGGAAAACAATGCTCTAAGCGTTGGTGGATGTTAATATAGTGTACCAACAAACCGGTCTATAAAAGTAGAGTCAGCATATTAATTTGTCATACATCTTTTAAAATGCAAGCGAAATAGTCAATGAGCAAAATATCTAATAAGTAAAAGTTTGGAGAAGCAAAAATTGTTTTCAAGTATCTAGTTACAAGATATAGTCATAACTTACAAAGAAAATAATGAATGTTTTACCCAAAAATAACAAATTTAACAGAAATGTGTCAATTATTATCGAATTTACCTACTGTCAAATTTTAATACACACTAAAAATATAATTAAGACTGAAAAATATATATTTTTTTTTATTTCATAATGTTCTACTATATAATATTATAAATGTGAAAGTTTGTGAAGATGGATGGATAGATGTATAGGTGGATGTTTATTACTCTTTCACGCAAAAATAACAATAATACTACTGAACGGGTGTCGATGAAATTTAGTATGGTAGTAGTTTAGACTCTGGATTAAAACATAGGATACTTTTATCCCGAAAAAGTACAGTGTTCCTTTAGGATACTGTATTTACGCAGGCGGAGCCGCGGGCAACAGCTAGTATCTATATATTTTAAGCATTTGCTTCTTCTTCTAAATACATATAAAACATAATAGAATAAAATATTGCAGTGTAAGAAAATTTAAGAATAATATATTTGCTGTCGCTACGTTCAGGGGCATAAGCTGTTATTTAAGATGAGATCAATTTTATTGAGATTTATTTTGTGAACCTTACTACAGCTGATTTGTATGCATTTTTCAGTTCAAGAATGGAAAAATAATATAAATTACTAGATATTCAATAGCCATAGAAAATTTCTTCTATATGTAGAGCAATATTATCAAATTATAAAAAAAAACATTTTAACTTAATTTACTTGCATTTCTTATGAAAATGCATATTAATTAACAAAGCGTACTAATGAAGTTAGAAGCAGGTATCATGATGCTATTAGAAAATGTTATCATTTATCTTATACTTATCTACCGCTGTATCGCTCTATGATTATTTACTGTGTATCAATTTAATTTACCCTATATTAAGAGGTAAATGCCAGCTATCTAGCCAATTAATTGTAAATAAGTTGGTGCTCATTCAAAGAGAAAGAAAAACTTTACCTAATAAGATCAAATAAGAAAAAAAAAACACGCACTGTAAATATAAAAAAACACGCACTGTAAATATATGTGTCTTCCCAAATGTATTTTAAAATTAATTGTAAATGCATAATAAACCACTATGAATTTAAATCTTCGCTTGTTTATTAAAATAAATCGTCAACACGATATTACGAATGTAACTTCCGAAAATATTCTAAAATTAAACAGGTAGAGCATACTCGAATCCGACAAGAAAAGAGCGAAACAGCAGCGTGCTGTCTCTCTTTACCGTAAAGTACTAAAACGCTCCATAGATGGCAGTCAAATCGCTGCCGTGATTGCAAACGGCTAGTATATTCGCCATCTAGCGGCGAATAACTGAACTTTTATAGCACGTTTATAGAAGAGGGCTCTTCAGCAGGTCGTAAACATTTTTATGAGCACGAGCCGGGTCCCGTGCGCGTATAACCCGACCGGGGACGGTAGAGCCGCACCGCTCGGTGCTTCGTGGAGCGGTGGAGTATTCAATTCGACCGGTGTTCATGGACTTTTATGTGCGATTCAAGGTGCGATTGGATGGCGTGCTTGAGCGTTTATTTGGGTTTATTGTTGGGGTTTGTTTATGCGATTGCTGTTTAACCGACAGGCTTTTGAACATACTTTTATGATTATACTGTTTTGGATAATGAAGAGCTCTCCGTGGGAATTCGATATTTATACCTTATCGATATGAACAATATTTCATTTTACGATGTCAAATGAGGCGTTTTATATGCCTAAGCGAGGTAAAAAGTAATGGTTTATCAGAGAATTATGTTTGGATTTTCTCTAAAATATTACCGTGAAAAAGCCAAAAAGCAAATCATAAATAAGATCCGATTCAAATTTGTAGAAGATGCTATCTGTATGATTTATGGACTCGCACCCGAGAGCGTTGTCTAGTGAAGTGCTAATTATTGTTGTAAATTGTCGATAAATTATATTTATATTAATATGTCTACCTAATGTGAAATGTTTTGTTTAGTAAATATAATTATACTAATATTTTGCATACCAATTTATTATAAACAAAATATTATTATAAAACTACCATTAATTGTCTGATTAAGAATAAATATTCAATGTATAATAATTATTTACATAGGATTACAATAAGTTACAATTTTAAAATATTTCAATAAATACCATGAGATAGGAATTATTATTATATTAGTTTGTGTACATCTAAGCAGTATTAATTATTTATTTTTATTTTATCGAATAAGTACGGTAAAATGTATATAGTAAAAATCGTAGTACATTCGAATCACTTTAATACTGGCTACAAAGCCCAAAAACAATAAATAATCATTAATTTAAATTCAGTGCTCGTCCATTTGATACTGACAAGTGAATGATTTAAAATACTTAAACATGAACGATATTGTACGATGTTTAATACTATATATTTAACAATAAACGAAGAGTTAAGAGTGCATTTGTACCTTTATTCAAATGTTAATGATTTGATTTTTACCAAGCAACAAGTCCATTGAATTTTTATTTATTTTTGTTTAAAACGTTGATACATACACTCATATATTAGATATCCAATGGGATCCATGCCACCCTGAAGTTAACAAATGACGGTTTTGACCGGCAATAACTTTTTTTAAAGTCCAAAAACCCAAACAATGCATCAACTCTCTAAATGTGATTTAGCGGGTATTTTTAAAATAGATTACAGTGAGGCGTGTGATTTATATCCGGGTAAAATGTAAATAGACGAACAGAATGAGGAACTACATTTATTTTCATTTACCTCCATTTGTATCGCGACGAGAAGATTACGAGATTTAACAAAAGGAGTGCTATAAATCGCGCTGCCTTAGTAGGCTGTGGGCATTTTTGATATGTGCCTTTAAAAGCTTTTTTCTGTATTTAGATGAGGATTCATTGTGTAATTCATTAATGTGAGGGTAAGTCGCGGGATGGGCGAGGTCGATATCGAGAGATAACGCCATATTTATTGCCGCCCAATGAGATGTCCAACAAGAGCGTGTAATTTACAACGCTCACCGAAATTTGTTACGAATTTATGTCGACAATAGAAGCTCAGCCGACACATAATAAACTACCAGAAATGCACTTTAATCGTTGATTGCTTCACCGCCTTGCAATCGAAAAAGTTATAATAACCGGACTACTACCGGGTAGATATTTTTATACCTAGACGAGAAATTATACCTTTAAATTATACTTTTTATGGACAGCAGTACCTAATGGCAATTCATGAATTTTTATATTATGCTTGATTAACTGATTCGTTGTAAAATTATAACAAATAATTAATTATTTAATTAAAATGGACATTGTTCCTATTTTTAATCTTGTTAAAATTATTATGGCGCTGCGGTAACAAATGGGCACTTTAGTATTCTAAGCACGTATACGCCGTCATTTGCTACTACAATCGATAAGCTAAACTGACTGTCAACAACGATTTACATTGTTCGTTACCGAGTATTTTCAGTGCAAAAGTTGTATATTATATCTAAGTATAGGTTAAAGTGAGAACATACTGCTTTAATTGGTTTGACATTTTCTTAGTAGCCAGTTTGTATTAGTTGAGTTCTGTATGATTTTATCAAAATAGAGTGGGTGGTCCCATAAAGTTTGCTCGCATTGTCTATTCTCGAATCGAACTTACAATTTGCATCGGACTCGGCGTTCATTATAATGGTCGCTTGGCACGTAACTAATTAGTATCGATATCGATATTCGCATCTCTTCATTGCTTCCTTTGATTATATCGATAAAAATTGTAGCGCTCGAAACTGAATATCGTTTGTTCAATACAGCTGACCTGACCGAGTGCCATCTCGGTAATACGTCACGCGGACGTCCCCCTCCCTATCCCGGGTCCCGCGATAGACGGAAATGACCATATTACAAATTACACGAGAGCGATAGAGATCGCATGATCTCGTGAAACATGGCGCATAACGCCCCTTGATTTATGTGGAGCATGCCAAAGTTTAAATTTTACGTGTGATACTACAAACATTTTTAAAAAGTAATTTAAATATAATTAATTCACTTGACATTTTTTTTATTCATTCAGATAAGTTTTAATTTCTCTGAATTGTGAAATTTGATAGAGTACAGACCTATACAATATACTGTACTTTGGATGTGAATAATAGAGGAAGCTCTAAGCATGATTAGATATAAATCTAATATCAGAAATTAGCTTTCAGTGAATAACAAGATATTATTAATATATTTTTTTATTTTCCTTATCTTAATTCTATACAATAATGTGTTTAAATATATTATTATATAGATTATAGAGCAAACTTTAATTATTGCGTTATTAAAATTACAGTGACTTATGATCCGTTGTAACTAGTGGTTATAAAAGTTATAAAATATACCTACCCCAAAGAAAAATGTATGAGATATCCAAATAACATATTCTATTCAAGTCAGCTGGTGGATGATCTACGTGACCTTGGGTCGGTATCAGATCTTAAATTTGTCTGCCACAGCCGTATCTGACTTCGCCCGAATTTATGTTTTCCTATGAAATATTAGTTTTAACCTTAGATTTGAAATTAGAAGATAAAGCTAATATTAATTTGTGGTAATATTGTTTAAGCCTTGATAAAGTATAAAAGTTTCTGTCTAAGGAATTTGTGTTAATGTTAGGTTAGTAATTGTTACATTAATATACTTATTATATGTTATTATACGAATTGGAAAATTAATTTCACGTGAATAATGTTTCACTTTTTTGTTACAGGTATGTTATCAATTATTTTGGATTGAAGGCTAGAACAGAAAGTAAGTATCAAATTGGTAAAATTTAAAGCCAAAATTCTCCGTCAGGCCGTCATCGCCTTTACGTATTATATCTGGGCCAAATTTCATCAAAATCTGTCCAGGAGTTTGGAAGCTTATTCAATGCAAACAAACAAATACCTAATACCTAGACAAACAGTCTTATTATTCCTCTTTATACCTAACAAAAGTTTTGATTTATGGAGATTAGAACATTTAGGAAAGAATTTAGGGAGGATAGGGTTTTTATAGTTGGCTAATACGGTATTTTCCTGTAATTTTTATTACATAAATTAAAAGTGTTCTGCAAAATAAGACAATACTAGAAATCAATATTTTCAAAGAAACTGTGGATTGTTTGAAGCACTTTTGTGAGTTTTGTGAAAACGGCGCATACAAAAGTCATACAAGCAGGTGACGCTATACGCCTGTAAGTTGCTACGAAATATTATGTGGTCATATATTATGCACAAAATTACTGATATCTCCGAAGTCTGCGCGTTTATGCTCATTCTCGCTATTGTAAATATTTTTGTATTTAATGTAAATAAACGAATACTGTAGGTTTTTTACGCTAATATTGTAAAAAAATCCATCTTTTGGTGACTTTGAAGTGGATCTAATTACAGAACTACACATAAAATCTTATTTTTTTTATGAATAATAAAAATCTCCATTTTTGCATGTAGGAAAATATCTAATTGTAATCTTTCACGTTTAAAATATTAGTGAGGATGTAGGTACATATTAATTATCTATCTGAAGTATTCTTCAAAATGTTTTCGTTACCTTTGAAATAGACAATGTTAAAATTTCGTAAGACCTGGCAGATGTTATTTGCTACTGTTCAGAGTCAGGGCTATAAATAATAATACGAGGCAGAGTTAAGACCTCCCGGCGAGGAAACATGATACTGAAGCTATTTTACTAAGCAAATTGCATTCTCCCTAATAACCGCTAACGAACATGACTTTTTCATATTTAAACTCTAATCTTCACACGGAACGGTGCCAAATTATGAAGAAATAAACTTCGTTTATTTATTGCTGGGGTCACAAATTGGCCACAAGTTTTTACGTTTGTATCTATGTTTCTATAATATGTTTGTTTTTCATTCACGCAATAACTACTAAACGGATGTTGATTAAATTTGTTATGGTAGTATTTTAGACTCTGGATTAATAGGTACAAAGGCTACTTGTTATCGCGGCAAAGTATACGGTTCCTGCGGGATTTCTTTTGCATGTACGAAGTCGCTGATAATATCTAGTATTATTATGTTTGTATGTTACGCAATCAAACCTTAACCACTGAATGGATTTTGATGAAATTTTGCACAGGGATAGATTACACTTTTGGGAAGGGCGTCGACTACTTTTTTGGGACAAAATGTACAGTTCCCGTTCGGTACATGGCTCAGAGTTAAATATGAAATACATCTATAATATATATAAAAGGCAAACCTGACTGACCGAAACTAAAGAACAGATTTTGCTGAAATTTTGCATACATATCTATAGCTGTTGTAATGAGGTAGGCATCCGCTAAGAAAGGATTTTTTAAAATTTCGCCTTCAAAGGGGGTAAAAAGGGGGTTAAAATTTTGTATGGAAACCGAACTCCACGCGGACGAAGTCGCGGGCAAAAGCTAGTATTCTATATACTTACGTAGTAGCGTAGTAGTACGCTCTTCGTGAACGAAGTTACGGAAAACCTGCTATTTGCTAACGTGATTGTTACCTTTATAAATAAAAAATTCTACATCTTGACGATAGGTATTAAATAAATAGAGCAAGATTATATCAATCTTTAAATAATACTTTATTCTATTTGATCATTAAATAAATCTTATTAATGATACCTAATGGAGTCTTATATCCGTTTATAATTATTATAATTAAGTCGTATATTTTTGAAATGCTAATTTTGATCATCTAAGTAGATTGAACTTCATTAAATAAATTTCTAGTTTATGGTACACTAAGGTGATGTTAAAAACTAATTTGGCATATTATTAAGAATAGTTTGCTTATTAAGAAATTCAAAAAATTCATAATGCCTACTTAAGACACAACCGTGCCTAGCAAACCATCATATTTAACACGTCTACTACCTAACTACCAAATCTAGTTTTGCATTACTTATTTACATTATTTAAAAATATATTAACACTTTATTATTATACTATGATAGATGTTGCTCGCGACTCCATGCCGAGTTCCGCGGAAACTGTACATTTTGGCGCTCCTGTGTCAATTCTCGTGGTCTATCTTATATCTGTGCCAAATTTCATCAAAATCGGTTCTGTAATTTCGGAGCCTATTCAATTACAAACATACATACAAACAAACAAATCTTACCTCTTTATTATTACTATAGATATTATTTACATACATTATTAACATTATTTACATACTAGATAGATAATTAAAAATATTTATGCCATAGTAAAGCCTATTATTATAGGCGAGATGTTAAATATATGAATGATCATGATACATTTCGGATCTGAATGGGTACGGTATAAAATTATATCGGTTTCGATTATGGTAGGTACTCCGTGAGTCCACGTATATCCGAAATTTTATATCCGATGCGGTTACGGTTAGGGATAGTTATTTATTTTGAATAGTTGATAGCTTAAATATCAATTTAATGGAGTTATGGTTATGGAGCTCCGTAACCGTAACCGAAACTTGATAGTTTCGGTTACGGTCACAGAACTCCATAACGTCCCTTCATTATAGCTATGATTTGCAATTTAGGTCGTCTACATGACAAAATATTTTAAAAACCAAACAACTAGTAAATATGCAGCATAATAACCCTCATACTTCACAGAAACAATTCAAATTACAAAATTATACTCAGCAGCCTTAATAACTGGCAATTAAGAGGAAATTTTCAGTATAATTTTTCCGGGAGTATAATTATTCGGCGACAAATTGAGTAAGATAGTCCGGGCGCATTGTTCATGATGACAAATAGCTATGGCGGATAATACCACAGTATCGGGTGTCGGATACGTATTTAGCGAGTATCGAGCCAATATTCACGGTAATAAACTACGACATAATGCGTGATAAACTTCATTATTGTTGTTATTTTTGATATCATGCGCGTTTTCTTTGATGAGATGGCTAAATGCGGTGAAAAGGTTATAGGGGTACAGTTGAAATATATTTAGGTTAGCTTGTGTATGTAGACACTTATTCCTACTTTAATTCTGTTTGTATTAGAGAATTGTTTTTATAGCTAGATTTTCATTAACCTCTGCTCTACAGCTACCAATTTATCATTGATGTTTAAATCGGTAGGTACGTATATTTTACTAAAAAAAGGATTTTGGTAGACCAAGAAACAATAAAATTGGGCTATCATAAAAACATATACAAACAGTACAACCATTAATCTTCAATATAAGTTGAAAACTTTGTGTAGAATATAAAACTTCCGAAACTTTTTCACACTCGCGCATAAATCTCGCGCTTTTAATAGATAAATAGGCCTGAGCGCAAACGAGCAATATTACATTATTTGGCCCTCCCTCAGGAAAGGCCCTTCTGATAAAGCCTCCTTACCTCACACCCCCTATGTTAATGTACCGCGCCAGACGGTGACAACCATTTTTTGGCCCACTTGGTAACATTACGACGCGGCCGGCCATAAAGAGTATTTCAAATTTTCCGTCTCCATTAAAAGGAGATGTAGCTTTATTAAAGTTAATTTCGTTATTCTTAATTCGTAACAATGCACCATTGTAATTTACGACTACCGGCCCGAACTGATTTAATTGGAACTAATTTATGCAATTTTAATGTAACAGGTAGCCCCGGTAAAAAGCGTAGTTTATAAAACAACTATTGTCCGCGATTGTTCCGTTGTCGAGCAACAAAAGTGCGAGTTCACGGTACGAGGTAATAAAATGTTTAAAACTTTGAAAAAATACGCCGCCATAAACAAAAAGTGGTTCGGATGCAAAGTTAGATAAAGAACATCTCACACACCTGAGCTAGGAAATTGCTTTTTTCTAAGCTCTTGTTTACGTAACTTTCTCCGAGAATAAAAGAAGTTTCTCGGTAGAACTTTCTCGTTTTTTTGACGGACATAAATCATATAAATATCAGTGTGATATGACGTCCCACGGACTCATAAGCGGTGGAACTAAAACTTGTTTTGACATTTTAAAAAGAACAATTGACCTTTCTTTAGAAAGTTTGTACTTTTGAAATATCGTTTCCTAGAGTTATGCAATATGTGTAGGTACTTAATGTAGGATTTTTAACATAACATTTTTAAATCCAGTTCTTTATCAGAGTAATGTAATTTGTCAAAAAAACCTTTATACCTGCTGGCTTACTGGTTTACGAATAAAGTATAAACCAACTCCAACTGTTTCTAAAATACGAATTGTTTATTTATTCTCTTTTGCCTGAAGGTACCTATAGAAGGGTGAACGTGCAACGCGAACCCTTATCACAACTAGTTAAAAACTAATTACGGTTGTGACACCGCCTTTCCATAAATCTAGCGTCTCTCCCGAATTGCCTTGACAAAAGTTATTTTTAAGAAAAATCCCTGGAGGATCCGTCGGGACTCGAACCCCACCTCCGTCCCGCGAGGAATTTATCACGATTTATATTCATGGTATAACAACGTGAGCCACTTCGAAGTTGCTTAAATTATACAAAGCCCCAAAACTTTTTCGTCTTATCAAGCAACAGATATTACAATAATTTGTAGGATTTTGAATTTTGATCTTAGCACAAATTGTACATGGACTTACAAGTTAGACTATTGCCATAGATTTCAAAATAGTTACTACCTATTGACGGTTAAAATTTGTTGTTAGTTTAATACTTAAAAACTTAAAGCTCTTTATGAGTCCACTTGTGTGATTTATGCGTATGTGATCTTCTATACAAATAAATAAAATACGTTACATATAGGTAGCTACTTATACTTAAATTTAAAGGCTCTTAATTTATAGGCCCAACAAAATTATACCCCGGGTCGTCGATCACCACGAGACGTTTATGGCTGAACTAAATCAGATGCCATATGGCACCGAATGTTTCAAACATACTAACTCAGCCGGTCACTATGCTTGCGGTTATGGAGGACTTTACTAGCATTTGATCTGGAGATCGATTCTGCTTATTAAATCTCGATGCAGTCTCGATATGTTAAGAATAGCAAAATGGTATTCTCATAAAAGTGAAACCAACGTTAACGCATTTTGACTGTCCGGATTCTAAAAATCAGTTTATGATAATGTAGGGTTTTTAGCAAATAAAGACTTGAATACAGTAATTAGTTTTATTCAACATTCACAGTAGGTACGTACATGAACGATCGCAAAGGGAAAAAAAGGGCAGTGCCACAGAGAGTAGAACAGTGTTGCCAATCATACAACGTATTAAAAAAAAAACAAAATAGCTAATCCGATTGCGTTCTAATTTTATCACCCACCCCAGAACGCAATCCCATATTCAACATACAATAGTAATGTTTATCTACACTAGTGCCTTTAGTTAAAATATCAGAAACATTTTCTTCGCTCTTTACATACAAAAATTTTAGTTTTAAATTATTAACATGTTCTCTCAAAAAATGGTACCTTATATCTATATGTTTGGATCTTGGCAAATAACAATCATTAGTGGTAAGTTTGATTGCACTTATGTTGTCACAGTGGATGGCTAGTGTGCTGTCATATTGTCCACCGAGTTCTCCCTGCAGCTGCTGCAGCCATAGTGCCTCCTGTGCTGCAGATGACATGGCCATATATTCAGCCTCTGCTGTAGACAAAGCCACGGTTTGTTGTTTTCGTGAGCACCATGACACCGCACCACCCTGCAACAAGAAAATATAACCCGTGCACGATCTACGGTCACGGACATCACTCGCCCAATCTGCGTCACAGTAACCTGTGATATCATTTTTACCACTCTTGGTATAAGTCAGTCTATAATGTTTAGTACCCTGTAGGTATCTTAGCACCCTTTTAACAGCAGACCAATGCTCAGATTTTGGCATTTTATTATATCTACTGAGACAGTTGACGGCAAATGATATGTCTGGCCTTGTTCCTTGGGCTATGAATAAAAGACAACCAATGGCTTGTTGATAAGGACAATCATATATATCTTCTTCCGTATTACTAAACTTCAGTCCAACTTCCACAGGCGTCTTTGTAATTTTGCAATCTGTCATGTTAAATCTTGATAAAACTTCTTTTATATATTTCTCCTGATCTAACATAATAGTATCTTTACCTCTAGTTACATTCAAGCCCACACATTGTTTGACTTGACCAAGGTCCTTCATTTTTAATTTTTGGCATAACTTTTCCTTTAATTCTTTTGTAAACTCTGATTGAGAGCTAAATATAATTAGGTCATCAACCCACACTGCAATATAAATTTTCTTTGTATTATCATAATAAATGCATGGATCAGTCTTTGATTGCTCAATTTCCAGTTCCTTTAGAACTTTACATAACTTAATATTCCAAAGTCTACTTGCCTGTTTGAGCCCATAAATAGATTTCCGCAGATGACAGACTTGTTTTCCTCTAGTATACATTTCTGGTTGTACCATGTATATTTCGGCATCTATATTTCCTTGAAGAAAGGCAGTGACAGCATCCATCTGGTCAATGTGTAGATTCAACTGTGCTGCAATGGCAAACAAATAACGAATAGATGAGTATCTTACCACTGGAGAGTAAACTTCTTGATAATCTATGCCCCTCTTTTGTTCGTACCCTTTAATAACAAGTCTCGCTTTGTATCGTATAACATTTCCTTGAGGGTCAGTCTTTGTCTTGAATATCCATTTATTCGGTAATGCTCTTTTTCCAGCAGGTAAGTCTTCAAGCTGCCACGTTTCAGTTTCTATTAAAGAATTGTATTCCTCATCCATTGCTTTCTTCCATTCATTGGCATGTGGGGATTTTAAAGCTTCTTCTATGTTCTGTGGATCTGAAATATTGTTATAGAAACAGAATAATCCCTTTTTATCTTTGTGAGATTTGTCACGGGGCCTGAGGGTAACGTTACTTATCTGTGGGTCTTGCTGTATTAAGTATCTCGGAGGCTGATAAGTATCATCCGAATCACCTAAATCAGTTTCATACTCACTTGAATTTTCACCTGATTCTGGAGATGCCACCGACTGAGGGGTACTAACAGACTCCTGTGGTTGTTCTGTGTCACTATGACCTTCTACTGGTTCATCAGCTACAGGATTAACTGGAATTGGATATTCATTATTTAACTTATTAACACTTTCAAAGAAAATTACATCTCTGCTTTTAGTGACCTGATGAGTAACGGGATTCATGACTCGGTAGCCCTTTGTGTTCTCGCAGTAACCTACAAAGATCATTTCCTTTGACTTTTTGTCCCATTTTGATCGTTTCTCCTTAGGTACAAAATACAAATGTACCATTGCCTTTGAGCCAAATATTCTTACATGACTCAGTTTGGGTTCCTTTCCTGTCCACATTTTATATGGTGTAGTATTTCCCAGAACCTTAGTTGGTGATCTGTTTACTAAGTATGCAGCTGTAGCAACAGCCTCAGCCCATATAGGTTTATCTAATTGTGCATAGAAAATCATGCATCTTGCCTTTTCTACTAGTGTTCTGTTCATTCTCTCGGCTAGTCCATTTTGCTGAGGACTGTACGGAGTCGAGGTTTGATGTATGATACCACAATTTGTCAAGTATTTTTCAAAGTTCAAATTACAATATTCCTTGCCATTATCAGTCCTTATTATTTTAATCTTATGATTCAGTTGGTTCTCTACATTGTTCTTAAAGTCTCTAAAAACATCCAATACACTTTGTTTATCTTTCATAAAATAAATATGAACCATCCTTGAGTAATCGTCAATAAAAGAAACAAAATATCTCATACCTCCATAAGAAAGGTTCTCCATTGGTCCGCACACATCAGAGTGTATGACCTCCAAAAGCCTTGTAGCTCTAGATCCTTGATGCTTGAACGGCAATCTCGTCTGTTTCCCTTCGAGACAGGTAGAGCATTGCATGTCAGTCTGCAAACTGTGTGTAAGGCTGACCCCTTCAGCACAATCTTGTAACTTCTTGAGAGCTGAAACATTTAGATGAGCCATCCGAAGATGCCATAAGTTAATATCATTAAGGTTTACCTTGTTAGATACCAGGTGGGCGCTTTCTTTGTTACTAAGATCAGTATCCAGAATATATAATTTATTTATCAAAGTGGCAGAGCATAACAATTTTCCTGCAGAGTCTTCTATATTACAGCCTCTCTCATTAAAAGACACTTTGTACCCATGTTTTGTGATCATACTGACTGACAATAAATTGACTGCAAGTCCTGGTACATATAATACATTCCTTACTTGTATTTTGTCGTGCTGTGAAATATTAATACTGATATCTCCAACACACTCCACGGACAATGGCTCCCTATTTGCCACTGTTATTGTCTTTACTGATGGTTCACGAACATTGCACAACCATTCTTTATTACTGCACATGTGCATGGAAGCGCCCGAGTCAATGTACCATTTTTCACAATTATTACCTAAGGATGCTGAAAAAGCTGCAATAAAACCATCTTCATTCCTTTCTTTTCCTTTGTTTTGTGTTTTCTTTGTCCTTTTACAAAACTTTGCAAAGTGACCATAACCATTGCAATTGTAACACCTGGGGCCTCTCATTTTTTCTACGGGGGGCTTTGACTTGAAATTTTCATTCCTTTTCTTTGAATAAGAATAAAAGACACTGCTTGAATTATCAGTTTTCACTTCTTGTAGCAGTTTAGTTTTGATGAAGTCAGCACCAATTTTTAATCCTGAGTTTTCTAATCCCATAATCATTGGTTTATACTCATCGGGGAGACCAGCCAGCATAAGAGTCCCGAGCCACTCGTCGTTTACTTCAAAGCCAATATTTCTGAGTTTATGTGAGGCATTCATTATCTTGCTGATATAATATTCTATGTTTAAGCTTGATTCTAGAGAAGTATTGATCAATTCCTTCAACAAACTCACTCTTCTGGTAAGCCCGTTGTCATCAAATGCTTTATGTAAGTTGTCCCATACTTCTCTAGCAGTTTTACACTCCTGAACATGGATATAATTTTGAGTATTAATAAGAAGAATCAGTTTGGATTTCGCCCTCACATCCTTCACGGGATCGACTGTTCCGGTACCCGGTTCTATGCAGCTCCATAAATTTTCGTGCTCCAAATATGTTTTCACACTAAATTTCCACGTTGAAAAATTATCTCTGCCGTTCAACTTATCGATATTAAACATATTTGAGTTCGCCATTTTGTTCATGCACGTTGCACATAACCTACAATACACGTTGCCGGTAAAACTTCGGATTACTGTTTTCTGCCAATTTCTTAAAATCTTCTGCTTTATTTGCAACCACGCTCTGCTACCATGTAGGGTTTTTAGCAAATAAAGACTTGAATACAGTAATTAGTTTTATTCAACATTCACAGTAGGTACGTACATGAACGATCGCAAAGGGAAAAAAAGGGCAGTGCCACAGAGAGTAGAACAGTGTTGCCAATCATACAACGTATTAAAAAAAAAACAAAATAGCTAATCCGATTGCGTTCTAATTTTATCAGATAATATCAAGACGAAACATTAATTAATTTAAAGTAAATTGAAAGTCTAAGTTAAATACAAGAATGACATGGGTGCTAACATTATTTTGAAAGTTTAGAAACTTAGTTCTTACGTGTATGAAAGAATGGAAATTCGGAACAAAATTAAAGTTGTTATAGGGTGTACAAAATTGTATAGAGCTATCAAACGCATGGTAGTGTGTTAATAATAATGTGAGGTCAGTGTGTGTTGTAATATTATTCATTTTATGTTTTCTAAACATTATTTAAAAAATATTAGCCTTCTGTCTTCCTACGCATAAACTTTAATTTACCGGCCAAATTTCATACTCCTCCGGTTTCACAATTCTCGTAAAACTGTACTGAAAGTTTTTGCTAACGTATAAAAATAATATGTTTATATTATACTAAAATGCTTTTCGAAGTTAGCCCTTTGACGAATTTTAAATGCCAAGCCCAAATAAAAATATAAATATGCTGAGCATGTTTGCACCTAAAACAGGTAATAAATTGGAGGAGGTATTTGGATATAGCCTGTGACAAAGGGGTGTAGCCTTAGGGCTCAGGGGGGTAGGGGGTTTCACCATAATTGATGAGGTTCTTAGCGCAGCAGGCGGCGTAGAATTATCATCACGACACTGGGATACAAGTCTCATTAATTCGTGATTAGCCCTCGGCTAAGAAACTCTTCTAATAGGATCAACTTGAGTTAAGTGCGATGTAGAGCTAGTATCTATAGATGTTTATTCCTAATATAAAATAATTATCTACTTACTAGCATTACTAGCTTCGCCAGCGTGGAATTGGGTTTTAAACATTCATCCCCCATTTTACCCCCTTGGGGGTTGAATTTTGAAAAATCCTTTCTTAGCGGATGCCTAGGTCATTACAACTATCTGTATGCCGAATTTTAGCGAAATCCGTTCAGTAGTTTCGGCTGTGCGTTGATAGGTGAGTCAATCAGGTTTGCCTATTATTTAAGATACATAAAAATGGCTACCAAAATCTATAAACTGTGAAATTATGTACTAGGTGATATTTTAAATTAAAAAATGTAGTGTTTTAATAATATTAATTATTTATCTATTAGTATGAAATTGAATTAAGATAAATAAATTTAAAATCCCTACTAGCACAAAGTAAAAAAGACGCGGTCATAATATTATGTACCTGCTTTCATGTCCAATACCTATTTAGGTTATCCATAGATACCAGTGCTAGATTCACGTTTCTAGGTACTATTAACACCAATGTGAAAAAGCAAATATTTAAAATGATTATTACCTACTTGAAATCTACTTAATAGTTAAATTTACTAAAAATGTGTGCTTTTCTTCAATACTTTTTGTAACATCGTTAAAATTTCTTATAAGTAAATACTCTGCATAAATATAGGGGTGTTTCATGGGTATTTTGCTGCAATATCTAAAAATTCAATTCATTCTGCAATAAATATCTTAAGCACCGTTTACTTGGAAGCAAAAACATTCCCCTACTGTTTATAAAGGTGGATTTGTAGAGCATTTATTTCTGCACACGAGATATAACCTTCGTGTCAAGAGGAAGGCTATATTAAGGTACCAATTTTATTCATTTTGATATTTGGTTTAGATATTATGTACTTTAGCTAATTAATTTAATAGTATAATTTAAACCGCTTTATCCATACTTTACATCTCAGTAAGTACTGTTTATATTTGAATTTTTATTTCAGTTTTGAAAAGTGTACCCAAAAACCAATGAAGGCTATGGAATACAAATTTTTATATTAGTACTTACTTGTATCATAATCTGTGAAATCGGATAAAATTCTAAACGCGAACATTTCGTACTCTATGCCGAAATAAAAATAATTGTTTTTTGTTAAACAGCGGATATTTTCAATTATTAATTAATTAACTTAAGACGTTAAATTTACCGATTTTAATTAATTTTCCAGATTGTTAGGTTTACGTAACACATTCAGATAAGGAAGATGAACAATTATAATCAGATAACGTTACATGTTTTGTACTCGTAAACACCTTAAATAACACCTTGCTTAACAAGAACAAGTGGTCAAAATTAGGAAATCAGATATAGGTAGGTACTTAAAAATGGTAGTGTGTATAAAAATATAATTGGCTCTCATAACAGGCTCTATTAATGAAATTGAATCAGTATAGTCTCCAAAGGGTCTCGCCACACATAACTTAAAATTTCGTACGTCACCATTTTCTTAAGTAAACGTTTCCAGAAACCTACGTAACAAGATTAATTCTGAGGGCTTGGTCGGAGCCAATTTGTCTGATTGCTTCCCATGTATATGTTACCTATACGTACCTATCCGTATTACAATAAATTTTGACCCCTCTGTCCCCGTCGATAAATATTTTCGCATGATAAATTCAATAAACTCTTGCATGGTCGAAACATTTTTTTATAAAAGTATTGGATGATTCAGTTCTTTTGTAATGATATCAAATACATACACTGTTTATTTCCGTCTGTTTTTAGGGTTCCGTAATATACAACCCTTATAGTTTCGCTCTGACCTTCCGTCTGTCTGTCTGTCTGCGCTTCTAGCTTCTGTAATTATGAATATAAATGGATTAAATTTGGTATAGTCATAGTTTGTGTATAGATCTCGGTTTTGAAATCATTAAATAATAATAATTTTATATTTTAGGGGTAACTCTCCATACATGTAAAGTGAGGATGAAAAATATTTTTTCATTCCACCCTATCGTTGAACAGGTCATTTAAAATAAAGGTAAAGGTAAGGTTTCATACATGTTTTTATTTATAAAGTCGCCTATTTTCGAGTAATCGGCCTCCAAACTGGTTTGTAAGTTGCCCCCCCCCCTAGCATTTCTAAACTATAGGAGATAGAAAGTTGTAATTTTGCATGCTGATAGGTCATGCTAAAAACTCTAAAGGAAAATAATTTTGAACGAGCAGTTACTTTTGAAGTAATTTGAATAAATCTATTTAGCGTTAATAGCTGTTATGGAACCCTCCATAGACATGTCCTGATATACTCTTGGTAAGGTTTTTTTTATACCTAATTTGACTAATGTGTACGCCATACCTAATTTGACTCTAGCTAGAGGCTTTCACTCCATCCGAAATTAAAGTATTTTTTCTACTTTTCAAATATAATATAATTCATGTAGGAGTCTATTAAATATAAATAATCAAGTATATAATTTAATTAATTGAACATAAATTATATTGTAGATAATGCATCAATTTTTAAAGGCAACACATAAAATAATCAAACACCTTGTAGGGTATAGGGCAGGTTGTTAATTAGACGACCCCTATGGCCGTTAGCGTTACCTTACATGCCTTTAGACGACCCCTATGGCCACCCTACACGCCTCTTCCACGTCCGAAATCTCGACGAGAGGGCAAACGGTAAATATCGGAAAGCAATCTCGAGTAATTCTATTACCGAAACCTTACTCTTTTGAATTTTTATTTACCTAGTAGCATAGGGTTATTGGCGGACATTAAACAAATTTATTAGCTAAAGGTACACTTAAATTTGAATAAAATAATACTAACACATGTCTAAGATATATAAACGAAATTAAACCTGAAAAATTTTAGTTTAATAGTTTCATAGTAATAGTAAATATTACCCACCAAAAACATTCTGCAAAAAACTAGCCAAGTCTCGATAGAGCTGCTTGTTTATCTCTAAAAAGTAGTGAAATCTAGACAAAGTCGTGCCAAGTCTAAGGTTCCTTACTGCGATTTCTTTATTATTATAGTTAATGTTGTGTGACTTGGCCGTTGAAGGGTACACAATGGTACAAAAGGGGCTCCATGACACCATTGCTCCAATACATGTGTTCTACAATCAACAACAGCCTAAAATGAGACACTACTCACTAGCGTCCAATTACCAATACCAGTATGGGCTATTATCTCGCTTAACAAACATAGGTAGTTACAACAGATATACATTACGTGTAAACAAAATTGACTTGTACCCACTTGTAACGTATAAATAATGTTCAACGGCCAAGTCACACAACATTAACTATAATAATAAAGAAATCGCAGTAAGGAACCTTAGACTTGGCACGACTTTGTCTAGATTTCACTACTTTTTAGAGATAAACAAGCAGCTCTATCGAGACTTGGCTAGTTTTTTACAGAATGTTTTTGGTGGGATTTCACTTCTTTTTGTAGAAACGTGGGCATATTGATTTATTTTACTAGATTTCAGTGTAATTTGTTTATTTAATTTGTGTAATAATCGAGTACAATAAAGTTAATCGTTCGACTATTTCTTCTTGTAAACTTGTAAATATAAGTATAAAAGCCAGTCTAGTCTTATCCAGAGTTTTCCTTTAATTTTATTTATATGCGTATCAAAAGCAGAAAGGGAGGCATTCGCCCAGCAGTGGAATGCTACGGACTAGATTAAATTAGAAGATGTGTCCCACTTCGCTAGGTTTTTGAAATGACAGTCGATTTTTTTATGTACCAATAGTAGAAGGGGGGCATTACCATATCTCTAATCAGCTGAAACCAGCTGAGGATTCTTCATCAGATACTTCAGACCTTCGATTTTTGACATCAAATGAAGCGGCCCACCACCATGTTGAATATTTTTTGTAAAGGCGGTATAATAGTTTGGTTGGGCTCTTGTGTTTTCTAATCAGGGTCACCAGGTACTCCAGATGTTCGATTATCCTAGTTTTTATAGTTTTCCCTTTATGTGGCCATTAAACCCTAACTCTGTACCAAATTTCAGCTCTCTGAGTTCATGAGAAGTACTAGTTGAGAGTAGTACAAGATGAGTGTCATAAATTCAAAACTTTGCTTTCGCTTAACTTCGGAACTAAATGACCTACAGACTTAAAATTTTGGATTTTAAGTATGTGATTATAGCTTACTAGATGGCGAAAATTTCTGCGTTCTGGTCTTATCCAGAGCTCCTCAAATAGGGGCCTGAAAATGCGGCGAAATGGTTCCAGTAAAGAATGGTACGACAGTGTTTGCTTCGCGCTCGACTTGACGGGGGCACTGCCGTGCCCCCAGATCGACGTTCTGGTCTTATCCAGAGGTTCTCAAATAGGGGCCTGAAATGCGGCGGAATGGTTCCAGTAAAGAATGGTTCGGCAGTGTTTGCTTCGCGCTCGACTTGGCGGGGGCACTGCTGTGCCCCCAGATCGACGTTCTGGTCTTATCCAGAGGTTCTCAAATAGGGGCCTGAAAATGCGGCGAAATGGTTCCAGTAAAGAATGGTACGACAGTGTTTGCTTCGCGCTTGACTTGGCGGGGGCACTGCCGTGCCCCCAGATCGACGTTCTGGTCTTATCCAGAGGTTCTCAAATAGGGGCCTGAAAATGCGGCAAAATGGTTCCAGTAAATAATGGTACGGCAGTGTTTGCTTCGTGCTCGACTTGGCGGGGGCACTGCAGTGCCCCCAGATCGACGTTCTGGTCTTATCGAGAGGTTCTCAAATAGGGGCCTGAAAATGCGGCGAAATGGTTCCAGTAAAGAATAGTACGACAGTGTTTGCTTCGCGCTCGACTTGGCGGGGGCACTGCAGTGCCCCCAGATCGACGTTCTGGTCTTATCCAGAGGTTCTCAAATAGGGGCCTGAAAATGCGGCGGAATGGTTCCAGTAAAGAATGGTTCGGCAGTGTTTGCTTCGCTCTCGACTTGGCGGGGGCACTGCCGTGCCCCCAGATCGACGTTCTGGTCTTATCCAGAGGTTCTCAAATAGAGGCCTGAAAATGCGGCGAAATGGTTCCAGTAAAGAATGGTACGGCAGTGTTTGCTTCGCGCTCGACTTGGCGGGGGCACTGCAGTGCCCCCGATCGACGTTCTGGTCTTATCCAGAGGTTCTCAAATAGGGGCCTGAAAATGCGGCGGAATGGTTCCAGTAAAGAATGGTTCGGCAGTGTTTGCTTCGCGCTCGACTTGGCGGGGGCACTGCTGTGCCCCCAGATCGACGTTCTGGTCTTATCCAGAGGTTCTCAAATAGGGGCCTGAAAATGCGGCGAAATGGTTCCAGTAAAGAATGGTACGGCAGTGTTTGCTTCGCGCTCGACTTGGCGGGGGCACTGCCGTGCCCCCAGATCGATTATCCTAGTTTTTATAGTTTTCCCTTTATGTGGCCATTAAACCCTAACTCTGTACCAAATTTCAGCTCTCTGAGTTTATGGGAAGTACTAGTTCTATTTTGATGATCATGAGTGAGTGTATAAGTGAGTGAGTGAGTGAGTGAGTATCATAAATGCGAAACTTTGCTTTCGCTTAACTTCGGAACTAAATGACCTACAGACTTGAAATTTTGGATTTTAAGTATGTGATTATAGCTTACTGGATGACGAAAATTTCTGCGTTCTGGTCTTATCCAGAGGTTCTCAAATAGGGGCCTGAAAATGCGGCGAAATGGTTCCAGTAAAGGATGGTACGGCAGTGTTTGCTTCGCGCTCGACTTGGCGGGGGCACTGCCGTGCCCCCAGATACAATATACATGCTTCTGTAGGTACTAGGTAGGTAAGATAAAGCAAGCGAGAAACGTCTTACTTAAAAAAAAAAACTTAACGGATACACTGTACAGAGTGTGTGTACCTAACACATCATCATTATTTTACTCTCTACGCCGCTAAAAAGTTTCAATTCAGTAAATATATTACGAGGACCTCTTATAATTTTCATAGTGACGACTCACAAGCGAGAATATCTTAAGGAACTCATTTTAAAGAAGAAAGATTCAAAATCTGAAACATGCACCCACATCGTCCCCGTTATTTAATTACTTTAACCCCCATTATTTTCCTTTTTTTCATGCCGCTTTAAGTAGGTATATCTCTTTTTTCGAATATCTTGCCGATAAACCAAGCGAGCTGGTTAAATCCTTATCAAGATACATTGGAGATGTTTAAATCGATTTCCCGGATTTTCCAGAGGCACTGCTGACTCAATTTACTCCGGGAGCCGGGACAGGCATTGTTCGCCAAATGAACTGCGCGACAACATAGTTACATTGCTAACGACATAGGAAAATTTAAATACGATAGGCTTTATGCATTAGTTAAAGAATGCTTGGTTGTTTGGTGAATAATGATTTTGAGGATTATTGTCAACTAACTAAGGGCCGGTTTAATATATCTACCAATAACTATTTGTTAAAAACGTCACATTTGTTATCATTTCACGGTTTTTTGCGATACTAAATTGACGTTTTTAACAAATAGTTATTGATAAATATAAAAGTTATTGAAACGGGTCTTAAGTGCTTACAAAGAGTTTGAAACATTAATAATAAGTTATTATAATGTTTTCATGCGATTTTTAGTGTGACCGAATAATAAGTAGCCAATTTATTAAATGTTAAGTTATTGGTATTTGGTTGCCGGAATGGTTCATAACTTCTCTTGCTTAACATTTTGAAGTAAAAAATTCAAACTGTTAACCGGACTGTAAGTTGAACAGCGCAAAAGTAATTTAAGGATAGGCTTGAAATAAAAAAGCAATTTACTCGGGCTCAGAGAAATTAATCTTTAAACTGTATTTAGCTCGCAAATATCAAAAAGACCCTTTAAATTTCGTTTCATTAAGGAGCTGCGCTTATTTCCCGACCGGAACCTATTTGTTGGGCCGCTATTTAAAACATTCGCCCCGTCTGTTTACATAGATCAGATACGTTCAACAAAGGCTTTTGTAATTAAGAAAGATATTTTAAGTCGGCGGCAGCTTGGCTTTATACGCAAAATGAATTTACTGGATTAAGTTCGTTTCAAGTTTCGCATATTTATTGCTAAACAAAATCTAAACAGCGCTGAAATTGCTGAAAATAAAGATTATTAATAGAATTATTAACTTCAATCGCAGATGTTCTAAAATCGAAAATCACGCCTGTAAATACCATTTCGTGTAAACAATGGACAATTATGGCGCCCGGGCCAATATCCAAAAGATAGATAAAACACGCAAAGCAATATTTCGACCGGCACCCAAATATAAATCCAAGGGCGACCCCAATTTAGGAGTGCATTATTTTCGCTTTCGCAGACATCCGATACAATTAAAATCTTCTTTAATTAAGGGGCGACAATGAATCATTCGCACGTGGTGCAGTTTTCCTCTGTACACCCGTTCGCTCCTGTACTATGATTAAAGAAGAGCCATTGCGTTCGAAAACATCTCGTATTACGAGCGTCTTAAGACCTAATCTCACTTTTCTATTCCGACGTAGGCTAACGTTGTTCCTTATCTATTTTCACTTTGTTGTTGGGTTATTTACTCGCACGTTAGTTATTACGACGATAAATTATTTTCGAGATACAGCCTTGACAAATCAGCTGAATTAGCTCAAAGTTCCCGTTTTAATTGGCCCTTTAATGAGGGATTGTCGTATATGTATAGTGTACGCCTATTCATTATACAGAGAAGTCTGTTCGTTATCAGAGTGGATAATTTAAATTATTTCAACGGGGCACAGAATGTTAATGGCGTCCTAGAATTAATAGAAATGCGTCACCTGTGGAACGGAAAATTGTTTAGAGGGTTCGTAACTTGGAACAGTGAATTAGACCTTCTTATCCATTCTGATCTTACAATTTTATTTTTCACGTATGTAAAACATTTATTATGTACCACATACGTGTAAAATAAACGTTATAGGCATTATGCGAGTAACTAGGAGGAAAAACATTATTTTTTTAATAAATATTGTTGTACTTGAACTCATAGGGCACATTCTTACTTAATTTTATAAATGTGAATGAGAGTTTGTTTGTTAGGTTGTTAAGCTTTCACGTTAAAACTACTCAACTGATCACCATGAAATTTGGCACAGATATAGAGCTGACTAAGTGGAAGGACATAGCTACTACTTTTTAGCGCGGGAAAATATACGGTCCCCGTTGGATACTGTATTAACGCGAGCGAGACCACAGGCAAAAGCTAGTAATAATATATTTTGTCATGAAAATTTAAAGTATTCCATTCACATACGAAAACAACCAAAAATCCTTTCCCGAAGTAAAACATACAAAAACATCCTGTAATTCCCAAAAAATAAGCAACAATTCCCATCGTTAACAAACTTCCAAAATCCCGCTAAAAATAGATGAAACATGGTGCTTCGGGGGCTGTAACTCAAGTGACAAATATCGAAGCCCACAACTCATATCCGCTATCTGCCGCGTCGCCATCTGCCGGGATGCCATCGCTTTGCCATCAGGCGTTTCATCTATTTTTGTATGAAATAAAACATCGTTTTTTACCGTAATGTATTTTAGGGTAGGTTGGGGAGACATTATGCATCTAAAAGTATATACCGAAAATACTCGCGTTAAATGTTCGGTCTACAATAATCGAAGTATTACAGCGATAAATTAACCGTAATTACTCGTATAATATTATCAGTGATTTAAATCCGAACTCAAAAACTGTAACGTCAGAGAATAGTGCGTCGGGCATACATTATCGAGATCGAAAATTTCACGTGCCCATATAATTTTAAGCTCGTAAAGCTCGGACAATAATTCACCGGGAGCATTTGCGGAAAATGCATTTTATTGTTAAAACGTGAATTTTATTTATCGTCGACAGCCAGTGGTGGGAGCTGTAGCGAGGGGGTTGATTTGCTGCGGCGCATCGAACCCCCCCTCTGGCGGATTATTTATACTAAAGGTAATTTCCCCGGTTCATTATTGGGAAATGCAACATTTGTGCATTTCACGGACTGTCATTTGCAGTTCATTAAAAATGAGCATCGCCGTGTAACGCGGCTTTATTCACTTTAATCTTATTTAAATATATTTTTATGTATAAATTGATTATTATAAAACAGAATACTAATATTAGACCAAAACATTGTACTAATAAATATTACGTACTTCCTAAAGTGCCTATCGCATTTTGTAAATAACCAAAAATGTTACATAATTATACTGTACTTATTTAGGTACATTACAATTATTATTACAGTACTCAATAAAAAGAACTGTACATTACAAACTGACTTTCCACTGTAAAAAAGTTTCGCATAAAAGTTTAGTGTATTTATCACTGAAGCGTTAAAGTTTTTCAGTAGGAAGAGCTATTTAAGCCAGCTCCATAAATCAAATTACACGGTCAATTTAAACCTCTCGCTTGGCACTAAGTGTTTGTCGGCTTCTCATTTGACAATAATCTTTATTAAGTTAGAGTTATTACCTATTTACATTGTATGTAAGCAGCTATTTTATGTGGAAATATTCAGGTAAATACAATATTGTGCCGTTGTAGTTTTCCAAATACATTCATTTTATACGTTGGAGTAATGATGGAAGGTTTCTTCCTGATTATGGGCAGGCAACATTCTGAAATAATATTTTATGGCGTGGAATATCTCTGTCATAGACTGCGAAGATCTATCACTAGTTCACACAAACTTTTTTAACATAAAACACTATAGTATCTTCTGTATCTTAGACGACTGTGAAGTTGTCTTTCCTATTGTAACATGAAATATTATATACAGGCATCTTCAGATAAAATATCATAGTAACTTCGCCATCTGTGACGCCCTGTAAAAAGTAAAAATATTTTGAAACATAAAATGAAACACTTCAACTTCTGACGATCAACATACGAAAAATTAAAACATTTCATAAATTATCAACGCTTAAAACAAGATGTAGTTTCCCTGTTAGTGCAGGAGACAACAACGAAAATAGCGACTCTTTTAAAAGCTATTTAGCTCGATACCGTCTACCGCATCGCTTTTTTCCCGCTGAAAAGCCAATTTGGAATGAATCACAGTAGCCAGCATCTGTGCTAATTTACCTACGGGCGGACAGTCTAATGCGAGTCGTTGCTCGTAAATACCGCGACCGAGCCGAATATCCGCCGAATATCGAAAGCCGGCATTAGTCGGATACAGCTAATACACACGGGGGCACGTGCGATAAATTATCCTTCATTTGGCCTCCGATGTTTAATCTGCTTATATTTTATATCACATATTTTACAAACTATGTATTGATTGGTAAAAAATAGGAGTTAAACAAATTATTAATAAACAAGCCAAATAACTTTTGTTTCATAATGTTAATGATACCTACTGAGTTAACATTGCTTTATTATATATACCTTTTACCAAATTGTTTTTTCACGATAGGTATTATAAACTACTTAAGTAAAACATAATTTGTTGAAGTAATTGAATTAATTATCCATGTAATGAATAGGTACATAGACTTTAAATAAGTTTACTAACTTATTAATTGTAATTTTTAATATTTTACATATTCAGTAAAATGCAATGCAAATGAAAATAATATTAAATAAATAAAATAACTGTTAATAACAATGATAGTTTTGTGCTACAGCCGCATTAATTTTATTGCACTGTACCTGTTTAGGTACAGTATTCTGCTAAAAGGAACCACTCTGTACCTATTTAGGTACAACTTAATTCTGAAAGCAACTGACAAGCAAAAGCTTAACGTATTTAATGCTAAATAGAACCAGTTTAGACCAGCCAAAGCGGTATACTATGTAAGTATTAAGAAACAGGCGTCCCTAAATTAAACCACACGGACATTGGACAGTGGATAGTTAACAGTAGTATCGGTACTCGTGCAATCGATGTCGTCTGTAGTATTACATGCCCTGCCCCCTGTTTGCGTCTGTGCGTGATGTAGTGCGCTCGCAATACATGCATTTATATTTCATCAGCTCAATTTGATTTTACTCTAAGGTTTTACGGTGAAAAGGGGAAGATTTCCAATTTTCAGGACTGATTGTGTCTTGGGGAATGCATTTTTATTACATATTATAGCGTCAGAAAAACATTCATGTTTTATGATGAAAATCTCTTAAAAACAGTCTAAATATATAAAAGGCAAACCTGACTGAGTCAGGTTTGCCTACTTACTACAGCCGAAACTACTAAACGGATTTTACTAAAATTTGGCATACAGATAGTTGTAATGACGTAGGCGACCTCTAAGAAAGGATTTGTGAAAATTCGGCCCCTAAGGGGGTGAAAAAGCTAGTTATCGTACTTATAAGTAGATAAGATACCTTTTTAACGCTATTAAATTTTGCTCAACATTTTGTCTCTGTTTTCTTCCAAAAAAACATTTTTTTCTCAATCTAAACATTCTCTTTTTTACACAACTCCAAAAATCCTAATTTTATTTTCTTTCCAGGTACGTTCCCGAAAAATAAATTGGTAAGGAAGACACGTCACTTTATCACAAAGGGCCTTATCAAAGGCAGTTTGATATGCAATAATGGGGGCAATGTATCAAACTAGCTATCTAAGTTAAACGCAATTTGAAGTATGGCGGTCTTAAGGCGCCCGCGCCTCCCCAAACGAGGGTGGGGGGAGCCTTATCGCGGGACTGCAGACTCTCACCTTAAGATTCTTAATATTATATAAAGTGTATTTAGGACCAAGGGAATGTGATTTATTATGTACGAGTAAATAAAAGAAATAGGTGTTCAAAAACTGGAGTTAGAAAATGTAGAGCTAGGTTATTCAAAAAAGTCTAAGAATTATTGAAATAAATTTGTACGTGGAAAATGATCACATTTTTTCACACAAACACAGGTTTCAATGAATCAGTTATTTTGGTAGAAACGTAAATTAATTGATTTAGGGATATTCAAAAATATACCTCCTCTATATGATGTAGTTATTACTTAGTTAACTACTTAGATATTAGAAGAAATGTTCTCGTGGGAAATGTTAAACATTTTTATACGTGTATAAATCAGCTTCCTTGTTAGAATCCTAAATTATTTTCTGTTAGGTATGCTAATACAGAAAGTAATTTAGGATTCTATTTTACCTAGAATTATGGGGTAATTGATGATAATAATTTAATTGTAATAAATGTAAGCAACGTTGAAGAACCTAACGCATTTTTAATTTTAATTACTTGTTAAGTAAAAAAAACTAAAGTGAATATTAGCGGTTATGAAAGCAACAATTTTTATGTAAATTTTAAAATTAATTAACTTTATTCAAATTATTTCTTTTTAATTCAATACATTTTATGACTTAATTACTTACATTACTTCGTTTTAGTACAGAACTAGTCTACATTCTACAGACATAGTTACTATGAAAAATGTATGTAACAAATAAATAAAATTGAAGTGTCTGTTTGTAATTTGTATATACGGTACTTACGAAAACCGATTTTCACGGGACTTTCATTGGCAGATAGTTTAAGTTATAAGGAGTAACTTTGGCTACTTTTATCTTACGGTTTCTTAAAAAAATAGGGTTTCGTATTGTTACTTCTACGCGAAGTTGCGGGCATGAGCTAGTTAATAGTTTTTACAGTTGCTACCACAGTATAAAAACGACAGAAGGTAAGCTGTATTCATTCAGCATTTCTAGTCACAAAGTACTTATTCATGTGGTACCTGCTTATGGTATATGTGACGTTTCAGTAGGAAGTCCCTTTTTTATCTCGACCTGCGTGCGGAGGTTTATACTTGCAAATATAGGAACTCCATGCAAAGTCCACACATCCGCGTGCCGGCATGCAACGCTACGGGGAATGAAGACGTTAAATAATATAGTCGGATGGTCGAATGTTTTATGAACGAACCGAGACTTGCTTCTTTTAATTAACTCATACTACTTTATACGTCTATAAAGTACAAAGGCTTTTATGCATTAAAACCTTTGAAATGAATCTCTTTGCATATCAAAGAGCAGATACGTTTTTGACTTGCGTTACTTAATTAAAGCAAATCAAATTACTATTAAATACATACAATAAAATTCTATTTACTACTACATACGCAACGCGATCAATAAATAACAACACTACATAAAAAACTCTTAACTTGACAGGTCGTAATTTAAAAAGAAATAAACATATAATTAAATATCTATTTACTATAATCTGTTGTAACCTTATCACCTTAATTATCTGTTGATGTTACTAACTAATAGACGGTAATGAATTTCGTAATGAGAACCCTGAACAACTTAATGACAGTAATAAAGAAACTACCCATACTGGTTGCAGTAAATGGGGTGAATAATGCTGTTCTATTTAATAACCGCATCAGCTATTCTATCTGTTTAACTCTATTATTACTTTTTAATATTAATTATGTATCTCTAATTTCAATAATGCCGGCTTCTTACTGGTTGTGTATAAGACAAGCCTCTTAGTTTTGAAAAGGTGTCAAGGGATGAGAGACTGTGGCGTCAGATACGACATAAATATACTATGTTGTATCTGAATTATCTCAGTCTAGACAGTTCTAGACAGTTTCCAAACATCCGCGACTTTTGAAACTTTTAAAGTTAAAACTGGCATACTGATTATTTAATCTTCTTCTTATTTATTAAAATGTATTGCAGTTTCAATGTTTCGCTAAAACTCCAGATCAGGTTGACCAAATTGGCTTAGTTTGCTCTTGAAATAATTGTGGAAGTTCAGGGAAGCTTTAAACAGTAAAAATTTTTTGATAATTCGGAAAAAATTCCAAAAACTTTTATAAAATTTTCACATACTGTTCATTGTGTTCAGTTTGACGCTAGGCTATAGCTATACTTAAAGATACGTTTAGTTGTAGGTGTAGTTTGTAGGTGTAGTTATTTATGAATTCCAGTGTGTGTCAGGACAGCTAAGTAAGTAAATAAAACAGAGTTGTGTATGTTACATAACCTAATACACATACATGTTACATAACCTAACCTACCATGTATATGAACAAGGCTCGTCAGGTTGTAGACGAACCTTTATCAGATAAAGTACAAAATTGTTCGATAAAACTATCCACAACACTGGCACTAAAGGTAGTTGTAAAATTGCGGCCCCGGTTTAAATTAAATCATGATGGGCCAGAACATCACTATTACTGGAATTATTTTGTGGTCCGTAGGGTCGCCATAAACTATGGCTGCGGTGAAGGCGCGTGGGCCCTGATCTACAGCCGCCATATTGTTTTCTAATGACTCAGTTACTGCTTTATTACTTTCATTTTTATACTTACAAGTACACGAGCCGAATAAGGACGGAACTGACAGCTATAAATATAATTGTAAAGGTCCTTGTTTTTCTACTAATCGAAGCTTTATGATTGTCTATTGTAAAAAGACAATGCATCCATTTGCGTTAATATAACGATAATTACAAGAATTCGACGAAAAAGTTAATAAGTAATTAATTAGCCAAGAATATCGTCTAGCATAATACATAGGTGTAATTAAAATAGCATAATATTTAGGTACATAATTATGACTCGTGATCTGGTGGTATCTATGAATTGACTCCATTCTATGTCGGAAGAAATTCAGAAATTCAGAGATCAGATTAATATAGATAATATTATCTTATAATGTGTATTGTCTATATGTTGTCAGTGGATAAGAGTAAGATCTGTGAAATAGTAAACCGCAAGCTAATGTATATTATAATACAGAACAACAATACATTATTTTATTGCACTTAGCGCCATCTATTAGGTAATATTCAAATATTTCTAATGTTCGCACTAGTTCGTACAACATTTATTCAGCAGCTCCATAAGCAAGAAACATTACCAAAATTAGAATTTATTGCTGACGCAATGAAATGACTTAGCCGCACTGTTTAGCCCTAAGTAGTAGCTTTTCCCCGCTGTATATGACAAATAACTCACAAGATAGGGGAGGATTGGTTAATTTAACTAATGGACAAATATACTGTTGGTTAAGATATATTTTGAGGTTAAATGTATTGCACCCTGTATAATAAATCAGATACAACTGTGCAATTGTTTAGACAAGAAACTGATTAATTACTTTAAAATATTGCATTTAAGATATTGCCTTTAAATACGAAAATTATACATACTACTGAATTTGTGGTAGGTACATAAAATATGACAATGTAGTATTTGTAATCTACTTTTGACTAGAACAATAAAAATAATAAAAATAAAAGCCTTTAAGGTGTGGAGGACCAAGCAATGTTGTAGGTAGTTTTCCCCCAATAATCGTGTTTAACACAATTTGAAAATCTTATTACATAAACAAAATTACATTACCTACCTAAATTACCAAACTAAAATTATGGAATTGAATTTTTACGACTTTATTTCCCTATTGAATGTATTTTTAATATACATAATGGGTAACTTTGTATCACCCTACGTTTTAACTAGACCGATTGGTTACCGCACAGAGCACGTGACCGCTGAAGATATATTACTCTCTGGCGAATCACTAATGAGTATTTACTACTGAGGTAACTTACCGGGAAGATGAAATTACTAGCAATTGTTTACTGCAATGTTTGTATTAGGTTATACCTGTAGAAAACAGACTTGTTTGAAAGGTATAAACTGTTTTAAAGGACGTAGCTACTACCTAGGTAAGAAGAAGATTTTTTTATAATTATAATGTCTCAAGTAAGGTAATTTATTAATCAGTAGCAAACCACAAACCACACCAAAATATTATAAACATTTCTTCTTGAATCACTCATCTATCTTTTGCTGAAAACTGCATTAAACTCTGTTGAGTAGTTTAAAATATCTAAGGGGACAGGAAAAGAAGTGACTTCATTTTGTAATATGAATAGATGTTCAATTAATATAACTTAAGTAATATGATATTTATTTTTATATATAGCAAGAAAAAAACTTTCAGCAACATTATTTAAGTCGATTTACAAAAAAATAACTAATAAAACACATTTTGTACTTATTATATGCCAATAAACAAACCATCGAATTGTACTGGGCCGGGAGGCAGGGAGGCCCACCCTCCTCAAATTATGTACGACGAACTGGGACTAATATATCAAGGGGAGGACGTGCCAGACTGAGGAGACTGGGTATTATGGGGTGGAATACTTAAGAACCCTGCGACACCCTATTAAAACACACGTCTTGCATTTTTTGTTTTAATTTGAATTTTCTGAAATAAAACTTACTATGACCGCATTCAAATGGTGGAAAATATTATTTTAAATTTCACAATCTACTGTCGGTAATCAGTGTTAAATAGCTTATTTGTATGTCTTGTCCCTGTCGCTCGATATAAAGTAAGCAGTGACAAAACGTCCGAATAAGCTATCCGTCACCTATTAGAAGATTATGAAATAGGCTCTAAAAGGGATTGTCACATTTGATACTTTTGGTAGATACACTAGTCCAGTGTTTTTCAACCTATGGGTCGCGACCCCCTAGGGTGCCGCGAAGCTTCTGTAGGAGGGTCGCCGGAGGTCGAGAGAACTTTAGTAAAATAAAACAATAAAGATTAAAAATATTGATTTATTAAGTAAGAGAATTTTAACAAAAGGATATAGGTACTCATAAATCGATCATCGATATAATCGATGTATGTAATTGTAAAATAATGTGTTTGTTGTACTATATTATGTACTTTTATCCGAGTCCTAATTATGGAGACGCATAAAAACGTCGTATGGAATGATTAACATTTGTAAGACTGTAACATACACATACATACATGATAAAAAAGCGAAGGGTCGGGGGGTCGCGAAATATTTTTTCATACAAGGGGAGTCGCATCATGAAAAAGGTTGAAAAACACTGCACTAGTCTATAGTATAAATAATAAACTTATTTTTAAAATTTAAATATCTTGTAATTAATAACGCTGTATTCTAAATGAGTTAAATTATATTATTATATTTTAATAAAAGATGCCGAGCAAAATGTGCAAAGAATTTTTTCGCATATTACTGCGTACAACAACTGTGTACCTATTTTTTAAATACTAGCCGACGACGTAAATATTATCTTTAATTGTTCTTGATGAATATAACAATAATTAAAAACTTGTTATTTGATACAATAAATATGTTTTTAAATTAACAAATTAATAAATGTTGCAATAAATATAATTTATCGCTATATTAAGATCTGAATAAATTAAAAATCATTTAAGATATTATAATATTTATTATTTATTGCTCATTTTTTTAAGATTTATATTATACGGAACGGATTAACCTTTTTTGAAATAATTTTTATACGTCTTTAAACATTTTTACTGTGGTTATATGAAAGGCTAAATTGTCTTTAAAATTTATTTTACAAGATCAAAATCTAACTCTGCCCAAGGAGTTCGAAAATAGCGACATTTCGGAATATTTCCGTGTTATCTGCCGCTCACAACTAGATCGGATATGTTTTCTACGCATGGATGTGTAAACGTTTCAACACAATATTGCGGTGCAGTTAAACGCTTGCAAGTGCGATATTACGAGAAACGAGGCGTGAACCGCGGCGGGACGCATCCGGAATCATAATTCCGAAATAACCTCCACCGCCCCGAACCGGGCGATTCCCAAGACGATCGTAATTTCGAATTGGATCTATCTGTCCCGGGCACAAAAATATTGCGCCTTATGTGATTCATTGTACATTGTATGTTCACTTGGAAAAGTCGTTTGATGAATAGACATAATATTATGTTGAAACCATCGTTTTGTGTACTCCGTTCCGATTCAATGTAATTTAAATGTAAACAAAAAAAAAATTGCCAGTTATAGTTCATTGTTACTTAACTGATGATAGAAATGAAAGCCGTATTTAGGTATATCGCTTTCAACAATGATAATAAAAAATTCAAGCACATACCAACACAGTTTGATTATTCAGCTAATATTAAGATAACTTTATTTCATACAAAAAAATAAATAGTTTTTTTTTTTTATAAAAGATCAACAGCCGAGTGTCGATTTGCGAAATTTGAGGACACCTTTTCTAAAATAAAAAGCAGTAAAAATGTGTGCACTATAGCTTCACTTTGTATAGATTACAATTTTATGGGTATATACTTTTTTTCCGATGTAAGGTGAAATAACAAGCATTTTCCTAGCGAACCGCACCGAGTTCGCGAAAAAATATATTGCGTATTTATTTTTTTATTACTTTGAATATGTAAATTAAGCATCAGATAAAAACAACAGACAATAATATTTACCCAACACGTGTTAAAGTCGTAAAAGCGCCAATTCATTAAATTAATGCTAAACACCTCAAGTATTTATTGACAAATAAAAAGTGAACCCGTTAACTTGGCCACAAATCACTTTACGAGCTCTTCTTACATTTACGACGTCATAAAAACTATCATAAACATACAATCGGTCCATTCACAAATTGCCCGACACCTCACTGTTTTGAATGTAATACTTTTATTACTACTCTACTCAAGCTACTCTTAATGATGTGTTACTTTAAAGAGCTTTATCTGTGGCTTTATTATAAATTGTTTTTTTTCTATTTATTATATAAATAAGGACACATACCTAACTGCCAGCATATAAAGATAACATTGGTTTCTTTTAAATTTTTAAGTTTTTTTTTATCTTTTAGATAAGAACCTTTAATTATCTGCAATTGTTTATTTTATCTTTCATTAAACTAAGTATGGGAGACGGAATTTAATAATTTTATTCCTTGTCGCTTTGCAGACTTCTGGGGAATATAAACAATGCGCGTTTTTATTTCACCTTTGACACTTTAATCCAATTTCTTTTCTTGAATTTCACTCCAGGGATGGGGGAAACATCTCCTTATAATTGCTATTTTGAGTTATTGACGACATTGCTCTTTTAAAAAGCCTCAATTTTTGTAGACAGTGGTATGTAAAAGCGAAGCTGTAAGCTATAGGTATTATAATATTTTATTTGATAGCTACAGTTAATCCTGGTTCCGTACCTAAAGTGTGAAACGGTACCATAGGGTACCATTTTACACTTTTTTTCATTGAAATCCGTTCAGTAGTATTTGCGTGAAAGAGTAATCCATCCATCCATTCATATATCCTCACAATTTATAATAGTAGTACTTTCACATTCATAATAATAGTGGTAGGATGGTGTACCTAGTATCTACGGATAAGGGAACCCTACGTGCGTGAGTCCGACTCGCTCTTGACCGGTTATTTGTTTACAACCTGTACTTTATACTATCGTTCGCATTATCGTTTTAAATCAGTTTTTAATCAACAATAAGTAGGTAGCTATCTATTAGATATTGGAAGCGTAGTCACAGGGAAGGGTAGTCGATAAATCTAAGATGTATAACTGCCTAATAGAAGATACTATCATCGAGGACGCACCGATTCTTTTTATTGCCAACTAAGAAAATTGGTCAATTTATCTTAAAGATAAATGCTGTGGGCGTAGATCTCCCTTATCTGTTGACGAAGTGAATGAAACTAAGCATTAACTAAAACTGTTTTCAGATTTAACATTCAAACCAAATAATTATGTAAGATTTACTTGCAGCAATTTTAAAGTATAGCTTTGAAATCTATGGTTGAATATTATGGTTGTTTGGGGCCATTTGGATTTGACTTATTATTTTGTCATCTTGACATGTTGAATTCAACTTCTAAAATCAAGATGGCGTAATTTTTTCTTGTATGAAGATATTTTCTGTCAAATATACGTCATAGTTTTGAAATCTTTGTTTGATTAAAATTGTAAGAAGTTGAGTAGGTATCTATAGGTATTTAAAGTCAGGCCAAATACTCATTACGAATTTTACATTTATGTATTGAAATACAATTTTAATTTATGTAGGTAGGTACTAGGTAGGTATTAATTAGGAATTATTTGGTGCCCTTATTAAAATTTTATAATTTTCAACGACACACTTTTGTATCAGCTGTGTCCTCAGAAAATATATCTTCCAATTTTTATTCACTTTACATTCCTATCCAACGTCATATTATGTTTCTTAGAAATAGAGTTGTGTCTTTTCGATTTAGTCGATAATAATAGGTGAATCCCTCGAAAACTTTTCTTTCATAATTTTATCGATATATTTGGTAAGCGTAAAGCAGAAATCAAAGCATCATGAATTATACATTAACTACCTAAGTAGTAAGCATAATGATAATATTATGTAACTAGCTGTTCCCCGCGGCTCCGCCTGCGTAAATATTGTATCTCTTGGGAACACTGAACTTTTTCGGGATAAAAAGTAACTTATGTTTTAGTACAGAGTCCTAACTACTACCATACCAAATTTCATCAAAAACCGTTCAGTAGTTTTTGCGTGAAAGAGGAACAAACATTCATCCATCCATCCATACATCCTCAATACAAACTTTCACATTTATAATATTAGTAGGATTAGTAAACAGAATATTTATATTTAACATAATAGGTATTATACATCAAAGAAAAACATCATATCGTTAAAAGTTTTGCCGTAGAAACAGCCTAGACCTTAGTTAGCATTCGCCGCAATATATACACATTTCTCTATCCCAAAATACATATTCATTGCGCAACTCTATTGTGATTCGAGAAAATTGTACTTTGCTGTGGTTTTATAAGATATATGGACTAAATAATGCATAAAGTTCCAAGTGAAAGACAGAAGCCATTTCTTGGCACAGAAATAACCAACGACATATCTTTACTTTCGTAACAAAACAACTTCATCGGCAAAAGCTTATTCATTTTAATTTTATCTCTCAAGCGCCGTACTCGAGAGTTCTTAACCTATATTTCTTTGTATTCGTATTGCTGCCATAATGAAAAATGAAAATACAAGAAATAAATTATAGTATATCTATTAGCAGTCAGCACATTACCTTCTCATATTACTTTTTACATAAATCTAACGTTTTATATTATCTGATGTATATTTTTGTCATTTCCAAAGATATATTACTAATTTCGTGCTCCATACGAAATATATCGTTGGGAAAACACAAATGAGTGGTGTGCTAGTGAGGCGATAAATATTGTCGATGTCTCGGCGTGTCGCGCGTCGGGTTAAAAGCTCGATAACCAAGCCTCGCACCTAACAATAACCTCGCTTTGTTTTATTTGAGCCCCGTCGACCAGATATCCGCCAAGTATTTTATGCATAAAAATATCGATATATAATTGCTTCATTACGTCCCTATGTTGGTGAGTAAAATATGTGGGAGTCGCACACAGGTGGTTCGCAATTTGTGGCACAGATTTTTATACAGCATTTAAAGACATACCTGACCGACACTATGTTACTTTATAGTTTGTTTTATATACTTTTTTACTATCAACCCCACACGTATAGTATCATGTATTGCTAATAGAAGCACAGAATAAATAAGTAGAAGTCTGTAAGTACATGAATAAGTTTCTAGTAGAGCACTTCAACGTCTAGAAGCACAGAATAAATAAGTAGAAGAAAGTGCGTGAATGAGTTTCTAGTAGAGCACTTCAACTTGTAGGTACCTACCCTAATTTTCTTAAATCAGGTAATACAGATTTTTTTCAGTGCAAATAATACTATTTTATGAGACCAGTGGTATCTCGTTGGATCATTTGCATCATATCAAGTCAAAAATTATTAAAAGTTTCTTGACTAGTGCAATGGAGGTACATCAAAGTAAACACAAAACAGTAGGATACGAGGATAAAGGCTTACATTTTTGCTGGAATGTGCAAAATTTACACTTCACAGTGCGATAATGAAGCAAATATTTGAATACGCATTCGGAACATCCTGTACGCGTTCAGGTCTCAGACGCGTTCTCTGGTGTCTGTCGGGCTGTGTCGCTATCGTTGTATCGCCGTGTCACGCCGTTTGCTTTATGGTGCCAGCGCTGGTGTAATATTTCATGAGGATCGCACGCCATGATTCATTCCGACTCACTTTTTAACTTTTCGAACGCGCCTTTAATGAAGGTGAAACCGAGATAATAGAATTTCGGAGAGGGCGTGTCTCGTTATTTATTCGCTAAGTAATCTTATATGTTATCATGTTATCTAAGGCCTTCGGACTAATTAACCAGTAAACGTAAATTGTGATTAAAATTACCGGAGCTAAACAAAAACCTGTATCGTAGAAAACACACGCTTAAAATTGCGCCCGCTTCTGTCGCATGTCAGTTATAATTGGCTGAACTTGTCGGCCGAGTCGGGCGATTTTTTTTTTACTTTTCTCCCTCCACCGACATTACTCTTCGTCTCCCACGAGGGACGTAAATTGCGGGAATAGAGGCCCTGAAACAAGCGAATGTGACGTATGAATACGCGAACATGTTATCTTTTATTAAAACTCAAATTTCGAATGAAATTCCCTAAGCTTTATGCGCGTATCTGTTACGAGAAAAACTTTATTAATCAATATTAATCTCGCACTGTTTAACGCACGATGTGTTTCGATAAACGATGAAATAGAGCGTGCGGCGTTTAGAGAATTTTCCATATAAAACAATCCCGACTCACCGGCCAGCACTAATGGTGGCGAGAATCTTTACATAATTCATAACCGTTTATGCATATCGATACAATTGACACATGTAACAGTTTGTACGGTTGTGTTTTTGTTTCGTGTATTTATAGTTTCGCGTGTTCCGAGCGGGGCATACAGAGATGGTGTTTTATAAGGGAACTCGTGTTTTTCAATATGTAAATTAGGTATCAGATTCGACAGTTTTTATCGCGTTTTTTAATTTACACTCGCTCTACGTGATGTATTATTTCTCGATATGAAATAAATATCGTCCAGTCGTAAATTAAGTTTTAAGTAGCGATAAGGCCAAATTTCAATTATTTTCTAACGACAGATAATATATTGAGACATTTTAAGTTTCTTATCTAGTTTGTTTCCAATAAATAACAATAATTATGTAGGTAGGTAAATGCACTGTTTATGATAATGATATATGGAATTTTGTTCTATATATTTGAAGTGCTCCCGCGATCCTGCAAATAAAACAATACTATCGTATTATACCCCTACAAATTTGCTATACGATAGTTACAGAACTGTCGTATAGAAAAATTGTAGGTGTTAACCAATTAGGAAAATTATGTTTTTTTTTTTAATTTCATTTAAAAAATGGTTGTCTGTTAAGTCGGTTTACGACGATAGTTTTACGTGATAAGTTCAACGTTCAACAAGCCGAACGCTTAGACCAATCGTACCTCTCTATCGCTTGTTGCACGCTCGGCTCAAGCGTAACGTGACTCAGTTGGAACGTGACAATATTTGGCGCGCGCAGCCGGCGTTCATCGATTTATAAGACATTATCACGTCAACAATCATTTTCATAATTGGTTACATTACTACCCTAAAACAAAATTACATTATTTCAATTGCAGTATCTAGCATACCTATTGTAATCCTAATTATCCTTAAAATAGCGCATCTTATACAAAAACCGCAGTAAAACTGCAGGAAACTCGCAGGAACACGCTCAGCGATATTTTTACACAAAGTGTCATTAATTTAAAAAGTGCAACAGCTTAACTTAATTCCCAGTAAATAGTCTAGGAGTCCGCGTTGGCGAGGTAAGCCAAAAATCTGCAACTGGCTCCTAATATATAACCGAATCTATTTATGGCTGCTCATTATCGTCTTTAGAACTTTCCAGTTTTTTCTAGGACTTTACTTTTGGTATGATAATAACTTAGGTTTTTTCGTAAAAAATTTAGTTAAAAATTTCTAAGGGATAAAAAGGGGCTTATTTAAGCAGGTAGACAATTTTAACAAATTATATTTTGATATTATGACAATTGACAATATAATAGGAAAAAGTGTTATTGCTTTACTTCAGCAGCTGAATATAGTATCCATATATAATTGGGAAAGTGTGTGTGTCTGTTTGTCCATCTTTCACGACAAAACTACTGAACCGATTTAAATGAAATTTGGTACACAGATAGTCTAGAGACAAAGGACGTAGGCTACTTTTTATTGCGGGACATATACGGTTCCCGTGGGTTACTTTACTTACGCGGTGGAGCTGCAGGTAAAGTTATAAAATCTTGATAGGTAATGTAAACACAAATTACACATATATTTTTGATTTTAGCTAATAATATGTCACCATAAAAATGGTAAAAACCGTTAGATTGTAATAAAAACAGTGAAATTGTAAAATGTTGATAGACTTCCGACGCGAATATGCTGCCTATAATTTAACACATTGTTTTTCGTTAGATTATAGATATATAGTTTTAAATATTTCGACATATTTTTACAATCTCGTTATTTATTTTACAATCTAACGGTTTTTACAATTTTAACGATGACATATACACAGTATCTACCACTAATGGCATGTTACAATCACCGGCCTTTCTTTGTACTGTCTATTGATAGGAGCGGAAACTTTCTCCAGTATTTGTATTATCAAGTCCAGTTAATTATCGCTCGCAATTAGTTAGCCGCGGCACTTTTAATGAGATTTTCTTTGTTTTTGTAATTCCGCTAGAGATAGAGAACTATTTTTTACTTTTGGTATTAAATTACCTACGTAGGTATTTCTTTGGAATATTTGTATATTTTGATGTGTAACATCCGAAATTATTTCTTGGATCATCAGGATTTTTGTGAATTATGATTCGGTTATGTATTACAGGAAGACAATTAAGCAACTAGTTTATTTTTACTCGACCACGGAGCCAGAAGAAAGAGTTATGATTTTGGCAGTATATGTATGTATGTTTGTTTCATAGTATGTATAGTATGGCTCGGGTAACTTAGCTACATAATTTGCGTAGTCGTGTTAAAGTTTTTACTTTCTAATTATTTGACTATTATTTTATCACAAAGGTGAGATCCCAAATGTTCTGAATCATATGCGACAACTATAAGGCTTGCTTTTTATTTTTAGTTACAAAGTTTTGACATTACTGATTATAAATTGATTCGAAAAGTATACAATTCTCGAAGCACGAGCTGGTAATATTCGCATGGATACACAGATAATTATGCATTAATACAACGTTGCGTTGTCAACGTTTAACTTTATCGTCGCTTGAACTTGTCTCACCCCTGACTGATTTGCACTTTTATATACACCAGTGAACGAAGATTCTTGTGAATCTATAGAACACTTTCTTTAAGACTCAAATAAAGCGACTTATATGGGTCATCCTATAGTGGTCTAGTGTCAGGGATAAGAAAATGATAAAGCAAATACTGATGACTTTTTTATTGGATTTGATTTTATAAGTATGTATAATGTTTGTATTGAGTTTGATAAATAAAGACCATAAAATATGTATTAACAGTTTACTGTCCGTTTGGAATATTAATATTGTAATTAAAACATTATGCTAATAAATTAAAAGGATGAATAGTTATAATGGTTGGTCCAATTATAATTGTTTTGATTGTGGGTAGATAATAAAAAATCCAATTTAAATTCAGGCTAAAAATGAGCTTAAACAGCTCTGCTCCCTGATCCGTCACGCTTCCCGTATATAAATCTCCCCATCCTCCCCTCCGCAGCATAAATAAGGAGGATCTTATTAAAACTTGCGGTAAAAAACTCGTACATTTCCCAGTATTTTTATCCGAGCTCCCCTAAGAAGGTTTCCGGTATACGTAGGTATGTGTTCACCTGGGTAAAGCTTAAGTAACCAAATTTAGCGTACCGATTTATCGTAATAGAAACATTGTAAATATACGCTTCTTTGCGCTCTTAAATAGAATTGTGGGAAGCCATGCCCCTGCATAAGTAGCCGAGCTTTCCCCTACCTATATAAAGAGGACACGGAAAAGATCTAGTATGCGATAATTTTAGTAATTTCGTATACAGATAATAATTAATAAAAGGATATAAATTTCACTCTTTTTATTCTTGGAAAAGAGGTTACCTAACAAAATTTCAAGTGGTACATTTAAAATACATATTTAAATAGGGATTTATCATTAATGTTTCTAAAAGACTGACGCAAGTAAGTCATTCATTAATATAAGCTGTTTTGTATTAATGATACTTCTGAATAATCATTATTTTGTGTCTAAACATAACCGACTCTACGTCAGACAGTATCGAAGCAAAACACAAAGCAATTACCACATTAGTCATAACTCTGGCAAAGATACCTAAAATCACTTGTCTTTGTTATCATAATTCATAAATAATGACACCAAATCATTCGCGTTAATTGCATCTGTCAAAGTTAAAATATCATTTTATTGTTTGCTTAATGTAGGTACTTTTATAGGTATCTAGTTGTATACCGATTAATTATTCGCAACTTGCCCGTTTCTATAGAAAACCTACCAAGTACCAATGTACTGATAATTGTTATTTAATTTAAATTAGTACGTAAATATAGATAAATAATTATTAATGAATATTATCATACCTAACTATGATTATCTATTTCAAGAGAAGATAGCCTTTTTGGAATTATTAAAGATGTTGCTTATTTATTTAATTATAGGTAATAATTTGGTATTAAATTTTCTTAGATTTAGACAACAAGATTTATTTATTTATTTTATTGATAATGATTAATCTAATATGTTTAATGCATATTACTAATGCTTGCTTACTTTAAATTATCTATGTTTTTTGGTTTGATAATATTATATTATGTAGGCATAGTTATTTTAAAACGTATTCTAATTTCTTTTTTAAATACCAACGCTTTTCTATTGCCTAATTTGTGTGCTAAATAAAACTTCATTTTTATCTTAAATCTCATTAGTTGCTCTAGATTGTAAGAAATTATTGACAAAAATGCAGTCAGTATAAATAGCAGTTTCAGTTCATCTCAGTCGAAATGAACATCACATTTTCACATAACTAAATGAAGTTTATTGAAAACCATCCATCAGGAATCTAATTAAATCTATTTCAGTCTACGCATTAAGGTCTTGGCTCATCTGAACAACATATTTCCTTCAACACTTTATACAAATAATCTCCTTCACACGTTACGCAACTTCGAAACGCAGGTGTTAAAAGCGTATTACAGCTACAAACAGGCGCTAAGCTTCGGGATTCGGTAGACCATGACTCGCTAAAACGGTCGAAGATTAGCAACTCACCCGACTTTATAATATTTCACCTTAAAGTATTACAAGAAACATTTGAGCCCTCGTAATTACGATTCATGAAGGTCGCCAATTTACATAAATTAAATTACTTGCCATTCGAAAATATTATGAATGTTGTGTGATACAACAACAATAATTAACATGATCTGGTTGATGATTAGGTAAGGCAGAAGCCTGCGTATATGAAACTTTATTCAAATGGATATAAAATGTCTGCAATCCATATATCTCAATAAGCATTTACAGCTGATAAAAACGTCAATAGAGAAAATATAACCGATAAAAACGTTAAACTTGTGCGCAATGCACCGTAAACAATGTAATAATATTATAGCAACAAATTTCAAACGCGTTCGAAGCAATATTTATTTTGAATTACAGAATCGCAGCAATAAAATCCCAATTATGTAGGGTAAAGAAAATCTAAGTGTGACCACTTAGATCAAAATCGTGACATCGTTTAGAAAATGGCAAAACAACATTCGCGTAATTGCTGCCTCTTCGCACATGAGCTCGTAAAGGCGTGCCAAGTTTTTCTTAGTATTTAATCAATACGGTGCAGAAAAATTGAAAATTGAACGGCGTTTACGCACGCCATTGTACGTAGTATACAATGTAGCATGGGATTTTCATTTTTCACATTGTGCGTAGTTGCAGTGTCTACTAATCTTATTGTTTTACTCCTGTTTTAGGGTAATTAGTTTTTACAATTATAATGCAGCTTCAATTTTAATTTGTTATTTTTGTGCGTAGTTGTAATTTCTACAATAATTTGGATTCAATTTTGAATTGTATTACTCGTGTGTCTAGTTTATACAATTATAACGCAACTCAAAATTTTTTATTGTTATTTTCACATTGTGCAAATCTCCGATTTCGAATTGTTCCACTAATCACTAGCCATCAGTCAAAATAATGCATCTTCAATTTTAAATAGTTTCACTTATCACTAGGCATTTGAATGTAACAGAGATGTGACGTGAGTTACATAGTCATTTGTCTCAATTAACAGATCAACATTTAAATTTTTGTCCGGTACTAATCTTGAATTATGTGACATGAGCACGAATTGGCACTTGACTCAATTGTCTTCTAGTGATAGATACGTCTAGAATCTGGACTTGTCATTCGAAGTGGTAATGGTTGCTCATGATTGATCTCTACGTAGAGCAACAAAATATTTGGTACTTTTACCGCACTTTTAGAGAACGAGAAGTTTTTGCAATCAATAACCTCCATAAATGCAAATGAGAGATATTTTAAACTGTACCAATTCTAAAGGTATCTAGCGGGCTAGTTGTTAGGCGTTTTGGACCTTTTCGGCGTTTTCGGCCTTTTCGTTATTTCTGCGTACAACGGGCGAATTTGCATTTTGCACGCGTGATAAGTGGGCCGGATTACACGGGATCCTACAACAGGCTCTGTTTGTTCTGAAATAAAGGGCTGTTAAACTTTTTTCATGGTAATTTGGGTCACCTTTGGAGTTACGGCCCCTGTAAATTTGTTCAAGGGGGCTTAGTTCTTGTTTAAATTTAAATATTTATAACATTTTCTTTTTTTTAATTTTAATAATTTCATTGCTTTATTACTAATTGTATTCAATTTAAAATATTTTTCTTCCTTTGGAATGGAATGCGATCTTAAATTCTTAACACAGTCACTAAACTCACTGAGTGGGCTTATGATAAATAGTTAAAATAATTTTCTTTTTAATTGCAGCTAGTCATGTTTAACATTGCAGTGATTTCAATGATCGAAAGTAAATAAATCATAAAAAGAACACAATAAATCTCACAAGTGTTAACTGTTTTACATGTTTCTTACATTCAGAACATGCAATAGAGTCATTACATTTACATGCTTATAAACATAGTCAACAAGCAAAGTGACTAAGATTTATCTTTTGTATAAAAGAACTAAAACTTTTTTATATACTGACCTAAATGGAATATCAATATTAAAATAATACAGGCATTTGTAATACTAATGTACGTAGATGATAATTATTATTATATTATTATATTATGTGAGATTTGGGGTAGGTAAACGCGGTAACATGTTTTATGCATAACTTTTTATATTTCAGCTTCTTATATAATGGAGTTAAAATACTAATAGATCTACGATTTGATCAAAAAATACCTACCATTTATACTGTAAATGCTAAATATACAAAGCTAGATATAAATAAGAATAGCGCCGACTGTAAATATAAAGTGTACGAAGGCTATTTTGCATCGCTTGACTAATGTAAGCCACCGCGACTGCCCGGCTAACTTCCAAAATTGCGATACTAAATCTTGGATTTTTCGCTTCTTTTATCCGAAGAAGATTTGGCAGCGTATTTATTCTAGTTCAACTGAGTGTGCATTAAAGTGTACAGTTGAATAATAATAACAGAAACGGTGAGATATGTTCAGCAAATGTAGGTTATATGTACCTACACCTAGGTACAGGGTTCAATAATTATGAGAATTTAGAGTTATTACTGCCAACAATTTTCGTTTTATCAAAAAATATCTTCTTTAAAATTTACAACTTTAAGGGTTTTCTGGAAAAGTAACTATTTTTTAAAAACTCATTCAAGTTCTAAAGTTAAAGTTCTAAACCACTATCAAACATTTTAGTTTATTTAGTCAATCTTTACAAGTTTTCTTACTAATTTTAATTAGGACTGTAACATTCTAGAACCGTGTTATACTGGTATAATTTTTGAATGTTTCTATTTAATTTATTTGATTTATTAAGTTTAACAAAATAAAATACCTATTGGGTTACATTGGTGTAGCCCACAGCGCATGCGCGCGCCGTCGGTGTTCACGAGCCCGACGGAAATACCTACTAGTTCAATTTTAAAGAGAATCAGGCTTTCTAGGCTGCCAAAGATTTAATAATTAATATTCTAAAAAATAATATTCCTTACATTCTAAGCTTTACCAAAAAATAAGGACATAAAAGCGCACTTTTCTAAGTTTAATCCACGCATGAAATATTAGTTGATAAGAAAAACCATTTTAGCCGCCGAAATCAACTCAATATTATTTCTTTATAATCGCTACAGTAATTTACATTTGTATTATTCGAAGAAAAGTATATATCAATTTGTATTTATTTTATTTATAAGCTTCTTCATAAGCTTGGATGAAATCTGGGTTGTATCTTCCCACAAAATTAGCATTTTTCTAAAATCCTTTTAACAGAAGTTATTTACACACACAATAGGATTTCTACGTATTTTTATTTTTGGAATGAAGTAAAAATTACCTAAAATACCTGTACAAAGTACCTACTTGTTTGGCCTCATTTTTCTTTGCTTAAAACTTTAGTATTCTTGCTAAATGTATATATAAAGTAACTAAATGTTTATATAAAATATGATTTCTTGTAATTAATTATAATAAAATGAGCTAAAAACAAATATTTTTTGTAGGTTTTGAGGTTAATATTCTAACTAGAATAAGCCCCCTATACAAAGCTCCAAGAATGAGTACTTTACATTAGCGTCATGTTTACACTCCAGTTTCGCTCCACCAATTCATAACTGTCAGTAATTTTAGTAAAAACATACATTATCACCAATTTAAACACTAAATCAACACAAATAAATGCCGAAAAACAAGTTAAATTAATAAAAAGCTCACAAAACAATACGAAAAACGCTTGACGCGTCATTTGTGATAACACCGACAGAGCGCGCCACCGTCGCCATATTTCAATATGGCGATGCATCGCCGGCACATGATTGGTCGATGCGAGGAGCGACGTGAAGTTGGTTCCGATTGTCGGAGCGAGACAGATTTATGTGATCGTAAACGTATTGGCGGAAGAGGGGAAATGCGTTGGAAGAACACACGCTCGTATGTCCGCGCTCTAAACTGGTTTTGTCAGAGGCGTTTACGTATATGCGTTTATGTGTTGAAGTCAGGTAGATATTTTGCTACCTATTTATTATGATGAACTGTGGCGCGGAGAACAAACTTTGTATGGATTAAAAACTGAATTTTTAATTTTAATTATTCTTTACAGGTAAGGATGGTTTACGAGTTGTTGGCTCTACATAAAATAGATAAGTATGGATGGTAATTTTGTATTCTTTGAACTAACATGAACAATAGTAACAATAGTTTTACCTAATTGAGCATAAAATATGCTATGAAAGATTAAATGAAATTATTGCCTGTAATATAATCAGATAGGTAGTAATTTTTTATTAGATAAATCAATTAATGAGTGCATAAATAAAATATTAGCATTTTATGCAATGTTGCAAGACTTGCAACATTGCAATTTTTGAATGTTTCTATTAAATTTATTTGATTTTTCAATGCAGCAGTAAGAAAAATGCAAATTTAACAATCAACTTGGGTTATGCAGTTTGCTGCAAAGTATGTTAATTTTAATACGTACTGAAAAAATATTATGATTTTTTTTAAAAATGATCCAACTAGGTAGGTACTTAAATACAAAATCAATTAAAAATAATAATTATAATTTCCATTTAGCTGTCTCAAAAAAGTCCCTTAAGGAAAATTTTGAGCTAGATAATAAAACGGGATGAGAAGTAATCGGGAGTCGGAAGGAAACATCTGTCATCGCGCTTAAGCGCCATAATTGTGGGCTCAACGGTCCGAGATAAATTTATATTGTCACGTTACTGCCAATAAATATGCTAATACAGAATATAACGTCCGTATGTCGCCTTACATCTCTGCGAAAAAGATATCACTGAATTGCACTGCGCATAGCTGAGATACAGCCTTCGAGTGGTACCGCGCGAAACTTTACTCTGTTTCTTTCGGCTTTGGTCGTTTATTTTTCCTGCCGATTTATTGAGTTACGTCGTTCTGGTGTCGTTTAGTAGTTTTATCGACCTACGGGCAACTACTAACCTAATAAATTTCGGTGTTTCGCTCACTGAATCCGCACGTTGAGCGAATGCATCGTCCCAGATACGGGATTTGACCTGCCCGATTTATGACTGGATTATGAGATCACTTTTATTTACAATTATTTGTGTAGCATCTAGATTGTAGACAGTCTTTGAAACGGTAGCATGAAGTGTCCAAATGATGAATTTATGAAAAGCTTTAATATTTTCAGCAAAAAAATAATACTAGTCAGTCTGATCAATACCTAGTGCCTACTCATCTATCTAATAACTGTATATATAATTCTACAAAGCTGCTGTCAATCAGCCCTTAATGCTAGAAATTTGAAAAAAAAATTGACGTAGGCTTCTACTAAGGAAGGATTTTTTAAAATTCAACCCCCAAGGGGGTAAACAGGGAATAAAAGTTTAAATGAAACTTTTTGTTCTATTTTTTATTTTATTTTTTTTTACTTATTTGCGTGATGTTTTGTATGAATTAAGTACGAAAAAAATAATGAATTACTTGGTATTTCATCGTTTTCTAAAATTCAGACACTGAAATTTTTATATAATTATAAAGATATCGTTTTAAAACCAATTTGACGCGGGCGATGCTGCGAACTATTGCTAGTTTCATATACAAAGTCAGACGTAACGTAAAAATATTAATGTTTTGCCAAAAATATAAAATTTAGTAGATGTACCTATAGTATAAATAATACATCCTACATTGTTTATCGTATTGTTGCGAATTAATGAACCCTTTCGCCACATTAGAATATTTAAATCTTTTTGGAAATTATTACCAAGTAGGTACCTACCTAATTAATAGATACCTAAAATAGGCAATAAATTTGATTAATTTCAATAAGTCTTTAAGACTTTTTTTTTTGTTAACTATAAGCAGGCTTCGGATTATATTACGCCTAAAAGGCACAATGTCCACATTTAAGCCTTTTCGAATAAATATTGGCATCACTTTTTTAAACTTTGGCATCTGAAATTCAAAGTCACTGACTATAATGAGATCTGCCACTGTCCAGAATTTCTTGTGTGATCCCTTTGTTTCTTATGCACTTGTCACACCAAGTTGGATATTCATGTGAAAAAGTGGTTAAGCGCTCCACAAGGAATCGGCACGTAGCGGTCGCGTCCTTACTCTACCATTTCGTATACGTTTTAAATCGCGTTCCGATTTTAATATGATTTTATTACATCATTTAGCTACTTATATATAACTAGCATTGTATTTTTTTAGTTAACATTTATATTACAGGTATAATTTTATCTTATGAAGAAAATTAGTAAACTCTACATATTTTAATTTGATTTAATTTTGAGCTGTTTTCCATATTTTTATACAAGCCTTTATTTGCCTGCTAACTGCCTACTATGGTAAAAAAAACTAAAACAAACATAATTTTTTGAGATTTTAGCCTAAAATAATATGTAGAGTCGCATGACTCGCATGACTGCTATTAAGTATTGTTGTAGAGAACAAGCACCCGTTCCACTAATAAAGTTATTATTTATCAACATTTAAATATAACTGAGTTACTAATATTACCAGCATTAATAAATACATTAGAAGTAATATTAATGGATATTTCAAATTTATTATCGTTCGAAATACACTCGTAAGACTTAATTAAGGATATAAATTTTCGCATAAATCAAATGCAAATTCAGCGGCAGAATTAAAACCAATATTTAATTGATGGACAAACCTTAATTAACTTGTAGTTTGCCGGCGGACCAAAGCTTCAGATAAAAGAAGCCATCTGCATTTCGGCATTCAAATTATTTTCCAAACGTGTTCTTCGTTCTAACCGAGGTACGAGTAAAATCTTCTATCACATTCACTCCTGCGCATATCACGTACGCGAGAACGGCACATCCCTTTCCATTCGAACACTCAGGCAAAGGGTAATATAATATACGAACTCATATGGACCGAAATAAAACGTTACAAAAAGATCAACATGACAAAAGTTTGCCTAAACTAACCTCGTTAAAAGATTTCTGGATAAAAGAATAACGTTTTTCAGTATAGTCACGATTGTCCGGCCGATCGGATAGCTCGATCACCGGCTTTATGACTGATACTGAATTGGACATTTTTTAACTCAAATACAGTTCTTTACAAGTGCTGTTACGTTGTAAACTTGTATTCAAAAAGTTCCTTTTGTTGCGTAGCATCTTTTATGCCATTGCGCAAGAGAAAGTCGCGTAGACAAAAAACGTCTTCGTATTGTAAACTGAACACCGAACGGCTTAACGTTTTTTAGTTTCAAAATATCCAGTCTGTAGAAAGCTTGTGTATGTGCAAAAATGTGACTCATTTTAATATCGTCGACGTCGCAGCTCAGGTATTTTTTTACTATATTAAATTTTATATCTTAATATTTATTGATATATTGCGTCTCAGCAAAAACACGGTAGGCCGATAATTTATTAGTCTTATTTGCTGACGAAAAATTCATGGTAATTTTCGCCAACTTTGGCGAACCCTTTTCCGTATGCGGCCGTATATTTTGCGTGATTTACATGTATGGTTTGATCTGTGGGCACTTTTGGGGCTACTTAGGTATGCCGCTGTTTTGTTGTTCGCCATATCTTGTGATATAGTCTCGACATGTTACGCATGTAGACAAAGAAGATACTTAATTAAAGCGGAGTGGGGCAGGCAAACGTAAGCATTTAATTTATATCTCTGCAGTAACTTCGCGAGAGTATGGTTTAAGACTATAAGCGCTGCGGAGTATTTGTATAAGATACATGCTGCCTTTATTGAAATCTTGAAACTGAATTTATAAAGCAAACTATAAAAGCACTTACGTATTACCATCTACCTATCATTTAGTAGTATTTTTAATACATTTTTTAATAATTACTAGAGGTCGCCCTGTGGTCAAAATTGTGGTAATGGACGCATTACCTACCTATAATTCATAGGTATAATTTTTAAGTTTGAACTTTAAAAGGGTAAGTTAAAAAAATGTATATGTTGTGACAAACTGACAAACTTCAAAAAACAAAATGATATCTATCAAATGCAAGATACTGGGTAATAATAATCTGAGGTAGGTAGTATGTATTGCAGTTATTTTTATATATTTCTAAGCATTATTAAAAAATAATGCTTTCTGCACACCTTCCCTTACTTATGTTAGTTTACTTATATTAGTTTATTTACCCCACTTTTAATACCCCACTGGTTGTACGATTCTCGTAAAACTGTACTGAAAGTTTTTGCTTCAGGTTTTAGAAAAATAATATACTAGGCTGATACAGTATTGATTTGTTAAAATATGATCAAGTTACATTTCTGGAAGTCTTTTTCTACCCACCTAATAGATAATAAAGTGAATATTAATATATTTTGTTGCATAGAGTTATATTAAAGAGTAGGTAAATGTATACTTAAACCGATATAACATTATATCTCATTAGGTACAATCTGGTTTCTATAGTTCCTTCATATAAAGGCTCCTTTAAATTTCTTGCCTAAATATTATTACTACAATAACAGTTTATACATGATTTGTAATCTAAGATACAACGATTGGGGTTTAGTTCGAGATATAGATATAATTACTAACAAACCTTATTGTTCCCTTAAGTCCTATATATTTCACAAGACCGCGTTTGAACAAGTTCAAATATCTTGATTTCCCTACAGCCAAACTAAAGATAACCCAGTGACCGCCTTCTATCTATATCTATGTTAAGGATATTTTCAATTCGTAAAAATATTATAGTATAATACTAGATTTTGCCCGCAGCTCCACCCGCGTAAATACATTATCCCGCAGGAACACTACTTTTTTGGGATAAAAATATGATATTTTCTTTCCCGGGACCCAAAGTATGTCTATACCTAATTTCATAAAAATCCGTTCAGCGGTTAAAGCGTGAAGAGGTAACAGACAGATAGACAGACAGACACACTTTCGCATTTATAATATTAGTATGGTAGACTTCATGTAGGACAATTCTATAAGCGTTATTTTATAACCTACCTACATGGAAATAAAAAATTTGAGTTTGAGTTTGAGTATAGATATAGAAGTATAGATTGCATCACTGATTGTTTTTTTGAATTTTTTGGCCATCATCAACTATTATATATTATCCCTTAAAAAATTAACACTTAGCGTAAAATTACTAAATAAAAAAGAAATAACTAGTGGGTAAACACGCTTATAATTTTTGCTTATGTCTAGACGGACAGGCATTGCTTTTACAGTTCTGTACCCAACACAAGAGTAAAAACGGGACACTATTACTGAGACTTCGCTATCCATCTATCTATATCTCGTGAACCATCATAGCTAGACAGTTAAAAATTCCATGACGTATTTCTATTGCCGCTATAACAACAAATACTAAAACAGAATAAAATACATATTAAGGGAGCACTAGATATTATGGGAGCACCCATAAAAGATTTTTCTGTCGTTTTTTGCTTGAGATTAATGAAATTATAATATAATTTTCTGTTTAAAAACAAATAATGATAATTTTAAAATAAAACAAATAAAGGTATTATATACATGTTCCATACAAAAAACTTGGTTTTATTGCTCGATATTACTATTAGTAGTACGGAACCCTCCATGCGTGAGTCCGACTCGCACTTGATTGGTTTTATCGTTTTTTATATGGGTAAATATTAAATCAATTAATCAAAAAAAAGAAGTAAATACATAGGTATAGGTAAATACACAGAATACCAAATAAACAGAGAAGAGCAATCAACATAAATGTAGAGTCGCATTCAAAGCGATACGAGGTAGAGAATTAAAAACACATGGGAATATTGAAACCCGGCATGACTCGCCCGACCCTACATCTTCCCACCTATTCCCTTCTTAATTAAGTCCATACCGGGCGAGGGCAACAATGGACCTCCGATGTACACTAAGATATTCAAATACGTCTAAGGCCGCTATTATATCGCCGCCATTTATAGAGACGACTTCTGAATTGAATTTCGCTACAGCTATGTTTTGAGGTAATTGGGAGGCGAATGTTGATTGTATGTGTATTGCATATTGCCCAATAACGAGTGGTGTGTTTTATTACGCAATATGCTATTAATGTATTAAATAATACAATAATAAAATAAAAAAAATATGACACATGTACACGTGGCAGATGAAGTTAAACTTAAATAATCATTTAATATACAAAAATACTCTCATCATGTCGAATGTATATCACTTCAAAAAAGAATAAAAAAATTAAACATTACACCGTACGCCATCTGTGTATTGAGCTTACTTTAGAAAGTTAAGATGTATAAGTAGCTTACGACAGATGGCGTTACATCCAAAATCGTGTCATGACTTGAAGTTCTCAATGCCGCTAAGGCAGTTTTATTTCAAAAAATGTACATAAATTAAAAATTACATCACTGAGATTATTTCCTTTTTTAAAGGGTCAAAAGCTTTTATTTGCAGGGTTACAGTTGGCAACAGTTTATTTTTTTTATTTCGAAACCTAAATATATGCCAAAATTATCTAATATTTTCGAGATTTTGTACTTTTACAGTTTTTTCTTACTGACCATATTTTATTTATTTATTCTTGAACGGATAAATGGATCAATATCAACTTAACCTGTTTTACGTATCTAGATAGCGACCTAAGATAATTCTATAGCTTCTTGAAATATAAATAAATATATTCCTTCAAAATATATTTATACACGAATCATTTTAACGCATACAAAAGCAAATGTAAATAAAATTCGTTTTAAACTGTCTCAACAAAGTTTTAAGATGGCAGTTTTTTATTCCGCAGCCATCCAAGTCAGTTCCCAATTGGGACATTGATCTCCGCCAGCGTCTGTCTGGCGCTTACTCTGTGCTTCATAAAAGTCGCTACATTTGCCAGCCATTAAAATTAAAAAGTAGAGCTAATTTTAGTAACATTTTTAATTTTTGAATCTTGCGTTCCGATATAAAATTGACGAATAGCTATATTTTTTCCTTCAAAATATTAGAATGCGTTTGTGAATAGCTAAAATTTTGCATGTAAGTAGATTAGCCTCTCCACATTTCTTTTACTGCTCTACATTTTTGGTTCAAAAAAATATTTTTAATCTTTTCCATTTCAACTTCAGTAAATAGAATTTTGCATGAAGGTATCTACCTTCATGCAAAATTCTATTTACTGAAGTTGAAATGGAAAAGATTAAAAATATTTTTTATATAAGAAAATTTGGAGAGGCTAATCTTAGCCTCTCCAAATTTTCTTTGCTGCTCTACATTTGTTGTTTCAAAAAATATTTTTAATCTTTTCCATTTCAACTTCAGTAAATAGAATTTTGCATTTAGGTAGATTAGCCTCTCCACATTTCCTTTGCTGCTCCACATTTGTTGTTTCAAAAAAATATTTTTAATCTTTTCCATTTCAACTTCAGTAAATAAACTGCAAGTGAACTTACCAGGTGACAATCTGATCGGCAAAAGAAATAGTCCAGTTTTACATACGGCGCGGCGGGCTCAAAACATGGCGCATAAATCGCCGCTTCGTGATGCAGTGCCTCGTTGAATATGTATAGATGCTCCCTTCCGTGGTTCTCATTTTACTAATAGATTTCTCTTTGATTAAATTTGTATACGTTTATTTCAGTATTGTTGCTGGTGGCCACTTAAGTCCACGGCCATGTTGGTCTATGTAGAGCACAAGATCCTTTGGTTTTTTGTGTTAGAAACACTTTTGGCAAATCTTTCGATTAAATATTTATTTTATTCATCAACAAGCAGTAATTAGTTGTTTATTGCGTAATAATTACGTGTTAAAATTAAAATAGTTGCTCATAATTTTTTTTTGCTTTTTAGGGTTCCGTACCCACAAGGTAAAAACTGGAATGGAAAACTGAAAAAGGAATGTTTTTATAAATGATGTATTTCTGTTTCTAGCGCTTTATCAACAATTACTAAAAAGTAAAGATAGAAAAAAAAATATTTAAGTGGGGCTCCCAGCAAATGAGTAATTTTTTTTCGTACGCGAGCTCGAACTTGGCTGGTTTTTATAAGATTTAAAACTTAACTGACATAAATTGAACTTTTACAACTAGAGACTTCTAACTAGAAATTAATAATATGTTATTGTAATAGTAATTACTATTAAGTTATTATTTTAATTATTTAATCAGACACAAATTATTATATAAAATATTTTTTCTTATATCTACCTACTCTAACTCAGAAGAAGCAGAAAAGTTATTTAAGTATTCAAGTATTTCCTTTACCTTATTATTTTATTTTTCGTAGACAGCTAGATCCACTTCTTCATTTTTTTCTCGTTCTAAAATTATCTTAGTTACGAACATTGAGGTTTTAGTTACAATTTATTGATCATCGTTTTTTCGTCGCTCGTATGAAGACGTTTATAATGTCTTTATTAAGATTGGCTATCGAGTGAGCTCACGCCCGCTTATTATTATAATTTAGAAGTGCCTAAAGGTCTTCTACTAAAAGGATGAAGTCATCAAGAATTCCCAATTCTCTGCGACGTAAAAAATATATAGTTTTATTAAGTTCGCCTTACGCATTGGAACCTCAAATATTTTTATCAAATGTATTCGTTACTGGAAGTTATTCAGGAGTTAGGATAACAAATCAAGGGGGTTATTATGCAAGAATGCCATTCGTGACGCCAAGTCATGGTAAGCGTTCATTTACGTGCCTCAATTTTTTGTTTGTTTTACCACAGGCTTTCCATATAACGCTCTTTGGATATAATGTACTTGGTAGCTATATTATATTCCGTATTAAAATCCATAGTCGATACAGAGATTTAAAATATAATAAGTTTAAAAAAATATTTCACAACCTATGTTCAATGGAATATAAACCATGTACTGCAGTCAAAACAATTCAAATTTATTCAAATAAACTTCAACGATGTACCAACGTTATATAGGCAGCCTGTACTAGATTGAGAAACTAATTTATTAAACGATATTATAAATTCGAAGTTAGATATGTCTCAATTTCAACCGTTATTGATAAATCTACGTGGATAACTGATAAAATTCTTATTTACTATTTATATTTATTTAAATTCTGAGATACAAAATTAAATCCATTAATTAAGCAACAGGAAGTATAACGATATAATCCAGTCACGAAAGTTTATGAATAAAAATTTGTATAACAGTATCAACTTAATTAGGAGTCATTAAAAGTTTGGAAGTTAAGCGGATGTAAGTCTTACTCACGCTTCATTGTAATTCCGGGTCCATATATTTGTAAAGTTGGGGCCAAAGCCCCTAAAAAGTGCCGATTCATCATCGCAAAGCCCCGAGCTCAAAACCGGAGTCCCTTATAAATCTCACTTCCATACTTTCGCGGGAGAGAGTGGTTTATGGGATCCTTGAGGCTATGGATTGGGGAAAATATTTCCTTTCCGTGCTCCGACAAATGAAGGAGCATTGAGCACATTAGAATGTGTGAAAAGGCCCATAGGCGGTTTTATTGTTATGCGCGGCAATTCGTTTAAAAGCGAGCGGAGTTGGTACGTTCATACCGAGTACCTATTTACTAATATTTATTACGCCTCTTTGGTTTTTCGGTCGGAGAAAATTTAAGTGCTTTCTTACATAATGCTTGTGAATTTCGTTACTCGGGTGAGTAGCGTTTATAAAGTACTATTTAGCAACGTTGCACGTTTTTACACTTTTAGAGAGTAGTTTAAAACGAACCCATTTTCAGTCCTTCGATGCAATTACTTACAACCAACCAATCGGGACCAAATTATTTCCAAATATAATGTTTCTGTATTTCATTCCCAATTTTGAACAAGAAGTGGTTTCTGGTATTACTTATACATTTTTTGTTTATGTATTTATGTGTGTGACCATCACAATCTTTCGACCATTAATTTTACTTATAACATAACAATTTCGTCACCAAAATATCTCTCGTGTTTCCACTACTAATCATACTATCGGAGAGATCCTATTACATAATGAATAATAACCAAAAAAATCTATAAATCATGATAGCGTTGATTTACTGGCTCTGGTCTCACTAATCTTGATATATTAAGAATAGGAGACATTCACGTCCTCATCAGATAGCCTTAATTATTTGAATACAATCCCGCGTGTAATACCCTGTGTTTGTGTTGTAATTCACAGGCTTGATCTCGCACTTAGCAGCAATAACTATTACACGTCCACTCTCGTCTACGACTCTCGTGTGACTGACGTGGTGCGATCAAGACAGTGTTATGTCTGTTTATGTGTCTGTTTGTATGTATGTATGTACGTGTGTAGTAATTGTTGTATTATGTATATATTATTTATTTATTAGTAAATCACATACACTACATCCCTTCCTTATTAAGTTTTTTGTTTAACAATTAAATCTATCCCGTTGCAATCTTATTTATTGTTCTTCTGTTTTCATTTCCTCATTGTTACTTTTATTGTTTGTTACAGAAACTACCCTCTACTCCCCTTGGACGTCCTTTAGGTGTACAATTATATTCCTTCTTAAAGTTTGTCCCGTTTTTTTCGTTTCGGACTGTGCAATCTCCGTTTCTTGCTGTCTTTACAGTATAAGGAGTGGGATCTAAATTCGGTGTTAGTTAATTTGCTATTTCTAATGTTTTAAATAAACTTTATCTCCTTCCAACATTTTTGGTTCTTCAGCTCTGCGTGCAGCGTCCCCATACTCTTTTCCTTTTTTTTTTTTTTTTTGTATCTTATCCCTATCCCTTACTTCAGAATAATTTTAGCTTGCTACTACTACTAGCTTGACTAGTTTCTAGAGATATAATTTTATCTCGGTTAAGTCTATTGAAAAATAATTTAGATAGAGTTTTACCAGTTACACTGTGTGGTGTACTATTGTACATCTTTAAGGTCTCTTTTTCCAATCTGACTAAACGCAAATGCTTTAAAATGTCTTAACTCTGCCTTTTAACCTCTCCATTCATATGTGGCCAATATGGAACTGTATAAAAAAGACGAATGTTACATTCTTTGCAAAATATTCGAAACTCCTCACTCATAAACTGTCTACCATAGAAATTGCGTAACCCAATTTGCTTAAAATTTCCTTCAAAAATTTTATTATTTGTTAACTTATGAATGTCTTAGTGATTTTTACTTCTTTATAACGGCTGTAGTAGTCAATAAGAACAAGTAAATAGTCATTGTTCGGCGGTGGGACCTAAAAGATCCATCGCAATGTCTAGTCATGGGGCCAAAGGTAAGTCACGTCCTTTCATAGGCGCTGGTGCTGTTGGCAACCCTACTAACGTGTAACCTTTACAAGATCTGATTAAGTTTTCTACATCCTTGTCAATGCATGGCCACCAGACAGGTAAGTATAACAATTCCGTTTCCTCTCAGCAAAATACTCTCATAGAACCACAATTTTATTTAAAATTGGTATTTTTATACTCTTTTTTGAACGTCATTTTACATGGTGCTTACCACCGGTTCGGGAACTAACCCGGTAAGAAGAACCGGCGTTAGAAACTCGCACGGGGTCATCTTTTACAAAAATATGGAAAGTTTTATTTTAAAATAAAATATCATATTACAATGACATGACCAAAACTACATAACAAGATTACAATAGTAAATAGAAGTAAGTTTTAAGGCGGCCATCTTATTTCCACGGTGTGCGATCCTCAATAAAATCATTTACCCTATAATAAGCTTTAGTACACAAACGCTCTTTAACTACTATTTTAAATTTATTAATAGACAGATTTTGAACATTTTCTGGGATTCTATTCTATAGGCGTATAAAAGATTTACTAACTTTACTCAGACTGATCACCGGTAGCTCTAGTTTGTGCTTATTTCTAGTGTTTCTACAGTGATTATTGCTCTTCGTATTGAACATACTTAAATTTTCCTAACATACAACACTTTGTCCAGAATGTATTAAGAAGCAACATTTAATATTTTGTTTGGCCCCTTAATTATGTTCCTAATCTGAACTTTCTTATCCTTCAATTCCTTCCATGTTTTGTCCAATTAGATTTGGTTTACATTCAGAGTCAATTAGCATATTTATTTTAATTCCACCTAATTTGCAAGTAATAGGCAAGCGGACTGACTTCCCCCCATTACATAAATGAATAGCACTCTCAAGTATAAGCAAATTCTCAGAAAAAACAGTATATCAAAAGTCAACGCCTTCAAAGGTACAGCGACTTGTATACAAAACTTCGCAAGTCTCGTAAAAAAGCTCCATACTAAAGTCGACCTATAAATAACGTCACTCTTGGGTTAAAGCGCATGAAGCAGGTATGTAGCATACGGCCGCAGGATCATATTTGTAAATATCTCCGATCCCTGCGCGTTCAAGCTCACACTTACCGTAATGAATGTTTTTGTATATGATTTCTTTTGTACTTTTTAAATGTATTTAATTAGTAAACTACAAACAAAACAGTATAATTTTTTTACATTTACCAAGCAGCACTGCCTCAACATTTCCGAACATATCAACGAAACCAAACATTCCAGATGTAGTCCGATCCCCTGTTGTAGCATCATTGTCAACTTACAAAACGTAATCAACTTCATCATCTTCTACTAAATCGACTTCGTTTGTATTTTCCATTCTAGCTTTTTTCAAACCTGTGTATTATTTCCTTTATTAGAAAAACTTTCACGTTTCCTTTTATTGTTTGAAACTTTTAATCTCGACTTACAATAAGACTTAAGTGTCCTATTTTACCACACTGTTGACATTCTTTACCCTTAGCGGGACAATAATTCCAAAAACTATCAATTTAATGATGGTATCAATTTGTACCCTTTATACTACCAGTCATTTTTATACTATCAGTGAAGATATTGTTTCATATCCAATAACCAATTTAATGGAGGTATTATTTCATACACAATAGCCAATTTAATGGAGGTAATATTTCATACCCAAAAGCCAATTTAATGGAGGTATTATTTCATACCCAATAGCCAATTTAATGGAGGTATTATTACATACCCAAAAGCCAATTTAATGGAGGTATTATTTCATACCCAATAGCCAATTTAATGGAGGTAATATTTCATACCCAAAAGCCAATTTAATGGAGGTAATATTTCATACCCAAAAGCCAATTTAATGGAGGTATTATTTCATACCCAAAAGCCAATTTAATGGAGGTAATATTTCATACCCAATAGCCAATTTAATGGAGGTAATATTTCATACCCAAAAGCCAATTTAATGGAGGTAATATTTCATACCCAAAAGCCAATTTAATGGAGGTATTATTTCATACCCAATAGCCAATTTAATGGAGGTAATATTTCATATCCAAAAGCCAATTTAATGGAGGTAATATTTCATACCCAATAGCCAATTTAATGGAGGTAATATTTCATACCCAAAAGCCAATTTAATGGAGGTAATATTTCATACCCAAAAGCCAATTTAATGGAGGTATTATTTCATACCCAATAGCCAATTTAATGGAGGTATTATTTCATACCCAAAAGCCAATTTAATGGAGGTATTATTTCATACCCAATAGCCAATTTAATTGTAGTAGGTACCTATTTTCAGGTTCCCTGTGAAAGATTCAGTATAGTTAAAAAGCATTGTTTATTATTACCTATATTATTTATTAATTTAACGAAATTAATTTTATATTATAATGCATATGAAGCAAATATATTCTTTATTTTACTGCTTTTGATCTTATAATAATTACAAGCTCAACATACAACAAGAATCAGAATTTATTTTGTTTAAATAAACATAATACCGACATATTTTGTAAAAGTTATGCGCCAAAGAACATCAATTGTTTAAGAAATAGAATTAAACAAAGACCAAATTTAAGAACCTACTTAATATCTCAAATAACTTGCTACAAATCTTCAAAAGAAAATTTACATCTTACTGTAGTTTCAGAATAAGACTGGTTTGTTTTTTTATCATTCATATCTCTCAAACTCAATAAGCTTGAACTATTCATACGTACCTATACCTATGGCGAGATAACGCGCGTATTAGATATGGTTATGTTATATACCATATTGAACATTTGGCAACACCAATACTAATGCCGTTGCATACTACTATCTACTATGTCAAATATTAAACACCTGTAACATTGTTGTCTATGTGTCATTGATGTAATGAATAACCATATTACCACTAAAGGACTGTATAACTGTGTAAACGAAATGTATAAAAGTATTTGTCAACCATCTACAAACTATTCACAACCATAAAAGTATTTGTCCACGGCCACTCTGGCTAGTCTTGCTAGCCTGTAGAAGAGCAAACCACACCCAGTGGGTCTCCCACACAGGAAGCTGAAACATTCAGGCGAAGCTACTTACCCGGCGATGCTACTTACCCATTGTTTTGTCACCGCTCCAATCTCAAAATATTGTGTTTAATACCATTCGATATTCCGTGGCTGCAGCCCCTGGTATCACATTGCTTTCTAATAATATTAATTACTACAATACAATTGTGAAAGTTAGTATTGTTCACGACATCACCTCCCTTAATTGATGTATGGTTTATTTCTAGTTGCTACCACATACTTTTGAATCTAAATAGTTATAAATTACAGTTCGTAAATGTGACCTTATAATAATAGTGCTTTGCTAACAGAAAGCGAGTCTTATATTAAATAACATAGCTACCTACATGTTTTGTTATTTCCGAATTAATAAACAATGTTAGACAAATCTGAATAGTTATAAATTATACTTCGGAAATGTAACATTAGATTAACAGTTTATTGCAAATAGAAAATGAGTATTTTATATCACAGCTATCCACGTGTTTTTGTTATTTCCGAATTAATAAACAATTTTGATTTATCTCTTTGTTTTGTATTTTGAACCGTGATGAAGATCCTCATAGAAAATGGTATAATATATTTATATCTACCTTCCTTTAATTTCTGGGGTAGGTTGAGATTTATTTGCTATAATTATTACATATTCGAATTGAAATATCAGTAAATAGATTACTGATAATAGATATATATCGGTTATTATCTAAATTTTACTTTACTTACAACTATTAAAATTATGTCGGTATCTTGTCTTGACAATAATTTACTTGTACATTGTTTTGTTAGATTGACCTTTAGATTAAGCAACCATTCGAGAATCAATCCCTTAAATTCCATATCATACACTTTTATTCTTTTAATCTATACCCTAATCTGACACGCGCGCACAAGTCATATTTGGTATAGCAATAAATAATGTAGGTAGATATGAATAACTTACTGAGAAACAATTAATATATTATAATAGTTTTTTAACCAATAAATAAAATTTAAATATATCAAACGACAACCACAACAGGGTTATGATCCATTTTCATAATGACGTATTGAATCTTTTTCCTTCTTTTTTTTTTTTTTAACCTATACGCTTTTAACAGTCTTATTTTGAAAGTAATTTGATTATTGTACCTTTTTCCTCGTCGCCACTTGTAATACCCTGTGTTTGTGTTGTAATTCACAGGCTTGATCTCGCACTTAGCAGCAATAACTATTACACGTCCACTCTCGTCTACGACTCTCGTGTGACTGACGTGGTGCGATCAAGACAGTGTTATGTCTGTTTATGTGTCTGTTTGTATGTATGTATGTACGTGTGTAGTAATTGTTGTATTATGTATATATTATTTATTTATTAGTAAATCACATACACTACACCGCGCATTTACAGTTGCATAATCGTAATTGAAATGGGCGTATGTATTTAAATTTATACCACATGAGGCGTGCGTGAGGCGGGATGCGGTGCGCTCATTAGGCGGCGCATGCGCAGGTTATCTCAGAATAGGCATTTTAGGATATTGAATTGGTGCTGGTGAGTTTACAAAGTATAATAAAGTAATTTTACAGAGTTTAGGTACTTAAAACTCATATAAATTATATTAGGAATAGTTTCTTCCAAATTGGAATTCTTCGACAAGGAAAATGCATTTAAAGTTTTTAGATACATTTCTGTTCTGTAAGAGTTGTTTCTTACAGCTTTATGTATTAAAACTTGTACCTACATTTATAATTCTTTTAAAAACTTGTCTGTTAATTAAAAGCTAATATATTAGATTCATCTAACCCTTTTAAAACGTTTATCAAAAAATTCAAACCATGTTTACGTAATATCAAAATAAATAGATACCTACTTCTACCTACATAATTTAATTTAATAGTTAGATATAGATAAGTGGTAATAGGCATTTGAATAAAATTGATAAAAAATTACACGGAGCCAGCCTACGAGAACACGTTGCATGGCACGACAAGAACTCTACAATACATTTGTTCTCCATATAAGGCGATGTGCCAGTTTAGGATAAATTGGAGGGCAGGTAGGCGATGTGATTTGAATTGAATTAATTATGAATGTACCCAGATCCGCGTTGAAATCTGTAGAAATGTTGTTTTCTGGGTTTACGCAATTCTGAAATAGTAGGTGTTTTATGTGACATTTGTGTTAATATATTTGGATAGCTTATAAATCTGGGTAAGGGATCCGTTATACCTAATTGATATTTAAAAAAAATATGCAAAACCTTTTAGTCGCTTCCTTAAGAAATCTACCCGGTATCAAAAGTTTTTTGTCGGTAGTTTATCTATTAAATAGCGCTTTTGATTAGTTAACACGCTTGCGTCATCCAATCAAAAGCGCTATTGGTAAAAAACCTCAGAAACCGGGCATGAATGCTACATATTTAATGACAGAAGTTCAGACATATAGTCACAGTGAATCTTACTTTAAAACTTTCTCAAATACTTTTGGTTAAAGTATGCTGCAGTCGCGAGGCCAGCCATTTTAAAGGAATATGCGCTTTATCTCCATATAGAGTTCAATAAACCAAGGGATGCGGCTTGGCGGGAGTGAATCGCGCGCTGAGAATTTATGCGACACAATAACGCATACAGGTGTCGCCATGCCCGGCACCCCTTCAATAAGCCGCCGATGGGAACTAAATAGACGAGGGACTTGTTTTACTACACTAACTACATTGTTCAACCATGCCAATTTAAAATGTTGGATATCCCTGTACATCGCTTTAGTGCCTGCAAATGAGGTGGTGGAATTTCATACACATGGTTGCAGCAATAGTCCTATTTGCAAATACACCAGTCTCAGCAGTATAGCCGTATCTGCAAAACTTAGCAGTATCTAGCATTACCTACCTATGATAATCGTATCTGCAAATACGCTGGTATTTGTTTTGATACAGTACTCGTCGCTTTAGACGTGCATAGTCTTGTCTGTAAAGATGCTGTTAGCCGCTTTTCATGCAAGTTCATTTTGATCCAATCAGTTATCAGTCCGTTGTCAACGAGACACGATCGGTGAACAAAAGGTTACCTGACTTAAATCAGAACTGGATATTTGCAGCGCGTTCAGTTCAGAATATGAATTATTCTCGATTGTTCTTGCGGCCGAACCATGGTTCATACATGAACTGGGAACTAGTTTTTCCGCAGCCTCCTTCGAAACCATAACTTTTGTGCTCGTATAAAATATCGAATACCGAGCGCTTTGATTTAAATTTCATATTCGGGTTCGTTATTTAAAATAAATTGACGACGTAATTGTGTCCGAAAGAAACGAAAAAAGGTAGAGCACACGCAACGCCCAGGGATATTTGTAAGATAACCTGAATTTGTTTGGGTGAAATTTCGGGCGACTTTTTATCAATCGCTGGGCTTGCTTGTAATTGGCAGTGAAGCGGCCAGGGTAATTGACGGTGCTATCATTCTCAACTACTCCGCCGGTCATTCGAGGAAATTCTTAATTGGTCCACCTTTGTGCCCGGCCAATATTGCCGCTTCGATAATAATATCACAATTACTAACAGATCGTTGCTTTTAATTGGCTCTGGTCGCGCTACTGTCGAATTTTGATCGAGTCGTTGATCTGGATCTCGAAGGCTGACGACCCTAAAGCTTCCGTAAGCTCGTATTTAACTCACGCACCGTTCCCGCCCGTATATTTCAGGGCGTTTCGTGAATTGCAATATAAGCTTTTTAATATGATAGATAGCCTCTTGTCACGGATAAGTTTTTTATTACCCGAGAAATAATTCGTTGGTTATTCATATTTTCAAAATACAGTTATTTACGACTCAGAAAGCTCATTATCAGAATAGAATTATATCAATGTAATTGGACGAAAGGTATTTACCTACTATATAAACAACCAGGTTATGGTCAACTTTCCAAGCGGATAGAGGAGTTCTTATCGTTACACAATTAAAGAATCCTGAAGGTGACCGTCTACGTTAAAGACGTACAAAAAGTGCGCATTCGTTAAATACTAACGAAAGCAGCTTCAGTGAATTTCTTCACCGAAAAAGTTCCCGGGCGATACTTATCAAGTGTTTGAAATGACACAACTGGATTCCATCCCTTTCGACATGCGCTTTTTTCCTTGGGGGAAATAAAACTGACGAATTTCTCAATAAAAGGGAGATGACCGGCGCGTCGTCACGTACTGGGCCAGAGTGGGTATTTGGAGCGCTGCAGCAAAAACTATTCAGGGGCCATTATTATGGCATTTTTGTCGTCTGACGGGGCTGCGTGGTCGCGGCCATTGCTGTGCGGCGGCGGGGGGACTCACTCGGCCCCCTCCCGCCGCGGGCGTCGCATACCCGCGCCATCCATCTTCGATATGCACATAAAGCGAACCGGACCCGTAACGGCGGACCCACATTCTCGCTGCTCTTAAATTTATTTATCTCTTTATTAATTCTCAACTTGAATTTTAATGTAGGTACGTAAAATTCGCCTTCGCAAAGATCGATTGGGCTTAGGCATTTTTATGTGATTTTTAAACATTTTGTGTCCTAAATAAAGTAGTAAGTTGGTACTCAGCTCTTATAGGAGTTAATATTTAAATTTTCGGCCTATTTATATACAAAGTAGGCAACTGATAAAGTTAAAGCTTTTATTTTACAATTTTATTATCATCTTAAGTAATAAAATAAAGATTAGTAGCGAATTAACAAAAGTAACTAACATAATAATTAAATAAATTACATTTAATTGTGTTAAATGCAGTGCGTTACAATAAACATTAAAAATTAAAGGTCAAAAAATTTAACACCAACATGGCATACTCAAAAAATGTAATTAATCGCTTTGAACTTTCAAGTATCCCTAGTCGACCCTATTTTATTTTAATTACTTTAATTGTTACCTTTTTAATATTATTATATGAAGTGTACCTACCTAGTGTTAAAACTAATAATAACGACTTTGGCGGTAAATTAAATAGTACCACTTATTATAAGTGCTTTTTAAAATTTCAAAATAGGTACAATAACTAATACAGATTTCAAACATTTTCAGCAAATAAAAAAAGTGAAAAAAAAAAACAGTGCCACCCGCGAGTGCCGAGTGCAAGCAAGCAAGCAATACAAGCAAGCATACGACACGTGATCCGCCCGCCCCGCCCTACCTCATATCACACCGGTGTTGGTAACACGATTCAATGGATTTTTACCATCTCAAAAATATCCAACATAATCAAGTTTTCACTTCAAAAACATTTTCAATTTCAAAGACAAATCCGTAACGTGGCGACACAAAGCTTGAAATTGTACTTCATTAAGACTCTGTCCAGAAAGTGCGTAAGCCTGCGTAAACCTACGCACGTAGAGATTCTTATCTTATACAACAAAATGTGTGAATTTTGTACGATACGCGCATAGCTAAAATAATACGCACGTAGCTCCTGGACGCAATGTATGGGGCCCTAGTACCTCGACTACGTGCGTAGACCTCACGTGCGTAAGAATACGCAGTTTCTGGACATAGTCTAAGCCTTCAATTATTCCTTAATTGAATTCAAACAATTAAAGTTGCACAATAGCAGATAGGCTCTAGCTCATAAAGAAACAGTTGAAGGCTTGCGTGGAATGATCCCTTTAACGAAGCATTCAGATATCGAAGTGGACATGTTGCCTAGGAGCGCTTTAATTAGCATAGGGCTGTCTGTCTTCTCTTACATTTTATTTAATCTTTCGTTCTTTTTTTCGTTCGTACCTTTTTATGAAGTACTACTTTTTAAAATATAATTTATATCTAAATCGTGAAACAGACTTCATTTATTTGCATGTCAACTGAGGGTTATAGAGTTGTATCTGCAGGAAATTATTCAAATTTTTATCGATGATTAATTTGTGGATTGTGGCAGTGGGATCAAATGTGTAGATATATTTACGTAAAACAGTAATTAATGACTTAATAATTATTATAGATACCCATTAGTCAGACTATCTGAGTCTTACTTAATTTCAAAGATATATAAGACCATATTTAGGTAGGTGTACATTTTATATTTTGGACAGATTAATGTCTCTAGAGACAACTTTTTCAAATTTTATAGCAAAGCAAAATACTTACGACGACGTACCCAACAAAACAAAACGCGAATCCCTAGTCACTATTGCATGCATGCATTCAAAATTCAATAACAATTAAAGGCTAATATCGATATCGCGGCTATCGATAAATGTAATGCCACACTAGATAAATGTAATGCCACACTAGAGTCCAATAACGTCGCTGCCCCCGGGCAGGACAGAATATACGCGCTCCTCACGCCGCGACAGTTGTAAATAATGTACTGTGTTTCATTCGTCTATGTGTATTACGTTTTCTTGATACTATCAAACGTAATACGCTATATAGACGGGTCGCGCTAGGCGTATTCGAGGTGGTAAGTGGAAAAAATTCTAAAGTCGCTGAATTTTTGTGTGTTGATAAAGTAGTCCCTGGGGAGCTTATCATTAAGTTTTGTGCCATTTCTACCCACTGCGTTTTCAGCAATTCCATTATTTGTGGTTGATTTTTTTATATGGCTATAAAAGTGGCAATATTGATTTAAATTTTCAAATATTAATGGTATCTTAACTGGGACAGCTTCCAGAGTATGGAGACTTAATTTGCGTCGTTTTCGTCCAGTAATAAAAAATTATAATTTAAAAAATTTAAAAACCCGACTGCGTAAAAAGTGAACTAAACTAAGAAGGTACATAATTAAAACTGAAAAGAAAAAAACAAGCACTTAGATATCCGGTGGTCTAGAATTCTATAATATATTATTGAATTAATACTATTGGAACATAACAACTAAACATTCAGGATCCATTGAAAAATTAGATTGGCTGTCGAATAATGGATCCCGACTGTTCAGTTGTTATGTTCCAATAGTATTAATTCAATAATATATTATAGAATTCTAGACCACCGGATATCTAAGTGCTTGTTTTTTTCTTTTCAGTTTTAATTATGTTAATGTACCTACTTAGTTTAGTTCACTTTTTACGCAGTCGGGTTTTTAAATTTTTTAAATTATAATTTTTTATTTTATACTTTTTAGTTATGAGCTAGCTATTTACCAGACTGGATTTCCTATCAGCATCAGTACTACATCACTAGAATGTGAGAATGGTTGTTACGCAACTTTAAATCGATATAGATCCTAAACGGTCAGTCGAATCGAAAAATGTTGAGAGAAAACTAACAATGATTTTTAAATACCTATTCAACGATACCCCACTTGATATAGTTTGTTGACTTTCATTTTTTTCATTTTCACAATATGGCGTCCAGTAGTCGCCATATTGAATTTTCACTAACGTCATGTCTTTAGTGACACTCGCCGGACTAAGAGGAATCGATTGACGTATGAATCATAAAAATCGGCCCAGGCGTTTGGTCTGTATAGTGCTTCAAAGGAACATACATACATACATACATACATACATACATACATACATACATACATACATACATACATACATTACCACTCCTTTGCGTCGCGCAGTCGGGTAAAAAATGACTTAGGGTCATTTTTTGAAAACAGTACCGGCAAAAATTCTAAAGTGTGATAAACGACTATTTTCTGTTTAAGACCACTAAAATAGGCCTAATTCCAAATTTTGTGCCACATTAAGCGACTGCGATTCGAGAAATTAAGTTTTTTAGTTTCCCTAAGCTAAAAGTGCTCCAAAAACACAAAATCGTTAAATAAAGTTCACGTATTCAATATTATTAAGTCATAAAGAATCTATATTCCAAGTTTGTGCCTTTTTCATGGAGGGTTTAAATAATAAAATGCAAAAATAATATTATTATAATATGCGGTCGAAGTATTGTGGAATATTCGCACTACAACATACACATTACACATATTATACGTAATTATGTGTGTGATAAAATGTCATTCATTCGACTGCATTTCAAAATTTTTATATTTCGCATTTTACAGCGATTACAAAATTTAAACTTGCTTTTGCCCGCAACTTTGTTTGCGTAGCACGAATGACGAAGCTGAATGTAATTGTCGCCTGATTTTATACAATACATAAATGCACAATAAAATTTGATATCCGATAGGCTTCCACATGAAACTTCGGTTATCTAACACCAAAAAAATTACAATTTCAAATACCTAATTTTAGTTCTTGAAATTAGTCGTTTAACCGAATTGTCTCTTCAGCTACATCATATTTATTGTATATATAGTATTATTTAATAAAAAATAAATAAATTATTTCAACGCTTGAATTTTATACGTAGGTTGCTGAATACATGTTTCTAATACTCGTGGTTAAGGACTTATTTATTAGGTTATTAATTGATTGTAATAATTTATAATATAATTAAATACATTTTACAAACCAACAAAATAATATTTCAAGTATGTATTGTTATTCATCCCGTTGACAATTTTATATCTAGGGGCACGGCAGGGCCCCGCCAAGTCGAGCCTAGTGAAACATCAGAGCACTACGTACGAATGTGGACCGATCCTTGTACTGCTTTTCGATGTATGTTTACTATGTTTAGCATTAATTTATAATAATGTTAGTCTTATAAAATAATTGATTTATAATACCTAACGTTAGTCTTAATTTAATTTGTAATTTTATTATAATTTTTAATTAGTATTATAAAAAGAATTAATTTGTGAAACTGGAAATAAAAGGTTTTTTATTTTTGAATTTTTATTTATTTATTATTGCTTGTTAGTTTTATGTTAAAACTAGCTGATGCCCGCAGCTCCGCCCGCGTAGGTACAGTAAGTAGTATTAGAAGCTATGATTTTTTTATCTTTAAGTTATTTTGTTTTTTGTATAACTGACCTTTGAATTACATCAATTTTAAACTTTGCTTGCCTTTTTGGGAACACTCCTTGACTTTTTATTTTTTTAAAGTCTCACGTTACGCAGCCACGGAAAAATTAACCACAAATATGAACAGTGACTAAAATATTTTTTATCTTAAGCCTATTTTCTACTTTACGAGTTTGTAAATTCAATATTTATAGAGTTAGAGAACGTAGAGTGGAGTCAGAAGGTTCTAGACGAGATCTGAAGACATTTTTTATTGGCGAGTCATAATATTAAGGTCTCGTCTTGGCATCATTAAACATGAAATAAATTTAAAATTGAAATTATAAATTTCGCATTTAGAACATTATTACTTGTCAAGTTGTCACATAAATTGTCATTCATTTTGTCGTATTAATATGAAACTTGGGCCCCTCCCCGCGTGGCGAGAGGCCCGCACCCCGTATTCGCCATTGATACATGATAAAAGTTGGTTTTTTACATTCTAATAAAAAATCCCGCGGATAATCATGGTTAAACTTATAGAAAGTGTTTTGTAACACCATAATCATCATATAGATATGAACTCTACTAACTAAAAGTTTCATTAGTAGTTTTTATAGCGAGTTTGAGGAAAAAAAATGGAATATCTTTATACGAAATTGCCGAATGTGGCACATCTTTCTTACAGACTCAGATATTATCACTATGAACAGTTTTTTAAGATTTGTCAGACATTAGAATAGTTGTGGGCATGGTGGGACCATGTTTTATATAGTAGCCGAATACCAGGAAACCCCTGGTTGGATACGACTCAAACTGCATATGTGCATCGGTTACTCTTTCCTTAATATCGTGAAAGTAAAATTTTTAGCTATAATTTACTTTTGGGCCAATATCCATGAAAGACACAAAAACCTAAATTGCTACAAACGCAGCCATCCAAAATGGCACAAAATCAAATTTTAGACTAAGAAGAAGGTCCGGAAACTATATGCAAAAAATAAAAGACTTTAGAATTTTTGCACCCTCAAAACTTATCCAGACCCGTCTATATAGTATAATAGTGTGTATACTACTATACATCCTACTTCTATAACAAATGTGATAGTTTGTAAGGATGGATGGATGTTTGATACTCTTTCATGCAAAAACATCTGAACGGATTTCGATGAAATTTGGTATGGTAGTAGTTTAGGCTCTGTATTAAAACAGAGGCCACTAGGTACTATTTATCCTGAAAAGTACACTATTCCCATGGGATAATATATTTATGTGGGTGGAGCCGCGGGAAAAGCTAGTTTTCTATAACATATGCGTTTTTCTGTATGCTTTTTGTATACAGCGTGTTTCGAAAACGTCGGACCTGTAATTTTGTACTTTTTTATTACTTCTAAATTCAAAATTATTATAGATTGAAAATGAGACTCAGTTTTTCAGTTGATGAGTTTTTCAGAGATGAGATTGAGAGTTGAAATGAGTCTCATTTCCAATCTATAATATTACTTTAATTGTCACTTAGCGATGACGCAACGAAGTGGGCATGAAAACAAGGATAAAGTAATATTATAGATTGAAAATGATACTCAGTTTTTCAGTTGATGAGTTTTTCAGAGATGAGAGATTAGATTGAGAGATGAAATGAGTCTCATTTCCAATCTATAATAATAAAGCGACATGTCACTTAGCGATGACTTATGTCAAATCCCATACATTTTTGATTTCGAACTTCGCCGTCGAAATTATCAAATGCGTCTTAACTAAAGGCCATCGTATCTACTCTAATATCTAGGTATATATTCAAAGAATTTGAAGAATCTACGCTTCAAACTATTGCTCTACACGAAGCTAAGGACTACACTTAGTACCTACATAATATTATGATGTTTTAAATAGAAAACCGTATAATATTGCCGCTTCCAGTTTACTCAAAAACTATTTAAAAAGTCAACAGGAGATAAATGCCGGCATGGAGCACGATCTAGCCACCGAACTTGGATCTCTGGCCTCTGACCCGGGACCTCTTCTGAGTCCGCGATAGGAACAATGACAGTCATGTTTGGGTCTATGTAGCTTGAGTTAGGTACATAGATACCCTGAGATAGTAGTAGTGGAAATTTTGTACTTTTCAGCGTTCCGTAATATTCAAGGAAAGAAATAGTTTCGATTTGTCGGTCCGTCTTTCTGTCAACTCTACTGCAATGATGAATATTATAAATGGAATGGAAATTTGGTATAGTAATTTATTAATATGTATTAGATCTTGGTTTTGACATCATAAAATAGTTATAATTTTATTAAAGGTACTTTAAGGGTGGCTCCCAATATAATATGTAAAGTGGTGATGAAAAATATTTTTTCATTCTACCCCATCTTATGGGGTAACGTATAAAAGGTATTTAAAATAGAGGCATAGGTTCATATGTTATTTTTTTGTTTCAACGTCAACCATTTTCAAGTAATCGGCCTTCAAAGTGGCTTATAAATTGGTCCCATCCTGACATTTCTAAACTATAGGAGATATTATAAACTTATAAGTTTCATGCTGATAGATCATGCTAAAACTCTTTAGGAAAATTATTTTGAGTGAAATCGGACAAAAACTTTTGACGTACATATTTCAAAGAAAACCTATTGCGCGTTACGGAACCCTTCACAGACAAGCTTTTGGTTAGGTTATTTTAATAATACGTAATAAAAAATAACATATTTTATTCGCTGCCGAAAATGATCCTATTTCTATCAGGTATTAATCAAATATAAGGTGTTGAAAAAAATACATTTGAAAGTTTCATTTTAAGTCAGGGTACTTTATTCTAAAGGATGACAGTGCCTATAAAATATTATTTAAAAATATGTTGAAAACTTTTAATAGCTATACAGAGATACTTCATTATTTTAAACCGACTTCAAAAAAAGGAGGTTCTTAATTTGGCCTGTATAATTATAATATTATTATGTTTGTCCGCGATTTTCTAAAAACTGCTAATGCTATTTGGACAGAGTATTCACCATTGAATAAGACATAATATTAGGTAAATCTGATAAAGATTTTCGGATATAAATCATGGAATTCTTCAACAAGTAACTCCAAGTGTTACTAATGTTATGATCCGCCTGAACTTTTTCGTTTATGAATAAATTTTGATGATTTTTTTAGATAAGGTATATAATATTTTCGAAGATCTCACAGGACCATACCTCAGATAACCATTTTATGATACAGTCATTACCTTCATAATCTTAATTACGTTAAGAATAATCGCATACAGAAGCCCCAACCCATAATTCTGAGTATCTCTCTCACCTATCGATAGGTAATTTGCTATTGAGCCTGTGTGTTAATTGATCTTGGTGCACGATAATTGACAATAAATTGTTGCATACATTAATCTGTACGTCAAATTACTAGCTTAATGGCCTCTGGGGATCTATAACGTATATATGTAACTATGTGTAAATCAGTTTCGACTACGTGGAATCGAGAATCTTTCTTGTATATAAAAATGGACTGCAATTCCAATGTCTCGCTAAAACTCCAGGACGGCTGGTCCGATTTGGCTTATTCTGGTACCTTGAAGAAATTGTGGAAGTCCAGGGAAGGTTTATACAGTGAGAAATATCGGAAAATAACTGCAGCTACTAAAAATGACGATGGAATTTTTCCATACTAACTATATTCTGTGTTCAATTTGTCGCTTGTTGTCAAATATAAATATATTTGCTTACAACAGATAAACTGAAAGCACCTATAAATAGGCGCTTTTTTCAGTTTCAGTTTACCTATTTCGTTATTTATTTATTCCAGTTTATAATTGGTAAGACAGAACGTGTGTGTGGATAGCTAGTTTTAGATAAAAATATGATAGTCGCAACTAATTCGCAAAGATTGACAAATTCGACTTATGTAACCTACACTGCTAATGCTAAATGGACTTATATAGATTACCATTATATGTAAACAAATCGGTATTTGTGTCAAAGAAAACCTTTCCTCCGACAAACCTGTCCTCAGGCGAACAACATAGCTGAGATTCTAGATTTGTACCTACACACCGCCTATTCCTCGATCTTACACACATCCAAACACGTCGGAGAACGTGAGGCACGCACTAATTAACGTTAAACGTGAAACTTTGTCGTACAACCTGTCCAGCGTAACTCGATCCCTGGCACTCCATACGTCTTCCACTTTTTGACGTATTCCGCCACCGAGGCGGGAGGAAGGCGGTTCTAATTATGTTGGAGCTCCATAATTGCGTGTCAGACGAACCCCGCACGTAACATGGCCTTTTATTAGGTGGAAATTCTGTATACGCCAGTACATTCAAGCTTCGGGGAAAGTTATGAAGTTAACAAGAGGGAATTTATGATTGACTAATTTTATTTACATTTTCATTGCCGTATTTAGCTATTCCTCTAAGGTAGGGGTTGAAAGAACTTTGAACTTCCTTATTATTTTTGTTCACTATTTATTTAGGTAATTCATTTTTATTTATACTTGTTCATTCCTTGTTTTTATTTCGCTCTACGTCATGATCTCTAGCTCAACAATAAAATAATTTTCCGTCTAATACATTTATCCAATGAATTGAATCCGTTTTATATTGATGTATGCATCGCACTGACTCAATGAAGCTTGCTATAGTTAATGTATTGTCATGTTAACAGACAATACTAAACGTCTGCGTTACAACCGGCCCGTTGTTTATGAAGCCGTTAAACACCTCACTCACATTATGAATTTTAAGAGCAGTATTAGTATTCAAATATTCTTATTGATTTTTATATGATCGTTTGTAATGCCTTGTTATAGTTTATGGGCGATTGAAGTTAATATATGTAAACTGATTTTATGTAAACTCAGTCGGGTACATAGAACGCATAAGATTTTTGCTATTTATTCTTAAGTCTCAATTGAATTGTAAATTATCGAAGATACTTTTTTTAATCCTGATACAAATTAACCAAAAATAAATCTGTTGATTTATTTTAAAAACCAAAAGAAAACGTTTGTTTTTAAATAAACCGAAGACAATGCAAAATAATCATTTCTCATAAGCGTTAATAATGATGTTCTTTTGTTTTAGTACCTAAAACCAATACCGCAAAGTAACCGTACCAAAACAATAGTTTAAAAAACAAGTCGTATTGTTAAACAAAAAAGAATACCGTTCGAAAATAGAAAAAAATAGAAAGCTCGTTGTTACGCAACTTTCTTCCTTTATCTTGAACTATTTCATATTTCTATTGTTGAAGCAAGTAAAAAGTCTTTTGTAACATGCAACAAAAGATTATCAATTTTTTGTTGATTAAAAAAGCTTCAAACTTTCTAATTGATACAAAGCTCTGTACAGTGTATTGTTAAAAATAATAATATTATGTGTTTTGGCACGTGATTTTTGGAGACTTTTATTAAACAAAGGATAGAATAAGTCAGCCAATTTTTAGAATAATTAGAATGGAATAATATAGAAAGCTAAAAGTAAAAAAACTAGAGATAGTACTTAGGTAACTACAAATTAAAAAAGTGTTTTTTTTTTAATAAAAAAAAATCTATCTTTATCTACTAAAAAGTCAGTTTCAAAAAAATCTAACAAATAAAAATGTTATCCGCTTACAATGCCTTTTTTTTTTTTTTGTTTCCGGGGGGGAAAATGCATTACGCATACCACCCAGGCGCAGGGGGCACCCGAGTGGTGATGTGGGACTCCCGTATAGGCTAATGAGACCCACGGTATACCCACTAAAAACCACCCCCACCTTCCTCCTCGCCGCCCTGCGACGGGGCCACGGGAACGATAATCACATCCGCGACCCCGCCGGCGGCAGCCGCCTACAAGCGGCTCCATTCAGGGCCCGAAGGCCCCAGGCGCACCAGATGGTAAGGTGCGCCTTCCTCCTCGGCCTCCACCAGTACTGTAGCAGACTCCCCCCGAGTCTGCTACTAGGAGGCCACGGATACCAGCCTCCATAACCGGTACCCGGTGGCAGATCTGAGCTATGGTTCTGCCACCGACCACACCACGGCCGCAGAGGATAGGGCAAGCGGCGCACCGTAATACCAACTTGCCTCTTCCTCTGCGGCCCCTCCAATGCCGTTAACCTACGGAACGGCCCCGCCAGCTCGCAGGGGGTAGGGAGAGTGGCACAACACCACCACGCCTCTCCCCCTGCGATACCTCCACGGCCGCAGAAGATAGGGAGTACGGCGCACCGTAATACCGGCACTCCTCTTCTTCTGCGGTCCCACCTCCTAGCGCGTCCGCAGCGGACTCCTCCAGCCCGCTGGGAGCGCCCTCCTCGGGCCAGCCGGCGGCAAACAAGCCGGCCCTGGTTGCCTCTTCGCTTCACCGTGGGTGTCCAATCCACGGTTACTAAGCCCCACCGCCACGACAAGGCGTGCAACCATCGTGGGGCCGCTTACAATACCTCTTACAACATTTTCTTCATACCTACTTTGCTTATCTACCACGCCGTAATAAGTATCTGTCCCCATAATAATTATAATGTATTATTAATAATTATCAAATAATTGTCTATTTGATCGCTATCAAATTATCGATTAGACAATACAGTTATAAATTGCGGTGGACGTTAACCGGCGTATTGGCGCCGCGCGGGGTGCATGCGCCATCACTTACCCCGTCGTGGCTAATTCACTGTGTCAAATTAACTACAGCCTGTATATAAGGTTTTGTGCAGAATATTCTAGAAACAGAAACCTGACAATTTGGCTGGGTCTAGTTCCTCTATATTTACATGGTGAGAATAAGAATGCGTAGTAATTCACTACAAAAACGCATTACCGCACTGACCACGGACCGACATGGACGTACTTGAGTACCTAAAGTTAACTTTCGAATCAGAATATTATGTAGTAAGTTACCAATTACCTAAAATTAAGAGCCCTCCTATTCCCACGCTGTCGCTGTCTCTGCAAGGCAAAATGACAAGGATAGCATGTGACTTCAGCGTTACTTAATTTAACAACCTACCATTCGTTTTAGTATTCATCCGAGTGTCATGTAAAAATAAGCTGCACTTAAGCAAATATTTTTAATATATCTGCCATTTACTTCAATTAGTTCTTTTAAATAATCCTTTATTTTCACATTTCTAATAAAACAAAATTTTACATTTTAAACAAGATCTAATATTTAAATCGTCTATTCTAAGCCCCGTATTCTCTGAAGGAGCGTGACATATAAATTGTACCAAAAATGCTAAACAAATGCACTCGCAGAGTAGAAAAGGCTTGGAATCCGAGCTATTGTCCGAAGATGGTGGGCCATATAAAGCGACCTAGATGTGTAGATAGATTTAGGTAAGTCTAGATACACCTAGTCAAGAATAGAACAGCGACACGAGTAGTGGGGAAGCGTGTTTAATAAAATGGATACAATCGCTTTAAAATCTATTTGTTTCCGAAGGGTTTAAGGATCTAGTTGAAGTAAAACTCTTGAGAGGATTATAATAAGGTCCTAGATAGATTCTACACGATCTAAGTAGAAAATGAAGTAACTATAAGGTATGCACAATATAAATCAGAGAAAATAAATAGATCATTGCGCTGTCGCTAACTCTACTTACTACTGACAGTATAAAACAATTCAAACCATAATTTAATACTATAATACAAAGTGTAATTTCAAAATTAAATTTTTCAATAATATTTTATTATCATAATAGGCAAGCGGACTGATTTTTTTTTATTGCATAAATGAATAGTACTCTTAAATATGAGTAACTTCTCAGAAGAAACCGTATATCAAAAGTCAATATTTTCAAAGGTACAGCGATTTGTATACAAAATTTCGCTCCGCTCCAGTACCAAAAAAAAATTTTTTTTTTTGCGAAATTGGTAAACAAAACCTACATCATTAGTTTACTCACATCATATACAAAAACATTCATTATGGTAAGTATGAACTTAAACGCACAAATATCGGAGATATTTAGAAATATATTCCTGCGGCCATATACTTCATATACTACTTCATATACTATAACCTACAAGTGACGTCATTTGTAGGTCGACTTTAGTATGGAGCGTTTTTAGGAGGCTCGCGAAATTTTTTATATAAATCGCTGTACCTTTGAAAATATTGACTTTTGATATACAGTTTCTTCTGAGAAGTTACTCATATTTAAGAGTACTATTCATTTATGCAATAAAAAAAAAATTGTCCGATTGCCTATTATGAAATTTTCTTTTATGCGTTATTTATCTTACACTATTATATAAATTATTTTTTTACACTATGAATAATGAGTATGCATAGTGAGTTAAGTATGCTGCAGTGTGCCTAGTGAGTCAGCATATAACTTGTAGACATTGTATGAAATATAGTCCTCAAGCAGGCCGTTTGTCTCTGCCTAGCCCAATGTAACCTAGTTAAGTACTTACCATAGCGAGTTATGTATGTGATTTATAAGCTATCGACCATCTGTTTAACTGTAGATAGGATAGCATTGTGATAGTTTTGGTTACTGCTTTTCATTAGCGCAAATTGAGTCAAGGATTGTTCTTTAGAAAAAATGTAACTATAAAAACTTAGGCCTTTTAATCCGTTATTGGATGATATACAGTATTCTCCGAGCGAAGTAACCACGCTTGGAATACGGTAGTGCCTGGGACAGTCGGTTTTTTAATGTCGTATGGTTGCCCAAACACATACGGCATTCTAACAACATAGTCAGCCTAGTCTAGAGTGTTACGACTGGTCAATACGTCTGGGGCCAACCATGTGCAAGTTTCCTCACGATGTTGTCCTTTACCGTTATAGCGTCCGTATAATGTACAATACTACCTGCGAATTGAAACTGCACTCTCTCGAATGCGAATCAAATGGTCTACCCACTAGACCACGGAACTCTTCTGTAACTCTGTTTTTAGAAATAAAATTTGACAATCACATTTTTCATGACAAATTTTACTTTGTGTTGATTGTAAAAAAAGTTTTATAAATGTTACCCTCCTTTATTTTTATTTAATAACACAAATAACATATTCACTTAGTAATTAAACAAGTTTTTAATTCTTAATCATGTTGTATTCAGAAAATCTATCGAAGCTCGATATTTTAATTTATTATTATATTGTTTTCTTTTTCTCTCGGTATCTCTAATCTGCTCTCCTTCAGCATTAGGTAAGTATTTTGTTGAATGAATATTTTAAAGTAGTCTGCTACAATTAAGATGATAAAGATTGAACAAAAATAAAATATACCTAAGTCTGTCAGCATCAATTTCAATATTAAGTCATCTAGATAAATAAAAATAATAATTAATAGTTTATTTGATCGATGTTTCTTGTTTGCATTATAATTAGTGATGTGCCGGATCGTTAAAAATGTATATCCGCGGAGACGGATCTGAATACGGATATTTGGTGTCAAGATCCGCGGATACGGATACGGATACGGATCTTAACTTTCTTACGCAGTCGGTGTCGGTGCGCGCGACCTTCACACATGTTTCGACTTGCATTGCACTGTGGTTCTTTCTTTTGTTTTGTTTATAGTTTTGTGTGATACTGGACAGCATAGATAACGCTTGTTTGGTATTGGTGCATGAGTTTAAAAAAATTACTACAAAGAAGTTTAGTAGTGTAATTTGGAATTATTTTGTGTTAGTAAATGATGAATGTGCAAAGTGTAAAATTTGTGATGGAAAGTATTCCCGTAAGGATAAAAGCACAACTCTTTAAAAAATCATTTACAAAGAAAATATCCTCAAGAATATTATCTGTATTGAATTTAATAGTTTTTATTGCTAGTCGCTACCTTAATCAGTAATCACTAATTTAAATAATTCATCTATAATTTTAATATTAATAAGGTAAATATATCCGTAAAAGATCCGCCAAATAATAACGGATACGGATCTTTCTTCTGCCTCGAATATCCGCGGATACGGATACGGATACGGATATCCGGCACATCACTAATTATAATTACTAGTTGTATAAGCCCTTTGGCATTTAATAACTTAATACATTATGCAAAATATCAGCACGAGCTAGTTACTTACCGCTTTATATGATTAAGATTTTAGATTATATAGGTAAATAGTTGTATCATAATGAAAATTGTTAACTATTTTTTAACGACGAAAAAACCGGAATGCGTATATTTTTTTGCATGCATAACCACGTACAACTTTTTACAGAGTTCGATTTTGATAATTATTTTTATATACGCAGATGATACTACAATTCTTTTGAGATAAAATATCTTAAGATGTTTTATCTTCAATGAGACCTCTCTTTGCCGTCTGTGACGCCAATTATTATTCTTCGTAATGTAAGCTCTGTAAAACTTTTCCGGGGTAGCGAATCTGGGGGCACGGCAGTGCACCCGCCAAAGTCGAGCGCGAAGCAAACACTGCCGTACCATCCTTTACTGGAACCATTTCGCCGCATTTTCAGGCCCCTATTTAAGAACCTCTGGATAAGACCAGAACGCAGAAATTTTCGTCATCCAGTAAGCTATAATCACATACTTAAAATCCAAAATTTCAAGTCTGTAGGTCATTTAGTTCCGAAGTTAAGCGAAAGCAAAGTTTCGCATTTTCGACACTCACTCACTCACTCACTCACTCATGATCATCAAAATAGAACTAGTACTTCCCATAAACTCAGAGAGCTGAAATTTGGTACAGAGTTAGGGTTTAATGGCCACATAAAGGGAAAACTATAAAAACTAGGATAATCGATCTGGGGGCACGGCAGTGCCCCCGCCAAGTCAAGCGCGAAGCAAACACTGCCGTACCATTATTTACGGGAACCATTTCGCCGCATTTTCAGGCCTCTATTTGAGAACCTCTGGATAAGACCAGAACGTCGATCTGGGGGCACGGCAGTGCCCCCGCCAAGTCGAGCGCGAAGCAAACACTGCCGTACCATTATTTACTGGAACCATTTCGCCGCATTTTCAGGCCCTTATTTGAGAACCTCTGGATAAGACCAGAACGCAGAAATTTTCGTCATCCAGTAAAGTATAATCACATACTTAAAATCCAAAATTTTAAGTCTGTAGGTCATTTAGTTCCGAAGTTAAACGACAGCAAAGTTTCGCATTTATGACACTCACCCAGTCACTCACTCATGATCATCAGAATAGAACTAGTACTTCCCATAAACTCAGAGAGCTGAAATTTGGTACAGAGGTAAGGTTTAATGGCCACATAAAGGGAAAATTGTAAAAACTAGGATAATCGAAGATCTGGAGTACCTGGTGACCCTTATTAGAAAACACAAGAGCCCAACCAAACTATTAGAGATCGACATACTGCCTTTACAAAAAATATTCAACTTGGTGGGCCACTTCATTTGATGTCAAAAATCGAAGGTCTGAAGTATCTGATGAAGAACCCTCAGCTGGTCTCAGCTGATTAGAGATATGGTAATGCCCCCTTCTACTATTGGTACATAAAAAAATCGACTGTCATTGCAAAAATCCAGTGAAGTAGGACACATCTTCTAATTTAATCTAGCCCTAGCGTCCCACTGCTGGGCTAATGCCTCCCCTTCTGCTTTTAATACGCATATAAATGAAATTAAAGGAAAACTCTGGTTAAGACTGGACTGGCTTTTATACTTATACTTACAAGTTTACAAGAAGAAATAGTCGAACAATTAACTTTATTCTACTCGAACATTACACAAATTAAATAAACAAATTACACTAAAATCTAGTAAAATAAATCAATATTCCTACGTTTCTACAAAAAGAAGTGAAATCCCACCAAAAACATTCTGTAAAAAACTAGCCAAGTCTCGATGGAGCTGCTTGTTTATCTCTAAAAAGTAATGAAATCTAGACAAAGTCGTGCCAAGTCTAAGGATCCTTACTGCGATTTATTTATTATTATAGTTAATGTTGTGTGACTTGGCCGTTGAAGAGTACACAAGGGTACAAAAGGGGCTCCATGACACCATTGCTCCAATACATGTGTTATACAATCAACAACGCCTAAAATAAGACACTAGCGTCCAATTACCAATACCAGTATGGGCTATTATCTCGCTTAACAAACATAGGTAGTTACAACAGAATCTGATATAACATTACGTGTAAACAAAATTGACTTGTACCCACTAACGTATAAAGAATTTTCAACGGCCAAGTCACACAACATTAACTATAATAATAAATAAATCGCAGTAAGGATCCTTAGACTTGGCACGACTTTGTCTAGATTTCATTACTTTTTAGCGATAAACAAGCAGCTCCATCGAGACTTGGCTAGTTTTTTACAGAATGTTTTTGGTGGGATTGTATTTATTTATCATACTTACGCTGCAGATACAAACAGAAAACGTCAAACGATGATAAAACACGTTTCCTCTATACATTCTCATATCGGCTATTCCTAGCCATGTTCATGTCCATCTTGTCTATCTTCGCATGTCCCACGTTGACGTACAGCACTTAACTGATCCTTCGAGCTATTGTTGGAAGCTACAGACATGCGAGTATTTGATGAGAGAATAGTTTTGTTGTCTGTTCGAAGTCAAGTCGGTATTTTTGCATTTGATTTTTTACTTTTTTGAATGGTTCCTACTAGGTACTGGGTAAATCTTCTGCTGATTAAAATAAGAAGAAAGCGAGGGTAATTTTGGATTTACGCAAAATTTTTGTGTGTTAAATTTCTTACAATCTAATCAAATATCAACATAGGACACAAATTATTATTATTTTGCTTTTCAACTTATCTCATATTTGCCATAAAAGAAAATATGAAAATGGCCGCTATCTCTTGTTCGTCCACAACAACAACATACATCACGCAATAAAACAGTAAACAAATCGGTCAGCAGTTAGACGTGTGACTGATAAAGAGTCGCAACTGAAAAATAGCTCCCAATTCTTGTTTGCCCGCTTTCCGCGCGTTATTCACATAAATCGAGCGAAAAAGCCAAATTGCAACGATAGCTCACGGGCCTCGACAAAAAATTGCGATGTTACACAAACAAATATTGCATGAGTGGTTGTTCGCTCCAGCTTTATTACTCTATCATGTTATTTAATTTTTGGCATCGCTGAAGTGCTGCGGACTTTTTATCGATGTGTCCCTATATCAACATTGTTGTGGATGCTAACTTTGTTTGCGATTTCTCGAGACCAAAAATACGATATGATACAAACTGCCTTTAACGGACAGAACAACAAAACCTTTGTATTGGCTTGTGTAAAAGTTCAGGTATATTATATACAACTGGAATCGCTTTATCAGAAGTCTAAAAAACAAGTTTTAAGCTGTTATTATTAGATACACGATCTCAAAAATTCTTATTGGAATCCAAACTCCGGGGAGCTTATCAATAAATTTAAAACGTAAACGGTCATCAACACTTGAATATTAAGATTTAAAATAAAAGCGTCGTATTTCAAAATGAACATTTCGTAAATCACGACTAAATTTAAGAGGTTGATAACTTGATACCTTTAGTGATGAAGTAAGATGATCCTTGAGGAAAGAGAGTCAGTTTCATACACAAAGTATATTTCTGTTACCCCAGAGAGAGAGAAAAAATAAAGTTTTACTTTTACCCCATTACGTTAAATATAACCCTCTATTGCCGTATTAATCCCTCAAAGCTTTGCAGAGAACGGCGTGATAAACGGGCAAACTAATGCTGCACGATTGCATTACGATGCAAAGTTTTTCAGTAGCGCTCGCACCGCGGGAGAAAGGCAAAAAGAACTGAAATATATCGGCCAGTTTTTCACGGAGAGCTTCGAACTATCTGATAATGACTTCGAAATCTCTGACAACATTGCAAGTTGAAAGCAAAGGGATAAAGTATGTTTTAATAATGATTTGTAAAGAATGGTGAAATTTTTAAGATTATGTTTTACAGAAAGTTACTGACTTCTTATAATTTTTTTTCAAACACACAATTCAGATGATTTTTTTTCTAACATAATATTTCAGCATATTTAAATGATATTAAATTTGAAGATGCAGTCTTGTTCTTTGAAATATTTACTTTTCAAATATATTTACCTACTCAAGCCACGGCTACTACCAAATTTTTCTTGATTAGGAACCTTCGGTACCTCTATATTTGTGAATAATATTTGCACATGCAACAGTAGTAAATTCAGCGAAAAGCTATGTTATGGAGGATTCTCTTATGATGATTTAGTGGTGCTGGCGACACTGGATGGATTTACCGCCTTTGCTTATGTGGGCGAGAGCAAACACGCCCGCTGGATTTATAGCTAACTTTTGATTCGCGGCTTTATTGCACAGAGGGTAGCTTTAAATTAAATTAAGCCACTATAAAAGCACTTTAAAGATTCTGTATATGCATTAAAATAAAGAGACTGAAAAAGCATATTCAGCGAAACAAAAGCGCGAATCGGTTTTAAACGCGTCTCGTTACTTTCTAATTCTGTTTTTATCCATGTACAATTCATCATCTATGTCTCAGTTTCCTACACGCTCATTTTTTTGGGTCACCTTATGGATAATGAAAGAACTTTACGTATTACCGAAAATATCGTTACATCAACCAATATAATCATAGTCATAACATAAAAGAAGATAAAACAACCGAAACTTTTCCTGAGTCAAACATGTTACAATTACTACAAGCTCGGCAGCATATTTGTTAATAAACTTACCCTCCTTTCTTTCCTTCTCATCTTGTATAAATAAGATAAGGTATAAATCATACATGCCTATTTCGCCAACGGACAGGAGGGAAGGCTGGAATTATGACAAATCATGCATTAAACATAGGGAATAAATGTTTTCTTATCACGTAGCTATTCTTGTTTGTATTACTTTTCCTTTATCTTTATTGACACAGGTTTGTGGGGGAGCGTTTTATTAGTTTCAAGTAGTGTTTTATATAGGCGTAACTTTATGACGTTTTAAACGTGAACGGTGGTTATAGAAAAAAACAACCTTGTGCGTGTCGAAGGTTTACGTACTATTATCTCTACATTATACAACTATTAGTATTTTTTTTTAATATACAGCTCAATATTCAGTGAACTAAAACTACTCGTAATTCAACTTGTCAAAATTAACATTCATATAAATCAATTGTTGTATTGAAATAAATAAATATTGACACTTTTCGAAAGATATGAAATAGCGACTGACGAGGTTTTGATTAATATTTGCGATAAAAAAATATCTTTAATTTGATTCTGCCCTCCCCCCCTAGAGAGACGCGCACCACTGGTTACAAACTCCTAACCTAGGAAATCATAGGTCAGGATGAATTCAAGTGTAATTTAGCATTATAGGAATGTTCCTATTACGCAAAATTACACTTAAATCCATTCAACGTTTGAACCATGAAATATACTTACAAACTTTTTTCAAAACTTACCTATAACAAACAAAGGAAATCCTATATTATATAAAGCATCAAAACCAGTTGAGACAGTTACACAAGAACTATAACTATATAATTATAACCTCTACCTACTACAGCTCGAGAATCCGACCTGTCCTTTAAAGTGGAACTAGTCTTACTACTTAGTTGCAGCATCACTAAAAAGTGTTCGTCATGGCGTTTTTACAGTTATATTTTAATAATTACTAACGGCTGGTTTCAATAACAACCTATCTACCAATAGCTATTTGTTAAAAACGTCACCTTGGATAGAGAAATCATTGTCTGTGACAGGGATACCAAATGTTACGTTTTTAACAAACAGTTTGTTAGATAGGTTATTGAAACCGGCCGTATTGTGATTTCCAATGTAAGTTCTTTCGGAAAAGGATTTTCTGAACAGCTTCCCAGACTATAGTAGCTGTAAAATCTACAAGTGAATTAAAACTATTATTGACTAATATTTTTTTATATTCCAAAGCCTTCTTGTCACCTACATAAAATGCCGCTGTAATTAAATAAACATAATATATATTTCAGTACCATTCCGTGTATAAATTGAGAAATACCTCCATATCTCGCCAAGAAAATACACAAGTCTATTTATTTTGTATACAAAATATACTTGGTGTTTCAACAAAAATTCCATTTAAGCATTCTGCGCTGAAGACTGCGCCCATATATCTCGGGTAATATATGTAGCATACGTACATTTATTACATACGAATAAATGCGCTGTTGTGAAACAGGTGAAATATAATTTTTCGATTTTCAACACACATTTGTATATAGTTATATTTTGACTAATAATAGTAAATATACTTCACTTTGTAGGTAGATTTTTCTTTTAAATTAGGAACGAATTAATAAAAGCCGATGATGAAAATAAAACTTGGTAGCCAAACGTTAAACGCTTAGACGTTCAAATAGGGAGAAAATATTCAAAGTTTTCCCTTTAATTTTTCATTACAAGAACTGCAATTATTTCCAAACGCCATCAATCCTCAAAGTTCTTTTATTATCGGTCTTTGTTTGCGGTTTCTTTAAACTTTAAATCGCACCAAACTTCCACAAAACTCTAAATACGATTTCCTTTCCAACTGTATCCGTATTCGCATCTCAGTTTAAAATTCTGAGGGATTTAGAGTTGGGATTCCAACTTTAGAAAATTCGAAGACGGCTTTAGGGGTACTTTAATCTATTAAGGGGTAGGTAACTTACGCTCAGCTTACATTTATGTAGGACTTATATTGAGACGACTTCTATGGCTCATTGAGCCTGTTGGTGCTCAAGCCGGGGGTCGCGGGTTCGAATCCCGCCGAAGGAACAAAAATTTTTCTGTGTTCCTGGGTCATGGATGTGTATTAAATATGTGTATAATATAAAAGTATTAAATGTATTTCCGTTGTCTGGTACCCGTAACACAAGTTCTTCGAGAAATTTTTAACAATGTATACTGTCATTAGGTACTTAAGCAATATTGTAACTTAACGTTAAGTTTTGTAGCTTAATGTTAATGTAAATATTACATTCGAATAAAAATAACCTGTATAGAGCTTAATTGTGAAACATTTAAGGCTTTACATGATCTTTACCATTTTGATACTGTTAATACTGATTGTGTACTTAAAAAGAATCAGCTCAGACACTTATACAGAAGCTAAGACTATAATGATCAATTTTATTAAGAGCAGACTGAAGGCGCGTGTCAACAATAATCTTTTTGTAGCAATTCAGTATGAATACCTATTGATACAATATTACTTCGATGCGGTTGCAATGGCCTGTACAATTCCTGTCGACATTTTATTACACTCATTCAGATGTAGCGTCCGCAAAAAAGTAATAATTTCAAAACTAATCTCTACCTACCTTAAAAATTATTAGCAGCTATTTTTATATTTATAATAGTGCCATATCTAATTTTATTATTATTAAGTTAAAAAATATAACCGTAACTGTAATAAGAATAACAATAATTAATCTAGCAAATTATTTATCTCATGCCCCTGACTAGATACTAATAAGTGTAGCGATATTTTACCCAAGATATCTACAGTAGTGAATATAAATCATATTGTTCAATAGCAATAAATCATAAATCAGTATCAATAGATAGTAAATAAGCTCACCGTTTGTGCTGCCATTACTACGGTCGGATATGCTTTGTAATAACATGAAATCCAGTAAGATTACTGTCGGAACAGTACGCCGCTTTCATGTAGCATACGTTAAATCGCAAATTGTCGGTTCACTTGACCGGACACTTTAGTATGATGCGGACGTCTCACGTTCTCGAAGGAAATAATATTTCTTAATATCTTAACGTTGAGATGAGCGCGCGTGCCACGGTATGATTTGTATGGCCCCAGGGCTCTGGAACCGCCCGTCTCCGCTGTGGTCGGCAATCAAACTTATTACCGCACTTAAACTCCTCAGTTCGCTTGCAGGACTTCGTGAAGACATTATTTAATAAATATTAACAAGCTCAGAACTCCGGTAGTCCACATTTATTTACCTAACAATGTTAGATATGATTCAGCATTGTTTCCCGCAAGTATTTCCATGGTTATCGAATTATAACCGTTCGAGTATTTGTGAAATTTATCGCATTCTATTAAAGAATGTTTTCGTTATGGACACTTTTATGGCTGCCGTAAATTTAAATTATTTAACGATATAAAATCTAAATGTCAAAACACAATAGTAAAATGATTTCGTACCGGCCGCGGCGCTATATCTTAACACCTTCGAGAAAAAAAACAACAATTTATCAAAAATAATACGCTCGAAAACATAAAGGTATACTTTTTATAACTTTTTCAGTGTTTGTTGGTTTGTAACGATTCGCATTCATCGTTATTTTAAGACAAGACGTAGACTAATACGAATTTATAAAGGCAGGCGGCCATATTTCAAAATTTGACAGCTACAAGCTCTGAGCAATATGGCGGCCGCACCACCCAATGAGGTATTGCCCCGTCACGGCGCTTCGGTCCTGACTTGGCCACATTAATCACGCCTGATTTATTAGAGGAGTGACACATTTTATTTCTATTTTTGAAAATCTTTTTCAAAATGGTCGTCTGACAGATCGTAACAGCTGCATCTTGTTATCCCGACTTCAATTATTATATTATTGTAATTATTCGCATGAGCGGTCCGTTGTGTGCGACTATTTCGAATCGGACATTTGGATATAGTACGCCCCTCGTAAAATGAATTTAGATATTAAAGTTGTCGCTTGTGCAGTTAACATGCCGCATGATCCTGTAAATCAAATATCGACAATGTTTATAAATCAAATAAATCAATTGAACACACGCAATAAATTTATTGAGTCATTCGGTTAAACAATGCCTTTAACTATGTGATAGCATGTACGAGTAGATGCTATTATGCCAGTTCGAACACAATTCTATAACAATAAATCTAGGCGTAATAAAATTTAATAATCTAAGTTTGAAGAAAATCTGAACCTCAATTCTCGTATTTAAAGTAGACAATTTATAGAGTCAATTTTACTTTGTTTGGATTGAAAGTGTAGCGACATGTTAGCGTGAACGGATTTTATGACGTTTCGACCAATCAGAGCGCGTTCCACGTTGCTTTAACGTTCATAAAAACACCGTTTGCGAGTATAAGCGTATCGGGACTTGATTGTAATTGTATTAATGCAGGTTTTATTTAGCAGAATTGTCCCTCAGAGCTTTGGCTTTTACATTGTGTGAAACATTAGAATAAAATTTTGGAAATAAAATAGACCCCAGCAACATTATGCCATTATTGATTTTTAAACATCTGAAATTGCGTTCATGGAGAAAGGAAAAACTGGAGGCTTTAACATGCCACATACGTCAGAGTTTGTCTTAATCCCTGGGGGAAGTCCAATTTTTATTGCATCCCGACTGATCTATGGGTTAATATAGAAACGATGCACTGAAGATCATAAGAAATCGAATATTGATTTGAAATGTATACTTTAATACATATTTATGAAGTTTCACCCCTCTTGAATTGTCAATCAATGGATCAATGAAGTGCGTTTTACAATGGCATTATTTTCGAAACATTAAGTAGGTACCTAACACTTATAATATGTTAATTATATACGATTTTGTACACGGTAGAGAAGTTTACTGTTTACAAAACCACCACTTCTGGTAGAGCACTAATCACATTAGGTTTTCTGGTGCCTATGACTCCAGTTTTTGTGAGTTTTGGTTATAGTGGCCCAAAAGATTTAGGTAAGAGGTGACTAAGTTTTTTTTTCTAGTTTAAATTTATACGAAATCTTCTGTAATACATCAGCCACATCCTACTCCTTCTCTCCAATCAGTCGTAGATGTGTATCTGGCTGCTTGTTATCTCAAAAACACAATATGAATAAAACATTAGTACTCGATGCAGCATACTCTTAAATTGGCGAAGCTTAATTGACTCCGAGGTTGAAAATGAACCAACTTTCTTCGAGGCGGTAACTTTTTATCTTTACACGTCGGACTACATAACGGTATAATCGGCAACGGAAAAATTACTTTCAAAAACGCAATTAAGGAACACTTCCTGGTACAATGTTGCATTGTCAATATAAGGTGAACAAATACGTGGAAGTCCTGAATAAGTTTTTAACGTGATTCGTTATACTGTGATACAGGTAAGTATGTATATAGCATCCTACCAAAAACATGTTTATGTTAAAATATTTACCAATACTCTCACCACAGAATAAATAATAGTACACTCGCACTGACAAAAAGTATGACACCAATAGTGTGATTCAGAGTCGAAGCGCTGACATCTGTCGGTAGCATTAAGTACTGCTCGAATAATATCATTGATATTATATTTATTATCTATGTATTTTCCTAGATGGCGTTTTTTACCAGAGTTTATTTTCTTCTAAGATAGGTGAATACATACTGTAAATATTTGATAGACAAACGTATGTAAGTAACTGTTCAATGGCCTAATATTATAACATGTTGTTTTTTGACATTATTATTTACTTCAATTAATAAATAAACGTTATGATGATAATCATATTTTTTTAAGTTTTGTTAAAAGCGCCATCTATCGTTACCTATGTCGTCGTTTGTCACTTGGATTGTAAACTAACTGACGTTATATTGAAATAATTATTTGTGCTCCCAGATTAACGAAAATATAAATCTTGTAGGAGACGTATGATCTTAATTGCATAAAAAATAAAAATAACTTTTAAAAGGAACGTTAAATGAAAGTGTTCCCCTTTTGTACACCTTTGACATCTTACACTTTTCAAAGTCGACAAATGACACAAATTTTATTATAGATGTATAATTCGTCACTTAATCCAAAATTCTTATAAGACTTATAAGCCCTTACGTCGTCGTATACGTAGAGTTTTCCACATGTACAAGTATTTACGTAAACCTGAATATTTGTATCAAAAAAGCGTTTCTCTGTTATGGATTCAATAAAAAGTATTCACAAAAATTTTCTTTGTGAATACCTACCTACCTACTACCTATTTCTAGTAAACCTATTGCGAAAAACATACCTAAGTACACTGTCGATAAAGTTGCTACACGATCAGTTTATAGTACGACATTTTTATTTGCCTTAAAATATTTAAACACAAAGGCAGTGAACGCAACGACTGCAGACGTGATTGAACAACGCATTTACATTTGAGTCGGCGCTGTTAGGCGATTTCGTCTTATGCCTGGCCGAACGGCAACTTGTTCGATAGTACCAAAAGGTATAAAATATGTAATTAAGTAGGGAATACAAGAGATATAACATATAATCTAACATATAGCATAACAGTAGCCCGAGCACGAATAATTGACAATAAAGTACCTATTCGTAACGTTATAGCGTGAAAATTGTACCTACCTACATGGGTAGGTAATCATGCTGTCATGATTTTCATACAATTTTATATGCAAATGAATACTATATTTTCAATTGTTGTTATGCTTGGACATGCCTAAGGGGGTTCTGTCAAGAATACGCAATAGGTTTTTTTTTCCTTAAGGTTGTGTCCGCTTCCGCTTAAAATATTTTTTCTAAAGAGTTTTTAGAATTATTTTTAGAATGAATTTAGCATGAAAAGTAACAAGCCAGGGGGGCCAACCTATAAACCACTTTGGAGTTTCACTACTTCAAAATGGTTCACATTATAAAAATTATGTACCTACTGGTATGAAATTCTGCTTTTATTTAAAAAATTCTATTCGACGATATCCCACACTAATGGGGTAGCATGATATTATTACTTAATTTCAAATATTATTATTTTAAAATCGCAGAAATTAAATTTTGACAATCCATTTATATGCATTTACTTAATTTCATAATTACAGAGGTGAAAATACCGGACAGGTAGTCGGCAGGCAGTATAAACGGTCCCTTGTACCTACTTTCTACAGAACCCCTCAAAACAAGACAAATAATATATAAGTAACTCCCCCACACCGATTTCGGTGACGGTGGCCGGTTTCATTGAGACCAGTTACCCAAGAGTAATTTTATAGTGCCCAAGTGTGTGCGCAGTACACAAGAGCACTCTCTCCTCCTTTACTTTCATAACCCAGTAGGATGGATAGCCGACACGACTGGCGAGAGATCAGGCTTTTACATGCCCATCCGACGCATGGATCATCTTTCTTGTCAGACAATCAGGTGATCAGCCTGCATTGTCCTAACAAAACTTCCAAGTTTCCAAACTTTCAAAAATTTTTTTTTGTTGTTCCAATGCGGGAATCGAACCCACGATCTCCGAGTCGAGAGCCAATGCTCTAACCACTAGACCACAGAGGCTGTTAATAGCTGTTAGTAGTTTTGTATTTTAAATATAAGTATTTAAAATAGGTACAAAGCTACGAATGCCTACGTAATCGCATTAAAAGTTAAAACTCATTTATCTTCTTATCTACTCGTATATTGTGAATGCAATTAAAATGTGGAGGCAACTATAATATACCATATTGGAGCTTATACGTATATCGTATGGACCACCCAAGCTGGGTGTTTCCTGAGTAGGTATGTGAATCTCATATATATTTTCCTTCATGTATATACTTTAAAATCATCGCTCTCGTAACAATTTTGTAATTTTCGATTCGCATTACCAATTTGCCTGATTGTCGTATACGAATACATAATAAGGTTTTCGGCAAAGTTAGCGGTACATCGATTATGTAAAAACTTGTTCCAATCAATGTCCAGTGCCCATGATTGGTACTTCGGAACCAGTTCATGTACAATAATTAAGATTGACATACCTTTTTTATTTTGCATGATTTTTTTAATCATACATTCATGATTATTTATATACTTCGGTTAAAAATGTAAATTTACAAGAAGGATTTGCTTCTATTTTAATTTACGACATTAATGAAATATTTAAAATATGACTCCTAAAATGACTGAAAATGAAAATATTACAGAATAAGCTTTGTTGCATATCGACTAATGACATAATAATGATATTGAAATGCATAAACGTTAGATATATTTATCACAGTGGTGGTGGTGTATCGATGTGGTAAATATATAGATGTGGTATCGGTACAAGATTTAACCGCCATAATAAGCTCATAGTCACAAGTCTCCGTAATCGAATGCACTGTTATGTTATCTTAATTCACCTCATTAGAGTTAGCGCCGAGCCTGTGTATATTGTTGCAGTCGCGTGGGTAGGTAAGTGATGATGCTTGATTGACAAATATCATAATGTGATTCAAATGAGAATAGGATCGAATCGGTGCCATATTGTTTCGAATTATGACTATTATGATGTAATTAAATTTATGTTTAGATAATTTATTACTAGGTATTTAATGTTTTTAATTAATACGAGACTATTATTATTGAAATGCAAATAAGTTTTTCTGCAAATCGCTTTTTTTAAGTGATACTTGACGGAAAATGGTCATTGACATTCCTATTCTTATTTGAAACGCACTGTGTGTACTTCTGTCGGTGGCACCGCGCGCGTAAATACATTATCCTACGGGAACACTGTGTACACTTGTTCCCTTGGGAATACCTTTTCGGGGTAAAAGTAGCCTATATGTTAATCGAGAGCTCAAATTACCACCAAATTAAACTTCATCAAAATAATCGTTCAGTGGATAGTTTTTTCATGATAAACATCCATCCATCTTCACAAACTTTCACATTTACAATAGTAGAAGCTGGTGCCTACAACTTCGTTTGCGTAGAACTAACGGAAATTGAACCCTATTTTGAAACGACTTCCAAAAAAGGAGGCGGTTATTAAACCAATTCTTTAGATAAAATGAGCCTAAGTTACTCCTTATAACATCAGATATTTCCGTGAAAATTGGCCCATCATTTCAGAGACAGACGAGACAGACGGACAGATATAAGCCGTGGTAGCAAGATAGTTGATTTAGCCACCAGGCTAGTTATAGTCCGATTACGCTAGAGCGGTCTTAACCCGACCGCTAGCATAGACCCTTTCGAAAAAAAAAAAAAAAGACAGTTGATTGTTTTACATAATAACAAATACTAAAAACATAATAAAATAAATAATTTAGACAGGTTAGGTACTTAAATCCCTTACAACAAACGTGATTTTGTGTCGTTTTGTACGGAACCCTTTATGTGTGACTCGAACTTAGCGGGTTTCATCATACTTGACATAGAACCTTTCTAAACGTTCAGTAACAAAATTAATGTTCAGCTGTGGTCACTTTTACGACTCGCAATTTTGAGTGTCAATTTTTTTGTTAAACAGTAGCTTAACGGACAACGTCATTATGACTTCACGGGTAGTTTTATGACTTTTTTGTTTCAAAATATCAAAGGCTTCAAAGGGTCATAAATCAGAGAAACTTTTACAAATTAGGGACAATTAAAACATTGGAACAAACAGCAGTTGTTGCAAATGTCCTCGAGATTGCGGGAACATTTTGAGTTACGAGCGGTTTACAAGCTATAGATTCAACTCCAAAATTCTTTACGACTAATATAACTTGCGCAATCCTTTTCTCGGGTGGGGTGGGTTCCGGCGAGTTCTTTTGTTTGCGACACGTGTTGCAAAACGGGTTGGGACTGACACTTGTTCAAACTTTAAACGTTTTACGAAGAAGTGGATTTCGGAAATCGCTTTGTGCTTTTGGAAAGATTTTTGGTCACTTGATACAATTGAACAGGCTGCATTAAAAAATAATAATACTAAGTGTGCGAGTTGGACTCGCGCCCATAGGGTTCCGTATAAAACAGCAAAAAAAAAAACACTTTTGTTGAGTTGGTGAAATATTTATTTTATTATACATATTTTTAATATATAATATGTTGTCACAGCGGCAACAGAAATACACCTTCTGTGAATTAGAGTTAAAGAGCCAAAGCATGGTGATAGGCAGACGGATAGGCAGACTGACAGACGGACAAACACCGAAGTCTCAGTAGGTATAATAGGGTCCCATTTTTACATTTAGGTACATAACCCTAAAATACAACTTATATCTACAATTATAATAGCTACGTAAATTTATAAATCTTCGTAAGAATAGATATTATATAATTGATAACTTCATATCATTGGTTGGCCCAATTTCTCTTACTACCTGAAAATAATCTAAAATGACATCTCGTATGATCATTCCATATGCAAATGTGATATTTAAATAAATATTTATTGCTGCCACAATAAAAAATAACACGTATTACGTTCCGTTACGCCCTGCTTCAGGCCGATGGCGCCCAGATGATGATCTGTGCGGAAACATTCGCCGTCATTATATACCTATTAAGGCCTTTACCACACTTTTTTGCTAGAAGACCCCGCCCCGTATCTTAGTGAAGTCATTTATGTCATGTTTATTGCTTTTATGCCGTACACCGGATTTAGAAGTGAATTTACAAGGCGAAAATTGACTGAAGCACACGTGTTTTTGTATATGAACGGTTGTTAACGGAAGTGGGAGTCGTTGAGAGTCCATAATGATCATAACAACTAAGGTTAGAGTAATATTTTTGGTTTTTCCTTTTTTTATTACCTTAAAATGGCGTCGTATTTTTGCAATTGTAGGTGTAACTCTCAATTAAGTCAATTAAAACCACGACCTTCCCTAAAACAAATCTTTTTCTAATCCCCTAAGCAACAGAGGGTGTATATTTACGGTACACCCGAAGGCTTTCAACAATTAGCATCACTCAATTAAGTCCCGCTCGAAGATGATTAATTATTAAGAAGGTTGCACTTAAGTTTAGCGCTCATAATGTAGCTGGGCGGGCGGTTTTTAAGCTCGCCTGAAAATTGCTTTGATGCTGCGTAGTGAGAGAAGGTATTCTTAAGGCACTCGTACAAGTAACTTATAATAGATTGGAAAGTGTTGGTTATTAAAGTCTATTTCAAACATTTTAAACTATTATTGTAATGCTTTGTTAAAGTTATAGTTTGAACATTCATTTATATCAAAGCATTCATATTAAAATTTCTTAGTTACCTTAATATAATATTACCTATTAATAGTTATGCTTTAATAATCATAATATTATATTAAGGTATATTTGCCATAAACTTTTTAATTGTTACCAACATTTTTATTAAATTGTTTTTAAGCTTTTATCTGAAGGACTGTCACCAATTTTTAATAATTTTCCATTAGATGATAAGTATTTTTTATAAAATTTCTGGAAATATTACTTAGTACCTATTTAAGTAATAGGAAACTGTTATAAAGAAATCTTCGAAGTCGTTAGACATAAGTTGAGATAAGGCTGTACATGCACTGCGGCTTTTAGCCTCGACCGGCACTTGAGATAATTAAGCCATTAAATCGGCAACTCCATACATACAAATACATATTATAGTGTGAGAACTCCAACCTCGATCCAAAATTCTTTATATCAAACGAGTTCTACGGCATGGGCATACAAATAATAAATATCATTATATTTATTCGCCTAAATATTACTCTTTTTTAACCTGTTATTTAATATTTAAGTAAGCGTAACTGTGCAATTTTATGTTACTAGCTATAAATTATGAATGTATTATACTTTAAAATATGTCCATATATCTACCCACTTCACTTTATATAGAAATCATGGCTTAATACATTGTAATAAATACAAAGCGTAGTTTAGCGAGGCATGCAGGAAATAGACACACAATTAAACGATTTGCTTTATTGTGATTATTCTACGTGATTAAACTTACAAGAGACCTTGTTATCGCTCCCTTAGTGGGCTATCGCGGGCGCGAATCGGTTCCTTAGCAATCCACGAGCCTCGTACCAAATATGGTCCTTCGAACATCAATTATTAGCTGAAAAATACTTCGCACTGAATTTTTTATTCCTTATTATCCCTTTAAGAGTAACTTTTTTGTTTTATTGAGTCGGAGTATTATATTATTTAGCTGTTAGCACTTAAGTTTTAAATAACCCCATCCAAATCTAATCTTGATTCTTCTTTTTCCTCTGCGGCACATTAAAGGCGTTCACATCGCCCTTTATCAATATTGGCAGTTGAACGAAATGAAGCTGTCGTCGAAGGCAATTGTACCGTCATTTGAACTAAGCGATGTAAGACGAACACTTCCATTCAGCCATCAGACGGCGGACGTGCATTTGGTCGTTTTTTACTCGACATCGTCTAAATTATAACCATCTGCATCCGTCTAATACCTAACAATTATAGTAACGTCTAATTTTGAACATTCTAATAATATTTTTTCTCTTTCTTTCCAGGAGCGAACGGGCTCAGAAGACGAGGCAGACAGACTTACACGCGATATCAAACGTTAGAGTTAGAAAAAGAGTTCCACACGAATCACTACCTCACGCGGAGGAGACGCATAGAGATGGCGCACGCGCTCTGTCTAACGGAGCGGCAGATCAAAATATGGTTCCAGAACCGAAGGATGAAATTAAAGAAGGAGATCCAAGCGATAAAGGAGTTGAATGAACAAGAGAAACAGGCGCAAGCGCAGAAGGCGGCGGCGGCGGCTGCGGCGGCGGCCGCCGCGGCGCAGGGCCATCCCGAGCACTAGGCCGCGTGGACTATGTGTAATTACAGTGATACACTCCGTTGAACACTCCCTAGTTCCGTTTGTAAATTGTTTGTAATTATGTTTATAATTTAAGTGTTGTTCGGTTGTTGTGATTATTTTTATTATTGATTAGTACGAATTAGACTCATTTTTTTAAGAACGAAACAATAAACTGTTAATGTTAGAATAGAAACGGGTCGTATTATTTTGTGTTTTTGGGTTTTGTTTTTGTTGATTTATATTTTTTTTACATAATTTTATTCGCGCTATCGTGGTAGACGTTCGAACCAGTGCAATTTAGAAATCTCTTCCGTGTAACATAGAGTAGGTGTATCGTTTACGCGCGACCGCGGCGCCTCTACCAGAGATCGGAGGGCGGCGCGACGAACTCTATCACATTGTACAAATTAATATGCCTACCAAAGAGACCCGGTCTCGTACCCTTATACTAAGTAAAGAGTCATATAAGTTAATTACCTGCTATCCTCTCAGATCAGAATCGTGTAAAGCAAAGTAACCGCGCCATCTATCCTAAATACTCTCGCATAAGTGTAGTTTAACATGGTCGTGTTCCTGCAGTCGTAACAGTCGGTGAAGTTAAACAAATTGCCATAAATATAAGTAGATTATTTTAGCGAGTAGCCGTGTAAATAGTTAGGGTAAATGTGTTATGCCTAGTGGAAGTGATCGGTTAGCGATTGCGCTGGCGCCTCGGAATGGGCAGAAAAAGCTACGGGAGTGCGGGCGAATGTGAGGCGAAGCCCGGGCGAGGCCAGGGCGAGGAGCGGGGCGCGGGGTGCGGGCGCAGCCGGCCACCAAACAGGACTAGGTGAGTTTTTGTCAAAGTCCGCGGCATTATTTATCGAGCGGAGACGGTTGCGAAAAACTGACACGTCGTCACCGGCCGATGGCCGTCGCCATTTTTAAAATCACTCGGGCGAAACTGCCATAGTATAACTAACTGTTTTGCAATGTTTTAATTTACGGAGGCCAATCCGGGGGCCCTTTGATGTCTCCGACCGTCTCCGTCCACGGAACGCGAACGACGCTCCATACCTCTCGGCATCATTTTACGAAATAATTATTGACGTTGCTTTTTGAGATAATTATAATTATGCTGGAGCGGCGTTCACGTCTCTTACTATTTCCATTAAACATTTTCAGAAAAGTACATCATTAAGACGTGGTATTTCTAAGAAAACGTTAAACGTGAAAATATAAGATTAAATAGTTAATTTTGATTCATAATGTCTTCATTGTCTTAGGTTTTTTCGGTTTTCAGTCGGAATCTTCGTTAATTAACAAAAAAAAACTAGATTCTAAATACGGCATATATGGCTATTGGTAAAAAGTTTATCGACTAGCTTTTGTTCTAAGCTGACACAACTATTTTGGTCTTAATTGGACGCTATGTAGATATGAGTAATGCAGTATAGAAATAGGTAAAGACGACTCTTATATATAATTAGAATACCCGCGCATAAAAGAAAATCTAGTGGGAATCGTACATTTTGTTGCGATAAAAAGTAGTCTATATCTTTTCCGTAGTCTATTCTATATATGTGCCAAATTTTATCAAAATCGGTTTAGTTCTTTCGGAGCCTATCCAATGAAAACAAAGAAACAATGAAATCTTTCCTCTTTATAATAATTATTATAATACGAATATAATTTGTATAGAAGTAGGTACATAACATAGGTAAGATGTAAATTCTGTAAATACAATAGGGAATATGCATAAAATATAAAAATAGCTTAAAATATAATAATATGATACAAGACAGAAAAATAAAGAAAATGGCAAAAAAAATTTCAATATCTGTTGATAAATGAGCAAGATATGAGCGGTCAAAGTTTGTAAACTATATCTTTCTAGCAAAACGAAATTTAGTATGAACTTTCTATGAAAGTCGTGTTATGTGACGTCACGATACACGTCGGATCTCTCTGTCTAATAGACCACTTTAAACGTTCATATCTTCGTTATTTTTAATGATATCAAAAAACTGATTTTACCATACGGTTTACCAAACAACATAGATCTATATAAATAAATAAAAAAAATACGTGCATATTCCTTATTATGCAAACAACAATAAATAGCGTTAAAATGTACTCTACATTTTAACGCTATTTAAAAAGTATAAGGGTTAATTCGCATCGAAATGAAACGATACACGACGCAGTGTTGCATTTTTATCACACAATAAGCTGATGGCTTCATTGTAAGAGTTCGAATATCCAGTTGCACCACGCTGCACAGAACATATTGTGCAGTGTATGACTGATGTCATATTATGAAACGTGTATCCTTTTGCGTAGTGAATAAAGTCTTAAAAATACCGCGTCGCGTCGCGTATCGACGCGGTGTGAACTGACCCTTACATCAGCAAGAACCAAAATGATGTACTTTTGTTGCTCGCATTCGGCCGCCATCTTAAGGCTCGTCTTAAATCAATTCAACGATAAGAGTTAATTATTTGGGCTGATGTTAAAAGTTATACTCGTATAGGCTTTGATTTGAAAAGAGAACTTTTAAATGACTCAATTTAGTCCCGCCCGCGCCGTCATACGACGATTAAAGCACATTTTAATTTCATACGGTTTATCAGATGCATACATATGACTCATGAAATATTTAACTTAATTTTTTGCAAGGTCATTTCAGTATAACGAATAAAGGATTCTTAGTCGATGATTAACTATAATGGCAGCGCCGCACAGTGGTTCAAGCGCGGAATTAATTCAATTTTAAGGTGGTTGACTGAAGTCGAAATTTTTATTTTAAATCTATAAAAAACACTAGGAGTGACCCTAGTCTAACAGATTTTGAGTAAATTATTTTTTTTTATTAAAAAAATTGACCACTAAAGTCATACAGCTGAACGCGTTCAAAATAAGCGTTCACACAACTCGTGCCTTGCAGACGGTATCCCTCAAAAAGTAGCCACTTTTTCAGAAATTTATTTTTACAGTTTTAAAGAAGAATAAATATTGTTATTGTAAATTAAATAATATTTGTGATTTCTATTAAATTGCCTAATAACTTTTGAGCTTTACGCAATTGATAATTTTTTCGCCTAAATATAACATTCAATTTACTATAGATTTTTTTCCTCGAGGATCCTCGGATTCTAATATAGTAATAAAAATAGCTTAACTATCTGAAATTATTAATTAATTAATTTTAGCTGCAAATATGTGCAAACTTTTAAATAATACTCAATTATGTAAATAGCAAACTTTTCAGAACAAAATATCAATATGCTCATTTGATGTTATTGAGGTGTTTATTGAGGCTATTAATTTGAAAATATTAGCTGAAACCTACCCTTGTTCTGTTATTACTACAAAAATTAATAAATAATAACTATAAATAATAACTATACCTACTACCTACACCAGTGGTCCCCAACCTTTTTTTTACGCGGGCCACAAACCCGTTGTACTCCTGGTGTCGCGGGCCGCAACCAAAATTGTTTAGGGGCAAAAAAATATGTTGTTTGAAAGAGATGTTTGATTTTGGGCCAGCTCTATGTACACCACATATTTAAATAGGAAAAATATAAGGAAATTTCATAAAAATACAAAAAAAAGTAATTTGAAGAAGGGTACGTGCGTACAAAAATGATTATTTGAAGAGTTTTTTAATGCGAGAACCCTATTTTAGGGCGGCATTGACAGTTGTTTTGACTTGACTTTTGACGTAGTTGATAGTTTTAGGAAGAGACATCTTCTTGACGAAGAGTTCGACTTCTTCGAGAGACGTCTTTCTTTGTGAAAAGTCATGTCAGTGTCAAAATGATATTCTTTGGTTAATTCTGATCTAATCCGCCATGTTTTATTTTACGTTGTGTTGTTCTCCTTGACGAATTTATTTTAAATGTGCATTGAAACGAAGTGAAATAAAATAAAATAAAGGATAGGAAACAGTTACTATATTATGTAGCTATATTTACATATAGTGTACATAGGGCTGGCCCACGACGCATACATTTCTAGAACATCTATTTTAACGATTTAATAATAGAATAACACAAGGTAGTTAAAAGAGTGAAACTAAACATTTAAGATGAGCTAACGACACAAACTAAAATAAAATAACAAATATGTATTATAATAATTATGTTCACTCAGTGAGATTTTTGGAATTGTGAACGCTTTTTCACAACTTTATCTAACGGTTACAGATTTCACGCGGGCCGCAGATAAAGGCCCGGCGGGCCGCACGCGGCCCTCGGGCCGCGGGTTGGGGATAGCGGACCTACACCTACTAAGTAGTAGTAGATATCATTAAAATTGTATGTAGTATGTGTATACATATACAATCTACATCTACAACCTAGACCTACACCTACGACCTACACCCACACCTACTTCCTACACCTACACTACCCATATAACCTTCCGGTGATAAGATAAATAGTTATCGTAAACTGATGGTTTAAGTAGTTACTAATATCGCTCTTAGTACTTCAATTATTTCTGTGATTTCTTTTAAAATATGGAATTGTACTGGTCTGCAAAATCCTGTAGAAGATTGGATTATACTATTTCAATATACTGTGAAGTCAGTATTATAATTTGTTTTGAGACAAAATTCAGTAGATTTACTGAGTACATTCAGAGTACATGTTGAATCAATCCAGGAAGTGTTCGCGTACATTTACATAGGTACCCACTAATTAACACATTTTTTTCTAAATACTTATAGGAGATTTCAGCACAATGTGTTATCTTTATGCCTAATTATTTTTTGTTGTCGAATTATGCTTATTATATTTTTATTTTAATATTTAATTAATATTTTTTTTTATTTAATTTTTTTTTATATTATTATTAAAACAATACGTGTATTTATTGCATATTATGCATATATTATACAATAAACATACATATACTTTCATTTAAACACCAAAAAATAATTAATTCCACCGCCCCATACAACTTGAACCACTGTGCGCCGTGCGATGTTTCTCACCTAATTAGTGCATTCCTCGGCAGTAAGTAAACGTAAAAAGACAGATGTGCCGGTAAAAACTTAATATGGCCCATAATGATTGGACCATAACCTAACGCAAGTTACGCAGGGACTAGTTTCATCCTAACGAAGCTGCTCTATTTTTTCGTAGCGCACCACTTTTTAACCAACTATTATGATCATAATTTATCTTATCAATCTCATATTATAGTTCGTCAGATAGACTCATTTAATTTTTTCTACGAACATCCGAGCAGGTTATTATATAAAGGTTTTATTGCATTCTTTAAGCTAGTTACGGACACCTGTATACGCGTTTATATAATATATAATCCGGCACAACAACCATCATTAAAACATTAAGCCGCACGACATTTTCGAGTTAATTAGACGAAAGTTGAATAATGCATGACCGATTAATCAATACCTACCCGGTGCGGTTTTTATATACCGAATTAATTGATATTCAGCGACGGTTTCTTATTAAAATATTGCAATTTTATAAGGCTTCTGGGCGGACTCGTTCGGTGAAAATAAAAAGAGTGGGTTACTGAGCAGCGGGGAGCTGGGAGTGCATACATCATTATGTACACAGTACACGCTCGCATACATCATTATGTGCGCCGTACACGCTCGCAGCTGGTGAGATGATCTTATGTGAGCCACGGACACGAGGCGACCCATTATTTATTGATTCGATTTTTACAAAAATGAATTTCTTTACGCAGTGTCGTTTAGGTTTCATTTTAAAGTGGCGTTGCATAAAATATGAGGTTATTTCAGGTGATGCTACAATTGGTCAGTAATTGTAATTTTTGCATTTTTATTACAAAATTGATTGAGTAAATTGCAACTAAAAATATTAAAGGTAAATCAAATATAAAAATTAATGATTGCAGCAATATTTTTCAGAAATCGATATATTCAGATTTTTTTTTTATGAAATATGGGGGCAAACGAGCAAACGGGTCACCTGATGGAAAGCAACTTCCGTCGCCCATGGACACTCGCAGCATCAGAAGAGTTGCAAGTGCGTTGCCGGCCTTTTAAGAGGGAATAGGGTAATAGGGGAGGGTAGGGAAGGGAATAGGGTAGGGGATTGGGCCTCCGGTAAACTCACTCACTCGGCGAAACACAGCGCAAACGCTGTTTCACGCCGGTTTTCTGTGAGCCCGTGGTATTTCTCCGGTCGAGCCGGCCCATTCGTGCCGAAGCATGGCTCTATCATAAAAGACGAAATCTCTTACTGATAGTATGATTATAGTATAATTCATTGATTTTTCCGAACTTTACATTAACCATATACCTATTCGTACATTTCTGTAATTTATATGTACTTTTTAATGTATCATGCTTGCTATAAAAGCTTTTTTATAATAATAACAATATTTTCTATGGACGCTTATCTCACCATGTCAACCAGGTTCGTGCTAAGTACCCAAACAACTTGTGTTACATGTACCAGATAACGGGAAGTATATTTATTTATTTACTTGACACTTTCAAACTACATAAAAAGTATAAGGTATATTTTTATGATTTTTATTATATTATACACATAATATATTTTAATACATACCCATGACTCAGGAACACGGAAAACTATGTGTTCCCTAGGCGGGATTAAGACCCGCGACCACTGAGCCACAGAGGCCGTCAATCGTAAATAAAATAAAAGTAACGCAAAAACCTTCGCACATAAACAATTTATTAAAAACCTTTGCACATAAACAAAGGATATCTACTTGTCTATCTACCAACTTTCACATAAATGTGATCGTTCACATTCATGTGAAAGTTGGAGAGGATGGATGTTTGTTACTCCTTCACGCAAAAATTACTGAAAGGATTTTGATGAAATTTGGTATGGTAATAGTTATAGCTCTATTAACCTAATATAGAATTCTTTTTATATTAAAAAGGCACATTTCCGTGGGATACTGTATTTATGCGGGCGGAGCCACGTGAAAAAGCTAGTTCTATTATGTACTAGCTAGCTTTTTCCCGTGGCTTTGCCCTCATAAATGCAATATCTCACGGGAACACTAAACTTGAACACTGTACTATTTCGGGATAAAATGTTATTTCAGAGCTGAAACTATTACGAATAACAAATTATTAAGAGTAAACAGATCCATCCATCCATACATCCATCTATCCTCACAAACTTTCATATTTATAATAGTAAGCGGGATTTTTAGATGCAATACTGGAAATAAGAATAGGGCTATGTATTCATGCCATATAAAGCCGTACCCGTTCTCTTCGTGCGGCGATAGTATCGCGTCACCCGACTTGCCCCGTGGTCCCGCACACGACCGCAGGTTACTCACCCGCAATCGATAAGAATTTATTTAATTAACTGTACATGCAGTACATGCGAGGAAATAAAGCAAATATCGTTTTAAACTGCTCTCAAAAGTGTCTTAAAAAGAGATAAAAGTTGCAACAATGTGTCGTTGTTCCTTTTTCACGCAAAACTGCCGAGGGGACTTAAATAAAATTGGACACACACATAGTTTAGATAGGCATTAATCACATATAAGCTAAAGAAGTAGGTATGTAATAATTAAAATATCTATGTACACTTTCACACCACGTCAATCAGGTCCCGAGGTAAGTTCTCGAAAAACTAGTGTTACGGGTAAGTACCTACAGACAATGTGTACATAATATATTACGAATTTTAGTTTAATACACCTCCATGACCCACGAATTCAGAAAACTTTTTATTCCTTCGGAGTGATTCGAACCGACCGGCCTCAGCCACAGATATTGTCAATATATTATTATTATAGCTCATTCAAGATTGTATTTAGTTTTCGGGTCGAAAGTCGTGGGCAAAATCTAGTATTTAGTAGTTAGTCGAACCAAACATGACTAATACTGAAGTTTAAAATGTCACAAACTTCGAACTCTATTTCTGTATCTGTTCCAAGTTAAACTTTATGGCTTATGAAATATCGCTTATGTTAACCCTTCGGAGGACATGACAACGAATTAAGTGGATACCAACAGTCATAAAGCAAAAGCTTAACAAACCCCATAGAGCATAATCGAGTTAACCCTACGAAATCACGCGATGCGAATATCGCCTGACAGCTATTAATTGCCAGGAGTATACTTGGCAATAAACAAATGCTATCGCAACCCGAATTGCCTAATAGGCGTTTGATACAATCAATAAGCGCTGCCACTGTTTCTGCTGTTCGATTTCTGAATTTCTGATTTCCTGACTTGCGTAGGTAGGTACTTTTGACTATGTAGGTATTCATGATTCCGTATATTATATTGATCTAGGTTTTGCCCGCGGCTCCGCCCGCGTAAATACATTGTCCCGCGGGAACACTACTTTTCAGGATAAAAAATATCCTTTGACCTTTCCCGGGACCCAAAGTATGTCTATAGCAAACTTCATAAAAATCGGTTCAGCGGTTAAAGCGAGAGGAAGAACCAGACAGACAGACAGACAGACACACTTTCGTATTTATAATATTTGTATAGAAGTATAGATATAGATTATCAATGACTATGAAATTACTATAACTAGTATGTTATTCTAATATCCTAATATTACAGTTTTAATATTAGGTACTATAAACTATAATATGATTATAAACTATAATATTACAGTTTTCTTATTACATGAAAGGACATCAATCAATCAATCAATCAATAATTTATTCACAAGATGTGGTAGTGAGGGTTGTTACAATAATTATAAAATATAGTTCTTCACATCCTACCATAACAATGGTGTGCGAATGGCAAGTATAGAATCATAATAACATTATATACCTAATCATCATAAATTCTAGTAAATTTGATAATATTTTTTTTTTTTTTTTTTTTTATGTAATGAACCAGGAAACGAGCAGACGGATCGACTGATGGTAAGCGATTACCGCCGCCCATGGACAGTCGCAGCACCAGAGGAGTTACACATGTAACTCCTCTGGTGCTGCGACTTGCGTTCCTGATCCTTAAAATCCCCAATCCCCCCCATGGGCCTCCGGTAACCTCACTCACTCGGCGAAACACAACGCAAGCGTTATTTCACGCCGGTTTTCTGTGAGGTCGTGGTATTTACCCGGTCGAGCCGGCCCATTCATACCGAAGCGTGGCTCTCCCACAGTTAATTTTAGTTAAAATTACATATAAAAAAAGTTGAAATTACATATAAAAAATAAAATATAGAACATTGTCATAAAAATTAAACCTTCATAATAATTATATCTAGTCATCATAGTAATAAATTATATAAATATAGTCAAAATGTAAATCTAAGGATCTAATGTCATATAAAATAATTTGAAAATTGGTCATAAATAACTAAATATCACATTTCCTTTTACATAACAATAATATTATAAAAAACATGTCTAAAAATTAAAATTATTTAATAATTTTACTATTAAAAAACAAGTCATTATTTATTATGTAGAATAAATTCATTTAGGTCATAAAAACAATTTTCTAGAAGCCAGGATGTCAGATGTTTTTTGAATTTATTAACTGTAGGCAGTTCTTTAAATTGCTTGGGTAGATGATTAAATATATATAGCCTGTATGTATGCGTTGTCTCTGTATATATTCAGGTTACACCAAGGGCGATAAAGTTTAAATTTATATCTATCATTCTTACGTCCCTCCTCTGAATAAAGTTTAAAAAATTCTGGATGCATTCTAACAAAGATACAGAGCTCTCTAATATACATACAGGCTAATGGTAACAGACGTAATTTCTTAAACAATGGTCTACAGCTTTCCAAATACCAGGCGCCACAAATAGCCCTCACACACTTTTTTTGGACACGAAATGCTTTCTCCACCTCCACCGAATTACCCCACAACAACAGACCGTATGAGAGGACCGATGAAACATAGCCATGGTATGCAGTTAGCGCTGCCTCAGAACCTACAGTACTCCTATAAGAGTAAGGTCTAATAGTAAACTTATAAGATTCATTGATGAAGGTAAATATTTTTATGTTATGATAAAGAAGAGTTCTATTTCTATTTCTATTTGGCACATTTAATAGTCTTTAGAAATACATAAAATTAATAAAAACTACAACACACACTACCTCAGATTATTCACACACTACGGTGCATTAGATAATATATACAATTTGTCGATATGTCGTCGTCGTCAAAGACTTAATATTATGTCACAACATTTTACTATCTAAGAGGTAAAAGAACCCTTTTAAAGTTTAAACTTAATCGGTTGTATTGAAGAGTAATAATTTGGAAACGCAGGTAGGAATCGCGCACTGCCTAAACAAAGCACGGTTATTTATACAATAGATTAAATGAAATCTATTTCCATTTAATGGTACATAATATAAACCTTATATCTATAAATATAGAGGAGAAAATAGAGCGAATTTATGTACCTAGAGGTAGCCTTTATGGTCGTCCGGGGACAGTTGTAAAACTGACCAATAAAAGTTCATTATCTTTGATTGTTCGCGCCAGCAGCGCTCCCAACTTTCATTTTATTGGTTTATTGCTCAAACCAAAATGCCGTAAAATCCGCGAATGACTTAACACCACTTTTACAACCGTTGAAACCGATGATTAATTAACTCTATATATTGGCTCTACCACAGTTAGGTACTTAATGGTTAACAGTTACTTATCAACTGCGATGACCTCTGTGGCTCAGTGATTGATGGCATTAGTGGTTGAGCATGTCAAGTCGGAGGTCTCAGGTTCGAATCTCGCGATACGAACAAAAAGTCTTCTACGTTCCTGGGTCATGAATGTGAATGAAATATGTATACAATACAATAAAAATCTTAAATAATAATATGTATTTATGTAGTATAAAATTATTAATAGTAAATATATTTCCGTTGTCTGGCACCCGTAACACAAATTCGTAGAGAACTGAGCAAGGGACCAGTAACATCCGTAGATTTTTTAGTCTATCCAATAGAAAAAATTCTTATAAGAAATAAATATGCGCTTATTTCTGTCCAATTTTACAGACAGTAGATTAAATAGATAGGCATTATTTTGCTGACCATAGGTAACAGTAGATAATCGCAATTCTGCTTTTCTTGGCCTCAAGCCAATACTTGAGAAGTTGAACTCTTGGCTAAATATTGGTTTGTAGTCTGTCGATTCTGTCTCTTGGTAGCTGGTTCAATTTATTTAATTTTTACCTCTATAATACAGTCTTATTGGATAACTTGGTCTTATTTCGACTTCGTTGTGTAGGTACTTATTGCTTAAGTATCTGTCTTGGAATTTGTGGACTTACTTGATTTTTAGGGTTCCGTACACAAAGGGTAAAAACGGGACCCTATTCCTGAGACTTCGGTGTCCGTCTGTCTGTCATCAGGCTGTATGCTGTGAACCGCTAGACAGTTGAAATTTTCTATATCCGCATAACAACAAATACTAAAAACAGAATAAAATAAATATAAAGGGCTACAACAAACGTGTTTTTTTGCCTTTTTGTAGGGAATCATTCGTGCGCGAGTCCAACTCGCACTTGACCAGTTTTTAATCTTCAAAGTAACATTATGTGAAAATTACAAACACTAAACAGACAAATACATTTTAATGTACCTATGCATGTAGGTATATATTTAGTGTGTAGGTATGTATGTATAGATTTGTCATTTCCATTTCTCGTGCTACCTTTAAGAGGTAGAAGTCACTTAAACATACCCTTCGTGATATTGCGGAGGCGTGGCCGTGGTTATGCAAAGTACATGGCCATGTTCTTTCGCAGAATGGATGGATGGAACTTTCCGATATGTGTCCGAAAGGGTAATTGCCTCAATGTGATTGACAAAAACTCGAAGGAAAAATTTCATTTATGCGATTAAAAATTATGCTCGTAAATTTTTATATTCCGTGTCGAATTTAATTATTTTAACCTTTGCAGAGCAGCTACAATGTCACAAATGAAAATAAATCGTGTACAAATTTATTTCCTTGACAGAAGACGTGAAGTGACAATTCCCATATATCTAGATTGTCTTATTTTATTTTCAAGTTTGAAAGCTCTTTCATATTAGTTTCTATTTTTCTTTCATTCATTGCATACCTTCTAAAGCATTGCTTCTTAAAGAATATCAGCTATTTAAATATATAACATAAATACATAATATAAACAAGTGAAGCCTTTCTATATACCTAAGTCATTTCATTAATAATAATTCTAATCACCAGTGAACAAAACATTAACCCTAAAACATTCTAAGTTTCCATTCCAAATCGTCTGTATCCAATCGTCCAAGTGCGGAGGTGCAAAAGTGTTTAAATTAGAAAAGCCGTAAATTGTACGAGGCGTTTTAATTGAAATCGCACTAGTTAATAAAGTGCGTAATGCGTTTGCGAGCGTTGATTAACGCATGTATGAATTTGTATGATAGTCATTGTATAAAATAATTGGTTTACGTACGTGTGTATGTGATGTATGTTTTATTTATACAATATTAAACGATTTCTTAAAAAAAATCCAGTAGTAGGTTAACTCACTTTTTCTGATAAGATTAATTCTTATTTTAAGTTCTTATTTTGTTCTTGCTGTATGTACCTTATTACTTACAAATTTGACTTGCTTTGCTTATATAATTAGTTTTCTATCAGTCAAAACTTGTTATTGGCGTTCGTTTTCGAGTAATTTAAGTTATTGTTATTATTTGCTAGCTGTAAGTTTTCCAAATAAAATAAATAAGTAAATAAGATCTTTTCACTCGACAGTACCTACGCATACCAGAAAAGCTTTAAGGTTCAACCACATAGGTCCTTAAAGCACAGACCTAGGCAGTTTTCAGAATTTCTAGAGAATAGCTTAAAGTACATACTCAATTTTTGATTGTATTATTGACCAATTAATTATAGTGGTATTACCTATACAACAGTAGAGAGAAATACATCACATTTGATATTATTAACAAAAATTATTAAATTTAAAAATTTTATAAAAATAGTGGTCCATTATTACACGACTACGGCGAAACCAAAAGGAAGGGTAATTTTTGTAGTCTATGATGTATGTATGTTTGTTCCACCGTAGAGCTTAAACTGTTGGTCTGGTTTTAATAAATGAGATGTCAATAGATTCGTAACAATAGCCCGGGTAACATAGGCTTATTTAATTTACGTAGTCGGGTTATAGTTATTAGTAGGTAAATTACTACAAAACAGAGGCGTGGGGTTCCTACTTCCTATAACTCCATTCCTATCGGCTTCACTTACCACTTACTTTTTGAAGGACCATATCCAACTCCCTACATATATCTATACATACTAGGGCTCCCTTTGAAGAAGAACCAGCCTGCCTTCTCCACTACTAGTTACTATAGACATGTAGTTTTAAAGTTTTTGGTGGTAGTAAACTATATAATAAATACGAAAGGATTAACCCTTCATTTTCTTCCCGGGCTCTTAAGGCCCCCTATGTATCTTCTGCAGAATATCTTTATCATTCTTTGTCCCCCAAAATTCTCGCAGTTATAGGTATTGTAAGTAGTAAGAGACAAGAGTGAGCCTGTTTGATGGTATCTAACAAATTGAAGTATTTCAAGAAAAAACGTCCATTAAGGAGATTATGTAGATAGATTATCATTGTTTATTGTATTGTATTATTGTATTATTATTCTATTAAAGGTACCTAATTTTTAATTGGTAAGTATGTCTAACAAAGTAATAAGCATTATCGATAGATATAGCGAAAGTAAAGTTAATATAAATACCAACTGTGAACACTTCTTTATTAACTTCCTTCCAAAGTCGGAACAAAAAGTATACAGCAACCTTTTTTATTCAATTAAAACAAACTACAGGATTATTGCCTATACCCTTTTAGCTAGATAAGACAATTATTATGCTCAGGACAATTATAAGTTCCCTACTATTATTTTAAAATAATAATATATTATAAATTATAATATATTATTTCGTTACTTCATATTACTTTGTAAACAATTATAATTTATAATTGTTTACGAAGTCCATCACGGTAAACTATAATGGTCACCTTCGTAATTCGTTCCCTTGCCCTTTTAATAATTTTGTTAATTACGAGTGCTCCCTTTGTATCGTATATAATTATATAGCTATTATATGTCTAGTTGGTACATTTGGTTGGTATTTTGTTGGCATTTTCTTTATAAAAGAAAAAAAAACCGGCCAAGTGCGAGTCGGACTCGCGCACCGAGGGTTCCGTACAAACCTGTAGTAATTTTGTTACAGCTTAAAGGTATTATAGACCTGAGCATTTGATATGGATTTAAATTTAATACCTCTACGCGTTCATGAGGAAAGGGGTACTCAGTTTAAAATTATTTAAAAATATTTTTACTATATGATCTAACAAAAAAAATTCATAATTTTTCCTTTATTTATTCTGTGCTATAAATACTTCGTGCCAAATTTCAAGATTCCGGGTTCACGGGAAGGACCCTGTAGATTTTGAATTTGCGAGTGTCGAAAATTTGCGGCATTAACGGCTGTATCTTTTGATTGCGTTGGCTTAGAAGTTTGATTTTTTCACAACTCCAAGGGGCCGTAAACCTTAATATTTGATATAAATTCCAGCTTGATACCTCCACGCGTTCTTGAGAAAAAGGGTATTGGCAGACATTCGGACGGACAACATAGTGATCCTATAAGGGTTTCGTTTTTTCCTTTCGTGGGACGGAACCCTAAAAAAAGACAATAAATTCAATGCATAAACATTAAACAAAAAACCTCCAGTGTGGCTCCCGCGCGCAGGGAACTTACAAAAATCCCCTTTCTTATTCTAATTAGAAGAACATATTTATGAAGACTTCGGAAGTAAAGTAGTCAACCGAATAATTGTTATTCTATTCACACTGTAAATTTATCCCCCGAATAACTTCCTTGTTGTTTTATTAGGGGATTTGTCACTCCCCTTTTATAATTACCCCAGATATCGGGTAACTTTTTAGATTGGATTTATGTAAAAGGTACGGTTCAGGATTAGGTTGGACCGTATAATTAGCCGGATTTTGCGGGATAAGCGATATCCTGATTCCTGAATAAAGTTAGATAGCTGTTTCTTAAATAATGAGATTTTGTGGCGTGAGATTGTGAATTATAGGCGATTTAGACTTAGGGATTTTCATCTCTTGATTCCACATTGTTTGTATGATTCGTTTTAACTACCCGTATTATACACTTACATTCCCGAATGTCCTTACCTAACATGGTGAAAAATATAAATCGCAGATGAATATTTCCTGAAAATAATTTATACGGGTACTAAGTAGGTACATGTTACCCTAAAAGTTGCTAATATTATTAAAAATCCTTTAAAAAGTTCACCTTTTCACGCGTCTTGTAAGTATACATAAAACATTTACGTAAAAGATATTTATTGCTTTTACTCATAAATTACTGACAACTAGCGCCATCTATTAGCTAAAAATTATAAAGTAACATTGTAGCTATATCACATATTTTATTATTATAAACTTTAAAATAATTTACAATATTAATAATATATTGTAATGCGGTGTTGTAGCTGAGTTCATAATAAATTACATTATAATAATATTATATGACGTGAGCTGAATCTTATTATAATATGTCAAGCATTCGCGTTAGTAAATAATTACCTACCAAGTTACTATTTTGTGGGTTTTCATCTCGTCTAGAAGGTATTCCACACGGACTGAATATAGATATAATTATTGTTTTTATGTAGGTACATACATATTATAAAAATATAACCAAACCAAAAATATTGTTACACGAACTTACAAACTCTATTATTATTGTACATGCGTTGTTCATTTAAAACCTTTAGTTTAGTCATGTCCATACAAGTTCGCCAACATATCAATAGATGTCGCTTTTATGACTCACAATAGCCGCAATCAATCTGCAGTGTGACAATATTTTACTTATAATATTATAATATAATTAAACGACATAAGATAAGTTTGTCTTATTAAACTGGAAATTCATAAATGAGAAAGTCAAATCCACTCAAACATGAATAATTGTATTTCAATATTAATTAAAATTACGTATTTTAATTATTATAATGAGTAATATCATGTAGGTATAATATGTATTTACATTGCTTAATACATTAGGTTATTATATTATTGTGTAAAATAATTTCATTGCACTGTGTATTTAATTATAATATATGTATTTAGACAAATTATTACATATTCTAAAGCTTACGATTAAAATAAATTCTGTATCACTAGCGTCATCGCTCGGCCCATAAAGCATTCACTTTACGATGTGTCGACCATCCATGCCTCATAAAAAGCTTCACTGATTCACTCACAGATGGCGCTTAACCGAACTGCCTACTGGCGCCGTTAGTGCCCTCTGTTATCAGTAATCACTCAATACAACTCTCGTCTGAGTCGGTTATGGTTTTATTGGGGCACTAAATAAAAAAGTTACGAGCCGAACGCTCCGTAGCTCGAATAATATGGAGATATTGGAGGGTGAATGGGCGTAAAAGACAGGACCGACTTTTATTGTTTGTAAATTGGTTGTAAAATTATGAGAACGCTCGTATTGTGTGTAATCACGACGATCAGCTGTTATTTTATGGGATAAATCACTTTATTACCACAAGCGATGTTTTATGACGCTATAAAGCTTCATTCAAATACTTGTTAACTGTTCAGTGGCCACTTGACTCGAGACTAGCTACTATCGTTATATAATTGATTACCGCCTTCAGCTTGTCTTTTTTGCCTTTTAAGTGTTTTAAAATGGTTATTAATAAAAGAAACTTAGACTTAAGAACGGATAGACACCTTACTTGCGTCATACAAAATATGAAGTAGCTAGGTATCAAATGAACATTTTATGACTGGTTTTCTAGTTCTCATTATTAAAACTATTATTGTCTTATTTATTTTCTGTCTGACTTATTTTTATTGAATTCAAAGACTACTCAATACAAATACCTACCTATTTATATCAATTAATAATCTTTGAATTTTAAAAATATTTAACTTCGACTTGCAATCATATCAACACAAAAACAATTTGGAGTATCGGGTATTCTGATGTAATTTTACTACTCCACGACAGATGGCGTAGTTTGGCTTATGCCTGGCAATTTTACTGTAACTAACGTAATAATATCTAATTTACGGACTCTTTTATTTAAATTAATCTCATATAGCTCTTTCAATACTAAGCGCGTTAAAGATCTGTTATATTAATTAAATAATGAAAAATATTTTTTTAAGCATTAGGTATATAGACGATTTAAAGAAAGTAGCACATAGATGATTTACCATGAATTAATTTGTCACAAGCTTGCCAGTTGAAACTGGACTTGTGTTTATTGCGTTCTTATCGCGATCTGTTTAATGTCCTTATATCATCCGGAGCACAGATGCCCGGCTTCACCGCGTTTGTTTTACGAGACAGTTTACGATTACGATGATCGTTAAGCTGACGTTAACTGTCGTTTAACACCTCGTATAGTAATTGTTTAACACTTTTAGCGGGCGTTTTAATGTTTCACATTGTAGTCGGTAAACAGATAAAACGTCATGGTGTAGGTAAATATTTTGACATATGATTATTACTATGTTCTACTACGTGTAGATATTATAATAGGTATACATAAGTAACTACAATTTTTTCCTTAAGATTATAAGTACAAAAGGGTGTATCATGTTCCTGATACACCCTTTTATACTTTTAATCTTTGTTTCCTACAGAGGAATTAAAATCCCGATCAATGTAAGATTGAATAATACTTTACTAAGTTTTTGTTGGTTTGTCTCCCAATGAAAGATACAAATTTAGAAAATATTATGAATATTATTATAGCCAATATTATAGATACATAAGTAATTCTGTATCCATAATATTGGCTGTTCAAAAGCTGTATTATCTGTAAAGCTATTATTACAGCCTTTGAAAGGAATAATATCCAACAAAGCACTGTAAGAACAATAAGAGATTATACAATGCACTTGTAATGAAGTAAGGAAATTTATATTTTTATTAAAGTTGATAGTAGTAGGTCCCAGTGGATTGACCCTGAGTTAATAAAGTGTTGGAACAAGACAAACGATCCAAAGAAAGGGAAAGATATAATGAAGGAGAGACTTTATTTATGGGATGCACATTTGGTATGAACGGTGTTAAATAAAAAGTTATTTCCGTGTATGGTTAGAAAAGAAATATTGGGGCTTTTAATCCAGATTCTTTGGGAATGTATCAGTCATCGTAAGGACGATAAATCTTAGCGTGTTCCATAAATATAGGATTTTTTGAAGAATAAAAGAGTGATTTATTTTTATTGACAAAATCACAATATTTATTAGCCTGTAACTTCATGCCAAAAGTTTTAAGCTTATTCTTAGACAAATTTTGAGTTGGCACTACTCTTACACATGTAAAAGTAATCTCTCTCTAATAAAATTATTTCCTATTTGAATTAGGTAGGTTAATAATTTTCATACTAAACCTATCTACACAATACCCACCTATATAAATACAATAATTATAATAAAACAATTACAAGTGTTGAATTAGGATAACCACAATCTTAACTTATTTCGCCATAAAATAGGAGCTTAAAATAAAAATATAATGTTATTCGCGACAGTACCGCCTATCGCTATGAGTAAGTTATGGCCGCCGTAGGGTGAGTTACACCCTGTTTAGGTCACGTGGCCCGAGAGTGATGGTGTTATGTGACAGTCTCAAAGTGCGAGAGGGATGGAAGAAGCTGGGGCGGCAAGTTATCTTCGTTTCATTCAACTCACACTCGCGCCGCCCGAACGTCCGTATAGATCAATAAAACTACTTTATCTCTTTTTGGCACATCCCCATCCCGTCGGCGACTTCCTAGAACGATACTTTAACTGCTTTCCCCTTAAAAACAAAATTTCTAAAAGAAATTCCAAAGACGTTTTCAAAAAATTAACAATAAACTAGTTTAAAGAAATCAATTGTTTGTCTTTTAAAACGTTGCAGTCGCTGCAATTGTTGTTTTTTTAAACGTTTTAGCCGTTTGCGTTGGTAATGGCCATAAAATATTATTACCGGGCTATTAAGGCAAGCCACAGGTATTCCGGGGTCGGGTCGCTAGTACTGAGCTAGTTCAAGTAATTGGCGTTGTCGCTTTTCTACTTTTGTGCAAGATTGTGTTCACTAAAGTTGTGTTTAAAAATATATTGGGTCCTTGTGTAAAATGTTTTATTCGGAGAATTACATTTATTTCAATTTCATCAGGTAGGTTTATAATTTCTTCTTTTAAAAGTTTTAAGATACATTTTCTTATTTAACTCCATCTTTTAAGGTTACTTTATTTTCTTAATTTGCAAAATCTTCCTCTGGGTAAAGTCTCAATAGATTTTCCCTTTAACGGTGCCCGCAGCTGTCTTTGTTGATTTAAGAACCTGCAAGTAAAAAAGCAGTTTTAATGAAATAGAGTTTAAACATCGCACGCACGTCAAATTATGACCCTTAAAACTATTATTAAAAACACTTTATAAAACTTTTGTAGATATTATGATCCTTAATCATCATAATATTATATTAATCATTATTGTGGTAACGGAAGTGTATGAAATTTGGCACAGTTAATGTTTATGTGTAGTAAGGTGTGGAGAAAGACAACTTTTAAATATTTATTGCATTAGTAAGAGACAAAAGAACCCTGAAAAGTTGAAACATTGAAATATGAGAATACTTAGTTGAATTTCGACTACTAGCCGACCTCTAGTAAGTTTAAAACTGGTTAAAAACTAATAAGTTTTAATAGTTAACATTATTTACTTTATTAAATAATTACATTATTAAGTTACGATCATTAGGGTCTAAGTGGGTATGGGCGTCTTTCATTGTGTTACTCCGCCTCTACAAGTGATTCAGACTGTAATTACTGTTGTAACACCGGCCCGTAATGCGATATCTGATTTTGCAATTTATTCTACTGGATGAACTGGATGTAAATCTATCCGGTTGTAAATATATCCGGATGTTTTGTAAATTGATTCGGATGTACATAGTTTGAGGATTGTGTATATCTTTTTTTTTAATTAGGAAAGTTTTTACTGCGCCTTGTATATGTAGTTTAACCCCCTACTAATAAATTATTTAAGCACACAACTGATTAGCTTTTCAATGTTTATGTCTTTGTCTATTGTGACTCTTTCAACGTATTAAACAAATACGTATAATAATATTTTTATTAGTAGGTAAGAGTGTAACGTCAAAATGCGAATACAGAAACATAACTTGAATATAATTGACGGCTTTTGAAATTTTAGTAGCTCATAAACAATAAATGTGATATTGTGTTTAGGGGCTACTTAATTATATGAGCCGTCGTTAAAATTTGAGTATCATTTCAGTAATAATCAGCCGTGAGCATATAGACTCCTTTTTTTCTAATTTTAAATAAGGTATAAATATCTATTAGGTAAGCTTTATCATTATGTCACTTTAAAGTTCTCAATGTTTATTACATAAAATAATACATAGTTATCAATTAATTACTATTAAGGGCTGTCGGAAACATGTTTTATTGAAAAAATAACGAAGGACCACCGTGATGGCGCCCTATATAATTCACATGATTATATCTACAGATAATAATATGCTAGTAATATTATCAATTAGAGATGCTTCGTTTAATCCACATAATAAAGCAAGTGGGGGTGTGAGAGATAGGTATATATTTTTTTTTCTTTATGGGTCTAGAAAAACTTTTTCGTGACAATAGCCATTTTTACCCATAATACCTCATTCGATAATATTTAAAATTAAACTATTAATTACCCAAGAAGATATACGTTTCATTATAAGAGTGCGAATGTTGCACCGCGCATGTGCAGTGTGACTGAACCGGGTATCTTATGTGTAGTGAATAAAGTTCAATTTTGAATGGCTATCTCAAAAGTGATGTGCCGTGTATCATCGCGTACCGTCGCGGTGTAAGCTGACCCAAAAAGTAAGTACCTAATTAGTAGACAGTATTTTAAGTAAATTTTGGGCTTTGAGGATAACTGATAGTATAAAAACATTTTTTCCTTATTTTCTTTTTAGCAAATAGGTTGACAAAATCATGATTCGTATTTGTGTATGTTTTCGGCAGTTTTATCGACTCCAATCATCAAATCTCGATAAAATTATTCTGGAACCACCCTCGTGCTACCGAACGCAATGCGAATCAAAATGGCTGAAAATATAAGGATCATTAGGCCCAAAGTAAAGAAAAATATACAAGCGAACTGAGAAATTCTTTCAATCCTACCAAAAGAAGGATACAAATTTGTTCAGATATTTAATTATACCTACATATTTTAACTGATTACTCGAAGAAGCAGGCGTACTTAGTTACTTTAGAAAGTATTACTTACTTATAGATTTTTCGATGACAATAGTAGTGTTTGAAATAATTACAACAAATATCTATTTATAGAAAAAGTTATGACTTTCGTCTGAATTAAAGAAAAATACTTTACTACTTATTATTTCTTACTAATCACTTTGGCATACGCAACAACTATTTTCCTTCGAATTATAATTATTCTAGCTGTTTCTTATTCCATGACAGAATTAGGCCGTAAACACCATTATCTCGCTATCTCACTACAATCACATGTTCGGCAAAGTTAATTTCTCTATCTGTTTCTTTGTTCCCCTTATCGGAGCATTGAATTTCGTGACTGAACTGGTAACGTCTTACACGTGCTTGAAAAATCTTTGTTCGGGCTTTTTGTTTTAAGCTTCTTTATTAAAAAGCCCAATATTTTGCTTCAAAAAGAGCTTGACATCTGTTTACGCTACTGTTTTCTTTGTTACTTTGTGTCTTTGTTTTCTACAAAAACATTTATAAATACGTTTTTTAAGTGACAACGTAATTTTTTAAGGCTTTTATTTTAAAAGGTATTGTCTAATGACGCAAGTACGGACTACGGACTAGCTCACAAACATGTATGTAATTTTACTAGTTTTGCCCGTTGGCGCACTCGTTCGGGTAAATACAGTAATCCCAAGGGATCACTGTACTTTTTCGGGATAAAATGTTGGCCATGTTTTAATCCAGAGCCTATAAACTACTAACCATACCAAATTTCATCAAAATCCGTTTAGTTGTTTTTGTGTGAAAGAGTCACAATGATCCATTTATTCATCGGATCCAGGGTTTCTTAAAGTGGGGTCCACGGACCACCAAGGGGTCCGTAATATGTGTGCCAGGGGTCCGCAGCGTTCTGAAGATTAATGAAAAAAATTTGCAGTAAACTAACACAATTGATTAAAGATGACTTAATTGACACATGAGATGAAAAAAGTGTTGAGAGCTGAATTTCATGCAAAAGGTCTCAAGGTGAATTTTGGTGTTCTTTGAGTCAAGCTTACTCTCTTCTGGTCAGACGAGCTATGTCCGTTCTGATACCTTTTGCTATTACGTATTTTTGTGAGGCAGGGTTTTCGGCTCTAGTGTCGATAAAAACAAAAAATCGCAATCGATTGAATGTCACAGATGACATGCGCCTTACCTTATCGAAGGCAATCCCACAATTTAAAGTGCTTATTGAGGCCAAACAACAGCATCCATCTCATTAGCAATTTCTATTTAACAATTAAATTTAATTAAGTTGCGCATTAGTAAGTGTGAGTAAATTACCAATCCCCCCCCCCTCCCGCCTAGGGTGGGGTACGTGGCATTTCAGAAATTCTGAAAGTGGTCCGTGACTGCACATAGTTTAAGAACCACTGTTCTATCCTATATAATACCTACATAGTAGAATTTGTAGATACTAGAATATGTCTGAAGCGACCAAATAATTTTCATACTTGCAAATGCATCCTTGTTTTAAATCTTATCATTTCGTATAAAGTGCAGTGGATATTGCGTTATTCACACAGCCAGTATCAAACAAAAGTTTGGTTACGCTTAATGCCTTTACGAGTGCCGGGGGTGACATAAAGAAAATGAAAAACATTTTGTATTATTCTTGTTGCGCTCTTGTCCGCCTAACTTCAACGACCCTCTTAGGCTGTCTGCAGACGGATGACACCGACACGTTTAATTCGCGTATAACGAAGTTGTAATAATTAATCTTTCCAACACCGCTTTACGTCTGTATCAAAAGGTTTCTAATACCATCACAATAAACAGTTCAAATTGCAGTGTTGTAGATTTATTTTTATTAAAATAATATAATAAAAGAGTATCTAAGCCATAGGTTTACTATACATCCAAATATACTAAACTTACATTTTTATCCCCTTTAAGTCTCTATACTTGGTCGTTTGTGTGTAATGTACCTAATTTTTTCCTCCCACTCCCAGTAGTTCTGCTTAGACAAATATCTAGTGAAACTAGTTACGTGTTCCGACTCTAATGTGTGCTTTTAATATTTATTTCGCGACATATCTCACGGAAAATGTATGGCGTCTAGAAATTGCTGTATTTCATGTAATCCGTATTATTGTATTAAGTTTTATTGTTACTAAAATATCAAAAAGTACTGCGATAAGAAGTCATTCTGGATTACCTAATACCTGAAATTAATATTAATTAACATTGACCCGATTTAAACTATCTAAGCTCATATTATCGTCGAAAATTCCATTTTCGGAATAAAATTGAATAACCTATCCAAAGATTCTAACTACTATAACAGATACCCAATAACAATCGATCTTGGATTGAAACCTTTTGAATTTTGATTGAAGAGATTGAAGGAAATTGAAAAATTATATTTTTATGGTATTCAATACTAAATAATTATTAATTATTAGAGGTGTATTAAGTACTGTCAAGTGTAACAATTTCAGCGCTGAAATAACATTTTATTCCCGAATAACTTCGGCCGGAATGCCGCAAGATGGCGCCTCACCGAGACGCGATTTGTCAAAAGGGAAACAAACATTCCGAAATAGTTTCAGCTGACAAGTTTATAGTGTGTCTCACCCGACCGTGCTCTTATAACTTTATATATGGAGGATTTATGTATTTATAAATGTATGGTTTTCGTTCATGTTCTCTTATACAAACAATATTATGTTAACTAGTGTGGAAGGTATAAGGAGGTACCGGATAAAGCTTTTCATAACTTGGAGCTCATACTGAACTTTTCAATTTTACAAAGTTATGAGTACTTGGTACTAGTGTCTATATTATTATTAATTCATACATATACATAGGTACCTATAATGAAATGCGAGATAATTATTATTAGTCGTAATAAAATCTACATTAATTGAATAAAATTAAATATTTTTAAAAACAAAAAGAATCCAAATCACTGTATGGATGATTTTTAAAAATCCGTTTTGGATACGAAACAATTATTTTAAAACTTAAAAATAACACGAAAACGAAACAAACTTTACATAAAACGGCCATAAATTTTCGCGTCTTAATTAACTTCAAAATAAATTATAATGAATGATATCAAAATAAATAATTTACAATACAAACAGAATAAAATTACACTAAATAATATTTATTTAGAGATAGTTTAGGAAAAAAAGAAATAATTACATGTTTAACTTTATAAATTATGTCAATATTTGTCCGTCCGGAAGTTTATTTGAATAATTATTCAGCTGTGCTTTGCTCTACCTACTAGGTACCTAATTTCTAGTAAAAGAACTATACATTTTCTATAAGATAATAATATTTTTAAATATATCAAGGGCACGTAACCCCCGCGGCCTGGGTTCGCTATAATTCGTCGTGTGTGGCTCGCGACTAATATATCACCTTTCTTATAATTTCGCTAGAGAATCTAAATTGTGCTATAACGTTTTGCACTTTTCCACCCTACAATACAGTTTAATTTCTATTGTAGATAACTGAACTTACATCCTTTATTCTGACATGAAACTAAAGCCTTAGATAAATGTGATCTATGATAAACGTGATTTTGGTAACGAGGTAGTGACGTAGACGCATGGCCGCTGTTGTTCTCGGGAGAAAAAAATTAAAAGTGTGAGGCTGAGGAGTAAATAACGAGGATGAGGAAGAGCATTGTGAGATCACGTGATTCGGGGCAATAAAGATCAGATCCCTCGAGTAATCTTCTCTGAGAAATTGTTATTTTTTCCCTTGTTCGTATAAAAATGAAAAACTGTAACGCTAACAATATACTGCTGTAGAAATTGTCCGGCGACAATTGCTACAGCCTAAGTAGTTTTTAGATTTATTTGCTATACTTATTTGATTATTATTATAAAGTACGGATTTGGCTATTATACTACCAAAAAATAATAAAGCTAGATTTCTTGTATCTATAAATAAATCCAGAAGTTTGCAGATAATGAATTTTATTTATTTATTGTTCATACGTAGAACATAAAGGTAACAATTAATAGCAACAATTAGAATAATCGCATACCTGATACTATATTTTTAATTAAAGTAATTACATTAATAACTTCTGTTTCCTAGTCAATTACCAGGAATTAATTACTGAGCTATTATAATTCTATCGTAAAGTGATAATTACTATAATTTTCATAATTTCAAATAACACAAACTTCATCTATTATTGCTATTTTACCTCGAATTACTTCAATACAGTTAATTAAGTATAATAAGTAGGAGAGACAGTAACTTTTAAACACACAAATCTGATAAATTGCGTTCCCATCACTAGACCATAGACAAATTGGAGTTAATTTTGTCCTAGAAGATCAGATTAGATTAGTTTAATTTTTTTCTTATGCTGGACTAGCTTTTTCCCGCGACTTCATCCGCGTGGAGTTCGGTTTCCATACAAAATGTTAACCCCTTTTCACCCCTTTGGGGGGCGAATTTTATAAAATACTTTCTTAGCGGATGTCTACGTCATTACAACTATCTGTATAGCAAAGTTCAGCGAAATCCGTTCAGTAGTTGATAGATGAGTAAGTCAGGTTTGCGTTTTATATATTTATAGATTAGTAGGCACTGTAGGTAGTTAGACTTTGTCATTAGTCAGAATATTTTTAAAAAATCAAGTGAAATGTGCTTTGTAATTTAAATGTACCTAAACAAAGTGAGAATTTACAACGTTGCGCTTGGATTATGCCTAATGAATTGCACTTGCACCTAACGTAATACAGGGTGCGCTATGACGGATTACGCCGAGCCGACGTATTGCAGTGCTGCCAACAATACCATCTTATATCCTTGGCATCGAGACTACCCGCTGATTTATAGTGTAGTACCAACCTACAAAACTTTTTGGATTAAATAGTTTTTCTCGTTTCAATATTTGGCAACGGTATCATTTTTTCGTCTATGTTGTTTAAATTAAGCCGTGATATATATGCGTTACGTAATAAATGTGTGTAAGTATTAAATTTTGAAATAGTCTAAGAGTTCGTCAGCAATTTGTTAGGATAATATTTCAGTCTGAAATAGTTGAGCGTCTCCAGCCCTCGCATAGTCGGCCTAATGGTGACACATTACAAAGTGTTACGGAAATAAAGAGAAATGAAAAAGAAGGATTAGTCGAGGAGCGACAGTCGCATTAGCCGGCCAAAAATAAAACGTAAGTAATATACGCTCCAAGTTAAAGTTCATTGAGACGACAAATGTAGCGTTATTGACACCCTGCGAAGCGACCTCGACTCTTATACTACAATTACTCATGTTCGATTTGCAGAAAAATTAAAACCTTTTTTTACTTTAAATTACTCATGAAAACATCGGTTTTATACATAGTACTAAGTGTGCCTGAAACTTAGCACCATTTAGCATATTTATCTTAAAAGTCATCATTCGGACATACCTAAATCAAAATAACTTTGACTATTTTAATAATTATAATTATTAGATACCTAAACTGTTTTACAACTCTTCACTTTAGTTCATTTTTTTCCTAATTTGAATAAGTGCTGGCAACGCAAGCGAAGGGAAGTGACTTTGTGGTGTTTTTTCCAACATGTCATGTTTTACGAAATTTACGCCGAGCTTAGAGCGTTCAAAATTTTAGGCTCGCCCGTCCAAAATCCTGATAAATGGCTGGGGACGCATTCAAATACAATGGTAAAAAATAAAAAATATTTTTTGTAATATGTCACCAGCAATCATAAACTTGAGGTGACCAAAATATTTTTCTGTTAAATTAAGCAACTCGTTATTATATAAACATAAAAACGTACTATATACTTTTAAGTTTTTGTGTATTGATTTTTTGTCACAAGAAGATGTAGGTATAAGCTTGGTGTATGATAACTAACTAATGTTTTTTTTTAGTTTTGTTAGTAGGTATTTTAACAATAGCGCTTTTCATTGGATGATGTAAACGCGTTAAACCAATCAAAAGTGCTATTGAAAAAACTACCGACAAATAACCTCAAAAACCTGGCATAAAACCATCTAGGCATTTATAAGATTAGATAACACTATACATTTTTTAGTCCGTAATGAATAATCTTTTTGATTTATATGCTGGGATATCATATAATGTGTATCTGAAACGGAATAGAAACTTGATAACAGCAATCGAACCATATGGTGGTATGGAGCGCGTTATAAATAAAAATAAAATATTTTAAGAGCTATGGGAGTGGAGATTTTTTATCTTTCTTTTTGAGGAAGGGAATTGTGATGACAGTTTTAAAATTCAAGCATGCATTTGAATTTAGCTTCAGTATATTATATTAGTTGTTTTTATTGAATATGTAATAAAAAATTAAGATTCATAAAAATTGCAAACTTTAGGATGGATGAATCTTAATTTTGATAACAGTCGTTTAAATAATAATAATTTCTACCAGAAATTAACAAAAACGGAAATACTTGATATTTTGTGACCTTCGTGGATTATTATTAAAAATTTAATTGATTATAATATCATTACTTTGAAATCTTTCGATCGAGATAAGTTCAAAAAGATTTTTTTTCGAAACACTTCGTATATTCTACAAATTCCTATAAAAATTAATAAACACTCGCATATTGGCTGGGAAACAAGTATGGCGCACATACGTCACGGGTGGGGATGAATTGATGGCAGATAGGGGCGGCCGACTCGGCTTTTTCAAAATGGATCCCTTTTATTCGAAAAATTCTATTAAACTCGCTTACAATTGTGAATCTAAAAGATTTCAAGAATTAGATATATTTTGTAATTGTCTTGATACAAATAATTCGGACATTATAAGTAACTATTAGTCTCGAACTTAGAAGAAGAGATAAATTTATTTCATACAAATGGATGAACCAATCTAAAATTGCGTTGTAATTTTGCTAAAAGTAAACACTTTTCGATGATATCGTTTTTGAGTTTGCTCTAAACCGTTTACCTTCTAGAAATAATAGAAAGTAGAATCGGTTTTTGTTTTAAACTCTCGACGCAAAACGAGGGGTGTTATAAGTTTGATGTGTCTGTCTGTGTGTCGGTCCGTGGTATCGTAGCTGATAAACGAAAGATCCAATTTAGACGCAGATTTTTTTGTTTGAAATCGTGATCGAGAGTGTAGATCACATAGCCTATATTATATAATTCATCATCATCAGCTCGCTCACTGCTAGACAATTCGAGAGGTTACTTAAATTTTTAAATATTGCTTATCCATTTTAATATTATTTTTCGTGATTTATATTTTTCGTGATTTATATTTTGGTTAGCACTCACCACAAAACATTGTTCCCCAGCAATTTGCATACTAATTCCTAGTGTTTACGCATTAATCTAATATGCGTTAACGAATGTAATAAAATCCCTCCGTAGGGAGTGAATTTGAGAAATTTGTTCTCGCCCCTCCCTAAGCCCACCTATGTATCTTTCTTATTGTCGGCTAAGTCTCGAATAGAAGATTAATCCCAAAAGAAAGGGTGCCCAACCCTTCTAGTTCAATCGAAATAAAAGTGAACGCAGATGCGGTAAAAGAATTTAAATCAACGGAGAGTCAACTCTTGCAAGTTTTATTAATTTACAGCTGAATTGGGCAAAGTTTTGAAGAAATAAAAAAAAAAACTCTAAAAAGCCTTTCAGTACCTAGTATATATCTAAGAGGGTACTAGTTAGTGGTGTTTTAGGGTTAAGCAGGTACCTAAATGGTAAAAACAGTATCGTATTACTGAGACTTCGCTGTCTGTTCGTCTGTCAGTCACCAGGCTGTATCTCCTTAACCGTAGATAGCTAGAGAGCAGAAATTTTCACAGATTTTTTACAGAAACAAAAGTGTATTTCAGTTTCCGCTATAACAACAAGTAGTTACTAAAAACCGAATAAAATAAATATCCAAGCGTGGCTTTCATACAACAAACGCGATTTTTTTACCGTTTTGTACGGAATGCTTAGTGCGCGAGTCAGACTCGCACTTGGCCGGTTTTTTTTTTCTTTTAACAAATTTTCCTCTCTGAAATGTATACCCATTGTCTTTTATTATTTAAATAGAAACCCTCTGAATTATAGTCATTGAGAGTAGGTAACTAAAGATAATTTTTTATTGACATTTGCCGATTTCCAGAAAGCATTTCCTCCACACTTAAGATTGCGATTATATTCATATTTCATACACCTATGATTTATTTCATATATAAAATATCGCTGATGATCATGGATGTAAGATAAACTATTGATTGAATTCACACAACAGTATTGATATGCATCCCAAGCAGGCTACGGGCGATCGTCTCTGATATGATTAAGTGATTGTAATGCGATTTAAAAGTTCATACTGTTCTATCTATGCTCGATCGGAATATGAATGATGTTTGGTGTGAACGTTCCTACATCCTGGTTGTAAAAATCTTAAATAAACGAAGAATTTTGCAGAAAAAAGTGGATTAACTTTGAAGCTTCTAAGGGTCACACCGAAACGAAATCCTAATATCCTACTAATATAAATGTGAAAGTTTGTGAGGATGTATGGATGTATGGATGGATGTTCGTTACTCTTTCATGCAAAAACTACTGAACGGATTTTGATGAAATTTGGTATCTTAGTAGTTTAGGCTCTAGATTAAAACATAGGCTACTTTTTATCCCGAAAAAGTACAGTGTTCCCGAGGGATACTGTATTTACGCGGGCGGAGCCGCGGGCAACAGCTAGTGATATATAAGGACGCGGCGCTCCATTTTTAAGATAGCTATTCAAAATTGAACTTTATTCGTTACACAAGAAGATACACGTTTCGTTGTAGAGTTCGCATGTCTATGTATCTTTTTAAGTAGTAAATAAAGTACAATTTTAAAAAGGTATAATAAAAATGCAGCGCCGCGTTGCGTCACGTGTCGTCGCAGTGTGACCTGACCCTAAAAATCAATCTCTCATAATATTGCTGACCTACGGCCCGTTTCAATAACCTATCTATCTATAACTATTTGTTAAAAACGTCGTCATTCAATCATTTGCCGGTTTTTCGCGATCGCGATACAAATTTGACGTTTCTAACTAATAGTTATAGATAGATAGGTTATTTAAACGGGCCTCTAGACGTTGAATATTAATTCCAAAGTAGATTTGTTACAGGATTCGTATCCATAGTAAAATAATCAACCGCTTATTCACAAACTAGCTTTTTCCTGCAGCTCTACCCGCGTAAATACCACGGGAACATTGTATTTTTTAGGGATGCCAAAATACTGCAATACCAAATTTCATCCAAATCCGTTCAGCAGTTTTTGCGTGAAAGAGTAACAAACATCCATTCATCCTCACAAACTTTCACATTTATAATAGTAAAGTTGGATGTAGACCGATTCTAACAATAATTGCAAGACAAATTATAAATTTAACAATCGCTCAGTAGACCTCTCAGGCTAATGTAGCGGTCGATATCAACCCTTATCAAGGGAAGACGCCCGTTTTTTCTCGGTTTTCCCAAATAATTTATTTAGCGGGCCTCCAATTTATCTCCGGGAGCTAATTCTCGTCGGCCGGCGGCTGGACGTAACTCAACAAATTGCGCGTCTCCCACGATTTATGGGCCCTCGTCTTTGACGAAGCTCCTTGGTCTTCCATTGTTGGACTGTGCTGAAAATAAATTCAGGATGTCTTGTTTCAGGTCGTTAGCTCGGATACAATGTTAATACGTTAATTGCATTGTACTTTTTCTAGTATTATTAAGCCCGCTACACACCTAACGTTTTATCGTCTCGATTTAAGGGTGTAAGTGGAACTGTGCTGTTTTATCGTATGGAGTGTGATGGGTAACGATAAAAGCGAGGTGTGTAGCATTAGTAGCGCTTTTCCATTAATATAATCGATATCTTGATTGGGATCGATTGTATTCTCAGCGAGATAAGAATTGAGGCGTATAAAACTTAGAGCAATGTGACTTTAGTTTAATATGGAAAATTGTCCTCGTAGTAGTAGAGTAAGACATTTTTCAACTGTCCACGATCTTAAAAATATTCAACAGTTTTTTCACAGCGATCTGAAACAAAAGCAAAGATAAAGTTAGTAAAAAAAAATATATTATGGTTTTACGTACTAGCGCCCTTATTATTATTAACATTCAATATTGTCCCAGTGGAGTGAACCTGACGGTCAGCTCATATGAATCACTGTATTAAAATTCAGCGCAACGTCTCGTATCGGTATAAACTGACCCTAACACCCATATCATTAGTTGTTACCTCGAGATTTCCTCCACTCGACTCAACCTCAATCCACGAAAGTTGTATCATTAGTTAAACAAAATTCCCTCGACTTGAGGAATTTCCTTACGCGAGTCGAGGAATCAACTGTCAAGCTTAAGGTACCTCAGGACGTACCTTGAGCACGAACGCTCCCTCGAGCGTCTATTTCTGACATTTATATCAATTATTTTTACAAACAGAGTGGAATTATTTGAAGCCATTACGCGATTATAGAGGAATACTTATTTAAAGATAAGCATGGTGGATTTTTTGGATGACCTTTACTTTACGAAAATCTGTATAATTTATACAGCGCATACATATTCATCATTCTGTAAAATTTAGATCGAGTTTTAATGGTTACTATTGGTGTTAACATAAAAAATATATTTTTCCATGATTATTTATGATGTCATACCCTCACTCAACCTTACTGGAGGAGCAAACAGCTGAGGTAGAAATTATGTTTAAGAATACCAAACTCGAGGAACTTCTCAAGGATACCTCAGATGAGGTTGAGTCGAGGCGGATCTGAGGAAACAACTAATGATACGGGTGTAAGACGACTGTGTCAGTCATGTTCTTACTAATCCCTGGGTTGACGTCCCTTGACGACCTCTGTGGCTCAGTGGTTCAGCACTTTGGTGCTCAAGCCGGAGGTCGCAGGTTCGAATCCTGCCGACGGAACAAAAAGTTTTTCTGTGTTCCTGGGTCATGGATGTGTATTAAATATGTGTATAATATAATAAAAATCTTAAATATATGTATAGTATAAAAGTATTAAATATACTTCCCGTTGTCTGGTACCTGTAACACAAGTTCTTCGGATACTTAGCACGGGGCCAGATTGACGTGGTGTGAAGCGTCCATAGATATTATATTATTATATTATAATATTATATATTCCAGTGTAATTACCGTAATTTATAATAGTTGATTGTAGGCTATCATGTGGGTTTCTGGTGTTTATCAAAATTGAGTTATTACCAAAATATAATTATTATTTGATTGAACCGTAGAACTACTTTACTTGTCCTTTTCAAATTTCGATTCTTAAAAACTTCTCAGTTATTTTTAATACTATTTTCCAAATTATAGTATATCGGAAGAATGCTCAGACAGATACTTAATAATAAAAAAAAAAACAAAAATAAATCTAAATATATACAAGGCAAACCTGACTGACTCATTTATCAACACACAGGCAAAACTACTGAACAGATTTTGCTGAAATTTGGCATACTGATAGTTGTAATGACGTATCCGCTAAGAAAGAATTTTTGAAAATTCGCCCCCTAAGAGGGTGAAAAAGGGGTTAAAATTTTGTATGGAAACCGAACTCCACGTGGATGAAGTCGCGGGAAAAAGCTAGTAAGAATATAATTCGTCAAAACTCGATCTGTAGCGGACCCCGAGTAAGATATTTTCCATGTCTTCTTAATCTTCCTCTCAAAATAATCTAGAGTTGTCCGTTTATTTTTAATCTGCGTTGAGTTATACAGTAATGCAAGCTCGAGCGATGTTTCCTTTCCGCTGACTGTGGTACGGACAGAAAGTCGTCTCGCTCGCGCCCGCTTCGCAAATGGGCAACATCAGCACCGAGCGAACTGTATAGAGCTGATAATATACTTCTTATGTTATTATTAACGTTTATAGACTAATTTAATAGATACCTACTTAGTCTCTCTTCATTTCTTAAACATATTTCATTTGAACTATATTATGCATTTAGTAAAATAATACAATGGAACAATTGAGCCGTAAATAAAAATAAATGTTCATTATTTTTACGTACTTTCACTTAGATGTGTAATAAGTACGTTAATAAGTAATTTATAATATCCTAATAGCTATTAGCTATTTAGGTTATGAATAGTTTATTTTCTCTATTTTCTAATTTCTCATACTTCATTGATGTTGCTAGTAAAAATTAAAACTACGTGTTTTTATTTTTATTTAGACTAAGCGACTTAAGCAATACATGTTGGCAAAACCAAATACATAAGAGTTTAGTTTTATCGTATTATTTTGATTCATATAATTTTTCTTTTAACTTTATGCGCAGTTAATTTATTATTTAACATTATTATGATTAAAAAACAAATTGTAGTACATTATTTAATCGATTTGTAAAATACTTTATAATAAACGTATAAAACCCACTACCTACTTCAGTCACACAAGTAGCAGCTCCTAGTGATATCCGCGCTCTTTGTAAATCAGCATATGCAAAGTGGTATAGCAATAAATCTAGCAGGTCTTGCTCGTTCTCGCATCATGTTACATCTTAATTTCAGCGCCGGCTCGACGGAGCCTGCCAGCCGAAGATACGGCCTTTTATCAAACTTTATACAAGTTCAATGTAAAAATTTCAAAGTTTAGCACGCATAAACTTTGAAAATATTTTCGTATTACACCCCACAAATTAATTAAAACTTTTGAGTGAGTGAAAGCCTCCGCCTTATATGTTTTTAATTGGCATTTCTATTAATTTCGCTTTTCCTTTGTTTCAGGTGGTCGTCGCGTTTTTAGTTCGTTCCCCAAAAACTGACGTCGCGAGATCAAGATATCAAAGTGTCGAATAAATTTTTGTGCCCACACGAACGCTTAGGCAATCGACTGCCGAAGATTTATTATCAAAATTTCCCGTTAGTACTCACCGAGCCCGCGTATCACTATTTCACAAATAAAAGAACCGGTCGCGATACCATCGCCGACTATAAATTATTACACGAATGAAAAATACATGTTTCGGTGTCCGCTTGTTTATCGCTTAGCTTCACTTATCATCTTTCACTAGTTCCTAATATAACTTCTGTCAATGTTGTAAAATTTTATTGCGATGTAACTTAGTCAACTTTTACTAGAACCACCTGAAATTACTCAACTTTAGAAGCTTTTCGAAATTAATATAAATTTCAGAACAGACGCGTCAGTAGATCCCAAATCCGAGACACCTTCGCATAAACAAATCCTTGGCACATTGAAACGTCGAGTCGGATTGAGAGGCTAGATCGGCGGTATCGGGCTAGATGCTATCGGCGACCGGTGGCACCAGGCTAGGTAGTGATATATCGTCCCCACTCTCCTGTAAATCCCGGACGCCTGCTGAGGTACACGGCCGCGAGCCTCGAACTTCAAATGGAATTGTGTTTTTATTTATCGTGCGAATTGTGCTCCACTATCGTTCATTTTGCATCGCACTTTATCTAAGCGCTCAATTCGCGTACGATCGAGAATAAATTTTATCTGCTGGATAATTTTTACCGAGTATAAAATCTCAAGACTTTAGCAGTTCAAATTCTCAGATAGTATTTATGACTTGATGTGTGCTGAAACGTAGGAATGTCCTAAAATAAGACGCAATTTCAATTATTTATGTATCAAAATCTTAATGTAATCCATTAGATTGTAAATTTAAAAAAAACTGAAAAATGTACAAATGTTGTATACCAATCGCATTTCAGCGATTTTTCTAAGTTTAACGTTTTCAATTGGCTAAGAGGCATGTACGCGTTCACTGTGGGCTGAACAAATTTTAATACTAGCATTTATATTTAGGTCTAGAAGATCTCTCGCTTGAAATGGAAAAGTATACTGTATAAAATATCTATCAGTAATCGTTTACTTGATATTTTGTAAATAATTAAGGTTATTGTATTAATAATAATAAACTGATGTACAACGTCTGTATACGTTCAGAAATTAATATATTATAATAAACATCTGATGTGACGTAAAATATAATTGATAAAAGGAATTATATCATTTTATTTAGTATTATAATTATTATAAATTATAATTATTAATTTGACGAAGACAGTTACAGAACAGTATAGCTAGATAGGACTTATGCATATTGAATACTTATATTTTTTTTCATTTTTGTAAATTTTATTGACTAATTTATAGTCAGATATCAAAATCAGAAGTGAATCAGTATGAGAGCGTTTTAGCTTAAGTTAAAAAATATTTTTCTTATTTTGGTTTCTGTAACTATGTAGTTTTGTTATCTGTTATATGTAATTATTATTTTTTGTTGATCTAAAAAGAGTGCGTCACATCAGATACCTTAAATACGTAAATGAAAAGGCTTTAGTATGAAGAATATTCCATTTTAGTCGATAGCTTAACTTATACTTAGCTTACCTATAATAGTCACTTAAATGACAACAATCAAAACTAGTTGTGCCCAGTATACGAGTAGATAATTAAAATAAGTAATATAATTTATTTTAAGATACAGTTGTAGTAATATTTTTGGATTCCTATAAACATAATATACTTAACTTTTCTCTTGTAATATAAGATACGTGTTAAAATTTGGACGAGATTCTTTCTGACTTTTTTTGAGGAAGTTATATAGTGCCAAACAGTGCTTTTAAAAAAATATTAAAGTCAACATTTTTTTTATAAAAAAAATCTTTATTAGGTTTATGAGCATAAGGAAAGAATCTTCGCCTAACTTTTTACCCTCGTTCGTTCGTTTTAATGTAAATAATGTATACAATTAATTTATACTTAACGTATTGGCGATTCAAAATTGATACACTTGTTTTTTTAATCACTTTTTGGATCTTTATGAGTTTATACAATTGATTTTATAAGTTGACTCGTTGCGTTTATTTATTGTATTGTGAATCGTGCTCACGAATATTATACGTAAATTTTGTCCTTTACAAGCATTTGTCATACGTAAATAGGTAGGCCCAATTTATTGTAATGTATCATAATTAATTAATATTAATTAGTAATAAATGAAGAGAAATACTTAAAAAGGGGGATTCTAGTTAAACGATTTTAATGTGTTTTATGATGTATATCGTATACTCGTGTGAAGCTGTACTGTGGACGGACCTAATTTTGTACAATATTGGCTATAGTGCAACATTGATCTGCATTCAATAAAAACTCTGTTACTGTACATTTGTTTCTATTTTCTTACATCCTAAAACATCCACCACTTTATTTATTAAAAATATTTACACCATACATTATATGCTAGCCAAAGACGCTGTCAATCGGCCGGTTTATATAACCTATCTACCAATAACTAGTCAAAGTTGCTGTCTATCGGCCGGTTTCAATAACCTATCTACCAATAACTAGTCAAAGTTGCTGCCTATCGGCCGGTTTCAATAACCTATTTACTAATAACTAGTCAAAGTTACTGTCTATCAGCCGGTTTCAATAACCTATTAACCAATAACTGTTTGTTACAAACATCGTCATTCAATCATTTGCCGATTTTTTGCGATACAAATTTGACGTTTTCAACAAATAGTCATTGGTAGATAGGTTATTCAAACGGGTTGTTACTCTGTCAAGTGGTTTTCCCATCCTATTAGACAAGAAAACGATTTTGGACTAGCGTATCCGTGGTGTAAATATTTTTATTAATCAGAGGGACAAAAATTGAAATATAACTTCTCAAAAAATCAAGTAGGTACAGATAGGTACTTCGGGCACATGATTCACTGCTTGTGTAAAGGCAAAACGAAATTGCTACACTTAAACTAAAAAAAATAATCTATGCGCTAAACGTTATATATTTTTTTCAAGTATAGGTAACAATTATTTTTCTGCCTAAACATCTTCATGTAAGTAGAAAATCATGTGCCCGAAATGTCGTAATACGTTTTTGGGTACGTTTAAATATAGTTTAAAAATCAGAATTTTTCTACAGGCAGTAGGCATTTTAGACTAAAACATTCATCAATATTCAAGAGGCACATAGTTTTGCTATACTATCAACTTTAAGTCAATTTTAGATTTCTACATTCTACAAAATAGAATTGTTTTATTTATTATATATTTTTTTCTATTACCTAAATATTTATTAGAATAATATCTAATATAATTTGATACTTAACTTTATACAAAAAAAAATTAAAATCTATATGTTGACAATTCTTACAATATAAAAAACTAATTTATTGAAAAAATACATAAGAAAATAAAAAAATAAATTGTTTTATTCTTGACCAATTTCTAATAGCTAAAAATGTTTTAATATTAACTAAGATACGAGTACAATGGGCTCATTAATAAATCTCTAACGTATATCCAAAATGTATGGAATATACAAACATCTAGAAAATAATGGAAACTTGGCAGGTATGGGAGTAGCCGTGGTGCCGTGCCAAACAGGAAGCTTGTACGAGGGATGCGGGTTCGAGACTGTGCCAGATGAATTTCAACCCTACTTACTTTTATGCTAAGCTAAGCAACTTTTAATGTAGTGTTTACTTTTTGCGCTTTAGTTTTTACATGTGTTGCATTTTATAATTATAATAAAAAGCCGGTATTGATTGTGATTTCAAGTCATCTGAGGCATAGAATATTAAATATTAAAGAGGGCATATCCAGGCTAAAAATGTCCTCACTTCGAGTGCCTCAATTAATAAATTAACAAATGATTTAAAAATTAAAGTCTGTTATTACAGGTTTACCATTACTGGCCTAAGTTCGATCACTGACATTGTAGTTCAGTTGATTTTCAATAGATGGCATCACTATTTCCTTGTCGAAGTTTTTTTTGGGCATATATGTATGCTACAACATGTTTTTGTGTAATGCCTTCAATCTGAGGTGATCAAAAGTTTTATGTTATACATACTGCGGTGTCCTTGTTATTATGCTATAATGTCTTGGTTGAATAAAATACACTTTTTACATTCCGACGTCCAGTGCTCACAGTGTCCGCCAGTCGAATGCCCGAATGACCTCCAACAGTGTTGCCACACTCGGACCCTACTCGCACTGGGTTGCCGCCTTTATTAATTCATACCACAGATTATATTGTAGTAACAAGGATCTAGTACGCTACACATACTAGCTTATTCCCTCCGCCCGCGTACATAATTATAGTATCCCACGGGAACACTATACTTTTTCGGTGTAAAAAGTAGACTATGTTTTAATCCAGAGATGAAACTATTACCATATCTACCAAATTTCATCGAAATCTGTTCAGTAGCTTTTGCGTGAAAGAGTAATAAACATCCATCCGTTCCTACATCCTCACAAACTTTCATATTATTTATCGTAGTAGGATTCTCATACATAGAGCTAACCAATTTAAAAGAAAATTCAATAGGAATGAAGTAAAATATATAAAAACAAACCTACATATTATATTTGTACAAACAACTTCGTCACACATCTAAAATGATGAATGAAAGAAATAAAAATATCACGCCTACATTTGTCTCAGTTTATAACATAACACATTTGAATAAATAATAAAACTGTCTAAGCCAAGCTTTTCTGATGAAATCCCGAGAAATCCTCACGATAAAAGCAATTTTCTTTTTGAATGTAAAAGAAAATCAGACGGTTAGACGAATTTGTAGCAAATGCTACGAAATCTCAAATAGAAATGACCTTCATTTGATATTATTGACTCTTTCTAAATTTATTTTACTTTTGTGTCGCATAACATAATAATATTATAATTACGAGGCTTTTTTGTTTTATTACATTGTAGCTTTTCAACCAGAAGAATTACAGGCTACGATATTAGTAGGCGGCATAGCTTCATTTGTTATTCAAAAATAAACTAGATAAGGCAGCAGCTAAAAAATCACCTTAGAGTAGATTATATTATATTTAAATTAATGGACAATATTTAGTATATTGTCCATTAATTTCAGAACACACTTTCTGTTCATGCATATTGTGTATGAATGATATTTTATTCCCCAACTACGACTAAGCCAAAAGGAAGGGTTATGAATTTGGTATTCTATGTATGTATGTATGTGCGTTCCACCGTAGTGCCTTAACTACTGATCCGATTTTAATGAAGATATCGATACATTCATAATAACAGCCCGGGTAACATAGGCTATATAATTAACGTAGTTAGGTTATATCCTACTAATATTATAAATGTGAAAGTTTGTGAGAATGGACGTTTGTTCCTCTTTCACGCAAAAAGTACTGAACGGATTTCGATTAAATTTGATATGGTAGTAGTTACGGCCCTGGATTAAAACATAGGCTACTTTTTATCCCGAAAAAGTAGTGTTCCCGAGGGATACTATATTTACGCGGGCGGAGCCGCGGGCATCAGCTAGTATTTTTATAAAATTTAAGTTATTTTACTTATCTACGTAATATGAATACAACCTGAATAATCCTTGTTTAAATATAGGTTCAAGAACCTATATTTAAACAAGGATTGTTCAGATTAACAGCAAATTATTTACCGCCACGCTTTTTACAAGACACACTGGTTTGCCTCCATAAATCAGAGTGTATTCGGCGGATTACAGTTAGAGTAATGACTCAAGTCCACCTGGTGAGGGACTGCTATTATTTAGGCACTCGCCCGCCCGTGCGGGCCGAGCCGGCCGGGCGGGCGACCTGATACCGCGAGGGTCTGATCCGAACTTCCAAATCTACACGATTTATAGCCGACTCTTCTTCAGTTTTACGGAAATATTGAATAATTTTGTAATATAGTATCGGGTATCCCGCGGGAATACTGCACTTCACCAGGATAAAAAATAGCCTATGTTTCAATCCAGAACCCAAACTACTACCATACCAAATTTCCTCGAAATCCGTTCGGTAGTTTTTGCGTGAAAGCGGAACAAACATCCATCCATACATCCTCACAAACTGTCACATTTATAATATTATAATAAGACTTAGTTACAAATGCAAATGATTGACCGATAATTATTAATATATACTACTCACAAAGCCCCACTCTACAAAGTATCATAGAAGCAAAGAGTAGTCCGGAAAACTAAGGATCAACATAACACTTTTACAAAAATATAAAAAGTAAAGAGAATTTAACGAAGTGTTTATTTGTAATGTGTTTTGACGTTAATACTTTTTGAACTGAATTTCATAGCTTATGCATTGCGACACATGTAATAAGTATTATATTTCTCTAACTCCAAAGCTAACACCAATTTGTGAGCACAAAATATTTGACAGAATATCCGCTTACAGTATCTGGTCAAATGTAGTAACGACTTAGATAGTCTTTTATGTTGAAATTAAAGCTCCCGTGGAAGGCTTATAATTAACGATCTAATTAGGAACGTGAGATTCCGCTTTATTAGGTAGCTAGGGGTTTCGTGACGACCTTATGTTTTCATATCGGATTTTCGTTAATTTAATTAAGTATCTATTTTCGTTAAATATTCGAGGTGATAAAACTAAAGCCTCCGTAATTTAATTTCGATAAAGAACATCATCAAAATCCGTTACGTAGTTTTTCCGTGAAAGAGAAACATTTAGCCAGTATCCATCCATCAATCCTCACATACTTTTATATAAATTTATATTAGTAGTAGAATGTAGAATAGTAGGCTATAGAACGAGTTAAATAATAAAAAAATCCACGATTCGTCGCCGTAATCTTCGTAGGCGAATTATTGGAATATCCGAAATCAACCTTATCAATTTTGTTCGTTATTTCAATATTTTTTAATATAATGTATTAGGTTATATATCAACATAATCAGGGTAAGGGACAGGCCCACCCACTTCAGACAAAAAGAAATAAGGGCAGATAAGTAAGCCGCAAAGGTGCTGCATTTTAATAATAGTAGATTAGGAAAATATAGATAGTAGTTTAGTCAACTACTTAGGAAACTTCCTACTAAAGTTGGTTTGCAGCCGGCCTGGGATGAAAAGGCCACCCATCTTACGAAAATTCTTATCGCAACCTTTCAAAGCAGATAATGTTCGATAGTTTATGTTCTTTGTTTTAAACACTTACGGATTTTGTCGCGGTGCACTTTTCTTTTACCCGACGTTTCGGCTACTTTCCAGCAGCCGTGGTCACGGGAGGACTGAGGTGTCAGTTGTCCTATTTGTTGAAGTTGTTCAAACTACCCGAAGATTCTTCAATTATTATTTGTGTTCCGATCCACGCAAAACATACTAACAGTATCTTGAAGCCGCGGTGTTTTTGACCTGAATTTTATTTTATTTATCACTGGATCCCAACTAGATGGCAGCACCCAGCCATCTTCTCGGTTAAAATTAGGGTACTTTTTAATTTCTATAGCCTCGCGTATCATTCTAGGGCGATAACGTTGTTCCTTTGCCAGTACTTGTGGCTTATCAAATCTTATGTAATGGCGAGGTTGATCCAGTGTGTGTTCGCAAATTGCAGATTTGTTGTTGCGGCGGTGTTTAACATCTGCGATGTGTTCCTTAACGCGGGTTTTAATTGATCTTTTTGTTTGCCCAATATAGGATAGACCACAGTCACAGTCGAGCTTGTAGACTCCTGCATCTTGAAGAGGAATGTTGCATTTCACTGTTGGTAAAAATTGACTTATCTTTTTGGGCGGCTTGAAATATGTTTTTATAGAAGCTTTCCTTAGAATATAGCCAACTTTATCAGTGACTCCTTTCATGTATGGCAGAACTGCAGGTATTCGTTCAACAGTGGCTGGTTTCACTCGGTCTTTGTGATGCAGGCGTGGGACTCGAAGCTTATTGTCACGTAGAACTTGTGTGACATGATGAAGCTCGGTATCCAAATGCTGCTGGTCACAGATTCCTCGTGCTCTTTGAAATAAAGTTTTGCCAACGGTAGATAACTGTGAAGGATGGTGGTGGGACTCACCATTTAAATATCTATTAGTATGTGTAGGTTTGCGATACACAGTATGACCTAAGGTGCCATTGGGATTCCTTATTACCAACACATCCAAGAAGGCTAAAGAGTTATTGGTCTCTAATTCCATAGTGAATTGTATTTTGGGGTTGAGACTGTTCAGGTGATTTAGGAATATGGTTACTTTGTCTGATGGTAATATTGTGAAAGTATCATCCACGTACCGCTTGTAGAACCTGGGTTTTATAGGTGAGGTCTCAAGAGCAGTCTCCTCGAAGTCTTCCATGAATATATCGGCAACAACGGGAGAAACTGGGGAGCCCATTGCTACACCATCTACTTGCTTGTAAAATTCATAATTCCACAACATATAGCCAGATGTAAGGCAGTGTTCCAATAATTCCGCATATTCAACAGGTAAGTTCTTATCTCTAAGCCTTCTTGTTACAATTTCAATACATTCCTGTAATGGTAAGCAAGTGAATAAGGATTGTATATCAAAACTGACCAACTGTTCATTGTCTGTGAGACATAGATGTTTAATCTCATCAACAAAGTGGTAAGAATCCTTTACATGAGCTCTAGTGTGTCCACGTAGTGGTGAAAGAACATTAGCCACTAGTTGAGCCAATTTATAGGTTGGTGAGTCAATTTGGCTTACAATTGGGCGAAGTGGAGCGTTAGGTTTATGTATTTTTGGCAAACCATACAACTTAGGGGGTTTAGGGCACGAAGGCAACAAAGACTTGGCATCTAGATTCAGTGAATCGGAGTATTTCTTTATGAGACTCTGAGTAGTCTTTAAAACGGTGTTAGTCGGGTCGGTTCTGACTTTTTTGTATGTGTTTTCGTCCGATAATAGCTGTTGTATTTTATCACTGTAATCTGAGGTGTCCATAATCACCGTGGCATTACCTTTATCTGCGCGGAGAATCGTCAAATCAGATCTGGTGCGTAAGTTTTGCAACGCTTTCATTTGTTCCCGAGGAAGATTTGGTTTAGGTGTCGAGCTTCGTCGTAAAAATGACGATATATCCTGTCGTATGGCCTCCGAATCATCCTTGTTTATGTTATTATTCGATAAACAATCCTCGACACTGCAGATAATTTCTTCAAAAGGTATTTTTCGCGGCGTTATTGCAAAATTTAAGCCCTTTTCCAAAACTTTTAATGTGTTTATGTCCAAAGTTTGTTTTGACAGATTGACAACTGCGCAAGAGACGGTCTTGTCTATGGTTGAATTGTCTATGGTACTTTTGCTGACGAGTTTATTGAATTTTAAAACCTGATTATTTTTACTATTATTATACTTAAATGTTTCACGTTTATTTAATATTTGGATGCAATTTTCAAAATCAAATGTTGTCAAAACTGCCTTAAGGTTATTTGTCAAAACTATTATTTCTTTTTCAAGGGCAGCGAGATCGGAACGTTTTTGATGAATCATGGATTTTAGTAACTTCATACTGGCCTGGTTTAAGATCTTTGCGCTCCCTCGTATGTTTTCTTTGGGTGATATTTTGACACACGTAGGGATTAGATTGTGGTCTCGACATCTTTTAAAGAAATTTAACGATGTAACAAATCTTGCGCGCTTTGTCTTAAGATCTTCCAGTCGACGTATTTGATTTGCGGTATCCAGTCCGTACTGGTTCACATATTGATTTCTTATGTTTACGCGAATATTGTTCATTGTTTTAAACACTTACGGATTTTGTCGCGGTGCACTTTTCTTTTACCCGACGTTTCGGCTACTTTCCAGCAGCCGTGGTCACGGGAGGACTGAGGTGTCAGTTGTCCTATTTGTTGAAGTTGTTCAAACTACCCGAAGATTCTTCAATTATTATTTGTGTTCCGATCCACGCAAAACATACTAACAGTATCTTGAAGCCGCGGTGTTTTTGACCTGAATTTTATTTTATTTATCACTGGATCCCAACTAGATGGCAGCACCCAGCCATCTTCTCGGTTAAAATTAGGGTACTTTTTAATTTCTATAGCCTCGCGTATCATTCTAGGGCGATAACGTTGTTCCTTTGCCAGTACTTGTGGCTTATCAAATCTTATGTAATGGCGAGGTTGATCCAGTGTGTGTTCGCAAATTGCAGATTTGTTGTTGCGGCGGTGTTTAACATCTGCGATGTGTTCCTTAACGCGGGTTTTAATTGATCTTTTTGTTTGCCCAATATAGGATAGACCACAGTCACAGTCGAGCTTGTAGACTCCTGCATCTTGAAGAGGAATGTTGCATTTCACTGTTGGTAAAAATTGACTTATCTTTTTGGGCGGCTTGAAATATGTTTTTATAGAAGCTTTCCTTAGAATATAGCCAACTTTATCAGTGACTCCTTTCATGTATGGCAGAACTGCAGGTATTCGTTCAACAGTGGCTGGTTTCACTCGGTCTTTGTGATGCAGGCGTGGGACTCGAAGCTTATTGTCACGTAGAACTTGTGTGACATGATGAAGCTCGGTATCCAAATGCTGCTGGTCACAGATTCCTCGTGCTCTTTGAAATAAAGTTTTGCCAACGGTAGATAACTGTGAAGGATGGTGGTGGGACTCACCATTTAAATATCTATTAGTATGTGTAGGTTTGCGATACACAGTATGACCTAAGGTGCCATTGGGATTCCTTATTACCAACACATCCAAGAAGGCTAAAGAGTTATTGGTCTCTAATTCCATAGTGAATTGTATTTTGGGGTTGAGACTGTTCAGGTGATTTAGGAATATGGTTACTTTGTCTGATGGTAATATTGTGAAAGTATCATCCACGTACCGCTTGTAGAACCTGGGTTTTATAGGTGAGGTCTCAAGAGCAGTCTCCTCGAAGTCTTCCATGAATATATCGGCAACAACGGGAGAAACTGGGGAGCCCATTGCTACACCATCTACTTGCTTGTAAAATTCATAATTCCACAACATATAGCCAGATGTAAGGCAGTGTTCCAATAATTCCGCATATTCAACAGGTAAGTTCTTATCTCTAAGCCTTCTTGTTACAATTTCAATACATTCCTGTAATGGTAAGCAAGTGAATAAGGATTGTATATCAAAACTGACCAACTGTTCATTGTCTGTGAGACATAGATGTTTAATCTCATCAACAAAGTGGTAAGAATCCTTTACATGAGCTCTAGTGTGTCCACGTAGTGGTGAAAGAACATTAGCCACTAGTTGAGCCAATTTATAGGTTGGTGAGTCAATTTGGCTTACAATTGGGCGAAGTGGAGCGTTAGGTTTATGTATTTTTGGCAAACCATACAACTTAGGGGGTTTAGGGCACGAAGGCAACAAAGACTTGGCATCTAGATTCAGTGAATCGGAGTATTTCTTTATGAGACTCTGAGTAGTCTTTAAAACGGTGTTAGTCGGGTCGGTTCTGACTTTTTTGTATGTGTTTTCGTCCGATAATAGCTGTTGTATTTTATCACTGTAATCTGAGGTGTCCATAATCACCGTGGCATTACCTTTATCTGCGCGGAGAATCGTCAAATCAGATCTGGTGCGTAAGTTTTGCAACGCTTTCATTTGTTCCCGAGGAAGATTTGGTTTAGGTGTCGAGCTTCGTCGTAAAAATGACGATATATCCTGTCGTATGGCCTCCGAATCATCCTTGTTTATGTTATTATTCGATAAACAATCCTCGACACTGCAGATAATTTCTTCAAAAGGTATTTTTCGCGGCGTTATTGCAAAATTTAAGCCCTTTTCCAAAACTTTTAATGTGTTTATGTCCAAAGTTTGTTTTGACAGATTGACAACTGCGCAAGAGACGGTCTTGTCTATGGTTGAATTGTCTATGGTACTTTTGCTGACGAGTTTATTGAATTTTAAAACCTGATTATTTTTACTATTATTATACTTAAATGTTTCACGTTTATTTAATATTTGGATGCAATTTTCAAAATCAAATGTTGTCAAAACTGCCTTAAGGTTATTTGTCAAAACTATTATTTCTTTTTCAAGGGCAGCGAGATCGGAACGTTTTTGATGAATCATGGATTTTAGTAACTTCATACTGGCCTGGTTTAAGATCTTTGCGCTCCCTCGTATGTTTTCTTTGGGTGATATTTTGACACACGTAGGGATTAGATTGTGGTCTCGACATCTTTTAAAGAAATTTAACGATGTAACAAATCTTGCGCGCTTTGTCTTAAGATCTTCCAGTCGACGTATTTGATTTGCGGTATCCAGTCCGTACTGGTTCACATATTGATTTCTTATGTTTACGCGAATATTGTTCATTGTTTTAAACACTTACGGATTTTGTCGCGGTGCACTTTTCTTTTACCCGACGTTTCGGCTACTTTCCAGCAGCCGTGGTCACGGGAGGACTGAGGTGTCAGTTGTCCTATTTGTTGAAGTTGTTCAAACTACCCGAAGATTCTTCAATTATTATTTGTGTTCCGATCCACGCAAAACATACTAACAGTATCTTGAAGCCGCGGTGTTTTTGACCTGAATTTTATTTTATTTATCACTGGATCCCAACTAGATGGCAGCACCCAGCCATCTTCTCGGTTAAAATTAGGGTACTTTTTAATTTCTATAGCCTCGCGTATCATTCTAGGGCGATAACGTTGTTCCTTTGCCAGTACTTGTGGCTTATCAAATCTTATGTAATGGCGAGGTTGATCCAGTGTGTGTTCGCAAATTGCAGATTTGTTGTTGCGGCGGTGTTTAACATCTGCGATGTGTTCCTTAACGCGGGTTTTAATTGATCTTTTTGTTTGCCCAATATAGGATAGACCACAGTCACAGTCGAGCTTGTAGACTCCTGCATCTTGAAGAGGAATGTTGCATTTCACTGTTGGTAAAAATTGACTTATCTTTTTGGGCGGCTTGAAATATGTTTTTGATTTTGAAAATTGCATCCAAATATTAAATAAACGTGAAACATTTAAGTATAATAATAGTAAAAATAATCAGGTTTTAAAATTCAATAAACTCGTCAGCAAAAGTACCATAGACAATTCAACCATAGACAAGACCGTCTCTTGCGCAGTTGTCAATCTGTCAAAACAAACTTTGGACATAAACACATTAAAAGTTTTGGAAAAGGGCTTAAATTTTGCAATAACGCCGCGAAAAATACCTTTTGAAGAAATTATCTGCAGTGTCGAGGATTGTTTATCGAATAATAACATAAACAAGGATGATTCGGAGGCCATACGACAGGATATATCGTCATTTTTACGACGAAGCTCGACACCTAAACCAAATCTTCCTCGGGAACAAATGAAAGCGTTGCAAAACTTACGCACCAGATCTGATTTGACGATTCTCCGCGCAGATAAAGGTAATGCCACGGTGATTATGGACACCTCAGATTACAGTGATAAAATACAACAGCTATTATCGGACGAAAACACATACAAAAAAGTCAGAACCGACCCGACTAACACCGTTTTAAAGACTACTCAGAGTCTCATAAAGAAATACTCCGATTCACTGAATCTAGATGCCAAGTCTTTGTTGCCTTCGTGCCCTAAACCCCCTAAGTTGTATGGTTTGCCAAAAATACATAAACCTAACGCTCCACTTCGCCCAATTGTAAGCCAAATTGACTCACCAACCTATAAATTGGCTCAACTAGTGGCTAATGTTCTTTCACCACTACGTGGACACACTAGAGCTCATGTAAAGGATTCTTACCACTTTGTTGATGAGATTAAACATCTATGTCTCACAGACAATGAACAGTTGGTCAGTTTTGATATACAATCCTTATTCACTTGCTTACCATTACAGGAATGTATTGAAATTGTAACAAGAAGGCTTAGAGATAAGAACTTACCTGTTGAATATGCGGAATTATTGGAACACTGCCTTACATCTGGCTATATGTTGTGGAATTATGAATTTTACAAGCAAGTAGATGGTGTAGCAATGGGCTCCCCAGTTTCTCCCGTTGTTGCCGATATATTCATGGAAGACTTCGAGGAGACTGCTCTTGAGACCTCACCTATAAAACCCAGGTTCTACAAGCGGTACGTGGATGATACTTTCACAATATTACCATCAGACAAAGTAACCATATTCCTAAATCACCTGAACAGTCTCAACCCCAAAATACAATTCACTATGGAATTAGAGACCAATAACTCTTTAGCCTTCTTGGATGTGTTGGTAATAAGGAATCCCAATGGCACCTTAGGTCATACTGTGTATCGCAAACCTACACATACTAATAGATATTTAAATGGTGAGTCCCACCACCATCCTTCACAGTTATCTACCGTTGGCAAAACTTTATTTCAAAGAGCACGAGGAATCTGTGACCAGCAGCATTTGGATACCGAGCTTCATCATGTCACACAAGTTCTACGTGACAATAAGCTTCGAGTCCCACGCCTGCATCACAAAGACCGAGTGAAACCAGCCACTGTTGAACGAATACCTGCAGTTCTGTCATACATGAAAGGAGTCACTGATAAAGTTGGCTATATTCTAAGGAAAGCTTCTATAAAAACATATTTCAAGCCGCCCAAAAAGATAAGTCAATTTTTACCAACAGTGAAATGCAACATTCCTCTTCAAGATGCAGGAGTCTACAAGCTCGACTGTGACTGTGGTCTATCCTATATTGGGCAAACAAAAAGATCAATTAAAACCCGCGTTAAGGAACACATCGCAGATGTTAAACACCGCCGCAACAACAAATCTGCAATTTGCGAACACACACTGGATCAACCTCGCCATTACATAAGATTTGATAAGCCACAAGTACTGGCAAAGGAACAACGTTATCGCCCTAGAATGATACGCGAGGCTATAGAAATTAAAAAGTACCCTAATTTTAACCGAGAAGATGGCTGGGTGCTGCCATCTAGTTGGGATCCAGTGATAAATAAAATAAAATTCAGGTCAAAAACACCGCGGCTTCAAGATACTGTTAGTATGTTTTGCGTGGATCGGAACACAAATAATAATTGAAGAATCTTCGGGTAGTTTGAACAACTTCAACAAATAGGACAACTGACACCTCAGTCCTCCCGTGACCACGGCTGCTGGAAAGTAGCCGAAACGTCGGGTAAAAGAAAAGTGCACCGCGACAAAATCCGTAAGTGTTTAAAACAATGAACAATATTCGCGTAAACATAAGAAATCAATAGTTTATGTTCTTTTTACTTTCATATCCGAAAGCAGGGAAAGTTCTTAAATACTAAGTAAGAATAATCGTTTATTGTGTAAGTACTGTTTTTGAAAATTAAAACAGAATTTATTACTGAATCCATTTTATTAAATTTATTACAATGCTAAGCACATTTACTGCCGTAATTAATATTAACTATAACAAGGACATAATAATATGTGTTCGTGTGAAACTACAAGAGCCATAATAACATAAATTCTTGTCTGTCCAGCGATAATTAGCTGTTGCGTAAAATCATGTAAATAAAGCTATCTGTCTTGCGCAGGCGCATCCATATATTGTTGTCAATAGACACATTGAGTTATCTTAATTAACTGAGAAATAAGCCCACCACCTAGGGAGTCCTATGAATGTGAGTATATACGTAATGAGTAATGACTATGTTCGTAATAGAAGACAAGTAAGTTTCGAGCTATATGAATGTAGGTATTATGGAGTTACTAGTTACTTATGAGTAAAGGTTTTCTTTGCTTTAAAAGGAAAGGCTTTTTCAAATCAAATTCCTTTATTGCTAGAATTTAGTACATAATGGTCTTATATACTGTGATAGCTGCTGATACATTCTGCCATAACAATGGCGTGCAATGCGTTAAAATAATATTTTTTAGGTCGCAATGTTAGCAATAGTTAAATTTAACAAATTACATTTAAATAAAGTTAGATATTCATATAATTAGTCAATTTGGTTACACTGTAGAAATAAAATTCATTATACAATTATTACTATATCAAAGGATAAATTAACAAATAACACAAAATAATCACAATAAAAAATAAATAAAATTTATGATTTTAAAAATCTTGATACGTAGGTTTACTGTGTTTAGAATTTGAATTTTGACTTTCATGTAGGTAGGTAGTGGGTAAGGTAGATAAATAGTCTTAACACATGGTAAAGCACGGGGGAGGGAACAGTAATAGATAAATAGAGTTAAATAAAGATCAGGTCGGTGAAGACAAATGATTTTAACCTTCCCTTTGCATGGCTGATAATGGACCTCTTTTGAGGTATTCGCTATTTTGTATAGTACGCTAAGTTTAAATAGAGTCATCTGACAATACCTAGACTACAAACTATAATGTGGTATAAGTTTCACGCAGGCGCACATAAATCGCTGTATCAAGTCAGACAACTGCGCGAATCGTGCGGCAGATAAGATAGGCGGCGCGTGCGCAGGCTAATTAAGTCTTTAGCTATCCAGTATCCATGCTTTATACTTTATACACTACTGTTGCCAGCGACTTCGTGCGCGCAAAAGTTAATGTCGCAGAAACCGTACATTTTTCCGCCATAAAAAGTAGCTTATGTCCTTCCCCGTGGCCTACTCTACATCTGTGCCAAATTTAACCAAAATCGGTCCAGTACTTTCGGAGCCTATTCAATACAAAGAAACAAACAAACTTTTCCTCTTCATTGTATTAGTAAAGACATCAGAATGAAGGCTCTGATAGCCAATTCGACTGGACGAGACTGAATATTACTTATATTATGCAAATATAATGTTTTTGTTGAAATATTATATTTAGAATCTTGAGGAAACATTTCAATTCCGTCAGGAGTAACTGAGTCATGCATATTGTATAGGTATAGGTATCTATTTTTGGAGCTTAACAGTCAAATCGCTCAAGAAACATGACAAGAACAACATATCAAAACTTTTCACTTGTCACTTGTCACAAATATAAATTTGGTATAGTAAACATTAACCTAATACAAAAATGTAATATTTAGTTGCTCAAATTCGTCCATGTTGGAAGTGATCTTAAATCTTCAAGCTTTCAGTGTCAAATCAATTAGTGTATTTATACCCAAAAGCCATGAAAACAACAACAGGTATTTGAGCGTAAAAAATTAAAGAATAAAATCCAAAAATGTAACAAAACAGCGCAGACCGCGGGAATGCGGTAGACAATGCAGTCTTTGACCAACTCTGTCATAAATGCATGATTTACGCAATTACGTTGCAAAGGAGACGATAAATTATTGTTGTTCACTCCTCTATACAGATATACTGCTTTTATATAATTTTCAATATAATGTGAACTCTATTTCTATAGCCATAAGTCACTTGAAATTATTTTCCATTTGCAAATTCTGAGGTGTGCAATAATATCTGATTATTCATAGATTTTGTTAAGCTACCACCCGCGAACATGAAGGTAAAATCTTTTTGAAATGATTAGCATACATTTCACGGTGCGTTTTGCGATTGCGGGTTCATATGGATGTTTTGTTGTTTTTAAAAGGTTTCAAGGTAAAAATTAAACATTTTTTACCTTGAAACCTTTTGTTTAAAAAATTGTTGTAAAACTTGTTTATTGTTGCGGTTTTTTGCTATGAATATTATTATGCATAAAATATGTAGCTATTTGTAGCGTAGACGTATTTTTACGAAAATGCAATTTGTGGCTAAAAAGCTATTTTTGATATTTATTTTTGTCTATCGCTTAAAAATTTCTTTCGGATATATTTTTATTTCTCTAAAATCGAGAATGAAATTATAGAATAGAGTATGAAATTTGCACAAGAGTCATCAGTCACCTAGCAGCAGGATAACAATAAATTCGAATATATTCATTATTCATACAAAAGCACATCAAAACAATAGAAACAAGTGATTGCGGTAAATTAGCAACAATTTGACTGTAATGTCCGCCGCATTTAAACCCATCTTGTTGATATTCTTCATACGACTATATGACATGACACGACAAGGCGATCGGCATGAACAATGTCCTAATGTCCTGTCAATCATTGCTCTTCTTGAGGCTTTTTCTTGAATACCAATTAGCTTTTTGCACGGCCCCTCAGTGAAGCAGATGCGACATCACCATTTTCGGTATAACACCTAGAACATGTTGTTTAATGATACGCGAGAAAAAGTTTTCCATTTACGTCGGGAATTAATTAAAAGTGTTTGCGCGTGTTAGTGGTTCTGTACAGTCAGATTTATTTTATTAGCATGGAGTCGATTATTAGTTTTAACGTCATAGATAGACGGACGAATGGACGGACGTAAAGCAAAAGGATCTTATAAGGATTTCGTTTTTCCTTTAGAGGTACATAACCCTAAAAATGGATTGCAATCCCAGGGTTGCTAAAACTCTTATTTTTAAAAAATTATAGGACTGATACTAAAATTAACGATTGAATTTTCACATTACCAACTGTTCACTGTGTTTAATACTAATTGACTATCAAATATAGGGAAACATTCAGTTTACACTTTACCTGTTTGGTTTATTTATGAAAATCGACTGGCACCAGTAGGTTGGTACTTGGTAGGTACGTGAGTAGATGTACCTACCTACATCTAGTCACCAACTACCTACGAGACTAGAACTACACCTACAGCTAACACACCTTGTAAGCTGTAGGTGTTGTTCTATACTCGTAACTATCTATATATTGTAGGTGTAGATCTACATCCACACCTACAAATACATCTAACCTAGTAGGTAAGGTTAGGGTTAGATGTTGGTGTAGGTTGTAGGTGTTGTTATTTATTTATTCCAGTTTATAATTAAGGCTGATCAACGTGTGTCGGGATAACTAGCAAGATATTATAAAATATATAAAACAAGAACCATCACTTTTTGATCGTAAAACCATTAAATGTAAATCACTAGTATTTTTCCAATATCAAAGAACTCCGCGAACATATTTCTTTCTAGCCAAGTTGAGTGACATTTTCTAGTTAATCATTTTGTGTAAAAAGTTTATCCAGTTAGATTTATGTCCTTAAGTTGCGAACATAAATATGTATTGGAGTATTTATCATTTTCATGAAAGTTATAGTTATACGTGTGGTAATACCTTGCATTTAATAATAATAATAGGTCCTATTTTAAATATAATACAATTTGTTTTCTTTTTTTGGTTTCTAAAACCTTAGAAAGTTATTATTGCTACTCTAACCTATATATAGAAGAAAGTAATTACAGAATACCTTACTAATGCACTTAAGGGTGTAGAGAACTAGAGTATTAAGTACAGCAAAGAAAATTATATAAAACACAATAAAATTGACACTGAATTATATATTTCCCTATTAGGTTAGTATATAACCTGTATATTAATGTAGGTAATAAAATAATTATTGCCCTTATTGGTCACTAGAATAATTTATAGTTTATTAGTTTTTTTGCTGTGTGGCCTGCACAGGAACAATTTTATAGTGTGGGTTTCGTACATTTTGATGCAACAAAAATTACTTAGCTTACGTCCTCAAAGCCTAATCTTACTAGATTAGTAAGATTAGACTTTGAGGTCTGCTGTGTGTTTGATCTGCCAATTTTCGTCAAAATTGGATTAGTGGTCATTGCATCATTGCGTAACGTACAAACAGATAGATAGTTTTGAATGTATAATATTAGTATGCATTTCATTTTGTTTTTGACTTCTCCTTATAGACTACGGTAACACTTTTGATAGACCGGTCACGTTTGCACATGGACTTATTAATACAAGTATTCTGGCGCCTCGTGTCGGCACACCATTGTCTGGTATTCGCACCTAATAATGACAGGATATACTTAATATACTCATAGTATTTGTTGACTCACTAACTTATTATGATGCAAGATGTATTACTATTTATTCTACTAGCTATTTCCCGTTGCTCCGGCCGCGTAAATCTAGTATCCCACTTGTAGTGGTCCTCCAAACCCACGACTCAGCTCGGAGGCCACTTATCTTCACTTTTCCACAGTCCACGATGTTGCAGTATCCAGCACGGCAGCCAGACACTGTCCGGGGGCCACTATCTGGCCTAATACAACGCACCCTCCGTTCCAGGTACGCCGTATATTACGTTCGTGGACCGCCTCGATAGCTCTGGGGAAATTTCGATTGAAACGACCATTACACGATTGAAACCCGTTCGTTTATTTTCCCCATACAATTTTCCCGTAGCACAGTATTCACTATTCACTATACTAGCACTACTTTCACTATTACTATTCACTATTTCTTCCAGGGTTTCTTCGGGAGTCTTCTTCTTCCAGACTCGTGACTGCTTCGACACACAGTGAAGAACCCGGAATCCGGCTCTATATTTATAGCCAGAATCAAAGAGGCCCCGCGGGGTTACGAGTTCGTGACCCCCCGCGCCGCGGATCATGCTATCCCTCACCGCGAGGTGCGTCTCTTTTCCGCGCACACATATTCGCCCGCGGTGATCGGATAGGCCCCTTTGATCCTTAACAGTACAAAAAAGTGACCTAGGACCTATCGACTCGATACAATGCAAATTATGTACAATATTTACAAAATGTATCGGACATATTCTGTCGATATTATGCAAAATAACTTACATACACGTATCCTAGCCTATTCTAATACATTTCAGTGATTCTTATCCTACTGAAACTGTACTATTTACAAACAAATATACAAATTAAGCCTATTTACAATAAAACTTAATTCTATCCACAACATCCTCCCCCCGGCGCAGCTTGCGTAGCCTCCTTCTTCACCAGGGTCACGAGCTTGCTCACGGGCCTCTTGAAGGTTCCTGTTCGTGTCCGCACCTCCGCGATGCGAACTCCTCCGTCGGGACCGGCGAACGTCTTCTCGATGACTCCCAGCGGCCACACGTTGCGGGGTAGCGTGTTGTCGACGACCAGCACGACGTCTCCAGGGGATATTGCCGTCGTGTCCCGCCGCGGCTCTCCTCGAGGTACCAGCGTAGGTAGGTACTCGCGGAGCCAGCGTCGCCAGAAGTGGTCGGCGAGCGCTTGGCTGGCGCGCCATGTGCGCCTGTCGTCTTTACTGCATGGACCCGTTGAGGGCAGGCCCATTGATGAACCCAACAGGAAGTGGTTGGGTGTCAGCGCCTCGGGATCTCGAGGATCAACGCTCACGTGGGTAAGTGGGCGAGCGTTGACGCTGAATTCTGCTTCTTGCAGCAGAGTCTGAAGAACTTCTTCCGTGGTGACCTTCTCACGTAGCGTGGCGCTCAGTGCAGTTTTGATGGACCGCACGAGCCGCTCCCACGCTCCCCCCTGGTTTGGTGCTCCAGGAGGTATGAAGCGCCACTCCATGTTGTGGCGGAGACCCTCTTCTTGTAGGGCGGGTCCCCACTCCTTGTAGGCGTTGCGAAGCTCGTTGTCTGCTCCCCGGAAGTTGGTGGCGTTGTCCGAGTAGATTATCTTCGGCCATCCTCTTCTCGCCGCCATTCTTCTTAACGCCATTATCGCAGAGTCCGTCGATAGTGATGGCACCAGCTCGATGTGGACTGCTCTCGTCGTCAGGCACGTGAATAATGCACCCCATCTCTTCTCTCTTCGTCTTCCAATTTTGACGAGCATGGGCCCAAAGTAGTCCACCCCACAGTTGGAGAAGGGGCGGTGGTAGGGCTCCAGGCGAGCTCGGGGCAGGTCCCCGATGATGGGTCGGCGTGGTTGGCCCCAGCGCGCGCGACAGAACATACAGTTCCGCTCCGTCGCTCGCACCGTAGGCCTCAGGTGCAGGATCCAGTACCGCTGCCGCAGGTCGTTGGTGACACGCTCCCGGTTGGCGTGTCCAGCCCTCCTGTGCTCGCGTGCCACGAGCAGCCTCACGACGTGGTGTCGCCCGTCCAGAATGACAGGCCGTTTCGCCTCCTCCGGTGCTGCCGCCGCCCCGATGCGCCCCCGCAGTCGCAGGATGCCGTCGTCCAGCATCGGGTCCAGCCTCCGGAGACGACTCGTCCTCGATAGCGGCTGCCCTCGGCGCAGGCGCCCCAGCTCGTCGGCGAAGCTCTCCGCTTGAGAGCGCCGTACAAGCAGGGCCTCAGCGCGCTCGAGGTGTGCCACGGTCATGCCCGAAGACCGTCGTCGTAGGCGATCTGTGAACACTAGAACATAGGCAATAGTGCGCACGAGTTTGTCAAAGTTCGAAAACCTAGCCGGGTCGGGCAACCAGTCGAAGTCACTTTCCTCTTCTCTGGTAACTGCCACGGTTTCTTCATCTTCCCGGTCTTCAAGTGCCCTTTCTTGGGGCCACGCCTCTTCGTCACGGCGTAAGAAGTCTGGACCACAGAACCATCGGTGGTCTTCCTTCAGTGGTTCCTCTCTGAACCTTGTTGCGTCGTCTGCAACATTTTCCTCCGTTGGCAGCCATCTCCATTCTTTTCTGTCGGTGAGTTCATTTATCTCGCCGAGCCGATGTGCCACGAACGGTGTGTATCTTCGTGCGTCGTTCTTGATCCAGTGGACCACCGTTGTCGAGTCTGACCAGAAGCACGTTCTTCTTAGGTGTAGACGATGTTCTTTCTTGACACTATCGGCTAACCTAGCTCCTAGTACAGCCGCTTGCAACTCAAGCCTCGGTATGGTTTGAGTGCGACGTGGTGCCACCTTCGCCTTAGCCGCTACCAGGACCACGTCCGTTTTGTCCCCGTACATGATCCGCCAGTAAACCACTGCAGCGTAGGCCTGTTCACTCGCATCGCAGAAGACATGTTGTTCCACTTCGAAGTCCTTGCTGTCGAAGTAGCACCTTCTGATCTGTAAATTCTTTACATTTTCCAATTGTCCAATCCAGTTGTTGAACATGTTACTTTCCTCCTCGGGAATACATTCGTCCCAAGGAATTTGCAGCCTCCATAAACTCTGCAGAATTATTTTGGCCCTGATCGTGTAGTACGACAGGAGCCCCAATGGGTCAAAGACTGACATGACTGCACTAAGTGCCTGTCTTTTCGTTGGTGCGCAGCTTCCTGTAGCCACGTCCCTTGGTACTCGGCTCATCCTGGTGTTGAAACCTAGTACATCCTTACCTGCATCCCAGTAGATGCCCAGGATCTTGTTTTCCGGCTGCTTGCCCCCTAAGCTCGAGCTTGCAGCCTCCCGTAGCTCCGCAGGCACGTCGCGTAGCACATATTCCTTGTTAGAGCTCCATCCTCGTAGTGTGAAGCCTGCTACAGCATGTACCTTGCGAATTTCCTCCACGGCCATTCTGGCTTCCTGTTCGTCTTCGTAGCTCATCACCAGGTCATCTACGTAGTGCCCCTTGGTGATTGCCTCCAGAGCTCTAGGGTACTCCTCCGCATGCTTTTCCGCGTTGTAGTCCCTTACGAAGTGTGCCATGAATGGTGAACTGGCCGCCCCGAAGATCATGCTTTTCATCTTGAACTTCTGAGGTGGTCGGTCCCGTGCGGTTCCTCTCCACAGGAACTGCTGTGCTGCCTGGTCCTCCTGGATAATCTTTATCCTGAGGAACATTTCCTGGATGTCCGCTGTTACTGCCACCTGCTTCTCTCGGAACCTAAAAAGAATACCGAGCAGCGATACTAACCTGTCGGGTCCCTCCAGCAGACCGTCGTTCAGGCAGGTGCCCCCCGCTTTGGCTGCGGCGTCGAACACCAAGCGAAGCTTCCCCGGCTTGTTGGGATTCTCCACTGCGAAGTGTGGCAGGAACCAGCTCCTCCTGCTATGTTCTTCTGAACCGTCGCATGGAACAGCATAGCCTTTTTCAAACAGATTACTTACCTGTGCTGTGTAAGCCTCTGCAAATTTTGGATCTGCGTCCATTTTTGCCTCCATCTTCCTGAGGCGTCTGCAAGCTGCCTCGTAGCTGCAGTGACCTGGAAACACAAGATTATCGTCTTTCCATGGTAGACCTACCTCGTATCCTCCATCGGTGGGTCTGATGGTAGCCGCCACGATGTCCACTGCACGTTGGTCCTCTGGCCTTACCCGTGCCTTGGCTGCTACTCCCAATGACTCGATCGCGAAGTGCTCCTCCACCAGTTCGTGAAGTCCTTCGTCCGTCCTCGCGTGGAACACCTTTTCTGCATTCCCTCGAGGCGTTGTTCTGCGCGGTATCGTCCCATGGATGACCCATCCCAGTTGGGTCCTGGACGCTGCCGGCTCATTCCGTTTTCCAGTCCTTATTTCCTGACTGATTATATACTGCCAGTGGTCGCTCCCCACCAGTAGCATCGGTTTTGCTGCTGCGTAGCAAATTTCTTCTTTCCGAAGATCCCTTAAGTGTTGACACGATGCGACGTTCAACGGTACTGCTTGCTGGTGCAAGTCCAAATTTTTGACTGTCCGCGCTCGGAGTGCGAGCGGTTTTCCTGCGAACAATCCACGAATGTGTAAGTGAACCTCTCTGCTGGCATTGTCGCTCTTCTGCATGTTCACTCCACGTAACCTTAATGGTTTTGCATCACCCTGTGCACCGACGGCTCGCGCCAACTCTTCATCGATGAGTGTGACGGTAGCTCCTTCGTCCAGGAATGCATGTGTGGTGTACTCCCCCCGTGGTCCGGACACGATCACCGGGCACATCTTTAGGAGTACCTTCTCAGCTGAAGCTGTTTGTGTCGACATCGCAACCTCCTCTTGCGATTGTCGCTGCCACTGCTGCTGCGGTTGCTGCTGTGGCTCCGTTGGCTGCTGCTGCTGTTGCTGCTCCCCCCGTTCCGCATGAAGCGACGGATGATGAGCCCTGTTGCAGCCGTTCACGTTGCAGCCTTTTGCCTTGCATTTGTCTTTGCGGTGCTTCTCATCGATGCACTTGAAGCAAAGCTTTTCCTTTTTCACGAGTTCCCACCTGGCACTTACGCTCATGCCTTTGTACTTCTGGCAGGCGCTCAACTTGTGTGGTCCCTTCTTACAGCACGGGCAGGTACTTGCAGCCTCGGTAGTGCTGTAGACCACGTTCTTTTTCTTCGGTCCGGCTGCTCCCACTGGCTGCCTTACTTCTTTCCTGGCAGACGCTGCACTGCCTTGCGGTGCATAGGAGTATCGGAGCGCTCGGTCCGCTTCCTTCATCAGAAATCGTGACAGAAGTACGATTTCGGGTTGCACACTTCCCTCTTGTTCGTGTGCGTAGTCGCACCACCTTGACTTGAGGTGTGGACTCAACTTCTCCAGGACCTCCCTGGTTAACATGGGGTTGTAAAGGTAACCTCGTCGATTGTCAACACTCTGCAACACACAAACAATATTTTGCACCTTTATGGCAAAATTATTTAACTCACCCGCCGCCGACGTGGGCCGTTGTAACCTCTTGAGGTCTTCCATTGCCTTATCGATAATCACTTCTGGACGTCCGAAGCATTGTTCAAGTGTCTTCATGATCACCTCCGGATCCGTCGCAGTACTCAGAAGTGCCGATACGGCTTCCCTTGCGTCGCCTTTCAGGCAGGTTCGTAATCGTTGCAAGTTTTCTGCTGCTGGGACTTGGTACATACTTGTACTTTCATTGTAGGCCGCCCTGAATGGAAGCCACTCCGTGATTAGTCCCGAAAAGGTAGGTAGATCCATCCTATGAGTTCGCGGCCGTGCCATTTTCTCGATGGCCTCTGCCAGTCGTTGAATGTCTCCCTTATCCGTTGGGCCTTGCTGCACTGGTTGGGGCTGCTCCACTTGAACAGCTTCCTCCCTTGGCTCTGCCTCGGTAGACTTCAACCATTCTGTCACCCTTGTGTGACTGTTGCGATCCTCATCGTGGATGCTAACCTCGTCTTGAATGGCAGATACTTCGGCCTCCAATCGCTTCTGCACCAATTGTTTTTCCAGCTCGAGTTCCTTTTTCTTGATCTCGGCTAGTTTTTCTGCAGCTTTCAATTCAGCCATCTTCACACGAGTGACGGCGCTCATGGTGGACACATGTGATCCCGTTGTAGAACGAACCCTTGGACGTTCTTGCATGAGCAGCTGCGATGTGCCTGCTTCCGTAGGCTCCGTAGTGTATGCCTTTGTGCGTACAGACGGGGATGCTGGCGGATCATGAAACCGTAGACGTTCCATTTCGGTACGATTCCTTTCAACTATCTCTGGTGCGTCAGCTTGGCTTCTGGTTACTACCATTGTCAAGACTTAACCTAATATTTACACAACAAAACAAAACAAAAAACAAGCAACAATATGTACAGATTAAATTTAAAATTAAAATTTAAAATGTAAAGACAATTAAAGAATAATTCAAAAAATATTTACGAGAAATGATTCGAAATTAAAATTTAAAATTAATTTAAACTTAAATTTTTGTTCCCTCAACAGTTGGGAACGCCTTCCCTATTGTGAAGGCAAAAATGCACAAATGAGAAATTGCTATTAAATTTCTACAGGCATTTAATAACCCCTGTCTTTGCTCGAAGGCAAAAACACAAATGAAATATTGCTATAAGATTTTTCGCAGGCACTTAATTGGCCTGACCTTACAATAATATATACAGGGGTTTACTAAAACTAAGTACTTAAAGAGTCTTTAAACACTTAATGTTCACAAAACACTTTACACTTTCACTGAGTATGAAAAAGTTCAGTGACTCACGGTACTGTCCGTACGTAGCGACGACGTGCGCGCGACGTACTTGTCCGACGTGAAGACACGACGACCCGATGATACGACCTTCCCCGGTGACTCGATGCACGCGGCGGAAGCTTGCAGACCCACTTGGCCCACCTGGAGACGATTCCACTCGACGTACCACGGCGAAGGTTCACGACGAACACGTAGACGTAGGCTCCTCCACTTCCCGAGTTCGTTGGACCCGATACCCCTTCTGGGCCGAGACTCCAACACGCACTGAACCGGGAGCCGATCGGGCAGGGCAGGAACACACAGCACTTTTTCACCCACACGGTACTCACGATCCGACCGTGGGGCCAACACGTTGGACCAGAATACTGTCACTGGCAAGACAGCGTATCCGGCCGAGAAGGACCAGAAATGTAGTGGTCCTCCAAACCCACGACTCAGCTCGGAGGCCACTTATCTTCACTTTTCCACAGTCCACGATGTTGCAGTATCCAGCACGGCAGCCAGACACTGTCCGGGGGCCACTATCTGGCCTAATACAACGCACCCTCCGTTCCAGGTACGCCGTATATTACGTTCGTGGACCGCCTCGATAGCTCTGGGGAAATTTCGATTGAAACGACCATTACACGATTGAAACCCGTTCGTTTATTTTCCCCATACAATTTTCCCGTAGCACAGTATTCACTATTCACTATACTAGCACTACTTTCACTATTACTATTCACTATTTCTTCCAGGGTTTCTTCGGGAGTCTTCTTCTTCCAGACTCGTGACTGCTTCGACACACAGTGAAGAACCCGGAATCCGGCTCTATATTTATAGCCAGAATCAAAGAGGCCCCGCGGGGTTACGAGTTCGTGACCCCCCGCGCCGCGGATCATGCTATCCCTCACCGCGAGGTGCGTCTCTTTTCCGCGCACACATATTCGCCCGCGGTGATCGGATAGGCCCCTTTGATCCTTAACAGTACAAAAAAGTGACCTAGGACCTATCGACTCGATACAATGCAAATTATGTACAATATTTACAAAATGTATCGGACATATTCTGTCGATATTATGCAAAATAACTTACATACACGTATCCTAGCCTATTCTAATACATTTCAGTGATTCTTATCCTACTGAAACTGTACTATTTACAAACAAATATACAAATTAAGCCTATTTACAATAAAACTTAATTCTATCCACAACACCACTGGACATTGTACTTTTTAGGGATAAAAAGTAACATATGTGTTAATCCAGATCTTAAATTATTTCTGTACTAAATTTCATCAAAATCCGTTCTGTAGCTTTCGCGTGAAAGAGTAACAAACATCCAACCATCCATCCTCACAAACTTTCACATTCATAATAATTGTAGATTATGGACAGGTATATTATCTGCATTTATAGCAACATAATAAATAGCTCTCCTCACAATTTCGGTGACGGTGGCCAGTTTCAGTGTGCGCAGTACACAAGAGCACTCTCTCTTCCTTTGCTCTCATAACCCAGAGGGACGGATAACCTACACGACTGCGAGAGATCAGGTGCAGGTACGACTTTTAACATGCCCATCCTATGCATGGATGGCAGGCGATTGCCTGCATTGTCCTAACCAAACTTGGAAACAACATTTTTTGTTGTTCCAATGCGAGAATCGAACCCATGACCTTCGAGTCGAGAGCCGAGCTCTCACCACTAAGCCACGGAAGCTGTTCACAGAACAAAATATAGCAACAGAAACAAAATACAATATTTCACCACAAAATCAAAATTTTACGTTTATATCTTATCCGCTATAAAGGCTAAGATTTTGTGTTCAGTTCTGTTCCCGCAAGAGTTTCAAAAACAAAGTCACATCTAAACGCTAATCCTGCAACACAGAAACACTTTTATCTCGTGGAGTTCGTAGATTTTGATGCGATAAAAATTAGCTTACGTCTTTCCTCTAGGTCTAATCTTACTATGTAACTAAGTATATGCCGAATATCTTCAAAATTGCTTTAGTGGTCTTTGCATGATTAGGTAATGTACAAACAGTTATAAATAGAATAACTTTTTCATTTAAAATATTAGTATGGATTTGTTTTTGACTATTATTTATAGACTGCAGTAGCACTATTGACTGACCGGTCACGTTTGCACATGGACTTATTAATTCAACTATTCTGGCGCCTCGTGACATCACACCATTATGGTATTCGCACCTAAATAACTACTGACAGGATATTTTGATATTGTCATGCATTATGTATCTACCAGCCTTTTTTCGCGGCTCTGGCCTAAATTCAGTATCCCACTTTTTATCCCAAAACAGTACAGTGTGTACTGTTTTGGGATAAAATGTAACCTGTGTGTTAATCCAGATCTTAAACTATTAATATACCAAATTTCACCAAAATCCTTTTAGTATCTTTTGCGTGAAAGAAAAACTAATAAATAAATAAAAATTAATAAATAAATAACTAATAAATAAAATCCATCTACTTGTGGCATTCTCTATCAGCCAACCTTAGGGTAGAGTAGCCAATATTATTATGTTCAATATATCATCACCAAATCAAAATTTTACGTCTAATAGCTTTGCCGCTATAAAGGATAAGATTTTGTATTCCGTTCCGTTCCCGCAAGAGTTTCAAAAACAAAGTCACATCTAAACGCTAATCTACACAAATAAATAAAATTAAAGTTTCTGTTTGTAATTTTAAATTAACAGATTTTCACTAAATGCATATGAGAGTATAAAAATATCCGCCTGTCTGTCTGTTTGTTCTGGCTAATCTCTGTAACGGCTGGACACATTTTCACGAGACTTTTACTGGCAGATAGCTGATGTTTAATGGAGTAGGCTTAGGCTACTTTTGGTCTAAAGTTTCCGTTTAAAATGATAGGATTCCGTTTCCGAATGAAGTTCAGGCACCAACTAGTCTAAAATAAGAATTAAAATTTCAATACCTTTATTTGTATTATGGATTACCTAATATTACCCTTTAACTAATTAAGGGGAAGCGTTTCAAATTACATGCCATGACTACTCGCAATGCTACTCTATCTTTTCCCTGTACATTATCTTTTTTTGTATACTTTTCCTAACTTCCTTTGTTATGTATTTTGTTCTATATTTTTGTCCAATGCGTCCATATATATTGTCACTAGCTTTTGCCCGCGACTTCGTCCGCGTGGAGTTCGGTTTTCATACAAAATTTTAACCCCTTTTTCACTCCCTTAGGAGGCGAAAATGCTTTCTTAGCGGATGCCTACGTCGTTACAACTATCTGTATGCCAAATTTCAGTGAAATCCGTCCTGTAGTTTCGGCTGTGCGTTGATAGATAAGTCAGTCAAGTTTGCCTTTTATATATTTAGATTACATTTTATTTAGAATCCTATAAACGTATCGAGGCAAAAATAATTGAAACATATTTCAATATCAATTGTAAAGCAGTGTTTGCATCATTTAATTAGTATCGGTTGACATGGTGATGTATAGACAAGGCATTATGCTCCCGATGCTGATTTATATAAATGGCAAATTTAAAATTATTGCTCTCTTCCCCTTCACAATTGATCGATTGTAAGTGTGTCGTTGTATTTCGTGTCAACACTCTATCATTTGTGACGCATTTGGTCTGTAGACCCATTTAGACGCCTCTATGTCATTAACAGAACCTTAAATTCAATTGTTAGATTGCACAGAGTGTATAAAATCATTACTTGAAGTAAGATTTTGATGAAGAATGTTTAAGTAAACGGTGTCGGTAGTCGGTACACAATGTAACGAGACAATACGTGACGTCATGACGTGGCGCTGTGTTTTTTAAATAGCGATTCCAAACTGAGCTTTATTTACTACAGAAGAAGATTTCGAATGTCAAACTAGACTGCTCTGCATAGGGCGGCGCCGCTATTGTAATGAAACGTGCTTCTTGTGTATTGAATATAATTAAATTTCGAATTTTTATTTTAGAAATGCAATGCCGCGTCGCGTATTATCCCGTTTTGATTTGAGCTGACCCAATTATTTCGATTGCTGTAATATTACTAAAGTTATTATGTTAATAACATATTTGTAAGTTTATTTTACTTTGTAATGTCAGGGATACTCATCCCAACTTACCTGTCCGGTAGTTGTGGTATAGTATACGGGTATGCGACCCCGGCTCCCTAGCTATTACCGTCCTATCCCGTGCCCTCCTGGGCGGTAATATCCTACATTCCTATTTCCCACTCTAACTTACCAATCTTCCTTTCCACACCACCTATCCTTCCCTTTCCCTATTCCTACCCTCTCCACCAATCCGTGGGGACGCGATGGATAATCATAAAAATAATTTAAGTATCCAAAATGGCGGCGATGCGGTTCGCCACCCATCACGTCTCGTTCTCGCGGAGGCGAAAAGTGGCCCATGGAGAACCGCTTCGCTACGTTGAATGTAAGAGGAGGAATGGATGGTATGAATGAAAGTGGACGAAGCGAAACAAGTATGTAAGGATCGTAGCAAGTGGAAAGAAGTGGTCTCTGCCTACCCCTACGGGAAAGAGGCGGTCTCTGCCTACCCATATGGGAAAGAGGCGTGATTATATGAATGAATGAATGAATTTTACTAAGTTTAGGTGAATACTCTTCCTCATGTAGTTTACTTTATTTTTTAGGATTTCGTACTCAAATTGTAAAAACGAGCTCGGGATTCCATTGCTAAAGCTCCACTGTCCGTCTGTCTGTCACCACTCACCAGGCAGTATCTCATGAATCATGATACCTAGCAAAATTTTCATACTTCTGTTGCCGCACTATAAAAGATATTAAAATCAGAATGTATGAAATATATGGGGCTCCCATTTGAAAAACATAATTTTTTGCCGTCTTTGTGAACTATTCGTGACTGACTTGCTCTTGATGCGTTTTTTTCTAAACAATAATGCTACATCAGTAGTTCAGTATCCGTTTTTTTCTAAACAATATCTGCTTACATCAGTACCATAAAATAAATCTCTCGTCGCCCAGACGATTACTATGTCAGGGCACAGTGTAGATATAACGGTCTGTATAGATTATATTAATTCGACATGATTTACGTTCGTACGCATTACGCACAATAATAAACGTTCGAAAATAATACGAAACGTACCATTAATGAAAGCACGTAAAATCCATTAGGCATTTTCATTTCAATTTTATTTAATTAAAGCTTATGTGGAAAGTTCTCGAATTGTCGCGTTTTAATTTTCACATTGTTACATTGAGTCTATAATTTAATAAAATAAAGATAATATTTAAAAAATGTCTATTTGTTATATTTTTAACTTCCATATCGCATTTTATGATAAATTATCTTGCATTTAACACAATGAACAAGACATAATTTAAAAGAAATTAGCAAATTAAAAAAAAAAACATTTATAACACGTTTTTACAGAAACACAGCAATGCGGTACGTTTCAGGAAAAAAGTTGAGAATAAACAGACGACTGCGAATGCGAGAGAGCTCGAATTTTGAATACAAATGTAAATTAGTATCTCCACTAATTACCTCAGACACCAGGGCTATGCGTCTTACGGGCTTACGGGGGACGTTACGTTTTTTACAAGTGCCCGAATCGAAACCATTTTCTCATTAGCTGCACATCAAACTGTAATTTGTTGACTTTGGCGCGAACGTGACCAAAATGCAATGTAAATTATTCACAATTTGTTACCGCAATATTTTATGACACTAACAAAAAAATAAGTTATAAAGTAGAAATGGAGTTCATAATAATTCATCCATATAACATCACATCTTTACATTTTATGATGAGGTGCATTATTGAGTTTTGAATCAAGGGAAGATGGTATACACGATTGAATTAGTTTTGAATTCATAGAAGAAGAAAAGATGAAAATGAAAAAAACTTAAAATATATTTTGTACCTATTAACATTGTAGCAATCTGTCGATATTAATGAGAAACTATACATAATATCTTGGCTCTCCAGGGCCTCTAGTCAAGATGCATTCGATAATTTCGACGGCGAAGTTCGAAAACAAAAATGTATGGGATTTGAAATACGTTATCGATAAGTGACATGTCGCTTGCGATGCCTTATGTCAAATTCCATACATTTCGTTTTCGAACTTCGCCGTCGAAATTATCGAATGCATCTTGTCTAGAGGCCCAGGCTATTAGCATACTGGCGCAGCCAAACAGAAGTCAGCAGTTCTTATAGAGGAGTTATAATAGCTGTTATAATCGTTATTTAATTGTTTACCAAATAAAATAATCATAAAGGTACTCGACAAGCAATAAATTTAACGATAAAAACATGTAACGATTGACAATAGGCAAGCGGACTGATTTTTTTTTATTACATAGATGAATAGTACTCTTAAATATGAGTAACTTCTCAGAAGAAACCGTATATCAAAAGTCAATATTTTCAAAGGTACAGCGATTTGTATACAAAATTTCTTCGAGTCTTTATACCAAAAAAAAATTTTTTTTTTTTGCGAAATTGGTAAACAAAACCTACATCATTAGTTTACTCACATCATATACAAAAACATTCATTATGGTAAGTATGAACTTAAACGCACAAATATCGGAGATATTTACAAATATATTCCTGCGGCCATATACTTCATATACTACTTCATACTACTTCATATTCAAGTGACGTCATGTGTATATCGATTTTAGTATGGAGCGTTTTTAGGAGGCTCGCGAAATTTTTTATACAAATCGCTGTACCTTTGAAAATATTGACTTTTGATATACGGTTTCTTCTGAGAAGTTACTCATATTTAAGAGTACTATTCATTTATGCAATAAAAAAAAATTTGTCCGATTGCCTATTATCATTAAAATCACTTATCGCGTCCATCTTAATTAGCCTAGCCTAATTTGGCTAAGGCTAGGCTAGGCACGTTGTAGTGAATTTCAGTGAAAAACTAAAAGCTCATCACAAGCCGCCTTTTGTGTTATGTCCATGTTGTCACATACTTCCACTGAAGCCGAGACGAAACGCGGCGCGGCGTATTTAAGATAGCGCTTCAAAATTGAACCGTATTAATTACGTAAGATGTATACAAGTTTCATTGCAATAGCTTAAATTCCGAGCTGCATCGCGCTTGGTGGCGTCGCTCTTGAATGAAACGTGTATCTTTTTATGAAGTGAATAAAAATCATTTTTGAATCGCTATCTTTTGAAGCGCCGCGTCGCCTTACGGTGTGTGCTGACCATTAGCGAGAATAAGATGTATTGTGTGCCTTATTACCAAATGGATTCTATGAAAATTATGTACCTAATTGATGTGATGAAAGTAGCAATTGATGATTTAAAGATCTTCAAATCAATAGACGTGCCTCTGAATGTCCAAATTGATAATAAAATAGGTACCTTTAGTTTCTTTTTCAGAAGCACTAAGATCACAAGAGGCCTAATGTCTATAATAATTACTTGGAACTTGGATGTTTGAAGTTACAGTATGTTACAGCCAATATATATTTTACCGACGAAGCACTGTAAGTAAAATATAATTTTAATCATACTAAATGAAAAGCGGGCATGAATAAGTCAGGTTAATATTCCGAATCATGTTAATGTCTGTCGACATGACCGCGCCCGTCGGAAGTTTTTAAAAACGTTACAATCTTTTATTTTTTGTACACAATTTGCATGTTCCGTTTCAGAGATGATATACTTTTAAATTATGCTACCGACTTATTAGGATGTATATTAAAAGCTGCTTTTTCGTTAAATCTAAAATGAAAAGAGTTGTTTTTTGTATCGCTAGTTTTTGTTCGTGACTTTGCTGTTGGTTTCTGCTCTTCTGCTAATTCGAATATCATTTAAGATGTTTAATTTACTGTATTGATAACAAAATATATGTGTCTTTACATTATTATTTATATATATTGGTCACAAATTTATACATAATATTATAATATTTTTTTACATTAAAACATTCTACAATGGTGATAATGAGTACATACATAAGCTCAATTACACACGTATTAAATGTTGTTCAAACCGGTTGAACCAGTTACATAAATCATTCACTTCATAAATAGCTCTATTCATGCAAATAATAGAAAGTGCATTAAATATCCTTTTGTATTGAACTCCGCCAATTATGGTAGACGAAGGGTTCAACGCGTAAATCAAGCGACGAAATCCAAAATTTATATAGACGATGGCGTTAGCTTGTTCATTGTTAATTTTATTATTAACACTGAACCATTTGCTTTATTTCGTTCATCCTACACCTGCCAAAGAGTGTTGCCTGGCGGTTTTGAAGCACGACTCAATAAAACAAGGGGGTTGCAAAAATGGCAGTGCACAAAATAGAATAGAAAAGAATTATGAATTTGGGTGTCGTAGTTACTCAAGTCATCTTACTGATGATAGTTTTATGTAGTTACTGTATGTAGTCACTAAAAGTATGAATAAGATTACCTAGCAGAGCCTATCAGGATAAAACGCCCCATATTCAATCTTGATTTTGTACGGTTTTATGTAGCTATAAAAGTTAGGTAGGTAGTTAGTATCTATATGACCGAGGTCCAATCATTTTGATTCTGCCTGATTCTGTTAAACTTTATTTTCAGTTTGAAATAGAATACTCAATATGTTTTAGTAAAAATCGATCACATTTAAACTATTTACGTATTCGTTGTGCGGCGACGTTCGGTGAATATTTAGGACGACCGTTACTTCCAAATTTGTTTACTAAGTCGCGTAATCTAGACACACATTTTCACATTGACAACAAAACGAAAGTAGTTTAATGTAGAGTTTTTTAGAAGATAGAAGTTAAATGTAATTGAAAATTTGCTAAGGACACAGGTCTTATTCCCAAGAGCTGCTATGGAATTTTTAAGATTCCTGAAACTACTCGTTACTTTGACATCAATTGCCAAAGGAAGGAGTAGTTTCAGGAATCTTCATCATTATTATTGAACGGTCAAGCTTGAAGAATTAAAATGTTAAATGCCTTTTATGCCATTGACATTGACTTACAGAATATATAAGATTCATTTCAAAATTTTCCATTTTTACCTACGTGATTTGCCTGTGTACCAACGCGAATATCATAATGAAAAAATAAAACTTTCCATGCCTAGCCTATTTCATCTGACGTGCATACGGATTACGGAATACGCAGACGCTAGAACCGTCTCGAATATCTAAGTTGTCCCACAATTTAATCCGAGGCAAGTCGGGCGCGCTTCCATAAATTACTATGTACTGAGAATCTTAATAAAGCGGCCCGGGCTTTTGTAATAAATGACGAAACAAAAATAAGAACTGAATACTTAATGCTCGAATGGGCTTAGGATAGTAAACGCCGTGTCGCGTTTGTAGAACGTTTGTAAATATGTAGGATTAGCAAGACCTTTGCGGTGGAAAGCGTATTTTATTTTATATGATAAATTTGTTATTACACAATATAATAGCGATATATTAATTGAGGTTAACAAACTAAGGCCCACTTGCGCCAATCCGGGTTAAAGTTAACCTTGGGTTAAAATATCATTCTTTCTCTTTCACAAATACGAGGAACGAGAGAGATAACATGATTTTTAACCCAGAGTTAACTTTAACCCGGATTGGCGCAAGTGGGCCTGATAATAATAATTTGTAACTATTTCACTAACTTAATATCTTAATATGACCAATGATTTATGTAAAACTTTAGGATGGTAGAAAATGATAGAGTAATAGTGAGACATATGAAGTGGGAATCTGTAAATAAATACATTTATTTTTTAAGTGAAACTATTTTAGCGGTGTTAAGAGTAAATTTCAAGGTTTGGGTCACTTCACGACAAGATTTTGCATATAACGCTATGGTTAAACGCTACCTATGTGTTGGTCGCTAATTATACTTCTAATTAATTAATATTTTATTTATTTTGACGGGATGTTCTTTAGGCATAGTGAGAGTTATTTTTGGGCTTTAAATAATTAGTTTCACTTCTGCTACATGTACTCTGTACTAACTCGTATGTTGTTTTCTTACTTTAAAGTTAAAACAAGAATTCAACCCCTAATTAAGGACGGTTAGTTGCATAATTAATAAATTGGTATTAGTAAAAAAATGTGTCAATTTAAAACATATTACAATTACTATTACAAATACTATTCTAGGAAAAACAATTTATAATAATATAATTTATACAATCATTTGTTAGGGTTACGACAGATTGTATAGTGCTGATGGTAGTTTTACGTTAAAGATTCATAAAATACTGAGTATAATGAATAGAGCATCCAATGTTCAGCCGAGCTCGTGAAAAGACCGACCAAAAGGGAATATATTTGAAAGAGGAACGACAAATATATCGCGTCTGTGTCAATATAACTGTTACTGGAAGAGCCAGTAGTAATTTTGTACGTATAATAAATCTGTACGTACGTAAAATAATCTAAATTTTCGCAATGATGAGTACGTAATTAAACATAGTTTAGTTAATTTTATAATTTCGACATGTTCATATTGTATTCTAAAATAATGTTGTACATAATTACAGACATTATCTGTAATTGATGGAAACACAGCACTTAGTCATATTGTAATGTACCTACCCAATTATTTGTTAGTGCTTATGTTACGGATGTGCCTTTGAAATAAAAAAAAAGTAAATTAAAAGTTTATTTACGTAATTTGTGGATGTTCTAGTCTCTAAAATAATATGATATTTATATTATATTAGTGTAATGTAATAATCAACATTTTCAATTGTTCTCTTTCTTAATTTCCTATATTATTCAAAATTGACGCTGGCGCTTCTTTACTTACAGCAAACTCTTTTGTTTTTTGTTTGGTAATCGCAATAATTATTCTTGAACAATCTGATCCGAACTTGAGCCTAATGCTAACGAGTTCTTCCGAGACATACTGTGCATTATACTGTATAATGCTTCTTTGCATTTCGTACGGCGAGATGTATTTCCAGGATTTTGTATCTGTGCCAGATACAGAGTAGTGAAACCACGACAGAGAAATAGATATATAGCCGAAGTACGAACGTAAACATGTTTACCGTTCGCGATAGAATTAAAAAATGTGTGCGTTGAGCGAGCCAGCGAACGGTCGTGTGCCGCTTTACGACACATGTAGTAAATATTAATTAACATTTAATATTTCGCGAGTCGCACGGCTCACAGCCGTTTGCACGTCACCATGGCGCTCGTAGCCAACGAGCTGCTGGCGTTCGTACAACACGTCATCAACGCCATGGACGAGGACAGCATCGTGCAGCTCTGCAAGTCGACCTACACCAGCGAGGAGATCTGCAAGAGCAAGCTGATGCTGTACGAAGCGCTCGGTAAGACCGCGCAGATGACGTCTCTATGGAGAGATGGGAGTGATGGAAACTTGCAGGATATCATCTGCCTGCTCAAGCGGACGAATCCAGCAGACGTGCCGGTATTTGTGGCTAAAGAGCTGCACAGGCTGCCGGCGGTATCTGCGGACAGCGTCAACGTCTCCAGCCTGCTGAACAAATTCAACATCATGAAGGCAGAGCTGGACGAAATGCGTGGTCGATTGGATAGATCGGAGTCCACGATCTTTGATTTGCGTAATGAATTATTGAAAATAAATTTTAATAATTCATTATGTAGGTCACCCGATCATTCGATTGACTTCGTAAACACGCGACGACGCGGCGCGCAAGCTGACACGTTTTGCTCGTCAGCAAAATCCGACGGGTCAACAACCGCCGCCCGCTCGCCGCTTGCGGTCGAGCCGAAACTGAGTACACCAGCGACTCCGAAAAATTATTCCAGTGTCATCGCTGGTCCAACCGTACCCCCGCGGGCTAAGACAAAGGGGGTAAAGGAGAGCCGTAAGGCTGAGCCTTCTCGAGCTGTCAAGGACGAGAGCAGGAGGTGCGATGAGGAGGGCTTCATACTGGTAGAGAGAAGAAAGAAGAGGAAGCCCGCCGTCCGCAACCACCGCGGCACCGCACCCAGCGAACCCGAGCAGCGTCTGCGGTGCGAAGTACGCGCCACACCGCTGTACGTGTCCCGCCTGCACTGGTCTACGAAGGTCGAGGACGTCGTGGACTACATCCGAAAGAAGACGTCTTTCACCTTAAGGGTCGAGCGTCTGGAGTCACGCCACAAGGTCAATTTCAGTTCCTTTGTGGTGAGAGTACCGACGCATCTTTTACCGACCTTTGAGGTGGAAGAGTTCTGGCCGACGGACGTAGTCTACCGGAGGTTTCGGGGAAGGCTCCCCAACGATGCGCGCATCACGTCGCCGAAAAAAGACAATACGTGATAAACTACAGTGTGTGTGTGTGTAAGAGTGAATGTGAATAATATAGAAAATTAGATTTATGTATAGTATTGTATAGTATAGAATTGTGTGTGTTTATAGTATAAAAATATATATCCGTTGTCTGATACCCGTAACACAAGTTCAACTTAGTACGGGATCAGATTGACGTGGTATATATACTTTAATTATGTATATTTGTTTTGTATCTATTTTTATGTGTTTTTGAATAAATTTTTTGAATGTATAAGTGAATACGCACCAAGCTTCAAAAAAACACGGAACTGTAAACAATTATTCACTGAATGTATCCAGTTATTTATGGTGTGGACGAATAATAAACTTTAATAGAGATCAAAAATTCTTTAGTAACAAAGGCACGAAAACACAAACGTAGAGAAACTGTACATAATGGCAGTATTCCTGCTTCCATACCTATTAATTTTAAAACCATACTCGTAATAATAAACGTTGCTATTATTGAAAAGCTTTTTTTTATTTAATTATATGTAACTTTTGTTTTGTATATTTCCTACAAGATTTTTCCTATACGGATTTTATAAATTTAATATTTTGCCTAATATTGTTTAAGCAAACCATATCTATATTATGTGAGTAATTACATATTTTCTTGTTGTATTTATTGTATATAGTATCTAGGCTTGACTTATGGCACTTTGATGATATTTATAACTGCACTAAATTATCTCCTTCCAAAATAAAAGGTAGTTTTTCCTTTTGTCAAGAAAAGTTACTGGCAAACATCCAATATATACTCCACTTGAAGTAGCCAATATATCACCATTTTTGGGCACTCTTAATAGTGTAAGAATAAAGGTATAGAGAATATTAATCACGATAATCGGTGAATAGTTAGTCTATTTGCTGTAAAATTTGAAAATATATAATACGAGTATTAATAATAAACGACAACATAATGAATAATAAATTAATTGTGAGTTTATAGGAAATAATAAAAGCTACTAGGTAGTAGCTACTAGGTAGTAATGTAGGTACAATGTATTCCTATTTTAAAATACTAATAATAATTAGCATTTTTAAAACTCCTAAAATACCTTATCATGTCTTGATTAACGCTACGTAAGTATGACTTAAGATTCCCGAATAATATGTTATTGATTGTACTGTAGGTTCTTGGTGGAAATTCATGTTTCACAGTAATAATACACAATACTTCTTGCACTATTTCCACTTTAATAAGTATTTTACATTAAATTTATGTATTACACGACCGGTTTCCTGATGATGACGTTGTCGAAACCGGTCGTGAAATACATAAATTTAATGTAAAATACTTATTAAAGTGGAAATAGTGCAAGAAGTATTGTGTATTATTACTGTGATTCCCGAATAATGACAAACAATAATTACCCTTTAAAAATAAACGATTCTAGTCATTTTTAACACGTAGAGTGCTTAAGGTATGATACGTACCTACAGAGTTATTACTTCTCAACTTACAATTAAATATGATCTTTAATCATTATATGTAATAATTTAAAAAATAACCACGTGCTATAATAGCACTTAATTGCATTTTTGATTTTTGGCCTCAATTAAGCCATACTCAGCTGGATATTTAAAATACATTCTTTAAATATATTTATTGTGATAGTATGAATAGTGTGCATTAGTGGAAAATACGAGCGAGGTACTTAAATCGACAAATAGCTTTTCTGCAATTGACAGTGTATTAAACAGCTGCCTGCATGCCAGAATAGCTTTGTATCCTCTGAGTAAGGGGCTCTATACACTTACCAGAATAGGAACACTTGTTTACGCGAAATATTGTTTAAGAATATACTCGTACAAAAAAGACTAATTTTAATCAAACTTTTTTGGCCAAAGTGCTTGTTTATTGCAACCGAGTCGTGCATGAACAGGCACATTAGGTGTGAATGATAACAATTAAATACAAAGAAGTGACAACTAGGCAGACCAACAACCTAAAAGTTCCATCATGTTAAAAAGTATCATTAATTCATCAATAATTTCAGATTACGTGCAAAACTTGTTTCACAATCCTCTAATAGGTAAGTTTTGGATATTTTATTCAGAAGAACAGCCAAATAAGCTATTTGACACTTATCAGCCTTTAGGCCTATTTACCAAGATAGCGAAACAGTAATTAACTAAAGTAAGTGAAGAATAATAATAGTGACTTCTGTTATTTGCGAATAAGTTAAAATTATCAACGACCGTGCCGGTGAGAAAGCTCCTTAACAACGTAGAGGTTGTCACGGCGCCTAGCGGGTTGCCAGCGAGCTGAAACTTTTTCTTTGATAGAGTTCGAATAAATCTGCGGCAAAACCGGCAATGCAGACTCCACAAGACGTGCCCGAAGAATTTAGATTTTCAAACGTTGCACATTCCTACTTTATTCTTCGTAATTTATTGTATTTTTTTTTATTGACTCACCAACAGAACAGCATTTGGTGCATTGTTGAAAAACAAATCAATATATTACTTAAAGAGAAAATGAGTTCTAATGATAGGTGAAGTACAAATTGCGTTGGCGATAGCGAATATGAAATATGAGATGACAATTAATGGTTCTATAATGTGATGACTGATAATGATAAAAATGTAACAAAAACAAATACAAATAATTTTCTTCTTACAAACTAAACAAAAATAACAAAGGACATAGTGATTAGTGCTCAACAGACATAATACTAAAATTTACAATTTATTTACTGCTACTATTATGATGCTTATTATTATTAATATTGTGTTTAAGTTTTCTTTTAAAAGAATTGAGTCTGTCGGAAAAAATACAAATATCAGGGCAGTCGGATACAGAATTGTAAGTTCTACACAATCTTCTGAGTGGCGCAAAATGGCCTAGGTTAGTTCTGGCAAGTTTAACGTGTATAAAGTTTAACGTGTATAATTGTACAATAATAATATTAAAGGTATTGTTGTATGTTAATTAAAGTAGATCGGTCGATATTATGGGGAAAACATACTTGATGCGGTATCTATATAATCTATACTTCAATAATAATAAAATAAAGAGGATAGATTTGTTTGTTTTGTAATATATAATAGGCTCCAAAAATACCTACCTACTAAACTAATTTTGATGAAATTTAGCGCAGATATGGATTATAGAGTACACCACGGAAAAGGACATAGGCTACTTTTTATTGCATCAAAATGTACGGGTTTCGCAGGATTTCCTTTTGTACGCACAAAGTCGCGAAAAACATCTATCTCATATCAACTTTTAAGTTAATTTCAATCAATTACATTTTTACGAAGCGAATATTTTATTTTATTGCACTGTCTTTTCTCTACGATGTTGATATTTATTAGATAATGTCATTATAATTAATAAACTATTTACTAAAAACCTATAAAAAGATAAATGCCAATAATATATATTCGAAATAATACTTGTTTTACTTTATTTATTGTTCCCTAGTTCGATGAAATATGTATTAAAAGTGTCTATGTGTATAGTCGTGGAGTTGCGATTATGAATAATGCATTTTTGTTTTGGATTTTTATGAGAAAAGTTTTGATTATTTTCGGCTCGGAGGCAAGTAAGAGATATGAGGCGGACTCTTCGATGCGCGGATAGAATAATTGGCAAACTCTCGTTCCAGAGGTAGAAATGGATTGCTACGTAATAAATTTAGTAGAAAAGTTGTTTGTGGTCTACAGGAATTGCTTTACTTTTGTACATAATATAATGAATATTAATATTAGCCGGACAGTAATGTACGGCGCATTAGGAAGTTAAAGTAGGTACATATTATTATTGACACCGCCTTTGAATATTATTCGGTTTTTAAAAACCTATAAAAGTATTGTATTTGGTACCTAGGTACATACTAGGTACTTGTTTTTTTCGTTAAGTTGATACCTCTTGGATCTCTAAATATCTATAAAGATGTTAGTTTTTTGTTTGCAATGAATAGACTCCGAAACAATTAGACTGATTTTGGTGAAAATTGGCACAGAGCATAGGCTACTTTTCAAGTCGCGGTCATTATCTCTTTGATAGTAAAAGTCAAAAAGAAAGTGTTAAAATAATACTTCTATTCAATTATATCGATAAATAAAGGCTACATAAAAATTAGACGTTTGTTTTTCCAAAAATAAAACCGATTTTGTTTTTTCAGTTGTTAATTGTTTTAGTCTCGCCTCTTAATCAAATAAATCAGTCTTTATAGGTAGTTGTTATAATAAAAACTATAAAATAATAAGCCATAAATCGATCTCAGTACATTTATCACGGGCACAGTTATTGTGCTCTGACACCACCAGATTCATTTAGTTAGGTTTTGGAGCCGTATTTATGAATATCATGAATATATTGGAAGCTTTCAGGCTAATTTTACTCGAAATAAAACTTTCGATCATAATCCATAATTTTGTAATTCTGATAAAGTATGTTCGAGGCTAATAAAATCTTCAAGTAATAAAATAAAATTTGTAACTAATATAAATCGTAAACCTTTAATATATTCATTATTAAGGAAATTTAACTTTCAATCAAAGATTTTCAAACTCAAGATAGGCAATGCATAGGTACGAGTACATTTGACAGAACAAATCTTCATACAGTAAAAAGTTACGCCATCATGGTTTTTATACATATTTCAAATGTCAGCCATCTTGTTTTCACCATACTTCAGATGTCAAAATGGCCGCAAAAATCTTTAAATTGGGGCCATTTATTTGGATACACTTTCTGCCCCAACATGCCTCGTCTATAATATATATCTACGTCTATGGTTTCAATGCTTAATTGAAATGTTTATCTACTCTATCTCAAATACTATTTACTGAATGAATCACGGTACAAGGATAGTTGAAAATTTTGGACACCAATCAATAAACCACAAGGCTCGGCTACCTACTTTAAATTCAAAACAAATACATTAATCGACTACGCCGAATGTAAGAATAATAATATGGAGTGGAAAATTACCACGGTTTAATCGACCATTTAAAAGCTGGACAATGTGTTTCTTCATACACTCACGTGCCGGGAATTAGGCATAGTGTAAAAAATATTGTCAGATTCCTAACAAGCAATTTCGATAACTTTTATAATGAAAGCTCTAACTTCTAAAAGGTTAGGTTAGCACACTTAGGCCCACTTGCGCCAATCCGGGTTAAAGTTAACCCTGGGTTAAAAATCATGTTATCTCCCTCGTTCTTCGTATTTGTGATAGAGAAAGCATGATATTTTAACCCAAGGTTAACTTTAACCCGGATTGGCGCAAGTGGGCCTTAGCGGCAGATCGTCCTTGTAGATAGAGTAATTTTGCATTCCAAATATTTTCGATAATTACTGAATAATGAGTGATGAGGTATCGAAACGTGACGTCATGTTAATACACATTTAACATAGCTGTGTTACAAAAGAAGTTCAAAGAAAAAACTTTGGTGGGAGTTCAATTTTATTTGACTTTGTTTCGATCTTTATACAACAAAAAATGTTTGAAATTAAACTTTAGGCGCGTTGAGACTTGAGAATGTTTTTGTATTTTTAAATTATGAATTAGGTAAGTTTTACTCTGTGCACTGAGGCGTATGCTTTTTAGTGTTTCCAAGGAACCCCATTATATGGCTTATTGTTTCGCTCTATCCGTCCGTCGGTCTTTCTGTCCGTCCTGATAATTTACGCAATTATTATTAATATATTATAAAAGTTATGAAATTTGGTAAATTTATAGTTTGAATAATATTATGCATTACTGAAACAATAAATTGATTTATTTAATTCAGTTAACATTTACCGATACCGTAACCGAAACATCAAGCAGAAGCAGAGATTGAGCGATTAAACCAGTAATTAAGTATGGACTGTCGTGGCGACTCTCAAATTTGCATGTTAAACGAAGGCTTCGTTTTATTTTTCATTTGGTATTAAGATAGTTCGCGTGTTGCCGCAGCTCGCTACTGTTCAACACTTGAACCTTATTGTGATACAATAGAGCCTATAATAATTAAATAAATGAATCGATGGGCTTTTTAATTGTGTTGTTAGCTTCAGAATTAAGGCGTAGAGATCGCTTGCTCGATGCTGTTACATTACTTTATGTTACATTGCCTCAATCTGATACCCATTAAAATATTTAGAGTGGTTTGTTCACGCGTTTTTGATGGTGTGAAAATTAATTCCCCGTTTATATTTTACCCCAAATATATTGATTAGTAATATTATAATCATTCGACAAATATATTACCAGATGTAATGGAGAATTCCCCTCTTTAATTTTACAAATAAAATGAAGAATTATAATATTCATTTTAAGCTAAAACCTACATTAATATCTTGATTATAAAATTTTAGCCTCAAAAACAAACATCAACTTTTAATTTCAAAGTTAAAAAAAACATTCCTTTACCAACTATGTATTCTAATATATTAACAGCATTTACTTATTATTATATCAGCGCAATAAATAATAATTTAAAGAGCAATTTTAAAGTATTTTCACCAGTGTTTCTGTGTAACGGCCAGATAGTACCGAAAGCACTCTTACAGGAAAAGGAAATAAATTACGTACTTACGTCGGTAAGCCATATAAAGCGACCCCAATTAGTGGATGTGATGTATGGTATATTATACATTTTCTGGGGGGTTCGATTTCGCGTTAGCCGCTGGTCAAGCATTAAAATATTAAGGGACCTCTAATCTACCATGATTGAATTTGCGTTTCTCTGCCCCTGTGTACCCTCGCAGCTCTTTAAGTAGCGAATTTTGTGGCGCTACCATTGTTTCTTAACAAGAGTTAGTACGAAATAATTTTTTGCGATTATAATTTTTTTATATATTGTATTTTTAAAACGTAATATTTTTTTAAATTTGGTGCTCTAGATGATATCATATTCTCGTAGTACTACAAAATGATTTTAATTGTTTTGTACTCTTGGGGTAAAATCTTTCACGGTGATAATACAGAAATTTTTTTTGAGAATCTATCTCCAACTGATAATGACTTTATTGAAATCGGTCTCGTAATAAATTATATTGTGAAATACCATTAAAGTGGAAAAAGTTTAAGAAGTTCTGTATATTATAACTGTAAAACATACTATGAAGCCTGAGAAGTCATTATCGGTTACAAAAGCGAAATTGTCAGATATAATTATTATAGTAGGTACCTATTTTATTTGAACAAGTAAAACGAGGAATACTAGATAAGTTACAATTTTTTGAGGAGAAGAAAATATATAAAGGTTTATTTTTTTTATAACTTTCTCAGTTTTCTTGACGATAATCCTCAAAAAGCTACATATATTATGGTGTCTACAGACACACGAATTGGGTACGGAGCGTACAGCGGATCTGGTACGCTCCGTACCAAATCCGAGCGTATGTAGGGCAGTCCGGGGAACATAAGAAGAAGGCGAAGAGTTCGCCGCTGTCCGTATCGGTTTTGGTCCGCTCCGTACCAAATCCGTGCGTGTGTAGTGCAGTCCGGCGGTTAGGCCGTACAACGGTTTCAGTGTTGCCAACTTAGGGATTTAGCCCCCAAAATTAGGGAAAATATCTACGGGGGCTTACTAGGGGGGATGATGTTTAGAGTTTACTCCTTATAAATCAATTTGTATGTAATAATAAAAATTATTTTAATGTGTGTATATAGCCAGGGATATGAAAATGTATTGGGAGTGAAATCAGATTAAGACAAGTTAGTTTTATGTTATTCACGTGTAAGTCTTTATGTTAAACATATAACCTTTCTTTCTAGACTATTATCTCTTAGACCTGGTCTGGAATGGTATAAGTAATCAGGGGTAAAATTTGAAAAGAAATATTTTTGAGAGTTTGTATCATTGCGGGAATCATCATCGTCGTTGAAAAACAGCAGTGTAAATAGAACTCTGTGCTATATACAATAGAGAAAATCGAACACACGAGTGTTGAGATTTTCGGTCCACTGCACCGTACCAAATCCGTGCGTGTGTAGCGACACCGGATTCGGTCCGCGGATATGTCCGCTGTACGCTCCGTACCAAATTCGTGTGTCTGTAGATGCCATTATGTTTATTTAGTAATGTATAGGATTTCACAAGTTTGATATGTCAACAAATCCACATTTACATACACTAATATATATCATCAATAATTTCAATTATAGTGGTCGAATTTTTCTGACGTTCCATATATTTATGAAACGTCATAAAAAATCATTTTGTAAGTTTTACATGGTAACAAAATCATTTTCATGTTATAAAAAATTACAATAATATGATTCGACTTCCTTTCGAGTCGAGTTCCCGTAGTTAAGTAGTAGCGTATGAAATAAATCTACAGGCTGTATACAAAGCGTGCGGGCGGCCGATAGCGCCCAAAGCCGAGGTGGAGCTGGAGGAGAGAAGAAAATTAGCATTTTAATAAATACACACCCTTTGGAACATACCGGCCGTAAATCCCGACGGATCTTTATAATCAAATTCAAACACATTATTCTTATTTGAATGTGGAAAGTCTTCCGAAATTGCGTTGTAGGTATTTATTTTAAATTTCATGTTATAGGCGAATGAAAATTTACTTCATGTTGGTTATGGTAACATGATGGTAAATTTTAAGTTTTTAGCATGACATATATTATGGATACAGGTTAAGATAACCATAGTTTCTTTAATTTCTTGCATATAAATACTTTTAGGCACAGAACTTTTTCCATAAGATCTAAGATAACTAAGCTAAGACCAACAAAAAAGATCAAAACAGGACATACGAAAAATCCAAAAAAAATTAAGAATGCTTCCGAATTTGTATAATTTCTCTCGCTTTATACGCTCTACTGTAAGACAGATACACGATACCGCATTATATTTATATAGGACAATTAAACTAAGCAGTCGCGGTCATCGTAATCTTGGATAAGGGCTGCTGCATAAATCAGGGCGGGTGACAGTGCCCGGAGCCTTCACTTTATCTACTACCCACTAACTACTACTGCTGGATGCGCTACACCATTTTGGAAATTTCAGTAACTTAAGTAAAAGCTAGAGGACTTCTGCGGAAATTGGGCAATATTACTTAACTATTACGCGCTATGACTATGCATGATATAACATAAGAATAAAGTAAATATTTAAAACTTTATTTAATTAATGGCATATCTTAATAATTATGGTCAAATGGTTGAGTATTTAGGCATCTATTTTAGGGTACTATAATATTATTTTGTCTGGTCCTCGAATCAATATAAACGGGTATACCTAAATAATTTTCGAGATTTTTAAAATGCTTCTAATAATGTAATGAATAATTCTGGCGATGACCAGTTTTTTATTGTACTACATATTAGGGAATCTTTTATTTTATGAATAGAGTATGAAAGAATATGAATAGGAGGTAGAGTGCACTCATGTTTTATGTGTTTTATTGTCAGCATGTAGTCACAATACAACTGCCAATGACATGTCAGTTTGATATCAAATTAATATCATAACGAACGAATTATGATAACAGTAATTCTGCTTATGTATTAGATAGTACAGGGTATGGCAATATTATATTACATTTTCACCAATTATTCTACTATCCAGTACGGCAGTATGCGTGTTAATTGCGGCCAGCCCCAATACCTCTGACCCGGCCTGAAACTTGCAGCCGATAATATATCGGTGCCGGATTAACGAGCCCACGAAAAATCCGAATTAACTTCATTAGCTGATAAGTTAAAAATGTTGAGGATACAGGCTAGATTTTGGCCGGAATTTTATGGTTCCGTAGTAGGTACTACGAAGAAAATTCTTTTGGAATATTTTTTTGAGCGAAATTGGACTTTTGAAGTAATTTCAATAATTTCAAGAATTAAAAGCGCGTAATAACGGAACTCTTCTTAGATACATGCCCTCACTTGTTTTTGGTGAAGTTATTTTATATTGCTCTTTCATTCAGATGACCAAACCAGACCAAACCAATACGAAACAATTTAAAAGATAATTATAGGTGTACCAGAATCTCATGGCAAATAGGGAAATAAAATTTTGTAGTGTGCAATACTGGGGAAATTGGATTAAACGATCTTGATACTGGTTAGTATTTAATTATGTCTTTAGTATTATTGAACATGAATTATAATAAGACTGTATGAAGAATGTTCGGTGTATAATATAGAAAACTAGCTTTTGCCCGCGGCTTCGCCCGCGTGGAATAGTGTTCTTGGAGAAAAAACTACGTCGGCGAATAATTCTCTACCTACTTACAGCAATATACTACTGATACAATATTGAAAATGTTTTTAGGTTTGCCCAATGCAAATTGTTAAAAATGGGACCCTATCACCTCGACACGACATGCGTGACCACTTGATAATATACTTACATAATATTATATTTATCGCACTTGAATATAAGTTTTACCATAATCTTATAATATCTTAAAGACTAAATACTTAAAGACTATTATTTTAAAAACAAATCCGTTGCGTAGATTTAAAGATCTAAGCATACAATATACTATACCTACACAGGGACAGACAGATAAAGCGACTTGTTTTATACTATGTACTGTGTAATATTTAATAAGTAAAGTTATTTGACCAACAAAACTGACAAACCACCTCTGGATATTCCATAAGAATTAAGAACTGCAGTTACTATTATACGTATTCTGTGCTGCAGTTCAAAATATTCGTGAACCTCTTTATACTGTATACGTCCCGCGTTTTCGATAGCGCGATGTAGAAACGCGAGCGCCCGCGCCGCGCAGCAACACTGTATCCCTGCATTTTAAATCTACACTAATATTATAAAGAGGAAAACTTTGTTTGTATGTTTGTTTGTTTGTTTGTTTGTTTGTAATGAATAGGCTCAAAAAGTACTGGACCGATTTCAAAAATTCTTTCACCATTCGAAAGCTACATTATCCACGAGTAACATAGGCTATATTTTATTTTGGAAAAAAATAGGGTTCCGTAAAATATTTGGGTTTTTCGGACACAAGGTGTAAAAAATCAACCAGAAAAGTTACTTATTTTGCGTACGCTGCCTAAACTATAAAAGATAGAACCATAAAATGTTCTAATTAATTGTAGATCTTATAAATATCTACAAAAAAGTCCGCGACACACTATACCTATCTATGTCCAGTGAGGCACAACAACCATTATTTTATTTAGAAATCTTGATTTTTTTTTGGACTACATTCAAACGCGTTTATTTTACTCATGCTATTAATCCTTATCAAAATAAATTATTTCATCACTAAGTACAGTTTATGTAGATAATATTTGGTCTTTGAATGATTGAAATTGGACGTGTGGTTTTGAAGTTATGGCGAAATTAAAATATTACGATTTTTGCTGCACGGCCCAATGCGGGGGTGCGCGTGCGGGGGGAGTTTAGATCTATGGTATTTCATACGATAAAAGGATACCCACCTACTTATTTCATTGAGTTTTAGTAGGTACCTATATTAATTTGTTTCTCTTTGTTTTGACTAGATTTCGCCCGTTTTGTTAGAGGTTCAAAGACATTCTTTAGTATTAGTATCAGTATTGTACCCGTGCGAAGCTGGGGCGGGTCGCTAGTCTGTAATATCTTCGAAAATATTCATTTAAATTACATGCCGTAAAGGGCAGTATTGATCTATCTTAAATGCACAATGTATTTAAGGTACTTGATTGGATAAGGATTAATACTGTATTGCTTAAAATCGCTTTGTAAATAAGTTATTAAATTAGAATCAAAGTAAAGGATAAAAAAAATGGTTATTGTGGGTTATCCCTAAGAGATAGACATAATAATTATGCCATCGCTAATTTTTTCGTAGGCTTTTTTAAGATGAATAATAAAACTGTAGGACATAATTTTGATACATCTCGTAGTGTTCAGCCAGCATTTTCAATATAAGCGCAAAATATGTGATTTTTTAGGACTTTAGAAACCTCTAAAATTATCTGTGTACCTCTACTATGTTATGCATGTTATATACCTAAAAACCTTCCCGTTAAATCACTTTATCTGTTAACACCTTTAAAGAAGTCACAATAATTACCTAAGAAAATATATAAAAACACTAAAAGTATCAAAACAACTCACTCTAACTTACCAGTCAACTCTACCACGAGCTTTAAATTATAAGATTGAGTTCGATTTACACCATATTCTTTCTGTATTTTACTATAGACATAGAAAACAATATTTCTCGCTTGAGATCGAATTGCCTTTTTGGATATTTTCACAAAAACAATGAATTCCAAGAACATAATCACAAAATTTTAGCAGCGGTTGACAGATCACGTACTTTGATTTGACGGGTCATACTTGACATTGCCATATGAAAATCTCATTTTTTATTTTTTTTAAAATGCCATCAGATTCTGGTAGACCTATAGTAATAACACCAAAACATCAGACAAAATATATAGACGCGACTTTTTTTCGTTTGTATAGGCATTGTACCTTCAATCTTCATAGATAATCCAACAATCCAACTGTACCTTATTCTTTTCTTTTTAATAAACTTTTTTTTAATATAATTTTCTTTCAAAATCTCTTTATCTTTTAATACGTCGATTTATATTTCACGTCTTTCGTCAACGGCTAGAAAATGCCCAAAATTAAATATTATACCAATAAAAGGGATGATAATGGTTTCCTCCACATCCGACCGTCGATAATTCCTCCGTTGGCTTCCCAATAAATATACCTTCGACGTTGAAGTTACACAGAGTAGGTATATTTCATAATAACCTGAGGCAAGACAGGATCCAGTCGCCCTGCGGTTGATACCGCAATAAAGAGAATCCCTCTAACGTGCAAAGCATTCTTGTCCCTCCGTCTTATAAATATCAATTCATAGGCCACGTCAAATGCGAGTAAAGCCTGGCCATTCTCAAATATGAATTGTCGGCTATATTCCTCGTGAGGACAACATTAATCACAATTTTTTCTTGAATTTTTCTGAAAACGTGCTGCGCTTAATAAGTTATTACTTTCCTTGAATTTTTGGATTCGTTTCTTGCCTTAAAAATATACAATAGAAAAATGTACTTACCTATGCATCGCGATTCAAAAACACGTAAGTTTCTTATATACTAAGCCTTCAGTAAAACTCGACTCTCGAGGTACGATTTTATTCAAACTTTTTGATGTAAAACATACTTAGGCGCGACTAGGGAGTAACTCAATGTTTTTTTCTGACGGAATATACCTAGTCTATAATTCTGATAACAAATGTCATCAGTTGTCATTTGCATTATTTGTTAATTAAGTTAAGTAATTTACAGATTTCAAATATTTTTGTATAAATCGTTATTTAAATAAAAACTTTGGTTATGACGTGTCGTAATATTTCGCCGTAATTTAGCTTCAAAAACCGACATAAAAAAATTCATTCCCGGTGAAATTATATTATTTTGATATTTTGCATGCTAAACGTTATATTTCTTGATTTTAATGTTGTGTGTGTGTATGTTCTAGTTTCCAAAAATATATAGTTTTACTTCAAAGGCGCGTAAAGGTCGTGTAACCTTAACGCTTTTTTTTTAAAGATTAAATCAGAGCGTATAGATTACGCTTATAATTTGAAATAAAATAAAAATAATGGCACATAAGTTATTAAGTAACTGTTGTTTTGATCTTAGCACTAATGTGTTAATAGAAACCAGTTTAATGACTCAATTAATCTGTTGTTCTCATTAACGTATCATCTGTCTTAGGCCATAACGCTCAACATTATTTTAACAGATGCTGACCTCAGTGCTCAAAGTAAATTTATGTACGAATACTCTTATGAGAGACTTAAAATATCATGCGAGAATCACACAAATAAGTCCACGGAGTTATGCCTAAACGCCTAAAGAAACTTAAAGAAACGAATTCTATATATCACCGTAAAATTGTAAAAACCGTTAGATTGTAAAATAACTAACGATGAATGTGTAATAATCTAACAAAAAATAATGTGTTAAATTATAGGCAGAATATTTGCGTCGGAAGTCTATTTACAATTTCACCAGTTATATTACAATCTAACGGTTTTTACAATATTACGCTGACATACATAACTAGGTAGGTGAGTATCTTAATCCTCCTAATCCTAAATCTAATAAAATAAAGGTAAGTACTACTTACCTACTTGATTTCTGAAAGCATAATAAGATTTTGGACATTATCCATCACGATAACATTGTCGATCATACTTATCTGTTACAATATTTTTATAGTTGCAGGGCAGTCAAAGGGTTGAAAACTGGTATTTTACTCTACTATGAAAAAATATATAATTTATAACGGGAAGTATATTTACAAAGTAGAACAATATGTTTTAAAAAAATATACCAAACACAAATTCCATGCTCTGTAAAACCAATTGCGCGCGCGAATCCAAGTTGACATTAACATTCATTAAATTCCGGACTTAAATTTAGAGTCAACAGACAAAAATAGAGCAATATTTTATGTAGATTTACGGTACAAATATATGTAAAGTTTGTTAGATATATTATATTTGGGGTCGGTCCCAAGATGAGAGGGAATATACGTGAAAACATTCGGCTACGTGCCCCGGCATAATGCCTTCGAAAGGGCGAAGGATCCTAAGCTTGCGTAATTCGTCTTTCAGGAATCCCTCATTTGAAATGTGAATGAATTTCAAAATGTTTCGGGGAGCAACTATTTTTAATATTAATTAAGCATTTAATAGTTTCATTGGTCGTAGTTTAGTTAGTCGGTATCCTGCTTCAAACTTAGTTATAGCCCTAAACCTCATAGTATATCTTCGCAATATTTATTTATACTCGAAATATCTGCGACTGTAATATAATATTTCTACTCGATCGGCAACTAGTACTTATAATATCAAAAGCAGTAGACGAGCTTTCTTTTAAGTTTCATCATCTCTGATACGTAAATAATAGTTTTAAAGACCTTATTAAGTCATAGAAATCTATTAGGATGCCATTACCATCAATCATTATTTCACTATTGAGCAGCCGTTCTGACCGGTCTTAAGACAACACCCTCTATAAATCCTATTTACTAGCTACAGGCCCTTAACATATTACCCGTGGCCGTGTTCTAAGACATATCTACCCAAAATGCCCTTTCCTATGTATTTCCATTAATTGTATTAAGATACAGCTAAGATTTATCGATAGATCTTTGATACTTATGTGGAGTTAACCTATTCATGCTTAGTTTTTTAACTCCTGACGAAAACAGAGGGGAAATTCTGATAAACAAAGCAGCATTAATACAATTACAATCAAGTCCCGATACGCTAAAACTCTCAAACCGTTTTTTTATGAACGTTAAATCAACGTGAAACGCGCTCTGATTGGTCGAAACGTCATAAAATCAGTTCATGGTAACATGTCGCTTCAATTTCAATCCAATCAAAGTAAAATGAAAGTCTACTTTAAATAAAAGAATTGAGGTTCAAGTGTTATAAGTTTGACGTGTTTGTTACATACATTATGTCCGTGGCATCGTAGCTTCGAAACGGATGAACCAATTTTAATTTAGTTTTTTGTTTGAAAGCTGTCATGATCGAGAATATATTCATAGATATAACTAGCTTCTGCCCGCAGCTCCGCTCGCTTAAATACATTGTTCCGTGGGAACACTGTCCCTTTTCGGGATAAAATATATCCTATGTCCTTTCCCGGGACTCAAAGTATGTTTATAGCAAATTTCATAAAAATCGGTTCAGCGGTTAAAGTGTGAAGAGGTAACAGACAGATAGACAGACACACTTTCGCATTTATAATATTAGCATAGATTCATCGTCATCAGCTCCCTCACAACTTGATAATTCAGGGGTTATATAAAAATTGTAATTTTGTTTTGATTGTCAATTAAAATAGTTATATTATGAAATATATCGGATATTGGATTATACGCGTTTATAAAATATGCGGATCAAAAAAATCTCATGTCAGGATCCCTCGTATTACAAAAAGCATGACAGGATCCCCTGTTTTCAAGTTTTCCCGTATTTAAGCGTTGTGGATTAAAAATTTTCGTTTAAAGTTGTTAGGAGATTAGCGACAAAGCGTCGGCGATATCTTAAATGTGAATCTGCAGCAAACAAACTCGCGCGCCCCGCTATTTATGAGTTTATTTATCATTAACAAATTATTAAGCTACGGCGTTTGTTTTTTGTTTTACAGGGTTTAGCTGAAAATTTATTTGGGGCATCATTAACAGTGTGAGCTTACTTTAAAATTCTAATTTCTACTTAGAATAAAATATTAATTTTTGTTTTAAATATATTTATTCACACCAAAACATACAGGTGCATTTATTAAGATAGCTATTCGAAATTGAACTTTATTCAATACAAAAGAGGATACATGTTTCATTGTAAGAGTTCGAATATCAGAGCACCGCGTTACACTGCACCAGCGCATGTGCATTGTGCAATGTACAATGTGCAGTATATGACTGTCATATGTAACGTATATAGGTATTTTAAATGTAGCTTTGCGTAGCGTCCCATATCGTCACGGTATGAACTGACCCTTGGGTAGTAGGTACCTTTATTCTACACTTTCCACTCAAAATCTTCTGTGAGTTGCGACCTACATGTTATATTACGATTACGAACATTAACGTCCCTTAATATACGAAGCGTGCATAAAACTTTTTTATTCGACGGAAAAACGAAAATCCCTTAAGAAATGTCTGATAAAATAGCAAATTTTTCATGAGGCAATACAAAGAGATTCCGCTGAGGGCGAACAATGTACAGGCCCATCTGCTCCCATTCTAAGATTCAATTAAATTTTTACTGAAGATTATCACGCAGATATAAAGTAGATATAAAGGGCTATTACGTATCGATATTACGTTTAAACTCTATTGACTTCTTAAATTTAATTTATCTTCATCAACCGCTTAGTGGGGATCCTCTTCAGAGGCTCGAGTATCTCTTCGATCGAAGAAAGATCCAAGCTGTTATCACTTCGCTTGTCTGCTTGTTACCACATATTTTAGAAGTATTTTTTAAAAAGTTGGTTTCTACATGAACTTGCAATGTGCAGGCTTGGGGAGTCCAAAGAAAGATGTTGTCTTCGCGAATAACGTTTATTAACTAACTCTTAATGTACTTGCATTACATTATATAGGTAAGGAGGTGATACATACACTACAAACTTATATTTACCGATTGGGAGTCCGTATAATATAATCTAGTATTACTGAGAAATTCTCATTAATAAATCGCACACCACGAAAGTGCACCGATCGAAAACTGCACGAGTTGCGCTTCTTACATACCTACTCAGTCTTCAAGGATAATGAAAAGCGCACCCGAATGAAGAAGAAAATTGGAAATAATTCAATAACTAAAGTTAATACATCAACTAGAATCAAGACTCAAGAATCGTCGGTAGGTGTACCTAATAAATGTGTTAATTGAAAGAAAAAATAATAATTATAAATTTTGACCTGCCAGCATTCACCTTGTTGTCATAGAAGTGTCATAATCATACTAGCGGGATATCGTGCTATGAATTATAATGTCCTTAAAATTTTATTAGATTTTTTATTATGGTTCAATTAAGTATGTAAGTTTTATAATGAAACTAAAATTAAAGCAAGAACTTAGATCTAAATAGAAACTGATTTTTTTTTTCAAAAACATCCGTACTACAAAAACACTATCGTAATGAAAATCAATTGCTATTACGTTACGTAAATAGGACCCTCGTCTGCGGAAAGCGGATCGTAAATGAAAAATAAACATGCACGTAGGAGCTTCGTGTGAGTTACAATATCATACGTGTTGTTCACATCAATTCTAAGTTACTAAGTACTAAGTTTTTGAATTACCTTATATTAAACAGTTCATAATATAGTTAATAAGTTTTATTTGTCTTTGGTTTTATTTTACTTAACTCAAAAGTTATATAAATAGTCAAGCATGTATTATTATGAGAATAATAATACATGCTTGACTATCTATATAACTTTAAAAATTAGTTTCATTTAAATTACTAATGTTAGTAACTACTGTATCCAATAAACGTATAATAGTAAGTTATAATTTAAAATGTTAACTTGTTAATTTAACTATTAATTAAAACAAAATTTTATTTATTGTCAAAAAAATTAATAAAACATTTTGACAGTTAATTTTTCTTATTACTAAACTTCGACATTACGAATATTTGCTTACTTTAGTAATACTTAATACTATTCAGAAATGTAATAAATTTTGTTACGTATAAAAATATGATTTGTGATCTTTGTTTTTGACATACTTGTATAAATTAAATATGTATAGTTTCCTGTTTATAAATCATAACATATACTTCTAGTATAAGGTTCTAACCTTATTTAATAAATAAACTGTCAGTTTATGGTAAAACATAGCATGTGTCATGTTTAGGGTTCCGTACCCAAAGGGTAAAAACGGGAATATTATAAAGATTTCGCTGTCTGTCTGACCGTCTGTGTGTCGCCAAGCTATACCGTAAATCGTGATAGCTAGAAAGTTAAAACTTTCATAGAAGATATATATCTGTTTCCGCTCTAACAAAAAATACTAAAACAAATATTGAATTGGGGCTTCCATACAACAAACGTGATTTTTTTTGCCGTTTTGTACGAACCATTTCATGCACGTGTCCGACTCGCACTTGGCCAGTTTTTAATAATTTATCAACGTCATAAAACTTAAGTGTAGTGAGATAATAAAATATATTTCCAATGCTATTGACAAATTACACTATTACCTACTGACAATAATTATGACGTAAATAAATACTGTGCGGTATAGATGTCTTGATAAGGAATATTATTTACTTATTAATGTACGTATTAGCACTTAAATGAATGTTAAAAATGTAACTATTAATTGCCACAAATAGCGTTTAAAATGCCAGTTGTAATTGCATTTTGTGCTTTTCGAAAGTGTCTAGGTTTCGTTTGTCGGCGTACAACACAATTAATTTTAACACAACGAAATAGCAGATATTTTTGTTATTTATGACATAAAATACAAAGTGTTATTTTGTACAAAAATAACTACGTAACAACTTTTATAAGAAAATGGCAGGAAAAAATTATATTAAATAACGTTTAGCTATTTGGCTGAAACTTTGTTTGTCAAATTTGTGTCTACTTGTTACAAATTATCATGAAACGTACGTACTAGACATTGCAAATGAAATCAGTTTTAAATTATAGGATAGTTATACTAACTAGTATGACAGTTATATTATGTTTTATTTACAACTAGCTGTCCCGGCATGCGTTGTTTTGTCTTCACTATGAAGTGGGATAAATAAATAACCAAATAGGTAAGTTTATCTTTCAGTTGAATGTACCTATAAATATTAAATTGAACACACAATTGAACAGTTAGTACGGAAAAGTTTAACCGTCTCGTTTTTAGTATTTTCCCCGGAATTCCAATATTTTTCATAACTACACCTTCTCTGAACTTCCACAATTATTTCAAGACTAAAATTAACCAAATCAGTCCATCCGTTCTCGAGTTTTACCAAGACATCAGAATATTAATCCATTTTTATATTTATGATATCTATAATTCCTAAGAAGATAATTTAATATCTATTCACACCTCCATATTAAATATAGCCCAAATCACTCTCTCGTCCAAAACAAATTACCATAGGAAAGAGATTCAAAAAGTTTCCCTCATACCCATTATAAGTTTCCAAGAAAAACGCTTTTCGTACACACGTCGCTGGCAGTTTTTTCTCGGCACTTTTCTAAGTGCTATAAATCTTTCACGTAAATAATTGAAACGATATTTTATGCCAAACATTCTGCGGGTAGGGAGATGTCGCGGGCCACCTGCCCCCTCTTCTAACTTGTACCACTTCCCACTTTAATTTGGTTGCGTAATGTATTTTCAATTACATTCAAAGTAGCTGCGTGATTTGTGGTCCAGGTAAAAGAGATTTGACTCATAAATTCCTTTTCGTCCTACATAAAGCTTGAAGCAGTCAAATGACCTGACTAATTGCTTTTTCTTTTAATGAATACCTAGAGATTGCGGATAATAAATTCTTGAGAAAAACCAAGGTTATATAAGCTATTGTTTCTGCATGAAATTTTTATTTAGTAACACCATTCAATGAAAGTTATAAATTCATAAATATTCAATAATGTGCAACAAATAAATATTAAAATCGAAATAAAAAGCATCTTCCATCACCTATTAATCGCAAACATAGTTTTGACTTCTGCTTTATGAATAGGCATATAAATCGTATTTATTCAATAGATCATAAACAATACATTATTAAAATAGTTTAACACCTATTAGTTTGCACCAGTACGTGACAAATTAGGTGAGTTTTCGCTTCGAAGGACCATTTATTAGGCGTTGAAGCACCTTTTGTCCATTTTTTGCCAGTAATAAGTCATATTCGTAATAAGGATTTGTTTCGAAATTTATGGTATCGATGTTTTTACGTTTTTTCTCCATTGTGATCGCCTTTATCCGCCAAGTTTTATCGTCCCGAACACTGACATTTTACGAGTTATTAATCGCTTGTCACAAGTTTATTTATTTCTCTATTTTGACAGTGGGCCGTTTTTTGTCGTACATTATGGGGGGCGGATTGAAAATCTATCATATTCAGGTTGTCGTAAATTCAGCTTGATATAGTGCGTTACACGGTAATAACTCTGCGAGTATGTCGAGTAGTGCGGACGGCAGTGACGCGCGCTAAATAATGACGTGCGATATTAAAATGGCCACCAGTGCAGATTTTTGGGGAAGGACCGAACGAGCATACTGCACCCCTGATTGTAAGTGTTTGCTAGATAATAGCGAGAACAACAAGTACAGCCACGAATATATAAAAAATATGTATTTTGAAATTAATTTTTCTATGTAACAAATAGTGTTAAGAGCCACAAGGCATATTTCACGGAGCATTTCATTACTTATCAAGAAGTGGTAAACATAAGAAATCAAAACAAAATCCGTTGACAAACTGCAGAAAAACAAGGGGTTGAGATTTGAGCTGTTTTGTTTATCACACTTATACGTAAACATAAATATAACACACAGTATGCACGTAGTAGGTACCGAAATAAAAGTTCATCGTGTATTATCTACTGAAGTCGAAGGATCAAACTCAAATAATAATAATAAATTAATGATTCATTAAAATTATAAATAAAAAATACTTTATTGACAAATAATTTTTACATTATGTGTTAAACCTGCCAAACTGCGTAAAGAATTAAAGTTATGGGGGATTTTGTATAGATTTTGTAGCTGCCGCTGCGTTACTGTTGCCGCTACGGCACAAAATCTATACAGATTTTAACGCAAAGGTGCCGTGAGAGCTGCGGTGCGTGTGTAAGCGTATAACTAAGCGCATGCTGTCTCAGAAAATATGTAGGTAGTAAATATAAGTAGTTTCCAGTAGTAGGTATAAATAATGGCGTTCATTGGGTTGATCATGATAAACGTAATTACATACTATTATGAACACAGACATCCAACCGCAGGTAATTGTCGAGTATGTATTTTAAGTGTTGTCGTGACGTTAAACTTAAGGTAAATAGTTACCTGTAACTCTAATTTGACTTGTGAAACAAGAAAGAAAATTTTTAGTTTTTTTACTAATTACGCGCAGATGTGAACCCTTAAAATAAAGGAAGCCGGTAAGTATATCAGACGAAAGGATATCTTCTACGTTATGATTCTTTGGTTGTGCACTCGGAAAATATATTTTTGTGCATTGTCTTAAATTTTGTTTAATATAGGAACAGTGAGAGATTTACTTTTTTACTAAAATATCAAGATCCCTTATCTCTTATAGAGTACATCAAATAAGCTTTTTATATTTAAAATGACTTTTTAAATATTAATTTTGATTAGTTTCTGTGGTACATTCGCATTGTGTATGGATTGCACGTGTGTATACGAATGCATGCGCTACGGAAGTGCTACGTAGAAATCTACCATATTTAACAATTATAAGTGAATTATCCTGTAAAGAAATAAAATAATTCGTAAATAAATATTTTACATTTTTCATTCATGACATTATTCTTTAAGTGAATATAACTATAAGAAAAACAACACGCCGCCCTAACCGATTGTATGTCTTACGCAACACTAACATTTATAATGTATATATGTGCAGAGGTCTGTATGCTATTTCCTTGTCTTATATAATATGTTCTTTTTTCCGCCATGAAGCATTGTTGGCTGCTTTATTCCTTGATTTATAAGAGACGTTGGAAAGACAAATAGCCGGATTGTGTTCCAAATTTTTAAAGCCACATTTCGCGCACCCCCGTGCTGTACCTTACTCGAACGGTCTTGATCATTAACATCCAAGTATCAAGACGAGTTGAGCTATAAATAATAATGTGGGACATTTACTAATGAGATCTTGTTATCTTTTAATCACACACTTAATCTTTACTCTATTATTTTTTGTACGCTTAATGGAAAATGGCACCTTTGGACACGAGAATTATGTGTCTGTGTTTAATATCTTCACAACTTGTCATTGATTTATTCATATTTACATTTTATAAGTGATGATCTTTTAATATTTACTAAAAATACTAGTGTCATAGTTATAAATTAATTTTAAAAATTCTCATTAACATACCGTATGTAATGTATTTAGCTTATGAATTTTATATATGTAGAGCACTGAAAATGCTTACAAAATGCCAGATGCCCGCGACTTTATGCGCGCAAAGGAAAATCCCGCGAAAACCGTTAGATTTTGCCGAAATAAAAGAAGCCTAGGTCCTTTAACGTGGTCTATTCTATATTTGTGCCCATAAAATAGGTCCAGTAGTTTTGGAGCCTATTCAATGCAAACAAACAAAAAAATCTTTTCTGTTTATTATATTAGTAAAGATATAAATTATTAGTATAAAAAATTATAAATTATGAAAAAATTATGTCTTTAAAACAATGCATGATATTATATTGTGTATATTTCATGTAGGTATATACTTATATAGACAGTATTAAGAAGAGCTGAAAATCACCTTTACATATTATATTTATGTAATCTTCGTCTCTATCCATATTTATATTGATCGATATCTAAAAGGCCATCTAACCAACCAATTGATAGTGAACATTTCCGCTATCGGTACTTAATTTTTACTCCATAAACGCACCCCACGAATCGCGATATGGAAATCCGGCCCCGTCGTCGGCAATATTCGACAATATTCGGCCGAACGTGCGTCCCGCGTTAAATTGCCTATTTATTCTTAACTTCATATATTACTTTACGCGTGTTGTCTGCGCAAAGGGATATTTATTGTTTGACCGTTATTGCGTCAAATGACGTATTGGTTATACGTAGTAGATACCGGGTTAAGAATGGCTCGCGCGTGAGACAGATCTTCATTTACTCAAAAATAGAATTCAAAGACATTTTGCTCCTTAGTCCCACCGTAAAGCTATACTAATATAATAAAGAGGAAAAGTGTGATTGTTTATATGTTTGTTTGCATTAGGCTCCGAAACTACTGGACCGATTTTGATGAAATTTGGCACAGATATAGTGTAGACCACGGGGAAGGACACAGGATACTTTTTATCGCGGAAAAATGTACGGTTTCTGCGAAATTTGCTTTGGCGCGCACGAAGTCGAGGGCAACATCTAGTAAATATATCTAATAAAAGTAAACCAATAGGTACGTTAAAGATTGGTTTACTTTTTACCATTTTTGCTTTAATCAGCCTAAACAAAGGGATCCTATTACTGAGACTTCGCTGTCCGTCTGTCCGTTTGTTTTACCGGGCTGTATCTCATGAACGGTGATAGCTAGACAGTTGATGTATTTCTGTTGCCGCTACAACGAATACAAAGACATAGTAAAACGAATATTAAAAACATAACTGTACGATCTTTTTTTGACATTTACTAAGGAACTCTTCGTGCGCGAGTCCAACTCGCCTTGGTCGGTTTTTCTATCCTACAATATTTAGATATTGTAGGATAGAAACACCGGTAGATATTGTAGGATAGAAAAAAAAATCAAAGAGGAAATTATATAACTATATGTATACCAATATAATGCCAGTTTTGCTTAAACAAAATCGGTATCCCACATACAAAGTATATCACCGTGCGTGCTTACCCCGACCACAGTAAACAGAGAACAGTAGGACATCTTAGGGCATCTGGCGAGTTATTTGCCTACTCTCGCGTTGGCGCAAGGGTTGTCAAGTAAATTCTAAAATAATGCAGTCAATCGCGAGCCATCATACTTCAATGCGCGTGATCATGGTACGTACGCGATCGGCCACGGCACAGCCCGCCTGAGAGCGCCATATCATTCCTTAAAGAGCTGTGTGTGCTTGCGTGCGAATAGGCACCCTACGCGCAAGCACCGTACCGTTCAAACCAATCAAGGCACGTCTGTATGAAGATGTCCTACTGAAGTTATACTGTGCCCCGACACAGAGTTCACAAGGCGTGAAATTGTATTCCCTAATAATTTTGCCACAAACCGAAGATGGCTACCCTCATACTGCCCTCTTTTGAATAGTATTAAGTATATTTATTAATTTTTCATTATTACATTAACATCCGGTTTATACATAAAATAGAAAGAGGCATAGTTTTAACCAAGCCCGTACAAGAGGCACTGAGGCACCTTTAAACCAGACATGATGAATCTATAAATAAACAGCAAATTGTCCTATTAATATCCATACATTAGCTCATCTCGAGTACAAGATAATGGCTCGTACCGCTTATACTAATAGTAATTCTGTATTAAATACTTTCTTCGTGTTCGGAGGGGAGAAGGGGAGTAATGAATGTTATTTATGAGCAGCAGACTGGCAGACGACCGATAGCGTCCCTACCGATATTATATCGCTATTACATTTGGTTAAGTTATGAGTTCTGTGAGACACCAAATGAGAGTTTTATTTCTAACTAGCTGGTGTCCGCAACTTCGTTCCATTGAACTAACGGAAACGGAACCCTGTTTTTAAATCGGAACCTGAAGATAAAGTAGCCTATGTTAGACCTTATAATATCAGCTATCTGCCCAAAGACTTCAAAACTAAAGATAGGCTATGACGTACATTTGACAGAACAATTATTCTCCATACAATAAAAAGTTACGCCATCTTAGTTTTCACCATTCGAATGTCAGCCATCTTGTTTTCGTCATACTTCAAATGTCAAAATGGCCACAGAAAATCTCAAAAGTGGGGCCATTTAACTGGAGACAATTTTTGCCTTAACATTTTGCCTCTGCCAGTGCAAGTCGTGAAAATCAGTCCAGCCGTTCCAGAAATTAGCCGGGACAACAGACAGACAGACAAACAAAAAGTTTAAAAATAGTTTTTACTGTGTTTATCATATACTTTAATATTGAAATTACAAACAGACACTTCAATTTTATTGTTGTGTATAGATGTCAGTGGGGACGTTGAATGTTAAATGATTTATATTTTTTTAGTACAAACTATACTATAGGTATATATATTAAATATTTAGAGTCGTCGATCGTTAAATAGGCTAAAATTTGTCCACACGATGGCACATTGTTTGAGAATTAAATAAAAATTAGAGGCTCGAAAAACTATAAGTACCTACCATCCAAGTATTTCATCAAGATACAATATAATATATTCGTTTTCGCATCATCATCTTTATAAGTCAAGTAAAACAATTTAAATACAAAATAAAGAAATAATTATTATTATAAAATAAAACACAATTTTACGCTTAAGCGAGAGAATAGGAATAAGTTGACAGGGACTTCGTCCCTGAATTATGTTTCTTAAGATAAACGACGCGGGCGAAATGAAGTCGCGACCCACTGTACCCCCAGCCTCCTCTCGGAGGGGGGAGTGGGCACCCCCTTCGCCGTCTTCAGGAGGAGATAAATTCTGAAAGAAAAATCCGCGACCTCCTCTACGAACATGTGATTTGGATTATTAATTGTTGCCTTGTATTAGTTTTGTAAAATATAACTGTAATAAATCTGTACATTTCATATTAGGATTCTTTTTGTTTAGTGCTAGATAGAACAAAAGTAATGTGATAATGTCTACCTACGTTCAGCAGTGGACGGTGATAGGCTGATGATGATGATGAATGTCTAGCAAAAAAAATCTTTATCTATTACATAAATATTAAACAATAACAATACAAATATTACCTACGTGAAAACTTACATTTTCATTTGAGACTTGGATTTGATTGGATTTTTTCCATCCAAAAAGTCCCTTCTAATAATCAAAAAATATATCACAAAACTTGGAATAATACAGTGCGTAAAGTTCATATTATTCTATTTCTCGTGATGGACTATAAATATACAGTAATTCGCACTTTAGTTTATCAAAAGCGAAAAAAACAACCTATAATTGTGTCATTGGAGCGAAAGTTCGGACATTCGTTTCTTTAATCGTTTTCCTTTATACTATGTTGATCATACATTAGCGATGACATCCCTATCTATGGAGAGATCTACTGCTGACCTGTATTATTGTCATAGGGATATTTACTGCGCTCATTTATTTGTGTCCCCTCTTATTTTCCGTTCGAAGCCAATCCGATAGCTACTGTTGAAAATTTTTCGTAAGCAGCAATACATCTTGTCGGAGTACTATCTCTGAGCGAACATTCGACGGCCACCCCCGCTCTACCCGCAAAGAGTTAAGTGATGTAGAGGCGTCATTGTAGGTAGGTACAAAATTATACCTTGTGCCCTTAGTTAACTGTTTTAGCTTTACATAATAACAATATAGAGCTTCTTGCACATTTTCTACTTTATTAGGTATTTTACATTTAATGTATTATATTACAGACCGGTTTCGATTAAGTCGCCTGACTATGAATTAGTTGAAACCGGTCGTGTAATGTAATGAATTTAATATAAAATCTATACTTTATATAATTAAGAGGACTTGACTTCGATTTTGATAGAATCTGGCACATAATATATAGAGTAGCCCATGGGGAAGAACATAGGGTACTTTTTATAACGCGGTAGGTATATCTAGTAAGTTGCGGGCAACGTTTAGTTCCTAATAAAGTGGAAAAAGTGCAAGCAAGCACGAAGTTTTATGTATTAATACTGTTTACATGATTTTCCACCAAGAACCTAAGTACCTACAAAAACTGTACAATCAATAACATAAAATGTTTAAGCTTTAACAATTTAATGGATTTTGACAAATAACATTAATAGACATACATATTTTGTAATTAACTTTGCTAAAATAATCTTCTGTAGAACTGTACTATTTACTAATATGGAAGTAGCTCTACAAATAACTAAAATAATTACAGTCACGTCTGAAAATAAGAATTATGTGGCATGTTTTATGCTTTGTTTATTCTTTGAGACATATCTTGGTAAAAACTCAACATTTCCGTCTCAGCTAAAACCACGTGTGCCAATTTTCCCAGAAACTTCTTTCACTTTGTTGGTGCTTCTATGTATTATATTTATTTCTAACTAGCTTTTGCCTACGGCATAGCAGTAATATAGTATCTAACGGGAACATTATACATTTTCGGGATAAAAAGTAGCCAATGATTCCAGCTTAAACTAGAACCATACCAAATTTTATCAAAATTCGTTCAGTACTTTTAGCGTGAAAGAGTAACAAACATCCATCTATCTATCCATCGTCACAAACTTTCACATTTATAATAGTAGTAGATAATCTATTAAACGTATTAATTTGTGTAAATCAACATGCAACTCTAAACATATCACAGTAAAGCTCATTTTTAACCAGTAAGAAACTTTTTTATTTCTATGTTACGCATTCTATTTATTTATCACTGTTTTTAAAACTATAGATAACTTCATAAATAACGTTTTCAGAAGCCGAAATGGAGTAAATAGGACAGACAGATAGTGCCGATAGTAAACCCAGCGTTTTAACCTTAGTTTTATATTATGATGATGCTTTTGTAAAGATGCATTTATTTGTGTTTGGAAATTCGTTCGAATATTTAAATTCAAATCGGAATTAAAACGATATCTGACAAAAAAGAGGCGTTAAAAATTATACAGGATCACACTTGATCGTCGAATTAGCCTTCTAAGAACCACGTGTTAGGTTGACAGAATAGCTCGTAAATTACATAAAAAAGGCTTTATGTATTTTTAAAACGTTGGAACCACCATCATTAATCAACGGAGCGTTAAAAAATGGGATACCAAGTGAAAAAACTGAGTCATCCGTATGATCGCGGCCTTATATCTGTCACGTAGGTAAATTATCCCCGCTTCATAACCCCGGCCGGCCTAAGGCCGCGGCCACAGCGGGGCCGATAAATCCCGCGCGTCAGGATCAGGTGACACCACCTTCTTTATGTTTTTTCCCAAGCCGTTTTACGGAAAAGATAAAATCTTTACATATTTTGACGCTGTTTTACGAAGCTTATTCTCAAATTACGCGCGCCCATTACGTAATACCGAGAACGGACCGCATTTGAACAACACGATACTCGCCTAGATTCATTAAAATATTAAAACAAGTAGCTAGAATTTTAAATAGTCTCATACTAACTTGTTCTCTGTAAACTTGTATATTTTTATCATTGTTTTTCTCGGAACTCTGTACTAATTTACTTAAGAATTTTTTTAAACATTAGAACATAAACGTTGTGACTTACGAGTATATGTCAGTTTATTCTTAAAAGAACTCTACCTATGTTCAAACTCCAAATACAGTTCACGAAGGAAAAAAAATGTTATATTATAAAAAAGCTATTTTTGTGCAATATGTGTAAAGTATAATCCCACCAAAAAAATTCTGTAAAAAACTAGCCAAGTCTCGATGGAGCTGCTTGTTTATCTCTAAAAAGTAATGAAATCTAGACAAAATCGTGCCAAGTCTAAGGTTCCTTACTGCGATTTCTTTATTATTATAGTTAATGTTGAGTGACTTGGCCGTTGAACATTCTTTATACTTTAGTGGGTACAAGTCAATTTTGTTTACATTTGTAACTACCTATGTTTGTTAAGCGAGATAATAGCCCATACTGGTATTGGTAATTGGACGCTAGTGTCTCATTTAAGGCTGTTGTTTATTGTACAACACACGTATTGGAGCAATGGTGTCATGGAGCCCGTTTTGTACCCTTGTGTGCCCTTCAACGGCCAAGTCACACAACATTAACTATAATAATAAAGAAACCGCAGTAAGGAACCTTAGACTTGGCACGATTTGTCTAGATTTCATTACTTTTTAGAGATAAACAAGCAGCTCCATCGAGACTTGGCTAGTTTTTTACAGAATGTTTTTGGTGGGATTTCACTTCTTTTTGTAGAAACGTGGGCATTTTGATTTATTTTCCTAGATTTTAGTGTAATTTGTTTATTTAATTTGTGTAATGTTCGAGTAGAATAAAGTTCGAGTAGAATAAAGGGGCCTGAAAATGCGGCAAAATGGTTCTAGTAAAGAATGGTACGGCAGTGTTTGCTTCGCGCTCGACTTGGCGGGGGCACTGCCGTGCCCCCAGATCGACGTTCTGGTCTTATCTAGAGGTTCTCAAATAGGGGCCTGAAAATGCGGCGAAATGGTTCCAGTAAAGAATGGTACGGCAGTGTTTGCTTTGCGCTCGACTTGGCAGGGGCACTGCCGTGCCCCCAGATCGATTATCCTAGTTTTTATAGTTTTCCCTTTATGTGGCCATTAAACCCCAACTCTGTACCAAATTTCAGCTCTTTAAGTTTATGGGAAGTACTAGTTCTATTTTGATGATCATGAGTGAGTGAGTGAGTGAGTGAGTGAGCGAGTGTCGAAAATGCGAAACTTTGCTTTCGCTTAACTTCGGAACTAAATGACCTACAGCCTTGAAATTTTGGATTTTAAGTATGTGATTATAGCTTATTGGATGACGAAAATTTCTGCGTTCTGGTCTTATCCTGAGGTTCTCAAATAGGGGCCTGAAAATGCGGCGAAATGGTTCCAGTAAAGAATGGTACGGCAGTGTTTGCTTCGCGCTCGACTTGGCAGGGGCACTGCCGTGCCCCCAGATCGATTATCCTAGTTTTTATAGTTTTCCCTTTATGTGGCCTTTAAACCCCAACTCTGTACCTTTAAGCTCTCTAAGTTTATGGGAACTACTAGTTCTATTTTGATGATCATGAGTGAGTGAGTGAGTGAGTGAGTGAGTGAGTGAGTGAGTGTCGAAAATGCGAAACTTTGCTTTCGCTTAACTTCGGAACTAAATGACCTACAGCCTTGAAATTTTGGATTTTAAGTATGTGATTATAGCTTATTGGATGACGAAAATTTCTGCGTTCTGGTCTTATCCTGAGGTTCTCAAATAGGGGCCTGAAAATGCGGCGAAATGGTTCCAGTAAAGGATGGTACGGCAGTGTTTGCTTCGCGCTCGACTTGGCGGGGGCACTGCCGTGCCCCCAGATATACTTCTTACATATTTAATATTAAAAAAAAACGCAAAATTTCCACTGTCGCTTTACCAGCCTTCCTATCTTCTGTCCATAGTTCAGCAGATCTCATAAGTAAAATTTTAAGGGCATCCCCTTCAAACTTTGAGATTGCTGGCCTGGAGGAAGCTAGAAACGCTTTCATAATTGCATGTCCAGGTCAAAATTTTCCAGTTTCTCCAAATTCACAGAGGAGCTGGTACGAAATAAACTGCAAATTGACTTACGATAATAATCTTTTGAGCCGTAGTACAGGTTCGGCGCGTGCTAGGCTTTTGGCTGTGGGTGCGCATGAGGCCGGCTACTGGCTTCACGCGTACCCTTCGTCAAATACAGGAACATTTCTTGAGCCTGACACGCTCCGAATCGCAACCTGTCTACGGCTTGGGGTCCCGGTCTGCGCTCCTCATAAATGTCCCTGTGGCAGTGATGCCGATAAGCTAGGACATCACGGAATGCCAAAAAATTGCAGGCCGCTTCTCGAGACATGCCGCACTTAACGATATCATACGCCGGTCCCTTTCCACCGTCAACGTGCCAATTCTACTTGAGCCGACTGGTATTACAAGAGACGATGGCAAGAGACCGGACGGTATGAGTTTGATTCCATGGAAGATGGGCCGGGTGCTGGTATGGGATGCAACCTGTTCAGATACGCTGGCCCCTTCCCATCTACATGGAACCAACAACAGAGCTGGTGCGGCCTGTGAAGCGGCTGAAAAGGCTAAAACTTGCAAATACAGGGGTCTAGGCTCCGAATATGATTTTGTCCCATTCGGTGTCGAGACCCTTGGTCCGTGGGGTCCTAGTGCTATAAGGATTTTTATTGAAATAGGAAAAATGTTAGTCGACATCACAGGAGACCGAAGAACTGGCAGCTACCTCGGACAAAGAATTAGTCTAGCTATTCAAAGGGGGAACGCTGCCAGTATCTTCGGAACCTTGCCTAAAGGGACTCTTTTTAATAATATATTTTAGTTATTATATTTTATTTTTTAAGGTTTTTAGTTTTAGGTTATTTGTTCTAGTTTAAATATATTTTTTATTCATTTATGGCTTACTATGGAAAATATACAATCTTTACATATTAAATGAAATAAAACAACATAGCGGTATTCGTAATAATGCAAATAAAATAATTTTATACATTTATTTACGAGTCAAGAATATATAATATATCGCATTCTTACGTTGTGAAAAGCTCTATTGAAACACATACAAGTATCTAACTAAAGAAACACGGAAAATTGTGTACGATTTCCACTGTGCCGTGTGATGTAGAATTATGGTGAATACGAGTGATGTATAAAACATTAGTAGATACAGCGAGGCGAGCTGACTGGCGTCTATGTACCCGCATTGGGCAAAACGAAAATATATTACTTTTCCGAAGATTTAGGAGTGTTTGGACCGAACAATAATGTCCGGGTTTTGTGGAAAAAGATAAATTGCAATGCATAGCTTACATATAGAGTTTTTCTTTTGTTAGCGAACTTTAGCGGTGAGCGATGTTATTATTAATGCGAGCAGTTTGAGGGTAACTTGGTAGTAATGTATGTTTTAAGGATTAAGTAAACCGTACATTTTATCAATATTGGATGTTATTACAATTTTGGTGAAAGGTGTAACTGCAATACGCAATACGCAAATACGCAACTTATACTCTATCTTCTATACTTTAAACGAGCAATTCTTGTAAATATATATAATCAGAATCTTGGAAACGGCTTCAACATTTTTCATAAAATTTTGTAGGGGGGGGGGCATAGATCTAGCTAGGTCTTATCCCACGAGAAACGGCGTTTTTTGAGTTTGATGAATTTTTCTTTCTCTCGTAATAAGATATGAGTTATTTCACTCGTTACTTGTCAAAGAGAGTGGCTTAGCTACGTACGCGTTCGAGTTTATGTGTTGTTGGTAAATTCGGATCGAAAGCTCCTATGTACTTTATAATTACTTATAATGTTAGTAAAATCAAAATTTTAGTGTTAAAATAAAACTTTGTTTTGATAACATTTTGCGATAAGTCATAAATAAAACAATTCCAAAGATATTCGTAGCACTGCGCCTACACGGCGTAGCTTAATGCAGTCCGAATCAAACCAGAACCTCAATTCTCGTATTTAAAGTAGACTTTCATTGTACATTGATTGTATTGTAAGTGAAGCGACTTGTTATCGTTAACTGATTTAATGAGGTTTCGACCAATCAGAGCGCGTTTCACGTTGGTTTGACGTTTACGAGAATGCAGGTTTTATGTAGCAGAATTGACCCTCAGGAGTTAGTTATAGAAAGATAAGATTGTAGCATTTTACAAAAAACTTTACTATTATATTTCTATAGTTAGATCTTTATCAGTACAATAAATTATAATTAACGATGTTCGCAGACACCAAAACTGCCAAGCTCAATATAAATAATAAAATAGCTCATGTTTTATTTATAAACTACCGATACTTGAACTAGTCGCTATATTTCGTGAAAAGTCATCCGGCTAATTTGAATATTGCGTAAAAATTGTTCTCCAAGTCTAAGATAAACGGAAATCCGTAGCCAATAAATCCAGTTTTTAAAGTATGTGTGGGATTTGTTTGGATGATATCTAAATGTGGATACTTGAAAAAATTCAATAACGTTATCGAATTCCAATAAAGATTTTGGATTATGGAATGCTTGGTTACTACTGTTGATTACAAATCATAAATGCTTTTATATATATGTATTTTCTTGCCTTAAAATTATATTTTATGATTGAATTATCAACGAAATAATTATGAATCTAAGTTTTAGAGTGTAATTTAAGATAATGGCTCTGATTCAATTTAGAATAACTTTTGTCTTATTTCAACTTGTAAAATCCAGGATAGGATTCTACTTTAAACTATGGGGGAGAGCTGTATCCTAACACTAAGAGTCCTAACCCCTAATGCCCTAACGCCCTACAGCCCTAGCCCTAACCATAGATTTGATGTATAAATAAATATATATAATAAGTGCGGGATGTCTGCACCGTGAGCCCTAAGGTAACAGACGGAAAGTTGAAAGGATATAGGTATAAGTATGGAAATGATTTTCTCACTGTCAATCACCCAGACTCAGGTGACTGTGGTTAGGCTAAAGGTGTCTTGGCCACAGTGAGAGGTAGTCGGTATGGATTTGGGAGTCGGTCGGAACACTTCCAGAGAGTAGCCCTGGACGAGTGTTTAAGGGAAGGGGAGATGAGTGAGACACAACAAGAAGTTGGTATCTGATTTATTATTTACAAATCTTCTAATATATACTCAATCATCTTTACACACACAAATATGTACAGGTTATGTGGTCAGCATATTATTTAGAGTAGGTTAAAATTATGTAGAGTAGGACGTGATGATTATGCTTATACGCGATCTAGTTCACATGTTCAATGCTGAACACAACTAATATGATACTACTATTTTGAAAATACGTAGGTATTTACATCGTACAAAAAGCTTTTTTTTAAATTTTAGAATTTTTAAAGACATACATTCTAGAACTCTCCACAATATTTTTTTCTTTTATTGTTTATTATACTAGAAAGGACTAAAAAGCCATAAACGGTTAAAAGGAGGATGGACAGAAATGCATGAACTCTGGTCTACCTAGTCAATATGAACAGGTTATAGTAAGTCATTGGAAAAGGAATTTCTTGTAAATTATTTCATTAATTGACTACATATTTGTAAATAATAGGGTTTTGTATAACACATCAAAAACAAACCAAAATCATGATATTTCATCCCTTTACTATGAGCTTACTTTACATTATCTTATGAATAATTTGAACCGTATTGCTAGAGAGGGCCTAGACTAAAATATTCGCCTGTTACGGAAATTCAGCATACAAATTAATATTCTCGTACGTTTCTTTAAAATATTATGAAGCAAATTATAAAAAAATTCTACGTTATCTTTAAGTTTGCTGCATGGTAGTCATTTCCAGAATTTGTTCCTTATTAATTAATAATACTACCAAAGAGAGAAATAAAAGGGAGGCAATTTATTTTAAATTAGTCAGTTTTATCCTAACGGGTTTCTATTAGACCGTGTTATTTCTGGGTCGGTAGCCCATTTGTACAGAAGCATGACGCTCCCACTATGAAAACCAAATTTTACATACTTCTGAATCAAAATTATATAAAGTATGTTCAACGAAAATAAAATATTATAGTTTTTTTGTTTTGGTTTTGGCATCAACAAAAAAAAAACACAAAGTCATCTAAAACAATAAAGTAGAACTTTATATTGACAATTAACTTGTGTATTGAATAGTGCGACCAGAATGCCCATCCTCCTTTATCTATTGCTTTGCTACTTAAAATTACAATTTTTACTACTCAACCTATGGTAAGTATAAGACTGCTACGACCGCCATTTTAAAACAAAAAAAGAGGAATTATCATTTCCCTGTCGCTTCATTGACTTAACTACCAATAAATTGTGGTTTGTCTCACATTAACAGACATTATTATGCTGAACAACCAATAACCGTGTTCTCACTTTTTTGCTATCGGCACGATAGTAAGAACCTATGTGTAAACTATAAAAGTAGTGTTTACATAAAAAATCATCAGTTATAATATTATGTAGATTTCAGTTTGCAGGAACAATAACTTTCATTGCGACTATATTAGCAACTAGATGTTGTGCGCTAATGCGCTTAAAAAAAGCGCTAAAAGTTAATTTCGCAGAAATCGTACATTCTTCCGCGATAAAAAGTAGCCTATGTTCTTCCCCGTGATCTACTCCACATCTATGCTAAAGTTCATCAAAATCAGTTCAGTAGTTTCGGAGCCTATTCAATGCAAACAAACAAACTTTTCCTCTTTATTATATTAGTATTGTAGTATAGGCTAGTCCTACACAACAGACAATTTTGATTTTGTGGACATAATGTAGTTAGCTTTTTTTTATTCTGCGCTATAAATTACTTGTTCAATTAAAAGTACCTGGTTAACCGAGTTTTGCTTGATAATATTAGCAATTTATAAGATTCTATACTAATTTATAATAATATCTAAGTAAAAGTTTGACCTCTACCATTATTTTCGTAAGTGCACTGCGCTGCAAAAATGTAGAGTTTAAAAACTATATGGTCGAATCATACCAAACATATTATTTAAATATCTTTCATTTAATAAAGTGCCTCACTTAAATATATTTTTAGGGTTCCGTAGCCAAATGGCAAAAAGCGTAACCCTTATGGATTCGTCATGTCTGTCTGTCTGTCCGTCCGTATGTCACAGCCACTTTTTTCCATAAGTATATGAACTATACTGTTGAAACTTGGTAAGTAGATGTATTCTGTGAACCGCATTAAGATTTTCACACAAAATAGAAAACTTTTTTTTTCATTTTTTCATCAAACTCAAAAAAAATATATATCAAACCCATACGTGTAGGGTATCTATGGATACGTCTTCAAAAATGTTATTAAGGTTTTTAATATCATTTTTTTTCTAAACTGAATAGTTTGCGCGAGAGACACTTCCAAAGTGGTAAAATGTGTGTCCGCCCCTCCCATAAGAGAATGATAAAACTAAAAAAATATATGATGTACATTACCATGCAAACTTCCACCGAAAATTGGTTTGAACGAGATCTAGCAAGTCGTAATTTTTAAACTTAACTAAAAAAATACACTATTATTAAAACATCGATCAAAGTTACAACGAACTACATGAACTTTTATATTATGTTACTTGCTGCTACGGAACCCTTCATGGGCGAGTCCGACTCGCACTTGGCCGCTTTTTCAATTAATTTAAGTTTGAAAATCAATTGAAAAGTTATCGATCACTAGAACTTTCTATTGCCAGCGCGTACGCAGCGTGACTTGCAGCAGAATCGTTTATTACTAGACGCCGCTTACACACGCGGTATACTAGTCTGCATATTAACCCTGTACATATCATTATGATAATTTATAATGAAAGTTTTTCCTTACTATCAGAAGATGTACTTTTGTAAATTTTAAAACTTAGGCTCGAAATTCAAGACAGTGGCTTTAATCGAAAATAATTGGACAAATTTTCGTTACTTTGTAAAATATTTGATGAATTCATAGCTTTTTTTCAAATGATATAACATCTTTTGAGCTATTTTGTTTTTGTTTTTTTTTTCAGTACCTAATTCTAAAAACCTGACCGACCTAGAAAAAGAAGGCGCGATGAACTGGATGCATACCACCCATGGCGTGGCGCAGGAACGAGAGGAATGGAAGACCTTGGGGGAGGCCTTTGCCCAGCAGTGGGACCTGAGCCTATACTAGGCTACTAAAATAAAAAAAATTGTAAAACTTTAAAATTCTTATTGTCAAAGAACAGAAGAACTGAAGAACAGTACTACAGAACAGCTATTTTAAAATGATGAAAAGCATATAATCTTAAAATATTATATAAAGACAAATTATTATTAGGTAGGTATGTATTTATTATTAGGGAAGGAAGTAATTCGTTAGATACGAGTAGATATGTCATGTGTATTTACAAGGCACATATGTAGATATTGTCAAAGTAGAGCGTGTAGAGCATAAAATCCATGCTCTATCATACGAAGTTAAAGCAACGCCTTAGGGTCAATTCACACCGAAACGATACGCGACATGGCGCTGCATTTTTAAGTTAGTTATTCAAAATCGAACTTTTTTAATTACATAAAAATATACAAGTTACATTGCAAGAGTTCGAATATCAGGTTAAACCGCGCTGCACAGCGCATGTGCAGTGTATGAACTGATGTCATATGAAAAGACCATCTTTTTTACCCGACTGCGCGACGCAAAGGAGTGGTAATGTGTTTATCAGCCTATGTATGTATGTATGTATGTATGTATGTTCCTTTTAAGCACTATACAGACCAAACGCCTGGGCCGATTTTTATGATTCACACGTCAATCGATTCCTCTTAGTCCGGCGAGTGTCACTAAAGACATGACGTTAGTGAAAATTCAATATGGCGACTACTGGACGCCATATTGTGAAAATGAAAAAAATGAAAGTCAACAAACTATATCAAGTGGGGTATCGTTGAATAGGTATTTAAAAATCATTGTAAGTTTTCTCTCAACATTTTTCGATTCGACTGACCGTTTAGGATCTATATCGATTTAAATTTGCGTAACAACCATTCTCACATTCCAGCGCAATTGTGATGTAGGACTGATGCTGATAGGAAATCCAGTCTGGTAAATAGCTAGCTAGGTACTCATAACTAAAAAGTATAAAATAAAAAATAATAATTTAAAAAATTTAAAAACCCGACTGCGTAAAAAGTGAACCAAACTAAGTAGGTACATAATTATAACTGAAAAGAAAAAAACAAGCACTTAGATATCCGGTGGTCTAGAATTCTATAATATATTATTGAATTAATACTATTGGAACATAACAACTGAACAGTCGGGATCCATTATTCGACAGCCAATCTAATTTTTCAATGGATCCTGACTGTTTAGTTGTTATGTTCCAATAGTATTAATTCAATAATATATTATAGAATTCTAGACCACCGGATATCTAAGTGCTTGTTTTTTTCTTTTCAGTTATAATTATTTACCTACTTAGTTTGGTTCACTTTTTACGCAGTCGGGTTTTTAAATTTTTTATTATGTAGTGAATAAAGTTTAATTTTGAATTCAATAAAATGCAGCGCCGCGTATCGTCGCGGTGTGAACTGACCATAACTTTTGATAGTCAATAACTTACTTGAGTATTAAATTAAATTAATTAAATATAATATAGAAAATATATTAAATAAAAATAATCTATACTTAATATATCAAAAAGGAAAAGTTTGTATGTTTGCATTGAATATGCTCCGAAACTACTGGACCGATTTTAATGAAATTTGGCACAAATGTAGATTAGACTACAGGGACTACTTTTTATCGCTGAATAATGTACAGATTCTGCAATATTAACTTTTTCGCGCACGAAGTCGTGGGCAACATCTAGTAAATGATAAAGGTAAGCTTAGGTGTACGAAGCTTTACTTACAGTTTAGTTATCAATGGGCGGGGTAGAGCATGATTCCGTTCTTCGAAGGAGCAGTGAGGTTGTTGAACAACCGCCTAACATCTTTTGAGTGTGTTCTACTGTAACCGAATGTTCGTATAATAGGTTTTAATTGTGTTATACCCAACCGTTGAAAAAAAAATGTAATAAATGTAAGTATCTACCTTTAGGTATACTTCATAAAATTACATGTGATAGGCATCATAACAGAAAACTAAACCACAATAAAGTAACGCGTATAAATAAGTGACGGATAGCTTAATGGCTAGCCGCACACGTGCAATATTATTGATAGAATAAAATCATATACTAGTCAATACATACAACAAAACGGCAATATGGCCCGCGCACAAGGGAAATTATTGTTAATATGAGCATTATTGTCAATAATATGGTGTGTGTGCGGCTAGCCATAGGGAAGTTTGGTCGCTGCTTACTTTAAATTGAGTGACAGAGACAAAAATATGCCAATAAGCTTTATGTCCCTTATGAGTAGATTGTGAAACAGGCCCTTAAAGTAGCCATACATATTATAAGAGTTGTTTCCTGACAGGTTTCCTGCACAGGTAAGCTTGAGCTGTGTAGTATGGAAACCTGCACAGTGATGTGACATAGACGCTCCGGTTTACCTGTACAACTCAACCGTACAGGCAAACCTGTCAGGTATGGATAACATTGATATATCTTCGACATGGAATGTAGATAAGTTTAATAGGTCTCTATCTAAGTTACAACTAAAGTTATACAAAAATATTGGAAGTCCGTTTTATATATGAACGTACTTATTGGTAACTAGACTTAAGTACGTACTATTTAGTAATCTGTTACTAGACTATAGTTCTCAGAAACCAATTAAGTAGTTCCTTACTCCTTAGGTAGGTATTGGGTATTACCTTAAAAGCTCTTCAAAAATGTACCTAATTACAGTTTCCCTTCCATTATAGTGGTCTAGGCTAATCTCCTTATTCCTTAGTGGTTGATTGTTTGGATTTAGTTGACTAAATGGATAAGCCGGTTGTTTGTAAATATTTTGACGGGATAACGTCTTATAAATCGATAACAACGGCTGCACGCACGAAAAATTGTCACGTTTCGCCTGAGCCGAGCGTGCAAGTGAGAGCGCGGAACGAGCGATAGAGAGGCACGATTGGCCTAAGCGTTCGGCTTGTGATGACGTTATCACGTAAAATTATAGTCCGTAAACCGACTTAACAGACAACCATTTTTTAAATTATATTTTGATGAATACAAAATTAGATAAATAATTTATTTTCGAAGTTAATATTTAAACAATTATAACAAGTCCAAAATACAACTTACTAACACAAACACTAATATTATTGATTTAAGATGTTATAATCATGTCATGTCATAGTTATGTCATGGGATACTCACCCCAACTTACCTGTCCGGTAGTTGTGGTATAGTATACGGGTATGCGACCCCGGCTTCCCTAGCTATTACTGTCCTTTCCCTTCCCCTCCTAGGCGGTAATATCCTATATTTCCTATTTCCCACTCTAACTTACCAATCTTCCTTTCCACGCCACCTATCCTTCCCTTTCCCTACTCCTATCCTCTCCGCCAATCCGTGGGAACGCAATGGATAATCGTAAAAATAATTTAATTATCCAAAATGGCGGCGATGTGGTTCGCCACCCATCACGTCTCGTTCTCGCGGAGGCGAAAAGTGGCCCATGGAGAGCCGCTTCGCTACGTTGAATGTAAGAGGAAGAATGGATGGTAAGAATGAAAGTGAACGAAGCGAAACAAGTGTGTAAGGATCGTAGCAAGTGGAAAGAAGTGGTCTCTGCCTACCCCTTCGGGAAAGAGGCGTGATTATATGTATGTATGTATGTAATCTTAAATCTCGACATAACATTATGTATTTCTAGACCGAAAGCTTATACGGTATTTACACGTGTGTCTAAGGCCGCACGATTTCCGACGCACGGCAAAAATCAACCATGTATTAACATGGTTGATTTTGCATGGTGACATTAGCCAATTCGGTGAGGACTGACGCCGCGAGTGACTAATGCCGCAAGCCCCAACTTTTGTGGCATATAGGTGCACCCGTGTAGGATGAGTAGCCGCACGGTGAAAATCTACCGTCTAAATGACCATTCGTCAAAGAAGAATATAATATTATATTATAATACTAACGTAAAGAATCGTTATTTAATAGATGTACACGAACGCGGCTATCTGTGAGTGGCTAGATGTATGCGGGAACCGTGCGGATCAACATGGCTGGCATGCAGGTGATCGAGCTGTCATTTGTAGAAAGTGTCTTCCATGTGCATTCCTAAAATAACATTTTCAGAAATGTTATTTTAGGAATGCACATTTCTATTTGTCGAGAAATAACATTTTTGTCAATGTCAAATTGTCAAAGGCGATTTGTCCAGCGAATCACCGCACGGTGAAAATCAACCCATGGAAATCCTGTATTATGCGTATTAATCACTTTCGATCTCTGTACAACATTAAAATGGGTCTTGCCGCATCCAGCGTCTATAGCTCCGCGTTCATAAGTCATTTAACCAGGAACGGAATTCGGTGTGAATTGCGCCTCTTTAATTTATTGGATTACGGGTAAAGTCACTTTGCCACCTGTAGGATCGGTGTCGATGGATACCTGTTATATTACGAGTATATATGTTTTGAATATTTCATATGGATTGATAAGAATAGCCAAAGGTAATATTTTCGTGCCTCTTTTGTAAGTAAAAATTAAAAGAAAAATTAGCTAAAGTAAACGTGACAAAGTCGTAATATCAAGTAATAATAATGAAACAATTAATTTATTTAATAATTTTTAAATATTATAATTTAAAAGAGTATATTTTATAATAAACTATATTGTGCAGAAAATTATTATGATCAAATATCAATATAAGTGATGGCTGCCTACACTTTCCTCGTTTTTCTCTATTATTGTAACCTATTACTAAAAATATCAAAAATATTATTAAAATTCCGATGTCAAATAAGGTACATTTAAAAAATAATATGCTTTAGATTCGTTGCGGTGCTTTACGCGATTACACATTGGATTTTGATTATTTTTTTATTATATTATTTTTTATTTAACCATTTCTAATAATGCTGTGGTTTCGGTGCATCATCGTCGGCGCCATTCTCTGAACTGCGGCTCCCACCCCGCACGTCACGCGCTCTCCGCCCATAAACATGTCACTTCGGGCCGCATGCCGCGATTTACGACTTCTCACTCTAACGTACCCATAACTCAGCGGAACAAAAGGGAAAGCTATACGATCAACGATCCCCAGCGGCTACTTTAATTTACACACACAAATGTATCAAAATGAGCTAGTATGCGGCTCGGAGTGCGGATAGATAACAAATTCGCAGATAAAATGTGCATTTATTTTATTATTTTTATGTATTTTTAATAATTTCTATATTTTTGTATGTTGTTTTACTAGTGATTCAAAACTGTTTTTAAGAGTCTTGCAATTTTTTTTTAATTAATAATGACGATGGGTGCAATTTTCCATAATTTTGCTTTTACTATACTGAACTTGTGTTCCTCAGAATCAACGACTGTGTAGCGTACAACTTAACCGTCGGCAAAGACTGTTATATTTTTGTCTCTTTCCAACTCACAATTCCCAGATCGTAAATCTCGAAATGGCCGCATGTAGGTTACGCATGCCGTCCGCGCGATTCCAGCAAGAGCGCATAAAGTATAGTTTTCTCTGTTTTATTGCCTGTTTTACGACGCGATAAAGGAGACGAGACTATATCGAGGAAATCAGCTGTTTAGGGCATGCTTTAACGTACTCAGGAATGTGGCGAACGAAATATGCTGTGCACTGATGCAGACGTTGCTCTACTTGAAATATTTCGCATAATAATTTATCCTCGATAAAATTTTAAATATTAAGAAAGAATAATATAATTATGATACGACACAACATAAGGAATGTCTGTTAATTATTATTAATTTTATTATTATTAATAAGATGCAATGTTATTTCGTTTGGATATAAATTAATAATTATTGCGACATAGCAAAAATCTTTTCTTTCGTATAAATTTTTAAAACGAAGTATTTTTATATTTAAATAGTATTTACATTAACTTTATAGCAGATATTTAACATTTTAATTTTAAGGGTTTATATTTTAAGCTATAATGCAGCGTTAACGCTTGTACTTGTAACCTTTCTCTGATATAAAAAATGTGTTATGTGGTTGTTAAAATAATTATTACTAATGTCTTTACAACCACTACAATTATTATTTTTAAATAAATAAATAAATAAGTAAAACGCTAGGTATTCTTTTTTGCTTGATTGACATGATTCTGACTCGTGAAAGTGGCGGACTAACAATTACATTCCTGTTTGATACCATATTTTTTAATAAAAAAAAATGTTAATAAAATCCAATTATAAATTATGGTTGTATTTTTAGGATTGTACTTAGTTTAAAAATCTTAATTTCAACATAGTCATTACTTGGTATTCATTCAATATTAATAAGTTTAATTAATTTAAGCTATCTTTAGAGCTATTCTAAAATAGCTCTAATCAGTAATATAGTATAACTAACTGGTGCCCGCAAGTCGCAACATCGTTTGCATAGAAGTAACGTAGATGAAAACCTATTTTTTTAATCGGTCCCTAAGATAAAGTAGCCTATATTATACCTTAGGTATAACATCAGCTATCTTCAAGTGAAAATCAGTTCAGTCGTTTCAGAGATTAGCCGGAATAAACAGACAGATACACGGACTGATTTTTTTTAATACATTTTTTATTCTAAGTATCGTATATACTTTCATATGCATTAAATAAAAAGCTTTTATTTAAAAATACAAACAGACACTTCAAATTTATTTATTTGAATGTATTTTAATGAAAAACGGCATTTGAAAATGTTTAAATGCCTTTTATCTTACTAAGTTTTTATATACAGATAATAATCTTGTAATAATATAAAACTAACTACTTAGTAACTTTAACTAAATTATAAATAATTATTATAATGGACTCTCTGGCATAATAACTGCAGATGATATTACTAGAACAACCAGAATATTATGTGGTTTTGGTATAATGTCACCACTGTACTGAATTATATAAATATAGAATACGATTATTTTGTTTTAAATTTATATAAAAATACTCATATTATAAAAACTGAAAAAGTATATTAACATAAGGTTGTATGTGGTGTAAAAAACATAATTAACAAAGTGTAACATAATAGGTATACCTAGGTATACTTAAATGAAAGCTAACCAATAATTCCACAAAATCGATTGAAAAATTATAATACCTAAAGTTTCACAGATTCACAATGACAAACATCTCACCGTATCACAATATGAGCAAATAAGATTTGGGTCTGACAGAGATGAATCTCGGACGCGTCGCGATGGTGGGGGAACAGACATGGCTGCCAAATACAATGTTTCTATTGGATAATGCACAGCGTCGCTGCTGCGAGTTATTTGGGGATTTCATTCTATACAGATGTCTCTGAGTGAAAGTACCTATTGATACAATGCCTTTATAGTTGGGGTTCAATGTTTTTGTTAATAATGCTCTGGTAATAATGAATATTATTTCTGCATTGTTTTTAGTTATGTTATTATTTTGAAATTTTATTATATAATATTTCGTATAAGGTACTTTTTATTTATAGTAATAATAATAAACACTGTCATTAATTTCCCAGCATAAGTTCTTACTAAGCAGGTTCCTTTGAAAGGTTTGGTTACATATTGCAATTAGGTAAATCAGTGACACTAGATGTTTGATTTAAAATATCCATCCGCGGCTAGGCTCGTTCATACGCGGTCCGTTCAAAATATTTTCATCTCACTTCTTTATTTCTTTCTTTATTAACCATATCTTAAACGCTTCCAGTTTTTTAATACGGCCTCTGCCTTATCAATAAGCATTAAGCAGTAAACTGTTTTCGAAGAGCTTAGTTTCCTGAAAGTATATAATATATTTGTATCAAAAGGCATCTGGTTATTCCTTTTTCAAATCATTTTTCGATCTCACATAGTTTCAGATTTACTTTGTACAATAACATTTTTATTCACTCTCTTTGAATTGACGACCCTGTTTAGGGTTCCATAATAAATTTTTACGTGGTAGAGCCATGCTTCGGCACGAATGGGCCGGCTCGACCGGAGAAATACCACGGGCTCACAGAAAACCGGCGTGAAACAGCGTTTGCGCTGTGTTTCGCCGAGTGAGTGAGTTTACCGGAGGCCCAATCCCCTACCCTATTCCCTTCCCTACTCACCCCTATTACCCTATTCCCTCTTAAAAGGCCGGCAACGCACTTGCAGCTCTTCTGATGCTGCGAGTGCCGATGGGCGACGGAAGTTGCTTTCCATCAGGTGACCCGTTTGCTCGTTTGCCCCCATATTTCATTAAAAAAAAAAAAAAAAAATTAGTACCTACCCTTTATCATAGTTTCGCTCTGTCCATCTTTCCGACTATCCACTCCTGCTAACTTCTATAATTATGAATATAAATTAATGAATTTCAGTACACTTATAGATAGCGTATAAATGTTACTTTTGCCAGCATAAAATATTAAATAATATACATTCAAGTGATATCTTACATGGAAAGTGGGGATGAAATTTTGTGTCTCATTCTACCTCATTGTGTGGTTATGTGGTGTATCTACGAATAGGTTTTTATTTATAAATAAAGATAAGGTCTTTTGCACGACTTCTTTAATAAAATAAACCGTTTTCAAGTTAGCGCTCTTCAAAGTGGATTACAAGTAGGTACTGCAGGAATTTCTAAAGTAGGTATTAGGGATAGAAACTTGTAACTTTCCATTGTAGATCATGCTAAATACTCTTTATCTTTTATCCTATTGCGCGTTGATAGATACGGAGCCTTCCTTATACATGTTGTGATATGGTCTTATATAATTTTTTGTTACAGTTCCATGACTGTTTGATTTGACTCGTAATGGTCTAAGTTGGATATAAAATTATTTTATAGCCTATATACTGGCCTTAGCTTTATTGTAAAGTTTCCAGGTCTATTTTAACACTATATAAAAACTTAATAATTAAATATTTTCCACGTCTACTCACATTATTGTTAATAGACCAGAAAAACGTTACAATTTAAAAACTTATTGAAGCATTGGATTTATTTACTTGTAAAATATGTTTTTGTCATTGCGTTGTGGACTTGGGACAGGTCAAGGATCTTTTTATATTTTAATAAGCCTCGTGGTCTAGTAACAACAAGACTAGTTGGCAATTAATTGATTTGGTATTGTTAAAATTAGGTACAATTAAAAGTCAAATAAGTTTCTATTTGACTTTGAAGCTATTTAGAAACATGTTTCCTTATTAGGTTGTAGAACAGATATAATACTACTTTCTATACCTAGTGCAATACTATATTGACGTGTTGTGGAAGCGTCCATAGATATTATTTTTTTTTACTATGGGTTCTCAATCTATGCAGCTGAATAGATTCATCCTTTTATTTCTCAAAATCAAGTCATTTTTGGATTGAAATGAAAAAACGAAAAGAAGTTTTTTTTATTTAATATAAAGAAACTAATACACATTATAATCAATTTCTGAAAAAGGAAAAAATATAAAATGCAATCGCATTTTACCGTGGAGTTTTCAAACTACCCATATCACATCATATAAAATACATGACGTCATAATTCAAGCAAATTTTACGATTTTTATAAAAGCTATGTAACATTGGTTTTATAGCGCAAACGTACAATTTCAATATGTGGGTAGTCAGATAATCTGATTCTTTAGATTATAATTTACAAGATGGACAGTTGGCAACAAGGATATGATAATTTTAAAAATGATTTACATTCGGTTGCCACTATATGTTAATTAGACAGGTGTTTTCTGCGCCGGAAGAATTAAACTCGGTAGAGCTACTCGCGAATCGTGCGCCCGGCTATCAACGTCTGGTGCATCGAACGATACACGAAGAAACTTTACGGCACCGCACTTGCACGGTACGACCGGTCTACGGACGACCACGGCTACAATACTATCGCGATCCGGGTACCGTTCAATTAATCGGTTCGATTAACGTCGTCAAGAACATCAATGGTGTTGGATTAACGGAGGGTGGTGTCCTTTTCTGTTGGTCGCAGATTTAGTGCGGCGCCGCGGCGTGCGGCGTCGCCTGGCGGGGGGCGCGGCGACGCTCGTAAAGCATCGGTCGGCACACTCTACTGACGCGCGCCTCGGCGAATACGCGTTGCGTAACACACCGCGCCATAAACAACACGACGTGCTCTCGACCGCACCTGACCGCCACCACGTGCGCTCGTACATTACGTATTGCGCTCATGCCATCTAAAACCCTAACACGTGACACCACGGAGTGAAACTTTCGGAACTCTTTGACGAAAACTGAGTGAGTTTTGTGAAGAAGTTTTTACTGAGCGGGATGCCGCGACCCCGTTTGCCGACGGCGAACGGCGGCCGAACCGCTTAAGGTGAGTTTATTGCCGATTTACGACTCCCAACTTTATACACTCGGGAGCGGAGGGTCCGACATAAGTTTCTAAACAAACTTTTGCGCGGGCTTTCTTCTTTAATATGAAATATATAAGCCGGAGGCGCGAACTAATAGCGGAGCGCGGGCAATAAATAGCCCTACAACGGCGGCGCACCGGCCGTAATTGTCCACCGGTCGTATCGCCGTTCGCCATTATCATTGTACAAACAGCCGGGACGGCTTATTATGTAAACAACACATTAAATATTACACTCAAAGAATGTGACACAACATTAACGACCTAACATAATCATCTTCTAATTAGGAAATTAAACAGCCGTGGTAGACATCACCGTAGTAACTTTCGCTTATCTCCTTTACGATCTGATATAAAATATTATTAAATTACGCCAAAAATGTCCATAAATAAGGCTTAATTATTTAATTGTTATAAAATTACACTGCTGAAAAAGAACTGTAACGGTAAATGTAATAATTTTGCATATACTACAATAACAATAATAGATGCTTTAAAAAAGTAAAACTAAAACATGTCACAAATTGAACTTTAAGCCTTTGTAAATAAGAGTCTGTACAATGTTTTTACTGCGATGAACAGTGTAAAAGAGTAAACCAATTATTGATATTGATTAAAAATTATCAGTACGCATCTCTTAACTTATGTTAATGTTAATAATAAAATAGGTACGTCTTGTCATGAAGTGCTAGTTGCTACTTACTGTAGTTAAAAAGAAAACCATCTTAACTATTATAATATAAAAGAGAATAGTAACATTTGTATGTATAGTAACTATGTCTTTCAATAGAAAAGTAGTAAGTAAATCCAACAAAACAAAAATCCGTAATATTTTAGATTTTATTTAAATAAATGCCTTGTTAAACATAAACTAACACTATAGTAAAAATTTTCAGCAATACTGTATGTAAAGGGTACAAATTCAAATCTCATCCTTAAAAACATGTGCACAAAGCACAATTTTCTTTGTAGCCATAAGCATCTGGAGTGAAGAGATTTTATGATCATCGTTTATGGACTCTTTGTAACATCAATTTCGGATATTATTCGATGGTAGAGAATAAGTATTAAGTTGTTTTTGATCTCTCTCATCAATGTTTATTATATAAGGTCTCTGAAAATCAATTACGGATACTTCGGGCACATGATCCACTGCTTATGTAAAGACGTTTAGGCAAAAAAATAATTGTCTTACTCAAAGTAAAAAATCACCTAATGTATGGGTGACTCTCCGCAAAACGCAAACTCGCCCATAGAAAGTGAATTTTTTTTTATCAAGTATGACAATTATTTTTCTGCCTAAACGTCTATACATAAGCAGTTGATCAAATTCCCAAAATATCCGTAATTGATTTTACCGAACCTTATATAGTATATTAATTATTATTACATAAATATCGAATTTTTGTTACAAAAAATATTATAAATAACTTATAAGTTACCTAAATTGATAACTTCATTACTACTTTTAGCAGGTACATAATATATATAACTAAAATACTTTATGTATAAAATTTGTTATAATTTTGGGCAACTATAATAACCTAAAACTATACCATCATTTTATAATTTGAATTAGCCTATTTATATTAGCCTATTACTATACCTATTATACACCTTTTTTGTTATTAAAATATTGCTGTAGTTACCACAATCATTTTTTAACTTCCCGCTAAGAAACACTAAGATTTTCAAAAATCGGGAAGTTATTGGTTTTATCCCGTTTTGCAAAAATAGAATTCTCATCAGATCTCGACGTTCTGAGTTCACAGGAAGCTTCCCTGACTACCCCCGCGAGGGTGTCACTATGTCTGTATGTATGTGTGTGTATGTGTGTGTGTGTGTGTGTGGGTAAGTATGTAAACCTCATATCTTTTGAACGGTTTAACGGTTTGACTGATTTTATTGCGGCTGACACCATTCGAAAGGGCTTAGCCAAACTTAGATTTTGAATACAATTTGGTCCGATTCGGACAGACAAATTCCAAGAAAACTAAAAAAAAACTGTGAAAACTAAAAAAAAAAAAATTAATTGTTTTTTTTGGAATAACTTTGAAACGGCTTTATCGATCAACTTCAAAAACTAATCAGCTCTTAACCTTAAAAAACCACGTCGATCGCCGCTAATCCAGTAAAAATGGGTTGATTATTTCGAGAGATGTCGTGAAGGAAAGAAAACCGCAAAAAGTGTATTTTCTGAATTACTCCGAAATTTTGCATCTAAAAATTTTTTGTTGTCGATTTTTTCAAAAGTCATGAAAAACTTCATCGATTGCCGCCAATCGAGTGAAAATTAGTTGATTCATTCCAAAGTTATGACAGTTTGAAATTTCGAGAAATAGTGTTTTCTTAAACTATCATTACCTCTCCGAGCTCTAAAGTCTGATGATTATACTGGAGATTATAATATTATGTCGACAGATTGTCAAATAAAAATTCTCCTTACAATTTTACGCATTATTTTTTGATATAAATATTGTAATATAACGAACTGGAATTCATCAAATTGTAAAACGGAACGCACTCGCACGCTGGTTGGTTGAACCGTGATCGTCATATACCCCGCGCCGCGCCGCCATACTTGTTGGTTTATTTTTTTATCGAATATAGTATAAGTAATAGTTCCGTATTTTGTTATCGAATATAAACGAACAGTGTTTTGGAGAATTTAAATTGATTTTGTGTTTAAAATAAATCACAGTTTTAGAAATAGGTATATACAATTGTCGTGGAAGTAAATTAAAATCTATGTTAAGCCAAAGATGTGCAGTTTGAACGTTAAATTAGTGTTAGTCACCGAACATAGCCTAGATTTTAATATTATGGTAAAAATTAAGCATAATATCCCATGATTTGGTGGGAGAGGGCCTGAGAGGGGGAGGAAGGGTAGGGTTCAGTATTTTTTTTTTCATATTTAAAGACGTTTTGAACGCGATAAAAATGTTCTAACTTAACCTTACCCATTTTTAGAATTCCATAGCAACTAGAAGGAACCCTTATAGTTTTAAGTTGATCTACGAAAAGTAATGATTTATCGCCTTCTGTTCTTTCATATTTAAAGACCTTTTGAATGCAATACAAATGTTCTAATTTAACCTATCCCATTTTTAGAATTCCGTAGTAACTAGACTTATAGTTTCAAGTTGACATGCTGTATCCTATTCTTAACTCTATGCATATAAAACCGCCTACCTACTGTAAAACCGACCAATCAGCGACAACCTACGGACAGTTGAAAATTTGACTAATTCCGGTTCGTTATAATATACCTAACGAAAAATAATGCGTAAAATTGTAAGAAGAATTTTTATTTGACAATCTAAATCAATCAATGTAATATTAAAATCTCTCTAGTTATATTACAATCTAACGGTTTTTACAATTTCACGGTGACCTATAGTTAAATTAACAAAAAATATTTGAAAATGAGAATTTGGGTTTAAAATAATAAATACTAATTATTATTTCACAAAAGAATTACTCTTGGACATAATAATTAATAACACACAACACATACTTTTAATTACAAGGAACTATATTTTATAATAACTTCAAAATGTAACATTTATCATGCAGTAATAAAATAACTTACATAGTTAAATGAAATGTAATATAAATGAAGTTACTTTGTGCATGCAAATAAAACAATGACTACAAACGCCATTTTAGGCTGATGATTGCAATCTATATTTAGTATGTACCTATAGTCTATTCGCTTTAAGAAGATAGTGAAGTCACAGTGGCTTAATTAATTTGGGTAATTTGAACACAGCGTATGCAACACTAGACAATTTTGACATAATGTGTACGCATTATTCACTATCATCTTAATGTGAATAGACTTTAATTTTTATTGCAATTTGTATGAATAACATTTTCATTTTTATGGTTTCCGTAATACTTAAGGATTCCTTATAGTTTCGCTCTGTCCGTCTGTCTGTCTGTCTGTCTGTCTGTCCGCGCCTCTAGCACCTGTAATTATGAATATAGATTGATGAATCACGGTTTCGGGATCATAAAAAAATAATAATTTTATATTTTAGGGTGGCTTGGGGTGGTCCTTACATGTGAAGTGGGGATGAAAAATATTTTTTCACTCTACCCCATCATGTGGGGTATCATAGAATAGGTCTTTTAAAATAAAGGCAAGGTTTCATACGTTACTTTTTATAAAGTTGACCATTTTCGAGTAATTGGCCTCCAAAGTAGTTTTTAAGTTGGTCCCCCCCCCCCCTAGCATTTTTAAACTATAAGAGATAGAAACTTGCCAATTTCCATGCTGATAGATCATGCTAAAAACTCTTTAGGAAAATGATTGTGAACCAAATCGGACAGTAACTTTTGGAGTAATTAAAAAAAAGCATATTACGCGTTTATAGTTACGGAACCCTCCTTAGACATGTCCTGATATGCTCTTGGTTAGGTTTTTTATCAACGCTTAAACTGGCAGTAAATTATGTCAAAATTTAATTTCGAAACATGTTAAATGAAAACAGTCAAAACCAAAGTTAAAATTGAACTTTTACGTTTTTTAGAAATACTTAGAGCTTATGCCAATTGCCAACCAACAAAATAATAGTAAATAAAATACTAATTTTCCTTCTAAAACTAAAGACAGAGAATCGTACCAAGCGTCCCCATACAGAAATTTCTTGATCACCCATACAATTACTATGAAACTTTTAAAGTAAAAAAAACGTAGATTTAACTTTCATTTATTGTTATCTAGCCTTTGCCCGCAGCTTCGCCCGCGTAGAATAGTGTTCTTGGAGAAAATCATTAAATTTGCCATTCAAATGTTATTTGACATTCCAACCAAACTAATCAACCCCAAGTACTTAAAATTACCCCCACAGATAATTTTAAGTACTGCAGTACAAAATATTCGTGAGCCTCAGCCTCTAATAAATACTTCTAGGTCTTCTAGCTCTTTCGATGGCACGATGCAGAAGCGCGATCCCCAAGTTCAGCCAGCGTTTGCAATGTAAGCGCAAGAAATGTGTTTAGGACATCAGAAACCTCTAAGTATCTATCCTGAGCCAGGAGTTCTGTTCTGTACTTTTGGATCCAAGTGTATAACTTTGAGCAAAATCTTTCTTTCTGGTAGCTTGCTTTTCTTTGGTAGTAGCTTGGACTATATCAGAAAAAGTCAAAATCACTATATTATGTGTCGATATAAATTCCGAGGAGTTCTCTCCACTCCTCATGGATCCCATCATCAGATCACCACTTTTTTGAAACGAGACCAACTTAGGATTATATGCTTTACATCAAAAAAAGAATTTTGAAAATCGGTCCTCAGGCGGCGGAAATATCGTGGAACATACAAAAAAATATATATACAGCCGAACTTATAACCATTAACTGCCTCTTTTTTTGGAAGTCGGTTACAAATGTACAAAATATAGAACAATATCGCTGAAGTTCCTGCTTGAAAGGTTTCTAAAGTCTTCTTTGCTATAGAACTCCTCAAAATATTAAAAAAAACCGAATCAATGCAGGCATGGTTGTGTGAGTATTCACACATACTCTTCGAGTTCGATTTTTGATCTATCGAGGCCGAGCAGCTACTTGTTATTGTATTTCATACTGTCCGATATTGCTGTTAGAATCCGACATATTTCATACATTCTGCTTAAGGCCCTCCCCCGAGCAAAAGACCTTGAGGCGGTCAGCCGCATAAATTTTTCACATAACTTAGTTCAAAATTGACCAAAAAAAAATTTAAACGGCGAATATCTAGCTTATGAAATTGCCTATCTATTGGTGTGTGTCCCAAATAAAGTTTACTTGTAAATACTATGGAGATGCTGAAACTATAATTCAATGAACATTCAATTAAAGTTTCAGCGTCTCCATAGTATTTACAAGTTAATTTTATTTGGGACACACACCAATAGATAGGCAATTTCATAAGCTAGATATTCGCCGTTGAAATTTTTTTTTTGGTCAATTTTGAACTAAGTTATGTGAAAAATTTTCAACTGAGTTATGCGGCTGACCGCCTCAAGGTCTTTTGCTCGGGGGAGGGCCTTAATACTATATCGTATCGGCGACTAACACCGATATCGCGTCGGAAAATGTAAAAAACGCCCTTACGCTGCGCGTACGCAACGGTGCATTTGATATGCTGGACGGGTGCAAAGCCATATTTGTCTTACTTCAAATCAACTCCTTTAGATCTCAATCTCTGTACATTATTCAGTGACTCGACTCGATTAACAAGCACCGCAGAAAAGGTTAGGTAAGATTTTAATTGCAGAATTATTATAATTAGATTTGTTCTATTTTTTAGTCATTATTTCTGCATTCATCAATTACTGTCGGTGTTGCAATGCTAAATGTCTGTTTAAAATATCTGAGTAGATTTTTTTTAACATTTATTTTATAGAAAAAAAAAAACGTTGTTTTATAATTATTTTAAACTTAAAATATTTGTTTAAAATTTTCTCTATATTAAACGACTTATCTAGTAGAAGGAGATTATTCTAAGCTAATCCTATAATACCTTGTATTTACATGGTCGTCTTTTATCGAGGTTATTAGGAATTTTACTTAATTGATTCACGTCATTATTTAGTTATTTTCAACAAAAACCTTCAATGACAATTGCTTTTCATTGAGCGATAAAATATTACCTCTCATTAACAAATCAGTAAACAATTATCCTATATTAATAAAAAAATTAATTACTATGAGTATATATTTTTTATTCTTTATTTATTTAAGGACTCTTAACGCACAGCGTTAGTCCCATCGTAACCTAATCTTATACCTAATAACAAGAAATATACAGGGAAGCTCTCTTGAGACGTAACAATTATTTTGATATATCGGTCAAATTCAGAGGAATTTGGCTTGCGACTTGATTTAAGCCTCTTAATTTAAGAAGCTTTTGTATTTTCTGCCATATATGATATTGTACCAAACGAAATTTATATGTTTGGTAATTGGTACGGTGCAAACGGGCGAACTATACCTAAAGCGCTACCGTTACAACTTACAAAATTTTATTCATACAATTTTGAGGAGTCACTGCTACGAACTTCACAGTTCACGTTGAGACACATTGCGGCACTTCATTTTGAAGATAGCTATTCGAATTTGAACTTTATTCACTACTCAAGAAGATACACGTTTCATTGCAAGAGTTCAATTTTCGAACAGCACCGAGCTGCATAGTGCGGCGCCGCTATCATGGTGTGAGCTCACCTTTAGGCCTTTTTAGTATGTATATATCACCGTAAAATTGTAAAAACCATTAGATTGGAAAATAACTAACGAGATTGTAAAAATATGTCGAAAGATTAAAAACTATATTATTTATAATGTAAGGAAAAATAATGTGTTAAATTATAGGCAGCGTATTCGCGTCGGAAGTCTATCAACATTTTACAATTTAACTAGTTTTATTACAATCTAACGGTTTTTACAATTTTACGGTGACATATGTAACATACGAACGTATAATTCTATAATTTTAATTACGCCTTATTATTGTAACTTTTATTTAAAAATATGTTTTCCAAACATTTACAAAGAGATATTATATAGGTAAGGAAAAATTCCTAGTAGGTTATTATTGTATAACGATTCTTGATAAAAAGCGTATATCATGCTATCGGCATACTTATATTGAATTGCCTGGTATTTAGAGTTAAATGCATTACGGGCGATTAACCCATTGATTGCTTTATTCCACTTAGACCCCTACAAAACTGCTCTACATATAAAAATAGAGCCTTAATATTGCATTCGTTTGATCTCAATATAGTATTATGCTAGTAAAATTTATTCATTAATTGTTACAATTCTGACTTAAATTTTAAATTTGAACTTATACAATACAACGCATAAGAAGGTAAATATTTATAAATACAGATAATATACAAAATAAGTATTAATATCCCCAGGTTTTTAGCATTCCGTACACTAAGGGACGAGACCCTATTATTATGACTCCGCTGTCCGTCCGTCCCTCTGTTTGTCTTTCACCAAGCGGTATCTCATGAACCGTAATAGTAAGAAATCATCATATATTATGCATTTCTGGTGCCGCTATAACAAATAATAAAAACAACAAAATCAATATTTAACTTGGGCTCCCACACAACAAACGTGTTATTTTTACGGAACCCTGCGTGCACGAGTCCTACTCGCACATATTTAACTATTAAAATTTAGAAACAAGTAATTAAGTGCGTAAAACATTTTTAATCTAAAAATAAATCAATTATAGCTAAGGCACGATCTTTCTCACCTTGATAATAATTGAATGTACGCGTGATATTGATTAGACGCAAAAAAGTGAGAAACTGTTTATCCCGGACACCGAGACGGCTGACGGCAAAACAATGTAGCAGCAACCATTGTTCTTTTCTATCTAAAATTAAATACATGACGTGGGTGGGAAAAACAAAACAGTGAATCAATTGCCTAATTCAATTAATCTTAGATTATAATTATTATCAAAATCGGTTGCTTTAAGTATATGGACTGTTGAGTTTGGTACAGTAGAAAATATAAAATAAAAATTCTATGGGAATAATAAATGTTAAGTTTTAAAACATTAGTCGATGAAATGCATTTGCTGATACAAAATTAACTATATGACAGAGAATTATTATACATAAGTTTTACTCACTGAACACTGAACCCTAAAAATAAAAACAAAAGGTAACGTGAAATTGTTTTAAAAAGGTAATAAATTATCATCTTAATAAGTTAATGAGTGATTCCAACAATTCTTGCGTTTTTATGCGGCGCGGGCGCAAGTGCCAACGGCTGGCGCACTCGTTATTCCCGTATTCGTCCTCGGTGCATCTGCCTACTGAATTTGATTACAACTCATGTTTATTTATTGACCGTTTATTCAATGATAATAGGTATTCAGAAGCGCCAAACGTAACATTTTTTATATCCTAGCAGTCGTAAAATCGTAATCAATTAGGCCGAATTAGGTAAAGATAAAATGAGTTTAATAGCCAAAAAATTGGTATGTGTTTAATTAATTTTATTGACTTAAAAAAGGTCAAGTGTTTTATTTTTTATTTTTATTAATTATATTGTTAGAAATAATTAGTATATAGAGTCTAAACTAGCTACTAAGCAAGCAGTAAGTAGATAAAACACCTACAAAGAGTTATACCTATTCAATAGAAAAGAGGCATTGAAATTAATTACAACATAATTAAATTAGGCGATAAAATTTGAGTCACCACTACAATGACAACATAGTTTGTCACATGTAATTGTTATTACTAGTAGGTATGCGATATTATTACATTTATGCGCACTTCCATCATATCGGTCGATAAATAAGTTCTATAAATACCGCGTTTGTTTGCAGTGCGCTCACGTGCGGTCGATCATGCGCTATCGAATTTTTAATTTCTGCAAAAAATTGATTTGCCGCGTCGAGCATCAGGTGAACTCTACCTCCCGGGGTCCTCGCAAAAAAACCGACATGTGTTAGCGGGGAATTTATGTACGATCATATCTACTCGGAATACGTCGCGAGAGACAAATTGCGATCACTTCAAAAGTGGCGAGCGAGCCTCAGCGGAATAAGCAAATAGCATGTAGAGCCAGGCATCACACCGAAAACGGCTCAGCGGTCCGGCAACACGACGCAAAACGGCTTATCGTGGACGAGACCGTAAACCACCTTCAGCAATCCGCATAATTATTGTATAGGTAATAAATTCTGTGAGCTTCGTTTGTACTCGCGCTGGTCCTCTTGCTTACAACATCATTATCTTTTGAAATAATTGTTTATATAAACTAGGTATTTCCTGTGTATGCGTATTTTACTGTAATTTTCATTCCATTCGGTGCGGTGGATTTTATAAAATCTCAATGCGCACCTATGCAACGGAAGTCTAGAATTTTTGCAGTCACATTAGTCGTTATACGTTACTTTTATTTCTAGAACACTTGATTACAACGTTAACTAGACTCGATTGAATTATAAATATCTCTGTGTTAAAACATCATACCTTCTCTTTCATAACTACGAAGAACGACAGAGATAACATGATATTTAACCCAGGGCTAACTTTAACCCAGATCTTTGCAAGTGAGCTTAATAGATGCAACAAGAACCTTTCATTATTTACTTAAAGACACCAGTAAAAGTCATAAACGACACTTCAAGTCATAAATAAAGCTGCATAAGAAAAGAAAGTGGCAGTGTCAACGACTCAAGCCCACCTTTTTATCTATAATTTAAAGTCCGCGCGACCTCTACGTCGATAATGAATGAGGCGGGCGCAAACGGCCGACTCACAAGAACATTAATGTCAATAAAAAGCCCATAAACTCTATTGCCCATCATGAGCCCATTACATCTGTTCCTCGCGTTTTGCGTACAAATACATCATAATTTAATTGTTCTTTTCAAATATTACTAGTAATCCATCATCATCATCACAAGGATCATGATCAACAACAACATCACCATCATCAGCCTATCACCATCCACTGCTGAACGTAAGCCATAGTAGTTGAATTACAACCAACGGTGATAGTGTTCCCGCTATATAGAATCCCCTTTAGAGCTAACTAGATATAACCCGCGACTCCGTGCGCAAAAGTTAATTTCGCAGAAACCGTACATTTTACCGCGATAAAAAGTAGTCTATGTCCTTCCTCGTGGTCTACTCTACATCTGTGCCAAATTTCGTCAAAATCGGTCCAGTAGTTTCGGAGCCTATTCAATGCAAACAAACAAACAAACTTTTCCTCTTTATTATATTATTATAGATGACAGTACATAAAGTATGTTTTAAGGTTTGAAGAATTTATTCCCATAACAGACAATACCTACTTACATGCAAGATAATAATAATTTTAAACTTACTAAAAGTAACACATTTCGAACCTAAACTAATTATTAAAGTAGGGTTTTGCAAAACAAATGCTTACCCGACAACGGCGAAGCCTAAAATAAAGTCAATGATTTTGGCAGTCTATGTGTATGTTGTAAATAGTATTATATGCATGTATGAATTATTGTATGTACATTGTTATTCTTATAAACTTAAGTCATATTAAAAGGCAGATAGTAAAATCACAAAGCAATATTTTGAATGAGATCTTTTATTCATACACACAGACTTCTTACATTTAAAAAGTTTATCTCACAGAACTTTTATGGCTGTATCCTTTGTGTAGCTGTGCAAGCTTAAAAGCAAATGGTAGAGGCAAAATCAAAGTTTTAAAATTCATTTTTTGACATTCAAATTTTTTACCTAGTTTACCTGCTAAATTATTATTTTTGTAAACAAAAACAAAGTTAACTTATTTAATTACTTAAACATAGACGTATCTATATATTATAGACGAGGCATCTTGAGGCAAAATGTGTCTCCAGTTAAATGGCCCCACTTTTGAGGTTTTGGGGTCATTTTGACATTTGAAGTATGGTGAAAACCAAGATGGCGTATTTTTTTAGTGTATGAAGATTTGTTCTGTCAAATGTATGTCATAGCCTTTCTTGAGTTTTCAAATCTTTGTACCTACATAAAGTATTTACTTGTATTGTAATAAGACATCATGCGCGCATAAATTAATGTTGCGCATGTTTACTTAATATTTTTATTCTCAAACGTGAACTACATAATATTAAAATTCATATCATACTAAACATAATGTATGAAAGTCATTAGAAAAAGTAAAAAAAAAAAACGAATTGGACTATGAGTTAAGACCTATATCATCCGAAAAGATTACATTAAAAAAGTGTTGTACTTTTAGATTTTTTCCTTTAATTTTTTTATTACTTACATCATTCTAAGAAATGTTTGTTAAAAAACTCGAACTTTTGTGCACCTAGACAGTAAATTAGTGTCATTTGATAAAACACGGAAATAGACTTTTGTTTGCCACAAAATAGAGCAATAAATAACCACAAGGTGACAATGTGAGTAACGTCTTTGACCACATTTAAAATACTCGTACATTGTTCGAAACATTACCATAATAATCTCTTACCTGTGGACAGGTGGGTAGAAAATTCGTCAATTTGCGCAATCTTTTGTTTATCAATTTCTTTTGTTTGGAAGATTTATTTGACGTAACGGAGCTTTCAGGGAATATCATAAACATAGCTGTTACTCTTATTTGCATCTTTTATGAACAATACAATAGAAAACAGCATGTGCTTTCTATACAAAAATACAGTTTTTATCCGATTCCAAAAATACTGTTATTTAAAGTGTATATTTTTATAGTCGTAATGTTTTGTTTAAATCCCCATTGTTTCTTTATTTTTTAAAGCTCCTGTTTGAATAATATTTGCATTGCTATTATTTCTAATTTCATATTGTCTTCATTTGCTACTGGTCATACAAAAATCGGCCAAGTGCGAGTCGGACTCTCGCGAGCCTCTGGTGACAGATAAACGGGCACCGGAGTCTTAGTAATAGGGAATTTTTACATTTTGGGTAGGGAACTAAATAAGATTTAAAAAAGTTTATTATCTATGTCAACAAAAATACATTTAATTTGCTATATAAATTGGTAAAATTTGAAATGCGTTAGAAAGTTGACTTTAATACCAATTTTATAACTATATTATAATCAAACCAGCCTTTAAGTTCGTAGTTTACCGTAGTTTACCTACCGTATTCATTCTTTTTCTTGTTCAAACTTCTTAGGGTTCCGTACCTCGAAAGGAATAAAACGGAACCACTTTGGTGTCCGTCCGTCTGTCTGTCAAGACACTTTTTCTCAGGAACGCTTGGAGGCAACTTCTAAGCCAACGCAATCAGAAGGTATAGCCGTTTATGCCGCAAATTTCCGCAAATCTTCGACACTCGCAAGGGAATGAAAACCTACAGGATAAAAATAAATAAATAGGAAAATTGAGAAAACCGTAAATTTTTAGTAACAACATTATTTTTATATTTTAAGATTTATGATTAGGTTTATTGTCGTGATGGGTGAACTTTTACTTATTTACCTAAAGGTTTATACGGAACCCTCGGTGCGCGAGTCCGACTCGCACTTGGCGTGTTTTTTATATTCTATAATTTAGGTAAGTTTTTTGAGTTGTACAAAGTTCTCATTATTTATATACCTACAGAAAAGTTCGCTGGTCGAAACGCTGGCGCGGTGGTGCGCCTCGAAAATTGTAATATTTCAAAATTACTCAAGAGTCGCGTTCAGTTGAATAATTTGATAAGTTTGTAGGGCGCCGCGTGCGTGCCTCCCCGCAACTTCTGTTACTGATAGCACTCATACAACTAAATACCTTTTATATAGATAATTCAATTTTTCCGGTAATTTTTTTATTACATAAATAAATTGTGCTCTGAAAATTAAGACATTTTACAAAAGACAGTTCACTTTAGATCCCACAAAATATATTTAGTGTCTCAAATATAAGACTCATAAAAATAAAATCTTGTTGTACCTACTGTACTTCAAAATATATTCAGTGAGTCCAAATATTAGCCTATAAAACATAATATTTTTTTGTTCTTAATTATCTTTTGTTCTAGAAGATTAGTTGCTCAGTCTCGTTGCATTTACCGATACTTCAGATATACAGCTAGTATAGGGAGCGCACGTGGAGGCCATGTGACAAACCGGTCCTAGCAGCCCAGTAACCTCCAAACGACCAAACGACTCGCCTTGGTGAAGGATACCACTTTTAATCCTTTTGTCGAGCTTTAGAATAGGATATGTGCGACTAACTAGTGCAAAAATTTTAGTTACATTTCTTATTTTTATTTATTTATTTAATCACAGGAGATTCAACAGTGAAATAATAAATAACAAGTCATAGCATTAGGCAGCCAATTGCAGAATATCACATTTAGAAGACATATCCTATATTATAAGAAAGTGTGAGCTATAGGTGAATATTGAATTATTACACACTGCAAAACAGTTAAACAAAAAAGTAAATTATTAAAAACAATTTAAAATTTTGATATATTATGTATGTTAATGTTGCTATTTATGTTTAAAACAAAACTTATATAAAATACTATTAACTACTATTATAAGTGTCAAAAATTCTGATAATTGAATATGGATATGGATGGATGGATATTAGTTACTCTTTCACGCAATACTACTGAACATATTTTAATTAAATTTAGTATGGTAGTAGTTTAAGCAGTGGAATAACACAGGATACTTTTTATCCCGAAATACACAGTTTGAGATACTGTAATTACGCGGGTGGAGCCGCGGTCAAAATCTAGAAGTATTAAAAATGTTAAAGTTTGTGTAGATGGATGGATTGTTAGAGGTTTGTCTACACTAATATTATAAAGAGGAAAACTTTGTTTGTATGTTTGTTTGTTTGTTTGTTTGTTTGTTTGTTTGTAATGAATAGGCTCAAAAAGTACTGGACCGATTTCAAAAATTCTTTCACCATTCGAAAGCTACATTATCCACGAGTAACATAGGCTAAATTTTATTTTGGAAAAAAAATAGGGTTCCGTAAAATATTTGGGTTTTTCGGACACAAGGTGTAAAAAATCAACCAGAAAAGTTACTTATTTTGCGTACGCTGCCTAAACTATAAAAGATATAACCATAAAATGTTCTAATTAATTGTAGATCTTATAAATATCTACAAAAAAGTCCGCGACACACTATGCCTATTTATGTCGAGTAAGGCACAACAACCATTTTTTTATTTAGAAATCTTGATTTTTTTTTGGACTATATTTAAACGCGTTTATTTTACTCATGCTATTAATCTTTATCAAAATAAATTATTTTATCACTAAGTACAGTTTATGTAGATAATATTTGGTTTTTGAATGATTGAAATTGGACGTTTGGTTTTGAAGTTATGGCGAAATTAAAATATTACGATTTCTGCTGCACGACCCGTTGCGAAGTGCGCGTGCGGGGGGGTTTAGATCTATCTATGGTATTTCATACGATAAAAGTATACCCAACTACTTATTTCATTGTGTTTTAATAGGTACCTATATTAATTTGTTTCTGTTTGTTTTGACTAGATTTCGCCCGTTTTGTTAGAGGTTTAAAGACATTCTGTAGTATTAGTATCATTATTGTACCCGTGCGAAGCTGGAGCGGGTCGCTAGTTACTTAATAAAATAAAAAAATGCTGAACGGATTTTGATAAAATATAATACGGTACTAATTAAAGCTCTGGATATTCCAGACTTAAGGTTACTTTTTAGCCCGAAATAGTACATATTCCCGTAGGACACTACCGTGGTAAAGCCGCGGGTAAAAATTAGTCTTAGATAAATATTTAGATAAAATGTGTGAATATTACTATCTCCTTGATACGGAATTTGGATAAGTAGTAAATAGGTACATACCTTCAAAGTGAAACACCTACCTAGTGCCGATAGCTTAGGTGTATCTACTCGTAAACATTGACATTTTAAATCTATATCCATTATTGTCTATAGTAGGTACCTACATATTATTATAAATTGAATAGGAAAGGAAGTTTTTGATTGTTTTTATTGTCATTTAAATTGAATAGGCTCTGAAATTACTGGACCGCATTTGATTAAATTCAGCACAGATATAGAGTACCACCGCGGAAGGACACACTATTTTTACTGAAAAATGTATGGTTCCAGCGGGATTTACTTTTCCATGTACAAAGTCGCAGGTAGCATCTAATTAAATATAAAACACAGGTGTTAATAAAAACAATAAAAATGAAAATGTCAAACCAACTGTAAATGTAAAACCAATAGTAAAAAAAATAGTATTGTATTTTTTTAACAGGCTGTTTATTTTATAAGTTCTGCTGAACTATCCCAGTCTATATTTCACCTAGTAATTAAAGATTCAAAGACTAAAGTTGTTAATCAAATTGTGCCCGTGCAATGAATATACAATTACCATATAACATTATGCAAAAATTTGTTAATCCTATACGCAACCTGCTTACTCTAACTCGATGCAAATAATAAGCAGGTTTATGATAACCTGTGCTGTGTTTGTATTACAAATAGGATGGATTACCGGAATACTGAGACCAATTCTAGACAGCGCTTTGTCAAACAAAACTGAGGCCGGTTATTTTATATAGGTATGTAGTAAAAAATTATATATTGCAACATCTCGCATTACAAAGTATGGCGTAGTTTCGTTACATGTGTATGGACTGTGCGTGACACTGAACCAGGACCTAAACCTCACTATGTGGTTCGCAGACTCTGTCTTCACTTTTTTTATTTGCTCTAAGTCGCAACCTATTTCATTCTCATACAGCACAAGTCCTAAACATTAACATGATAATTTGTAGAAATCTGAAGTACGCGTACAGGCATACCCTACATAAGTAAAAGTTAATAATTGTTTGAAATCTACCTAATCTCAAAAGTAAAAAAGTTGAAAGAAATGAAGCTCGTCTATCTCGTATACTGCACATTATATTTTAAAACGAAAATCTAGGTAAGAAAATCATTTTTAATTATATTTGATACTCTCACAATTACAATCCAAAAAAAGGTTATATTTATGCACTCATAAATCATAATCATCAAAGGAAATCTATATCTTAACCGCATGCCGTTATTCAAGAACTGTAGTTAGTACGGAGTACTGTAGAGTAATTAAGTAAAATTCAAAGTGAGTTCGAGTATCAAGTGTGTAATTGAATATCTCGCTAAGTCGCGAGTGTAACCGCACCTGCTAAACTTCGTGCCTACTTCGAGAAACTCCAAGTATTCCCAAGAATTCCCGCTAGAAACTCGTCTCGTTAGATCGTTCGCCGCAAAACCTCCTCTTATTTATGCTCTTACTTTATTCCATTTGCGGCCAACTTCTAGTACTGTAGCTGAAAATTTTTAACGTTAGTATAACGTTAAACTCGACGCCTTTGACTTATTGTTTGTTTAGTCTATTCTACTTCATATTCGGGAAAATATCGTAAAGCGTATACATTTATTGTTTTTACTATTAAAATTTAGTTATTTTTTAAAGTATTTCTAGCTTGTAATTCGTAGTGTCTTCACAGTATGGTGTTATGATTTATTAGCTAAGTGAATTGCGGAAATTGTAATTCAAACCGCGCGTATAATTCCGTTTTTTAATCCGTCTGTCTTCTGTCAGTTATGCTTGTAATTATCCGCTTCCGTGCATTAACATTTTATAAATAAAATCTAAAAATTATATACCCATTAAATGAAAAAAATATCGCTTTCTAGAATTCGATACATGCGATTGCGAGGTGTCGGAAAAACGGAGACAATCCTATGAAAATGCAACTCCAAAGAAACCTGCTGTGGAATGCCATATGCCGTCTTATTTAATCAATATTGATAACGTCGTGTTACAATGAAATATAATCTTTGACGCCGTTGACTTAATGTGCAATTTGTTTTGCACAACAAATGGTTGTTACGTTATTTTGTCGTGTTCCCGTAATTGTCGCTAGTTTTTGTGCAGTACAAGGTGCAGATATAGTCGCCGTACACATAATACACGTTCTTCTGTATACTAAATGCGGCTCGACGCGGAGATAAATCATTTCCAACACGTTATTGATGACAAAAATATTTAACGTCAATCGCAAAAACATGTCAACAATTATTACTGCAAATTCAATTATCACCTAACGGCGACTTAGACTTCATAACATCAGCTATCTGCTAGTGAAAGTCCAGTGAAAATCGGCCCACCCGTTTCAGAAATTATCCCGAACAAACAGACAGACAGACCGACAGACAGACAGACAGACGGACAGACAAAAATTAAAAAAAATGGTATTTTATTGTAAGTACCGAATATACTTTCAGATTCACTATGTAAAAAGCTGTTAATTTGAAGTTACAAACAGACACTTAAATTTTATTTAACTGTATAGAAGATATCTTCTATACAGTTAAATAAAATGTAAGTGGACATTATAATATTATAATGTATGATATTTTAAGATATTATCAATTTGATGTTTATAAAATAACTAAACTCCCTCCCGCACGCGCACCCCCGCCTTGGTGACGCCCACTTCGCAACGGGCCGTGCAGCAGAAATCGTAATATTTTAATTTCGCCATAACTTTAAAACCAAACGTCTAATTTTAATCATTCAAAGACTAAATATTATCTACATAAACTGTACTTAGTGATGAAATAATTTATTTTGATAAGGATTAATAACATGAGTAAAATAAACGCGTTTAAATGTAGTCCAAAAAAAATTTCAAGATTTCTAAATAAAAAAATGGTTGTTGTGCCTCACTCGACATAGATAGGTATAGTGTGTCGCGGACTTTTTTGTAGATATTTATAAGATCTACAATTAATTAGAATATTTTATGGTTCTATCTTTTATAGTTTAGGCAGCGTACGCAAAATAAGTAACTGGTTGATTTTTTACACCTTGTGTCCGAAAAATCCAAATATCTTACGGAACCCTATTTTTTCCAAAATAAAATTTAGCCTATGTTACTTGTGGATAATGTAGCTTTCGAATGGTGAAAGAATTTTTGAAATCGGTCCAGTACTTTTTGAGTCTATTCATTACAAACATACAAACATACAAACAAAGTTTTCCTCTTTATAATATTAGTGTGGATTAGAGAAATTTTGCTTATCTTAACTAAAATATATGAGAGTACCTATATTAGAGAGAAAAAGAGAGAGAAAGAGAGAGAGAGGAGGGCCGGTTACACAAAAGTCTTCTAATAAGTGTCAGATAGCTTATTGGGAAGTTTCGTCGCTGCTTTACTATAATATATTATCGAGCGATAGGAATACATCATGCGAATAAGCTACTTGACACTTTATCAAACAGGCCCTAAAAGATAAGTCTTTAATTTGACTTGCATTTTCATTAATTACATTTTTTACCAAATCATACAAACTCTACCTTCTCCTAATTGAAATATAAAACGAGTAACAGTGAAGCCCATACTCGTATTTTATCATTGTTTATCGAAGTGGAAAGCAATGCATTTATAATTTAAATATGTTTTATAAAAATAGAAAAAAGTAATTGACGTCTAAAGCAGACCGTTACGCCGTAATTGAATTCTTTTTTACTTACTTTAATTACAATTATGTAACGATATTTGAAAATTTGTATCACTCAAACTCATTTAGTGATACAAATTTTCAAATATCAATATCTCGTTCATTTATACTTATATGGTGACCAGTTTGCGAGAAGTCGTCTACCTCAAAAAATATTAATTGCAAGAATGAAAAGGTAACTTACGACTTCTTTATGAGTCTGGATGAGCCTTAAGAAAATGGAAAGCTTCTGTGATTCTTAACCACACGCAATAGACACAGTTTTGAGTAAATACTTCAAAGCTCAAGATAGGTTATGACATACATTTGACAGAACAAATCTTCATACAATAAAAAGTTACGCCATCTTAGTTTTCACCATACTTCAAATGACTAAATGGCTTCAAAAATCTAAAAAGTGGGGAAATTTAACTGGAGACACTTTTTGCCCCAACATGCTTCGTCTATAATATATACCTACCTCTACGGTTTTGAGTAGGTACTTCGTGTTCGTGTAACTTGATGTAAGAATGCGCTAAGCTTTAGGGTAAAACGGGACCCTATTACTGAGACTTCGATGTCTGTATGTCCGTCTGTCCGTCCGTCTGTCACCAGGCTATTTCTCCTTGACCGTGATAGCTAGACATTTGAACTTATCATAGATGACGTTACGCTGCCGCTATAACAAGAAATAGTGATAATAAAATAAATATTTAAGAGATACCCATTACACATGCAATAAACGTGAATTTTTTTGCCATCTTGTCCTGAACCCTTCGTGCGCTAGTTCAACTCGCACTTGGCTGGTTTTTACAGAAGAAGTATGTGTGACGTAGATGCGCCAAATTTTTCATAATGTCTTCTGAATTCTTCTTCTATCTACTATGATAGTAGTCAGATAGGTATACGAGTACGTCCATGTTGAACCTGCTCAGCTGTAGTAATCAATCATTGTAGTTACTAAGAATATACCTATATTGCATAAATTATTATAATTCACAATAAATCAATTAAAATAGAATATTTGCATTAAAATAGTTGAATGCAGCCAATTTATTAGTGTATCTATATAGGTATCGCGAGTAACAATTACTGAACTTGTCTAGAATGTTAGACCTCGGTCTTTGAGGTTGATTAGTCTAGGACCTAAATATTAAGCACCAGATATAGCTGTAACACAAAATATAATGTTAATTACAACATAATTTGCTAATCTAGAAATCTGTTTTACTATTGTACCTACTGCAGATATAACGACGTATACTTACCGGTAAAATTATTATTCAATACTAAATACTAATCGCAGAACAGCCTAATGTTACGAATATTAACATCTCGTTCATTAAAATCAGATCAGTACTTTAGTAGCTACGGTGGAACATACATATAGACTGCTAAAATCCTTACCCTTCCTTTTGGCTTACAGTAGTCGGGTAAAAAGGAAACAGCAAACGAAAAAATTATGAGGTAACCGACGCGACGTATCTTAGAAGACGACATTCGAATTTCAAAAGCCCGCAAAATTTGGCAACCTGAAGTAGGCTAGAGTGGTACCTACTCCGTTACGATTCAATTAAACTAAACTAAATGTTTCACTTCAAAAACACATAATTGCGCTGTGAATAAGTGATATTTAAATTGGTAGGATTATAATAGTCGTCCTTATAGAGCTTTGTTTACATTTAGATTAGGATACACAGCCTAATCCTCCTCACATCGAGGAGGGAACTGAGCCTCAGCATTGAGATATTAATGGTTGGTCATATAATGTAAAGAATAATAATTAGGCATTATGTATTGAATGAAAAATTACGCTATTAAATTGAATATTTTGTAGTCTTAAAGTTTATTCGTCGTTTGTAATCCGGATTACTTACAAGTTTCGTTTGAATTTATACTTTATCAGTTAAGGATATTAGGAATTTTACTATGGATCAATTACCTACGGCGTCCGAAGATAAACTTTTATATTCATAGCCTTAATATGTCTTTGATGGCGTTTGTGGACTGCTTTTTAATTTGCGCTCGGCAGCCTTTAACCTATCAATCAAGTGTGTAAACGTCCATTCACGATTGAGTGTGCTTAATTCGATTTTATATCGTCATCTAATAGTTTATAACTTATTCAATAATAAATATCATAATTATATAAGAGGTTATAGACGTAGATATCTACCTGACTGCTCCTAATAACATTTCAAATGTTAAACTTTCTGAGTATTCAAATATCACAATGCTCAAAATTATACCTATTTATATAATCGTAATAGAAAATAAAAGATAAACTAGAGGTCGCCCAGTAGTCGAAATTCGTAATCGTCCTATAATTCATAATTTTTAATTTTAATCTTTAGAGTTCTCTTGTCCCTTAAATGGAAAAAAAATCTTAGATATAAATAATGTAACAACATTGTGCCTATCCGTTAGTGTGCGTTAATAATCTGAGGTAGGAGGAGGAGGTGTCTTGTTATATTTTTTTAATTTTACTAGCTTTTACCCGTGACTTCGTCCGCTTGGAGTTCTGTTTCCATACAAAATTTTAAGCCCTTATTCCACCCCTTTAGGGGGCGAATTTTCAAAAATCCTTTCTTAGCGGATGCCTCCGTCATTACAACTATCTGTATTTCAAAATTCAGCAAAATTTAAAAAAAAACTGTGCGTTGAAAGATGAGTCAGTCAGTTTTGCCTTTTATATATTTAGATAATTATAAGAATTATTATAAGCAAATGTTTTGTTTTAAAGCAATCCCCTTCCTCCACAAAAAACTCTAACAGTGCAAAATATCGTACTCTTCCGTTATCGCGCGATTCTCGTAAAAATGTACTGAACTGTTTTTGAATTATTTATTAATGTACATATTAACCCATTTAAAGACAAAGGGTTCCGCGCCAGTTCGCGAACCGTCGAAAGTAAAAGCAGCATTTAAACGATTCAAATTGATTGCGAACTATAAAGTGATGCTATTGAACTTTTTAATTGCTTTTGTTCGTTACGCAACTGTGACGTAAATACTGTTTTAACTAGCATGGCCTCGCATTTTTAACCGATTTCAAAATAGGAAGATGTTATAATATAAGTACTCGACCCGTGGTGTTTTGTATGTTCAACTGATCATTATTATACGTGAATTCGGGACAGATTTGAAAATAGGATACACAATTATGTGAAATTGATCCTTCAGGAATCAGAAGCCTTTTCATTATTTTAAAACAATATTACTTTATTTTATTTTTCGACGTTATTAAATTAATTGATATCTATAAAAATATTTTTATAATTTGTTACTACTGAACACCTTCGTATATTAATTTGTGGACCATGATCTAAGAATGGTGATACATATAAATGTATAGCAATAAAGCTATAAGGGTCTTGGATTAGAGCCCTCGAATCCCTAAACCTTAACAAAGACGTCGGAACTAACTTCCAAGGGATGATTTAACTATTGAGGACCAAATTAGACATGTTTATCTACCCACAACATCGATATACCCACCTCTGTAGGTATAAGTAGGTACATTAGATATATTATAATACCCATATCCTTTATTCATATACCTATATCTAATTAACGTAAAACTAAGAAAATCTTTACACTCTTTCATGTCCAAAATAAAGCCTTTCCACGAATAAATAAAGTGTAGAGCACCTAAAGTTTCGTTTTAAAACATCATAATATTACCAAGTTATTGGTAATGACGTATTACTTAGATAAGTTCAGACCTAACTTAAGATTACGAAGGCTAATCGTGAGTGGGTGCTAGAATATAGATAAGATATTTCTTGAAATTTGTCAACGGTCTTCCACATAACAATCTATTTTAGGTGCACGAGTTTGGCATTTAACATTTGACTATCTTAAATCATTATTCACTTCTATGAAGGACTATGTAATATATGGAAGGAGTTATGTCAGGCTGAGGATTTATGCAAGGTTTTAAAGCGGAATTTAATAAGCCGCGAGCGTAACGTCCATCTTCGTCGGCGTCTGAGCTGCGAGTGACATAAGTCGGGATGATTTATGCGAGAGGGAGCCGCCTAATTAAACGCAGGCGCATCTCATTCTATGTAAATTTCGATCTAGGGCGGTCGTAAAAATTATCAATTACCTATTCCTCTTATATTTTGTACAAGCCATCACTACTTAACTGCATAATATTAATTCATAATATTTAAGAAGTTTTCCATAGTTAATTTACTAAGGGATGTGTTTGAAAATTAAAATAATTCTATTACATAAATCATAATTCGTTACTCATGATATGGAAAACCTTACTGCCTACATTATTGGTATAATTAGGCATAAAATTGCGTGAAATTCAAATCTTTTAATTTATTTACAAGGTAGCGTCGATTAAAATAATGAATAAGAGTTAGGACTCGAATTATCTGCATAAATACTACATTCGATGAAAATCTTAAAATAAGTAGCCGTTATTTCTATAGTAGAGTAGTTATTCATCTAACAAATCAATTTAACTACTTAGCAAATTTTAAAATTGTAAACACATAAATAATAATTTAACACTTTAAATGTCCTAAATATACTCTCTACCACGAAACTCTGGCTAGCCTCAAGTGGGAACTAAATTGGTTCAAATTGTTTGCACTTAAACGAATCTTCTCAGACGATTCGGTCGCATGGTACGGGGTTTGAGGACGAGTAATGTTATGAGCCGGCCATTATTGTCTCGCCCCATACCGTAAAACATTACGCAGTGTTGCCGACCTTAATATACATTCAGAGCTGATAAAACAAAAAATACAACAATAAATCATATCGCATGCAGACGCGTTGATTTATCATAATAAACTTTTATTACTCTTTTTTTATATTTCAATTTGCCATTTAATGCATGTTTATTAATTAGATATTATCTATGTCTACTAGATAATATCTAATTAATAGGTGTAAATGTGTGTTTAGACTTTAGCTGAAATTATTATTGATAACTTATTTAATTTATTGTTCATTGAAGTTAGTTATTTTTGAATTGATTAAATGTTAGCTTTATTGCTAAATTCTTAATGATTATAATTATGTTAAAACATGAACATTTTTTAGTTGCAAAGTAGACAGACAGACATACTTTCGCATTTATAATGTTAGTATAGATAGTATAGATGAGTCGTTATTTTTTTATATTTTTTTATATTGAAAGTTATTTATTAAGATAATATATTATATTATTACTATTTCTAACAAAAAAACCATTGCTACTATACGGATAACCGATTCCGGCATTTGTAATAAATCCAACTATAATTAAAGACTTCCTGATTTATATAATTAATATACTTTACCAGTAATTTAACTAATGAGCGATGCGCGACGTAACTATAAGTGTTTAATTAATATGTTATTAATAAGACCGGTTCTTCTGCGTTTTTTGTAGCAGCTCTATAACTTTCCTTAGGTGAAACCGTTTTAGGATCAACAAGAGATTTCTTCTGAACTGTAAAGATGGTGAAATCATATTATGGATATAAAGACTTATCAATTCTTATTTTGTCGCTTTGTTTTATCTACTGTTTAGTATCTACTTATAATACAATATTTCATAAAAATATAAACTTAATTGGAAATCGAAATCACAAAATATTTTACAATGACTTTCTAATAATAAGCAACTAGCAAGTAAACAAAGCATGAACTTTGATTAACAGAGCAGAAATGCCATTGAACTTTAACCCTTTTAAGTTAACTTTGAAACGATAGTCTTTTAGTATTAAGTTTCTTATTTGGTTGTGAGGTTAACCACATAACCAAATAAGAAACTGAATAAAAAACATTTGAATTTTAACATCCAAAATAGTTTTGCAGTAAGTAATAATTTCAAGCACAAAATCGTACTTATTATAATTAATATCCTACTAATATTATAAACTAGCGACCCGCCCCGGCTTCGCACGGGTACAATACTGATACTAATACTACAGAATGTCTTTAAACCTCTACCAAATGGGCGAAATTTAGTCAAAAGTTCAAAACAAACAGAAACAAATTAATATGGGTACCTACTAAAACTCAATGAAATAAGTAGGTGGGTATACTTTTATCGTATGAAATACCTATACTCTTCAGGACTAACAATACAACAAACACTAAATAAATAGGTAGGTATTCAAGTATACATGTTCCATCATAGTTACAAGTTACAACGAACACAAAACAAAAAAATTACCCAATAATCTAAACTCCGCACGCGCACCCCCCCGCCTTGGTGACACCCACTTCGCAACGGGCCGTGCAGCAGAAATCGTAATATTTCGCCATAACTTCAAAACCAAACATCCAATTTTAATCATTCAAAGACCAAATATTATGTACATAAACTTTACTTAGTGATGAAATAATTTATTTTGATAAGGATTAATAGAATGAGTAAAATAAACGCGTTTAAATGTAGCCCAAAAAAAAATCAAGATTTCTAAATAAAAAAATGGTTATTGTGCCTCACTCGACATATATAGGTATAGTGTGTCGCGGACTTTTTTGTAGATATTTTTGTATATATAAGATCTACAATTAATTAGACCATAATATGGTTCTATCTTTTATAGTTTAGGCAGCGTACGCAAAATAAGTAACTTTTCTGGTTGATTTTTTACACCTTGTGTCCGAAAAACCCAAATATCTTACGGAACCCTATTTTTTTTCAAAATAAAATTTAGCCTATGTTACTCGTGGATAATGTAGAAAGAATTTTTCAAATCGGTCCAGTACTTTTTGAGCCTATTCATTACAAACAAACAAACAAACAAACAAACATACAAACAAAGTTTTCCTCTTTATAATATTAGTGTAGATGTGAAATTTTGTGAGGATGTATGGATGGATGGATGTTTGTTCCTTCTTCACGCAAAAACTACTGAACGGAATTTGATAAAATTCTGTATGGTAGTAGTTTGGGCCCTGTATTAAAACATAGGCTATTTTTATCCCGAAAAATTAAAGTGTTCCCGAGGGTTACTATATTTACCCGCGCGGAGCCGCGGGCAACAGATAGCATGTAGATAATATTTTTAACTTAAATATAAGCATTTAGAATTATGCTGATAAGATATAAAACCCGCAATAGTCACGTCTGTCCAGCGTGACAGGCACGAAATAGCCAAATACAAAAGCGTCAACATAACTAACATCCGGCGAACGCTGATGTATCGCAGCCGCAGAACTATGGAAACAAATCTCTCCCAGTAATAACTCACGGCCGCAATATGGCTCCCCGCTACATACAAACAAACAAAACAGAACCCGCGATAGATGTCGCCTTACACACTTTAAAGATAGACCGGCTCGTTAGAAACGTACACTCTCCGGCAATAAAGGTAACAAGATCTACGAGGGCTGACCAATCGCGGCTCCATGTAATAATAGCCTTCGACGAAATTAGAACGGCGTTTGACCGGACTAATTACAGATATTACCACCGAAAACCATTCCATTATCTTTATTGATTCAACGTCCGAATGCATTACGATCAAACGGCGTGCAAAACTTAAGTGATATGCCGTGTATCAGAATAGTCCTCTTATCATTCTTGATTTGGCCGTACGCGATGAGGCTCGCGAGGAGCCACCGTTTGCGCCGGGGTTGCCGGCTCGATAAAATGTTTCGGATTGTCGGGTGTCTATCGTCATTCCTGACTCAATTATTTAAAAAACGAAAGGCCGTTGAGTGTGGGTGTCCTTGTTACACTCGATTTTCGTGGGTATAGCCATCCCTGTCGTGCAGTGAGCAGCGGCTGCGCCTGCACCGTCGATAACAACAATTTAAACTGGAGAAATTGGTAGCCGAGTACTGGGAAAAACTGGTAGTACCTGACAAGACGGCGTATGTAGATAGTTCATTCAGTGAATGAGGTCCTCCAACTCCAGCCTCGTCGATCATAAATATTTATGAATGAATTTTCTTAATGGTATCTTAATACGCTCCGAAAGGTAAAATTGATAACCCGGCTATGTAAATGATCGTAGTGCTATAAAACATTTTATTGCTTGTTTAAAATAGTCTTTTGTATAATATAGTACGCTTCTTATTTTAATTTTACTAATTTGCTTTTCTTTTAGTCATTAGCATATGGCGTAGGTGTATCTTTCACGTCATTAAATGATAAACTGCTACCTAATATTACTCGTTTGAATACATTATTCAATTAAGTTTTACCTTTATTAGCTAAATGTAATCTTTATCATAGAATAAAATAATATAATAGTGATACAAAATGAATCTTAATAGCCAGTTATAAGAAACTAAGGAGAGGCTTTATCAAACGTAAAATGTAAATAAAAAGCGAGAAGTTTAAAGCATAAATGGCAACATTTTCAAACAAAAGTTGTAACTGAAGCGAATTCTTCTGAAAATTTTCAAGTACTCTTGAACTGTATTAAGGATAGCATAATAAGGCTTTCTGGATTAGGTGTAGCTCTTGAGTATAAGCCCGGGGGAAATCCTGGCTCGCTTTCCTCTAATTTATGGTCGCTTCACCGGCTAGCGGCCTTCGGATCAGAGTGCAAAACGTAAAATATACTTGATAGATTAACTACGTAATTAGTAGATTAATAGATTAACTGAAATCACCCTTTAGGCGTTTGAGGTATTAGCGTAATCCATGATGATAATAAAGCTTAATCACTAACAGGTACATATGTAGCAAACCAGAGTAGAAATAAATAGATCATGAAATTTAGGTAATAGTTGAGATTGAGTCAAGTATAAATTACGAAAAATTTTACATGATATTTGGTAAACGAGTGTAAATAAATACAGGGAACCAGACTACGGCAAAGACGAAAAGAAGGGTAGTCTAGTAAGTATGTTTATATTTACAGCCTCCATGGTCTAGTGGTTCGAGCATTGGCTCTCGACTCGGAGGTCGTGGGTTCGATTCCCGCATTGAAACAACAAAAAATGTTGTTTCCAAGTTTGGTTAGGACAATGCAGGCTGATCACCTGATTGTCTGACAAGGAAGATGATCCATGCGTCGGATGGGCATGTAAAAAGTCGGACCTGTGCCAGATCTCTCGTCAGTCGTGTCGGTTATCCGTCCCACTGGATTATGAGAGTAAAGGAAAAGAGTGTACTGCGCACACACTTGGGCACTACAAAAAATAACTCCTGCGTAACTGGTCTGGTTTCTATGAAACCGGCCACCATCACCGAAATCGGTGTGGAGAGTTATTATTATTATGTTCATATGTTTGGTCCACCATAGCGCTTAAATTATTGATCCTATTTTAATGAATGAGATGTCAATCGATTAGTAATAATAGCCCGAGTTAGGCTTTATAATTTACTAAGGTGGGTTATAGTTTTTTTTTATCTAAATCATTACCCATATCTATTTTTGTGCAAGTTTCTTATCAATCATAATTTGGTTAAAAAGTCTGCAGAGAGTTTTAAAATAAATAGTTTGGATAACAGCCACGAACAAAGAGACGATCCGACTATACATTACCGTCCGAATTGATTTAATGAGATCTTAAACTAATTGGATTTATATGGTTCGCTTGCATTTACTCTGTGCGTTAAGATAAACGCAGGCAGTTCCTTAACTTATATCCATTTTATTGAGACAGATCTGTCGGGAATAAATCTTGAATTATAAACATTGTATCTTTGAAGTTACGAGCTTCATGAAATCTTTTCATTTCTCTTAATATTTATTTGTTATGACTTATGAGGAGTATATTTAGTTCGAATATTTGGGGAGAAATTCGTAGACGTGAGGAGAGTCAAAAGACCCAACAGTTATTGAAGTAAAAACTCTTTAGCGGCGTTGTGCATTTTTTTTGGGCTGGGTAAAAATGTGAAACTCGCATGACCTGAACGAAAATTTGTACAACGGAGGGAGAGTAGCATCGCCGGCGTAGCGTATTAGAGGAAGTAATATCCCCCTCTCTTTCTACCGCGCGGTGAAAAAGCATACTTTTTCACCGCGCGTTAGAAAGCAGGATGAGGCATACCTCATCCTGCTGTCTCATTTTTCACTTCTGCCGGCACTCCCGGAGTGCAACCCGTTGCTTTTTTTTTAATATATTTAACATTTCTGTAATAAAGCTTGTCTATGATCACTGTTGTAAAAACAGTGTAATCCTACTATTATTATAAATGGGAAAGTTTGTGAGGATGGATAGATGGTTTTATGGATGGATGGATGGATGGATTTAAAATCAACACTAAGTCCAAATATACTCATTTACCGTACACCAGTGGCTAAGTAATTTAAATCACAGCCAGTCGTCCAACAAATGAACATTGGTTTGTCTGTGGATTTATTTCGCACGATGTTTGTTATCTCTGTTAAAACCATCTCTATTCTGGACACCTATCACTTCAAGTGACGATAATTACTTAATTAAGATTAGCTTGACCTCTTACATAAACCGCAAACATTAGTAATATTATCATTGAAAATCATTGAAGATGTGTTATTTGTCATCACATCTTAGATTGAAATAGTATTTTTTTACAAAATGCCTGTTTCGAAATTATTATTATTTGTTTATTTAAGCGTCCTATTTAGTATATTTATACCCGGAATCCGAATATTCGGCTGAAGTATATTATAAATTCGGTTGGACATTATAAATGCGGATATATATTTTTACAGCTGGAATTTCAACATCCCGTCTAATCGCCAGTAGTGAATTACTGCAGTTTGTAGTGGGAGACACTTCATTATGGGGGCAGGTCATAAATCAGGACTTCTAATATTAAACGTGCCTTGGTGGGGCAAATTGCGGCCGTCTGCGGCCTGAGCCGTAGCCAACTGCGAGTGATAATATGTTTATGGCTGTAAAAATGTATTGGCTGCGAAATGATGTGTAAATTTAGTAGTTGGTGATGTGTCAATATAGAAGTTGTATGATTCTAGATGTTAAGTTTCTTATTTGTTAACAAAGGCAGCTTTTAGGGTTCTGTATCCAAATGGTAAAATGGGACCTTATTACTAAGAATCCGTTCGTCTGTCTGGCCGTCTGTCACCAGGCTGTATCTCATGAACCGTGATAGACAGTTGAAATTTTCACAGATTGTATATTTCTTGTGGTCTACGACAGTAAATAATAAAAACAGAATAAAGCAAATATTTAAGTGGGGCTCCCTTAGAACAAACGTGTTTTTTTACGGACGGAACCCAGTACTACTCGCACTTGGCCAGTTTTTAAAATAACTTACTTATGCCCGGTTTCTGAAGTTTTTAGATAAACTCTCACTAATGCTAGATTTATAAGGGCAAATTGTCTCGGTAGTTTACAATATTTCGAACTTTTGGTTCGAAATATTGTGAAAATGGGATTCCGAACGAAAAATTAGTGGAGATTAAACTAAGTTTATCGCTTACCATCAGGTGATCCGTCTGCTCGTTTCCTGGTTCGTTTCATTAAAAAAATGAGAAACTCGACATCAGACTTGTACATACTATTGTAATGTCCGTTGCTTTATATAATTATTACGGTCTTTTGAAATTATCAGTAGGTTGTTTGGTCTACATTACTTTTAAAAACCTTTGATACAATCATGTCAAATTGAAAGTAATGATAATATATTGTGAAAACTACTTATATTTACTGTACAAAAATATAAAATAAACACAAAATCAGCATTCATTCGGAATTAATTTTTTCAAACCATACATCTAAATTTTACACGAATGTATTATAATAGTATTTAATCTAAATAAAATAATTATCAAATTTATCCTGATTTACAATTTAAATGTCCCAAATAACTTATTTAATATACCGTAAACCAAGGTGAAGTTTTGTTTTTAGGCATAATGATTTTGTATGAGCTTATCACAATTTCCGTATAATTTAATATTTTCGTCGTCATTCAAAGCGATAAGGAGAAGGAAAAAATGTTTTAATTTATATTTGAACCGCTAGAGATAAATCAGAGCCCCTCAGAAATTCATCTAATGTGATTTTAATGTACCGCTTTAGACATCTTGAATTCGTTGGGTTATCACTTATCTATGTTTATAACTGATTTATTTTCTTGTAGGTAATTTGATATAAACTCCAATTCCGTTACTTAAAAGTATGTTATCATCATTTTATTCTTCTTTTTCTTTAATTTCTATTATTACAGATTACATCTCCAATGTCTCGCTAAAACTGGGAAATGAATTTCAGTCTATGTATCTATGTATGTATGTTTGTTCCACCGTAGCGCCGAAAAAACTGGTCCTTTTTAGCTAGGTGTCAATAGATTTATTATAAGAGCCCAGGTATCATAGGCTATATTATTATCTATAACTAGCTTTTCCCCGCGACTTCGTCCGCGTGGAATAGTTACTTTGGGATATCGCTAAAATTTACCCGCGACTTCATTTACGTAGAAGAAGCGCTTCCACCTCACGACTGCCCGCCCGCTCCGCGCGCCTTACTATAGCGCGCATGATTATTTTATTACTGCGATATCTTCTAAAATACTCATTGAAATCAAATGATGTAAACGGCAAATTTCTTCTAGATTAAATGCTTGTAATGAATAACGTATTTACTTGGATAAGGATTAATATAATCTTTATGAAAACACCTTCACAAATAATGCTTACTTTTAGAACAAATTTGGTAAGTATAAAAAGGTTATAGTGAGCCAACCTTAAAAGATAGACATATACTGTCGCGGACTTTTTTTTAGAACTTTTAAAGGGGAACAATTCTGCCATACATCATTTTAGCGAAACTTTAACCGTTTCCGCAGCGTACGTAGCGAAAGCTCTCAAAAGGAAAAAAAGACCCCCGATTTTGTAACATTCTTGATTGGTACTCCGCTCGTATTGAGTTTAGCATGATGCTATATAGCCTAAAGCCTTCCTCGATAAGTGGACTATCCAACACAAAAAGAATTTTTCAATTCGTACCAGTAGTTCCTGAGATTAGCGCGTTCAAACAAACAAACAAACAAACAAACTCTTCAGCTTTATAATATTAGTATAGATTTACGTAGTCGGGTTATAGTTTTGTACCAAAACGGTATAACCTTTTGTCCGTGACTTCGTGCATGTGATGGTATCATGGTGGCAAAAATCAATCAAGATCTTTATATTATATTTAATTAGTAAAGGAGATGTTTTAGTAATGTATGAGGCGTGGGCTAGCACTATGTACATTGTACAGTATTTTATTTAATTTCACTTCGTTTCAATGTACATTTAAATTAACTTGGGCAAGGAGAGCAACACAACGTAAAATAAAACATGGCAGATCAGATCAGAACTATCCAAAGAACGTCATTTTGACAATGACTTTTGGCAAAGAAAGACGTATGAAGTTCAAGAAGACGCCTCTTCCTAAAACTGACAACTACGTCAAAAGTCATGTAAAAACAACTCAAATAATCATTTTTGTACACATATGTACTTTATATATTGTACGTATATGCTTTTCTTCAAATTATTATTTTTTTTGTATTTTTATGAAATTCCCATATTTTTCCCTATTTACATATGTTGTGTACATAGAGCTGGCCCAAAATCAAACATCTCCTTTACTGTCTATTATTACTGGAAGACATTTTAAACCATAATAAAATGTAGGTACTGACAAAAAGTTGTAAAAACAACCGCGAATTTTTAAAGTTATTATTTACATAGCGAAAAAACCTAAAGTAACTATTAGTGATCATCTTGAAAAAAAGCAATTTATATTATTTTTATCTTTTTCTGACACTATCTGTCCCTCCTCAGCTGTGCGAGACAGGGGCGGATCGAGAGTCGTTTGGGCATTAGGCCCCTTCTGCCCCTCAAGAAATATGGAATAGGGGACAAAACTTTTTAAATATTTACTGCAATCGAACTGCAATATAGAATAGAAGGTAAGGTTGTTGTGCGAATATTTTTATTGTAGTGTTATTAATTTCTTAGCACAGTTATATTTTACAATATGTACCGGTTTAATTTGCTCAACTAAACGATTGACTGTGAAATTGCATTAAATGTAAATTGTTTAATATTTTAAAAATATAATTTAAGATTTTTTTTTAAATAACATGTTTGTCCTAGATACAGATAATAATATAACTGCAAAGATGCAATAATCCATCAAACAGGTTAACTAACAGCAAAATATTTATATACCTACTTCTTCTTCTACGTCGAAATTCGCATGACATAAGTGTTTTCCAGTTTTCTTCTTCTATTGTTTTGAGTTCATCGGTAGCAAATGTGTTTGAAATGGATTGGAAAATATTTGTATGGAATTATTCTCGTCGCCTCCTGTGGCGTAGACTTTTATTTGCCAATGAATCAGCCCCTACTGATATATAGCGTTGTCGACGCATGTTCACTATTACATTTTTTTAGCACATTAATAACATTTTTTTGTATCAGTAAATTGCTGATGCTATTGTTTTTATGTGCACCGAAATGTATTGCTACTGCCAAACTTGTTGAGGCAGCCGAATTTATTAAATGTATCTATTTGAGGTACAAAGTGACATGAAAATCATATTAGGTATAGGTAAGTGGGGGAAAGAAATGTGAATATTTTTTATTACACAATACATCTCTAGTTATTCGTGATAATGAAAAAAACAAACCTCGTACCACACTAGTAACGGTAATAGTGTCACGAGTTCAATCATGGTTTTTATCCTATCTCAAAAACTGTCTAAAGCGCCATAAGAAGTTTTCATTTCAAAAATAAAAATAAATATATGGACCACTGATCAGTTCCTGTAAAGGCTTTTTTTAAATCGTAAGAGGCCCGTTACACTGTTGAACTTTTTTTTCGCTGATGATGATGATATCTAAACGCATTCAGTTGTGTCCGTATGATTTACAGCAGAGAGCCGTGTCATTGACTCGTTAGCGAACTTTGAACAGCCTGAAGTGCTTGTTACATTAAAACTTCGTGAGTGTGAAGTTGGCCGGACATGGTATGTGCATTAAACAGAAGAACTTGTAATACAATCATGTTAATGGCATGTGAAAGCGAGATTTTTGTTGGTATAAGTGTAATTAATTTATTTTCAAAATTAAGGGTCATATAAATTAGACCTCCAGTAGCCAACTAACTGATTATAACTTTGAATTATAGTACGAAATTAAATTAACAAAAAGCTTAAGAGCATTGATCGGCGCGCGACTCAGATTTCACGAAAAACGCTACTTTTCAAATGCGTCTATATCTAACAAAAACTGGTTATTCTGATTTTTACATGTAAAAAAACACTAGAAAATATTGTATTCTAATTTTTCACTTATCATTTATTTTAAAATAATTTCAAACTTTTGAATAAAACTGACAAAACTAACCAGAAGTTTTTACAACTATTGGTTCAGGGGCAATTTCAAAACATATAATAGCTAAAACCGCTTACATTTAAAAAAAAAATCTTTACAATCTTGTTGGATCCTCTTCTAGATTATCTATTTGTCAGATTATTTTTATATACGTTTCTATCTCATAAAAATAAAATTTAAAGAATGCAAAATTATCAGGAATTATAGTTATTTAAAATGATAATATTTATGTATTTTACTTGCTCCTTTTGTTTCTTACTTCCATAATCTATGAGAAGAACCTTTTAATTTTAAAACTAAATAAATCGAAATTTAATTTTAAAAACTAAATAAATCGAGGCGCACGAGCGTTTACAACAGTATTTGTAAACGCTCGTGCGCCTCGATTTATATAGTAGTTTTAAAAATTCATATAAAATTCGTCAAACTAATTTAGTTAAAAATTTAAATAGCATAATAAAGATAAAAGGTTCTCCTCATAGATTATGTAAGTAAGAAACAAAAGGAGCAAGTAAAATACATAAATATCATCATTTTAAATAACTATAATTCCTGATAATTTCGCATTCTTTAAATTTTATTTTTATGAGATAGAAACGTATATAAAAATAATCTGACAAATAGATAATCTAGAAGAGGATCCAACAAGTTTGTAAAGATTTTTTTGTTTTTAAAAAATGTAAGCGGTTTTAGCTATTATATGTTTTGAAATTGCCCCTGAACCTAAAGTTGTAAAAACTTCTGGTTAGTTTTGTCAGTTTTATTCAAAAGTTTGAAATTATTTTAAAATAAATGATAAGTGAAAAATTAGAATACAATATTTACTAGTGTTTTTTTACATGTAAAAATCAGAATAACCAGTTTTTGTTAGATATAGACGCATTTGAAAAGTAGCGTTTTTCGTGAAATCTGAGTCTCGCGCCGATCAATGCTCTTAATAGGTACCTTCTAGAAATAATTGCTCTTGTATTTTTTAGCCAAATTTAATGTGCGATTTTAAATTGTTAGTGATCTACTTTTTGACCTCATAGTATTTTTCAAGGTTATATATTTATAAGGATAGAAATATAAGAGTTTCAACGAAGGTATGAAACATTTAAGTTTTATCGCTAACTAATGCGGTAAGTTAAAACAGTCTCTAACATAACACATGGCGCAGACACATAGTTGTAGAAAGCAATAATTTATCCCTCCTCATCCCAGCTAGTCCCTGGGCTCGTACCTAAACACATGAATACGCCACTGGAAAGAACATAGCTTGTATCTCAATAAATTCGCTGTGAAAAAGCTTAAAAAATTCAAAGTTTTGTAAATTTACTTTTAAAATTACCAACGTTTAAAATATGAAAACAGAACCGGTGAAGTTCGAGTCTGACTCACGTGCGTACAAAACGGCAAAACAACACGTTTGTTGTATAAAAGCCTCACTTAAATATTTATTTACCTATTTTATACTGTTTTTTAGTATTTTTTGTTATACCGGAAACAGAAATACATCATCTGTGAATTTTCCAACTGTCTAGCTATCACGGTTTATAAGATACAGCCTGGTGAGTAGTGACAGACAGACAGATGGACAGACGGCCGGGAAGCGGGGTCTTAGCGGATTTCTTTTTTTACATTTTAGGTACGGAACCGTAAAAAATGAATAATTAAATATAACACTACTAATGGTAGAGTTTTATTATCAAGCAGAGGTTAATGTCTATTTTATCTCGCTTTAGCTACTGTTTTTAAGCATTTATGTCAGGATTTTTTTACATTGCGATTTACGCAGGCTGGCACAAATTCATTATTGATTGTAGCCGTTACGTATGAAAATTGCGTAGTGTTAGTGCGGGAAAGCTGTATACAGTAGATTGTAGATCTACCCCCTTACTAATACACGCTGTATAAACTTTAAATAGTTATACAGTGTTTTGTTCACGTCACACAAGTGACATTTTTAATTCGATAGAAGAAGACAAAACACTGTGTAACTATTCACAGCTTATACAACGTTTATTAGTAAGGGGGCTAGACTGTAGCAAGTTTATAAGGTAGAGCTTCAGAATAGGTAATTATTTTTTTCTTACCTAAATTGTAAGACGAAAATCAATCACTCTCACACTCTTTAGCACTAGCCATTGTAGTCAGAACCTAAATTCTCGCATTTTAAGTAGACTTTCATTTTACTTTGATTGGATCGTAAGTGAAGCGACATGAACGGATTTTATGACGTTTCGACCAATCAGAGCGCGTTTCACGTTGGTTTAACGTTCATAAAAACACCGTTTGAGAGTTTTAGCGTATCGGGACTTGATTGTAATTGTATTGCAGGTTTTATTTAGCAGAATTGTCCCTCAGGTTTGTTTACATTGCAAATGTCACATCCAGTGAACTAACTCCGTGACCCCCCGAATATGAGAGTACGGCACGCGCTACATATATCAAGTTTTGATTCGGCCGCGCAATAAACAATACAATATATCAGCTACACGGTGGCAAGTGCGCATCATGGTGTAATTATAAGGCAGTTTTTGCTTTGACTTGTATGAAAACATAGAGCTATACTATATAACTAAACTGAGCGATTTTATAGATATTTATTCCAATCCTATAGGTAATTTAAAAATAAAGATGTTGTTAGATATTAAGTTGCAGTGAACGCTTCCCTAAGAAATAAAAGTCAAAGTCGCAGACGCAGTCACCAAACATATTCGTTTTAGGGTTCCGTAATACACAAGGAACCCTTATAAATTCGCTCTGTCCATCGGTCCGTCCGTCCGTCTATCTGTCCGCGCTACTAGCTGTTATTATGAATATAAATGGATGAAGTTTGATATTGTTATAGATTGTATAAAGATCTTTGTTTTGGTTTCATAAAATAATAATCATTTTATATTTTATGTACCCCACACATATATCGATTGGGGTATCGTTGAAGAGGTCTTTTATAATAAAGTCAAGGTTTCATACATGACTTTTCTACAAAGTCGACCATTTTTTAACAATTTAGTTTAGTTTTAGCAGTTTAGTTGTCCATCCCTCACATTTATAAACTGTATATAGAGCAGATATTTATAAGAAATACTAAAATTTATAGATACCAACAACGCCCTAGATTATTAATAATTTGATAGATACATATTATTATTAATCTAAGTATATATAAATACTAATAAGGCTTAAAATGCTTTGTTGAAAAATATACTCAAAGTAGCTAATACGAGCACGCACTGCACGGTACAGTCCGCAGCTACAGGGATTGTTTCAAACTTTGATTAATTTGCCGCTCGTACCTTGTTTCCCTTGATTAGTTTGCAGTTCAGACGAACTTCCTTTTTCATTCACTATTAAGTTTAATAAGATTTTTATCCAGAAACATTATTATGTTTTATAAAGTTACGGAAACCTCAAAAAAAAAAACATACGAATGAAAATCGACTATTAGTAGGAAATAAAAACTTTAATTAAAAATATATTCAAAGACAATATTAATGCATAGGTAATTAAATAATTAAAAAAGACTAAGAACTCGTTAAAATATCTAAACTGTATAAGGGTACTTAACTTATTGTCTAAATAAAAAAATATATATAAATTATTAAATTGTAATGTTTCACTGATATCTCCTAGTGTCCAAAAATTTCTTTTCGACACAGATAATAGGCACATTAAAAACTCGACTCATATCGTGTTCTATAAAGCAGGTGGAATGCTCTAGATACATAAAAACGCTATCACATAACAAACCGTAAAGAACATATTGGCAATAAAATTAACGCTTAAAATGTTAAGATTAATATAGACAGCTGTCTAAAGCCACCCTGCTCGAGCTCAAAATCGACGTCTTATCTCGCGAATTACATTAATGAGAGGTGTGGAGGTAATTAATATTAATTAAAATCACCTTTTAGTTCGCTACACTGAATGCGTATCACAGTTAATAAATTTACCTCGGCGCATCAGAGCGCTCGCTAGTGCACTGATAAAAACGGACTGACAGCTTACTTCGAGACCCTCGAGGGAATTTACACTTTGTTACTCAGAAAATTAGAACTTAAATTGCTAAGTGAGTTTCGAATAGATTGCAATGTTAGGGTAGAGTGTTCTAGAAAAAAATGTAAGTGTTTTCATCTTCCCTAAGTACTTAAATGCGCGAGTACTATCGTATTTACAATCTTAACTTTTTAACGCGTTAATTTGAAAGCGTAACCAATATGAAATTTGTAGGTACTGTACTAGATGTTCGCGCTAAAGTTTACCGTACATTTTTCCGCAATAAAAGGTAACCTTTGTTCTTCCCCGTGGTGTTATCTGTAGGTATCTATGCTATTTTCATCAAAATCAGTCCAGTAGTTTCAGAGCCTATTCGATACAAACAAACAAACAAACTTTTTATTTATGATATATTAGTATAGTTGATGATGGAGCAAATAATATTATGGTATGTCTACCCATAGAAAAGTACCTCCATAGGAATCATAGGAACATACTTTTTGTATACCTATAGTGCTATACAAAAAGTATGTTCCTCTCTTGCCCCAAAAAAAATTTTTCTTTTTTGCCTCTATCTAACCTTCAGATTAAACTTTATTATTAATTGTTAAAATAACAATTTAATGTCATGGCTTTAAATTTAGCATTCGCATGGTTGTCAGTAATGACCGATTTGAAGTAAATTACTTTAATTATAATGACCTTTTTAATATTCTAATGTTATGTCTTTTAATTATTACACGCTTCAGTGATTTTAATTGATGTTTTTGCATTTCAATTCAATTCAAGTAGGTTTTCTATACCTACGTTCTTTATTATATTACCGAGTACCTATAGGAGATCCTAATTAAGATAGATCATACCTACTAATTAAGTTATTTTTAGAGTTTCGTACCTTAAAAGAAAAAACGGAACCCTTATAAGAATACTTTGGTGTCCGTCCGTTCATGTGTCCGTCCGTCCATCCGTCCACCCGACCGTGCGTCCGTCCGTGCATCCCTCCGTCCATCTATCTTCGTCGTCGTCTGACCAACTTATAACCATTTTGGCCGATTTCTCGAAAATGGTTGGCTGTATGAAACCTGGCCTTTATTTAAAAATAACTATTGGACGATACTATTATAAATATCTTTCATTCCCACTTCACACGTATGGAGAGCCACCCATAAAATGTATTTTTTTTATTATTTTATGATGCCAAAACTGATTTCTATAACTTTACCAAATTTCATACATTTATATGCATAGCTACAGCAGTAATTATAGAAGCGGACAAACAGACAGACCTAAAAATTGATCTAATCTTCATTTTTAGATTAAGTTCAATAAATTAGAACTGCTCTACTAAATATGTATCAAATTGCGTTACATGATAAAATTGAAAATGATTTGTTAAAAATAATTATTATATCTATTGTTACCTATGTGTTCAAAGATTTAGCAACGAGGGTGGCACTGGCAGACATATTAAAACAGGGCTCGTTTTATGAAAATTAAATACGGGGTCCATCCCTTTGTATATGACCACATGTGCTTTGGATATGCAAATGATATATCGAATGTATGGGTAGTGGGTACAGTGCAACACGTTATCTCATATTATTTTACATTTATTTAAATTTCTATCTTTTACAAAAATTTGTATGTACCTACTACCGAACAAGTTCCCGCTCGACCAGGCATAAGATGAAAATCGCTCAACAGCGCCGTTGAATAGTGGGCTCGCAAACATATTCACGTGTAAATACGTTCAACCTGGTCTGCAGTCGTTGCGGTTACTTCCTTTGCGTTTAAATATTTTGAGGCGTCCTAGTGCAAAGGTGAACGTTTAGAGACTGGTCGAGCGGGAACTTTGTCGGTATACATTGAAGCTTTGATTTTAGAAGATAAATATAGTTAACACAGATTATAGTAAAAACATTCTAAATATTCAAGTCTTTAACTATTTCTATCCCCCAAAAAATAATATTATGTACTTACTTATCTATTTTATTCGAATGTTTGTGTAATTAAAATATGAGTTTTTTTCGAAACTAATTTTAAATAGAATGAATTTTTGAATATTGAATAAAATATGGGATTAGTCTGATAGTAATATTAAGTATAACTCAAATTATTATAGCAACTTTTGTATTGAATCATTTGTAAAATTACCAACTGTGTTTTATTTCAAATGTCTATAAATTAAAAAACAAAAAATTGGAATAATTACTTAAACCTACTGGATATTTACGAAAATTCTTAGTAAAATACAAGTCACAATGCTCATTAATATTAATCATGGCATAATTTACATTATTTTAATTTATTTAAATTAATTATGTACATTTGAATATATCTTTGTGGAATAAACTAATATGCAGCTGTTTCTATAACCTTGTAAGGAGAAAGTTTGAATCCATTTAAATTCGATCAATTAATATTAGTTCTATATTGATTATACCATCACAAAATTAATTTAAAAATAAAAGGTTTATGGCACCGTTTTAAATGCCAGCTGGCCGATTCTGTATCGTACAATTTGTGAGTTAATCACTGAGTTAGTAACGAAACGGAGGAGTGAGTAACGTAAAGTCTCACTTTTGTATTATAGTGAATACAAAAGTGAGACTTTACGTTACTCACTCCTCCGTTTCGTTACTAACTCAGTGATTAACTCACAAAATGTACGATACAGAATCGGCCAGCAGATCCTTGTTGATTTTTATAAGTATTTATAAGTATTTACTTCATTAGTGTTAAACTGTAGAAGTTTTATGGCACATCTAGAGTTTCCAGAGACCAGACTTTTGTCGAAAAGAAACTTAAATTTAGACAGTCTCTTTTGTCGCCTAACGCATCCTCCTCGCTCTTGTGTAGAGTTCTCTCGAGACAGACGACATATCGAGAAACTTCTCGACGTGGGTCTGGATGCCGTATGAAATTGATGATTGTTTTAAAGGGACGCTCGAAATTTGACTTACGCATAGCAGCTATATTGATAAAACTGTGGCTGTAAAATTTGGCAAAAATACATATAATTATGTCAATTTACCTAGTTGCTCTATTCGCCTAAGGCCCGGTTCACGCCGCGATGAAATACGACGCTAGGCGGTGCTACAGTTTTTAAATAGCTACTTAAAATTGAACTTTATTTACTACACAAAAAGATGCACATTTCATATGACATCACTCCTACACTGCACATGCGCTGAGCAGCGTGGTGCAACCTGACATTCGAACTCTTACAATGAAACGTGTGTCTTCTTGTGTCATAAATAAAGTACAATTTTGTATAGGTGTCTTAAAAATGCAGCGCCAAGTCACTTATAGTTTCATTTCGGTGTGAATTGACCCAAACGTTTCGTACGTTGCATCTTGGTCGCGTCCAATTTATGGCGTTTTAAAAAATAAATCTTGGCCTAGAAAGAGGCTCTGGTTGGATGAAACACGTGGTTACTAACAGGATACTTGCCATACTTACAGCCTGCAAAAAAATAATTTATTTAATGAAATGTTCGAGAGCTTCGTCATGGTAGTCCAATAAAATAGGCTTTGAAATACGAATGTTGAGATAAAACGTGAATTTTTGATATAAGTTACTTTGAAGAATATAAAAACGAACTGTAAAAGTTTTGATATGAATATGATGACAGGAACTTTAAAAAATCATACTACAGCTTCTAGCTAGATCCCTATCTCTATTAATTTCAATTTTAGGAAAAAAGTATGAGAACATTTTTATGTAAAATTTTACACTCTACAACTTTTATTTGAAGATATTTTTTCTAGCACTTGCCGTTTTCCCAAAATTAATAAAAAAAAATGTTTTTTTTCAACCTCTTCTCGGGGGTGAAAAAAAACAAATTTTTGAAAAAAAAGAAATAACTTTCACAGTTCGTTTTTAAATTATTCAAAGTAACATAAATCAAAAATTCAAGTTTAACTAACATTCGTATTTCAGAGCCTATTTTCTTGAACTATATTCGCGGAGTGGCAACATCAACTGACCTGTCTGACCACAGAAACCGTGTGATTTAACACGGCTCGATTACTTTTTGAGGGGCTATGCTCTAAGTCTACGCAGACAAACCATAACAGTCAATTCTTGCCGCTCTAGAAGCAAACATAACTCTGATTTATCGTGACTTTGAGACCCATTTTATGCAATAATGTCGTCAAAAAATGGTGTAAAGTGAAGTCGCGGCAACTATTGAAAACACATTATTATAATACTAGCTTTTATACACTGTACTTTTTCGGGATAAAAAATATCCTATGTCCTTTCCCGGGACCCAAAGTATGTCTATTCAAAATTTCATAAAAATAGGTTTAGCGGTTAAAGCGTGAAGGTGTAACAGACAGACAGACACACACTTTCGCATTTATAATATTAGTATAGATTAATTTTTCCGGTAATTTTGAAATTAATTTTCTTTCCAAACGACACCTGCAACATATCAATGCCTAGATGAATATAAAAAGTTGTTAAGTTTATTTTATCTACGGAAGCGATCACGTAATTCAAAGAAATTTAAAAAATAGGTTTCAGTATTTATGAATCAAGTAATAAAATATAAATTATCTTGTCAAGCTAGCTCTACATATTTCAGTAACGCAGAACGCTATAATTTTAAATAAGTAATTAGAAAAGTAGTTCTGGATAATTCTATATTATTTTGATTAAATTTTATCTGAAATAAGTAAATTATATATTTCGAATTCAAAATTAAGAACATAATATCGGCGTTGTATTTATTTTAATTATCAAAGCATAGATATTCAATTTAAATCTTTTTTATCTAGAAGCAAATTTTAATATAGCTCATAACATTTTATTGCTATTTTTGTTTCAATTAATACAGAGTTGAGTGAACTGTATTTAGGTAAATGATCAAACATGCCTTGTCAATTGAGGAAACTATTTGTCAGCCTCGTTGACGAATCTATGATGGAATCCAGCTCCAGTATGATAGCCTACTTGAATATAACGGAGAATGTAAAGATAATTCCTACAAATGTAATCTGAATCTTTAGACTAATTGTCTAAAAATAGCTTTATCGCATCTTTCTGCCGTTACATTTTTTATGTCGTTACATATTATTATCAGTTGTTACTTAACCCCCCTTCACTTATTTACTAACGTCACAAAATATTGCTATTTTGTCTTGTTAGTAAATTAGTGAATCAAAAGTTATGGATCATCTTTATAATATTTATATTAATATTTATGGACACTTCACACCACGTCAATCTAGCCCCGTGGTAAGTATCCTAAGAACTTGTCTACAGGTACCAGACAACAAGAAGTATATTTAATACAGGGAGAAGGTGGTAATGTGGCCCCCCATTTTGTTTTCAGCTTATAAGAAATTATTTAATAGGTCTATAAATAAACAATGTACCTTAAAATGTTAGGCATTTATCTATTTATTCGTGTCTGGGCCTGTATTGAATGAAAAGCGATTTTTTTTTATAAAAAACGTTTTTTTTTTCGAAAAAGTAGAAAAAATGTGAATTGAGATATGAGGAGGGTATGATGGCACCCTGGGGGGGCATATTAAATGTAAGAAACAATAAACGACAAAAATCGCAGATATAATGCTCTTCTTCAGGGCCCGCGCAAGCGCTATGAATGAGCCCACAGAAGGCAGCTTTGACACTGTATCCACTCTTCACCTCGACGATCATTGGAGTAAGCAGTTTCACGGCTGTCCTGTATGCAGACCGCCGAATATCTTGCCTAGTCTATCCATAATAGGTACTTGGCTTCCATGAACATACTCTAATAAACTTTTCTCTAAATTATGGGACAGGATAGAATTGATTCCGAGTGGTTTTTTCACTGCCAAGTCTAATGATTCCTCAGAATCCTTTACAAAATGTTTCAATGTGGACCTCGGAACAGTAAAAGCTTTGACTGGCTTTCTTGTAACCCATGGCCATGGGTTTGTTTCGGATGGCCTGAACTGCTTGTTTCATTTTTTCGGGATCTCAGGTTTTCCTTTTTTTAATCGAAGTTGACGTCAAGGTCTTTCGTGGCATCTAAAAAAACAAAATTCATCATACATATAATATAGCCCCCGGGGTCATATTACACACTATATTAGGGGGCCATAATACCAAAATGAGACATTTTGCGACAACCTAATATTTTTTTTAACTAAACAACTATTTAATGATAATTAGCTTAAAATCGAAGACTCAGGCGTCGAACACGTAGAATTAATACATCAGATGAATCCAGAATTACTTTTAGATACAAATATTGAATTTTAAAAACGGACACGCAAAGGTTTCGCCCGGATTCAATAAAACTTGCCTGAATAACTAAAAATGAAATACCATCTAGCGCTGACTTTGGGTATTAATGATCATTTTGGCATGTTATCTACTAGTTAACCTGCTTTTAACTAGATTACGCTGTTTATATAAAATATTGAAGGGGGCCAAAATACATGCATGGGCCATATTACCACCTTCTCCTCTACTTTAATACTAAACATCTATTTAAGATTTTTATTATTTATACACATATTTAATACAAATCCATGACCCAGGAATACAGATTTTTTTTTTGTTCTTCGGCGGGGTTCGAACCTGCGACTCTCGGCTTGAGCTTGAGATTAACAAAACTGTAATAATAATAACTTCTCACACCGATTTCGGTGACGGTTTCCGGTATCATTGAAAGCAGCTACGCAGTAGTTATTTTATTATGCCTAAGGGTGTGCGCAGTACACAAGATCACTTTCTGTTCCTTAGCCCAATGGGACAGATGACTGACACGACTGGCGAGAGACCAGGCGCAGGACCGACTTTTTACATGCCCATCCGACGCATTCGATGGGCAGGGCTTTCTTGCCAGACAATCAGGTAATCACCTGCATTGTCCTAACCAAACATGGAAACAATATAGTTACTGTTACTTAATTACAACCCCATAATGAACAAAGTCATCCCCTCAAGAAATACAAAACGAAGTAACAAAAGGCGTAAGCTAACCAACAACAATCAACAGATCGCAAGTGCATTAATAAAAACTATCATAATTCATCTTCATACATATTGCAAGGGTAAATTCACTACATAAACCGCGGTTTGGAATCAAGAGTTTTTAGCCTTCAACCCTTGCTATTCGGTTCATAAAGTTGGCGAAACGTACAAAAATGCCATTTGCATAATGTTTCCAGCTTTGTTTTTTCATAGAGTTCGAAATGTCACCACAGAAGGGTGCGAAAGTAACCATTAGAGTCGTCGGAGTATATTAAAAATCGTTTCGCGTCCTTTCCACTGTAAGGTTGCGTAGACCTTCGCTTACAGAATATTTACGAAGGGAATTTGATTTGGTAAAGTCAAAGTTTGACTTTAGCGAATTAACGTACCTTGCTATTTTATTGCGTGTTCATTTCTATTTTTGTACGATTTTTCGAGTGGATTTTTTATGTTGTTAGAGAAAAATAACCTAACTAAGAACTTGAAAGGACATATTGTCTAAGAAGGGTTCCGTAACTATCAGCTTGCAATAGGTTTTTCTTATCAAATTACTTCAAAGTTATCGTTTGATTTTAATTAAAAATCATTTTCCTTGAGAGTATTTAGCATGGAAAGTTGCCAGTTTCTACCTCATATAGGAGGATGGGGGGAGGCTATTAACCACTTTGGAGGAGGCCGATTGATAAACGTTTGCAAGTTTTAACTCATTTTCTACTATAAGAATACTTTTTAAGTAAGGTAAAGTGGTTTAACAGAGGTTCAAATCATATTCTACTGCTATAATAAATGTATAAGTTTATGAGGATGGATGAATTGATGTTTGTTACTCTTTTATACAAAAACTACTGAATTGATTTTGATAAAGTTTGGTATGGTAATTGTTTAGACTCTGGATTAAAACACACTTTACATTACGTTATAACCCGATAGTGTACAGTATTCCTGTGGGACACTTTATTTACGCGAACCGAGCCGCGGCCAAAAGTTTGCTAGACTTTTTTATGTCTAACAAGCTTTTGATCGCAGCTATATTAAGTATTCATCAGTAATTATTGGCAATACAAGTTATAGGCATCTTAGCTAAGCGAACAGAGACACAAAAGCGAAAGTGAGGTGAGGCTATGGAGGCCAAAGTGCGCCTAGAAAATTAAATAGGTCGAGTACACTCGAAGAGAATTCACAGTTAATGCTCAATTATTAATAAACGTACAAATTGTACTATAATTGTTTCGTAGATCTTATCGGATAATGTGAAAGTTTATTATGGGGATAATTCACTTGTTTATATCGATAGAGGATGTACTGAGACAGATAAACTTAGCTTTCATATTCATGCACATACTCGTGAATATTAGTCGGGCTAAGGTAATAAATTGTCTTAAGAAATGTTTTATAATAATTATTATGGTTCAAAATAATTAATACAAATTTTGAGCACTTAGATCTATAAGACTTACTAACAGCTAACAGAGAAGAAGTAGTAAGAATAAAAGAGTATCATTTCAGAACGTGAATTCTATTAGCGTATTCCATTCAATGTAATTTTTCAACAAAACGTAACGATATTTTTTAAAAGTAACAAAATAAATGTTATTTAAAAATAATAAAATTTTTGATATTTTCGATCAGGTCATTTTTAGCAATTTTACCGCAGATGGAGCAACTAACAGATGTAAAATTTTGACATTTCTCGTATAAAATTTCGATGCAATTTTATGAAACACATTACACAACCATGTTCTCATTTTATTTCACTCGTTTTGATTCATCGTATATCACTTTGATAGAAAGAAAAACGATGATTTCCGAGGGATACTAAATAAATAATTGTTGTACCTGTATTTATGTAAAGTACTACTAACTTCTTTTTAGGGTTCCGTACCTCGAAAGGAAAAACGAAACTCTTATAGTTTTTACTGAAATCTGTCCAATTCTTGTAAACCTCAAAATCATCAATTTTGATCCAAGTAAGCTAAGTAGAAGTGAGCAAAATGACGCGATCGTTACTAGCATTTTTGACAGTTTTAGACAGTTTTCGTTGCGTGTGGGAAAGGCTGAAAACAGTTACGAATAAACATAGTGGCGCTGAAGTGAAAACAATTTTTTTTTGTCAAGTTACTTGAACGCAGTATATGGTGTAGCTTATCTTTAAAACATCTTGATACTTTTTATTCGTCCAAGTCAGCAGCGAAGTAGACTCGAAGGCGACGAAATTGTATATAGTGATTCCGGCAATAACAGTTCCGGTAGCGACACTCGGCTCGCTTCCGTTTGCAGTAGAAACTACTTCCTTCGGATTGTTTATGTCTTCGACAAAACATTAAGTGACAAGTTGGACTTACTTTTATGGGACCAATGATTTTGATACTTTTCAATGTATTATGTTGTGATATTTTCGTATCTTTTAAATTTTGTTGTAGAAGAAATTGATTTTTTCGGAGTTTATGTCTTCGACAAACGTTAACTGTCAAGTTAAGATCAGGGGGTCAATTCTGCTAAATAAAACCTGCATTAATACAATAATTACAGTCAAGTCCCGATACGCTAAAACTATCAAACGGTATTCTCGTAAACGCTTATCAAAAACATAAATGTGAAATGAAAGCCATGTTCAATATTATGATATATACCTTGGTTATTGACTTTAACAACAAAAGAAGTGAGAGCTAAATGGGTGCCAAGTTCAATGGTCAGTGCTGAAATGTATTTATAACAACATATAAATCATTTCTTCTTATAACTTAGGATAATATATTGTAGCCTAAGTTCTGACTTGACTAGTTTTCATATACGAATTATTATATTAAAGCCTTCGCAAGTTCTAAACCTGTTACTTGTCGGCTAAACCAGCCATTGAACATAATAATTCGTTTATAACATAATATGTATCTCGCAAATATATATGAGCTAGATTTGACACGTTTATGTGAAATAGTTTTTGAGTAATGAGGGGGTCAAAAGTGGCTCCAAATGGTTCATGTAATATTACACACGGTGCTGCTAGCCAGTTCTGTTACTTGAACTTGGCTTGACACGCTACTGCGTGTCTAGAACTAACGTGAAACGCACTCTGATTGGTTCAAACTTCACAAAATCAGTCATGTCGCTCAACTCACAATACAATCAAAGTAAAATTAAAGTCTACTATAATTAAATACGAGAATTGAAGTTTAGGTGTCGCGTCACGTCTCATTTCGGTGTAAAGTGACCCTTACTTGGTTTCGAAATTAAAACGACAAACGATGTCCTTTCACAGGACTCAAAGTATATCTGTACCAAATTTCATCAAAATTGGTTCAGCGGTTAAAGCGTGAACAGATAACAGATAGACAGACACACTTTCGCATTTATAATATTACTATGGATTGTTTCTACTGAGCATAACTTAAATTCATCAGTTTAAGTAAAATATCTTTGAGCCCCGATATAATTGCCATCCGGAAATATGAATTTATTACATTTGGAATATGGAAATTCGGGCGCCTTCTGCGATGAAATGGCCGTTGAGTGTTTTTAATCTGAGTTCAAATTAATGAAGATTTTGTTAAAGTTTTGGTTTATTATTATATTATATAATATGTTAGGTACATTAAAATGTTGTTTTCACTCAAAGTGTTATTTCGATCTGTTATAACGATTAATCTGCTTTCGTATACACATAAATCAACTGTTTGTTTTCACATACCTAAGGCTGAATCATGTAATTTATTACTCCGCACTAAGCTCTTTTAGGTTAAGATAAAATATTAGTTATACGTTGAGGGACTACAAATATTGTAATACATTATTTAATACACCATAGAGGATTCTTTTGAAAATCATCCATAGAAAAACCAATAAAAACAATAATAAATAACTCTTATCATATTTCGAGTATACTCCTGGTCGCATCGCGAGATCCGAACCAATATATCACGAGGAATTTACGAGGCAAGATACGACAGGAAAATTGCAAGAATGGTGGCGCAATCTATCTTAGTTGGGTCGGGGAGGGTGGGTAGCCTGGGGCCGGGGGAGGCTGGGGAAACTTCGAGAGGTTATTAGTCCAAGCATCTGTTGTTGAGCGGGGGCGTGATGAAACTCCTCGGGTACAAGCTAACAAATCTAATTGCTCGGTAGGCGCCTGTATATCGCCTGACAAATGGCCCCTCATGTGGCGGTACACGGTAGCAATTTGTTAAACGCACAGGTCACCCCGGGTGATTTAAGATTTTATATCAAAATAGCGCACCGGGTATGACGGAAAACTATAAGTCGTAACGCTCCGTAGAGCTTCCACGTAAAGTTGTAAATTTGTTACAGCAGTAATTTATACTCACTTATCAGTAAGTCATATTCTTGTCATCTAGAAAATATAATAATAGGGGAGACGGCTACAAAGGTTTAGGTACATGTCTAAAAGTTATAAAGAAGTTTCAAAAGTTTTTGCTAAATTGGTAAAAAACAAACACTACCCGTATCCCTAGATTACTTACATCATGTACAATTATATTTCTGGGGCCTTGTATTTCATACACTTTCGCCTAATCGCGAAGTCATAGTTAGCTACAACTTTTCATGGGGCGTCTCATAAAAATGAGACTTCGAATTTTTTACACGAATCGCTGTACCTTTAAAGATATCGATGTTTGTATAATATACTATAATGTAATATTCTGTATCCTCTGAGAACTTACTCAAATTTAAGAGTCAAAAATCAGTAATCTAGACAAATATCTACTATATTGTAGTTCTATGTACCATGCTACAAAACAAGTTTTGAAGTCCAGTAATATATTATAATATTAGATACTGGTAGGTTTCTGGTAATATTTTGGAGCGCAAGAGTAGCTTCTGACTCTTTTACATAAGATGTGATTTAAGATTACGTTTTTACAGGATTACATATTCCTTAATTTTTATTTGTGGGGTTTTATTACATAAATGTTTACAATTTACATCGCATCCAACTTCACTTCCTAGAAGTTGAAAGTAGTTCAAAAAGGTTTACATACATTTTTTATGGAGGTATGTTTGACGTTAGATAACGAAATACGAAAAGTTTAGTTCTACTGTGTACCCACCTTATACAATCTTTTTATGCTTATCTTTCTGTGATTTATGTGCCGTTCGGCGTCCAGCAACGGGAAAGAAAGGAGGTATACAAAAGTAATTTATTTTTTACGTTTGTTTTTCTTGTCTTTCCGTGCGTGTACTGGCCGGGCAAACATGTTTTGAAGTTGGCATTTTTGAGTTGTCGTATGATTTATCTGACCCGCGTAGGCGGTGCTTAGTTCGGAGTTTCGGGGCTCACATAAATCAAAGTAAATAAATCTTGAACCGTCACCTCTTTATTGTGGTTGGCGCGAAACGATACTCGCCCAGAAACAGCCGAATGATTGCGTAGACAAATATATATATAAATCTTGGGGATTTTCTCGTTATAAATAGAACATTCTTCGACACGCGCAAGCAATTTTGTGTAAAATCTAGTTTAACAAATTCAACATTCTTAAATATGTTATAGCTATAGCATAGGGTGAAAACTTATATTAACATTTTTATTTACAATATGTAATAGCTCCCACGCCTATTTCGGTGACGGTGGCTGGTTTCGTTATTTTTATAGTACCTAAGAAAAGAATATATATTACTAAACCTAAGTGTGTGCGCAATGCTCAAGAGCAAACTCTCATGCTTTACTATTATAACCCAGTGGGATAGATTTGGATGGAGGATGACCAACACGACTGGCGAGAGATCAAGTGCAGGACCGACTTTTACATGCACATCCGGCGCATGGATCATCAGCTGTCTTGTCAGACAATCAGGTCGTGAGCCTGCATCGTATGCAAACTTGAAAACTACATATTTTGTTGTTCCAACGCGGGAATCTATCCCACTATATCTGAGTCGTGAACCAAGCTCTAAACTACTGGTCCACGGAGGCTGTTAATTACAATAGACACCATAATGAACATATTTTAGCGCTAATAGATTTCAATAATAGAAACCTTCATAGTGAACAGAGCTTTTATAAATATACAAACACTCAATGTACACAAGCCTTTAAGTACATAGAATCATAGATTAAACCACGCAGATAAGCGCTTAGTAAAAACTTCACACGCCTCAACGTACGCACATATCTTAATGTTCTCTCAATTAAGGCTTAGCCGGAATTATTCATGCCATGACCCGTACAGTTTTCACTCCATGATTTATACAATTTTTACACATGAGACTTTAAGCTTAATTAACATTTTTTTGTTTATTTTCAGGTACGCCACGAGATTTAATTGGGTGAAAAACTTTTTGTGTAATTAATCCGCGAGCGGCGAGACATGTCACTTTGACGTGTTTATTTGGAGCATTTAATTGTGACTTTATATAGTAATCAATTTAGCAAGGTGAGTTCACTTTTGGGCTTTTAGATTGAACTTGGTGATGTTTTTGACACCAGCAACTTGTTTCTTTTCGGCCGCATTCATGAAAGTAATTTCACAGAATGAAAAGGTTCAACGTTTAAATGCAATCTAGTTTGTATACAATCATAAATCGCGCGTAATATAATTTGTCAAACTAAGGTCTAGTGCACGATGGTGGCACTAGGATATATTTATCAAAAAACAGGCCGCAAGCGATGTTCTGCAAAAGTACAATGCATTATGAAGATTGCACATTTAGCCAAGCCAAGCAAGTAACGGACTAACGTTCCGTTGCCAAAATTCACACGATAAATAATACAGAGGCAAGCTGCATGCATTATAACAGTACCTTATCTTAGTGAATTTGAAGCCAAGAATTGTCCATTAAATATGCATTAAAATTACCTGCCCCGAATGAAAAATGCGCGATGGAAGCTCTCCTGCGACTTGTTACGATTTAAACCACATACAGATTAAATATTAAATAAATTGTTCTCTCAACAATTCTGTAAATGTAAGATTAAATAAGATTTTCACAATTATGTAGCTACACAGAGAGTTGGGACTATACACAAATATAGACACGGATTTTTCGTTTAACGTTAATTTAATTTAACATAAAGAGGCATAACATAAATGTGAATTCAAATTAATATAATAAGCACATTGGATGAGACAAGTCCATAAATGCCAAATAGCAAAAATATGTGCCAATAAAACTGACATACACAAATTTGACCTTATCCAAAGAACATGCAATTCATGCGAAAATTTTAATTCCATTTAATTATCACATAAATTATAATAAAGAAAAGCAGTACTTGAAGATCAAACAGTTTTGTGTCGGAGCAATAAATAAAGTGAAGCAACAGTGATACAAAATTATACATTCTGGACACACCTCAACGCAGTACAACCTCCTCAATTAGATGCTCTGCGAATACCTTATACAAATAAGATTTCTACCGTATTACCACAGATTAATACAAAGTTACTTTGTGTTAGTGCTTATCGACTAGCATGATTTAGAAACTTGTAGCAATTGAATAACAAACAACGTTAAAGCTTTTGGGCAAAAGTAATACTGAGTTCGAAGATAAATTTAAGAAGATAAATTTAATTACTACATGAAATAAATTTTATCATATAACATTCTTAGAAATCTTAGACTCTGCTCTTGAGTATTTAAACCCCTGATTAATAATTACTATTAACAGCATAGATACCCAGCTATTAGCAGGAGAAGAAGGCATAACATTATATTGTTCCTTATTCTTTTTACGCTACCTGCCAATGGAGAATAAAGATATGTCTAATAATAATTGGTCAATCCGTCCAAAACCCACTTTTCACTTTTTCTAGACACAAATGATATTAAATAGAATAATTTTTTGAAATTAATAAATTTCAGATGTCACTGAGTCACATTATCTGACCGTAATGCAAAAGTTGTAGAACGTAGTGTACCTACTACTTTGCTATAATAATTATATTATAGCACATATACAAACATATTAATGTTTGTGTTGCAAAATTTATATTGTAGTCTGTAGAGAATGTAGACTCTGCCTTATGGAAGTAAATAAAATTTTCATCTGTCATAAAAATCTCGGACCATTCAATGTAAAGCATTGTAAAGTCATAAATCCTGCGATCCTGAATCTGCACCTTATAATTTTTACTGAAATGCAAGAATAAAAATTAAACACAACCGATTCCATAGTATGCGTAGATGCACCTTATTCTATTTTCTTGCCCTTTTGTTCCAGCTGTTACCGTATATGCTTTTGATAGCAATTATTTCATCTCCGTTTCGATTGTCTAAACTTAATCATTATGATGTCTATCAAATACAGTCGGCGTTCTATAAATAATACAGTTTCGTATGTTCCCAGTTTCCCACGTCACACGTACCGGACACGCTTCTCACTGCCAACGTGTCAACTCATTGTCAACTCACGACCATTGCCAACTGCCAAGACCAAGTATTGTGTCTTAAAACTCTGATGTGCATTCGTATGTGCTGTCATATGTGATGATTTCATGATAACGCTCACTGAAACATAAATTTGGTGAGTTTTAGACACAGTGAAATCAAAAGATTATTTTTTTGAACTTTGCGAACATCAAATTTTATTCGTCATTAAACCTTTTAAAATGTTAACGCTTTTCAGTCTATTCTACAAACTAAGTGTTGCCCAAATAGAATACTTTTTTATCTATAACTAGCATGAACTTTCATTCCCTATCTTCCTCCTTGAGGTTTAATTTAAAATAAAAACCTTCCTTAGTGGATGCCTACGTCATATGAGAAATACGTGTGCAAAATTTCAACTTCCTAGCATTAAGGGTTTGGCCTGTGCGCTGATACAGTCAATCAGTTTTGCCTTTTATATTATATAGACTAGATATGTTGCCCGCGACTTCGTGCGCGCAAAGGCTGATTTCGTAGAAACCGTATATTTTTCCGCGATAAAAAGTAGCTTATGTCCTTTCCCGTGGTCTACTCAACATCTGTGCCAAATTTCATCAAAATCGGTCCAGTAGTTTCGGAGCCTATTCAATACAAACAAACAAACAAACTTTTCCCCTTTATTATATTAGTTAAGATATATGTAGGTATTATATAAGTATAAATAAATGCTAAAAATATATAAAACATAAGTATATGTTTTTAGTAAATCAAAAACAATTTTCTAAAACCTCTTCACCTAAAATTTAGAAAAAGAGGTAGGATTTTAGTACTCAAAGATAATCGGATATAGTCACCTAAATATAGGTAAGTTTTAAAGCAATCCAACAATATAAAAAATTGGTTTGGAAAAAGCATAAAAAGCTCCTTAAATTTTTTACGTGTTTTGCTATTATGCATGAATCTTAATGCATGGCATAAAGCATTAATTTATTCTTTTATTTGGTCACTGTGGATTGAACAAAATATTAAAAAAAATATCAGTTCGTATTAGAACACACAGTCAAACAACACTTATTGTAAACGCGCCTTTGATATTACGTCTAGACAAAGATGTTATAATAGAAATGGTATGAAACACATTTAATATTTATATTCCAAAGGGGCAATCCCTTATAGGGTCCAGTTAGTCCTTTGAATAAAGGATAAGCTAACTGTTCGTAGATAATAAGTAAACAGGAACATATTACTTGATGATCAGGCTCGCTGCCAACGTCGATTGTTATTCACTGGCGCAACGCACCATACCTTGAATACCTGATGCGGGGAATTTTCGCCGTCACTCGTCACGTCTCATGCGGATATATTAGGAAAAATTTGTCTAGAAAGCTTTATAATTATTAGACTGACTTGAGGTTACTTAACCAAGCTGGAAGACTTTGAATACAGTAATTGGCGTAAGGCTAGCTCTGGTAGCTACGTGATTGATTAAAATTAATGGACGTTATTCTTTAAATGTATTTTCAATTTTTAAGGTTCCGTACTTCGAAAGGAAAAAACGGGATCCTTATAGGATCACTTTGTTGTACGTTCGTCTGTCCGTCAAGACTCTTTTTGTCAGGAACGCGTGGAGGTATTAAGTCTACAGTCCCTTAGAGCTTTGAAAAATAAAACTTCTAAGCCAATGCAATCAAAAGATACAGCCGTTTATGCCGCAAATTTTCGTCATTCGCAAGGAAATCAAAACCTACAGGGTACTTCCCGTGAACTCAAAATCTTGAAATTTGGTACGAAGCAACGTCTTAAAGCACAGATAAAGGAAAATTTGCGAAAACTGTAAATTTTAGTTACATAATATGATAAAAATATAATTTTAAACCCACTACCCCTTCCCTCATGAACGCGTAGAGGTATTAAATTGAAATTCATATCAAATACTCAGGGCTACAATATCTTTAAGCTGTAACAAAATTACTACACGTTTGTACGGAACCCTCGGTGCGCGAGTCCGACTTGCACTTGGTCGGTTTGATTTTTTACTTATATATTGTAATTTGTAAATATTGTTTGCAAATTGTGCGACTGATACATAACAAAACAGTGAGTTGCAAAACGATATCTTATAAAGTCGAATTGGCTTAAATTAGTTGGAATAGCCGTTCTTACATATCCCAATTTTCATAGATCATAGTATTATATTATGTATGTCTTGATCGAAGGCGGCCTTAGTCAAAGTCATATTGAGTCCGCGTTAACGACATGTGACTGTCAGTGTACAGTTAAAAGTTTAATTCAATTGATAAATTTATTCCGAGCACACTATAATATAGAAAGCCGGTCGAAAGCCTCCTATTAGCTTCGGATTTCAACAGTCTCGAGTTGTCTTCGGCCCTTCGTATCTACACTAACATATGAATGAGAGCGTGCCGCTGGATTCTGGACGAACTGACAGATGTATTCGTTCCCATGTGGGTTAGAAAACATAAGTGCCGAGCCTGTCACCGCATCACACATACACTTGAATGGGTACATCTTGATACGAGATGCATTAAAAATACAATTTTTATGACACTATCTAGGTATGAACCTATAGATATAAGTATCAAGGCGTATCGCTTTAAAATTACAATCGTGACTTTCGCTCGTAGACGTTGAAAGCTCACGGCGATGTTTTATTTAAAATGGCGCGATAGTCGTAAATCAATTGTGACCTTTAGTTCGGCCGGTTATTTTTTAAATTGTAACAGAGTATGAACCAAATTGCAGTGTCAATAATGAACTTATTATGAGCCGCGCCGCGTCGTCGAGTGACAAAAAATATTTGTAGCTTTTTAATAACCGGAGATGTGAGGAAAGTTTTAAGCTAATTATGAAGCAGAAACCGCCTGCAATTAATCTCATTTGTACTGCCGCAGTTATTTCCTTCGAAATTAGGCGAAACAGGTTGCAAAGGCACAAAAAGCACATTTCAAATGTGATTCGACGTGCAAAAGATGACGCGAGAACAATTGGGCGATGTAGCGTCAGAAAAAATGATAATATGGCATGTCTTTGAGAAGTATGCGACACATTTTTGAGACACGTCTTGTGGATTATTATTAATACATAATATAATATGTGAGTCTGTTTTGAAGCATTTACGGATGAGATACAATTTTTTCATGAACAGCCTCCGTGGTCTAGTTGTTAGAGCTCTCGGTTCGATTCCCGCATTGGAACAACAAAAATGTTGTTGTTAGTTTTGGACAATACAGGCTGATAACTTGATTGTCTGACAAGAAACATGATCCATGCGTCGGTTGGACATGTAAAAAGTTGGACCTACGCCTGATCTCTCGCCAGACTTGTCGGTCATCCGTCCCACTGGGTGTTGTGAGAGTGCTCTTGTATACTGCGCACACACTTGGGCACTATAAAATTACTCCTACGTAACTGGCCTGGTTTCAATGAAACCGGCCACCGTCACTGAAATAGGTGTGGGGGAGTTATTATATTATTTTTTTTTTTTTCATGTGGAAAATCGATATGAAATAATTGTTGTTCGGTATCGAATACACGTCTTCATTAATAACTGATAATTTATGTACAGCACGATCGGTACAAGACGAAATTGCGGCCGCCGGCTCCCTTTGTAATCAGTGCAGAATTATAAAGCCATTGCAACACCGCGGGCTCGGAGACTGAGTTATTAACAAAGTTATATCTCAATGAAGTTATTAAACTGTTTCCGATCAAATATGTTAATTTTTTTGTTGTTAAATCGAAGACACATCATAATCGAATTCTATCATCACTGCAACCCAAGTGGATCTATTGGGACTCCCTCGACGTTTTTGTATTTTGACGGTGCTTAAGAGGGTTCGAATCCCGCTAAAGGAACAAAAATGTGTTCCTAGATCATGGATGTGTATTAAATATGTGTATAGTGTAAAAGTATTAAATATACTTTCCGTTATCTGGTCCCTGTAACACAATACCTATGTACTTCGGATACTTAACAACGGGACTAGACTGACATAGCTGAAATTATTATTATTCGCGTTATAGTATTGTCCCCATGCTTCTCACGCAGATACTGAACGATATGGTTAGGATTGGTACTGCAAATTTCCTCTGCAGTGGTAGAGTATAATATTTCGTAAACATGCTTGATTAAAAACATGTAAATTTTGATTGCACAAACCACAACAAACACAGAACAGAATTTGGTACGTTGTTCAAACCGTTGGGTTTTCATAAAGAAAGAAACAAACCCTTTAAATAAACTTCTTCGCGATACTTTAGTAGCGGTTCCTTAGAACCAGTGGGATTAACTCCTAAAATATTAACTCTTTTCATTAACCCTTTAAGTGGTTATTGCTCATAAAAATCATTTACACCCATAGCGTTAAGCCGATACATCTGTATTCAGTTCAATATATTTTTACCGTCGAAATTGATCCATCGCCCGTATTCCGTACCCCTTGTTTACGAAAGATAAATTTACACTCGAGTTTCGGTGGCTATTTTAAAACCTCTTTTATTAGTTTTAAAAAGGCCGTTAAGATTAGTGTGGTATTAGAACTGCTCTTCAACGACGTGGCAAACGGCCTGTAAATTTAATAGCTGTCAGTTGCAACTCATAGTTTTTGTGCCTTATGACAATAATAATTTAAAAAAAACTAGCTCTCGATACTTGAGAGTTTATCTTTTATTTATAATCTTGAGACTTTAAATAAAAGTCTAACACTTAATTAATTAGTTGAATTTATAATTTTCTATCACTGAGTATGTGTGTGTGTGAGTGTGGGACTACATGACTACCTACTATGATAATATTATAATATAAAATAATGTCAGTCTATCTTATTAACAAGATACCTTCATCTCATTCGATAATATGAAACCATCCATATTTATTTTATTGGAATCGCAAATACATAAATTTCGTACGCCAATAAAATAAAACTAAACCGGTTTTAAATATTATTATCTTCATCAAGAAAATGTTCATTGATTATATCACTGCAACATTGCATTATATTAAAACATGTTTCGACTTATCTTTAAAGCTTAATTCGTATATTCAAGTTGCATAAATTTTATTGGAATCAAAATAATTACACATTGCACATTTATTTTCTTTCAGTGCAGTGTAGCTCCACAAATTTACTGACGAACAAACCCCAACTCTACGTTTTTTCAATGGTTGAATTTTTTAAAAGTACACTTTTCCGTAAATAATTACGAACACAATAATTTATATTGTAAACGATCACTCAGATGCTAAAGGCAAAAACGTTAAAGCTTCCTTTATAAATAAAATCGTAAAACATACATTTAAAAATGAGTTTAATTTACTTAAGAATGAAATGAATTAAATTAAAATGAACACATACATAAATCAGAAATAGCTTTACAAAATATTCCCTTTAATTGCTAGTGCAAGAGATTTATTTGTCTTGTGAAATATGCTTAACATTCGTCATTAGTATTTTTCTTATGCAGAATATTCTCCCAAGATAAGAACGTTCCCTTGAAATTAAACACTTTAAAATTATTTCTCTGGGTTTTGCGCAGTTTGTCATTTCTCACTCGTTTCTCGATTGCGAGATAGGTTCGTGTTTATGTCACTTATATTTAATTGCTGGAGTTGATTATCTTGCCACTATTTTTTACACATTTACGAGTATATTATTTTTATCCTACAACACTTTTAGATTTTCTATGCTACTCTTATGTAATAAAGAATTAAAATTATTAATCTAACAACCAAGGTAGCTCTTACATTGCCATGCGGTACATTATTTTTTATGACTTTTATAAGTAACCAAAGTTCACAAAATGTAAATAATTTTATTAATTGAGCAAGAATTAGTAAAACAAATAACCACATCAATAATATTAAAATCATATAAAATGACATTAAATCTTTTCGGATCAGTAGCTACTAACTATAGATAATAGTTAATTAACTTTATCTACGGGCCATAAAACTATTATTACTATAATGTCTATGTTTAATTATTTTGATAAATAACACCATAAACACTACAACTAAAGAGTAATAAAATTATTTTGTCATAAAAGTCAATGTAAACACCGCATTAAAAGGCGGGCGTGATTTAACTTAACGTCTTCATTAAACTCGACCTCGCGACTTTGTAATTTTCGAATCGAGTCGAGTAATTTTCGTTTTGGTCGATTTGTCGGTAAGGCTCAATTCTGTAACGCGAATCGCTGGGCAATTTTCAAACAAACGATTTGCCCGTATATTCCATGCATCTAAGTTCTAAGTAATTGATGCCTGAGGCTAATAGCGATTTAAATAATAGGACTTGATTGTATGTTATAACTCATAAGTTAACCATCTACTATCTCTATTTATTATGTTATACTTTCTAAATAGCACAAGGTTTACTTACACAAAATATTTGCAAATTATAATCCTAATTTCAACTTTTTAAATCTGATTACACTTTTAAACAGCCTACCATTTAAAAAATTTCATCATTTCGAGTCTTCTCTGTTTAAAAGTTACAGACAAAATTTAATCTAAAAATAAACATAAATTACATAATAGGTCCCACTCATTTTTTCTTATCAAACCTTATCTTCCGTATGCCGACAGGTAGAAAATTATAAATAATAATATTACTCATCGCATTTGATTTGGGAGCGGTCCGCTACGAAAGCACAACACCTCCGCTAGTTTCGGTCCCCCAAACTTTAATTAAGTGCGATACAGAATCATCCAGCTATCTCCCTCTAGCGCGTGGCGATTAGACGCCTTCGCCGTATCACCGTCTCACGCCACACTAAAATAGACTTTGCCCAAGCGCACTGCTCGTGTCAAAAGTTTTGTGTACTCCGTAATGGCCTACGAAATATTCCCCTACCTCGGGACTTTTTTGTGCAGTCGAGTTGGTGTTTTGATATGGTAGAGTTGTGTTGAAAAAAATACAATACGTCATCGGCGCGTATTATTATAGGTTTTTATGCAATTGCCGGCAGATGCCCGCTCTGTGTTAGGTGCGGTTGGACTCGCTGTTTTATTATGGACAACATTGTCAGTTTTAAATAAGGATTTGTATAGACCATACGTATCCGACAGGTGAACGCTTAATGGTTTTATACGCACTACAATAACGATAAGTAATTATTTTATAGTGTTCTAATAGGAATATTATAGCACAAATTGTGTTTTGTGATGGAGAATAATTAATTTGTGTTGAAGTGCATTATTTGTGACCGACAGCTAAGAAAGGATTTATTATTATTGTAAGTACTTGAATTATATATTATACGATTACATAAAAATATTTGATTACGTAGCAATATAAACATATAACCTAAAAGGAAAAGTAGAGTATTTTAAATAATGTATTGATATCTTCAAATTATATCAAGTAGCATAGTTTTATTTTTAATGAAATTTATTGATATTTTGATACAAAATTTAAATTAATAATTATAAAATATATAATAATTATATAATAGTCATCTTTGATATACCCAGCTAACTACTAGTAACTATTGGTAATCTACTGGTAGTACGACTAGTTCCCTAGATAAGTCTACGTACCACTTTTGAACTTTATTGCCATAGTAGTAAGATCGAAATATGATACACCGGATGTGTCAGCGACCGTACGCTTATTTTTCAGTCTACCAATAACAAAATTTAAAAAAAAATATTGTACATAGCGCCATCTTGATTTTTATCATTTTTCTATTTAATGCTTTATAAATATTTTAGAATATACTACATTTCAAATATGGTATTTAAATCAAACTTTAGGGAACTGGTTGGAATGTATCAAGATAAAAGATGTCATCCAGAATCTCAGAGCCTTAACCGAACCTTATCTAGACCGATCAGGCAACTGCTAACTCTATCGCGAGGGATATAAGATTAAATTTAGAACGATCGTGTGAAAGAATAAATTGTTTTTTACAAAATGTTCGGACAGAAGTTTGAACTAGCTTTTTGGAATTTATAATATCAAAGCCGCTTCCAATGCATTACGTTATTCTGCGAAAAAGGTTATTCATTCGTATGCCACAGCCTAAAACATAATATTATTATTTATATACTTATAATAAATATTCATAATACGAAAATATACTAAAGTATTGTGTACCTTTGACTCTTAAATTCGTTTACATTTTAATTTGATAACTATACAATTTGCATTTTTATAATATTAACAATGAGCTTGTGGTATCGAAAATGTTTTTATACCTAAAAGGTAAACACTTGACAAACACACATAAAGTCACCTTGAAGGTACAAATATATATTTTAATCTTTCAACTGTGATTTTATCCTCAATAAGAAGCTAGGCATTATTATACAAAACATTTCTACGGGCTAGATATCAAATTCCTATAAATTAAGTTATCCTGTGAATAATTAGAAACTTATCTAGCTCGAAAGATTCTAATGTATATATGTTGTAGGTCATCCTAATGCAATTAATAATTTGACACTTTTTTTCGAAACAATTTTCTAAAAAATTTTCAACCATAATTTGATTATATACATAGATAAACTAGCTGGTTCCTAAATTACAAACTGACACATACATTTTATTTATTTGTATTGTTAAATTGAACTCAAAACATTTTATATAGGTAATCCGAAAATCCAGAGAGAAACATTTGCCGTACTCAAACTGAATTCAGAACTTTTATCACTTAGGTATTTTTGTCAGCGACTTCCTCAGATAGCGAAGGCTTTCTCAGCCGCGGGGAAATGAAATTCTTATCGTTCCTTTACAGAAAGAAGCTCGATTCTCTCTGTTATCCGCGCAGGAAATATATAAGGGAGAACCCGCGATTCTCGCAATAACAGACATCGCCTAAAGAAATCACACGGATATCCTAGCTGAATCTACTAGGGCCATAAACGGATTACAGAAAAAAGCTCGATAAATTTTTACACAACATAAACATTCGCGTAAATTACATTCGGTACATGAAAATGTTGATTTTATTATCATTATGCATATTCAGTGTGCGGTTAACGTTCGAAATCACAGAATTCGCTTAAAAACTTTCAACAATGATGTCCCCTTTTTCATTCTGACGCTACAGAAAATTTACGATCGGTCCGCGCGGGCGAACATTGCGTGCCTGATGTTTCTAAAAATGTGTCAAACTTTTTACAAAGTTCTTTCATTTAACAGAGCCCGTCCTTCGAGTGTAGCCTTGTGATTTTTTTCTCTATTGTACATTTTTTGGAGTCTATAGAAATTTCGGAAGAAATTTTAAGTGAAATAAAAACTAACAACGTGGATAATGAAACTCTTTTCGAAGAGGTAAACGCAAAAACATGCATTTCAAATTGAAAGAACTTAAGCGGACATAATTTAAATGACAATTTAACGTCGAATATTGTCATTTAGAAAGTTTTCTTTAGAATAACTTATAGGTATTGTTCGTAAAATGTAATGAACAAGGATTTTTTATATTCCCAAATGGCAAATGAGTCATAGAGAGAGGGTACAAAATAGCTTTGTAACTTTCAAATATTGTGTATACTTTCAAATATGTAAAATTCGGTTAACCTTCTTTAATTGAAAAATTCTTATTTGAAAACAATATTTTTTTAAATCATGCCCCTAAAATTATTATACTCGTACAAATCAAATCTATCGAGTAATAGGCATCGATGTAATCGACGGGTAAATTGCTAATTTTTTTTATTATAATTTTATATGTACCTCTAGATATATTACTATAAAACTGAACATAAATTTATTGTATTTTTCATAATATTTATTAAGACATAGTTATACCTACCCAAATATTCGAATATAATATTTTAAATGTTGTCATGACTTTTAAGTTATGAGTCACGCTCACACATTATCTACGAACTACAAAGTCTCTACGAAAATGCTACGAATACGATACAAGAAAAATCTAAACGTTGTAGTTTTTTATCGATGGGTATAAATCCTATTTTGCATAATCGGTTTATTTAAAATGTATAAAGTGTCCCTTGAAACGAGGCGAGGCGTGTCGGAACCGGTCCCTGAATTAGGTTTTGTTGTTCCGTCTTCACTCCACGCTATAAATCTTTGAAACTCGGACAATAGCATATTTAATAATCGATCGAATTTAAGTACTCGTTGAAACGTTAAAATATATTGGGGACATCACTAGCAATAAAATATTACTGAGCACATCGAGTGGACATCACTAAAAAATAAGCATACAATTTAAAAATATATATAATTTTTGAGGGTTTTAACACTTTCCTATTTGATAACAAACTTTTACTCGCGAATACGTTCGCGTGAAACGAATATCTATGGATCCCAGGGGAACAATACATTGTACGCGGATTAAGGGTAGCCCACATGTTAATCCAGAATTTAAAAATATTGGTGGATTAAATTTCATCCAAATATGTTAAGTTTTTTTCTATTAAATAATAGGTTATGTCAAATGTACTACACATTGAAAATATAATTTAACATTCCCAACATTAGCGACTAGTTGAAAATTGAAATTACGTTTAAATATTATGCATGAATTCTACGTACCTGTTTGCAAAATATTGCGAATAAATAATAATGTAAATAAAATAAAATGCGAAGTTTTTAAGCATAAAACTAGTCAACTAATTTTTATGGTCAACTCTACGAATTGCGGTATCTTATTTCGATGCCTCTGGACAAGTTTATGTGTTTACATATCAATAAACTTACGGATATATTATTCGGTTAATCGAAAAACATATAAAACTAAGTCGTAAAATAAACAGTAGACACATACCATGTACGGAAACCCAAACATAGTTAACTGTATGCTAATTATTTCAGCTCAGAAAAACGCTTCAACGCATTCGAATTTCAAATTTAGAGATGCGTAGGCGCAGTGAGTTAGATGTTTAAAAACATTATAAGAGTAGGTAGTTGATTTATTTCCAGTATAAATTTCGCTTCTCCTATCGAATATTATACTAATGAGACCTCCGGATACCACATCTACCTATAGTAATATTCAATTCGTCGCTTGTTTCTTCGTTAATTAAAGATGTAATTTTGAAATCATACCGTGATAAACTAGCTCATTTACAATGAGGCATAAAATTATAGAACCTTTTCAAAACAAGATTTAATTTTTATATTGTAATTACCTAGATGCATTATTAAGAAATAAAAAAAACACATTTTATAAGTATTTTAGTGTACTTTTTATTAGTTTACAAGCTGATGCCCGCGGGTCCGCCCGCGTCAGTACACCCACGGGAACTGTACATTTCCCCGCGATAAAAAGTAGCCTATGTCCTTTCTCAGGCTTTTAACTATATGTGTACCAACTTTCATTTAAATCGGTATTGTAGTTTTGGCGTGAAAGACGGACAAACAGACAGACACACACACACTTTCCCATTTATAATACTACTAGGTACTATAGGCAAAGTTGCCGCTCGACAAGGCATAAGATGAAAATCGCTCTACATCGCCGTTGAATAGTTGGCTCGCAAACATACTCACGTGTAAATACGTAGTTCTACCTCGTCTGCAGTCGTTACGGTTACTTCCTTTACGTTTAAAGATTTTGAGGCCCTATTACAAAGGTGAATGTTTAGAGACTGGACAAGCGGGAACTTTGTCGATGGTACCTAGATTCATTATTATGAAATAAAAAAAAACATTTTATAGGTATATTAGTGTACTTTTTACTAGTTTATAAATAAATTAATCAGCATATTTTCTCTTTTCTGTAATATAATTAGGTACATTTACAGCCTGTAAATACGATCTGTCAATTTCATCAAATCTGTACTTTTTTCTGCACGTCCCCAAAATCTATTCACATCGAACAATAGGTTAGTCTACCTGCTCGTATTTACGTATAAAGGTAGGTACATAACGGCGGCACAGCTGCCCGCCTGTTAACTGACAGCTTTTAGATTAGGGCCCCTTCCCCGGCCCGGCCCGGCCCCTAATTGAGAATCCCATACCGCTTTAGTCTAAATTAGTAACGGTAACCAAAATTGCATTTTAATTTCGCTCCAAATAATAACGTGATTTTGAAATAACCCCTTATTGTAGTAATATTAATATGAAGCTTTTATATTCCGGATATAAACATTGAACTAAAATAAGAAAAAGTAACTAATAAAATAAAAATAAACTAAATAAATTTCATGAATATTTGGCAAATATAAATGCATGATTTAGTATAAAATTAAAGTTCCTGGGAGGCAGAGCTTTTCTCAGCGATCTAATACATAATACGAAAAAAAAATACAGATATTTTAAAAATAATATTATCTGAATTATATTGATTTATAATACCTGCTACCATTAAAACAGGTGTCAAATGAAAACTAAATCTACCTAAGCCTTATTCGACCTTCATTATATTTCGTATTGTGCTGTTATTGTTTTGTATTTAATCTTTTTTTTTTCACCACGAACCCCGGGGCGCGGACGGGGCCGGCCCTGCCCTAGTCGCGCGTTGTGTAGCCCAACCCTAATTTTAATGGCTGCTTGCCTGTCACATCCGGCTAGCTAATATGGAGATGGACTTTATTAAATAATTTTTAAATTAAGTTTTTTTGTATAGCTTAGGCAATCCTATACACAACACTGATAAATACAAATCATCATACAACAAGAAGCGAAAAGTGTTAATCAATTATTTTTTACGATGATCGTAATGGCCAATCGTCATGCGATGTAGGCTGGTATCTAGTTTTTAGCTAGACCAACGCACCTTCAATACGTGTCAATGGGAATTGTAGCACCGGAGGCGTAACTAATTGCCGTAATTAAACTGTAATAAATCAGTCATTTATGGATTAACCATGTGGCTAGACGGTTCCTTTATTCAATTATCACTTGCGAAGCTTAGGGTTAAGCACAGCTTTGTAAAGAACTAAACTTTATTGCTTATTTACTAGATTACAGAAATCGAGTGTTTGTTTTTATTTAATGAAGCATGCTGGATACATTTTTTCATCTTGATGTATTACATCGATTGTTTACATCGTTGTAATAATCAATACGTTTATAACTTGCGATAAATTAGTTACATGTTACATTGAACTTGTAAGAATTAATAATTTTAAATTGTTTATGAAACTCTGTTTTAGCTTAGCTTAAATTCTCTTTCCATATTTTCACTTGGTAGAGCAGTGCCCATCGGAGCTGATGAAAATATTATACTTACTAGATGTTGCCCGCGTTAATTTCGCAGAACATTTTACCGCAATATAACGTATCCTATGTCCTTCCCCGTAGTCTGTGCCAAATTTTATCAAAATCGGTCCAGTAGTTTCGGACCCTATTCTATGCAAACGAAGAAACAAACAAACAAAATTTTGCTCTTGATTATATTAGTATAGATTAGTATATTAATTAAAAGATGATTTTATTTTACCACATACCTAACGGCGGAATACCTACTGAAACGATAGTTAAATTAAGTGACGCTCAAGTCACATGCTGTCCTTGTCATTTCAGCTAGCAGAGACAGCGACAGTCTGTGAATAGGAGGGATCTTAATCTAATTAACATTTCAGTATTTAGCCGTAAGAATTGTAACCTAAAACATGTACTCAAAAATAAATCTAGAATTTAGGGAGTTATAAGGGTATTTAAATCGAACAATCTTCAATCAATCAATCTTCTTGGTTACAAAATATGATCTCTTCTTTTAGCTGTTCCATACGTTGTTGTTCCCATATCTCCTCCGCGAACATACGGACGTATTATAAACGCATCCTAAATGAACTGACCGATAGCATCTCCATCGAGCGCCAAATTAATCTCCCGGATTCCTGCGCCGGGAGTCGGGAGTTCGGGACGTATTAATATAAAGTATAAGTCATCGAAGCTGTAGTACTCGTGGGTAACCCTTCCGCGCAAGCTGATGCATGAATTATGTGTGCGTCGGACGGGCCCCGCCGACCCCGCGCGGATCGATAGACGCTTTTTGTTATATTCAACCCGTAATTGCTGAAAAGTTATCACGCCGGAGCTCCGGTCACGCGTATTTTATTACTACGAAATTGAATTATTTATGACGCCGTGCCCGACTGCGCTGTGCGTCGCTGAATTTTAATACTGAAATTATGTATTGTGATTAGTACAACCGTCTGTCACGAGATGACATATCAGGCCGGGCTTAATTGCGTCGCCCCAAAGCCTTGTACACGATTTATGTATATCCAATCCCGGCCGTCTAATCCCGCCTGGTCCGGGTCAATCCGACCCCGGAAAAGGTTTTCCTGGTTATTTTCCGTGGAACTTTTAATCCTGCCGAATACCGACATACATCATAGAGGATTAAGAGGTTTAAATTGGAAGTTACCGACGTCCGAAATAAATTTAAATCGGCTGGCACCCGGTATTGTGATATCGGTTCCGATGCTAAATGGTAGCCATTTTATCCGGCTACTACATATTTCTTGGGTAGAGCTTAGAAAACATAATTTATTGCCAAATTTTATTATTCCGTTTCGAATTTTTGTCACTGTGGCTGTTTATTTAAAGCTAGTGTGTAAACTATAGCTAATAGCGTATTGGTAGCAATACAAAAACAGTCCTATCTAAATCTTGAAATAAAGGAATACTTGTAACAGGTGTAGAGTTAAGTACCTGCTCCTGATCTCTCGCCAGTCGTGTATGAACTATGAAATAACCTATCTACAAATAACTATTTGTTAAAAACGTCAAATTTGTTCGCAAAAAACCGGAAAATCATTGAATGGCCTCGTTCTTAACATCGTCCTACTAATATTATAAATGTGAAAGTTTGTGAGGATGTATGGATGAATGTTTGTTACTCCTTCACGGAAAAACTACTCAACCGATTTTGATGAAATTTAGTATAGTAGTAGTTTAGGCTCTGGATTAAAACAGGCTACTTTTTATACCGAAAAAATACAGGGTTCCCAGAGGTGTCACTATATTTACGCGGGCGGAGCCACGGACAACATCTAGTATTAAATAATTATTGGTAGATAGGTTATTGAAACGGGCCGCAAGAGACAATTTTTTTAATCCATCGTTAGCTTAATTTTCTTAAAAAGGGGTACAAAGTTCACGTATTGATATTTTTTCATTGAAAAGTCTAATTAGAACTGATAGTGACTTCCCACTAATATTATAAATGTATCCGTTTATATCCGTTGAGTAGTTTTTGCGTAAAAGAGGAACAATCTTTCACGCAAAAACTACTCAACGGATTTCGATGAAATTTGGTATGATAGTAGTTTAAATGGATTAAAACATAGGCTACTTTTTATCCCGAAAAAGTAGTGTTCCCGAGGGATACTGTACTTACGCGGGCGGAGCCGCGGGCAATAACTAGTTAATAATAAAACGATCTCTTCCAATCGTACAATCGACAACAAAAAGCAATTTACCAAAATATTTGTCGCACATACGGTTGTATTGTCCACTTGCGCGGGAATAGAATTAAAAGGGCATCAATAAGGGGACGGTAAATCATGGAGAAAGCTCTACCGTAGCAAACGACCCTTTCGAGGACAGCCCTCGGTAACAGCTGACCTATCAATGCGTTTACTACGTAAGGGCCTAAATGAAATCCGCCTAAAACGATTCCGAACTAGTGCTACTTATTGATTTATACTGTAAATAAACGAATAGTGGTTCACCACCCATCACGTCTCGTTTCTCGCGGAGGTGAAAAGCGGACCATGGAGAGCCGCTTCGCTACGTTGAATGTAAAAGGAAGAATGGATGTTAAGAATGAAGGTGAACGAAACGAAACGAGTATGTAAGGATCGTAGCAAATGGCAAAAAGTGGTCTCTGCCTACCCCTTTACGGGAAAAAGGCGTGATTATATGTATGTATAAACGAATATTAGAGGGTGGACTTGTCAAAACAATAAACAAATGACACTTAGTTTTGTTGATTTTCGCACTAAATCTCTTATACTTAGTTCTTATATAAGTTTTATGAATAGCATTGCATAGAAGAGAGTTATAGAGCATTAAAAAAGTATCTTGAAAAACCGGTTTGCGAGTAGGACTCGTACACCGCGGGTTCCGTACAAACCTGTAGGTATGTAAGTAAAAGTTCACCCCGAAAACTTCACGACAATCGAATTATAGTAGTGGGAGTAAGTTTAAAATTATTAAAAATATTTATATGATGTAACTAAAATTTTACGGGTTTCGTAATTTTTCATTTATCTGTACTATAAGACGTTGCTTCATACCAAATTTTAAGATTTTGAGTTCACGGGAAGTACCCTGTAGGTTTTGATTCCCTTGTGAGTTTCGAAAATTTGCGGAAATTTGTGGCATAAACGGCTGTATTTTTTGATTGCGTTGGCTTAGAAGTTTAATTTTTTCACAGCTCCAAGGGACAGTAAACCTGAGTATTTGGTATAAATATAGGTATAGATATGCAGTCCAGCTTTATACCTCCATGCGTTCCTGAGAAAAAGGGTCTTGACAGACAGACAGACGGACAACAACGTGATCCTATAAGGGTTCCGTTTTTTTCCTTTCGAGGTACGGAACCCTAAAAATCAACCAAAGGCATCAATCAGTGTGTACTACTAGGTACAACACAGTAAAAGTTCCTTATAAGTTAAAATTATCTTCAGAGTCCAGATTCGGGCAGTAAATTAATTTGGCCGTATAATTTTGTATTAAACCTAGTTCATTAATCGCGTATGCACCCACCACCCCGGCTACGACGTAAATCATTAATCAGCTGGCTCATTTGTTCGCGCCAAAATTATTTACACCGCAGCGGCGGGCTAGCTCACGATATCTCTTTAAACCGCCGTTACGTTAATCTAGTTTTAGAGAAATAAATTGCTAACACTTTATTATGTGAGTGTACCTTGTATGGTGTAGTATAATGTAAATAAAACTAAAATCTGGGCGCCATGTTTCACGCAAGCAAATAGAGTTAAGCAATCCTTAAATACTGAATATTAATATTCTACATAGGTATTTAGATTTTTTATTTAAGGATTGACTTTATAATTGTGAGTAGCTGCTCTAGTTTGAAATTGAAACTTATTTTTATTATAAGATTCATCATATTAAACATTTCTTGTAAGATTTTATTATTGTTTAAAATAAAACCAAAAATCATCGCTTTATATACCTATAGGGTATGGTAACTATTTTATAAACCGTACAAAAATCAATTAAAGCGTCTCCTCTCTACAGCCTAAAAAGCATGCAAGCATTAAATCATTTCCAGTCCCCACAACTAATCAAGTGGAAAGTTGAACTTGATCAAGGGAAGGGTATTGGGTAAGGGCTTTTTACCAGCGGTTTCAAAGATACCCAAAATTGTATTGTTAGTATAATTTTTATCTTTTTTATAATGTCTGCGGTTAGATTGGCGTTTTTAAAAGAGAAAAAACGTAAGTAGTAGGTAGCGTATTTTGAAACGGTAGTAGATTTAACTGTAGATTTTTTTTTACTTTTAGTAGGTACCTAAAGTAACAGTTCATTATAGAATATATACTTTTATTCCACCATGAGCTGTAACTTTTCAAACTTAAGATAATAAAGTAAGCTCTAGGCTAAGCTGCGCAGCAAAACTAGATTTAAAATTTGCGCTACGCGTTTGTGTTCGTGAATCTTGTACTAAACAACATTCTAATAAGTAAATAGCTCGAAGTAAATTATTGTTATCAAAATTTATCTCATTGAAACTTTCTTCATTAATTTTTACCCTCACATAATTGGGGACATTCCTGAAGAGGGGCTGACCGCATACGGGCTGTTTACGGTCTACTAAGAATGCTACTAATTGTTCTGTATTTAATCCAAACACAGTACCTAGTCATTTTACTATTTTTAGATAGCAGCAACGTTGTAACTTGTAAAAATGACAAAGGATTCTAGTTCAAGTGTAGCTTTACAACCTGTTTCAAATGTTTTAATTTGATCATTAAATGGCTAAGAGTTTTTTTATATAATTTTACTGTAACGTGATGACGCCAGTATAGTATTATGTTTTTAATGATTAAATATAAAATCGATGTTTTTTTATTAATTTAAACATAATTCTTAAGAATTCCTTGCCAATCCTGAAGATGTATCGATATAACTTCCTAAAATAGTATAATAATAGTCAAATATAAATTATTTCTTCATGGACTTAATATAATTCAAGTTTAAATATATTACTCAGTTAGTGGTTATTTTACGAAGTGTTTCTACTGAAACACCCTAGACCTTTGCAACAAAAACTAAGCTATCTATTAAACGCTCGGGTTACGGGCCCTTAGATTATTTAAAGACAATCGGGACCACGATCTAGGAACAAGGCCGGCTCTATTGTCATACCGCTGTTTTGCTCACCTTTAATTACATGCTAACCTTATCTGTGATAAAGGTGAAGAATGTACTTATCGCTATATAAATTCAATATAGCTAGCTCACCTAGGTGGCCTGAAAAAATGATGTAATTATGCCAATTATATTTAGTAATTGCGGTAAAATATGTCTGGCATTCCTTCGTTGTAATTTATAAACTGGTTCGATGGATCACGATTCACGTTTTTTTGTTAGCGTCAAGCTTACTCTATCTGCCGCTAGATGTCGCTGGTCTAAATAAATGTTAGACTTTGTTAAAATAACTTTTAAATATTGTATAGAAGCATGAAAATCATATTTTAAAAAATATAACAAGATAAATGATAGTCAAAATAATTTGTTTCTGAAATTAATGATTAGTAAATAACATGCCGTGTATTGTAGTTCAATAGGTCGATACTAGATGGCACTATACGGAGTCACTTATTTCCAGAATTATTAATACTTATCTACCCAAGCAATCATACACTATTTTTATATTTAGTTAATTCTTATCGGACTACAATATATAGGATTATTGACCTGTCACAATATTTAATGACCCCCAACTATGCGGCTGTTAATAATTGGGGTGGACACGGGCGATCCGCGATAGCCGATAGTGCGTCCATGTGAGGAATTTAGGGTCACAGTGAGAAAGTATTTCAATTATATTAATTGAATTTATCTTTTCAAAAAATCAGTAGGTATGTACTAATATAAAACGAGTGGTCAGAAAAACAAACCTTTTGCTTGTCAAATTACTAGACTAAACTAAAAACTTAGTTTTTACTAAAGTATATTCCGTAAGAAACACTGTCACTGCATTTCAAAGTATTTTAATCGACAGTTAACGCCTACTAGTATCTAATTATTATTTATTAAGTTTTAGAGTATGCTATCATTTATAAAATATGTCCTAAATTTTAGATCATTAGAAGTAATAAGGTGCTGGGTTAAATGTAAAAATTAATAACTTAACAAGTAGGTATAGTAAGTACTATAGATTTTACCCAGCATCTTCTTACTTCTAACGATCTAAAATTTAGGATATATTTATATTTATATAAATACTTAAGTACTTGTACTTACAAGTAAGTATAGGTATAGTAATACAAAATATTCAACGATAATAATAAATATTCAAACTTTAAAGTAACTTTATCAACATACATCAAGAAACTTTATCAACAACATGAATCATGATGAAATACAAAATGGCTTCTTATTTTTAATCTATCAAGAATTCCTCAATAATAGATGCAAGGGTAACGCACCCTTAAAAATTAAAAATGGCCGCCATCGCGCTCTCGCTATTGGCGGCAATAATTCATCCCGCCGCCGCCAGGGGCGCTGTCGCAATTTGTCTCTGTCAGCCCCCACCAGCAGAAGATCCATGAAGATGTAAGGGGCGCTTCTGTGTTTTTGTGAAGTAGGTCAATCAGTTTTTATTTTTATTTTTTATTACTTACTTAGTTTAATTAATATATAATAAAACATCATATCATCGTTATCATCTAAAGCAAAATTGAAATCTAATGCAAAATAAAAAATAAAAATACTAGGTAGGTAAAAAATAGACTGTAAATTTGAATTTCGCAACTTACATTTTTAAGAATACACTTTGAAATTGGCAGCTCCATTTATAGACCAAAAGAAAAAAAAAATATTGTTGTTAGTTTAAGAATAGGTAACTTTCTTCCCTAGATTTACTATCTAGGAAAAAAAATGTTTTTTGATTGTTATAGGTACCTTCAAAATTAATAATAATAATAATAATATCTATGGACGCTTCACACCACGTCAATCTGATCCCGTGGTAAGCTCTCGAAGAACTTGTGTTACGGGTACCAGACAACGGAAATATATTTAATACTTTCATACTATACACATATTTAAGATTTTTATTATATTATACATATATTTAATACACATCCATGACCCAGGAACACAGAAAAACTTTTTGTTCCTTCGGCGGGATTTGAACCCGCGACCCCCGGCTTGAGCACCAACATGCTCAACCAACTGAGCCACAGAGGTCGTCATTACTTCTTAATAAAACTCTACATATTCATGATTATCTCATTGGTATAATAATATGTATTGTTTTATTTCAATGTCTTATTTTATTTCAATCTTATAATAATTATCCTTAATATTCTTAAAAAGTTATGCTAAAATCAAGGTAAAGGCGGTCTTACTTGTAACTTAACTTGAATAGATAACAGTAATTAATAAATCAACTTCAGCGTTTTGATTAATTTATTGACATTCATTTGACATATTGTTGTTAAGACTGATACTGGTGTGATAAAGTCACAATAAATTACTATTAATTTGCTTTTCCGCATTTCTATACTTCATAGTTCATGTGAATAATAGATTACAATAAAGTAGCTGGTACATAAACGGACAAAAAATTTAAAAATTGTTTTTTTTTTGTGTAGGTGCATACTATAATATGTATTATTATCTACTATCATATTATGAATTAAGTGCAAATCTGTTTATTTGAATTTACAAGCAGACTCTTCAATTTTATTTGTTTGTACTTTGTATAGATATACGGGTTCTTAGAACAATATGTAAATGTATAACAGTTTGTATAATATGTAATTGATTGTACTGTCGGTTCTTGGTGTTTAACAGTTTGTAGTCTGTACCCATGATGAAATAAAACCTCACTGATATTTTTAATAACATTTTTGTTAAAAACTATGACCCGACTATGCAAATTATATTAAAGCCTAGGTACATAGGTATGTTACCCGCGACATTATTACGAATCCAAGGACAACTCACTTAATAATATTAGATCAAAAGTTTACATGTTAAGATGGAACAAACATACATGCATAGAAATATATTATATAAATATATTATACTGCCAAAATCATTATCCTTCCCTTTGGCTTTGCCGCAATTTTGTAAAAAGCCATAAACGTTTCTTACTTTGTTAAGATTTTTTTTCTGGAATGCACTAAAATTTACTTACTCATCGCAAATCAAAACATACCATGATTATCCACTTGGCACATTAAATGATTAATTAGTCGATGAATTCGATAAACGTCGATTTTTCCCAACCCTAAAGGTAAGGTGTCGTGCTTACATTGCGTGCTAGCTGGCCATGTCAGCACGCACCGCACGCACTAAACCCAAACTATTTTTTCGAATTTAGAACTCAGATGCATGTTTCGATTCCCGCTCACTTCAACGGCATTATTAACTTTTTGATAAATATAAAAAGTATTAAGTACAAGTTTTTGACTTCAATAACGGAGTGGTTTATGGGGTAAATAAAGTAGGAAATAATTAATTGTTTTACTAGAATATTTTATGAGAAAATGTCATACTACAATTTTTTTAAGAAAATTTGTAGTAAAATTTACTTCATTTATTTTTACATCTCATCATGGATTTATAATTTTGTTAAAACGAAATATATTACATTTGTACATTGTGCATGCTCTCTTACTATCTATTTATATATGAAACACAGTTGCAAACGATTACAAAGTCTTCTCATCATGTAACTCGCAAGTCTAAAAAAACTTGACCAAAAATAAATCACTGACGACATCTCTATCTGAAACAAAGCCTTCGCATTCGCCTTCGCAACGATTATTATCTCTAAAACAAACTTAATGCATTTACGGCTAGTAGCGACACGGTCTAGAGACATTTTACTACCTCGCCAATTCAATTATACGGCCACTTTGACCTTTATTACGTCGTAACAAGGCATATTATCGCGTACTCGCCGACGTAGCTTATAAATATGGACTAGGAGTTCAGTATGTATCTCCCTTAGACCTTAAGTGTAATCGTATAGATATTATTTTTGCATAATTCGATCCGGAATATATGGCTTAATAAATAGGAGACGCTAGTCGTGATCTCGGATCGTGATTGCAACACCGCTGCCTGCCCTTTGAACACGGGTTCCGTAGCCGTGAAAAATCACTGGAACATATGCAACTGTTACCTACGTCTGTATCCATAGAGGGAACAGAACCCTACTTCTCGTAATTAACATACACTTTTATTTTAATTTTATCCTACTATCCTATTAATATTATAAATGTGAAAGTTTGTGAGGATGGATGGATGGATGGATGCTTTTTACTCTTTCACATAAAAACTACTGAACAAATTTTGATGAAATTTAGTATAATAGTAGTTTAGTCTCTGGATTAACACATAATATTATGCTACTTTTTATCCCGAAAAAATACCGTGTTCCCGAGGGATACTATATTTACTCGGGCGGAGTCGTGGGCAATAGCTAGTTGAATTATAAATTAATCGTCTTGATATCATAAACTGATTTTTGAAGCTTGAACTAGTCAAAACAGGTTGGACGTTGGTTTGACGTTTATAAGAATACCATTTTGCAGATTTTTGAGTCTGGTTCGTAACAGAATTGACCTTCTGGCTAAAGTTGAGTAATATTTTGATTACAATTTAATATTTGCTGTGTACCTATTGTACAGTTACTCACGTAAGCTTTTTGAAAGAGAATCAGAAATAAATAATTGACAACTATAGTGTATCAACAGAGATGTACCAGCATGTAAATATTTTTACCGATCGAAACGTTTTATCGATAATTAAATCGATACATCAATAGGTATCAACTATCAAGTTAAGATTTTGATAAACTTTAAAACTTTTTAACACACTCAATCAAATCAATAATTGATATCAATAGCATTTTATTAAAATTCGAACACCGCAACGCTACCAGTAAGGCGGACAAGGGATCATAAAACATTATTGCTCCATTCTATTCGCTACGTGATAACCCCGAGCCCGAGTGAATTCTAATGTAGGGCTTCGACACAAATCCGCTTCCGGGAAGTCACGAAAAGGTGACATAGTGGACACTGGACGATATGGTCACCAAATTCCTGGTACAAATTCTTCGCACAGGGGAAAAAGGTGTTAGTGAGGAGCTAAATAAAAAGCCGGAAAGAATTCTAATGTAGGGCTGGCCGCTGGTGCAACACAAACACGCTTCCTGAAAGTTACAAAAAAGGCGGCATAATGGACACTGGATAAGTGGATAGTATCGTCACAAAATTCTGGGTCAAAGGAGGAAAATTTGATGGTACAAAAAAGTAGACTGCAAAAGTCGTCGCTTTTTGTTTAAACGGTAGTGAGTCAACAAAGTCCCAGATATTGTTGTATTGGTGAGGAATCGAAAAAATTAAAAAACAGTAATATTATGATGGTTGTCGAAACTCGAAAGCCCTGTAATCTGTATAAGTCAGTTGTATGTTAGTACAGAACTATTTGATTTAGAGACTTTGAACTCTGCAGAGTCCTGAATTTGTACATACTGTAGGTTAGTACGCTAACGTAAAATTGCTTTGCTGTAAAGAGCACGGTTTGAGAAAGTCCCAGTTGTTGAAAGATATAATCAGTAAAAGTCCCAGTATAGGTAAGGTGTTGGTCAGGCAGTAGTTGTATTTCGCAAAAGTCCCGGTGTTTCCTTGGCTTAAACAAACTTAAAAGCCCCGGTTGTTGAAACAGAGTCAGTAAAACATCCAGTATAGGTAATTAATTATAATGATGATTATTAAACATAACATAGCCATAAATGTGAGTTAAAAGATAAGAATCATATAATATCAGGTTCAGATGTAAATTATACTAACAATATTTTAGTCAATTATTATTAATGTTACTTTTTAAATACTCATAAGTCATAACCATTTAATTATTTTATCATAAAATCAATACTAAGATCCGCATTTAAACACGATTTAATTTTAAACGAAGAAAAAGAAACAAAACACACTTCTGAACCTCGATGATGAAATATTACGACGTCATAAACATAAGCATCAGGGCTCTAACTTAAGCTTACACTTCAATAATTTGTAAACAACTGGTATTAAAACCAGCCAAGAGCGAGTCGGACTCGCACACGGAGGGTTCCGTACAAAACTGCAAAAAAATCAAGTTTGTTCCCATAGGATCCCCTTAAATATTCATTTTATTCTATTATAGTATTTGTTGTTTTAGCAGTAACAGAAGTACCCACATCACCTGTGAAAATTTCAACTGTCTGTCTATCACAGTTTAGGTTTAAAGTTGAAAAATAGTACTACCTATATAAAACAAATAGTCGCTTTAAACATTTTGATGAAACATCGATAAATCACAGAACCGTGACTCCAATATTAATTAGCTATCACTCGCACGTGCTGCTGCATTTTTGATGGTAATAAATTATTTGATTGTTATCATCTTTTACGATATGTAATTGAGTTGTTGGTATCGAATATATCTACAATATTATAATCGTTATTGCTTGTCAAATTTATATTATATCTACTAATTACAAAAGTAAAAACATCATACTTCGTTGGCGTGTTCGTTCATTGGTATGCGATGATCTAGTATTTTCAGTGCTATTTAATTAGAGGTTACCAAAATACCATTCATAAATTTTAATTTCTAATGGGTTTAAAGACAATACAATTTATATCAAAAAATCGGAACAAGAAAACTTAGCGGTAGACCATCGTAGTGGGGTAAATCGCGTGGAAGTTTTATGTGACTTGTTGAGATATTGATGGTAGTCAACAATGTATCTTGCAGTAGTTAGATAGAAAATAATAACATTATCTACCTGCTTTCTATAGAATAAAGATGGTTTTGTAATTAAAATTTTTAAGTTGCTTCTGAATTGTCTAGCACTGAGCGAGCTGATAATCATCAATTATAGCTGAGTATTATCTCAATTAGTCAGCTTTCAAATAAAAAAACGCTTTAAACTCGGACATTTTATTTAGGATCTACAATGCCAGGGCAAACAGACATACGTCACTTATGTTATAACTTATAGCACCCCTTTTTTGAGTTAAATTGTCGATCATCTCAAATGGAAAATTTATACAAATCAAAGTTAAAAGAAATTTTAGTAGTATAAGCGTTTTTAGATTACATTAAAGTAAAAGTAGAAACATTAAAACTTATTCAGGCAGGTACTTACAAAATTATATCTTACAAGAGAATAAAAATATTATGTAGTACACAAATTATTATACTGTGATGTGCTTCAATAAAATAACTGAAACACAATCATGAATATTAAAAATCATGCATTTTTTGGGCATTTGGCCGCCATCTACTTAATTACCACCGAAATCAGAAGCTGCAATTCAGGCATGCATAGTTAATCATTCGTTAGCATTCCAATCTGCATGCGTAATGTCGCCCGTTGATGTCCCAATGTCATTAATAATTTCCACACTGTAATTAACATTTAAATCTGCGTTAGTTCCAGTACATCGTGTAACCTCACCTTAATTGTTATAGAAACAATTATGTTCGGATAGATCAAATTCATGATCAGGAAGACTACTAACTACTATCACTACTGATAATTTCTAAAAATAGACCGTGTGCATTTTGTTTCATCCGTCCCCTTTATTTTTTACTACTAAGCTTTAACAGTTAATGAACAATATTTATTCCCAGCTAATTAAAAAAACCTTTTTGGGACTACTGCCTGCTCCAGTCCTTCCTGCAAGGTAGACATTCGATGCCATTCATTTAGTTTCGTAAATTTTTTTACCATGACTTTTTTTTATTTCATAAAGCTTCATTATTATTAAAATAACTACATCTCTCTCAGGATCAACATCATCTTCATGATCAGTACCACTGCCTGCTCTTGTCTTTCCTCCAAGGTAGAGATTCAAAATTTCAAATCTTCCATCACCTATCTGAAAAAAATAATTTAATATTAAAGCATATACGTTGGATCTTATTTCTAGCTAATTAGAACATTCATAGCTTCCGTCTTCTTTTCTTATGTTTTTGTAGAGAACAAACCGCATTTAATATTTCATCGTAAATAAATAATTCATTGAGCTAAAACATTCATAGATTGTATTCAGCTTATTGGTATCAGTTTTTTGCTGCCACCTCATCATAATTTATTAACTGGATGTGGTAAACATTTCACAAAAACGTGGTATTGTCTCACCTGTAATGCAAATACAAGTTTGTCGACCGGGCTATGTCTGTGTCAACATCAGAAATGTTCTGGAATAGTTTTTGCTATTATTAGTCATTATGTCGCGTCCGTTACCCCATTATGGGTAATGAATAACTCTATGTGCGATGGAAGGTAAAAAGTACCATGACATGCCACGTTATATATCTCCGGAATGTTTGGAAAAAATATAATTGAAAGTGATCCCGAGGAAAATGTTTAGTCGGGGAGCTCCTTTAATTAAAAATAATTGTCAGTAGCTCGTTAATTAAATGTATTAGCTTTAATTCTAGTAGTTTATGGCTTATTTATATATTCCATTGTATTTATATTAAGCCGTTAACTTTAGTGTTCAACATTCCTATAAGAAAGAAATAGCATTATAAGCAACGATATCGCTACGAAATACCTCATATCGCGGTTCAAATGTAAGAGGTAAAAATTAATATTATTTTTCCTGATTACACGATTTTTAGACGGCTAAGGCGGGGACTATATATGATTCGGAAATTGGTGGGCCCTGCAAAATCAGAGCACTGGAAATAGAACTCTGTGCTAATACAATAGAGTTGAAATCGAAGCGTCGAGTATCGAGCTGTCATAAATGACATTGACAATCGACTCCACACTTAATGTGTTCGATTTTTAGCTTTATTGTATTAGTGCAGAGTTATATTTTTAGTGCTCTGAATGTTCCCCTGCCTTACGGATTCAGGATATAATAGTCTCAGCCCTCACTCAGCTTTTCTCACGTTACTACTTGCTACTTATTATGTGCGGAGATCCATGATTCAAACCAAATGGAATGGCTCATCCGATACGTCTGTACGCTCGGGTTGGCTTAAGTAATACCACGGCCTCACAGAAAACCGTCATGATGCTCAATTCAATAAGCGTATCTCTAGTTTTCATTAACAGACGTAGATCAACGTCAATCGTCGATTCACGCTCCACAGCATGCTACACCCATACACCTCACGCTTGAGAAATTAAATGCTAAATGTTTAAGGAAGCTATCAAGGTCTAACGAAAAAACTTCACTAGGCTGAGTTAAATACGTTTTAGAAAACTCGTTCTGTATGAAACTCAATTAAATTAATAAAAAATAAACTATTAAGCTTTTGTGGCAGTGTGCGTATCTGTTTATGCGTATTTATTCGATTAAATTTATATATGCAATAGATACAAGACATAATATATATTTGATTCGAATTATTTTGTACCTATTTTGTAAAACCTATCTTAAAGTAAATCAGAACTAACATAAATGCCCCTAGTACTAACTCTTGAAACCACGAAATAATCATCAAACCTACGAATAAAATGTCAAACCTCTAAAAGTTAAGTGAAACAAAGTTACACGATGGTGTAAAATGCAGCAGAATCTGTAAAATTGCAACAAAAACAGTAAAATATACGCAGTATACACGTTATGAATCCGTTTATTTATTAATCCCTCGTCACACCTTCGGGTGTGATCGACACGCGCGAACCTTTTCCATCAATTTGTCCGGCGCATTGATATGCGAAATGTTGTCTTGTTTCGCGCATTGCATACATACGATTAAAAATCGACGCGGTAGGTGACCGGGGTCTACTCGGCTTTAATTGAATAGATTTAGAGGCCCACTCGGACTCTTAATTGTCTAATTTGTAGCGAAAAGGATTTCGGTTTGGCGGTCAAATGAGTGACTATGGTATGCGAGGACTTTCTTTTGGAGCGGAATATAACTAACGGTTTATATGGCATAGCAAACAGGGCTACGTTCGAACAGTAGACTAAGCTAAGCGGTACGGTGTACCAAAATTAGTATTTTAGACTCGTAGGTATGTCGGTGCGGGTGGTTGAACTTATAAATTTTGGATTGTCGAAATCGCGAAGCCTATCCTGTTTATGAACGTGTACGCAGAATGGTTGGATAAATTATTCTAGCTTGAGTTACAACTTCTGCGTCTAATATTTGTCTAGTACGAGCAAGTATTATTATAATTAAAATTCGAGTGAATTACATCTAGCTATCATAATAATAATGGTCATTTTAAATAATATACTATTTATTTTATTTTATGAACAGTTTACCGTCCTATTTTATACCTTTTTAACGTAAGATGGGTGACAGGGGATCACGGAAGACCAGGGATATAGTGGCGACTGTTGCAGTCATAACCTGAGTAATCCCCATTTCCTTAATTTTACGCATTGCACTATCTTATTAATTTATAATATAATATTGGGTATTGTAAAGTTTAATTTTGTTGTTTATTACTTTTCGTTATTTGATTTTTTTTTGCTGTTTTGTTATGGTTTTCTTTTTTTCTCTCAGTAAAATTGGTAGTGTAAATCTTGAATGGGAATAAAAAGTTTTTATTTATATTCTACATACCTTACCTACCTCCCGTGATTCCGTTGCATAGACCATAGTACGGTCTTGAGTCTAGACTTAGTCGATACCTGACTCTATTTAGGGCAGAACGCAATAAAAAGTTTGCATTGTTCGGACGTCGCAAAATTGTTATTCTTCAGAGGTTTGTGTGCTTGGTGGTATTTTATTCGCGGGTGGGCCACTAAAGTGATAATAAAAGCTGATATCGTTAAACCTGGACGGATCGTGAATACGAAACATAGCTGTGTGTAGGTGAATGTACTAATTGATATTGTCATCATGATCAATGATTAGCCAAATAAATCAATGTTGATTTTTATAGATAACTCCCAAGGCGTTGATATATGTAGACAACTTAGCAGTTACTTACGGAAACGCTAGTCGTTTTCTTTATATTATGGACAGAATATTTTGATTATAGTAAGATATTAGAAGGGCAGAGTTATTAGCAAGGGGTTGTAAGTTCCTTAAAGGCTGTTTGTTTCATAAGATAGATAACATTTTAGATGTATTGGATGTGCATAATATGAAATCATTTCTTGTAGGCGCTATATTACTTAATGTATGTGAGTGCACTCACACATATGCTTGCAACTTGGAAGTCGCAGGGTATTGCTAGATATTATAGTATTATTTAAATTGTTTATTTTATTGGTATAAAACAGTAGGAAATAGATACTTCAAGAGTACACAATTTATTCCGCACATTTATTACGCTTACGAACATAACCGAACTACAGCATGTTCTAGCGACAAAATAAAGACAAAAGACGACAGCGATAAATCCCCGCTGAAAAGTAACCAAAACATTATACAGTTGCATAACAGCACAGTAACAGTAAATAAAAAGGAACAAAACCGCTCGAAACTGCGCGCTTTTAAATACGGAGGACGTCGGGTAAGGCAAAGACATTTATGTTCACTAAACAAGTAGTAAAAGTCACTACTTGAGCGTTTTTATGGCACTCATAAATGTCAGATTGTACGGCGGGGTTTAGCAGGGACTCGTCCTGGGCTCTAATTGATTCCACACGTTTTTCAATTTGCTCCTTAATGATTTCGTTTACATTCTACTGATGTTTATGTCACCCATAAATCGTTTATTATACCTGCTTTTTTTTTACAGGTAATCTGCTACGGACTTTGAGCCAATTATTGGTAAGGCTGTATTTTAATGAGCATATTTAGTAAGTAATCGAATTTATTACCGATAAAAATGCAAATCAGAAGTAGAATTTTATACCTTTTGACAAATTGAAGGATAAAAATCAAATAAAATATAACTTCATTGAAATGAATTTCTGTTTTGAAACTTTTGAAAAGCTTCGACTAAACGCATACGTTTATCAAAAGACTTGACTAAAATTTGCTTGATTTTGGTGTTAAGTAAAAGTAAAATATATAGAGTTTTTTAAATCAAATTGATTTAAATTAGATATCACCTGCGATTTGTGTAACAAGACTTTTTGCCATACAAGGGCGTGATGGGCGACAGACGTGAGAATGGCCGGTTTCCACGCGTGCTCCGGTATGCAAATGTTATCATTAACCACCTCGTCCGAGCTTTCGTGTCGGACGGATCGGACGCCGGACGTTAGAAATCGGATGGTTTACGACAGCCGGATGCCTTTGATTGGCGTTAGTTTGTTTGCGACACGTTTATTGTTAACAAGCTCTCTTTTATTGGCTGTCTACATATTATATGTTACAGCGAATTATAGGTTGACGAGGCGAAATGTTCTTACATTTTTGACTATTACAAAATTTAGATAATAGGCTTTAGAACACTTAACAAATTATGATATGAAATAATCATTCATATCATAATCATATTATCATTTATTTGCAGATTAAAGGTTAAATAGATGTTACAGTGTATTTTTTAAAGCACAGCTTATTCTGACCTATGAAGAACATGTGTAAATATTTACTATTGTAAATATTGAAGTTTGATTTATAGAAAATGCGACCAAAAAATGGTACACATAATACAAAACACACTTTCTATACCCCACTCCGAGTCAATGTGATCTAAACGTGAAAAACAAATTGAAAATCGACCAAATTAATTACATTTAATTTCTTTATTGCGCGGTGTATAAGTCACATTTAAATTGGAAGCGTTACAGCCGCCCATATTAAGCTTTGTTTACATTAAGATTACATTGAATCGAAACGGAGTACAAACCCAGAACCCCAATTCTCGTAAATTTTAACTTACACTTTTATTTTACCTTAATCGAAAAATAAATTAATCGTCTTGATAATATCATATACTATACTAATTTTTGGAATTTAGACCAATCAAAACGTTGCGTTGGTTTGACGTTTAAGAGAATACTATTTTGCAGTTTCAACATATCGGGAATGGATTGTAACTGGATTTAATAAGCACAATCGACCTTTAGTTTCTTAGGTGTACTATCAAATGATATCTAATTCCCCGCCCATCAGCAGCCCGTAAATCCGACAGTACACCTGCTAAGGGACGTTGTTATGGGGGAGCCGTGACTTTTATTGCTACACTTGTTCCACTAAGTTTTTTTTTTTTTGTTTCGCCGAAGGTTACCCGAAGCCCAAGGGTTGGGGATTTAGGGACCAGAAACGCAAGTCGCAACACCACAGGAGTTACAAGTGTAAATCCTCTGGTGTCGCTAGTGTCCATGGGCGGCGGTAATCGCTTACCATCAGGCAATCCGTCTGCCTATTCCCCGGTTCATTTCGTATAAAAAGTCAAATGGGATTATGGTACCTTTATAATTACATGTAGCATGTAATTTTAGGGGACTTACGGGAAAATAAATTAGTAGTCTTTAAACATTTTTTCATTATAAATAATGATTAAAGTTTGTCCATGGGTGGCGGTAATCGCTTACCATCAGGCAATCCGTCTGCCTGTTTCCTGATCCAGTTCATATAAAAAATCAAATGGGATTAGCTACATGTAATTTTAGGGGACTTACGGGAAAATAAATTAGTAGTCTTTAAACATTTTTTCATTATAAATAATGATTAAAGTTTGTCCATGGGTGGCGGTAATCGCTTACCATCAGGCAATCCGTCTGCCTGTTTCCTGATCCAGTTAATATAAAAAATCAAATGGGATTAGCTACATGTAATTTTAGAGGACGTACGAGAAAATAGTAGTCTTTAGAAGTTTTTTCATTATAAAGAATGTTTAAGAATTTAAGTTCTACGTACCGATGTGTCAACTACGCAACAGTGTGGTTTTCACAGGAAACCCCAGAGAACTAGATCACGTATGAGATTAATGTTTACATTATTGTTTGCGTGCGGGGCGTGTAGGTGCCAAACACTTTCTACTCCTTGCGATTCCATTTACCGCCTCTACGTGCCAAGCCGTATTCAATAGTACCAGCAACGTCCTTGTACGGGCCAGTAAGGGCCAGCTTAAGCCCATGATTTTCTTGAATATGGACTTGATGTAGAATATTATATTTGGTAAATATAACTTGGTATAGCGCGATTCAAATGAGAATAGGATCGATTCAGCGCCATATTGTTTCGAATTAAGACTATTACTTTTTTGATAATTTACTACTATTTAACGTTTTTATTTAAATTCGATGCAAGACTATTAATACTGATATGCAAATAAGATTTTCTGCAAACCACACTTTTCACTACTACTCGGTGTACTCTATTAGATTGGATGGATAATCCTTTGTCCATATCCATATTATGTGTAAAAGCAAGTGTGGGAGAGCCACGCTTCGGCACGATTGGGCCGACTTGACCAGATAAATATCACGATCTCACAGAAAACCGACGTGAAATAATGATTACGTTGTATTTCGCCGAGTGAGTGAGGTTACTGGAGGCCTAAAGGGGGATTGGGGATTTTAAGAACGTAAGTCAAGTGCAACCCCTCTGGTGCTGCGATGTGTCCATCCATCAGGCGATCCGTATGCACGTTTCCAGGTTCGTTTCATAAAAAAAATTGAGACCACATACGTCTACCTGTTTTAATTTACAAAGGGACTCAGTCGAATGCTCTAACTAGCTTTTATTTTTAACTAAATACCTAAAATATTCATGATTTTATTTAGAACTAGTTGTCGTGAAACGACTTAATTTGTCTTAACTATGAACTGGAATAAATAAATAACTACACCTATAGCTCCAATATTTCTTACAGCACCGTTTAAACTTGCCAAATTCATCCAGCTGTTCTAGAGTTTAAGTGGGATTGTAATTGCAATTTATTTTTTATAAAAAAAGAAGATATTCGATTTCTGATGACAAAGAGCCTCTTTTTGGCTCAAATAAATGTACCTATTAAAGAAAGAGATGCATTGGCTTTAAGAAATTTTTAAAAGCATCTCAAGTGCTGAAATTGTATTGAAAATAGCTAATCACAGGCGTCGCCAATCGTAAGGCGCGAGAGTGCATGTCTTCGATCTACGATAGCATTGTGCGAGTCGCGATTGCGCGCGGATAGCGCGAACTGTCGCTTACGTGTCGCCTCCCGACCCTATCTGCCTGCATCGCACGCAAATTATAATCGATACCATTATTGTAATATTCAAGTATAACATTCGCACTATTGTTCCGTTTCTTGCTCTTATTGGCAAGAATAAGGCTCCCCAAAAGGATATTGTGGTGGGTTGGATACAGAAGATATAGGGAACTACAAATATTTTGTTGTTACTTTAATATTTTCGTTAATTTACTAATTATGATTAGGTATAGGTAACAAACAGACAAACAGTGATATGTGTAGTAGGTATTCTAAGCTTTTTATAGCTTCAAAGCCTGCACTACTTTCTTATACTTACTTTTCATTAAAAATATTGATTTTAATTCTTCATTGTACAATCCGATTGTAAACGTCATATTAAGATAAACCTACATGATGTCTGCTCGTCTGTTTACTGAATACATAAGTAGATTTTATCATAGTGTTAAATAATAAATCACTTGCTTACTGGATTCGTATACAAATTCGAGCAATATATCAGGAGACTGAAAAATTCAATAGAGCGGTGACGACCTCGTTTTTTATTTCTTTTATGCTACAATCCACGGACGCACAAACAAATCCATATTTCATATGAACATTTGTAACCGCTAGGCAGTGAAAAAATATAAATTCTAAATTTGCAGATTTTCGGAGCTTTCAAAATTTCAAAATATAAAAATCCTTCCTAGTGGACCGGCTTTCCCGTCTTTCTTTATGGGTACATCTAATAGGGATGTTGCCTTGTGTGGAATATCACAGTTTTACAAATTAAATTTTAAAATTGTTGGTTAAAGATACATAAATCTGAAAGAAATAGGTTATTTAGAGTGACGGGATTAAAAATATAAGCAAATAAAAAGTATTGTCCATCCCTTTCTCGCAAAACGATTCGTGACGTCACAGCCTGCTACTGCCATACATTTTGTAATGACAAATGTATGGCGGTAGCAGGTTTGTATCTACGTTATTTTTTCAGATATACAAAAATGGGTTCTGGATTGTTTATTTACATGTTGTCTAACATCGAATAGACGAAAAAAAAATTTCGGCAACATGCCTATTATTAACAATCATAATGTTTTATGAAAATGTTATGTATAAACATCAACTACACTTAATCGACTCTGTACCTATTAATAAAAATTATAACTTATTATTATTTTATATCTACAAAGTATAATATTATCATTATTGTCATTTTTGCTTAAAATTTGTTTGACGTAGGTATAAAAAGAATGCTAAGCTTCAGATCTTATATTGTTTTGTTTTATTTCTCGTCTAAGTTTTTAACATCTTATTTTAATCTGTAAAAGTCTAGTCTAGTCTCGGATGTACCTAAGTTTCTTTACACATAAATCAATAATTAGATGTGCAGTCTTTTAATTTCTTCTTAATTTCCAGCACTCGCACCTCCGTTAAGAATCTTTATCTTAAAACAAGTTGGCACAACATAATCTTTGCTGAAATTATCCGCGTTTTTTGTTTTATTGGATCGAGATATGGGCGTACAAGCTGCCACTGTCTTCATAAATCTTGCCACTTGCAAATATATTGTTACAGCCCATAAATACGGACATGTCTTAATTCGAATTCTCGATATGATGGTCTTAATCTGTGTTCTGCGTATGCGCAATTGGAGTTACCAGTTTGGTATGAAGGTTGTTATTTATGGTGTCTATTACTTTAGTTTTGTTAGGTATATATATAGCTACATTACGTAGGGTACTTACGGCCGAATACTGAAAGGCTGATCGAAATAACCTAACCAAGTGCATGTCTAAGAAGGGTTCCGTAACTATCAAAGCGTAATAGGTTTTTTCAAATGACTTCAAAAGTTACTGTCCGATTTCGTTCAAAATAATTTTATTAAAGAGTTTTAGCATGATCTATTAGCATAGAAACTTGCAATTTTCTATCTCTAATGCTTTAGAAATGCTAGGGGGAGGACCAACGTACAAACCACTTTAATAATATAATATCTATAATAATAATAATATCTATGGACGCTTCACACCACGTCAATCTGGCCCCGTGCTAAGTATCCGAAGAACTTGTGTTACAGGTACCAGACAACGGGAAGTATATTTAATACTTTTATACTATACATATATTTAAGATTTTTATTATATTATACACATATTTAATTTTGGAGGCCGATTACTCGAAAATGGTTGAGTTTGTAAAAATAGTCATGTATGAAACCTTGCTTTTGTTTTAAAATACCTATTTACGATACCCCACACGATGGGGTAGAATGAAAAAATATTTTTCATCCCCACTTCACATGTGCGCGAGGAGAGCCACCCCTAAATTAAAACATTTTTATTATTTTATGACGCCTAAACCAAAATCTATACACAGTCTTTAACTATACCAAATTTCATTCTTTTATATTCATAATTACAGAAGCTAGAGGTGCGGACAGATAGACAGACAGACGGATGGACAGAGCAAAAATATAAGGGATCCTTGAGTATTACGGAACCCTAATTACGAGCCTGAGGAGAGCAACCCCTAAAATGTAATATTATTATTATTTTATGACGCCTAAACCAAAATCTATACATAGTCTTTTAACTATATGTACCAAATTTCATCCTTTTATATTCATTCATTAATTACAGAAGCTAGGGGCGCGGACAGACAAACAGACAGACGGACGGACGGACGGAAGAAAGGACAGAGCGAAACTATAAGGGTTCTTTGAGTATCGTAATACTCAAGGAACCTTAATTAAGAGCCCTCCTATTTACAGGCTGTCGCTGGCTCTGTTAGCCGAAATGACAAGGACAGTATGTAACTTAAGCGTCACCTAATTTGACTATAGCTGCAGTATTCGACTGTAAGTAGAGTAAAGATATACTGCATAGATTTATGTAGATTGATATTTTTGGATTTAGTGTTACAAAAGCTGTGTGTGCTCACAGTGATTCTATGATACTGGCGGCCTCTGGCTGATACGATTTTCTAATACTTTTGTTGTTGCTTTAATGTTCCAAGTAAGTAAAAAATATTCTTTATTGCTATAAAAAGCTTAGACACATTTCACGCAACGAAATGCGATCAGCGGCCACAATAAACAAATGTGAATGGGAAAATAAAGTAAAGCATTTAATATATTTTTAAAACAGGTGAAAGTAACGAAGGTTATTGTTAGGTATGACGTGAGACACAACAGCTGTTATGTAAGAGCGTTTAACGGTTCAAAGCTATAAATTGACGCAATATAAGGTCAGGGTCCCCATATAAACGTTCAGTGCTCGATGCACTACGCCGCAAAGTGGTCATTCGTTTCAAATAAATTACCATGTAATGGCATGTTAATTTGCATACTCTACCCAATAATGCCGCAATCTCAGCAGCCGAAAAACAACTCTATCTGTATTATTTTAAACTGTATTTCTCGCAGGATTTTGTGTTCATTCAAAAGCTCCGTCTGTGGCGCTAGCGTAGCGGACGAACGCGGAACTAACTGAGCTTAACGTAGTTCATGCACCATCCCAGAGATGGCGCTGCAAAAATGTTTACAAAAAGGTTCGAGTTCGAGTCGGTTAGGGGGTTGTTTTGTATAATAGAGGGTTCGTGACTGAGTCGAAAGGGTAGGTTTGAGTTGTTGAATGAGAACACCGGTAGATGTCGCGGTAATTTGAATTGCTAGCTGTTCTTATAAGATTTTCAGAACTAGTATTATCGGTTTGATATTTGAGTAACTAATACTAGCATACAATACTAATACAGTTTGAAATTATCTTTTTTGGTATGTTGCTACAATTCTAATTCCATAAAATATTTTTGATCTTGATGATTGTCAAACTTTCGGTGCTTTTTCTACCCGAAAATTCTGATTTCTGTTGCTCTATATATTACTTTGTTTAATTTTTTAAAAACATGATGTGGTTTAAAAACAAAGATGCGGTATAGGTATAAATATATGAACAAGCAAAAATATAATTTGTGATATTTGAAAAATATAATTATTTAAATTTTTTATTTCCTTTTTTATTTATCATTGCCATATATATTGTATTATGAAAGAGCGTATATACCTACAAATAAGATTATTTTTCATATGATCACATAGAAGTCTAAATAGATGGCAGCACCATACCATGTTTTCTGTAGGACTTTCGTAGAGCTTTGGTAGAGCCCAATAATTTCACATTGAAGTACGTAAACAATAACTAAAATTATTTTTATTAAGTTAACTAATCTTTTGATGATCATTATTCATGAATTTTCGACTTATGTATTGAAAAATATTTTTTTCCACATAATCTATACTAATAAACACATAAAAATGGATTGCAATTTCTATTTTAATACCAATATTGGCTAATTTTGGTCTTGACATAATTGTGGAACTTCAAGGATGGTAATCATACTAATATTATAAATGTGAAAGTTTGTGAGGATGGATGGATGGATAAATGTATAAACGGATGGATAGATAGTTTGTTACTCTTTCATGCAAAAACTACTGAACGGATTTCGATGAAATTTAGTATGGTAGCCTTTTTTATGTTTACAAGAAATCCGTTTAGTAGTTTTTGTTTTTTACTTTTTATCCCGATTAAATACAGTTTTCCCGTGGGATACCCAATACTATAATTACGCGGGCTAAGCCGCGGGAAAAAGCTAGTATTGAAAAAATTGCGGAGTAAATTCTAAAAACGACGATTGAATTTTTCAGTTCTAACTGTTCACTGTGTTCAATTAGTAACTTGACTGTCAAATATATGCGTTCAGTTAGGTTTGTTTATAAAGTCGGTTACCGTCCCCATAGTTTTTTTGATGTAGGTGTAGATGATGTAGTGTAGATTGTAGGTGTAATTATTTATTTATTTCAATTCATATTTAAGACCTGAACCTCAATTATCGTGTTTAAAGTAGACTTTCATTGTACTTTGATTGTATCATAATTCATACGTGAAGTGACATGTTATCATAAATTGATTTGATAACATTTCGACCAATCAGAGCGCGTGTCACGTTAATATTATATCGTTTACAAGAATACCGTTTGGCAGTTTTAGCCTATCGGGACTTAATTGTTATTGTATTATTGCAGGTTTAATTTAGCAGAATTGGGCCTCTGAAGTGTTGGTATAGCTAGTATTTAATATTATCACTCTCAATTCTTATTCTGTCTACTACTATCAATTTCATTTCATATTTTCATAATAATATGTGTAATAAGGACCTCACATGATATACAATTTCGGTAATGCAAAAAGCATTGTCACAGCTCAAAGAATGTTATAGCTACCGAAACGTATTCAAACTGCCTTATTATTCTAATACCAACAATAAAAGTGAAAGCTTCCAACTTCATGCTCGTTCCAATTTGCGTAAACACCTGACTTCTTCATTGTACCTCATTGTGTTTGACTGTACTTCATTGTACTTACGTGTATTAGCTCACTGTACCTCATTGTACTGACTTGCACAATCTGAAATGTTTGTAAACGCTCTACGGGAGATCACCTTATTCCAATGCTCGAACAATTATTTAGGATTTACCTGTGCATTTGAATATTATTTTTTATTAAATATTTATCCTAACAATAGACTTTGTGACTTTTAACAGTTTTCCTTTCATTTGGAATATTTTAAGACAATCTTACTACAGGATAAGAATATAATGCAATTTTATTAACTTGCAGTTTTTAATTAAATATTTAAAATGACATCTAATGACATAATAATTATAATATGTCTAATGATCAATTTTCGATTACCTTGAAAGGTAGTTGAGTAGTGAGAAAGTCAGCGCAACTAAACGGAAAAAACTAACAAACTTATAATTAGAATTCAAGCAAACTGAAGACCCCAAGTCATAAATATGATGACGATTCAAGCATACATCCGAGAAATTTAGACGTCTCACGTTGAACAAACATATGATTTATTCCGAAACACCATGTATTATGACGTTTCCACACGATAAATCCCAGCTCTCAAGGCGAACGGACATCGGGCTAGCGACGACACTGCGGATACATATGATCACCCTGTATAAACCGGTCACAGAGCACGCCCGGGTACCCGGGTATGCTGGATACCCCCGGGTTTGCCGTACCCGGGTATAAATCTGGCGTTTCCGGTGTATACCGCGCCGGTAGTGGCGACGATTATTCATCCAATATCGAGTTTTGGCTTTACTTGCTAGGTTCTAATCTTCGCCGCGGCTGGATTTATGGTCTGATGATTTCTAGAAGTTTTCATTTGAACATCATTTGATATACTTTTTCGTATATTTTGGATACGCCTTATAATGGAGAATATGATACTCCTCTATATTTTGTACACAAATACTAAATACCAACCTAAAAGTCTTCTTACTCTACATTGACTCCACATAATTATAATATAGGCAACTCATGCTTGACTTGCGCGAAATTCAGTGCCTTATATCTTTCTTTTGCTTATTTTTATCATAGAATTTATTTTTTTAAGAATACTCCATATTATGTAGTAGTGTATAATATCTTATATCTTTCAACGAGCAATTCTTGTATATTAAGTATAATCTGAATCTCGGAAACGGCTCCGGTGATTTTCATGAAATTTAGTATACAGGGGGTTTCAGGGGCTATATATCAACCTAGGTAGGTTTTAAACCTGGGAAACTGCGCATCTTTTAAGTTAGCTAAGATAATCTGAATCTCGGAAACAGTTCCAACGATATTCATGAAATTTAGTATACAGGGGGTTTCGGGGGCGATAAATCGGTCTAGGTAGGTTTTGTCCCTGGAAAACTGCGCATTTTTAAGTTAGGTATATATTCGAACCCTAGTGAAATATTTTTGTAATACTTTTTTTTTATCTACTACAGCTCTGAGCAAATCTTGGTTACCCAGGTACTTATTACTAATAACAGACGGACAGTAATATCTACACCCTTTTGATATATTTGTATTTCTCACTATATAAGTTTAGACTCAGCTCATTTCGTTATAACACTGTATTATATAGTATCTACTATGTATGTACGTGTATCTTCGAGGACAGTCGACTGGTATGTCACGTTCGTGATTGGTGGCCAATAAAGTCTAAAGCCTAAAGTATTATATTAGAAGATCCAGCCAAAGCATTGCATACTTTTAAATATCACTGGTAATACAGTAAAGTAAGGTAACTTCCTACTAATATTATAAATGTGGAAGTTTGTGAATAGATGGATGGATGTTTGTTCCTCTTTCACGCAAAAACTACTACATGGATTTTGATGAAATTCGGTATGGTAATAGTTTGGGCCCTGGATTAAAACATAGGTTACTTTTTATCCCGACAACAGTTTTGTACAGTTACAGTTTTCCCTTAGGGATACTAAATTTACGCAAGCGGAACCGCAGGCAACAGCTAGTTTATAATGAATCTTTGTTAGAACTCGGCATCAGAATTTTGTTTTCTAAATTAATTATTCTATTTCCTAATTGTTTCTAACACACCACGCTAACCTAATCACTTGTAACTAATACGCTCAATAAATCAGGTTGCCATTTTTGTTTTCAACGCACCGATAACTCTTTTGTCATAGGGCGATGTAGCCCGTAGACGTAGGTAGGGGCAGTTATTTATATTGTCGTATTTTCCTTGCTAGAAGAAAATTTCCTTTCTCTTCATGGGTCAGTGAGCAGATTCGGCTGCCGTTACATACGGCTTATGCGTCATAATGACGCAAATGCAAAAGATTATCTCACATTATTTTTCATGTTATTCAAAATCATATTATTACGTTAAGTGGGTAGGGATTTTATAGACCCAGTTGTTAAATTCTTGGCTTTGATTTAAATTTTTAGTGCGTCAAAATGAGAATTCGTATACAAACTCTACGTAGAGGTGAATAAGATTACAATATTATTAGTTTCATTCATGGTAACGACCATAAAGTAGATTTTTTTACTAAACGACAAATCTTAACTAAATACCTAGATAACAATACTTAAGTAAATAAAGCCTTTATTCACTGACCATGATACAGTTTTTCACTTAACTGCTACTTATAATTATAGGTACTTATAATTTAAGTCTATATTTTAAACAAATTTTTCGAATTTTAGTCAGGTTGTCTTTTGACATAGGCCTCCCCCATTTCCTCCAGTTATCCGGTCTCTGTCTCCGGTTATCCTTCTCCATCTCTTTGGAAGGTCGTCCTCCCAACGTTTGATCTGTCGTCCTTTTTGTCTTTTGCCATGTCTTTCTTGTTTTTTTTTCCTTTTTGTCATTTAAACGAGAAATCGTAACTACTCGAAATCAAGCTAGGTATTTTATCGTAAAACGCCAAGCTGAAAGCTGGCTAAAAATGTCTAACAAAAAAAAAACAAAAGCACAATCGCTTGTTTGCATAATATTTTTTATAATTTTAAGCAAACTAGCTTAAAATTAGAAAAAAATGTTTTATAATAAAAATTCGTACAAAACTTTAATCTAAGTTTTAGGTAGATACAAACTTTTGGGCTTTTAAAAATTTTGAGTTGCTCCATTTTCGCAGCAACCGTAATCGCCCCAATAATTCGCAACCCTGTCCGTACGGCGTGCGGCGTGCACCCCAGCGCGGGAAATAATTGTTTATTTTCGACAACCATGCACTTAAGTCCACATAAGTGAACGTCCGAGTATATAGGTAAGAGGGCCAATTTCAAATTATTTCGGTTCAAAACAAAGATTTTTAGACAGATAAGTACGCAATTAAAGTGTGCTGGTTCATGCATATTAATTTCTCGCCAAAATTTCAAATATTTTTGAACATTTTAATTACTGGCCGAAAATAACTGTTACAAATGCAAAAATTAAATACACTGTGCCTAAATAATTTGAATATTTTAGTTCTTTCATCTTCGCAGAACAAGTTTCTCTTTTTAGAATAAATGCGTGACGCTTAAAACTTTTGTTTGACTTATAAATACATTTTTGTAAACGACTGTTTTTTTCGCGCCGCCTTGCTACTAGCTAACCGCACAATACGATCTTAACACTATGCTAAATTAAAAAACAAATTTAATCTGTGGTTCAATCTCACCAATCTCATGTGTAGAAGATGACATAAATAACGCCGCGGGGAGGGGGGGAAGGGGACGGGTACAGACAACAACACAATAGCAAATGTCGGGGCTCGCGATCATTGTAGCGTGGCGCGGGAGGCGTTACGAATCAATGGAGGGAATTATCGGCACATCGACGTGGATGGAGATTTCTTGGTTGTAAAAAATATGCTACTCCTATGTAGTAGACGAGGGTAGGCCTAGGAGAGAATTGTAAGGCGGGACGGATATCATGTAGGCAGGGGTAGATCTAGCTTGAAAGCAACTGTGACAGCACGTTTTGCATGACCACCATAGAAATGCGTGTCTACACAATAATAGATATACTGACAGATTATGTAGACAAAATCCTACTAATATTATAAATGTGTAAATTTATGAGGATGGATGGATGGACGGATACATGGATGTTACTCTTTTACGCAAAAACTACTGAACGGATTTCGATGAAATTTTGTATGGTAGTAGTCTAGGCTCTGGATTAAAACAAAGGTTACTAATTTTTATCCCGAAAAATACTATTTTGCCGTGGGACACTGGATTCTGTATTTACGCGAGCGGAGCCACGTATTATCTGTTTTTGAGTAAGATAATTTTATTGCCGACCATCGATTAAATCCACAAGCTAAGCAACAAAATATTAATTATTTCAATTTTAAATATGCATTTAAAAATCATTCGGCTCTACGTAGTGCCTTGTGCGAGATTAGTACGTCCTACACAGCGTATCGGTTGAAGAGGTAAATGAAATGCTATCCGGAGGGGAAAACTTAAATTACTGAATTTGAGGGTCAAAGGAATAAGTCTTCCAGAGACATATACGACACGCGACATTGAACCAATTGATTTAAAAATTTCAATTTAAAAGAGTGCGTCTTAAAAGATTAACGGCTGCTGTGTCACTACGTTTGTTTTGAATAAAACAAGTTTTCTGTAGAAAAATAATTTTACATACATGTACAGACATGCAAGTTTTCTTATAATATAAAAATCTTTAATTCTAATTTTTAGATATTCACAGTAGGTAGGTTACACATATACCACGCAAAACTTAATAATCGCATTAGAAGTAATGCTTGATAGTTAAAGGTATAAATAAATAATAAATAAATAACTTTTATTTTAGGCTGCATAGGCCCATATTATAAATACAGACTAACATACATATTATATACTTAAAAACTACACTTTGACATGACATGAACCTCCTGTAGACCACATCCGCTGGTCAGAAATCCTCCACCTCGAAGGTCGACAGTAGATGCGTCGGTACTCTCACCACAAAGGAATTGAAGTTGACCTTGTGGCGAGACTCCAGACACTCGAACCTTAAGGCGAGGGACGTCTTCTTACGTATGTAGTCCACGACATCCTCAACTTCCATGGACCAGTGCAGGCGGGAGACGTACAGCGGCGTAGTGGGTACTTACTACTCATTCAATCCAACATGGCTATCTTTGTCTGATGGGTTGGAAAAGCCACTATAGGATACTAGTACTTGTGATGACTAATGACAACACAGGTCATTTTATTTAAATATTTAACAAAAGTTTCGGTCGGTACACATTGGTAACAAAACGGAACTTGATCTGCATAAATTGTTACATTTATTACATAAAGTTTTGTAACAAATAGAGTCATTAAATAAATGGCCGAAATAAACCATTCCTCACCCGACTCCCCGTTTTAAAACGTTTGATAAATGCAGCGTATTACGTCAATATTGTTTAAATTAGGGAAGGGTCACATAATGACCCCGTTTACCGTTATCTGGCCTCATCGCTCCCGGAGCCCAGGCCGGCGCGCGGCGCGGGGCCCATAAACAGCGGCTCAGGCTTCAAACATCAAATTTGTAATCACGATAACCACTTTCCTTAAAAAAGTTTATAACATCTGCTTCGTCTGCAGGAGACATTTGAAATTTTGAAAAAATTCCCGCCAACAGATGCGACCGGATTCCTCAAGCAGATGTTACTCCCTCATAGATTAAATACTTTTGTTTTTATCCTCATCGGGCGATATAGCTCTTATGACATCAGTGATATGCGGGTCAGATAATTTTTGTAATTGGTCTCATTCATTCATATTGAAACTAAGCGAGTTTTTAACCAAAAGTTACTAGAGTAACTAAAAGTTAAGTTTATGTTTGTTTTACATTCAAACAATTCATAATTAAAAATGTTTGTGAATATCGTAAAAAAATGTCTTACTATCTATTAAACCTACATATTAAGAACAAAATGAAATTCCCGTTATCTGATATATTAACAATTAAAAAAATACTTGGAACCGATGAAATTTATTAGGGGCGATCAAAAGAACCGGGTCCCAGATTCAATCAAAAAAGTTTTACAACGATCAAGATTAGTAACCGGTATAGTCTAATAGACTGTAAAATACGCAGTAAACAATACTAATCACCGCGACCAATTAAGAACTTAGAAATAACGAACTTTTGTAAACGAAGAAAACGTTTCGAGGTGAATTCGAGTTGATTTCACGGTCAATTTTTATGTTCGAGGTTTGCAGTCTAATCTGAGTTCGTAACTGTCGGTCGACATGCAACCTTTACGTGAACTGTAATTAGATAAAACAGGGAAGTTGTTTCGATTACGTACAAGGAAATAATGAGAAATGAGGTTTTTTGTTTTGTAAATTTTTGTCGAATGTTTTCATGTTAATTGTAATGATGTCATGATTTAAACGCTACCTGGTTATAAACCTATAGATAGATTATCTAGTATCTACCTTATACCTTACAATAATTTTACTCATTGATATACGATTACTTTTGTAGCTTAATTTTAGGTACAATAATGATAAATTGTCTAATCTGACTTTAGTTTTGTAGGTCAAATTTTTGTGTAAAAATAATGTGCTTAATTGTTTTAATACGACAAAATTAGTTCTCAAGGCCTTTTTATCACGCTAAATGCTATGTTTTGTGGATCCCTGTGGCTTTGTGCGTAGTAATAAAATTCAAATTAAAATATAAACACGACACTTTTCTACCATATTTCGATTAAATTAAATTAACATGGTTCCTTGCTTTTCTCATTCTCTCATTCAAAAATAAAATTATCGATATTCAATATTATGAATCATATCATTTAACAACGAAATAAAATTAAAAATGCACGCATAATTCACATAGTGCTGCATGGTTACTTGAAAAGCGTTTGAATTGAACGAAACTTATTACTTAAACTGTAACTTTTATTTTAAGTTCCATCTATTATTTATTTTAGCGCAAACGTTTTTGGTGGCGCCAAAATTACTACAAGTGTAATTAAAATGCGGCATAATATTATTTAGTATGACGTCACTCTTGCCATGGTGGCTGGCTGCACACAATGGCTGCCACGGGCGAATCCGGCCGCGCCCTATACTATCACGGATATAATATTTATGAGGGGTTCGTTTTCACTCTATAATTACGTATCGATTTCGAGTCTTGTGACGCCCAAATTAAATTCATCGGCCAAATTGGTGAGCTGTAAAAAATCGATTCCAAAAAAAAATAACTCGAATGAAAAAAGGGTCTTATTCTGAAAATATTTATATAAAAATATTAATAGATATGTAATCAAAAAACGGGATGCTTTAATTCAAAAGTATTCGGCCAGTGATAAACGAAAGGGAAAGTGGATATGCCACGTGATTGTGGAGTCCCGTTGGCACCATACCTGTTGCAGTCTTATTTATGGCCCAAAACAATCGCTTTATCTCGCCTTGTCCATATAATGCGGCCGTGAAACCCGATTCTTCACGTTTGCTTGCATAACAGGCTTTTGTTTATAATCAAAAGTTCTCAAGGACGCTGCTACCTTAAAATTGTAAGTGAATTTTTATCCAGTACCTGGTAGGGCGCGTGGGACGGAGGTCCGAAAATTCCGGGCAAATTAAACGAAGCGTTAATTGGCTTATTAAAATTCTAAATTCGTCGCTACATTAGATGCTGTCTGTGTTTTATTGTGATGAATGATAATAAGGTAGATAAGATCTACTAGTGATTGTGCCGATATGGACGTGAGTGACAAATTGGATATCGATGGGTATGTATGATTTAAGTTTTTAGATGAGTGTACAAATACCTTTAAGCAAATACTCGCGATTTCGTTTTCGATTTTCGTTACGATGATTTCGATTCAGCATGTCCCTCGGGCACCCCTGAGATCATATCAAAGGGTTTTTTGTGGTTGGTTACCACTGTCGATCCTGGTTACATAGGAGTTGCAGTGGTGGGTAAGTGTGATTGGCCAATTGCCCGTTAAAAAAATTATTACTAGCGATTTTATATAGAATGAATACGATGAAAATAGTATATTTTAATTAATAATAATAAATTTTAGTTAGTAATAGGAAACATAGTCTATCCGAGATTTAAATTATACCTATTTGCTGTGTGTTCAAAGATTTTAGCAATTAGCGAAAAAGAGTTACAAACCTCTACACTGCATTAATTCATCGTGAAAAGATCATCCATACATTCATCCTCAGCGACTTAACGAGATAACTAGTGTCTTATAAAATTATTGTTCGTAAAATATCATAATAAATCACGAACAGTATACGTCAATAATATAAAAAGTTCACGTTAGAGAAAATGAACAAAAAGTGCTCATGCGAGGAATGGCGGCGGAGCTAGGGAGGGGAGCGCGACAAAAACTAATAATAACAATGTGTGTCACCCCATCACTACTGTCCCATTTCGCCGCTCCTACTTCACTCTTCAGTCCCGCTCCGCTCCAAACACTACCCACTTCGCTCTGATTCGTAGCAACTTCGCTCTAATCTGTTCCTACTTCACTCTGGACTACGTCATGTTTGATTCTTGTTCTAAGCAACTGTAGCACCAATTTAATAACATACATATCTTGATAAGATTTAACAAACTGCGTGTTATCATGAAAAATATACACGCCAAGGTAAAATTTTGGAATGCTACATTTGTATTTTGAACATAAGTCATATAGCTGTAAAAAAAGTAACTTCCTAGGCAAACTAAAGCTTCAGCTTATAAATACAATACAATATAAAATTAATTTTCGTTACAATATATTATTTTAATAATCTTACATATTATGTACCTACCTACTGTAGATTATTTCTGTAGTGTCTGATTTTAATTTGTGATATTAAAATATTTTAACTTTACAGTAATTTATAACACTTGTTACAGTAAATGTTTCTGTAATTTAAGGATGAGCGATTTCTAAAACAAAAATCGATTTACTGTTAAGCGGTGGGCCCGGGAAAATCCCGTTAAAGAATTTAATTTGCATATCATTTGGTACAACCGAGGCAACAAAAACGTTATAAAAACAGTTATTTGGGATGTATACCGGAAAACGGCAGAGTTCCGTTGATACAGATAACGTTTCAGCAAGTTCCGATTCTCACACTTGTGGGGCGCAAATCACAACACTATTTGGTCACTATCATCATCATCTTGTGTTCACGTCTAAATGTTATATGTTATTGTGCATATGTATTAATAAAATTATATTACTATGGTTTGCATGTACATATCTGTTTATATATATATTTTGCCATTATTAAAATACTTATCTATGCTAACAAATACTTTTATTTTTACACATTCATAATCATACATTATTAATAGTCCTCTACCCGTGGTTGCCTGGAAGAAATTGCTAAATAGTAATAAGGCCGCCCGCCATTGTGTTCTACATTGCTTATATCTAAGATTGTTGTTAAATTTGAAATTGGTAAAATATGTGTGCGCAATAAAGAGTATTTCATTCATTCATTTATTCATAAAAAAATTATATTGAAATAATAATATTCTAGCCAAAAAAGTTCTTGCCTTTAAATCCACTTCCAAAGCGATCAGAACGACGAAAAAGATGATAATTTGTTAAAAAAAACTTTACGCCTCGACTATCGTGGCTCTTGTATCGGTACCTGTGATCTAATGTAATTATAACATACCCGGGCTAGTGTAAGTCACGATTTAAACTACGGTTTAAAAACTCCTTGTTAGTTATACGAAAAACGATGTGTTTATACGTAGATAGCGCGGTCGAATCTGATGATGATCGCGCGGTTGAGTTAGGCTAGGGATACAATGGGTTTGGTGTTATTTATTACTTATTTAACTACTTGTAGATTATTTAATCTTTCGTTTAATTTATCGTGATTAAGATGGGTACTTAATACTAATGCGACATCAAACAAAATTGTATAATAATGTAATATGTTGATTCCCAGAAGACGTGTTAGGTAGGTACTGTTAAACCGAAGCCCAAAACCCTGAAACAGAAAATACAAAATCACTTAATCCTTTGTTCTTAGGTCAAATCCTACAGAGTGACATATCAGTGAATCTGTGACACTATGCCTTTTCTCTGTATGTTATTTGATAGTTTGAAAATTTATTGTTTCAACAGTTACTTTATTTCTATTAATTACAGGTAATTGATGGCACAACACTCGTCAATAGAATTAATAATATAAGCTGCGGGCATTCATTAATTGCCCACAGCTTCGCCCGCTTCAAATTAGGTTTTAAGCTTTCGTCCCCCTTTTTACCCCCTTGGGGGTATATCCTTAGTGGATGCCTACGCAATACATGTGCAAAATTTCAAATTTCTAGCATTAAGGGTTTGACATGTGCGTTGATACATCAACAATCAGCATTGCCTTTTATATATTACATATATTAATTAATGTATTTGTCGGTCTCAGTGTACCCCCGGTTCTACGTCGAGACCGTGAGTTAAAATGGTCGATAATCCCGGAGTAGACACGCGAAACACGAGCACCACCCAGCGCCCTCCGTGCCGGCTTAAAAATTCCCTACATTTTACCTAGCTCCATATTGTTTTAGACAAATTTAAAGATTATCGAGCTAGATGTTTAAAATATTATTAAAAACATTTTTAATGATGCATCTTATCGGCGTCCGTTGGCTTGTGGTATATCTCTTGGGTTGAACTCGAGAGGGTGCAAATTCAACATGCTATGATTCTGACTATAGTCTAATCTTCAGGTAGAGCTGAATAAAGTAGTGAAGACGTGGTCGGTGATGATAATGATGAAAGCGATATCAAAATATTTGTAACTAGATGTTGCCTTAATTTTGCCCGAGATTAACTTTGCAGAAACCATAAATTTTGGCCTATGTCTACCAAAATTAGCCTATGTCTTTCCCCGGTTTATTCTACATCTGTACCAAATTTCATCAAAACTGGTCCAGTAGTTTCGGAGCCTATTCAATGCAAATAAACAAACAAACTTTTCCTCTTTATTATATTAGTATATTATATTAGTGTATATTAAAAGTATAATTATATTTTAACATACAAAGATAATTCGCATCGAATAATCGACAAAAGAGAGAAATTTGAGCTAAATTAAATTCAAATCGTTGGAGGAAATAGCCGTCCCGTCTCCCGAAGATTTATGGTGTTGTCCTACGCTTATTTTATTATTATAAAACGTACAAGTTGAAACAATAGAGAAGTTATGTAGTAACCTTGCATATTCTTAGGTGCCTGTAATATTAATAATTAAGATGGACTTATAAATTTCTAATAAAGTGAAAATGTACACAAGCTTCAGTTTTACTAACAATTAACTAAACTGAAAATATAATATTTAAAAACTTAACATAATCCACTGAAAACACTAAAAATTCAATCAATCTATAATAACAAAACTAGAACAGCCCTAATCATCATTGCTTTGGTCAATTTGATTATGATGAATATGATGTCAATGATGATTATAGGAAATATAGATAATAATAGGAGGATATTGTTAGGAAAATAATAATGCTCAATTAAAATTACATAATATAATATTATTATATTATATAATGAACATAAAAGTACATTAAGTTGGACAAAGTTGTGGGTTTTGTTAATATACGACTTCGGTTCCAAGACAATGTTGATTTTATTGTGACGATCACAACGAAATTGATGATGATAAAATAATGACGTTGTGGGTCTTGTAAACACACGTTAATAGTGTTTGTTGTGACGTTTCGTCAAAGAATATATATTACTAACGTAGTTTCGTGCCATAGTAAAATTACTCCTTTTTCGGTGAGCTCATGAATACAAAGCTAAGGACGCTATCCGTCTCGTTCACACCCGAGGACATTATCAATCTAACACGAATCGAACAATAGCGTCGCATGATTTATACAGTCGCTTAGTAGAAACATTACGGATAATTATAGCGGGAGCGAACGGCTTTCATACTTTTGCATATTTTTGGAAAAATAGCAAAAAGGTATATTTTATTATTTATTTCTGTAAAATTAATGAATGGTTTTAATAGTGTAATAAAGCTCTATTTTATACCTTTTTTTGGAAAAAGTTTTTGACTAAAATAAAAACACAGTTGTAAACGTAAACACTTACTCTTTTCAAAGTCTTAGTAAATCCAGTTTATTGTAGTTGTACTCATCATATATTTTAATTAACCCAGCTTTTCTTTAGTGCTATAATACCTTCATACATTCAAACGTATAAAAGTGTTAGCTACGTAGATTCGTACGTACATTCAAATGTATGAAAGTGTTAGTAGTGGTAGCTACGTTAGTATAAATGACATAAATAAAAAATAATTTCCAAATTTATCAAACATGTACGAGTACAATATTTTCAATAAATACACACCTACCTAATCATATTCAACTTACACAAGTTACCCGAATTGTAAACTGTCAATTGGAGAGTTTACAAATCCCAAGACGTCTCGCCCGAGCTACACCTCCACAAAAGCCGAACAGAAGTAGGAGCTCAGCTCACGAGCTTTTCAAGGGTGGTGGCTTTCGGCGGGAAAGCGGCTTCAAGCGGCAGGGGGTGGAAGGGGGAGGGGGGAGGAGGCGAGGCGTGATGGTTCGTATTGATTTAGTGCCGTCGTCGACGAAGCTATGTACTGCTGGAAAGTATCGCCTATTGTCGCTTGATGCGCTTTCTTTACACCTGCGCTTGGTGACTATTTTTTTTTAATTTTTAAAATGGCGATTTTGTGTGTAAAATTGTTACTATTTAGAGTAACAATTTTACACACAAAATAAAACTAGTTATAATTATCTACTACTACTATTACTAGTAAAATTGTTACTAATTAGAGTAACAATTTTATAGGTAGTTTTATTACTTTATGACGTTCTTATTAAGAACTGCAGAGAACGTGTTATAGTAGCAACCTGTATATAGATTATTATTAGACCGTCCTGTATGTCAACTGTCAGGTGTTAGAAACCGTATTATAAATTGACTCAAGAATGAAAAATACATTTTCCTTTATGTGACATTTAAATAAGATCACAATTAATTTTAATACATTTACACACCATAATTATCAGATGAATAAATAAAATAGAATAACGGAAGGAACTGAAACTTCTACAGGATGTTTCAAAGTGACCGTAATAAAGTTATGTTTTAAAATTAAAGGAAACATTAATAAATTTATATAAGATGTCAACAGTATGTATATATTTTTTAAATTGTCTGTCCGGTCTACTTTCACCATTCTTTCTTTCTTTCCGTTGACGGTTTCCCCAGTATGTTACATGTTAATATGTCGCATATTCTTTATATTCCATTCGTATTCTTTATATTCCATTCGTCATTAAGTTATTGCTTAAAATCACATAATACATCGGAGCAAAACATTGAGGCAAAAAGTGTCTCCAGTTAAATGGCCCCACTTTTGATACTTTGGGGCCATTTTGACATTTGAAGTATGGTGAAAACAAGATGGCTGACATTTAAAGTATGGTGAAAACCAAGATGGCGTAATATAATGTAGGTACATAGCCTATCTTGAATTTTGAAATCTTTGAAGTATAAAATAACATACTTAGTATAAAAGTTTGTAACATCATTTAAGAATGTACTGTTTAAAATCACATAATACATCGGAGCAAAAGCATTTTCCAGTGCTGCAGCGCTTCGCTCCCTCGGGACGACATCCCAGCGTCGAAGATTTAAATGGATATTTAACTTTAGTCTCAAGGAACCTAAAGTCTATTGCTTTTAACGTCCTTCGTGTCCAAGGTTTTTTTCTTTAAAAGAAAACTTGTGAAGCTTTTAGCAAATGGTTTAAAATTGCTCGGACTTAAAACTTGTAGGAACTTTTCGTTCTCGATTTTATAATCTCCAGCGTTCGCAATGCTATTTAGAATAAACGAAAGAAAATTAATTAAAAGGTTTCGTAGCTCTTGCGGCGTAAAATTTTATGGTTCGTATTGTAAGGGGTAAAACGTATAGGTTACTTTGTAAACTTAGTTGACAGACTGCCGTGTATCTAAAAACTACTAATTTAAATCATAAGTGTGCATATGGCAGAGCCATGCTTCGGCACGAATGGGCCGGCTCGACCGGAGAAATACCACGGGCTCACAGAAAACCGGCGTGAAACAGCGTTTGCGCTGTGTTTCGCCGAGTGAGTGAGTTTACCGGAGGCCCAATCCCCTACCCTATTCCCTTCCCTACCCTCCCCTATTACCCTATTCCCTCTTAAAAGGCCGGCAACGCACTTGCAGCTCTTCTGATGCTGCGAGTGTCCATGGGCGACGGAAGTTGCTTTCCATCAGGTGACCCGTTTGCTCGTTTGCCCCCTTATTTCATAAAAAAAAAAAAATGTGGTATTGAATTATACATATTTTACGTCAAGATAAATATTACGTCACAAAGGGTGCATGAACAGAGGGTCAATCCTGCTAAATAAAACCTGTATTATTAAAATTACAATCAAGTCTCGACACGCTAAAAATGTCAAACCGATATTCTCGTAGACGTCAAAACATCGTAACGCGCTCTGATTGGTCGAAACTTTACAAAATCAGTTTATGATAACATGTCGCTTCACTTATAATACAATCAAAGTAAAATAAAGTCTACTTTAATATGAGAATTGAGGTTCAGATACATCCAAAACTTTCGAATTTTAAAACTTATTTTGATTCTACTAATATTCACAAAGTAAGCAATAGAAGGTCAAAAAACTCGTGGGACCTCTCCACATAATAAACATATATATTGTCATAATAAACCACTGTCTTCATGTTGTAGATAAGCATCTGAACACCGAATTAATATTGTTATATTATGTATTTCGCACGATCATATTAATACAGCTTAATTAGTGGCTTAAATTTTTTGCATTTTATTACTGCATTTTAGCTAACTATAAGTTTTTGTATGTAAACAAAATAAAAATTTACAAAACTTACCTATAATTCTTATTTACAATAATAAGTCATTCTAAAACTTATGATAGTAATTAATTATGATTCTACAATAATGAGATGCTTCACTGTCGCCAATAAAATTAAAAATCGATATTCAAAATTGCAATAAATTCGCGTTGCCATAAATATTTTTTTGATCTGCATAAACCTGATTTAATCAGGTTGGGTTTTAAAAATAATAATTATATGGAATTAGGTTTTGTTCCTATCATAATAAAAAAATAAAATTTATGAAAGGATAGTGTGGTGATATTAATATATAATATTATGCTCTGTCTGTTTGGGCTATATTAATCATCAGCCAACACAGCTATCTCGCGCCAAACACATCTATCGGCACGAGAAAGCTTTGTCGACGGCGCGCTATAAACATAATTATATTATATCTCTTCCCTATTGCGGTTAGCAAGTGATATTTATCATCATAATAAATAATACGTGATGCAAAAGCTTTATACTCCGTTTTACGAAAATGATTTAAACGGAGGAGTATAAAATTTGGCGCAATTAAAGTTTATATGGAGGAGGAATGAGCTGCACTAAAATTTTTTTATTTACCTAATACATACATACATACATATAATCACGCCTTTTTCGTAGGGGTAGGCAGAAACCGCCTCTTTCCCGTAGGGGTAGGCAGAGACCACTTCTTTCCACTTGCTACGATCCTTATATACTTCTTTCACTTCGTCCACTTTCATTCTTACCATCCATTCCTCCTCTTACATTCAACGTAGCCAAGCGTCTCAGTCGTCGTCAGGCGAAAAGCGGACCATGGGTCCGCTTTTCGCCTCCGCGAGAAACGAGACGTGATGGGTGGCGAACCACATCGCCGCCATTTTGGATAATTAAATTATTTTTAAGATTATCCATTGCGTTTCCACGGATTGGTGGAGAGGGTAGGAATAGGGAAAGGGAAGGATAGGTGGTGTGGAAAGGAAGATTGGTAAGTTAGAGTGGGAAATAGGGAATGTAGGATATTACCGCCCAGGAGGGCAAGGGATAGGACAGTAATAGCTAGGGAAGCCGGGGTCGCATACCCGTATACAATACCACAACTACCGGACAGGTAAGTTGGGAAGAGTATCCCATGACATACTTAATTATACTTAAAAATCAATTTAATTCATAAAAATACCATTTGAAACTCTACAGGTAGGTACTTAATTACTTACACTACCATGCGTGTTTTACAATACCTTTAACATTCAATAGACAACATTTACATTTTACATAATTAATTTCGTATCTAAGACGCAAAGAGCCCTAATAAACTTCAAACTAAAAAAATATGTATATGAAACATGGGCGAATTTTGACCGAGAGGCGATCTACTTATTCTTATTCTATATATACTTATTTTTATTTCAACTAATAAGTACGAGTAGTACTTATTAGTTGAAATAAGATCAAGTTATATCACTTGCAAAGGAAATAATTATACTTGTAATAATTAATAACATCTATCCGGCTGCATATTAATAAAATTCTAGAAAATGACAAACATCGACATCCTCTTCCTTCGCAAGTTACATTTTAAATATTTAGTATTTATACAAAAATAATATAATTTATAATAAACGAAAGCTGAATTAAATTTGCATATTAATTAAATAACTCGTTTTATACTTCGGAAGTCGAAACGTGTTCGGTCCTCTAATAATACCTATGTATTTATTATTTTAGACAACTACGTAGTTGTTAAATACTATAATATTAACAGGGGGCCTAGCAGAAACGTTTGACAGCAGTGTAAACGATCGGCTATACGCACTTTAATTGATTTAAGTCTTAACCCCCCCGAATCTATATTTCACTGATTGACTAAGTTTTAACAAACACTCTGTATAGTAAAAAAGCTCGTCTCGGCTATACATCCTATTACATCGTGTAAAGTATAGAAAAAACTTCAAAAAATATTAGCAACTATAGTTAATTGCCTAAATATATTTCTTTATAATATGACATATGGTCCAAATAAATAAATTCATTCGGACTTATGATTAATGAAATTTTACTCATAGGGTAAACAGTGTACTTCACGTTTCCACATTTCTGATATCGTGTCAGATTACACCTGATGAATATTAATTAAAATTATTTAACATTTTTGACTTTGAGATTAATGAACCTCATAACTGTGGGACGAAATTCGTGCTAGAATATATTAAGTTAATGATCCAAGTTGAAAAATTAAACAAAACTCGAACGGAAGCTTTCCGCTTAACCAGTTTATGGGTTGATAAATAACTCGAAGACGATACCATTAGATTGTCACATTATTGTTAATGGTGACCATTTCTTTGGCACTTCTGTACTTTTAATAATGATTATTATGACAGTCTCGATCATCATTAAAACACCGACAAAAAGTTTCACTGTTTGTCGGTATTTCTATGTTGTTAAAATATTTGTTTACTTTAAAAATATATTTTTGTATATTTATGGTTTTGATTGCATATTGGTTCAATTATAAAAGTATGTGTTGTAATGTTGTTAATATTTAGTACCTAGGTAATAGGTATTCGTTTGTTAGGTAAGTTTTCAAAAGCAGCTCTACTATTACAAAGGTGTTACTCACAAGTTAAAATACTTTCAATTCGTTTTTCAAACAAAGGAGGATGGTCAGAAATGTATGAACGCTGGTGTACCAACTCAATAAGAACAAGTCATAGTATTTCATTGGAAAGGGCATTTCTTGTACATTACTTCCTTCTTTGATCACATGTATGTAAATAATGTACTTTTTGTGTACGACTTCAAAAATAAACAATAATATAATACGTATGTATAAAAGTTATAACCAAGAATATTGTCAGTTTTTCTATGGAAATGACAGACGCGTCGTGAGACGATGTATGAAAAACTACGATTCCTGAAATACAAATGTAGTTATTATATAGGTACTACATAACATTTTGTTGGTTAGTGTAAGTAGCAGATGTATTTTTTGGTATTGAAATTGCAGGTATTTTGTCTACAATTTCAATATACGGAGGTACGATTTTAGATGAACGATTTCTTGCGGAAGGTCCGCAATTGCGGAGGAAGAAACGAAGCTCCTCAAACTCCGTTACAACTTACAACTCTAATCTATACCTACACCTACCCACCTACAACAGCAGCCTAACTACATACTCAATTAGTTTTTACACCTAGTTTTAATCTCCACCTACTATGATTTTGGATTTTATTCTAGCTCATAACTTCTTTACCCGGTATTATTTAGGGCTGCCCTGTTGGGGTGATATTTTAAATTGCTGTCGACTTTGGGCTTTAAAAAAAAAAAATGTCTCCCATAGAGCTACGTGAGACACATCGTTGTTTATGGATTATTGACTTAAAGTAAGTGACCACCACACCAAGACCAAAATCTCAGGCGAAGGTAGTTAAATAACACCAGTTTTCTATGAGACCGTGTTATTTTTCTGGTGCGATAGATCCATTCCTGTCAAAACATGGCTCTTTCATGATAAAATATAACGCTTCTCAGTCCAAATTATTAAAAAAATATGCTCGATCACAAGGAAATAAAAAATGTTTACTTTTTGTTTTTGACATACAATGTATATAATTTACATGGAAACAAAGAATTAAAAAAATATTTTCTAATGACATAACAGCTTATGTGGTAGGTAGACCATAATCTCCATTCTCCTTTAAAGTGTGCATTTTGAAAATACAATTAATAATATGTAGTCATAATATAATGTGAAAATTTACTCAATTTCCACCTGAAGTCATTTTCCACCATATCGTCACCAATCTTTTTAATATTATGACTCAATTTTAAAGATGTGATGAAGAAGAGAAACCGTATCTAGATAGGAGCATAATAATGACTATAAGTACATTAGCGTCTACCTTAATTATTATTAGTTTCTGAGCCTTCTACAACTTTTAATTACCATCTTAATTAGTAGATGATAAAATCTTATGTATTCGTTATCCAAAAACAATTGTTAATTTAATTCGGATTTTAACGTAATGTTATTATGCAAATTATCGTTCTAAAGGTCTTCTTATCAACAACAATAAAAATTTTAATTAAATTTTGTTATGTAAATTGTTTATTTAAAAAAAATATGGTCTTCTTAAAAATGAAGAAGTAGATATTTATTTGATAACCGTAACAATGTCTGGTGAAATGACTATAATTTTCTGATATTAATTAATAATTATTATGCCTTAAGTTACGTCAAAGGGCCAATGTTGCATTTGCAAAGTGCACGTTTAGTGGTAAATGAAACTAGTTTTCTTTAACGTAGTTTTCTTTAGAGGTACATAAAGCACAGGTGATGCCAACTGAAAGAAAATTATTATTAACAGTGTTAGAAAAGCCTGATGATATATCGTGGACATATTTTATTTCTGCTATTTGCAATTCAAAATGCCTAACTTTGGAGTGATGTTTTTTTATAACGGCCGAAAAGCGGCAGTTTCTCTTACTAATGGTTTCAAATTACTCAAAATCACGTTATTTTTGGGAGCACAGATGAATAGATAAGCTAATGCCCCACTTGATTTAAATCGACAATTTAATCATTTGAAACGAAATACATGATAAATAGGGCCCATCGAATATATATACATAGTATATTTCATCACAGTTAAAGTTGTAATTTAAGATATTATATAATACTCTCTGAAATTTTAGACGACAAGCGAAGCTGAAGAAAATTATCAAGTTTAATGAATTTTAATTATCGGGCTATCCTTTTGTAATCATAAATAAATCTGTTTATACGAGTAGCAGTGGAAAAGTACTCAAGTATGTCTAAAACTAAATCCAGCACTAGAAAATCTATTAAAATCTTGCAAAACATTTTTCCTGTACATGCAGCCTTACTTTTGTAGCTTAATTAGTGGCAGTGCTCCATTTAATTATAGTTTATTGTGCAATAAAGATGAGCGGTTCGCATTCTTCTAGAAATAACAATACAAGTAATTTCTCATTACTTAAACAACGGTGTGCCATGCCTAATTAGTAGTTCTAGGTAGTCCCTGCTCCTGTAAACGTTTCAAATTCTTCGATATATAATTAATTAATAGGTTGTATAGTGTACTTGTTTATAGTTGATTGTTGAGTTTAAAATACATATTTACATAATAAACATACACAAATAAAATCTTGGAATGGACACCAACAGAAACTTATTATAATAAATTATAAGAAATATTTGAGTTACAATTGATATTTTTCAATACACAATAAAGGTCAATAAAGAAAGAGATAGATATATTTTTGCAGGATATTCGAAAATCTCACGTAAAGGTAAAAATGAAATCGAGTTGACAATGAGGACAATAGTAGGGCACCTAGGCCGGAAACCAGCGGGTGCCCGCTCATAATTACATTCACGGATGATATTTTTGAACTTTCACGTGATATTTTTTTTCAATTTTTTTTTTCTAAACTTTATGATTTACGTCGCAACTCGGATCCTGCGAGTGTCGGAGGGTGTCGACAGTTTTATGCTACCTTAACATTAATTTTGTTTTATTCCTATAATAGGCTCGTTTTATTTTTATTATTAGAATAAAATCTTTCTAGTTATTGTCCAATACAAAATTAGGTCGATATAGTCTAAAGGTTAGGAGCTTTTTCGCGAAATCTATGTAAAGCGCTTTTAATTAAATAGTTATCGACACCAAAGTACACATTATAATGAAATAGTTAAATTAACTCAACTACATCTAATACATGATTAATATAAATATTAATGTTTTGCTTGTATTTGATACACACATAACTACAATTTTTCATTGAAAAAAAATTATTTAGCCTAAATTGCTCGGGCTATTATTACGAATCTATTGACACCTCATTCATTAAGATCGGATCAGTAGTTTAGGTGCTACGGTCCACCGTATTTTGTTCCAACAAATATACATACATACATAAAAACATAGACTACTAAAATCATTGCCCTTCCTTTTGGCTTCGCTGTAGTCGGATAAAAACAACTTCGTTACAATTTTCCGTCTAAATTCTACTTATAGTAAATTCAGTCGTAAGGTCCAGACCTGAACGTAAATCTTTTCTTTCGGGTCGGAGGAAGTGCAAGGGAGCGAAAAATAACTGAAAAGGAATGGATTCGATGTAACACTCCAATGGACTAATTGGTTCAGTTGTGAAAATGCCTGAAATCTTACTGATATCATATTTTCGCTAATATTATAAATGATGAAAAAGTTTTAGTATCTTTGAATAGACCATTCAGCAGAATATGTGTGTATTTGTAGACGTGTTAAAAATTCAAAGAACGGATTTGAACGATTATCGTAACCTGAATTTACACCTAGGTACACTTGGAAACATGTTACATTACACCTGTAGGGTAGACGAATATCGAGTTACATCTAGTTACGTTTTTTTCTTATTTATTCTAAGTAGTAGGTACATGTAAGATTCCGAACTGCGTTCGATTTTTAGATTAGTAATAAAGCGGTATAAAAATAAAGCTTTTTGAAAATGTTTATATATAAATATATTTTTATTGAACCCAAAGTAAATAATCCAATTCAAGTTGCCTTTAATTGTCCTGCTCTTGTTACAAATTCGTATAAATCTCTTCGAACTCGTCAGACGGAAATAGCACTTCGCCATAAATCAACATCTATTTATGTAGGTAGGTACTTCATCTTCAACGAAAAATATTCTTTTCTCTACATAATATGACAATAACCAAGTAGGTAATATTTTAAGGTGTGTAATTAAACAACTTTCTTGCAGATTCAGAGATTATTAATCTGCTCCTACGATAATTATTGTTATAATTTTATTAAATAGTATACTTACCTAAGTATAGTTCGGAGTTCTGAAATAAAAAACATCACAAAAATATTAATCTGACCGGGATTCGAACCCACCAAAATCCGAATTTCCAAACAACGCAAAAATTGCATACACGCATACCAACTTGCCAATCGGCTTGACATAATATGAGAGCGAATTGTTGATATATCGTTGCACTACAAAAAATATGTATATTTTGTATGTAGGTATGTATACCTTAATAATTATACAAGATTATCTCGTTTAAAGTATAAGATAAAGACTATCATAAGAAGATTTGTCATGGGATACTCTTCCCAACTTGCCTGTCCGGTAGTTGTGGTATAGTATACGGGTATGCGACCTCGGCTTCCCTAGCTATTACTGTCCTATCCCTCGCCCTCCTGGGCGGTAATATCCTACATTCCCTATTTCCCACTCTAACTTACCAATCTTCCTTTCCACACCACCTATCCTTCCCTTTCCCTATTCCTACCCTCTCCACCAATCCGTGGAAACGCAATGGATAATCAAAAATAATTTAATTATCCAAAATGGCGACGATGTGGCTCGCCACCCATCACGTCTCGTTTCTCGCGGAGGCGAAAAGCGGACCATAGAGAGACGCTTGGCAACGTTGAATGTAAGAGGAGGAATGGATGGTAAGAATGAAAGTGGACGAAGCGAAAGAAGTATGTAAGGATCGTAGCAAGTGGAAAGAAGTGGTCTCTGCCTACCCCTACGGGAAAAAGGCGTGATTATATGTATGTATAAGAAGATTTGACAATACGTGTGAAATTAAGAACAGACTTGTTTCATTTCAGTTGTACACACGATACCAAGTTCTTTACCGAAACATTTTAAACAACTCTTACAACAAGTGTACCGTGGGAGACATTAGGATATTCAAATAAGGAAACCCGTTACTAAATATTGTCTGTGAATTTGGTTGGCACATTTTATAACGCTAATAAAGTAGAATAGAGTATGATAATCATAAATAAATATTGCACTTTTTTTCGATCTTGAACTTGACTTTATATATTTTATTTTATAATAGCGTCTATCTTTAGTATGATTTTGACTAATTTATGTAGAAGTCAAGTTCAAGGGTAGTTTGAAATTTGAATAAATAATTTAAATAAATGAATCAGAAGCTCATTCCGTGATAATAAAAAATAAACGACATTATTAAATAAGAGACGTTAAAACCTTGCAGTCTGCACTCTGCAGATATTATTTCAATATCATGCAACATCAAAACAGGTTTACTTACAGATGTTCAATAAGATAATGCTCACATTGAAATGATAGCATATTAATTAATTAATTTTTAAGTCAATTCCGCTTAAACGTCATACACTTAATCATACGTAACAGATAATGAATGTAATGACATCACTTAACTGTCATTACTTGTGTACATCGATTGTGTATTATATGTGTATTCGCTTATTCGCAAAGAACAACACTTCTTATCGCAATTATAGTTAATCAACCTACAGCTGAATGTCACCATACAACATTTTATTGTGAGCCCTACGGACCTATTATTATGTGGACGATAGTTGGCTAAGAGCTTTCTTGGGTTAAGAAAAAGCTTACTTTTCGTATAATATAGTCAACTTTACCTAACATACTGAAATCACCTTGTCCTATCTAACAATATTTAAGATTTTTTTAAAGATATATTTATTTATTTATTACAGTCAGTTGTGCGTTTCAAAAATATTTAAACTACTTTTTATGTTCTACATAAAATTAAGTAATATTATTAGTAGATATGTTCTAAAATCTAACAGATATACTTAAAGACAGTTCTATAGTGCATATAAAGTACTAGAACATTATAATTAGTTCGTCAAGTTATTATATCAATAGCACAAAATTTATCTGCGGCTTACGCGCGATGTCGCCGAATGAAAGGAAATTCCGGTGGGTAAAATATAGCTGATCCGCGCTGCGTGATATGTATGAAATACCGTTATACACTTATTTAAACATGTATGAATAATTTTTGTATGTAATATATTTTATGTTATTATTTTTATAGTTTTAAAAATACTGAAATAATAAGAATTACTGGTTAATTACGAACAATTATTGTCAACGTAATATACAAAAAAAATTAAACTACTTTTGACATAATACTGGCCTACTGGGTAATATTCTTTATTCTTATAATGAAATCCATCTGTCAAAAACATATTTTACTACCTACCAATCTAGAACTATGGAATATTATTCAAGATAATTCACTTAATATTGTGCTTAGAAATTCATGAAAACTATACCTACTTATAAAGTATACTAAGTCTAAAACCATTTCTATGTGTATTTTTCGTCTGCGGTACATTAGGCAAGTTTCGTAATTAATTGCAGGAGGCGATTGTACGACGACAGGGGAATGATCCGCTAGATTTATAACCTCGTACTGTTCCTGAATCTATCTGCAAGTTTGTATGCAGGGGAATGTTCTATATTATTTAATACCATAATAGTTTTCTTAAAGGTTCAATGTTATAATTAATGTATTACATATACATATTGCAAATAAATTAAGTGTTTAGGGAACACATTACAATAATAGTTAATAGTTATGTTGCAATGTATCTATCGTTATTTGTTAGTATTAATTTATTGAGCCAAAAATATTATACCCACTTACCAAATCTTTACGGCTAGCTATATTTTTAAACATTAAAAAAAATAGACGATATTTTATTTATTTAAACTGATAAAATCCACTTAGCTCCTCTTCAAAATAATTTGCCTAACTCTAAATGTTACAGCATTTAATTTCTAAAACTTATATTCTCGGTAGTAAAATAGAAACCTTTTGACTATCGGTATCGATACAAAACGCACGTTTATCGATAAGCTATCTCTCGATGTTCGATACAAAAATCGTTGGTGGCACCTTCTTCATCATGCACCTGCCGCATACATATTCATTAGCTATCGACTCCGTATCGACTGTTCGCAGATACGTCACTAAAATATAGAAATAATACCTACTTAATATATAAATGTATTAAGTAGGTATTATTTACCCGAAATTACCACAGTTTAGACTTAGTCTTCTTCACTTCATAATGTCTAAGGTTCAATAGATGATTACAATTAAATAAGTAAATAAGAGTGAAAATTAACAAAATAATATTACTATTAATCGTGAAAAAATCTTCGTGTTAAGATGTGAGTCACAACATGAAGATAGAGATGCTCTCATTTTAAGATTTAGAGATAATATCTTGATTATGAATAGAAAAATTTAGAATAACGTTAACATAAGGTTAAGTATGGGTCATTTAGTTAATAACAAATGTTTCTTAATCGTACAAATGATAAGTATAAACAACCTACGTGGAGGTCTCAATCTATCAGTACCGTACTAAAAGCGAGGGGGTGTGGAAATGTAAATGATATAATTATACTCATAAACTATGTATATCAGTTGGTATAATAATGCTACCATAATAATACTTTGATTAAATGGAATGCTTCATTAATTTCGTCTTTATTGAATACTTCTTTCTTTATGACGACCTCCGTGGCTCAGTGGTGAGCGCAGTGGCGCTTTAGCCGGAGGTCGCGGGTTCGAATCCCGCCAGGGAACAAAAATGTTTTCTGTGTTCCTGGGTCATGGATGTGTATTGTATATGACAGGTGTATAATATAATAAAAATTTTAAATATAAGTATAGTATAAAAAGTAATAAATATATTTCCGTTGTCTGGTACCCGTAACACAAGTTCTTCGGATACTTACCACGGGGCCAGACTGACGTGGTGTGAAGCGTCCATAGATATTATTATTATTATTATTCTTTCTTTATAAAACTGAGATGTAGCTTAAAATTTAAAAAATGACTGTTTTTGAAACAAATACAATAATTATCTACATATTTCTACGGATGCTCGCACCAAGTCAACCTGGTCCTGTGCTAAGTATCCGAAGAACTTGTGTTACAGGTTGTTTAATATCTACTTGTATACTTTACATACCTAAAGGTGTTTGAGATTTTCATTAGAATTATACACATATTTAATACACATAATATATGACCCAGAAATACATAAAACTTTTTGCTCCCTCGTCGGGAATCTAACTTGCGTACCTCCAGCTTGAGTGCTAACTCATTAACCACTAGGCCACAGAGGTCTACAAATAAAAATTTTGAAGGTCTAGATAGAAGGTTTTCTTGTTCAGTTCTTGAAGAGATTCTTGTTCTTTTCTCTTCCAATGTAGGTACTTGTATCTTTCAAGGTTATTCAAATAAAACGCCTGTCAAACAAATGAAATGCTCACAATCTTGAAGGTTTATGCAAAGCAGGAATTAGTTTAGTATCAATACATAAGAATGCAGGCTGATTCAATTTAAAATGAGATCCGTCTACTCGCCGGCCCCACGTCGATCGGGACGAAATTGAAAAAGGAAAAAAATCCAGAAGCGGAATAAATAAAAATAGAGATCCCGCTACAGCGCAAGTCGCCGTTGAAATGAAAATAAAACAGCAAAACGCTTTTTGTGGACGAAATAAATTAAAAAGTGGATCGCGATTTTGCAAGCAACAAACCGTAGACAGTTTGCAGCGTCGCTTTAAGTTTGACTATGATATTCCATTTTGGGTTTCTAACGTCGGATTTTCTGGCATAAATTAAAAATACGTGTTTCAATTTTCTCTGCGAAGAAGTAGTGTAGATTATAACTTGGACCAGCTTTTACTAGACATTATTCTATATATTTTTTATTAATTATAACTGCTCTATGACTACTCATAAATCATGTATATTGATACTAGCAATTGAAGAGAGATGTCTTCAATTGATAAGAATTCTAGTCCCGATTAGTTTGTCATCAATCAATGCTTTATCAATGGTGATAGCTCCGCCCTACTGATAAGATTTTTCGTCTTTATTATTTTCGTATTCAATTATCATCGATTCAGTTTTGTTTTGTTAATTAATATCTTCTTACAAGTTTCATAATTATTTAAATATTTAACACCGTTCACATTTCCTCTACATATTTTAGCAAGAGGTGTAGAAAAATCTCATGCGTTAAAAAGGTACACCTTAACAACGTATAAAGTTTTATCCAAACAATAAACACGGCTAGCACTTATAACGAGGAGAAAGTTTCGCCAGAATTATATTTGTGGGTCGTCACGGTTAGGGGATGGGGAGGACCCCTCATCTCGGGAGGGCTAGAGGTATTGAATATTAATTTAGATTATGTGTCCTTTGTTTGAAAATATTTAGAATCATTAGACTGTATCAATAGAGATGTTTTAGGCTCTAATGTACCTACTATGTTAAACTCAATATTTTTAACTCTCAAGATTTGAAGGAATTAATAAAATTAACTTATGAATAAAGTGTAAGCGCCCAAAATATGTTGAAGAATTCGAAATACAGAAATAAAACCGCGGGTATTAAATGCTTAATTCAAGCCCTATCATAATTTTATATGCTGTCAAAATATTTCGTTAAAATATTGTATTTATATTTAACAAAACTTCTGGGTAATAAATTCTGAATAGAAAAATGTAGAAAATTAAAAATTATAATGTCCGTCTTCGAACTGTTTTCAAAGTAGGTATCTGACCTTCTGGCATTTAAACAGGTGCCTGACGCATTCACGGTTTATTTTGTAACAAAAAGAGTGGAAGCAGGAAATGAGGTGGATGGTCAGCTATTCCCGTATTAAATATCATGCTACTAGTAGCCGAGAAAATTTTAGATTCAATTTTGTTTTAAATATATGACCAACTATGTAACATATATTTTTTGTTCTATAAATGTTTGACAGGGGAGAACGATTTGTGATAACGGTTAGCTATTCCCAGTTTTAAATGATACTGATAGTCAAGAAAGTTTGGGAAGAATTTTGAATGAGGCATCGCGGGTGTGAGGGCCGCGGCGGCGGCGGGCGGAGGAGGCGTCGCGGCGGCGGCGCGGCAGTGCGCCGCGCGCGGCCAACGCGCCGCCCGCCCAGCAGTCGCCCGCGCGCCGCGCCGCCTGCAGCAGTCCAGTCGCCGTCGCGATGCCGACCGACGCTCGCCCCGCCACGCGACCGCACACGCGACCGCTTTGAACTCGCGCGCTCCCCCGCACGAAACTGAATAAGTTCGACAAATCCTCCTCCTACCTGGACCACTATATCGACGGAGTGACCGGTGATAGTTCGATAGATTTTTCGTTTTCTAGTACAAAATTGTATATCTTCGGTAGAGAGATTAGTATTTTTAAAAGTACAAATAATGTAACATAGCGAAACGTATTAGCGTTCTTAGATTATTCTTCTAATAAATACAGGGTCAGTTTTGTATGAATTCATTGTGATTGTAGTTTAAGTCGACGATATCGCATCTGTTCGTACCGCTTGTAGAGTAACGGAATTATTATTAGGTAAGTTCACACAAGTATCCTTTAAAATAGAATTCCGATACGCGCGAATACCTTAGATAGAAAATAGACTCGTAGGAAGCGAGCCATGAATCTCCGCTCCAATACGAACACTTATCCCGTAAGCCAATTATATTTCACGCATATGTGTACTTTACACACTGTTGTCGAGACCTAACGATATGATGTGAATGTTGTGTAGCATGTTAAATCAACAGCCAGCGAGCGTGGCGGGATTTCACCGCTCGCGATCCGCAAATGTTTGTCTCGCCCTTAACAATGTAAATTTAGAACCAACAAATGCCGAACGTAAATCGAACGCACAGCGATTGTTTTGACAAAAGCAATGAAACGCAACGCAATAGACGCCGCTATCTAACAGGCGAATTGATGAATATCTTGTTAATGTTTACTGCATATTACACCGTTTTTACAAACAAATCTCACATTAATGCTGTATAAAGTTAATGTTTAATTAAAATATCGGTGTATCGTATGATTAAGAATACATTCTCACATACACATCACCTACTTCACAGCTTAATGTTGTATGACAGCCGCTCTCTACTCCATGGGAAACTTCTGTGTGACAAAACCGATTTATTTAACAAAACACTAAACAACTGTCATTTGTTAGGAATGCGAAAAAATTTATTGACCATCGTAAGCTGGAGAAAATCTGCCAGAAATCAATTTAAAGGGCTTTTACATACACCATCACAGAGCTTAGGTATGATCAGTAGAATCGTTAACGACTGTCACAGAAATTATTTATAAAACTTACCTAAATAATGCAACATAATTATTAAATTATGTTGCATTATTTAGGTAAGTTAATTATTTATTATTAAGTACTAATGTATCTATTCAATTTTATTTATTTGTATAGATACATTAGTATCTATACAAATAAATAAAATTGAAGAGTCTATTTATTATTTTAAATTGCACTAAATGCAATGATACAGGTTCATACGGTACCTAAATTATAAAATCATTTTTTTTTTGTCTGTCTGTCTGTCTGTTTACTCCGGATAATCTCTGAAACAGCCGGACTGATTTTGCCCGGACTTTTACTGGCAGATAGATGATGTTGCAAGCGGTAACTTCAACGCAAACAAAGTTGCGGGCAGCAGCTATTTATTAAATTATTTGATTGAAAAACATTTTACTGTCATTTACGCAGGTAAAATTGTCGAAAATTCTTAAAGGATCTCCACAAAGAGCAAAACTATGTACTCATAATATAAACAAAGAGGGTACTAAAAACTTATTTCATCTAATCAATCAATTTTATTGCTTATCTTTATTCAAAAAGACAAAGAAGGTATTTTATAACTGTTGCTATTATAATTAATTACTTTCGTTGAAACCTTCGCACCATTTTTATTAAAATCGAACGTAAGGAAGGTTCGCAGCTTACCGTTTAGTATATTTTATTTGTAGCATCTCATGCATTTATTTCTCTACTAATTGTACTTATATTGAACTAAGTTCTGTTATGATATATTTTATATAATCTATGTTTGAACATCTTTTAACTGAATTTAAATTCTAAGCAATGTTAAACATCTAAAAACTTTTAGCAAAAAAGAAACTAAACTTGTTGCTCTTCATAAAAACTTTGGGAATGTAAAAAACGACGTCTTTTTAGTGTAAAACAATTATTAACTTCTTTTTAAAAATGGAAACAAAAAGGCAATAATTCATATCTGGTCATTGTTATAAGAGCTCTGTTCTAATTTTAAGCATCGTGGGTCTAACGGAATATTACAAAAGATTTAAAAGGTATGTACAAAATACTTGCGCAAGTTTCTAATTTTCATACAAAAAAGTTTTGTTCCGCGGTCTCGCCTGGTGGTCTATAGAAACTGCTTTTAAATAGAACAATAAGCCAAAAAACCAATAACATTCCTATTAGTTAAATTATTTTTACTTAGAAATTAAGTAGGTATAATACCTATGAACTGTGGTAAAAATTATCCGGCTTTGAATTAATGAAAAATCTCTCAATCCGAAAGGGTAAAATCTATAACGCCCTTTTACCGTCTATATTATTATTACATAAATAATTATACTTTTACTTAGGCATATAATACTGAAAACTTCTTACTGGCTCTATCATGTAGGAGTGTACAACCAGTTTTCTTTGGAAATTTTGATTTTATCATTTATGTGACAATCAATTAAGATTCAGTAACTACTAATTGGATATAATAAAGTTATATACCTACGTATAAATTGAAAGATAATTAGAAAAGAATTAGCTTTTTTCACTAATTATAAGTAAGTAAACTCATAAAATCTCTAATTTAAATAAAACTAATTAATCCGACTTGTACGCCGATTTTATGATTCCATAAATTTGAAAACGTCAACCTGTTTTTATCGCGAACGAAATCATTGGGCAATCTTGATTTATCTAGATTACTGTTTAAGTTATTTTACTCCATTTTACCATAACTTCCTAAATTCGATCGTTTTCAAATAAGGTTAATACGTTTTATAGCTTCCACATTTGTTTCGTAATATAAATGTTATTTATTTCACACGCTAATAAATTAAGCGTACTGAGCATTTGAAAAATGTTAATGTGTCTTGTATTTTACATGTTGCATACGTCCAGTAATAAAATCGTACATTCTATATTCATAATCCACGAAACTGCTGCCACAACATTGCGAGTGCCATTTGCGTACGGATGTTATATAAATCATTCTCGAAACGAGTAATTAAAATACTGGTGGACGCCAGAATCAGGCATTTCGTATTTACGCGTATAGTGGGAGATGCAAAAACACGAAAGTGATATTGCACGCTCGCATCGAGGGAATATGAGAGCGTGGAAAATATTACTGAAAAACGTCACTTGCTGTATTTATAAAAAGGTTTTACTGCCCTGAAATAACAAAATTATTGCAGCAATGACTGTTTTTTATATCATGCATATTATTTGATAATACTTACTGGATTTAACTATAGCTTAAAAGCTATAGTTAAACCTACACAGAGATACATAAATATAACAAGAAATCATTAGACCTGCAAACTTTTATGGTTTTATACCTACGGCAGCTTAGTTATAAACCCATAAAATCTTTGATGTTTACAATCCTTCCGTAGTGCTGAATTAAAGCCTTATCTTGGCTTAATTTATCACGAAATAAAATCGACGCATAAAATATTAAAAATAAACAAAAATATTAAAAATAAACAAAAATATGATAACGAATCACACTCTTAATAAATTCAACATAAATCTTATTTTGTTTAACAAAACATTCATGAAATTCTCACAATAATTACGCCTTACAAAACATCGACCGTAATTATAAATTAAGATTCAGAATAAATCAACTAACGAACTTAATAACGGTCGGAACTTTAGATTCTTCGCGGCGCGGATCAAGAATATCATAAATAACATAAGCGTAAGTTGCAAAGTAAGCCGCTAACAAAAACAAGAAAATGTAGAACGTAAAATAAATGATACCTCTTAAACTGCACTAACTAATATTGATCGGTAACGTGATAGTTTTAAAGTATTAATTTTCATATGACGATTACGTAATCGTAGTACAAATAAGTAATAGACTTTATATATAATTTTGGTTTACTGACCGAAAGAAAATAAAAACTCAGAAACAAAATTTTCTTTCAACATTTTTGTGGCACTATTAATAGCAAAATTTTTTGTTTAAAAAATATGACGGTTTGGTCTTTCCAATCTATTTAAAAATCATTTACCACTTTTGAACTTTTGAAACTGGCTGTAGCCGTAGTAGTAGGCATCACCCGCGTAAATCGCGCAGTATCCCAAAGGAGCACTGTACTTTTTCGGAATAAAAAGTAGCCTATGTTTTAATCCAGAGCCTAAACTACTACCATAGTAAATTTCATCGAAATCCGTTTAGTAGTTTTTTCGTGAAAGAGTAATAAACATCCATCCATCCATCCATCCTCAGAAACTTTTACATTTATAATATCAGTAGGATGTGCGAATTGGAATGTTTACTGGCCATAATGATTTTAAATCAAGTATATCGTCACAACGATGGCCTTGTAATGACTAAATAAGAATAAAATATAATTTAATTATTTGTTCATTCATTATTTTGGTGGGTTTAAAATTAAGTATAGCTTCATATACTGGCCCCCTTATCAATAAAATTTTAACACCATGGATACGCCAAACCGTGATGCTGTCTTTGTCTGTTAAGTGGCTTTTCTAATAGTTTAGAAAGACGGCAACGTGTATTGGTGTATCCATAGTGTAAATATTTTTATTAATAAAAAGGGAAATGAACATGACCTACTCATTTTTCTAAAGATCTTCTAACCTAAAAATACAAAGTTTTGTAATGTAATGGTTTACTTACCTAATTCATTTTTTTATTTCCCACATCCCAAATATTTTACCTTAAACCTTTATTTCATTAGCTAACAAGAACAGGAACTGTTATCAAGGTCAAGAACCAAAAAGCGGCATTCAAAAATTTAAGAAACCAAACTGGTTTTCGCATCCTCTATAAATTTTCTGCGCCAATCTGTTCTAGTTCAGGTTCTTATTTTAAATATGGGATTTTTAAATAAAGGTACATTTACAAATACCTTAAAATTAAACTTTTAAAGTAACACCAAAATATTCCTATTTGATTTTAATTAATCCTAAGATTTCTTACCTTTCTATATTACAAAGTAAATTGGTAGATACAATTAGTATTAAGTAGGTATATTGCATTTAAACTTAATTGATATTAAGTAATATTTAAAAATATTACGCAATAAATATAAAAAAATTTAAAAAAGACTGTACCTACTTAACGTTATTTTGTTTTTGGGCTATGATAGACAGGTTTTGTAAACTTTTTTTTTAATATATGCAAATGAATATAAATAATTCAAATAAAAAAATAATTGAGGAGAAACAAGTTTACTCATTTACATACGCCTAGCAACGACAATCGGATACAGCTTTCGTAGCGGTCCGCGGACGTCCGCTGGCGACCTTCCGACAAAATATGAACCGTGAGAATAAGAGCCACCTCAAGAGCTGCGACATTTTTTTTATTATTAAGCTCGTATAAAAAACCTTATTTTAAGTTTTTATTATAAGACTCATTATACGAATTCTCTGCACTGAATTCGATGTACTATAATTATTGTTTTTTATTTGTTTTGTTATTGTATGAAAAAACTTTGGTTCGTCGCGTCGTAAAGACTGCGCGACAAAAAAGCTTTTATCAAATGCCTTCCGTATTCCATTACCAAAAGTAGCGAGCGTGAAAACCGATTCCATCTATATTTATAGTTTCCAATTAAACAAACGTAGTCCTATCTAGCGCATCTTCACTCGCCACGACGTCGCGTGACCACAAACACAGAAATTCTTGTACTTAGGGCTAGCCGACTATTTAAAATTGTAGTGAATGTAAGTATGTATGTTTGTTACACTTACAGCTTACACGCTAAAACCGATGGCGCCAATGTAATTTATCGGAAATTAAAAATACATATTTTCAGGAGAGCGATATAAAACCAAAATGTTACAATTAAAAAACAAATTGAGTTACGATCGTAGGTTAACACGTAAATTAACTTGCTTTCTGAGTCATAACTGGTACTTCCAATCATTTATAGGGAACTGCATAAACCAAAATTTATCAGATCTGCCGATTCCGATAGTCTCCGTTGGTATAATAATAATAATTAATATATTAGGAATATTTTGCCGAAACTGCCACTTATGATACTTTAAGAATCTGATATCAATTCATCACAAAAATCGATTCTATCTGATTCAATACTTTATTTCGGTATCATTTTAATATTTTTATTTAATTTTAATTCAAGTAAAACAATGAAAATTCCCATTATTACAACATAATATTTACGTAACCTAGAATCTTAAATAAAAATAAACGAAGGGCGTACACTGCGACGAATACACGCGTAAGTAGCTGTAGGTAGTTAAGTTGGTATTGGTCGGACAGACTGATATGTTACGATAAAATAGAACTAAAAACATAGATCTATGCAATGAGTTTTTAATTTTGAAACGTGGTATCAAAGTAAATACTTAATAGGGACTCCAAAACAGTAACAAAATATGTATTGCCATTTTTCAGTCCCGATAAATTACGTAGGCACCGTCAAAACACTAAACTTAAAGCATCAGGAAAATTTGGATGTAACACGTTATCAGGGAGTTTGTCATGTAAAGGAGGATAACAAGTTAGCTTTATCCTAAATAAAATTATTGTATTATTAAATCAAACTTCTATAACAAATCTTATTTTTATAACTTCAGTTGCCGCAACATACTTAAAAATATTATGGATATCAAATCTACAATATTATATTATGGATATTAGCAAAGCAAGCAAATCTACATATTTTATGTCGACGTTTATTTGCCCTTAGCGCACCTTTTACTTTCACTATCAATATGCAGTAGGTTAGTAAAATTATGGGTTCATTGTACCTACAAGCAACGCTTAAATAAAAAAAATAATTATATAGATATCGCTTAAAACATACTACTTGGTGTTGAAATTATGTTGGTTTTCTAAGGTATTCTGTTTCAATAACAATTAAAATTTACTTATCTTTCTTAAATAAATAAAAGAAAATGTAGATTTGAACCAAAAATAGCTCGAGAAAAAATCAACTTTCCCTTTTCGGATTTTTTTCTCATGAAAATTAGGCGTAATGCTATGACAGATGTTTTGTCCAATATGTCGCCATACTATAAATAGCGTCGCTTAAAGTGGCAAAGCGCGCCGACTTGGTCCTTTCTCCCTTATACTGATAACATCGCATTAGCGCACGAAAAAGTACCCGACCGCTACTGGTTTTCGTCACACTAAAAGTATATAGATGACTGATAGTGGAGCTTTAAAGTATTATGTATTTCGTCATGAAGATTCCGTTTAAGAATTTAAGAATGACTGAACACAAACTCGAATAATTTCTAAATGTCTAAACACACTATGCTATACTAATATTGTACGAAATGCTATATTATGACATGAAATTTACGTTAATATTTTGTCACGTAATTTTTGCCCTTACGGCTATATTTTTGGCGTAATGTTTGAACTCAGTAAAATACCCGACAAAATCAATTTTTTAACTATCTGCACTGAAAATGACGCTTGCTAATTTCAAATTTCATTATTTAATAACTGAGAGATTTGGAATCAGCCATATTATTTGTAATTATTACGTTAGGTTATAATGGAGTTGCTAATATAAAGTATCAAATAACTTGGTTGTTATCGATCGCACGAGATAAGCCTCGCCCACTTCCCAACTTGCCTTGTTTGTGGGTGGTTATTAGCGAGCAGGTGGTTAGTTATTTTCCTCATCTGATGACAAACATGCAATAGCTCGTGATCAAATATTAACTGTTTTTGATTTTTGACGTCATGTAATGAAAAACAACTGTTTTGCATAATACTGTAACGTAAGTTTTTTTTTTTTGCTAAAAAATACATGATTATTTTTTTCTCTCAACAAAGTCAAAAATATAAACTGCGCAAGAACGTAATACATATAAACTGCAAACTTTTATGTCAAAGAAAATATTGAATCTAATCATTTTTATAGATTTTGAAAACTCTGCACCACCGGTTAACTACCTCTGAGAAGAAAGTATAAAATTATGCGAGTCATATAAAAAGAAGCGGTTGTAAACATTTGGTGCTTATTTAGTAAATATCTAATAGCGCATTCATATCACAAAACGCTCGGTTCGGGTCTCATTCAGTAGGCGTTAAATCCGCTAATACATTTCGAGCTCAGTGTCGACATGGAGCAAAAATCAGAGCAAGCCGCGTCCTGCATAGCAAATAGGAAGAAACCTTCCTCGCTCGCTTCTTATGTTCGATATACTCAATTTCCTATAGATATACTTGGAATCTAAAAAAAACATGACGTGTACAGCGACACGTAGCAGAAGTGAAACTTAATTGATCTTAGAATGACATAGAATATAACAGCATGTGAATAATAAATAATTATTCAAAATATAATTTAAAATCCAAAAATCGTGCCCAAACAATAACACTTAAAAAAAAATATAAACATTATAATTTTTACACCATAATATTTATATGTGTATTGAGCCGTTTTTTAGAAAGTTAAGTTGTTATGTAAGTATAAGAGGTAGATTCCGATAGATGGCGTTATATCAAAAATCGTGTTGTGATAATATCGCATCTTTTCAATGCCACTAAAGAAGTATCAATTCAAAAACATTCGGTGCACAACAAAAAGTCCACTAATTTTTAGATAACAAAAATATAATATATTATTATAAAATAGATGATAAAAATATAATAATATTTAAGAAAATGATGTAGTAATCTGAGTTCCTTATAGTGCAAAATACTACGTTTTTTTCGGACTGTAATTATGAATAATTTTTCTTGGCATACTTTTACGTGTATTTTTGCCTAATTGGTTGATATTTTCGTAACTAATTCGGCATTTTCTCAACACTTTTGCTTGTAACATATCAGAGCATTATTTTGACAATAGCCATTTAGAAAGCACTTACAAAGAAAGTTTGGTACACATAATTAACAAGTGTAAGAAATTCACTCATTACTGAATCACAATTCATAATTATTTTCACCTTAATAGCCATTTCTGCTTACATTTAGATTCTAGACAGTAATTGCAGAAACCAAGAAAATCTGTTTTCTTGTAGATCATACTTAAGTAGCTTTAACAATAATTTAATTTACCTACTTAAATTACATATATTAGATAAAAAAAAAACATAAATGTTGCTCTAAGACAATCTGTTCAAACTCAAATACGGCCATTGAATAGAATCTTCTCAAATACGGCCATTGAATAGATTGTATCTAGATTCGAGTGGTTATTGGGGACCGTCGAAATATCTGATCTGTGGCCTATTCATTTGGACCAGATGTAGATGATATTAAGTAAATAGGACAGCTAATGCACATGGTTCGAGTAGGTACTGTCAAGACACTCATAATATAAATGCTTTCAATGTCTGCGATGTAAGATATTACCGACTACGTATGAGATTAGATTTCGAATACATGGAAGTTAAAATTTCCCACCGATTCTAATAGATAGTAGGTACTTACCTATCGATTTGGAACTTGTGTTACGTATTTAATTATATAATATCGGCTTAAATATGCAATATTTTTAACAAATAATTTTTGTTTCAGGTACATAGCCATTATCTGGATATCAAATACAGAAATACCGGTTAGTAATTATTCAATAATACTAACTTATCTAAATTTAATAAGTATAGTATACGAAAATCCCTGTAGTTTAGTTTAAAGTGCAGTTGTGCCTTGACCTTAAAAGCTTAGAACGAACTTCACCGGTAAAAATCATTGAACTTCACAAAAGCTCAGGTAAGTATTATATGTAATAGAACTGTTAATAGAATAGGTTACTCTCAGACTGTGTGCGAGACGCGAATAGGATTTTTTAGTGGGTGCGAGCGTGACGGGACTATGCAAGTCGGTTGCGCCCTTGCAGAGCTCCGCTCAGCTGTCTGCCCCGGGCGCTGATGTTTGAAACACCGGACAGGCGGAGCTTAGCTACAAATCACTCAATGTCACATTTTGACATTTGAGATATTAGGTCTTTTTTCTATAACTCCGCCACCTCTCGCCTTTAGCACAAATACGTGTTTGTCCCCTGAAACCAGAATATTGTATTCAAATATCTTATATTCTTTATCTGTAGCTACTGTACCTTTATCATAATTTAAATACCTACTACATTAATAATCTTCTTTTTAAAATAAAATCATATCTAACTGCTAACTGTATGACGTATGTATTATAACGTTAAAATGCTATTTTTAATAAAAACCACTTGTTTGATCTAAAAAAAATTTCAAATATCCATAACATTTCGGACATAAAATTTATGACGTCTTAACATTGTTGTCATGCTTTAAAGTTTAATTTGAAATTTAACGGAACAAAATGTTTGTGGTCTGACCTTAAAAAAGTGAACAGTGTATTAAGGCCCGTAGTTGTGGGTATTTTTTGGGAGAGTTCTTAACTAACATGGGTCACTTTTAGATGGCCGGAGCGATTCAAGGAAGTCCCCTAAATTGACCAAATGAGGCAATAAAAGCCCGCAGAGTGATGTCCATAGCTCAGCCGGACGCCGCTCCTCATATTTTTACAATGTCATAAACAAAATTTATAACGGCAAATAAGAACAAAATTAAGATTCATTTATTTGTTATCACGGTTATCAACATACGTATGGTTAGAGGTATTAAAATAATTTTAAAGTTATTAATATTAGGATATTTAATATTTAAAATGATTAATATTTAAAACAATTTTGACAAGAAATGTAAAAAAAAAATAGTTAAAAGCACTAACAAAAATTTGGAGGTAAATATTATGTAAGTGCTTTCAACTGTATTTTTGTTTCGATAAACAGACAGATAAAGTGTTCAAAATGTAAAGTAGCTACCTGCTTAAAGAATTCGTGATTCAAGAAGGCGTAGAGAGTTCTGAATCCTGATAGTATCACAATGTAGAGCCAAAAATTCAACCTCCGCGCTACACGTAACTTGCTAACATAGTAGTTTATAATATCTAAGAAGTTTAAAAAATAATAAAAGAAGACCAAGAAAACATACATTTAAGACGTAATAAATATAATAATAATAGCTATGAATACTTTCAGATGAACTTAATTTAAAAAAGTTTTAGGTAGATTTGCTACATTTTATTTACCTACGACAAATTTCTAAAATTAAATAATATTATATTCCCAGTAGAAAACGCACTTTCGTTAATTATTAAAAATGTTCTGTTAATGTAATACCTAATTAAAAATGTAAGAGCACAAGAAACACTCATGTTAAAAGTGGACATCGTAAATCTTTTTACAAACCCAAGCGAAACAATGTTAAAAGCATTTTCCAAATCATTACTATTGTCCGGTCATATGCATATGGCTCACATTACGCAAATGTCCAAACAGTACTAACTGAAGAAACTTATTATTTTAAATTATTAAAAAAAAGACCATGCGATTGTTATACTTGTAAAAACAGCGGGATTACAAGACAAATAATTTAGATGTCAAATGTTATGCTGTCTCTACGTCTCTATTACTTGCAGATAGAGTCGACTTTTGCACAAAAACAGAAGACTTATTTTTGGGTGAAAAAAATACTTCACGCATTCTAATTCCACATTTTACTCATAGATAAAACAATACGTAATGAGGCAAGCTGTTGTATAATGATAATATAATAATTCGTGTTATTTAAACGGAATTCGAAATTATTTATGGCGCCATAAACGAACAAACCACGACGACCGATGTATTTGATTATTTTATTGCTAATAACTTTTTTATTGGAGCCCTATAACCGTACATCGGTCAGGTATTTAATGCCAACACACCTTTTTGTCATTTCAATTTGATTGTTAATTTTTACAAATAAAACTAATATATAATTGTTCATCCACGCCTGGCTCTACGCCTGTGTTTTTTAATATTTTAAGAAATAAATTACCTGAAGTAAACGTTACTATATAAATTGTTATGAAATCATTATCTCGAAGACACATTTATTTTTTAAGAAATTTCCATCTCAAACTTTTTATACAAACAATACACTTAGGTAATAAAGTTCCAATTTTGAATTTAAGGATGTTTTAAATCTTTACAAACTCAAAGTACCTAATTGAAATCGATAATTAGGTACCTTCAATGTAGTTGGAAAATCTTGTAAAAATAACGAATACGAGGCATGGAAAAACACGTACTTTAGATTTTATTATTATATTATTTAAGTAGCATGACGGATATGAAACAAATGCTACATGTCATTAAAATTCCAATTAAAAAAAACATTGACAAATACGAGTAGTTGTCAAATATTTAATCATTCGCGAAAGGTCATTTGAACTGGATCAGGTGATTGGTTAGATAATTTTAAAAACAGGTTGAAGTAGATCTAATTTTACTGTTAAGCAATATATTATGTACCTACAGGGTGTTCATAGATTGTTATTGAGGACTTTATTTGAACTATTTATTGATTATAAAACTAGAATTAGTGAATGAAATTTTCGAACAATTATAATAGTACCTTAATTTGAAACCCTTATAAGATCACATTGTTGTCCGTCTGTCTATATGTCTGTCAAGAGTTCAAGACCCTTTATTTCGAGAACGCATCAAGGTATCGAGTTGAAAAACCTTATACTACGTCGACATCTACAGTTATTTGAAGCTGTAAAAAACTTACTTCTAACTTATCGTAAATAAAAGTACGGCTCTCCATGTACAAATAAAGTATATTTCGACACTCTCAAGGGAATCAAAATTCATACTTTCCGTTCATACTTTCTGTCAAAAACTCAAAAAGTAGCTTCTCCGTGTAGACTTATGTAGGTATGAACCATTTTCAGGCTCGACAAAAACTGCGAGACTCGGTTTCTGAACTATTTCTGTGATCCTTCTTTATACGGAACCCTCGGTGCGCGAGTCCGACTCGCTCTTGTCCGGTTTTCACTAGTTATTGGTAGCCAATATTTCTGGATAGACCTTTGGCTCTTGTGAAATTATAATTTAAAGTTTCAATTCGAAATTTCCGTAATTTACATAGAGCCCTTGCCCCTTATAGAGAGTGTTAACAAAAAGCTCATTTATATGTGACTCTACCTCCCGGACTTGATCCAGTCTCTATACCTACCTACCAATAAAAGTACATACCTAATACCTAGGTAAGTCTGACGAAGGTTGTCTAATATAAGAGCCCCCTGGTGCGATAAGACGGCGTGATGGATGCCCACAATATTGAGAATCAATAGTCCCGCCGTGTGTGGTCACGCTGGTGATGAGGTTTTTAATTCAAGAGGAAAAAAATATTAAAATATAATAAAATTGTTATAGTACGTGAAGCGAAAACTTTCAGTACAGGTTTACGAGAATTTTCCAAACGGAAGAGTATGGTATTTGGCACACTTAAAGTTTGTTTGATAGAATATGCGTAGAAAGCTGATATTTTAAAATAATGCTTATAAATACATTAACTTTTTCAGTCTAAGCGGCAAAAGAACCCTTATAAAATTTAAACTCAAAAATTACACGAATATTTATGGGCCATTTTTGACCACAAATTAGGTACAAACTGTACCTAATTTGTGGTCAAAAATGGCTTTTTTATGGCTTTATTTAAATTACTTAATTTTTTTTCATTAAAAAGCACAATAGATATTGCTACACCAGTGGCTGTACTCTACTGATAATCTATATTTAATCAATAATTTAATTCATATTCTCGGTTGTATAAAATATCTAATTAATATAGATGTAATAACTTTATTTATCAATAATAACGTTCGTACATTATTATAAACAAAAGATTAATTCAAAACTAAAGATGGGCTATGATGTTACATAAATAACAGTACAAGTCTTCATACAAGAAAAAGTTACGCCATATTGACTTAACCATACCCTAATTGTCAGCCATCTCGATTTCAAGAAAAAATTACGGCATATTGATTTAACAATACCTTAAATGTCAACAATTTTGATTACACCATACCTCAAATGTCAGCCATCTTGATTTCACCATACCTTAAATGTCAACAATCTTGATTACACCATACCTCAAATGTCAGCCATCTTGATTTCACCATACCTTAAATGTCAACAATCTTGATTACACCATTCCTCAAATGTCAGCCATCTTGATTTCACCATACCTTAAATGTCAAAATGGCCAAAAATCACCAAAAGTGGGGCCATTTAAGCGTCGACATATATATATACGTCAATGATTATAAAGTAAAATCGCTTTAAATTACTTTCAATTGTAAATAGTACTAATTAATGTAACTTACATCAAACTTATATCAATCCAACAGGCTACAGCTTTAAGTCACTGAATTAGGCATATCTTGATAATACCCTAGGGATAAACACCTACGGAACTTCGTAGATACGTAGATATAGGAGCGGAGCTCAGATAAAATCTAGACCTGGCTTGGTTCATAATAAACGTAGTTGTTTTTTGTATGTAGAAGTTAAGAAGTCTGATGATTCAGATTGTATAGTCTGAAGATATAAACTTGTTAATTTATCACCTAAATAATATTAATTCTACACAATACTATATTTGGTAGTTTTTATTAACACTTTATTAATTGTATTTTAAATAAAACAGCAATTATAACTTGACGAACCGTCGTAAAATACTAATTAATATTGATTTAATTTTTTATCTAAATAAGGTAGCTTGTTTATTTATGTTAGAAGCTGATAATGATATTAGTAACGACTAGCTCCTAATTAAGTTACCAAGATATGAATACCGAAATTCCTTATATGGAGTAGAAACCTCGCGTTGGTGTTGGCCCTGGAGGTAACTTGATATTGCTTAGATTACAACATACATACAAACACATACATACCGCACACGCGACACATAGTAATGTGAATCTAACTTAAGCTTAATATATTATGCATTTCACACCCACAAGCATTTAATATTCATTGATAACTTTTGCACGCGGCTCTCTTTGCGTAGCGACTCTATCAAAAATGTATTATTATGACCAAATATTTTTAACGTCATCATGTAGTTAACATAATTTTAAAATATTTGTTATTACATAAGATTTTAATCTCTTGTAGTGGAGCTCTGAAATTTTCAATCCATATAAGCAGTTTTATGTGATTTTCCTTAGCCCAGTGGCTAGCGTCTAGTACTGACTACTGATAACATTAGTCATTGATAATGATAATGATAAAAATGCTAAAATGGTAAAACCTAATATACAATGATCTTATTATTCCACCATTAAACGGGCGAAATAGGGGCTGAAAATTTGTATGGAAAATCTTTAATCGAGTTCGATAAAAATTAAGATTCATTCTCATAAATACATTTAATTGAGTAAGCGTTTCAGGGTTTCTTAGAATTCGCCCTCTGATGTTATAAAATGTGAGTTAAGAGTTTGTATGGAGAATATTTAAAATCTGTCCCGATTTCCATGAAATTCCAAAAATCGTTTTTTAAAATTCGTCCATTAATGGGGTGAAATGTAGGTCCAAAGTTTGTATAGTAAACTATCAACAACTGGTTGGATTACTTTGAATTTTAGTACTTAGTTTTTTATGACGTAAAAAAACGTAAAAAATGATTTTGAAATACATACCCCTCGGAAGTGCAATGGATATCCACGCGGACCAAATCGCGTAATAAAAAGTAAGGTAACCACTAACCATAGCTTGACTACATTTTGTCGCGTCGGTGTGATGTGGTTTTAGTAATTGTGCAATGTGGGTCGACCCTAAAGCGCACAACAGATGGTCCGTAGGCCAATAGAATTGTAGAGTAAAGGTCGTATTAAGGTAGGTAGATTATTGGTTAAAATATACTTAAAAATGATATCGATTGCATAATAATATTAACTAATTGATATTTATACAACGCCCTCAGAACGCCTTGTGACTTCATTTGTGTAAAATGAAAATACACTTTGCAGGTAAAAATTAACCTTTGATCTTATAAACTATTGCGGTCGAATAATTAAACGCTTAAATTAAGGGCTCTTGAAATCTGATATTAGTGTGCACTATGAAGTGGTATTATTGACTAACAATTTTTATATAACTAATTTTAAAGAAGAGTTTGATGATTTGGGCGTTAGTGTCTCAGATGAAAGAGTAACAGATAAACAGCTACATAGTTACCTTGCGATTTGATTTCACTACTACAAGCATACGGTGTGTCCACGACTGTGTGGAAAAATTGTGGGCCATTTGAAAGGGACGTCAAAAATTTGGATCAATTTGAATCGTTCTACGAAAGCTGTTTCTCTCTACTTGTTTTTATACTCCGTGTTAGCGTATTAAATCTATTCAGTGCTTAACGCCCGAATGCGTAACAAACAAACAAATTAGTTAATAGTTAGTAGCTCAAAGTTATCGGTGTGCTAAAATTTATTACAGATATATGGAAGTATATAAAAAAGCGATAATCGAGACGCGGAGGCTGGGCCGATGTTCTTAGAAAAACAAAAGAGATTACTCATTCCGCCGCTCGAACTGTGAGTGTTCTTTGAAACGCACCACCGTGTCTTGTAGTGGCAGCAGATTAATTTTTAAAACTTTCAAATTATATAAAAAACGCGCTGTTTTTTTTACAAAACTAAAATTTGACGACCGATTTCATGCTATCCTATTTATTATTTATATAAGTATGCTATGTAGCCTGCAGTAGGTTATTTAATTTATCTAAATATGTATATAGATACAGTGTACTAAAACATTTCAAGTTCCCAAAGTTATCAAAGTTTAAGTGAAACACTATCTTAAATTCATTAATATTCTCACCAATACGAGTATTATTTCAAACGAAAAAATTATAACGCCACTAACATAAATCGATATCAAAATTTCAAATCGATTGCAAAGCAAATTGCACTCTTCACTAATATATTGAAGGACGATATTTATTTGTTGTCGTTACTGCACACACCCCTACGTAAAAGGCGAGCGTAAGACGGAGTACAGAGAAAGTTTGAGTGACGTGCCCCCACCGCGTTCGTCCCCTCTCGCCCCCTCGAGGATTTATGGCGCCATATTGGATTGGGACAAGATGACACGATGCCCGGATAATTTGGGCAACGATATCACGTGACGGGTATCCGAACGGAACGACACTTTAATTATGATACTCTTACTTTAAATGTATTCACCGCGGAGAGCCACTGCGTAGAGGCCAGCTCGTTTGGATAAATACAACGGTGTCACAGAAAACTGGCGTTAAATAACGCCTGCGTTATTTTTCGTCTAATGAGTAAGCGGAAGTCCAAGCGGAATTGAGGTTTTAAAGCTTGGGAATGCCCAAATTATTTAATACCGAGAGAGCTTGATGTGATGCTTGGGCACGAATTAGCCAGTACAGAAAAACAGCGTGATAAAACGCTTGCGTTCTTTTTCTTAGAAGGTCTTAAGAAGATATTATTATGGAGTTTTAGATATCGGTAATGCTCTTTTAACCTCTGCGGGAGTTCAAGGGCGGCGGTTACCTACCATCAAACGGTCTCATTTTCCGGTCTATTCCATTGAAAAAAAATTTACTTCATGCTCATTACAAATGCAACGTCCAATAACGTATTCATGAGCTTTTTACGCGGCCAGGAATGAAAGATGTTATAAACAAAGCGAAGTCATCGCAGAAGCAATAAATAACTTGCGGGCGCGCGGTGCACGCACTCGCGCGCAGAGTCCGTCTTGACACGCATGCGCCGTGCCAAACTGCGTCTATGCAGGCGATTCGGAATATATCTGTCAGAAAATACACTTTGGTATGAAATAGTAGCTAAAATTTACTAAGTTTTTACAAAAGAGCTGCTATTAACATTAGCGTTACCTATTATGTACTACTCCTATCTACTTTCCTTCCAAAGCATTAAACGCTTCCCCAATTCTATATGTTAGGAAGCCGATTTAAAAAAGTACAGGAATAGATTAAAAAAAGAATTAAATGTGTGTCAGCAACAAATATGAAAACGTTTAAAATATTATATTCTGTCACTTTACTTGTTATGATGTGTACCTACGCCTATAATTTGGTACACACAACAGATCAAAATGATGTATCTAAAGAATGGTATTTAATTTATGTATTATATTGGTGTACCTTAATAAATAATTAAATAAAATATGTTATTATATTATTTGTATCTCTACATTTTTAGCAAACTCTATATAAATCTGTTTTCAAGTTGCAACTGAGAGTTATAACTTACTAGATTTTACACACATGAAAATATACTACGGGATCACTATACTATTTTGGTACTGAAAGTAGCCTATGTATTATTCAAGAGCTTGAACTACTACATTACCAAATTTGATCGAAATTCGTTGTAAGGTTTTTGCGTGAAAGAGTTACAAATATCCATCCATCCATACATTTTTCCTCACAAAATTTCTCGTTTATAATATTAATAGGATAATATTGTGCTAATAATTTAAAAAATTTAATTGTTTTATAAAGTGCAACACAACCTTACACTATACACACGCATACACACGTACGCATACAAAACACGCACACTCATATGAGTGTGTGTGCTCTCCGCATATCTTCTATCCACTGCATATCTTCCATCTGCTGATTAATAATTTTTTTTTTAGTTGTAAGCTTTACTGTTGTGTAATATATTTCATCTTTGCCTAATGTAAGAGTTTGTTGAGGAAGAGTGGCCTTTTCTGGCGTAGGTGCTCTTGCACTTAATAGGAAAGGTAAACCCTTGTATTGTCATGTACTGTAAAACTTTTGATGAAATAAATTATTATTATTATTATTATATTAGGTATTACGATGATTGATTAATATAACTAACCGAAATAATGTAAAGTGTTTCGTAATCTAATCTAAAACTACTGGCACACTACTACCTCTATGTTTAGTTAACCAAACGCCAAGGGGTGCGAATGCTGCAAAAACAGAAATCTCGTTAAGATGACAATTTATGGCTTGTTTTTGCTAAATGAAAATAGTCGTGAGCCGTGAACTGAGCAGACCTTTTTTGATTTTCTTAATGGAATCTTTCCGCCAGGGATTTGCGTCAAGCGTTGCTTAAGCTTATGTCGGTGATGCAAAATTTACTGATTTATATCACCCTATTATGTAAATATTTACATCGCTTAAATTAATGCAAGCTAAAAGCTAGGTGCTTTTGCTGGTAACGAAAAGGAAATTTGATGTATACAAAATGAGTAAAGAAACGTAGCGGAAGAGCAGAAATATTTTCCAAAGTAAAAAGCCTAATATATTCTACACTAGTTGTATGTGTAGTAATAAACTGGAATAAATATTTGACAGTCAAGTGACAAATTGAACACAATGAACAGTTAGAATTGGAAAATGCAATGATCGTTATATCCGCTCTTACCGTTTAAATCTTCCCTGAACTTCATTCCAACCACAATCATTTCAAGACCAAAATTAGTCAAATCAGTCCAGCCGTTTTAACAAGACATTGAAACTGCAATCCATTTTTTTATAACATAATTTAATATAAGAAGAATAATCGTATATTTAATTAAGCAGTATGTTACTAAGAAGCATCTGTTATCGTGTAGTACCTTTTATAGTTAATAATAGTAGTTTTAATAATATGTAATTAATTCATCATCAAAAAACGACGCTGAATTCGAAATTTTCCTATCATAAAAGTAAATACAAAAAATGTGTCGTATGCTATAGTATTTTTATTAGTCGTATAAAGGGAACGTTCGTTTTATAGATAACTTTCTTTGTAATAAGGCAAAAAGTCGGAAGCACTCACAATTTACGACACGGCAACTTTTCGTTTTCTCTTTTTATACTTTTCATTTTTCTATTTGCAAAGGTCTTGAATAAGAAAATTAACATTATTCATTGATATTGAATAACGTCAAATGTAACATCCCTGTAATTGTGTTTTATTTCTATAACAATTTAATTTCATCCGAGTACCTACCTAATATTATATTTATTTTTGATTGGAGTTTATTTTTCTAAAATATATTTATAAAACTAATATTATTATTATAAGATTAAATGATATGTATGCAATATAAAAAAACTGCCTCTCCCAACAGAATTATTCAGGACAAAATGTTAATTGAAATGGGACCTAAGCTTAATGTAAACCCTGACACAGGTAGAGTACCTCTCTAGATGCGAAGGAGGCACCACCCTTTGTCCGTTTCCTGCCACGTTTTCCTTTCCACCATTACGTGAAAATTCTAGAAAGAAATTACCGCGTTGAAATCTCTAGAATATTACCTTTTAATCCTTTACTATTTTTATAGGTAATTTATGTTATTTTTATTCCTAATTGACATTGGTGCTTTTAGATTGAGTTCCAAAGATTTAAGATGATATTTTGGCTCTACACCTTGAAAGAGTAGAAAACAGCTCTTGGAGAACAGATTTTGCCCCCGGCTCAAGATCCCGAATAAAAAAGTAGCCTATGTGCAAAGCTTAAACTACCAAATTTGCCAAATGCCAAATTTCATCAAAATCCGAGTCGAAGTTCTTGCGTGGAAGAGTAAAAACATCCATCCATCCATCCTCACAAACTTTCACGTTTATATATAGCAGCAGACTAAAAATTGAAGAAGAAGACCTGACGCGCCTTAATATCCATAGAGGTAATTCAAAGTCACCAAGGAAATGATGATGATGGTGAAAATCAAAATATAAAAAACTAAAAATTTAAGAGGATTGCCAATCCGGTCGAAAAAATCTTAGAGGTAATTCAAAGTGACCAAGGAAATGACGATGATGCTGAAAATCCAAATATTATATATACCGAGGTACAGTAAGGCGGTCGCACTTATTCTATTTTCTTGAACTCCAGTTTGTTTTGTTGTCTTGCCTCCCGCTGCTCACGCGCGGACACTTTTGGTTAGTTCGTTCTGTTTACACCATAATAAATAATAAAACGCACACGAAACACACTTACAACTATATTTCGTGAGTTACTGCCAGAACATACTGTTACATTCGAGTTATTATGGTTTTGTCAACTTCCAAGAAAAAAGTAAAAACATAGTTTTTGTAGTTCTAAGAAAAATGAATTTTTTATATGCAAATTAGAAAGTCATACCAGAACAAGCTCGAAACTAACGAGTTTCAGTTCCTCTATGCTCTAGAAATGCACATAAAAAGTAAATGAAATTCGAGACCGTCAAAAAACCGTTACAATTATTCAGATATTTATTACCATTCGATTTTTATAGGCTCATAATCGTAAATAAAAAGAAACGACCGCGCGACCGCATCCGCGGCAGTATTTATTTATGCTAAACAAAAATTAATTCTGCATTTACAAATGTCGTTTTAATTTTCTATCAATTATCATGCGCGTATTAAAATCAGATTACGCCATTGACGATGGAAATTCATTTTGTAGTTGAAATCGGTAGGCCGTATATCATTTTATAAAAGGCGATTGTCAACCGTGTTACTATTTTTCATGTAGCCATTGTATGGCACGCGTTTAATAATGTATTTCTGATAAATAGCTCTTATTTGGGGGGCTAGATCAATGATATTAATTGATTTGTGGATTGCAATCGCACAAAACATTGACACCGATTGTTAAATTGTGACGTGAAAGCTGCTAAAAAATACCAATGAAACGACAAATAATTGCGTCAAAAATTATTTTACATTGTTAAAAAGTAACAAAATACTAAATAACAAAACTTCGAAAGAAGCCCCTATTTTTTAAATATTTCCGAATGTAAAGTGATATACTATCTACTTACGATTAAAAATATTTACTCAATGCATAAGCTATCCTATGTTGCTGTCTTTATCTGTCAAGCGACTTTTCCACCTTATCGACAAAGACAGCACCATCGAATAGCTTATCCGTTGTGTAAATGTAATCTGTTGTGTTTATTAGTAAAGGCGTCAGTAAAATAAAATTGTTATCCAAACTATGGTTTAGACAGCTAATTCATAAGTTATTGGATTAAAAACGCGTAGAAAACATACAAAATCATGTCGATTACCCACAAAGTTACCACAAAACAGTAAATAAAGGTACACAAAGATTATATCAGCGGCTAAAATGTTGTTTCATTCGGTGCGGAATCCGCGAAAGAATCAATTTTATTGGAACAAGCGCTGTTGATTTATGCCCTAGGAGCGTGGTACGATAGCATGTCACCGCCCGCCGTGTTCGCGCCTCGCTCTAGAATTTGCTAGAATTTTCTTTGTCTCTTGATAATACTTTACAAACATTGAATTGTATCTTTTGAAAACTTTGTTCAGGGCTCAAAATGTTTGGAAATATCTATCTACCAGTATTTATAGCTAGATACTACCACACCTACTGGTGGTTATTAATATAATTAATGTCGTTGTTCATATTTAGTTTTTGTTACGTGAGTTTGTGACGTGAGCAAGACACAATTAATAGATTTGAAATTTTCAATTTTCTATTGAGACGAGGAAATGAGCAACGCTTTCTCAATTTCATATACTTAGTAATATTGTAATAATATTTATTCCGTGGTGGAGTTCAGCTGCTTTTATGTAAAACAAATTTATTAATTAATTCAATTTTATAGCTAGTTCATAAAATAATATTATTTTTTTTTGTTTTTATGCTCATCGCTTGTGAACAAAAAAATTAATGCTTTTGTCAACATTGCCTTCCGAAACAAAAAACTTAAGTGCCGTAGACACTCGTATATTTTGATTTTAATTCTGGACATTAATACAAAAAGCGTAACATCCACACAAACACATGTCGTAAGAATTTTAATACCTCTATTCAAGTCTTATTCTAATACGCCTATATCGTAATTTACTAGCAGGTGCATTGTAATTTGTAACTTCAATATTTCATTTGCAGTTTGTCATGTCCGACTATTCCTATTAATCCTCACGTTTACTTGCTAATTTCCTATACTTTTCATCCATTTGTCATTATAATGAATGTAGAATTACGAATCACCAGCATACCATTGTCTGACTCTCTTCGATAAGACGTAAATTATGTTTGTCACTTTTTTCGAGTCGCGAATGCAATTTGAACTTTTTATACAACAAACAGCTACGCTTCATAAATTCTTTCAACATTTATAATGTTTTCATTTCTTGTATATAAATGACCTTATACCATAAATGGTACCTGCTAAACTATTATACAAGTAATAACTTAACTTACATGGAGATATATTTTAGTTGGGATTGCTTAAAGGTATTTGGGCCTGAGTAGGTAGACCAGCGTACATACGTTTCTGCCCATCCTCCTTTGTTTGAATTGTTTTCACTTGTCATTTCCTTACTTATTTTCTGATACATCATACATGTAAGGCTAACTTTACATTAGGCGTTCGCGTTCCTCGAGCGTGTGAGTGGCGCGAGCAGCGCTTGCATCGCTGACACGCCCGAGGAACGCACACCTAATGTGGGGGAGGCCCAAAGTTGGTAACTCGTAACAAGGTAGCTAACGAGGCTCTAGGGCTAAAATATATCTTGCAGCAATTCTGCTCTCTTTGAGAGAACATTTTAATCATCTACCCCACAAACTATGCCTCTAGGTTCTACCTGACAAATATGGTTACTTGTTTTATGGCAGATTTTAAAACAGTTTCACCAAAAAATACATAGCTATCTTGTTAAAAGTCATATTTATTCTATGCAAAACTTGTGGGCATTATGGCGTAACTATATTCCATAAATACCTTAAGCGAAAGCAAGATCTGAAAGGATTAAGGTCACGTATGTTGAATAACGTTGAGTGGACGTAGATATGCCTTCGTGACTTAGATACACACAGATACCAGATTGCTAAATGTTGCTACAATATTTATGTAAAAACTGGACCCTTTATAGTACCTAAAGATAGCTAAACGATTACAGTATAAGCCGTTCTGAGCTTAATTATCCTCCTAGTGAAATAAATTAACTTTTAAATTTTCTTTTCATTAATTAGAGTGTAGAGCTTTTGCAGATTGGGTTAATGACGGACAATAATTAATTTCATTAAGTACCTAGTGGTAATTTGGTTTCTTCACCTTATTGATTCAGGCCATTATTTTGGCTTTTATATGTACTATCGCACAAGTTGCCGCTCTAAGATGAAAATCAAATCGTGTACATTGTGCACGCACACATGCTCACGTGTAAATATGAAGTTCAACCACGTCTGCAGTTTTTGCGGTTAAATTCTTTGTTTTCAAATATTTTGTAGCGTCCTTGCGCAAAGGAAAATGGTTAGAAACTGATCAAGCAGGAACTAGATTGAACTATTTCTCTCTTTGACCACACCTATTAATTTGGAGTTTGGAGATCACACCTGTTAATTTGGAGTTGACGAAAGTTGATAAGAATGGAGTGACGAAATTACAATGTTTAGCCGCAAATCCGAGATTGGCTTCAATTTCTAACAAGCTAGCCGGGAACTGTTTAAATCATGCGCATGCGCCGAAAATAAACTGCGCGCGATCATTTCTCTGCCGCGCTGTAAATTCAACGCTAATTTACAGCCCCTCCGCGTTATAAATAAATAAATACTGCCACACTATATCCCCGCCTGACATAATATGCCACCACGTGCATGGGGCTGTCATAACATATCCTCCGCTGCACTTAATTGATGTATCTGATTGTACAATGCAAATTGTAGCAATTGATGTTATTGACTCAAAACACTTACGCGGTCGGTAGGTAATGTAAAACAAATTATTGTTAATAAAACCATAGATGTGTATATTATAGACGAGGCTTGTTGAGGCAAAAAGTGTCTTCAGTTAAATGGCCACACTTTTGAGATTTTTGAGGGCATTTTGACATTTGAAGTATGGTGTAAATAAGATGGCTGACATTTGAAGCATAGTGAAAACCAAGTAGTAGTTTTCTTGTATGAAGGTTTGTTATATCAAATAGACTATCTTGAGTTTTGAAATCTTTGAACAAAACACATTCTAGTCTTCACATTATACATTTGGTGTAAGTCTACCACTAGCATTGTCTTGCTGCAATATTCTGCTTAAATTATTATGATTAAAAAAACTTGTAAAATATATCTCAAATAATTTTAACACTCGTGTGAGAAGTATGAAACTCGATACAATATAACTTTATAAATAAAGAAGCGAAGAAATTCATTAAATAATTTAATATATGTTAATAAATTCTTTAACATGTAAATCCACGATAACGATCAAATATCTTATGTTTATTTATTACACATTATTTAATACGTATGCGATGCTACAAATAAATTAATTTAAAATAAATAAAAACAATTTAAAATATATTTCATACACTTGTTTTCCGAAAAGTAGGCAAATTTTTCAGCACGGTGATATTTTGCACTTAGGTCCAAGATGTCTGCAACGTTAGTTTTCGTTTAATTAATATTAAGAGAATTGTAGGTAATTGATTTTCAACGCTGCACTGAAATAACTTCAAGGAAACGCTCGAGACTTCTGCGAAAAGTTCAAGCAGAATTCAGTTTTTCAATTTTCGATCTTAATTAATTTCAATTTTTCATTGCTTTATACCGTTAAGAAATAAATTAAGCAATGAATACCGACCACTCGTCACGGAATCAATTAAAGTGAAACAAAAATAAATTCAAATTTAATTGGCTGGCTGAAAAAAAAACATGCATCACAATGTTATAGTGAGTAGTGGTTGACAAATTATTCCACTTTTGACGGTAGATATTGAGTGCCAAATAAATTGAAGACGCCGAGCAGCCGCGCCGAAACCGTGCCAGGTCTGTGCTGTTGCTATTGTAGTTGGAATTCTCAGCCGCTGTTAGCATCCATCTTGTTGATTTTAAGAAAAAACGTAGACAAAAATTTATTCATTTCTTTGTTTTTTTCGACGATTTAAAAATTGGTATTTTTATTCACCATGGCTGTTTGGGTGCTGGCGTGGTTTTGAGTTTTCAGCGTGTAAAGTCTTTAGACTTTTAAAAGAACAGTGTTAAAACACTGAAGTTCTTTTAAAAGATATTCAAAATTGTAGGTATAGGTTGTAAGTGCAGATTGTCTTAGAAGTAAAGCCAAAAAAAAGTAGTAGGTAATTGGCGTTTAGAATTGTAACAAATTGACGATTTTTTTTAATCAAAAGAATAACGATTATGTTTACCGTGTCATTAAAACATACTTTTTGTACTGATTTTACATAACATCTGCTGCTGTTTTGTCGAAATACTAAAAAAATTTACGACCACATAAAATTCTAACATGTTACGCGGTACAACTATATACCAAATACGCAAGAATTAAGGAAATTCTTTCAAGCCAAGCCCTTATTATATTAACATATTTTCGTTGAGAAATTAACTTTTACTAATTAGAATATTATTTTACTGTTTTATTTAGAATACGCCCTTGTTTTCGGTAGCTTTTATATGTAATATTTTATTGGTATTAACATTTTTTGTTAGCTTTAAAATAAGTTGAGTACCCACTATCCAGTAGGTAGGTACCAACGCTTTAAAATAATATAATACCTTATATTTTACCCTATAAAGGCAAAGCCCGAAGGGGATGTGTAATTGCAGTCTATGTATCTATGTACCTATTTATGTTTGTGTGTATGTTCCACCGTAATGCCTAAACTACTAGTCTGATTTTAGTCAATGAGGTGTCAATAGATTCGTAATAATAGCCCAGGTAATATAGGCTATATAATTTATGTAGCATATAATTAACTACTATGACGATTTAAAATTTGTCACTAATCGACTTAAAACAGCACACATTTTTAGTTTCCAGCAATTGCCACATGTCTGCCTTATTTTACCACTATGCCTCTACCTTAAAGCTTCTTACTTTTGATGCGTCACTCTCTTACATCAACAGCAAAGCTGTGATGGTGCCAAGTATGGCAAGCACGTTAATGTACCATACTCCTTTATTTGATTTTGTAGATTCTAGATCTAGATTTAGTGAAGGAATATTCCTAGGTATGTAAAATTATTTGAAACTTTGTCACAGTAAAGCTTGTATGTAAACAGATGGACTAGTTTTTGTTTAATTCAAAAATATTTAGTAATTATGATTTTACGTGCGTTCAAAGTTAGTAAACATTTCAAAGGTATTGGAAATTGTCGCGTGACGTCAGTGCATATATACAGTGCCTGGATTACTCAAAAGTGGTTTACTTAATTAAGAAATCATGTATGAAACCTCACCTTTATATAAAGACCTATTCGACGATGGGATAGAATAGACAAAAATAATTCATCCCATGTACCTATCCCCATAGGCACTAAAACATAAAATTAATATTATTTTATAATGCCAAAACAAAAACAAATGCAAATATATTTTTTATGTTTTTATTTACATAAAATTTTAAAAAGCCGCATAAATGTTAAAAAATCATAAAATATTTATTAGCGTATCGATTTTTTACGATTTCGCTACCAAAAATACATAAAACAATAAATACGAAATCGATGTTAATTGGATTAAAAACCAATTTTTATAAGCATTAAATAAAACAGACTAAAATTTATGATTGCTTTATTATATTTTATGTATTCAGTATTATATTCAAAATTATTAAAATTCAAGCGTTTTTTTTTCATTTTAAAAAATATACTTTTTTGGTTAATCTTTGATTATTTTAATGTTTTACATTTTACAACACAAAAAGAAAGACGGTTTTCATAAATTTTTCAGGCACATAATAATAATACTTAAAAATACAGTTGGTAGACTCTAGTTAGGTTTTGCTAATAAAATATTTTGATAAAATAATATTAAACACAGTATTAAACTTTTTGTACATACTACAGACCTATTTCAAATCCTACAGAGCTGAGCCTCGGGAATAAATTAGAATGTCTGACTAAAAGTTTATACTATATTATTTACAACATTAGGTACCTATATTAAATGTTCGTAACTTTATAAATATAACGCTTAAATTACAAAAGTTGTATTGTAATATATTGTACTGACTCTGGGAGACAGTTAACCGGCGTCCAAAAAAAAGTGAGAAATCTCATGTTTTAGTGTGTGACAACTCGAAATTCGATACAAACTTAAAGGTTCCTGAAAATTTTCATAGCTGATGATCAATCTACGCTTTCGGATATATCACGTTGATATTAACAATAATCTTTATACGTAACAATGAGTGCCAATAGCACGGGTGCGAATTGACGCGCGATTTTCAATTTACATTTTACGTGCACAAAATAATAATTTTATAGCGAACACCCACGACGAAACTTCTGTACAAACCGATAGTCGTTAATACTATTCATTACGCAATTGTATTTGATCGATTTCAATAAAAAATATATCACATAAATAGCCATCTCCTATAAATAGAAGAATCCGCAATTTGTGTAGTTAATTCATACGTGATATTGTATCTGTTATTTTTTTATTAGTAAAATCGTCAGTACGGAGAGTGTATACCTAAACAGTAAAATGTAGAATCTTCGTAATTATAATCAGACTGAACATTATTTTTTAATAAATTCGAATAGATCAAAAATAAATATCACTTAAGTCTACATACACGTAAATATTTTGAATATTATGAAGTGGCAGAGTAGGTTTACAAACTAAAACTAGCTAAATTTTAAAGCTTTCTTGTAATTTTAATTGAAATAATTTGAATTGTACGTCAATCACCGTATGTATATGTGTATGAGGAGGGATCATCATGTTTTATTTATTCGCAGGCAAGTGGTAATAGAGTCGTGAGAGCGGTCGGTGTTTTTTGCCCCGCGTATTGAGACGTCTTGGATGCTGATGTCTTGTAGCTGTCTACGTACAGACAGTGACACTTTTCTATGTTTGTTTTTTATGTAAAATCTTGTTCTACAACGAGCCGATTTGTTTCATAAGCGTTTACATGATGAGCTAATTTTTTAAATCTTTTATTATATTTATCAAAGTCAATGGATATATGTGATTGTGTATTTTTATATACAGATGCGACTTCGTACGCGCAAAATTAAATACTGCAGGAACCGCGTATTTTGCCGCGATAAAAACTAGCCTGTGTCCATTCTCGTAGTCTCTATATCTGTGCCAAATTCAAAGCCTATTTAATGCAAATAAACAAGCAAAATCTTTCCTCTTTATAATATCAGTATAAATATGTATATCCCTACTAGAAACAATGGTTGAATAACAAACGTATTTTCTTGCTGAATTCTCTGACGAATACCATAAGAATATACAGTACGTCACAAGGTGTTGAAGTCTATTTAAAACAGTAGTATATTATTGAAGGTTCTAATCTAATTTATATAATTTTACTAGTACTCCTCTCCACTAGGCTCCGCCCGTGTAAATATAGTTTTTTCGCGGTCGCGGATAAAAAATAGTTAAAAACAATCCTTGATGCGGATTATATATCATGCTAAAATTTCAGCTCGATCGGTACAGAACTTTTTGAGTTTTTGAAGCGTACACAAACCAACATAACATTTTTATATATAAGAAGATATACTAACTCATTCTATAACAATACATTTCAGTTTATACTACAATTAATCACTCAAGCTCCGGATCTCGACAGTTGCAGAAGGATATTAAAAACTCATTCATCACACCAACAGTAAAAAATACGATTTTAGATTCACACTCAAACACAGCGAATGCGAAATCTGGAGAGACGTGGAGGTATTTCCATGACCCACCCTCCCCCCACGATCGGGGCGGCACACCTCCCCTTTGACAGGAAATGATTGTCTAATATTAGCTACGTTATAAGGTTTCTCTATAGGGACTTCGGATGCTTCATAACTCAACGTCGATTCACAAAAAAAAACCGCCAACAATATTATAAACTAAAAAAAGTCGTATAAAACATTCTGGGTCAACGACCGCGTCTGAGAATTTAACACCCCCGATTATAACAAAAACCAACATGTTTCCTTCGATTCTAGTTTTATTTTGGATGAAATTTATTGGTGCGACATCTATTTCGGTGAGCTTTCGTCAACGCCGATAACCGTTACGAATAGGACCGACTATGAATAGTGCGCGAGTGGATTCTAATGTTGACAGATTTGTGAATTACCGACGAATCCTACGAGGTCCCGGTAAAGAAAAATATAAATTAAATAGATTTGTTACTTTTTGTTGAATTTATATAATGATTTAATAAGTACTATTTTAGAGTGATGTTTTATGGGGCCTCTACATTTCGAATGTATTCAAATTTGAGGTTAGTTTAGGTTAGTTATGTAAAACAATTTGTTTTTTGTTTTTATTAATAAATAGTTTATAACTGTCAGTATTCGAAAAATACGTAGATTTGACTTCTTTTAATAACTTTGCTACAATAATATTATTGTCTTATAAATTATAATAGATATGAAACATTTTGTAGATTGTCGTTTATCTAGTCCGTTTTGTGCTGAATCTCAACAGCAAATGTAATTATCCAATTCCCTATATCGCAAATTGATTGTATGTAAATAATTTTACACCTAAACATTAATTATTGTCAATTTTAATTTAAGCGGCCGCGACACTGAAAATGAAATGCCAATACAGACTATATTTCACCGCAAATATTTTTGCCGAAGCGGCAATAATATGAATCTCGCATATTGCGCGATTTCGTTTGTAGATAACAGAAATAATGGGGTTCAAAAATGAAATTAATTCCAGGTTGATGATTTCAAATTGAAAAGTCACATCGGCTCGCGCCATAACTCATGATCCTGAAACGTGTCCGGGCGCTGTGTTGGACGCGCTTTAGGGTTACCACAGTGGTGAAAATATTTTTTCATCCGAAAATTTGTACCTTATTTATTTGTTATATGAAATGATATTATGTATTCGGAAAAAATAAGCTTATACCACTGCTATCTTTTGCCATGGCTGATGACAAATTAAAACGTGTAAGTTTTTGACCTTGTGTGAAGAACTAGTTGCTTTTAGATTAAATTATAAATTGAGAGTGCAATTTTATATTATTTTTTTCTTCTGGGGGAGTAATAAATTATATCTATTGTATTAAACCAAAACATAATTCACCACCACATTCTCAGAAAAATAATTACATACAATTAGAAAGATTGCATGATAAACAGAACATAATAATAGTGTTTAGCAAGTCAATTAACTGGGAGCTACTTAGCTATATAATTACACAATTTATCAATATAAATTATCATTTTAATTGAATGACTACATATTTAGCTTGATTACTTATCGTTAAAAACGTAATATCAGATCATCTAGGCTTATTATCATTTATATAGTAGCGAAAACTAATTTAAATTAGCTCTCTTTAAATGTGTTATCATTTGTCACTAATGTTTTACGAGCCTTTTTAAATTACGCTCGTGGCAAATAAAACTAACACCGTCTTATCGCATATAGATAGGATAATATCAAGTGATATTATGCTAACTATATTATGCTTTCAAAGAATACTGCAAAGAATTAGTATATTTTATATGGAAGCTGTATTTTTTCTGAATAACAATATTATTAGAATTATAATAGACAGAATTAAAAATCCATATTCCATAACAATGGTTTCTAATGGGTTTTTTTACTCGTCTAATAACTCATAGTGTTTTGTTGTTGCAATAATGTCAGAGTAATTATATCTTGTAAACAATATTAATTCATTGTTTAGGGTTATATTAACTCTTGTATTTTTCTTAGACAATAAAAAGTCATAAATCATAAAATTTGCATATGCCAAGTGGCAACCCTAGCGGAATCATTGTCGCAGCCTTTGTCGGAGGTCTTTCCGCCTCACCACGCGGCGTGTCAGAGATGGTATGTTTGTAAAAAGGAAGTCCCCAGGATTAGCATTTATATTATATACTCATATTATGTACTCTCATAGCAAAACGTTAATAGGAAGATAATTATTGTAAAAATAACTATGTAGTTTTTCTGCTCTGCGTTAAATGTACATAAAAGCACTAACTTGTATCTTACTACAGTGCTTTAACGAGAGAATTTAATCTCGGATTTTATACGTCATGTTAGTAGTCTAGTCTAGCTACTGCAAGAAACAAGGTCACCTTGATATTAGGGTTGACGTGGAAGCAGTTTTGGGGAGCAAAATAATGAATAGTCGTATAATTTAAGGTTTGTAAAATAGATGTTTAAACACACACTTTTTAATTTACATATTTTGACTTGTTTTACATAAAAATGTCACTAATATTAACGGTTGTTCGCCTTTATATAGATTATACAGTATATTTGAAAGCGCTCCATCCGCCAGTGCTCTCTCTTTTTCTCTACCAAACTTCCTGCCACTCATTTCCGGCTATGAAATTAGTTTTTTTAAACTTATAATAAACTTGAAATACTATATTAACTTCTATTATTTATTGTTACATACTTCAGCATTTAATCCAGGTAAGTGATTGAAATAATATTTTATTAAATAATCAGAATATGTATTTTATTGTTTCGTCTTTGCAGCAGTATAAGCAAATCATAATATAAGAATTTTGTAGCTACTGATCTTACTGGGTACATCTGGCCTAGTAATAGATAGATAGCTTAGCTGCTCTGGAAGACAAATATTCTTCAGAGGCCTGTAAAACTTGCCTTGATAGATTTAGACTCATTCTTCTGACCATCAAGCAGTGGGAAGACTCTGAACGTTAGTGATCAGTGATGATAATAATAACGATGATGATGATGATGACGATCGCACGTTTTATCTCAAATCTTTTTGCATAGCCAGGTAGTGCAAGCCTCATGTATAATGCAGGCTGTCATGAACATTTGTTGGTTGCACTATTTCAAACACTTGTAGGTAAACGCGCTTGTTTGCATACTGAATATTTTTAGCTACCCACGCTAAAATAATACCTAACTAAATATATTTTAGGTGGTTCAGTAGTAGGTGGTGCACTTTTGTAGTTTTCTGTTTTAAATATTACTAGCTTTTGCCTACCCGCGTAATTACAGTACATCCCACGGGAACACGGCACTTATTTAAGGACGACAAGTACATATCCAGAGCCTAAACCTCTATCATACCAAATTTAATTTAAATCCGTTCAGTAGTTTTTACACGAAAGACACAAACATCCATCTTTAAATCCTTTACTTTTACTAGAACTTTCACATTTAAAATAATAGTAAGATTAGATTAGAATTAAAAAAAAAATCAAGACGTGTTAATACAATTTTATATTATAATAAATTATAGCCTTTTGACTAAGTGTCGTTTTTAAAAGCTCATTTAAAATAATTTAGAGCAACAGTAGGTTCTTAACAACCAGTTTATTTGTTTGAGGAATACCTCATGTAAGTGTAGGTTTTAGATCTTTAACTAAACCAGTATAATAACAAGAAGAGCTCCGTAGCCTAGTGGGTAGACCGTTTAGTTCGCACTCGAGAGAGTGCACGTTCGAATCCCAGGTTGTGGCGTGTACTAATGAGACTTTTTCAGATCTCAAGTACATTATACGGACGCTCTAACGGTGAAGGAAAACATCGTGAGGAAACCCGCACATAGTTGGCCCCAGACGTATTGACTAGTTCATTCCTCTGGACTAGGCTGACTATGTTGTGAGAATGCCGTATGTGCTTGGGCAACCATACGACATTTAAAAACCAACTGTCCCAGGCACTACAGTATTTCAAGAGTGGTTACTTCGCTCGAAGAATACTGTATAAATCATCCATTAACGGATGCAAAGGCCTAAGTTTTATAATAACAAGGTTGAACAAAATGTCACTATTGCGGATTTAGTAGTGAGTCACTCGCGAAGTTTTTCAATCTCATGTTAGAGTACAAGGTTGTTTCAATTTCGTAACATTTTTTGTTACTAACTCGCGTATTTTAATAGCATGAAACCATGTTTTACATTATAATGTACCTACTATAGGTAGGGGGAGTAGGTATGCATTAAAAATAATTTTTTCTAAGTTTTCACTGCTCTGCAACTCTTTTACACTTACGAGAGATCACTACCGAATGCTATATGATTTTTGATTATCTATTGAATTATAATAAAACAGTGATATGATATGAAATATACAAAGGTAGCCTCAAAAATTATCTCTATTTCTCACTCGCTAAGGCGTTACAAAAGGGAACATCTTATGAAATTAGTAGAATTGACTATGAAAAATGTTAGGGCAGATTACAAGTTAATCCTACTAATTATTATTCCTACGAGTTAATTAGAAACGGCCCCATAAATCATTTCATCCAAAGCCATGTAATATGGTCGTTTTAGGGAAACAAAATAGAAATATTTTCGTCTTTATCTACCTGCAATCTCGACAAAGGAAAAGAAAGAGAAAAGAGAAAATGGGCGTGCTGATGAAAAATGAGGCCATAATTTGCCTGCACGAAAATTCGTTAATAAATCATAATAGTTTCAGACAGACCTGGGGTAAAAATAAACCAAATTGGAAAGTCAATTGTAAGGCTCGGCGAGGTTAGTCTGTTATTAGAGCAATTATGTTATTATGTTTGCCGTGTCTAATCCGAAAAACCAAATTGGAGTCGGCCGCTGCCGGCGAGTGGCGACCGTCGATACGTTCGATCTCGTGGCTCGCACGGAATTCGAAACGGAAGTAATCAGCAGCACGAAATTTTAACAAATTACACAAAATACGTAGCCTGAAACGCTACTAGAAAATCGATGTAGAGTTCGAGACCCCATTTTGCTACGGTTCATAGTTTGAGACAAATTAAAAAAGGGTGATCCGTTGCAGTACATATTAAAACGCTCAAAGCCCCTTTGGCCTTTAATATCCCTCACTTAAATCATATTTCATCCTGTATGATTGTAATTGAAGTGGAACTCCGATAATGATATTTAAACACTTACACGCATACACTAAAAGCTCATATTGGTTTGCAGATCTCCGATAGGCGTCCGTATGAGCGATCGCCTCTTTTATAATTTGTATCTTTTGCATACATCGCTCGGAAACAGGTTTTCCCCGTGTAAGCTCCAGCACGTTTTGTGTTTGATACCGATTCCTATTGTACTAACAAAATACCAAATATGAATACCAAATAAGGGTTGGGACAAAAGAAAATCTGACACATTTTTAATTTATGCGTAAACGAGTACATGAAAATGTAATAATAGGAGCGTGTTTGGCAAATATAATAATGTAATAACTCTCGAGAGCTGGTTGCGAGGGACTGTTTTCAAAAATTTCACGGTAGATACATCATTTCGCCTGTAGAAAATTTTGATGACTTCATTTCTTCTGGGACTTGATAACTCTATTATACGTAATGAGCGTATTGAGTTTCCAATTATCCGAAACTGACCATTTTGGTGTATGACATCTGGTTTTGTAATTTCTGGTTAATGCGTATCGTCTGTTAATTGGAAACTTTCTTTGACAGGTCAGCTACGGAATAAATTTGATTTGACTTTTTTTATTCTGAAAAAGTAAGTATTAAAAGTTGTATCCCTGAAAAGTAACGTAATGGAAGATTAGTTGAAACAATAAATTCTTACGGAAAGGGTAATTCGCTTTAGATTTTATGATGTGTTTCGTTGTATCGGATGATTGCCAAAATTCAACTTTATTGTTCCAATTAAATAAAATCTTTACGATGTCGTTGTTAACAGATTTCTTTTGTTATTTGCACTGAGGATTTAGCCAAGTTGCCATCGCTACTTACGACGACAAAGTTCAAGAAAAACTAATTAGCGATTAGCGATAGCAAATAGGCTGAAGGCTCTGGTTATTATTGTAATGTAACAATTTTTATAACATAACTAGATGTTGCACGCGACTTTGTGTGCGAAAAAGGAAATTCCACGGTAACCGTACATTTTGCTGCGATAAAAAGTAGCCTATATCCTTCCCCGTGGTCTAATCTATATCTGTACCGAATTTCATCAAAATCGGTCTAGTAGTTTTGGAGCCTATTCAATGCAAGCAAACAAACAAACGTTTCCTCTTTATTAAATTAGTATAGATTATTAATGTAACATTTATTGTTATTAGTTACGAGATAACTAAGAACTAAAGAACAAAACACGTTTTTTTTGTTAACTTTCATTAAATAATTTTAATTTTTTTAATTTCTCGTCATAACACAATAACAATTACTCGTATTACCAAGATCTCTTATGACCAAAAATTAAGAAAAATATAATTTTTATATTAAAGCAAAATAAGACTCAGTTTTGAAATCATCTCTGTTTATATTTTATTTGAACTCGAGCGCAATAAATTAATTTTTATTTCAACTTTTGTTTACGAACGTTTAGTTTGTTAACCCCGTTGCAATTATTTTAATTAGCTCTTGTGATAACATTTATAAAAATACAAAACATTATTATGTCGGTGAAAACCGCAACCGACTTGAACCTCTAGTAGGTACACTCATAAAGCAATAATATAAATGCAAGCATTAACTTACGCCGGTTTTCTTTGAGACCGGTATTTCTCTCGAGTTGACCCATTTGTCTCTCTTACGATAAGAGTTGATCGGTTGATACATCTTTCACGTTTGATGCTCCACAGTTCTCTACAGTTACTGACATTGTTGCGAACCACGGGCCACTCACCATTATTTACGGCCTCTATCTGTCATTTGTTCCCTAACCATATACTCTGTGCTTCAATGAAGTCAAATGATATTTTGGAATTCCAAATGACAAACAACTTATCATTTCGTAGCAAAGCAAAGTCTTTAACAATCAAGTTTTTAATAAATGACGTTAATTTTTTTTTTTTGCGAAACAATAAACATTTTTGATTTTTGCTTCGTAATTAAACGCTTTAATCGAAATATTATATTTTTTGTTTTGGTCTGCATAATATTATTTTAAGACGACAAAAAATCTTCAAATCTTAAAAAAAACAAGAGGTAGGGTACATTGTTTTGTTTTCATATTTTGCAACATTATTTTACTTTTTTTTGTTATCATTATTAATTCTTGTCTATTCACTCGCTTCCTACAAACTCGAATTATGATACAACTTACTTTAATGATGTTTTCATTAATCTTGACCTCAAGTATTGCATTGACCTATTTATCAGCCAGCACCCTGCTGACCGCGTCTCCTATCAGAGTTAATGAACTAGACCAGGTCAAATGATAGAGTCGACTTTCTTGAACTTTTTTCCTGTCTTTAGATAAATCTGTTTTTGTGTAAAATATGTTTTTATTTATTTCTATATTTCAAGGAAAATGTAGAGACATTTTGGATCCTTAAATTCTCTATGTTTTTCATTATTTAATTTTTATCTTATAAAAATATCATATTTTTTTATGCTTAATGATTTTTTGTTTAAGGGATATAATTAATCGAGCGAACAAAAAATTAGTTGGCGGCTGCACGTGAGCATACTGTATTACTGAATTTGGCAGCGAATTAATATGTTGGCGACTAAATTACTAAACTGGCGAAAACACTCGGGTGACAAAAAATTCTAAAGTCGGCAGATAAAAAGAGGCGAAATTTAATCCAAATTAGCACCGACATTTATAAGTTGGTGACTTAATTTCCGAGTTGGTGACCATTATACCATATAAGCAGCTATAAAACCAGATTTGGTTGATAAATTAATGGCTGCTAAAAATTCAATTTGCAGGCTACGGAAAATCCTATTTTTGGATACTGTTGGAGTATGTTTTTCTTTGTCACGGGTGTCATTTTCTAGGTTTCTGGGGGTGCAGAATAATATGAAAATAAAATCTGTTTCGTAATTCCACAATGGCGTAAATTTTTGTTATTCAAATTAACAAGGTTGTCCTTTTCCCGGTTTCTGGGGGTTCTGATTACAAAATTGTCTTCCAATTTCATTTTCCAAAATGGAGAATATTCAATCTTCGGAAAATGAATATGAATACTAAATTAAAAGATCTTTGGGATGCCAATTAGGATTGATGATTATAATTACAGTATGTTATGTAGTTCAAAGTACCAGCTATGTAGGTATAGAAATTTTTAAAAACTCAGGATTCATGAATTTCTCTGCCATTCATAAAGAAAATATGCGATTTCTAGATTAATAAGGGGGAGCAAATTTTCATTACTTTTGCAGTAGGATGCACAGTTTCTGAGATATAAGCGACTATAGAAAAAAAAGATGACAATGCTGTACTGAGATACGAGGGGTGTATCAATCTATAGAAATGTTGGAAAATTCAAGATTTTCGATTTTTTTTTCTCCCATCATGAAGAAAATATGATGTTGCGTTATTCCTAAGGGGGACGAAATTTTCATTATTTTTTTCCAATAGGATGCACCGTTTCCGAGATAGAGTCAATTTTATAAAAAAAGAAGTAAATGCTGTACATTGAGATACGACGGATGTATAAATCTATAGAAATGTTGGAAAATTCAGGATTTTCGAAAAAATTTTTCTCCCATGATGAAGAAAATATAATGTTGCGGGGTTCCAAAGGGGGGCGAAATTTTCATTATTTTTTCAATAGGATGCACCGTTTCCGAGATAGAATCAATTTATAAAAAAAGAAGTAAATGCTGTACATTGAGATACAACGGATGTTTATAGCTATAGAAATGTTGGAAAATTCAGGATTTTCAATTTTTTTTTTCTCCCATCATGAAGAAAATATGATGTTGCAGGGTTCCAAAGGGGGGCGAAATTTTCATTATTTTTTCAATAGGATGCACCGTTTCGGAGATAGAATCAATTTTATTAAAAAAGAAGTAAAAGCTGTACATTGAGATATGACGGATGTTTATAGCTATAGAAATGTTGTAAAATTCAGGATTTTCGATTTTTTTTTCTCCCATCATGAAGAAAGTATGATGTTGCGGGGTTCCAAAGGGGGACGAAATTTTCATTATTTTTTCAATAGGATGCACCGTTTCCGAGAAATTTCTTTTTCTCCCATCATGAAGAAAATATGAGGTTGTTGAGTTACTAAGGAAATTTAAAATGGATGACTTTTTTGTAATCAGCACCCCCAGAAACCAATAAAAGGACACCCATATTATTTTTATGAAATTAAGTATGTCCGCCATATTGGAATTTCAAAACGAATGTCATTTTCGTATCCAGCACTCCCAAAAACCTGGTAAACGACACCCATATCAATTTTACGAAAAATAAATATCTGCCATTTTTAAATTTCAAAATTAATCTACACAATAATCTACACCTCCCTAAAACCGAGAAAAATAAAAAATTGGGAATTTTGTATGCTCCTTTATGGTTTTTTTGTGTGCGCTCGTTTCGCTGCTTGTATGGTTTTTGAGTTACCTACATCAGGGAAAATATATGTGCCTATTCTTAAATTAAATGTGTACTCACAAATTGTCGCCAAGATGGTTATTTAGTCGCTAAAACATAATCTGTCTGCCAGTTTGGAAAATTCAGTGGTATTATTTAGTCACCAGATTAGTAATTTCTTTGTTCCTTACATTCTTTCGCCAACTTGGTAATTTAGTATTCAATATTGGGTATTTTCACATCCAAAATTTAATTGTTTTGTCGCAAGTTTAAATACATGCCTTTGTTTAATATAATAATTTTGTTGCAGGTAAGTCGGAGCTCAGTACGGCGCGGAATCAACGCTCGGCTGACACAAATGTATGCGATATTTAAATTACCGTTTACCTTTATTCGTTGCGATTGTTTGTTTTGTTAGGTAATCGTCACACGATTCACGACCCAATCGCGATTAGCATAAAGTCGTATTTCAATTTCGCACGAGCCCCGTATCGCGAAAGGAATAAATTCTCGTGTACCATGCGAGCGCTGAAAATCAAAGGGAAGTCCTATCATAACTTGTTAACACAAATTACATTGTACGTTGAATATAATAATCTTGTTAATGTGACATATTAGTATCGATTACTTATTTTCATTATTTGTAAACGCATCTGCTTAAATTATTTCATTTTTACGCAGGTTCATAGTGAAATATTAAAAAAATCGGTTCTTTGCTTCAATTCTTTTCTCGAGGTTCTCGTATCTTGCAAAAAGTAAGAAACAAATTAATTAAACATGCATCTAGGAGTAAATAAATAAATAAACCATCTTCATAAATCAAAAGTAATGTATGAATATTAAGTAAGAAATCATTACTGTGATACATACAAAGTGCGTTTCCCGCCCATCCGTAGCGCAACATTGCATGTATTCACACGCATTCGGATAATCTCTCGTGTGATCCGCCACATAGGCGCGTGTACAGTCACTCTTAACCAGCCATTTTGTAAAACCGATAGTCCACATTCCCTTTTGCAGTTGAGCATCATTTCGTCTGGCCGCGTTAAAAGCATGCTGCATGTTCGCACTCCCACCCGCCACAACACAAGCGCATGGCATGTATGAATCATGGGGCGCTTGGGTGTGTGAGTGCGGTACATTCGCACGCGACTGTCAGTGTGTTGGTGACTATCGTGGCGTGCGCGTGTGTGTGTGCCCACTCATGGCAGCGGACTATGACGGCTCGTAGACTTGACAGCTAGCTCAATGCGGGTACAGACGTTCATTTATATGACGACCGACGTAATTTCGTGAAATAGTTGGCGGTTTATTTACGAGAGAAATAGTGACGTTTCAGTTTCGGAAGTTTCAGTGGTGTAGCGCGAGTAAGTTTTCCCGCAAACTTGAACTTGAGTTCGAAAGAACTCTACTTTGCGATTGATTTGTGAATATGTTCGCAATTAGATACGCTCTGTTGAGAATCAGTATAAAGGGTAGCGGCGTGAATAAAATATTGCTGTCGCTTTAGTGACCCTTAATGCGAAGTACTTCCTAATAAATGAAAAAAATGAATCGACAGCTAATAGACTTAATGGGAATAAATCAGAGAGTTCGACAAAGGAGGTGATATAGACTCGTGCCTTAATATAATAAAGTGATGTGAAGTAAACTAAAACTGAAGTGAAAACAAAGTGACATATATACAGGAATGTTTGACAAAAATTAATAGAGTGCATTATTTACAAATATTTATTGGTAAGTTTGCAAGAAAATTTTATACAGCTATTCAAAATTATTATCAATAGTATATTAATGTTTCTATGGTTCTACACTTTATAACATCCAAACAAAATTTGAAATATACCTAACACCTGGTCACGGTTAGTTTAAGAACTTCGTAAAATTAATATAGACATTAGTATAAATGAGTATAAGTTTATTGTTTTTTACATGCGTCATGGCGAGATCCTTTTGTGGGTGTCGACAGGGCGCAGGTAATATGGGATACATGATCATTAATCTTGGTTCTTTTTTTAAATACATATTTCGAAATGACACGAATAGAGTCGTAAGTGTTCCGAGCCGAAGCGCCGCCCTCATCTATTTATCAACATTTTCAGTGACTTTTATAAATTAGTTGCGAATGAAAGTTGCTCTACATAGAGCTCTACGATTCGATTTTTATAAATACAATTTATCTGATTAAAAAAAAAAAAAAAATTGAGTTTAAACACAAAAAAAAATACACCAATATATTTTTTATCTATTCAGTTTTAATTTGACTATTGTTTTCTACTCATTTCTTATTAGATATATAAATATATATCATACTTTAGAACATGCGAGATTAATATTTATGTATGTTAATATCATTTGTAAATATTATAATCGTTAAAAAATATTTATTTAATATTTATAGCAATATTTACATATTTATTTTATTAGAAATGTGTATTATTTCGCTTACGTATTTTATTATTATTAATTTATTTTGTGAAACAGTTAAACTCGAAGAGTTGCTACCACAAAATAATTTTATTAATAATATTATCTTTTATAGAAACTTTAATTTTAATTAGTTTTAATTTTTACTGTGAAATAAATAATTACATATTGTTATTTTTAAATATTATCTACTCTGGAAACAAGTTATTAAAACTTAAAGTTATTAGTTTAAAATATAATAACTCGTTCCCTTCTCAAACTTCCCTTCAAATTTAAACGTTTACCTACCTTTAAACTGAACTAAACTGTAACTTTCATTTAAATGTTATGTTTCACAAGTTCACAAGTAACAATTATTATTTCGTAACTTGTAGATTAAATTTTTTATCTTTTCCTGAGATTCTTACCGCCTCCAAATAGTAAATAATGATGTATCTGTATCTCTGGTATGATACAAATTAAATGAAACACGATAAGCTTATTTAAATTAATTTATCTATGCGTGATGCACAAAAATATGGCTCGGCGTAGACGAACCACATAACCAGACAAGCTGTTGATATTTTCATATATTTTCCATAGACCAGCCACTTGTGTGTGACACATTATATTATACCTACAGGGTTAATTGAACACCCTGCATATTACTAACTGTAACTGACCCAGCAAATGTTGATCAGCCATCTAAATTATCATTCCTTAGTGTAAAAATAGTTTACGTACGACATATTCTCAGACCTACCGAATAACGACCAAAAATGTCATAAAAAAACTATCAAGACTCTTCGGTGGAGTGATGAAAAATACTGTGACACGAGAATTTTATTGCACGCGACTTCGTACGCGCAAAAGGTAATCCCACGGTAACCGTACATTTTGCTGCGATAAAAAGTAACCTATGTCCTTCCCCGTGGTCTAATCTATATCTGTACCAAATTTCATAATCGGCCCAGTAGTTTCAGAGCCTATTCAACGCAAACAAAAAAGCTTTTCCTCTTTATTATATTAGTCTATCTTTACTAATATAATAAAGAGGAAAAGTTTGATGACGATAATATGCAGGAGCGACTAGTCGCGGTTGCTTGTGGCTCGTCCACGCCGTGACAGTTATGCTGAAACGAGAGATTTCCGAGTGGTGATGATAACTGTGCCTTTCACTTATCTAGCTGACCATCGGTATTCGGTTAGCCGAGTTTTTCTAAACTCTACACGGGTACTCGTAATGCTAGAGATTTCGGTAATACGATAATGGCGCGTGACTGCGAGCACGACTTTCTTTGAAATAGTTCATGTTTAGCTTTTTAATACATTTTTTTCTATGCCCTTTATGTTCAAAGAAAGTTTCTTTGCCATACAAGCTGGAGTAATCCGCGGACTTTAAGCTACAATAAAGAAATTTTATCTTACATTAAGAATTTAACAAAAGCTAGTATGTTGTTGATTAGGCAACTAAGAAAAACTTAAATAAATGAATGTTTAAAGTTTCTTAAAGTGGTATCTAATTATATTGAATCATTTTTGTATGTGTATTAATAAATGGTCAATTAAGTGATTTTTTAGGCATTCATATAAATTAACAGCTAAAAGATTACCTTTTGAGGAAGATAAATCAAATTATGAACAAATCGTACAAAAGTATTGTTTTGCCATGCCCTATAATTGCTCTTCAACAAAAACTTTAAAAGAGTTAAGTCCATGTTTGGTAGTACAGAATTGTAATTTGATAAACATATTGTTACTTTTAAAAAGTAGGTGAGTAATAGCTCTCCTTTTTTATTTTAAACAGTTAAAAGAGTAATTATAATAGCTGGTTTTAAAGTTAAAAGAGTGCAGGTTTTAAGTTTAGAATGTTATAAACACATGAAAATAAAACTAGGTAAATTTAGATACCTACGAATTATCTTAAAAAGGAAATGAAATCCAAAGAATAAATAATAAGATATAATATGTAAAATTTCCATGTCACGAATCAAACTACTCCGATACTGCTTGACCGATTTTTATGGAATTTTCTGTGTATCGTCCGTAAGTTTAAGAGGTATTCCATACATTTTATCTAAAGTTGCTTGAATATATTTCATATTATATTACGTAATAATGTAAAAATATTATTATGTAGTATATACATACATACAAACTATATAACAAGTGATATTTTCTCTTAATCTATGTATATAAAAGGCAAACCTGACTGACTCATCTATCAACGCACAGCCGAAAATACAGAAAGGATTTTGCTGAAATTTGGCATACAGATAGTTGTAATGTCGTAGTAATCCGCTAAGAAAGGATTTTTGAAAATTCGCCCCATAGGGGATGAAAAAGGGGTTCACTACGCTTTTCCGAAAAACGCTTAACTTTGTTACATTTCTACTATGACGACTCGCCTTAAGATGGATTGAACTAAGCTTCATTATGACAAATTATATTACACCGATGCTTCATTTTACCTTTAAGGGGTTAAAATTCTGTATGGATATCGAAACTTTACGCGGACGAAGTCGCGGGCAAGATCTAGTATAAAATATTATAGTATTCTCGATGTCTGTAGCGCCCTTAGGTCGTAAACTTTTTTTAATACGAGTGATAATTTAGCTGGCAGATCAAAGTAGCTAGTTAGCTAGTAACAATATTATGTATAATAATAATATGTATTATGTTAACAAGTTTTTGTTTGCATTGGACGCTAGGTATATTAAATACTGGCTGCAAAAATTCAGAAAAGTGCTCATTGGGGAAGCGTACGTTCAGCAACGTACGACGATAGGCTGATGATGATGATGATGGTAGAGTACTCAAATGTACTACAATGTATTAAAACAAACCGACTATCAGGGTCAGTTCTAATGGGACCAATTACCCGATGAAGATATTTTATCTAGGCCATAAAATATTATAGACACTCAATCATTGGTCAATAAACCAAATTGTAAACACTTTTTATTTAACGAAGATTCATTAACTGGTCCATGAGCCCTGCTGAACGCTTCTAAATTGGTGCTTCATAGAATATTCATATTAATTTCAGAATTTCACACACACACACACACACACAGAGAAATTTCAGAACGTAGATAATTTTTGAATATGTGCATGAATATTATGATTCAATTGCCTGCTTCATACGTTCAAGTAATATCAACTTTAATCTTGAATCAATTTGTATAAAAGTTACATGCTTTTAGCAGGACTAATGCCCGCTACACACAGAACGATTTATCGTTACAAAACTAACTGTACAGTTAATCGAACGCCCCTAGAGGCTAGAGCAACCATACGTCAACGATAAAACTGTGTCGATCGTCAGTTTTCCGATCGTCAAGCTCGCGAAAAAACGTGTCCTCGGAAGCTAATTGATACATTTACGTTTTTGTTTTGTGTCTGATTATTATTAGTTTATTTGTAGGACACTATACTATGGCATAGAACTAGAACAAACAATATTACTTCTTATATACAGAATAAAACACCAAGTAAGGGAACCGAGCCCAACTCTACTGAAACGCTCCCGCCATCAAAAAACTAAAGAATAGAGCCCCTCTACATCTCCCTCAATCTCCTCCAGTACAGCTGGTCCCTGTGGAGGAAGTAGACCGCAACCCTCTATGCCATCGACTCTACATTTGCACTTACAATGCCAGATCTCTTTTATCTTATGAAAGATTAATGGATTTTAAACTAGCAATCTCAAAAATTAATTACGACATCATTGGCTTAGCAGAAATAAGGAGAAGTGAATATAATATCGAAGAGGACAACGAACATATATTCTGCTCCTATGGCGAAACCAAAGGACAATACGGAGTAGGATTTCTCATTAAGAAAAAATTTAAGTTAAACATACAAAGTTTCATTGCACTGTCTGAACGAATATGCATTCTAAACCTTAATTTTAACAGCAAAACATTATCATTAATACAGGCTCACGCGCCTACCATTGATTCTAGTGAACAAGAAATATTTAATTTCTACAACCAACTCCAAAATGCACGTCACCAGTGTTATCAACATCAAATAATAATGGGAGATTTCAACGCGCGCGTCGGACAACGTCTCGCTGGGGAAGAAAGAATCCTAGGTAACTACTGCTTTGGGCAAAGAGACAATAGAGGCGAACTTCTTCTACAATTTTGCTGGGAAAATAACCTATACATTTTAAATAGTCTTTTTAAAAAGAATAGTAAAAATATGTGGACGTGGTTGTCTCCTAAGAATACACGAAGCCAAATAGACTACATATTGACTAATCATAGAGAAAATATAACTAATATCGAAGTACTTTATAAATTACAATTTCCCAGTGATCATAGACTCATTAGAAGCACATTAGTTATGACAAAAATGAAGAAAAGTAGAGCAAATTACAAAAATTTAACAACTAAATTAATAACACCAGATAATCAAGAACATTTCCTGAAAAATTTTAAAGAAAAAATTGATACTGCTAATTTGTACGAATGCGAAGATGTAGAGTATTTTTATAATACACTGAAAAAATGTATACTAGAAAGCCTAAATTGCGTTAAAAATGTGACTCCCAAGAAACACACTTTTATAACAGATGATATAAAGAGACTTATTCATAGAAGACATGAACTGACAACAAAGAAAAAATTAAATAACGAAGAAAAGGAAGAGCGCAGTTATTTATATAAAAATATACATAGACTTATTAAAAAAGAGCATCAGAAATATAGAATCAAAATACTAGAAAACCACTTAAGTTCGACAGGAAGTATGAAGAAAGGCTATAAAGCGCTAACGAATACTAAGCAATGGATACCGTGTTTAAAAGAAAACGGAAGTAACAAGAAGACTTTCTCAAGATCAAAGATAATAGAGACTGCTACATCGTTTTATAAAAATCTTTACTCGTCAAAAACCGACAATCAACTAGAAATTGAGCCGCTCACATGTAATTCTACCACTATTGACAGGTTTTCAGGCACTGAAATTATAAAGAAAATAGACAAGCTAAAAGAAGACAAAAGCAATGGACCAGATGGTGTTCCCAATCAAGCAATAAAAATAGGTAAGAGCGTGTTAGCTCCCCTACTAACTAACTTATTTAACACGATTTTAAATCATAGAAAAATTCCCTCCGATTGGGCAAAATCTGACATAATACTACTGTACAAGAAAGGCGACCCAGCAAATATAAATAACTACAGACCAATTAGCCTACAACCCAATATATACAAACTTTTTGCCTCTTGCCTTGTAGATCGTATAGAAAAATATACCGATAAACACCAACCACCAGAACAAGCAGGTTTCAGAAAAAGTTTTTCAACAACTGACCATATTCATACATTAGAGCAAATAATAGAGAAATATGAGGAACATCAGCGTCCGCTCTACTTGGCTTTTATTGATTATGCTAAAGCGTTCGATTCAATATCTCATAGTAGTATGTGGACGGCTCTATATGAATGCGATGTGCCGACAGAAACTATAGACCTCATAAAAGATATTTATAACAAAAGCATATCCCGTGTAAAAATGGAAACAAAAGGCTCAGAAATAAAAATTTGTAGAGGAGCTAGGCAAGGAGATCCACTCTCGCCTAGAATATTCATCACTGTTCTTGAAAGCATCATGAGAAAACTAAACTGGCAAAAAAGAGGTATAAACATAAAAGGTGATTTTCTGAGCAATCTTAGGTTCGCAGACGACATCATTATCTTCTCAGAAACAGCTGTCCAACTAGAAAAAATGGTTTGCGAACTACACACAGTGAGTCAAGAAATAGGTTTAGAGCTTAATACTATTAAAACAAAAATAATGACTAACTCTATCTTACTCCCGATTAAAGTCAACGGTACCCCTCTCGAATATGTACAAGAATATATATATCTAGGAAAACAAATAGCTTTCATAAAATCAAGACAACAAGATGAAATAAATAGAAGAATCAACATTACATGGAATAAGTTTTGGAGTTACAAAGAAGTGCTAAAATCAAACCTTCCTATAAAACTTAAGAAAAAAGTGCTTGACTCCTGCTTACTTCCATGTCTTTCGTATGGTAGCCAAACCTGGATATACAACAACAAAACAAAAAACAAATTACAAGTTACCCAAAGAGCTATGGAACGTAGTATTTTGAATATAAAAAAGAGTGACAGAAAGCGAAACTCAGATATAAGAAAAATAACAAATGTAATAGATGCTTTGGAACATTGTCAAAAACTAAAATGGAAATGGGCCGGACATGTAGCGCGAATGAACAAACAGAAATGGACATACAAAGTAACTAACTGGAAAGGACCACAAAACAAACGAAAAAGAGGAAGATCAAGAGCAAGATGGACAGACGAAATAATTAAAATTGCTGGTAAAGATTGGATGATCAAAGCTAATGATAGAGTTGTATGGCAAAATATGGAGGAGGCCTTTACTCGTAGAGAGGTCCTTAATATAAATACAAACACTTAAATATAATAAACAAAATAAAAATGTAATAATATTAAATTAATAATAATAATAAATTACATACTTAATTATTAAGAATCTAAATTATCATACCAGAAAAATGTAAAATTTAATTTGATATTTTTATATTCATTAAATTTAATTTGTAAAAATAATTATAATAATTATAGAAAATGTTGCATGTAATACAAAAATAAAATTGAAATATTATAATTATGTAGAAAGATAAGTAAAATAAACAATAACTATAAATACCTACTTAGCACTGTTAAAAAGGATTGTGTACATAAAATTAAAATAATATTAATCTGATTATTATATTCGATTTGAAAATATTACTTATTACACAGAAAATCATGCATGAAATTATAATATGATAGATATAAATAATATGATACAGATAATAATAATTAATACAATAACAATGTAATTATTAATAAGTCGTTGCAATTTGTATGTATTTATTAAGGAATAAATGAGGCTATTTATTATTATTATTATTATTATACTATGGCATAGGCACTGAATTTGTTGGTAACTGAAGGTGAACTTATCGTTTGCTGTTGGCAATTGCAATTTCTTGTCAACTGCACAGTTTTATCGTTGGGTGTGCATGGTGCGCGTTCGACCAAGTGTTTGTCACTGAGCTCGATGCAGGTAGATTCAGAATAACCAATCCACCACTGTTTTGTCGTTAGCGTGTGGAGGCACTTGTGGCGTTCAATTAACTGCACAGTTTATCTGTGCGACGATAAATCGTTACGTATGTAGCGGGCTTAAGACTAAGGTTTGCTTACTTCTCTAAAAAGGTAATCAGTTAAATTTGTATGAATAATTGGGTCGAATGAAGTTACTATGGATATCTTTATTTTATTTCATTGATTATATGAACCCTGTTAAGCAATATTGTGTCAACCTACAAAATTACTAAAATCAAGATGTTGATATACTAATCGCTTTCTCAGGCGATAAACTATAATTATCAAAATACATACATAGTGTTAAGCATAGGTGTTTTTATTAAATTAAGTGAATTAAATCATTTTAGTACTGAAAAACTGATAAATAACTTTTGACACATACCTAGTTGAAATTTTCTATAGAAATTTTAACTGTGCCAAATTATTGTTAATCAGCGTCCATATATTTTATAAGTAGGTATGCTAAATCGAAGCCTCCACGGTGAACTAAGGAAACACTGGGAACTGACGGGTTAAAAATGTCGGTCTTGCGACGTTACTTTGTAGTTCTGTAAAAACGCCGGTAATGTCACTTAAGTGACAGGATCTTTCGGGATGTCTGGAATTAGAGCCCGGATGCCACCTTCCGTTGGATCTGAATCGATCGCTAGGAAAATTTCTGGAATTTGTAACATAAATTTAATTTTAAAATTACGTAGATTTAATTGAGTATGTACTAAATAGAAATATCAAACAATAAAATTGTATACACTGACATCTAAAACAAAAAAAAAACATAACTGCCGAAGAAGAAAAGAAAAACGTTTTATGTTTATTTGTAAACAATTTTTTAAATTATTATTAATTCAAAATAATAATATAACACTTTTCTATGACAAACAAAAACCGACTTATTTGATATTTCTTATATAACTAAACTGAACTACTTACCTACTTAAAATTGAACTATCTAGAACGAATCTTTTAGCAATATTTATATTTATAGATTACATTTTAACTAGAAATTCTACTTATACTAGATTTATCAATGAAATCTAATATACGTAATCTGTAAATTAGTTAACCCTAAAACGCCCACGTCGCGTAAATTAATATCATTTGTTGGTGTCTTCGGCTACCGGTACCGAAACGTTCCTCATTATATATTTTAATTAACTATCCATCATGACCGATACCACCTACATTTTAAAATATTATACTAATGACGTTCGTTTTAAAAATCCGCATTGTATATTTTATAATCAGTCTTTTATGAGGATCCGTACATGTTGAGCTTTAATGGGTAGCTAGACTTTAAACTATTTGTGCGCCAAATCTCATTTAAATCCGTTCATTAGTTTATGCGTGAAAAGAGTGCTAAACACATCCACACAAAGTTTTTTATTATACTAGCTTTTTCCCACGGCTCCGCCCACGTAAATATAAATAGTATCGGGTATCCCACGGGAAACGGTATTCGTGTAAAGTAGCATATTTCTTAATCCAAAGCCTAAACTACTATCATTCAAAATTTTGTCGAAATCCGTTTAATAGGTTTTGTTTGAAAGTAAAAATTAAGTAGTAGTAACAACATTTATCTATCCATCCATTCTCATAATCTTTCACATTTATAATAGTAGTAAAGTGCTTATTAAAATTTTGCAACCCACAAAATGGCCGAAAATATCGAGTTAGGTTAGGTCATACCACGCGCTGGCAATTGATACAGACAGACAAATCAAGTGCACCGCCACCTCTCAAATTCAATCAGCACGCTACATTGTATGTTATTACGTGGCGTGTCACCGCCGACCATATTTACGACACGACGGACGGATTATTTTTGATATCATATAGATAAAAATCGAACGTTGCTGAACACTAGGATAAATAGAATGAAGGAGAGCTTAAAACTGAGAAGAAAACGTAGAGCTGAAGGCATCAGATATTTGTCAATCTGGAGAAATGTAGGATACATTTGGGTAGATATAATGAACTTATTAGTTATTACTTATTAAGATGGATAATGTTTATTGGTCGATGGTGATGATATTTAAGTAGTAGATCTTACAAGCTCAAGCCATGTTATGATTATAAATGAATCAAACAAACCGAAAGACAAACCACGATTCGTCCTTATACCTACTTTGATTAATAAAATTTGCTCAGTGGCTAATCCTCAAAATATTTAAGAAAAAAAATATGAAAACACAGGAGGTAAATAAAATAAAACCAAACCAGTTACTAAAGGTGTAATAAATATTGAAAGCTCCGAAGTTAAAAACATCTGTTACTTTACATATCGATTTTGTTATAAATATAAAGCGAAAGTGAATAAGAATTATAAATGTATGGTTAATATGCGGATCGTTTGACACGTGAAGTTTGATATTAATGTGTATAATAGTGTAGAGCCGCTTATACAAATTGCTCAAATTACAGGCAATTTTATGAACGTTTCTCGGTTGAGTTTTGCATGGAAGCCATTATTTTGTTATAAATTTCAGTCACTATTAATTGTGTGTAATATTAAAATACGAGAATGCATTTATCATCCGATTTTCATGCGAAATTGGACTAACTGTTTTCTTGCAAAGAGTTGTCGACACCCTGTTTCATTTTCATATGTTTTTTGTTATTCCTTAGCCAAAATACTCAAAACACAAATGGTTATGAAACTGCATAATATGAGCGACAGGTAAAATAGGTAATACTATCTTAATTAATACTATTATTAACTAACTTGATACTATTAATGAACGTCTAAATGTTTAATGTATCTGTCAAACGGACTAATGCCGGCGACTAATTACAAATAATTGACATTCATTTGGTTGTCTATGTATCGGTAAGACTATTATAGTTATGTACACCATTAATCTTTGCTATCAATAAAAGAGCCGGCAGTTTCGCAAACCTGTTTCGTACTGAAACTAAAAAGCGTTAAATTTCATAATAGTAGCTATTGAGATAAAATTCATTAATTGGAATATACTATTTCAAGGATAAATGAGAGTTGACTATAATAACTTAATATAAAATTGCTTTTTAAATCTAAGGCTAAGTATTGAATTTAAACTGGATGGTTTTTGAAGATTCCATATTTTCTTCCCACAGAAGAAGCCCACGGCTTTGCCCGCGTGAATTTAGGTTTTAAACTTTCATCCCCTATTTCACTCTCTTGGGGGATGAATTTTGAAAAATCCTTCCTTTGTGGATGCCTACGTCATATGAGGAATACGTGTGCATAGTTTCAAGTTTCTAGCCGTGTTTGGCCTATGCGTTGATACATCAGTCGATCAGCTTTGCCTTTTATGTATATAGAACATGAAACATTTTATAAACAGAAAGAACAGGTTCACATTTTTATTGTTATAAAACTTTGTTTAGATTTTTACGACGCTGTTACGTATTTGGCTAGACGACATTTCAAATAATTTACGGCAATCGAAGACTCAGGTGGACCAGTCCATATTTGCTTATCTTTACAATAAATCTTAGCGTTTAGAAACAATCTTCATTTATCTGTTGCCGTTCTTTTAACCGCATTAATGACTTGATTGAAGAAAACCCAATCACAGCTATGAGCTGCATAAAAATTGGCTTAGAACCTTGGAAGCAGTTTTCGAATTTCAAATTGTATGAAATATCTATAGAAGTTAAAAACATAAACCAAACAATTCAAAACTCAAGATAAGCTGTGACGTACATTTGGCAGAACAAATCAGAAAACAAAAGTTACGCCATCTTGGTTTTCGCCATACTTCATATGTAAAAAGGGCCCAAAAAATCTCAAAAGTGGGGCCATTTAACTGGAGACAATTTGTGCCTCAACATGCCTCGTCTTTATTATAATATTATCATAATATACGTCTGTGACATAAACATAATAACTACAATAATTAAAGTTAATTGCCTGTTTTGGGATAGTGATATTTAAAATTAAAAAGTTAAAAAATGTTTTGCAACACTGAGGGAATGAGCGAATATGTATTCTTTCTGCGAAAAATGTCTCCGAGCAACTTGAGTTAGGTTGGACAGCTGAGGGGCAGAAAATGTGGTACTTTTAAAAATAAGGTAAACATTCTGTGTGCTTGTCCAGGTTAAAGACAAGACTTCTATCGGGGGAAATTCATCCGTAGATAGTAGATAGATACAATTGGTCTGGGGTAATAAGAGTTTAGTACGTATTTAGTAAAAGTTATAGACTCTCATCTTATTTCTTTTTTAAATAATAATATATTGTAATCTATACTCTAAACTAATATAAAGAGGAAAACTTTGTTTGTTTGCATCGAATAGGCTCCAAAACTACTGTTCCGATTTTGATGAAATTTGGCACAGATATACAGTAGGTAGAGCACGGGGAAGGAAATAGGCTACTTTTTATTACGGCAAAAATGTACGATTTCCGCGAGATTTCCTTAGTCGCGGGCAACATCTAGTGCCTAATATCTATGGACGCTTCACACCACTTCAATCTAGATTCATGCGATTGAGAAGTCTACTTAAATTAAGAGGCACACAAATCAATCGAATGGACGGATGGATATTGTTTACTCTTTCACGCAAAAACTACTGAATGGATTTTGATAAAATTTGGCATGGTAGTAGTTTATGCTCTGGATTAAAACACAAGATACTTTTTATCTAAAAAAGGTACAGTGTCCCCGTGGGATACTGTGTTTACGCGGATGGAGCAGCGGGCAACAGCTAGTTTATTAATACAAAAGAAGTCCTTATACCTAACTGGCGTTCTAATGATATATTTGTCCTATTTATTTATAAAATAGCTTTATTTCAAAATCCTACTTAGAAACCGTACATTTTACCAGGATGGATTTCATGTATATGAAATTTCGGTTCTGGATACGGTTACGAATCGAATATAAGAATAATAAAACTACGGGTATTTCGGATAAGAATATTTGATTTTTAATGAGTTTCAAAAGTAAAATAGGTAGTTTTAGTTTTGAAACTCATTAAAATCAAATATTCTTATCCGAAATAGTATATATAATAGTAAAAATACGATAATTTAGGTTCCACCTTTATTCGGAATTTATCTTGAACTTTTGTATCGTTTTCGATTACGGATATATTTTTATTTCGGTTATTCGATAGCTTTAGTTACGGATAAGGAGCTCTATATTACCCCTGCAATTTAAGTTCGTGTTTATAAATAGGAACGCGAGGCGGAAATGCCGCAATCATAGATTTAGGGAGCTCAAACTATGAAGCCCAAATTATAGACAAACGCTTCTACGCCGGCGGCGCTATGTAAAATACAATTCTAATGTACCATTATATAAATAACCCAGTTTATATGTCTGCCACAAAAAATGTAGGCGTCTCTAACTTTACATCAATTCCTCCCACGTCAGTTTGTAGGTCAGATAATCGGTCATTTCGCCGTTTTTATCATAATTATTATGATCCAATCTACGTAGCGATAGTATGTATAATACTTTTCGTTGTGTCTACTAATTCGTAGGTATACCCTATGATTCAATGCTTCGAACAATCACGACTGAAAAAGTTTTACCTAGATGCAAGCACTGAAAAAGAATTAGGCAAATCTAAGCCATAGCTTAAGCCTAGATTACACATCAGTAGCGTGGGGTTCCTCCATTTGTACTCCATTACTTTTGACTTGACTTACCACTTACCTTTAGAAGTCCCTCATCCAAATCATCAATACAGGCTAGGGCTTCCCTATGAAGGAAAACCAGCGAGCTGGTCTAATCAGTTTCTGTAGCATAGCTATTCGCATAGTGTGACCGCATCATACGAGTTACTATCATGTGCGAGTCGGTTAGTAACTCGCATTCTAGTTGCTACAATATTTTTTTTATTTTACTCGCCACTTGCTCTTACCCACCACATACTAGCAGCAACTTGCACGAGACTCGAACGTCGGCACTCACCTTTCCATACATAGAAGAAGAAACACTCAGCAGCTAGCACTTGTGTGACCGTGTGAAACAACTACCTACTACCATGCAAGTACAGGGGTACATTAGCTGTATATTGTCACATCAGCACTGTGTAACCTCGCCTTAAAGACGGTCACTGTCATACAAAAATTTTATTTCAACTTTTAATATAAACAATAAAAATATATAATAAACTTTTTATCTAGAAAATTAGTAAGACTAAGTATATAGTTTAGTATATACTTTTATTTAATTTTCTGGGTAAAAACGCACATTGATCATAATTTAGTTCGACAATTTGACGAAGGTAGTTGTAACTCGAAGCTGACAGACTTGACTCGATCCTTGCTATAAATAATACTTGTTATAAACGCGAAAGTTTGTATGTATGGATGTTTGATACTCCTTCACGCAAAAACTACTGAACGGATTTTGATGAAATTTGGTACCTTTTATCGCAGCAAAATGTACGATTTCTTTTCTACCGCGGGATACTTTTTTACGCGTACAAACGTCGGCGCTTAATTTTAATCCCACAATCGGTCTCGTTTGTGGGATAAAAATATACATTATGTGTATCAAATCTTCTGATTTGATCTACATAATAGATATTCCATCAATTTATTGAAACGAACTTTTGAATCCCGTTAGAACACGGAAAGGTGTTGTTGGCTGTGCTCCAAAATAAGTAGGTAGGTACTGTTATTTATGATTTGAGACACTTTTCATGTTCTTCTAAAAATTGTTAGTAGATTTATAGAATTGTGTGGCAATATATTAGGAGGAATTATGGATTTTTCTTTAACGCCCACAACGCGGGTAGAGCTCGCTAATTGTTGACAACTTTTTATTTATTTTAATCCGTTAATAGAATCAAGCGTTACTTTGCGGAAGTCCATAGCATACAATTAATTAATATTATGATTTATTTGCTATTAATATATTGCTTTAAATCATAATATTAATTAATTGTATTTTAATCCGAATTTCAGATCAATTAACACCCACCAGTGAGCATGCATGATGGAAAAATAAACTCATAATACAATAGAAAGTTAAGTTTGCTTATGAAATCTTAGCTTCTAATTAATTTTTTCCTCATACACAAGAAAAAAATTCTCGCTCGCTTGCCTTTTTTATTTTACACAAAGAACATCTGTTTCTTTTAAATTTGGTCAGTTTTTAGATTACACTTTTAACATGTAAATTAGCATACACTATATATTTTTTTTGCAATTTAAAATTTTTAAATACTTGAATAGAACAAACTGACAGGGTTTTGGACTCCAAAATCCAGGGGTTTTACGCGTCTTGTCCGGGTTGTCATATGTAAGAGATGGCTACCGTAGTTTTACATAACGCTAAATCTTTTTACGATTAAAGAGGTTAAGTAGTTTATATTTTTTTATCCCTATATAATATCTTAGGATATAATATTAGTATTAGGTATAGATATGTCTGATTGACCTGGTTTTTGTCTTGATTCCTTCATCCAAGCCCTGCAGATGTAGCTGGACTATCTCGCGCTGACGCAACTCGGTGCATAATGCCAAAACATTTATTGCTGAAGGATTTATCTGTATTTATAAACCTGAACGTATTTACATATTGTGATCACGACTGTGTTCAATCTATGTTATCCTAGTAACTAAATCGAAGGGTACGTAGTTTTAAAGTAAAACATCAGTTTGGATTAGTTTAATATAAACAAGTTTTAGCTATATAAGCTAAAATTTGTCTACAAGAAAATTACATATCAATTAAGACATAATTTATAAGTAAAAATAAATCAGAATCCCAATTCTCGTAAATAACTTACACTTTCATTTTACTTTTATTGATTTATAAATGAATCGTCTTGATTTTTGGAGTTCTAACCAACCAAAATGGGTTTGATGCTTATGAGAATACCATTTTCATGTAGTTCTAATATATCGGGACTGGATTGTAATTGTGTTATTAGCAGAATCGACCTTCGGAGCTAGGTACCTGGGCTCGCCACTTATTTTTTCTAGTTCTGAGCTCAGATAAAACCATGTTCGTCGTTCTAACGATCATGAAATCATATACCAAAATTTCTACCAGCTCGCTATAATTATTATCACAGTCCTACAGGCTATAATATCACTATAGTCTTTTCTGATGAACGATCTTTTTTTTTTAACATATTGTTCATTGGATTAAATTGATTGCTACCTTATTAAGGTTTCTTTTTAAATAAATAAACTTAATGAAATTCAATTATCACAATTAGGCTCGACTGAATAAATAAAAAGTTGCAGCTTGATAGGTAATAAAATGCTGCCAACCGCCGTTAATGGTTGGTTAATACTTTGTTTATACTAATGTTATAATATCCAGTGTAACTTAACGTTTTCTCTAGCTTGTTAAGCTCACTAAAAACAGTGCATCATGGTTTATGGGGTATTCCAGTCGTAAAGAACCACGCTTGGTCAGACAGCTGATCCAAACTATTTTATAATCACTCAATTGTGATGGCTAGACGGTTGTTAACAGAGTTGAAAAGTAAAAACTTGCGTGGAAATTATATTGGTAGAGTCGTGGTAGAGTTATGGTAGAGTTAGAATTATGTAACTTTTATGTTAAATATATCCAATATTATGAAGTATATTAATGTAGGTACCTATATATATATCAGTGGCGAAGGCTGGTTCTCATTCATAGGGAAGCCATAGCCTGTATAATAGGTAGGGATTTAGATGAGAGTCTTCAAATGGTAAGTTTACCGAATGTAATTATAATATGAACCACACGCCACTGTTAATTATTATTACTACTCGGCATTAGTGTAACCACCTAATTAATATTAAATCTTTGAAGAGTAATAAGTTGCGTAAATTTAATTCAGTAAACTACTTACCTACTGCTATACAAATGAGAAAGTTTTTGAGGAGAGATATATGTATGGAGGGTTGTTACTCTTTCACGCAAAAACTACTGAACGGATTTTGATAAAATTTGCTATGGTAGTAGTATAAGCTCTGGATTAACATGTAGGTTTATCCCAAAAAGTGCAGTGTTCCCGTGGGATACCGTATTTACGCGGGCGGAGCTGCATGAAAAAGCTAGTTCAATTACCTATATATTTTTTACAATAAATATCGTTTGTATCAATTATCGTTTGTAAAATACTCACTACTTAGTGGCACACTCCCGTCCCAAATATACCAAGATCACTTACAAGTACTTAAGATCACAGATGTACCTACCTTAAAGTGAGAAGAAGATGTTACAAATTAAAAATTTAATTCTGAATAACAGAGCGAATGGATAATTGGTACCTGGAAGACCTCTTGCTTTGCATTTGATCCGTACAAATACCTAATTAAAATCAATCACAAAATCCAGTCTTAGTGAGTGGTATAAAATTTACTCCCAAAATAATGGAGTAAAGAGATAATTAGCAGCTCTTACAATGTATTCGATCCTTACAAATAATGAAAGAAAATTACAAAATCCATAATTCAAGTGTAATTCGTTGCTAATTCAAAACACTCCTACTTAGTGACATGAATTTTGCTCCTAAATAATGGAGTGAGGAAATAATTGGCAGACCTCATACAATGTATTCGTAATGTAAAGATTATACGTCGTTGGCGCCCACCGACGTTATGATTATCATTAATGGAGATCCAGCTCTGTGGACGTGCCCGCGCGTATCTTTTAAGTTTTAGATACATTCCACTTGGTTACTTTTAGTTATCAAGGTATACTTGAATTACTATAATGTTACAAAACATAATTTCAAAGTGACAAATTAAATATTTAACTAAACACTATATATCATAAAAAATAGTACTTATTAAGCGGTTTCAATAACATATCTTTGCGTTCAAGTGATATAAATGTTTTATTTATGATCGTATAGTATAAGTACCAATTAAACAACAATATTTAGATTATTAGTTACAATCATTATCACGTGGCCTTGTGAATTGTGAGAGTTTCAAGACTATCACCTGTACTAACAATAAAATTACTTGTACGGCTTTGTCACAAAATAAAAGGATTATTAGGTATTATCATTAAATACGTTTAAGTAAACAATATTATGAATGTAAATATACAAACTAAAGGCAATTTGAAACGGTTTCTTCTAGTTATTATTATAGACTAAATCTGATAAGGCAAATTGTCGTAGATAGACTGTACCTACTTTTACCGAAAACAAAATCAAAATCTTTTACAAGTAAAGATTCGAATATTTTCAACAGACTTCAAAAAAGGAGGAGGTTTCTCAATTTGACCGTATATATCTATGCTTTTTTATGTTTGTTCGCGAATTCGTCGAAAATTGTATGAACCGATTCTCAAAATTGATGTCAAGGGTCTTAGCGACTACATTTTTAGCCAAATTTGTTTAGAAAATAAGTTTTATCTCATACTTTTTTGTGTATTTTTACTTTGGAAGTCGGTTTAATTTTTTGTTTAAAAATAATATCACTGACTAGTTAAAGTGACAAAAACAATGACTAGTTAAAGTGATTTCGTAAATTCGGTCCCAAGTGGAACACACCGGGCAGCCGCACGACTCGATGAGTCCTGTCAGCGTGGTATCTTACTGCGGAACGTTTATAAACATTGTTCACGTAAACTTAACTCGATACAACAACTATCATCATCATCAGCGATTGCGATTTTTAGCGATTTCATAATAATCATCGTCAACGACACTACTAGGCAGCTCCATTCAATGAGATGACAATTCCGTTCCTAATTTACTACATACAACTACCATTGAGTATCTACTATTGGCGTGTAGTTTCTATAACTCCATTCCCATGGGCTTTACTTTCCACTTACCTTTTGAAGTCCCTCATCCAAATCTCTACCTTAGAATAGGCTAGGGCTTCCCTATGAAGGAAAACTAGCCTTCGCCACTGGTATCTACCTCCTCCTTCAGTCGTGCTCCTCATGCCTGAGGGTCGTGAACTCGTGACCTCCCCCTTCCATAGGGGAGGCCCCTTCCATGATCTTCTTTTTAACGATGGTGCGCAAATTTTTCCTCTTTTCGTCCACTCGAAGTGCATCGTAGAGTCGAATGTGGTGTGGATTTAGTCAGACCGTATCAGGCCACGGCCTCACGGTCTTTTACTCTCTAATTTGCCAGTTATTTCTAGTTTTAAAGATTGTCTCCTTTATCTAATAGATAAATAACCTACTAATATTGTTAGCATAACATTCGAGATACACTCTACAATAGAATATTCAAAAAGAAATTAAGTGGAATGGATAAAATCGTCTGTCTAATCTAATTTTAATTTTTAGTTTACATTTTTGTCTGTTCCATTTACAGTTAATAAATTAGAATCAGTAACAGCTACTATGTGGGTGTTGTTCTGCTAACCCGCGAAAAATTTATTCCTTTTATTAGTCTAAGTTATATCTCGTAATAAATAATAGGCACTGACGTTTTGATATACAGCCAATAATAACTTAATGAATATGAACGGACAAAAGGATAATCGAACGGAATAATAAATCATCTTATTCCTAACGAAATATACCTTATATATTTTCCGCGTGTATAAACAATCAAATATAATTTCCTTAATAAAAAAAAGAAAAAAAACCTCGCGATAGGCGTAGCTAGTGATGTACCACGAGGTGTTCCCGCGCTAACTGCACTCTGTCACGCGACTCGCTCCGCCCATCACGCACTCCTTTGTTTTAGTTTTTATTACTACATTTTTATTGATCTAAATTTGCGTAGCTACTGGTTTGCATTTAAATTAAAGGCAGGTTGGGGACTAATTTGTCTGTGAATGTTGAAAACACTTTATACTTTTCAACATTAAAAAACAAAACTTTCATTTTGGACTTTGCTAACAAATCTTAGATTAAAATAAACACAGTATACTATGTATAGATTATAGACTAACTAGTATAAAATCTAAGAATATAAAGGTAGGTACCTATCACAATATATTTGTATTTAAATTGGTTATGTAACTTTCTGAAATAAAAAAAAGGAATCGTTTTTGTTGCAAGAATCAACCAAAAACTTACTGTATGTTATCTACCGTGGTTTGATGGGTGCCCAGTTTCCTCTGCAAGTTAGTATTTTAATTTTTAAGCATGAAATACCTAAATTTCACATACTATTCTGCAGTTGACTTTATTTATTGAAGAAATTACTTGCCTACTCAAAGTTTTCTACTTAATAAAATAAATGCCTAATCAAAATTCTATGATCTTTGTAATTAAACAACTATGTAAATAAAATCAAATCAAAACCACAGAATATAGTTATGAATCGGAGAACACACTTTCTTGACGAACGGCGGCCATCACTGCACAGCACGGCCTATTATGAGCGCGTGACGTCACCGCCCCGCCCCCCGCCGCTTCAATCAAACCGGGAACCCTCGTCAGGCCCCCACCCTCCCCAGTCCCGCTTCACTGACTCCGCATTTTTTCTCATAATAATAACGTCGAAAAAATCGCGCAAAAAATCTCGACAGACGCGCCGATCCCATCCCTCGTGTCGTTCCTTTTTGCCGTTCGTGCGGCATTCCAAAATTGAATTTGGGAGGGAATTTGCGTTTATAATTCCGATCCGACACTCTTTACGGACACTTTGATAGGATGGTATTGATTGGAATGTTTAATTTTTTAAATGGGTGTTCTAGCATAGGAATTTTCATGGATACGTCCATTCGATCCTATATTTAAGTACACAAACCATTTAATTACAGTTAATAATTTCTTATAGCTTAGCATCATATAGCTTATTTGCATGATTTGTCTCTGTCGCGCCATATAAAATAAGCAGCGAAAAAGCTTTTCACCACTAAGATATAGGTACCTATCTATTATAGAAGATTATGAAACAGGCCCTTATTGTATTTTATATTTTAAAATATTATATATAAAATCCAGCTCCACGGTTTTTGCTTCTATATAATTAACTAAAATTCATGATAATATACATAATACTAATATTATATGAAGTGTACGTCTAATATTCTAATAGTCTTCTTCACATAATAATAACAATTCTTATAAGAATATCACTTAATATCTTATTAGATGACGTAATAGAAATTACCTACCTTATTTTGTTAAGATGAAATAAACAAATACAACAATAATTCATATTAAACAACAACAAAATATTCGAGTTAACATAATTATTTTTTAAAATTATAATTTCATAAGACATCTAAATGAGTTTTCACAATTATTTAAATTATAGGAAACAATCATTACAATAAATTTTAAATGTAATTTAAAGGTGCAACAGAGCCATCTCTTATTGGAAAGTTGCCGAAACCCATTAACGATTACGACTCTGCTACTGAATCACAGAGGTCACTACTATACAAAACTTAACTTATTCATGTAGTTCAATCAGCTATTGATAGATGGAGCTTTGTAGACATCTGTTCTCGGACTAGTTCGAAGTTCAAATAATAATTTTGTAACATCGACAATATTGTTTTAAAACGTATTTTTGAAATAGATATTATTGATTTTTGATAATAAAAAATAATAACCGTTTTTGGTAAATTGTGATAACAAAAGTATGTAAAGGTATTGTTTATATAATTCAGGAATAAGAACGAAATTGTATAACCTTTTTTGCATTCAATAATATAACATTTTAATAATAATTTAATTAGTACTTACTACATATAAGTAAAGATTATTAATTGGTAATTTACTAACCTATTCAAACGATCTAATTTAATTTTGTGAACTGCTAGGTACCCCAATTGCGTCATCTGTTCAAAACTTTATCAAAAGTTTGTTGAAGTTCGACTTGGCTCTTGTCGAAGCTTGTGATGACCTCTCGTTTGCTACTTGTTATTTTAGTAATTACGACTAATCATAGATGGCGCTTTATCGCAAAGTCGGTCTTCGTACGTTATTTTATTTTTTGTTTAAATAAATTATTTTAATAATTTAATATTTTAGATACTAAAGTACTAAATAAAATATTAATATTGAAAGCTATCAATTTCACAGGTTTCTCTTCGTGAGATTGTATGCACGTAAGATATTTATCTAAAGTGGTATGTATGATCTTGTGGAACGCTATAATAAGTCAGAAACACAATTACGAAGGTGTCGGCTTCTTTATCTGATCGTAAATCTGTTGCACGATATAACAATTAGCTGTATGTATCTTGGCTATGTTAATTAAAGTGATAATCCGTGACACCGGAATGGGGGCTTAACACGGGTCCTATTTTCGCGTGCGTATAAGTAGTTGCTTCACAAATCACCTCACCTTTTTTTTTGCAACATAGACGTATTGCCATTAAGACAGTTGATTTTCTCCGTGTGGCAAAACTCGTGCGGCGAAAATCGACCCGTGTAAGAAAGCGTGTTAAAGCCTCCATAAGATCTTAACGCAGTCAAACTTGACAGCTATAGAAAAGTAAAGTAAAAGCTTGAAGGTAGCTTTTATTATGGCTTCGATCCGATCTGTTTTGTCCTGAATTTTATATGGTAATCTGACAAATAATAATATTTGTCAGATTACCATATAAAATTCAGGCTCTACTTACAAGTTATCACATAATAATAACAGATAATATTATTGATACGTCAAACCTAAGAAGACAAATAATAAAATCGGCGCGATTTTTTAACTCTCACAGTTAACCTGGGCTCGAATACACCAGGGTGGAGGTGACACCAATTGCCAATTGTATTGAATTAATATGAGGTTCCATAACATAAAAGGTATTTGTTTGGTGTTCCGTCATCATAAAAGTTTAGGGACCACTGCAATAACCTATAATTCTATGTTCGAAATCGACATAAGTAATAGTGGGATATATTTCGAAGTTTGTCAAGCCAGTGAGACGTGTCAAAGGTAAACAGTTATATAGAGAGGACTATTAATCCTTTGAAGATGTCTCATGCGCCATGACATTCGAGGAATGCTCGCCATTTTGATTGCACTGCCCGTAAATTGATTGCGGCCGGTTTGATTAACAGATTCCCCTTCTATCTACCTATAAAATAAATTAATTGCCCGTGGTAGGTACTATTGAAATACCTATAGATATACTGAAATTACCTCTAGTACCTACGCAATCGTACGTATACTTTAGTACCTAGATGCCTGGTGGTAGAAATCGTGGTTCAGGTATTCTACTGTCCAAAGACAACCAATTATAATTGGTGACAGATTTTGTTGTAGAAAAATTGGACAAAATGATTGCAATAGTAAAAGTTAAAACCCACAATTTCTACAAAAGGTCCAAAATTCCTTTAGTTTATTTTTAATTGAAAATGTTGAATCCTGAAAATAGGTAGGTATTGTGTGTGTACTGTGTATACTACCATACACCTTTCATCCTCTACGTTACGTAATTGTTTATTTACCCATTTAGTGATATGCATAATTATAAAGTAGGTTATACATTGTAGACACCTTTATAAATATTGCCGCTTATTATTTATTCTACGTGTGTGCTTATACCTACTAACCTGTGCAATGTGCATGGCTTAAATTATTAGAAACATGTTGATAATATAGATGGCAATATTATAACCACTTCCTATATAAGCTATGGTGAGGAGTAGAAATTGTGAAAGCTAAGACCCGTTACTTCGACGGTTTGATTCTAAAACAGGAAAGGAATTTAGAAAGAATAAGGCCGAAACGTTATGGTGGTACAAGTAATTATTTTCGACAACATTATAGGTAATAATATAAGACGTTAGCAAAATTAGTTCGAATGAAATAAGTCGGGTGGATTTTATGTTTGTCAATGATTATTTACTATGGTAAAACTACTAGTATAGTCGAAGATATTTCGGCACATTTAAAAAGTGATACCGCAAATGTCCTCACTGTACCCTTTACTTTGTGTCACATTAACAACATTTATCTAAATAATATCAAATAAAAGTTAGTAGCGTCATGACATTATATTTTCTAGAGCTTAGATACTGTACTTCACACACACAGCTTAGATATTTTACCTCACACATACAGCTTAAATAATGAACCTCACACATACAGCTTAGATACATACAGCTTAGAAACTGTACCTCACACATACCTACTAATGAAAATATGTTGACACGTCATGTAAACGTCTCAAGCCTCATGAAAAATTGTGAGGGTAGGGATATTACGCAAGTTGGTTGATTAAATTTAGAAGTTAGGATAATTAGCGGTACACAGCATTTCACTCAGCTTACCTCGGCGCCCCGCGGGGGCCGTGAGCGAACATTGACTTTTTAATGACAAAAATCCGCGCTTTTAATTTCACCTGGATTCCTGGAATATTTACACATGTGGGGGATAAAGTGGGATTTTTGGGATAGATTTTGTAATTTGATAAATGTTATAGTTATAAATTTATAAATATTTATTTGTTTCTCTACAAATGCTTATGGTACAAACAAAATTATTTTCACCAAAATACCACCATACCATAATGAGCTCTTGGCACCGTATATATATTTACCATCTAACACATTATTTTTATTATTTTCTATTCTTAGTTAATATTTTGGTTACATAGTTTGTATCTAAAATAGTATGAATGTTTTAGCATAAAACTGATCATTTATGTTACAGGTATTATAGCATAATTTACAGTTAACAAAGCACACATGGATTATTAGTCGATTAGCATTTAAATAGATCAAAACTACCCAATCCCTAAAATAGAACTCATAGGACATCATAAAATATCATAATTGGGTGAATATCACCCATTCATTTTGTCAAATCATCGCCAAACTAACCATAATGAATGTAAAACATTTTTCATAGAAAAATTTTAATTTTCTCGCTGTCGGTTTTCTTTGATGCCCCAAAGGACCACCCTAGAATAGTTATTCTTAGATAACTTCTACCATAATCATATCACTCATAATATAATAATAGATGCGCTAAAAATGACGACTCTTTGATAGAGTCCATAATATATTTACACTAATTTAAAGATCTAAGAAAACGACATTGAGATGAATTAATATCAGTGTATATTTAATGGCTCCTCCTATACCAGTCCGACCATAGATAAAAAAATATAGATATTCCAAAGAAATTAAATAAATAATGAGAGGAAGAAGTTCGAGGACAACTTATTCGTTTTATGAAATTACATGTTGACTATACAAAAATAAAGATATCCATAATTTTAAAGCTTTAAAACTATTCCATCGTAAGCAAATGGGATTAAAATGATACCAGTTTAATCATGGACCAGTTACTTACAAAAAGCAAAGCATAGAGACGTCAAGTCAAGTCTTAAATCATTACGAACAGACTAATAAATAACGATATGACATAAAGGATGCTCTGTACATCTTAGCTCTACGTCGATATAAAAATAAATCAAAAACTCTTATCCCACAATAGCACTAATTGACAAATAGTGGGAATGATAAATACAGGCGCTGAGAAATGTCCCAAAATACTCCCTTTGATCGTGTCTTGATTAACAGAGCTAGACTGGAGTGAGATGATATTAATTTTGTTTTTAATTTGGTCTCTAGTCTCTCTAGTCGGAGTTTGTCGATGATTTATGTAACGTACGAAATGAACTAAGTTTTGTGTCTTTTTGTTAGTAAAGGGGTCCAGCGTCTAAACGATGATGAAGAAAATTATAGCACTTCTTACACCTCTCTAAAACGTGGATCTTAACAAAACTATTTCAATCAATAATAAAACCTCTTGTACTCGTATTATATATTTTACTTTATTATGACGAGGCTCGGAGGACTCACTGTCAAGGTAGTGTATGAATTTTATTATCGGTTTAATAATAATAATCGGGCTTGCAACTATTGATAGTTAGGTATGTTTCGGTCCATTCGATGTCGTTATGACAGATTTTCACCGTACTTGCTTTCGTCAATGAAAGCAAAAGAAAAATTAAAAAAAAATACAGCTCCCCACACCGATTTCGGTGACGGTGGCTGGTTTCATTAACCAGTTCAGAGTTATTTCTATAATGGCCAAGTGTGTGCGCAGTACACAAGAGCACTCTATCTTCCTTTACTCTTGTAACGCAGTGGGACGGATGTCCAACACGTCTTACGAGAGATCGGGCGCAGGTCCAACTTTTTTCATGCCCATCCGACGCATCATCATTATTGCCAGACAATTAGGTAATTATTGTCCTAACCAAACTTGGCAACATTTTTTATTGTTCCAATGCCCGAATCGAGCCCACGACCTCCGAGCCAAGCTCCAAATCACTGGACCACGAAGGCTGTTAAAAAAACGATTACCTATATAACAATCATTTTTTAGAAACGATAAAAAAGTGCGACAGTTTTTAAAATTGTCACCATTCACACGGACACTCTACCAGTATATACCTCTAACCTCAGCTAGATTTAATTACAAAATACAACGAAACCAAAGGGCATGTGAACGGGTCCACGGAACCCGTTTAATAAATCAAACCTTCTCGGTTATCATATTATCAAACACACGTGAGTCTTAATTTCCTCGTCGGTCAGTTTAAAGACTTATCTGAACTGATGATATCTCGTAATTGCCGGCTAGAAACATTAGCCTGAATAAAAAACTAGATTAAAAAGGTATGCGGTTGATCTTTCGCGTTTACTTTTGTGAAAACTGAGTTTCGATTTTTTCGAGTTGTAAATTTGGATCGTGTAAAAAATGAAAGGTATAAAGATTTGATATTAATTAGGTGATCCATAAATTCAACCATAGGAACCAATTCTGCCTTTTTAGGGTTCCGTAATACTTAAGGAACCCTTATAGTTTCGCTCTGTCCGTCTGTCTGTCTGTCTGTCTGTCTGTCTGTCTGTCTGTCTGTCTGTCTGTCCGCGCCTCTAGCTCCTGCAATTATGAATATAAATTAATGAAATTTTGTACAGTTATAGATTGTGTATTCACACATCACGGTTTCGGGATCATAAAAAAATAATAATTTTATATTTTAGGGGTGGCTCTCCATACATGTGAAGTGGGGATGAAAAATATTTTTTCACTCTACCCCATCGTGTGGGGTATCGTAGAATAGGTCTTTTAAAATAAAGGCAAGGTTTCATACGTTACTTTTTTATAAAGTTGACCGTTTTCGAGTAATCGGCCTCCAAAGTAGTTTGTAAGTTGGTCCCCCCCCTAGCATTTTTAAACTATAGGAGATAGAAACTTGCAAATTTCCATGCTGATAGATCATGCTAAAAATTCTTTAGGAAAATTATTGTGAACCAAATCGGACAGTAACTTTTGGAGTAATTATAAAAAAACCTTATTACGCGTTTATAGTTACGGAACCCTCCTTAGACATGTCCTGACATGCTCTTGGTTAGGTTATTTTTGTATTCGTATTTTTTTGCTATAAGTAAGAATAATTATTATATTATTGCCACGTAAGTGTTTAAAAATACGATATAAGTATAACTAAACAAACAACATTTTTACATGCGATAAGAAAAGGCAAAAACTTGTGATCTTTTAGGTCAAACACCTATTTAATATATGCTTATGCTTACATACCTCACATGAAATATTTTACTCACAGTCACAATAAATATGATATACGAATATAAAATGATTAATTAAGTATTCAAATAATTCGTAAAAACTAAAAATAACAGCACACAAGCAGTGATTGTGAACAAGTAAAATTACAATTTTGGATATGGCCATATAAAACTTATTACTTATTATGGAAATGGTTAATTATATATAAAAATACATGACTAGGAAATTAATTGTAAAAGGGCAAATGAGGTGAACCTAACAGTTAACTCTTTAGATTGTTTCGCTTTCGAATTTTTTAAAATTTCAATACAGAATCGATTTTATATGTAGATACATCGAAAATAGCGAATATTTGCTTTTCTTTCGGGCTTTGTGATTTGTTAGTCGTTAAATCTACCTCCTCCGTTTTGGAAGTTGGTTAAAGTTACCTAATATGTTTTTATTAAACAGTCAGGATTTACGTATTAGCTAAATTGGTAGATCGGACACGAGCTAGTTGGTGGAATGCAAATTGAAATAGAAAATTAAAAAATGCGAGGGTCGGTCTGCGAAGGGACTCCCTCGTAAATTAAAAAACTCCATCCGAATTCCCATTGTTTATTTCCTCCTATCTATTGTGTTGAAGGCATATAGGCTGACATTCTATGTGCAGGTGGATATATACTTATACTTTACTTAATACCTTAATTAAACAAAACATTGGCTTTTTTCATACTTATAGATGTTTACCTTTCATCCCAAATAAAAACTAAAAATATAAGAAAGCTAGCTGTCTAGCAGATTACAAACAGAATTGCTAAAGCACTTCGCTACTTTTGTATTTTTTTGAAATGGAACAGGAAACAAGCAGATAGATCACCTGATGGTAATTTATTAACCCCGCTCGTGGACAACCGCAATACAAGGTGTTACACTTGTAACTTCTCTGGTGTTGCGCACTCCTGGTCCTTAAAATTCCCAACCCCCTTGGGCCTCCGGAAATCTCATTCACTTCGCGAAACACAACGGAAGCGTTATTTCACGCCGGTTTTCTGTCCGTTCATGCCAAAGTACAATAGGAACAAAAGTTACCTACGTGCTCTATGTATGTAACTTTTGTTTTGTCACATACATACCTATACAATGCTCTTCCTCGTCTCGTACACATGTAGACATTTGTCTCAAGAGTCGCCGCCTAATGAGCCAGTGCTAATGATGCTTGAGTTTTTGGCTTTAAATAACCAGGCCCAACCTCCAGGGGCGGGAAACTTGCAAGTATTGTGACTAAAACTTTTTTACTTTGTATCAGCTTAACCATATCTCAAACATACCGCTGTGACTTTGAAACGAAGTACACTTATATCTTGTGTAATTTTTGTACGAATTCATTTAACATGTTAGCTTTTAATGTTCCACCTTAATTTTGAAAATACCGACTAAATTCTTAGAGTTTTATATCATAAAAAATGCTATGCAAAGTGATAAAAATATGCTCTCACGGTAAAATCTTGCTGCTATTTCATTTAAATAACATCGTAAATATAAAGTAATACGAGTAGTCCGACCTGAGATAACATTTGAGCTATTTAATGGAACATTCAACACTCAAATGAACGCCGTGCTAATGTTATGTCGTCGTGCTGCGACGCCTGTCACTCATGGCCCATCAACTGCTGGCATGGCTCTGATATGACAGAGGGTCAGCCATATGTCGAACAAACCATTATTTCATCTTCCTGTCTCATTCCTGAAGAACTTCTACCATGGAACAGACTGATTTTAATGCCTGAAAAGATTCAGTCGTGTTTGTTTATATATACTTGTTTGAATATCGCATACATACAATGTACCCTTAATACATAAACTTTGTCTCCATACAATGATACCGTTTTTACAACCTTGTGTCATTTTTCTGCTAGGACAATTTATTAACTGAAGTTTTTGTCTCTTTTCAGATTAGTCGAGTTTCTGATGAGGAAGTATTGTTTGCTGACACACCGTGAATCGGCCGAGTTATCAAAAACCGTTGTGTAGTGAATGGAATCCGAAGTGTCTGTGTTGTGACTAATACTGTGATAGTGTCGGCCGACGAGGCCGAGAACCTGCGACGGAAGATCCGGACGCCAGCCACGCGGGCTGCGGGCCCGCGATGAGCGCCAACAACTGCGACAGCATGACATATTTCTCCAACGCATACATGCCAGACATGCGTAACGGAGGCGGCCACGACCATCAGCAGGCGCACGCGCACTACGGCGCCGTGCCGCAGCAGGGACACGATATGGACGGCTGCGAGCAGCAGCTGCGGCCGGCGCAGCACCACTACCCGGCCCAGCCCGCGCCCGGCATGCCCTACCCGAGGTTTCCGCCCTACGACCGGCTGGGCTACTACCAGCAGATGGAACAGAACGGGTACCGGCCCGACAGTCCCACGCAGATGGGTCACATGGGCCCCAAGACCGACGGGTACGGACCCAACGGTCACCAACCTCCCGCCCCAGCGGTGTACACCTCGTGCAAGCTCCAGGCGGCGGCTGCGACGGCGGGCGGCGTGCCGGGCAGTCCGCCGCTGGAGCAGGCGCAGCAGATGCCCCACCACATGCACCCACAGCAGCACATGGTGCAGCACGGGGTCCCGCCGCACCAGCAGCACCTCATGTACCCGGTGGACGACATGCAGCACCAGACGCAGATGCCGCCCATGCATCAACAGTCCATGCACGCGCAGCAGGCGCCACCGCAGCAGCCCCCACCTAACACTAACGCCTCGTTGCCGAGTCCCCTCTACCCCTGGATGAGAAGTCAATTTGGTAAGTTTCAAATTGTTGACAAAATCTTCAACAAATTACATCAAATTAGATAATAGTAAAATCAGATGATCTAACCTAAACTATTGGCACCCATCACACGTAAAGTTCGGACTTCGGGAAACAGCATGCACCGTTCCAACCCTCGCTCCGAAACGAATATGTCATATACCTGCGTACAGCGTATGCAGGGCTGACAGTCGATACGAGCGCATTTTCCCATTGTTTTATCCGCGCACTCACCTTTAATATGTATGATGCCGGCGGTCCAAACTGTAGATGCATCTTTATTCGTAATTGGCACGATACAGCAGTCCAAACCGCACAGATTCCCCCGATGCGCAGTCCAAACTTTAGATGTGCAGGTTTTATTAATATGACATACCTATTTACTCGTGACATACGTGTATATGTAGGTGAGATGGTTTTCGTGTATGGTTGCCCTATAATTACACATACGCTTTGTTATTAAACATTCATATTTTACCATCACGTTGAAGACTCATCATTCAGTTACAAATTACACCCATCAATTCGAGCAAGCGAAATTACGGAGGCCACCTTGACTAATAACAAGGAAAGTGAAATCTTGGACAATTCAAATATTAACAGGTAGCAGACATTGTGCAATGCATTGACGATAACAATACGGCCAAAGTACGGCCAGAAACAAAGGGATTAATCCCCGGTTATTTATGGGGCGAGTGTTCAAAGGAATTTCAGTTTTCATAAAATTTACAACTTGTACACAAAGGCTCACCTTCTGTTTGGATGACGAACAATGAGACCACAAGTTGTGCTACCGTCTCGCACTGTTTTTGAATTCGTCTCTGCAAAATTTATGGCCTAGTAAATTTAGTGCTATTGTAATTGGCAAATTACTCAGTTCATCTTACGCGTTCGTGGTGCACTAGTCTAGTGTGAATTCGACAGTTAATAAAATTTTTGGTTCAGTAGTGACATGGTGATATTTTTCTGAAAGTAGTGTTGCTAACCTATCTAAATTCTATTTTTTTATGGTGAAAATACAAATTCTTTGTTTGAAGATATAACTTACAGGGCTTCGGTACCCTTCGGTATATGTAATATAACTCCCCATACCGATTTCGGTGACGGTAGCCGGTTTCATTGAAACCGGGTCAGTTACGCAGGAGTAATTTTATAGTGCCCAAGTGTGTGCGCAGTACACAATAGCACCCTCTCTTCATTTATTCTCATAATCCAGTGGACGTGTCGGTTATACGATTGACGAGAGATCAGGCGCAGGTCCGACTTTTTACATGCCCATCCGACGCATAGACCATATTTCTTGTCAGACAATCAGGTGATCAGCCTGCATTGTCCTAACCAAATTTGGAAACAACATTTTTTGTTCTTCCAATGCGGGAATCGAACCCACGAGCTCCGAGTCGAGAGCCGAGCTTTAACCGCTAGACCACGGAGGCTGTACCGTATAAACAAATCTATTAAGGGTAGGTGTAATCATTATTTGAACCTAAATGATGAAAAGTAAATTGGATGCTGGAGCTTGACCGAGTGGGGGTCTATATTCATTAGCTGCTGTCAGAGATAACGGAAACGCAACTGCATGTACCTAGATTGTGTAGGGTCAACATAAATGATGTTTGACCAGTACAAATTATAACTTTTTAGGTTTGTATTATCTACTTCAGATCAAGGCATGCTAATATGAACGATTCAGAAAAATTTTGAGATACGTGTACAAACCTTCTTCCCTATAAAAGTTCGCCGTTGTCACCTAAAAGCTTCACGTCACTACACGATTTTGCATAACACAATATAATCGATATAATGACATCTTTGGAAGCTACTTATACTTCGTATTCAAAAACTTAACTTTCTTAAGTTCGGCTCAATACACAGACGGCGCTAGGTATAAAATTTTAAATTTTCTTTTCTTTTATGAAATTATTTTCTTTAGTAACGATGAGAGTATTTTTGGATTTTAAATGATGAATATTGTTTGACTTCTGCCGCGTATACTTCGTACACGTCATATTTTTTATGAAATAATTTGTCAAAATTCATCAGTAATTAGTCAAAATTAGTCAGCTCTGTGCTTCCAAATAAATCTTCTTTTTCTTCTTCATGATTCAAGCCCTTAAGGCTTGCGAAGCTTGTGCTAGCTTTCTCTATCCTCTGATAGAACTGTTCGCTTTGTAGCTTGACTAACAAAGCCTTTTAAATTTTTAAATAAAATTATATTTTATAAGAATCCTTTTCTGTTGACTCTACACATGACACATGCGCTCATCTCGGCAATCTCTCGCACACAAGTCGTAGTATGAACCCGTGTCATAACCCCTATCCTGTAAGATGGGGCTAACTCAGCTTAAACATTTAAAATATTCTCCAAGTTATTGATTAAATTGGATTGGAATATTACAGTCCACTTTTGGGAGATATTGATCATGTTATGTTCATGTCGATTTGTATTTTAATAATGTTATATTTTTATGAGTTTCTACTTGAGGTACCTATAACGACGAACACGAAACATGTTTAGTCAGTAATAACTCAATGTTTAAAAAAAAATTAAAGACGGCTTCTGAGTCTTTGCAAGCTACTTAATAGCACGCGAAAAAAAACTAATCAGAGCTAAATTGACAGACGAAAGGCGACACAAGGGTGCTCAAGTGCTCCAACGACAATGTATTTAACGCATGAAAAATACAGATACTTACAGTAGCTCCCATATCTTAAATGTTCATTAATCTTGGCGTTTGAGTGTTTAAAAAAGCCGAGCCAATGAGAGCGGAGCTTGCGTCGTTTAAAATAGCACTCGAACCAGACGAATCATTAATCATTGGAACTTACACCTACTTATGTGCAATAGGATACGTTGGATCATTATTTCATATTAGATATATACGTAGCTGAAGGCATAAATACGAATCTAATATAAAACGTAGTTAAGTATTTGTAAATGTTTAAGTACAAAGCAAATGCATGTAAGCACAAAAATACAGCAATTAAGTTATTAAAAATTGAACCTTTTACAAACGAAATTATCGTTTTTAATTACCTATCTTTTAGATATTAATAACCTCCAGCACCTAATAAAAATTGCTGAAAAATTTTGTAAATATATTAGTTATAGCTCTCTGAAATGTTGAAGAAGTATGCCTGATTGCAATTTTTTATGTTAAGTATTTTCACTGATACACTTTTAACAACTAAAACTTATTGAATTTTTTATAATATAAAATAATTTCATCGATATACTTTTAATAGGTAACTAATTAGTAACAAACGTAAGCGAAACAAAAAAGTAAGCAAAAATAAATGTCTTAAATTTATCCCACTTGACTCTACATTTCAAAACAAAAGTCCCAAAAATTCCCGTTTTAGCACAAAAGTATCTTTTGACGTATAGCTCTATCGAGTAACGGCACAGAAAGATAGACTTATAGTCCGAACTCCGAAGGTGGAGATAAGTTGGGAAGCGAGGTGGAAATGGAAATATAATGGAGGCGCCCACCCTACATTGTTCAGTTATCAGACAGAGGCCTTTGTGAGCGTGATGATTGAATATGAAAATTTGTTTCAGTCCCTGTCTTTGATTTGCCGCTATTTAACCCGGGATTATTTAACAGGCTAGATGATATTTTTTATTGCATAAATGAATAGTAGGTACTCTTAAATATGAGTATCTTCCCAGAAAAAAAAAAACAGTACCTATATCAAAAGTCAATATTTTCAAAGGTACCTGCAGGGATCTGTATACAAAGACAAGTTTCGTGAAAATCTCTCCATACTTAAGTCCTACCTAGCTGTGACGTCATACCTAGGTTAAAGTGTATGAAGTATATGGCCACAGGAATATATTTGTAGGTCTTCAATGTTTGTGCGTTTAAGTTCATACTACTTACCATAATTGATGTTTTTGTATAAGTTGGGAGTAAACGAATTATGTAGGTTTTCTTTTACTAATTTAGCAAAATTTAAACTTAATAGACATGTATCTAATTACTAAACTACACATACAATATTAATATCTATTTTTACATTTACCAAGTCTCAATATTCAAATGCCTCAATATTTTTGATAACTAAATATTTTAAGATATTATAGTCATCATCCCTATTCTTATTTTTTTGTGTCAACTTTTACAACAACTTTTACATAAGTTTTTGATAGTGTAACTGTGTAGCTAGTACCTACCGTACTCCGTTGTGACACCACTCCATAGTATCATCATCATCATCATTCATCCCTCTGTATATTTTTGGTTTATGAAGATACCTACACTTATACATTTGATTGCTGACGTCTATTCATTTGACTTACTCTGCTGATGCCTCCTTAGGTATTTCTTCAATTTGGGATGAATTAATCCATAGTCTACCAATTGGAAACATACCTGTTCATGGGTCTTCAAAATACTACGCTAAGTCTCAGTTGCGGGGTTGTGGGAGGGGGTTCTGGTTTTTGTCACGTATGTAGTTAGTCAACATCTTGGAAAAAGTGAAAAGATGGACATATTACGAGTATTATACGAATGTACTAGTATTATACGAATGGTTATCGTAGGGGGGAAAAGGATAAAAAGTATGTAGTTACGTAATATGCGTAGGTAGTAGGTACGTTCCCTAATTGCAAGCAATATTCATGTAGGTACCATAAAAGATCGTTAGTCTTCTAAAAGGTTCAGGCGCTTTATCTATACTAATATTATAAAGCTGAAGAGTTTGTTTGTTTGTTTGTTTGTTTGTTTGTTTGAACGCGCTAATCTCAGGAACTACTGGTTCGAATTGAAAAATTATTTTTGTGTTTGATAGTCCATTTATCGAGGAAGGCTTTAGGCTATATAACATCATGCTAAGCTCAATACGAGCGGAGCACCAACCAAGAATGTTTCAAAATCGGGGGTTATCTTTTCCTTTTGAGAGCTTTCGCTGCATACGCTGCGGAAACGGTTAAAGTTTCGCTAAAATGATGTATGACAGAATTATTCCCCTTTAAAAGTTCTAAAAAAAAGTCTGCGACAGTACATGTCTATCTTTTAAGGTTGGCTCACAATAACCTTTTTATGCTAACCAAATTTGTTCTAAAATTAAGCATTATTTGTGAGGGTGTTTTCATAAAGATTATATTAATCATTATCCAAGTAAATACGTTATTCATTACAAGCATTTAATTTAGAAGAAATTTGCCGTTTACATCATTTGATTTCAACAAGTATTTTAGAAGATATCGCAGTAATAAAATAATGGGGCGCGCGGCGGGCAGTCGCGGGCAGGAAAGCGCTTCTCCTACAACGTAAATGAAGTTGCCGGTATATTTTAGCGATATCCCAAAGTAACTGTTCCACGCGGACGAAGTCGCGGGAAAAAGCTAGTTATGAATATAATGATATGGCATCCTTCTTTGGGGAAACGCTGCGGACATTAATACAATATTTGTGCTACAGAAGCGAGCTATACGTTCTATTTATAAGATGTCATGTTTTGAATCTCTGAGAGAAAAAATTAAAGAAATAGGTATTCTGACCGTTGCTTCTCAATACATTTTGGACAATGTGTTGTATGTCAGAAAGAATTTAACGAATTTTAAAAAGAAAAGTGACACACATTGTAGGAATACTAGAAATAGGAACAAGTTAGAAGTACCAGTGATCAGACTTAGTAAAGTAAGCATCTTTTAAAGGTCAATGTATACGCCTTTACAATAGAATCCCAGAAAACGTTCAAAATCTTTCCATTAATCAATTTAAAAAAGCGGTTAAAGAACGTTTGTGTGCTAAAGCTTATTATAAAGTCAGTGATTTCTTTAACGATTGCACACCTTGGGAATAAGATGGCCCCATGCAAGGCTGCTTTTATGTACTTAAGTATGTTCTATGTACTTATCTATATAACTAATGTTATATAGATTAAGTTACAACATTGTAAAATATTTTTTGAAAAGAACAATTTTCCCATCTTTTTGCTAAAAGGTGGCCCCGTGCGAGTTTCTTACGCCGGTTCTTCTCGCCGGACTAGTTTCCGAACCGGTGGTAGGCATCATGTAGGACAATTCCATAAGCGTTATATTATAACCTACATGGAAATAAAAATTTTGAGTTTGAGTTTATAGGTACACTAGAATAAGCAGGTATAATTCGTACATTTAAAAAACAGCAAAGAGGCTGAAAATAACTCCAGTAAAATCTAGCAATTCCTCCACGTACTCGCAGCTGATAAGCTCCATTGTCGTCTCCGGTTTGATCGATGTCCGATTGTCGCTAACAATGACGATGAATGCCCCCATAGATTGAGTTCCGATTCTTTTCCAATCCGCTATATCCCTTCACCACTTAGCGGAACGCAATGAAAAACCTCTACGATAGAGCTTTTGTGTAGCTATTGAAGTATCTAATTTCATAGTACCTATTTAAAACAATCTAACTGTCTAAAATTATATTTTAAATTTGTTTAGAACAAGTTCTTAATAAACAAAATTAAAGGAACACAAATGCCACCTAATGAAATCAAACGCAACATTAATCGCATAAATCCCGTTTTGTTTTCCAAACTAAGGAAGTCCCCCGGTATTTCCCTTTACACGTGCTATTATTTGCATAAAGATTTTTTCCGAGGGGTGCGGTGGCTGTAAAAATATATTTCTAATTCCGTTCCTCCGGGTTTCGTTTCCTACATATTCTCTGGTGCAACTCCGTATTACACAAGACGTTGACTGATGGCTGCTCCTCTACAAATATTATTTTTGAGTCTGTCGAGATATTTTAGATAAACTAAATATAATATAACTATTTTTCTCCGTCATTTTCGCTTGTGTTTCTGGGGGAGGTGGGGCGTATTCAATCCTGGTTAAAACTAGAAAACCAATATTTCAACAACTGATTACATAACGTGTAAGATGTCAATTTTAAGTATCAATTTTAATTACACATCATATAAACATAATTTGTCGATTAATAATAAAAAACTTGATTAATGTTAAATACATACAAACATCGAAAATATTTTATAACTAAAAGTACACCACTTCTTTATTTTTTGTGTTCACGATTAGCTTCTCAGCATCTTCGCTAGATGGCGCTTTTCTTATTTACAAACAAAGTGGTGACTTTTTAAATATAAGAAAATTTTGTTAGGTGTAATAACTGTTGATTTTGCTATTATTTTATGCTTAATAGTAATCTATTTTTTATAATTATAATGTACATACTTATGAAGAAGTTACCTACCTAAATTCTTCATAAGTACATTATAATTGATTCAATTAGATATTATTATTTATTTCCTTCCCGTTTTTTACTCATCAAATTATAACAGAGATCAAAATTGGTTTGTCTAAAAAAAACTGGAGCATATCAAAAAACTATTACTGCCCATAATTACACCCACATCTTAAAACACCAATCCCATTAATTCTTGTCGGATCTCGTACCACTACAGCAAAAACTAAAGTACCCATACACACACTACTATAGGAGATATGATGTAGACGCGCTTGACTTCGATCAGTATTGCCAGATTTAAATTTTAGCTATGTTTTAGGGAAATAAGGTCTTATAATTTCGTTATGATACATTCGCATTAAATTCTTGTGCTACTGTTAAATATGACTTTCTTATCTATACTAATATTATAAAGAGGAAAACTTTGTTTGTATGTTTGTTTGTTTGTTTGTTTGTTTGTAATGAATAGGCTCAAAAAGTACTGGGCCGATTTCAAAAATTCTTTCACCATTCGAAAGGTACATTATCCACGAGTAACATAGGCTAAATTTTATTTTGGAAAAAAATAGGGTTCCGTAAGATATTTGGGTTTTTCGGACACAAGGTGTAAAAAATCAACCAGAAAAGTTACTTATTTTGCGTACGCTGCCTAAACTATAAAAGATAGAACCATAAAATGTTCTAATTAATTGTAGATCTTATAAATATCTACAAAAAAGTCCGCGACACACTATACCTATCTATGTCGAGTGAGGCACAACAACCATTTTTTTATTTAGAAATCTTGAATTTTTTTTTGGACTACATTTAAACGCGTTTATTTTACTCATGCTATTAATCCTTATCAAAATAAATTATTTCATCACTAAGTACAGTTTATGTAGATAATATTTGGTCTTTTAATGATTAAAATTGGATGTTTGATTTTGAAGTTATGGCGAAATTAATATATTACGGTTTCTGCTGCACGGCCCGTTGCGAAGTGGGCGTCGCGTCGTCGCCAAGGCGTGCGAGTTTAGATCTATGAGTAAATTTTTTGTTTTGTGTTCGTTGTAACTATGATGGATAGATACTTGAGTAACTATTTATTTAGTGATTGTTGTATTGTTAGTTCTGAAAAGTGTAGGTATTCCATACGATAAAAGTATACCCACTTACTTATTTCATTAAGTATTAGTATATTAATTTGTTTCTGTTTGTTTTGACTAAATTTCACCCGTTTTGTTAGAGGTTTAAAGACATTCTGTTATCTATAGTATTAGTATCAGTATTGTACCCGTGCGAAGCCGGGGCGGGTCGCTAGTTTAATATATAAAAAAAAGTTAATTATTGCTTATTAGAATCAGATCATCTATTTATAAAATCAAATAAAGTTTAAGAAATTCTATAGAGTAATTTCCAAATGTCTGGATATATGTCTATTATGTATCAAGATTAATTTAAAATTAAATTACTCGTACTTACATTGGTACAATTAGGACTTAAAAATAGAAAAAAAATATATGATATCGTTAGACAATTTAACATTGACGCAGTATTATTAACCTTTTACTTTGGCTACGAGGGTAGCTATTTATTTATGTCATTATAATGATTTGCCAGATTTGGTTATAAAATTGAGTCATATACCTATTTATGTTAACTTTGTAATAATATTATAATTTATTTATTCAACCGATATATAATTTTGTCGAAATGTCTTATGAACTTAAAAAACGTGTAATTTTGTAAGTTTCAACTTTTTGTGTGGCAACATTTGAAATCAGTCCGTCTCACTTCAGCGCGTATTAGCTGTCTTTATTCATTTTAAGTTGGGTCCGCGTCCTACATTAATTAAACGTCGGGTTAGAACGCCAATCAAACTATGACCGCAGCTAAGCCGATGAAGCCAAACTTATTATGTAGTATTAGAATTCAATTTTGGAGCATTTAAATCATAATTATTAATACTGAGTGGTATACAACCAATGATAGGTATTAAATACTTGTATCATAAATATCTACACGATAATGCAATCTTTTTACAATACTAACAGGATATTATATACTACTAACTACGCTTACTAAAGTTAATACGTTTTATGTTTTCACGCGTTATTACTTTTGTTATTTAATTGACGTATAGATCGCATAATAAAAAACAATATGTTATACAACAAAGAAACGTGAAGGGGATTTTTTATCAATGCGTTAATGAAATTTTCTCATTACAAAAACAGTATCATTAGGGAATTGTGTATCATGTGGCGCTTCCATGTGCAGTAGCACATAAATCATAAATATACTTATATCGACGGAAAAAACCCCGCTTCCTGCTCAGGGATCACACATGACCTGTCTGCCAGACCCGTGTCAAATATTCTCTGAAGCGGAGACCGCCCCCTAGCTGGGGAGACTGGGGACCCGGTGTCCCGCGGCGAAGCTCATCTTAGTGCCCTAATGCGTTCTCGCGTTCTGGAATGAATTTTATGTTTTCATATCGTGATGGTATTGTATATTAGCTTCGAATCTAGGTTAATGCCAACTTTTTGTACGTAATCAAAATACTGTATGTTGATTGTTATTAATACTATTTTTGGTTGTATCGACATTTTTGTAATTAATGTTACCGATACACAAATCATCAGAGCGGCAATTCTGCTAAATAAAACCTGCATTAATACAATTACAATCATGTCCCGATACGCTTAAACTCTCAAAAGGTGTTTTTATGAACGTTAAACTAACGTGAAACGTGCTCTGATTGGTCGAAACGTCATAAAATCCGTTCATGGTAATATATCACTTAACTTTCAATCCAATCAAAGTAAAATGAAAGTCTACTTTAAATACGAGAATTGAGGTTCTGGTGTTGTGCTGTTGTTTTTCATCAAGAGCTGCACGTTATTGACTGAAAAATGTCTCCAAAAAACCTTTCATAACTTTTTCGTCGTGTTCCGAAGCCATTACTCACATTCTATCGCCTTCTCAAATATTCATTCGTATTTTTGCCGCAAATTACCGTAATGGCCGCCGTAATTAGAGGTCGGGGGTACCGTGAACCGTCATATTTGTATTACCCTAGTTTCGAAGATGAAAAAATGCTTTTAGTATATTGGACGATTTAATTACATTAGCATGACATATTCGTGTATTGAAGCGTTATTAAATTTGGTGAATTAATTACGTGGGTGTGCGAGGCCAGGCTCTGTATTAAAGCAAGAGGAACGGGTAAACAGCTACATAGTTATACATCAATTTGATTGCTCTACTACAAGCATACGGTGTGTCTACGATTGTGTGAAAAATTGTGGGCCAAAATACGTTAAAATTTTCAAATTTGGAATATTTCCATAAAAGCTGTTTTTCTGTACGTTTAATTAATCGTACTGTAAGTTTATACCTATATTTTATCATCTGTGGCCAGGCGGAGTCGCGCGCGACACAAAGCTAGGACCTAACAAAGACGTCACTGGTCCTGGCCGGGACGGGGAGTTATGGCACCCATTGTGCGCAACAATACCCAACAAACGAGTTTGTATAAGCTATTAGGTGCGCGCATTAATATATATTTTTTGTTCGCCCGAAAATTTAGCATTCCATTACGAGGGAGAGAAATGAAACGCCCGCCGCATGAATTATATTAAAATATATTTGAATATTTCATTTGACACGTTTTTTTTTTTGGTATGGAGCTACGTTCAATCTGCAGTGGCGTAATTTTTAGCGTACACCAAAACGAAATTTCGTTGAATAACATTCCATTTGCGATGTGAACACGACGGAATCAGTGTCGACGCGCGGTGACGGATGGCGCTGCGTCGCGATATAAATTCTTCCAAACACATTTATTACGTTTTGTTATGACTTTATAACAATATTTTTTAATATAGACACACTACAATATTACAAAAAAAGAAAAATTCAATTGGTAACTTTCAGAAGTCTGTTTCAGAAGTTTCAGAGTTAGAGAAGCAAACATAATGTCTGTAGACATTAAGTTTGCTTCTCTAATCTACTACCTAAGTCAGAACAAATAAAAAGTGAAGGAATAGTTCTGTAAACCACACTGAGAGGCCGTAACTAGAACTACGCCTCGCCGTGCACGTGCAAACATGTAACGAAACTACGCCTTACCTTGTAATGCGAGTTGTCGCGGTGTGTGTACGCGCACTACATAATACATAAAAAATCGTCCCCAGTTTTTTTTTTTGAAAAAGCTCTGTGTTCACTTCATTTGATCTGATTCCACTACAAAATAATTAACTGTAGTCTGTATGTTGTCTCCATCGCAAAATATACAAAACATAGATGTACCTATATAATATTATAGACTAGGCATGTTAATGCCAAAAGTGTCTGAGGCTATATAATAATAAGTGTGCTAAAAACAAGATGGCTGACATTTGAAGTACGGTGAAAACCAAGATGGCGTTACTTTTTATTGTATGAAGATTTGTTCTGTCAAATGTACGTCATATCCTATCTTGAGTTTTGAAACCTTTGATACTGTATAATCAAAGTTGCATCATGTTACACCCATGATTATAATATTATGCTTGACAAAATAATTAACATTATTATACTTAATTGTCCTAAATTCTAATACTTACTTCTATTAATTTTGAAGTCTAACTAGTTGACTAGTTTCATATTTAACGACTAGTTTGAAGTTAACTAGTCGTTAAATATGAAATATATAAAATAAGATATACCAGAGCAAGGAAATTATTTATAAACTTTCAACTCATTCAATTCAGTACAAAACAAAGTAGAAATATCACACAGAACTTAGCACTCAAGCAAAGCGGGATTTTCTATGTATACCAAAAGTCATTAGGCTGGGTGAGTACATATATAGTGAACTATGAACATAGATTACGTAGACGCCCGCCCAGCCACGACAATGATTAATGAATATCAGAGCTCCAAAGGCCTCCATGTTTCTTTTTATGATCTATTCCCACATTTCCTGGTTTTGAAATGAGCAATTATTTCTTTAATACGTTCACATAAAGCGAAAAAGTTTTTGCTTCAGGCATTTATTAATTATAATTAATCTATTAATAAACAGCTACAAAAGATTCCCACCAGGTATTAAAAAAAAGAAACATTCAAATCCGGTCGACAAAAAAGGAGCGACCAACATATATTTGTTTATAGATAAAATATAGTCATACATGTTTATGCAAATTCGCAAAGGAAGTTGCCACTTCATATAAACGCTTATCAAAACATCTCGAGTTTTAACCTTTTGATTTTCTTCACGAAACCGGCAATTTTATTTACGACGTGTAAGCGTTTAAGAGAAATTGCATTAATCTGACCCGTTTGATATCGTGTTGCAGTTCGCTGTTTGCATTCAAAAGGCTTAAATCAAATAAAAAAACGACACGATTTAAGCTTATTGGCGTAAAGGATAAAGTTATAATTCGTATATACAGGGCGCGCGATATCGCGATTTCATTGCAGCGGAATGTATGAAATTGTAGGACATGAATTATGGATTGTCGATATGGCTTCAAGCTGTTGCTGTAATTTTTTTTCATATTCCTCGGCGCTATACCGCAACGAATTAAATTAAAATCTCTTTTCACATGTCGTCCCTTGATTTCGTTTTACTATTTCTGTTGCGTCTGTTTTTGATATATAATATTATAATGTAGACTTAAATAAAATATTATTAAGTCAAAAACAATATACTTAAGCCACATTAATTAATAAAAACTAAATTTTCAAACACCATAGTTTCCAAATTGTAATTGCATGAATTAGTTTTTTTTTTTTTGACTCGATTTCGGGCTTCGTCTTTTTTTTCAAACCTTTACCTTACCCTCTCCCCTCGTAATCAGTACAAATGTGATCCAAGATATCATGAACCCGCTCAATATTTTAACACGAACTCCATCCTGATAAATGTAAGCTGACCCATACATGCGTTCACACTGTTCCTCAAAAATAGATTTTTTAAATCAATATGAAAAAAATGTTTTTCTTTATTATTTACTAGCTAGTGCCCGCAACTTTGTTTGCGTGGAAATAGTAAATGGGAATGGAACCCTTTTATACATATAAAATTTTAACCCCTTTTTCACCTCCTTAGCGGGGGAATTTTCATAAATCCTTTCTTAATAGATGCCTACGCCATTACAACTATCTGTATGCCAAATTTTAGCGAAATCCGTTCAGTAGTTTCGACTTTGCGTTGATAGATGAGTCAGTCAGGTTTGCCTTTTATATAACTGGTCTTACGAATAAGAAAACAAATCGCTATTACGTGTAAAAACTGTTACGTAAATTAAGTTCATCCTTGGCTCAATTCGATATGCACATTGTTGTATGATATCTTTGGTTGTCTCAATAATCTCCCGCGTGTCCACACTAGTGTACAGCTCCCCCTAGTTCCCCGACATGATTAATGTTCCCTGCGACACATGGGACCCTAGTATAGCGACTCGAATGAGCGCATCGAAAACGCGTTTTCATTTATTTGTTTACTAAAAATAAACACGCTGTATACAAACTTACGAAGTCAGGAATAATAATATGATTTCCTGAAAACAGTTTACCAGAATCTACCTATTTAAATTCTAGGTCTCATTCATGCAAGCTTTTTTTTTTTGAGAATATTTATGTCAAGTTTTAATATTTGAAAATATTGATACTTATTTTGCAATGCATTCATGCCTACACTGTGTACATTCATTATTCAGTCATGTTTTAATTACTGGTGTATGTTGCACAAACCCAAGGTGTGTCTTAAACCTGTTCGTCTTATCTACTAGATATTAATTGTTCGTGAACAATAATTAATAAAATATGTTATGTAAATTGAACGTGTATTCTTGAAATGTTTTTATTTTCGGACCTTATTTTGTCATGCACCTTCCGTTGTAATTATTTTAATTAAAAATAAATTGCTGGTTGTCCAGAGTTTCTCGTAAAATTAAGTCAATATGTCATTTTTTAATAACACTAAAATTATGTTGTTCCCTGCGGTTTCATATTATTATGCACCTATAAATCGTCTATCTGGATTCTAGATAAATAAATAAAGGCTAGGTAATGTTTTAACCGAAAGAAACAAAAAAAAATGCTACTCATGCTGTCCAATGTCCCTTCCTTTCATCACAAAAGAACTTTCGCCAGATTTTCACTGACTGACTATAAATGAAATAATTTAAACTATTTATAGGTAATCCGTTAAATAGTTACGTGAAGAAATGTTTTCATCCTCCTATACGTCATCGTCCATTCTTGGTTAAGATCATAAAAATCATATCTACTCTTATAATTCATTATTTAAAACACTGTTAATTAAAAATAGTATTGTTTGATATTAGCGAAGTGTTTTCAAGTCAGACACTCTCTTATAAGGTCAGTTCATACCGCGACCGCTACGCGGTGCTGCATTTTTAAGATAGCTATAAGTCAATATTGAACTTTATTTACTACACAAATTGATACACGTTTCATATGAGACTAGCTGTTTCCCGCGTCTCCGCCCGCGTAAATACAGTATCCCACGGGAACACTGTACTTTTTCGGGATAAAATGTTTCAATTTAGAGCATAAACTACTACCATCCCAAATTTCAACTTAATCCGTTCGTTTGCGTGTAAGAGAAACATCCATCCATCCATGCTCACGAACACATTACATACATTAGTAGTAATTAAGTCCTACTTTACATACACTTTACATTCGAAGTCTTAAAATGAAACGTGTATCTTCATGTGTAATGAATAAAGTTCAATTTTGAATAGCTATCTTAATACGTAGCGCTATGTCGCGTATCGTTTCGCTGTGAATTGGCCCTTAATGTTCTTATTAGTTATAACGTTGGTTTAGCTATAACGTCAGATCATGTTTTATGGATCTCACTGAGACCGTATGAAAAAGATGTGACCTAAGCTTTATTTTTTACCTTGTGTAGGTTGCTTAATTTTATTGCCTCTAGTAGTCAAACCTATGTCCTATATACGAGTAAAAGTATGTTTTATAATATTCTTTCTATCTATTTAGGTTTCCTACTAAAATGCCACACCTTTTTAAAATACCAGGTCAACAACCTCTTTCACGATAGGTTATGTTAATTCATTAGACTATTTGAATATGCTTGAATATTATAAATATTAATAATACGAGTTTTTGGTGTCACGAAAATACTGAACTTTATAATATTTTAAGCCATACAAAATCAAATCTAGAAATTTGACTTACAGATTAATTTCATTACATTGCCTCGCAATTCATGAATATGATACAAGTTTATAATAATTGATAATATGAAATTGCAAATAAAACGAAAAATTGAAAAATCAAAAATGAAACTACTAGTTTGACAAGAATTCAGGAAATATGTAAAATCTAAAACGAAATCACGTGTTGAAGACTAAACGCATATTAATACAAGACCATGGCCAATATTCTACATTTGCATTCTTGAATGCGACCCAAAAGCGGGCGCGATGAGGCTGTTATCAATTTCCTCAGCAACAAGTGGCCTATAATTTTGAATCCTCCAGTTGTACTCGCTGAAGAAACTCTTACAGTTACTTTTACTCTATATCAAATTCTCTTGAATTATTTTGTTTTCTGTTTCATTTCATGGATCGAAGTAAAACAATTTAATGCTATTTGAAGTACCTACCTACTAAATTGACTTTTAAAATGATAATAAAAACATCCTGTAGATAATAGATAAATCTAGGAAAGTCAAATTTTCCAGATTTGAGTACCCATGAAAGAAAAAATCGTTCTTTATCCATACTTATGGATGTAGGATTATTAGAAACTAGCTTTTGCGTGCGGCTCCGCCCGCGTAAATACATCATTATAAAAAATATCCTATGTCCTTTCTCGGGACCCAAAGTATACCTATACCTAATTTCATAAAAATCGGTTCAGCGGTTAAAACGTGAAGAGGTAACAAACAGACAGACAGACAGACATACTTTCGCATTTATAATATTAGTATAGAAGTATAGATTCTGTAATTGTCTGATACTAAAACATTAATAACCCGGAAAACATTAATTGAAAAACAGGTTACACATTATCGTAACCAATAATCATGATATTTTCATTAAAAATTACACACGGACAAGAATTTTTGTCGTGATTTCCTTTTTGCTGCAGCATGGGAACGGTTCTGAGAAACATCAGTAAGAACTTGTTGACTGTAATCCGTTTCTTGTCTGAGATTTTCTTCGAAGTCCAAGTGTAACGGGTTGTTTAACAGAATTGAAATTTAAGTGCCTTATGTTTGTTTTCCATCAGCTATTAGGGTGGAAATGTTCACTCTTTACAACATTGTCTCTACGACTTTACAACGTTATCTCTACGACTTTACAACATTATCTCTACAATTTGCTTCATGATAATTATTTTAATCGCAATCATTATATTATATTTTTTGTTACCTTATTAGCAAGTGCTAAAAGTATTAATATAAATTACATCAAATTGATGTTACTTATATTCAGCGTTATAATAAACAGGGTAATTGTAATTACATCGGTGATGATGAATGTAATTGAACAACATTATTATGTTAATACATAATAACACTTTGTTATACTTAATTACTATTATTAACAATCAGGCAATTTCATTAATTTACTCAGATTAAAAGTGATTTTCCTCATATTATTTTGATGTGAATTTAATTTAATCTAAATTAGCTATGGAGTAAAACAGTCAGCTGTCATAATGGACGTTTTTGAACGTGTAACAAATTACAGTGTTCAGGGCATATCCTAAACCGTGTATAATAGGCTTCGCATCTCCAAGAGAATAATGGTCACAAAACGAAGAGCTGAGGCGGTTTAAATTATTTTAATTGGTTTCGGTAGCAGAACCAGCATTCTTAACACACGTAGACTCCGTGACTATGATTTTGTTCGTTCGGTGTTATTATTAGATTGTAACTGCCAAGTGGTAATTGAAGTATTAAGTTGGCAATTGGCAGTTATGGGTATTAAAATATCTAGTCGTTAGTATTTTAACAGGTTTACTTATTGTAGAGGTACCTACATTCATCGAAAAAATTCATTGTACCACTTTTGAAGTTTATGCCACAGTAATAAGATTAAAAAGTGCGAAGTCTTGTCTGTCTGCGAACTTGTAGATCTACCCCTCTTTATAGACAATCTAAACACATTTTGTCTGTTGAAGAAAATGCATAACGAAAACATTTTAATAATCACGCTCATAGTTATAATGTAGTTCTGCAAGTTGTAAGTACTTGTCGATAACGCAACTTGAATTAGTTGTACACGCCACATTAAACTTGTGACCCCAGACAGGCGGGAGAAATGCCGAACAAGCAAAAACAATTAACAAATTGATAAGCTCAAAACAATTTCCAATTAACTTCGCCGCTGAGCTCGCTGCTAACAAATAACTGCCATTTGTTACGAATGCCTATGCAGTTTTCTGCGAAATCTTTTTTCAGTTTCCTTTTTTCCTCCTTAATCCTTCTATACTCTTAATTATAATCGTCAGTAAAATGACGTCTCCAGGTAGTTTATTTCACCTTCCATTTGACAAATTACCAAATTATTAAGTCATGACAAATCAAAGACAAAGTTTTTGCGATTTTACTGACAGATAAAATCGGAGTGAAGATAAAGCTAGCCATACACGTTAGGGTGTACCGATTTGCCTATACACCTGTCAGGTAAGCTTGAGCTGAGACGCCTGACAAGTGACAGTATGAAAACATGCACAGATTACCTGTAAAACTCAATATACAGGCAAACATCTCAGATACACCCTTACGTGTGTATGGCTGCATTAGATTTAATATCCGTCTGTTAGGTTATTCTTGATATTTTTTTCGAAAGTTTTCCTCTTATTTATAAGGAATATATTTAATATCCGTCTGTCTGTCAAAGTGTCACATGATTTATTTTTCGTAGCCTTCTTATTAGTCAGCTGTTCCAGCTAGATACAAGGTTACACGACACTTGATTTTGATTGACAGAATGATTGAACTAGTTCATTGCCCTTTAGATTCATCGTATAAAATCTTAAACGAAGACAATTTTGTATAAGTTAAAAAATGTTTGGACATCTGATCCCTTGTTTATCGTCTACTGTAGAAAAAGTACCTACACATTGCGTTTTTAGTTCATATTTTTATTTCACCATAATAACATATCCCTTTTTCAAATTCCAGAGCGAAAGCGGGGTCGTCAGACGTACACCCGGTACCAGACCCTCGAGCTGGAGAAGGAGTTCCACTTCAACCGGTACCTGACGCGGAGGAGACGAATCGAGATCGCCCACGCGCTCTGCCTCACCGAACGCCAAATCAAAATATGGTTCCAGAACCGACGCATGAAGTGGAAGAAGGAGAACAAGACCAAAGGGGAACCCGGTTCCGGTGACGAGCCGGACAACATGAGTCCACCCACGTCTCCCCAGTAACTCAGTTCAGTGGTCCAAGTCCCGGATCAAATCGGTTTCGGTGTCCGTTTATTTTCTGTTGCGATCGACCGGTGTTAGAACAGTTTAATTTGTATAAATTGTATGTTGGACTTACTATTACATAACTAATACGTAACTTAGTGATTTGAAGTAATAATGATAGTGTGATGAAGAGATTTTTACAGTTGTTAAGAATAAATTAATTTATAGAAAAAAAAAAACTCTCAATACCAATAATTACCAAAAATCCATGTATATGATTAGTGTACATCAGTACAGATGTGATTGCATACAATAAATAGCTGAATGTTGACATACCCCAGTATTTTTTTAATTTAACTTATTCAAATGGAAGTGCTCAATATTTTCTGAAAGTGACTACACAATGAGCAATAGCTATTTATTGAAACTACCCGGATTGAGCACTCGAAAACTTCTTATTTATAGAATCACAAAACCACAAGGACCTCTTATAATTAACCATTGATAAGAAGGCAATTAGTATGGATATTGTTATTATTTAATATATTTGATGTTTTATTTTAATTAAGCTATCGAAACGCTATTCTGTACATATTAAAATAATTTTAGATTTTACGATTATGTACAATTGTTTTAGTGTGGATATGATGAAAGCAACGATTCGTTCTCTGCAGGAACTCGCAGGAGCTAGTGTAATGTGGATGTTCTCTGATTTTATTTGTATAACGCGTTTCAAATGAGAATAGTAACGTCAATGACCTTTTTATGTCAAATATCACTTGAAAAGTGCGATTTTCAGAAAAACTTATGTGCATATAAATATTAATAGTCTTGCATCGAATTTAAATAAAAACGTTAAATAGTAATCAGTTATCTAAAGATAAATTTAACTATCATAACAGTCTAAATTCGAAACAATATGGCGCCAACTCGATCCTATTCTCATTTGAATCGCACTATAGTCGGGAAGGCCAGTTCTACGTGCAATGTATACGATTTTCGAAAACACATATACGTAATTTAAAATCATAGGGATGTCGTGAATTAAATGGCGATGCATAAGAGTTTCTATATACTTTTGTAATGTCTAATGTTGTAAGCAGTAAAATACTTAAGTCCTATTAAAATTCAAAACAGAGAGATTCACTATGTATTTATAGTAAATGAAAGTTACCTTCAACTTGTAGGAACGTATCTATGTTTTTTTTTCTGACCTGTTATATGTTACGTGTAGGTAAAATGACATATACAGTATACCAAAGTTAGCGAATAAACTTCTGATAAAATCCTTTTATATATTGCTCCCTTAACTTGAGGGATGTCTGGATGCAAAACCAATATAAATTGAATTATTCTTAAATGAAAATATATTCAGAAATATATTATTATGTTTACTCTTTACAAAATAATTATGTTATTTTTTAATTATAATTTTAACTGATTTTCCACTGTAAGGGTTAATTCACACCACAACGAAACGATAAGACGCAACACGACGTGTCACGGCACTGCATTTAATCTTCAAAATTAGGACTCTTGCAATGATACAAATGAAAAAGTTCAAGATACAAATGAAAATTTTGAATCGCTATGTTAAAAATGCAGCCCTGCGTCGCGTCGCGTCTCGGTACGGTATGAACTGGCCCTAAGACCAAAACGTACATTGTGCTTGATCTCGTTTCTTTAAAGCTGTAGACACTTAGTAAAATATGAAATTGTACTTAATATATTGTGTCTGCTAGGTAGACTTTATTATTAATATTATTACTCGTATATTAATTACTAAATATTGCCTGCGAATTCGAGCGCGCAAAAGGAAATCTCGAGGGAACCGTACATTTTGCCACAGTAAAATGTGTCCTCCTCCGTTTATTCTATATCTGTGCCAATTTTCATCAAAGTCGGACCAGTTGTTTCGGAGATTATTCAATGCAAACAAACAAACAAACATTCATACAAACAAAAAACACACAATGCTATGAAAAAAGCATCATAGCACTAATTATGAAACTCACTGTAACTTTCTGCGAAACAACAGAATCTTAGAGAAAATTATTATTGGTTTTGTATCTAGACATTTAATTATTCGGCCGACAAATATACGAATCTTGAAGACTTATGTAAAGGTATTTTTATAAAATCATTGCCTGAAAAAAACCTATATACGTAAAAAAATATCAATTAATATTTACTTGAACTTATTAGTGTTACTGTTGAAATCGCTGAGTGCCCTTTGAAAGGTTGGATTGGGATTCAAGTTATACGTTTTATCGGATAGTGTATACTATTTATTGTAAATTGTTTTTTTTTTACATAGATTGTAACTAGCGAATGTTTTATGAACTCAGTGAGCCCGTTTTTTTATTTTGTGCTGTGTTCGTTAAGTAATGTAAATTGTAATAACTGTATATTGTCGATATTTTTACAAAATATTTATTTATTTTGCTTAATTAGGTTTACTCACTTAACTCATAATTGTTCTATCTGGCCAGAACGTTTTGCTCAATTATGGATTCCCGTGAAAATATATTTGTTTGCCGATTTCGCGATGATTTCAATCCATTTTGAATTAGTAGGCAAGCTGTTTTAAATTCACGCCAGATAGAAGCGTTTCTTTAAACTAAATTGGAGAATAAGTTTATGGAATAAAAATTAAGTTGGATTAGGTACATACTGACTGTCCATGACATTAAACGAGAAGGGTAACCATAAATGATAGGCTACCTGAGAAGGTTTTATTTACCATTATTTCCTATCGATCAAAATTTATGAAATATAATTATAATTAGTAACATAATAAGGTTAGGCGAGACGATATTGTCATAAATATATAAATACATGAAATTAATAAAGCATAATGATTGTATTTGTGATTTTATTATTACTAAGCCCGTTGTTAGAAAACAGATCTAAAAATGTTTGAAATGATATTTGCTTGTAGTGTAAGTAGAGCCTAGATCCTGGATAAAGATACTACAAAATTAGCTGGTTAAAATGAAACTGTTGATCCGATATATTAGTAATTTTGTAATCACCCTGCTTTACCTACCATAATTATATACCTACGTATCAAACTTATAATTTTGAATCAAAGAACAATTAGCACAAGAACAATTACGACAGCAACTCTACATATTACTTATTATGTAGAGTTGCTGTCGATGAAAAACAAAACTCTACTAAGGCATTGTACTTAACACTTAAGCATTGTACTACTAACTAACTCTTAGTCAGTTCACATCGCGACGATACGCGACGCAACTGTATTTTAAGATAGCTATTAAAATTTAACTTAATTCGCTACACAATAAGATACATGTCAAAGGTGCCATTATTGTTGTAAGGGCCTTATCATACTAGCGGTTTTGGAGCGGTTGCGGAGCGGAGCGGGCGCGCGGCGAATGCGTTGCGAACACGCCGCGGCTGCGCAGCAAATGCGTCGCGGACGCGTGGCAGATTCGCAACGAGTTTTGTTTAAATAACGAAACTTAAACGAAAGTTAAACACTTGCTATTCGTTTCTCGTCCGCGACGAATTCGCTGCGCATGCGCGGCGAATTCGTTACGCGTCCGCAACGTATTCGCTGCGTGCCCGCTCCGCTCCGCAGCCGCTTTCGAACGCCCTAAAAGTGTTTCTTTTTGTCTAGTGAATAATAGTTCAATTTTGAATAGCTATCTTAAAATATGCAATGCAGCGTCCTGTCACATATTGTCGTGGTGTGAAGTGACCCTAACAGGAATGTAACAAGTTTTAGCTTAATCAATGTAAAAAGTAATGAAAAATATGGATATAAAGTATTAAGCTACCTACTAGAAAAACTAGAGCGTAGATACATTGTGCCAACTCTATCATAATTATTTTCTAACATTGATATCTTTGTACGAAGAAAATTATGGACCAGGACATTGTCATAATATACACATGTTGAATATTTCTCTTGGCCTGTAGCACTTCAATATTTTGCCTAACGACAAAATAATGATTTCGCGTGATATCCCTTCCGTGTCAGTCACGGATTGGGCCGCCCCTCTCGAATCTGAAAATTACTTTTTTGTTTCAACACGAAGCCTTATGTACAGTCGCCGTTAAACCTGGTGTACCACTAGTGGACCTTATTGTAATAGTAATAAGAACGAATCGTGGTACACCGGGCCTGTAGGTAACTGTAGGTGTGGTCCACGCTAATGAGTTTTTAATAATGCCTCGCGTCCAATGCACGCTGAAGGCGAGCCATTATTCTGTAAGGAACTAATGCGATTTTGACAAGTTCGAAATTGAGGCTATTATGGTTTCGCGGGGTTTTAAATGGACGTATATTTGTCTGACATGTATGATAGCCGGAAGTCATTAAGCCCTTATATAACTGGTGTGTTATTATTGGCCAATTTGAGGTTAAGATTTTTTTCGGGAATGATTGCGAACAAAAATGCATTGAATTGTTTTTATTTTAATTTAGGTACTAATATAATGACATGATGGGATACACAACTGTTGCTAGTAAGGCTAAGAACGGTAATTAAAAAATATAGATGTAAGATTTTTAGAAAATAATATTTAAATACATGATTGGCATAAAATACAAAGAAAGTGAAGTTCTAGCATTAAATAATATTGGAACAGTACATCAGTTTTAACACTTCAATTGGCCACGTCATATCAACTCTATCACTTGAATCTTGTCTGTCTGGTCGTACAAGGTCACCGTAAATTGGTCAGTCAGTCATCTGTGCTGTCAACTGTTATTTATGTGCTCCAAATGCCATTGCACTTGTACAGATTGGGTTCATGGCCACATTGAGATAAGGTTTATGCCAGGGTTTCCCAACCTTTTATCACGGCGCCCCCTGTGAGATATTTTTATCGATATTTATTAAAAATATGCATTTTATCAATATTAAACATATTCCGAACCAAATCTATTTTTGTCTGGAAATAAATTAATATATAAACTTTTTTAAACTTGTCTAATAGCGACTTAAGAGGCGTCGCTTGATATAAAAAAAAACTATGTATTAAATGTTGAATAAATTATTGTTTACCCTACTAGGGCGAAGCGTTCTACTGATTGGGAACACCTGGTTTATGCAATATCGTAAAAGTAAAAAATGGAAAGTAGTAGTCATTTATTAGATGTTTTAAAAATGGATAATGGATTTGTGAACCTAATTCGTAAAAATAATGTAAATTCAATGTCTTGTATTTTTTTATACTAAAGAACTTAATAAAACTACTAAGTTACTTGTTTTAAACACTTACGGATTTTGCGGTGCGCTTTTCTTTTTCCGACGTTTCGACTAGACCAGCAGCCGTGGTCAACTTCAACAAATAGGACTACTGACACCTCAGTCCTCCTGTGACCACGGCTTCTGGAAAGTATCCGAAACGTCGGGAAAGAGAAAAGTACATGGTGACAAAATCCGTTAGTGTTTATAACAATGAACAACATTCGCGTAAAGATAAATTACTAAGTTACTATTTTAAAGTCACCTGCAAAAACACAGTTTCATTTAATGCACAAAAATAATGTCATATACTACGTGTTATCAAATGACAATCATCAAAGCGCTCCTGGCAATTTTAAGCTCGTAAAAACTAAAAAGGCCGAGTGCACTTCCTTAAGATGAAGACATAAATCACTAGTCCTCCACGCGCGACCTTGCTTCATAACATTCAATTTTATTGACTGCAATAAACCAAAGCAATGGTTAAATCAACACGGCTGTATCGATTTAAGCACATCGTAAATATTGCCGCTCCCTCTCACACCTATAGACCTTTGCGTCAACCGAATAAGGACAGACAGATTGCCTCTTCAATTCATTACAGAAAATAGTTTATGAGGACTCTAGTATAGAGTTATTTAATTTACTACTCTGTTGCACTATATTAAGGCATATTTTAGAGTAATAATAAAATTTTATCGCTTTTAAATAGACCCTTAAATTGCAATAACAATTTGTTTATCTATAATTCAATAAAGCTATAATCGCTCGTGTGAGTGAATGATATTATGTGGCGTTAAGTAATAAAATTTAAAAGCAATAAAGATGTATAACAGAATTTATTACTTACCTGCAACAAAAAATCTTGCAAGACAGTAAACTGGTATCATTTATATATTTTTATAACATTATGAATTTAAAGAAATGTTGAAATGTGTTTTAATTATAATTGCACTATGTACATGATTTAATATAATATAAAATACTGTATCTAATTAGGTAATCAACTGCTATTAGCAAATTAAATGCATCATTTTGTAATTTATTACTAAACGTTAGCTGAAATAACGATTTTATAATTAATCATCTAACCGTTAAATAATTTTATACTTTTTTGTATTATATTTCATAGGAATATTCAATAAGTTTTTAATTTAATCATTTTTGAAATTCAAAAATTGGCGCGCTAGACAGCCATTTTGTTTTGGGCGGAGTCCCCCGCCGCCCCGCCCCCTACCACACCCAAGTGACAGGCACTCGGACGCAGCCCAACTCATTTATTATATTGTACACTAGGCAAAACAGGTTTGTAGGGCATAGATGTTAAATATTTTATTCTTATGGTATGGAAAAGAAATTTTATTGATTAAATTATGAACCCCGTTTGTGTAGTGACGCTTCGTTAGATGGCCTATCTTTTGAGTAGGTAGGTATTAGATACTATATATGACCTTACCTCTGATTTTGTATACTTAGGTTACAAATTATAAAATGTGACAAAAATTTTAACCAGCAAATTACCTACTCAGATAGTAGTCAAATAATCCCATCTCTCTCCGTAGAGCTTCTGAAAGAAATTTCTTTTTAGATACAAGCAGACCCTTTGTGTCGTTTTTCCATGTAAATTATAATATTTTAAATGTTTCGTGTGTGCAAAAAATTGGCTAATAAATAGGTAAAGATAATTTGTATGAACATGTATCATGACTCAAAAATTCATAATAATAGGTAAGCAAGTGTTGAAACAAAAAAGTTATGGAACACACAAATTAATATAGAGTAAGATTTACCACAGCTTTCTCATTGATAGGTAGGTAGAAGGTACTTTACATCAGTAGGCACCTACCTAAATATCTATCAACGGGTTCTGGTATTTAGGTAGTATAGCAGAAGGTACGTATTTGATTTGCAAGTATAAAAAATATTCATGTCTAAACAGAATTTGATGGGTAGTGAAAAGTAGTGGATACTTAACCAATTATATGTGTATTTCAAAAAAGGGATTACCAAACAACTACTTACCTTTCTCTATACATAATTTTATTTAGCTATGCAATGTGTAGATAGAGGTACAATTCCAAATCTTACACTTACAATAAAAAAGTATCAAAAATATAGCAAAAAATTCAACGGATCAACTTGTTGTCAGTAGATACACGTCAAGCGTTGCATTTGACGATGACATCGATTGAGGTAAGGCCATCTCCTTCCCTTATATGGTAAGTTGGATATCACTAGCTTATTTATACATTTTAAAGAGCACCTACTTCAAACGTAACAGCTGTAAGAGTTGTTACGTCACAGCTTAACGAGAAGAACCTATAAAATACAAAGTTATCTAGACTCGGTATATTCATACATGTAGTGAAGCCGATTTAAATATAGATTAGTTCAGAATCTGCTGGCTTGGTACATATATTTTTAAATGATATAAAACCTGTAGTAAATTTGGTACTAAAAATGTAGTCCTTGGTGAGGTAGGTACCTGTAACCACTAAGTACCTACCGCATTTACCTGAGGCAAAATAACAAGCAGCTCGAAAATTAAAAGAAAGTTTTACAGATAAATTAAGTGACGCTTAAGTCACCTGCTGTCCTTGTCATTTCGGCTAGCAGAGACAGCGACAGCCTGTGAATAGGAGAGTTCCTAATTTGTTTAGCGTTTCAGCATTCGGCCGCTATTGTTTCATGTGATTCTGTTACAAAGTGCTACGTAACCGTAACCCCTGCTACGTTGTAGCTAAAATAGCTAAAGCACTAAAGTATAGGCAGTGAAACGAGTACTACAGGTCGTCCTGAGGTCGAAATTCACCCATAATAATTCATACAATTTTCGAGTTTGAACTTTTTAAGGGTTTGCCTCTTAGGTAGAAAAAAATATAAAAGTTGTAACAGATTGAAAAACGTCACGTGTAACATAAACAAAAAAATAAATATCCCCCGAATTTTCAAGCAGTGAGTGAGCTGATGATAAATTATAGCTATGATACACTCAGCTTAGAAACCAAAAAAAAACTAGATTAAAATCTTTACATTCGTTTAGGAGCTACGATGGCACGGATAGACACATACACACATAGACAAACATGTCAAACTTATAACACCTCTCTGTTTTTTTTTCTGGGGGTTAAAAATTGTATCTATCAAACGCATGGTAGTTCGTGTGTGTTAACAATCTGAGGTAGATTGTGTTGTTGTTATTTATATTGATTTAATTATGTATTACATGTTGCCCGCGACTTCGCTCGCGTACACATAGTATCTATCCCACAGGAATACTGTAATATTTCGAGATAAAAAGTATAAATGTATACAGAGCTTAAACTACTACCATACCAAATTTCATCCAAAATCCGTTCGGTAGTTTTTGCGTGAAAGAGTAAAACATCCATCCATCCATACAGCCTACGTCACAAATAACGTAGCCTTCTATTGGTAAAGAATTTTCAAAATCGGTTCAGTAGATCCAGAGATCCCGTACAACCTCACAAACTTTACCTCTTTATAATATTATGTATAGAAAAGTATTATGAAAAAAATAGATTTCTGCACACCTTCCTCCACATCAACTCTAACTGTGCCAAATTTCATACTTCCCTATTTGCACAATTCCCTTAACTGTTCTGAAAGAAAATCAGATGTAATATTATTGTAAAATTACTTATTACAGCTCTATGGTAACAACTTTGTTGAGGTATAAAACATTATATTATAACATCTTTGTACTAAAATTAACTCTTATGCGTATTATGAAAAATAACAACCAAAAATATACATATTTCCTAAATCGAAAAGTCACGTAAGTACTATTCAATTCTAGTACGTGATCTAATGCTATACTCTACAATTATGGGAAATTAAAATGAACGTAATTTGTTTAAGAAGCCACACAATTTTATTTTGAAGCCACGGAACTTGATCTTGCCTCTTGTATCCTGACGTTACCCGTCGGATATCCCGAAATAGCCCGCCGTCGGATATACATGTACATTGTTTTTTTTTGTTTTTTTTTTTAATTATTGATGATTGAAATAACTAATTTTTTTTAGTGATATTTTACCGAGTTTCAGATAACTTAACCCTATCAAATGTTATAAAGCAATCTTTAATTTACTTCCATATTATTTTATCGTTAAGTTTAAAAATGCCTGTATAAGAAAATTGATGAACAACGGATATTAAAAAAATCTTTTAAAACAAAGTCAGTGAGTTGAAACTTGCGCTTGCGACGAAATGCATAATATTTAGGCTTTTGGCACATGCGATGCTTTTAACCCGCGACGTAAAACAGGGTTATACGTTTGACATGACTATCTGTGTATCGGTATGTGTATCTGTGTTTCTGTCTGTGGGATTGTAGCTCTCAAGCGGATGAACCGATTTTATATACCTAGTTTTTTTAACCCGATTACGGCGAAGCAAAAGGAAAGGTTAAGATTTTGGCAGTATATATATGCATGTTTGTTCCACCGTAGTGCTTAAACTACTGGTCCGATTTAAATAAATGAGGTTGACATCTCTCATTCGTAATGATGGCTATTATTAATTTATTACGAATCTATTAAAGATTGACATAGATTCGTAATAATAGCCCGGATAACAACACAATATAATATGTATAAATCGAGGATAACTTAATTTTTTTAATTTTAATTTAAAAATATAATTTCTGCTGTTTCTTTTCCTCTAAACTTTCTACTTGTGTATTTGTATGATATAACCTTTAACTGGTGACGTGACTCAAAATCACACTATTGGTGACGTGACGTCATTTTGACGTTCTACTAAGAACCCAAAATACAAGGGATTAACATCATTGTTAGTAAAATAAATTACTTTAATTATGAGAAGAGGTATTAACTAGCAATTGAAAACAAAAAAAAATCTTACATGTTAAAATAACTTACTGCGGCGACTGCGACCCAAATTGAGTCTTGGCCTCTGACACAGGATTATGCTATTTCGTCCCGTCCTGTACGACATCTTACCAGGCCTTCACTCGCAACGCCATCAGGTCTTTCTCTACCTTGTCCCTTCGGCGGTACCTGGGGCGTTCCATCGGTCGTCTGCTCTTTTTGCCGCTCAATCATCTTTCATTCGCCAAGATTTGAAATTAAGGTACAGTTTAAAGTAGCCTTCGAAATTTGGTATTAACATTTGGTGTATTTTTGTAGACATAATAATAATGCTCCCGGCTCCGTGATAAGTACTTACTCGAAGAACTCGTGTTACGGAGATCAGACAACGGAAAACATATTTAATACTTTTACATTATACATAAATTTATTTTAACATTATATTTATGATTTTTATTATATTAATATACACACATTAAATTCGCATCAGTCATAGAGACTCACAGAAAAACTTTTTGTTCCTTCTCGAAGGAACATTTGTTCCTTCTCCACACAACCACTGAACTACAATATGAAATTAAACTTTATTAAAATGTATCAGATTTATATTGGAACTGAAGTCATGAATTACAATAAATTGAACTTCAGACTACCGACTTTGACCGGTGTAAGGTTAAGTGCCAAAACTTAACACTATATTCACAGTCCCATGGAGCTAGGCCAACCATGATGATGCGGCGCGCGTGAGCATATCCATTACTTGATTTAATGATTGATTTCTTTTATTTTCTTTACCTATAGTCAATAAGACGGAGTCAATTATTATATTATCTTTTATGTATTTTTATATTTAATTATAGTCCAAGAGCATGTTCAACTGCAATAATTGACTGATGATGATGATGTTGATTCTCATTTCTCATTTGTATTTGGAAATTCAGTTCTAAGTCCATAATATATGTCACCGTAAAATTGTAGAAACCGCTAGATTTTAAAATAACTAATGAGATTGTAAAAATAGGTCGAAAGATTCATTACTATATGCTTATAATCTAACGAAAAATAATGTGTTAAATTAGAGGCAGAATATTCGCCTCGGAAGTCTATAAACATTTTACAATTTCACTAGTTATCTAACAATCTAACAGGTTTTACAATTTTACGGTGACATATACACATCGGTACCATACAAAAAAAGTATCATATGGCAAAAAAACCATTTCTTTTCATACAAACAACGTGGATGCAAGATCAAGTTAGAGTTCTAACTTTCTACTATTGATCTATTTGAAAATTAAAAAAATATTTAACTTTGATATTGTTTTTTAAAAAACAAAATTCGTAAAAATATTGCCACTGTTGGTGACGTGACGTCAAATCGACGTTAGATACCTACGCCATACCATGAGATATCCAGTTTAGATGGTATTGGATGACAAACAGGAAGATATTCAGATACTAGGAAGTGCCAAAGAACAAGCCTCGAAAGGTATTTTGTGAAGATTCTTGAGCGACGTCATTTTGACGTCACATCACCAATAGATGTTAGCTTTCGAAATTAAACACCGCCAACTTTGTTGCGACCACCTGTGTCTAATCGCTCTAGGTGTACTTAGTCTAAACAGTAAGCGACGTCAAAGAAGCTTTGTTCGACGAAGGTCGACTCTCATCGTTTGCATAACAGTGTCGTGATTTCATAGTCACGTTTATTTACTATGTCATTTAAATACACTAATGTCTTACTTTCGAATGCTAATAATTTATTGTGGGACATTTGCTATGTTTGTTCGTGTTTTTGGTATTATAATTTTAAGTGTTTCACGAAATAGGTCAGTCTTCATTAAATCATCTAAGTGGTTACCTAACTCTCAATTGATTTTTAATAGATAATATTATTATACTTACTGAACCATTATCAGTTATCACACACGTGTAAGATAAAGGTTCAGTACTTATCCAACCAGGATGCTCTAAGCGGTAAGAAGACAATAAATTTATCTTAATACCAGTAATTAGTACTTACGTTTTTAAATCCATGTAGTATGTATTCCATTTCCATTTAGTATGTATTTATAACAATACTAGTTTTTACCCGCTGCTCCGCCCGCGTAAAGAAACTATCCCACCGTAACACTGCATACATCTAGAGCTTAATACGACCATACCAAATTTTAAAAAAATCCGTTCAGTAGTTTTTGTGTTGGATAAAATACGTAACGACGTTATTCGCCAGACAACTAAAGTCACCGACAATGCTCAATGAATTAGCATGCTGAAGTGGAAGTGGGCCGGCCATGTTTGCAGACGGACAGACAATCGATGGAGCAGACAAGTATTAGAGTAGAGACCACGCTTAGGCAAACGTAGTGTAGGACGTCCTGCGGCTCGATGGACCGACGATTTGAAGAAGGTGGCTGGCAGCGGATGGATGAGTGCTGCCCAAGATCGGAACGGTTGGCGCTCATTGGGTGAGGCCTACGTTCAGCAGTGGACGGTAATAGGGTGATGATGATGATGATGATGAGTTTTTGTGTGAAAGAGTAGAAAACACTCATTCATCCATCCATATGTCAATCCATCCATTCTCACAAATTTTCGCATTTAATAGTAGAAGGATATAGCTGGCGCAGGAGATAAGGGTGCTCTATCAATTCATTAACTTAGATAGTATAACTTAATTTCAACTTTAATACTTACGCCTTTTTAATCTTACCTAACTACCTACCTAACCTTATATGACTGAGAGACGTCGCCATCACAAATTTCTTTTAGATCTCGCCGGTATACCACTTTTGAACCTAATTAAAACACTGGAACTATCACCGATCGTACGTTGCAGCCTCCACGATCGTCCATTGCAGCTATCTGTCACATATTTGGACTCCTAAGAGAAAGACTCCGTAGCCTAGTGGGTAGACCGTTTGGTTCGCACCCGAGAGAGTGCAGGTTCGAATCCCAGGTTGTGGCGTGTACCAATGAGACTTTTTCAGATCTCAAGTACATTGTACGGACGCTCTAACGGTGAAGGAAAACATCGTGAGGAAACCCGCACATAGTTGGCCCCAGACGTATTGACTAGTTCATTCCTCTGGACTAGGCTGACTATGTTGTGAGAATGCCGTATGTGCTTGGGCAACCATACGACATTTAAAAACCAACTGTCCCAGGCACTACAGTATTTCAAGAGTGGTTACTTCGCTCGGAGAATACTGTATAAATCATCCATTAACGGATGCAAAGGCCTAAGTTTTTAAGAGAAAGAATAGAAATCACTTAGAATATTTATTGTTATTATTATCACATATTACCTAAACTGTAAGTTTCATCACATTGTATACATATTTACTATATGTATTTTAGGTACACCTACTTTAGGTAAGTTTTTCAGATGTAGGTATATTAGGTAAGGTGGTCCCAGGCGCAGATCTCGGGGTTAAGTGGTTTTCAGCAGCGCGCGGCGGAACGTTGACAAATTCACTCCACATGCTAACGTATAACTATACACATGACGAGCGTAAAGTATGACGATTTGTATCCGACGCTATGCATAAGGGGCCCCATACATGGTCCGGTCTGCCTTCAGTTCGGCCTGAACGGATGCAAAATCGTATCGTCTGTGTGCAATTTCAAGATCGCATCAGTCGGCCGTACGGACTAAAGCGATTCGTTCCAGTGTCGCCAGATCTTTTTTTGTGAAACTACTAAATTAGTATCGATTTCTACTAAAAACTACTAAAGAAGCTACTCAACTTAGAAATTCCTGAAGCCCCCCAAAAACCACTGCATTTTAGGTTTTGTTATATTAATTTTTTTTCATTCATTGAATTTTAGTATAAAGTTTACCATAAAATTAAAATATACTAGGAAATATTACGTATATTATAGTAATTAAACGGGTAGTTTTAAGACAATTACGGACGAACAACCTGACTTTCGAATTCTTACAGTGAAACGTGTATCTTTTCATGTAATTTACAAAGTTCAGTTTTGAATAGTTATCTTCAATATGCAGTGCCATGTCGCATATCATTTCGTTTCGGTGTGAATTGACCCTTAGATTCTGAGGCCTTTAAGCGACAAGCTGTTGTTGGTAAAGTTGAAGTTATAGCAGAGATATTGTCAGACTGTAATTTAGGGGGTTCTTACTTTAAGTAGCATTTAAAAATTCGGCCGTAAGTGTACCTAGGTAACACTGAAAATGTTTAGAAAATGAAAAACGGCTTAATGTAGAAAGTTGCCAATACTTTTATTGTTTTTCGAAGTAATCTCCGTTCTTCTCTACACATCGTCGCATTCGATGGAACCACTAAGAAAATCAGTAGGCCCGTTCTTCCTTAGGGGTCTCTTCTATGGCATTTTCGTACGCTTTCACCGCATCTTCAGGGCTCGTAAAGTGAATAAATAGAATTTTATCTTTAGTTCTTGGGAATAAATGAAAGTCGCAGGGCGCTAGGTCAGGACTGTATAGCTGATGACTCATTATCTCGACACCTGCCATAATCAAATATTCAACAGTCCGTTTTGCGGAGTGCGCTGAAACATTGTCGTTGTGAAGAAGGATCCTACTTCTAGGGGGGGCTGCTGTCGATTTTTTTCCAAGACAAGAGGCAAACTGCGATTGACATACTAGTCTGCATTAACTGTCCTTCCATATTCTAGCACAATTGTCGCGAAATTACCTTTCCGACCAAAGAATGAGGCAATCATCTTTTTTCCTTGACTTCTTCCTTTCTTTACCTTAGTTGGCCGATCCTCGAAAGAAAACTCCCACTGAGCTGATTGTTTTTGGTTTCGGGTTCGAAGCAATATTATATCCAGCTTTCATCACCTGTGATGATGTCAAATATAGTTTTTCAGTCACCGCCGTTAAGCTTATCTAACATTTGGCGACACCAGTCCATGCGAAGGTGTTTCTGGTCGTCTGTTAAAGTATGGGAAATCCATCTGGTACAAAGCTTCCTGACGCCTAAATATTCGTGTAATATTTTTTGAACTTGACTCATACCAATTCCTAGGCTTGCCCGTATCTGCTGATAGGTCACTCTCTTATCTTCTTCTATGATGCGTCGCACAGCACTGATGTTATCTTCAGTAGTCGCTGTTAAAGGACGTCCCTCACGCGGATCATCGTTGAGATTGCTACGTCCACGCTTAAACTCGTTAAAACAATTGTAAATAGCGGGCTTCATTAAGAAATGCTAATCGCAGCCTATCATAGCTTTGTTGTTGAGTAAGCCCACAACGAATGTCATAATAATTCATTGACCGAATTTTTTCTCGCGTTAGGTTCTTTTTTTACGATTAACATGAGTTTTATAGTTTTTTTAAACATTTTCAGTTACCTACGTTTTAAAAAAAGATAAATAGCATCTACAGCTATTTATAATATTAGCTCCCGATTTCATCGACGTTTTATTGAAACCAGAGAATTTCATTGCAGCTTCGCAGGAGTTATTTAAGAGTGCCCAAGTGTGTGCGCTCTTTCTTTCTTTACTCTTGTAACCCAGTGGGATGGACGACTGACTGGCGAGAGATCAGGCGCAGGACCGACTTTTTACATGCCCTCCGACGCGTGGATCATGTTACTTGTCAGACAATCAGATATTCCTATAACTAGTCCTGAAAACATATGTTTTTAATGCGAGGATCGAACTCACAACCTGCGGATTTGAGAGCCAAGCTCTAAAGCAGAAAACAGAGGCATCTTCCAAATTGTGAACAAATATTAATAACATCGACCAGTAACGTCCCAACTGTTTGGGCTAGGGTTTCTACTCAATAATATCTATAATATAAATAATATTATATTAATATAATAAGGGTGATATTGGATAGATAATACATAATACTAGTATCACCGTAAGTCAATCGAAAAGGGTAAAAATGTTTAAATTATTGAGTAAAACGTTATTAATTTTCATTTTCAGATCCAATCAACAATACTACAAAACTTCATGGCCACAAGAAGATTTCAATGAAGAATGCATAACCTAAAGCAGCATATTTAAGTTCTGATGTTCAGACTAGGACTGTGATTTCTATTTTCATCTTTATTGCAGAAAAAATGTGATTGAAGTAAATCATAACCCATATATCCACAGCCACATATAATCGTACCATCAATAAATAAATTCATGACATATTACAATTTACAACATATTGTTGTAGTATTTAGCACTGTTTAAAAATAAAACCCCAAGAAATTATTGGTGAATACATTCAGATACAGGTAAATATTATATTCTATATGTAGAGTATATTATTCAAAATAATTGACATTCTTCTTGATTACTTTCATTACCTATAACATGTCTAAGATATTATGCTGACTTTAAAATGTACAGAATTTATGGTTGTAAAAACCGCTTGCGTATCCAATAGATAGAGTTTGTCTATATAGCGTAGTTGTAGATTTTTACATTCGTGTAAAAATTTACAACCGAGTGCATACGTGGTGACAATAAGATATATGGCGGTCACCCAAACTCGACGCAACCAACCGTAGCCATGGTTGATAAAAATGTTACCCGTCCAGGAAATGCTTGTTTTAGTAAATTAACCAATTGTAATCCCAATAATATGGAAGCTATGTTGATTATGCCTCTTTGTTCTACAGACTTAGTTTCTGAATTTGAAAATATCTATTAAGATATTTTCAAATATCTAAATAGATATTTCCAATCAAATCAAATACCCTATTTAGGGTATTTGAATGTAATTTTCTTTATTACATATAAATGAATAGTGCTCTGAAAAAAAAGACAGTTTACAAAAGGAATATTATACTAAGAATCTAAATTTTCAAAGATATTGCGGATTATCTAAAGCAATTTTGTGAGTCTCGTGAAAACGCCCCATATAAAAGTCGTACTAGTAAGTGCGACGTCACACGCTAGTGAGTTGCTACGAAATGTACGGCCATATGCACAAAATTTCTGATATATCCTAATTTTGCGCGTTTATGTTGATACATACTATAGTAAATAGTTTTGTATTTAATGTAAGTAAACTAATATATAGTAAATAGTTTTGTATTTAATATAGTAAATAGTTTTGTATTTAATGTAAGTAAGTAAACTAGTTTTATATATTTTATATAAATATATAAAATATAGGTTTTATACACAAATGTTTGAAAAAATTTCAACTTTTTTGTGACTTCGAAATGCATATACCTAACAAAAAACAACACATAAAATCCTATATTTTTTTTTTACGTTTATCAAGTTTTAATACGTAATTATTTCTTAATTTATTTAAAATAATAATTTTTTACATGTTGACAAATACCCAATAATTGCCCTGCGCTGCGCTGGTTTGAAAATTCTGATATATCGCGCATACATTAAAAAAAATTATGCAAGTACTTAAATCCGTATTAAAGGCATGTGCAAAAAGCCTTAAAGTCCAGAAGCAAACCGTCAATAATAGGCAATCACAGTGTCAGTATAGACCTGAGGTTATGAATAAACTATTTATTAATTAGCTTTAGCTGGAGGATAACAACGTACAATCTACAATTACTCGTATTGGGTATATCAGAATTTTCAAACCAGCGCAGCGCAGGGGTGCGTTACTACTTATTAGTGTGAGAATCGCCTTAATCTCTATTAGAATCAACTTAACCTTTCACTTACCTTTTAAAATGCAATTAAATTAGCTTTCTAACTCGGTCAGGATCGTAAATCAAACTCAGAATCAATGGGTCTGGCCACGGAATTTATATAACAAATTCTAGCTCAGAGCACGTTGAAAGAGCAACTATGTGGAAGTTATGCGGTGCAACCCGCTTGGATACCAGCATGTGGTAATTTAATATAAAGATAATCCGAGATAAGGTCTGCACAACTTATCTACGTACAGATAGCGGAGAAAGTAAGAACGATATTTATTCAGTTTGGCTTGATACTTTTAGTTTAGATAACTTTGGTGTTGCTACAGGCAATTCAGTGTATGGCTTCTAAAGGTTAAAAGATTTTAACAGTAGATAATAATGACATAGTTACCACCAAAAGGTGTTTTGTCTATGAAATTAAACCAATTAACTGCTGTTAAAATTTTCTTAACCTCGAGAAGACACACACTGTACATTAGACAGTATACTAACATCCTTAATGAGGTATCTACTGTCTAATATTCTGAAAATAAATTTCACATACTTGATGTTCTTACAAAGATAAAAAACGTACTATTATTTTTAGCCGTTTAATTAATTTACTACATTCAGGTACCTACATAATGTTAGCTCTATGTGCGCCTACCATTACAATAAAGTGGTATAACAAAGCAAAATATTTTGGCATTTAGTGAGGCAAAGTAACATGTCTCCGAGGGGCTAATGTATGATTAATGTTCACTTTGCGAACGCGGATTTGTGACTTCGTATTCCGTAATGGAATGCAGCATCACTCGGTTTGGGGCAAAGTGATTAAGCGATCTCACATTGATTCTGTTTAAATTCATCGGCATTATATAATATCATTTGCATTTGAATTTGGATTGTAATATTACATTGCATTGTATATCACAATTTATAAATAAAAATGCACTATAAATTTATTATTGTATTGTAATCCCAATGTATTATTTAACCCAACATTAGGCTCATTACATAAGTAATGACAGTAGGTATGCATAACTGAAAAAAATTCGGAATTTACAGAAAAATAGTATAATAATAATTAACATTTCCTGTTGACTCTTAACTTCACATGAATACTCTCGTACTGCCGTACAATGCGCCAGCTTTGAAGGTCACTTGAATATCTATTTTTATATAGATATATAATATATAATAATTTTCGGTCTTGAATAAACTCAAAAGTTACTTTATTATATTACTTGTAATCGATCTAAAAATTGTCTAGGAAACCAGTATTTCAAGTACTACTATACGATGGGTAGAGTAGGAAATGTATGTACCACCGACATAGTTCCAGCTCGACCAAAGCATTCACCTTTGCACTAGGACGGCTCAAAATATTTAAACGTAAAGGAAGTAACCGCAACGACTGCATACGAGATTGAAATACGTATTTACACGTAAGTATGTTTATGAGCCCAGTATTCAACGGCGCTGTTGAGCGATTTTCATCTTATGCCTGGTCGAGCGGGAACTTGTTCGGTAATACATAACCTTCATGCAACTTTTCTAGAGTAGGTTATCTATTATGAATTATATTTTGAATTTACTACGATAAAAGGATTAGATAATAATGTCGGATATTGAAAAGCTTTTAAGGCTTAACATTACCATATGGGTTAGATTCGATTGTCCTCATACCCGTTATACACCTTAAAATATACTCACACTGATTATGTAGATTAATTCATTCAATATCGATATAAACAAATATAACTTGATCTCTCACTCCATCTGATCCGCTTCAAGAAAGAGGGATTTGATACAGATTTAAGGCTCAGTCTGCTCTGGTCGAGTACCTAAGTTTGAGGTGAGCGGCTCCATTGTCGCACTTCATTGATTAATGGTGTAGTTTATCTACCGATTTGACAACAATAGCGTCTTACTCGAATACTTTAATGCGTTCTGCCTCTAGGTTTTATTTAACCAAACAAACCCTCTATTTACATGGTGATCCAATTTTAAACTCTAGCATCTCCACGATGTAAAACAAGCTAATAAGCTCTTAATAGCGGTAACATCTTAATCAATGAAGTACAAAAATGATAGTTAAACCTAACTGCTCTATTAAAAAAAGTAGGTAAAAAATTATGTGGATGATTTTGTATTTAACCTGAAAGTTACTTATTATTGACTTTTACTGTGTGAAATAACAGAATTACTTTAAATAAATCAAACTAGGTAATATCTTAACAGTTTCAGCTAGTTTAAAGGCATCGTTTAATAAGGGTAATTAAAATTTTCTTTTTCTTTCTTTTCAGGTTTCACCACCGGCACCGTCTGCGCCCGCGCCAGCTGTCTCCAGCTGAAATAGATTCGCCTTAATTATTTCGCATATTAAAACATGTCTTTTAAATGCAAATTATTATATTCAGCATTTAATCATTTGACAAAAACAACGCATTTTGAGTATCACTTACTCAAGCGTCAAAAAATCATTATTTGTTTTACTAAACATGCAGAAAGACGATTAAGACATTACTTATTTTGTAGTAATTTATGCGAATAATTTTTGTGAATCCGGCAAAGCAAAGAAAAGATAAATTTGTTATTTAATATAAACTTCCTTAAAATAAATTATTTAAAAATTGAAAGACATTTAAATAGTATTTACAACTTCAATGATTTAAATCCTCTATAAAAATTAATGCAAGAATTAATCGAGACAAATTTTTAAATACAATAAAGACTTATTACCTATAATATTAATATTGAAACATTAATGTACACTTCTATGAAATAATTATTAAGGTTGTTTTTAAAACATTTTTACATCATTTTTAATCACAATAAGTAAAGTACCTATGCCAATATAGGTAGGTACAGCTTTTTTTTTTAATTTCGATATTCAAAATATACCTACTGAAAGTTTTTAATGTCTTTGAACACATCAATGGCAGGGTTTACTACATTCATTTTTCTTTTTTTTTCTTGAACTGAAACACCCTGTACCAGATCAAGGATGTCATTCTGCAGTTGATGGATTGCGCTACATCGTCTCATTCTATGCAAATGTTCGCCCGCATGCTGGTGATCGCTTCGATCGATCGATCTACTAATTCTACTTGTTCGACCATTATGTACAGCCTACTCCTACAGCCATAAAATATCGATACTTCACACTTCACAGTCATGATAAATTGTAATGACAAAACATTTTTTTTTGTAATATGCTATTTACTATAGACGATTCAACACCACCTCATTCTGGTCCCGTGGTAAGTTGTCGAAGAACTTGTGTTACGGTTAGGTACCTGTCAACGGAAATATATTTAGTTATTTTATACTCACATATTTAAGATTTTTATTATTCACACATTTTTAGTACAAATCAATGACCCAGGAACATACAATACATTTTTGTTCCTTTGGCGGGATAGGCACCCGCGACCTCCACTTTGAGCACTGACACACTTAACCACTGAGCCACAGAGGTCGTCGTAACTTAGTATATTGTAATTTGTTTTGAAAAAACTAGGGAGAAAGAAAGTAGAGCATCCTATCCAAATATTATATCTTCCTCTTTCTACTTATACCACTTTAGTATGTAGTATAAATTAATGTGTTTCTGATTAATATAGGTATTTAAATTGTTATCACTTGGCTAGGTCTTATTAATCGCAGGGATAAGAAAGTAGATAAGACTTATATAATGTAAATTTATAGATCGATTTTATATGCCGTCAAAGTATCTTATCCAAACATATGCAGAGCAGGTGTGTTTTAATTTATTTATTATTTAATTTTATTTTTTACAAAAACACAGGTCGTTGTCTCATTTTAGGTAGATGGAGATTACTTAATAAGTAATTATATTGTTTTAAAATGCTAGGTGCATTTTATCTTATAGGTACTTAAAGGAAAGTTTCTTACGCCCGCGCCGGTTTTTCTCGGCGGGTTAGGATTGAATCGGTGGTAGCTATTTCTGTTGACTCCAAAAATAGCTTGTTAAGTTTCATTTGGAAAAACAATTTTGTAATTTTCAGACAATCTTGTATATATACCACAAGTATTACCATGAAATTTTTTGGGGGAGAAAACTCAATCTACCTTGGGCCTTGGTCTTATCCCTGAGCATTTTTAGGTTGGTTGTATATGAGTTTTTTTCTTTTGTCATGCAACATATATCGATAATTTCGACTCTAGTCAGTCTGATTGGCGGATTGTTATGCTTAGGTATATATAGTTTTCCCTTTGTTTGAAAATTCGGAATGCAGTAGGTTCAAATCCCGGTCAGATAAATACATATGTGATTCTTTTTATGATTCCGTACCTCGAAAGGAAAATACGGAACCCTTATAAGATCACTTTGTAGTCCGTCTGTCTGTCTGTCAAGACCCCTTTCTAAGGAACGCGTGGAGGTATGATGCTGATATTTATATTAAATATTCAAGTCTACTGTCCCTTAGAGCTGTGAAAACTTCTAAGCCAACGCAATTAAAAGATGCAGCCGTTTATGCCGCAAAATTTCGACAATCGCAAGGAAATCAAAACTTACAGGGTACTTCCTGTGAACTCAGAATTTTGAAATTCGGTATGAAGCAACATCTTATAGCACAGATAAAGAAAACATTGCAAAAATCGTAAACTTTTAGTTACATTATATGATAAAAATATTTTTATAATTTTTAAACTTACTACCCCTTTCCCCATGAACGCGTCTCTACAGCTTAAAGGTATTATAGACCTGAGTATTGATACGAATTTCAATTAAATTCACCATTACTTTACAATTAAAAAACCTCTGTATTAAATTGAAATTCGTTTCAATATAATATATCTATCTCTAAGGTCTATAATACCTTTAAGCTATAACAAAAACATACATCCTCGAGTCCAGCTCGCACTTGGCCGATTTTTTTTTTAATTTGTCAAAACTCCAAGCAAAGCTCGGTTACCCAGGTTTTTCTATTTAAACTTCGAATAGGTACTATGGACACTTAGTTATTATTAGTACCTACGTTGATATTTCACATGAATTGATCGGCACATAATATCTGGGAGCACGGGGCACTAGCCCCGCCAAGATGAGCTAAGCAAAGCGTAAGGGCACTACCAGACTACCTTTTCTTGAAGCATTTCGTCGATATTTTGAACCCTCATAACTTGGGTTTCGATTATACCAGATAAACGAAATTTTCAGGATATGTTCCCAGTAGACTAAGTAAACAGATAAGGTTTTGATTACATAGGTTTATTGCTTATACTTTAGATTTTATTGATATCTAAAAACCCCTGATTTCGTCACTGACTCACTGATGATCAACAAAATTATAAGCTACTTCCGAATGTCCTAGAAAGCTGAGATTTGGTATGTAAGCTAGTTTTAGCACATAAACAACATAAGAATTGCCAAACTTGGAACTTTTATCCTCCAACTCCTTAAACTAGGGGATGAAATTTTGTAGGAGACTTACCTACGCTAATTTTTACTCTAAAGATCTGAAAATTTTTGTAGGGATCTGTGTTAAAAATAGTAACAATAAAATAAAAAATGAAATAAAAATATTGTCATAACAACTTTCAAAAAGAAGTGAAATCCCACCAAAAATATTTTCATGTAAAGTGACGCCAAGGCGATACCATATGACTCGCAGTGTCATAAAGCTATCAGATCTCATGTAAAACCAAGCTTTTGACTCTACACGCTTTAACTTTACAAGCCTAACTTCACAAACTCTACACCTGCGAGTCATATGGTATCGTCTTGGCATCACTTTACATGAAAATGTTTTTGGTGGGATACCTATAACTTGTACTTTCAGAAAGATAAGAAGTTACATTATGGACTAGAATTTTCTTTAATCATAATTAATATATATTGAAAATCTGGATGACGACATAGAAAATTCTCAGATGTTATTTTAATTATAATTAGTTGTTATATATACCTACCTAATTTTAATGAATTAAATATGAATTTGTAATTTCGACAGTAACTTTAGATTCTGCAAAGAATGTTTATGAATCACAGTTTATAACCTAAACGATATTTATATTATTTTACTTTAAAGCTAACTAATTACAGATATTAGCCTAATTATTAACAAATTACCTAGCTATTTGTGAAAATCTACTGTTTCTTACAAAACTGCAATGTCAGTTATGCCAAAATAATTTAATGAAATATATTTTTTTTTATAAGAAGGAAATTTGATTCGAGAGTTCCTGTAGGTTTTTTTTATTAAGGAATTATCCTGTAAAATGAACAACAAAATAACTCAATTTTTAAGTTTAAACTTTTTAAGGTTTCTTTTTTGCCTTTTAGATAGAAAAAAAATGTAAATGTTGTGACATATTGACAAAATAAGTCAACATGTAACAAAATTGTATACATGAAACCTGTATGAAACGCACGGTAGTCTATTAAGGCGACGCATTGATAATTTGGCTGTAGCGATATCGATTTTTCTCAGCAATGACTAAAGCTAAGAAATTAAAAGTTTATTGTCAGTATTCATCATGTCTTTGTCTTTGAATTACCCACAGCATAACACGATTGGTCAACTTTTATAATACAGAATAATTAATCAAAAACACCTCTGTAAAAAAAGAGATTCCTATTTTGCCAACAGAGGAGAGTTTTTTAAGCTTCCAAAATTTGTACATAGATTGGTTCAAGCATACACATTCATTTGCCCGTAGCTTATATGAAATGTATTTATGGTTTTTAAATTACGCGACAAAAACCATTTTGTCGCTACGCCCTTTCCATTTGTTGCTGTTCCATTGCTTGTTCTCATAAACTGAAGAAAACGAAAACAAGCAAAAAAATTAAAACAAGCAATCTAAAATACGGTTTTTTACTTTAACGCGGCGTCACCATATTTACTTTCTGCACACCTTCCACCATAATATAAACTCTGTGTCAAATATCTCCTCCATTCGCACAATTCTCGTAAAACTATGCTAACTATACTGGAAGGTTTTGCTTCACGTATTATTATTATTATAATTCAATTTCACGTTAACGTCGACTTTGTGTTACATAGCACAGTTAGATAATATTGTTTTTGTCTATAACAAACAAATGGTAATATGTGTTATGTGTGTGGTATAGTTTTGTCATTAGCTCCCCTCCTCCTGTTCCTCTGTTGACACACGCTTTCAGCGGGCGACGTTGACGCACCACACATGCTGAGCAGTCCTGAGGCTGTTTACTGTCACGATCTGCAAACAAAATTGTTTTAAACTTAGTAAGTATAGTAAGTTTAGTTTTATGATAGTAAGAACCTATTTGGACTATATATTTTGTATTGTCTAATAAAATGTTAAGCCATAAGTATAATAAACTTTTTATTTTTGAATTTAGAATTTTAGAATTTGTTTTTCTTTTCTTATATTTACAAGGGAGGATGTCAGTTCCTCAATTAATAAACCTGGCGAGATGAAAGCTCATCTTCACATTTTGTTCTTTGATATTCAACACTTGCATTAAAACGTATAATGTTGTTTACAATTAAATAAAATGAGCAACTTATAAATGAATTAGACGAATGAAGATGTCACAGAGATCATTAATAAAATACCTCACTAGTTTGAGGTAGAAATGGTTACTAGATAATGCGAAGGAAATGGCCGGTCTCAGGAACGCCTACTGACGTTATTAGAAAAAATAAAAAGCTGCGTGATGGAGAACACAGAAAAAACTAAATTTCGTCTCTAGAGACACTGCGAAGCCTTATCTATTTTCGATTCGGAAGGTAATAAATCAACTTAAGCTTCACGTGAAATCAGTCCCTATTATTACCTAGATACAGTTTAATTTGGGACAGTGGCATCGTTGTTAATAATAGTTATCACCTTTGCAGGACAACGATAAAGGTGTCCGTGTCTAGTGCGAGGGAGAGACCGATACGAGAGAGAGACGGCGCTATGTCATTTTGATTAATACGTAGCCATTGCTCAGAGCGAGCTGTGTACCATTGCTAAGTAATGACCACTCCATAAAGACATGGTTAAGGTTAAAAGAAAATTACTTTATCAACGCCTTGTTTTAAATAAATATCAAGTTTCAGGAAATATTATTGTATCGGCTCCGGGATTGAGATGTTCCGATGAGGTTTAAAACACCGCCTTATTGATAGCAGTACTTGTGTCTCGTAATTGTAGTCGTTTATTATAGGAGCCGTGAAAATAAAAGATTTGTAAATGCCTTCAATAAACAAAAATGTTTTTGACTTATATCAACACTAAGCACATAGCCACATATGTAAGATAAGATCAAAAATTAGTTCTTCACTGACCCAAGATAGGTAAATATTAAACGTTGACTATTGTTGAAACCTAAGGGTCAGCTTACACCGAGACCAGACGCGACGCGGCACTACATTTTTAATATAGCGACCTCTAGGTACTATTGCAGCGCTGCGTCGTGTCGCGTCTCATCTCAGGGTGAACTGACTCTATATACTAACATTCTTGGAACATTATACTGGGTGATTTTTATACTGTTTCGAAAAAAATGTGACATGTAATGTAACAACAACTGAATCTATTACGAAAGTATTTGCGGCAAAACTCAAGACCTATCTTTTATATTGGTAATTACGAAAATATTTTAAAAATCATGTGTTATGGTCACCTACATTTTATGCGTAAATAAAAAGTGCTCGATTGGCCGATCGGTTTGCGGGGTGCACATATTATAGCACACTCCGCATCGGAAACTCATTGAAAAATGCTGTAGAAATATGGGAAACCATTTTTTTTTTTTTTTAATAATTATTTAAATGTTTAATTAGTAATTTTTGACTTTAAATTAGTAGTGCGATGTCGTAAAATTAATTTTCAGCAAGATAAAAAATATATAAAAAATAATTTACTAAGTATGCCAGAGTATCTACTATAATAATAGGTTGGGGAAAAAGTCTTTTCGCATTATAGTATGTATGAACTTGTCATAAAATATCTTATATATACCATATAAGATATTTTATGACAAGGGCTATACCAATTGTATCTGGCTGATTTTGGTATCATTAAAAAGTTTTAATTTTACAGAAGACAATTCCAAATTCAAATTAGGTAAATTTGAGATTTTCATTTGTTTTTCTTATTGTTAAAATGAGTGATTCTTATGAAGAATTTCGATACATTTTAAAATTTTATTACAAAAAAGGTAAAAATGCAACACAAGCCGCGAAAAAAATGTGTGATGTTTATGGACCTAATGCAGTATCTGTGAGAGTAGCGCAAATTTGGTTTAAGCGTTTTCAATCCGGAAATTTTGATATCAAAGATGCACGTCGCTCTGGTCGCCCTGTTACGGACAAAACTGTTGCCATTTTTGAAAAAGTGGAGCAAGATCGGCATATTAGTAGTTACGATGTAGCTGAAGAACTGGGGATTGACCACAAAACGGTTTTGGCGCATTTGAAAAAAGCTGGGTATACAAAAAAGCTCGATATTTGGGTGCCTCATGAGCTCACTGAAAGAAACCTAATGAACCGTGTACTCATTTGTGATTCTTTATTACGACGTAATGAAACCGAACCATTTTTGAAGAAGCTGATAACTGGTGATGAAAAGTGGATCACGTACGACAAGAACGTGCGAAAAAGATCGTGGTCAAAGGCCGGTCAGGCTTCACAGACTGTGGCGAAACCCGGGTTAACTCGCAACAAGGTGATGCTGTGTGTGTGGTGGGATTGGAAGGGCATTATTCATTATGAGCTGTTACCGCCAGGCAGGACCATCAATTCTGAACTGTACTGCGAACAACTGATGAGATTAAAGCAAGAAGTTTAGAGAAAGCGGCCGGAATTAATCAACAGAAGGGGTGTGGTTTTTCACCATGATAACGCTAGACCTCACACATCTTTAGCCACCCAGAAAAAATTACGGGAGTTTGGCTGGGAGGTGTTAATGCATCCGCCGTATAGTCCTGACCTTGCACCTTCAGATTTCCACCTGTTTCGGTCGCTGCAGAATTCCTTAGGCAGTGTCAGGTTGACATCACAAGAGGACTGCCAAAACCACTTGTCGCAGTTTTTTCATCAGAAGCCCCAAAAATTTTATAGCAATGGGATCATGTACCTACCAACATGATGGCAAAAAGTTATCGAACAAAATGGCACCTATATACTTTAGTCACTTGTAAATAAACTTTATAAAAAAACCTTTTGAATTTTTATATAAAATGCGAAGAAACTTTTTCCCCAACCTAATATAATATATTTTCATGTACCTGTATACCTATTATGTGTACCTATTATACCTGTTTTTCCTGAAATGGAATAAAAAATCTAGTATTTTTAGTTTATTTGGTATGTGGTATGTAGTTACATAGCTATCATCTATCTCAACATCTAAAATTATTTACTATTTACGTATAGGTACAATCTACAGTACCTAGTGTACAGGTAAAAAGGTAGCTACTTGCTAGTTGTGTGTTAGCTCCTTATTAATCTCGTAAAAATAATATTAATTATCTACTCAATAATTTTGTGCTAAGTAATAATAAAATTATAATATTTTGCACATCATATTTTTGTACATCAATACATCAAGTTATACCTGAATTTAAAATACTGACATTATATTTAACTAAAAGTTAAAACATTATAATATTAATTATTATTAATATTAATGTTAAAGCCATGCTACAGCTAAAAACTCTAATCAAGAAAAATTACAACCTGATTATATTTAATGGCCATAATATTTTTGTGTCGTTATTTCTATATAAATAATTGGAATGTATAGTAAAGTTTTCCTCACTTGGTTATAGATGGCGAGTTACATATTAATATCTTAGATTAATGTATGACACATCCAAATAATTTATCAACAGCTATCAAGAATAATGTATTGGTAATAAACTTAATAACTGTGAAATTATACCGGAATCGTAAATTGTTATTAATGAATTATTAATTGTTCATTTCATGAAATTATTTTCCTCTATTATAAGTTGTAATTAAAACTATACCGGACCTTAATATTTCTGCAACAGCGACTGCTGAGTTGGAAATATATTTTATAGTTTGATGTAAATGATGGAAAATCAATAAATTTAGATGCATGTGCAGATTTTTCCTAGAAAGTAGATAGTAAATTCTTAGAATAATTATTATTACATTTATTACTAATGTTAAAATCGCTGTAGACTAATTAAAAATTAACATATTAATCTAGAGGACAAAAAGTCCCGATGTAAACCGAATGCCTACATTATCCCATTGGCTAAAAAGGGTTAAGACAGCTGTCAGACTGTCTCACAGCAAAGGAATGAATAATAGCTGAAGATAATCTGTGACAGAATCGTCTTACGAAAGGCCGACGCTTGACAAAGATAAATAATATTATACGAACGTTTCCAACCTTGAATTTTTGATATCTGTTTTAATTACCTTTATTCTCACAGCACATGATCGATTCCCATTGGCTTGTGGTTGGAACGTTAAAGGGTTGCCTTTATATGGATAAATTAAATGCTGATATCTTAATAAGATAGTCTTGATTAAGTGTAAAGCATTATTGGTGTTGTGAAAAAAATGGGTAGTGTGAATATTTGTGGTTAAATATGAACACATTTTAGTATTTATTATTTAATACTTTAATTTAGGTTGAGATATACTACCTACGTATTAAATTTAGTTATGTTGGTATATTATGTACTGAAAATTAAAAAGAGGAGATGTGGCATAGATATCCGTATAGTTATCGAGAAAGAGGACTACAAAGCAACGAGAAATGAAAATACAGCTATTTTAGCTTGTACCAGAATTGCAGAGTATAAGTAAACTGATGAACTCATTGATGAGATCTATGTCAGCTTTACTGAAAAACTTAGAAAAGCAGGAACATACATATGTGAGTCAGCTGATGGTAAACTAGTATCATAATAAGCGATATTTTCATTAACCCGCCGTCGGTCGCGTTAATTTTTGTAACATCGTCGGTCGCATGGGATCTTTCAAAGCCCTATATATGATAACATTTTTATCAAAAATTTACTATGTATATTACTATATTTTACTTATAGATTTTAAAGATGTTAGGACATAGTATTAATAAAAGTCGTAGATTTTTAATAATCAGTTTTATTTGGCAAAAATTCTAGACTTCAAAAATATATTTGGTATTTGACTTAGCTTTGGCAACTTCTACTAAAAATTACAAAAAATAACAAAAAACTTAATATTTTCTTCTAAATTTTCTTAATTATTGAAAATTATTAACGTATTTTGCTATCGCAATGGGTAGAAAAGAAAAAAGAACGAAAGAATAAAAAACAATCACTCTCCTTTTTGGTCATTATAACAGATGACGCAAATGGAAGCTACATGTCTCGGGCATATGTTTTGATGACATAAAATGCATGCCGTCGAATATTTTCTGTCGACACTTCGTGGGCAAAATGCGCATCTCTTTCTGGTCATTTAAGTTTGATTTTGGGTTGTGTCTGTAGCACATTATTACCAGTAAGGCGCTTTATATGCTGCCGTAGTGCTCGTGGCAGAGTGTTTATAGTATTCCTGTATTTCAGGTAATCATCACAGAGAGAAAGCGTTAACTTTTTCAGAAATTCTTTTCTGGTTATAATCCTGTTTGGTTGATTATGTCCCAGCAGTATTTGTGCATTTATCCCTGCAATATCCATCAAGCTGAAAAATATTCTCAGAGGCCATCTACAGCATGCAACTCAATAATTCTTTTTCAACCTATCTTCAACATTTTACAATATCACCCTTGGTGATATTGAAAATTCTATAATCTCGGGTTTCTTCTGAGCTGAGGCTGAATTTACATCACCATCATGATGTATGGTAGAGAGCAAGAGAACAACTTTATTCTGTTTTGGACAATAGGACACGAGAGTGTTGTGGTCATTTGGTTGATCTACATCGTCACTATCATCTTCTTCTAACCATCTAAGTACTTGTTGTTCTTGATTAGAGTCATTTTTTTCAATATATTATAAAATATATGTCCTTAAAAAAGAGTAACACGATCGGTCGCATGGGGTCTTTGAAAGCCCGAACGCAAAAGAAACGTCAATTGCACTCAAGCGCAGCTTGCTAACTAACGCGCGGTGGCTGTGTTGCGTACTTCAGTATATTTTAGGAAGCTACTAAAATGTTCAAATTGGTACCTTTACGAATTAAAAAGTTACAGCAATTTTTTCAAACCTCAGGCTTTTAAAGACCCCATGCGACCGATCGCGGGTTAAATAAAGTGCCATTATCGTAAATAAACTCGCTTTACATGGTAATCCATCAATACACGTTTTTATCGCTCATTAATCTAGCTTGTGGATTGTGGAATAGCGCGTAAAACTTAGTATGTATTACAAGAAGGGTTCAGTGGTAATCAATTATGTATGGCTAGGTGAGGCCACCGGAGCAGTTAGCCAGAATGGTCTCGCCATTAGCCACTAATTCCTTGTCATTTGCCTGCGGCCGCTTGCCGCTAGGCACTGGTCAACTCACACTTTGTCTGCCCGACGTCCTCTACAATTAGATTCTTACTTTCATAGTTTTTGAAAATATGTATGAAGTTGAAGAGCAGTACTTTTATATCATTATATTATACTTATACTAGCTGCCCCGACACATGTTGTTCTATCTTAACTATGAACTGGAATATATAAATAACTGCACCTACGACTACAACCTCTACCTATATCTACAACCTACACTTATACCTTTTCCAGCATTACTCACTGTTCAAACCTTCCCAGAAATTCCACAATTATTTTAAGACTAAAATAAGCCAAATCAATCTAGCTATTCTCGAGTTTTAGGAAGATATTGAAATTGCAAAACATTTTTACAATTACGAAGATTACTTCCTTATGAAATAGATGAAGTAAATATGGTATCGTAAAAGAAAATTTGTTTACATTCTCATTATTATAATGTTTTAAAAGAAGTGCAACGCTATTAATTTTGCGACTAACTGCACACATTGTCACTAAAATATTCTGAAAGTTCTTGATCTTCACATTTAGCCTATAATATTACCTACTGAAATATTAAGCCAATGTTACGAAAATTTATCTTTTCAACTAAAAGTACTACTAATAAGTGAATCAATTACTCTTAAACTATAATATTTCAACGACAAACCTCATCCAGACTCCAACAGAAGTCACGAAGTGTTTGGCACTTAGAACGACCAGCCATTACTAGATAATACGAAGCCGTTTGCATTGGCCACTGAAAATAAATAGATTTAGAATGCAAATATTTACTACGGTTGCCATAAAAGGTTTCTTTTCTATAAAATTATTTTAGAGATTTTTGTGTTTTTAGATTATTATCATCAATATCAGTTAGTACTAAGTTGTGTAAAGTGTCTCAGTAACTTATAATTTTATATGCTTTTTGTTTTAGGTATGGTGCTGCATTCCATTACTAGGGTTCTTCGTACCGTCAAATTTAAAATATCGAATAAACAAAGTAAGAATGGTGATCCCTCCGATCAATCAAGACCAATATTTGGTTTTCCTCGTAATCTGTTTGCACAAACTTCTTCGTAGAGGGACCCCGGCATGGTTCTGTATGGGGCAAAAATCGACTCTCTCTCACGGAAATTATATTGATATTCAATACACAATAAATGGCCGCTGTCAAAAACTTGCTGTTCGCTCCTACGGTCATCCCTAAGCTATCTGTGTCATTTGCTATTGGAAACGCAACAATGTGCATCTCTCTCGCACCGAATGTATTCCATTAAAAGAAAAGAGATAGCTTGGTATAGTGGGTTTAGCGTGCCTTTGTCACAAGGACTGAACTAATTTTTCATCATACGGCCCGTGACAGTTACAAATGTGGCTCGAACTGTCTCTTTCTTTAATAATACTTTTTATTTTTCAAGGGTAGTTCGCCCTTCGAATGAAGATTTTCATCCGCACAGGGAGAAAATTGGAAGAAGCTTAAATTCTCATTTGTTTGTTAAAATTTGAAGCGACATTAATTGGAGAAGATCCAATTTAAAAACGAAAATTTTGTTTGTTATTTCTGAACTTATTTTAGATCATCAAAAGTGTAATCAATCCTTGATTAGGTACACTTTTATTGGTGATTATATTAGACGGGTCGCGCTAGGCGTATTCGAGGTGGTAAGTGGAAAAAATTCTAAAGTCGCTGAATTTTTGTGTGTTGATAAAGTAGTCCCTGGGGAGCTTATCATTAAGTTTTGTGCCATTTCTGCCCACTGCGTTTTCAGCAATTCCATTATTTGTGGTTGATTTTTTTATATGGCTATAAAAGTAGCAATATTGATTTAAAGTTTAAAATATTAATGGTATCTTAACTGGGACAGCTTCCAGAGTATGGAGACTTAATTTGCGTCGTTTTCGTCCAGTAAAAAATGACTTAGGGTCATTTTTTGAAAACAGTACCGGCAAAAATTCTAAAGTGTGATAAACGACTATTTTCTGTTTAAGACTACTAAAATAGGCCTAATTCCAAATTTTGTGCCACATTAAGCGACTGCGATTTGAGAAATTAAGTTTTTTAGTTTCCCTAAGCTAAAAGCGCTCCAAAAACACATAATCGTTAAACAAAGTTCACGTATTCAATATTATTAAGTCATAAAGAATCTATATTCCAAGTTTGTGCCTTTTTCATGGAGGGTTTAAATAATAAAATGCAAAAATAATATTATTATAATATGCGGTCGAAGTATTGTGGAATATTCGCACTACAACATACACATTACACATATACGTAAATGTGTGTGATAAAATGTCATTCATTCGACTACATTTCAAAAAATTTATATTTCGCATTTTACAGCGATTACAAAATTTAAACTTGCTTTTGCCCGCAACTTTGTTTGCGTAGCACGAATGACGAAGCTGAATGTAATTGTCGCCTGATTTTATACAATACATAAATGCACAATAAAATTTGATATCCGATAGGCTTCCACATGAAACTTCGGTTATCTAACACCAAAAAAATTACAATTTCAAATACCTAATTTTAGTTCTTGAAATTAGTCGTTTAACCGAATAGTCTCTTCAGCTACATCATATATATTGTATATATAGTATTATTTAATAAAAAATAAATACATTATTTCAACGCTTGAATTTTATACGTTGGTTGCTGAATACATGTTTCTAATACTCGTGGTTAAGGACTTATTTATTAGGTTATTAATTGATTGTAATAATTTATATAATTAAATACATTTTACAAACCAACAAAATAATATTTGTATATATTGTTATTCATCCCGTTGACAATTTTATATCTAGGGGCACGGCAGGGCCCCGCCAAGTCGAGCCTAGTGAAACATCAGAGCACTACGTACGAATGTGGACCGATCCTTGTACTGCTTTTCGATATATGTTTACTATGTTTAGCATTAATTTATAATAATGTTAGTCTTATAAAATAATTGATTTATAATACCTAACGTTAGTCTTAATTTAATTTGTAATTTTATTATAATTTTTAATTAAGTAGTATTATAAAAAGCATTAATTTGTGAAACTAGAAATAAAAGGTTTTTTATTTTTGAATTTTTATTTATTTATTATTGCTTGTTACTTTTATGTTAAAACTAGCTGATGCCCGCAGCTCCGCCCGCGTAGGTACAGTAAGTAGTATTAGAAGCTATGATTTTTTTATCTTTAAGTTATTTTGTTTTTTGTATAACTGACCTTTGAATTACATCAATTTTAAACTTTGCTTGCCTTTTTGGGAACACTCCTTGACTTTTTATTTTTTTAAAGTCTCACGTTACGCAGCCACGGAAAAATGAACCACAAATAATCGAATTACTGAAAAGGCAATAGGCAGACATGGCACAAAACTTAATTATTAACTCCCTAGGGACTACTCTATCAACTACATATTGGTACAGAAAAAATTCAGCAACATTAGAATTTTTCCACTTCCCACTAAAAAACAGCTAGCGCGATCCGTCTAATGAGTCAAAATGCATAGCTTGAGCGTTTCATTACTTCATGAGCTTTTGTATAAGGCACACCCCACACGACCAATATTCGAGCGTCGTCGTTGTGCCAGAACATTGTGTTCTCTAACAGAAAAGCTATGAACAGTGACTAAAATATTTTTTATCTTAAGCCTATTTTCTACTTTACGAGTTTGTAAATTCAAGCTTTATAGAGTTAGAGAACGTAGAGTGGAGTCAGAAGGTTCTAGACGAGATCTGAAGACATTTTTTATTGGCGAGTCATAATATTATGTTCTCGTCTTGGCATCATTAAACATGAAATAAATCTAAAATTTAAATTATAAATTTCGCATTTAGAACATTATTACTTGTCAAGTTGTCACATAAATTGTCATTTCATTTTGTCGTATTAATATGAAACTTGGGCCCCTCCCCGCGTGGCGAGAGGCCCGCACCCCGTATTCGCCATTGATACATGATAAAAGTTGGTTTTTTACATTCTAATAAAAAATCCCGCGGATAAACATGGTTAAACTTATAGAAAGTGTTTTATAACACCATAATCATCATATAGATATGAACTCTACTAACTAAAAGTTTCATTAGTAGTTTTTATAGCGAGTTTGAGGAAAAAAAATGGAATATCTTTAAACGAAATTGCCGAATGTGGCACATCTTTCTTACAGACTCAGATATTAACACTCTGAACAGTTTTTTAAGATTTGTCAGACATTAGAATAGTTGTGGGCCTGGTGGGACCATGTTTTATATAGTAGCCGAATACCAGGAAACCCCTGGTTGGATACGACTCAAACTGCATATGTGCATCGGTTACTCTTTCCTTAATATCGTGAAAGTAAAATTTTTAGCTATAATTTACTTTTGGGCCAATATCCATGAAAGACACAAAAACCTAAATTGCTATAAACGCAGCCATCCAAAATGGCACAAAATCAAATTTTAGACTAAGAAGAAGGTCCGGAAACTATATGCAAAAAATAAAAGACTTTAGAATTTTTGCACCCTCAAAACTTATCCAGACCCGTCTATATGTAGGATTGATTATTTACATGTTTGATATTGACGCTAATAATAACTAACTAAATAATAATATCAAAATGTTTAAGCAGCCAAAACATACTAATATTATGTTTGTAATTGTTAATAACATTATTTTATGATTAGTTTTTAATATACAAAAGTAAATAGAGACTTTTTACCATGGCTAAAAATCTGAGACAGTACATCTATGACTTCAAGAAATAATTTTATGGTGATCATAAAGTATTTTTCGATTTTTCACACTAATATCACAAAATATTTAATAGTAGGCACTAATGCCTAAGGAATTTATCTAGGGGTGGCAAAAAAACCAAGTAGTGTTAAGAATAATAAAATTTCAAATACTTTATCTACGTCTATATATAGTAAGGTGGCCCAAACACCCTCTGCATTATAATTCGGCACCCCAACAGATCAGCTCCGCTCCGATCAATCACTGTACGAATCTGTCATGTTCGGTTTATGAGAAAAATTGTTAGGAGAGCCCCGGCCCCCAGTCGCCCCAGCATTGTAAACAGTTAGCTTATATAATAATATTATTAAACAGATATATATTAGCTGTTTGTATTGAGAAAATGTGATTCATCATCATTAGAGAGTTATTGAGGTTTACAATAATTTTAAACTACGAGCGTACCTACGCTGATGAAAGCTTAGTATATCTGAATTTTTAAAGACAGTTGAAGTATTTACCAATATAAGTGTCTATCTTTAATCACATAAAAGTTTTGATACGTAATGTCAACTATCATAATTTCAAACAGCATTTCTAAAGAATTACGTAATATTTTTTCATGTTGGTCGTTTTTTCCTTTTCTCTATACATCTTTGATAATATAGGAATGCTTAAGCATCGTAATGAACTTGATATTAAGTATATAAGAGGAAAACAAGCAGCTTTAAGGAAACTCTGCCTTAAGTTTGCCGAAAAACAACCAAAAGAAACGTTCTGAGTATCATTTGTCTAAACGTTGTAGGGGTCAATACAACACGACGGTTCCCACGAAAGTTTCGCCTGCCTTGTGTTTTCCGTCAAAAAAGAGGGAATGTCGATAAAATACCTTCGCATTAAGGAATACGTAAGTTTTGCGTGTTTTTGTGTGTTGCCGCGAATGCCTGAAATTTCTAATAATGTGTTGCTATAAAATATCCTACGTTCTTAATCATTTTGTGTCCACTTCTCAGAATATGTGGTTGATAGTTTTAAGTTATAGTTTAAAAACTAATTGTCAAGGAAACAAAATAAGCTGATAATATGACTACGAAAAGGAATTGTGTCTTGTCTTGGTAAAACTATTTTAAATCTACATTATAAGTTTGAACTGAAACTAAAATCTAGCTACAAAAACATGAAATCGTAAGACCTAATTTAGTATTATTCGAAAGTAAAGCGAAAGATATTGAAATTCAAATAGCCATCCGTGATTTAGTATTCATTTGACGTGATGGAGGCTTTGCCCGGTTTAGGTTTCGCCAGGCGTCGCCTTCTCGTACATCATAGCGGGCTACGCTTAAGATCAACAAGGCGGTGGTATACTGGGATGCTCGGAAAGGTGAAAGTAAAAAATTTCTTCTTGGTGGTCTTCTGCTGGTTCTTTTTAGGGTTTCGTACCCAAGGGTAAAATGGGACTCCGCTGTCCGTCCGTCTGTCTGTTCTTAAGTCATCAGGCTCATGAACTGTGATAGTTGAAATTATGGCAAATTATGTAATTATGTTGCCGCTTTAAAAAAAATAATAAAACATAATAAAATAAATATGTAAGAGGAGCAATACAACAAACGTATTTTTAATACGGAACCATACGTGCGCGAGTTTTATTTGAAGTTAGCCGGTTTTTGTTGTAGATTTCCCGAAGCTTAGGATATGTAAAGTTAGGTAGTTAACATAACTAATGTTAATTTAATGATTACTACACAAAAATAACAGTTACGAAACTGGCATGTTGTGGCATACCACAAGAAGCCTATTTAACAATAACTTTTTCAATTGCCATTTTCGGTAAATATTCTACTATAATATAAAATAAATAATGATGTTTAAATCATACATACATCGTTTTAACTTAGTCTTCAAAAATCCATAAATATCTTCTTCTATTATATTACACTCCGTCTCCGTATCTAATTATTCGCATATAACCTTCGTATTTAGTCTTAATTAAAAAGTATAAATTGAATAAAAACCGTAATGTCGTTCACGAATTTCATTCAAAACTTTCTCTCAGTGTCCTTCCAGCATTACAAAGTCGGCGGCGTTCGTAATCCCAAAAGATTTCCACTTGGAGCGCGCATCGACTCGCGTCGCCCCAGCGCTACACATTCTAAATAATAAACAGCGGTCTACCTCCATTTTATATTATGTATAAGATATTAGTATAAATGAAAGTGTATACAATATTATGTAGAAAAATACAACAAAATAATATATAAGTAGGACGTAAGTGACGTTCTTGAAAAAAAATGTACGAAGAAAATTAGAACAAATTCAAGTAGACGCTAAACTAGCTACATCCTTAAGATTAAGAATAACTGTTATCACAGGTAACTTTTCAAAAATATTCATTTAATAAAACATTTAATCTATAATTTAGTATAGATTATACTAATATTATAAATAGGAAAAGTTTGTTTGTATTTTTGTTTGTTTTTAATTGGCTCTGAAACTACTGGACCGATTTTGATAAAAATTGGCACATATATAGAAAATACCACGTAGAAGGATGTAAGCTACTTTTGTAAGTAATGTTAATGTACAGTTTCTGCGAGAATAAGTCGCGGACATAATGTTAAATAACACAGCAAGTTGGCTTACAAATAGTTTAACCAATTAGTCTCATTACCTGACTTTAGTTCGTTTAAAGATATATGAAAAATGTCGACACTCAATAGAAATCTCTGGAGGACCATAGAAGTGAAGAAGGAAAAACAAGGAGTCGGTCTCACAGTCGGTGATGCATTCGCGCTGCGCCCGTGGGCCTTCGATTGATGGTGCCGAGTGCGGACTTATGGCTCTCGTTATGCACTAATGTCAATGCGACTACTGGCCGCTGTTTGTCTGCATCCAAGAAGTTTTATTTCCAAGGAGGTTTTATATCAGTTCGTCCTATTCTATTAAAAAAAAAAAAACATCGTATTTCAGTTTGTCAAATTAATAATTTTCGATTGATGGCGCCGAGTGCGGACCTATGGCGCTCGTTATGCACTAATGTCAATGCGACTGCAGGCCGACATTTGTCTGCATCCAAGAAGTTTTATTTCCAAGAAGGCTTTATATCAGTACGTCCTATTCTATTCAAAATTAAAAAAAAACAACGTATTTCAGTTTGTCAAATTAATAATTTTCGATTGATGGCGCCGAGTGCGGACCTATGGCGCTCGTTATGCACTAATGTCAATGCGACTGCAGGCCGATATTTGTCTGCATCCAAGAAGTTTTACTTCCAAGAAGGTTTTATATCAGTACGTCCTATTCTATTCAAAATTAAAAAAGAAAACAACGTATTTCAGTTTGTCAAATTAATAATTTTCGATTGATGGCGCCGAGTGCGGACCTATGGCGCTCGTTATGCACTAATGTCAATGCGACTGCAGGCCGATATTTGTCTGCATCCAAGAAGTTTTACTTCCAAGAAGGTTTTATATCAGTACGTCCTATTCTATTCAAAATTAAAAAAGAAAACAACGTATTTCAGTTTGTCAAATTAATAATTTTCGATTGATGGCGCCGAGTGCGAACGTATGGCTCTCGTTATGCACTAATGTCAATGCGACTACTGGCCGCTGTTTGTCTGCATCCAAGAAGTTTTATTTCCAAGAAGATTTATATCAGTTCGTCCTATTTTATTCAAATAAAAAAAACATCGTATTTCAGTTTGTCAAATTTCATAATTTTCGATTGATGTCGCCGAGTGCGGACCTATGGCGCTCGTTATGCACTAATGTCAATGCGACTGCCGGCCGATATTTGTCTGCATCCAAGAAGTTTTATTTCCAAGAAGGTTTTATATCAGTTCATCCTTTTTTTTTTTTTTTTTTTTTTTTTTTTCCGGGGGGAAAATGCTTTACGCATACCACCCAGGCGCAGGGGGCACCCAAGTGGTGATGTGGGACTCATGGTATACCCACTAAAAACCCCCCATCTTCCTCCTCGCCGCCTTCTGACGGGGCCACGGGAACGATACACACATCCGCGACCCCGCCGGCGGCAGCCGCCTACAAGCGGCTCCATCGCGAAAGCCTAAAGGCCCTCCACGATAGGCGCACCAGATGGCAAGGCGCGCCTCCCTCCTCGGTCCCCACCAGCACTGTAGCAGACTCCCCCTGAGTCTGCTCGGCTGAACCATTTAAGAACCTAGTATGAGCAGCGGAGTAAATTGTACAGGAGAGCGAAAAAACACATTTTCGTTTACCCTACTGGTATACTCAAACTTTTGAAAACTTATTGATGTTTATTTTGAAGCTTAATAATTTAACTATATTTTTTACAATAAATAAATTCATTAACTTTTAAATAGCAAGTTTTATGGCCCTTACTAACACTCAAATGGTTTTCTTTTTTTTTTTTTACTTCGTAAAAACCAGAATCCAAACCTAGTATGAGTACTTCCTAGGTTTTAAAATGGTTATTTGGGATCCAACTGACGCTCAAAGTTCATTTCAAACATAGTAAGTTTGGTGTAAAGGAAACAACGATAATTTTATTCAAAAAGGTAACTTTTAATCAAAAGAAATAGGTACAATATAATTATTACGAATTAATTCTCAGAAGTAACTTGCTGACCTAAAAGATCTAATGATCTATCATTGATAGGCATATTATACCAAAAAATTGCGACATAACCTTCCGTGTTTAGCGCTGGCGCAATACTAGTACAAACTACAAACTGCAGTGTTATTCTGTAAGAACATTTTCAAATATCTCGACAGCTGAATCCGCGGTGAGTGTCAAATATCATATTATACAAATTTGACACTCACCGCAGATTCAGCTGTCGAGATTTGAAAATGTTCTTAGAGAATAGACAGGCTGAGCGCCGGAGTCGAGACGTTGCCGCCACCGCGCAGCCCTTACCCCGGGGTTGCTTTAGAATAGGGGTAGCCTAAATAGGGGGGAGAGGTGGAGAGGAGGGGAGGGGGAGGGTTACCTAACCCCCCTCCACCATTCCCTGCGTGAGGAAATGTATAGTTTTTAAGAAAAGTGCATTTGAAAATTTACAAATTTTCTTGCAATTCTTCAGTATTTTGTGAAAATATTTAGTAATCAATATTGAGGGAGGAGTGACGTATTTTTCACGCCGGGATTTTTGAAGCCATGTTCCACTCCGAAGATGTTTTTAACGTAAAAAAAAGTTCTAACCTAACCTAACCCAAAACTACACAAACGTTATTTCATACCGGGTTTTTGTAAGGCCGTGTTACCACTCCGAAGACGTTTTGAACGTGATTAAAAAGTTCTAACTTAACCTAACCCAAAACTATATAAACATTATTTCACGCCGAGTTTTTGCGAGACTATGTAACCACTCCGAAAACGTTTTGAACGTGATTAAAAAGTTCTAACCTAACCTAACCCAAAACTATACTAATGTTATTCACGCCGGGTTTTTATAAGTTCCAATCCGAAGACGTTTTGAATGTAATAAAAAAGTTCTAACCTAACCCAAAACTACACAAACGTTTTTTGCCACCTAGTTTTTTGTAAGGCCGTACTGTTACCACTCCGGAGATGTTTTGAACGTGATAAAAAAGTTCTAACCTAACCTAACCCAAAACAACACAAACGATATTTCACAACGGGTTTTTGTGAGGCCGTGTTGCCACTCCGAAGACGTTTTGAACGTGATAAAAAAGTCATTCTAACCTAACCCAAAAGTCCCAAAACTACTAGTACATTATTTCACGCCGGGTTTTCTTAAAGTTGACGTGTTTTTTACAATTAATTTATTTTATATAATATTTACACATAAAACGAAATTTTTATATTATTATATTTAGAAACTATCACTATTATACACATTTTATTGATAAAAACAGATTTACCTAAGTAAATTTTGTGAAAAAAGTGAAAAATGATATTAAAAATTTAGTCACAAAAATGGCTGTAAAAAGCAAAATACTCATTTCCTCGCCCTAAAATTTGTACCATAATGATGGGGTGAATACCCCCCACAAACCCCAACTATCAAAATATATAAATTCAGGCTACCCCTATTCTAAAGCCCACCCCTTCCCCCTCTTGCTAGGTTTGTGTTGGTCGAGAGCTGGTGGATGGACACATATTTTCATTTCCTAGTAAGGCACATTGACCGTTATAAAACCTAGTATGTTCGTGCACTTACTAGATTTCGAAATGGATTATGTTACTTACTGGTTTTTTAAAACGGTCAAATTGGGTTTGTGGTGTAGTTACTAGGTTTGGAGTCCTTTGCATTTTAGGGTTCTAGTTGTTTTATCGCAATTTCTGTCTTTGTATTCGGTAGGTACCTTAATATTATGAAGCTTTATGATAAAAAACGAAAATCTGAAAACATGTCCCTTACTAGGTTCTTAAATGGTACAGCCGTGCTACTAGGAGTACATGAGTACCAGATAAACTGGTACCCGGTGGCAGATCAGGTCTGTGGTTCTGCCACCGACCACACCTCGGTCGCAGAGGATAGGGCAAGCGGCGCACCGCAATACCGACATGCCTCTTCCTCTGCGGCCCCACCAACGCCGCTTCGACGGAACGGCCCCGCCAGCTCGCAGGGGGTAGGGAGAGTGGCGTACCGTAATACCATCACGCCTCTCCCCCTGCGATCCCTCCACGGCCGCAGAAGATAGGGAGAACGGCGCACCGTAATACCGGCACTCCTCTTCTTCTGCGGTCCCACCTCCACGCGCGTCCTCTGCGGGCATGTTTAGCCCGCTGGGAGCGCCCTCCTCGGGCCAGCCGGCGGCAAACAGGCCGGCCCCGGTTGCCTCTTAGCTTCACCGTGGGTGACCAGTCCACGGTTACTAAGCCCCACCGCCACGACAAGGCGTACAACCATCGGGGGGAGCTATCAAAGCTATAACCGGATAATAATCTCGTAACATTTTAACAGTGATTATAAAGTGTTTACGCTACCGCACTAAAAGATATCATGTATTGGTCCAAAAAAAAAATGCGTGCAACCATCGGGGGGATATTAGTTCATCCTATTCTATTCAAATGAAAAAAAAAAAAACAACATCGTATTTCAGTTTGTCTTCATAATTTTCGATTGATGGCGCTGAGTGCGGACGTATGGCTCTCGTTATGCACTAATGTCAATGCGACTACTGGCCGCTGTTTGTCTGCATCGAAGAAGTTTTATTTTCAAGGAGGTTTTATATCATTATATCAGTTCGTCCTATTCTATTCAAAAAAAAAAACATCGTATTTCAGTTTGTCAAATTAATAATTTTCGATTGATGGCGCCGAGTGCGGACTTATGGCTCTCGTTATGCACTAATGTCAATGCGACTACTGGCCGCTGTTTGTCTGCATCCAAGAAGTTTTATTTCCAAGGAGGTTTTATATCAGTTCGTCCTATTCTATTAAAAAAAAAAAAACATCGTATTTCAGTTTGTCTTCATAATTTTCGATTGATGGCGCCGAGTGCGGACGTATGGCTCTCGTTATGCACTAATGTCAATGCGACTACTGGCCGCTGTTTGTCTGCATCCAAGGAGTTTTATTTCCAAGAAGGTTTTATATACCTAATTCCTATTCCATTCGAAATTAAAAAAAAAAACATCGAAATCAGTTTGTCAAATTTCTACATACTGTATAGGATAAGTTTCGATTGATGGTGCCGAGTGCGGACGTATGGCTCTCGTTATGTACTAATGTCAATGCGACTACTGGCCGCTGTTTGTCTGCATCCAAGGAGTTTTATTTCCAAGAAGGTTTTATATTAGTACGTCCTATTCTATTCAAATAATAAAAAAAAAACATCGTATTTCAGTTTGTCTTCATAATTTTCAATTGATGGCGCCGAGTGCGGACGTATGGCGCTCGTTATGCACCAATGTCAATGCGACTGTTGGCCGCTGTTTGTCTGCATTCAAGAAGTTTTATTTCCAAGAAGGTTTTATATTAGTACGTCCTATTCTATTCAAATAAAAAAAAAACATCGTATTTCAGTTTGTCTTCATAATTTCCAATTGATGGCGCCGAGTGCGGACCTATGGCGCTCGTTATGCACTAATGTCAATGCGACTGTTGGCCGCTGTTTGTCTGCATCCAAGAAGTTTTATTTCCAAGAAGGTTTTATATTAGTACGTCCTATTCTATTCAAATAAAAAAAAAACATCGTATTTCAGTTTGTCTTCATAATTTTCAATTGATGGCGCCGAGTGCGGACCTATGGCTCTCGTTATGCACTAATGTCAATGCGACTACTGGCCGCTGTTTGTCTGCATCCAAGAAGTTTTATTTCCAAGGAGGTTTTATATCAGTACGTTCTATTCTATTCAAATTTAAAAAAAACAACATCGTATTTCAGTTTGTCTTCATAATTTTCGATTGATGGCGCCGAGTGCGGACGTATGGCTCTCGTTATGCACTAATGTCAATGCGACTGTTGGCCGCTGTTTGTCTGCATCCAAGAAGTTTTATTTCCAAGAAAGTTTTATATCAGTACGTTCTATTCTATTCAAAAAAAAACATCGTACTTCAGTTTGTCAAATTTCATAATTTTCGATTGATGACGCCGAGTGCGAGCTCTTGTTATGCACTTATGTCAATGCAACTGCTGGCCGCTGTTTGTCTGCATCCAAGGAGTTTTTTTTTTTTTTTTTTTTTCGAAAGTCGTGCGGTCGGGTTAAGACCGCTCTAGCTTACTCTAGCTTAATCAGGCTATAACTAGCCTGGTGGCTAGTTGGTTTGATTAGAGTTTAACCCTTAACTGTAGTCGTGGGTCCAGTGGACCCATGTTATATCTTTGAACGAGTGTAAAAAACAAGGCGTGTGCCTCAAGAGCCTCCGGCTCCTGGGTACCTTCCGACAGTACGCCAGAGCGCGTAGAGGGGAACGGACATGCTTCGCTCGCTACTACAAAGGTGAGTATTGGTGTGCATATGGGTCCCACGGACCCACCACTATAGTTGCGTAACTTTTTTTTAGCTTTTGTTGATTATTAATTTTATTATTTTTTTAGTCATTTGTGATGGCAAACAAAAGAAATATTACTGCAGATAGAGTTGATATAATAGAGCAGTGGTTGAACGAAACAGACAGTGATGAAGATGAAATCGGTAGAAATTCACCCACATCTTGAAATAATGCTCTCACCACACACTAAGAAAATTAGTTTTATGAAAATGAAGAGAAGTTTGTGATAACGAGTGATCATGACTCAAACTCTGAATTGTCTGAAAGCGAAGACACTTACCAAGATGAAGAAGTGGATGGACAGACCAGTTCTACCAGATGTTTTTATGGGAAAATGGTATGCAATTCATGCTTATATCAGCTTATGATGTCAAAATTTTTGTGGAAGAAGATTTTTAGTTTTTGTTTTAACTCTTTTAAAAAATATTATTTTTTGTACATAAAACGAGTTGCAATTATTTTTTCGTTGTGTTTTTAAATTTTATATGATTGCTTTTCGAAAGCATGTTTTTAGATTAAGTAAATAACGACTGATTAAAAGAAGTGCCATTATAGATAAGAATAATAGTGTATATTGTTGATTTTGTTTAACATTACGATTTTTAATGTTTAAATGTAAAGTTTAATAAAAATAAAAACTTAAAACGGAAATGCATTTTTATTTTATTTTAAATCAAAATTAGGTGGGTCCACGGGACCCACGACTATATAAGTGTGACTATTTTTCACCACTACAGTTAAGGGTTAATGGGAGTCCAAGGAGTTTTATTTCCAAGGTTTTATATACGTCCTATTCCATTCAAAATTATTTAAGTACTAGATGTTGCATGCGCGACTTCGTGCGCGCAAAAGTTAATTTCGCGGAAACCGTACATTTTTCCGCGACAAAAAGTAGCTTATGTCCTTCCCCATGGTCTATTCTACATCTGTGCTAAATTTTATCAAAATCGGTCCAGTAGTTTCGAAGCCTATTCAATGCAAACAAACAAAAAAAAAACCTAGTATTTAGTATAGACAACACATGGAAAACAATTTTTAATCTTGTATTGGATAATTTAAATTTAAAGTGCGGACGTATGGCTTTCGTTATACACCAACTAGCTTTTTTCAATGCTTCGCGTAATTATAGTATCCCACGGGAATACTGTACTTTTTCGAGATAAAAAGTCTTCTATGTTTTAATCAAGAGCCTAAACTACTACCATACCAAATTTTACCGAAATTTGTTCAGTAGTTTTGCGTGAAAGAGTAACAAACATCCATAAATCCTCACAAACTTTCACAGTTATAATAATAGTTGGATGTCAATGCGACTGCTGGTCTCGCTGTTTGCCTGCATCCGAGTTGTTTTATTTCAAGGTTTAATAATAATCAGTAAGTGCCATTAATTCAAATAAATAAAAACATCGAAAACAGTTTGTCAAAATTCAATATCCTGTACCTATACAATAATATTCGATTGATCGTCAGTCGTGTCGGCTATCCGTCCCACTGGATTATGAGAGTAAAGGAAGAGACAGTGCTCTTATGTACTGCGCACACACTTGGGATCTATAAAATTACTCCTGCGTAACTGGCCTGGTTTCAATGAAACCGGCCACTGTTACCGATATCGGTGTGGGGAGTTATTATTCAGTTGATAGCTCTCGTTATATTATGTAGCTGTACTAATGTCAATGCGTTTGCTGGCCGCTATTTGTATGCATCCAATATGTTTTATTTCAAGAAGGTTTTATTATGAATTTCATTCAAACTGGATTTATATATAAAAACTTAGGTATTGTGTAATAATAATAATGTCTACGATTGATGGTGCCGAGTGCGGACGCATGCACTTACGTAGCGCGACTGCAGGTTTGTCTGCATCCAAGAAGTTTTATTTTACGAAAAATCACTTTCAGAAAGTTTAATGCGAGCAGCTACAGACTTATTTATATACTTAAAATCATTAGGTACTTTATATACGGCATATTACTGTTTAGAAGTTTGTAATTTCGAACCCTTTCGTGTTAACTGATACCGTGTAGGAAGCTGAAGACTGGCTAGAACATAAATCTGCTCGGCGGCTCGGTCGCGTGGAAACTTTTTGAATTATTAGTTTTAATTTCCGCCTAAGATCCGCTCCCGTATCTGTCAGTACGTTGGTCCTCGCACGGATTATGGTCTATTTTCTAAATATTAGAAATAAACTTTTATATACGTGTGAAAATACTGGGTTTTATTCGTTGTATACTTTTATTTATTTTTGTATGATTTTTTCTCTGTAAGCTATCTTTCATTTAATACCACCAATGACAAAACTTAGAAACGTTCATTTGTCTTTCTAATATTGTAGGTAGGTACGCATAAATATTAGGCGCTTGTAGGTACAAAGCTCCCGTTGAACAGTGAAACCCGCAAATATCAGATCACAAGACTTCTTAGCACTTCATTAAAATGCAAGAGGTTTATTATTAAATGCGCTCGTAATTATATGGAGGCACGAATCGCCACCGGCTGCGGCGATACGAGTTTATTACGAGGAGATCCGTAGTATGATATATACGCTATACATTTATACAAACAGCCTATACATTAATGATTCATTTATTAACTCTTAATCAACGTATTCTATTTAAATTATAATTATTTCGTGCCCGAATACGTAACTTTCATAACTACGAGTACATTAACCACACGTAATCCGAAAGAAAAATTGTGATAATTTTCTGTCAATTGGCGAAATTAAAATTCTGTAACTATTATTATAATCAAAGAAAGTTTAATAACTCAATATCAACAACGCTATAGAACAGAGCCCGAATCATCATAATATTATATTATTAAATACATGTATGCGTATTAAAACTATGCGAATTTATTAACTCACAGCTTCATGCGTTTGATTATAATTTTGTTAGACGTTGACTTTTGTTAATCAGTTTTTCAAATTCTATAGTATATAATTAACATTTTTATTTTGTATCCATGAGGCTAAATAACCCCTATAAAGATCAAACTTAAAAATTATGTGAATAAATATGTAATGGACAGATTTTTATCACTGGTCGACCACTAGTTATAAAAATATAAGTAAAACTATTACCTATACTAATTATTATACCTCCCATATTAGTGGTGGTGGCTGGTTTCGTTGAAACCTCTCTGGCTATGCAGAAGTTTTTAATAGTAACCAAGTATGAACACAATATGCAAAAGCACACTCTCTGGCGACTCAACTGCCGAGAGATAAAAAGCAAAAACGACTTTTTACATGCCCATCCGACGCATGTATCATCTTCCTTATCCGACATTCAGGTGGTCAGCCTGCACTATCCTAATCCGACTTGAAAACAAGAATTTAATTCTTCTAAAACGGGGATCGAACCCACGGTCCTTGACCTCCGGAGTTGAGAGCTCTAAACCACTGAAGTACGGAGGTGTTGATAAGGGTCAGCTCACACCGTAGACAGCGGTTCAAAATTGAACTATATTCGTACTACACAAGAATATAATATACAGTACGTTTCATTGCATGAGCGGCGCTACGCTTCGCAGCCTGGTGCAGCTTGAAATTCGACTTCTTGCAATGAAACGTGTATCTTATTTTGTAGTGAATAAAGTTCAAATTAGAATCGTTATCTTACAAATGCAGTGCTGTGTCGCATCACGTCGCATCTCAGGGTGAATTGACGCTAAAGCTATTAAGGCCTTTTTTTTCCCGGGGGGGAAAATGCTTTACGCATACCACCCAGGCGCAGGGGGCACCCAAGTGGTGATTTGGGACTCATGGTATACCCACTAAAAACCCCCCCATCTTCCTCCTCACCGCCCTCTGACGGGGCCACGGGAACGATACACACATCCGCGACCCCGCCGGCGGCAGCCGCCTACAAGCGGCTCCATCTTGAAAGCCCGAAGGCCCTCCACGATGGGCGCACCAGATGGTATTAGGTGCGCTTTCTCCTCGGCCTCCACCAGTACCGTAGCAGACTCCCCCTGAGTCTGCTACTAGGAGGCCATGGGTACCAGATAAACTGGTACCCGGTGGCAGATCAGGTCTGTGGTTCTGCCACCGACCACACCTCGGTCGCAGAGGATAGGGCAAGCGGCGCACCGCAATACCGACATGCCTCTTCCTCTGCGGCCCCACCAACGCCGCTTCGCCCCGCCAGCTCGCAGGGTGTAGGGAGAGTGGCGCACCGCAATACCATCACGTCTCTCCCCCTGCGATCCCTCCACGGCCGCAGAAGATAGGGAGAACGGCGCACCGTAATACCGGCACTCCTCTTCTTCTGCGGTCCCACCTCCACGCGCGTCCTCTGCGGGCATGTTCAGCCCGCTGGGAGCGCCCTCCTCGGGCCAGCCGGCGGCAAACAGGCCGGCCCCGGTTGCCTCTTAGCTTCACCGTGGGTGACCAGTCCACGGTTACTAAGCCCCACCGCCACGACAAGGCGTACAACCATCGGGGGGAGCTATCAAAGCTATAACCGGATAATAATCTCGTAACATTTTAACAGTGATTATAAAGTGTTTACGCTACCGCACTAAAAGATATCATGTTTTGGTCCAAAAAAAAAATGACTTTTCACTTAATCATTTAAAAGTACTGTCAGGAAAAGAAAAAGAGAGAAAATCTATCAGACGATACATTAATAAATTTGTCTCGTGGAAATGCTTTTACTGTTGGCCCTTTTCGCGTGTGTTCTCCTACATTTTTCAAGCTATAAATCATATTTTTTTACCGGTAGCGCTTTTTACGGTGTCCTTTCGGTTTGCTCGAGCGTACTGTAATTTTTTTTTACTCGGACATGGGTGTTTGCACTTTACTATTTCGCTTTTGTTTTGTACAGAGAATTTATGATTAATATAACTGGGGACGCAGAGGTTTCCGAATCGAGATAGCTTTTGCGAGAATGAAAAGTTAATTGAATACAGCGGTGTCGACTGAAATAGAATATGTCCAGTGCCAAAATAAATTCTTAAATCAGATTGAATTTCTATAGTGAGATAAATATCGGTGTAACTTACCTTTGTCTAAAATTTTAGAAATCACATTTTATCAAAACATATCTGACTCTTACTTAGCCTCGAGGATTTTTTATCTAACAGGCTTATAACAAGACATATTCAGCATGTGGATAGTATCACATAAGATGAATAGATATTTTTATTGTAAACACAATCAACAGGTCATTCATCTAAGATAAGGAAACATGTAAAGTGTAAGCTCAGTGATTATAACAAATGCATGTCCTACATCCACGGCCCACGATACTCGATGCCTCAGCGCGTAAATTTTAATTTAGCTACCTCGCCGTGAACCATTTAATTTAATTACCAAATCGTTAAGTTAAGCACGGAATATTAGCGGCACTAGCTCAGCCGAATTAATAACGCAGGGCTCCAGCAAACAAATCAATGACATCGCGAGCGGTAAAAAAATGGTGGGGACTCCACATTAATACGTGATCATAAATTAAAGCGTGGCTTAAAATTAAGACAACAAGCCTCTTTAATCTACAATAAATGGTGGTCGTCGCCCCGAGACCGGTTCCGGAGATGGAGGCGTAAAGGAAAAAAAATAATCCGGTCCGGAGCGGGTCCAAAATATGATAGGCATCCATAATGCAACATGGCTGCTAAGCTCGTATACCGCTCTCTGTCCCGCACGCACACCCTGTATAAATCCGTTGCACTTTATTAGGTTGACCACATGTGGAGTGTTCCGCTAAGCCTAACCTTGATATCATACTCTCGAATATAAGGGGTGTCCGTGAGTAACGCCGTATCAAATTTAAATGTGTAAAAATTACAAATATACATATTCATTACGCATTTATTTATAATACTATTTGTTGATATTATGTACCTTTGATTGATGTACTCGTAGCAAGCTACGAGAGTGCTACGAACATACAAATAGAAACTTTTTGGGGAAACTCTTGAATAAAGTTTTGCTACATTATGATTATTTAAGGCTGCAGGTGAATTAATAAAAAATATTACTGTACAACATCCATATCCAGTTACCATAAACCAGTTTAAAAAAAAATAAAACTGTTTTTAACATTTTGCCTACCTACATTTTGTATTGAAAATATATTCCTCACGAACCACAAATCAATGAGATTTTAGTCAGCCTAACAAAAGGCCATAGTTTCCTTTCATTTTTTTAATATATTACGTCAATGACTCTATTTCTTAAAATTTATTGATGCTAAAATAGTAAATGGTAAGTTAACAACTAGATCAGTAAGGAAACGTCACTTTTCTATGAAAAAGAGAAGACAGAATCATGCAATATTTGTATCACTCTGTATCACAGGGAGCAATCCCTCCTCTCAGCGCTACGGCCAACCGTCGGCCCGCCACAACATTCCACATTATTACAGTACCACCTTATAAATAAAACCGCTTACATCTACCTGCTCGGTAATCCCACATAAAAATAATATAAATATACCTCTACCTTGTTGACATCTCCGATAGCCGATACATAGATTTATTATTAACCTTTCCTATTCGTGTGTTTTCAATATTTTATTTACGTACACTACATCAAACGTATCAAGGTAATAAATTCTAACGATTAACACGGAGACACATTTATAAACACTGAGATATTTAGACACTATGTCACGACACTCCAAGTGAACCCTGCGATTGCGTCAGCGGTGAGAAACTGAAGTGTCTAGTAAAACGAAAGCGAATTTTTGTTTTTGAACAATATTCAAAACAGCAATAGGAACTGCAGGTGGCCATTTTTGCAAACAATTGACGGTCGACAATGGAGGTTATTGTCCGAATTAACTTTCGCTTGCATACTTTTGGCAAACCCTTGAGACAGAGGTGGCATTATTCGTTTTGTTTTCATGTTTGTGGCCAATCTTAAATGGACTTTCAATAGAAAACACTTTCTAAGCGTGAAAGGGTATGCAAAGTTACCTGTTATAATTTAACAATAAATTAACTCTCTTTACACGCATTATTGATGTTTCTGCGTAACTTTTTCTTAACCATTTGATTGTTAATTTTATGCTAAATACGTTTTGTGCAAAAATTCTTTAGCGACAAACGACGAAAATAAATCATGTTCAAAAAGCCAATGTGTAATAATAAGTAAACTATGTCATGAGTATAGTTTAAATACATTAAGATAATCTACGTTACACATAGAATAATATGTATTTATACCTACATAGAATAATATAAAATATGTATAATTTAATTAAAAATTAAAATTGCTGGATCGAACCGCTTTCCGAATAGCTACTTCCCTGCGTCTTGGCACCCCCCACGTCGTCCCCCACCGCTGCGTTTGTGGCGCAAACGTGGACAGCCTCGGACACCACGGTCTGTCCTGTCAGCGAAGCGCCGGCCGCATCTCCCGACATCACTGCCTGAACGACCTCATTCGTCGGGCTCTTGTCACCGCCGGAGTACCAGCTGTGCTGGAACCCTCTGGCTTGGCGCGCGACGATGGCAAGAGACCAGACGGTATGACCCTGGTCCCTTGGAGAGTGGGACGGGCTCTTGTATGGGACGCTACTTGCGTCGATACACTTGCTCCGTCCCATGTCCAGGGCACCTCGAGCACTGCAGGTGCGGCCACCAATCAGGCGGAGAATCTCAAGCGGCGCAAATATGAGAACCTTAGTGGGGATCTCATATTTGAACCGTTTGGGGTTGAAACTCTAGGTTCATGGGGTCTGGGTGCGCACAAACTTTTCTCTGTGAAAAGTTTGTGCGCACCCAGACCCCATTTCCAAAAAACTAATTGAGGCCACCCGAGACCCCAGAGCCGGCACCTATCTGGCCCAAAGAGTGAGTATCGCAATTCAGCGGGGAAACTCTTTGAGCCTTCTAGGTACTCTGCCTGGTGGGGACGACCTGGGAGATTTCTTTTTATTGTAGCTTTTTAAGTTTTTCTAGTTTTATTTTTTAAGTAGTTAGCTATTAGATATTATACCATATATACCATTAGTATTTTGTTAAAAATATATTTTTCAACAATAAATAATTTCAAGAAAAAAAATAAAATTTAAACATATTAATATGTATAGTAAAAATCTTAAAATTATTAAATATATACTTCCCGTTGTCTGATGGTACCTGGATACGCACGGACAAGATGGATGTGGTGTGCAGCTTCCATCTAGCCCGTGGTGTAATATTATTATATTATATATTATTATTACTTAAGTATGACGCTGATGTTATTATGAAATACTGACAGTTTTTTGATGATGTTTTATATACCAAATTTATTATTTTTATAATATGTGGAAGATACATATTTTATTAAATAATATTTTTTGACTTATAATATTTTATTTTTAAAGAAACGAATTGGCATAGCGGTCGTGGTCTTATTTTTATTAACCATATAAATAATGTTTCATTCATATTTTACAATCAGTCGATTATATTGTCTTTTGGGTGGGCTTTTTTACCTTAACCGATCAGTTTTGTGAAGTTTGTCTTAATTTATCATTGCCATGTTGATATTAATAGTGCTACGTTGACACGTAGGCAGATGCTAGCTTTTAGGAGAATTAATAAGAAAATATATTTCATGTACCGAATTCCTGACAGACTGCTATCCATCAAAGTCTTGCGACGTTATATTATTATGAAAGTAAATTTTTAAACAGGAAATTAAAAGGAGACACAGTTGATTTGCTAATAAAACCGACACTTTTTAAACTGTAAATATTTCAGCAGCGGCTTTGACTCGTAGTTAATCGATTAATTTTGATAATATCCGGTGGAATTCATGATTAATTTAACACGGTGGCTTAAAATATACATACAAAGAAATGTACCAAATGTACCAAGTATACCAAATGTACCATATTTTGCGAAATTGGAGTCTACCTAGTATTATATTTTAGGTGCATAATATCTACGACTATTTTCATGCATGTTTTTTTTTTGAGAATTAACCGCTTTTTCATTTGGTTCGTACTTTAATTCAACGGTGTCAATAACAATCGGTGAACATAATATTATTCATTCAGACTCATACCTTCTCTAATCTAATTCATTCACGAATAAATATTATTATTTATGTACCTACTATGCACCTTTCAATTAATATTTTTTGCAATACTTATAATTCGGATTGTATTATTATCAATTTTAATAATAGTCTATTGAATCCACAACCGTTACTTTACTTCAGAATCATTAGTCATAATAGTATCAAGAACAAAGCGATTGTTGGTGAATTGAAACTATTATCTAATAATTTTCCATCCATCATGGCGTCACTCTTCCCCTTTTTACTTGATATCATTAATCAATATTAAACAAAACACTGGTATAATGATGTAACAAACGTTGTTCTTTAATGCGGGTATAGCAATTAAAGTAAAACTTCTTCCGTTTTAGTTTTTTCATTTTAATTTATTCATTGTGAACTTGTTAGACATTTTTAATTTTATAATGATATATCAATGAAACTATATAGCCTGGCCGCTTAGGGTCAAATCACACCGAAACGAAGCTATACCTAGTTACGCGACGCTGCATACTACTACAAGACACACGCATGTTCATAATAATATAACACAACTTTTTATACACACTTTTCCACTTTATTTAGATTTTTACAATAATTAAATATAAACACGACCGGTTTCGATTAACTCATCATCAGGTGTCCGATAAGGTAATCGAAACCGGTCGTGTTTATATTTAATTATTGTAAAAATCTAAATAAAGTGGAAAAGTGTGTATAAAAAGTTGTGTTATATTATTATGAACATGAATTTCCACCAAGAACCAACAGTACATTCAATCAGTTACACACGCATGTTCAGTTTATGACTGGTGTCATATGAAATGTGTATCATTTTGTATAGTGGATAAGGTTCAATTTGAATAGATATCTTAAAAATACAGCGCCGCGAAGCTTCGCGTATCGTCGCAGTATGACGTAATGCTTAGAGAATGCATTTTGACAGGTTGTAATTTTATTATGAGCATTTATTAGTTTCGCCTATCACTTTGTATGTTACCAAATCTTGCAAGATAAATTTGACCCACGTCCCGGTTTTCGATTGAGCTGAAATTTTGCACGCAAATGTACATCACTTGACTATGCATAATTATGATGACACGGACCTGATCTGATTCTGGAGCTGAAAGGTCACAACTCTATCGAGTTCAGGCTAGTACCATTGGTCTTGTTGATTACTTTGTATCTATAATATTTACTATAATATTCTCTATATTGTTAATAATTCACTCTTTAAAGATAAAGATGGAAGATGATCAAAAGAACTCCTTTATAAAAAGTTTGTTTAAAAAAGTCTTTATTTATAATGCAATTTTTAAATAAAGGTTCTAGGCTTAGAAATATACAGGCCGTCCTAAAAAGTACTGTCACATCGAAATCCAGAGGCATTCCTTGGGGTACCCAGCTTGTATATTACGTGATTATAGTCGTGTTAATTTCACAAATATGTTAGGAATTATGTTTACTTAAACTCCGATGCCAAAATGGAATCCAAATCAGAGGCAGGAAGTTAGATTAGCATCTCCCAACTGGAGCGTCATGGGTTGAATAATGCCGCCCAATAATAATGGGGCTCAGCATGCGGGTTTGTACATTTCCCTGTACTATGTATGGTATGCAATCGTATTCGGTAGGCGCATACCAATGCTTGTCAAGCTGCGTTCTACTACAAGCACAAAGGATTACAGGGTTTTGAAAGTGGACAGAAATTGTTGCAAAATATTGCATATTGAAATTATATTATGTCTATGTAGGTTTACCTGGCTTTATGTTCGTAGTCTCCGCGTCGTGTTCCGCCTACCTTTTTGGCTCTGAAAGCAAAAATTGTTTGACGATTACTGCACTCGAATTACAAGTTTCCATGTCGTAAGCGATTTTACTTAAAAAAATCTCAGTTTAGATAATTCAAAATTTCACTCTATGTAACATAATAATATACGCGTCGACATTATTATAAAGTTACGGCGCTGATATACCTGGTTTGCCTAACGTTGTTACTTGGTTACTCCATTACATATTTTTAGTTGTGACCATGACTTAAAATATACATATTATGTACGAAATACGCTCTTCTGGTAGTTTCTATGGATGGTTGCATCCGTTTCATTAGTTTTCATGTATATTTTGGATTTGGTATTTTGCATTTGTTTTTACGGTTCGTGTATGGATTGTATTGCGGTTGCGTCTATTTAGTTACGATTACGGTTCGTGTGCATACTGTGAGCTAATTGTATCAGCTTGGTTGCATCGGTTTGGTTGCGGATCGCCAGTGAGAATGCAGCTTTACGTGCAATGTCGACGTGCATTTGTCAGCATCGATCGTCCGTCCCCTGTACCACGAATGCGGTTGCTATTAATAGGTAATTAATTGCTGTCGTATCATTTGCCAATGGACGGAGAGCTACAAATAAAACGTGGGAACTTATTATTTAGAGGAAAAAGCGTAAGCCTAATTTGATTTTTATTTGATGTAATTAATTTAGATTACTGTTGCTATTAATACTGAATCCGAAACACATGTTTTTTTGTTACCTTAAAGTCATAAATTCTCAAACTCTTTAAATAATAATAATAATAGAATCTCAACATCGTTCTCAATTTACTCGATCAATAATGAAGGCTTCGTTAAATGTAACCCAAAAAGCGTAACCCACTTATTTATTAACATAAACTTATTAATACAATTTACTTTTTTAGCAACAATGACTCATTATTGAAATACGATTATCCATACAATTTCATACACTTGCTTAACGTTCACAAATTTATTTTACAATAATTAATTTAACCCTAAACCTAATTCTCTCGTGGGCGGTAAAGTTCCCTTGCCGCTCGAGCAGGCTGATTTCTTAAATAATGTCGGTTGTAGGTAGGAGGGCCACATAGCAGGCATAGGCTGCAATCAGTCTTATTCCGCGCGGACGCGCCGCGATTACTCAACGCCTGCTGCAGAGACAACCCCCGACCCGAGTATCGATTGTACGTAATCGATTAAGGTTTACGGTAAAATATATCAATATTAAGTTACGTAACTAGTGTGGAATTGTTTTTCGAAATTATGGTCTTGTAGTTTATGGTATGTGTTAATGGTATTGTCTTTTTAAAATTCTATTTTATATACCTATAGAAATTATTATCACCAAATTGTACGTAGAGTTTAATATATATGATTATGTACCTAAAAAGTGGCACATGGAGAGCCGCTTCGCTACGTTGAATGTAAGAGGAGGAATGGATGGTAAGAATGAAAGTGGATGAAGCGAAACAAGTATGTAAGGATCGTAGCAAGTGGAAAAAAAGTGGTATCTGCCTACCCCTACGGGAAAGAGGCGTGATATAATCATGTATGTATGTATGTACCTAAAATGTAGAGAATATATATCCTACTACTATTATAAATGTGAAAGTCTGTGAAGATGGATGGATGGACAGATAGATGGATGAATGGATGTTTGTTGCTCTTTTACGCAAAAAATACGGAACGGATTTTGATAAAATTTGGTCTGGATGTAGCCTAGTAGTAATAGTAGCCTGTCTTAATCCAAAGCTTAAACTAAGATCTGGATTAAGACATTAGGGTACTTTAATCCCGAAAAAATACAGTGTTCTCGTGGATATGGCATACTGTATTAAGGCGGGCAAAAGCTTGTTTACTAATAACTTTATGGAATTTACTATGTTCATTTAAATCTCATCTAAAATATCTAATATCCCGTCAAAGAAGTCTCTTATATTAATCATACTAACAAAGTTCATACCTATCTGTATACTTATACATGTAGAGACATAATGTACGGCCGTTTTTCTTCGAACAGCTCTATGTGTTAACGTGTTAGGAATGTCGGGTTAGTGATGTGTTGTAGATATCTAAAATTAACATACTATTTATATATTCTTAGGATATTTTAATCCGAAGATAAATCACACGATAATCGTCCGATCTCATCTACGGCTCTGTCAGCAGGCTCATTATTGGCGTTTCTATTAGAACGAGTTTCTTATTTCACATAAATATACATAGATTTATCTTCCCCGGAGTAAACATGTTGGCTTTATCAAAATTCATTACCTGTATTTTATTCATGCGTTCATCTGTTATCGCGACTTTTCTCACTGCGGCATTATAATGAAGAGTTTAAATTTAGGCGTAATGGTTGACCAATAAGATAAAAGCGAGAGACCTGCCCTTGCAAATTTTCTGGTGCGTTGGCTCGATCCTTAGTGCGTTGATCTACGGGTGAGTTTGGTACGTTCGAATGTTGTTGTAACTTGGCTACGGGGTAATGACGGACGCATGGACCGCGGCATACAAAGCAGGCGGCTACCAGAATAAAGTTATCTCGCGATATATCCCTGAATTAATGACCAACTCGTTACTGGTGTATTGAGTTGTTCCGATCGTTATGATCGAGTCGACGAACTTCGTCTTAACCGTTATACGACCGGTTTGGTTAAGGATCAAAATTATTGATTGCACCTGTGATTAGTTTTTAAAAGGTAGCCTTATAAATACACAGTACTTCGTCATTCCAAATGTCTTGAACATGACAACTGTTATTTAAAAATATTCTTACTAATTTGATTATAAATGGTGTATAATTTTGTTTGCTTTATAATATTGATTTTATTCAATAAATAACATGAAATATTTTTTATATCGAGCAGATCCTTTGAGAAGTGTAAATTAACAAATGTGTTCTTCATTCATTGGTGAAATTGGAAAGAAACACAACAACAAAATATATTTTTTATTATTCCACTATATTTGTATGTATTTGAAAAACCTTGGAACATATTATATCTAGGCATATTAAAAATAATTTCACAATTACCAGGTTAGTCATTTTATTACATGAAACATCTAACATCAAACTACGTAACGTACTTAAAAATTACACATTCAAAGGAATTTGTAGTCAACTTGAGGAAGACTTAAATATTACGAACAAAAGGTTCTAAAAACTTTTTATAAACTATAATTTCTATATTTTAGAACAATCTAAGTGCTTGGGTAATTCTTATGCCATTTAAGTGATGTCTTACTCGGACAACTCCAAAAGCGGTGTTTTTCCGATGGTGAAACACGATCTTTGATCCTTATCTTGTACATGGCGATCGAGAACTATAATTTGCCAGTTTTCGCCATCTAGCTGCCTGCAATTTTAAAATATTATCTAAGGCTTCATTTCATTCAGCTAAATGATGACTATATTGCACTGTAAGTGGACCTTGGCTATTATGAAAATTTGTAACGATTACCTGTATCAAAATTAAAAATGTCTGACGCAAAACGTTATATTTAAGTTTAGGTAAAATAAACAATTCCCATAGCCTTGTGCTTTAAGACTAATAAAATAAAGTTAGGCTACAACTAAGAATATTGCCATTTCCGAATGTTGATAATATTTATCGATACTATTATTATTAAACTTTTGTATTTTAGTCGCCACTTTTCAAACAAATGTTTTTCAGGATGTCTGGCTGCGTATTTTGTCATATTTTTATTTTAACATAATCTGGTAACCAAATGTGTATTTTAATAAGAATTTGTCCAGTTCAAAAAAGCGTGGGCCATTCAATATGTGTGGCAAGTGGAGGTATTCAAATGAGGCGTGCGTCATAAAATGTCAAAGATGTGCCATAAATCATAAAGGCTATTGAGACATGACTCCTACTCCAATTGTCTATTCTTTGATCGGATTTCTCAAAACGAGGTCAGGACCACATGCGCTTCTGTTCTATTATAGCTGACAATTGCACAATCTTCCGGGTCCCTGTTTCCTTTGTTTAAGAATTGGCATGCAAATTTTTTGCTCTCAAAATTTTTGCCTTTGTATTTTTTACATGAAACAATGGTATCGAAAATGCAAAATTAAAATAAACATTTCAGACAAATCGATAACGTACCTAGTAGATGCAAATCGAATGTAACGCACGTCCGTGAGAACTCAACCATGTCGAACTAAACAAATCACTGTGTCACATTATCCATTTACTTGCAAATTTCGTGCAAAATACGAAAAAGTGCCGAGATAAAGGCACAAAGGTGTTCTATTCTAGTCGCCAAATGAATAATTACCTTTCACGTTTCTCCTTTCAATCTGCGCTCGGCGATCGATCAGCGTCGCGAGAACTCTTTCAGTCGCGTCACCCTCGCTGCCGCCACCTCAGGTAAAATGCAATTAATCTGAAACATCCCGAATCAGTATTACATTAAGAATGAAACAAGCGGCCTGACGTTTTTTCGCCGCGTTTTCTTTTCCATTCAGATTTTTTGACAGCACGAAAAATGAGACTCATTTATTTGACTCGTACACAATGTAGGACTGTTTGAGTACGAGTATTTGCTATAAATACGCATTTTTCTTTACATCTCCTTCCGCGGTGTGGGGTGAGCGTTAGCCTCGGATGGGGACTCACGTGTTCCTTTTGTTCGGCGCGGATTTCGGGGGAGTGCTGATGCTAACATTCTCATGGAATTCATCAAAATAATCGCACCTCATGTATAATGGATAGTGGTGTCAACAGAACCTAGTTATGAGTTATTTTCTTCTATTTTGATAAATGAACACTTGTCTGATTTATCAGGTTATTGCATACTAAATAAATTATGTGATTTTCTATATCGCATTATATATTTCCATTGTCGTATTATTAGCTGAACTAATTTCAGTTATCGAGTTATCAGACAGACAGAAAAGTTATCGAGTATTTACTATTCTTTTCTGCAGATATCAAGCAAATATCATACCTATATTGGTAGCAGGCAGCAGAATACGGGCTACGGAATCATAAATCAAAAACTTTATAAATATTAAAATGTGTTAAAGATCTCATTAGAATAATCATAAAAGGCAATTGTTTCTTTACACATTTAAATGGCGTCTTTTGTTTTATTGAGAGCCGTGTAGAAGCTCGTTGCGGTATTTATTCTGACATTTGTGAAGAATCTATAATAGTTTTTCTAAGTTTACTTTAAGGATACGCTCAGTATTCGAGTATTCTCTTTTTGAGCGAAACATCGTCTCTTTGTGTGATAAATCGCTTAACATAAATACATCATTGTCTAACACCATTCAGTTGTAATTAGGTAGCACAATTTAGTCTCGTGAATTGGTAATGAGTCCGTGACTTGTTAACTTAACAAATCTATTATACAAACACGTACTTAATATAATGGCAATTCAAATACGACTAAATAAGGAATTATACAACAAGTAATATTTTAAGCTATATAAGCCACCAGTTTTAGAATCATACTTACTAAAATTCTATTTTTATATGTTGGATGTTTATGTTTTAATGTTTTAATAATAATCTGCACAGATTTTTGACGTTTCTGATTCGTTTAGTGAAGCAATATTTTTATAGATCTTTAGTTAAAATATTAATGTAAAAAATTAACCATTAGTTAAAGGAGAACCTGTGTCACTTGATCCTTTATCTTTGTTTTTAGCCCTTATTTCCTACTAAAACTAAAGACAGGGAATAATCAATGTATAAATAAGTATTTTTTAGAATAATATATTATGGGGGTTAGTAGTTATAATGCTATAAAAAAAATTAATAATAAACTTTGAATAAGATTGACAAGTTTTTTTTTAAATTAAATTAATGTCATATAGATAATGATTCGTTTTATATTTATACAAATCTTAAATATAATTCCTAATAACATATTGTTATTAAATCAGATTATTAATTTACAAAATAAAAATTCATTGCAACAAAAAGCACTTATTGCCCACCATTTAAAAAAGTGACAAAAAAGTTTTCTGATATGTTAGGTTAGCTACTAGCTACTACCGACATAGCCCACATAGCCTATATAGACGATATCTAGTTATCCAGTAATCTAGATTTTGCCCATAGAGGTTATGTAAATTGGAATTTACCTAGTCTTCCATAAGGATCAAGTATTAGTCTCAATTATAGCTGTTCTAGACTCGAAGGAGGTCGTGGGCTCGATTCCCGTATTGGAACAACAAAAAATTTTGTTTCCAAATTTGAGTAGGAAGCAGGCTGGTCACCTGATTGTCTGACAAGAAAGATAATCCATGCGTCGGATGGGCATGTAATGCGCCTCGTCTCTCGTCAGTCGTGTCGGTTATCCGTCCCACTGGATTACGAGAGTAAAAGGAAGAGAGAGTGCTCTTGTGTACTGCGCACACAATTGGGCACTATAAAATAACTCCTGCGTAACTGGCCTGGTTTCAAAAAAACCAGCAACCGTCACCGAGATCAGTGAGGAGTTATTATTATTAGTAAACACTCTATAGGAACTATAACAATGCTAGTTACATTACATGCAACACTGTGTAGTTCGTAACAAAAATATACACTTGTGATGCACTAATTGTATCTTCATAATTGGAATACAAAACATAGTTTATATTACATAGTTACATTACAAGCAACACTGTATAGTTTGTAACAAAGATATACACTTGTAATGCACTAATTGTATTTTCATAATTGGAATACAAAACAGTTTATATTACATAGTTACATTACAAGCAACATTATGTAGTGTGTAACAAAGATACACTTGTAATGCACTAATTGTATCTTCATAATTGGAATACAAAACATAGTTTATATAACATAGTTACATTACAAGCAACACTATGTAGTGTGTAACAAAGATATATACACTTGTAATGCACTAATAATTGTATCTTCATAATTGGAATACAAAACAGTTTAATTATGAGCATCAATAACGTTCACATGCCGTCAGTCGTCACACGCGCCAGATGCCTCATGCCCATGCCAATGCTATGAAAATAGGCAAGCGGACTGTTCTTTTTATTGCATGAATAAATAGTACTCTTAAATATGAGTAACTTCTCAGAAGAAACCGTATACCAAAAGTCAATATTTTCAAAGGTACAGCGATTTGTATATAAAATTTCGCAAGTCTCGTAAAAACGCTCCATACTAAAATCGTTATACAAATGACGTCACTCTTGGATTAAAGTGTATGAAGTAGGTACATTTACAAATATGTTCTTGCGGCCGTATACTTTATGTATACGGCCGCAAGAACATATTTGTAAATATCTCCGATATTTGTGCGTTTAAGGTCATACTTATAATAATAAATGTGTAAGTAAACTAATGATGTAGGTTTTGTTTACCAATTAACCAAAAAAAAAAAATTGTACTTTTTAAATGTATTTAATTAGTAAACTATAATAATATATTTTTTACATTTACCAGCTAGTAATGCCTCAATATTTCTGAATATATTAATGAAACTAAATATTTCAGATGTTGTCCGATCCCCTATTCTTATTCGTGCAAACATCTATCAACCTCTGAAACATTTGTACAACTCGGCGATTTGTCCGAATGAAAAATTAATTTTGCCGATGATTAATATAATGACCGGCTATAAAATGTAATTGCTGTTTCGAAGTTTTTACATCTTCTTCTTGTCTAAATTAATTTATAAGGGCAAATGGTGCAAGTTGGTGGCTAAAATTTATTATGGCGCTTATGTAATATTTTTACAATAAACGAAAACATTTACAATCTATTTATAACACGAAAAATTATGAAAAAGAAAATAATATACAGACTCATAGTGACATTTTATTATTTTTCAGTAATGTCACCTTTATTATTAAAATCTGAAGTAAATATTTTTTGCTTTATTTATAGTTATTAGCATTAAATACCATAATGTGGAATTGTAGAGCAGTTCTCTACATTTAACATTTTGTAATTCATTGTTAATAATATGTAAGTAATAAAATATAATTATTTTATACGAATGCGATTTATATAAAATGTAATTAGTAATAACATCTATCTTGAAAATAAGGGACGTGTAAAAAAAATATTTTCATGATAGCAGTTAAAGCGAAACAATCAGGTGACAGGATGAGGTATGACGTTTCGTAAAACAATGAGCGGGTTCTCGCTTAAATAATGGAATGAAATATCTGCGGTAACAATTTATATTCTAACACTGGATTCAACTTGACAATTTATTAATCAAACCGATTACCTCCCCTGCAAACCCTCGGCCTATTGTGAAAATATTGTCGAGCAAAACAATCCTATGAATAATTAAGGATTTAAATTTTCATACAACAGGGCACAAAACAATAAACGCTTTGGGAGTGGACAAAGGCATTCTGGAAGTGGCATTTCGAGGTCTAGAGTCCCCCGCGAATATACAGGGTGGACGCTAGATTAATGCTCATGAAATTTTTAATTTAAGGTGGCAAAAGAGCTAACGTTGATTTCTGTTAGGGTAATGGCACACTGCGTGATTGTGGGAGGAACGATCGCGCCACGACACTCAGGCGTCGCCAATCGCGAGTGAGACACGCAGTCACGATTTTGTTTTGCTACGGGCGACTGCATCACGAATCACGAAGCGACAGGAAAAAAATCATCTGTAAGTATAAATATAAAACTACCCAACAATTTTTCTTACTAATATTAATGTGAAAGTTTGTGGATGAATGGATGTTTGTTCCTCTTTCACGCAAAAACTACCAAACGGATTTCGATGAAATTTGGTATGGTAGTAGTTTCAGCTCTGAATTAAAACATAGGCTACTTTTTATCCCGGAAAAGTACAATATTCCCGCGGGATAACCGATACTATATTTACGCGGGCGGAGCCGCGGGAAACAGCTAGTTACATAAATATGTGCTTGTATATCAAAATTGTTAACATTTTCAATGTGCCCGAAATTCAAGCAAAGCTACGGGAAACAGCTATAATACCCACATAATTATTTCACTAATAACATTGGGACTAAAATGCCAAAATGAAGTCCAGAAATGATTCAGCGTATGTCAAAGACATCGGTGATGATGTGATAGTGATTTTAATTAATCATTGAAAAGCTCGCAAAATCAATTAAATATATCAATGGCATGGTCTCCATCTCTGACACATGTTGGCCCCCACTTCCCTCAGCTTTTTCCATAACGACCTGTGAGCCCCTCCCTTCTTTAGAGAGAAAAGCATAATCCATCAACGTACGTCACCCCTATTTTGGCTTACTCGATCTCTTTCGCACGGCCGGGCGAACGCTATAGCTCTCCTTATCTCTTTAGCTAGGGGTAGTTTCTCTCAGTCGTTGCTTGACGGGTGATCATTTTTCTTGTGGCGCGTTCAATCATCGCGTCACTGTTCCCTTCCTTTTCACTTATAGGCAGGTCTCGCTGACCTCTCGCTCGCACCGGCCTTCCTGCCTTTCAGTGTGTCCCTTATTTTCTGTTAGCGGTGCGTGTTCAAATGCGTGCAAACCAAATATGGCGTCTTTTGTGTTCGATTTGATGTTTTAATTTTTGATGATTAAAAGATAAAAAGAGTAAGAGGTAATAGGTACTGTTTTGTTTTATTTATGCATTATAATTGTATTATTTTATTGCAAATATATTAAACAGTTATATAGATACACATATTAAATTAAAAAATATATTTAAGTAGGTATAATAAAAAAAGTAATTTACCCTATCCAAACCAAAGATTGATTTTCAAAATTCTTCGGGTTTGTTACTAACAACAAAATTATATTATACAAATATCTAGGTATTAATTATGAATACATATATTAATATTAGCATATCTGTGGTTCCGTACAGCCCCGGTAGAGCGAGGGAGTCCCCGGAACAGTCGATTGACTTGTCAGAATATTTGAATTTTAATCCCGGACAGAAAATGTGTAAGCTCGTTCATTTATTCATGAGTCTACGTGAATATCGTCATTAGCAATGCATTGTATTATAATTAAAACAATTTAGATGGGGGCTGTAATGAACTTAACTAGTTAAAGTTTTAACTTAATTAGGGTTCTTTTGCATCGATACAAAAAATGTTATCTCTAATTCATAGACGTATAATATATGTATTATAGACGAGGCACGTTGAGGCAAAAAGCGTCTCCAGTTAAATGACCCCACTTTCGAGATTATTGGGGCCATTTTGATATTTAAAGTAAAACAAGATTGCTGATTTGTGAAGTATGGTGAAAACCAAGATAGCGTAAATTTGTATAAAGATTTGTTCTGTCAAATGTAGGTATGTTATGAATGTGAAAGAAAAGTTGACAATTGTGTCAAATCAAACAAATTATTAAACCAATACCTACGGTCTACTTCTATTACTACTTCGGTCTATTATACAAACGCATGATATTCTAATGTAAGGTAAGTAATGTAGTAGTAACGTATTTTTTTAATTGTATGTATTTCTAAGCATTTATTAAAAATAAGCTTTCTGCACACTTTCATTCACAAAAACTTTAACGGTAAAAAAATGTGTACACCTTCGTTTGCTGTGAAGCAATTGGTGTCAGAAGTCACTTCACGTAGAAATATATTTAAATGATTAAAATATTTAAATAGGCACATCAAAATAGGTAATTATAATGTCTATGTAACCTTAAGTGAAAGTACGTATAATGTATTTTTAATTGTACATTATAATATCATATTTCATGTTTATCAACTTAAATGAATCGATTTATATTTTTAGAAGTTTATCACAGACTACAATAATATTGTTTTGTAAAAAAAATATGTGTAATGTGTGGAAATATTTTCTACATGGTACAATTCTAGGTTCAAAATAAATAAAAGTTTGAGAACAACAAATAAACACCTACACGACAAAAACATTAGATTGTGAAACACTATGTCCAAATAACTCAACATTTTAGTGAGTCGTGTAAACACGACTTACATTATTAATTGTAATCAATATAAAAAATAGTATACTTTTCCATTTTCGTTTCAACGTAGATTAGAATAATGGTAGTCATTACTGGTACAAGTCTGACTGAAAGTCGACACCGATGTCAGGAGTCCATATAAATATTCAATAGCGCTGAATATGTTAATACTCTCATTGGCTTGTAGATTGCTCCATCGTTTTTATCTTATACGACATTTAACTCTGGTAATTCAATTTACTTTATTTGCATAATGTTCCCTGTATTAAGTAGGTAGGTGAAATGACTTAAGGGCCAAGTTTAAGAGAGTGAATATACCGATTTCTACTTGGGTAACTAGCAGGCTTGGACAGGATCACACAATAATTATAAATAAGCGTTAAAAATTAGATAGACTTAGCTCCCAGACTAACATGTGTCTAGAAATATAAACCAAATAAAATATTTTTTTTATTTGGTTTGGTATGTTGCAAAATCCAATGTTTCAAAGTATAGTATTTTAATACATATAACACATATGGAGGTTTCATCACGCTATTTCATAGTCGAATGGAGATATCTAGAATTAATCGAGCACTGAAGGCAAACAAAGCCGTGAAATATAGCCCGCTCGTTCCTCACAATGGTACGTCTTCATCACGACCCTATTGTTTTTTTTTTTTTTATAGGCACCACACTCGGGATTGTTTTCTGGTTTGAGTTGGGAAACGTGTACCTCTGTCCTGGCCATTTGTCAGAACCAACTTTGACGGTTTACTCAGCTAAGATTACGAAGCAAAAAGTTTTCTCGCGAACCTTGTATGTAAGTGCAATTAATATAAATAACGCATATGTAGCTCTTCAGGAAATGTTATAATTCGTAGCGAAACACATATTAATTAACATCTACCTACATAATACCACAGACTAGAAAATATATTATATACTTACGTACAGAGAAACAGCGATCATATAACGATCCAAATTTGAAAACTTAGACGTCCCCTTCAACGGCCCACAATATTTCAACACAGTTGTGGAGACACCGTATGCTTGTAGAAGTGCAATCAATTCGAAAGCTAACTATGTAGCTGTTTATCTCTTCCTCTTTCTTTATTTAAAAGCTCTTTATCATATGATTATGTCAGCCGTTCCTTTTTCTTTTATCTGTGATAATACTGTGGCATTGGGTTTTTTTAAATCCAAGGACGTGAAAATATGTCACTGTGACCGTGTAGTTAGAGCAGGGAAAGTAGAGAACTACGGTGAATTTATATCACAAAATTATATTTGTAGAGCAAACTATAGCCTTCAATAACGCAAGATTCAAAACAACTTTTATACGTATAATATTCTGAAGTCGGTTTTGGCCATTGTTGCAGTATGTTGGTACCACTGAATGATAATTTAAATTCATTCTCTTCGCCGCCCGCGCCATCATTTGGACAAATGTTACGTCATTTATCTAAGAGAGTAAGAAGGGAAGCGGGGAGGTGTAGAGCTTTCCCGTGTTTTCCGAAAATGGTTCTTTAGATGAGAAGATAGGATACATTTTCCAAAAACCTTTTCGATACAGATTCCAAAAACATACACAAATATATTGGCATTACATAACTTAACTTATTATTATGGCCCGAGAGTCGATTTTGCTTTGTTCCACTATAATCTCATTTTGTAAGCTTCCGAAAACATTTCCTCAATGAAAAATGGAACTTAAAAAGTGTGCCTCTCGGTTGGTTTTTGTTTATCGAGTATAATTCAATGTGTATTGAATTAAAACTTGCAGTATTTGTATTGCTAATTAATTTAATTACATACCCCATTTCGTCATTGTTTAATAATATTTCACGTGCAACTTTTATATCTACATTTATGGGAAAAACACACTTGCCGATTTTATCAAAAACACATTAACATTTTTTTACCATCACGTAGGTACTTAGATGTTGTAATTGCACAAAAAAATTAAGCCAAGGCTTTGACTATGAAAAATTGGCGTAAACTATGCATAGCTTAAAAACAAAGTTTTTACAGTCATAAATAAAAAAACCTCAGGTCAAACATACAAAATGACGTAAAACATTTTTCTAAAATCAACACGACATAAATTTGGGCTGTCGATAATTTTTAGTTACGAATATATTTTATGTAGATAGGTATATTTTAAAAATAGTATTGAGTTGACATTTAAAAACATACGTTAACCATATACAATAATTATTTGTTAAGATATATAATATAAAGAAAAAACATATTATAGGGCGGAAACTAAAATGTTAAAATAAAAATTTATAAGGCTTATAATATTCAATTTAATAAAACGTATTATTTCATAAATAATTAATTAGACTAAATAATATAGCGAACTATTAGGCTTATGTTTTAAGTTTTTTAATGCATTAACCACTGTGCAAATTTATCACAAAACCAAAGTAAAAACTTTGGTTTTGTGGTAAATTTTAGGTATTTTTTCTCATCTCGCTCAGTGCCCAAGAGATATGGTGATGTCTCCGAGTATCTGCTTGTCCTAAAGGAAAACCAATTTTGAGAGACCCGGAAAAACAGAGACGAACAACTCATGTTGGGTATCATGCGTGATTAGCGATTTTGTATCAAATAATATTTTGCTCGTAATTTTCTTATCAATTTTAACCAAAGTTCCAAATATCATCATAATATTACCTGTTCATTTTGATAGTTATCTTATAACTTTTGCTCCGCTTATGCTTTAACATAATATTACCTGTAGGTGTAGGTAGTAGGTGTTGGTAATAGAGGTAGGTGAAGGGTGTAGATGTTGTTAGTAAGTAGATATAGTTTGTAGGTATAGGTTGCTGTAGATATAGGTAGTATATAGAATGTAGTATGTGTAGTTGTGTACTGTAGGTGTTGGTATAGAAACAGGAGGTAGGAATTAATATAGCTAAATAACTATACCTTCATAATAAAAGTATATTTTTTTATTCCGGTTCATAGTTAAGACGTTGGGTACAGTTAGTAGTTTTATAATGTTTTGTAGTTATTTTTAATTATTCTCTTTTACATTGTCCTCTATTTTGTTAACACTATCAACATATACAACTAATCTACGGGGACATCTTGCAGCATTTACATAGATACATATCAAAGGGAAATGTAATTCCGAAAGGATAGAGTCCGGGCCTGCGACGATGGCGCCCCCAGCCGCGAGTGACACTGACGGATCGCGGGGCATTAGTCATACCTCTCCCCCCCTATACCCTGTTTATTTACTTTTTGTAACGGTATTGATGTTTAATTATAGAGCGACCCTAATGGAAGTCGCTTTTAGCGCAATGTTTTTGTTGTGCCATATTTCGAAAAAATTGTTTTTCACACCTCTCGCTTTTTTCGTTAAACGCTGTTTAGGTGTGAAAATGCAGAAGTCGTTGGAAAAAATGCATGATACTTTTAGTAGGTACATAAAACTTTAGAGATAGTCTATATATAATTATAAAGTCTATGTATAATTCTCAGTCTTACGAAACACGTCTTTAGACATGACTATTATTTATTTTAATATTCTTTGACCTTCTACGTACATATTGTAATAAATCGCCAAATACTGCTTTATTTCCTAAATACTAAAATTTTTATGGTTGCTACGAAATACTTGTAACCTACAAAAAATAATTTAAATTAATGTTCCTCTCGTAAAGTTTCGAATAAACAAATGACTACATTGACTCATCCTTGAAGGATGAACATCTTAATTTTAAACAATTAATGTTCCCAAATAATGATTAATTATTTATTAAATACGTAATTTAATGAAATGGAATTAAAGAATCATTAATATCACTTCAATCATTACCTATCATCATGTTACCTGTTCCTTACTTGAAGGGCGTTCCCCTTATCACTACGCTAAGATAAATGACTTTTGTCTATCTGTTAATTAAGATTTTCGCGAGCACTTGACTGCGATGGAAGCAAATTATCTTTTAGCGGGTTATGATTTAATTTTGGTTTTGATCTTCTATAGCGACGATAGAATATGTTATGACATCAAGTTTTATTTAAATAAGAATGATAAAATAAATTAGTAGTGTTAAGCTTTAATCCTCCAATTCAATAATATTATATAGCTGATATTAAGGGAGGTAATTCTTAATTTACCTCCTAGTATTTTCAAGTACAATTTTATAAAACTTAATACCTACCTACTTATTATGTTTATTAAAAGTGATGGTCGGTACTTAACTGTAAAGTTATTTACAATTTTATTGCATAATTTGTTATTAACGGCTAATACCTGCAATGGGTAAACTAATTGTGGCTACTAAAAAGCGTTTGCAAAACGTATTACGTTAGCAAATGACACTGTAAATTACCACTGTTTTTATATGATTTAAAAGGAAAAATTGTATAAATTTTCGAACAAATTAACGTTTTGCGGAGTTATAAAGTGCTAAAAGTCACGTTAAACTTGATAGTTCGCTGATCACCACTAGAGGGCGGGCGGCCATTTGTCAAGAAGAGCCTCATTAAGGGTCGAGACTGATCGAGTCTCCAGGGATTAAGGGCTTCTAACTCCGGCCTCGGAGGTTCGATAGAAAATTCTAAAACCCTTATCTTTTCTATCTTTTTTTGCTTTATTTTGCGACATGAAATCTTTTATTTATTTATTTTTTTAGTCTCAAAAAAGCAATAATGTTTATAGGGCATCAAATAACTATGGAATATTATATACAAAAATACGTAATACCGTAATTATAATGACATTACGCGTTGGAATGAAACTTATCGCGACCGCCAATCACAGAGGAGAACTTTTATAAATCGATGTTACGTCCAATCATTATTCCACGTCAGGATCGACTCAATTAAAATATCGTTAATGAATTACAATTACACAAAAGTCGACCTTACATGTATATGTTAAGTCGCGTTTTCCGATGATACATATTTTACTTGCGATAGTCATTATGGTAAAATGTTGTTTACTATACGACCACAGAATCGCTGTGTCTGAATCAGAATAAAGGTAAAATAAACAGTAAAAACCGCGACACTCTAGGTGTACTTTTAAAATAAAATAAGGGCGTCATTATAAAACGTTTTAAATATATTTCTACGATTCGTGTTAATTAATAAAGTGTTCCAAATTCAGCAACATTAAAAAAAAAAAACAATTTTAATCTGTATCGTGAATAAATCCAACAAATATTTAAAGCAGAATCACGAATACATCTGCATTGGTAGAAAGCAAAAGATGCTATCCACCGATCTCACTATTACATTATATAGGTAGAGTTGCAATGAAGATACATAGTACATACAATGTATCTACTATGCGTATTGCGTAAATACAACTAAACATACAAGATACACCTCACGTCTACAGGTAGAGACGCATTCTATTCAGAGTCAGTTGCAGTTGATTTATGTTGTGCAATCTCCGTACTCATGACGTTTGTGTCACCACTACCTAGACGTAAAGCATGTAGAGTATGTAAATTGTAGAGCACAATGTAGTTGTTGAAGTCTACATAAAGCTCTGGTTAATACTGGCTCTACATAAGTGTTCAAACTACCAAATAGTAGGTCTTAATTGGTATTTAAACTACTAAATACTAGCTCTACATCAGTGTTAAAACTACCAAATACTAGCTGTTCATTGGTGTTAAAACTACCAAATACTATCTCTACATTAGTTTTGAAAACTACCAAATATTAGCTCTACATTAGTGTTGTAAACTATCAAATACTAGTTCTACATTAGTATTGAAACTACCAAATACTAGCTCTTCGTTAATGTTAAAACCACCAAATACTAGCTCAACATTAGTGTTAAAAACTAGCAACTAGTAGCGTTTGGTAGTTTTTAACATTAATGTTAAAAACTACCAAACGCTAGCTCTATATTAGTGTTAATAGCTAGGAATAATCAAAAGCTATATACTTATTAACTAAAAGCTATATACTATATAATTATAAACTATAACACTACTACGTAATTTGTCTGTGTTACAAGGTTACGACCCATTATTACGAATATTTTGACATTTTATTAATTAAAATCGTATCAGTAGTTCAGTCGTTACGATAGAACAAACATTCATATATAGATTGAGAATGTCATTAGACTTATGATTACAATATTTACTCTACGAAACATTAATATAATTCTTATATTCTCTACGAAATGCTACGATGTCTACATTGCTACAAATGTAAATCATACTTATAAACAGATCACCACACTATAATATTATAAAATTATATCTATTAAGAATTATATTGTAATTTGAAGGCATTTTAAAAGTATTTTTACCAAAATACCGTTCTTTATATCGTATACAAGCGATAAATTACTTGTAATTTCGTACTCGGGTGATACCTGAGCTAAAAAACACGAGACGAGACGTCTTGGTGCGTCGCAAATTACCCTCATCATCTTCTCATCAGGCGTGGGTACAGTGATGTAGAGCTGAGGGTATACATTAAATATATAGAGACGACAGATCTATCTTAATACCAAAAATTTAGAGTTTTAACGTTTGAATGTTTATGCCAATTTAAAGATTTTCTTAATAAAAATAGATTCTTAATTTTTTTTCGTGGTATCGTGGTATTTTTATAATTTGTTGGCATAATATCTCCACCAATTTCCAAAAAACTGATGTTGTAACTTATAAGGTTTTTTGATGAACTCATAAAACAATTTTCTACTACTCACCAAAAATCCATAGAAACTAAAGTATTTAAAATATTCTTAAGAAAACCGTTTTTTTTTCATACTTATTCTTTGTATACAGTTTAATACCTACTTGCACATCATGTAGGCTCAAAGAGTGAATACGTGTACGACATATCCTAAATTTGAACAACAAATTACAAGGAAGTGAAGTACGTAATATGACGCTGGCTTGTGAAGTTCACCCACTAGGAGAATGAGTCATTCGTCTCTGTTGAAACCTAAACTACATTGTACTGTATAGCATGCGTTAGTACATTTATGTTAAGACCTTATTATAGATTATAAATATTAAAAAATTAAGGTACTGTACTGTAAATGATGAGGGGAAATAAAAAAAAAGAATATTCGTTGATCTCTACAATTCTTTAATATTTTCCTTGACTACTGAAATCAATCTTTTTCGGTCAGTGCAGAACGCGGTGAAACTTGTTATTCGATTTCTTAGAATAAAACGTGTATCTTTTTGTGTGATGAATAAAGTTAAATTTAGAATAGCTATATCTTAAGGCGAGGTCATAAGCTACTTTGTCATTTCCCGTCACCTAGTCTACCTAGTCAGAGTTCAATTACGAAGTGGAAAAAATATGGGATTAAGTACATAATCCTTGACAGGTTCTGAACCGTACACATTTTGAAAATAATATATAATTCCTCAGTTGCAAAATCATAAAATCACCTCTTCAAAAATGTTGTGCAGCACCATACATATTTTATTGATAAATAATTGATTATTGTAATATATATTATATTTCAACTTAAACGGTACACTTTTGTGATTTGTACAATATTTCAAGAGAATAATTAAGAAATACCTTGCAAACACCGTCTTCTACATGAATATAGAAAATAATGCTACGCAAAATAGACTCTTATTATAATGTGCATACGCATTTTATTTTCAGCTTTGTCCTGGCCTTAAAAATAATTTTGAAAATCGGTCCACAGACGGCGGAGTAATCGTTGAACAAATAAAAATATATACAGCCGAAGTTATAACCGCCTCTTTTTTGGAAGTCGGTTAAAAATGCAGCGCCGCGGCATTAATCATTTGGTTTTTGGTATGAATTGACCCTTAAGATAGTAGACATAAAGTAGAGACTGTACACAAAGCTACCATCAGCTCACTTCAGAAGTCACAGTACAAACTTTAACAAACATTAGAAAGGCGGTGGCTGACTATAATGGCCGCGCATGCATATCGAATCAAAGTGTTTTTTAATCTGTTTACAGCGGACGCGACGTGACGGGTGTCAGATTAAGGTAGGAAGCTATTTTTAATGTCACACTGTTTTAAAATTTAAGCTACAGCATTTGCTACAGCGTCTACAGTATTTTGTCCAAAAAGTCACTGCGACAGTAGATCTATTGAGTTGTGACTCCTTTGCATTATAAGGCATCCATATACATGCGAGAGATCGTTAACGATTCAACATTAGATATCAAAATTACAATCTGCGATATCATCTGCCTAAAACGTTACCGATATTGACATATTGTACTATCGATTCATCATTGTGATCGGACTGAAATGACGGATCGACGCACTGATGACGAGACGACGACTCGTATTATGCCTTTAGGATCAGATCAAAGGATCAGATAGATATACAGTATTCTACTGTCATATTATTTTAAATAGTCCCCCTCTTTATCGACTAATCAGTATATTATAATCAAGTAGGTAAATAGGTATATAACATAATAAAGTTGATAACTATTCAGAGATCGTTAAATACTCGTTAAAGAACTAAAAGGGGTAGTCCCCTCAACCAATGTCTAATACATAAAAATAATTATGACTTCATGTTTTAAGATAATAATCGCCGATATAATATTATGATTGATATAAAGCGTTGCACGGTAGTTTCGAAAAAATGAAATTACCGAAACGGATCGAAGGTAAAGTGGGCCGGCCAGGCACATCATTAGGTTGGGGCCAATAGTCGTTACCTAAAAGTCATTAGCCGACTTTTACTGTAATTTGAGGTTATAATATGGTCATCCCCGATATATAACTATGGGAATATAATATTAATTATGTTAAAATCCCAATTTAGTGTTATTTGTATGTTGAATAATTTTAAGTAGATTGAGAAAATATTATCATTTTGTTTAATATACTTAAACAGATGGCTACTTATGTTAATAATGCCTAGCCACAATATCTAAGTGTCATTATTTAGGGGAGCTTGGTATACTTTGGTCATATTTTCAGTTATCCATTATTATTGCAATTCGACTTACTGTTATAGTAAGGTCATAGGCCATGTTTATATGTCTGGAAGGTCGTCTTATTGGGTATATTTAAAAAAATATAAGAATTGTATACTGCGTGCTGACATATCTTTAATACGTTGAAAAATTGCTGAAAGTAGGCAAGGTATAAACTCAATGTACCTTGGCCAGTACCATGCCGTACCTACCAAAAATGAAAATACTTGACAAACCCATTACTTTTTAATATTTTGACGATGTGTAGTGACATATTAAACGAAGAATTAATAACGCATAAATAGTTAACAAAATCTATTTTTTTACTTTGCATGATAAAGCATGATTTCTCTTAAAATATAAAATACAAATATTTATCTATACCCATACGTTTTTCAAAGGCCATGGTATGTAACTATGTACAATTGGTTGATACTAGCCATGGTAAAACACTGTGTCATTTTTAACATAACATCGAATTTAAATATCTTATTGTATTTAATATTTAATAATAAATAAATATATATAAAAAAAAACGTCAAAGAGACAACAATGGCTTAAAATTTAAAATTATTTTTTATTAAATATTGCATGAAAACAAGAGCCATTTCGTTTAATAATTTTAAAGAAATATTACCAGGAGTACATACCAACGCAATATCAGTGACAATTTTTCCAGCGCCCGACATCCCGGGTACTTTGTACGCCGCGCCTGTGTGATTGATTCCTAGATATACTGCATCATCTTGACGATCTGGATATATACCTACTGGATGCTTTTGTTTGACGATGCGATCTACAGCAGGATTCCTTTTTACCGTCAATTTTTGCAATTGGAACAGGGAAAAGGTGGCCGTGGTAGAGTAAACAGCAGTCTCCACGTAAATTGTTAGACTTCATCTCGAACCCACACTGGATGCTACCTTGGACACCATTATTTTGAGAAATACCTGATTAGATATCGTGATAGGTTTTCTTATTTTGGTTTTTATGTATAGTGTTTTTTTATTGTAAGTTTTCAATTATACTTAGTCTAGTTTATTAAATAAGTTTTTTTATATATTAGCTTTACCAAGTTATGTTAAGCAGCCAAGATGCAGGGACTTCCATTGATATTTCGACCGTGTCCTTGGGAAATCTGGTGCAATGCTCCCATTGTCCCCAAGCACGATATTTTAAAAGCCAGAGGGGTTTGAATATTCATAGAGGCAAATGCCACAAACAGCTTTTCGACCCTATTCCCCCAGCTACTTCTCCACTTCCGAACCCCACCTGTCAAACCAATTTCTGGCAAGAAATATCAAAATTTAAATGTTCTGTCCCGATTGTAAAACGGATCCCTAGGGGTGCAAGAGTGGCCGTGGCCCAGAAGCATGCCGAGACAGTACGCCATACAGCGCTTGATAACTCGAGGCAAGCCTGGGAAAAATTACTCACCTTTCCCTATAGCATTCTACATGTCACTAGAGATCCGCTCAATAATGCCTCTCTCATTTCACGAATTAAAAAAAATTGTGTTTCGGATACTGATTTCAACCCAAATTCTTTTTCGCACTACTCGGCCAAATATAACCTTGTAAAAAATGTAGAAAATAAAGTAAGTGAGGGAGACATTAAAGGTGCAGCCCGGCTCCTTTTTTCCAACGACACGGTCGCTCCCGATTGCCCAGAAACCCTCATCGCCTTGCAGAACAAACACCCCCCACAACTAACACCCAATCCCTTCACAGCTTCCGACGACGCAACACCACCCCTACAAACGTCGGCAGACAAAGTACGGGGAGCCATCATGTCTTTTCTTCCGGGTTCATCTGGTGGCCTCGACGGTCTCACCCCTCAGCATCTGAAGGATCTCATCAGCGGCTGCTGCGGGGAGGCCGGCGAGAAGCTCCTGCAAGAACTCACGAATCTGTGCAACCTGATGCTGCGTGGAGAGGTTGCATCAGATATCGTGGATATTTTGTACGGAGCTAACCTCTGCGCCCTGAAGAAGAGAGATGGAGGCATCCGCCCGATCGCCGTCGGCTGTACATTCCGACGGCTTACGGCCAAACTTGCCTGCAAGTCAATTAGTTCCCTTTCAGCATACTTTCAGCCGAAACAGCTAGGTTTTGCCTGCAAAGGGGGCTGTGAGGCCGCCGTTCATTCATTCAGGACAGCTATCCAAAATCAAGGCGATGATGTGTTTTTGAAGGTCGATGTCAAGAACGCTTTTAACTCAGTTAACCGTGTCGCCATGTTGGCCCAAATCAAATCGAAAGCACCAGCCATTTTACCATTCATGCTTCAGTGCTATAACAACCCCTCCAAACTCATTTACAAAAATCACCTCATCCGATCTGAAGTTGGCTGCCAACAGGGCGACCCTCTAGGTCCAGCAATTTTTAGTCTTGCCATACATCCGGCCATCGAGCTTCTCAATTCTAATTTTAATGTTTGGTATTTGGATGATGGGACTCTTGGAAGCGATGCAGCTACTGTATTAACCGACTTTCGTACGCTGATTCATGAGTTCAAAAAAATCGGCCTAGAGCTGAACCTAGGGAAGTGTGAACTTTTTGTGCCAGATAGTTGTGGGGATAGAAATGCAATTATATCTAGCTTCAAAGAAATAGCTCCACAACTGTCTGTCATCGAAAAGGATTCGCTCTTTCTCTTAGGTTCACCTATTTTAGACGAGTCTCTCCCGGCCTTCATAAATAATAAATTACAAAATTTCAGTGAAACTTTAGATCGCCTTCTTCAAATTAACTGTCACATGGCCTTCACCTTAACACGTTATTGCCTTTTTGTACCTAAATTTACGTATGTCTTGCGGTGTTGTCAACTGTGGAAGTTCCCTCAACTTCTCAAACAGTTGGATGACACCATAAGATATGTCTTATGTTCAAAACAGCGGAAAGCGTATGCGCTTTCCGCTGTTTTGAACATAAACTTCGACGACCGCTCATGGACTCAGGCAACACTTCCAGTAAGGTTCGGTGGCCTAGGTGTCCGAAAACCCTCGGATGTATCCCTTCCGGCCTTCTTGTCCTCAGTCCACGCAAACCGTATACTTATCTCTAAAATACTTGAGCACCCATCCTACACTAATGCAGTTCCATTTCTGGACGAGGCCAAGGACGCCTGGAGCGTAGCTAGTGGTTGTAACGAATTGCCCGCCAATACCTTTTCCCAAAGGCTCTGGGACGAGCCTCTCTGTAGACTGGTACGGAACAATCTCCTTAACACATCGTCCAGTCCTACGGAGCAGGCTCGCCTCTTAGCTGTGGAGAAATGGGAGGCGGGCCTTTGGCTACAAGCGCTACCGTCACCCAATACGGGCACATTGCTGGATCGAACAACATTTCGATTAGCCACTTCCCTGCGTCTTGGCGTCCCCCACGTCGTCCCCCATCGTTGCGTTTGTGGTACAAATGTAGACAGCCTCGGACACCACGGTCTGTCCTGTCCACGAAGCGCCGGTCGCATCTCCCGTCATCACTGCCTCAACGACCTCATTCGTCGGGCGCTTGTCACTGCCGGAGTACCAGCTGTGCTGGAACCCTCTTGGACTGTCGCGCGACGATGGCAAGAGACCAGACGGAATGACCCTAGTCCCTTGGAGACTGGGACGGGCTCTTGTATGGGACGCTACTTGCGTCGATACACTCGCTCCGTCCCATGTCCAGGGCACCTCAAGTACTGCAGGTGCGGCCGCAAATCAGGCAGAAAACCTCAAGCGGCGAAAGTATGAGAACCTTAGTAGGGATCTCATATTTGAACCGTTTGGGGTTGAAACCCTAAGTACATGGGGTCCGGGGGCACACAAACTTTTCGGAGAAATTTCGAAAAAACTCGTAGAGGCCACCCGAGACCCCAAAGCCGGCACCTATCTGGCTCAAAGATTTAGCATAGCCATCCAGCGAGGGAATTCTTTGAGCCTGATAGGCACTCTGCCTGATGGGGACGACCTAGAGGTTTTCTTATTTTTATAGCATATCTTGTACTTTAGTTTTATCTTTTTTAGTTTTTTATTTCTTTCTTTCTTTTAGTCTGTAAATAATTTAAAGTAGATAGTTATTATTATTTTATTGTAAAATTGTTTAATCTTGTAATAAACTTCATTTTAATATCTTATAGTATGTGACGCAATTTAGTTACTGCTAAAATACTTATTAAATAAACGAAACGTTGCGTAGGTTTCCCTTATTTTAAAATTTATGTGATTATTATAACACGCTTTAAACTAGACTTCTAATAATGCTAGAAATAAAACGTTTGTCACTCCAAAAATTCAAACGTCGATTTAATCAAAGACTGGCTAAATGGCGGTAAATGACTTAGTCTATAATAATCTATCTAAGCCGATTTCGACTACAGTGACTGCTGGACGGGCTCAGCAGCTGGCGTCTCACTGCTCCGCGCGGTCGTGTGCTCGCATATGGCTGCCATAGCCAATTTTGATCTTGAAGGTACTTGAGCACTTCAGGCAAGCGAGTACGCTGCCGCAATAATTGTATATTAAAGCCGTTGGTGGTGTGGCCTTTAACTCGTCTCTCTCAGAGTCGAGTTCGTCTTTGCGCAAATTTACTTTAATATAGGCATTGATAGTTTGCCTTGCAAGACGTCTCCACTGCGTGCGCTTTGCAGTTAATGACTCCCACGACAAGGGGTTAATACTGCAATTCCTCGTGTGTAATCAATTTAAGATGGTCGGTAGCAACCTAGCGAACATCCTCGGAATAGGCAATCGGACTAATTTTTTTTTATTGCATAAATGAATAGTACTCTTAAATATGATTAACCTTTTAGAAGAAACCGTATATCAAAAGTCAATACTTTCAAAGGTACAGCGATTTGTATAAAAAATTTCGCGAGCCTCCTAAAAACGCTCCATACTAAGGTCGACCTACAAATGACGTCACTTGTAGGTTATAGTATATGAAGTAGTATATGAAGTATATAGCCGCCGGAATATATTTGTAAATATCTACTTCATCATACTTACCATAATAAATGTTTTTGCATATGATGTGAGTAAACTAATGATACAGGTTTTGTTTGCCAATTTCGCAAAAAATAAAAAAAAATTTTGGTACTTTTTAAATGTATTTTATTAGTAAACTACACATAAAATAATATACTTTTTTACATTTACCAAGTAGTAATGCCTCAATATTTCTGAATATATTAATGAAACCAAATATTTCAGATGTAGTCCGATCCCCTATTATAGTTTGAAAGCTTTTCAAAAGCTTCAGAATTAATAATATAAGGCTCCAAGGTACAACATGTTCCCCTACTTAGTAGGGGAACATGATGTTTGTAGTATAAATACTAGAAGTATATTTAAGGCCTGTTTCACAATCGCCTGATAAGTATCAAAAAGCTTATTGTTTTTCGCTGCTTACTATACTGAGCGACAGAGATAAAACATGAAAATAAACTAATCATTAGATTGTTAAACAGATCTTTACGCTATCTTACATCGTCTACGATGAAAATAAATATTGAAAGTTGACATTGATTTAAAAAAAATATGTGTTCAAAATATATAACCGCATAATAAATATGTAGGGTAAATATTACTTTAGCAAAAATGGTTCTGGGGCCAAAAAAGTGACAAAATATACGATCTTACAAGCAACTCTAGTCTGTTGAGTTGCGGGACTAACGAGACAACATAGTAGGGCTGTTAGCCAAATGCGGAACAACCCGAAAATCCACTTAGTGGGCTAGCGGCCAAAGGGTTTGTTACTCAGCACTTAGCTGAGAACTTATTTCAAATGGTTTGAATATGACAGATTTTTCGCTGATTTTCACATATAACTTCCTATCTTATTACAATCACATAAGAGCATAAGAAAATTCACATAAGACTTATTAGAATCCAACATAATGAGATTCCTATTATCAGTTAATTTGCTGCACATTTTAAGTGGGTAACGATGGCGGTAAAAATTGTAATATAGAAACTGAGGCTCTAATTTATACATATATGTCACCGTAAAATTGTACAAACCGGTAGATTGTAATATTACTAGAGATATTATAATATGTCGACAGATTATCAAATAATATAATTGATTGATATCATTAGATGAAATAATATCATTGCTATCAGTTTACTACTACTGCTACTACTACGAAAATATATATTTCATAAATATACATAATATATTTTATTTATTGTAGAGGCTTAAACATAAGTCTACGAGTGCTTCCTAAACTTTTAAGGAAACATATTCCGAACAATGAAATGATATCAGAAATTCGTAATGGCCATTGGCGTGGCATCAAAATGTTAATCGTTTAACTACGTCTGATCTCAAAGTACATTATGCTCGCTCGCTTCAGTTTTACAGTCAGGAACAATCCGCGCCTGGGGAACGAGCGAGCGAACTTTTAATTGGCGTGCCATTAGGACGGGAAGCACTAAGCGATTTGTGGTGTACCGGCCTGCTCTCTCGAGCTTTTAATTTCTCTCACCTCTGTTGAGGCATTAGGTATTCCAACCCCTTATCATCCATGTTATGTTGCTAACATCAGTATTTGGGAGATTTGTTTAGATATGTAAAAGGACTGAAGCTGATATAAATTGATTTAAAAAGAAATATGATGCCAGTATTTACCAGATATCTATTTACTTCATATATTTCCGTTTTATGTTTAGTCCTACTAAACATATTTATTGTTATTAGGGCGTTCGTATTCTTAGTCTTTCCAAAAAGAAAAAGGTTCAGTTCGTTTTTGTTTCACTACAATACTTTCACGTATTTATTACGTGATCTACGATAAAAACTAAGGTCCAAAGAAAAAACTCTACCGTGGTAGTGTCGATTTCAACGTTTCCAACCGATTACCTGTAATTACCTATACGTTTTTCTACCTCTCGAGCGTGCCGCTTTAATGACACCTCGTTACCACAAATCTGAGGCATTACCACGTTTTTAAAAACTTCGACATTTAAACAAACTTGACGTAATTCTTATTAAAATTCTTGTCTCGATGCGACTTACGTTTGGAAGTTGTAAAGTTATTTTAGAAAACTTTTACGATAAGGTACAATTCTTCTCCTCTACTAATAAAAATATTTACACAACTGGTGGGTTATTTAATTTTGCTATATCTGTCTGATTCATTAGAAAATTCTATTGAAAGACAAAGACAGCAACTTTGAAATACAAATCAGTTTTTCAAATATTTTTATTAGTGGGAGCTTATCAATTATCACATTATTTACACTTGGATATTTTTCTGTAGGCAAGTCTTTTTATATTCATAATAATGGCAAGGATAGTGGCCAATAGTAAATTAATAATAATTATAAACAATGATAATAATATTTATGTGCTTGTAACTAAACAAGGTAAGTCGATATAAGCATTTATAGAGCATTTACTTTTCTTCACTAAAAGCTTCTTTAACCAGAAAAAAATATTATTTTCATTGCTTTTTATTTATGGAAAAAAAACCATAAAACCATAATATTATTGGATCAACAAGGTTATTAAAGTTCCTTAATGTAAGTTATTGGTTTTCATGATACCATTTCACCTACATATAAAAAGCTTAATTTATAAAAGGTCACTTCGAAACACAACCCGATTTTTTTATTTTCGCAAGTGGCGCTGTATTGCAGATTTTCATTTGCAACCATAGGGAACAAGGGGATGAAAATAGTTAAGCGTTCCTTCAACAGATGACGCTTTGAGGGATAAGTTCGGGAGAATATTGATTTTGATAACAAGACACAGATGGCGCTAGCAGCTTTATAATGATTTTATGGGTCAAACTTTTATAAATATAAGATACTAGATTTATGTACATATAAGCTCATAAGTAAACATTGTGACGAGAAATAAATGAATGTGTATTATTATATTTTATTATTTTCATTTGCATATCGCTAAAACCGACTAATTTAACTTTTTTGTAAATTCTACTTAACTAACACCTACATAATAAGTGTATAAGTGAAGTACAAAAATAAAAACACTGACGACGGAGACCCCTGTGTATTAGTGGTTGCAAGAGATCGCAAGTTGGAATCCCGCCCGGGAACAAAAAGTTTTCTGTGTTCATGGGTCATGGATGTGTATTAAATATGTGCATTTAAAACATATATATATACCTAGTATAAAAGTATTAATGTATTTCCGAACTTTGGAGAACTTACCACGAGACCAGGTTGACGTGATGTGAAAGTGTCCATAAATATTATATTATTATTACTGAGAAATAAAGGTGAGTCAATGGAATTTCCGTCTTTTTACCTCACGAATGGCCACTTCATGTTTTAGGCATGTTTTAAAGGCCGCTCTCGGCTCTATTTTCCATTGACAAAGAAATTAAAACTTTTGCTGCCACAAGCTAAGTTTAAGCTATATATTTTAACCGACTTCCAAAAAAAGGAGGCGGTTATACGCTCGACCGTAAAAATGTATATTTTTCTGAAGTAGTCCAAGCATATTATGCTACCAAAAAGTAAGATATTGCTCCAAGGTAGGTATACCCTGGATCCAAAACTATGTACAAAACAGAACTTCTGACTCCTTATATATAGATACTTTTCGGGGATTTTGGCGTTTGAACAACGCCACGAACTGCAGCAAGCATATGCCACCATGTAAATTTGAGTGATCATCATCGGTACCGGAAAATTTGAACGTGAGTTCTATAAAATATTGTAGGATATTGAGTAGAGAAATAGTTAAAATTTTAGCCGAAATTAAAAGGGGACTTTAGAAAATACGTTTTATTTCATACTCTTTCGTGTATTTTTACTATGGAAGTCGGTTAAAAATAATTGTTGTGAAGTTGTTTAAAAATAATTAACTACGTACACTTATTAGTTTATAATATTAGCCCGATTGGAGGAGATTACCTATTTAATTTTTATTAACGATTTACTATTGGGTAAACAACGTTACGAAATTGTATTCCATTTTCACAATTTCAACATGTTCGGATACATTGTTCGAAAACGAGCGCGCGAACACCGGCTGTTCGAGATTAGACACGCTAGCCGGAACAATTTTTTAATATCCCCAAACAAGGAACAAGACGTACATACGCTAGCAATATAGGGACTAGTCCCTGTTCCTAGGAACAGTAAAGTGATATTTGAAGGTGTATCTGAATTTTGGTTATTCATTAATTAGGTACTGTTTACATTGAGCTTTTATGATTCTTTTTTGAAGTGAGCAAATTTTTGCACACTCTTGCTAGCCATCGCGGAAAGCCATCATTCTGATAGTTTAAGGGTGAGTTCACACCGCGGCGATACGCGATGCATTTTTAAGATATTTAAAATTGTACTTATAACGAGCGAGCCTTACATTAGTCGCATAAGGGGAGTAACATTTGACATCTCATCGTAGTAAAAACACAATGCTTTGTACGATTTTAAGCAGTGACAGACTTAAATTTAAAAAAGGTTTAGTATACCTACTGAAAAAATTTACTCGAATCTGATGATCATCTCTACCAACACGCGCTTATTCGTCAAATCAAATAGCACGCGCTTCACCTCCATCCCATTTAACGAAATCACTTCCACAAGTTGCAAGAAAGCGAGAGGAAAGATGTTACACATCAAAAATATACGTTTCATATGACATCAGTCACACACATGCGCTGTGGTGTGCCGCGCGGTGCAACTTAATATTCGATCTCTTACAATAAAACGTATATTTTTGTAATATAAATAAAGTTCAATTTTGAATAGCCATGTCGTGTATCATTTCGCATTGGAGTGAATTGACCCTGAGGTGCAACAGAGATGAAAATAAACAAAACTCTAGTAACAACATAATATAAGAGCTTCACGCAAGAGTTGCTTATCCATATATCCAAAGATAGGTTATGTCTACGAAAGAAAAGACAAAAATTTGTCATTTTGTTTTCCAATCTATCACTTTTTCAGTTCTTGCGTAAATAGACCAATCGGGATTAAGCAACGCGCGCTGGTGCCCAAGAAACTTGCTCGTACGACCGTATCCATATTATGCGATCGTATAAAAGACATTAACAGTGAGCGAGTTTGACAGGCACAATTCGTGTCTCGGTCGGAATTACCATACACTTGACGCTTGCACTTGTCAGCCCTGCCAATAATAATAGTTAGGGAGCTGGTGGTAATATAGGTATATGATTTCATCGTCGGTGATACTAAGACGTAATATAGTCGCAACTATATGAACTGGAGAAAAATTGTGGCGAGATCAGGTAGCTCTGAATTTTTAATAAGTTCAAAATTGTATGTACAAAATCTTAAAAAATATATTATCGTGTCTGCCATTAATTGTATCTTATTATATAGATACTTTTATGTGTAATTAATTAAATAGTGAGAGTTTTTATAAAAATAAATAATAATTAGTGTTAAAAAATAATATTATTATCTATTTTGTTATTCTATCGTTAGTATATTTTTTTTTTTGTTTTACGGAGTAAAAGTAAAGTTAGGTAAAAGTAAAGGAGTAAGTTAAAGTTTATATAATAAGATAATAATTTAAATTTGATGACAGAAACTGACAGTTTTCTTTTAACCAAAAGTTCGAACTTATTATTTATTTAAAAAAAAAGTCTCTCGTAAACATACATAGTTGCAGACTAAATTACACCTTAGTATCAATGACGATGGAATTATATGCCAAAATTGCCACCAGCTCCCGAACTATAAAATATTACTCCAATATTACTTTACACCAAAGACATTTTATGTGAAATAGAAATATTTACGAGCTACAAAAGCTCCTAAATATTGAAGAATACAATTAATCAGCAATAAGCGAAGTCTAAAAATTAGTTCTTTATCAAAGTCTACTAATAGCTGGAAGCTTGTTATAAGCTATTATGACCGTAGTAGTGTAGCTGAAATACAAAAAATATATAAAAGTTATTGGGAAACCCCCGACGGTCACATCATGGAAAAAGATTGACATCATTTCTTGATATTCAGAGTTTCTATGTCTTCTTCGTATTCATCCAGCCCATCCATTTGTATTATATTACACATAAACATAGACATAAGACAAAAGGGATTGTAATATTAAAATAATTCATTAGTCAAAACAAACAGTGTAAAGTTTAATTTTTACGAACAAAAGCCTTACGAACGGGGAGTGGTTCCACAAACACGGATTTCCAATTAAGTTAGGGCCTGATTGGCAGGTCGTTAGTCAATGTTGTGCGCTGAATGTGGGCGAGCTCCTCACTCCTCGTTACCCCGGTATTGACAGACGACAGTCTAGGTAACCTAATGGCTGTGTTTCGCGGAAAATACTCTGACGACCTCTGTGGGTTCAGCGCGTTGGTGCTTAAGCCGGGGGTCGCGGGTTCGAATCCCGCCGAAGGAACAAAAAGTTTTTCTGTGTTCCTGGGCCATGGATGTGTAATAAATATGTGTATAATATAATAAAAATCTTAAATGTATGTATAGTATAAAAGTATTAAATATATTTCCGTAATTTAAAGAAATAGGTATTCTGACCGTTGCTTTTCAATACATTTTGGACAATGTGTTGTATGTCAGAAAGAATTTAACGAATTTTAAAAAGAAAAGTGACACACATTGTAGGAATACTAGAAATAGGAACAAGTTAGATATAACAGTGATCAGACTTAGTAAAGTAAGTAAATCTTTTAAAGGTCAATGTATACGCCTTTACAATAGAATCCCAGAAAACGTTCAAAATCTTTCCATTAATAAATTTAAAAAAGCTGTTAAAGAACGTTTGTGTGCTAAAGCTTATTATAAAGTCAGTGATTTCACTAACGATTGCACACCTTGGGAATAAGATGGCCCCATGCAAGGCTGCTTTTATGTACTTAAGTATGTTCTATGTACTTATGACTAATGTTATATAGATTAAGTTACAACATTGTAAAATATTTTTTGAAAAGAACAATTTTCCCATCTTTTTGCTAAAAGGTGGCCCCGTGCAAGTTTCTTACGCCGGTTCTTCTCGCCGGGCTAGTTTCCGAACCGGTGGTAGGCATCATGTAGGACAATTCTATAAGTGTTATATTATAACCTACATGGAAATAAAAATTTTGAGTTTGAGTTTGAGTTTGAGTTGTCTGGTACCTACACAAGTTCCTCGGATATTTAGCACGGGCATAGAGTAATTAATATCACAAGTGACACGGGGCCAGATTGACGTGATGTGAAGCGTCCGTAGATAAAAAAAAATGCGCTAACAGAAAAACGTAAGCAAAATGGCGACCGCTGGCGGTAAAAAAGCAAGATGGCGAATTATGTTGGCAGTATTGAAGGTAGCAAACGTGTGCTGGCCGATAATTATCGGCCAGCACGCGCTAAAGAAAAAAAAACAGATTATAATCTGTTTTTTTTTTCTTTAGCGCTCGCAAGCGCTAACAAGCGCTTTTTTCCGCGGAACACAGCCATTGATTTTATATTTAGGATCCTGAGGAGCAATTGCTTGTCAACATTTTCATCTCCGTCACAGGGTGATACTCTCTACAAATGACAGCGAGCACCAACCAATGTCAACCATGTTGACGTAAGGTAGACACCGAAACAATTTCAAATGACGCGTCAGACAAATCCTACTATAATACTATAGATGTGAAAGTTTGTGAGGATAGATGGATGGATATTTGTTACTCTTTCATGCAAAAACTACTGAATATATTTCTATGAAATTTGGTGTGGTAGTAGTTTAGGCTCTGTATTAAAACATAGGCTACATACTTATGTATTCTAAAAAAACTTTATTGTAAGCCGAAAATGTTGAGTATTCCAGTGGGATATTGTATTTACACGGGTGGAGCCTCGGGCAATAGCTAGTCTATCATAAATACCATGAAATTATATTGCCGATTAAGTCAAAGTACGAAACGAGCTTGTGAATACCTAGTCCTGTGTGCTGAGTGCGAGTTTTTGTCACTACTCACCGTGAAGAAGTTAACTACAATTTGTATGTCATCGTATTAGTTACTATTGTTTGCAACTAGGGGCGTTGTTTCGATTCCATACAAATTGAAGTTATCTTCTTCACAGCGAGCAGAGACAAAAACTCGCACACACCACACTGGCTTAAAAAATCCAACGTCCCAGGATCCCCGCACTCGCCTAGCCGCAAGCTGTCATTCGTGTAAATCGTAGAATTACGATTCTTTACTTTTACGTTCGTATATTATTGGTCAGTGTTCTTTGTATAGGGTCCATGTCAGACGTGTGAAGTCTAAGCTATACGTTATGTAGTCCTGGCAAAACTTTATGAACTCGGTATTGTTTGATGGAACATGGAGTCAGCCTAGGGAACCTATTTTTTTATTTATTTTTAAGAAGCAACATACATTTTCTCAAATTGTCTACCCCATAAACCACTAAGATTTGTCCGGAGTGTAAATTATATAATATGCAAGGTAGCATTATAAGCAATTGCAAAGTTATTTATAAATTATTTGAAAATATAGAGATTTTTCGGCAACATATTATTTATTATTCTGCATTTTATTATGACGGATGTTTCCAATTTAATAGCTACAAACAATGTCTATGTTAAGAAACAAGAAATAAAAAAAGACGAAAAAATTATGTTTACATACTTTGTTGGTGGCAACAAACGATCTTAATTTTGAATTGAATATATCTATACTATTATAATTAAGGTTATGATTTCTGCATGCTCTTACAATAAAGCGATTCCTTGCGTAATTTAAAATTTTATTAGTAAGGTGTATTGAACAATAATTAGTCTGAGAAGTCAAATCTACTCTTGATACTATAGACTACGTATTATAAAAGAATATTAAGCACGAATTGCAGACAAAATATTGCAAATAAATAAGAGACAATAATATTGAAATAAATAAACTATGCGACATAATTAAAGCATCTCCCAGAAAGACAAAGAACGATATGTGGCAGAAAATGATTGATGAGCAAACTATACACCGTTGAAATGAAGATATCGTTAGACCTACAGAAAAACATTAAGTATATTTCTATGTCTGGTGTGATATCATTTTCATGGAGGGATTTGAAAATGATATCACAGTATGACTGTATTCTTGGGAAGGGACGAAAAAATGTGTTGAGTTGATAATATTGTATTTTACCATTTGTAGAACAGTCATAATTTCACAAGTGCATAACTTCGTTTTAAAAGTATTCCAAGTTAAAGTATTAACATTATTATTACTTTTGTATTTACGATTTTACTTCAGAAGATCCTAGTACCTAGTAGGTATTACCGAATATACGCTATTTTAAAATGGCAAATTACCATCACAATGTTTAACATAACTTGAACCTGAACTAAACTCAAATACTTATTTCGACTTATATTATACTAGGGACGGAAGTGTCTCCATTTTGAGTGTCTAAAGGCACACGAGTTGTGACATTTTGTACAGTTATGTTTCACATATATAATCATTTAACATACCACTCAGGCGGCGATATTTTATTCTATGGAGAAATTTTCAGTCAAATATTCATAATAACCGTCCTTAAATAAGTCTATGGGTACGTTAGTAGTATTATATAACATTATATTCTTTGCTACGGCTAAACTGCTTCTTTTGTATAACATTTAAGTAGTCGCCTCGTAGAAGAACATTTAGATATAAAAAAATAATTGATAAAATACGACTCCTTTCATTGACGAAGCCGAGTCTTGCAAACGTAATGTAAATATAAAACGTGTCAATAGGATATTTCTTCATCTAACTTACTGGAAAAGAAGGGATAGCTTAATTTTTAGTCAATTGGATGAGCATTGGTGTTCTATTAAATATATACAGCGTGTCCCGACACCTATATCGGAGCCTTTAGTGGTAAAAAATATGATTTTTTTATCGACGAATTGCCCCTCAAATTTTATTTTTCTCTCACGTTTGTAAAATGGCAGCCATTTTATTTTTTGGTAACCAAGCCCCGGGCTCTCGTACTAATTCGACCACCACTACTCATATAAATGTTCTAGGAACATACCTAAATAGGTCTCATTTTATAGCTAAATATGTGGACTTTAAAATTATATTATATAATAGATAATTCACAGTTAAAATGTTCTAATTTTCTTTGGACAAAAGAACAAAAAAGGTAATTAAAAAATATATATAGTTTTTTTTGGTGATTTTTTAAAATTATTTGCTTTTTTGTGAAAAATCTAGGCCATTAACCTGCTTGTTTTTTTGTTCTAAAACGATAGAAGAGGACGTTTGCTAAAATAAAATAGTATAGTATAGTATTATAACATAGTAGTATAGTAGTTATAACAATTTGAAAAAGACGACTGGCTGACCCCAGGCCTGAGATGATACCAACAAATTGTTATAACTTCTAAACTATTGCACTGAGAGTAAAGGGGCTTATATTTTATTTTAGTAAACATCCTCTTCTATCGTCTAAGAATAAAAAACAAGCAGGTTAATGGCCTAGATTTTTCACGAAAAGAAAATAATTTAAAAAATTCACAAAAAAAACTATAAAATTTTTTTTATTTTTTTTTGTTTTTTCGTTCAAAGAAAATTAGAATATTTTAACTGTGAATTATTGTCCATATATTTAGCTATCAAATGAGACCTTTTTTATGTTCCTAGGACATGAGTAGTGGTGGTCGAATTAGTACGAGAGCCCGGGTCTTGACACAAAAAATAAAATGGCTGCCATTTTACAAACGTGAGAGAAAAATAAAATTTGAGGGACAATTTATCGATAAAAAATTCCATATTTTGTATCACTAAAGGCTCCGATATAGGTGTCGGGACACGCTGTATATATTATATAGATGTAGGTAATCTGAATAGGCTGTGTAAATCCGGACTTAATATTATCATTATATTATAATATATTTTATTCCAATAGGTACAGTACTTACTAGTATTGTATTGAAGTAAAAGCCCATCTGACAGAGTATTTTATAAATAAAACTAGCTGCAAACAACAGACGTTGTTCTATCTTAAGTATGAGCTGGAATAAAACAATAACTTCATCTACAATTACCTACACCAACCTACACCTTCTAATATCAATTACAACCTACATATACAATCTACACCTAATAACTACTCTTACAACCTTACTAGTGATATTGTGTGAAAGAGCTATGGATTACTGAAAGTTCAATATTATTACAGTAAACAAAAATTGAGGTGAGTCACCCTTGTCACTTAGGGGTATGAAAAGGTTAAAACCTATTCTCTATCGAATACATCTGCAAATTTGATTAAAATTGATTAATCCGTTTCGGAGGAGTTCTCTTACAAACACTGTGACCATAAAATTTAATAGTTTTAATAGTTATAATATGTTTAAAACATATTGCTGTACTACAGTGGCGTAGGGTTCCTATAATTCCATTCCTATCGGCTTCCCTTGTCACTTACCTTTTGCAAACCTTCATAGAAATCCCTACCTATTATACCAGCTCCGGCTTCCCTGTGAAGAAGAAGCAGCCTTCGCCACTGCTGTACTACTTATGTCATAAGCTTTAATTATTCAAACGCCTGTATAAGGCACTAAGTTGTATTATCTTATGTACACTACTTGGTTGCTAATAAAGTCTTGGAATCTTTAGTTTATGAAAGTGCGTAGCTACCAGGGTAATGTATATACCTGTGAATAGTTATTGAGGCACCTTTAATGATAGTACTTGGAATAATATTTTGCAATCATAAATAATCTTAATCCTAGATCTGGCATAGAAATGCAATAAACAGTTGAGTTCGCAAATGTGTTTTTTTAATACTTTATTATTTTTATTCACGGCTACATTTTCCGTGTGTCTCTCGTAAATCAGTCTACAAGTGTTTTTCTTGGACCGCCTCAGCCCGCCATGTTTTGTTTAGAATCACGCACCCTGTCTCTGTTACTTCTGTGATTTTGATTAAGTACGCTTGGATTATTTCGAAACTTGAAACTAGGAGGAGTATTTATATAAAATTTATGGATTTTATTAGATTGTAATATTATGTATCTGTAGGTTTTTCTCCTAATTAAATCTTACAATTATACAGTTTCGATGCATATGTCTCGATATGCTAAAACAACAAAATGGTATTCTCATAAACGTCAAAACAACGTCAAACGTTATTAGTTCATAGAATGTCTGATGTTTAAGTTAAATACGAGAATTTGGGTTCAGGAAATATTACATGAAATAATATTGAACATGATATCTTGAAAGCTGTCGCTTCCGTGATCCAGTGGTTTAGACTCTCGACTCCGGTGGTCAGGTGGTGGATTCGATTCCCACGTTGAAACTACAAAAAAATAGTTGCTTTCAAGTCTGGATCATGATCACCTGATTGTCAGACAGGATAGATGATCCATACGTTGGATGAGCAACTAAAAGGTCAGTTCTGCGCATTATCTTTTGCCAGTCTTGTCGGTCATCCGTCCCTCTGGCTCTTGTGAATTGAGCACACACTTGAGCATTATCAAGAACTCCTGCGTGGTTTGGTTTTAATGAAATCGGTTACCGTCCCAAAATCGTTGTAGGCTATATTCTTTAACGGTAATTTTTATAACCCGTTCAGTATCATTTTAGCATTTGGAACTATATTAAACTATTTTAAATGAATTTATCTTGATTTAATATTAAAAAAAAATCTTGGTATCAATTCAATAATTAGGCACATAATTTTGTAAAATAAGCTCCACACCTTGTGTTATGAACTTTACTGGTATAAATTCTTTTCTACGTAATGTACTGTGATCCCAGAGCCTCTAGTCAAGATGCATACGATAATTTCGACGGCGAACTTCGAAAGCAAAATGTATGAGATTTGACATATTGAATCGCAAGCAACATGTCACTTAACGATTACTTATGTCAAATCCCATACATTTTTGATTACGAAGTTCGCCGTCAAAATTATCGAATGCATCTTGATTCTTGACTAAAGGCTGGTCTGCCAGACTACCCTTATATTCTTACTGATAAAATATATATTACATTGGAGTATTAGTGTACGTACAATTAATGTTTGTATACCCGCTAGTTTGTGTGGTGAGCCAGTTCTCGGGTACGAAATTTTAGTAAAGTTAGTAAACTTTTCTTGCAGCCTTTGAAATTATTATAATGTATAATCATTTCAAAGGCTATATAATCTTTGAATAATGGCAATCAAATATTAGGTATAAAGTGAAATTGGCAGTTGTTTTCACGAAAAAAAAATGATGTACGTATAAATAAAAATCATTAAACTTCTAACCTGTATTTCTCTGCTATAGAAATATATTAAGTTTATAGAAAAATCTTTATTTTTGTAGCGTAATTATTGTTATTTTAATGGATCGCACGCGGCATTCTGAACATTCCCTATTGTAAGGAGTCCAGAATCGAAGCACTGATTAATGATTGTGCACTGAGGGGCAACTAAAGACGAACGTACACTTAGATTATTAGATACTTTTAAAAAATTTCTATTGATCATTTTTAGGGTTCCGTAATACTTGAAACTCTACCTTTCCGCCTGTCTGTATGTCTGTTCGCGCTTCTAGCGTCGGTAATTATGAATATAAATGGATGAAATTTGGTATAGTCTAAAATAATAATAATTTTATATTCTAAGGGTGGATATACGTGTAAAGTGGGGATGAAAAATTTTTTTTCTTTCGACCCCGTCGCGTGGGATATCGTTGAAAATATTAAAATATTAATTATTAGGTATTTTAAAATAAAGGCGAAGTTTCATACACAACTTTTATATAAATTCCACTATTTTTGAGTAATCGGCCTCCAAAGTGATTTATAAGTTGACATTTCTAAACTATACGACTTAGAAACTAGCTACATAATACTAATCTGTGCTTAGAAACTTGCAATTTTATGCTGATAGATCGTGCTAAAAACTCTCAAGGAAAAATTATTTTGATCCAAATCGGACAGTAACTTTTGAAGTAATTTGAAAAAAATATAATATGATATGTCCTGACATGTTCTTGGTTAGGTTATTCTTAAATCGAGTTCAATGAGAAACAAATTGTAGTGCATATAAAAATATATTCTGGTTACTTTATTTTTGGAAATCGGTGCTAGCCATGATAATTAATGTCTTTAGCTTCGGTTTTAACAGTCCGTAGTGCACATAAAAAATCCAGCTTCCTTATAATGTTTCCCGATTGTTGAAGACGTTGTTTCCTAATCGAATGTTTTCTTTGTGGAATGTATCGACCACGAAACTATTTCAAAATATGTAGGTATTTTATTATTCAATAATATTCGTTAGCAAATATCTCGATTACTGGACTTTTTTGTTTTTATGTAGGTAGTATACGCGCGCTATATTTGAAACTGTATGCGCACTACATACATAAAAATATACTATCCCCAGTTCTTGTATCATAAAGCTGTGTCTTCACTTTTTAATTTGTCTGTGATACGAGTATTTAGCGATGAACACGTTACTGGTTACTGGACTACCGTCTACCACACAATTCATCTGCACTAGGAATATTGTCTCTAATATTTTTGTTCCAGTATACGTCTCCCCTATGTTCGTATCGCGGCATAACGCTGTAGCTAAAGATTATCGCAGTTCACCGGTGTTTGTTAAATCAAGGATTAAAGGGACTTACCGGGGGCCGCAGACACGTACCCTTGATCAAAGATACATTCAATTAAATGTTAACGGATGGACAGAATTATGATTGTATTTTGAATCTGCGAAGCTATCTACTTATAATAGAACTACAGATATTATAAACTTATTTTCTTCATTAAAATCATATATCAATCGAAGCGTAACACTTAATAAGGCTTTTCTTTAACTCTGTAAATTTTAGTGTTTTATTCGGAAAAAAAACATATAATTTGAGCTAAAGTACCTAAATAAAATAGAAAAATCCTTTAAGAGTAGTAAATTCTAAGGCAGGTACACACCAAAATATTGACTTTCAATGCCGCGACAGATGTCCGTTTTTTCGTGCGATCATAAATTGAGAAAAAGATCCAAAGTAAATATCGAATGAAAGGTTCGCGGCAGAACCAAATACAATATTCTGAATAAACCATCGATTGATTTCGCAAGATTAATGGTAGTACATTGTCAGTGGCAACGTCCCTATGACGACGTACGCGTATACCCCCAAATATATTTGTAGCACAGAGCTTAGCTTTTTAAACCTTTTTATGACGATCAAACTGTATAATTGCTCTTAAAATTAGAGGCATTGGGTCGAAGTTTGTGCAAAGTTTTAAAATTTGTAATTTGAAGTCGGTGTGAAATTGAAAATTAAAAAGTGCTTTTGTGACCACCTAACCTATTTAATTATTGGTTCAATATTTGTTCGATTCGTTTAACTTATATGGCGTACTAAATAATAATATTTTATTGTGTTTATGTAGGTTTTGGAAACATAACATACTAAGATGCACAGACTTTTATTAAAATTAAACTTAGACGTGCCGAATCTTTAACATAGTTTTCTACCGCAATTCCTAACAGTTTTTGATGTATTTACAGTATGAATATTACTAGATTCTAGAACATATATTTGCTAACTAAAACAGGTAATAAATAAAACCAAGTAACGACTATAATCGTACAAAATCTATTTGACTGACGACCTTTGTAGCACAGAGGTTGATCGCGTCATTGCTCCGGAGGTCGCAGGTTCGAATCCCGTCAAAAGAAAAAAAAAGTTTTTGAGGGCTTACCACGGGACCAGATTGACGATTGTTATTTATTTATTTAAAAAAAGTACCTACGAATATAATTTCCATTCTTATATTGATGCTAAATATTTACATTTTAACGCCAGTCATGATACGTTTGCAGTATTGAGCGCCCAATAAAATCAGTACAGGCGACATATGCACTCCCTGTCCCACCCGGAGATCAGCCATCTGTTGGACAAGCCCACACCCACAATAAGCTTTGTGTGAACGCGACCTTAGCTATATATAAATCAAAGGTATTTTTATATCGAATTTGTCGTTGAGTTTTATTTGATTTCAAATCCGTTCTATTTAGATTTGGTTTATTTGCAGATGTTTAAAATTTATTTCTGGATCTAGACATTTATAGCTCGTTGGGTCGTTATGTTGGTAATTCTTTCTAAATTCGGTAAAATAGATTTTTAATACTTCACATTTAGTTTGAACAAGTACCTAGGTAGGTAGTAGATAAGATGTACTAGGTACAGACAAACTTGTATTGATGTAGATTAAAAAAATCAAGAGTACGATAAACCTTTTCAAACAATGCAACAGCGTTTTTAGTTCCTTACAGAGTATTCGTCTTCAAGGTGAACCGCCTTGCCCTAAAAAGGTAACAAGATCACAATGGCTAATTGTTCTTGACTTTGAATAGGTGATGACGTATTGCCGAACCCAGCATGAGTTCTTGCTGGACGTGTTCTGGTTACATTTTCTTGCAATTCTCGAGTGAACTTTTGCTCGATATTTGTACTGACTTCATTGTGTGCGCTAAGGATCCCAGCTACATGCTGTACGCGTTATTTTGTTTGCATGTGTTGATTTTTAGATAGTGTAGAACATTCTTTCCGCTCGATCTCACGGATTCCCTTACCTGGAAATTAGACTGTACCACAGATTAATACATAGATACTACGTAAACTGCACGCTGCACAGTCCTGGACTAGCAGTCAAGTTCAGTCTTCATTGTTCGTCATTAATATTTTTTGTTTTTGTTTTCTAGTTTCTTGTCCATTTTATGAAACTGAAAATTAGTTCCATTAACACTTTAAAAGAAAAAATTAATTATTATTAATAACTTAACCACAGAAACTTAACTAACAAAAATAGTTTCATGACGAAAAATATTTAGTTACGTACTTAGTTGATGAGCTTTTTCGGGTTCCTTGTAATACAATGGAATACTTATATTACCCTGACCATTCGTCCGTCTGTCTGTTCGCCTGCCGTCCGTCCTTCTTACTTCTGTAAATATGAATATAAATTATAGATTGAAATTAAAATAAAGTTATAGATTGTGTATAGATCTCGTTTTTGGGGCCATATAATAATAATATATTTACAGTGCCTCACATGGAATACTGTTCTCATCTCTGGGCAGGGGCGCCAAAGTACCAGCTTCTCCCTCTGGATCGTATCCAACGTAGGGCCGCTCGAATTGTCGACTGCCATAGTGTTTCAAACAGGCTTGACTCCTTAGAGCTACGTAGAGATGTAGCATCGCTCTGCATCCTCTATCGGTTATATTACGGGGAGTGCTCCGAGGAATTGTTCGGACTTATACCTGCTGCAACTTTTCGCCACCGTTCCATGCGACATAATATTTATCATCCTCATCACCTTGATGAGTGGCAGTCCTCCACCGTGCGCTTTACCCGAAGCTTTCTGCCGCGCACTGTAAAACTCTGGAATGAACTGTCGCCAGCAGTATTTCCGGACCACTACGACCTGCAAACCTTCAAGAAGGGAGCGTATTCCCTCCTAAAAGGCTGGCAACGCACTTGCAACTTCTCTGTTGTTGCGGGTGTCCATGGGCGACGGTAATCGTTTTCCATCAGGTGATCCGTTTGCTCGTTTGCGCCCTTGTTTTATAAAAAAAAAACAGTTTAGGGATGGCTTTCTGAACATGTGAAATGGGAATGAAAAAAATTTTTTCATTCTATCCCTTGGTATCGATAAATAGATCTTTTTAAATAAAGGTTATGTTTCATACTTGCATTTTTACTAAGTCTACCATTTTCGAGTAATGGGCTTGTAAAGTGGTTTATAAGTTGCCCCCACCCCCCTGGAAATTTTAAATTATATGAGATATATAGATGTATAACTTGAAAGTTTCCATGCTGTGCTGATAGAGCATGCTTAAAAACTCGTTGGGAAAATCATTGTGAGCAAAATCGTATATTAATTTTTAAGTGTAGTTACATAACCTCCTATTTCCTGATAATACTACTCTTGTACTAGAACGAAAAAAATATTTCATGCATACTTTACGAGATGGTGAAACATGTTTTATTGTAATCTAGTGTTAATCAGTTAATTAATAACTCAGAAACTGCAGCCGGGAGTCGGGAGCGACGCACGCGCACGGTCGCATACTGCGCTTTTGTGAAGCCCCCAATTGAACTGTTACGCTGATGAGTTATGTGCTTTTACGACTACTATACAGGGTGTGTTCATTTGGTGTTTAGTATCAGAAAATATTTAAATTGAAAATTTAATTTGTGTATTCACCGGACATTATATATTTTAATATGTCATGGAATACTCATCCCAACTTACCTGTCCGGTAGTTGTGGTATAGTATACGGGTATGCGACCCCGGCTTCCCTAGCTATTACTGTCCTATCCCTTGCCCTCCTGGGCGGTAATATCCTACATTCCCTATTACCCACTCTAATTTGCCAATCTTCCTTTCCACATCATCTATCCTTTCCTTTCCCTATTCCTAACCTCTCCACCAATCCGTGGAAACGCAATGGATAATGCCAAAAGTAATTTAATTATCCAAAATGGCGGCGATGTGGTTCGCCACCCATAACGTCTCGTTTCTCGCGGAGGCGTAAAGCGGACCATGGAGAGCCGCTTCGCTACGTTGAATGTAAGAGGAGGAATGGATGGTAAGAATGAAAATGAACGAAGCAAAACAAGTATTTAAGGATCGTAGCAAGTGGAAAAAAGTGGTCTCTGCCTACCCCTACGGGAAAAAGGTGTGATTATATGTATGTATGTATGTATTTACCGGACAAAACAGATAACAGGTAAATTTAATTTGTGTATCTACCGGACAAGACAGACAACAGGAAATTTTTATTTAGGTATCTACCGGACAAGATAGACAACAGGTAAATTTGATTTGTGTATCTACCGGACAATACAAACAACAGGAAAATTTAATTTGTGTATCTACCGGACAAGCCAGACAACAGGAAATTTTTATTTGTGTATCTACCGGACAAGACAGACAACAGGAAAATTTAATTTGCGTATGTACCGGACAAGACAAACAATAGGAAAATTTAATTTGTGTATCTACCGGACAAGACAGACAGACTCTAGGCAATCGCCTAGCTTAGCATTGAAATTTCTTTATTCAAATATTAGAAAAATAAAATCTATGAACAATTTATTTTTAAATGATACAGGATTTTTTTAATCATCTTGGTCTTAGATTTTTAACTTTCCTAAAAACGTATTTGTAAACACGTTTATTTAATCTTTCCAGCTACTAGCCTAGTTGATGAGGCCTGGAAATTAATAATAATAATAATTACATCAAATTTTACGATTCACGCCAGTTAATATGAAAACAAACCATATTAATTTTTAATCAATTTTGGTGAACAATCTTAAGGCAGGATAAGTCTCAAGTCGAGTTTAGTGTTTTTTTTTTCTCCTGTCCCAAAAATATGACGATAATGTGCATTGTGATGAAACTGAGAGGAATACGTAAAAATGTATCTATCCAAAATGAATCAACCTGTGAAAGGTAAAAGCTAATCTAACACACTGACACATATACGTGGCTTTACACTAAACCAATAATAGAATAAAATCAATCTATACCACCCTCTTCTACACATACTAATAAAATTCAATCAATGAATTGCACGTATCCATGCGCACGCACACATCCAGCGTATTGCATTGTAAACATTCGAACAATATTTGCAATACCCTCCAACAAAAGTTAACAAACTCTATCTCGCTCTAGCACATTGCGTTAAATGTGAAAAGTTGACAGCGAATGAGACAAAAGTTGCTAAGCGACAAAGGGACAATGTCTACTCTATTGTTAGTTCCCCAAATTTTTTAGGTCATATAAAAGTATTACAATCGTAGGGTCGCATCGGTCGTACTTACATTCGCTTTACAGTGTATCTAAGGGACGGATCGACGCCAACGCAGGCCAGTGAATTGTGAATTATGTTTCAGTGCTTAGTTTTATAATATCAAAATGACCTCAAGTACAGTTAGTGATATGCCAAACTATGGTGAACTGTGTGAACCAAGTGCAAAACATTCAGAATATATGTATCAATATGGACCACCGCATCTTTATAATAACTACCAGCAACACTTTGCAAATTATAATAATGATTTTACGAACATAAACAATAAAAGAAGTTACAGTGAAAGCGCATATAATAGGCACATCAAATCTGAGTACGGTAACTATGCACATTATCCTACTAATTATAATCCCGGTTATCCAAATCTGGGGAATGATGTCCGGCAAGTTGCTGAGAATCCATACAATCAGGACAGCTACATGTACAACCATGGCGTGCAATCATCAGAAAGAACTTCTACAAATCCAGTAAAATCTAATCAACCTTATAATTATAAATCTAAGATGGAATTAGCCGACGAAGTAATGCATGACATGGCATACACATCTAACGACAGTAGCCAGTCAGACGATCAACAAGAAATTAAAAGCATGAGTTACAATAAAGATATGAGCAGCCATACAAAAATCGACAAAGTGATAGGAGGTGGAGCTTCTGGTATAGAAGTCGCTAAGTCATCGGATACATCGAAAGCTTGTCAAGATATGACGAGGGTCGGCGCAAGCGGCAACAATGAGGATTACGCAGATACCAAAATGGCTGCAAATCCAAATATACAAAACTGCAGTTTCCCATGGATGAAAGGTACTTACCTACTTAGTTTTGTTTATTCTATTATTTACATTTTGAAATATTACAATGTTTATTTACGCTTAAAACCATTCAAGCTCTTTGTTGCATCATTTGTTTTAAGTTTATACAATTTCTGTTTTAGCGGAAGAAACAAAAACAGGATCAAAGAGGACACGACAAACTTATACTCGTTATCAAACCTTAGAGTTAGAAAAGGAGTTTCATTTTAACAAATACCTCACAAGAAAACGAAGAATAGAAGTATCTAATGCGTTAAGTCTTACTGAAAGGCAAATCAAAATATGGTTCCAAAATCGACGAATGAAAGCGAAAAAAGATGGTAAATTAAATTTAACTCCTGATCCATACGTTACGGAAGATTATAAGAAGACAAAATTGAGTAACTTTGGAGGTTATATGGACCCTAGACAAACGATTCCAGGTTATACAAACTACGGCAGTTATCATATGAATACTGAACCACTAGCTAACATGGCTCATTTGGCGGAATCCCATATACCTGGAAATGGGATTTCTCCACCAACAATGAACTAATATAAATTATAATATTTTCTATGACCAAGTCTTATGTAAAATACGTATTATACATGATATTATTATCATTGTTATGACGTATCATATTTAATATAATACGTGTCTTCATAACACTGTCAAGCGTCGATGATGCGCGAGCGCATGCGAGATTACTAGTGGAGAGGCAATCTTCGAAGATTTCACTACTTTTGACGACCTCTGTGGCTCAGTGGTTCAGCGCTTTGGTGCTCAAGCCGGGAGTCGCAGGTTCGAATCCTGCCGAAAGAACAAAAAGTACAGGGTCATGGATGTGTATAATATAACAAAAATCTGAAATATATGTATAGTGTAAAAGTATTATATACTTCCCGTTTTCTGGTACCTGTAACACAAGTTCTTCGGATACTTAGAACAAGGCCAGATTGACGTGGTGTGACTGTGAAGCGTCCATAGATATTATTATTATTATTTCTCTACTGTAAATTATTTTTTAACAGTTTTGTATTAATAATCAGGTATTCAATTGAATTACCTGCTTTCACTAAAACAAAGATTTTATAAAAGCATAAATTAGTTCCAGAGTAAATGTGATTAAATATGAGATTAGCTTTTATGTTGTAAATATAATATTTTATGTATAAAATAATAATTAATTATAAGCACAATGGTTCCTAAACGTAGACTTAAGCTTTAATAAAAACTATTTAAAGTAGGTTAGTATAAAATTTACAATGCTAAATAGTGAAGATTGCTTTTGTTTGTAATATTAATTATTTTACCGTCACGGTTAGGAAAGCAAAATATAATGTTAATTAAGAAAAAATGCTTTGGAAAAATATTTTCAGTATCAACTTAACGTTGAGGACACCTTAAACTTTACAAATAGCCACCTTTCACATTATAATTAGCTATATTTTAACATTCAAGTCCGTTTTGAGTTTTTCAGCAGGTATAAAATGGCAATATTATTGAATGAAATGTCAACTATTGAATATTGATAGTTGAAATTAATTTTAGTAGTTCATGTTTCATAGTATTATTCACTTGAGGTGACCTACAGGTATTATTGTAACTGTAGTGTTACTTTTTGCTTTATAATAGGGCTATATAGGTTTACAAATTATGTACAAGGTGTATCACTAGTCATTATTAAAATCATAATGTATCATATTTTAATAATTTATCTTATTATTTCTAAACTAATAAAACATAGTATTAACAAAAAGTAGCTTAATGTTTCGGGTACATTTTAACATTATACATGTAAAATATCTTATAATAAATCTAGTATTTATTTAACATGTACCTCAAAAGACTTTTTAAAAAATATATGTATATTTCTAATAATTATCACGTATTTTATTAAAATTAGAAAGATTTTTTAATTTTAGCTTTTTATTTACTTAATTACATTGTTCTAGTCTGTTAGGTTGCCATCCTTTTTATATTATCTTCAACATATTTTGTTTTTGTTTTAAAAGCTTAAATACCCATTTTTACAATCTTTATATCAGTAAGTAGCTTAATTGATAATAGTAACAAAAAGAAGCCCTTTCATATTAAGCTAAGCTCAATAGTAAATAAACTTTAATCCTTTGACTACTGAGTTGAGTTTCAAGGGATCCGAAAATATTGAAGTATATTTTGGCATGTTTTGACGCGTTATTGACAGAAAGTATCGATGACAAACAAGATTTTTGCATCGTAATCCTGTTATGGGATCGACTACCTGTCTTCGCAAGAGTTACCTTCGCAAAAGTTAAACAAAGAAATGTTTACGATACATTGTGCGTAACTTTCCTTTTTTTTCAAAGCTAAACATTTAGCTAAGAGCTAAACAAAGATTCACAGTTGTCTATACAGAATCCTTTTGCTTAATTTGCTTTTTTAACCAGTATTTTTATTTCAACAACAGACCTCATCAAAATATAATTTTAAAAGTTGGAATTACCATAATATCTTGTGAAGTTACTCGTTGCTAACTTCACACGTTTGACGTTTCTTACCTTTTTGCTGTATACTGCCTGATACCGAAATTTATGCCAAAAGAAAGAGCAAAATCATCACAACAGGGTAAGTTAGAAAGAGAGAGAAATATTATCAACCCCAATTTTAAGGGTGAGCAGTAAACACCGCGCGTGTGCAGACATTTTAACAAACATGGCGGATAGTTAGATGATTTAGAATAGTGTTTTCGTTTCTTTTTAAACGTTATAAATAATAAACAGTGGATGGATACGGTGGGTATGTAAGAAGTTTTAAATCCTGTGATTTAGATTTTATTATTCGCAAAAGATTATCGGGTCTGCAATGATGAAACAAGCGATTTAAATGTTTTCTCTATTATACGCTACTTGCGATACTCTAGTGCTCATGACGTTTGTAAAATAGTACGAACCAAAAACATCTCAAATCCAAAAAGTCTCAATTTCTTGTATAACCTATCTTAGCAGAAGGCAGAATTTTAAAATAACTTATTATTGGAATTTAGAAATTCAACTATACCACACAAAAAATGTTTAATCTGTATTAAATATGGTTTTTATTTTTTATTCGGCGAGCCATTTAGTATTAAAATAGGTTATAAAATGCGCATTATGAATGTATGTCAGTGATTCATATGAACCGAATCCTACGTTCGAACTTCGAAGAAGGGCGTCCATTGAATGTGTTGAATAGCACCTCTAATTAATCCTTAGAATGTAACGTAAGAAATATACTAATGTGTATTTGAATACGAATAACATAGCGTTTGTAGCCCGCTTAATTACTTCGTTTTTTAATTCGTAATCTAATTTTAATATCCTCCTAAATATTTGTGGATCTATTCTTGATAAGTTTTATTTGTTTTGTTTTATGTTAAAGGAATTACTAGTTGGTCCATGCTATTTTGTTTAGTAAAATAATTCAAACATATTTTTAATTATTAACATTTTTATTATTATAGAATCGCTGATGTAACTAGACGTTTTGTAAGGACCAACAAAATCACTCTGCGTAGTGTAGATCGTACACGATGCTGCCGAAATAAATATACCTAACGAATTTTATCATACCTTAGCTATTATCATGTTACTTATCTAGAACCCGCAATCTAATTATAAGCTGAAGCGGTATAATCTAAAAGCAAGATTTTCTTTATTTCCGAAAGTTGCAAAAACTTCAATTTGCGTAAGCAATCTTTATATAATATGTAGGTATAGACTTATGGTCCCAGACTTGGCATTGTGATCCTCATGGTAATATTAGGTACCTACCTAATATCATAAATGCTATTAACAAAAACAAAATAGGTATACATAAAACAATAAGCTTTAGTCGCGATCGGAACACGTGTTATACAGAGCTTTGAACAGCGAGCTTCAAAGTATTTTGTTATCGAAACCAATAAATTTTACCTTAATATGATAAGTAATGAGTAATATAAGGCATGTTATGCTATTTAATTGAATTAAATTATCTCTAGTGCATGTGCATTTGGTAAATGTAAAGTAATATTGATAGTTTTATCTTTCACCGATGTAGGAACCTATTTGGTGTACTAATTACATAATATTATTATTATACCAAAGAACTATTTTTTTAGCCTTCTTGACGTTGTTTTTTTACGAAATTGATATCTATACTATATAATATAATAAAGAGGAAAAGTTTGTTTGTTTGTTTGTTTGCATCGAATAGGCTCCGAAAGTACTGGACCGATATTGATGAAATTAGTACAGTTGTAGAGTAGACCACGGGGAAGGACATAGGATACTTTTTATCGGGGAAAAATGTACAGTTTCTGCAAAATTAAATTTTGCGCGCGCGTTGGCGGGCAACATCTAGTTTGTTATAAAAAACTAGAAACTGACTATGTAAATGATATAGCCTAGTATGTTACCCGGGCTATTATGATGAATCTACTGACACCTGATTTATTAAAATTGTATTAGTAGTTTCAGAGCTCCGTGGCCTAGTGGGTAGACCGTTTAGTTCGCACTCGAAAGAGTGCAGGTTCAAATCCCAGGTTGTGGCGTGTACCAATGAGACTTTTTCAGATCTCAAGTTCATTATACGGACGCTCTAACGGTGAAAGAAAACATCGTGAGGAAACCCGCACATGGTTGGCTCCAGACGTATTGATTCATTCCTCTGGACTAGGCTGACTATGTTGTGAGAATGCCGTATGTGCTTGGGCAACCATACGACATTAAAAAACCGACTATTAGTATTAGTATTTCAAGAGTGGTTACTTCACTCGGAGAATACTGTATAAATCATCCATTAACGGATGTAAAGGCCTAAGTTTATTAGTAGTTTAGGCGCTACGGTAGTACAAACATTAATACAAACACACATACATAAGCTGCCAAAATCATTACCCTTCGGGCTTCGCCGTAGACGGGTAAGAATAGTTTAATACCTAAAATTACCAACACAATATCTGCGCGCGGTCCGAAACGTTGTGGACACATTACAGAAACATCAGTGTCCATACAAAAAGGGAGTAACAAAAGAATTCGCGGGGCATTGTCCCGGCATCATTTATCACCAACGCTCCACTGGCACCGTTCGGCAGCAGATCGCCGATCGCTGAGGGTGATTTGCTTCAGAAATCGTTAAAATTTTACATGCGACCTTCGATACTATATCTGTATAATCTATGTTCGATACTGTCAAAACGACCCAAAAGTCACGGCAGGGCAGACCCACAGAGTACCGAACATCCAGAATTTTAACATCAGTAGAAAATAGTCGTATTTGGGAGAAAAATTCTACCAAATGGTATAAAATTTCATGATGCTGACAACCCCTTTTATTTGTTCTGAAGATATTTAATTATTTAAAACTACCTACACTAACTACACCTGATGATGATTTAATTCGAAACCGGTCGTGTTATTTATAAAAAATTATAATTATATCGTAATATAGTGAAAAAAGTGCACGAAAAATTGTGTTTTATTAGTGTTCAACATGAATTTCCACCAAGAACCGACACTACAATCAATTACATATATTCCAGAATGAGTGTTCGATCACATTACTACGCAGCGGTCTGTAATCAAATCCATGGCGAAACATCACCCCGCCCGCTCTTTACTTTACTGTTTACACTTACAAAATAAATCGCTTTATTTCGTTACGATAATTAGGTATTCAATAAAAAGTAATGTAAAAAAGTTGGGTAAAATATCCGTTATTCTGTGGCAACATATTGTGTGATAGCCACTCCAATATGGAGTAGTCGTGACGGCTTCACTTTCAAGCGCATTGACGGTTTCTGGATGATTTCTGTATTCTGTGGGCAGATCTTATAACAACTTATGCCAAGCCACAAGCAAAGTTTCCACCGAGTACTTAGATTTGAAGACAAACTCAGGTACCTATATCTAATTCGTCTTCAGATATTTATGAGTAAAGTAACAAAGGTTGCACCAATCAGTCGCAGTTCGAATCAAAGACTCACGTCATGTACCTTGACATAATACAACGTAACGTAGGTAGGCGTCCGAGAAATGTCCATCAAAGTCCACTCTAATTTGAGCTGTCCAGTTTATTGGAAAGTTTTCTGTTACTTTATGAATTTATAGGAACGGTTTCGTGAGAGAGCTCAAGGTTCGGTGGCGTAGGTATCGACGTCAATGTCACTTATGTGTTTAACCCGGCAAGTGGATGGAGGAAATGATATATGGAATAGCAACCGTGCCGTTGCTGAAACGAATAACTTTGTGGAATCACATGGAGAGGATATTACAGATAAAGATATATTTTACAAACTGTAAAATCAATACCGCCATCAGTTAATTTAAAAAGATGAAAAAATGATGCATGTTTATTTATAAATTGTTATAAACTACATACTTTAATAAAATTAATAATAAATACCTAGATTTAACTAAGATTTTAAGTTTGTCAGAGTAACTACTCTAACAAACTTAGTAGAAAGTATTTGTGGATAAAAGGTACTAAGATGGGTGTTTAAAACTTTGAATGTTTTAAATTGTACTCAATGCACGAATGATAATAATTAATAGAAATAAGACGTAGGTATCTATTACCTAAATCTTATCTTTTGACCATGTTTTCATCTATGGCGTACATACGAGTACCCAATAGAATTTTAATAAAGTAGGTAGGTAGGTACATATTTATTTATTTAACAATTTATTGTATACACAGAAAATTATGACAATACAATTATCAAGGAAAGATGACACAAAGGACTGCTTATTTCTAAATAGAAATTTCTTCCAGCAGCACATACTACATATATTTTCATAATAATCTTTATAATAATTGCTTATAAAAATAAAATATAGTTATTCATTTATTTTTTTTATTTTGCATTTCATTTTCTTCTTCATCTTAATATTTTGTTTCCTTTTAATCTTGTGTGTCAACTACCTTCACTAAAGATAACTTACTAGATGACTTACTTGATATTGCATAAAAGAATAGTATTCATAGATATTAACTTTAACTTCACTTCTGTAAAAAGTGAAATAATATATCAAAAGTCAATATTTTCAAAGGTCTGTGTACAAAATTTCGCATGTCTCGTGAAAACGCTCCATACTAAAGTCGTACCTAGCTGTGACGTCACGCCTTGGTTAAAGTGTATGAAGTTTATGGCTGCAGGGACATATTTGTAAATATATCTGATATTTGTGCGTTTAAGTTCATAATTACCATAATAAATGCTTTTGTATAATATGGTGTATCATGTAAGTAAACTAATGATGTAGGTTTTGTCTACTATTTGAGAAAAAAAAAATAATTCCCGTGGGATACTGTATTTACGCGAGCGGAGCCTCGGGAAATACTAGATGTTGCCCGCTACTTCATACGCGCAATAAGAAATTCCGCAGGAACTGAACATTTTGCCACGATAAAAAGTAGACTATGTGATAATACATAACATAAACTACTATGATCCTAAATTTCATCAAAATCCGATTAGTAGTTTTTGCGTAAAGGAATCACAAACATTAATGCATACTCACAAACTTTCACATTTATAATAAAAGCAGTCTTATCATCTCTATAGAGATCCATCTCCCGTTTCGACCCTCCACGAGCACTAAATTCCAAATTGTTTTTGACTGACGGCTAAATGTAAGTTAACATTGTTTGAGAGACGCACCGCAACCGTTTACCCAGATATTACTAGCAGATAATATTCGAAGTATACCTTTAATACATTTCTTTTTATATTATTACTTTTAATGTTCTGTTATTACCTTGTAGAAATTGCTGAAAGATTAAAATAATATAGTGTGATTCAAATGAGAATAGGATCGAGTCGGCGCCATATTGTTTCGAATTTAGACTGTTATGATATAAATTTATGTTTAGATAATTGATTACTATTCAACGTTTTTATTTAAATTCCTTGCAAGACTATTAATATTTATATGCACATAAGTTTTTCTGAAAATCGCACTTTTCAAGTGATATTTGACAGAAAAAGGTCATTGACGTTCCTGTTCTGATTTGAAACGCGTTATAACTAATTTTAGCATAACTATTACTCCATAGAAAGTATGTATTAATTTGGATTTAATTGTTTGTTCCAGATCACGTAGCTGCATTTCGATAAGGAAAGGAATATAACATCACACTGATGCCCATGTCCTTTTTATCTCTTTTAATAATATTTTATAACATGCCACATGATAATATTATATTATATTTCAGATTTTATATTTTAGCGAAGAGATTGAGCTGTTTTTCACAATTTGTTAAATAACATTAAGTACCTAACATTTACGATAGGTTTTAGGCAAAATATCATAGAGTAGAAAAAACACACGTACAGAGAAAGAGATTTCATAGAACAATCCAAATCTATCCAAATTTGAAAATTTTGACGTCCTCTTCAACGGCCTACAATTTTTCTACCTAATCGTGGACAACCGTATGCTTGTAGTAGTACAATCAAATCGAAAGCTAATTATGTAGCTATTTATCTATTCGTCTTTCTTTGATCTGTGGTTATATCGTCAGGAAAGGAGACGTTCGGAGCTTTTATTAAAAGCTCTCTGGCTTGTTGCTATATCAAGCTTTAATATTTACGCCATCTTGTTCCATTTTCAAATTAGTTTTTTTTTAAATATAACCAGCCAGTTTTAATAACATTACACGCTGCCAGGACGCTGCCAGGACTCAGGAGTTCGGCATAAGTGTCGAAAGGGCAAGTTCAGAGCGTTTGACAAGGGGCGACAGTTTGACTAATGGTGCTCAAAGTCATTGCTGCAACATTGCTGGAATTTGTGCTAAAGCAAACGTAAAATTAAGGTACCAATATTGGTGAAATTAGATTGCTTATACAGTTCTTGTTTTTTTTTGGTGTGCAGCAAATGAAGCAATTGATGAAATTTAAATGCTATTAGTATGTTATAGTTTAAGAAATAACCTTCCCTGATAAATGTGTTATTCAAAGATGAAAACCCCGTCCAAATAGCATCAGTAGTTGTAGAGAAATTCTTTTGAGAAAACATACAGGTCAAACTGAGAACCTTCTTTTTTGGAGTCGGTTAAAAATAATAAGTACTTTTGCTGTGTTGCTTATGTTGACATGCTGATTGTAGACATTATCCATCTTACTAATAAAAGTATTTATACAACGGATAAATATTCAATGTTGCTGTCTTTGTCTGATACGTTGAAAAAGTTACTTGACAGGTGAAGACAACATTGAATATTATCTTATCCTTATTAGTGAGGGGATTCATTTTATTTAATCTTACTAATATTATAAATGTGAAAGTTTGTGAGGATGGATGGATGTTTGTTACTCTTTCACGCAAAAACTACTGAACGTATTTTGATGAAATTTGGTATCTATGGACTACCATAGCCTATGTTTTAATCCAGAGCCTAAACTACTAAGTTAAGGCTCTGGATAAAAACATAGGCTACTTTTTATTCCGGAAAAGTACAGTATTTCCGCGGAATACCCGATAGTTAATGTACGCGGGCGTAGCCGCGGGAAACAGCTAGTAGATAATAATAAGGTTTTCTCATAATCAATCTTTGGTAAATTTTAGTATCAACCGACGACCTCAGTCAACACAAAAAAGTTTTCTGTGTTCCTGGGTCATGGATGTGTATTAAATATGTGTATAATATAATAAAAATCTTAAATATATGTATAGTATAAAAGTATAAAATATACATATTTCCGTTGTCTGGTACCCGTAACACAAGTTCTTCGAGAACTTACCACGGGACCAGATTGACGTGGTGTGATAGCGTCCATAGATATTATTATTATTATCAAGTTCATCAACAGGTCAATACATACATACATACATATAATAACGCCTCCTTCCCGTAGGGGTAGGCATAGACCACTTCTTTCCACTTGCTACGATCCTTGCATACTTGTTTTGCTTCATCCACTTTCATTATTCCCTTCATACATGCTCTTCGGTTTAGGGTACTCTTGACCTGGCCTTTTTTCAAGACGTCGCCGATTTGGTCTTGGAACGTCCGCCTAGGTCTACCCCTTCCAACACTTCCATTCACACTCGCATTATACACTTTTTTCGTCAATCGTTCTTCATTCATTCTCTCAACATGGCCAAACCATCTCAGCATACCTTTCTCAATTTTTGTCACTACATCTTCTTTCAGACCACAACGTTTCCTTATCTCACTATTTCTTATCCTGTCAATGGTCAATGGTCATTAATAATAATTATTAGTGCCTACTAATGAGATAAAGTCCTACACCATGGTTATGTACACTACATAGGTACGATAAATATTAAAATAATAATAATAACTCCCACACCGATTTCGGTGACGGTGGCCGATTTCATTGAAACCAGATCAGTTACGCAGGAATAATTTTATAGTCCCCAAGTGTGTGCGCAGTATACAAGAGCACTCTCTCTTCCTTTACTCTCGTAAAGCCTCATTTACACAAGGAGAGTTTCTCGAACGGGTGCAGGCGACAATGTCAGGCGAGAATATTCTTGCATAGTGTAAACAACCTTTGAAGGCGAAAATCGTATGGCGAGTCTCGTATACGAGAATATGATACGATATTCTCGCCCAAATCGTACGATAAACTCTCCTTGTGTAAATCAGGACTAAGTCGTAGCCCAGTGGGACGGATGACCGACACAACTGGCATATCAGGCGCAGGTCCGACCTTTTTATATGCCCATCCGACGCATGGATTATTATCGTTCTTGTCAGACAATCAGGTGATCAGCCAGCATTGTCCTAACTTGGAAACAACATTTTTTGTTATTCCAATGCGGGAATCGAAACCACGACCTCCGACTGCAGACCCAATACTCGAACCACTAGACCACGGAGGTATGATAATATATTAGCTGTAGGTGGGTGACCCAGCTTTAACTTTTATATTATCATATAAGTCACAAACCTACAGTCTGAATCTAGTTCAGAGATAAGCTGCAAATACCTTGAATAATTATTAATTTAAATTGATAGTCACTTATGGCTTTTTGTTGCTCCGAAGTTTTTGGGTTCCGTAGTAACTACATTAAGGAGCCCTTATAGTTTCAATCTGTCTGTCCGTCCGTCTGTCCTCCCTTGATAACTTCAGTTAATATGAATATAAACAAAGACGAAATTTAGTACAGTTATAGATTTTATTTTTTGGCATCAAAAAATAATTATAATATTTTACTTTAGTGGTGGCACTCCATTCATACCGTTTCATCTAAATATATATTTAGATGAAACGGTATGAATTGCAATTCACAACGAAAAAAAACGATACGCGACATAGTGCTGCTTAATTAAGGCTAGGACAAAATTCAAAAATAAAATGATTTTCACTACTCGTATGCACATTGTAATAAGAGTCATTTTTGCGTAGCATATTTTTCAATATTCATGTAGAAGACGGTGTTTGCAAAGTATTTCTTAAATATCTCTTGAAATATTGTACAAATCACAAAAGTGTGCTTTATTTAAGTTGGTTGATTAGTTGCTTGGTTTAAGTTGAAATATAATATATATATTAATTATTTATCAAAAAAAAATTGTATGGTGCTGCACAACATTTTACGTTTTAGGAGATTTCATGATTTTTAAGAGGTGATTTTAAGATTTTGTAACTCAGGAATTTTATATTTTTTTCAAAATGTGTAAGGTTCAGAACATGTCGAGGATTGTGTACTTAATCCCATATTTTTTCCACTTCGTAATTGAACTCTGACTAGGTAGACTAGGTGACGGGAAATGACAAAGTAGCCTATGACCTCGCCTTAAGCTGCTGCTGTTCAAAATTGAACTTTATTAATTACACAAGAAGATGCCCTTTCATTGCAAGTGTTCAAATGTCAGGTTGCACCACGCTGCACAGCACATGTGCAGTGCATATAATAATAATAATATCTATGGACGCTTCACACCACGTCAATCTGATCCCGTGGTAAGTTCTCGAAGAACTTGTGTTACAGGTACCAGACAACGGAAATATATTTAATACTTTTATACTATACACATATTTAAGATTTTTATTATATTATACACATATTTAATACACATCCATGACCCAGGAACATAGAAAAACTTTTTGTTCCTTCGGCGGGATTTGAACCCGCGACCCCCGGCTTGAGCACCAACACGCTCAACCAACTGAGCCACAGAGGTCATCTATGTAGTCATATGAATCGTGTACCTTATAAAATTATAATGTAGTGAATAAAGTTTAATTTTTAAATAGCTATCCTTAAAATGCTGCGTAGCGTCCCATATTGGAGCGGGGTGAACCGACCCTAAGATTGCAATTAGTAAATAGGCTATGCTAAATATTTTTGTAGCAATTTTAAAAAGCCTATTATAATAAAATATAGCCAATTAGCGCGATTATATACTTTATACTAGGGAACTTTGTTTCTATAAGCCGTGTCCTGGCATGCTAGTTAGGTTATTTAATATTGAAAATGTCTGCAGCTAATAAATGTTTTGTTTTATCTGTAACGCATCTACTATTTAAAGTAAGGTGATAAATATATTGTATAATTAAGTGTATATAAAATTTAATTAAGTGATATATTTTAAGTGATTATACAAAAAAATGAAAAATTTGCAAATTAAAAGCGATGTTCAAGAAATGTATGAGGCCTGGGCCAGCCCTACGTACAGTATATGTAAATATAGCTACATAATATAGTAACCATCTCCTATTCTTTATTTTGTTTAATTTCACTTCGTTTCCATGTACATTTAAATTAACTTCGTCAAGGAGAGCAACACAAAGTAAAATAAAACATGGCGGATCAGATCAAAATGAACTAAATAATGTAATTTTGTCAATGACATGACTTTTGACTAAGAAAGACGTATGGCATTCAAGACGTCGTCTCTTCGTAAAACTGTCTACTACGTCAAAAGTCAAGTCAAAACAACTGTCATGGCCGCCCTAAAAATAGTGTTCTCGCAATAAAAAACTCTTCAAATAATCATTTTTGTACGCATGTAACCTTCTTCAAATTAATTTTTTTGTATTTTTATGATATTCCCATATTTTTTTCCTATTTACCTATGTAGTGTACATAGAACTGGCCCAAAATCAAACATATCTTTTGACTTGGAAAGGGCGACTTGTATAAGCGCCATCTATTGGTGCATTTCAGCGTAAAAGAAAACTCAAAGCGCAGTGGAGTGGCGGAGCTTTGCAACAGCTTTTATCGTGTTTATACTTTATTGTATTTGGAGCTTAAGCGTAAGTACGTCTACCTATTTGTATTAATATTATTTAAAAGAACTACTGAGGACTCTTAGATCTTTTAAATATTAATATTGCCAACAATCAAATTAGGACTTGATGGCTACTAAATACTGAAAAAATGGTATGGAGTGTCAGGATTAATAAAATGGCGTAGGTATCTTTAACAACAATTTATTCTTTGGCTCATAAAATATAAATATAAATCTTTTTAAAACGTTACTAAGTTTTTATACAATGCTTCCCTCTCAGCAATTATTCTCCAAGTGAAAATAAACAATTGAATAGAACAAATGAATATCTTACTTTTCTTTAAAAATCTAACCGGCCAGTACAATCAGTTTATAAAAAGTTTACTTATAAATAATGGCAAATATGAAGTAAAAGTAGCCGATTATTATAATCAATACGTAACAAAAGGATTTATTGATTATAATAATAATTTATTAACATTTAAAAACATCATGACAGGAGGAGCTTCTATTATGCTATTTATGCAGAAAGTAAAGCTAAAATCCTAACAACTATTAGGCATCAGAAATTTTTCTGACATAAAATTGTCAAACAAGATGGTAGGCAATAACCACTGGCCATGGGCAACCACAACACCAGAGGTTTGACCATAACTACTAGCGAAAACTTTTAATTGGCTTAGTAATAATTGTGTATTCTGTTTCTCACTCTACTGTATGTTTTACTGTATGTAGCTGTAAGTTTTACATGTATTTTAAAATAAAAATGAATAAATAAAATGACACTGACAACACTATCATGTGACTACCGGTCTTTTAAAACCGAATGAACAGCGAAACACAACGCGAGCGTTTTTAGGGTTCCGTAATACTTAGGAACCCTTATAGTTTCGCTCTGTCCGTCTGTCTGTCTGTCTGTCTGTCTGTCTGTCTGTCCGCGCCTCTAGCTCCTGTAATTATGAATATAAATTGATGAAATTTGGTGCAGTTATAGATTGTGTATAGATCACGATTTCGGGATCATAAAAAAGTAATAATTTTATATTTTAGGGGTGGCTCTCCATACATGTGAAGTGGGGATGAAAAATATTTTTTCACTCTACCCCATCGTATGTGGTATCGTAGAATAGGTCTTTTAAAATAAAGGCAAGGTTTCATACGTTACTTTTTTATAAAGTTGACCATTTTCGAGTAATCGGCCTCCATAGTAGTTTGTAAGTTGGTCCCCCCCCCTAGCATTTTTAAAGTATAGGAGATAGAAACTTGAATATTTCCAAGCTGATAGATCATGCTAAAAACTCTTTAGGAAAATTATTGTGGACCAAATCGGACAGCAACTTTTGGAGTAATTAAAAAAAAAAACATATTACGCGTTTATAGTTACGGAACCCTCCTTAGACATGTCCTGATATGCTCTTGATTAGGTTATTCTTTACGCTTGTTGAAATGAGTGCAAGCCCCAACTCTGTGCAAGTCTCAATCTCCGAACGAGCGAGGTGCTCTGCTCGGTTAGGCTGAAGCCACTTGTATGCATTCCAGATGCTGTATATATAGCACCGAACTGGGAAAAATCGATAGCGCGATTCAGAATCGTTACGCTATTTATCTGCTACAAGCTCTTCGTATTTCTCCAGTAGAGCCTGGCTAATATTATGTCATTTTATCTACTTAGTTGATGTTCTACTATTATCAACTTTTAAATTAAATTGCTCAATAACTCATATTTTCGTGTAAGGTACGCATAATATTGTCTCAGGAGCAAAAACTACTTAGGTACTCATAAGAAAAACAGTTATAAGCCCACCAGAACCAGTGCTAGCATCTGCATCTACACGTATGGCAAAGAAGTTACAGTAGGTAAGGACAACCCCACTAATGGGCCAAATAAGACTTTACTCAATTCGAGGAGGGTTAAGCGGTGGTTCACCAATCTACCAATCTAGATTATCTATAACAGGCTCTATGTATATTCGAAGACGGTTAATTAATACAAGGCCTTAATTATTACATACTTACTATACACCCAGATTGAAACCAGCACCCTCTTGCGTGCATGTCAAGCGGAAGATCATGAGAGGACCATCGGACACTTTTATTCCTATTTAAGAATTTTGTGGAAACAGAATGGAGCTTAAAATTTAATAAACTCCAAAATTATTTGCTACGAGGTTTGCTACAATTATAATTAATATATAATTAAAATTATTTCCCGTGGACAAGCAGTAAACTACATATATTTTGCTCTATGGAGCTACTTACGGTACTCTTTACTTGTCCCTTTACGGCTCCGTGATCTTGGCTTACGAAAACGGACATATATTTTATGTAGCATTATTAGCAGATAGTGGAGTATCTAACATAATATTATAATTAATGATGATAGAACTAGCTTTCACCGTTGAAGAAGGAGGCACAAGAACAAGCATAGGACTACTGCTACTACTGTAGTTCGCTAGGAAACAATTCTGGGTATTCTTTACTAACTAGCTTTTGAGAGTAAACGTATCGAGAGTAAGCTATAATATTTTTAAGAAATAATAAAGGAAATTCATAAAAAATCTTATCAACAATTACGAGGGCATACCATTAGGGTATATGTTATCTGCCCTTACTAGATTCCTGTTAGAATTTATTGTTAGTTGATTCCTATAGGCAGGAACCTAGCAATGTACCTTCTTGATGAATCCTTCTTGATGAATCCTTCTTGATAAAAGAATTGTAAATATTATACTTATAATAATAAAGAACTGATAGTAAATTACATTCAAACAATTGCTGATGGCCCTCGATAATCTTCGTTTTTCTATGGTAATGACAGATTTCGGAAGACAGTGAGCCTGTGGTCGTACTGTAGGGATCCTCTTCTTTCGCATAATTTTATTTGTCATAATTTCATTTGGCATACCTCACTTGGCATAATTTTACTACGCATAATAATACTTTGGCATGATGCTTTCTTGGCATACTACATCATTAGGCATAAATATCATTTAGACTAATATTGTTTGTCCTAATTTAATAAGGCATAACTCGTAAGGCATAATTTTTCTTGTCATAATAATACTTTGGCATAATTGTTTTTCGGCATAAACTCGTTAGGCATATTTTTTGTCATAATAAATTCAAGGCATTCTGTCACAAGGCACAAATATGCATAAAATGGAACGACATAATGAAAACACTGTTAAGGTAATTAAACGCATATTTATGAAACATTAAAAGCAGGTATTACAATCATATACCTAGTATAACATGTGTAACAGTAGGTTAAGTTGCGGCGGGGTGGCCCTTGGTAAGCCGCTAACATGTTTAAAATAATTAGCTCGGCATGTTCTTAGATAGCAGTTCGTGTTTTTTGTCCGAGTTTAATTTCGTAATCAGTCGAAAATTACAATTATAATTCTTATTTCGTCTTAACTCGCATACCCAGTAGAATTTATCATTCATTAGTATGTGAAAAAAAAAATGCTATAAAGATGTATGCGTAAATATAATAGTATGCTTAAATATCATTATGCGTAAATGTATTTATGCTTTTTAATATTATGCATTAAAATATTATTCTTAATGACTATTATTCGTAAAAAAAATTATGCCTTACAATAAGTATGCCTAACAATTATTATGCTTTTAGTAATTATGCGAAAAAAAATTATGCTTAGAAAGTTATGACAAATGAATATTATGCGAAACTACTATTAGGTCAAATGAAATTATGCCAAGTAAAATTATGACATATGATTTTATGCGAAAAAATAGGGAACCTCGTACTGTACCTACATAGTTATTTTTAATTTAAATTAAAATAATGATTATAAAAGTGCTCCATTCAAAACAAACCTACTTTTTAAATGTGTGCTACCTACACCAACTTTATTTTGGATTTTGTGAATAGGACTGAATTTAAGATTGTTATTGATTATTTTAGTTTCTAAAATATACCTCATTATACTACCTAATAGGAATTCATTCATACCTAATTTGCTAAATTAACTAGTAAACTTTATCTACTACCTAACCTCCTATCTATAACAGTGATAAGGGAGTCTATACTTAAGTATGGGAGTCTCAAGTTATGTAAGCAATGAATAACTAGATATGTTTAGCTTATTAGATTTTTTACAAGATCTAATCACATGAATATTTTTACATTTTTCTGCATTCTACAATATCTAATAAGTGAAACTTATCTATCACACGTTGTTTTGCAACACTCTCTAGATAAGTTTCCCTACCTATCAAACGTTATTTTTCAAGTTCATTAAATCCAGTAGTTCGCTACTCCTATTGGTTTTGCCATCGTCAGAGTAACTAGGAGCACTAATTAACTCACGTAAATACTCTGAATAAACTTATCTGCTTATAACATAAGACTGAACCAGGTAAGAAAAAGAAATTAGATACCGCATACTGTCACATAATCTACATCTAGGTATACTAAATATCTTCTTCTCTTCTTCTTTCTTACCTATATATAAAAATGAATTGCTGTTCGTTAGTCTCGCTAAAACTCGAGAACGGCTGGACCGATTTGGCTAATTTTGATTTTAAAATATTCGTATCAGTTCAGGGAAGGTTTAAATGGTGAGAAATTTCAGTTCAATAGACAGAACAACGTGAGTTAAGACTCGGGACAGCTAGTCTATACTATTTTTTTAAAAAGGTTTGTTTGTTTGTTTATTTGTATGTTTGTTTGTTTGCATTGAATATACTCCGAAACTACTGGACCGATTTTCATGAAATTTGGCACAGATGTAGAGTAGACCATGAGGAAGGACATAGGCTACTTTTTATCGCGGCAAAATGTACTGCGCGTATTTTGTGCAATATCTAGTATTATAAGAAAAAAAGAACTTTGGAAGTTAAAGACTTGAAAAACTCGAACTAAAATCTAAATCACCGAATGTAAGTAATATAGGTACGGGAGGAGACACTTGATTCTTATAGGAGACTACAATGGGGTAAATTCATTTGACAATTTACCTTTAGGTATGGGCAATAGATACCTACTTTTACGGTGGCTATGTCGGTAGTATACCAGCAAACTTTTCATGAGGGTACAAATGGTACAAAGGTACTGCCGGGTACACATGGTAGGTACACTTAATTTGCGGAGTCTATATCAACCCTTGGATCAAGTGTCCTTTAAAATATTTTTATTTTTTTACTAACTATTGATTAGTTTCTTCTGACCAACCCTAAGGTTCACCACACAAGCGAAGGAACAAAATAGATTAAAGAAAAAGAATAAATACTTACCTAAATTAGATGACTAAAAGAAAACATTATTTAGTTTATTTCGTAATTTAATATTAAGAAAGTTTTTCCCAAAGAAAAGTACTAACTTATTCCACGCATTGCGAAGCTACATTTTAACTATTTCTGACCAATCAGCGCTCAGTACAGCACGCGACGAACCGCGCCCACCTCTGCAGTAGGGCCAATCAATGGCCATCTGTCCTACTCACTCCCATACCACAGAGAATGTTAGAATGTGACAGCACGTGAATTTTCCCCAACGTCACGTGCATAATATTTTGATTTAATTATGATGATTATCTTAAAATATTTTTAATATAATACCTACAATCTACATGTTGCTATTAAATATAACATAGGCTAATTTCTTAATGTTTATAATTTGTAAATAGGTACCGAATATGTCCATTAAGGCTTAAAAAGTAGCAATAAATTTTAAAATATGGGAATATTAAAGTCACAAATAATATAAAATATCTGTTAGTAGCTATGAGTTACTTTTGTAGAATATTTAGAAGTTAGAAATGGTGAACAGAAATAGTCACCGCTTTTTATTTAATTGTTTTAGATATACCTATTTATTCTCTGGCTTTCTTTTGCAATTGCCGAATTACCTACTCATCAAAAATATCATTTTACTGTCCTAAATATTTAAGTTAGTACTTTGTACAGCTTTCTTTATGAATGTTTGCAAATACTGGAGTTTACATGATAAAAAAAAATCTAATAAGAATCGTTGATTTTCAATATTATATTGTATTACAGTTAAGCATGTGTTAATTGATTTGAATATATTGATTTAGTGCTAATATTTCAAAAGTTTTATCAATGTTTTCTCTAAGCAATGCGATCTGTTTAAACGTAGAGCTTTTCAACAAAACGAACTGAATGGAGATCTCATTCATTGTTTTGTAAATTAATTTTTCCTTGCTTATAAAATTTGTTTGTTTGGTTATTACGCTTTCAAGTAAAAACTATTTAACCGATCATCATGAAATTCTGCACAGGTATTATAACCACGGAAAAGTACATAAGCAGGGACTTTTGTCAAGATCGCAATCGACACGCCACTTAGCTATGACTGATGTCAAAATATCCTATATATATATATATATATTTGATATCGAACTTCACCTTCGAAATTATCAAATTCATCTTGACTAAAAGGGCCTGATTTTTTGTCGCGAGAACATGTACGGTTCTCGTAGGATACCTACTATATTTAAGCAGCCACGGGCAAACTCTAGTCAGAAATAAAATAATACAGAAATACCTTTTGTTATCAGTAAAATTTCAGATTATAAGACGTAGAGACTACAGAGGTAGGATAGGGTTGCCAAATAGCGACTAATCAAATCCGGGACAACTCTAGGACAATGGTGTCGCATCGTGGTTATAGTAATCCGGAACAATAAGATCTGAACTGGACATGGGAAAAATTCTGAGAAAATCCCGTATTTCCCGACCATCTGGCAAGCCTAAGGTAGGAGGAAGTAACATTAAGCTACAGCCTATCTCCAGGGATAGGGAGGAAGTAACATTAAGCTGCAGCCTATCTCCCATCAATTGTAATAACCAAATCATCATAAACAATAAATGGGAAAAACGACTTTTTAATGACCAAGTCTTCAATCAATCTTTCTCTACCTTTATTTAGTCTGGGTTACCTATGCCAGATTTTCACCAATATTCTATTCACCTGTTCAGATAAACCTAACAAATTAGACTTTAAAAATGAAAAACATCCTTCATTTGAGTATGAAGCATGTTTTAGCTTTGGTTGACGATGATGAAAACTTAGATATAAATAATAATTTTCATTAACATATTCATTACCATAATTCAAAAACAAACACGTCGATAACATATTGGTTATGTAAAAAATTTCGAATATAAATGTATATAAAATCCCAATAGACACTGTCCCGTGGGCATAAAATTTATTACAACTTAATAAACCACACGCACATGTTAACATATTATTCAACTGACTTGTCTGACGTAATTTACGACTTGGGGTGTTTTCTCTTTATCTCACCTGATACGAAGGAAAGGGATCACTAATGTTGATTTAAAATTCTCTTATCGATATTTAATTATTTATGCAGGTTGAAGAAATGAATTTAAATATTTTAATGGTTTCCCAATCAGAGGGTATTTAAGAATTGTATAAATTATATTTTATAGAAGTTGTAGTATTTAAAGAGCTTCAACTCGACAAGAATCTGTTTATAATGTTTCTTTATTTAAAACTAGCTGATGCCCGTAACTTCTTTTGCATAGAATTAATGGAAATGGAACCCTATTTTTTTAACGAAACCCTAAAATAAATGTAGCCTATGTTAGACGATATAACATCAGCTAGGTATGTTGCCAGTAAAAAAAGATGTATAGATTGATATTTTATTGTAAGTACCGAATATACTTTCATATGCATTCAGTGAAAAGCTGTTTATTTGAAATTACAAACGGACACTTCAATTGTATTTATCTGTTATTATATCTGACGATATTTTATTGTAAGTACCGAATATACTTTATATGCACTCAGTGAAAAGCTGTTAATTTGAAATTACAAACAGATACTTCAATTTTATTTATCTGTATAGACAATATTTTGTTGTAAGTACTGATTAAACTTTCATGTGCATTCTGTGAAAAGCCGTTAATTTGAAATTACAAACAGATACTTCAATTTTATTTATCTCTATAGACGATATTTTATTGTAAGTACCGAATAGGCGAATATACTTTCATATGCATTCAGTGAAAAGCTGTTAATTTGAAATTACAAACAGATACTTTAATTTTATTTATCTGTATAGATTTCAAAACAAAATTAACTATGACGTGACTCGTTAACGTGGAATAAGAATATATATTTTCAGAGCCTAGAACCACGGAATAGAAAACATAAATAATATATTTTACTCACGTACGGAGAAGCAGATTTCATAAAATGAGCCAAATTTAAAAATTTTGAAGTCATCTTCAACGGCCCACAATTTTTTCACATAATCGTGGATACACCGTATGCTTGTAGTAGCGCAGTCAAACCGAAAGCTTACCTACTTTATAGCTAGTTTGTCTGTTCTTCTTTCTTTAATCTGTGCTCGAACTCTATCCTCCTTACTAATAAACACAGTATAACCCTTTAATAGATACACAGTGTTTCGTCTTACCAGTGTTTTGTTTACACAGTGTTTTGTCAACCTACACCAAAAACTACAACTGCTACCTACAGTCTACACCTACATCTACAACCTACTGGGGCTGACCGACTTTTCTGAAATATTTTGAAATATTTGATAGTCAAGTGACACTGAAGAAATTTTGCTTTACCGAAAATTTTATAATCGCTTTTAGAATGTTTCTCGCGTTTTTTTTTCAGTATTTCTCACCGTAGAAACCTTTCACAATTATTTCAAAACCATATAAGCCAAATCGGTCCAGCGGTTCTCGAGCTTTAGTAAGACATTGCAATCCATTTTTTAAGACTAGCTGTTTTGACACACGTTGTTTGTCTTAACTATGGACTGGAATAAATAAATAACCAAAAAAGTAAACTTAACGAACCAATAATTATTTATAGGTGCGTTAAGTTGAACAGATATACAGTGAACAGATAGTCTAGGAAAATTCGATTGTCGTTTTATCCTCCACGTAATATTTCCTAAATTTTTCGCCGTTTAAAACTTCCCTGAACTTCCCACAATTATATTTTCAGGGCCAAAATTAGAAAGAACATTGAAATTGCAATCCATATTTATATAAGAAAGAGAATTAATCTTACTAATAATATAAATCTGAAAGTTTGTGAGGATGTATAGATGGATGGATGTATGGATGAATGGATGGATATTTGCTCCTCTTTCACGCAAAAACTACTAAACGTATTTTGATGAAATTTGGTACGGTAGTAGTTTAGGTTAAAACTTAGGCTACTTTTTATCCCGAAAAGGTACAGTATTCCCGAGGGACACTATATTTACGCGGGCAGAGCTGCGAGGAACAGTTAGTTAATAATAGGTACCTAGTACCTACCTGTACGAAAAAATTTAATACGAGAACACAGACCCTTAATTAATACGAATAGGCTGTGTGTTGATAGAACTCAAAATTGGAGTTATTTGAAACCATTTTTCGCAGTCATGGTCGTATTGAAAAATCCCAAAAAATTCTATTATGTTAATCTGCATTATATTTAGCCGAGGATTGAATTTTTATAAATTGAAATTTTATTTCAATATTGATTTGTCCACCATTTTTTTAAAGTTACACCCTTTTTCTCTGAGTAAGACAAGTCTCAAGGGAACTCCGTTTCAGTTTTTTGCAAATTTTGTCTCAAATAATATTTATAGCGATTTTTTATCCGATTTCAATACACTTCGGTCGACGAGGCTTCCATGGCTAAATATTACCAAACAAGTCGGATTCGTAGAAAATATGGAAATATAGAAATATTATTTTCCTACAACTATTATAAATGTGAAAGTTTCAATGTATGTTTGATACTTTTTCATGGAAAAAATAATTACCAGATTTTGATGAAACTATGTATGATAGTAGTTTAAGCTCTGTATTAACACATAGGCTACTTGTTAATCCGAAAAAGTACAGCGTTCCTGTGGGAATATACGCGGGCGGAGCCGCAGCAAAAAGGAAGAGGGTGTTAATTTACAGTTGTAAACAGTACGAAATATACTTCTTCAACATTTGCAATAAAATAGTATTTCAAAAGCAAAAACAATAATAATTTTATCAATCACTTTTCGATTTCAAATCAAATCATTCGGTGCTAGTGTTGATAACATACTTCTTTGAAAGCTTTAATTATATTATTAATTATGTTTTATACCTACGGCTCTAAAATGCTTCTAATTTGTTTCAAATTGTATATAGATAAGAGGTGAATTTTAATAAGGCTGGTCATTTCAACCAATCACTTGTTAGCAAATTAAATTGATGATGATCAGAGAAAATGACAAATTGTTATATATTATTTACGTTTATTTGCATATTATTCTAAGTATGTTTTTGCTTTTAGGAGTTAAGATTGATTTCACAATTTTTAAATAAAAGATAAGTGTATACTTATATATTTAATATACTTAACATGAAATAATAACTTTTCTACCTATTACGGAAATCAGCGATAAAATAGCTAAGAGATAAGTAGATACTAGGTATTAAGTAAAACTAGCATCAGCCAATTACAGAATAATTTTTGGATTTATTACAATTCCCAATATCTTTCGTTTCTTACGATTCAGCCAAAAAATCAAATTTGTCTTAAAGTACCTATAGACAATATATTCTTCTCAAACTAACATAATTGTCATAAAGATACCAACTACAATACAATAATTGATATAATAGATACTTTTACCTATTAAATCAATTATTAAAATAAAAAATATTTACAAAAAAATTAACGTCATTTTAATATTTTCTTTTTTTGAATAATCTTACATCAACACAAAAAATAGAAAAAATAAAGATAATTTTATACGTGCTTGGGAAAAGACTATATAACAGATACAGGAAATAAACCTAGTTCATGAAATTCAGTGAAAAGTCGCTTAACCCTTTGACTGCCATGTAAAATGATGCCCAATGCCATACGTCCCACGAAAGTAAAAATATATTTCGAAATTCTGATGTAAGCTTCACTAATTTATAAAATTAGAATACAAGATGTTAATATCTAGAAATTATAAGAAAACTACGTAGATTTGGTTCTTACCAGCAAACAATAACATATAGATAATATTATTGTTTGTAACTGGTAAGGTAAAACTCACACATTAGTAAAGTGGTTAAAGTGCTTTGGCCCTTGATAAATAAAATCTAATTTCGTACAAATAAATGACATAAAAAGAAGAATAAAACATTTCGTAATGTCTGCCAAAAATCATCAAACATTTTTAAATACCTACCTTACCAATAAAATTAAAAAATGCATTTGAAATGTTTCCAATAAGCAAAGCAAATATAAATAAATAAACAACGCGTTAAAATGTATCCACGCACGAAGATAACATTAAAATCGCGTCAATCACAATAACCGATGATTGAGGAGTGGGAGATTTAAAAAACAATAATCATCAATCGGTCCATTGAAATCGAATCTGTGTTACGACAAACCTCTAATTAAGCTAATCGTCGAGCGGCAGCGGGAGCGGGCGCGGGCGCGGACCCACGTGGCACTCAGGTGCGCCCCGCCCCCCGCCGCGACCCGCCCGCCGCCGCTCGCTCGCCTCACTCGCCTCGCTCGCTCACCGCGCCAGACGCGCGCCGCACTCGACGCTCGAACGCCGGGAAAACACGAACGCTTTTCCGCCGCGATCGCACGTTCCGAACTTTTGGAGCGACAATTCGAAAGTTGTTCCGTTTCGTTAATTGTGTGTGCACAAACTTGTGGGATGATTGTGTTGTAATTGTGTAAAAGTTCACAGTTAAATCGCCACTCTAAATTTCGTTGGAGTGAGTATTTTTTATTTAATTATTCGCCCATTGAAAATTATGTCCCATTGAGAGATATCGAACGAGATCAAAGTTAAATCAAAGCGTATCGGAGTTAATCTTTTGGGACGTCGCAGATTTGAGTGGCCACTTTATGATGGACTTAAAGTTTATTCCACTAGGACTTATGAGCTTTGGTCAATTGAAATAGTCTTCATAACTTTTATTTTTATTTAACTGTAATAGCTTTGGTATGTTATTCTTATTTGATAGTAACGTAGATTAATGAGGTACATTCAAACCTAGATAAATATCGCAAAACAATAAAAAATATGTAGAGACGTTTTAAAATATTTTTAAAGCCAACAGGAAGATTAATTAAATTATTTTTAATTTAAGTTGCAATATATTCTGGAATTTTATGTACTTGCTTATTTGTAGATAGTTATGTTTAATTGCATAGATAAAAATGAAAATAATATAAAAAAAGTAGAGTGAGATGTATTACTCGGTAACATTCATAACAAGCTCAGTTGGTAAATAAAAGGGCTAATAACATTAAGACACTGAAGAAACTAAAATGTGTAAAAAACACTATACGTACATACATACATTCTTCATAGTTAAAAACTCCTAAGTTTTTCCATACGCTGACTCCGCCCACCATGAATTTTCTCTACTCCAATACGAATTAGTCGTTAAGATTTTGACGGTAATTTTGTTTTTTAAACGTATTTGCATCATTACTTTATTATTTACTACCTACCTTGAATATTGCTTAATAATAATACTTACTGAAAGGTTGAACATAATGTTTACAGAGTCGTACAAGAATTACACACTGATTGTTAAAATAAATTATAAGTATCCTTATTTAATGTGAACAAAGTAAACTTAATAGATTAAATCGTTTTTAATTAAACATATTTTATTATAAATATACTCAAATCTATTTCGTGATAAACAAACACTCAATTTTGCAGTCCATTCAAACCGACTACACATTTCTCTTATTGTTGGAGTAGTTGTTCTTAAAACAGTCGAAATTAAATTTGTTCAAAGGATGTCAAAAAAACGAAGAAGCAATGAAATCGTTCGGCCCATTTAACGTGTACCGGACGGGAGTGACAAAATTTCTACACTGAAATAAACGAACACATGTCGTCTGCGTGTCACGGACAGAATAAGGAGATTTAGATAGCTTACCATTGTGTACACAGATCATAACATGCTCTACCTACTCATTTGTTAGTGGTCTAAATCTATAAAGATTATCTACAATGAGTTGTATGTTTTAGGCACCATTGAGCATCGTAGAAAATAATAATGTTATCATCATCTTCACAGACTACTAACGTCCCAGTACCCACTGATTAGGTCTAGGTCTTTTAGGAAGATTGCGTTATGCGTAATATCCTAAGGGTCAGATAAATGTCAGATGTCTTATTGGCAAGTTTTGTCTCTGTCGCTCAGTATAAAGTAAGCAGCGACAAACCTTCCAGACAGGGGCGTAGCTACTGCTGTATCAGCCGTATCAATTATATGGGGCCTGGCAAATTTTTACTCATCACTCGGGTAAGGGGGCCCCAAAAATTTTTACTCATTATCCAGTTCAAAACTATTGTTGATACGGGACCCCCCTAAGGCTTGCTACTCTACTACTTCCAGATAAGCTACTTAACACTTACTCGGCGATTGTAAAACAGAAAATTCATGGACTCGTTAAACTTAGACTATAGATTTAATTATAGGTCTATCAAAATTACCCCAGCTTACAAGAAGCCACATTTTACGTTTATTGGTTTCTTAATACTTTCATAACAATCTCGTAATTATGACGTAAAACTGCTCACGGAAAGTGAGGAAACTAAAGGATATGCAAATTAAACTTAAAAACAGTCAAAAATTGCGTGTGCTTAACATCAGACCTCACAAAAAGGATAATGATTTAATTCTACTATTATTCTATGATTCTCACTATTTAGAACTGTATACCAGTAGGTATCCAATAAAGAATTCAAAAACAATGTAAATTTTTTCGGGCCGTAATGGTTATCGCTTATTATCTCATCATTACAACTCAGCTTTACATAATTTTACCAGTTAATTAAAAGCTATTTAATTGTTTGTTTATGACTACTTTAATAAAATTAAAAGGCATGCAAGTTTTAAATAATTATAAATGTAACAATATCATGTTCCCATCTTAATTATATTTTATACTTATGAAATATTAATGATCAAAAATGTTGTAATACCTAACTTTGAACCGTAACGCTTCTTGATTCTTGTAGTTATATAAATGAAAAATTTTACGATACGGATGAATTATTTTATTTGTTATAGAAAATATAGTGTACTCATATACCTACCTTTAATAAATGGATATAAGAACTCAAAAATAAATAGGTCGTCCATATCGTAACAATGTTCGTTTTAAGACAGCTTTCTCAATCTTAAACAGTATACACTATAGATACACACTAGTAATGATTTCTTCATATCCACAAATCACAAATTTCTTTGAAAATAATCAATAATCAACCAAAAATAAAGATAGAGCGATTGGTATACCGTTAAATGAGTAAAATTTTGGTACCTCAATTTAAAAAGTCTATTTTGGTTCTTGATAACCACAAAATCTTATCCAAATCTATGTACAAAGTTTGAATTTCTATATTATGCTCTGTGGTTAAGAAATTTTATCAAAAGCACAGTTTGTCAGCCCTTAAGTTTTCCGTGGACAAGACCCAGTTCTTGGACGTTATGTTTTTCAATCAAACCTTAAAACACAATATGGTAATTCAAACTATGTTCGATGTTCATACATAATTCGGAAAAAGCCATACCTGAATGCATGAGTAAGTTTAAATTTGAAAGCCCCCTTCGTATCCTTTAGATTTAACTAGCCATTTTCTTCTGAAGCTCCTCAAAAAATCTGCGTTTCCGCTAGCCTTAGAACTCTATCTTCACTTTTTATTTAGTCTGAATTACTATTATTAATAGACTATTTAATTTATATGAATAAGTTTGTAAAAAAACATTATGATTATGTTATAGCACAAAACAGTTATGTACCTTTTTACGTTTAATAAACAAAAATAGCGCTAGCGATAATGCGAATTTTTTGAAAAGCTTCAGAGGAAACTGGAAAATTGAAATTATCTGAAAAAATTAAAAATGAAATAAATTTGGTTAATGATCTAATGACAAACAAACATGAGGAGGAAAATGACGAACAGAAATCGGGTCTCCAAACTGAGCTTGTATTCCACTATGGCTTAATTGGGATTGGGTTTGATTCTTACAAAAATACACTTGCGTTAGCAATTATTATCTCCGGTAGGTTGGCTAGAAATAAATCTTTTGATAGTGTGTTAATTTAAATTGAAGGAAAATGTCAGAAGCTATTGCCGAGCAGTCAAGAATAGTAAGGACATTAGCTATAAATGTGTTGCTCTAGCGATCAATCTTATTTATAGAGTCGTCTACGACTTAGTCGCGGCTCTATCATAACTATTTTGTTTATTTTCAAACATAAAAATGTCATAAAAATATCCATCAGTTAATAGCTGAATAAAACTTAAATGATACCAACGTATTTGTATTTAGGGGCTATTAAAGTTTTACTGCACTAAAACATTTTCTTTTATTAGATTCTAGACAACTCGTGCATTTTTACCCAGTGAAAAATTAGATATAGGAATACACAGTACCTACTACCTACTCGACTAGCTTACATTGAAAATCACTACATTTTCCTTATAGTCCAAAATACAAATTAACCTTATAAAGAGCATATCATAACCTTAAACAGAGCATGTCAAGACATATAATATAAGGAGGGTTCCGTAGCTATTAACGAGCAAAAGGTTTTCTTTTAATTGCTTTAAAGGTTTTTGTCGAATTTCGCTCAAAATAATTTTCCAAAAAAGTTCGATTATTCGAAAATGATTTACCATTTAAAAAGCAATGCATAAAACCTTACCTGCATTTAAAAATACCTATTTATTGATACGATGAGCTAGATTTAAAAAATATTTTTCATCCCCAGTTCACACGTACGAAGGTCTGCCCCTCAAATATAAAAATATTATTACTTTATGATATTAAAACCGAAATCTATTCACAATCTTTAACTAAACCAAATTTCATCAATTTTATCCGTAACTACAGAAACTAGAATGGCGCGGGCAGACAGACAAACAGACGGAAAGTTGAAAATTATAAAGATTCCTTGGGTAATACTGCACCCTAAAAAGACATTATCAGTTATCACACATTACGAGTCAAGACAATGTTTAATAAATGATATTACTATTGTTACATATTACATGTTTTGTTTGGGATTATAATTAAAACGTTAATAGCATTCAACTACTTCTTCTTCTTGATTTCAGAGCTTTGCTCTTATCGGTTGTCGGTGGAGCTTTCGCCATTTCTCTCTGTCCTCTGTAAGGACCTTTAGCTAAGGAGCTTCTTATAACACTCATATGACATTTAATTTTTTATTACTTGATTAGTATAGTTTTTCTTGGACTTTCCCCTCCCCCCTCTCCTTCTATTCTTTCTTAAATCTTTTTGTTTATATGTTATATCTTATAAGATGCCTGAGCATAAAAGATCCTTCTATTTTCAAGTGTTTTTAATAATATGTTTCTCTTTTCTTCTATCATCTGTAGTACTTCCTTATTAGTTTTCTTTTCCTTTAAACTTATTCGCTGCATATCAAATGTTTCTAATCTTGTCCCATCCCTACTTATTGTTCATGTCTCACATCAGTATAAAGTTAGACTCCAAATTATTTAAATTTGATGCTCCAAACTTTTTATTAGTTGCTTCTTTATTTTTAGTTTAATCTTTGATGTTAATATTTGTTTCTTTTTATCAAATTTAAGCAATTTCGGTTGTAATTTCCGCATTACATCACTTATTATGCTTTCTAGGTATTGAAATTCACTAACTCTCTCTATTCGGTTTCTATTAATCTTATGTTGTACATAGTCATTTCATAGTCAATAGTAATACACGCCTCGATCCGATTCATTCCGTATTCCAAAAACATTATGTTCATAATAATATGATGAAGCAGTTCTTGTAGCTGTTCATCATCAACAAACCGTATGAAAATATTTTTTTCCTCGTTGATTATGGGGAAAAAATATTACTTACGTATTATTTTGCTTTCCTAATTTCTTTTATTTAACCCTTGTTTAAAATTGCTTAGCTTTTTAATCGCTTATTTCTATAATTGCTATTTGACTTTTAGTATTTTTTTTTAAATAATATCCTTTATTTCCGAGAAATTGGTGTACACACTGTACAAGTCTTACGTTTAATTAGTTTCACAATTTCTACCTCTCAAGAGGTGAGGGAATATTCAGATTATCGATTTCTTTTAATGCATAATTTATATAAATTATTTAAATCGTTTAAAAGTAACACATCAGAATTCAGAGTAATAATAATTCAGTTAATAACATCATTAGATGCTATTTCCAAATCTGTAAATGCTATATGACTGTGTGTTTTTTCCTAAATCTATCATTTTATCTATCAGAAGTCTAAGTTTATAAATTGCCTCTCTCGTTACACTTTTTTTTTAATCCGAACCTTTTTTGGTGCTGTGAACAGCAGGATAAGTTGAAACTTATACTTCAAAATATGTTATGAGTATTTATATAATAATTATATCTATGGACGCTTCCACACCACGTCAATCTGATCCTGTCCTAAGTATCCGAAGAACTTTTTTCACAGGTACCAGATAAAGAAAATATAACACGTTTATACTATACATAATATATTTAATACACATCCATGACCCAGGAACACAGAAAATATTTTTGTCCCTTTAGCGGGATTTGAACCTACAATCTCCGGTTTAAGCGCCGATGCTCTAACCACTGAGCCACAGGGTAGTTATATTTTTAAATCTTATATACACAAATATTATTTAAATTTCATATAACAGTATTTTCATATTACATAACTATGTTGTAAAACAACGCATTTGGCACGGATCTTCTAATAAATAACATTAAAAATGAAATCGCATTTGCCAAAAATATTACATTTTAACTCGAAATTTAAAAATAAATTATCGTTTACATTTAATTCAGTTTATCATTAACATAAATCCAGTATCATTATTCGTCAAAATGTATCATTAAATAAATCGGGCAAGTGGTAATTTGCCCGAGAAGATGTATGCAGCGGGCGAGTACATAAATCGGCAGAGTCACATTCGGCCTACCGCTTACACCCATAAACCTCTGCGGACACTTTTATGGCTCTACCACGTGGCCGGATTTTTTCTCCACTTGAGATATGTACGCTTTTGAATGTCAATTTGTATCATTAGACCTCCGTGGTGATACCGATAAGATTTATTGAGTACAACGAAATACTACGTTTTATTGTAATGATAGAGCTATTGCTAGGATGGTCCTACTAGAGCAAGAGCTCACGCCGTCGATAAAGGAGCTCATCGCGAACAAGCATTAAACCACTGAAGATCGCTAAATGATGATCTAGACCCTAGAGTTGATATAAAACCACCGGTCTGGCGGTTCTAAACTTGACAGTTTATTTTATTGACCGAAATGATTTTTTGAGTAAAAAGAGCTCATAATGATCAAGAAAACTGTTGTTATACACGGCTGCGCGCGAACTTACCGTGGTCTAATGCTAGCTAAAGCTAGCTCTATACTGCATTTCCTCAAATAAAATGCAATGTGACCTTAACTTAAATAAAATGTAAATTTGTTTATATTGTATTTGTTAATCATCTTTATTTTGAAAAGAACATGTCGATAGTGCTATAAAAAAGTGGTAAACTATAATTTTATAAATAATTTAAATAACTGACTTCTATTTAGATACTTAAGTTATTATAAATTAATGGTCCCGTTATTTTCAGAATAGATTCCACTAGATACAAAACTATAACAATGTAGCATACTAGAATAATATACGTTGTATTAGCAATTTAAATAAAACACATTTGTCATCCCGTAACGAGGCGTTGTACTTGACCAACTAATGTATTTTATTTCATCACAGGTCCATCAATCAAGCCCCACTCTGCGAGGACAATTGAATCGGACCGGTACATCTGTAGCACTTAACATGTCCGACTAGACTAAATGTATTCGAGGATGACAAGCATCGAGTAGAGTTCAAGGAAAAAGTGGAAAGAAATCTGTTACCAATGAACGACCTAAACTATAACGCCGGGATGAGCTCCTACCAGTTCGTCAACTCCCTAGCCTCGTGCTACGGGAACCAGGTGCCGGGTCGCACTGGAACGCCGGTGGATCAGACCGGCCATCCGGGGCTGCCGACAACGGGAGCGGATTACTACAACCCAAATCCAGCAGCGGCATCCTACCCCAATGCTTGTTACTCACCACCGCAAGTGGGACATCACTATCCCCAGCACCCCTACGCCACGCCGGCATCCGGAGCGCACATGCAGCCTCAGTCCATGATCGACTACACCCAGCTACACCCTCAGAGACTGGGCTCGGCGGCAACTCATATGCATCAACATTCAAATGCCAGCCCCGGGGCGCTGTCACCGAATATCATGTCGACTGCGACGAACCAGGCGACGGGTACTAGTTGTAAGTTTGCGGATTCCACTTCTACCACTGGAGTGGCTTCACCTCAAGACTTGTCCACATCTTCAGGACCAGGACGGACGTCTCCTGGCTTTGGTGTTGGTCAAAACTCTGGCGCCAGCACTAAGCTGGGATTGACCACACCGATAGCCTCTCCCGTAGAACACAAAGCGAATGTGAATCAGAACATATCCAGCCCCGCCTCTAGTACGTCCAGTAACGAAAGCAATGAAGCGAACAACTCCAGTACCGGCAATACGAAAAATACAAAATCTGGTAGCACTCAGGCGAATCCTCCGCAGATATATCCATGGATGAAACGAGTACATCTAGGACAAAGTAAGTTTCGTTTTCTTTTATTTTCTTATTAATATTTTTTAAATATTTATGTAATATTTATTAGGTATATTTATTGGGTATACTCATATTTATCAAGACACATCATGAATTGCTAAATAAGCAAAAACAAAAAGAATATGCAGGAAATAAGGCATTACCTTTTTGTGGGAATTATTTGAAACTAGCTTTTGCCCGCAGCTCCGCCCGCGTAAATACATTATACCGCGGGAACACTGTACTTTTTCGGGATAAAAATTATCCTATATCCCCGGGACTCAAAGTAAATTTATACCAAATTTCATAAAAATCGGTTCAGCGGTTAAAGCGTGAAGAGGTAACAGATAAACAGACACACATTTATAATATTAAGTATAGATTTTGAAACTTTAATTAACCTACTTGTTTTAAACTAGTAACTTCAATCATCAACTTAATTTAATATCTACCTTCTAAAAATACTAATAAGGTGACCGAGTAGGTTACGGCCACTTAAAACTTAGATTACATTCACAATTTTAGTTTGGCCTTGTAATATTTTACCTAATTTCACTAATAAATCGTGATTTACAAGTAGCAAATCATAAATGGATCCGCTTCCTAGTCCAAATGGTTCGACCACTCCCCCATTAAAAACCAATTTAATATAGCTCTATTTGTCAATTAGGTGCCAAAACGGAGACAAAATAAATTATATATCTGTTTATAAACCATTAGTATTAATGTATGATCAATGGAATACTGATGAATGACTCCCATAATAAGGCATAATAGCTTTGTGCAGGTTTCTTCGTCGTCTTCCGATAGAACAGCCAGAATCGAATATGGTATCTTTTGAATGTATTACAAAACGGGCCTTATACTCTTCGCAGTGTAAAGTAGGCATGCATTATTTATATATTTTTAAAGGCACACTCACAGTCCTTGAACAATAACTTGTTATCACGCGACAAAAAATAATTATATTAATGAACTTACGTAATTAACTAAAGTGGATGTTTTTTTTCGTTTGTTTTGAACTAAATTAAGATGTTTTACGTTGCGTGGATATTACAATGGATTTTACGTTTTGATCATTAACACATCGTATTGTGGAAAGGTCGAAATATGCGGATTTGTTTTTAAAAATGTAGGGTATAATCATGGTATAATAAAATAAAATTTGATTTCGTTCGCATGAAGTACCTAATAAATATATTTTCAAAAAAAATTAAGCTATTACTATCATGTAAATAACATAATTAAAGTTACTGTATTATTAAGCAAAGAGTATAACTATTACAATCCGTGGGTGTTCCCGATAGGACAAAACAAATAAAGCCACTAAAACAATAAAACATAACAATTATGAAGCACGGAAGCTGTCCTATCACGTCTTCTTAACATACGACATGTCGGTAGATGTCCTCAGATAAAGACAAGCGCAGATGTTCCGCGGTTCGCAGTAGTTCTCAGAATCTTATTGTCTCTATTTTATTTGCTAGCCTTGTCAAGGTCCTGTCTTTATGTTTGTCTGTCACTTCGGAACACGCCTTCATAAGAATATGTTGTGTATAATTACAAGGAGAAGCTAGGAATATAATTAGATATTATAGCTTTGAAATAATGTTTATCATTTATGTGATGAAAACGAAAAAGTAGAGCAAACTTTACCTGCTACAACGTTAGATGAACAAGTTTTCCGATCGTAATCTATACAAAGTTTCATTAAAACACAACAAATATTTTCAAATAGGTATGTAAAAAAATCCTTCAATAATACAGAACCTTTAGTAAATATATGCTTTGATTAATGATTAAAGTTATTATTATTGTAATTTGTAACTACCTACGTTGGCTATTGAACTTAACACAAGAAATGAAATTCTAGTGTGTATAATAATTTCACGCACGTAGCCGCTACGCAGGTATTTAATATTTACAAAAAAACACCATAAATTTTCAAAATAAAAAGTTATTGGACATTACAGTTTCATGTTTAAGTGCAATATTTCATTCAGTATGCGTGCAGACTGACTTTTGGTATTGCAGATACTTCGTTAGTTAAAATGTGTAATTCTATGGGCACATCGAAAAAATAAACATCTAGGACAAATTTTTGATATAATTCCGGAATCAACAAAAACTGTTTCATGCACACTGCCTTTTTTATACTGGTAACATTATGGTCTTACATTTTTAGAGCGGACATTTATTAGCATATTTAATTCAAATAATATTTTTCCATTATAATCAATTACGTCATAATTGACGAAATGTTCTGTAATAATTATTTAAACTATTACAAATGATTCTCATTCTTAACATTCGCGTTATAAGTTCATTATATTTTGCAGCTTGATGTTTTTGAAGTCTACTTAAGAAAATATTATTGTAACTATTCCTTGACCCAACGGTACCTATAGGCTATAGCCTGAAGAGTTTAATATCCCAATATCTGGTAAAATAATCTATGTCTGAGATACCGTGATATAGATTATCGTAATTTTGTTTCGTATCAGAATGATCATAATGTTTTGAAAATATAGGTTTAAACTTACACCGAGTATATCTTAATTTTTTACTTCTTCATAAACTTCTTGGTTTTTGGAGTACCAGAATATATGAATAACTTTTATTTTGCGGCTTTATTCAAACAAACTTTTAAAAATATTTAAAATCAAAATTGTAGATAATATTCATGATCATAAATGATCTTTTGTTATTTTAGCTTTCCCGACAAATGTTGTTCTCATCGTTTAAACCTTCCCTGAACTGATACGATTAAATTATTTTACATCAAAATTAGCCAAATTGGTCCAGCCGTTCTCGAGTTATAGCGAGACTAACGAATAGCAATTCATTTTCATATATATAGGAAGGAGAAGAAGAAGATTACTTCATACATGTAGTTGAATCTTTTGCCTGAAAATTCATGTGATTTGGTTTTGTGGGGCAAATTTTTCGCATCGCTTTGATGTAAATATACAGTTATATTGGCCGAGCTATGAAATATTGTTAGTGTACAGGCCATTTATTTCTCTCAGTATACAACCATGGAGGTAAATATATATGCCTATATCTATCATACGTAAGTAATTAAAATAATTAATTACCATACATAATGAGTCGTAAATCAAATAAATTGTATTTTTCAATTGATAAAATTTGCTATAAATTTAAAATAATCGACAGTGCCACATTAATTAGGTATCTAAAGTATATTTTTTTGTATTCAATTTTTAAGGTCGTTTTCTGGCATTAAAAATACATAAACGGTTTTTCGTTTCCTGTCCAAGTACCTATATATGTATTACATAATTAAATCGTGTCCTTAATGTCCAATAAATATTTTGGTTAATATTCTTTATTTTTATTACTATTTATTATTTTATTTTATACAGCCGCCATACCTTATAAGATTGAGTCGGCTATTGGGTAGATATTAATAAAATTTAAAAAGTAAACTTTTACTACTCGTATAAATTAAAGAAAACCTTATTTGACCATGCTACATTTCATCTAAATTACTGTATTAATAAATTACTGTATTAATAATATTATATTTAACTGTATAAATTATTTAGGTAATTACTAATTGCTGGATATACATTTAACTTAAGCGAAACTTTAGCTTATTTAACTGGCAAGTAAGAATCATAACGAAGCTTTTTACGTGAACTTTTTAACTACTAACAGTTCTTGCAATAGATATTAGATAATAACTCCTATAGACGCTTTTACACCATGCCAAATTCTCTTAAACTTGTGTTATGGGTACCAAACTACGGAGAATATATTAAATAATTTCATACTATACATAGTATATTTAAGAAATTTAACCGACTTCAAAAAAGAAGGTTCTCAGTTTGACCTGTATGTACATTACATATAATACAGGAACAAGGAAAAAAAATGTTTTACCTGTGGCGAGATTCAAACCGTCGATTTTTAGCTTGTGCATCAGCATTCAACCACTGAGCCAGAGAGGTCGTTAATTACAACACACAATTACATCGGATTTCATGGAGAATTTTTTGTCAACATCAAACTTTCTTTACTATAGCCAAACTTAAAAAAAATATTTTTACTGAGTTTTTGTTCATTTAGCAAGACTCAAACCTTTGACTTGAGCACCGACACACTCAACCACTGAGCTGAGGTCGCCAAATACAACGCACCATTACATCTGATTTCGTGGATTTTGTCAATATCATACTCTCTTTACTATGGCCAAACTCATTAAAAAAAAATTACATTTTATTTACGAGAAAACTTTAAAACATTACTTCATGTGAGAAATTGGAAATATGACTATTAGTTGGTGCCAGAAGTTACGCATTTGTATGCAATTACAAATTGTTTTATTATAATTAGGAACAAATTCTAATTACCAAGATATAGTTTCTAAACAAATAACAAATTGAATTCCAACGAAGATTAGTAGCGGTTGGTTGGTGAATAAATCAAGCTGTTTAGCTCTGACTGCAGTAAATTACAACACAAATAATATGCTAAACTATCACGTAATGCTCTTAATAATATGATACTCTACCTACTGCAATAACATTTACACTTTAAAAAATTCAACTACATCCGTAGAGACAACAAAAAAGTTCATGACCGTTGTAAATAGACAGAGCATTTTAAATTTAAAATAAATAATTACTTACATGGGTTCTGGTATAAATATGGTTAGTATAAAATATGTTTATAAAATAACATGGTTAGTATAAATTGGTTAACCGTATTCTACATTCCCGCAGTTCTCAAAAAGCGTTTTCAAAACGGAATAGGTGTAAATTATAATAATAAAAGTATGACCTCAAGTAACAGGGATTCTCAGAAACTAGTAAAAGGTTAAAGTTTTTCAATAAAACTAGTTTTATAAAACATCGCAAGCCACTTAAGCCCGACTAAAGTATTATGTGAAGTATGAAATAGATTAAGATAAGATCACAAAATAACCGCAAGCAACGCCTGATCGCAGCTGACCACTCAGGCCGGCACTCACAAAGAGTTACAAATAAATAACTAAAACTTGTATGTAACAAAATGAATAAATAAATCGGAGGCCGGGGATTAGTCGGGCGCCCGTCGCGTGGTTGGCTGTTGGGATCGGCGGCAATGACTTTGCAGATTTCGCAATTTCCTTTTATTGCTACACGTTTTGCAAATGGCGAAATCAAATCGTATACGATACGAAAAATTTTAAGCTTTTTTTACATGTTTATTCTGTATTCCAAAATAAAAGCGAATGTTTTAGAGCTACCCAATTAATTAAAACCGATGATGACGAAATTTGTCTTGCTGACTGTACCGTCATTGATTTCGAGGATCTTATTAATAAATAAAATATCTTAAAGGATACATAAGAAGCAAGTATCGTGAAGTTACCTCTTTCGATACTCCCTCAAGAGTTGGAAACTTTAATAATTGATGGCAAGTTTAGCCGCCATAAAATATAAGGGGAAGCCGTTACTTTTCATACGGCTTACTTTTAAATAATTTGTAGTTTACGACGCGAGGACGGTTGAGTAAAAAATACACTTCAATTTACTTTTATTTTCACAAAGTTCAAGTGTACACGCAATATTAACTTAAAATAAATGCATTGTTGCAAAATTTATTAATATTTCATGATTATTTAAATAATCACTTGCATTTATGTCGAATTAAAGCACAATAAATCTTTAATACGAATTTAGTACCACATTTTTAATTATTGTTCTTGTATTACTCAGTTTTACTCGAAAAAAAATCGAAAAACAAAAAAAGTGAAAATCTCGCAGCATGCCTCAAAAAAAATCCTAACTGCAGTTCATATTAAGTTTATTCTGATGAACACAAATTGAACCTTAATACGTTTTCCATAAAATACACGGGCTTAATAATTATGGCTTCTGTATATTAGCATACAATAGCGTAAATCTTCAATTAAATCGTCATTAATAATAGTTTGACACCGTTTATCATGCACGTCTGTGATTAATAATGTTGAGGTAAGATTATTATCTAAACTGTATACAATAATCGTTTGTTAATGCAACTAAACCTCCAACTTGTTTCTTACAACCTTCGAATGATTCAGGCAAAACAATGTGCCCATTTGAAATGTGTGGTTTTTGTTTTCTCCTTATATAAAATTCTTGTTGCAACGTAAATTATACTATCCTCATTATCACTTATTAATAGATTATTATTTTCAACCACACAAACCTAGGTTCGAAGTTTAAATAGAAAAAACCTGGATAAGTGTGAGTCGGACCCGAGCACGAAGAGATTCGTACAAAACACCTAAATTCACGCTTTTGTATGGCACTATATTATTACATATTATTAAATATTTTTTTATTCTATTTTAGTGTTAGTTTTATTAGCAGAGCGCTATAGAAATACGACTTTTATGAATATTTTAACTATCTAGCTATCGCGGTTAAGGAGATACCTGGTGACAGACAGACAGACAGAAGTCTAAGTAATAGGGGTCCCGTTTTATACCCTTTAGGTATGGAACTATAAAACGTGGTTAAGTTTCACAGATATTAAAATTATGGTTCAATAAGGCGGAGACTTTAATATGATCTGGAACCTGGTGTGCCCGGGAAAACTCAGAGCACTGAAAATAGAACTATCCGCTAATATAATACAGCTGAAAATCAAAGTATTCGAGTGTCAAGATAATTATTATTATTATACTCGTATATTACATTTTACTCGACACTTGTGTGTTTGATTTTCAGCTCTATTATATTAGCCCAGAGTTCTATTTTCAATGCTCTAAATTTTCACCGGCCTGATTCTGAAAAATATACTCCCAGCCTTAAGGCAAAGCAAGATTTGCACCTCATTTCTAACACCTACAGAAACGTCAAACCCTATGTTGATTCTGTCGACCTACTTTTAATCTCATTAAAAGTTAAAAGGTAGGCTTCTTATACATTAATCACTTTAATGATTTAGCCATATTTTACAATACAAATATCACACCCGAATCAACTTTCAAATTCTAAGAATTATATGAATAATTTGACGTTGGATACAGAAATCAAATCAACGAACTACAGCATTATACAAAATAAGTATCTACTAGATACCTATAAATTACCTAAGGAACGAGTTTTATAATAATAGAAATAATAAAATACAAAGACAGTGGTCTAAAAAATATAATAATAACTCCCCACACCGATATCGGTGACGGTGGCCGGTTTCACTGAAACCAGGCCAGTTACGCAGAAGTAATTTTATAGTGCCCAAGTGTGTGCGCAGTACACAAGAGCACTCTCTTCCTTTACTCTCATAATGCAGTGGGACGGATAACCGACACGACTGACGAGAGATCAGGCGCAGGTCCGACTTTTTACATGCCCATCCGACGCATGGATCATCTTTCTTGTCAGACAATCAGGTGATCAGCCTGCATTGTCCTAACCAAACTTAGAAACAACATTTTTGTTGTTCCAAAGCGGGAATCGAACCCACGACCTCCGAGTCGAGAGCCAGAATGCTCTAACCACTAGACCACGGAGGCTCTAAAATAAATAATACTATGACTCTTGTTTTACAGTAGGTACAAGTAATTTTGCATCAAGAGTTCTTAATGCAAAGCTTATTCAAAACTGCACATACAATGAACGCCCTTTAGTGTTTTAATTTCATTTCAATAAGCCATGTCGCCGCAGACACTGATTGAGTTCCCTATAAGGCCTCGCTTGTACAGTAAGCAACACATGTCAGAGACATATAGCCGATTGTAATAACATAAAAATACATAACGTGTTGCGCTGTATACCGCGGCAATATGCTCAGAATTAGCATAAGCATCTTAAGCCATAACTCAAACATACGTGTAGCTTATTTTAATTACAAATGAAAGTTGTTTCTGTATTTCAAATGAGCAATGCTGTATGAATTGTACGACCTATGTCAGGCTGTTTTAAATTTGAAGATATGTACTATTAGGGTTTCTAATTCATAATAGTGTTTTCACAATTTAATGACGGCATACAGTCACAATACGACATAAATTAAGAACAATTACATGTCAGTTTGATATCATAATCTATATCTATATATAAAAATAGAGGTGTGAGTCCTTATATTTTACTTCGGAGCTAAAACTGCACGTCGCAGACGCATAGTGATTGCATATTGCAATAGGTATAAGGCTACTATCGTGCACTATGGTGGATGCAAGTTGATACCTATGAGGGTGTAGAAGATACGGGGGTTAAAATATACGATTTTGAAAAATATGTGATTATCATTAGGTAACCTAAAATGATTTGGATTGTTCTAGAAAAATTTAGAATTATCTAATTTCTAGATCATTCTAAAATTCTTGAACGATCTCGAATATTCCAGAATAATTTAGAAAGTTCTAAAATAGATACCACGGTTCTTAACGATCAAGAATGTACTAGAATTTTCTAGATTGATCTAGATTATATGCCAACTTTCTGAATTATGACAACGGTCAAACTAGTTATGAATTAGATTCCCTGATAGAATTATAAGTAATAATAATAAGTAACATGCATTTATTAAAAATGCAGGCATTAAATGCCTAGAAATGTAGAGTCAAGGTATAAGTTCTTAGCATTAACTTTAATTACGTGATGTATTCCTAGTTATGAAATGAATTACGTACATAATTTTTAAGAAACATCTAGCGAAAAATTGTCTTTCAATTCAAATTGACAACTTTACAAAATTTAAATGAATAAATAAAATAAGAGTTATTTATTTTACATGAAATTATTCAATAAATTTATCAAATCCGTAACTTTCCTACAATAATATACAACTTTCTCGGAATAAACTTCAATGAGATTTGCAATTTGCTTTTTATGAAATTGATAAAGCAACACCTCGGGAGATGAATGCTGCCGCTTGGTCACCTCATATATTAAGATCTGCCACATTGATAAAGTAAATTTGCCGGAACTTCGGTTGTAAGAATTCGAGGCAGTTGGCTTCATAACAGAGCGCTAGGAAAGGTCAGGCCAGTAAATTTTATGAGCTTAGCGTGTATAAATAAATATATGTTGCGCTTCAATTAATCAGTGTTGATATTATTTATCTAATAAAGTGTGGACTGTGGACGCATTTATATAACCTACTTGTGACTACCACTCTATACCTACAAAATACACAATCACCTTCTATACATTTTAAATATTCGTATAATACTTAAGCACTTAAATTAAATATAGTAACAATGTTTAATAAATATTGTTATTAAACATTGTAATCTTTAATTGCTATGTATATAATATAGTAAGAACCTATCTTGCCAGATCTGCCTGCCATCTTACCTTAACTTACTCAACTTACTAAATCTCATTTACTGCAGTGCAATTTGATACAATTTTTACAATCATATTTTTTTTAAATACCGACAATCTCCTAGTAAAATCATAAATTTTGTTCATTTGTGTAAAAATCACACAACTTTTACTTTTTTGCAAAAAAAGATAATAGACTGTATTAAAGTAAATTTAACGTCTTCATCAATGAAAAAGATGTCAATGCAATTATTGTGTCATATTGTGATACAATAGTAGTGGATCAATTGTTTCGCTGCAATAAATAACATTTCACAAAAGATTCGCGGTTTTCTCAAAAGCTAAACGGGCTGATAAACATTTTTTTTTCGTGCCGGTCCTGCGGCGATCCAGGGCCTATAAATATTAATACAATCAAATGTTTTGACGGGGCCCTTTTTTAAGCTTTATCTTGTACCTCTGCTCATTTTTTACGAGGATCGAATTCGTTTTTATTTCGTGTTAATTTGGGCAGCGAGGTTGGTCTTTTAACAGATCGTAAAGTAGAGGAGTGTGGGGTGCTGGCGCCAGGTGTATTATTTGCCGAATATTGGCCAATAATTTGGGGTGTTTCATTAAGTGCGTAACGTCTTTAAATCTTCTCATTTTCGGTGAATATTAGGCACTTGAGAATCTGATTCACAAAAATTAAAACTTATTTAAGGCACTAGGTAGGTACTCAAGCTATATTCTATGTATGATATTTATTTTAATAGTTTTTAAGTAGGTAGGTAAAATGGCCCATCTTATTTGTAGGTGAAGGTCGTAGGAAATAAACTCTGAAAATTAAAAAAAATATATGTTACATCTATCATCGTTAAAATAATATTATTGACAATTTGATGCAGATCCTATGTTATATGGTTTGAATTTGGACATTGTCCAATATTCTGTATTGTTTCAAATGTTTTCATATTTAAATACAAATTAACAATGTGCAAACTTTAGGTACTTACATAAATTGCAAAGCTTACGTGAAGCTTACTAATGCGAAGCTTTTTAATATTTTTGACTTGTTTTGCTTATAAACTTGTAATATAACTGGGTAGTTAATATTGTAAGTTGTAACTGCTAAAATTATACATCAGTTCATAAAAATGTTTCACATAACTGCATGCTGTTATGTGAAACATTTGTGGGAGTCCCACAGTTGTGTTGTTGAACACAACTTTGGGACTCCCACAAATGTGAGCCACACTTCTGCACTAATGGGCTCGTCCATGTCCACGACCTCACAGAAAACCGGCGTGAAATAACGCTTGCGTTGTGTTTCGCCGAGTGAGGTTATCGAAGGCCCAAGGGGGGATTGGGGATTTTAAGGACCAGGAACGCAGGTCGCAACACCAGAGGAGTTACACTATGTTGCGAGGGCCCATGAGTGGTGGTCGCTCACCATCGAGCTATCCGTCCTAGTTCATATCATAAAAACAATGCTTGGCTGAGAGACATATAATGTGACTAGATAGTCTACTTTACAAGAGCCTTTTATATAATATTTCATAATGGCATGCAATACAATTAATTATTATCAAAAACATAGATCTGCTGATAGATGCCCAATTACATATTGAAAGTTACTCGCCGCTATTAAATCAATTAAAAAACGCGATGAATACCTTATTAATTACTAACAGGTAATATATTTTACTCGGTAATCGACTTTTACCGCAACACGAGCATGCCATACCTACAAACATGTAATCAGCAAGCTAATGGGATTATAGATAATTATTTAGAAATATAAAATTTTCGAATTCCCAGCACAGATTATATCAAATTAGCATAACGGCGATTACTCACACTATATCATTAATTCTTAAATAAAAACATAAATCTCTACACCGACTCTAAGGACTGTAGAACAAACACCCACTGGCAGGATTGTGCGAAAGAAATTAAACTCTATATCCGTCGATTAGGGTTGGAAAAAGCTCGTATCGAGCGGAACAGGTTCGGCTTCGACATGATCTGATCAAAGTATCTAAAATGGTCACAGTTAGTGGGTTAACCACTTTAAATTGTCATGTGGCTGATTTATTTCTGTATCTTTTGCGGTCAAACACATTTTTGTGTTCTTACATTCTAAATCTACCTAAATATACGGTTTATTGTGTAACACCGATTTGTCTCAAATTTTTAACTGTGTTGAGCTTCCGAAAGATTTATTTTTATTGTAAGCGGTTCTTAATATTGTGGTTTTATTACTAACAGCAATTTTAATGGTTTAATCCTCTAGATCGGCTCATTAATAGATTATTATCACAAAAATGTGAACTTATGTATAGGCTACAGACTTGTGGAGTTGACGTGACAGTGTCTTTTATTTACAACTTGGCGAGATAGCTCATAATATTTTTAGTCTTTTATTCTTACAACTGCACAAGGCTTTTAGGTAGTTTCACATATCGTGCATTATTGTGCCAAATGTTAGAAATCTTCTAAACAGTTTCATAGCTAAGTACGCGTTCTCCACTTATGTCTTGCGTTAGCAACTGTATATTCACTCCTTGCTCGCAAAAATCACTCGTAGCATCTTGATAACATTGTTTTTACATACAACGTTAAACAGAAACTTATACTACCAATATGTACTTGTGCCAAATATCGTGACAACACATGGGGAGCGATTATAGATTTCAACATACCGAAGTTTTTAGCCAGAGGCATATTAAGTGTACGGTCGTAAACTATAATCATTCGCGAGGGCCTATAAATAATTGCGTAGTCCGGGCCTGGTTTTTGTCGGATGCGCCGGCGCAGGTAATATAGTCATAAATTTCCATAACCGCCACTCGATCTTATCAAACATGATTTTAATTTGATTTCGGTGCCACACGTGTTGAGGCCCACGAGTTACGACCGTAGCAATAAATACTCCTTAGTAGCACATAATAAATTTGGTAAAATATTAAAAAACATCGTCGTATAATTAGTATGATTTTTATTGTCTGCTAAATGATTTTTTATGTTTTTAGGTTTTTTTTTTGTAATTGTATTTATTGTAGGAAATTAGCTTTATTTGTCCTCGTTTTGTTGTAAACAACAATGTCTTTTACATTTCATTAGGTTCCCTTAGAAAAAAATATATTTTGCTAATGGCCCTCCGCAATCTTCGTTTTTATAAGGAAATGACAGACGATGTATGAACAACGACGATTACCGAAAGACATTGAGGTCGTGGTCGTACTGTACTTTATGTAAATTTTTTAGTACTTAAACCATGCATACCTTAATGTTTTAATACACGAACAAATTGCAATAGTAGAAGAAGCGGAAGGGTGCGTTTTAGGTACATGGAAAGTTTTATAAAAACCATAAAAATGAATCCACCATGATGTTTAAAAGTGGTTTTTACACTATCTACGGTACCCTTAAAACTAGTACCTATTACGGCATTAATAACTGAAGGTGAATATTAGCCCAGTTCACACGATATCATGTAACGTAATTTATTGTGGAGAGTTATCGATAACAGTTCGAGTTAAATCGACATTGTAACAAATCGTCTCGCGCCTTTTACTAAACATTAGTGACGGACAATATGTCATTACAGAGTTTTCATTATCGATGAATACACTATAATTTTCTTGTAATTTTTCAGTTGTGTAATCTCCTGTCTCTACCAAATATTTTATACAACATAACCCTCAATTTGTGATAAATATCATCAATACCTCTACAGTTTTATCATGATTGTACCAATTACATTTTTTAAAGTAAAAAATTTGGTTAGATTAGGTTAGGTTATAATGAATATGCTATTGGTGCTCATGTTACAGTTCTTTGTTTGATTCTTAATTCTTAAGTCCTTGCTACACAACTACATAATTTTCATTAGTACGTAGTTAGTAATATTCACTACAAGGCAAATTATTATTATAAGGTATTACTTATTATAAATTATAACTCGACATCACCTGTCGAATTATACTCGTTTCGAATTCACTAACCGACGAAACCGAGATTAACACCATACGACTATTATCTGGTATCAGACTATAATCCATTTATCACCGCTTTTGTTTACGATCCTCGCATATCATCGACTATTAATTATAATGCGTTCCTCACTTCGAACTTTGACGTTCTCGCTGTGTGCTGTCACACAGCGAGAACGTCAAAGTTCGAAGTAGACCAGAGATAAGAATGTTAATGTTAATTGATACTTGCACCTTAGTCATGTCAAACAAAGCATTATACGTCATAACATAACGGTGTAAGGCTGGTTTTCATTTTCCGCAGATCGAAACTCATGATTATTTAATTTCAACTTTATTATAACAAAGTTAAGATAGAAATTACATTGCGGTCCAGTCGTACGCCTTTTCGTAGACTTGAGAATTTTGATGGATGCGGTTATAATTGTTTCTGTATCGATTATGCCATTGACTTATACCCCGACTATTGCTCATTTTATTAATGACGTGGAAGCGGAAGAGGTTAGGTGCCCTAACGACAATGTAACGTCACAATTAATATCGGAGCTGTCAAAACATCTGTCAGCGCCGCGTCGTCGGTTGACGTAATTAATTTATAAATTTAATTAACTATTCTAAGATGCCTTTCTTCTGATTGACCATTATTGTTTCGTTCGGAGCCAAGATTCAAAATTAGAATCAAGTGTTGAAATATTGTATGAGTATTAAAATTAATTTTAATTAAATTGGCACTGAAATTAAATTTACATTGGTATTCGTTAGGCATGGTACTCGTACTTGAAAGGTGTAACAGCTTATAAGATATATATAATTAAAGAATAATAAATGAGGTAGTTTAGGATAATCTTAATGCTCCAATTATGTAAATTCGGTTGGCAAAATATTTTAAGTGCCCAACTTAAAATTGATTTCTTGTGTTTGGTTGTAATTTATTACATATTTGCTTTATATCAGAAGCAAAAACACCGCAACGAAATCAATAACGTATGTTACTTACGTTTTAACTTATATTGAAAAGAAATAATTTCACAAAATAATCTACATTGTACCTATAATGAAACTTAATTATTTTACCTAGTTGATTTTATATATTTAATAGACTTGTATCTTATCTATTTCCAAGAAATTATAGTGTACAACAAGGATCTTATGCCTATTGTAGTTACATAACTTCTGTATCGTACTGGCACATATAGAATCAATTAAAGCTAACGTAAAGTGCTACTTAGTAGAGATTTTGACTGAAAATAGATGGATTGTATGTCAAAATCTCCACTAATTAGCTCCTTCAGTAAGCATTAAATGTATCTAAGTACGGCCGTTAGAGGTGTTTAAATACTGTAATAAATGTCCTGAGGCGTTCTTTACAAATTTAAAGAATCACTTTCAGTGTTTACGTAGACGATATCGCGAAAATCGATACAGCCAGTTGGAAATTGTCTAAAATTAACGGCACCGTATAAACCAGCGAAGCAACGAACCGGACCGGAATTTAAATAGTCTGTAGACAACTTTAGAGACTACCGAGAGCCGGAATCTATTTGGTTCGGGGAAAAGTTGAGTTGGTTCAACCACGGTTTAATCGATGGTTAATTTAAAAATTTCACTACTTAGTGCCTGTTTCACAATTTTAAAAAAAGTTTCGAATAGATTATTCGAATATATTTATACTACCGATAGTAAGGCTAGACATTAGAAATTGGTTAGTTTAAAAATTTCACTACTTAGTGCCTGTTTCACAATTTCAAAAAAAAGTTTCGAATAGATTATTCGAATATATTTATACTACCGATAGTAAGGCTAAACATTAGAAATTTTGCACACATATTTCTCATATGATGTAGGCATCCCCGAAGGGGGTGAAATAGGGAATAAAAGTTTGTATGAATGAGTACGGCAAAAATAATGAGTAAAGTATGTCAGCGTTTTTTAAAATTCAGCCCCTAGGAGGATAAAAATAGATGATGAAAATTTTGAATTATTATAAAGATATCGTTTAAAATCCAATTTCACGCGGCCGAAACCGCGGGCAAATGCTAATTGATTTATACAAAATGACGAAAATTGTTTGCTATGCCTAAGAATTGTGTATTATACAAGGAGAGGTAAGGTTAAAGAAAACTATTTTATACACAAATAAATTGAAACTTGTCAAGATAGAGCGCTTCAGTTCTGACTCGTATAGAGCACAAAAACACAAAGGAGTCTAGATACGTTTTAAATCAGTTGATTTCAGTCTAACCGACATCGGACAGTACTTATAAAAACAGTTTTTTGCTATATTATTTTCTTAATAGTAAAAAGGTTTTATAAAAACACACACGTACACTATAGACATTCCTATAAAAGGTCGCCGATAGTCACAAAGTTAGGACAGGACGACAGCGTGTGACGGGGGTACGACGTGGCCACTTCATTAATTCTTGAACGTCTGATCAATACAACATTACTTCAGATGCTGTAGGAAGAATGTTATTGCAGATGAATTATTTTTCAAAGAAAAAAAATTTATAGAATACCCATACCATTCTATGTAAGAAAATTAAAAATAACTTTAATTTAAACTGAGACGCTAATGAGTAATAAGAATTTAATAAGTTCACAGCTACAGCTGTAGTAAGTAAAATAGTAGTTAGTACTTACCCACTTCACAGCAAAAGTTTTTAATACCCACTGCCAAGGACGTTAGGCCTATTAGCGTAATGAATAGGAAGTTGACAAATTTGAATCATATCATTAAGTCACAAACAAAAATAAGGAAATCGCTAAGTTCTTTATGCGGAAAACATAAATGTTAATAACTTGATTAATTAAAAGTACAAAGTAACACTTAAAATCCGATGTAGTATTGAAGCGGTAACCCCATAACATCGAAGTGCAGAACAACCCGACAGATATTAATGGTTATATGGAAAAAATACTTCCTTTCCCCTGCTTTTAAAACGTAATAAACAATGCGCAATTAAAAGGCGAATATATCGATTTATTACTGACAGCTTTTAAGTATCACAGTAACAGCTGATAAAAATATCACTTTTATTCGATTAGTAGTGGCTTGTGAATGAGTGAAAATAAACTGAGTTAAAGGAAACTTAACGCTTCTTACTTAGTTAATATCTGGTGAGTGAAAAAATAAGTTTTCAGATAAAAATTGTTTGGAATATTGTTCGTTTTGAGATGTTCAGCAAAAAACAAACCTATTATTATTATAAATGTGAAAGTTTGTGAGGATAGATGGATTTCGATGAAATTTGGTATGGTAGTAGTTTAAGCTCTTGATTAAAACATAGGCAACATTTTATCCCGAAAAAGGACGGTAATTTCGTTCGTGAAAAAATCTAGTTATTTTATTATAAACTAAAAAACTATTCTTTTTACAAGACGATTAAATTATTTTCACGAAAATAAGCAATTTAATGAAGCTAAATTAAACTATTCGATGCATGTATTTAAAATCTATAGATATCTCAACGTCTCAAATAATATTTTTAATCCCAAGTTCAATACCATCGAAGGAAAGGCGTATAATTTGCATATGTTGCAAGTGTGTGCGGATCGATGCATAGCGAATGGCCAATTAAAAGCGCGCTGTGGACTGTCATTTTGTAATTGGTTCATTATAATCAGTCCGGCTGGGCGGGGCGTAGGTATATTTTAGCACAGGCTACCGTACAAATGATATTTACATATAAATAAGTGAGTTCTAGAATGTCGATATTAACATAACAGGTATTGGTTTTGAATATTGACTAATATGGGTTGAGCATTTGTGCTCTATTTAGAGCCGGTACGGTGGTTAAACTGTCTTCTTTTAAAGAGTGGTCTAGGGTATATTTGGTATATGTGTAGGTTTGTTTTATGGTTGTAGTTTTAATAAAAAAATTGAGAATGGGCAGATTGGGAACATCCTAAAATATCAATAAGATAGGTACCTTATTGGATAAGTATATTGAATTGAACCAACAATTATTTGTATGATAGCTTTGCAATTTGTTTTTACTAATATCAGTTTGGAGTTATAGGACTTTAATGGCGGCGATGTGGTTCACCACCCATCACGTCTCGTTTCTCGCGGAGGTGAAAAGCGGACCATGAAGAGCCGCTTCGCTACGTTGAATGTAAGAGGAGGAATGGATAGTAAGAATGAAAGTGAACGAAGCGAAACGAGTATGTAAGGATCGTAGCAAGTGGTAAAAAGTGGTCTCTGCCTACCTCTTTACGGGAAAAAGGCGTGATTATATGTATGTATGTATGTATGTTATTTCTTAAGGAAAAAAATATATTTGTAGTTGATTATATTTTAGCCATTTCACCAATAACTTGATTAAACACTTTCAACCCGCATATAAGCATACAGGTAGACTTGCTTTGTGTAAGGTTAAGTTAAAACCTAACATAACCGTAACCTATCAGTTAATTCTGAAAATATATTTATATACCTAAAAAGGATGCCCTTTAAAGATATGTATGTTTAATTCTTTATACTCACATGGGTACAAAGAATTAAACATATCTTTACTTAAGAAAATCGTGTTTTTGATATAGGTATTTCTTTAGAAAAAATACCATAACTCCAAGTAGACAGTAGTAACTACAAAGTTGTCTTCACAATTGTCGCTCTAATTGAAAATATTTAGCTAATACATATTAGTCCCAGGTTCATTTACGCCCATCGTCATTTGAAAAATACATATTCTATCCAAAAACCAACTAGTAATTTTAATATATTATAGAGTTATCCGATTTTATTAAAATACGTACAAATATGAATAGTATAAGCCGTTAGCAACATTTAGTTTATATACCGATTTAGCTAGTCAAAATATATTCAAACAAATTTGAAATCCGCGAGAAACACACGTCCAAGCACTGACGGGAGGAGTTTAGTTTGTTTTGATATGTCTCGAACGACGATTTCAAGCCGCGCCATCGGACAGCAGCGCCGGATTCAACGCGTTTTATAAAAACTGTATACAATTCATATATACCTTAATCGATTGAGACAGAGTTTAATCTTAATATTAAGATTAATTTCTGTCTCAATCGATTAAGACAGAGTTTAATCTTAATATTAAGATTAAACTCTGTCTCAATCGATTAAGGTATAATATCGATTAATCAGCCTGAAGAAAATATATGTTATTATAAGTATCGCATTTTAAAGGTAATTGATTTTAAATTCATTTCACGGACACGAAGAATACATAACTGGTAAGAAGAATGCATAACCTAAATTGCTACCTACCTATCCACAGTATATGCGCTTCATAAACTAAGGATAGGTAGGTAGGTACTTTATACTGCGAAATACACAAGTGTAACAGGACGCCATGCATAATTCTTAAATGGCGTTTTTTTATCATTCCCAATTCTTCAGATTTTTACTAAACAAGCAGTTCAGGATCTATCATTCTTATCAAGTAGGCATCAGATATTAAGCTTTTAAGGAAACTTTAGTGTTTAGACAAACTTTACATTACTCAATTACACATTAACATTTCTTTTTTAAATGCGATCATTTCTATCGGACGAAGAAATGACTTACGAAGTCAAACTTACCAAGAAAATCCATATTTAAATTGGAAATCGTTTTATTGCCGCATTGGCAGTCCTTTTACGTCTTATGAAGTGAAGAGACGCACGGGTGCGCCCGTTGACAGCCCGCTGATACCATGATGCACCTCGGATTAAATAAATCCACTCGCTAAAATGAAAAGTCCATAATTCGCGGTATTAGTAATATTTATAGCTGGAAACATTTAATATAACAAGTAACGACGGTACTAGTTACTACGTAGAGTTCGTTCGCGCCAAGCGGTCTTCGGACGAAAAAGTAACAATTATTATCACGTTTCTACTCCATATTAAACACATCCTAACAAACTGTCATGTTTAATATTACCAAGTAAAATCTCTTATATATAAAAATGAATTGCTGTTCGTTAGTCTCGCTAAAACTCGAGATCGGCTGGACTGATTTGGCTAATATTGATCTTAAAATAATCGTATCAGTTCAGGGAAGGTTTAATCGGTGAGAAATTTCAGTTCATATTTAAGGCAGAAAAACGTTTGTCAGGACAGCTAGTATAAATAAGGCTGATTATTTACAAATCTTACAATATTAAGTAACTAGCTGTTGCCCACGGCTCCGCCCGCGTAAATACGGTACCTATCCCATGGGAACACTGGTCTTTTTCGGGATAAAATATTTTAATGTTTTAATCCAGAGCATAAACTACTACCATACCAAATTTCATCAAAATTCGTTCAGTAGTTTTTGCGTGAAAGAGGAACAAACATCCATCCATCCATCCATCCATACATCCTCACAATCTTTCACATTTATAATATTAACAAGATAGTAAGATAAGATAAGATTAGTAGAATTTCATACATAATACCCATATTATTACCCATAGTAATGAGGAAAATAGTAGATATTTAGGACAGTATTTTGATACTAAAATGTTACATGTCGAAGTCGTATGTACGGCAAACATTTCGTTGATTGCATGTCCACGGTCCACGACGGAAAAGTGAATGTACCGAATATATTTGTTACAATTCCTACTAGTTTAGATAAGGAACATGCGATGTGACCACTGGCTCAGTGGTTAATGCTCAAGCCGGGGGTCGCGAATTCGTATACCGCCGAAGGAACATAAAAATATTTTTCTGTGTTCCTGGCTTATGGATGTGTATTATATTATATTATGTGTTTAATATAATAAAATACTTACACATTATATATGTATAGTATAAAAGTATATAGTAAGATTTGTAAGTAGTTTATCGGGTAACTACTTAACAGACGTGGTGTCGTATTGATGTAGTGTGAAGCATCCATAGATATTATAATATTATTATATTATTGTGGCGGGTAAGGCCATTTGTAACATGAAGCCACAATCATGCTCAAGTGACAACAGATGATGTTATTAATGAAAAAAATATAAGTTTCTCAAAATTAGGTAATCCGCCGTTCTTTTGTTTTTAAACATCTTAATATAAAAAGCTTATTTAGGTACGATTACATCCTTGACTCAAAACTCAGAAGTCAAATATTCAAAATCTTATGTCCAAAATGAAACAGCTATATCTGTTTGACATGACATTATAATCAACGAGTCTACAGCGTGTGCGGTACACAATAAAATCCCACCGCCATAGCTAATATACTACTTCCATAAACTATCTCTTTCCCCGCAGTTGGCTCATCAGTCGACCAACAAATTAGTCGGTGTCACTACAATAATATACAATAAGCGTGCTATACTCAAGCTGTAGTCCACACGCGGCGAACCGTCGCATAAATCGCTCAACACTGAAGAGTAATGTTTTGTATGGAGATTTCTTTCGACGGAGCCGCGGCTGCCGTGTAGTGGCCTTTATCTAGTCGTAAATTAATGCTTGAAATTGATAAATGCAATGTTTCTTTTACCAGGTCCAGGTCCAAATACATAATTAGTGTTTGGATTTATTGCTAGCGAATGGTACTTGTACCATCGAATTTGGAATGAAGAATAGAATTACGAGCGTGTAATATATTCTTATTAATATTATTTATAATAATATTATGAAATTGTTGAAACGAAATATTTTTTAAATACCGAAATTAAATAACATTGGACATATTATTTAATTTCGGTATTTAAAAAAATATCTACTTAATTTACTTCTCCCTTACCTACATAATTATCTCTACATACGAGTATTTCTGCCTGAAAATACTAATTACTAGTTTTTGTAGAATCTTTTGTTACACAATGTCTCTTGTCCTATGGTCATTATTGAATTAATTATACATGTCGTTTAGTTTAAATAGGTACCCATTATTGCTGACATCATTTCCTATTTTAACCAAAAGTTCTACTAACATTAGTTAATGCCTTACTCTTCATTGTCACATAAAACGCCATTAGTTTTGGACAATATAAAACACCGTGAAGTTCACTTTCAATAAAAGAGTTTTTACTTTCTTCGCATTCGTTTTGCTACAAATTCACCGCAAGTGGTATTTTTAAAAACAACATGGCGTGTATCTGGAGCAACAAAGAGGATTTTTTGCAAAGCAATAAATCAATGTAGTGTGCGAAAAATTAACAAATGTTGCGAAATTGCGTTTTGTTCTTACTATCGTTTTTGTGCACATTTGCGTACTGAAAAGACTTTTGTTGCAGTGATAAGTGTATTAATGGGTTTAGAACTTTTACTTTAGAGTAATAATGATCGGGGGGTTTCGCACGAACCGGACCACCGAGGGCAGGTAGTGGTAATCGGGCGATTTGTCTTATTGTCGGAGTTGTCGTGTGTTTGTGCCGCGGCCTGCCCGAGATAAAACTCATAAATAACGGCCAACGGAAGGCGTCTGTAATACTGCCGCAAAGGTGCATGCGCACTTTACTTTTAACCACGAATTAATAAGAAATTAATAGCATACATTTGACCTTTATAAAAGTTTCAAGACAGAAATAAGGATATAAATTATTAGAAAATATTATTCTAATAATTTATATCCTTATTTTAAACTCTGCAATTATAAGTAATTACACACTTTTATCAATATCAAATTCGATCAGAATACGAGCGCTAAATATTATTGTAGTGAAAAGTGAGAAATCAACAATCACATTTTTTTCATTTATTGTTTATTATTGACTGAAAAGTATAGCTACGGGCTACATTATAAACAATAACTAAATATTAGGTATGTATATTGTATACCTTCTGTTTAATATTTACATTCGTCGATATTCAATGGCCGATACTCATCGATTTATCGATTTCAGATAGTACATAATCGTTCTAAAGCCGATTATTGGATAGCCAGAGCCTCATAAAGCAGGTTTTTATAAAATTAATATTCAATTAGCTATCCGCACATGACACGCTGGGCGTGTGTTATTAACTTTAATTTATGGCATCATTTACGAAGCTATATTTTTTTAATTATTATTCCCGGTTAGGTTAGGTTACTATTGCGCACAAGCGATTTAGAAAGCTATTCGATTCACTTTAGGTTTCTAATTAAATATAGCACTTTATTTACATTTAATTACATTTATGATAGCACAAAATGTTTAACATACCTGTATTCGAAAATGGGTTTGCTGAGGTTACTTGGAAATAATTACACGTAGCAAAAATGTAAAATTAGCGATAAGATCAACATTTTCATATTATTATTTTAGTTTCGATAGCAAAACTAAACTCACGAACTAACATCAAAATGCCTATAATAAATACTAAGTAGGTACCTGGGTAATCGAGCTTTGCTCGGAGCTCTAGTTGCTATAAAAAAAGATTCACAAAAATATTTTACCGGGGTTCGTACCCACCACATTCCGAATTTTCGAACAACGCAAAAATTAACCAAACTTACCAATCGACATTATAGAGTCGAAATTAGTGGTAGGTATATTGTTTCACGACAAGAAAAAAACGTATTATATTATAACTTAAAAATGCGCAGTTCCCTATAGGATAAAACCTATAGCTAGACCGATTTGTCTCTCTTATAACTCCCTGCATGCTAAATTTCATGTAAATATTTGCGGCCGATGCCAAGATTACGATTATATAATATGTACAAGATTTTCTCATCTTGAATATAAAAGGCAAACCTGACTGTCTCATCTATCAACGCACAGCCGAAACTACAGGACGGATTTTGCTGATAATTTTCATACTTGTAATGACGTACGCATCCGCTAAGATAAGATTTAAGGGTGAAAAAGGGGTTAAAATTTTTATAAAAACCGAATTCTACGCGGACGAAGACTTGGGCAAAAGCTAGTTTAAAGTATAAGATACTAAATAGACGTACTGAAAAGTGATTTAATGAAAGACACTCCAGGTAGTTGAATAATAAGTGTTAAAGGTATTCTTAAATTCTCTCAGTAGTTTCTTAATAGAGCGTCAAAACGAATTAATTGGAGTTTCGAGTGTAAATCTAGATTCTCTTAGTAGTTACGAAATAGAGCGTCAAAATACGTACCTAGGGTTCACCTACGGCGCCGTCTGCGCCCGCGCAGATTTATTATCGCTTATGTAAATATCCAAACGGCATTAGAATCCTTAATAACTCTGTCGCCGCTAATTAATTCAACAAGGAAATAATATTAACACTCATGTTCTCGCTTAGGATGAACGAAACTAGCATAAATCTAAGCCAAGAGACAAAATTGAAAGACACGTTTCTATTGGCTACGAGTCGAAAGTCAAAGTGCATAAATATTTTAGTTATAAATAACTGTTCATATTTTGACATTAATTATTGTTAATGTAGAATGGTATATTTAATTACATATTATAATATTTTACTGAATTTTATAATATTTAAAGGTTTATTAAAATTACTCAACAACAACCTCCGTGGTCCAGTGGTTTAGAGCTTAGCTGTCGACTTGCAGGTTCAATTCCCGCGTTGGAACAACAGAAAAATTGATTTCAAGTATGGTTAGGAAAATGCAGTCTGATCACCTGATTGTCTGACAAAAAGATGATCCATGCATCTGATGGGTGTGTAAAAAGTCGGACCTGCACCTGATCTCTTGCCATTCGTATTGGTTATCCATCCCACTAGGTTTCAATAGTTAAGAAAGACAGAGTGCTCTTGTATTCTGCGCACAAATTTGGGCACTATAAAACAACCCCTGCGTAGTTGGACTGGTTTTAATGAAACCGGCCACCGTCACCGAAATGAGTATTGGGAGCACTAGCTCAATAATTAATATTATTATAATATTTGAGTAATTTTATAATACCTACTAAGGTATTAAAAAATTACTCAAATAATTGAAACTAAGTATTTTATAGACGACTAGCTTTTGCCCGCGACTTCGTCCGCGTGGAACAATACTTTGGGATATCGCTGAAATTTACCCGCGACTTTATTTATGACTAACGAAAGCGGAATCCTATTTTTTTAAACGGAACCCTAAAATAAAAGTAGCCTATGTACCCTATAACATCAGCTATCTGCTAGTGAAAGTCCCGTGAAAATCGGTCCAGCCGTTTCAGAGATTAGTCGGAACAAACAGACAGACAGACCGACTTACAGACAGACAGACGGACAGACAAAAATTAAAAAAAAAATGTATTTTATTGTAAGTACCGAATATACTTTCAGATTCATTATGTAAAAAGCTGTTAATTTGAAGTTACAAACAGACACTTAAATTGTATTTAACTGTATAGATGTATAGATATTATAATGTATTATATTTTAAGATATTATCAATTTAATGTTTATAAAATAACTAAACTATTTAACTTAACTAAACTAAACATTAACCCGCACGCGCACCCCGCCTTGGTGACGCCCACTTCACAACGGGCCGTGCAGCAGAAGTCGTAATATTTTAATTTCGCCATAACTTCAAAACCAAACGTCCAATTTTAATCATTCAAAGACCAAATGTTATCTACATAAACTGTACTTAGTGATGAAATAATTTATTTTGATAAGGATTAATAACATGAGTAAAATAAACGCGTTTAAATGTAGTCCAAAAAAAAAAATCAAGATTTCTAAATAAAAAAATGGTTGTTGTGCCTCACTCGACATAGATAGGTATAGTGTGTCGCGGACTTTTTTGTAGATATTTATAAGATCTACAATTAATTACAACATTTTATGGTTCTATCTTTTATAGTTTAGGCAGCGTACGCAAAATAAGTAACTTTTCTGGTTTATTTTTTACACCTTGTGTCCGAAAAACCCAAATATCTTACGGATCCCTACTTTTTTCCAAAATAAAATTTAGCCTATGTTACTCGTGGATAATGTAGCTTTCGAATGGTGAAAGAATTTTTGAAATCGGTCCAGTACTTTTTGAGCCTATTCATTACAAACAAACAAACAAACAAACAAACAAACAAACAAACATACAAACAAAGTTTTCCTCTTTATAATATTAGTGTAGATTTAAGCTTATATCTACCTTATGTTGTAACACTTAAACATATCTTTTATTTAGTAGTGTAAAACACACCTAATTTTGAATTCTTTGTGTGATCAAAATTACTTCTTTCCACAATGAATATGCAACAGACCGGTGCGTTACCTCATAGAATACCTCATACTATCGTGTTAAGCATTGCATGTCGGGTTTTTGTAAAGGAAAATTTAGGTATCTTCTTTCAAGGAAAATATTTCAAACAAACAAACAAACTTGACTAATCTAGATGACCCAATTCTTTTTGGAAAATATTTTCGTGTTTAGTTTGACTTCGATGTTTCCAATTTGGCTTGTGCCAGCCGTGTCCTATTTTAGGTCGTTGGACTTTACTAATTCATGGAAAACACACCCTAAAAATGTACTGCTTGTAACGGAATACAGAAGAGTTAACATAAAATTTAACAGGTTAGTTTCTAGAAAATTGTTTCCACCGTTTTCTAGAAACTGTTCAAGTTCATATTAAGTTTGTAGTTCCAGAAGCCACGTAATGTGTGAAGTAATTACGGTCAGTTCAAACCGAATCGAGACGATTCGCGACCCGGCGTTGCATATATAAAATAGCTATTCCAAATTAAACTTTATTTAGTAGACTAGAAGATACATGTTTTAAGCAATAGCGTGTACAGCGTGGAGCCGCAGAGTGGTCTTGTTTTATATTCGAACACTTGCAAAGAAACGTGTATCTTCTTGCGTAGTAAATAAAGTTCATTTTTAAATCATTGCCTTATTAATGTAGTGCCGTGTGAGTTGTATCTCGTTTCGGTATGAACTGACCCCTACTTTTGATACAATGTATGAGTTACTATCTGATGCCCGCGTAAGTACACCCACGGGAACCGTACATTTCCCCGCAATGAAATGTAGCCTATGTTCTTTCTCAGGCTATAGACTATTTGTGTACCAAATTTCATTTCAATCGGTTCAGTAGTTTTGGCGTGAAAGACGGACAAACAGACAGACACACACACTTTCCCATTTATAATATTAGTAAGTGTTGGCCGATGTTCACTTCGTCGTATTTTGCGTGAAGTCGGGACGCTGTCCGACGAATGACGTTCGATGTTATTAAACACGATCCCGCGGGTGTCTGATGATATCATCTGTTTATATTCAGAATCCACTAAATAAATTCATAATCTGTAGTATTTTGAAGACATTTGGTAGTATTGCACCAGAGTTTCGTAATGGTTTTGATTAAGTGGATACAGTCATGTGAAAAAATGCGATATGCGATGTCAACTGTCAAAGTCATTATTATGACAATGACATTGATATCATAGCACGCAATTTATTATTACCATCTCTTACAAATATTTTAATAGATTGAATTAAATTTTGTAACATTTATAAAAGACTAGCTTTTGCCTTCGGCTCTACCCGCGTTAATACAATATTCTTTTTCGGGATAAAAAATAGCTTATGCGTTAATACAGACTCAATATACTACCATACCTAATTTAAATAAAATCTGTTCAGTAGTTTTTGCGTGAAAATGTAACAAACATCCGTCCATCCATCCAGTCAAACAATCTTTCACATTTATAGTGATAGTAGGATAAACAATCTTTCACATTTACAGTAATAGTTAATATCCTCCATTAAAACTTTTCAAAATTCTGATTCCGTTAACTCCACAGGAGGTTACTTTATACAAAAAATCATTGCACGAGCAATTAATTGAACTAACGCAAAGTTAGCTTATAAATAAATATATTAAGATATTATATATCAAGCATTATCAAGATAGAACTAGACAGGCACATACCGCAAATGCTACAAAAAGTTTAGTACCGCGCATTCTTCTCTATCACCTATCTTATCTAACAAAAAGCCCAGAATAAACTTAAAGCACGAACCGCCGCGAGTAGCATTTAAGGTAGACGCATGATAAGTGGGCGACATATATAAGTAATTACTGTGGCTTTCCACTGATAAAATTACCTTGATATAAATTCTTAACCTCCACAATTAATTTCTTGTTAATACTACAATGATCCTAAGATACAACTGCTACTGACAATTGGGCGAAGAATTGAAATATTTTAAAGGGTACCACAGACGGCGAAAATATTTGATACTAGCTGATTTTATACGTTTGGGCAGAAAAATAATTGTTATACTTAAACTAAAAAATCATCTCATGCATGGGTGACTCTACGCAAAATGCAAACTCGCCCATATAAAGAAAAAAAATTTTTTTTGAGTATGACAATATTATTTTTCTGCTTAAACGTCTTTACATAAGCAGTAGATCATGTGCCCGAAGTATTCGTAATTGATTTTACCAAACCTTATATAAAGTATTTACGCTGTCTGTGACGCCTTTAAATAATTCGATACAATATCTTATCCGCCGCTAGGAAATCTAAATCCTTGAAAAATAGTCCAAAATTCAGACAGAATAACAAACTAGTTTATCAAAATTCCAAATTAAAAGAAATATTCACATGATGACGTTAAAGAAGCGCTAGGCAGAAATAAATTTAGGAAAAACCTAGGCATCGATTTAGAATTCTAGCTCAAAATTCAGTCTAAACCGTCCGCTATTCATGATTAATGTGTCTGTTTGTATGGAATATTGTAAAGAGACCTGTTTGACGATGCACCAACTGCTTGTAATGGGCAGATGTTAGAACTTAGGCTTCTTAGCAACCGATTTATTATACGATTCCGGTCTTCTCGACATGTATAATTTTCAGGTGTATTCTTTATATTTTGAATTTCAAATGAGCTGACGCTATTGTCTAGATTTTAGATTTCTTCAGTCTAAAAATTATAGGCGAAAATAAATCTTACTCAGTATCTGTTTCAGAAATTCAGTAACCTACCTAGATTAGTTACTCCTTCTTTTTTTAGTTCCGTGCTGAAAGGGTACGGAAACTAGACCGTATTACTAAGATCCATCTGCAAGTAATAACCAAGTTGAAATTTTCACAGATGATGAATTTTTGCCGCTAATTCAACAAACACTAAAAAAATAATTATTGAAGTATCAAACAAACAGCAAACGTAGTTTCTTTGTCGTTTTGTACGGAACGCTTCGTGAGCGTGTCCGACTGGAACTTAGCCGGTTTTTTAAATTATTATAAATATTGGTTTGCCAACCTGATACAAGCTAAGCAAAGCATTTAGCATATATTACATAGCGGTACTTATGTCAAATCCCGTACATTTTTGTTTTCGAACTTCATCGTCCTAATTAGCGATGACAACATGGCTAAGAGCGTAGATCTAGCTATTTTCTTAAATACTTTTATGTAATTTAGCTAAATTCATAATTTTTTTGCAGCATTTTTTGCTCAAGATAAAATCTACTAGGTATTTCAGAATTTCTATTTTCCTCCTAATGCCACTATTATCTAGCAAATGATCATAGAATATACCACAGCTATAAAAAATATCCGTGACACTTTTATTGTATGTATTCTGTTTTCATCTAGATATCATTAGTCATTCCTACTTTGATGTTTTATCGCCTTACATTTTTATGTTGGCATATCCAGAGCCAGTTATTAAGTATCTGCGTTGATAGAAAGATATATGCTAGATACAACTCAAATTGCTCGAAACTCAAGTAGTGATTTTTTATCTTGAAATTGTCGTTCGTTTATAATTTAAATTTAATAATTTATTTTTTGTTAAATACAACGGTACTTATATATAGTTCGCTTATCACACAGAGCTTATTGCAGTCGGTACTATATTTTATTTTAAAAATATTACTATATAGTAAGTTTATGAAACTAATCTTAATTATTAATATCTTTGTTTAAATAATAATTGTTCCTTACTCTCTATGGAAGCACCTGTTATAATTCTTTTCAATATATTTCTGTAAAAGCACCTTATGTCTTTTATGCGTCCGCAGTCGGGTAAGTAGATATGTTTTATGTATTCAACTTTGTTTTTTGGTATCCAGACATGCTACTTTAATTTTTAAATTTCTAGGCTCATCCATAGGTAAATCGATGTCATTCGTTTAAATTCGACCATGCAATATGTCTAGACCAAGTAGACGGAATATTAATGGCCAGTGACCTAGAATTTTTACGTCTCAAAAATAAGAACCGTTTTACACAACATTGATGTTATTTTTTACTTGTTTATAGGCTTATGTTGTACTTTAAGGAACCCTAATAGTTTCGATCTATCCGTCCATCAGTTCATCCGTCTATCTGTCTGCCCGTCCTAAATTCTTTTATTGTCAATTTAAATTCATGAATTAATGTTGCATACTTATAGGTAGATTGCGTAAATACTTTACTTTTGTGAGCCTAAAATATATTTTTTTTAATTTTGAAGTGGCTTACCTACCTACGTCATCGTGATACTCCAGTATCATCGAATAGGAATTTTTAAATAAAGTTCAGATTTCATACTTTCGACTATTTGACTTTTTTATAAAGTAAACATTTTTTTTTGTAAATGTCCTCCAAAGTGATTTACGAGTTAGTCGCCCTCCTGGCATTTCTTATAGTAACTTGTAACTTTCAATGCTGATAGATCATGGGAAATACTCTCTAGGAAAAATATTATCCCACCGAAAACATTTTCATGTAAAGTGATGCCAAGACGATACCACTCGCACTGTCAAAAAGCTATCAGATCTCATGGAAAACCAAGCTTCTTATTTTACCAAACTTCTAACTACATACGCCTTAACTCTACAAGCCTAACTACACAAAATCTACATCTTCAAAAATATGTGGCCTGGCCATTTCGCTATATTCTCTTGGCCGTAAGGTGAAAAATTTACGGACTGTTTTTCTGTTATACTTGTGGGAACGAAACGGCCAAGCCACATAACCCTCCTTAGACATTTCTTGACATGCTATACATGTAAATTTGGATTTAAAATTGATCGTTTCACCTTGATAATTAAATAATTAAGAATACCAGAGGACACCATATTATTATTGTAGGGGAAATTCTCCCATACAAAATCATATATTTTCAAGTTTGAACAAATTGCCTCTTAGATAGAAAAAAATAATAAATAATAAATACTGTGTCAGATGTAAAACGTCAACGTGTAACAAAATTGTATTCAAACGCACGGTAGTGTAAATCTGAGTTTGTGTGTGTTTGTTGTAATTTTTAATAATTTTATGTATTCAAACATTACTAAATATAAATATTAGCTTTCTGCACACCTTCCGTCATTTTAACTAAACTATACCAAATAAGTATCATACTCCTCCTTCTATCAAAATTCTCGTAAAACTTAACAAAACTAAAAGAAAGCTTCACGTGTTATTATAATAATGTATTTATATTAATATTTAAATTTTAAAAGCAAGGTACCCTTAGCTTAAGTTAGGCTAGCAGCAATAACCCTATTTTTCAAGTACGTGAATAGTATTCTCCATTTTTTTTATCATTTTCAATTTTAAATAAGTAAACGGCCTGTTTACCGTTTAGAATGCCTTACAATATAGCTTAATCTATATAATTTATTATTATTGTCCATTGAGTTCTCACCTAAAAATCAAAATTGAATAAAGTATGTATGTATTTAATGTAACGTTGCTTCAATTTAAGTATGTCTGTGTTAATTAATAGTACATCGTCATTCCTCAATATTTTTTTTTAAATATTGACCTACCCGGTTATTATTTAAAATTATAGAAGAATATATTTATAACTACATCTCTTCCTTGATTTCATACGTCTATTTTATTGAAAAACAAAAGAAAAATAATTTAATGAAAAACTATTATGGCCAACAATATCAGTTAGTATAAACGAGACTTTATTTCCACATACCAATTCCAGGAGACTTGATTTATTGCGAAATAATGTAACAGACAGCTCTCTTGTCAACGGTGAAGTATCGCTTATACCTGTTCTCAAGTTTTTTAATCCATTTATAGTCACCTGCACTTCCTAATAATATCTAATTCAAATTAGCCCCATAATATAAGCGTTTGATCAAAATAACCATACTCGTGATTCATTGAAATTCATATACCATCTTATTGTGTTCATACGTTTCGTATCTTTACAAGGATTATGGTAAAATCTTGCTGTCCGTCAGTTGCTGGTGCATCTCCCTGTCACTAACATTTCAATCGCGGGGTTTTTGCTGCTCCATCACTTGTTGCGGCCCGGACGACATCGAATATTTATAGTTTTTAAACATCTTTATCGACGCGGACCTGACATCTCATACGGAATAAGGGATAGCATTAAACGTTACTGCCGTTTTCATTACTCTCGCGTTTCTTTTGTGTATCAATCGATCCTGTTGAGTATTAATAATTTTGATCGAAGCGCCGTACTAATGATTTATTAATGGTGCTCCTACAGACGATAGTGTTGAAATTATGGTTAACAAACACCGTTAATCGCGAGCATTACGAAAGCGATTCATTAGTGTGGGGCTACTTAAAGAAATATAACAAATGACACAGTTTAATTTAGGAGACACAGGCGAGACAGGCCTCGTATCGATCACGGGCGGACTGGCGGCCGTCCAAGCGGCCGAGTGGTGGGCTGCGCCGACGACGTGGCGTGACAGGTGCGGCATGCAACCCGTCACGGGTTCAACGATAGTTCTCACAACCGTCAATCGTTACAATTTAACATACATTTTATTTATCATCATCAAAATTCGTATGAAATATTCACTATCCAGTCGCTGGAACATAAAATAGTTTAGGTTCGCTTTATAAATGTCGTACGTTTGAAGATAAATTAACGTTATTATAAATTGCACCACGTTCAAAAACTCTTAACTGAAATCTCGTTTAGATTCGTGCGCATTGCCGCAAGCGGTACATCACAATCGAGCAAGCGTGGCAAGCCCCGGAGTCGATCGAGCCAACTATTCATTGGCTCTCAAACGGGGATTCAGATCTAAATATTGGCGGACCAGGTTTTGCAACCGGCATAATGTGTGATGAACTCATACGCTAAATCATTAAAGTCTACGCAATTATTTTAATTGAATTTATGACTGTTTCAGGTACGGTGAATGCGAACGGGGAGACGAAACGCCAGCGAACATCGTACACCCGCTACCAGACCCTAGAGCTTGAGAAGGAGTTTCATTTCAATCGGTATTTGACCCGAAGGAGACGTATTGAAATCGCTCATGCGCTGTGTCTCACCGAACGTCAGATTAAAATCTGGTTCCAGAATCGTCGCATGAAATGGAAGAAGGAGCACAAGATGGCTTCGATGAATATCGTTCCTTATCATATGAATCCATACGGCCATCCGTACCAATTTGACCTCCACCCGAGCCAATTTGCCCATCTGTCAGCATAGGATCAGTGGAATTTTTCAAATAGTGGATAACTGATTTACTAAACTATCAGTCGCCTGAGTCACAGGGTTGTATGTAGAGCTACTGCACATATCTGCAATGGCCCTACAACAATAAGACTGGATCAGTTATTCGCTGTTTGAAAAATTTCCTCATCATAGACAAATTTGTTAAATTTATTGTTGTGACATTCAGTGATGTTAAAGATTATAGTGTTTGTGCTTGAAGAAGCTCAAGAAGAAGAACAAATTAGAAGAATGAAGATTAGTGCTAATTTAAGAAATTTAACTATAAACTTCGATTTTGCCGCTGACTGTAGACTGACTTATTAGTTCAGAATGGAATGAGTAAGTGCTGCCATGTGTAACTAAATCATCAATGAGGAAAAACAAAAATAAAAATTTTAAGTAACCCCCAAATTGGCAAACATATACCCCCTTACTAATAAACGCTGTATAAGCTTTGAATAGTTATACAGTGTTTTGTACCCGTCACACAAGTGACATTTTTAATTCGATTGAAGAAGACAAAACACTGTATAACTAATCAAAGCTTATACAGCGTTTATTAGTAAGGGGATATGCTATAGCTGATGATAATGATTAAAGCTAAGAACACATGATAATATTAGTTTTCAAACAAAGAAAAAAATATCAAAATCAGTTAACCCGTTTGAGACCTACGATTCTACGGACCGACACACACACACAGACAGACACGCCAAACTTATAACACCCGTTTGTTTTTTTCGGGGGTTAAATATAACACATTGAGAAATTGATTAAGTTACAATTTTACCTAGTCATAAGATATTGTTTGATCTTCATAATAATTATAAAGTTATAGGATTAAAAACAAATCAACAAAACTAGTGTAAAAACATTTCTAATAAAACCTATATACATAATATTTATAGGTATACCGTATAGGTAGTTTTACTTGTTAGAATCTTATTAATGTAATGTAACAAAATTATTGTGCAAATGAATACCTTCTTTAATAATGTATTGAAATAATGCTATAATTATCATCAACGAACTAACAAATTCGGAACCGTACAGGGATAAGGTACATTTTTCAGAACTCGTTGACTTGCAACGCATACGTTTTATTGTCTTAAATATCTGTCTAATTCAATAATATTTAGACACAAATAATGCTAATAAGAATGATGTGAATTTTATTACTTGATGTAGCTCAGTTACGTTAGATTTGTGAATAGTTAGATACCTATCTTTTTAAATGTAAATAATATAAAGATTTTTCTCTGTAGTAGATAGATATTGATAGAAAAAGTTTAATATATTCAAATTAGAATAACTTTTTCGAAGAACTGTTTTATGTTCCTGAGTTTTAGTTGTAAATAAATTTTATTTCTCCTTCTTTTGCGAATTACGGTTCTCGAACTTGACTGTTTGCGAATATCATATAGATGTACATAACTTGTACTAGATGTATATATAATTCTTTAACTACATTAATTCGTATGTAACTATTACTTATTATAAGTAAATCTTTAATGTTGTAATTGTAAATGTACTTAAAACGAAATTAGCGTGTAACATTTTTATCTTGTTTCCATTTTCAATTTTTCTTCCATTCAAAGACGTGTGTCACTACATTTTTTGTTTCTGAAGAAATGTCGTGGTCAACTGTGATATTTTGTTAAATTTTATTCTTAAGAAAGATTCATTTCTGTATAAACCTTGCAGGTTGTGTGTATGACTTCAGTTTCGACTGGTTTGTTTGTTACTTTATTTATTTGTTTGTAAATACGTGACTAATTGTACCTAACCGGCAAATAATTCAATACTTAACACGCGTTTTAGAAATATCATGTGAAAAGATTAACGTGCAATAGGAAGTTGCCTGTTCAATACTTAGTTTACCTTTCCTTGTATATTTTATTGTTTATTTACTTATGTTATTCTTTCTAATTATAAAATATTTTATCGTTCATTCCACTTGATAACACCCTAGAAGTTAGAAGCTACATGATCATTAAATTATTATGTCAATAATGTGTATTAAATTTGAATAATTGGTAAAGATGATAAAATAAATTACGATGATACTATTTTGTTTTTATTTCTATTACTACCTACTTTTATGAAGCTAATATCATGAATTAATATTAGTAGTTCTAAAACATAACTTGTATAGTTTACATATAGGCTGGGAACACTTTTCCAAAACCCAAACAAAACATGATGAATATTTCAGGAGTATTAGAGCAGTATTTTCGATTTCATTTGAATCGATTGCAACCGCCAGCTCGACGCCCAGTTTGATGTTCGTATTGAGTGATGATTAATGATCGGCAGCGATGACATGACGGGCGAACCTGCGAGGGGGCGCCAGTGTACACCACGTGCCAACAAAAGAGTGTCGAAAAATGTGAAGGTTGCCTTAGTTTGTAGGTCGCGGGAATTCCGTATCGGAGGCTGAGCCTATCAATCATCCGGCGGGAGTAATGCTCTCTGTGCCTCGCGAAACGACTCTAGATATAGTACAGAAAAATCGAAATCAAATTCTACAATAACAAACCTTGACGCGTGTTTAAAATTCAAGGCAGCTCTGGATTTTTCCTAAATTTTGCCTGATCACGTTGCTCTATTTTATGATCATTACTAAAATCCTCGTGATCAAAATCATTCTCTTCCAATTTTCTTCTTTTACTTATCAATGTCAAAAGTCTTGAACCAATTTACAAATCGGATATAATGATGTGTAATTATACTCGTATATAGGGTATACTTGTATAATTGCTACAAGTAAGCTTTTGGTTAGCTCAATGCAAGCTGATCACCTGATTGTCTGACAAGAAAGATGATCCATGCGTCGGCTGGGGATGTAAAAAGTCGGACCTGCGCCTGATCTCTCGTCAGGGACGGATAACCGACACGCGGTTACCCGTCCCACTGGATTATGAGAGTAAAGGAATAGAGAGTGCTCTTGTGTACTGCACACATACTTAGGTACTATAACATTACTCCTACGTAACTGGCCTGGTTTCAATGAAACCGGCCACTGTCACCGATATCGGTGTGGGGAGTATTATTAATTATAATTGCCTAACAAACTGTATTATGCGTGTTCAAAATTCGAAGGAGGGTAGATAGTCCCGCCCTATTTGGCATAGGATAGCAATATGACTAATATTTCTTATTCACCTCTGAACATAGGCCACAAAATTCAGATAAAGGTCATTCCTTGGATACTTGCCAGGAGTTCAACATCTTTTTTCTATTTTAATTAATATACAAAAAAATCTTTAAAAATATACCTACTTCGACTGAAAAAAAATACTTAGCTTGTAAATGCTGATGGTGATGGTGACTTACAGTGATGAATATTAGCTTAACATGATGAACACTGCAGAGATACACTGAAGCTGATCGTTATATTGGGAATAATATTAACTTGTCTTGTTTTGGTAACTTCCGATATGAAATCTATCAGGTTATGTTATGGAAACCAGTACTCAGGCAAAGAATGTATCATATTAACTTACATGCCTAAGATTCTTCAATCTTCTTTCCTCTCCTATACAACAAGATGAATGACTAAGAACGATACTTGGTAATTCCCACTTCCCCTTTTCCTCATTTAAATATAATAAGTCATTCCGACTTTACATCAATATCAAATTGATTGACACTTTAAAAAACTACAAAAACAGCTGAAACGCTAAACGGCATAATTATTTGAATTGATCGATTTGTACAAGATTCATAAATATAATTTAACATTAATAATTATAATGTGCCAGTAAAATTTCTCGGTTTACAATTCAAATAGTATTGGTATGCCGATGTATATCGTGGGCCAGTCCGGTAACAATGAGTAATATTATTAATAGTGGCCTGTCCATCCGATTGTAGCCGGATCGCGAGATACCTTACATTAAGGTAAGGCCCGTGTCGCAAATCATTTTTCATTCCATACCTACTGTGTCGTGCAACTCTTGTATGACATTGTTTTGACCATGATAAGGTATCGTAAGAGTTATTTGAGAAATGCTATCTGATTTAAAATGTGACCTGTTGATTTTATAAATGATCCTCGTGTTGTTTTTTGTTTTATTGTCAGATATTACATGACGTTCGTCATTTTTAGAATTTTAAAGAAAAAATATTTTTACATTTAACAATTAACGTTGCAAGTGTACGTTAATTGTTAAATGTAAAAATATTTCTCTTTTTGTCATGAATTTTGTCACTAGGATTTTTTGTTAAAGATAAGTTTTGGTTAGGTATATATGTCACTGGAAAATCGTAAAACCGTTAGATTGTAAAATAACTAACGAGATTTTAAAAACATGTCGAAATATTAAAAACTATATATTTATAATCTAACGAAAAATAATGTGTGAAATTATAGGCAGCATATTCGCATCGGAAGTCTATCAACATTTTACAATTTGACTAGTTTTATTGCAATCTAACAGTTTTTACAATTTTACGGTGATATATACATTTTAATAACACCTTCAAGAGTACCTAAATGATTAATATTATTCTCAAGTTACTATAATATGTTTATGTGGGATAGTTCTTACAATCTATACTAATATTATAACGAAGAAAGGTTTGTTTCTTTGTATGTTTATTTGTTTGCGTCGAATAGGCTCCGAAACTACTGGACTGGACTGGATTTTGATGAAATTTGTCACAGATATAGAGTAGACCACGAGGAAGGACAAAGGCTACTTTTTATTGCAGCAAATTGTACGGTTCACGCGAGATTCCCTCTTGCCTGCTCGAAGTCGTCTTTTTACGTGGTAGAGCTATGCTTCGGCACGAATGGGCCGGCTCGACCGGAGAAATACCACGGGCTCACAGAAAACCGGCGTGAAACAGCGTTTGCGTTGTGTTTCGCCGAGTGAGTGAGTTTACCGGAGGCCCAATCCCCTACCCTATTCCCTTCCCTACCCTCCCCTATTACCCTATTCCCTCTTAAAAGGCCGGCAACGCACTTGCAGCTCTTCTGATGCTGCGAGTGTCCATGGGCGACGGAAGTTGCTTTCTATCAGGTGACCCGTTTGCTCGTTTGCCCCCATATTTCATAAAAAAAAAAGTCACGGGCAACATCTAGTTATTAATAATATTAAGCTCTCATAAATGTTTTTAATATTACATACTGCTTCATTTTTTATTTTTTATTTTTTATCTGACATCTAACGTCAATTGTAGGAACTACGCACTTCTCTACTATTCATTCCACGTCAACCATTTCCCGAGCTCTCGTATCGTCATATCGTTTGTGACATGTTTTTACAAAGACCCAACAGATGGCGTCACTTGACGATCGCTCTACAAATTGTAGAGAATGACCTACCTCAAGGCATAGCTAAAGAAAGTTGTAATCCAGAATTCGTAAGGCAGTCAAAAGAAAATGTAGAGTAGTCAACGTCTTAGTTTACAAAAAGTAAACTAGGTGTCACCCTAAGGTTAATATGTCAGTAAGAATTAAATTGAGATACTTTTATCTACACTTAATTCGGATCTGCGTCAAAGGAATAAAATAATATAATATTATTTATTATAAATCTCGTATGTAAAATAATATTATTATCATTATTCATGATGAAAAATCTTAAACTATCAAAAACCTACGTTCAGGATTCCTTGTCAAATATTTATTTATCTATGTTTATATTTATTTCATAATTATGTACATACAATCAAAGTTGTAAATTATACAAAATAAAACTCTTATTAGAATACATGCGTCCCTATTTATTCTATTCGCCGGTAGATGGCAGGCTTTCGATATACAGGTATGGGTAAAACAGTCATGTAGAACTTTGACGTATATCGGATTTAATGGTAAAGCTCTCACTTCCCAGAAAGCTCGTACACGAGCGTCGCAATAAGACGCTTTTCATTTGTGCTTTATTACAATTAAAATAAATGAGAAAATCGAACGAGGAACATCTTTGTTGCGGTAAGATATTTTTATAATTTTTCTTAAAAATAATTGTGTAATTTTAAAGCTAGAATTTATCGAAACTAAAGAAAATTGGAACCCGAAGGTGGCTTGTATTATCTTGATAATATTATTTTTTCAGTGTTAACTAAAATTCGATGACTAAGTTAGCAAAGTTTATTAAATTATTACGTACCTACATAATTGTGTATTGTGAATGCCTGTATAAAATTAACATGGATCTAAAAATGTAAGCCTCATTAGTATACAATTTTTATTTAAATCCAATTGTTTAATATATTTAAGTCAGAATAATTTCAAATTTATCCGCCACATTATTATGAAAAGACGACTGTAAATTTTAGTAGCCCTTAAAAGTTTTATTTTATAATTTTTTTGAACTTGATTGATGGACATTATTAGCATAGTACTAACGATCAAGTATTATTTGAATAAATACTGCATATAGTAACGTAACAGCAATTCATTAATCGTATAATTGACAATAATTTATAAACTCAAATTTTAATAATAATGGATTCAGATTATTATAAATTAGGCATTTTACAGATTACTAGATTTTGCCCGCAGCTCCGCCTGCGTAAATATAGTGTCCCACTGGAACACTGTACTTTTTGGAATAAAATAGCCTGTTTTAATACAAAGGCTTAACTACTACCATAGCAAATTTCATCAAAATCTGTTCAGTAGTTTTTGGGTGAAAGAGTCACAATCATTCCTCCATCCATCCATTCATCGATCCATCCTTACAAACTTACACATTTATAATAGTAGTGGGACGTAATTTTTGTTTTCTGTTTCATAATAATTTATACTTAAACTATTAACTCGATCTATTTTAAGCTTTTTTCATTCCCTGTTGTTATTTAAATAATAAAGTATTATCAGTGATAATACTTTATCACGGAGGAATCATAACTATGGTATTATGTAACATTTTATTTTTTACAGCATTGCACTATAAGCTCCAATTTCAAAAATACTTTCATTCCGATATCTACATTCTACAGCCACATAAAACTAAAATGAAAATAACGAAACGTTTCCCAGCGAATTTAATTGTGCTGCTGCCCCTCTGTTTAAAATTCCCCACATAAAAACGTTGACGTCAAATTTATACCTGACTTCCATGAATGGCGATATTTTTGTTTAGAGGTTGTTTGAAAAAAAAAAGCAATAAAATATGGCGGTCACAAAGGCACCTCTGTTGCGCCTGCGTCGGAGCTTAACTTGCGCATTGATTGAACGAAATCAGAGCAGCCCGTACTCATGGTTCTAGAAACTGTAACTCGAATTTGAACGTCCTGATATATCTAGTACAGAATATGTCTATTGATTAGATTGGCTGCTTACACAATCATAGAGATCCTCCACCTTTTGACATTGGAAATGTCTTTTTTGTAAAGTCGTCATTTACCACAACTCCATAAAACTTATTTTACTTACCTACATCAGATTTCAAACGTAGTACTATGAAAGCTAAACAGTACCACATTGTACAATATTAAGTCTAAAAGTAGAAAAACTATATTTTTGAGAAATATAATATTGAATTGGATAATGTACATCTTATTTAGGGTACAACTAACACCTATATTATGCTAATCGAGAACCAGTAGTAGGGGTCGCAGTTAATTTCAGAACGAATTTTACGATGCGGCATTTTTAACTTTTAAATTCGAGCGAACACTTTCCAGACACATTTTGTAAATTTAGAATATGGCTATTGTTTGCTGCATTTTATGAGTTCAATCATTGTTACTTGAAGTATGAAAATATTGTTAAAATACTTAGCAATATCGTTACCGACATATTTAAATGAAAAGAATTGTAGCTAGGTATAGATTTAAAAGTGCAAAACAGAACTATAGCTTTTTGTCTATAACTATAGCATTGTTACTTGAAGTATAAAAATATTGTTAAAATACTTAGCAATAACGTTATATGTTTTAATGAAAATAATTGATTTAAAAGTGCAAAAAAGAACTATAGCTTTTTGTCAGAGATTATACCTTCTAATTAATCTATCTTCCTGAACCCTGGATGTTTCACCGGTTCAAAAACTAACAATATATTAAATAATCTTTATTTCAGGCTTTATTATTATTTATTTTCAGTCAAGTTTTCACTTTTAAGTTTTTAGTTTACTTTTTAAAATTACAATCTAGGTGATCTCATTCAAATCTTATCTTGGCCTTCCTGACTTCTGTTAATATGTACTAACTACCAACATGCAAGTAATTAAATCATGACTGACATTGAATATTATGACTAACGCCTTTTTTCACACCTTTAACCATTATTGTGATTATCATCATCAAAATTGATGGTAAATCCATAAGCTAGTAGCTACTATAAATAAATAATGGTATATCATTTTCATGTAGTAACAGAAGAACGTTTGACAATGATTTAACCTGTTCACTGCCGCCTATGGTTATGCTCATATCCCCCATAATTTTCTTCTATAGGTAATCTGTTACTACGGGGATAAAGAAGAAATTTACATTGCTCAAGTCTCTATCCTTATCATTCCACGCAAATATAAATGAGATGGCTATACGACTCTAATGTGCAGCGCAAAAAATATCCGATTGTTAAGAACTCGGTTTGAAGAGATCTGTCAGCTTAGTGAAGGGGAGCGGATTAAATTGATATTCCTTTTTTAAATTCACCAATGAGGGGAAGGGTGCTTTGGTATTGGCTGGGTACACAAAATGTTTGTTTAGTATGATTTTCGCCTTAATTTTACAAAAACTATGTATTGTATGTGTTACTGCTTTTTTTAAACTATTATCATTGCAAGTACAAGATATATATTTCAGGACAGCATATATGGTGTATGTAAAATGTATTTTAATATATCTGTTAACGAATAAATATATTGTACTTATCTATGTTAAATAGATCTAAATAACTAGAATAACTTTTAGTCTGTTTGCCCCCACAGGTTCACTAATTTCGTTTTTCGTAACATTCCTTATGTTAATCTCCTCTTGTCTTAGTTGATATGATATTAAAGACTAAAATTGAATAAATTTTCTTATTGGCTATCGTAAAATCATACTGAGTCACAGATTTATAAGCAAAGCGCCATATGGCATCTGACATCTTGTTAGTCGGACATAGACAAGACAACTGTTAGGGCGCGTCCATAGTGTACTGTAGAAACAGTATGTAATATTCAACAATATGTAATATTCTCTTCCTACTAATATTATAAATGTGAAAGTTTGTGAGGATGTATGGATAGATGTTTGTTACTCTCTCACGCAAAAACTACTGAATGGATTTTGATGAAATTTGGTATCTTAGTAGTTTAGGCACTGAATAAAAACATAGACTACTTTTTATCCCGAAAGAATACAGTGTTTTCGAGGGTTTATTTACGTGGGCGGAGCCGCGGGCAACAGCTAGTTATGTTATAATATAAAGGCTCGCCGGGTCTGTTTGCGATAATCTCAATAATTACTAAACAGATTTTCATGCAATTTTCATCTATCGACGAAGTGGTCCCGAAGGTTTAGGTGTATAATGTTATGTGGAAGTTTGTTGAAATATGACGTTAGTTATTGAAGGTGATGTTAAAGATATAATAAAACAATTAATGGTGGGGTTGATTCTCTTTATTAAAAAATGCTATAGCATATTTTTAAGTCTATCTTTTAATGATAGCTTACTAAACTCATTTTAAGTTAAATTTTAATATTATTTTAATTAAATAAAATTTAATTAAAAATATGATCACAAATAATGTGATAATATTTTCAGAAGCTATTTAGACGAATACAATATTAATCCTTATCAAATTTAATGTTAGTGACTTCATAAAAATTATTAATTCTGTTTACACAAAACAGTTTAAATTCATGTCTTATAAATTTTTTCAAGCGTACTTTTTAATTTTTTGATATCTATCAAAAAATTAAAAAGTACGCTTGAAAAAATTTAATTCAAGCGATCGACAGTACATGGCGCGACGACGACCGATAGAACTCCCTTGATTCAGGCCCTCTAGTCAAGATGCATTCGATAATTTCGACGGTGAACTTCGAAATCAAAAATGTATGGGATTTGACATACGTCATCGCTAAGTGACATGTCGCTTACGATACCTTACGTCAAATCCCATACATTTTGTTTTCGAACTTCGCCGTCGAAATTATCGAATGCATCTTGACTATGCCCTCCGGTACTTCGCCCGCGCGAATATTACGAGTACATCATAATTACGAATAGGATATAAATTATAAAGATATCGTTTAGAACCTAATTTATTGGGGGTAAAGCCTTTCGCTAGTTTTAATTAAAATGTTAAGCTCTATAAAATAATATAATAATAAGTAAACTCTACAACAAAAATTATAAATTTATATTTGAAATCCTATCCTACTAATAATATTATAAATGATAAAGAGGATGTATGGATGGATGGATGTATGGATGGATGTCTGTTCCTCTTTCACGCAAAAACTACTGAACGGATTTTGATGAAAATTGGTATGGTAGTAGTATGGGATCTGGATTAAAACATTGGCTACTTTTTATCCCGAAAAAAAAGTAGTAGTACTGAGGGATACTGTATTTACGCGGGCGGAGCCGCGGGCAACATCTAGTTAGTATAATTATGTATAAATATCAGTACTTACGCTATTATTCGTCTCATTTTATTTTGAGTTATTATTATTAGTAGATTTCTAAAATAATGTTTTAGTTTTAGTTTTAAAATGAGCAGAAGGTTTATTTGTCACCGTCAAAAAGTGTATCTAGAGTTTATTCGTAGAGTTAGTTAATCAGGATTTTCTTATTTGGATAGGCTGCATATTGTTTCCTTTTTTTCATAATCTAAAACATACACTAGTAATTAGAGTGGTGGTGGAAAGACTACACTAAATAACTTTTAAGATGATATACAAGGGATTATAGATATTAGAACGTTAATTTACCGAAAAAAAAACTAGTCGTATAGACGCGTCCTTATGCTTACGTCATTCACGGCCTGGCGGGTAACGGTTACATTGTCAATTGGCTTTTTTGTATAAATTTGCACATCATACGTAACGTAACTTTTACTTAAAAATTCGTACCTTTTCCATCATTTTCCTACCTTACAACAATTATTATTGTTCAGATGTTTATTTTTTTGTCATTAGTTCATGCATCTTGGTCTTTTGTTGCTATGCAGCGTTACAGCCTATCATTTTTATGAGTTTGTCATCCACAGTTAAAAATTACTTAATTAGTCTGATTCACTGGACAACTTACAATTCTACTAATCTTCAGCTCTACATTTCCTTATTTTTGACTAGCCCACGGCTCCGCCCGCGTAAATACAGTATCCCTCGGGAACACTGTATTTTTAGTAGCCTATGTTTTAATCCAGAGCCTAAACTACTGAGATACCAAATTTTATCTAAATCCGTTCAGTAGTTTTTGCGTGAAAGAGTAACAAACATCCATCCATCCATACATACTCACAAACTTTCACATTTATAATATTAGTTGGATTAGTAGGACGTAATTAATAACTATTTAATATGTAGGCGGTAGGTACCTAGTATCCTAGTATATGGGGTACTAGAGGGAGGTGAGGGTAAGCGGGGGGAGGCGGTAGCACAACGCCGACATTTCGCTCCGTGCAGCTGTCACACGTCGGTGTCGGTTATGTCGGCGGTGTCGGTGAGTTGTATGTATTGTTATTCGATATTATGTATTGTATATTGTATTATTTTATTGTTGCGTATGTATTAATGTATTTTGGACTAGCTGGTGCCCGCAACTATGATTACATAGAAGTAACGAAAATTGGATCCTATTTTTTAAACAGAACCCTTAGATAAAAGTAGCCTTAGTTGTTTCTTTACAATATTAGCCTGTGAAAGTCCCATGAAAATTGGTTCAGCCGTTTCAGAGATTAGTTGGCACAAACAGACAGACAGACAGAATTATAAAAAAAAAAATCTATTTTTTGCATCAGTCACATATCCGCGCCCCCAAAAAAACTATATTTACGCGGGCGGAGCCACAGGCAACAGCTAGTATCATATAAAGTTTCATATTATTATGGATTACGTGAAAAACTGTTAATGTAAAATTACAAATACACTCTTGAATTTTATTTATTTGTAAATATTAACTTTACAAATAAATAAAATTCAAGAGTGTATCCAAAGATAACGAGTTTTTTTTTTTTGGTTTACATACAATTTAATAATATTTTACTAATACAATAACCCTTAGTTTTTTTGCATACCTACTATACGAGTAGTAATCACAATACCTACTAAGTAATTGACGAATTTTTTAAAAAAAATATCATATTATTGAATTATTCTTTATTACCTATTCGCAAAAAATATAATGCTTTGTGTGATGATATTGAGAAAGACTAATATTGTCTTTGGAAACATTTAAAATCATAAACAAGATAAATTGATATTTCAGTTGTAAGTAAACTTTATGTAAAATCAACGCAAGTTTTCGTAATACTTGATAACTACAATACAATAAAATAATAATTATTGTGCGTTTAAATTTATAGACAAGGTTCTTGAGTAACATAATATTTACTAGAAAAATAGTAACTCACCTTATAAAAATAATTATACAATCACAAGTTTTAGGGTTCTATACGTTAATACTCGTTTACAAAGTCATCAAAATCCACATTTAGCTTTATTATAATATATGTACAACTGTAATATTTTTTTATATAATATACTGGCATACCATTTCTGCTTAGCACAGTGACGATTCTCGTAGTTTAAAATTAACTTCATTTGACATGGATCATATGGACCAATGAGTAGACTTATTGTCTACTGGAAAGCTCTTACTGCGACCCATACACAAAATACTAAAATACGTAAAATCCTAAGAATATTTTTTTTTTATATGAACTAGGTGATACATAATATTACCTAGTACAAATGGCTATACCTAATGGCTAACAAATATTATAAATACTGAACAGTGTACCACGGTACGGAACCTTTACGTATGAGTAAAACTCGTACCTGACCGAATTTGTGATCACTTCTAGTAAGCTATCAAACCAAATCCATATCAGGCAGTAAGTTAGAATTATGAGGTTGTTCTGAATATGCAGCCATAACGTACTTTGGCCATATTACTGGAACAGCTTGTTAAATGAACTATTTAATTACTTTTAAAACGTACACATACGGAAGGTAACTGCACCCATAGAAATGTTTCTATAGATTATTATAGAAGCTTTGGGAGGATGTTTAACCCGGCGTCATGGGGGCAGGAAAGTGTTACACGGACGTTGGAGTGGGTCTCACATACCCGTGTGTTAGATATCAAAATTAGTCAATTTTTTTATAATAATCAAATTATTTTATATGTTTATATTTATTTCATTATGTATTTAAGTGAATTAATGAAACACAAATATATTATATAATTTTTAATCATATTTAATAAAGCTTTAAAAAAAGGACGACAAAAATCAACAAAATATTTCTCCTCTACTTAAATGTTACTCTAATTACTAATTAGCAATCAGTCTTAATGTTTTAATGGCACTTATTTAAAGAATACTAAAATATTTTTATAAAAAATTAACAAATAACCACTTCTAATCATTATCTTTGGTACAATCAGCACAGAAAGGTACTACATGTTCTAAGCAAATGTGTTTGTTGCAACTTTCGCAAGTGTAATTCGTTTTACGGTCTTTTTTGGCTGGACAGTCTTGGCATCTTTTGCGAATATTCGGCTTCTTTGCCGGAGGTTCCCCTGAGTCACCAACAAATTTTTCAATTTTTTTTTGCAATTCGCGTGGTAGCACTGATACATTTTGTCGCAGTTTGAGGTGTTCCGCAACAAGACCGAGGCCTAGATTTTTTAAAAATTTCTTTCGTTTTGTTTTTGAATTATTGTTATTAATTTTGTATATAATTAGGCTATTTATGGCAGCTATATTTAATGAAGCATAAAAAATTGTCAATGGCCATCTCTTCGAGTTACGACTTACGTCGTAAGTAGCACATAGTTCGTCGGCTACGTCTACACCACATTTTGTCTTGTTATAATATGTATTTATTTCAGGTTTAAGTTGTTCTCCTGTTGTATCATCAATGGTATTGTCATGATGTAAGCTAGACATCAGCAATACTATCTTGTTTTTCTTAGGCACGTGAGTTTCTTAGGCACGTGAGTTACAAGTCTTTTTGAAAAGCAAATCGAGATGAGAAAACTTTAACGCTGCGAGTTTTAGTGAATACTATAGGGATTTTTCTTTTATTTTTGCGCAAGGTACCAACTGATGTCAAGTTATGTTCTTTGAGCAAATGCTGGACCAGTTCATAACTAGTGAACCAGTTATCAAAGGTTACATTTCTGTTTGTTCTGGTTATAGGCTGTACAATCCGATCAACAACATCAAAGGGCTTATTACTTTTGGAAAAAGGGCCTTCAGGCTGCTTTCCAGGATAAATCTCTAAGTTTTTTATATAAAAATTTCTTGCATCGACTAAAGCAAAGATTTTTATTCCGTACTTAGCGGGTTTGGATGGAATATATTGTCGAAATTTACACCTGCCACGGAAAGCTACGAGCATTTCGTCAATTGTTAGACAATCACTTGGTATGTAAGTTTTTTTACAATTTGCTACTAAAGCTTCAAAAAAATCTCTAATTGCAGCCAGATTGTCTACTTGCATTCTTTGCTGATGGGTAGAAATATCGTCAAAGCTCAAAGAACTTTGAATAAAATGAAATCTCTGTAAAGACATTACAAGCCGGAAAATATCGACACCTGTGCTATCAGTAGCCCACAAATCGCTCAAATTTTGTCTGCCTGATCGGTAAAGACCAGCTAGATAAAGGAGGCCTATGAAAGCTTTCAATTCAATCATACTACATTCTTTTACATGGGTGTACTTAGATAAATTTGTACATGAATCAATTTTAGGTCTAATGCGCGCATTAGTGTGCATAAGTATTATTTGAAGCATATCCTCAGTGATGAAAAGATTCCAACTTTCCACTTCAGACACCACCGACTTTGCTTCTGGTGCTACCCCTGGCAATTGATGGATTATATTTTCTGCTCTGGTTCTGACATTTTGTCGAAAAGGCGTCTTGTACCAAATTGTACCGTCTTTGCCACGATATGTACCAGAAGAACACTCAAGGTTTGCGTTTGAACTGGCCGATTCAGATGTACAATGCTCTTCCGACAATCGATTTCTATCCGCAAGCGAAGACAGTGGAATGTCATCATCGTCAGAGATATCTTGCCCTGTGTCACTAGGATTACTACGTTCACTCAAGTGATCTTCTTCTTCGCATATTTCCTGGTCTGACGAGGTAGAATCAGAGTCCGACTCTTGTAAAATTGAAAGAATGCGTTGTCGTTCTGCCTCTTCTCGATCCATTTTGAGATTAAAGTACCTCAAGTACCTATTAAAAACACAAAAAAGTAAGTAAATACCTACAAAAACACAAAAAAGTAAGTAAGTATTAGTACCTACAAAAAATAAAATACATTTAACTATAAATCATCTAATTTTATTGTAAAACACAACAAAAATACCAAAATGAAATGTTAAAAACACTGATAATTATTAAAATAATGTCTGCGTAAAATGTCTCGAAATTGTTACACTGACTGCGGGGATGGGTCTCACATACCTTATGCAACTTTGGGCCCCTGTTATTCCCGCTGCGGCCGCCGCACGACTAACGTGTTACCTGTGACGCATAGACGAACTCAAGAGCTCCAGCTATTGAGAAGTTTGGCAACGCCGCGCGCATGGTAACTGAATTACAAGTGAAATAAAAAGTGACGGGTCTCACAGACCCAACCCCCATGACGCCGGGTTAATAAAAATTAACGTTCTTGGTAAACTTTCTTTAAGACTAAAACTTAGTAATTAAGTACCTACTTCTCTACTTAAAAAAATGAGGTAAATAAAAATATGTCAATCTACTCCTAATTGTTCACATCACACAATTATAATAATACTAGCTTTTTCCCACGGCTCCGCCCGCGTAAATATAGTATCCCACGGGAACACTGTAATTTATAGCGATAAAATGTAGCCTATCTTTTAATCCAGAGCATAAACTACTACCATACTAAATTTCATCAAAATCCGTTTAGTAGTTTTTGCGTGAAAGAGTAATCCATCCAATAACATCCATCCATTCATCCATACATCCATCCATACATTTATAATATTAGTAGGATTTGCATTACATACTTAATATTATTATTATTATAAAAAATCTACATACAATATGAAGAATCTGGGGGCACGGCAGTGCCCCCGCCAAGTCGAGCGCGAAGCAAACACTGCCGTACCATCCTTTACTGGAACCATTTCGCCGCATTTTCAGGCCCCTATTTGAGAACCTCTGGATAAGACCAGAACGCAGAAATTTTCGTCATCCAGTAAGCTATAATCACATACTTAAAATCCAAAATTTCAAGTCTGTAGGTCATTTAGTTCCGAAGTTAAGCGAAAGCAAAGTTTCGCATTTATGACACTCACTCACTCACTCACTCACTTATACACTCACTCATGATCATCAAAATAGAACTAGTACTTCCCATAAACTCAGAGAGCTGAAATTTGGTACAGAGTTAGGGTTTAATGGCCACATAAAGGGAAAACTATAAAAACTAGGATAATCGATCTGGGGGCACGGCAGTGCCCCCGCCAAGTCGAGCGCGAAGCAAACACTGCCGTACCATTCTTTACTGGAACCATTTCGCCGCATTTTCAGACCCCTATTTGAGAACCTCTGGATAAGACCAGAACGTCGATCTGGGGGCACGGCAGTGCCCCCGCCAAGTCGAGCGCGAAGCAAACACTGCCGAACCATTCTTTACTGGAACCATTTCGCCGCATTTTCAGGCCCCTATTTGAGAAGCTCTGGATAAGACCAGAACGTCGATCTGGGGGCACTGCAGTGCCCCCGCCAAGTCGAGCGCGAAGCAAACACTGCCGTACCATTATTTACTGGAACCATTTCGCCGCATTTTCAGGCCCCTATTTGAGAACCTCTGGATAAGACCAGAACGTCGATCTGGGGGCACGGCAGTGCCCCCGGCAAGTCGAGCGCGAAGCAAACACTGTCGTACCATTCTTTACTGGAACCATTTCGCCGCATTTTCAGGCCCCTATTTGACGAGCTCTGGATAAGACCAGAACGCAGAAATTTTCGTCATCTAGTAAGCTATAATCACATACTTAAAATCCAAAATTTTAAGTCTGTAGGTCATTTAAATCCGAAGTTAAGCGAAAGCAAAGTTTTGAATTTATGACACTCACTCACTCAGTCACTCACTCATGATCATCAGAATAGAACTAGTACTTCTCATGAACTCAGAGAGCTGAAATTTGGTACAGAGTTAGGGTTTAATGGCCACATAAAGGGAAATCTATAAAAACTAGGATAATCGAACATCTGGAGTACCTGGTGACCCTGATTAGAAAACACAAGAGCCCAACCAAACTATTAGAGATCGACATACCGCCTTTACAAAAAATATTCAACATGGTGGTGGGCCACTTCATTTGATGTCAAAAATCGAAGGTCTGAAGTATCTGATGAAGAATCCTCAGCTGGTTTCAGCTGATTAGAGATATGGTAATGCCCCCCTTCTACTATTGGTACATAAAAAAATCGACTGTCATTTCAAAAACCTAGCGAAGTGGGACACATCTTCTAATTTAATCTAGTCTGTAGCATTCCACTGCTGGGCGAATGCCTCCCTTTCTGCTTTTGATACGCATTACGCATATAAATAAAATTAAAGGAAAACTCTGGATAAGACTAGACTGGCTTTTATACTTATATTTACAAGTTTACAAGAAGAAATAGTCGAACGATTAACTTTATTGTACTCGATCATTACACAAATTAAATAAACAAATTACACTGAAATATAATAAAATAAATCAATATGCCTACGTTTCTACAAAAAGAAGTGAAATCCCACCAAAAACATTCTGTAAAAAACTAGCCAAGTCTCGATAGAGCTGCTTGTTTATCTCTAAAAAGTAGTGAAATCTAGACAAAGTCGTGCCAAGTCTAAGGTTCCTTACTGCGATTTCTTTATTATTATAGTTATTGTTGTGTGACTTGGCCGTTGAACATTCTTTATACGTTACAAGTGGGTACAAGTCAATTTTGTTTACACGTAATGTATATCTGTTGTAACTACCTATGTTTGTTAAGCGAGATAATAGCCCATACTGGTATTGGTAATTGGACGCTAGTGAGTAGTGTCTCATTTTAGGCTGTTGTTGATTGTAGAACACATGTATTGGAGCAATGGTGTCATGGAGTCCCTTTTGTACCATTGTGTACCCTTCAACGGCCAAGTCACACAACATTAACTATAATAATAAAGAAATCGCAGTAAGGAACCTTAGACATGGCACGACTTTGTCTAGATTTCACTACTTTTTAGAGATAAACAAGCAGCTCTATCGAGACTTGGCTAGTTTTTTACAGAATGTTTTTGGTGGGATATTCTTTACAGTTGAGGTGTTTTCTTGAAAAACACAAATATCAGGCTTTATTGCCTTTGTAGCTAATAGTAAGTTAGGGAAATTAATTTCTATAACTATTAACTATTAATAATTATAGAAATTAAGCTAAACTTACAATTATTTACAAAGGTTTAATTGCAATAAAACCTGACCTTAAGGTCAGTTTACACCGTGTCATTACACGACGCTTCGCAGCGCTGCATTTTTTAGATACCTAAATATTAAACAAAAAGATACACGTTTATATGACATCGTACAATATCGACAAAGTTCCCGCTCGACATGTTTCATAACTTTGTCTTTGCACTAGGACGCCTCAAAATATTTTAACACGAAGGTAGTGACCGCAACGACTGCAAACGTAGTTGAGCTACGTGTTTACACATAGGTATGTTTGCGTGCGCAGGATTCAACGGTGATGTTAAGCGATTTACATCTTATGCCTGGTCGAGTGGCAACTTTGTCAATAGTACATACGCTTCACATGCGCTATGTAGCGCAGTGCAACTTGATATTCGAACTCTTACAATAAAACCTGTACCTTCTTGTATAATTAATGAAGTCCAATTTTGAATAGCTATCTTAAAAATTTAGCGCCTTGTCGTGTATCGTTTCCTTTCCGTGTTAACTAAACCTTAGTCATCTTGAGTAGAGGCCATGTCGAATGATACTATAATATCGTAATAACTACCATTTTACTAGAATTAGAACTCAGATCAAATAAAAACCAAGATAGCGCATGGCGTTTGTTAGACGTGAAGCCTAAAAAACTACGCTACTTCAATTTTACACACGCGCTCACGCACACACAAGCAAAAAGTACGCTACTTTTCGACAGTATCGAATGAGTCGTCGCGACGACTAATCTATACTGACAAAAAGTAAAGTACTTTTTTGCTTGTGTGTGCGTGAGCGCGTGTGTAAAATTGAAGGAGCGTAGTTTTTTAGGCTTCACTTCAAACAAACGCCACGCGCTATCTTGGTTTTTTATTTGATCTGAGAATTAGAAGTGATTCTTAAATTGCTATTGAATGATATATATAATACTGTCTTCAGTCTGTCAAAGATTTGAATCCAGTCTCGTACAATTTTGGCTCTACTTTGGCTATATATCACTAAGTGTAGGCAAATGTAAGCCATATTCATAGACTGGATGGCTTAATTTCGCTTAACCTATTTCCAAAATACTTGTCTGCAGACAGATCGTGGTTATGATTGATGGTTAGAAATTTCCACAAATTCCTATAATATTAAATATAGCCTGGATAAAAAAAAATATAGCCTGGTAATTTTTATAGATAGATAATATAGATAATAAAACTAAGATGAGAAAATCTTTCATGGACTAATTTAAAATCAAAACCTAACCTAACCAAGATCAGATCAGTCGGTATTATTTCAAAAGTTAATGTCCGATTTCATTCTAAATTATTTTTTCTAAAGAGTGTTTAGCACGGTACATCCGCATAGAAAGTTTACTAATGCCTAAGTACTTATAGACCAGTTTGGAGGCCGATTACTTAAAATTGGTTGACTTTGTAAAAAAGTTATGTATGAAACATTGTCTTTATTTAAAAACACCTCTTTTACGATACCCCACACGATGGGGTAGCAAGAAAAAATATTTTTCATTCCCACTTTACATGTACGGAAAAAACCCTAAATTATAAATTCATTATTATTTTATGACGCCAACCTCGAGATCTATACACAATCTATATTATGCAGAAAATTCTTAGTGTCATCCATTAATTTCATAATTACAGGACAATAGGGCGGACAGATGAACAGACAGACGGACGCATAAAGCGAAACTATAAGGGTCGTTCACACCGAAAGGTCGCGGCGGTGGTAGAGCAGCCAGCAGCATAGCTGTTTAAAATTATACGACATCTATGCTGCTGGCCGATCCCCTGCCGTTTCAGTGTTTGAAAATTGAAATTGAAGAATTGAATTGAATTGAAAAATTGAAAAAAAAATTAATTCCCAGGCACAAAATTCGCCAAATTTTTGGGTAATCTTTCAAGGAAGAAGTATTATTGTTTGTAGGCGGATGGCCTTGCGTACTGATCAAGTACTTACTGATTGTATAAATCTTTTATGGCTTGATTAATATTCATGACAGACAAACTGTTATGAAATTTATTTGTGGACATATTGTTATGATCTCATTCTATGTCGCACAATTTCCATGACCTTATACTCTTAGGGGTATGTCCACATGTCCACATCACGACGTCGTATCGTCAAGAAACGGCGCGATGTCGCGTCAAGGTATACTTTAAACCTCTTACTAATAAACGCTGTATAAGCTTTGAATAGTTAAACAGTGTTTTGTTCACGTCACACAAGTGGCATTTTTAATTCGATAGAAGGAGACAAAACACTGTATAACTATTCAAAGCTTATACAGCGATTATTAGTAAGGGGGTCACGGTATATTGGCGCAGAATGTACCGGAGGCGTCGTGGTATACTAGCATGGTATAGTGGTGCAGAATGTACCGGAAGCATCGTGGTATACTTGCATGGTATATTGGTGCAGAATATACCGGAAGCGGCGCGGTATACTAGCATGGTATATTGGCACATAATGTACCAGAAGTGTTGCGATATACTAGCACAGTATATTGGCATAGAATGTACAGCGTCGCGGTATACTAGCACGATATATTGACGCAGAATGTACTGGAATAAATTCTACAAGGCACGGCGACATTTACATCGTGCATTTTTACGACGACGTGAATTTGCACGTTACGTGAACGCACCGTGCCGCGACACCGTACCGTTTCACGTTGTCGGGGTCGTGACGTGGACATGTGGACAGGCCGTAATTCAAAACAATTTGATAAAATCGGATCGTTAAACTGAGGCGTAAGGAAACGGAAAAATATTTAATACCTTCATTGTACTCAGTGCGTACCTACTAGCAACTAACAAACCACGCAAAATGGACAAATAAAAATAATGTGCCTAAAGTTATTTGGGTAGGAAATATGAAAGGCGCAATATTAAAATCTAATTTAATTTCGAATCACGCATTCCCTACACGTGAAGGTAGAAGTTTAACTAATCAAGGAGAAATTACAAAATCAAACTATTTGATCAAACAAAGGCATAGGTACTATTCGACGAAGAAGGACAGGCATTGTGGTCTACTAATAGGTAGACCAGACACAGTGCACACAAGCTAATATTATAGAGAGGATTTTTTTTTTTAAATTTGCATTTTGCCTTTCGGGCGCACGAAGTAGCAGGCAACATCTAGTTTCATTATAATGGTCTCTTTTTAACCGACTTCCAAAAATGGAGGCGGTTGTACGTTCGGCTGTATTATATTATTATTATAGTTTTTTTTTTTTGTATGTTACACCACAATTCCGCCGTCTGTGGACCGATTTTCACAATTCTTTTTTTTATGTAAAGGGTATAATTATTCCCAAGTTGGTCCCGTTTTAAAAAAAGTGGTGACCTGATGATGGGATCCATAAGGAATCGAGGGAACTCCTCGAAATTTATATGGATACTTATGATGATTTCAACTTTTTCTGAAGTAGTCCAAGCACATAGTATTTTACACCAACACGGAGATTTTTGAACATTACTCTGCCGTTTATAGACCTATTTACAAAATTCTTTTGTTATTGTAAAGGGTATAATTCGAAATTGGTCTTTTAGTCACTAAAGTGAAAACTTGATGATGGGATCCATGAGGAATCGAGAGAACTCCTCGAAATTTATATGGACACATATAGTGATTTAGACTTTTCCTGAAGTAACATAAGCATATATGCTACCAAAAAATAAGATTTTGCACCAAAGTATACCCTGGATCCAAAAGCACTGAACAGAACTCCTCAGTCCTTAAAGATACGCGGAAATTTCGGCATTGTTCAAAGAACTACAAGCATATGCCTTTAACTTACAGTAGTCATCGTCATCATCTTCTTTACAATACCTAACGGAATCTTAGCGCGTATTCAAGAATTATACATTCGATCGTCTATTTCAAACGTTCTTAAGATATATTAATAATAATTTAATAAAATATATCACTAAAAAGGGTGAAATTATTATTTTTAAATAAAAAATTAAACCGACTTCCAAAGTAAAAATACACAAAAAAGTATGAATTAAAACTTATTTTCTAAATAAGTCCCCTTTTAAATTCGGCTAAAATTTTAACTATTTCTCTACTCAATCTTCTTAATTTTGAAGTCGGTACCAGCAAATTTATTTAGAAAATAAGTTTTAATTCATACTTTTTTGTGTATTTTTACTTTGGAAGTCGGTTTATTTTTTTATTTAATTGTACTTTATATTACTCGTATAGGTAGCTATAAAGGTTTTTAAAAAAATGAGTTTTTTGTGTATACTTAAAAAATAAAAATAAGTGTACGAGTTTCTTCTGTTCTATACTATGAGCAGACGTTGATATTATTTACACCTATATGGTCAATGAAGAAAATAATGTACAAAAAAACAACCTTTTCTTGCTTGTTTTAGTATCGAGTAGGTACTTAGGTAGACCAACATTTATACAATTTTGCCCATCCTGCTTTCTTACGAGTTTACTACCTCTTTTATTTCCTTGGCCTTGGCCAGTTATTATTGTCCTTATTCAAGGACTATAAATATTATTAATTAATTAATAATAAATGCTTATTTTTATTATGTGCCAACAAGCATCAATCTCTAGCTTAACAGCACTTAAATTAGTACACGCAAGTAATTCCTTTTAATTACAAAATGTAATTTAATATAATTCACTTCTAGCTTAATTATAACAATTAATGAGTAGTATAAATTGTGTTATACATAACATTATGTACAAATTAATTTATGCTTATGGAATCAGATTATGCTAATAAATTTCCCGCGTTCTAATTCATAAACTTTTGTTAAAATATAACGGTTAGGTTTAATAATTAAAAACATTTTCCTACATATAAATGTATAGTCTCCTCAAAAACTATTTAATATAGTGCATCTCCTATCCAGTACCTACTACACACTAGTATTACTAGTGTGTAGTAGATACTGGATAGGTACTGGATAGCTTAAACTTCCAATAAAAAAATATTCTTTTTTTCAATAAAAATCTTTCTTGCACGCATTAGACTATTTATAAAACATAAAGTGACGTATAAAACAATTTTACTAGCAAAACATCAACAATACTTACAATAAAATATAAAGACAGAATGTGTATTTGAATATTTTTAATATTATTTCGCATTGATCTTATTTTATGGTCGTCATAAAATAAGAATACCGTATGTATACATCCAATTGGAGTGAAATTGTATATTTTTATTGTATTATTTATCGCGGCGCGGAGTCTGCGCGGAGAGACAGTCGATATTTGCCCGCCTACTGCGCATGTGCGGAACCCGGCTTCTGATTTCTCATAATATGAATGTTAATGTTAAGTGTCATATAACCAAAATTAACCCTTCTATAAGGAGTTTTAATGTAAATAGAGTTCCTAATTGTTTAGACTGCATACAAAAAATACATTTATTTTCTTATGAAATAATTGAAATTTTAATTAGGTATTAGGTATTGTGTCTATAATAGGCACCAATAGGTAATTAAATAGATATTTTTCCAAAAGTGTTAAGGGTCGGTTTCACATTCGTCTAATAAATTTTGAATACCTTATTCGGAAGTTTTGTCGCTATCTACTTTATACTGAGCGACAGAACAAATAACCTATAACACTGACACATCAATAAATTGTGATTTGTAACACAGGCCCTAAAACTAGCATTCTAAAAAATTTGAATAATACAAAAGTACAAAAAGGAAACTCTACATTATATCAGTTGCTCATAGTTAGTAGTCATTGTATATTGAAGATTTAAATTCAATATTATAATGTAGACATTGAAATAAACATTAAATTACCTCTTTTGTATTTATGTAGTTCGCCTCTACCAAAGACTTGCGTGTCAGTATCAAATCTTCGTGAAATTAATTTACTATTTATAGTTTCATTTTACTGTCGTTAAACTTTCAAATCTGCCAAAGTTAAACGTAGCATGCCTGTATAGAATTATAGATATATAGAACCTCAATCAACCATTTTACATGATTTTAAACCGACTTCCAAAAAATGAGGCGGTTATGTATTCGGCTCTATATATTTTTGTAGATAAGCATTGTAGTTATTTTATAGTGATGATAATAATTATTTAACTTTTTGATGAACATCTTATTAAAAAAGAAATATTCGGCTTGGATCGGTTTCGTAGAACATTAGCCCTCGTTTTCACGAGCGTAATTTTTATCGCGCCTTTAGTAAAATATCGTTATAAACACAAAAGAGCTAAAAATCAAACACACGACAGCAATTTAAAAACTTGATTCTCGTGTGTTCGATTTTCAACTCTATTGTTAGTGCAGAGTTCTATTTTATAGAGCTGTTTTTGCTAACGCCGCGATTAAAAAGCGCTCGTGATAACGGGCTTACTCTGTGATCTGTCTAATACTGCTAATGTGACATTTGTCGCTGCATGGGCAGGGTTTGATAGAGATGATACTCTACAAAGTACTAACGAACAGAATATCTCTTTTCAAAAGTAGAGCATTCCATATTGCCGGATTTTAACGGCCTATTCCCGATATTGACACCAGTAATGACTATATTTTGTCTAATACGTGAACATCAGTAAAAAAGTACAGCTTTGTTCCTTTGGAATTCTGTATTTACGCGGACGAAGCCGCAAGCAATAGCCAGTATATTATATGAGTATAATATAATAAAAATCCGAAATATATGGAATATTTATAGGTAGCATTAAAAGTTATAGGTACCCGTAAGGCCGTAACACAAGTTCTTCGAGAACATTACTACGGGACCAGATTGACGTGGTGTGAAAGCTTCCATAACAAAAAAATCCTGTTGTGTCTCCTAAATCTAAGCGTAACATTATAAAAATAAGTTACACAAAGGCATATATCACGTCAGATAATCTCTATCTAAGTTACACAACGCTATCGGCTACCTGCGTAATCCACTTGATACGAAAACAAACACGGCAGCTTCCGTTGCCTTAATCTTTTATCTTACATTGGATATTAAGGTTGAATAAATAGATTTTGGTTGGTTAAGCGATGGCTTCGTCAGTTGAAGCTGGGACTATATTATGATCCGGAATCTGGAATCCGGAATTGTCAATCTCGGATAAAACTGCTCGACACCCGACACTACGATTTTCAACTCTATTGTATTAGCGCAGAGTTCTATTTTCAATGCTCTGAATTTTCCAAGGCCTACCGGATTGAAAGATTGAAGATTAATTACTTTAGGCTTGGTAGAGCAATTAGAGCAAAAATACTTTTTTTATTAAAGACTAATTCAAGTCAATAGTACGAATTTTTATTATGTTGCATGATGTAACAGAGAAACCGCCCAGGTGCGAGTCGGACTTGCGCACGTAGGGTTCCGTACAAAACGTCGAAAAATTCACGTTTGTTATAAAGGGCAGTTAAATATTTGATACTGATTTTACCTGACTGCCAAGAAGGGTTTTATTTCTTTTGTAAATTCCTTTTTGGTGTGTGTAGTTAAAACGGCATCAGAAATGAAAACTATCTGTGAAAATCTCAACTGCCTACCTAACACGGTTAAGAAGCATCTGTTTATCCGTATGTCGGTCACAGCCTGGTGAGTGGTGACAGACAGATGGACACACAGACAGACAGCGAAGTCTCAGTAATAGGGTCCCATTTTCACGCCTGAGTACAGAACCCTAAAATGTTGTCACTAGGTTCTACCTTAGCTGGTACTAAAAATGAATAAGAAAATTTCATAACGTAAAGCATTCATATTTTTTGTGGACCACGTTATGGACCACGTGGTCTTGTTTTTTTTTTTTCTTTTTTCGAAACTTACAAATTAAAATTGAATTAATGAAGAGCTAATAGTGGATATTATTAGTTTTCACTTAATTAATTTTAATAGACACTGCAAAAAGTAATCTTACGGCCGCATTCAGAGACATAGATTATATAGATATATTCTAGCTCAGAGATATATTTTAATGCTTAGGCTGGGACTTGTCCGAAATCCGGATATGATAGAGTCAACATATCTACTAAGACTCCTCAAGTATCTAAGGCTGGGACTATATTGTCTGAAATCTGGTAGAGCGGAGAAAATTCAGAATAAAAGTGCAGTTTCAATGCTCCGAATTCACCGGCTTACCGAATTTCGGAAAATACTGTTCCAGCCCTACTTGAGGAGTCACTTAGTAGAGATTTTGCCAGAAACCTTACGATGGACTTTATGTCAAAATCTGTACAAAGTAAGTAAGTAGTACCTAAAGTAAGCGTCAAATGTCTCTAAGTGCGGCCGTTAGGACTCTTATCATATTAAAGAAAGGTCACAGGTGAACATTGTATATTTTAGCCATGGACATAGAAAAAAAGGCAAGATAGTACCCTTTTTTCTACGTCCATGATGATATCAAAAAAAGATAACCAGTCACGGGTTTTATACCTAGATATGTTTACCTTACATGGTACAATGGCTGAACAATGGGTAGGTAAGTTTCAATTATGTATTATCATCATAACTTTGCGCAAAATACTATTAGGTAGAAGTGGCATTGAAGACGCATAACGAAATTCCAACCTTTTATTTAGGCTGAGTTCCCCTCTAAAGGAGAACAAGTCATCGCCACTGATAGGTAGTAACTATATTTTTTATTAAAAACTATAACCCGACTACGTAAATTATATAGCCTATGTTGCCCTGGCTATTATTACCTACAATATATTGATACTTCATTCATTAAAATCGGATCAGTAGTTTAGGCGATACGGTGGAACAAGCATACGTAGATAGTTATGTATATAGACACTAGGTAGCTTAAATCATTGCCCTTAATCAAATTATAAATAATAAATAAATAAATGTTTATTTCCAAAAACAGTTTACAAATTATTAAGTAGAACTCGTAGTCAGGTAGTAAGCTTACGCCTGTATCAGGTGACTAGGAATTATTCAAATTGAGATGCGTTTTTATAATGGAGAGTTGGAACAGGACTTACCTACTGATAACTTGTCGAATGTTACTTAAATTAATTTAAGTTAAATCACAAGCTATAGCATATGTCTTGAGAGCATCTTTATTTAAGAAATATTTGAGTATTCGACCGTTATATTAACTTTAATATGACAAACAAAGATTTCAAAACAAAACTTCATGCAGTAGAAAGTTACGCTATGTTTATTTTCAGCATACTTCAAATGTCAGCCATATGGTTTTCATCATACATAAAATGTCAAAATGGCCCCAAAAATATCAAAAGTGGGGCCATTAACTGAAGACACTTTTTGCCCCAACATGCCTCGTCTGTAATATACCTAGGTAGGTATATTACAGACGAGGTACGTCTATGACGACATAAGACAATAATTATTATGCGTATACGGTCGCCGACAATGCCGCTTTTGAACCTTATGTCTGTAGTAATAAAGTCAAGCTTGCTTGCCGGCTTGCCAGCGACCGTAATATGCTAATGAAACAAAAAAATATTGTGTAACTTTTAAAACAAAGACTAATTAAAAATGTCATATTTTATTATAATATTTCTAAATATGAAATAATGTTTATTGTTTAGATAAAATATGAGCATTAATAGAACGACAGGAAGCGAATAATAAATCCTATGTCATTGACCTCGTGACTTGAATATGGATTCCGTTATGCGAAACACGTTTTGTTTTAATAAAAATAACACGATTAAACTATTAAACGAATTATCATTGTTAGACAAATCTATAAAACAATAGAAAGTTAACAGTAAAAAATTAACTACAGCAAAGTAGGTTGGGTAGTGTTACCTTATACCTACTACCTGTTTTATTTGTTTAGGTAAAACTTATATGAAACTAAAGAAAATTATAAAACTGCTCAACATTTTGTTACCTAAAAGAAACTAATAGTTACAAAGACAGAAACAATGTGGCAAAAATGTCGTCCAATTTATTCCCGAAATTTCGTCCCGACTGGACCCTTTTTGTTGCCATCTGTGCGACGTGCCGGCCCGAACTCCAGACAGCTCCACCCTAAAACCGCTTAGATGAAATTCCATTCCTTTCCCACACTCCCCGAGTATATATCGTTATCTCTGTCTAAGCTCAGGAATAACCAGGACTTATCCGCTGTCTCTTTTTTGCACACACGAACGTATTATCCTGTCCCTTTTGGCTCGGAGTAATTCGTGTATTTCCGCTTCCCACTCGCCTGGCAGCCATGTTTGGCGGGACTGTCAAGTCAATGCCAGTTTGGCGCGTATCAGGCAGGATGAACAAGGTCAGTTTCCAATACTGGAAACTAATTAACTAATCATAATTAGAATAATTACCATATTGTGATTTGTCATTATATTTGTATAATAATTAAGTATTTCGAATATAATTACAGAAGCGGAGGGAGCACTGTGACGGAGGAAGCCGAATTATACGGTGAGTGTAATCGATATTTTAAACAATACATTTAATGATTACTCTGCGACAATACCTATAATAAGCGTATTATTGTCTTTTACTACATTTGATTGGCACGATTTATTTGATTGATTTATTGATACCGTATGGGTTCCAATTTCCAAGTCGTCGATGTAAAATATTTGATTCGGAAAAATTTGGCCATGGAAAACATATTATTTTGTTTGTTGGCATATTTACATAATATCTGGATAAAATTTGTAGAGGGGTAAATTGAGGTTGAAAGGAATTGAAGGTTGAATTATAAATAATATTAGGAAGTCCTAGTATAGTCTAAGCTACAAATAAGTTATATAAAATGTCACGACCTAATAGATAAGTACTTATATTGTTGTACACGGTATACAGTAGTTTTTTTTATTTATTTTTTTATTTAAAGAATATGTTAGCTATATTTGATACTAGATGTTTCCCGCGACTTCGTTCGCGCAAAAGTTAATTTCGCAGAAACCGTAAAATTTTCCGGGATAAAAAGTAGCCTATGTCCTTCTCCGTGGTCTACTCTACATTTGTGCCAAATTTCATCAAAATCAGTCCAGTAGTTTCGGAGCCTATTCAATGAAAACATACAAACAAACTTTTCCTCTTTATTATATTAGTATAGACAAACTTAACTATACGTGTGTAAAACGGGATCCCGACAATGTTGATCAGCACAATATTGCTTCTAAATATATCTTTTGCGCGTCAGAATCAATTAGTATTCTAATTTAAACAAAGATGAGGCAATGAAAAGATGCCATAAATTGCATACAATAACTTCTTTCATAAGCAGCAACAATTTTAACAGCTTTACCTATTGTTACACAAACTTTCACGGCTTTTGTTACCATTGAAAAAACAGTTCGTGTTTTGCATAGTTTAGAAATTTTGCATTTACATTTTTTGCATAATTGAATAAAAAATTTAAGTTATGAATATATTACAATTATACGATAAATTAACCAATAAATGTGAATCTAGACTGTACCTAATATATTATATAAAATTATATTTTTGTTAAAAATATTTAAACTGGATTTATATTCTAGCTCTACCTAGAGCTTTATCATAAAATGAGTATTGATTTTAGATTCATTTCCGATAAATTTGATATCTATGATCAAATAAATTCTAAACCTTCCAAATTGTATGACCTATATATAAGTAAAATTCCAGCGCCAAGTTAAAATACGACACAGATTTTCCACGAGTAGCAGATGCGTCATTCGATACGCATTAAACGTACATTAAAGCAATAAACATTATAAGAGTTATTAACACCATCGCTACTTTGGTTTTATAATTTTTGTGCGGTTGGCACACATCTTCTGTAAACACAGAATAATTATGCACAGTGAACTAACAAACGTGTAAATGGAGCAATTACCGCCGACTATGTAGGCTGGCGTACAATTAGTATCTTGCTAATAGTTTTTCATCAGCACTACTCTGTGCCGAGCGGAAGTTTCAGTGCAGAGTGAGATCGGCTGTCGCGCTGAACAGTCCTGTGCTGAAAATAAAATATTTCTTCTTTAATTCAAAGAAAAATCTTTGACAGTTTTCTTTTATCGTTTTTATTTTTGGTAAGTGAATATTTTGTATATTCATTTTTCGTAATATTAATTTACATAATAAATTTAGCATTAATTTTTAATTTGATTTCATGTCTATAATATACATTACGGTTTAAAACTTTACTGTTTAACTTGTTTACTCGTAGATTTTGATGGTATTTTAAACTATTATAGATTAGAAACTTTACTTTTAGTGTGTTAAAAAAAGAATTGTTTTTTTTCTTTCTTTAACTTTTTTTACAAATTTTCCGTTTCGCACAGTTACAAAATCATTGTCACTATTATTTCTCGTGCCCAGCAGTCATTCGTGTTGATCAAAATTTAAAAATAAATTTTTAAATAATATTTCATCTCGATTAATGCTGATGAATATGAAAAAAAATATTTATTTAGAAATATTACAAGTTACAACACTACGAGTATGTACCATAACTCTCTTTGATATAATATATTGTCCTATCTATAAGAAAAAATCGGTAGGTAGGTCATACATACCTAGTATTTATTTTCTTGTAGATCATTAATTAGTTACAAAAGCAAACGGAAACTCGATAAAATAGGTACCCACATACTCGTAATTAATTAAATAAATTATTACCGTTTACCACCTGGCCTTGGCAGTTGGCATCTATTTAATTTTATAGACTCATACTAGGAAAATTAATTAATATAAAATACGTTCAAACCGTTTATTTTGAGTGTAAACTTCTAACATCTATTATTTTATTTATTTCCATATTTCACTATTCTTTGTTGACTACATACAAGCTTAAATAACTTAAACACAAAAGTAAAATAAAAAACAAAAAAACATTTTAGTGTCCTTATCACAAACAAAAGACTTCTAACGAAATCAATACCTATTACCATAGAAAGAAAAGTACAAAGCTGAAAAGTAATAATGACCTTAACGGTAATATGTCTAATGAAACCCCCTATATAGTTCTGCAACTAGTGGGCCGAGCACTCGAAAAGATTTGTCCAACAGCTGCTTGATTATACGTCCAGTGTAAAAAGAGCTTTGTAGAGGAGTCGGTTGTGGTAACGGAAGGATGAGGGGGAGATCATTTTATACTGGTGAAGTCGTCTGGGCCATTCAGTCCCGGGGGCGGCGTTCATTGCCCATGTCCGGAGTACGCACGCGCCCGCGGCCTGACCCAGTTGAACCGAGCCTCGTTACGCCAAGGGCGAATCAACGAAATCGCGAAATCAGACATAGTGACGCGATGGAACATCGATACATTCTGTGAAAGTCGTAAGTTATATTGATACATTTTGTCGTATCGTCAATATAAGATATTGCTTCATAAAACACAAATAATAAAAATATTATGTAGGTACTCGTTATAATTAACCATAACTTGTAACTTTAAATTCTACAGTTTTAAATTTTAAGAGGTGAAAAGTAAATGAAAAAGATATGGAAATAGCATCCATAATTATAAATGTAAATGCGAAAACATATTTAAAAAATAATGCATTTAAAATAACTTGAAATTATGAAAATTATTTTTCCTTATGTGAATAATAATTTAGGCACGATTCACACAGTGTTTTAAATTTTAAATCGTGTGAGTCACAATGACGTAACACTTACGAAATACCACATTATTACGTATTGTGTGGAATATTGATTAGCGGGCTCCCTCTAAAATGCATTTGAACTCGTTCCGTTCGCAAACCAAATGTTTTACCACTTTCTACCGCATCTTGGTCTGTGGCTAGTGAATTTTGTTATTAATATTAGTCATTCATATATTTTAAGACTATCCAAACACCGGTGTCCTCACTTGTCACCGATGTTTATTATGTCAGAGATAGCCTCAATTACTGTGATCGATTACGACAGGAAAGCTACTGTGGCCATTACACGGTCTGACGGATTCACTGTGGACACATTTCACGGGCACAAAACAATCGATAAAAATATCGCCCACCTCGACATCACTAAATTAATGACTATTTTATTACACACTGTGATTATTGTTTTACTCATTTTAGTTTTATATCATTTCAGGTGGTGTGTGATGGGCGCAAATAGAAGAATAAAGCAAATCGTAAATACTAACAATAAATAATAATAATTCTATAGGTATAGATAATTTAATTTAATTTAATTTAGAAATAACTACTTTTTATAATAATATTTGTGTAAAATAATATCAGTTGGTTTATTTACAACATTATTACTTTAGTAGGTAAGTGTACCTACTATTAAAATTTTTGAGATGGCTTCTAAAATGTATTTCAAATATGTGCTATAATTATTTTATACTATGATAAAATTCATGCCTACGTACTTGTTATACAATTTAGTATGTTATAAATAGTAGATACTCAAAGTATACTACAGTACATTTGAATAAGGTAGTCAATTTCAAATTAGTTATCTTAGTAATTTAATATCATAATAATATGTACATTTGGATCATTTTTATAATTATTAGGGTTCCGTACTCAAAGCGTATCTAAAAACGGAACCCTCTTACTAAGACTTCGCTGTCCGGCTGACTGTCTGTTACCAGGCTATATCTCTCGAACCTTGATAGCTAGACAATTGAAATTTTCACAGACGATGAAGGCTTTTCTATTGGCGCTGTAATGAAATATACTAAAAAGCAGAATAAATAAATAATTAAATGGGGCTCCCATAACACAAACGTGATTTTTCACCGTGTTATAAGTCCCACTCGCACTTGGCCGCTTTTTTTAATTAATAACAATATTATAAGCGCAAATTAATGTTACGCATTACTTGGCAAAATATTGTAATTTGTAAATAGTTTGTAATTGATACTATTACGATAGTCGATACTTATTTATTTTATTGCCGTCACGAACATTACATTTGATCAAAAATGGTATTACCATTTATACAAAGTTTCCTATTTTTATTTAATCTAATTGTTTGACATTGAACAACAGCGAGACAAAATACTTACTTAGATTATTAATTATCCAGTCCAGTGTCTTGATAATAAAATTTTTCTTTGTCTTATTAACAGATGAAGGATTTTCCCCTACTTTGTTATTTCTTTCCATACATTAAGTTACATGTATGCACTTATAATTATGCTTTACATTCATAAAAATTCTGTCTTCTTTTTAATTTTCTAATATTGATTTTCGACAGGTCGTTAAAAGTTCATAATAACGATATTCATGCCAGTGTTAAGCTCCAAAATGCACCTAAATAGGTTAAAAAATATATTTTTTCTACTAATAGAGTATATACTGTTATAAGATACAATATTTAACGATAAGTACATTTATTTGTTAGAATGTATAAAATTAAAACTATAGTGTTATTATTTAAAAGAGATTTAATAAGAAACCGCTATTCAAAATTAAAACAATTATGTCAAAAAATCACATCACAAAAAATATTAAAAGGTGTTAATTGTTTCTCTTACAGCTTCAATATTATAATTATTAGGTAAGTTAAACACATTTTATAACATCAATTTAAGCTTGAGCTAATTTTGTAAATAAAGTGGGTAGGTAATTATTTTGTTAATATTTGTAAGTTATGTGTAATTTAGTATATATTAGTTAGTTGATATAAATAAGAGGTAACATTTAAGAAACTTCTGTAAAGTAATATGAAGCGTTCTAATGCCCTTTTTTTGAATATTTTTCTCGAGAGTTTATCTATACAATAGCGTATTTGATTGGTCAACAATCTATCCAATCAAAAGCGTTATAATTAAATATTCTGATGAAGTCTTTGTGTTACTTCGCTAAATTTGATATTAAGTGATTAAGTTGTTAAAAGTTGTATCTATTTATAATATGCATGCATGAAAGCTTGTCTAAGTTATTTATTTCAATAACTACAAAGTCTGTAGAACGGTCATAGACCATCATATTATATTAGAAACAAGCTAAACTGTCCATACTCTGAGTGCTCCATTAGGGGCACCCGAGTTTTTTTTTTTTTTTTTTTTTTTAATTAAAGTACCATCACAAGGTATTTCATAATGTTTAAAAACTAAAGCCCGTTATCACACGTAACGATGTTTTTTTTTGGCTAACTGTATGCAATAGCTTGGTTTTTGTGTACATAATATGTCAATGAGAAGTGTGAAATAGGCAATCGGACATTTTTTTTTACTGCATAAATGAATAGTACTCTTAAATATGAGTAATTTCTCAGAAGAAACCGTTTATCAAAAGTCAATATTTTCACAGCGATTATTATTATATTAGATATTACAGCGGTACAGCGATTTGTATAAAAAATTTCGCGAGCCTCCTAAAAACGCTCCATACTAAAGTCGACCTAAAAATGACGTCACTTGTATATGAAGTAGTATGAAGTAGTATATGAAGTATATGGCCGCAGGAATATATTTGTAAATATCTCCGATATTTGTGCGTTTAAGTTCATACTTACCATAATAAATGTTTTTGTATATGATGTGAGTAAACTAATGATGTAGGTTTTGTTTACCAATTTCGCAAAAAAAAAAAAAAAAATTTGGTATAAAGACTCGCGAAATTTTGTATACAAATCGCTGTACCTTTGAAAATATAGACTTTTGATATACGGTTTTTTCTGAGAAGTTACTCATATTTAAGAGTAAGTACTATTCATTTATGCAATAAAAAAAAATCAGTCCGCTTGCCTATTGAAGTTGGAAAAAGAATTAAGAAGACTTGGCTCGTCGGCATCAATATTAGTGCCCTACATCTACCCTGTAGATCCGAATTTGTTTGAAGTGAGGCGACAAATTCGGTTCTAGAGAGGTTTGTGTGGTGCATCACTGCAACGATCAAGACCCTGCAGAGAAGAAGAATATAAGAAGATCTTCTTTTTAATCCCGACAAAAATGGAGGGGTGTTATAAGTTTGACATGCCTGTCTGTATGTGTGTCGGTCTGCGGCAATGTAACGCCCAAACGGATATACCAATTTAGATCCAGTTTTTTATGTTTTATGGCTGTCATAATCTAGTGTTTATGGCTATAATTTATCATGATTAGCTCGCTCACCTGAAAATTTTGAGGCTTGAATTTCAACTTTGTTTATTAATGAATTGTTCCTTCATTGCTTTCAATGTTTATATAATAATAGCTCTTAAACTGTTGTGTAAAAACTTTCATTCTAGAATGTTGCTTAGTGGTAGATATGATATTGATAGAATATAAAGTAAAATTAGAATAAATTCCCTTGTATCAAACTGTAAATACTATCATGTCTGTACTCTGTAGTTCGTAACTTGTTGTAAGTTTAGCTAATACCCACTGTAAACATTATAGCCTAAAATAAATTAGCTATCCTGCAGTGGCGTGGGGTTCCTATCGGCTTCCCTTACCACTTAACTTTTAAATACCCTATTCCAAATCCGTACGTATTTATACAAGCTTGGGCTTCCATATGAAGAAGAACCAGCCTTCGCCACTAGTACCTAGTGGGAGGTACATGTGTGTGTGTGGGAGGTACACAGTGACTTTTGGTGTCTCCGTCATTTTGAATACTCGACATGTTTACTTTAGTTTGTAGCTTTATTTTTAACACTTTATAATTAACTGTGAAATATACATACCTACACGAGTAGCTGTTCATTTGATTCAAATGAGTTTTACTATCAGTCGTGTTGATATTTTTTATACTAGCTTTTGCCCGCGACTTCGTCCGGGTGGAGTTCGGTTTCCATATAAAATTTTAACCCCTTTTCACCCCTTTAGGCGAACTTTCAAAAATCCTTTCTAAACGGATTGCCTACGTCATTATAACTATCTGTATGCCAAATTTCAGCAAAAACCGTTCAGTAGTTTCGGCTGTACGTCGATATATGAGTCAGTCAGGTTTGTCTTTTATATATTTAGAAGATTGGTTGCAAATTCTCCCAATATCATTTTAACTTACTATATTTTCTTGTATTTACTAAATATACGAGTAAAAAAATTGTAATTATGCATCTTGAACGACTAATCAAAATATGAACTATTAAAATAAATAGTCATTAGCTTTTATGCGTGAGATCAGAAAAAGATTCATAAAGTTATATTACGAGAAAAAAATAATACAATGACTGAAACCTTTGAAATAAATACACCGAGAAGATACCTTAATTATTACTCGTGTGGATATGTACAAATTATTTCATTGATTAAGTTCTTTTTCAGGTCCGGACTTCATTTTTAATAAATACCTAATAATAAAATGAAAATGTTTTTTATTGATACTTTACTAAAATAATATCTACTAGGCAATATGTATATAAAAATCCCTAACAATTGTAGTATATACCTACTGTAGTGGAGCTTTTTTTGGAGTATAAGCTTATCTCTTCTTCGAGATAAGAGCTTAATAAAGTAAACAGTAAATATTATTGTAGGTTTTTTTTTTAATATTTTCATGACTATGGATACAAATCAAATCTTAGTCATTAACAATTGTTTCAGTTAAAAAGTTAAAACATCTAGTATCTACTGTTTAATAATCTGTCGTCGCTAGGATATAAATATAATCCTAGCGACGACAGATTATTGAATCATTAAGCTATTGCCTAGTCTTTGGACATATTATATTACTTTGAATTTGCAGAATTCAAATTTGTGTTTTGCTAAGATTTCACAGTGGCAAAAAGATTCGACTAGTGATTAATAATAATTGAAAAAAGTGTAAAATTAGGAAAAATCCGAATGAATCCGAATGAAAACGAATGAAGGGAATGAATTAACAAGTAGGTACTTACAACCACAGACTACTAAGGGATAATACCTTACAACCCTTGCTTATTTTTAATTATTAAAAGTTAAAATGACTGATGATTTTTTTCTATGAAATAGGGTGGCAAATGAGCAGACTGATCACCTGATAGAAAACGATTGCCATCGTCCACAGGCAGAGTAGCAAGTACGTTTCCAGCCCCTGGGCTTTTTCATAGAAAAGGAGTACGCTTTTTTTTTGCAAGGTTTGAAGATCTTATTGGTCCAGACCATACCACTGGCCGTTCATTCCTGAGTTTTATTGTAGTACCTACGCGGCAGAAAAACCGAATTGATCTGTATCAGTAGTATTAATATATTTTAGCTAAAAAGTAGGTATAAGATTTTTTTTGTAATAAATAATATTATTTACCTCTGGCAATTCAATATGAGCTTGAGCTTTTCCCCAATAGATGGCGCTATTTAAGTTATTTGATACATGTGATTAGTAGTGTATTCTACTCACCGATAGATGGCGTAAGGAGAACTCTTTATTAGAAATCTATAACGACTCGTGTAGACTGTCGACTCAGTAGAGAACTCACAGGTAAACAACAGACAGGTAGAGAACTACAACGTTCAGATATTTTTGAAGCATAGTAAAAAGTAGGATTGAGCAAATAATTGAGCCGTTTAATTTTTCTTAACAAATGACTACTTTAACGTAAAGCGTAGTGTAATACTTCTACAAGGTAAAGGGAGAATAACGTGAACAATCCACGATAAATCATAACAATAGCGTAATCACGTAAGATCCGCAAGTCAGGTAATAAATTTAAATCAATACCTGATACATAGCAATTTTAGTATCGCAGAACGTTCGAGAAATTGTAAGGACCGGGGAAGATTAATGATGAGTGGACCAGCAGACAAGCGCGGCCGTGTTTGACAAGCGCAGGTGTGCTATTTTCATAATTGGCCCCAAACCCAACATGCTTAGCTTTCAGGAATTTATGGTATTAACTAATATTATTATTTTATGTCATAAATATGTCGTATTATATATTTTGCGTATTGTACTACTTGCATCGAAAATACATTCAGTAGTTATTGCGTAAAAGAGTAACAATAAAATACAAACTTTCTTTTTTAAATTTTTAAGTAAAGGATAAAGCTCCTATCACCAATAACATGCTCTAAGTAAACGTACCTATTATAGGTAAGTTATTTATTATTGTAGGTAATTAATAATATTTTTATTTACATTTTCTGTGTTAAGACTTAGGTGTCTGAATGTTGTTTAAGACATTTTGGTTTGCATCGTGATTTGTGATTGTGACTACTTAACTTCAAATTTTCTTATTTAACGTCCAAAGACATTAATTACGTACTGTCAACTGTAATAATTAAATAAGTACATACGTGTAAGTATTGAGAGAAAAGTTGAATAACCTAACCAAGAGTATGTCAGGACATGTCTAATGAGGGTTCCGTAACTATTAACGTGTAATATTATGTTTTTAGGGTTCCGTACCTTGAAAGGAAAAAAGAAACATTTATAGGATCACTTTGTTGTCCGTCCGATTGTCTGTCAAGTCCCTTTTTTCAGGAACGTATCAAACTGGAATTTATATCAAATCTAAGGCCTACGGTCCCTTGTATCCGTGAAAAAATCAAACTTCTAATAAGCCAACGCAATCAAAAGATACAGCCGTTAATTCCGCCAATTTCTGCAAACTTTTGACACTCGCAAACTCAAAACCTACAGGGTGCTTCCCGTGAACTCAGAATCTTGAAATTTGGCACGAAGCAACTTCTTATAGCACAAAGAAACAAAAAATTACAAAAACCGTAAATTTTTAGTTACATAATATAGTAAAAATATTTTTAATAAAGACGACACGACATAGTGACGTCACAACTGGCAAAGCTAGTTAAGAATATTATATCGAAATATATAATAATATAATAAGCTCAACGACTGATTTTTTATTGCACAAATGAATAGTACTCTCAAATATGAGCAAGTTCTCAGAGAAAAAAGTATATAAAAATCAATATTTTCGTAGGTACAGCGATTTGTTTAAAAAAGTCTCGTGAAAAAGCTCCACACAAAAGTCGTGCTTAACTGTGACGTCACTATTAGGTAATAGTGTATGAAATATAAGGCCGCGCAAGAATACCTATATTTGTAAATATCTCCGAAATTTGTGCGTTTAAGTTCATTACTCACTATAATGAATGTTTTGTATTATGATGTAAGTAAACTAATGATGTAGTTTTTTTTTCACTAATTAAGCAAAACAGAACTATTTTGTATTTTTTACATGTAACTAATTTCTAAACGATACATAAAATAATATATTTGTTTACGTGTACCAAGTATTAATACTTCAAATATTTCTGATTATATAAATCAAACTAAATATTTTACATGTAGTCAGTCGTCTCCCCAATTAGTAGGTTGATACTTTATAGCAGAGGTTTCCAAACTTATTCCGTCTAACGCCCACTTTGAAAATCAGTTCTTTTGTAGCGCGCCCTTAGAGCATCCAACAAAAGCCATCTTTTTTCACCATAAAACCTCAATAATAAGTGTATTAAGTCTCGTCTGGAGAGTATTTTTTTATCTCTTCAAAATTAACCATTAGTCAACATTGAGCAATAATAATACTGCTTACATCAGCGCCCCCTCAATTTTTTTTGGGACCCTTACCGCCCCTTCTAGGCTTCCAGCGTCCACAAGGGGGCGTTATCGCCCACTTTGGGAAAGACTGCCTTAGAGCATCCAACCAAAGTTGATACAATATTTCAATTAAACTCGTAATAGGTGAACTCGTACAGTGAATATGTAGACCACAACTACTAGCAAGCTGACATGAAGGTAGATCTGCAAGTAAGGTAGAAGTGTTCCAGTAATCAGTGTAATCAATCAAGTGTACTGGCGACCCCAATGTCTTGCGACGCTAAGCGCTCCTTGACATGGCCGTCTTAAGCCCTTGCATCTGCGCCAAAACTAATGATATGTTACTAAAAAACAGATGATGTCCCTATTCTGTAACCATGCGATATGAAACGCTAATTTTGTTGGCACTGGCACTTGGCGCGTATCGTATTATGCAATATAATTTATTAGATGTTTTCTACGCCTTCGTACGAGCAAAGGGAACAGGAGGGCTAGACAAGATGCATTAAATAATATCGACGGCGAACTTCGTGAATAAAAAATGTATGGGATTGACATAAGCGTGCGTTAAATGACATATTCAGTCGTATCGTTAAAAAAATTGGTAGCCAAGCAGCCACTTTGAACGAATACGCTAACGATGCACCCATATAACGAATTGCTCTAACGCGTTTCTCCATACAATGCCTAGACAAGCGGCCGTAAGTGACATTTAGCAGATCGTGATCTTTATCTTTATCGACCTAACGATAAAGATACCCAGATAGCTACCTTTATCGCCTCAACGAACAATATGGCGGATTTTTATTGATCAGCTGTTATTTGTAAATAATAATGATTTGCCTAAAGGGTCTATATTGCATAAAAAGTCAAAAGAATTCAATCTAAAGTATTCAATTAATCACAATTATTGTCAATATGTAGGTACCTAATACTTAATTCATTGTATTCAAGTATAATTTAACACTTTGTTAAAATATAAATTTCTTAATTTGTAGCTTACTTGCAGTCTTAGATTAATAACGCCCTTGCAGTTTGTAACCTTTACACGCTACTATACCAGCTGATAGCAATCTTTAGGTGTACCTATAGTAGGTACCTACCTAAATTATAGTAGGTAGGTAACAAATGTAGTTCATAAATAAGCAAGTTGTATTTAGTAGATAAAATTTATAAGTTTTTCAATGTAATTATATTTTATTGTATTGTATATATCGATGCTCAACACCTTCGCCTTATAAATGGGATGTAAGCACACAAACACCTCATAATAGTTTTGAAATATTTGCTATTATAAACAGTCAAGTAGTGTTAACCATTAAATACATCATATTTAATCTCTATAGTATGTTTGTGACTAAATATGACTAAATAATTGAAATATTCTTTGCAATTTTAAAGAACTATAACTTTAAAGGAAGTGTTATTAGCTGGAAGTAATAAAATATTAAAAGTACATGACTGTACAAGGTACTATTGCCATAAAAAACCTAACAGTTACTACATATTGTATACAAAATATTACAAGCGGCCATAACACTTTGAATTTGTTATAGGCATTGTCTTGCTAGAATTATTCATTCATTCTAATTTAAGAGCTTCGCTCTTGTCGGTGGAGCTTTAGCCTGCTCTAGCCTGATACGACACAATTATTTTACTTTTTTAACTAAGTTTTAGTAAGAAAATAAACTTAAAATGTAAAAAATACTTTTATTTCTTGCAAAGGAATTACATAAGTCATGGCTATAGCCAATAATAACATTATACAATTTAAAAATCAACACAGTTAATAATTATTATTATTTACACACACTAGTTTGAGCCTGTCACAGAATGAATACAAATTAACTTAGGTTGGTAGTGGTTTTGATACATTAATAACACTACGGCCGCTGTATCTTGATGGGTCTGAACATAGGCTCTGCGAACTGAAAAGAAAACTGTTATTGTATTATTTTTATATACCTATGTACTAATAAAATTCCCTAATACAGTTGACCAATTAGTACAAATAAAATAAATACGAAAACACTTAGAAACAGATATTGCGCAACCTTCTGCGCAAAGTTCAGACTCGCCAAGATACATCGGCCGTATTGTACATTATGAAGATTTTATATCACTATGGTTAAACTACTTAACAAACAACATTATTGTATACCTACAATTCCTACAAATTATAAAGATTTAAAACACATTTTACTTATGTTATATTATGTATAAGGTAATGGTAATGTTTTAGTAGTCAAAAATCCTACTAATATTATAAAAATATAAAAGTATGTGAGTATGGATGGTGGAATGGTTGTTACTCTTTCACACAAAAAGTTTAGGCTCTGGATTAAAATGCTACTTTTTAGACGACGTGAGGCACGCTTTGTTTCATTTCCTTGAAATCTTCGGTAGAACACGTCCGTCGGCTAGAACTCCTCCACCTCGAAGGTCGGTAGAAGATGCGTCGGTACTCTCACCGCAAAGAAACTGAAGTTGACGTTGTAGCGAGACTCCAGACGCTTGACCCTAAAAGTGAAAGACTTCTTCTTTAGGATGTACTTAGTCCACAACGTCCTCAACCTTCATGGACCAGTGCAGATGGAGGTGGACTAGGCTAGAGCCTAGAGAGAGTAGACTCGAGTTCGCTGGGCGCGGTGCTGCTTCGCGGCGAGCTTCCTCGTTTCACCTCTCCACCAATATGAAGACTTGAAGCCAACTTATTTAGGTTGTTTATTCTTATCTGTGTTTACCTCATAGACTTAGGGATAAAAGTTAACGTAAATTGTTAATTTGTTATCAATAATCAAACAAAAATTATTGTACTTCATCTTCTTCTTTTTCTACCCAGTGTTACCAGGATCATTACCTACACTATTTATTTGTAAAAGGTCATCCAGCCTGCAAGCTCAAGGCCGCGGATTTGTAGGCAAAATTTTTAAATGATTGACACTAATGAATGGATCTACTTGTTATTCCTAAATCCTATTTATTATTATTAGTACCGGTGCTGGATTTGCTAGATGCATCATGCACCGTGAGTATATTATAATAGCCATAGATATATAATGTCAATGTGTGTCGTGGCACAGAAATATTGTCAGTTTTGTAAGGATATAACGTATCTATGTAATAATAATTAATCAAAGATAATAGCCCTTTATTAGTACCGGTGCTGGATTTACTGGACGCGCCGTGAGTATGGCCCTTTAGTGTAACATGTTAATATCTGTATAAAATGTGTTTCCTATGACCATTTGGCAAGCAATCCGTATACAGTCTGACAAGGATCTTTTGGCACGTGGACAAAAACAGAACTAACATCGCCGTCTTGTAAAATGTCACTTTTAGTATTATGTATTGTTTTGTAGTTGCGACACTTACCTTTTGGCACGTGGATAAAATCAGTACTATAATAACATCGCCGTCTTGTAAAATTTCACTTTTAGTAATAAATATTGTTCTTATTTACGACACTCACGCCCCCATCCAAGTGCCAAAAGATCATTGTCCGACTGTAAAATCTGTATTATCAATGAAAAATAGAAGATAATTAATTAAATAATGTATTTTAATAGAATATAATTCTAAATAAAACTCTGGAGTCAAACAATAGAGTTGAAAATCGTACACACGAGTGGTCAGTCACATGTCAATGTCAAATAATAAACAGTTGTCAAATTGTGTGTCTGATTAAAATAAGGGCTGATTTTTCAATCGTCAGTTAACTCCTATCTGAGGAATAAATATGTAACTTTGACAGATTTTGTATGAAAAATCTGTCAATGTCATATATTTATTCCTCAGGTAAGAGATATCTGACGATTGAAAAATCAGCCCTTAGAATGCAATAATAATCGCCTGTGTTAATTAAGTACTTACTTAATTCTTATTGTAAACACTCTAGGAACTTTCAGTAAAACTACTAGGTACCGTTTTACTGAATCGACTGACTTGCACTGACTCTCTGTATTTTGGACTTTGACTAGACATTAGACTTGAAAATAATACGGTGTTGAAATCATATACAGGCTACAATAAATCTATTTCTCTGCCTTTTAAACTTGACACTGGCAAATAGTTTTAAGCCGTAACGGAATCATAAAAAAAAATTAATTATGACATTTGACAACTTCACAACTGACGGAAAAATTCTTATAAATTGTAGACAACTAACGTTTGAGCAATTCGTCGTTGCGATTCGAACAACAGAGTGCATTTGGCTAGGCACAAAATGTCGTGATCTCAAAAGAGAAGTCGATACGACAGATCTTTTCGAATTTTAACAAAGGTAATTTGTCTAGGCGCCCAGTTCCCCAAGCAGGAACATTTTGCGGTATCGTTGCGCGTACGTAAACGAGAAATATGAGGAATATTGCATGAAAATTTTAGTTACTTTTACGTCCACAAGAGGCGCTTTCATGGTTTTCATACAATATTTCTAGCTTACGTTCACGTAACGATACCGCAAAATGTTCCTGCTTGGGGTACTGAACATTTTACCGCGATAAAAAGCAGCCTATATCTGTGCCAATTTTTATCAAAATCAGTCCAGTAGTTATGAAACCTATTAAATGCAAACAAATAAACAAATCTTTCTTCTTTGTAGTATAGAAGTAAAGATATAGATAAGATAACAAATAAAAGTCACAACTAATGTCTCCACCGCTGATGAACCTTCCCTCAATGAGAGGAAAATCAGGCTGCAAACCACCATGCTATCTTACTGCAGGTTGATAGACTTCACATCAAGTTTTCTTCATATTTCTTAATTATTATAAGAATACGTACCCAATACAAAAACTCGATGTTAAAATCTCATTGGTACTCGCTACGACACGGGACCGAACCTACACCGAATATGAGTACAGCTCTTGCGGTATTTTTATGAAATGTTATCATCATCATTCATCATAATTATGAATTTTATCACAGTTTACAAGCTAAAAATATTTTAAGGCGATATGGATTTATCGATCGATAGCAGAATAGTTCTCATTCTGAAATTTGTATAACTGAACCAACTGCATTGTAAGCAGGAAGGGCCGTGTCAAAAATTACTATTATGCTTCTAACATAATTAATGAACTGCTTATTCAAATACTTTTAAAACTATTATTCATGCCGTTTACGTTTGAAAGTTTCCGACGATTTCTATGAAAGGGCTCCTTCCGAGCGTTAATTAAAAAATGTTACCGAATGCAATTTTAATATGGGTCCCATTATATTAGGCGTAACGAATTTTAATAGTAAATATTTTCGTGGCTTTATTAAACATTAAAGATTATAAATTGCGTTATTATTTTCAGTTATCTTTAACTAATCTTATACTTTAAACGAGACGTACGAGAGAAGTATTTCCATGAAATTGAGTATGCACGGAGTTTAGTGGAAGAAAATGTATCTAGCTAGGTCTTATCCCCGGAAAACTATGCATTTATAATGTTAAGTATGTTTTTTCTTTAGTCGTGCAACAGTAAATCAATAATTTCGACTCTATTATGTCAGTCTGATTATCAGTTTGGTATGCGTATATATGTAATTTTTGCTTTGTTCGAAAATCGAAATGTGATTGGTTTGAATCTCGGTGAGATAAATATTTTTGTACCTAATTCTTTTTATCAGAACTCCAAGCAAAGCTCGGTTACCCAGGTACTATTAGTGTAAACAATCAATATACCTACATACATGCCTTTAATATATAAAATAGTCCCTGACTATCTACATGAAGGGACTTAGGCTACTAATTTATTAATGACCTAATAATAGCTGTTGACCGCGGCTCCGCCCGCGTAAATATACCAAGCTTCAAAAGGAATACTGTACTTCATCGGGATAAGAAATAATATATTTTAATCCAGAGCCTAAACTACTACTATACCATTTTTTTTTAAATCTGTTCAGTGGTTTTTGCGTAAAGAAGTAATAAGCATCCATCCATCCATCCTCATAAACTTTCACGTTTATAATATTAGTAGGATAATAGGAAGAAGCCTATGTCACGTTGTTAATGGAAAAAAGTAAACAGTAGCCCTATAGGCATCGGGACAACGCAATATGAGCCCTCATGCAATAGGCAAGCGGACTGATTTTTTTTTTATTGCATAAATGAATAGTACTCTTAAATATGAGTAACTTCTCAGAAGAAACCGTATATCAAAAGTCAATATTTTCAAAGGTACAGCGATTTGTATACAAAATTTCGCGAGTCTTTATACCAAAAAAAATTTTTTTTTTTGCGAAATTGGTAAACAAAACCTACATCATTAGTTTACTCACATCATATACAAAAACATTCATTATGGTAAGTATGAACTTAAACGCACAAATATCGGAGATATTTACAAATATATTCCTGCGGCCATATACTTCATATACTACTTCATACTACTTCATATACAAGTGACGTCATTTTAAGGTCGACTTTAGTATGGAGCGTTTTTAGGAGGCTCGCGAAATTTTTTATACAAATCGTTGTACCTTTGAAAATATTGACTTTTGATATACGGTTTCTTCTGAGAAGTTACTCATATTTAAGAGTACTATTCATTTATGCAATAAAAAAAAATTGTCCGATTGCCTATTACGTGTAAACCTCGTTTTCTGCTTGTAGAAGATAAGTTATATCTTAATTAAGTAACTTAACAGTTCGCTGATTCCAATTACTCTATCTTCATAGTAATTCATTACTATTTTTATTGTGTGCAGTACTTCCGTCTTTCTCAGATGCTTGCTTTATGATTACACAAGTAAAGGTACAGTATTTTATCGTATTTCAATAATTAGTTAATTAGGTATATCAATCTATATCACTAACGTTGGTAAATAATCTGAATATGAACCTCTAGAACAGATTTTTATCAAAATAACGTTGTAAGTACCCAAAGAATTGTGTTACGGGGACCAAATAACGGGAGGTATATAATTTTATACTATTTACTATAAAATTATAACATATATTTAAGATTTTATTATATTTTCTACATAATGTTTAATACACATTAATGAACTCAGGAACATTGGAAACTTTCTGTTTCATATTTGAACCTGCGACCACTGGTGTGAGCGTCGACGCGCTTACCACCAGACACAGAAGCCTTAACCTAAAACAAATAGGATAATATTACAATTATTAATTATACTATACTGATTAAACTGAATGTGTGTAACAGATCACAAAAAAACTAAGACAGTAGGTTAAGATTTCCTATTAATCTACGTTTTCCGCTTTCCCTGTTTTTATATATAATTTCCGCTCCATATTTCTTTTGTCTTCTAGTTTTTGTTGGTTTACTTTCAGGCTATTTACTTGTTATTAATTCATTTATATTCGCTTTATTTACTCACAAGAGGGTGCAGGTTCCATTCCAAATAGGCAGTGTAATTTTTGTGAAGTTCTTACTAGGTATACGGTAAATTTTATAGATTTTTTCCAATCCCCTACCCTATTCCCTTCCCTACCCTCCCCTATTACCCTATTCCCTCTTAAAAGGCCGGCAACGCACTTGCAGCTCTTGTGATGCTGCGAGTGTCCATGGGCGACGGAAGTTGCTTTCCATCAGGTGACCCGTTTGCTCGTTTGCCCCCATATTTCATAAAAAAAAATATATCTCTGGAGTACGGAGTACCTACTACAAATACCTGCCTAACTGTGTGTTCCAGCTGTCATCGTTATAAAGGGAACAATACTGGCAATTCGCACAAGAGACTTCGTCAAATCCTATAATACCTAAAACTACTATTGCAGTTTCCATATCGAAATCCCATTGCAACACTGCACCGCGAACTTTTAATCAAGTCCTGGAGAAACGATTTGCTAGGACCATAGATCTAATAAACGTCACAGAAATTACAATATTTTTATCCGTTAGACATGTATAGAATATATCTAGAATGTGAAAATTTGAACCAATGGATGGATGGATAGATCAATATATCGTTGGATGGATGTTATGATTCTTTCATGCAATAACGTAGTAGTTTAGGTTCTGGATTAACATATAGGCTACCCATTTTTATGCCGGAAAATTATACTGATCTCGCGGGATACTGCATTTACGCGGGTGGAGCCGCAGAAATAGCAAGTAAGTTACTAACTTTAAAACATAATGAAGTTTTAAAAAAATTACCAAAAATAGGTTCCATATAAATTACAAGTCTATACTCCACAGCTGGAGCAATAAACAGCACGAAATGGGACAGAAAGACACCTCCTATTCAAGGTGTCCCCAAGAGATCCATTGACATTAGAGATCCATTCTGATTTCTAACCAAGCACCGACAAACAGACGAATTATTGGCCTTTTTGAAACTAAGCATAGCATATCAAACAGATCCTCACCTGTATCAGCAGCCTCAACACCGATATCTATGGTGTACCTCACCGATTCTTCTCCACTTTTAATATCAATTATTATAATTTAGTATGTGCTTTAAAGCTTAGAATGTTTGAATTATTTAATATGTACTTTTTGCGTGCGTTTCAAATATATATTCTGTTTATTTTTAATAATTATTGACTAGGTATATCGGTAGATTCTATTTTTTTTATGACCTTTCTGCATGCATTTTAGTCTATTGGCATGGCAGTGCTCGCCCGCAGTCGGCGCCCGCCGTGGGCAGCTCACCATTAATCACTGGTTTTAGCTACAGAACTCTACGCTTACTATATCGGTACCGCTATGTACCGATATGCATTTTCTACCACCATAGGTTTAGCTATATAACTCTACGCTCACTCTATATTTGTACCGCTATTTACCGATAATGTGCAATTTCTACCGTTTAAGATACTAAATTCCACCATAGTCCACTAACTACTTTCTTCGTAAACTCACCTACCTCAACCTAACCCACATAACTAATTACTTTGTAAACTTTAATTGAAAATATCACACTCACTCTACTACATAAAACCGACCGAGGTGGCGTCCGAGCATTGATCTACCGGTGGTGAGGTTGGGGGATAGCCGCGGTCGCTGCCTGGAATTTTGCAGTGATGGTGCAGTTGCGGCGCGGCGACGGGCGGTGGCGTGGTGGCGATTTGTATACAAAGCTGTATCAAAAACTGCAAGAGCAGCGTAAATCAGCACAGTCAGTTTGCCTTGTTCAACGTGGAACGGAACGGAGGATACTTTAGGACCTTCAAATACACTTCCTCCATATTGCTAGTTAGGCTATATTAATCTGTTCTAAGGCAAAACATCAGACATTTCGGAACTAGGATTACAGAACTAATTACTTTGTAAACCTTAAATCGAAAATATCACACTCACTCTACTTCATAACACCGGCTGAGGTGGCGTCCGAGCATTGATCTACCGACGGCGGTGAGGTCGGAGTAGGTATAGCCGTGACCGCTGTCTCAAATTTCGCGGTTGTAGCGCAGTTGCGGCGCGGTTGCGTCGCGGCGGCGGCGGCGACGGTGTGGTGGCGGTGAGATAGTTTGCAGACATCATATGGAGCTATATCGAAAACGGCAGGAGCAGCGCACATCAGCACCCAATCAGTTTGCCTTGTTGAACGTGGAACGGAAAGGAGGATTCTTTAGGACCTCCTTCCTGCATACTGCTAGTCAGGCTGTATTAAGCTCTTATAGAGAATATACATCAGATATTTAGGAAAAAACGTAAGCTCTACTTTATCAGAGCCTACAAAAGATTAGAGCGTACAAAAGTTATGGGATACTCATCCCAACTTACCTGTCCGGTAGTAGTGGTATAGTATACGAGTATGCGACCCCGGCTTCCCTAGCTGTTACTGTCCTTTCTCTTGCCCACCTGGGCGGTAATATCCTACATTCCTATTTCCCACTCTAACTTACCAATCTTCCTTTCCACACCTCATATCCTTCCCTTACCCTATCCCTACCCTCTTCGCAAATCTGTGGGAATGCAATGGATAATCATAAAAATAATAGATTTACCCAAAATGGCGGCGACGTGGAACCACGCGTCTCGTTTCTCGCGGAGGCGAAAAGTGGCTCATGAAGAGCCGCTTCGCTACGTTGAATTTAAGAGGAGGAATGGATGGTAAGAATGAAAGTGGACGAAGCGAAACATATATGTAAGGATCGTAGTAAATAATAAATAAAGTGGTATCTGCCTGCCCCTACGGGAAAGAGGTGTGATTATATGTATGTATGTATGTAGTAAGTTTAGTCTCCAACACTGAATCAACCAAGCTTATCTAGAATAGTTCTGATGACGATGAACTTGCATATTCGCCGTACTTTTATTAGTGTATCCCACGACAATTGGTACAATAAATGTTGCTTAGACAAAGGCTTATGTGCTGAGTCAGCGCGAGGGCGAGCGGTAGCGCCTGGAACTGTATGGGGCCCAATTATATTGTAACAATAACCCCATCGATCTATAGATATTTGCATGGAAACGGGAAAGGGGTTTTTTACAATTATTATATGTACAATCACGCTCACTATAATATGATGAACTAGATCTCGCCCGTGACTACGTTCGTGCAAAAAGTATAAAAAACTGTTTAAAATTAGTCATACATTTTTCCGGAAAAAATAGCCTACGTGATGTGTAGGCTACAAAATATAATATGTGTGCCACATTTAATTAAATTACTTTTAAACATACCTTCACAGACATTTTTAACAATAGAAAACCATCTTCGGTTAGGTTTACTTTTTTTTTTAATAGAATTTTTATATTTAATTTGTTCCTCTTTCACGCAAAAAGTACTGGACGCATTTTGATGAAATTCGGTATAGTAGTAGTTTGGGCCCTGGATTAAAACATACGCTACTTTATTCCGAAAAAGTACAGTTTTCCCGAGGGATACTATTATATATTTACGCGGGCGGAGCCGCGGGCAACAGCTAGTCCAATATATTCTTCTCTGGTTACCTAAGCTGTAACAAATTTTGCAAAAACTATAAAAGAAAGTTAGAAGCATACCAAATTGTTAAAATTAACAGTTATTTGATGCAAACGGTTAAAATTAAACAATTAGGATTGATTTATTGCAGTGGCACAAACCCTTTTGAAGTTTTTGCAACTGTTACAGTTTCTGCAAAGAATTATTTATGGCATAAGACCTTACAGTTGTATACAAGTAGCTAATAGTTTCGCAAGTCACCCGTCTTTTGTAGGTCAGTTGCTACCCTATGCCAATAATATTCTATTTCCAAACATTCTCAAACTTTTTCTAAGAAAAGTAAAATAATATTTCAAACAATAAACAACATTCTTTTTCGCTTAAATATGTAGGTAAATTAAAATAAAGTTAAAATCTGGTAAACTATATATTATAACTAAATATTTTTAAGTTTTCTTTTGGCATTGGTGATAAATTATAAAGTATAAAAATACTGTAGTAGTTGAATTCGTAATCTAGTTTGGTATATCCATTGAAGACTTACCGCAAGTTTTTTTATTTATTTATTTTATTTATTTATTTAACAAACATTTCTTATTTTCTAAGACACAATAATATTATGTAATACAAGAATATTTTAACTACATATACATTTCAGTGAGCATCAGAGTCTGAGCTAGATAACTGAATATCTGTATTTCAGACAGCCACGCTCTTTATTTTACAATTTTAAATTAAAACTGAGTGCATAGTTTACTTATTTCACAAAACATAACATTTCTAGTAGTACATGGAATAATACAATAGAGACGGAGTGGTAGAGTGTAAGAAAGCCTCCTTGTGTAGTTTAAAATATGTGTGTATATGAGAGGGAATGAGATTAGTGAGAGACATCAAGTAATTGTTCCGTTTCGTTATAGTCTAATTTATGTAAATATTTAAATAATTCCTTTTTTCCTTCTTTATTGTTTAAATTGTGTAGGTTTGTAATTTTGGAGATTTTTGTATACAGATATGGACCCAGGAAAGGAAAGAATCTATTGACAAAATGATGTTTAAATGTTGGTCTATTGGGGAAGGTGATATATTTGCGGCGACGTTTAGATTCAGAGGCACACTTTGAGTGTTGTTTCATAATTGTTAGTGAAATAAATAGTTGACGCACTGATAGGACTTCAAAAGTTTGATAGAGTAGGTGAGTCGGGAACAAAAACGGTCGAAAAGTGCAGACTTTGAGAACTGCCCGTTGAGCTATTTCAAGCGGTTTAATGATAGTTTTTGCAGCACCACCCCATACAGTAATGCAGTATGTCACTATAGTTTGGGCAAGAGCCAAGTAGATTTGCTTGATTAGTTTTTGGTCTGCCGAATTTCTTATATTTTTAAACACAAAAATTAGCTTTCGCAATCTAGAAGTAATTAAATTAACATGGTCTTTAAAAGTGAGATTGTTATCAATAATAACACCAAGATATTTTACTGTATTGGTGGCAAGCAGCGAAGGACATTGGCATGAGTCAACATTACAGCAGTTGTGTGCATAGAGAGAAAACGAGGGATTTGGCATTGGAGTGTTTCGTATAGAGAAAGGTATAAAGATAGTTTTCTTTGGGTTTAGAGTTAGAACATTACATTTTAACCAATGACACACAGCATCCAAACCCTCTTGTGCTATTCTATAAACATCTTCCCAGTTATCACCTGAGAACAAGAGCGCTGTGTCATCCGCATAAGAGATGATCTTGTCCTCCTTTAAAAGAAGATCGCAAAGATCATTAATGTATATTAAGAAGAGAGTTGGTCCCAGTATACTGCCTTGCGGTACACCGTAGCTTACAGGTAGATCACCACTAATAATGTCGCCAATCTTTGTAGATTGAAATCGATTTGAGAGGTAATCATTAATCAGTTTTAGTTGTTGACCACGAATACCCAAACTGTCTAGTTTGTTAAGAAGCAGAGGCACCGAAACCGTATCAAAGGTCTATAAAAATGCCAATTGTTTTTTTACCTGCATCAAGATTCTTAACTATATGATCAACAAGCTCGTGGACTGCATCACAGGTTGATTTATGAGCTCTAAAACCAAACTGGTTATTAGAAAGTAAATTTTTTGTTTCTAAGAATTTTATAATTCTACTATTTATAATGTGTTCCAAGAGCTTAGAAACCGAAGGCAAAATAGAGATTGGCCTGTAGTTTGTTACCTGTTTTCTATCGCCAGATTTTAAGATTGGCAGTATCACAGATTTCTTCAAGGCGGTAGGGAAAGTTCCTTCATAGAAGCAGAGGTTGAAAATGTGAGTTAAAACTGGGACCAAAACTTTCTTATTTTCCTTTAGGAGAGAGTTAGGGATATAATGCCACCCTACTGTACATGTACTTTTTAGGCTCATAATCCGGCACTCAACTTCAGCCTCGTCAGTGTCCAATAATACAAAAGACTGCAAGGACCTATTTTGTATTGCGGGAAATTTGTGATGTGAAGGGTTTTCACATGCTTTAGTTTTCTCAGCCAATGTCTTACCAACCGAGACAAAAAACTCATTAACACTGTCAACAGATCTTTTTGGAAAATCTCTATTTATTTACAGTTACAAGCAGACACTCTTTGAGAGCCACTGGCTAGCTCCTAGCATTTTCAACAATAGGCCACTAATGATTGTATTAGCATTCAAATCGCCCACACGCACCTTTTGTCTCCAAATAATGTTTTTTTTTATATATGTACAAGTCAAAGCACAATTTCAAAGAGCTACTAGCTACGAAAACGTGCATTCCGAACTTGATTGAAGGATTTAGGTCAACGGATTTGAATTGAATTATGTGGCAATAATAAAATGCTAGTTTCCTTTAAACAAAGTGAAGGAAAATGGATCTTATTCATTTAGATTCAGAATCGATATTAGTATTATAATATCCAATAACTACCTACTACCTACCTATCAATCTAGTTAGGCTGTAGACATATGAATTCATGATTGGTGTCAATATTTTGGCATTTGTTTTTAATTATGTTTAATATAAATAACTATTTTCTTATAAGTAACAAAATTTATTGTTTATGATTTTTACTTACTAGTAAATAAGTAAGGTAAATATAAAAAGGTAAACATAAAAGCAATAATTAAGAAATCGCTTAAATTATTGACTACATGTTAAAATTAGCATCTGCTATTTTCATAGCCCGTCGTTATATTATATTTAGAACATCATTGAAGTGGGTGACACCTATAAATCACATTAGACGGTTCTCGACATGGCTAAAAATAAGTAACTCATGATTTGCTTTATGAATACTACAAGAAGTCACATTTTTATTGAATTTTCGACAAAAAGTGACATAAGTTACAAATGTCACTTTTTGTCGAAAATTCAATAAAAATGTGACTTCTGTGTGAAATAAAGTATTTTAAATATATTTTGCGACAATTGTATTGCAAAATAAATAGATGTGCATATAAATTTATGTAGTAATAGTATGAAATTACCTAATTAATGTCCATTGTATTTTTGTATAGGAAACGAACCACCTTAAGTACGTTAGTACTTGAATGCGTAAGTACTTTTGTTAAAAAACCACGCCATGGCTATTGAGTACTAACATGTATTGAGTTTATTAGATCACTGAAACTTTAACTAGAAAATTACAATTTTGGGCTTCTAATAATATCTATTGGACGCTTCGCAAATCACACGACGTCAATCTGGTCCCGTGGTAAGTTCTCGAAGAATTTGTGTTACGGGTACCTACCAGACAACGGAAGTATATTTAATACTTTTATATTATACACAATACACATATTTAATATTTTATCTAAATATATGAAAGGCAAACCTGACTGACTCATCTGTCAACGCACAGCCGATACTACTGAACGAATTTTGCTGAAATTTGGCATACGATAGTTGTAATGACGTAGGCAAGAATGACGAAGACTAAGAAAGGATTTTGGAAAATTCGCCGCCTAAGGGGGTGAAAAAGGGATTTGTATGAAAACCGAACTCCACGCGTACTTACGAAGTCGCGGGTAAAATCCAGTATTATAATATACATATTTAATACACATCCATGGCCCAGGAACACGGATAAACTTTTTGATCCTTCGGCGGAATTCGAACCCACGATCCCCGACTTGAGTACCAACACGCACAACCACTGAGCCACAGAGGTGTTATGTAACGGACATCGATAGTTTTTATACATATAGGACGAGTAATTTTGATCAAAAAGATTTTAAACTCAAATCAAAATTTTCTCCCTAGCAAGTTCGGACAATGCGTCGTTAAAAATCTTCCAAATCAAATCCCGTGAGAATGGTGTGTCAACGGTATCATTAACAACTGACACCTAAATTGTATTGTAGACGTGGAAATGGAAAAACCGACGATGTGCAAGATCGCATTCAATTAGATTTCACGCGTCATAAAATATCGGGTTTCGAGACATTTTTGTGCGATTTGCCGTTGGCGTGTGGATCGAATTATATTAATTGATTACTTTTTTAAAATTAAAAAAAAAACTTATATAAAAATATTTCGTTGATCAAAGTACCAGTATATAGGTATAATAATGATTCCTATAGGAATGTACCTAGGTACTTCAAATTAGATATTTAGCCTCAAATTATAAAATACTAAAATATTTACTGCATATAAAATAAACCTTCAAACATTTTTGTTTGAGCATCGAGAGTATGTTAAATATTTGTTCCAGTGAATGATCACTGTTTTATTTATTATTTCAGACGAAAACTCTTACTATCTAAAATCTAGGTTTTTTTCTCTATTTATTAGATTACAACTAAAAAAACTACAAAAATATAACTAAAAATAATAATAGAGTTGCACAGAGACATATTTCAAGCCCCGCCAACTGCCAAGTCCACCCTCAAAAAGTTGTATAAGAATTGCAGTTGAACTGTTAATGTCGTCCAAATCCCAGATGCGTACTGGTCATCAGCTAGCCCCCTGTAATCCAGTATCGCTGGACCAATCAACACTCCCTTCAAGGGCAGGGACCCTCGAGGGCCTGAGGGAAAGGGGACAGAATAGGGGAACCTGACAAGGGGATGCAATGCAACGTTCGAAATGTGAAACTATCGAATGCGTTTGAATAAAAAAAACAAAACACGAAAAGTTTTTTATCCCTTTTGCTATATTGACTATTTACTGCTGTTATAAATGTGAAAGTTTCTGAGGATGGATAGAAGGATGGATGGATGAATGGCTGGGTGTTTGTGACTCTTTCAAGCAAAAACTACTGAACGGATTTTAATGAAATTTTGTAAGGTAGTAGGCTTTGGATTAAAATAAGCTACATTTTATCCTTAAAAATGTACAGTATTCCCGTGAGATAGGTACTACATACGCAGGCGGAGACGCGACAGTACATTACCTATTGGACCTTCTATTAAGTGGGAACTTATTCCCTTTCTTCCTCAAATTATAATTTTTACTCTGTACTTACTGTATCTACCTATTTAAAAGCATTTCATCTAAAAAGACTGTCAGTGACAACCACAATCGACGTAAAAAAAGAAATAAAATAAATTCATTTAATACAATTTTCTAAATAAGAGAAGTTAAATGGGACTCTAACACTACAACACAACCTACATGCAACGTTGATTGAAAATTTTAAACTTTCGTAATTAAATGGGAAACACTCTTTGTCAGGGAACTAATTAATAGCTGGACCACTGGTGATCCATTAAGCCGGAGTTTTCAGGCGAGGATCACTTCCACACCCTTTTCGAGAAATCCCCAATGTCCACTGTTAATCCCTGATGTCCAATATACAGGAACTTTGGTTGAATTTCAGTCAGCCCTACCTAGGGGTCAAGCATAAATGGTCACTCGACCGCAGCTATTGTTTAATGCAACGGCTTCGCTCGCAAAGGTAACCTTTAATTGGATTAAAGATCGTGTTGATAAGGGCTAGTAATGGCTACTGGGTAGTGACAATTCATTACGCTACTATACTGTAATGCTAATTTATCAATACTCCATGTATGAGTAGAATACATTACAGAGCTGTATATTGTGTATTAGCTGGTACCCGCAACTTCGTTTGCGTAGAACTGATAATGGAAATGGAAGCCTATTTTTTAAACGGAACCCCAAAGTCATGATAGCTTTAGTTACTTAATAAAACATCTACCAGTGAAAGTTCGTTCAAAATTGGTCCAGTAATACAGACAGACAAATTGAACAGTCTAGTATGGTCCAGTAAAAAAAAAAGAAAGACAATTAATGAAAAGACAATTTTTTTTGAAATTATTTTTTTGTTGTAGGTACGGTTTATAAGATTATATGGATTTAGCTGTAATTAAAGCTAAATCCATATGATAGTATAAACAGACACTTCAATTTTATTTATTTTTTTAGATACAGATGAAATATACGTAGGTATACGTTTTAAATAACACCTTTAAGTCTTGAGAATAAGATCTAGAGTCATATTATAGCTTAATACTGAAACGCTAATCAAAATTAGAGCCCACCAATTTACATACAGTCTCTGTCTATATTATCCGAAATGACAAGAACAGCATGTAACTTGAGCGTCATATAATTTAACTATCGTTTCAGCATTCATTCGTTAGTCTGGTCTTAATATATACTTATATATTTCTTCTGTGCGTGTGTATATCACTGAACTCCTCCTATGTGGCTGGACCGATTTTAATGAAATTTTTGTCATTCTTGAATCCACCTGAACAGGTGGATTCGAGAATGGTTTAGATTTGCAATTGAACCCGGTAGGTGGCGCTGCTGTCAGTACATCAACAATTTAATTCTAAGGCGGTACGAAGTTTGCGAGGACAACTAGTTAATAATAAAAATTTACTCTGCATTCTGTATTGCAACAAGGATATCCAAAGCACGAAAAGGGTAAATATTTTCAGACACAAGAGGAATTGTATTACAAAGTTTTATAAGCAAGTTTACTATGTACCTGATATCCGATCTCGCTGTTGACAGAAAAATTAGACCAAGTAGTTTAAGTAAGTGTGGTAATCTTTTTTTTATGTAATGAACCAGGAAACGAGCAAACGGATCACCTGATGGTAAGCGATTACCGCCGCCCATGGACACTCGCAATACCAGAGAAGTTACACTTGTAACTCCTCTGGTGTTGCGACTTGCGTTCCTGGTCCTTAAAATCTCCAATCCTCCCCATGGGCCTCCGGTAACCTCACTCACTCGGCGAAACACAACGCAAGCGTTATTTCACGTCGGTTTTCTGTGAGGTCGTGATATTATTTCCGGTCGAGCGGGCCCATTCATGCCCAAGCGTGGCTCTACCACAAATCTAATTTTCGCTTTGAACATGTCACATATAAGAAACGTTTACGTTTGATACACATAAACAAAATTCGATATCTCAGTGTCGTTGACATCAAACAATTAAAAATAAAATATAAGCTAGGTATATAACCCGGACTATGGCGGCTCTCGCCAGGCGGCGTGTCACCCAGCGGGGTTTCTTCGGTTAAATTGAAAAACAATCTCCCACCATTTTCGCTCGCCGAACGTAATAAATCTATGTACAAAAATTCTACACGTTATTTATGAAATCTATTCGAATTGTGATGGCTAAGTAATGATGGAGAATTAATAACTGATTAATATGGGCTTGCCTGGCGTACACTGTAACCTCACTGACATTTTTGTCAAAGGTTAGGTTCGGAGGTAGGTTACTAAGTTTAATCAATTTCTAACAAAGATTTCAAACTCAAGATAGGCTTTGATGTGCATTTGACAGAACAAATCTTCGTACAGGAAAAAGTTACGCCATCTTGGTTTTTATACATATTTCAAATGTCAGCCATCTTGTTTTCACTATACTTCGAATGTTAAAATGGCCCCAAAAATCTCAAAAGATGGTCCATTTAACTGGGGATACTTATTGCCTCAACGTGCCTCGTCTATAATATTATATTCGTCTATGATTTCTAAGCTTACCTGTATTGAAAAGTATGCGAAACGTAGTTGAAAACCTGCAACACACTTTTGTGACTATTTTTCCCATAAAGTGATGTCTTTCTTGGCTGTTAGATACAGAAATATTCTTAATCCTTTAAAGAAAGCCTGCAGACCGAAAGCATTTAAATACTTTGTGAGTATAACTAACGTTTTAAATAAGTAATGAACAATTTGTTTACCGAAAACATTTCCTACGACACGGAAAAATATTGGGCCATAAATCAAAAATATTTTCAGTTTTTCGGGTTGTGTACAGTTGTATTGTGGTATTAATTGCATTAATCATTTACACTGACAGCTATTACTTTTTGTGCTCGACTTTCCATGCCGAACCACGACTGTACTAGAACATTCTAAAATCTATTTTATTTAAGTAAAAAAATAAAACCAGACTTTACGTAACTAGTTCTAAATTATGAAGCTGTAATGCGACATTACTTAAAGTAAAATAATTTTTATTTCTTGTACTCACCACATGGAATACTATAACCCTCAGGTCAATTCTGCTAAATATAGTCTGCAATAATACAATATCAAGTCCCGATATGCTAAAACTGCCCAACCGTATTCTCGAAAACGTTAAACCAGCCTCAAACGCGTTTTCATTGGTCCAAACTTCACAAAATCAGTTTATGACAAGTCGCTTCACATAAAATACAATCAAAGTAAAATGAAACTTAACGTTAAATAAGAGAATTGAGATTCTGTTTTTGCTTTAGATGGGTGTAAATTAATTTTCCCGAACTATAGGTACAATATTTTAACAAAATTTTATACATGACATGAAAATAAAGTACAAAAATTCCAGGCCCCTGTAGGATATAGGCCTCCTCCAACATCTCCCAAGTCTTTTTTGATGCAGCCTTCTTTGTCTAGTTGTATTCCCAGCATATATTTTTATTGGAGCGGCCCAAAGCCGAGGCCTAACCTGTAAGAGAACTAGTCTCTTACAGCTTAGGCCTACCCGATTCGTAGCCATATGCGTTCACCTGCAATGCAATATAACGTGCTTGCTTTACAAGTAACCAAGTTAAGTACAAGTTACATAAGAAAGGAGGAATAATTCTTATTCACTCGATAAACCCAACGCAAGAATTTTCCACGGCAGTTTTAATTGAGGCTGTGGTATCATTTCAACGCAAATCTTCGTTTGAAGCAAGTAAACAGCCAATATAATTATGTTTTTTTTCCAGCACAGAATTCATTACTCTTGCAATGACACACGCGACCTTAAGTAATGAAGTCATACAAACGCCATCGCCATAATGAATAAACGCTTTTAAAAACTAATCGATCTTCATAAGATTGTTTTTATAACTAGCATGTTTTACTAAACTAATGATATTTTATTATGGTTCGTACATTATCGAGTAAATATAAGCTCTAAGTTAACAATTTCCTTCTCTTGAGCAGTATAAAAATTTTAGTTTATTATATACTATTATACACTTTATTTTGTTGCTTAATTTTATTTCTAAGGTTTTTTATCATAATTTATCCATTCTATCATAAAATGCAATAAATTATTTAAAAAATTGATACAGCATATTATTTTTTTACATACTTACTTCTCAGTTTAAGACTTTCATTTTGTTTCTAATGCTATCAATAACTAAGTTATTTAATTGCCTCTTATAGATTTGATTGATTTCATTTATGTCGAAAACCGTGTAAAATATTAATGGATTTCAAACCGTTTAACACGAGATATAAACAAAAGCTGAACAATCGTGAGGCACCAAGCTGCTTCGATATGCCTTGTTCTGCAGAATCGTGCGCGTTTTGTAATTGATTTATTGACTGTCGATACAATAGGTGAGGCAAAATGATTGAATTAGTTTGAAAATTATGCAAGCAATAGTAAACCTACAGTTATGACGACATGTTTTCAATGTTTATATCATCAGTATATTCAGAGCCTCCGTGGTCCAGTGGTTTAGAGGTTGACTCTCGATTACGGAGGAGTTGGAATAACAAAATAATAATAATATATTGTTTTCAAGTCTGACAAATATGTCAGATGGGCATGTAAAGTATCGGTTAGTTACCGAACCGGTGGTAGGCATCAAGTAGGGACAATTCCATACCTAAGCGTTGCTTTGTAACCTACTCGTACATGGAGATAAAACATTTTTGATTTTGATTTGATTTTTTTATCTCTCATCCATCTCACTGAGTTATGAGTGTAAAAGGAGAGAGAGTTTTCATGTGTATATTGCGCACAAACTTTTGGTTTAAAGAAATATCTTCTGCGTAGTACATAAAAATATTTAATCATTTGTACTTCTAGATTGAAAATTATTAACAATTTAGTATGCATAATTTTCGTAAATTGCAAAACATAATGTCTCCGTTAGAAGAGCAATTACCTTCCTCTATGTATGAATTAGCTTTTTATTGGACATCAGCAAAAACTTACATCGTGAACAGCTATAATAGAGTCGTTTAAATTTTCCTCAGAGTCTAAGATTATTGAAATAAAGTTAGAATGTGGTTGATAATTGAAAGAAAATGTTCTATCCAGCCAAAAAAATCTCACAAATAGGAAACAAGGTTAAAGTTTTAACAGGCTTTCTCTTGCATACTACTTGTATGCAATTGTAATAAAACATGATTTCGCTAAAAAAACGTATTATGTAAAGAAGGCTTTGAAGACTTTCATACATGAAACTTAGCGCTGCAACTGCATTGCATTTGCAGCTTGATTCGGCGCTAACCGAAATGTCATCTGATACAGCGCCTTAATATCCATTCAAATAGCCGTGTCCACTCGAAAAAATGAATGGGTTGGGTGTTTACAAACATCCTAACCTAGGCTAATGATGAACGAGGCGTGCGGTAATCAGCGGCTGTTGACCCCGTAATGACTGCTCGATGACGCTGCATGTAAGCACGTGCTAAGCCCAACTTAACGGGTTTTTTCGGGGACAGATGTTGTATAATCGAAATTCGGAATCAACGTTTTTAGAGGTCAATAATATTGTAATGAAATTTCAGAGAAAATCAATTTTATGAATGTTTTCTTCGCAATGTAACATTCCACAATTTTCATAATTTTTACACTAGTGATTATCAAACCTAACCATGGTTTACTTTTCTAGTTGCATATGATGAAATCACAATGGATGATACGAAATTAGCATATTTAAGAGATTCCAGAAAATTTTATTTGAAACAACATAGCAGGTTTTTTACAAAAGAAAATATAATGTACCTAGTTACGAAGTACGAACAGACTGCTTACGAATATAACCGTGATTATCTTTGTAATTGGCAGCATGCCTATTCATTGCGTCAATTATGTTCAAATGCCTCGCCAATCAGAGCCAATTAAAATCTTACTCTGCGAAGTGGCTATCTACAGCAAATAATCACTGTCTCTCGGAACTCATTTTGAAATTAAAAGCAGAAACAAAGACTTTTATTTTCCTACTAGCTATTGCCCGCATCTAAGCCCGCGTAAATACAGTATTCCTTGGGAGCACTGTATTTTTTCGGGATAAAAAGTAGCCTATATTTTAATCCAGAGCCTAAACTACTAAAATACTAAATTTTATCAAAATCTGTTCAGTAGTTTTTCCGTGAAAGAGTAACAAACATTCATCCATGCATCCTCACAATCTTTCACATTTATAATATTAGTAGGATTTATCAACCTTTCAAAATATTTCAAACCAAGAATTGACGCGGATTCCCCCAAATTACGCGAAATCCGTCGCCGATTCCGCCAAACCACGCAAAATTCGTCGCTAATTCCGCCACACCGCGCTTAATTCCGCACCCCTACGTGTAGTCCAGTGTCAATGCGAGAACTTCCTTAAAATGTACCTGTTTGTAGCTGAATTTCTTATCAATCATAAACTTTATTTTATAGATCCAGTGTGGCACCTACTGCATGACAGGCTTAGTGCCAATTTCACCAACGCCTGTTGATGTTAATCGTTGATTAACACTTATGTTATCTCTTTCGTTCTTCGTGTTAATAAAACGCATGATATTTAGACAAGCGATTAACACCAACGTTGGTAATATTGGTACTAAGGCTACAAAACCAACTTAGTTTATAATCAGCTGTCAGTGAAACAGAAGCCCTTGGCACTGCATGTATAAATGAATAATTGACTTACATTCATTTCCTCATCACTTGCTGTCGGATTTCTGCATCATCTCACACCAACTAACATTGAGACGTCAGATCAATGAAGATCAATGATGAAGAAGAAGAGATTTTTTAGCATGACTTTCAGAAAGAAAGTTGTAAATTGAATAAGTACATATCAGGGCTCACAAAATGTTTAGTATTGTTATTTAGTATCAAGCTACAACAATAGGCTAGACGACTGAATTTTTTTTATTGCATAAATGAATAGTACTCTTAACTATGAGTAAGTTCTCAGAAGAAACCGTATACCAAAGGTCAATATTTTTAAAGGTACAGCGATTTGTTTACAAAATTTCGCAAGTCCCGTGAAAACGCTCCATACTAAAGTCGTACGTAGCTATGACGTCACGTCCATGTAAAATCGTATGAAGTATACGGCCGCGGGGACATATTTGTAAATATCTCCGATATTTGGGCGTTTAAGTTCATACATACCATAATAAAAGTTTTTGTATATGATGTAAGTAAACTAATTATGTAGGTTTTGTTTACTAATTTAGCAAGAAAAAAATTTTTTTTTTACTTTTTAGATGTATCTAATGACTAAACTATAAATAAAATATTATATTTTTTTACACTTACGAAGTAGTAATGCCTTAAAATTTCTGAATACATTAATGAAACTTAATATTTTAGATGTAGTCGTGTACCCAATTTCATGTACCCTTTTCTTTAAGTAGTACTTACACCTATAAGGCCGCTGCATCGAATTTTCCGGTGAGCGGTGCGGCGGCGCGGCGGCGGTGCGGTTGCGGCGCGACGTCGGTGGCGGGCAGTGTCAGCAGCATAGATTATACAGATATATACTAGTAGTCAGCAGCGTCGACGCGCTCAAGCGGGCGCCATAGTCACCGCGTGAGTGAATTTCTGAAATTCAAGGCAGCGGCCTCAAATTTTAAGCATTGAATTCACACCGCAATGATACGCGACGCTACCGCCTTAGCATTAAGATAGCTTTTTAAAATTGGACGCTAATAAGCAATACTGTGTCAACCCACAAAATTGCTAAAATCAAGATATTGATACTAATCGCTTTCTCAGGCGATAAACTATAATTTTCAAAATAGTGTTATGTGAATTAAATCATTTTCATACTGAAAAACTGATAAAAACCTTTGACTCATAGTTGAAATTCTATGAAAATAAATTTAATTAAACACGATTTTCTCAAAATGACGATCTTGTGGGTTGACATATTATTGCTTATTGGCGTCCAATAGGCTACACGACTACATATAAAATATTTAGTTTCATTAATGTCCTCAGAAAATTTGAGGCATTACTACTTCGTAAATGTAAAAAATTATAATATTTTATTTATAGTTTAGTAATTAGAGACATCTAAAAAGTACAAAAAAAATAATTATTTTTTTGCTAAATTAGTAAACAAAACCTACATCATTAGTTTACTTACATCATATACAAAAACTTTCATTATAGTATGTATGAACTTAAACGCACAAATATCGGAGATATTTACAAATATGTTCCTGCGGCCGTATACTTCATACGATTTTACATGGACGTGACGTCATACCTACGTACGACTTTAGCATGGAGCGTTTTCACGGGACTTGCGAAATGTTGTAAACAAATCGCTGTACCTTTAAAAATATTGACTTTTGATATACGGTTTCTTCTGAGAAGTTACTCATGTTTAAGAGTACTATTCATTTATGCAATAAAAAAAATTCAGTCGTGTAGCCTATTGATCTATATTCACTGCAAGAGAAATTTCTTATGACATCAGTCACACACTGCAAATGCGCTATGCAGCGTTGTGCAAATGCGTGTCATTCGAACTTTCACAACGAACCGTGTATCTTTTTGTGTGATTAATAAAGTTAAATTTTGCATAGCTGTCATAAAAATGCAGCGACATGTGCTGCGTATCGTTTCGTTCCCGTGTAAATTGACCCTTTGCATGTTGGAAGGTCAAAATTTAAAGCTCTATGATTTCAAAGCATATAGTAATAATTCAGATAATGACGAAAGTAAATTTCAGTATAAAACTAATAACTCAATAGACATATTATAAAGGTTCTGTTGCCAATGATATGAAGGATGTCTATTTTCTCTACTTAAACCCATTTTATGCCAATATTTTGTACCTATGATTCTGAACTTACCACCCATTCATATTTCTCTCGCATGCTGAAAATTTAATGATATGATAGAGTGAACGGCTAAAACTTTTGTTTACACCTTCCAGGAGGTATCGTGAAAGTATTTTGTTGAGCTCCGAAGACAATGGCTGCGCATTTAAGTTATTGCCTCAAATTGATACGTCAGTCTTCATAACGCTAACCCTCCTAAAAGCCAGGAGTTAGCAGCGCGAGTGTGAGAGAATATGTATCTTTATTTATTACAAAGAAAATCGAAGCTGTATTTTTTGCACATTTTATAGCTTGTATACTTCACATATTTTCAATATCGAAACATTGTAAGAGTATTTAGTGTTTATAATGGAAAACAACTTATGCAGTATTGTCCTCATTAAATTAGAACTAATTACATTTGCGTAGCAGATTGTACAAACCTATATTAAACTGTTTCGTAGAAGTAGCTGCAAAAAATGTTTCATTATTAGTATGGTGAATATCTTTATTTTTAAACGGGCAATTGGCCCACCACACTTACCCACCACTGCAACTCCTGTGAAGCCAGGATCGAGTGGTAACCAACCACAAAAAACCCTTAAATATGATCTCAGGCAGTGCCCGAGGGACATGCTAAATCTGACTTGAGACCCGCAACGAAATTAATCAGAAGATTGTAGGAGTAGGAGAATATCTTCCCGTCGAATATAAAATAAGTAATATTATAAATGAATTATAGTGTGTTATATTATAATACTCTTGTAAAATAATAAAGCGTCGCTCAGAGTGCCGTAAAATTATCTATCTATAAGACTCTAACAATTCTATCAAAGTATTTTATCTGTGTGTCTGTGGAAATCTGCATTATCGTAATCCTATTTTCATGGAATACGGTAACCACGATGACTAGCAATAGTCAAATAGGCTCAATCGGATATCAAGCGGCGCGACTGACATGTAAATCGTGATCTGCCGGGACTCAAACCCGCTACCATATACTACCGGTGCCACTGCGCTGACTTAGCATTTTTACTAACACCTGCCGCACAATTACATAGCTAATGCCTCCAAGCGAAACTCCTCCGTAATCGATTGTGTTAAAGGTCAAAATCATTTCAAATAATTGTTAGCATAGGTTTTTTGTTTAGACTACAATAATGTTAATAATGGCTTCGATAAACAGATCATGAACAGATGCTTACAGGAATTTAATTCAAGTAACACGCTTGATTGAACTTTGTCTCGAGGTGATTTTTTGTATCTAAGTAGGACTAATTAAAACAAAATGTTAACCCCTTTGAAGTATTTTAAGCGAAACGTTCAAGAAGTTTTTACCCGCCTTGTTTTCGTAAAACAATCTAATCAATAGTGGCTTGTTGAGATGTAAATTCTTGGTGACTGCTGGCGTTCAAGCCGGAGGACGGGAGTTCGAATCCCGCCAGGGAACAAAAAAGTGTTCCTGGGACATAGATGTGTATTAAATAATATGTGTACTATGTACTAAAATCTTAAATATATTACGTAGAGCATAAAAGTATTAAATATATTTCCACTGTCTAGTACCCATAACAGAAATTCTTCCAGAACTTACCACAGGACCTGTGGTGTGAAGGTGTCCATAGATATTATATTACGATTATTATGATCATAGAATAGGTTCGTATATAAACCTTACATACGTTACATATACGCTATCCAGGTAAAAACTAAATAATAGTTAATTCTCCCAGTCAACCTTCGTCAAATTTTATCTAACGTATGCTTATAATACGTTTTTTTTTTCTAAAACATAATTCGTTGATCCTAATGCTAAAAAAGTGGAGATATTTTTAATCTAACGTTTGAAGGATTGACAGGTTCCCGCCGCGCCGGAGGCGGTTCAGGTAAAAACTTTGATTAAAAATATTTCAGCGAAAGCCTCATATGTTTGGGGAGTTTTCTTCAAATAATAATTTAAATTGAATAAGTTTTTAGTTTTTAGGCCGTTTTTAGTTTTTTTAATTTAAAATGATTGGAAAATGAAATAAAGCGAAACTTAAAATTGAGATTATCAGTAGGTTTTATTAATTAAATTATTACAAAAACGATTTCCCAAAAATTTACAGCACTGATATTCACAAGTAAGAGATGATTTGTATGTAAAAATGTTGTATTAAATCTAATTAAATAGAATAATATTTAATACATTTAGCACAAATGTATTTTATTTGCAAACATGGCGGAATTTAGTCAAGCGTTCTTTTCGCATATCCCTTACATAAATACTTGAGAGGGATAAAACATCACCCCATAGATGCAGCCATTTCTCAAATTACATGGCGAGTGTATTCAGCGAGGCACGTTTGAGGGCCCTTAGAAAAAATACCCAAGTAGAACCATCCCCTAAAATAATTTTAGTGAAAAGAAAGGAACTTAATACAGTCCCCACCGCTGACGCACCCCTCGCGCGCCTGTATGCAGCGCGCGTGTGTGAGTGCCCTCCGAGCTTAAAGCTCGAGTACGGAGACTGAAAGTTTGGTCAGTTGTGCTTTGCTGTTAATACGGATTTGGATGAAATAGGAGAGTAAACTACATATTAAACATTTAATCTTGTGTCATTTGTAATTTTTTATCATTTTAAATATATACCACCAATGTTGGTCTTGGAAAATAGTATTTATTGGTCCATTATAGTAGTAATTATAAAAGAACATTATTCATGACAATGATTATTGTAAGGCTAGTTTAGGGACATGAAATACATATAATGTAGTTTTAAAAGCAAACTGTAAAATAATTGAAAATATTTTACCCACAGTAAAGAATATTTTAATTTTAATTATTTAAGGTAATTACAACAACTATTGTAAAACACAAATACTTGTATCTTGTAAAACACGTAGGTATGTCATATCGTGTACTTAGATTTGATTTAACATGATTATTTTATGTGTTTTACAATCGTTGTTGTAATTACATAAAATAATTAAAATTAAAATGTTCTTTACTGTGGGCAAAATATTTTCAATTTTTTTACAGGTTGCTTTTAAAACTATATTATATGGTATTACTTGTATCTTGTTAAAACATTTCACCCTAACTTTCATTCACCTTCCCCAGCTCGCTCCGTACCGGGCGGTGTCGGGAAATCAACACACACATCAACAGCGCGTCGTCAGCGCGAGATATATGCCGCGCCGTAGGTACATAGTGCGAGGGATTTATCTATTCCTTTTATTGCCAACAACATCGACATCTTGAATTTACATTGTGGAATGATTTGTATTCTATGCTGTCTTAAAATCTAGATATTATAATCGTAAAGCTGTTTTATAGATAAACCAGCTGTTCCGACCGCCTCCTCCACCACCACCTCCCGGCTCCGACCGCGTATTTATAGCATCCCACGGGAATATTGTACTTTTTCGGGATAAAAAGTATCCTTTGTTTTAATCCAGAGCTTAAACTACCATACCAAATTTCCATAAAATCTATGGGGTAGTTTTTGCGTGAAAGAGTAACAAACATGCATCCATCCATTCATACATAATCCATATAGCCTACTAGCTGTTGTCCGCGGCTCCACCCACGTAAATACAGTATCCCTCGGGAACACTGTACTTTTTCGGGATAAAAAGTATTCTATGTCGTTCCCCAGGACTCAAAGTATGTCTGTACCAAATTTCATCAAAATTGGTTCAGCGGTTAAAGCGTGAAGAGGTAACAGACAAACGTGTGTCTGTTTTTTGTGAAAAGTCTTTTCGCGTTTATAATATTATAGTTAAATACTATAATATTATTAACGCGAAAAGACTTATAGTTAAATACTATAATATTATTAACGCGAAAAGACTTTTAGAATATTAGTATAGAAGTATAGATGCTACTTTAAATGCCTCCAAGAATATGTTTACAAAGTTTCATGATGATCGGTTTAGTAGTTATCGCGTTAAAGCGTAACAAACAAACTTACATTCACATTTTTAATGTTAGTAAGGATTTAAAAAGAAAACAATTTCATGGAAGTTATGTTTGTAATTTATGTGAGCAAAATAGTCCTCTAAAATATTAAAATCGTAGCTTTCCTCCAGTTCAAATTTGTATGATCAATAATGTATAACTATATGTAAGAGACCCTCTATATGTCAGAGGGTGAGCTCCCTTTACAAAGTAAGCGACAGTATAAGTATTGAAATTTGTCGTCGACGAACGTTATTTAGGATAAAACTACTTTGAATTAAAATTGAATTGAAGAGTTGCAGTTTTCTTGAAATATAAATTATATTTCTGGTTTTAAATATTGTCGTTGAATATGTTTATGTTGCCAGATTCTTCAATATAGAGAGTAAAATAATATTTTATATAATAGCTAATGCACTCATAATATTACAGAGTAGAAAATAACATATATACTTAGGTACGTAAATAGCATCAGCTTTAAGCTATATAACTATCCGAATATTTTGATGTCCCCTTCAACGGCCCACCAATTTTCTACTACACAATCGTGGACAAACCGAATAACATATTATTTATTATATAGTTACTGCGTAAGCCGTATGCTTGTAGTAGTGAAATCGAATCGCAAGCTAACTATGTAGCTGTTTACTGTTCCGCTTTCTTTAATCTGTGCTTATATGGCCATATGCAGTCTGCGTCAGTTCCAGGACTCTTATATAAAGTACATTAAAACCATGTTGCTAAATATGGCCCTCAACAGTCTTCCGTTTTTCTATGGAAATTAAGGGCGTTGTATGAAAATGACGATTGCCAAAAGACATTGAGGATGTGGTCGTACTGTACGTAGAAGAAGTCTTAGTGGTAGCGTAGCTGGCTGATTTTATAAAGAAAGAAGAGCATTTCACATGCCCAATCGTAATATAAGAACTTGCCAATGATTTTTTAAAGTACTCATAACTCATTAAAATATGATGTTAGTAGATCCTAGAACACAAAACTTCTTGATCTCTGTGACAAATGCTATTGCGAAAACATCTAAAGAATTCATCGAATGTGCCGCTGAAATACTAACATCAAAGAAGGTTGCAAGTCACGGCCTACCGGTACTTCCTTTAAACAGTCCCCTGACTCGCAGCAGTCACATGGGACTCACCTGGCAATCACAAGTCGGTACCTTTTAGTTAGAACTCTTTTGTTTTCGATGCTTGGGGACTGATAAGTTCCCAAGAAATTCTCAATAATATTCGGCTGTATTATTGTTTATACATGTTTTAGACTTTCGCATAGACATCGTTTAGGATTGCCTCCGTCTTTTTAAGTATTACTGACTTTGTTCTTCAGTGTTTGTGAAGAAGATAAAATATTAAAATATAATTTTAGAGATATTTTTCATCTAACAATAAGACATGCGCTTCTGTTATCTTAAGACCATTTGTTCAAAATCTTAATTCTGCAGAAACCTTTAGGTTCATCAGGTCCTTTCGTACTTACTTAGTTAAGTCTCGATGTAGTGATTGAAAATAGATAAAGATAAGTTCAAAAACCTATTATGTCGTAGGTGAATCTAAATCGTGCCTTTTAAGAATTAAATAGTAGAAAGGTAAGTAAACACAGTAATTACTTAGTCCTTTCGTACTTAATATCTTTAAACAGAAAAACAAAAATTAAAACAAATAAGGTACGATTTAACAGTTTCTTAAATGACCGCTTACAATATATCAATTGTAAATTTTAAGTCATATTTAAAATTTGAAACAAACAAAGAGCTCCAACTGTGATTATTTTTACCAAAAATCTATTTGCAAAGACATTAAGCCGAGACAGTTAAAGCTGCATTGTCATTACAGGCTACCGGGTTAAGTTAATGCCACAAGGGACATTTTTTTGTAGGACTTTACAATAAGTTTACCAAACAGTTTCAGTAGCAAATACTTTTATTTGCATACAAGTTCGTAACAATATTATCTTTTGTTGTTATTGTTTAAATTCGCAAGAAATCGTAACCCTTTAACGCGTCTGTTGTATTTCAAGGGACTATTTTTCTTTTAAGGCCTATTACATTAGGTATAAAAAAATATTTTTCTCAATCTTATTTTTAAATAGATGTATTAGAAAAAGAACTAATTTCTAAATCTTTTTAGTAACTTTCAAAAATATTTAGCTTCAGTAGCATTTTGTTACGGTTCTTACGGTCTTCTAGGGTTACTCGCCCTGGTTGCAATATTATTGAATTTTTTTCTCGCTTGTCCTGATATTGGCCAGAGGCTAAATAGCAAGCATTATTTCTGTATCTAAGTATTTGAGGGTATTTTATTTTGGACTTCCGAACCTCATTATCATGAGTTAAGTTCGTAGATAACAGCGTGTCCGAATAAACATTGCTAGTCTTTGGGGATCTTCAATCTTAGCCCTTCAGAAAAAAAACTATATTCATTAAGGCTCTAATTTTATATCTAGTAAGTTCTAAACGTAGACATGTACCAATTTTAGATATTAGACTTAATCAGCAAATATTAACTTTTCCTTAATGCTGCTAAAAGGTATTCTGTACTCAATCGCATACGTGTTACGACACATAGGTACGGTACGTCTCTAAAATACAAAACAAAACTATTGCTGAAAGGGCAACAGCATTGCCATTCTTTTATTTCATTAAAAACAAAAACCTGGGCATTGCATTGTATCGAAATGATAAAACTGTGCGTTAAGCCTGTGTTAGTAAGTAGAAGATACGCGTTGCGTGCGGCCACACAATGAGAGGAGGGACGTTGATTGATGACTTTACATTGAACGAATACATTACGATTTTTGCTTTCATTTCATTCGGTACGAATCGAAAATGTTATGATATCTTGCCCGTAAATGCTGTTGCCTATATCTAGATTATACTGATCCAAAAATTTAAAAATGAATATCAACGTGTTTGTGATTCTTTCACTTTAAAAAGTTGTTTAGCTTTATATTAAATCATCTCGTGTTAATATATTTTAATTATACTCTACAATTTAATTATAATAATTATTTTTAAAAGCTTATGCCTAATACTCATAGTTCAAAAGAACTTTGGTTTCTTGACATGCTAACAGTAGTTTTACTTTATTTTTAATAGAACTAAGTGTATACCTAATAATATTATTATTATCTATATTTTACTTTTATTAATTTCAATTTTTACAACATACTTACCTATACATATTTCGCAACTTTGTTTTTTTTATGAATTCTTTACAAACGGCTGTTCCTTCAAAATTTATCAATATTTTTTTAAATATTTAAAAGATTATATCTGCATAAATTTTCTTAACATAGTATAAAATGATGTATCTCCTTTTTCTGTTCGATTCAATCTTTTATACTACTCAACAAAATTTAATGCAGTGTTCAGCAATAGTGATTCAAGGGGAAGATTTATATTATGTATAATACATTGCACCCGTGCTAAGATGGGGCGGGTCGCTAGTTATCTATAAATAGTAATTATAATTATAGGTCCGAGAATTAAGAGGTATAATAAATTGAACAGCATTTAGTTTGATGTTTATATTTTATTTCACTGGTGTAATATTCACAATTTACTATTTTAGTTACAAAACAACGTTTTAATGTACTAAAAACTAAGTCATTGCCTATTTCAAAATAAGTTTTCTAAACAAGTTCACTATTAGTGGTTTTCACTAAATTACACATTTCATTTAAGGTTATCTTGATTTTTTTTTGTTACAAAGTTTGACAAATAATAATAAACTATTAAGTTTTTTATTATTTATTATACAAATTAATATTATTTGTTAATAAATAAACATTTTAAATATAGGTAATGTCATACTGTATTTACAATGAGTATTTATATGTGTTACTTAAACAATACAACTTATAAAACAATACAATATTTACATTGGTAAAAAGCCAAGAAATTAAAAAAAAACTATTAAAACTGATGTTAGTTGGGCATGACTCATGGCAGGTTTCCTTAAATTTTTTTCTGAATTAAGAGGAATCTAGAAGATACTTTTTGTGTGACTCCATAGAACTTGCCCTAACTGACAATACGTAAATAAAATCAGAATACATATGTAACCTCATTGCAAAAAGAATTAAACATTTTAATTATAGGCCAGAATGCAACTAGCATGGAGTAGCTGTATACTTTACTTCTATATTTGACTCTTTTACTTCAAAATCCTTCACCTCACATTATCAATATTCAAGAATATTTAGTATGGCGTGACGGTTATGTCTCCTTGATTTTAAAAGTATTAAGCATCTAAGATAAATTCTGAAAAGCTCTATGTGCGCAAAAGAGGGTTTTTCGTCGAAGTTACCGATAGTGCAGCCATAAAATTTTTGTCTGTTTTTAGCTATAGCTGAAATTAAGGACTATTATATCAGTGGAGCGGATGGGAGACCCTCATTGATGCCCTAAATAAGGAATTGACCACAATTCCTTATTTTGTACCAACTCAATATGTAGATTACGTCAATATGTTGTTTTTGGCCGTCTTTCACAAATAGAACAATTATATTATAATGAGGACGAGAAACTTAAAAATGTTACAAGAATAAAAAGAAATGACAAGAAATTCAGTAAGACGTTTACAAAAATGAACCAATAAAATGTTGATGACAATGACTCAAGCTTAAAGTACAAGTCCAACACTCAGATGGTATATTTATACCTACCCTAAAATAATCATACTTTTGACATTGTAAAGTTTTCTCTTACTTATGTAAAACACCCAACTTATGACTGGTTACTATAACTTACACTGCTTAATCTAGTACTTATTCAACACATTATATTCATCACTTTAATACCGTCTATCGATAACGGAATGGTAAGAAACAAAAGTCTGTTAATCAAAATATATCTATACACTCTTTAGTTTAAGGATTATAAGGCGGTGAGACCATAGTCTGATTTAATGACTGGGTTATTGCCAGGATTGAGACCATTGCCGCAAGCATTGCCCACAGGGGATCCATGCGCAGAAAGGTTGGCAATCATTGCCGGGTCCATGCCAGCGTGCATGCTCATCATGTGCAGGTGGTGCGGAGTCATAGGATGCCCAGCATTCATCTGGCTGGGATGTGACATCGGACTTATTGCTGAATCATGTGACATTTGTGCACAATGTAAGTCGTTCATGATATTGTCCGTTACGTTCTCTATGCTGTCCGGTCTGCCATTATTATTAGATTTTTTCTTGTCGTTATTATTTGTATTCTTATTCGATCTACTCTTTGGTGTGGATTTTGTAGTCGTAGTGACTCCCGCCGGATTGGTTTTTCTTCTAACGTTTTTGGTGTTCGGTAATTTATTATCTTTCTTCCATTTCATCCGTCTATTTTGAAACCAGATTTTTATTTGTCGTTCCGACAAGACTAGAGTGTGGGCTATTTCTATCCTTCTTCTCCTGGTTAGGTAACGATTGTAGTGGAATTCCTTCTCCAATTCTAATATTTGGTGCCTCGTGTACGCGGTCCTTTGGCGCTTAGGCTCCATTCCCGGTTGGAAATTGCCGTTAGCTGTGAACAAAAATAAATTGTGAGCAATTTAAATGCAGTAAATTACATATCAATAACGTCAAGGCAACCTATTTAATTGGTTACATGTCAATTTATTAGGATACCTTGATCATGTTACAATTTATCTTGAGACACAGTGAATTTACTTAAAAGTCTTAAAGTGTAATTTAATAATTTAGTAGTTATCTTAAAATTTTAACCTAGGCGTGACGTCACAGCAAGGTACGACTTTAGTAGGTATGGAGTGTTTTCACGATATACCTATGAAAATATTGACTTTTGATACACTGTTTCTTCTGAGAAGTTATTCATATTGAAGATCACCTACTATTCAATGACCAATAAAAAGTCCTCAGCCTGTTGACAGCAAAGTATTCGTAACGTTATCGAGTGGAATTTGTATAGACGCCGTAATGTCATACACTTCTAATTCGATTACGTTACGAATACGCTGTTCTCAATTGTTTGTTCCTAACCCACTTATTGCAGTTTTACTGATAGAACTTTGTACTAATCTACAGTATTTTTTTTTAAACAAAAACAGAATATTTTGGTTTCCAAAAAGTAAATGAAAACAAAATTCATAGTAAATAACAGCGCGGTATACCTAGAAATAGTGTTGCGTGCTGAATAATTTATATGGAGGCTCCCAGGGCGGTAATTAATGTGCATATAATTACACGTGTACAACCGTGAGCTTCCTTTTGCCTTTGATTAATAGCTGCTTAGCAAATTAGTTTATATAATAACTAGGGCTTCGCACTCTATAATAAATATACCTACTTTAAATTACATCTAATATGTAAAAATCAGTTTTACATTATGTCAAATTAAGATTCAACTTCAAAGGTAATATTATGGTTTTTCTTAGAACAATATTATTTATCTTTATGCCTCTAACGTCGACTTTTTCATCTTTACTTAAATTATAATTAAAAAAATAACATGAAATAGAAATAAGCTTTATCAAAAATTTATATTAGGTATGTTATAGAGTTGTTAGTTTCTATAGAATACAAGGTATTTTGTTTGGCATATCTATGAATAGATCTTTTTAGTGTTCCGAAGCCAAATGGCAAAAAACGAAACCCTTATGGATTCGTCATGTCTGTCTGTCCATCTGTATGTCACTGCCACATTTTTCCGAACCTATAAGTACTATATATACTGTTGAATGAATATATACTGTTGTTCACAGAATACATCTACTTGGTAAGTAGATGTATTCTGTGAACCGCATTAAGATTTTCACACAAAAATAGAAAAAAAAAGAACAATAAATTTTGGGGGTTCCCCATACTTAGAACTGAAACTCAAAATTTTTTTTTATCAAACAAAAATAGGTGTTTGGTATTTATGGATAGGTTTTTAAAAATGATATTGAGGTTTCTAACATCATTTTTTTCTAAACTGAATAGTTTGCGCGAGAGACACTTCCAAAGTGGTAAAATGCGTGTCCTAACTTCTAATATAAGCGAATGATAAAACTAAAAAAATTATGATGTACATTACCATGCAAACTTCCACTGAAAATTGGTTTGAACGAGATCTAGTAAGCAGTTTTTTTTAATACGTCATAAATCTTAAACCGCAATTTACGTTTTATTCAATCAACATGAATAAAAAAAAAACATTTAATTTCATAAACATAAACCTTATGCATAAACCGTGAAGCATTATTTTTTATTACAAGTTTGTACGGAACCCTCGGTGCGCGAGTCCGCACTTGGCCGGTTTTTTTTTCTATCAAATAACCTAATGCTAATATATTACCTTATTTTGCAATTTAAGTTAGCTTCTAGATAGCTTTCAGAATATTTAGAGTCTGAATTAGCCCACATTTTGTTCCCACACATGAATTTTGCGTAAGAAGTGGTTGGTAACAAACTACATTATATAATAATGAAAGTGACTTGAGGTAGAAGCGTATAACCCGCTGTACGTAGAATTTTGAATGTAATTCCTCAATTTCCTGGCTCGGAAATTGCCTTTATGCCCGTATAAAGCGTTAATACAGCGCTAATACAACCTTGAACAGTAAAAGTTATCGCTTAATCAATCCTTTGTTGCTTTATTGGAGCATGTTTGGTGCCAAATTCGTAATAAATTTTTAATACAATGCAAAATGTAAAGAAATCCTCTATTTTTCGCAATTAAATAAGAATAGGTAACTATCGTTGATGTTACGAAGGATTCAGGATTCGATTTAATGAAATAGATTGTTAGTACCTATTGTTTTGTTTCTAACAAAACAATAAACGGGCCTTATGAACAAGCTATTCCGTTAAGGACCAATTCGCGTTACGACTTACGTCACATTCATCTAACAACAGATTCGCTTTATGGCAGAAGTGTAGTCAACTAGAAAATTTTATTGAACTATGTTACTGGGCAAGTCTATTTAAAATGAACGACTTATCCAAATATGTAGATCCACTTGATGACAATCTTCTAGATCCATTAGGTACAGACCCTGAATACCATCGAAACACAAAGTACTTTTCAATAATAGTTATTATAGGAGCTCAAACACGACGTAGTTATATAGTTTTGTAACGGGAATCTCATCCAGATACACCACCAAATCATCATTATCCAGCGATATACAAATGCATATAAATTTCAGGATAGTGGAATCAGGAACGGTGTCAAATTTAAGTTACCTAAATGAAAAAAGCCAAGTATTTCCTTTGCAAAAATTAATGAAATGTCGTAGAGACCAAGTGAAATTCAAGATAGTCCATTTAATTTGTTACTCATAAAAAACTTGTAACCGTATGTGGAAAATTTTATTTTTCTAAGATCTTTCAAAATCGCAATTTTTAGCTTTTAATGTCTCCTTAACTATGCACTCGATTTTTATGAAATTTAAAACATTAACGTACAACGACTAACGACTTCTCTGCGAAAAAAATTTAAACCGCTACCTTAATTACAAAAAAAATGGGGGCATGAAAAAGCCGCAAAATGCTTCGAGAAACTATGAGCTTATGGTTAGTTGGAGAAAAATGTGAAACAAAATTTTCGACTTGACTATTATTATTTCTGCCATAAAGCGAATATATTATCTTAAAGCAAATCTGTCCTAAGGTGAATCTGACGTAACGCGAGTCTATCACAAACGGAACAACTCTATAACAGTTAACACAAGTAGTTTAGAACTTTAGGCAATAGTTTTGATACAGGATAAAAAGTGCTGATCTTCAAAAAATTTTTTTGGAATTGTAGGTGTTAGATAATGCCCATATATAACAGATACATATATATAATAATAATAAAAATGAATTTCTGTTCGTTAGTCTCGCTAAAACTCGAGAACAGTTGGACCGATTTGACTAATTTTGATCTTAAAATAATCGTATCAGTTCAGGGAATGTTTAAACGTTGAGAAATATGGGAAAAATTGTGACTCATAGTTTAGGCAGAACAACGTGTATCGGGACAGCTAGTAATATATACATATTGAGAAATTGCTTATTAATTTAAAATATCTGCCAAATGTGAGTGCAAAAAACGTTAGTTGTAACGGAAATATAAATTTAATTTTTTGTCTTTATTTTTAAAGTGAATATACAACTAAATATTATGTGAATATTTCAAGTGTCTACCTGTTGACGTTATAATTATATACCTACTAAAAAACCCAAAAAATACAAGTTTGTTGTATACAATCCATAAATTCTGATTTATTATTGTTATAACGGCAACAGAAACACATCGTCTGTGTAAAGAAGAGTAAAAATTGTGGGCCAATTTGTAATGACTTGAGATATGGTTTAAATAAAATAACCTAACCTAATCAATAGAATGTCTAATGACATGTCTAAGAAGGGTTACGTAATTATCAACGCGCAATAAATACCTAGGTTTTCTTTGGTTTACCTACTCAAAAGTTGTTGTCCAATTTCGCTCAAAAAAACTTTCCCAAAGAGTTTTTAGCATGATCTATCAGAATAGAAACTTACGAGTTTTTATATCCTAAAGTTTAAAAATGCAACTTATATAAACCACGTTGGAGGCCGATATACCTAATACTACTCTACTACTGTAAAATGGTTGAATTTGTAAAAAGTCATGTACGAATTTTTAAAGACCTATTCAATGATACCCAACACGATGGGCTGAAATAAAAATATTTTAAATCATCCCTACTTCACATATTATTGTATGAAGAGCCACCCCTAAAAATCTTATTGCGTCTTGGTTAGGTAATTACACTTTGTGTGAGGAACTCTAATTAAAATCAGCAAATTGTAATGGAAAACAGCTGATAGCTTCTGCAGGAGTCGATCGGTTAAGACGACATTTGGGAAGACGGAGCACTCAGATGCTCCGATAAATAAAATGGCAATCGTTCAGAAATATCGATGTCAGTGGGTAATTTACATTTTCACAGTATCCGATCCGATATTGATATCGAGCACCCATAAATATTATTTATTTATTTTATTTTATTCTGGCAACAAACAGTCATAACTGAACCGGTAGTAGACATCAAGTAGGGACAATTACATAAGCGTTGCTTTGTTTTTGATTTCATATGCAGTTAAAGTAGGTACAATTAATATTATTTTTTTTACAATAAACCTATAGTGCCGAAAAAAAAACAATTATGTCAGATCCGAACCTCAATTCTCGTATTTAAAGTATACCTAATTTTAGTTTGTTTGGATTAAAAGTGTAGCGACATGTTACCATGAACGGATTTTATGACGTTTCGACCAATCGGAGCGCGTTTCAGGTTGGTTTAACGTTCATAAAAACACCGCTTGAGAGTGTAAGCGTATCGAAACTTGATTGTAATTGTATTAATGCAGGTTTTATTTAACAGAATAGGGAATATGCATAAAATATAAAAATAGCTTAAAATATAATAATATGATACTAGACAGAAAAATAAAGAAAATGGCGAGAAAATTTTCAATATCCGTTGATAAATGAGCAAGATATGAGCGGTCAAAGTTTGTAATCTATCTCTTTCTAGCAAAACGAAATTTAGTATGAACTTTCTATGAAAGTCGTGTTATGTGACGTCACGATACACGTCGGATCTCTCTGTCTAATAGACCACTTTAAACGTTCATATCTTCGTTATTTTTAATGATATCAAAAAACTGATTTTACCATACGGTTTACCAAACAAGATAGATCTATATAAATAAATAAAAAAATACGTGCATATTCCCTATTGTCCCTCTGGTAACAGATATCTTAACATAAAATTTGGGAGGCAGGTAAATATTAGGTATCTTTCATGCATTTTACATGCCCCGATAACGATATCGAAACGACGACAACCCAAAACCAAAACAACAGATATCGGGTCGCATAAAAATGCTTGGAGCCTCTAAAGAGTAAGATCAAGGCTTCTTTAATATTAATTGTTACCAATATACAATTATTCCAGTAAAAGAAAAATATTTAAAAGTACTTAAACTATATTTAGGTTAAACTCTACTATGTTATTATATTTATATTGATGTTAATGAACAGAAATGTCTTAATGTAATATTTTGTGACTTTAATGTAATTTTTATTAATAACTTGCTGCCTGACACACGTTCTGCCTTAACTAGGTACTGAAATTTCTCACCGCTTAAACCTTCGATTCCCTGAACTTCCACAATTCTTTTAAGATCAAAATTAGCCATATCGGCCCATTTAAACTGCTATCTATTTTTACGTATAGGTGAGATTATAAAGAGAAAAAAATTGTTTGTATGTATGTTTGTTTGTTCGCATTGAAGAGCCTCGAAACTACTGGACCGAATTTCATGAAATTTGGCACACATAATATAGTCTTTTTTGCTTTTACTAACGAAAATTTAGAAAATAATCAGGTTCGAAACGAAACAAGAATGCAAAATAAAGAAAGACACAACGGTTTTCGAGTAAAGCAACTTCAGAAATCACGTAGAGGTCGGAATGCGCGGTCAGTAAATGGCTATAGAGTATGCCTACTTGAGCCTTTCGACCGTTATCTTTAACTTGCAGGAATTTGACTAAAATCTGTTTGAAGGGTTACGTGGTACTACACGAAACCCTTATAGTTTCGCACTGTCCGTCCGTCTGTTTGTAAGTCCGTCTGTCTGTCCACCCCTGCTAACTTCTATAGACTGGAATTGGATAGAAATGGATGAAATTTCGTGGAGATTAAGATTGCGTTTATATTTTACTTTTGGCTTTAAAAAATAATAACACTTTTATATTTTAGTGTACGTTTTAGTGGGTTGAACGAGAAAAAAAATATCCCTACTTCACAATATGTCTTATAGATATTGTGAAGTAGGGATGATTTTTTTTCTCGTTCAACCCCATCATGTGGGATGTCTTCGAATGCCTTTTAAATAAAGCTAGGTTTTATATGTGATTTCTTTCTCAACATTACTATTTTTGAGTAATCGACATTCGAAGTGGTTTACAAGTTGTCCTGCCCCACCTAGCACTTCCAAACTATAAAAGTAAACTTGTAACTTTCCATGCTAATGTATCTGAATGAAAGTTATTGTCAACGAAATCGAACAATAACTTTGGAAACAATTAGAAAAAAACCCTATTTAGCATTGATACCTACGGAACCCTTCTACACGCCGTGTCCTGACACGCTCTTGGTTAGGTTGTATTATTATTCATATTATAAGGACACGACGTTTAAACTTTTTTGTCTAGGGCTTAGTCTTTACGAACTAAATTTTAAAACAGTATCAAAATTCAATGTGCTACATTTAGTAGTATTTATAAATACCTATTCATTGTAGTCTTCTTTAAATATAACTATATTTTTTTATAAAAACCATAACCAGACGGGCAATTCTGCTAAATAAAACCTGCATTAATACAATTACAATCAAGTCCCGATACGCTAAAACTCTCAAAAGCTGTTTTTATGAACGTTAAACCAACATGAAACGCGCTCTGATTGGTCAAAACGTCATAAAATCCGTTCATGGTAACATGTCGCTACACTTACAATCCAAACAAATTAAAATTAAGTCTACTTGAAATAAGAGAATTGAGGTTCAGACTTCGTAAATTATATTTTATTAAATCTGATCAGTAGTTTAGGCGCTACATTTAAACAAATATGCATACACATATACTGCCAAAATTAATAACCGATCTTATGGCTTCGCCGTAGTCGTAGTAATAAAATTAAGAGTAACTGATTCCTAATTAATATGAGTATGCAAAACATCCGTTACCGGGCTACACTCAATCATTAGCCGTATCATCAGAACGATGACAATCTAAACGTCGGGCTACCTGCGAGCGTGTGGTCCGAGCTCATCTCTCCTATCGCTCGGTGGTCCCTCATTACGACACTTACCATCTTTGTACCACTATTATGGAGTGAAAAATGTTGGGCCAATGACAGGTGTCGATAAGAAAAAGCATCCTTTCAATTTTGTCCCGCGATTATCATATCTACAAACTCGAAAGACCTGTTGCAATATTCAATTATGATCTTAAAATGTCCTCTTGGCGCTTGATGACGAGTTCCAAGAGGATAAACCAGTGATTGCGTTTTAAGGATACAGACAAATGTTAGCAGCTAACATAATCCTATATAAAACCATTTGACTGTTTTTTACCTTAATAGAATAAAATTAAAGCATACATTAACATAACCTCGATGTCTTTCGGCGATCGTCGTTTTTCGTAAAATAATATAGTCTGTCGCTTTCATAGGAAAACAAAGATTGCGAAGAAGCATTAGTAACATAGTTTTACTGTAAGTAATTTATTAAATTTAAATAGTTTTGACGTGCCTACTAATAATCTTCTTAATTATAATGACCGGCTAGTTAAGGTTAGGTTATGGTGAGCATATCAGAACATGTCTAAAGAGGGTTCCGTAACCATCAACGTGCCATAGGCTTTCTTTGAATTAGGTACTTCGATAGTTATTGTTTGATTTTGCTAAAAATAATTTTCCTTAAGAGTTTTTATCTTAATAACTTTTAATCTGCATAGATTACAAGTTTCTATCTCTAATAGTTGAAATGCCAGGGGGTGCAACTTATAAACCATTTTGAAGGCTGATTATTCAAAAATGGTTGACTTTAAAAAAGGCATGTATCAAACCTTACCTTTATTTAAAAATACCATAAGTTGATGATACCCACGATGGGGAAGTATGAAAAAATATTTTTCATCCCTTCATCACATGTAGGTACCTATGAAGAGCCACCCCTAAAATACAAAATTATGATGCCATGTAATTTTTATGATGCCAAAACCGAGATCTACAAAGTCTTTAACTATACTAAATTTCATCAATTTATATTTATAACTAGCTTTCCCGACAAACGTTGTTCTGCCTTAGCTCTGAACTGAAAATTTCACTCACTGTTAAACCTTTCCTGAACTTTCACAATTATTTCAAGATCAAAATTAGCACACTTAAATAAAACACTAATAACTAACAAATAATTAGTTTGTAAGTAATAAGACTGTAAAATCAATTATACTTAAGCAGTACTCAAAAACTGATTCAAATTTATTATATTGTTTAGCTTTATAATAATATCTAGGGGGTAAGAAACTGCTAACCCTTACCACAGGTTGTATTAACCTATTTAGGGTAGCAGACACTTCACCTCGCCAGATTGTTAAACATAAATCACTGTATTAATTGTTTAGAAACATAATTACTAATTACTAAAATTATCTAAATCGGACCAGCCGTTCTCGAGCTTTAGCGAGACATTGAAACTGAAATCCATTTTTATTTATAAGATTACAGAAGCTATAAGTGTGGACAGACAGACAGAGAGACAGACTATAAGGGTTCCTCGAATGAAATCTACGAAAAATCTACCAAAATGAAATCTACGAAAATCAGCCTTCTGTGGGGTTAGCAGGAGCAATTGACAACTACGTATTCGTAATTTATCGAAAGAGAATGAATGAAAATTATGACAGCACACATACAATTGACACTCAATAACGTTACGAATTCGTGGGGGTTTGCCTACAAGAAAAAAATAATATTTTTAAACATTAATAAATATAATTTGGTATTACAATTTGTTTATCAAGTTGTAGTACCTAATTACCTACGTTAAAAGAATATTTTATGTGTAGTTTTGTTATTATATTCATTTCAGAGTCATAAAAATCTTGGAATATTTTTTTTACATCATTACTGTGTAAAAAAGCCTACATATTCAGCCTACTCACATCAAATAGAAAAAGATTTACTTAAGTAAGTACATAAACGCGCAAACTTCGGACATACCTAATAGCAGAAATTTCGTGCATAGTGGCTTTGTCCATACATTTCGTAGCAACTTACGACTGCGACGTCACCTACGGCTGCTTGTACGACTTTATATGGGGCGTTTTTACGTGACTCGCAAATTAGCTTCAAACAATCCGTTTTTTTTTTTTTGGAAATATTTAATAATGGATAGTATTTTCTTTAGTAAACTGTCTTATTATTCAGAACACTATTCATTTATGTAATAAAATATTACAGGAAAATGTCGTATTGTTGGGTTACAGATTTCCAATAAAAATCTTAATTAAAGCATTAGTTTTACACACACGATCGATAACGCAAAGTGCAAGTAAGCTTATGAAAGTCACTCAAAAGGAATATGGAAACATTCAATTGGAATATTATTTTTAAAGATAAATAAAAGATTGTAGCACGTAGATACGTTATAATGAATTATGTTTGTCCAAACAGCAAACAAACGATACATTATCGAGACCTGTTTTTGTACTGACCTTTTAGGTCGAGGAAAAATAAATGTAGTAGGTAGCTATATGCATAATGTATGTTCGACTTTTGATATCTGTCAACAATGTATGATAATATATTGTGATATGTATGAGAATACGTCTGGTTCAACATCTCACTTCATTACAAAACATTTGTAACACAAAATTGAAGTAAAAAGTCACACAGTACCTAAATAGTACTAAAAAAAAGTGGTAATGTAATGAAAATTTAAATATCATGAAGAATACTAAACCACTATAAAATAATAAACTACAAATAAAAATTTCTAAAGAAAAAAAACCGTACCTCAAAAAATCTTAATTTTAGTTTAAAAAAATATTCACTACTAGATAATGCTCGCGACTTCGTATGCGCAAAAGTTAATTTCTGAGTCATCTGAGAATATATACATTTTTCGCGATAAAAAGTCGCCTATGGCGGAGCGCGCACCACGATTTTTTGTAGTGCGATTATTTTGTCGCAGAAATGTATGTAACATTTCAGCGACAAAATAATCGCACATAAAAAAAATTGTGGTGCGCGCTTAGCCTTAGTCCTTCCCCATGGTCTACTCTACATCTGTGCCAAATTTCATAAAAATCGGTAAAGTAGTTTCGGAGCATATTCAATGCATACAAACAAACCTTTTCTCTTTATTACATTAATATAGATTACTAGGATGTTTCTTAGTAATAGTGAATATATAGAAGATTAAATAAGATTTAGCCTTTCAATTAAGATGTTCAAAGAAATAACTATTTACATTACACCTGCAATGATTGCTATAATTAAGTAGCAAGCTCGCAAGAAACAGATTTAATCTAGAAGTCTTGTTGTTCTTACACTAAGGTAAAAGCACTAATACTAGACACTTTAAGGACGAATCAAACTTCATTGCCAAATATAAAATGTATTTACCAAATAAGTACAGTTGCAATTACTTTTCCTGTTTGAGCAACATTTAGAAATTAACTTTTTCATATAAAATATTTGGAGACTGTTGTATTTTCAACAAATAATTACAATTTTCTAAGGTTTGTTGTAGACACTAAAAGATGACAGCGTCGAAAATCAAATCCACCAAAAATAGACATCAATTGGCACTAATAGTAGACAAACATCACATCAAGTTACCTATTTAAATTTAATGGAAAATTAAATGTTTATTTCAGCCTATCACCTGCAACAATATTTTTTGGCGTAATTTGAGACTTCTACTATTTGACTCTTTCTACTCTACAGTTTTGGTTTTATCACAGCATACCATTCTGTCTGTCCACGTTTGTAGCTTGTATTATCAATATAAATGGATGAAATTTGGTATAGTTATAGATGGTGTATAGATCTCGGTTTTGGCATCATAAAATTATAAGAATTTTACATTTTAGGGGTGACTCTTCATACATGTGAAGTAGGGATGAAAAATATTTTTTCATTCTACCCCATCATGTGGGGTATTGTTTAATAGGTCTATTAAAATAAAGGTAAGGTTTTATATATGACTTTTTTACAAAGTTGACCATTTTCGAGTAATCGGCCTCCAAAGTGGTTTGTAAGTTGGTCCCCCCCCGGTATTTCTAAACTATAAGAGATAGAAACTTGTAAGTTTCCATGCTGATAGATCATGCTAAAAACTCTTTAGAAAAATTATATTGAGCGAAATCGGACAATAACTTTTGAAGTAATTCGCAGAAAACCTATTGCATGTTGATAGTTACGGAACCCTCCCTAAACAAGTCCTGACATGCTCTTGGTTATTTTCTTTTCATCCATTTCATTCTTTTTTCTCTCCTTTTTATAGTATTGTTTTTATTGTGTGGAAGAAACAACAGAGGGTACTTTTTTCTGTCTTCCTTTTAACTTCATATGAAATTACTGAATACTAAATAGTATAACCTAATAGTTGACATCGAGTTTACCCTAATAGTTGACACTGTCTTCTTTTAGTTAGAATAGAGTAAAAGACACGAAACTCAGACAGGAACTTATTTTCTACAGCATAATGCTAAATTTGTATTAAAATAAGCTAACAAATTCAGTTCGATGTAACCCTAGTAGAAGACACACGTGTCATCTTTTAGGTTTTGATTCATTTCTGGTACTAATAGTAAACACCACTTAAAATTTATACAAAAACGAGCTAAAATAACCAGGAAATGGTCCTAATTACTCAAGAATTTTGTACATTTTTAATATCGAAACTAACAGAAGCCAATAATCATAAATTTAAGAAAAAAATTATACCTGTTTAAATTCAGTTGCCTTATGAAAAACGCTAAGAAATAAGCCCAACACGCCAACCTGCTTACATTGTTTATTGTCAACTGATGCCATTTTCAAATTTGCTTCTGAATGTTCACAAACTTTTGAGCATGTATCATAGATGTGACTAGGTGTCTTTAACATCAGTAGCAATGTTATTTTAATGATTAGTTTTCTTATTAGAAAACATTTTTCTTGAAAATGTCGTCTTTTAGTTCAATGTCGAGCATTAGTGCTTTTACCTTATAGTTGTCCTGTATATTTATATATTAAATAGCTTAATGACTTTGAAATATTTATACAAAACCAGCCAAGTGCGAGTTGGACTCGCGCACGAAGGGTTCCGTAGCATTATCTATACAACTATTTGTACCTACTAATAATCGAGCAAAAAGCGGCGAAATAATGAAGGTTTATGTTTGGGAATTACATATTTGTCTTAATTAATATTTCTATAATATACAAGTCAATATTCAGTTCAAGCATCTATCTGTTTCCGTTATCAATATCGATCAAAAAACGGAAAGAAACTTAATGTTGAAGGGGACAATTAGGTATTATTTTTTCTTCCTCCTTTTTAGTTTTCTGTTTTTAGTATTAGTTTTATACCGGCAACAGAAAGGCAACGGTTCACGACATACAGCCTAGTGACAGACAGATAGGGAGAGAAGTCTAAGTCTAATATGGTCTTGTTTTTCCCCTCTGGGTACAGAACCCTAAAAACTATAGTTTTGGATGAATTTACGATATTCTACCACATAATTTAGTATTGATAATTTTTATGTAGAATATCTATTAACATTTAGTGGTAGGTGGAGGCAAAATAATTTTAATATGCAAAGAGAATTTAAATTAAAATAAAAAGAAAGTAACAATGTCTATCGATTTTTTTGGCAACTTAAATACGACATTTATTTGTTTCTTTTGTATCTTCGGTGAATTATAATTTCCCTTTGAGATACTTTTATACTTTTTATAATATAAAAAGTATAAAAGTATCTCAAAGGGAAATTATAATTCACCGAAGATACAAAAGAAACAAATGAATGTCGTATTTAAGTTGCCAAAAAAATCGATAGACAAGCAGATAATCTTGGCGGCGGATTCGAAGCCGCAACCTCTATTTAAAAGCTATAAAAATAAATGAGTCTCATTACGACCCGTGCGTCCCATTGTGATGTAACAAAGTGCAACAGGACCTTAACGACGTCACATTAGTAAAATGTCAAAACACATCAAAAGACACTCAAAAGATCTTGAGGTTGAGGATCAAAAGATATTGATTGGTGCAATTTGTTTAAGTGTGACGTCGCAAACGTTTTGGCTCTTTAAAATGCATTTTGCACTTATGTCTGTTTGTACAATGGGCGCCCACGAGTATTAATGTGATCGCATTAATAATCTCAATCTTTATTTTGTGTAGTTTTGTGTTATTTATGTAAAACTAATTTGTTCTCGTTTGTAAGCGATTCAATTTTTTTTTGTCGGTATGGTTCTTACAATATTTGTATTCACTACACATACTAAGTCGCAAGCTTTCGCAAAAAAACAAAGCAAGAAGCTACGACCTAGTGTGTAGTGCGCTATCTCCAAAACAGAGGATTTTTAAGTACATACTTTTTGAAAAAACGTTGGTTTAATGCTCTAAGAAAAAAAAAGAGACAAAGTCGCATTTTTGTATAATATATTATTATTCTTATGAAATTGAGATTGATATTGTTTCATAGTATAATTATCTAATTATTATAGTAACAAGATGTACAGTACCGTGGGATACATTAAATTTCCGTTTTTTCAGGAAAATTTTTAAGCAGTATCACTCACGATTTATTAATCTACACTAATTATTATATTATTATATATAATAATAAATAGGAAAAGTTTGTTTGTTTATTTGTTTGTTTGATTGAATAGGCTCCAAAACTACTGGACTGATTTTAATGAAATTTGGCATATATGTAGAGTAGACCACGAGGAAGCCCTTCCTTAATTATATACTTTTTATTGCGAAAAAATTTACGGTTTCTGCAAAGTTAACTTGTGCGCGGACGAAGTTGCGGGAAACATTTAGATTCTGGTACCTAGATTGTAATTACGCATTACTGCTATTAAAAAAGTAGAGCAAGTTTAATATAATATTATGAATCTTCGATTACCAAAATGTAAAGCAAGTTTTAAAATATTAAATTTCGATTGCCGTGATAATTTTAGCTTTTCAGTTAATTTTCTTATGATAAGCTTAATTAACAATATATAATTAGTACAATTGATAGAATCAATATCATAACTGGAACTGTCAACGTGAAAGTCAAATACGATCTTATTGCGTCTATGAATGTAGAGTCGTACCTATGGCGTGGCTTACAGTAAAATAATAAATAAAAAATCATCAGATTTAAAATTTTGTGAGTTCTTTACGGCATTATTATTACATTGATAATAATTAAAAACTGACCGTATTATAATTGCCATTTGTTTTATAATTATTACCAGGAATTCCAAGTAAATGAAAAATATGTAGAGCTGTAGTCTAAGATAGAGTATGAAATTATTCACTTACGCCTCCATTGTAATGCTAACTTTGAATTGGAGGCAAAAACTGGAAGGTAGGTGTGTACAATTATTCTTAAAGCAATAGGCTAGCCGCTAGACAAAAAAAAATTATTTGGATAATTAATTCTTAAATATGAGTAAGAAACAGTCAGTACTAAAAATCAATACTAAATATCATAGATATAGCGATTTGTTTACAAAATTTCTCGTGTAAACTCTCCATACAAAAGTCGTACCTAACTGTGACGTTACTAATTTATATTTATAAAGCCAAAGAAACATATTTGTGTAACATAATATTATATCTTCGAAATTTGTGAATTTAAGTACTTATTAATATTTTCGTATAGTATGATGTAAGTAAACTAATGATGAAGGTTTTTTAATTAATTTAGCAAAAAAGTTTGAAACGTTTTTGTATTAAAAATATATATAACTAGAGGTTGCCCGCGTCTTCGTGCGCACAAAAGTTAACTTGCGGAAACCGCACATTTTTCCGCAATAAAATAGCCTATGTCCTTCCCCGTGGCCTACTGCCTCTCTCTGCCAAATTTCCAACCCAATTTAGTATTAAACTACTGGAGTTTCGAAGCCTATTCAATGCAAACAAATAAATAAACTTTTCCTCTTTATTATATTAGTATAGATAGTATATATTAATATAGATTACTAAATTACATTTAAAATATAATATTTTTTTATGTTTATCAAGTAATACCTATCAGCTCAATATTTCTGAGGACAAAATAAATATTTTACATGAGATAGTCGTCTACCCAATTCATATTAATAAACAAAAATGTATGAAAATAAACTACTTACAAGCTCCAGCTACATGAATTTTCTTCATCCATGGATAAATAACTCTATCCGTATTATCCGAACATATAGACGAGTCATCATCATCGACCGGCGGACTGTCCAAAAGCAGCCGTTCGTCATCCAGCTCAGAAACCGGTGAACCTTCTCGGCCTAGAGCCTGGAGTTTTCTTCCAGCTGGTGCTGCCTCCTCTATGTGCCTTTCTAGCCTCAGTCCTAGCTCTGCGAGCCCAGGGGCAGCTTCGTGTGATGGGATATATCCGTGGTCCGCATCAGACGGATGAGACGGCTCAGGCGGTCGTGGTGGTGGTGCCACCGGCGGATGCTGGGGGATCGGATGGTAGTATCCACCGTAACCGTAGCCGGTGCCGATTTGAACAGGATACTGGTGTTGGTAGCCATACTGCAGCTGATGCTGGTAATATTCTCCGGGTGGTATGTAGTCCGCTTGGCTGTACTCTTCGGGGGGTGGGAATTTGGGGTCCGGCTGAGGCTGGTATCCGCCGTTCATGAGGAAGGAGCTCATTGTGGGCGTGGTCGAGTCGGCGCATCACCAGCTTCCAACACGCCTGCTAATATGGCGGCCATTCACTCACGCATCACACTCATGATCTCCTCTTATAATCCCCTGTAAACGAGTAAGGCTAAATAAATATAATGTCTACCTAGTTATAGCCAATTTGATGTAGGTATAGATACCTATGCATATTGCACATGGTAAAACTTATTGCAAATGTTCTATTATAGTAAACAAAGCGTTTGATAATTAATTAAATAATTAAACAAACTGGACGAAACTTTACATGTCAATTATTATTTAAAAAGTACCATGATAAAATTGCTATCAAAGAGGTTGAATAGCCTTAATACCTTTGTTATTATTTTAATACGAACGTTTAAAGCAATATCTGAAAAGCAGCTTATTTTTATAATGTAATAAAGTATATAATAATAACTACCATATTTTTTATATCTGTAATATTTCCACAGTTTTCACTTCTCAAACATAAAGGCGTTTCCACTAAAATCCACTATAAAATCGCACACGTTATCATAACAATTTTGAGACACAGTTTATTATAAAGGTCAGTATCGTTTTTAAAATGATACAAAAGTCATATGTTCTATCACTTATTGATAACAAACAATTGTCAAGTCGCGCACTCCCGTTACATTTTGAGACAATATACACTGCCCAACACGCCAGCGTACTCTGTCACTTTAAGGACTCCTATACATGTTCATCAATTTTTACATACCACCTTCCATTTTTAAGGCGGAGCTGTTCTTCTACTCTCATACGTTGAAACATGAGTTGTAAATTCTACTTTACACAACAGATATAAAACTCAAAATCGCTTAATAGCGACTTACGGAGCCACGAACAGTAGCAATGATTCTCCCCCTTCCACGCACAAACAGTTCCAATCGTGCGAATGAAACGGAACATCCTCTCGAATGTTGTGGGAGCGTACAGAGAATATGCCCATTTCTGTTTAGCTTACGGAAATTGAACATGAGTAACAGAGATAACATATACCTTGTTTCATCGAGGGGTATTACACTATTTAATAATACTACAAAATGAACATGGTCTCTATTCGCGAGACACGCTGTTTTAAATATTTAATATGTGACTTCCTCTATATTTTATTAAAATTGTTTCTATTTAAATGATGGTTGTTAAGTTGGATTTCCTCAACCGACTAATTTTATCATGCGTCTGATGACAATTGGATATAAAATTATAACACCTTGTCACCAATGAATATATTTTATTACGAAATCGAAACGAAAATATTACCACACTTTGTATTAACTTTTAGCTGTATAACTATTAACTATTAATTTGGGAAGAAAATTATGGATTGGTGTAAAATTACAATTAGCTATAGTTTGTAAACACCAGAAAATGCACCTAAAAATGTAAAATCCTTGTAAAATTCAGGTTTGTCGCCATCTCATGTATCTTATCAAGAGAACAAGAAAAGAGCTTCCTTAACTTGACAAGCTTAAGAATACCTATAAATGGAATATAATGGTATGCATTATGCAAATGTAATGTAATAAAATAATAACAAAATAAAGACATTCACAAAAGTAAAGACAAAATAATATTACAAAAGGATATTATTTCCTTATGTTTTACCATCATTTAATACATACCAAACCAAATACATTTAACAAATAATAATTAATAGTTTTGAAAACAAAACGTAATTCACTATTAGTAGTTCTAAATAAATAAGTATTTACTAATAATTCCAGTGAGATGAATTTAATTCCTCATGCTACTATAAATACTGTTTATAAAGTGCCATAATTTCTGCTGAGTCAGAAAAAACAAGCACTACTGCACTAAATCCGAACAAAAATAAAACAGATCCGAGTCACGCTCTTGGCGTATCATGAGGCTTAAGCCACTAATACGGACACCCGACAAGGGAGCCGAAATAAACAAAATGTCCGGTGATTTCATTGAATTAGACGATCACAATATCATCGAATGTGCTGAGTCAAGGCCAGAAGATAAACGCTGGAACACCCGCTCAATACAGGTTTGATCAATAGCGAAATACTATAGCCGCTCATGTTTCTTACGATGATCGACTACTTGATCGGGGATTTTTAGATCCACATCACCATCAACAATGCTTATGTAATCAGTTATCAAAAACAAAAAATTACGAATTTCATCAACATTGATAAGCGTACTATAGTTACTCGTGTTAGTTTAGTTACGATGTTAGACTATTTCATCAAGGATTTTAAATTCTATATCATCATCATCAACAAAGCCTGATCTGAAGCAAAAAATCTGTTATTATGAATGAATATTTACGAATTTCACCAATAGTGATATGGGTACATAATATTATAGCTATTCCTATTCGTCACGATGTTAGACTACCCTTTTTCATCAAGGACTTTTAATTCTATATCACCATCATCAACAAAGCTTATGAAATCTGTTATCATGAATGAAAATTTACAAAATTTCACCAATAATGATATGGGTACGGTCTATTATTGCTACTGGTGTTCGTCATTATATCCACTATCTTTGGATTAGAACAAACAGAATAAGCTACATAAGAGTAGAAAAATAATTCTAAACATGACCACTTTTTTTAATTTTGTGTGTAGGTTCCGGAAAATGTTTGCTATACTTACTAAAAATTCAAAAATCTTTTTTGAAAACTTTTTACCGATTTTTAGATAAAGAAGTAGAGTATTTCTTTATTCGTGATAATTGTTAGTTTTGTAGATTTCGTTCTAGTTGGTCGCAAAATGTACCGAGAAACATCCAATTTATGTAAAATTTGTAAAGGCGCCCTTGATAAAATTTATTATAATAAAATATCAATACTATACTAGGCGAAAATTTTAATAGTATCTAGGAAAATAAATCCGCTTATTATTGTCACAATTTTAAACGTTTTATTTTACCTTAAAAATGAAATAAAGTATCCCTGACATTATTTAATTTGATTTTTAAATAAATAATTTAAAACTAAAACTGCAGTAGAAATTACCAAAACTAAAAAAAAATATATCAACCAGCATTTTTTAAGAAATACGAGGGTAGTCAGTTTTATTCTATTTATATTGTGGTATCAATATTTTTAATATATTTTTATGGTTGGTTGGTTACCCAATGGGTAAAAACGGGACTCTATTACTCAGACTCCACTGTCCGTGCATCTGTCTATCCGTCTGTCTGTCAACTTGATGTAATTTTATGAACCGTGTATAGCTAGACAGTAGATGTTGCCGCTATTTATAGCAAATACTAAAAACAATCTAAAATAAATATTCAAGTGAGCCTCCCAGAAAACAAACTACAGTTTTTTGTCTGGGAGGCTCAATTAAACTACAACTCCGACTTCAACTAGGCGAGTTTATATAATTATCTGCAGGTTTTCAATACTAATATCCATCACGATTATTCTTTCTAGCTACGGGTGGTTTACAGCAGTAACTAAATAGTAGTAATAAAAATTATGTAAAACTACCTTTTGCGCGCAGCTACGCCCACGTAAATATATTATCCCACGGGAACACTACTTTTTCGGGATAAAAAATATCCTATATCCTTTCCCGAGACCCAAAGTATGTCTATACCAAATTCATAAAAATCGGTTCAACGATTAAAGCGTGAAGAGGTAACAGACAGACAGATAGACACACTTTCGCATTAATAATATTAGTATGAAGATATGCATCATATAAATAGTAATAACTCCCCATACCGATTTCGGTGACGGTGACCAGTTTCATTGAAACCAGGCCTGTTACGTAGGATTAACTTTTTAGTGCCCAAGTGTGTGCGCAGTACACAAGAGCACTCTCTCTCTCTCTTCCTGTACTCTCATAATCTGGTGGAACAGATAACCGATACGACTGGCGAGAGATCAAGCGTAGGTCCGAATTTTTACATGCCCATCCGACGCATGGATCATCTTTCTTGTCAGACAATAAGGTGATCAGTCTGCATTGTTCTAACCAAACTTGGAAACAACATATTTCGTTTTTCCAATGCGGGAATCGATTCTACGACATCCGAGTTGAGAGCAAATACCATGGATGCTGTTTTAAATAATAAAACTATACTTACATTGTAAACACCAAATTAAGAATTTCATTTTTCATTATTCATTCTAGATTCTAGAAGAAGAATTTACTATCTCAAATGATTATATTATAAGCAACCTTACCTGTACTCTATACTGTGTATGAATCTAGTCTTAATTTCAAGCCAATCGTCTACCGTCACATTTTCAAATTGTATCTCAATAAAGACGATCTCTGTGAAACTTTCTCACCCTCATTCCTCATACTTTGTTTTTCAGCCGTGCTAACTGGATACTGGCTCGTTTTATCCAGAACAAACTTAATCCAAGTTTAATGAACAATGAGACAGGCTCTTAATCAAACTTTGCAATTCGAAAAACTTTGATATATTCAAAATTGAATCTTAAGGCTATTTTGGTAAAATACAAAGTTTATTGACAAGTTTGGCAAACTTAAATCATTTATGTTCTATTTCTAAAGAGCCAGCTGAATAAAAACCTATTTAACTTGGCGATCGTATTATTTGTTTTATTTGGAAACGTCAGTTTTAATTTGCTACAGGTTTCAGTGTTTTTAAAGATATCGCTAAATACTGCGTAAAAATATGTTTCAGTGTTACCTAGATATACGATATATACGTAATACCTCTTTGCTTGGTATATATTTTTTACTTGGTACAATTTAATTATAATTTTATTTTACCGTGATAAAATTTAATTTGTTTCGAACAGTCGCGAAAAATTTTCCCCGACCCTTAGAATAAATAGGTATAACTATACCCAATTAATAATAACTAAACCACTAATCTAATTTGGCGGCAAATGGAAAAAAAATGAAATTGCGGATCCCCAATTATCGAAGATCCAATTCTCTATAATGGCGTTTGCCATTTCCCATTTTTGTGGGATCGTCTGTCGGCATTTTTTGCAATCTCGCCCCTCCTATATCGGGGGCTGAACTCGGAGGTAACGTATTGTTATGTAGTATCGGAATTTACATAAAAACAATGTTTTTGTATGATGAAGGAAAAATTCCATTTAAGAACACGTTTTCCGTAGAATAATTTTGTCGTTATGTATTATATATAACGACATAATTATTATACTCTTTCTTTAATTTTAAAGTGTGTTTTTAACAAGTAAATAGAAAATAATGTAGCTTAATCTACATGATAAAATTTAGATTAAGTTTTAAATCGCGAAATAAATTCGTTTATAATAACGGTTTTCCTGAATCTGTCTTTAAGCTCTTAAGAGGTGTAACAAGCAATGGTGTACCATTATTTTAATACTATTACTACCGTTATTATAATACTAGTTTTTCTCACAGCTCCGCCCGCGTATCCCATGGGAACACTGTACTTTTTCAGGATAATCAGTAATGTATGTGTTAATCCAAAGCCTGAACTACTTCCAATTTACCATATTTCATCAAAATCCGTTCTGTAGTTTTTAAAGAGTAACAAATATCCCTCCATCTATTCATCCATCCATGTATTCATCCATCCATCTATCCTCACAAACATTCATTTAAGTATAATAGTTTAGTGGCGTTATATGAGTTTAGTGTTTTCTTTTAAGAAAACACATCTCAAACTGTATAACTATTTACTCAATAATACTTTAAAAGTTAACAATATTCTGGTTACATAGTCTGGTATTTAGTTACACATAGGGTACTTGTTATTTAGCTTAGTTAGTCATCATTACTTGTATGAAAATAAAGGTTATTGCTCGAAAATATATACCTAGAGCATTTAAGCGAATATGCCGCCATATTGGAATATCATCGAAAACCGCTTACTAAAGCAACCTATTCAAAGCCACGCACAAGTTTCTGACATGGAAACGTCATCGTATGTCAAATGTCTGACAGCAGACTCCTCGCGCCACCTCCCGAAACCCCCCTGTGACGTCAGCCAGCGAATTCTAAGGGTTCCTTAAACTCTCATAACTTTCGATAGGCAATCAAAGTTTTAACGTTGAGATATTGTAGCAGTAATTTATTGAAGAAAATAATATTTTGATATTGACTGGTTAGCTAAAGAAAACTAATCAATAATAAAGTATTACTTTATTGTCCAATTTAGGTTAGAAATTAACAGATCTGTCTCAAAAATAATCGTATAGTTGATTTTTACGTCACCAGTTAGCTTAACAAAATATGCATTTATTGAAATAAGCCTAATAGCAGTATACTATTTGTGAAAATATGTATAGTCTGAAAATCGGCTACTATCTATTTAACAGATCTGTCTCAAAAATAATCGTATAGTTGATTTTTACGTCACCGGTTAGCTTAACAAAATATGCATTTATTGAAATAAGCCTAATAGCAGTATACTATTTGTGAAAATATGTATAGTCTGAAAATCGGCTACTATCTATTTTCTATACCTAATTTATAAGGCAAAACAACGTTTGCCGGGACAGCTAGTTATGTATAAAAATATCTAAAAAGGTTGTCCCTATCTAAGGTTAACTTGAAAACTAGAGATTTACAAAACTTTAGTTTTCTCGAAAATTCATTGCAATGAGATGTTATATTATAGCTTACGTCGTTATGAAGGAAGTACTTACATCAATAGAAATGTAAATAAGAATGAAACAGAAGGTGTTTCTAGAATATACTATTAGAATAAATATACTCTTGTTATACTGATCTTTTCATACACAAATAAAATATAAAAGCTCCTTTCTTAAAACACAAGAGCATTGGATTTCTCTGATCTTTATTTTGATTGCGAAAAAAATCTAAAGCCAATAATCCCATATTTGCCATTTCGTACATACGTTTGTCGCACAAAAACGTCAAATGTTACAGCGTTGAGGGGACACGTTTGGTATTCTTGACAAGTCTGGATGAGTGCTCTAAGAATTTCTAAATATTCTATAAAAGGAACCTTATTTTTCGAGCTGCAGAGTTGTAACTTCCTTACATTCTCCCGGTTCATAAGGGTTTTTACAGTCGAATGAGCAGAAACTTCATTAATCAGCCAACAGTCGCGACAGTGCTGCAGCGTTGCCGTCGTGGTTCAATTTTTTCCTCTTGCTCCCTTACTTTAGATATTCGACGCGATTTCCTGGGATTCTATGAACTGGGTGGTCGCTTAATCAATGCAATGTGCAGATGTCCTTTTCCGACCTCGTACATACTATTATAACGTTATGTATCCCGTACACAAACTATATACAACTACTAAGTGAATAAAAGGTTTCAATTCATAATAAAGAAACTCAAATCCTTCTGTAATCGATGGCAAATCAATTTCTTCTTGTATTAGCAGTCGTGTTGATTAGGCAAACTTTTTCCATTATATTCAAACAACTAGCAAAATAAATTAAATCCTTGTTTTATACAAGAAGTAGGTAGCAGAAAATATAAGCTGTCAAAAGGATACTGAATACACTCTTATTAACATAGTTGTATTTTAAAATGGCGTATAAGTACAAACTAATATCTATTAGGTACCATGTTAACAAATGAAACATGATGCCTCTCATTTTATATAATTGTAAGTATTACCTAACTACCTACATATACCAGTATGTACTATATATTTTGGAAAACAAACATTTGTGACCGAAGGCCCATTTGCATTTTAATGCATATTTTATCGGTGCGGCGGCGCGGCGGAGCGCACAGTATCTCGAGTGAAAATATCACTCTTATCGGCACCCCTCACTCACTCTTTACACTCCATCCCGCGAATAATCCCTCTGGGAGAGGGGAAAGTGCTCTTTTTATATTTTTGATGTTGGAAATATCAAAAAATAGAAACCTTTTATACAGTGATCCAAAATGTTAAGAAAACATTTAAGTATTTTCATATAAATATATACATATGTGAAGCCAAAACTTTTAGTACAGTTTTACAAGAATAGGCAAGCGGACTGAATTTTTTTATTGCATGAATGAATAGCACTCTTAAATATGATTAACTTCTCAGAAGAAACCGTATATCAAAAGTCAATATTTTCAAAGGTACCACGATTTGTATATAAAATTTCGCAAGTCTCGTCAAAACGCTCCATACTAAAATCGCCATACAAATGACGTCACTATTGGATTAAAGCGTATTAAGTAGGTATAAAGTATACGGCCGCAGGAACATATTTGTAAATATCTCCGATATTTGTGCGTTTAAGTTCATTTATAATAATGAATGTTTTTGTATATGATGTAAGTAAACTAATGATGTAGGTTTTGTTTACCAATTACGCCTAGTAAACTACACATAAAATAATATTTTTTTTACATTTACCAGCTAGTAATGCCTCAATATTTCTGAATATATTAATGAAACTAAATGTTTCTGATGTTGTCCGATCCCCTATTGTGCGAACGGAGGTGATATTTGGCACAGTAAACGTAGGTGAGAAGAAAAGCGTGCTGAAAAAGGTTATTTTTTTAATATAATATTATTTAGAAATACATAGAATTAATAAAAATAAAACAACACACTATAAATATGTCTGATTGTAAACACATACTACACCGTGCGTTTGATACCTATAAGGATTTTGTTACACGTTGACGTACCTATGTAAACAAAATATCAGTATCAACATTAGTATTATTTTAGAAGCAAAAGAACCCTTAGAACGTTCAAGAGTTTTGACCACGGTGTGACTTCCAGTACTTAGGTAGATATAATGTCCTCAAGTACAATAGTACATAATTGTTAAAAAATGTCATTGGTGCCATTGAAATAAGTCTTATTAATTTTGTATATAATTATTATATCTTAGATCGGCCACTGTGGCTCAGTGGTTAGCGCGTTGGAGCTCAAGCCGGAGGTCATGGGTTCGAATCCTGCCAGGAAATAAAAAAATCTGTGTTCTTGTATCATGGATGTGTAGTAAATATGTGTATAACATAATAAAAATATCATAATATATGTCATTTGTCTGGTACCTGTAACACAAGTTCTTCGAGAACTTACCACGGGACCAGATTGACGTGGGTGAAAGTATCCTTAGTTATTATTATTATAAGAACTTCTTGTAAACTTGTTCAAATGATATGAGCAATGTAAGCTTGGAAAATGCAAAACGTTTCTTGATTTAGATATGAGATAGATTACAGTAAAAAATTTGGGAAGCCTATTCTGACTAAGTTTTCTTAAATTGGCGTAACAATTTAATGCCTACATTACAAAAATACTAGATGCTTCCCGCAATTTCGTACGCGAAAAAGACCATTACGCGGGAACCGTAGTTTTTCCCGTAGTAAAAAGTAGAGTATTCTTTCCCGTGGTCAACTCATATGTGCCAAATCAAAATTGTACCAGTAGTTTCGGAGCCTATTTAAAACAAACAATCAAACAAGTATTTCCTATTTATAATATTAGTATAGATTAATTGTTAATTTAAATCAAACTGTAGATAAATAACTCTTAATCATATAAGCGCGTGACACAAATATGCACCTCTAAACGATATGGGTAGGTATTACTTTCGTTTTCCACATTATATTTTTTGCTGACGCTCGCGCTACTTACTGTATTATGATATATCAATTTCATGCACGGATGACATTAAAGATCTTACTTTCTAACTACCAGTCAGTAGCTGATCGATTGCGCGGAAAATCGCTCTGAATCTCCGTAAATATTTTGACGTATTCGAGAATCGTATTACAAAAATCGGACTTCTTCATAACCGACTTTGATTCTTGATAAATCGGTCCCTTGGGACAATTCCGTCCAAACAGTAGCAAAATACAACAATGCTTCAAAGAAATATGTCCCCAAAGATTGCGAAGATGAATAAAGATGTTCGATGTTTAAAAATTATACGAAATTTACATGGCGTGTTAAGTATTTGTGGTTAGTTGTCTATCAAAATTATTTAGCAAAATATGCTGAGTAATAATAAAGGAGCTGCATAATATTTAGAATAAGGATTTTCGTTTCAGCCTGCTGACGTCACCAGGTGAGTGAACCTCCATTGCAGGACATAGGCCTCCCCATAGATTTTTAATGCGACCGGTCGCTCGCGGCCTGTATCCACCGACTCCTTGCGACTTTTCTTGGGTATTTAGGATTCGGATTACATGATTTAGGAGTAGTTTAAATTAACTACCTACATAATAATATGCAATACTTAACGAGAAACGTGACTTAGTACAACAAACAAACATTATTTAAAAAATTCAACAATAAAAATAGAATACAATATCATAAGTTGTGTTTTAGTTTTATTATGGGCTACGTTTAATAGCATTGTACTCGTAAAACAACTCCAAAGAAAAAAATATTAATATATAATATTACTAAATACTTTAGTTCCAATTAATATCAGATTAAGAAGTATTTTTAACAATCAAATTTAAAATGGAAAAAGACAATCTATTTGCACATAAAAGCGCAGACAGTTCAGATTGTACTGCACCGAAGGCGGTCGCAAAAAGCGCTCCGCTGAGAATGAGTAATGATGCCGGCTCCACGTAGTGAGGATTTCGAAAATACCGCTCCGTCGCAGCCGTAGACAATGATTGAAATTTAGAAAATAATTGAGTAATGGATAAGGTTTGCTTTATAAATGCCGCCCGTGGAGGCCGTGGATCCGAACATATACCGACGACTTAAAAGACTATTAGAATATCATATAGCGTTATTTTTTGTTGCCATATTTATCAAACAAATCAATTTAACTTTCAACAGTTTTCAAGCGTGTAAAGCTTTTGTGTCTATTTTTATGATATTTTCTCTGTTTACCATATACTGTTAGGTATGATACATAAGGAAGTAAGTGCAACTACTCGTGTTAAATAATTTATATGATACAAAAAAAAACGTAAAAGAAAAACTCCACATAGCTGGAGATTATAAGCTAATTAAGTAAATTAATAGTTTCCATTGTTCAAGTGAAATACTGACCAAACAATGAAAAAAAAATACCTGAAAATTGTGACCAACTCTATAAAATATAACAGATGGAAAATATTCTATGGTCGAGATCTTCGTAGCCCTAAATAAAATTAAAGAAGCAGGCCTTAAATAGAGAAAAATAGGTTTCAAGACAGAATTTAGTAGAACGATATTTATTAAAAACATATATTTTTCACCAAAGAGTATTTTTAGTTCATAATCGTTTTGTTTTCTTTCAATAGTCTTTGAGGACGTGGCTCGCGTGCTGATAAGGACTTTCACAAGACCGACTCTGCACAGGAGCTAAAGCCAGTGATTTTGCAAGTTTTTCTTGTATTCTTCGTCGTAACAAACAATTTGAGGAAACATATTTTATGAGTTATAACTTAAATACTTTCGTAGCATTCGTAACCTTACCAAAACTAGCAAATAATTGTTGTTTTATTTATCTTGCAATGTTAATAGTAGTAGTCAAAGCAATTTTGACTTACCTATAGTTTTCTTAGTGCGTGTGTACCTACCTACAACCGTTCAATATTTCAACATAAACTTAATCTAGATAGGCGTACAACTTTATAAATGAAAATGAAATCAATAGCCTCGCCCGCGTTTCGTCCGAACAAAGCCCGGTGATACCTAAGCCGATCCTCCGCCAGAGAAAAATAGTAGGAAATCCATTAATAACTGTCACGACTCCTTGTTAAATGCATACAATACTCGGGGCTTTTTAAAAGACTCACAATAGCGACTTGGCTAAATTAAAAGTTTTTCGATACAGCGACTGCGCGGAACTGAAAATGGATAATTATTATGTACAGTATGGTGAATATACTTCCTACTCTTTCCGTTATTATAGGAATCTTCTGCATATTAAGAATTTTCGATTAATGTTAAAATTTGGATAGTATTGCGTTGAAAAAAAGTAAATGCAATACAAGTTATTATGTTTAAATTTTTTCAACTCAGTTTTCAACATCATTAAATACTTTAAATGAATCGATCTTAAATATTTATATTTAATTAATTGTTTTTCTCGATGCAAGTATTACTATGAGTATTAAGTTAATTTTGGGGGAGAAAAATCAATCGTTAGGTTTTATCCCTGAGAAACATTTTAAGCTATATTTGTTTTTCTTTGTCGTCTATAAATATCAAATATTTCGCCAGTCCGATTTCCATTTTGATATGCGGATGTAGAACCTTTGTTTGAAAATTCGGAATATGGTGGATTCGAATCTCGGTCAGATAAATATTTTTGTATTTCTAAAATTTATCAAAGCGTGGTAGCTTTGCTCGTAGTTCTGATATTATTTTTTTTTTATGAAATATGGGGGCAAACGAGCAAACGGGTCACCTGATGGAAAGCAACTTCCGTCGCCCATGGACACTCGCAGCATCAGAAGAGCTACAAGTGCGTTGCCAGCCTTTTAAGAGGGAATAGGGTAATAGGGGAGGGTAGGGAAGGGAATAGGGTAGGGGATTGGGCCTCCGGTAAACTCACTCACTCGGCGAAACACAGCGCAAACGCTGTTTCACGCCGGTTTTCTGTGTGCCCGTGGTATTTCTCCGGTCGAGCCGGCCCATTCGTGCCGAAGCATGGCTCTACCACGTAAAGCATGGCTCTACCACGTAAAAATTAACTTACATAAGAGATAATGCTGTCAAAAATCATGATCGAGTTCATAATAACATATCCAAAAAAAAATTACTTGTTACTGCTGTTGCTAGAGAACCTATTTTTGTATCTCTATTTGGTAATAAAACACTTATATAAATATTTTTAATTATGCATTCTATTCTAATTCCTGCTTACGTATAAACACTACTACTTTCTACTGCGAATGTGAAAGTTTGCGAGGATAGATGGATGTTTGTTACTCTTTTATGCAAAAAATACTCAACGAATTTCGATGAAATTTGGTACAGTAATAGTTTAGGCTCTGAATTAAATCATAGACTACTTTTTATCCCGAAAAAGTTCAGTATTCCCGTGGGATGGCTCGGCCCGCGCAAGCAGGCCAATCTTTTAATATATTTACTCTACTAACTGTACCAAAAATGTCACAGCACAGGTTTGTAAAAGCATGCGTCGTCTAAAGAAAAAAGAAATAACTAATGATGTGAGCGACTTCTTAAAGGACACAATATGGTCGGATTTACGCTTATGTAGTTCAGTAACAATCTGCAAAATTTATGACTAAAATACTTGTTTCAAGACGACGTAGTAAGTACCTAAATCTGCGATGAAATCGTTTCGGCAGTATTAAACTGCGATTTACAATTGTTTCACAAATTGCATTTAGTGTTAAAACAAAATATAATTTTCTGTATTTATTAAAAATATGAAGTTCACTAATGCAAAACAAAGATAGGTACTTACCTGTTGTTCTAGATGTAATATCGATTTTAGCGACCCGACTTATAAGTGAAGTAAATTTTAAAAAGCTAAATAATGTCAGATCGTATCGGAATGATAATGCTCCCTAAGTTAGCAACACTGATACCGTTGTACGGCCTAACCGCCGGACTGCTCTACACACCAACGAATTTGGTACGGAGTGGACCATATCCTATGCGGAAAACGGCGAACTCTTCGCCTTCTTCTTATGTTCGCCGGACTGCCTTACACACGCTCGGATCTGGTACGGAGCGTACCAGATCCGCTGTACGCTCCGTACCAAATTCGTGTGTCTGTAGACACCATTACAATTGGCATCTTAGGGTTAGTTCACACCGCGACGTTACACGCTGAGGCGCCTCATTTTTAAGATTATTCAAACTTGAACTTTATTCTTAACACACGTTTCATTGCAAGAGTTCGAATGTCAAGTCAATCAAAATTAATTTTAGGGACGCCGCTCTTTTTTTCTAAAGTTCAATTTTGAATAGCTATCTTTAAATGCAGCGCCGTGCCTCGTCACGTATTGACGCGGTGTGAACCCTTAGTTCTGTACGATTCTATATTGGCCAAATATCTCAAAAACATCTTCTCTCCTCAAACTTTATTATAAACTTTTCCTGTCCCACGACGAGCAATATTTGATTGACTTATCAGTTGATCAGCTTACGCGGGGGCGCTGCTGTCCAATCATCGGGCGATACCATCTCCTCGTCCTCCGACAGCTGACGTGATCTCCCGCCATTGTTGTGACGTGGGACACTAAACAAATGAAATTAAAAAAAAAAAACTCGTACATGTTTGAGCATAGCCTTGTTCAATGCTCTATGTTTTATGTTAGTACCTAGGTACACTTAGGTTAGTTTTAACTTGAATTTCACCAAAGATTGTGGTTATTTCATTTCTATCGAATATGTGCCATAATTTGCGACCAACAATATTTTCACTTGTTTCACACAAATGTATGTACTACAAGCTTTTGCGCGCGTAAATAAATTATCCCGCTGGAACACTCCTTTCTTAGGATAAAAAATATCCTATGTCCTTTCCCGGGACCCAAAGTCTATACCAAATTTCATAAAAATCGGTTCAGCGGTTAAAGCGTGAAGAGGTAACAGACAGACAGACACACTTTCGCATTTATAATATTAGTAAAGTAATAGTAAATAGTAAAGATGTACTAAAAAGACGCAATTTCCCTGTTTAACACATTATGTGATATATTCACGATTGATTTCCATCAAACACGTCTTGGAAATGTAAAGTTTACCCCATAGACTCACAAGTTCAGCATACTAACGCGATTAAACTAGAATCGAATATCGATTTTAAAATTTTAATTACAACGAGATGGTAATTAAGGGAAGACCTCCTGACCCATTTTAAAAGTTTTATATGAACGATCGGCGCAAACGAGGGGAGTGATAAATGGAGAACATCAATCAGATGAATTTAAGTGTTGCGAATTTTCACCATTGCTAAATTATCGTTATTAAGAACCCTTTTATTTTGAATCAAAGTTGCGACTTTTGAATAAGATGTATACGATTTGGTATCGATTGTTTTGTCCCAAGGAGTTTACGCTTGGGTTGCTACTTGATAATTTTAAGAATATTGGATTGAAAATTTAAGTCCAAGTACATTAACTTGTTTCTCTCCATACTATTTTTAATGTATCTACTCGTACTATCTAGGTATTACTGCTATTCATGGTGTTTACCGTTTTAGGTAGTATTATGGTAGCTACTTGATACATTTTTAAGAAAATTGGATTGAAAATTTAAGTCCACTACATTAACTTGTTTCACTCCATACTGTCTTTAATGTATCTACTACTAGGTATTATGTGCTATTCATAGTGCTTACCGTTTTAGGTAGTATTATGGTAGCTACTTGATACATTTTCAAGAAAATTGGATTGAACATTTTAGTCCACTACATTAACTTGTTTCACTCCATACTATCTTTAATGTGTCTACTATTTAGGTATTATTTGCTATTTATGGTGCTTACCGTTTAAGGTAGTAGGTATGATTAATGCTACCGTTTTAGGTAGTAGTATGGTAGCTACTTGATACATTTTTAAGAAAATTGGTTTGAAAATTTGAGTCCACTACATTAACTTGTTTCACTCCATACTATATTTAACGTATCTACTACCTAGGTATTATGCGCTATTCATGATATTTACCGTTTTCATCTTAATATACATATAGCTAGTAAGGGCTAGTTATTTTAATATTGATGTGGTAAAAGCAAATTTGTATTCTTAACCCCTGACGAAAACAGTGGTGTGTGTCTGTCTGTCTGTATGTTTGTCTAGCCGTGGCTTCGTAGCTTCCAAACTGGTAAACCGACTTTGATCTAGTTTTTTTATTTTTATTAGAAAGCTGACGTGATCAAGAGTTTTTTATCAGCTCGCTACTTATTTTTTTTTTATTATATAGTTTGTGTGTAAGTTGTACCATATCCTTGCTTCGTAGTTTGTACGTCATGTTTATTTGTTTGTAACGTATTGTAGACACTTGGAGTTATCGATAAAGTTGTAATCAAATAATTATTCTCGTTTCAGACTCGTGACGTCCATTGCAGGACATAGGCCTCCCAAACAATTAATATCTCAATTAAAATTTCATATGTAACAAATTATTGACTGGTAAAATTAAACGACATGCTTATTACCTTATCAAAAAACTTGTCAGCCAATAAAAGTATTCATTACTCAACTACCTAAATAGTCTCATATTTCATCATAATTAAAATCAATTAAGGAATTGATAAGAGCTCGATTGTGTACTAATACTCGGGGATAACATTAATAATCTGTTATCAAATGACGAACGTTTGGCCACCGTGGGGACAGTTTGACCGAGGTGGGCTGCTGTAGGTAGTGTTGCCACATTATTAATTTATGTTATCCAATATTTTGGCAGTTTTGGTCAAAAAATTATAGGCACACCTTGATTTTAATAGATTTAATTTGTATGTTAATAGAGTATTTTTTAATTAATTGAATTTCTTGGCGAAACCCTGTGTACCAGTGGCATGGGGTTCCTATAAACGCATTCCTATCCTCTTCACTTACCATACTTACCTTTTGAAGTCCCTCGTCCAAATCCCAACCTATTTATTATACAGGCTAGGTAACATTTACTGGCTAGGGCTTCCGAAGGAAAACCAGCCTTCGCCTCTACTGTGCGTTATTTTGAAGACCAAAAGAATATACACTTAAAACTAAGAATTTATCTGCTCAAGTATAAATCAATATCCGAAAACGTAACTCAAAATGGGCGGTATGTTTCAAAAAATGATTTATTACCATTTTAATATGTATCTAGGGTATTACATGTTGATAATAAGTGATAAGCCAAAATGTGAAGGAATTTAATAAACAACGATTTCTATTTTATAATTTTAACAAGACCCATCGTAGCACAGGAATTATAAATAATATCTAGTTATTAATATACATTAACGTTATTATAATACTGCTAGTAAAACTTTCGTTTTTGTAGTATGGTGTGTCCCTAATGGGATAAGAATATTTAATTTTTCCAATAAAAACTCAGTTTTTAGTACCTACCTGCATAGAGGGCAGTGCTATGCTATTAATATTACTATTAGCTACCCAATTATTATTGAAACAAAATTTGCATTTAAATAATACGGGCGCATTAATGACAAATCTACATATTGATATGGAGCTCCCCTGTGTCTCCTCCACTTTTTTCTAAATGTTTTCGAACCTCCTCAAGGGAGCACTGACACTCCTTGAGGCATGATCTCAAATATTATACAGGTTCTGCTACCGATATCGATAGGTGGACGATACGGAATAAACAATGGCATGCCTTCATTTTATCGTTACGCACTTATCGCCATCAAAAAAGTAATTTTAATAACGTGTTCTTTTGAATCAGAGATGCAGTCATATTGACAAATTGCCACTGATTGATTATTATTACTATTATTATTATCTTAATTTTTTTTAAGAATAGATAATATTATATTTCACTAGCTTTTGCCCGCGACTTCGTCCGCGTGGAACAATATTGCTATATATAAGATAAGATAATTTGGGATATCGCTGAAATTTACCCGCGACTTTATTTATGACTAACGAAAGCGGAATCCTATAGGGTACATAGGATTCCGCTTTCGTTAGTCATAAATAAAGTCATCAGCTTCAAGAACATCAGCTATCTGCTAGTGAAAGTCCCGTGAAAATCGGTCCAGCCGTTTCAGAGATTAGTCGGAACAAACAGACAGACAGACCGACTGACAGACAGACAGACGGACAGACAAAAATTAAAAAAAAAATGTATTTTATTGTAAGTACCGAATATACTTTCAGATTCATTATGTAAAAAGCTGTTAATTTGAAGTTACAAACAGACACTTAAATTGTATTTAACTGTATTCTGTATAGATATTATAATGTATTATATTTTAAGATATTATCAATTTGATGTTTATAAAATAACTAAACTATTTAACTAAACTAAACTAAACATTAACCCGCACGCGCACCCCGCCTTGGTGACGCCACTTCGCAACGGGCCGTGCAGCAGAAATCGTAATATTTTAATTTCGCCATAACTTCAAAACCAAACGTCCAATTTTAATCATTCAAAGACCAAATATTATCTACATAAACTGTACTTAGTGATGAAATAATTTATTTTGATAAGGATTAATAACATGAGTAAAATAAACGCGTTTAAATGTAGTCCAAAAAAATTCAAGATTTCTAAATAAAAAATGGTTGTTGTGCCTCACTCGACATAGATATAGTGTGTCGCGGACTTTTTTGTAGATATTTATAAGATCTACAATTAATTAGAACATTTTATGGTTCTATCTTTTATAGTTTAGGCAGCGTACGCAAAATAAGTAACTTTTCTGGTTGATTTTTTACACCTTGTGTCCGAAAAACCCAAATATCTTACGGAACACTATTTTTTTCCAAAATAAAATTTAGCCTATGTTACTCGTGGATAATGTAGCTTTCGAATGGTGAAAGAATTTTTGAAATCGGTCCAGTCCTTTTTGAGCCTATTTATTACAAACAAACAAACAAACAAACAAACAAACAAACAAACAAACAAACAAACAAACATACAAACAAAGTTTTCCTCTTTATAATATTAGTGTAGATAAACATAACAGGTATCTACTTAGTTTTGAAATATTTGTATTTGAAAGGTTTTAACGATGATATTGCAATTTTAATTATGTTAAATTATTAATTTATTGACAATTTATTATATTTATAATATTTCAACATTGCCTGTGTTTAAATTGAATATATTTTCATGTGTATGTATAAGATTGGGTATTTCTCAAAATAAATGTAAGTAAGTACGTAACGAAAAGGTAGCCACAGATGTAACCAAATGATACTTCTATAGTACAGATATTGCTGAATTTATAACGCTTTTGTTAATAACATTCTGTATATTTTTTTATGAATTTAGTATCTACTTAGTGAATATTTTTACATGTTGTAGCTACTGTTTCGTTAAATAACGAAATGATTCAAGAAACTTTACGAAAATGGTAATAAATATTAGTTTATACTGACAATTCTCCGTTCTAGATTACATCCTACAAAATTTTGTTCTATTTATGAATAATTAAAAAATTAAAGTTTTGAACTTTAGATGTACATATATTTAGTGAAACATTCTTTTACTATGCCTAACTAACTTATGCCTTTCTTGTCAGTGACACTACAAACGCACAGTGTATTTTTTGTCCAAAAAATTGGCCATGCCGTTTTATTACTTAATTTTATAGGATTTGTGATTATAAATGCAGGACGAGAACACCCGACTGCCCATTTCATATAGAAGAATGCAAATTAGAACTTGAAAAAATTTTCTATGGTTTCCAGAAAAAACATAGAAACAGTTATAGTTCAAAAGTTTGATATTCTTTTAAGATTTTATTAATTGGTCTAAATAGTGTCTTAAAAGCCCTACGATAGCGAAAAACATCCAGGCTTTATTTGTTCAAGATAACGTATTTATGACTGATTTTGTAAATTTATGTTTTAATTTTTTTAACGCCATGCCGTTTCATATTTGGATTTGAAACTAAGACTGAAATATTCTTTTTATTGATACTTATAACCCAAAAAAAAATGGGATCCAAATGAGGCGGGGCATCGGAGTTATTCAATTTTATATTATTTTGGATAGGGTTGTCACCGCATAGATGAATATTTGAAGTAGGTTTTTATATGCTCATTTTTCTAATGAAGTTCGTAACTTCAACAAAAAAATTAATAGTAATAGTCTTTTTTACTTACTAGCTGCTGCCCGCGACTCCGCCCGCGTGGAAATTCATTATGTTATCCATAGTTTACATTTTCTTCGCGTTATACCTTTGCTCCCTTTTGCTTCACTGCTGTTGCACTCTTATATTGAAGTCAGTGAGATACTGAGAAGTTCAGTCACTATTTGGTTTGAACCTTTCTGTTTTTGGTTATTTATGTTTATTATACTTCATATTATATGATGTACCTCCGCCGTGTTCCATATTTGTAAGAAGTATCGATCTAAATATTTAAGTGTTCAGATTTATTTCAGCATAAAAAATCTAACATGCCTTGAATATACATAAATAATATAAATAAGTAAAAAATATATTGTCTTGTTCGCATGTACTAGTCGAAACACAGTGTGTTTGGTAGAGTAATATTTCAGGAATTTCAAGTGAAAACAAAGTTTTATTCAATTACCTAGCAGTTGCGCGCGGCTTCGCTCGCGTGACATTCAATTTCTCTGCACCTTCTTAATTTGATCGTTTTGATCAGAAACAGACACTTATTTTTTTAGGCATGTATTTACTTGCGACAAAACAATTAAATTTTGGATGTGAAAATACCGAATATTGAATACTAAATTACCAAGTTGGCGAAAGAATGTAAGGAACAAAAAAATTACAAATCTGGTGACTAAATAATACCACTGAATTTTGGCGACAATTTGTGAGTGCACATTTAATTTAAAAATAGGCACATATATTTTCCCTGATGTAGGTAACTCAAAAAACATACAAGCAGCAAAACGAGGATATATAAAAAAAAACATAAAGGAGCATACAAAATATCCAATTTTTAATTTTTCTCGGTTTTAGGGGGATGTAGATATTGTGTAGATTAATTTTGAAATTTAAAAATGGCTGATATTTATTTTTCGTAAAATTGATATGGGTGTCGTTTATAAGGTTTTTGGGAGTGCTGGATTACGAAAATGACATTCGTTTTGAAATTCCAATATGGCGGACATACTTAATTTTATAAAAATAATATGGGTGTCCTTTTATTGGTTTCTGGGGGTGCTGATAGCAAAAAAGTCATCCATTTTAAATTTCCTTAGTAACCCCGCAACCTCATATTTTCTTTATGATGGGAGAAAAAGAAATTTGAAAATATGGAATTTTCCAACATTTCTATAGCTTTATACATTCCTAATATCTCAATGTGCAGCATTTACATTTTTTTTTTTTATAAAATTGATTCTATCTCGGAAACGGTGCATCCTATTGAAAAAATAATGAAAATTTCGTCCCCCTTAGAAACCCCGCAACATCATATTTCCCTCATGATGGGAGAAAAAAAAATTCGAAAATCCGGAATTTTCCAACATTTCTATATAGATTTATACATCTCTCGTATCTCAATGTACAGCATTTACGTTTTTTTATAAAATTGATTCTATCTCGGAAACGGTGCATCCTATTGAAAAAATAATGAAAATTTCGTCCCCCTTAGAAACCCCGCAACATCATATTTTCCTCATGATGGAAGAAAAAAAATTTCGAAAATCCGGAATTTTCCAACATTTCTATAGATTTATACATTTCTCGTATCTCAAATGTACAGCATTTACATTTTTTTTATAAAATTGATTCTATCTCGGAAACGGTGCATCCTATTGAAAAAATAATAAAAATTTCGTCCCCCTTAGGAACTCCGCAACATCATATTTCCCTCATGATGGGAGAAAAAAAATTTTTAAAATCCAAAATTTTCCAACATTTCTATATAGATTTATACATCTCTCGTATCTCAATGTACAGCATTTACGTTTTTTTATAAAATTGATTCTATCTCGGAAACGGTGCATCCTATTGAAAAAATAATGAAAATTTCGTCCCCCTTAGGAACCTCGCAACATCATATCTCTCTCATCATGGGAGAAAAAAAAATTCGAAAATCCGGAATTTTCCAACATTTCTATATAGATTTATACATCTCTCGTATCTCAATGTACAGCATTTACGTTTTTTTATAAAATTGATTCTATCTCGGAAACGGTGCATCCTATTGAAAAAATAATGAAAATTTCGTCCCCTTAGAAATTCCGTAACATCATATTTTCTTTATGATGGGAGAAAAAAAATTCGAAAATCCTGAATTTTCCAACATTTTTATAGATTTATACATCCCTCGTATCTCAGTACAGCATTGCCATTTTTTTCTATAATCGCTTCTATCTCAGAAACGGTGCATCCTACTGGAAAAATAATGAAAATTTCCTCCCCCTAATAAACCTGGATATTGCATATTTTCTTCATGAATAGCAGAAAAATTCATGAATCCTGAATTTTGAAAAATTTCCATACATAGCTGGTACCTTGAACTACATAACATACTGTAATAATAATCATCAATCCTAATCAGCATCCCCAAGATCTTTTAATTTAGTATTTATATTCATTTTGCGAAGATTGAATATTCTGCATTTTGGAAAATGAAATTGGAAGACAATTTTGTAATCGGAACCTTATTAATTTTAATAACAAAAATGTACGCCATTGTGGAATTACAAAACAGATTTTATTTTCATATTATTCTGCACCCCCAGACACCTAGAAAATGACACCCATGCAAAGGAAAAACATACTCCAACAGTATCCAAAAATAGGATTTTCCGTAGCCTGCAAATTGGATTTTTAGCAGCCATTAATTTATCGACCAAATCTGGTTTTATAGCTGCTTATATGGTATTATAATGGTCACCAACTCGGAAATTAAGTCACCAACTTATAAATATCGGTGCTAATTTGGATTAAATTTCGCCTCTTTTTATCTGCCGACTTTTGAATTTTTTGTCACCTGAGTGATTTCGCCAGTTTAGTAATTTAGTCGCCAACATATTAATTTGCTGCCAAATTCAGTAATAGAGTATGCTCACGTGCAGCCGCCAACTTATTTTTTGTTCGCTCGATTAATTATATCCCTTTTTTTTAATACTAAAGATTTATTTTAAATTCAATGTAAGTCTGATAATTTTTAATATTTTGTATACAAATTATTATCCGGCGTTGTAAATACCTAATATTTTTACAACAAATATGCTGATAATTCGGTCTGCCAGTGAAAGTCACGGTTAAAAATACATGCAACCATTTCAAAATTTAGTCAAAAGCAAAACAAACAGACGGACGGGCATTCTATTTAAAATCCAATGAAAGGTAATATGTGGTGCAGGGAAGGGGTTCGTTAGGTTACAGCTAAAACCAGGTAATAAAATCCGAAACCGGACCCGGTCTGCACCGGCTACCTATTAAACAATAGATTTCCGGTTATAATTAAACCTATATGAGACCATTTTATACCGGAAATATATAAAAGATTTTAAATGTGTCACCATGTGTACATTAGAAAAGTATTAATTTGTTAAAAAAATTCCAAGCCAGTATTGTAGGATTGACATGTCAAATTAATATGAAAACTGCAATAAAAAGTAATCGTTTTTTTGTTTCTGCTCAAAAATATTTCACGGCATTAATAAAATATTTTCTCGATTTATCGAGTCACTTTAGTGACTCAATGCAGTTTCTCTAACCTTCTGTTTAAGTATTAGTCAGGAATAAAAAAAAAAACAAAGTTCAAATGAATAAAAAAATTTGGTATAGAAATATTGACAACCCTAAACCCATAGTTACCATAGAAAACTTTAGAAGCCTCTAACTTCAGTGCCCTTTATTATTTGGACCTAATTTTTTTACACAAATTCTAGTACATTTAAGTAACAATTCTGTATAAAAATAAAATCCAAATATTTAGAAATATGTTCATAAAAAATTAAAGAAAAAAAAACATAAATCGTAAATAAATCTTTAAAAACTTATTTAAGAAATATGTAAATCAGGTAAAATTGTGTGTTTTTTGATTATTGTCGATCAGAATAATCAAGAAGACAATTAAGTAAATATTTAAAAAGTTATGGCAATTTTTAATTTTATTGAAAAAAAAATAAAAAGTGTTTTTTTATTGTTCATAATAAGATATTAACGCATGTAAATACTAATAAATTATTTACATAACATTTCTGTATGAGATTTCCAAAAAAAAAGGCATGGCCAATTTTTTGGACAAAAAATACACAGTGAAACGTGTTCACTTCTAAGATGTATTTCATAATAATAAATCAATAGTTTTCTTCAGACACGTCCAGTGTCGACGAATACCTACGCCATCTATTGGTGTTAATACTAATACTATGATGTGATATGCCTGATCATAGAATATGACCTTTAGTGTATTTCTAACATGGTTTTACGCCTAACGCCCTCTTTGGACGAGTAGCTTTAGCTGTTAAATTAAGCAGTTCGCAAGTCGCAACATAGTTCATATTTTATTTATTTAATTTATACAAACTAAAATAACCTAATGACTAAGCATAAAGCATCCATAGATATTATTATCTATAATTGAAAATGTTTATATGCGGTAGGCTTGTTAAAACAATTTTTTTAATAGTAAAGGGGACTTAAAATTTAGCTAATTACATCAACCTTACCTACGAAATTCTATTTGTTTTGATGTCGAGTAGTTTCATGGCTCACCCCTAGATGGCACTTTATTGAATTTTAATTAGGCTCTACCTAAATTACAATGTTACTCTACATTCGGTAGGAAAAAAAAACAAACCAAGAGCATGTCAGGACAATTATATATCTAAGTAGGGTTCCGTAACTATCAACGTGCCATAGGTTTCATTTTCAAATTACTTCAAAAGTTTTTCTTTCAATTAAAAAAAATCCTAAGAAGTATATTTTATCATGACATATCAGCATGGAAAGTTACAAGCTTCTAAGGGCCTGTCTCACAATCTACTAATAAATGTCAGTTACCGTAATCTTATTTGCATGACAAAAGTCTCCGTCACTCGATATAAAGTAAGTAGCGACAAAACTTTCGAATAAACTATCCGACACTTATTAGGAGATTGTGACCCATGTCCTTACTATTTTAAAAATGCAAAGGGAGGAACAACTTGTAAGTTACTTTAGAAATCGATTACTAGAAAATTGTTTACAACATAAAAAGTTATGTATGAAACCTTGACTTTATTTAAAAATACCTCATCGACGATACCCCACACGATGGATATAATGAAATAAAAATTATGCCCACTTTATATCTCCGTAAAATCCAAAATGATACCTATTCTACAATTATACAAACTTTAGTCTATGTATGTTCATAATTACATACCGAACTTAGCAATTCAGGACGGATGGACAGACAGAGCTAAACTATAAGAGTACCTTAAACTACTACTAGAAACTATAATAACCTACCTTATACTCGTAGGTACTAGGGAAACCTAAAAATGAGGCAGGAGCTTGTCTATTGATGGAAAATAATATTATGGTAATAGCAGATATACCGTACTGTATAATAGGTTATTGGGAATTTGAAGGTAAAACGAAAAAAATGCGTGATAATAATTATTTTTCTTTTTCGTTTCGTCATTGTAATTGCTTTCAACTACATCAAAGATGCGTCGTTTTTAACATCTCATTTCTACTTACCTATTAGTAGTAAGTTTTATTTTCCCAATAATTTTTAGTGTTTTAAGTGCCCAATAACTCCAGCCTAGAACCTAAGCTGTAGGTGTCTACAAAGTACAATATTATCTTAAGTAAAAGTAATAAGAGCACGTAGATTTTTATTTCCTTGGTTATTGTAGGCCGCGCAAGTTAATTGCAAATCCAATATCAACTATACTTACCCATAATTAATTTAACAAATATGTATATTCTTATTAATAAAAATATTTACACAACTCCACGGATACGCTAATCTGTGTTGCTCATCAGACAAAGATGTTTGATACGTTGAAAAAGGCACAAAGACAAAAAAGCAACATGGATTAGCTTATCCGTGGAGTAAATAATTTTATTATGAATTTATAGTTTTAGGAGTTTATTTTTTTGTATTGTTTGAGAGCCGGCGAGCCGAGTAAGGAACTGCAGGCTGAAAGGAGGGATGGGGTCTAAAATATAAGCAACACACTTGTAACTCCTCTGATGTTGCAGAAGTCCATATGACTTATTTACATATATGTGTCACCGTAAAATTGTAAAAACCGTTAGATTGTAATATTACTAGAGATATTATAATATGCTGACAGATTGTCAAATACAAATTTCTCCATACAATTGTACGCATTATTTATCGTTATAATTATTATTATGAAAAACCAAACAAATATGGCGGCGCGGGGCACATACCGTTTATCCAATCCGCACGGTAAATATTAAAATATAACGAAAAATAATGAGTACAATTTTTATTTGACAATCTGCCAGCATATTATAATAGCTCTAGTAATATAACAATCTAATGGTTTTTACAATTTTACGGTGACATATGCAAATTCCCCTCATATTGCAGCACCTACTAATAACTTATTTATTTTTATTTAACTTTCATTAATATATTCTCTAGTTGGCTATAAGTGACATAAATATATATTATTGAGAATACGTAACACTTACCATTTACCTTTTTCTAAAATTTAAATACTTAAATTTTTGTGGTAGGTAGGTACTACAAGGTAATATATATTATTGTATTGTCATGAATATAACCATTCTGAAATTGAATTGAGAAACCTGGAAAATCATTTATTTCATTGAAATTGCATTACATTGACATAGCTTAATGATCTCATTTTTATATTGTTAACAGAAAAAAAGAAGGTAGATTCTATTTAGTATCATAGTAACATAATATTTTCACATTTCAAGATATAATATGAATAATAATAAACCTTTTGACTCGACGTAAGCACATAATACAAATTATAAGCCAATGATAACATTACAATTGAGTCTGGATTTAATGTTAAGTTCAACAATGTTGACGAGAAGATAATGAGATGACACTTAACAAAAATCATAATTATATAAGTCATGACCTAAATTTTATAAAGGTTTTTCAGGTCCAATTACAATTAGGCATACAAGTGGAACATGTTCAAAGTTTGTAAATAATTAGTTAGATAAAATTTTCAAAAACTTAAATAAACAAAAAAAAACGAAATTTTACAAGTCTATATTACTATAAAAAATATATTACAAAAATCGAAATACTATTAGATACTAATAGATACTATTTTCAACCTCTCTTCGACATAATATTTGAGACTTTTAACGAGAAAGCCTGAAAGGAATAAATCGCGTTGTCTGGGCGAGACACTGCAGTGCCATAAATTGTTAAACGCCATGTTAGCAGTTAGCGGGTGCAACGGACCTATAAAGTACACTCGAGCACACTGCGATCCATTTGCCCAAGTTGCTTGTAAAAGGTTTTATTTATTTCCATCAGATTGGACTTTTTTTACGATACTATTAGGATTTTTTTTTGTTTGTTTGCAAAGCTTCTTCTTTAATATCCTAAGCCTCACAAGTCATTTGTTTACAAACTTAGAAATAGAGTCAATTCACACCGAAATGAAACGATACGCGACGCGGTGCCGCATTTTTGAGATAGCTATTCAAAATTGAACTTTATTTATTACACAAGAAGTTACACGTTTTATTGTAAGAGTTCGAATGTCCCATCGCATGTGATGTCTTATGTAATATAAAACTTGTATATTTTGTGTGGTAATAGTAAATAACGTTGAATTTGAATAGTCTCGTTTCGATATGAACTGACTAGTAGCGACACAAAGCTAGTGTGCATGCTTAATCATAAGTTTTGTAAAAATAAGCTAACGAACATTGTTTTTGTTAAAAAGCCCTATTAAAATTATTATGATGTTATTTAATTAATTATTATGATGTTAGCATCATAATAATTAATTAAATAGCAACATACTGTTAGCAGTACATTAAATAAATCTCCGTCATCTTCTTCAGTTCAACTAGTCCAATTTTCTCAAAGTCTTCTTGTATACATGTTTGATGATCAAAGTAGCGAGGTCTTCCAGCCGTGAGATACCTGTAGAGACGAGCTTCTGATGTTACAAATCTACAAAAGCCCGGATCTACAGGGTAGATCACGAATGTGCCATTTATATTTCTTCTTTGACTTGTCTTGTGTTCTTTTTGTTCACGATTATAATATTTTAATATTAGATTCTACATACTTACACTTAAAATAATCGTTTTGCTTATTACACTTAATATAATTATCACAGTTTAATTATAGGATCTAAGATGATTCTGAACAACGTGATTTGAACGTTGCGGAATGAAAATAAAATAGAAAACATGTCTAATTTGAGTCGAAAAGTAAACAAGGAATATGGAATAATAATATGAAAATCATTATGTCCTGTGCCTCAAGGCATATGTCAGGGATTGGATAAATCGCTCAGGACGGTCATCCGTGGACTTCATTTCCGATTTCTTAAATCGCCATTGTTCATTGTTTACCCCACTCTCTTGAATGAAAAGAGCTGAACTTAATTACACCCCTACTCAAATGAGTGCTGTTTTTTTTTTTTTAAACTTAAACAGCACTTGGCGTATTTTGGGAAACATTTTTAGGGAAATCTTCGAGTACATAATGGCGCATAATATTGTTCACATTTTTGGCAGTCCCGGACCCTGGTGTGTTGGAGCTTAAAGCAGCACTTTTGTAATAAAATTTCTAATGTCTGTGAATGTCAGTGGTTAAGGACCACATTGCATGTAGAGTATTGTAGAGGTACAATATGGAGAAAGTACCTGCTCGACCAGTTTCTAAACATTTTCCTTTGCATTTATAACATAATATATTTTGAGCTGTTATTGATATACTGTAGGTTCAAGGTGTAAATGTATGTTTTACAGTAATAATTCACAGGATTTCTAGCTCTGTTTCCACTTAAATAAGCATTTTACATTAATTTTAATATACGACACGACTGGTTTCGACAAATTCGAACACCTGATGACTTTGTCGAAACCGGTCGTGTAATATATTATTAAAATTAATGTAAAATCCTTATTAAAGTGGAAACAGTGCAAGGAGTCCTATGTATTTTTACTGTCAAAATATATCCCACCAAAAACATTCTGTAAAAAACTAGCCAAGTCTCGATATAAACACAAAGGAAGTAATCGCAACGACTCAAGATGCTTGCGTGCCCCCAATCATATTCATTCTAATCGATTTTCATCTTATGCCTGGTCCTGTGAGTAGTCGCTTGGGGCTTGAAGACTTCGTCGTACTTATCTAGCTCCTGTATAACTTTAAAAAAATTAGCTTCGTCGGTTTCTTAGGGTTTTCCACAATACACAAAACTAGTATGTGCATAGTGATTTCTTACTTCGTATCCGCGTCAGAACTGTCCATTGCGTTCTTCATCGCTAGTTGATGATTTCCTGGAACTGAGAAAAGAACATTTATGATTGAGATTCTTGATATTGTGAACCTTGTTACCAAATTTAAACTAAATAATATTTATCAGTGACATACTTTATTTACCAACGTGAAAAAATATTTTAGGACATATTAAGTAATCTTATAAGTTATCTACTAAATGTTGTTAAAGTTATCATATACTTAACGTGTTAGTTACTTATATAACTCAAGAACGGCTGAACCGATTTGGCTGAAAATATCTCAAAACTATGAGAAGGACATAGGATACCTAGTTTTTATCTCGTTTCCGAGGGACTCAAAACTCGAGAACGAACGGCTGGACGAACTAATTTGGCTAATTTTGGTCTCGAAATAAATGTGGAAGTTCATGGAAGGCTTAAACAGTGACAAATATTGGAAAAGCTGTATATTGTAGGAGTAGGTATAGGAATAGGTGTAGATGTAGGATAGGTTGCATTAGGATGCACCTAGAGGTGTAGTTATTTATTAATTCCAGTTCATATTTAAGACAGAACAACGTGTCAAACAACAACAAACGGGACACCTTGTCTTTTATAAATGTCTTATTTCATTAATTTCAGCATTTCAGAGGATACTCTGGATACGTTGCCTGCGGCGGTAAGTATTATAAACAAGGATTTAGCGGCCATATGTTACTGGAGTAAGGAACATGGACTTCTCATTAACCCCGTTAAGTCTCAGCTAATAATACTTGGCAGCCCGGGGCTGGTCTCCAGAATTGACTGGGATACGTTGCCTCCGGTACTCATTAACGATACGCCGATACCATATAGCAAAGTGGTTAGGAATCTTGGCATTTATTTTGATGAGCATCTATCTTGGTCACAGCAACTGAAAGAGATTAGCAGGAAGGTGTATTCAACATGGCACTCCTTAAAACGACTTCGGTATGTTCTCCCGGTACCTACTAAGGTGGCTTTAGCCGAATCGCTATTTCTCTCCCTTCTTGACTATGCGGATGCTTGCTTCATTAACTTGACCGAAGACCAACTTAACAAACTTGAGCGCCTTCAAAATCTTTCTCTCAGGTTCATCTTTGGCTTGCGCAAATTTGAACACATATCCGAGTACCGTCACAAGCTCAAGTGGTTACCAATTCGCTTTCGCCGTAATGCTCGAGTACTTTCGCTCCTTTACTCCATTTTGTTCGATCCCAACAGCCCTCAATACCTAAAAGAAACCTTTAGTTTCCGTCTTCCAGATAGACAAGAGCTACGATCATCCACAAATCTCCTTCTCGATATACCTATCCACCATACCAAGTATTACCACTCCTCCTACTCCACACAATCTGTCCTGCTATGGAACTCTCTCCCTACTCGAATCAGACAGTGTAAATCATTAAACACTTTTAAATCTGCCCTTAAAGATTACTACCTCAGTATGTGTCGAAAGTAGTTAATAAGTATTTTATATTTGTATCCATGATAATTGTAGTTATTGTATATATTTATCGTGCAAGTATAATTTTGTATATTTAATATGGTAAATATTGATTAGTTGTTATAATATATAATATGTATAATATTATGTATGTATGTATTACTATTATTTTATTTTTATTTATGTATTTTATTTTAATGTATACTATATGTTTATAAATTTTAGATATTATACTTTAAGCACAGTACCCTTCTCCAGCAATTTAATCCTTTCTTTCAAAGGTTACCTGGAAGAAATTGCTGTTAAGTAATAAGGCCGCCTTTGTGTACTTTCGTCTTGTTCTGTGTATAGTTTATATATTTTGCATATGTGTGTGTAACTGCGGATTGTACACAATAAAGTATATTTTCATTTCATTTCATTAAGTCTGAGTATAGTCTATCTTAGGATATACATTAATTATAATGGCAAAACTTTAAACTACTTCTATAAATTTATTATATTTTTTAACAATGCACAAATTCAACTACTTGTCGAACTAATACGAGTATAATGTAGGTACTATAATATGTTATAAAATCTTTACGTAATAGCTTTTTCGTGGTTAATTTTTTATTTGAGGACCTCTGCGGATCAGCTGTAGTTGAGCGGTCAGTGCTCAAGTGTGAATCCCGCCAAAGAACCAAAAAAAATTGTATGTTCCGGGGTCATCGATATGTATTTAAAAAATAACTAATATAATAAAAATCTTAAATGTGTGTATAGTACAAAATTATATACCACACCATACAAAATGTACATATACCAGACAACGAAAATATAATAATACATTTTCGTTGTCTGGTACCTGAAATATATGTATAAGTTCATCGAAAACTTACCACGGGAAGAGACTGACGTGGTGTAAAAGCGTCCATAGATAATTTATGTATTATTACTATGAACATCAGTGTACTATATTTTATACCTACGAGTATTATAACCAACAGCATTAATAGAAAAGCACAAATAAAACGAAGTATTTATCACATTGCATGACAACATAATATAACAAATCAAAGGAATCGACACAAAAATCTTGTCTTCCCGCAAATCATTTCGCATTGTGCCGATAATGCGATCCACAAAAAGCCCACCTAATTGCGTGAGGGAGAAGGGGCATTGTTTCGGAGGCCTTTATACGCCGATCATCAATTCTCCTGATGCGAGAATTGATATTTAGTTTTCATGACGGGATGTGGAATAAAATGAGTGAATGTAATAGATATTAGAGTCTATAAACTTTTGTTGCCATATAACGGGCAACAAAAATTTAAAATTGTACAGATATTATGTGCAAAAAGTATGGAATCAATGCGCACTTAGTAGTATTGAAACAATGATAAATTTCAACGTGGTTCTGTCTATCCCGCGGTAATCGTTAAAGTGAGGCTGGTTTTTACATCACAAAAACCAGCGTTACTTTAATGCAGCCTATATACCATGTGTGTCATAGAATAGAGAGCAGGGAGTGCGATGGGGAGGGCTTCATACTGGTACAACCACCGCGACACCGTACCCTACGTGCCCGAGCTGCGATTACGGCGTGAACTACCTGCGACGCCGCTGTACGTCTCACGCCAGGAGGGCTAGACAAGATGCATTAAATAATATCGACGGCGAACTTCGTGAATAAAAAATGTATGGGATTGACATAAGCGTGCGTTAAATGACATATTCAGTCGTATCGTTAAAAAAATTGGTAGCCAAGCAGCCACTTTAAACGAATACGCTAACGATGCACCCATATAACGAATTGCTCTAACGCGTTTCTCCATACAATGCCTAGACAAGCGGCCGTAAGTGACATTTAGCAGATCGTGATCTTCATCTTTATCGACCTAACGATAAAGATACCCAGATAGCTACCTTTATCGCCTCAACGAACAATATGGCGGATTTTTATTGATCAGCTGTTATTTGTAAATAATAATGATTTGCCTAAAGGGTCTATATTGCATAAAAAGTCAAAAGAATTCAATCTAAAGTATTCAATTAATCACAATTATTGTCAATATGTAGGTACCTAATATTTAATTCATTGTATTCAAGTATAATTTAACACTTTGTTAAAATATAAATTTCTTAATTTGTAGCTTACTTGCAGTCTTAGATTAATAACGCCCTTGCAGTTTGTAACCTTTACACGCTACTATACCAGCTGATAGCAATCTTTAGGTGTACCTATAGTAGGTACCTACCTAAATTATAGTAGGTAACAAATGTAGTTCATAAATAAGCAAGTTGTATTTAGTAGATAAAATTTATAAGTTTTTCAATGTAATTATATTTTATTGTATTGTATATATCGATGCTCAACACCTTCGCCTTATAAATAGGATGTAAGCACACAAACACCTCATAATAGTTTTGAAATATTTGCTATTATAAACAGTCAAGTAGTGTTAACCATTAAATACATCATATTTAATCTCTATAGTATGTTTGTGACTAAATATGACTAAATAATTGAAATATTCTTTGCAATTTTACAGAACTATAACTTTAAAGGAAGTGTTATTAGCTGGAAGTAATAAAATATTAAAAGTACCATGACTGTACAGGGTACTATTACAATAAATAAACCTAACAGTTACTACATATTGTATACAAAATATTACAAGCGGCCATAACACTTTGAATTTGTTATAGGCATTGTCTTGCTAGAATTATTCATTCATTCTAATTTAAAAGCTTTGCTCTTGTCGGTGGAGCTTTCTCCATTCCTCTCTGCACTCCATCCTTCTCTTAACCTCCTGATACGACACGACCATCACATTCGCCTTAACCTGGTCCATAAAAGTTCTTCTCGGCCTTCCACGTTTCCTTCCCCTCAATTATTCCTCTTATAAAGTTGTCGTGCCATATCAAGTGTCCGTATTAGGATAGTTGAAATAATAACAATAGGTACATGAGTATCAACATTTTATTTTACTTTTTTAAGTTTTAGTAAGAAAATAAACATAAAATGTAAAAATTACTTTCATTTCTTGTAAAGGAATTACATAATGCAGATATTTCTTTGTTTAGCACTAGTTAGAGCCTGTCACAGAATGAATACAAATTAATTAGGTTGGTAGCGGTTTTGATACATTAAATGCAAACAACATTATTAAATATGCATGAGAAATGCTTGAAATATGCACGAAAATTGGCAGAATATGCAAATTGAATGATAAATTTTAGGAACCCCTAAAAAAAGAGAAAAATAAGTTTTTTATTTCAAAATCAGCATAGGTACAATTAGTAAATTATTTTTTGATAGGTGATAATAGGTACAGTAACATCAGGGCCGAGCCGCCCCTATATGCGATGTGTGCGGCGCACACAGGCGCCAAGACGATGGGGGCGCCGCGGGCGGCTAAAACATGAAGATTTGTAAAAATAAGAGGCGCTTCATAGGTTTCGCACACAGGCGCTGCCGGGGGTCGGCACGGCCCTGAGTAACATTACATGACTATAAAATTATTTAAATTTTTTGTAAATGTAAACAATTAAGTAAGTATTTATTAAAATTTTCAGTGGTAAGATTGTGTCTTCGATTGTTTAGAATATTTTTGTTAGTGGAAAGGGTTCGCTCCATATCCACTGAGGTAACTGGGCAGAATTTGAACTTGGGTGCTATGTTAGTACTTATAGTTTCTGGCAAAAGTTCTGCCGTTCCATTAATGAAACTATCAATTTGACACAAGCTTTCAAAACCTGGGTTATTGTTCAATATGTTTTCAAACTTTTCTTGAAGTTTATGCGGCAATGCCATTGGCAACGTGGAGTTCATTGAGCGTATTTTATTTATTGTTTGGATAAATTCAAAAGCGTTCCGTGTCGAATTCGCGATATTATCACTTTTATCGCATTTCGGAACACAGGGTCGGTTCACTGCACTCGGAAAAATATTGTAAATGTACGTGTACCGATAATATGCATCATAACTAGATCTTAGGTAAAATATGCTATTACCGCTGAAAATGGCTTAAATAAGCAAATGCATATAATGCAATAATCCGGTCCCTAGTTCTTTATTACATAAGAATAAGTAAATTGTTAATTTGTTAACAAACAAAAATTATTGTACTTCATCTTCTTCTTTTTCTACCCAGTGTTACCAGGATCATTACCTACACTATTTATTTGTAAAAGGTCATCCATCCTGCAAGCTCAAGGCCGCGGATTTGTAGGCAAAAATTTAGACACTTATAAGAATGGATCTAGTTGTTATTCCTAAATCCTACTTAGGTGCATACTAGTGACGGCTTAATTAGTACCGCTGCTGGATTTGCTGGATGCATCATGCACCGTGATATGAGTATAGCCCTTTATTGTGTTACCAGGATCATTACCTACACTATTTATTTGTAAAAGGTCATCCATCCTGCAAGCTCAAGGCCGCGGATTTGTAGGCAAAAATTTTAAATGATTGACACTAAGAATGGATCTAGTTGTTATTCCTAAATCCTACTTAGGTGCATACTAATGACGGCTTAATTAGTACCGGTGCTGGATTTGCTGGATGCATCATGCACCGTGATATGAGTATAGCCCTTTATGAGTACCGGTGCTGGATTTGCTGGACGCGCCGTGAGTATGGCCTTTTAGTGTAACCTGTTAAAATCTGTATAAAATGTGTTTCCTTTGACCATTTGGCAAGAAATCCGTATAAAATCTGTATTATCAATGAAAAATAGAAGATAATTAATTAAATAATGTATTATATAACATAATTCTAAATAGAACTCTGGAGTCATACAATAGAGTTGAAAATCGTACACACGAGTGGTCAGTCAATGTCAAATAATAAACAGTTGTCAAATTGTGTGTCTGATTTAGAATGCTCTGAATTTTCTCCGGTGTTTCGGATTTCGGTGCATATTGAAGTTCCTTACAACCGTAATAATCGCCTGTGTTAATTAAGTAGGTACCTACTTAATTCTTATTGTAAATTTCTACACTTGAAATTTGATTCCATTTTATACAAAACACTCTAGGAACTTTCAGTAAAACTACTAGGTACCATTTTACTGAATCGACTGACTTGCCCTGACTATTTGTATTTTGAACTTTGACTAGACATTAGACTTGAAAATAATACGGTGTTGAAATCATATACCTACAATAAATCTATTTGTCTGCCTTTTAATCTTGACACTGACAAATAGTTCTAAGCCGTAACGCCATCATTAATAAAAAAAAGCAATTATGACATTTGACAACGTCACAACTGACGGCTAGATTCTTTCAAATCATAGCAACTAACGTTTGAGCAATTCGTTGTTGCGATTCGAACAACAGAATGCTTTTGGCTAGGAACATTTTGTCGTGATCTCAAAAGAGAAGTCGATACGACAGATTTTTTCGAATTTTAACGAAGGTAATTTGTCTAGGCGCCCTGTATTGGTATATGGAGGTCGAGGACGTCGTGGACTACATCCGCAAGAAGACATCCCTCGCTTTAAGGGTTGAGTGTCCTTCGAGGTCGAGGATTTCTGGCCGACGGCTGTGGTTTATCGAAGGTTCCGGGGGAGACTCCGGAACAAAGCGCGCATCATGTCGTCGAAAACAGGTGACAAATTGTAGTTTTTAAGTATATAATATGTATGTTAGTCTGTAAGATGAGCTCCATGGCCTAGTGGGTAGATCGTTTAGTTCGCACTCGTAACAATGAGACTTTTTCAGATCCCAAGTACAATAAATAAAATTATGTCATGGGATACTCATCCCAACTTACCTGTCCGGTAGTTGTGGTATAGTATACGAGTACGCGACCCCGGCTTCCCTAGCTATTACTGTCCTATCCCTTCCCCTCCTGGGCGGTAATATCTTACATTTCATTTTTCCCACTCTAACTTACCAATGTTCCTTTCCACACCACCTATCCTTCCCTTTCCCTATTCCTACTCTCTCCGCAAATCCGTGGGAACGCAATGGATAATCGTAAAAATAATTTAATTATCCAAAATGGCGGCGATGTGGATCGCCACCCATCACGTCTCGTTCTCGCGGAGGCGAAAAGTGGCCCATGGAGAGCCGCTTCGCTACGTTAAATGTAAGAGGAGGAATGGATGGTAAGAATGAATGTGGACGAAGCGAAGTGTGTAAGGATCGTAGCAAGTGGAAAGAAGTGGTCTCTGCCTACCCCAATGGGAAAGAGGCGGTCTCTGTCTACCCCTACGGGAAAGAGGCGTGATTATATTATGACGTATGTAAGTACAATATACGGACGCTCTAACGGTGAAGGAAAACATCGTGAGGAAACCCGTACATGGTTGGCCCCAGACGTATTGACCTGTCATTTCTCTGGACTAGGCTGACTATGTTGTGATAATGCCATTGTGCTTGGGCAAACATACGACATTTAAAAACCAACTGTCCCAGGCACTACAGTATTTCAAGAGTGGTTACTTCGCTCGGAGAATACTGTATAAATAATCCATTAACGAATGAAAAGGCTTAAGTTTTTTAGTCTGTAAGGTATTTATAATATTTATGCAACCTAAAATCAAAGTAATTTAATTTAAAAAAATATATTATTTGAATTTGTTTGGCTGTTTTGAGCGAAAAAATAACACAATAACAACCAAACTTTCTCAAAAACAATCGCTTTTCTAATACGCGATATGAAGTAGGATTCCAGCTCCGAATAGTTTTAGGTAAATTATCAACCGTAAGTAAGTGTACAGCGTGTAAACGTAAACATCCATATTCGCTATAGAAACGGTTAATGAATTTGTAGCGTACGGATTTCCCGGTGAATACGAATTAAGAATTAATTACGTTACCGTCACAGGTATACCTACAGGACCTATAACAGGTATACCGGATCTACAAGCAATTAGTCCAAATAGATCGTGACGTATCACCGTCGGTGGAGAACCCCTCTCCTCTTTAGTGTCCTCAATTCTCATCGTTAATCTTACGCACAACAACACTCCAACTTTTCCTTCTCGATGAAATAAAATATTATATATTTCGCCTAGATTTCGGAATTAATGGAGTGTATTCTGTTAGTGATTAATTGATTGCAGATGACACAGATGTTGAGAGATTTTAAACTATGAGAAACTTAACAAAGGATGTAAACTTCGTAATTGAATCGTAAAACAAGTAGATTACATGTAACACTATAAGAAAATATTTTAGTAAAACATAATTTTGTATCATTTTAAACTTATAACCTACTATCTAATTATACCTACTACTTACTGGGCCGGGCCGTTTTTTCTGAAATAGACCTGTTTTGCAGTCCAACCAAACAGATAACCTAAATATATATAAATATTTGACAATCAAATGACACTGGACATACGATTATTGCCGAATCGATGGAACTAACATTTTGTCAGGTAGGAACAATTAGTATGGATTACCATACTAATTGTTCCTACCTGACAAGATGTTTATTGACAAGATTGAATATTATTCAATCAATTTTAATATTTTCTTAATGATTAAACCTTCCTTGAACTTCCACAATTATATGAATATCCCAATTAGCCAATATCGGATTTATATTCTCGATTCTTAGCGAGACAAAGGAACTATAGTTCATTGTATTCATTGCACCTATATTATATATTAGCATATGTAGAATAAAAGGATTAAGTGTTAACTAATCATTGTTCTTCCTACTAAATAAAAAAAAGTGTTAAGAAGCTTTGTTGAATCTTTACCTCCCTGTATTAGATTTTTTTTGGTTTAGCACATACTTAATTCAGTAGTTATTTCAAAGAACCCAAGTCTAGACCTGGTATAATGAAGTTTTGGAAAGCAAAGTTGTGTATAAAATTTAAATTTTTAATGCTGAAGATGGTTAAGATAAACTAGGGAAGACTTCTTAAAGTGTCTTTCAAAAATTATGTTGAAAATCGCGATAAGCCCGTACGGCTCCTGCAAAATAATATTTTTAAGTTTAATAATTAAATAGTTACATAATATTGTAAGTTGAGGCAAGTAAGGCAAGACCACCGCTATAACTGAAGATGGCCAGTGTCTTAGAAAAACTATGGTCCTGTTGACCCGGAAAGAAAAATGTAATATCCTCTTACCTTAACTTTATTATACCACGCATAGACTTGGACTCTTCAAAATAACTACATTATAATAGAAAGTATCAAAACCATGTTAGTGTAGGTTATACGTGTAGTTATTTATTTATTTCAGTTCATAGTTCAAAACAAGTCGGGTCAGCAAGTTTAAACTAAATTCATAGAAATTTTATCGTTAATGTTAATATTATTATTATAACCATATTTAATTTTAAATATAATAACTAAATCCTCTATAAAAGTAACACAAACTTATGAAAAGAAGTAACAGAATGTTACGCAAGTAGTCCTGTTATACACAATGTATATCTCAGTCTTGTAAAGTAACGATACCTATAACTTTTATCTCCGCCATAAACTCTCACGACATGGCTGTCTTTTTACGTGACAAAATTGTATGATAGTGGCAACTGGCATTTGACGTTATAATTTTATTGTACGATCTTCTATAGAAAATCTTTGTTACATTTAGTTCGCCTCGTCAACCACTTCATGCTCATACAGAGGACTTTTTGATTTGACTTCAGCATGTATAAAATATTTTAGCTACTAAATGTAAGTAGTAGCTTTATATTTTTATCTCTTTTCTTTTCAAACAATCTTCAATAAAAGCTACATAAATCAGTAGTAAGTACTAGAGTACGTCGATTTAGTACGTCGATGTAGAGCTCTATAATTTTATGGATTGCATCCACAATAGACAATATTCAAAATGGCGTCGCTATCGCAAATCGATATCAGACTTAACGCACTGAAACCATTGTTGCTTCTTATTTACATCTGTTATTTACGACCCAAAATATCCCCGGAGACAACTTTTAATATATCCCAATATTTTACTCAGAGAAAAAGAAAACAAAACAGAAAATACCTTACCTCAGTCCAATAGATTCCGTTGACGTGTTCATTTTCATATCGGTGTGTTTTCCCGTGGGCCCTGAAATGTTTAGGCCAAATGTTACATTTCAATATGTCTACTAAAACAAACATAAGCCTTCGATTTTTTCAAGTAAAATGGGAAACAATTTTATATACTGTATATTGATTACTTGCTTTTGTTGAGTACTTTCCTAAAGGAATGTTACAAAAGTCCACTGTTATATATTTTTTAACATAGGTAATAGATATTGTGCCTGTATTGCAGTAAAAAAATATTTGATCTTAAATAATAATGAATATCTAGACAATTAATATTTCATATTCCATTTATTTTCAGACTAATTCTACCATTGAATATAATCACATCGTAGAAAATGTATTCTGAACGAAAATAAATGCGCTGAGTTGAATCGTAAAATTTAATTAATGATAAAATGAAATCGCTATTTCGTTCGAGTGATCTTTGTGAAGAGTAATTAGCTAGTTAATTTGATAGTCCTTTAGTATGAAAACCGTAGCTTTGAATACAATGATGGCAATGATAATGATAATTATTCAAATGTTATGTGTTTATTTAGGAATAAGTTTTATCTTTAATCTATACTAATATTATAAAACTGAAGAATTTGTTTGTTTGTTGGAACGCGCTAATCTTAGGAACTAATGGTTCGAATTGAAAAATTATTTTTATGTTGGATAGTCGATTTATCGAGGAAGAAGCTAAAGGCTATAAAAATCAATAGGAGCGAATAATCAGTGTAAAATGTGGAAAAAACGGGGAAAATTATTCATCTTTGAGGGCTTCCGTTGTTTAAACACACTGATCTCAGGAACTGCTGGATCGAATTGGAAAATTATTTTTGTGTTGGATAGTTCATTTGTTGAGGAAGGCTTTAAGCTATATAAACATTACGCTGCGACTAAAACGAGCAGCAAGCATCAGTGAAAATTTTTGCAAAAACGAGGAAAATTATTCATATTGGAGAGATTTTAAAGAATTTTTTTGTGTGTATTCAAGTGGATTTGAGAATGGTTTAGATTTTCAATTGGACCCGGGAGGTGGCGCTACTGTCAGTACGCAACAAATTTAATTCTGAGGCGGTACGAAGTTCGCCGGGACAGCTAGTAACTTATATTTTCTTGCTATAGTTTAAAACTCTAACGCATAAACAGCCAGTGTACAGTCGAAGATAATTGGTGTACCACTTCTCGACCATCTTTCTTGGCAATAAGTTTCAAAAGTGTCACCGGATCTATCGGCGCCTTTTCAATGTTTTCGCTAATAATATAGATATAACAAGATTCGCGTGAAATATGGTTGATACCACGATAAAAGGCTATCCTACTAATATTATAAATATGAAAGTTAGTAAGGATGGATGGATGTTTGTTACTCTTTCACGCAAAAACTACTGAACGGATTTTGAAGAAATTGCCATGGAAGTAGTTTAGGGTCTGGATAAAAACAGAAGCTACTATTTATGCCGAAAAAGTAGAGTGTTCCTTTGGGATACTGTATTTACGCGGGCGAAGTCGCCGGCAACACTTAGTTCTTGCATAAATTGAATAAATATAAACGTATATCCCTTTCACATTAAGCTATACTGTCGCTTCTGTTATAGCATTTTTCGTTTATCGATTTGAAATACGTTTTATAAATACGAAATATAAATCTGTCGCGGTTGCTGGCTTCAAGCCAAACTGTTATCGCTGGAGACCTTAGGGTTTAGTGCGAAGCGCCCATTATGCCTGTCATAATTTTGTACAAAAATGAATGCACGTCCATAATGTCGCACGCATTGCAGGCGATGCCCGATATTGATTATGGCGGATGCGGCCTACGGTTAGCCTACAGTTCAGGCCGCGTTATTTAACACTAGTTTTTCCCGTTGGTAAATATAGTATGGTGTTAATTATGAGAATAATGTTACTTTCTCCGAATAAAATGTACTTCAAAAGTTACTGTTCGATTTCATTCAAAGCTTCTAAGTATCATAGTTTAGAAATACCAAGGTGGGGACCTTATAAACAAATTTGGAGGCCGATTACGCAAAAATAATCGACTTTGTAAAATAGTCATGTATCAAACCTTGCCTTTATTTTTAAATACCTATTTAACAATTCCCCGCAATGGGGTAGAATGAAAAAATATTTTTCATGTATAGAGAGCCACACCTAAAATGTAAAATTATTCTTATTTAATGACATAAATATTGAGATCTATACACAGTCTTTAACTATACCAAATTTCATCCATTTATATTACAGAAGGTAGAGGCGCAGACAGACACACAGACAGTCGGACGGATAGAGCGAAACTGTAAGAATTCCTTGAGTATTACGGTAGAATTTTGTTCAGCGTTATTATTAATTACGCAAAGATGTAAGAGCGTACTGTAATAACGTTACAAGATAACAAAATATTAACAAAGATAAGAGAGAGATTATGCTGCGTTAATCCCTAGAGGTGTGAAATAAAATGAAAATGTTATATAAGTTTTATCAAATAAAAGCACATTAAGTTTCATCTTAATTCCCCAGTTTCATTAGCTTTGGAAAGCTCGAGTTAATTTGTGCTTTTGCAAACATTCTGCCTTACAATTGCTTGAACTTAATTTAGCAGTAAGCCTGCATCTGCATTCCAGAACTAGTCGGGTTAAGCCCCGCCACATTTGCACAGACATAAACTTGGCTGGCTGTTAGCTGGCTAGAACATATGGGAATGGCCTGTTACAGGGTTTCATTTGAATAGCTAGTAATGTTTATGGCTATGCACAAACTTTGTGTATACTGGAGGCTGTTACAGAATGCAGATTGTAATGTGGCTTAAATATAAGTACATGGTTCTTTAACTAGGAGCTGTAGTTATCTTAATGCCCGAAAATGATAATATGCCGTCTGTGCCGTATATATCTGTGCAGCTTATGTACTTTGCAATACGCATTTTACAATGTAATTTTAATGACGAAATTATGTGTTTATTAAAGAATAGTTTGTTAATATATACTCTAAAAACTGTAACTTTTTTTTTTTTCAAATAAATTTGCTAAAATTTTTATTTCAGCACTAGGTACCTTGAAAATGTTGGAAGCAGAATTTTTAGAACCTACACGCAAAGCACAAAAAGCTGAAACAAAGTGTTGTTCTTATCTTCCCGCTCGGAGTGGAACACCGCATTTAGATAAGACCGTGCTGTTAACTCAAATTGCATTTGCATACCCACCGAGCTGAGACGTCACAGCGCTCCGGACTTTTGAAAAATTGTGCAACTTTCAAGGAAAACTCTAGTATAATAATTTACTTGTAGATATTATCATAGCTACGGCGATATTTTAATCACTGGAATACGTAAATACCTTTGTATTTTTCGGTAAAATTTTCTTACTAATTTATTTTGTAAGATTGTCGTTTATAAATTTATTTATTTATTTAGGTAACAAAAAGTCGTCTACAATCATTAATAAACTTTATAACTCTAAAATAAAACTGAATAATTTAAAATGAAATTCAAATTTGGTAACATAACTTTAAAAAGCGATAATTCAAAATTCAAATAATCTCTTTAGCAGACACATTTACACGAGTGTAATAAAAGAGGATAAAGGATATAAAAATTAAAGCGACCATGTTGCCCAAAATTCCTGCGTAGGACGAAGTTACGCCGTAATATCCTACTTATTTCCGGAATATTCGTACGAGAATTAGCCGTGCGCAACATCAATTCAGCATAATATACCACAGGAAAATCTCCCTAACGATAACATTCGAGAAAAACAGACGCCAGTAACAATAAAATTGGTTGTTTATGTAAAGAACAAAGAGCCCGAGGTGGTGTCTAAAAATGGCGCGTGTCGAATTTGGAGTCGACTATATAGGTTTTTTTTTTTGTGTTTTTAACATTTCAACATTTTTTAACGTTTCAACATTTTTGTTTCTGTAGAAACATTTAACATTTTTTGCTGCTATAGCTTTTAAATATAGGGTAAAAGCCGGATAGTTGCCTTAGTTGAATACGTAAGCAACACCGAAAGCAAAGACCGAAACAACATTGAGAAAACAGACAACACTATGAGCTGAAAGCCTAAGTGCAATAATTCATATTATGTTTGGTACCAGGCGGATCCATTTGCAAATAAAAAAATCGTACAATAATAAAAAATGGGTCCCGCCTGCTACCAAATATGATGAAAATTGGGTTTTTGAGACAAATCTAACGATACTTTAAGTGTCGAAATCCATCCAGCCGTTTGGAAGATACGTGGGAATAAAGGAATTCACAAACATACATACATAGTACACACATACATGCAAGATACGCGCGAAAAACATAACCCAGGCGGGTAAAAAGGCCATTAGTAGCACTGCATTTTAATTTCGTGCAAAATCAAAATATGACAAGATGGCGTCGGCGGCGGTGTGCGCGTTACGACGGAGGGAGTACTTGCACATTAGCATACGTATTAGGGCTACCGCTCTTTGGAAACGATTCCGGTATTCAAGGAAATTAGATCAGAATTACCAAAAATGTTTTTGCCATTAATGGTTAACCATTCTAACGCAAGAAAACTAATTAGCGTTAAAGAAATATTCTCCTTGATTTAAAATGTTGGATGGGCTCATCGGTAAGAAAGACGACCACGGCATTGATTAAATCTGGTTTTTATTTTTGTAAACCACGTTCTTTGTGACATAATGGTAGGTTTTATTACTACATTCCAAATTGGGTACAAAATACAAATACAATATATTTCTTTTTATTTGTGAAGTGCTGAAATATTTTTATAGACCAGTTGCAACGTACAAAACAGTTACCACGTATTCAAAAATTAAATTTCACTAGTGACATTTAATAACTATTTATTCATACAGTGTCTTTCAAAGATATTTAATAAAGCTTATATAAAGCTACGTTTTTGCTCAAAGATTATTCTAAATCTCGTCTTATTTGTTATTCAAATCGCGCCCCGCGGTATTAACGCTCATTATTGACTGTATTACCATGGAATGTAAAATGCGGCAGACACTCGTTTTTTTTATACTCCATTATTACAGTATACATTATACTAACTGATATTTTATATAAGCACAAAAATAATATTTATATTCACAAACCATGATTTTTTTTTTAAATATATCAAGCTATTATTTTAGAATTCGGCAAAGAACAAAATAAAAAGTTGAGCAACAAAATTAGGAAATTTTCGAAACTATTTAATTTGTGATGGATAAAATAGGTAAGTAAAGCATAGCCTGTAAACTAGCTTATTTAAAAACATCGTAATTTAGAATTAAACAAGTTATTTGAAAACAACTTTGTACCCACTATTTTCAACAAAATAAGTGTCCGGAATTTATAGATCTTGATAATATGAATGGAATATTTACGTGGAAATGATCGCCCTAAATCTCACCGAAAAGGTCCGCGGCTCCGTTTATAAGCCTATTTCCTGATATATGAAAACTAAATCTATCCTATCCCTATCTATCCTATCTATTTGACCCAAAAGGTTCTTTTAGATGTAAAATAAATTTTAACAGATTTCTTGAACTATTGCTAAGAATGCTATTTAATTTAAGTAATTTTGAAACTAAAAGAAAAATTTCTAGAACTATTGCTACGAATGCTATTAAATTAAAGTAATTTTGAAAGTAAAAGAAAAATTATCTTTTTAAATAAAATAATACCTTAGATATCATATCTAAGGTTTTATTTTATTTAAAAAGATAATTTTTCTTTTAGTTTCAAAATTACTTTTTAAAGTTTTTGATAAAACTAAACTAAAAAGTTTTGTTTGAAAAAAGTACTGAGATTTGTTTATATTGTTCGTAGTCGAATATTTTAAATAAACAAAAAGAACTAGAAATATTTATAAAGCAAACACAATATTTTCCTTCCTACAAAAGTAATTTCATAGACAAACAAAAAGCAAAACCTAATTTCCGTTTCTATAAACAAGAGAATCTAAGCATTACCAAACACTCGTATACGAAATTGCTTTTCCAGCCAATACTGAGGGAAAATAAAAATGTTTGAAGTTTTATCGCAAAAGATGTTTATTTTAGCAAACTCGACGGTTCCTCGAAATACGTTTTCGATATTGGAATAAAATCATTTTTCACGCTATCTAATTTGCAGCTGGGTTTTTTATACAACCTTTTGGGTTTATCTCTATCTTTTTCATAAAAAATATTCATGAGTTTTAAGCTTGGGCTTTTATATATTTAGACTAAAAATATTAGGTTTTGGTTTGAAATGAAATAAGGTTTAAATATCGTGTTGGTTTTAGATTAATTAACTAAGAATGTCCTGATTGAATAGCTAACAATAATATGAACTATACTAGACCAATAATATACCTGCAATACTTTAAAGTAACATTCAATTTGGTCGTAAATCGTAATTAATCAAAAAGGTATTAAATTGATTATTTTACTATTTTTTTGTTATGTTGTTGAACATTTTACATGTTATGATGAACAAAACCTCAGTATTATCGGTATGTGATTAATAGGTACTAGTTGACACTAATTCGAATTTCGAATATACTCATAATCTTGCTCATAAGAGACAATAATAAAAATATATCCTTTCGTTCGCATTCGTTCATAGCTTCGAAATCGATGAATATGATCAGTTTTAAAACCCACTAGATGTTGCCCGCGGCTTCGTGCGCGCAAAAGTAAATTTTGCGGAAATCGTAAATTTTTCCACGATAGAAAGTAGCCTATGTCCTTCCTGTGGTCTACTCTAAATCTATGCAAAGTGTCATCAAAATCGGTCCAGTAGTTTCGAAGCGTACAAACAAATAAGCATACAAACAAACTCTTCTCTTTATAATATTATATTAGTATAGATATGGATAGCGAATTAGCATTTTATCAATGAACTCTCATAGACATTATCATCAAATTATTTTAGTTCATAAAATTATGAAGTTCTAGTAACTTTTGATACATTTCCTTCACAAATTAACAATGATAATGAAACTGGTAATCATTTTACTACACGTGTTACAACAGCCTACAGGCAATATATTTTGTAATCTGTCATTGAAAACATTTCCTAGGAAATGTATACAATGCCTATAATCACCTGGAAATGTGTGTAATAAACTACATTAGACACATTTCCTAGGAAATCTATATTGTATAGATTTCCTAAGAAGTATCTCATATGCTTGAAGAGCATTAGAAAATATATGACGTTAGAGATGTCAATGGTTATGCGTAGAGCGCAGCATGGGGAGGGTTTGCGTCATCCAATTGGAGATAACATAGCGATAACATATATTATACTTTATGTTTACTGATAATATTAAAGTTTTATAAGAATAAATAAAAGTGTATGTTAAGTAGGCAGTATAAAAATAGAATGACTTAGTTTTATATTGTGACGTAAAATAACTAACTGGTTACCTACTTTAAACTTAGCATTGATAGTATTTATGAGAAAAAGAAAAACACAAACAAGTGACTTCCGAAAGAAGCAAAACTTTATAGTATAAAGCGTGTCATGTATATGTCACCGTGAAATTGTAAAAACCGTTACATTGTAAAATAACTAACGAGATTGTAAAAATATGACGAAAGATTAAAAACTATATATTTATAATCTAACGAAAAATAATGTGTGAAATTACCTATAAGCAGCATATTCGCGTCGGAAGTCTTAAACATTTTACAATTTCACTAGTTTTATTACAATCTAACGGCTTTTACAATTTTATGGTGACATATATAGCACAATAATCTCTTACGCCAAAGCTTTAGGAGCCATTCGTTCATAACTTCTCAAATGATTATTATTATTTTCAGTATTATGACTTACTAGCTTTTGCCCGCAACTTCGTCCGCGTGGAGTTCGGTTTCCATACAAAATTTTAACCCCTTTTTCAGCCTCTTAGGGGGCGAATTTTCAAAAGTCCTTTCTTTGTGGATGCCTACGTCATTACAACTATCTGTATTTCAAATTTCAGCAAAATCCGTTCAGTAGTTTCGGCTGTGCGTTGATAGATGAGTCAGTCAGGTTTGCCTTTTATATATTTATGTAAGATTTATCAATAAACTTTCATCGATATTATCAAATAATTTTATGACAAGTTCATAAAATTACAAAGTTCTAGTAACTTCTGTTGAATGAACAAATATTTTATAATTCGTCATTGTATACATTTCCTAGGAAATGTATATTATTTGCATAATCACCTGAAAATATGTAAAATATAGTACTCTACGTTGTAGAGTAGTCTAATAGGTCATCATCATCATCTATGATAATCATCAACCCCTGTTGGAGCTGGGGTGCGAAGAAAATGTGAGCTGTAGTAGATAAACAATATACATATTTACCATCAATGATTTTGTATCAATTTTTATTAGGGTTCCGTAGCCAAATGTCAAAAAACGGAACCCTTATAGATTCATCATGTCTGTCTGTCTGTCTGTCACAGCCACTTTTTTCCGAAACTATAAGAACTATAGGTACTGTTGAAACTTGGTAAGTAGATGTATTCTGTGAACTGCATTAAGGTTTTCACACAAAAATAGAAAAAAAAGCAGTAAATTTTGGGGGTTCCCCATACTTATAACTGAAACTAAAAGAAAAATACTTCCACCGAAAATTGGTGTGAACGAGATCTAGAAAGTAGTTTTTTCTTTAATACGCTATAAATCGTAAACCGCTATTTACCTTTTATTCAGTCAATAAATATAAAAAATAATATTTAATTTCATAAACATAAACCTTATGCACCATTATTTTTAATTACAATTTTGTACGGAACCTTCAGTGTGCGAGTCCGACTCGCCTTGGCCGGTTTTTAACTAGATGTTGCCCGCGACTTCGTGCGCGCTAAAAGAAATTTCGCGGGAAACGTATATTTTGCCGAGATAAAAAGTAATATATATCCTTTCCCGTGGTCATATCCATATCTGTGTCAAATTTCATCAAAATCAGTCCAGTAGTTACGGAGCTAATTCGATGGAAACAAACAAACCTTTCCTCTTTACAATATTACTATAGACAATTTTACAAACCCAATTGGAAGAATGGTAAATCGAAGTTATTTAAATATTTCTAATATCTTATAACGTTGACTTAATCAAAGTTATTTTAAATATTTAAAGTTTCATAAATTATATAAAAATTAAGTTGTTACTAGAATCAGGCGTTACTTTGCGGAAATCCATAACATAATATTTATTAAAAATTAAGTTATTAAATTTAAGGAATCAGATAAAAATTTGTACATTTTCTTTAAGGAAATATACATATTTATTTAAGTATATTTTCCCTGCTCCTTGCTAAGCTGCAGTAGACTTGTGTGGTTAACTGCAACCTTTCCCTTTTCAAATTGAGATTAGATCCCAGCAGTAGGAAATGGGAACGGAATTGGTTGATGATGATGATGACGTATCCAATGAGATTTAAATAGATGAACGGAGGAGATAATATCATTATTATATGCAAAGACAAATATATGTCAAGTTGCGGGCTATATAATATAGTAGAATCTGTGTTGAACTAATGTACTTTGAAGATTTTAAATAAAATTTTAGGACAAAAGGCCAATAACAATCAAATTGCGGCACAAGATTAATAAAAACATAAATATTATATAATCAAGCTACTTAAACACAAAATACATTTCATAAAGTACTAGTAGTGGTCAATATAATACTTCTACTAAAACATAAATAATTTGATAAATAATATACACTCAAACATAATTTGAGCCTAGTTAACAGAAACATAATATTTTAAGTTAATATGGCAACTCTAAAGTAATAAATTAAAATATAATACTAAAAATAGAAATGTGTTTATAAAATTAGTCACTGATATAAAAGCTAATAATAGCAAAGAATAATTGAAAATTATTAAGAAATAAAAAGCATACTACTAAGGAAATTAAAAGTCATACGTTACCTATAGTCAGTGTCCATACAGCATTCCCTCCATCTGAAAACATTAACACATAAGTAAAGTAAACGTTTGAAAAAAAGAAAAGATATAAGAACAAGTAAGATGAATCAAAACATAATTGAAACAACAAGTCAACAACAATTGTTCGCGTCACTCAGCGAGGGTACGAACCGCGTTAGGGGAGCGCTTGGCAAAATCGAATTATAACTTTACTCAACACTACTCACAAGGAAAAATGATCAAAATACATACCGTACACTATGGAAATTCGGTAAAAAAGCCATCGATTCTTTTATATTTTTTGTTATTTTTCTAATTAAAATATTAGCGTGGAGTGTCGAGCCAGGAGCTCAGTAGCGTCTAACTTTGCGGCGAGCCGCGCCCCTACATGATACTTGTACTGAATCTCTACCCCTATTCCGGGCTTTGGGAGGCGGAAGAGTGTCTAATGCAAATGGAAGTATTTTTCCGAAAACTTACTAATCGAAAATCAACCTTAAGACGTTGCAATTGAGTTTAATTTTAATAATCGAAGATAGCACTTACGACGTTCTGGAGACTGCACTGCGTGCTGCGCTTCCCGGGGATGCTGCGCAAAATTGGAGAACGAAATCAACGAGACTGCTAGGCGCTGGCGGGCGGTGCGGGGCGGGGAGGGTGCGAACAGACAGGGAATATTTGAATAGACCTTGTCGGCTCTTTCCCGCCGTCGAGCCCGAGGGACGAAGTCGCGGGGCAGAGTATGTCGCTACAAATCCGCGATGTACTGCACAACAAACGTGCACTTCCATCACCGCTATTATCGAAGCTCCGTTGTTTTCTGTAAGAAAAAATGAGTCGGAGATAATTGAATTTGTTCTCATTACGTTATCTCAGAAACAAGATGTTTCTTCGCAAATCTCTACAGTAATATTTTTTCTTGCGAAAATTCTTTGACTTACTTACCATAGTAAGTAAGTTAAAGAACTTAATACATATATTACAAGTACATATAAAAATAAGATTTTATGAAATGAGTATTAATTAAAGTAACAACTAATAAACAAAAAAATGACGTTATACTGCAATTGCTCATGTCACAAAATTATTATCATTAGTACTAATCGATCGATTTCATTAAACTTTAGTGTGGCCACAATTTATCCCGATATATCATAGCTCAAGCTGTTTCCTGTAGTATGGCCCCACTAGCAATTTGCACAGATCCGATACGTTGTTGCAGGTTGACGTGCACATACGTTTGCTCATTACAGTCATAACGGATTGTCGGGATAAGCGGACGGCTGACGGCGATAAATCCCAAGCCCGGGCCCGACCATGTGGAATCCCCAGATAACTAGACAACATCCTAAGACTAATATCTTATAAGGGTCAGTTCACATAAAAATGAGACGATACGCAGCGCTGTATTCCTAAGATAGAGATTCAAAATTGAAGTTTAATTATTCGTGCGCGCAAAAGTAAATATCGCAGAAATCATTCATTTTTCCGCAATAAACAGTAGCCTATGTCCTTCCCTGTGATCTACTCTACATCTGTGCCAAATTTTATCAAAATCGGTCCAGTACTTTCGGAGCCTATATGAGCCATATCAATGCAAACAAAAAAACAAATAAACTTTTTCCCTTTATTATATTAGTTTAAATAACATAGAGTTTGAATGTCAAACTAGACCGCTCATCATATCGCGGCGCTCCTCTTGCAATGAAACGTTTATCGTCATGTGTATTAAATAAAGTTCAATTTAAATGACTATTTTAAAATCACTATTGTCTAGTTTGATGTAAGATGACTCTAACACGTTTGCTGCGGCGATACGAGATGTTATGGTTCTTGTTCATACCTTGAGAATTAATTTTTATATATTATGATTCGATCGATCTAACCTAACTAATGAATGCGAGGGTAAGCTTATCACGCTCTTAAGTAAAGTTCTAAACTAATTTTAATATTACTTTTAAATATTTTTCATATATTTGTACGTAGATTCCTTTTTATCCTGGTAAAATGTACGACTTGCACGAGATACACAGATTTCCGTGCTACGGAAACCCGCGTACTAATACTTGTATTTTAGTATAAAAATCTCGTATTTCTATGGTTTTCTAGGACACATTAAAACTGCTTAGTGAATTTGATGAGCACATGAAATTATTTTTTTACTTCCTAGGAAGTACCTCTAATCTTAGTAGGTTTGTTCACTTATTTTTCGGAAAATATATCGGATTTCGGATATTATCGTAACATCTTTACTAAATCCTTAAAAATCTAATTAGAGCTCACCTTAATAAACAAAACATTTCTAACTAAACTTTTTATTTAGCTTATTTATTTTGTCTGCAGAAAATAATTGTTGTTTGTGAAGTTTTTATATTTTGTAGTTACTCAGCGTGGACAATAAATTTTTCTCATTGTTAAGATTTATTTTTAAAAGCTTTTACATTTTCTTTTACTTCGGTGCCATTAGACATCATCGTTACTCTCCAAATGTATTTCACGACAATTTCAAACCTGCTTCCTTTTTATTGTTGTGTTATAGGATGTTTCAAAAACGAAGTAGTCTTATAATCGTATAAGTATTATAAATTTAAAATAATTTTCTTATATAAAACTAAATTTAGAATTGATATTATCATACTGATTAGACCAGTTTTAAATAACATAGGAATATAATAATATAGGGACAATGTATATCTTTAAAAAATTTAGAATAAAAAAAAACAAAATTAATAATTTATTAAAATAATCCTAATTGTTCTTTTAATTCCTAATTGTTGTTTTAATTTGATGACCTCTGTGGCACAGTTGGTTGAGCGTGTTGATGCTCAAGCCGGGGGTCACGGGTTCAAATCCCGCCGAAGGAAAAAAGCTTTTCTGTGTTCCTAGGTCATGGATGTGTATTAAATATGTGTATAATATAATAAAAATCTTAAATATGTGTATAGTATAAAAGTATTAAATATATTTCCGTTGTCTGATACCCGTAACACAAGCTCTTCGAGAACTTACCACGGGATCAGATTGACGTGGTGTGAAACGTCCATAGATATTAATATTATTATTATTAGTATTAATTATTATTGATTAATAGCTCGTTAATAACGTGCGTTGAAATCGTTTAAACACACGTAGTCTTTCTACGCACGTAGCGGTTCGTAGAGCGTGCGTAGACCTACGCAAACTAGTTTTATGTTATCAAGTAATTTAGTACAACATAATATTATCATCTAACAAAGATGTAATTGAACATTGAAAGTCAGTTTTGTTAATTATTGCTCATATACCATTTTGCCCTAACTGACGATATTAATACTTTTACATTTCTGTAATTTTATTTCATAAAATAGTAGCTAACAAAGAATCTGTCTGGTGTTGTCTCAAGTGTGTATTTAGTAAAAAAAGTGCAAAACTTTTTAACCGGCTAAAAGAAACAAAGCAGAATGTCCACGTCTCGGGACACACAAAATTTCAAATACAGATTCGCTACATAAAGCCCTATTAATTGAACAACGCCAGCGCTTGGAGGGCGGCCAATTTAATGTAGAACTTGGCTCGTCGGCCGCTCTGTAATCCGACGTCAAATAGATATATTATTATAGCTTCCACATTAGGCCCTTGATAAATATATTTGATATTCCATCTTCAAGTTTACGAGGATCTTAGATAGCATTTGTCTTGATTTCATGCATGTAAAATGTATAGATAGATATGAAAAAAAAGTATGGATAAGAAAAAATATATATGGAAAATATAGAGCGGTTTGTAAGTTGGTATTTCTGAGCTATAGAAGATAAAAACTTGTTAGTTTCGATGAAAATAGATTATGCTAAAAACTCTTTAGGAAAATTATTTTGAACAAAATTGGGCAGTAACTTCTGAAGTAATTCGAAAAAAAAAACAATTGCGCGATAATAGTTACGGAACCCTCCTTAAGCATCCTGACATGCTTTTGGTTAGGTTATTTGTTATTTAAACTCCAATTTGGAAATTAACGCAACAATTTTTGTCAGCTTTCAAGCCATGAAAGGTATTCTCTTTGTTATTTCTAATTTACATTATATTATTTATCCACATAGTAAGCTATGACAATATTGGAAACAAAACACTTAATTATTTATTGCGAATTCTTTAAGAACTTAGGAAATGTTTATGAAATTTTTGTAGGAACAGGTACAACAGGTAGCAAATAAAGACTGCTCCAGACAGACGCGAAACATAACGCACACCGCTGACGGAAGTAAGAAATATATAATTTTTGGAGTCACAGTGTAAAAATGTAAAAACTAACTCTCTGACAAAGAAGTAGGGCTTACTTGTCATTGTAAGTATAGAAGAAGTTTTTATATTTGAGCCCCTAAGCTAAGTTTTGTTTCACAGGCAGTTACTTATATTATTATTAACGAAGATCGGTCTTCTCTTGTAATTTGTTTCTATGATCTTTTTGATCAGCATTATAATAATGGAGGTAACTATATTATAATATAACATTATGTTAGTACTTAAGAAGGTTATTACGTAGTACCAAGACGTAATCGATTTTGCCAGATTTCGCAAACTAATGGGGTCAAAGACACTTAACCACGAGCTTACCCTCTCCTGAATTAATTTCTCATAGAATATTATCTTCATATAATATTGATTTGCAAAAGTTTAAGCTTGCTATGATATGCACTTAAATAATATTACCTGGAAATGCCTGGAAGTCTAAAAAGGCCACTTTAGGTATTTCATAATATTCAGTTTCATACATTTTGACGGTTAAAACATCAATTTTGACAGTTTTCAATAGGAATGCGTAAAATGGCGCACATAATATGAATTACATAATATGATTCATGTGTGAATGTTCGCCTAAAGTGGCCTTTGTAGACCTCCTGGTTTGTTTAATTTAATGTGTCTTTAAATATGATTAGGTATTAAATAAAATTTTATAAGAGTGATTGCTGTTGCTTAGAAATTGATTTTTTACTTGGTAAGCATTTGTAAATTTTATATCAGTTAAGTATACATTATACATATTCCATAATTATTTATAATTCATTTATTGTCAGAATGAAGTTACAATAATAGGGTTGAGTGAAATGGACTGTATGTTAATGAAATCTAAGATGATATAATTATACACTACTGAATGCTAAACTACGAAATCAAAGAATATGTTCTGCAGAGGCAACTGTATTCCGAGATGTAGACGGGTCTGGATAAGTTTTGAGGGTGCAAAAATTCTAAAGTCTTTTATTTTTTGCATATAGTTTCCGGACCTTCTTCTTAGTCTAAAATTTGATTTTGTGCCATTTTGGTTGGCTGCGTTTGTAGCAATTTATGTTTTTGTGTCTTTCATGGATATTGGCCCAAAAGTAAATTATAGCTAAAAATTTTACTTTCACGATATTAAGGAAAGAGTAACCGATACACATATGCAGTTTGAGTACCATTAATATTTTAAACTTTAAATCAATATTGCCACTTTTATAGCCATATAAAAAATCAACCACAAATAATGGAATTGCTGAAAACGCAGTGGGCAGAAATGGCACAAAACTTAATGATAAGCTCCCCAGGGACTACTTTATCAACACACAAAAATTCAGCGACTTTAGAATTTTTTCCACTTACCACCTCGAATACGCCTAGCGCGACCCGTCTAATGTATAAAAAACAAACATATCAATGTAATGTCATTGTATCAAAAATGTGACAATAAATAAATATAGTTAAAAATAACCTAACCAAGAGCATGCCAGGACATGTCTAAGGAGGGTTCCGTAACTACAAGTCCGATGCGCGCGCGCTCAACGCACGGTCGTGTTATTGATTCAAATTAATGATATACCAAATAACCGAACGCAAAACGAAATAATAATTAGTTTTTTAATAATGGCGCAATGTAAAAAATGTAAACTTTTTGTATCCTTAACGAAGGACGATATAGTGAAGTGTAAGGGTGATTGTGAAACTGTTTACCATAAAAAGTGTGCAAATAAAAACTTCCTACACACTGGAATATGCGACAACTGCCAGAATACGAGCAGCCCTAAACAGCTTGCAGAAACTCCAAAAATAACATTGAATCCTAATGAGGAGACGACCGAGAAGGTTTTGGCTGAAATTAATAAAAAGTTGGAGGTGATTTTTAGCGTGGAGAAAAAAATGGAAGAGCTTACTAAGAGCGTTGAATTCTATGCTGAAATGTATCAGACGTTACATGATTATAAGGAAGAATCAAAAAAGAAAATCAAGGCGTTAGAACAAAGAAACATTTACTTGGAGAAATGTAATAAGGCCCTGGAAGAACGAGTAGAGGAGCTGGAGATGCGAAGCAAAGAAAAAACTATTGAAATACACGGACTAGAGAAACATGGCAAGGAAAATATCAAATTAGTGGTTCAAGACTTGGCCCAAAAACTAAATTTAGATCCAAATGAAATCGAAGATGCTCAGAGGGTAGGTCAAGAAAAAATTGAAGGTTCAAAACCCAAAATTGTACTGGTTACGCTACGATCTAAAACCGCCCGCAATAGCTGGTTGTTGGTTAAGAAGGAAACTAAAATAACAAATCATAAAGTATACGCTAACAACAGCGATAATCGAATATATATAAATGAAGATCTACCGAAATGCAAGCGCCAGCTTCTATGGAGTGTAAGGAATAAACTGAAACCGAAAGGCTTCCAGTATATTTGGGTACAGAATGGTAGTATCCTGGTAAAAAAGAATAATGAGGAAAAAAAGATACACAACATCAGGTCGGAAGAGGACTTGCATAATTTCGATGCAGTTAAATAAATAAGCGTAACTAACGCTGCGAGTACAGACTTGGTGACCGTGAACAATAGCTTTCGATCGTATAAATAGCTCATTTAATAGTATTATATTTAAAAAATACTGTGATGTATCAGAACTGAATAATGATATAGCCCAAAATATATTATGGAATACCCACATACTACACATGAATATCTGTTCACTTAGAAAACACTTTAATGAATTACTCGTATTACTTGACAAATATAAAAATAAAATAGATATACTAATCCTAAGCGAAATAAATATAAAGATCGAAGAACTAGCAATGTATCAAATACTAGGGTACAATACATATATCTATACTAGGGAAACCAGAAGAGGAGGAGGTATATTAATTTACGCCAAAAATGAATTAAATTTCGATGCTCAAACAGTGAAGGCAGAAGCAGTAGAAATGATTCATGGGCAACTTAAACACGGAAATAGCAGAACGCATATAATCGCCGTCTATAGACCACCTGCTAATAATAAATTGATTTTTATACAACAATTAGATATTATATTGAGATCGGTTCCAGCATCGGACAATATTATAGTGATTGGGGACACCAATATAAATATTTTAAACGACACAATAAATCCAACTGTAACGAAGTACAAAAACACCTTGTGTGAACGTGGTCTGCAGTGTGCAATACCGAACGATGTGATAACACGCGAGGCGATAGTAAACGGCCGGCTCGAGACATCATGCTTGGATCACGTATGGGTGCGAGCAGGACGCACCGAAGATGACTCGTGCGCGTATGTCCTTGAGGCGCGCATCTCCGACCACCACGTAATTGGATTATTGTTGAACTTAAATACAAACGGTAACGAAAAACAATGTAGTGTAAACATCAACAACAATGTACGTGAAGTAATTTGTAATAAACTTGTGCAAAAAAAGGTATGTGAATATGACTGGTCGCAGTTACTTACAATTACTTGTCCGTTAATATTATATCAGAATATGTGTGCTGTGTTCAATCGAGTATATAAGGAAAGTACAATTAAAATTACGACAAATAATAGAAAAATAAGACAACCATGGATAGACAGCGATTTGTATTCTATGTTATTACGGAAAGACTATTTATTTAGATTATGGAAAGCTGACCCTAACAGTATGAATAAGCGATTAAATTATACAAAATATAGAAACAAAGTAAATAAATTAATTAATATTGCAAAAAATAAATATAGACAGTCAGAAATTCTTAAATGTAAGGGAGATTTTAGGAAAATATGGTCTAATATAAATATGTGGTTGGGTCGTAATAAAGCTAGTTTGGATGATGTTATTTTAAAGCACTTAGGAAAAACAGATAATTTAAGACAAATATGTACAAATTTTTCTAAAACATTTACGGAAGAAATAAAACAGATAAAACATATATGTAATATAACATTTTTGGACAGAAATAAATATATAAAACCGAGTAAAGTAAGCTTTAGGTATAATAAAGTCACTTCTAAAGATGTAGAAAAGGTTATTAAATCGTTGTCTGAGGAGAAAGCACCCGGTTTAGACGAAATTCGGGCAAAAGACATTAAACTGTTGTGTAAACAGTTAAGCCCTATCCTAGCTAATTTTATAAATAATTGTTTAACAAATGGTATCTATCCTGATCAGTTAAAAAAGGCAATAATACGCCCCCTATATAAGTCTGGAAGCCATTTAGAGTATATCAACTACAGACCAATAGCAATACTATCTGTTGTAGATAAGATTACCGAAAAAATTATTGTTGAGCAGATTAGTAGGTTTTTAGAACAGCATAGTATATTAAGTGACGCCCAACACGGTTTCCGGAAAGGGCGTAACACTATATCAGCCTTGTCGGGTTTTTCTGATTATATTAATGAATGCTTAGACTCTGGTAAACAGGCCATAGCTCTGTTCATACACTATAAAAAGGCATTTGACACTCTAGACCATGATATCCTACTACAGGCGATGGATGAATGTGGAATACGTGGGCCTACAAATAGGTGGCTTAAGAACTATTTGACAAATAGGAAAATAAGTACAAGAATATCCGGTGTGGCTGGCTCAGAGGCGGATGTGGAGCTCGGTGTACCGACCGGCTCGGTGTATGGACCAGTAGGGTATATTATGCATGTAAACAGTGTGGCTAATGTTGTATATAACTGTAAAGTGTTCATGTATGCGGATGACATGTGCCTTGTTTATGCCTCCAAAGATATACTTGAAGTACAGAGATGTATACAGGAGGACTTTGAGAGTGTTAGCAAATGGGCACATGACAATGGCATTATATTGAATCTGTCAAAAACTAAATGTATGCACATACATTCGCCATACAATCAGAGTGCCAAATCTGTCAGTAAAAAACACCTCCATATAGTAGGCCATACCTACGAATGTATGCATATAAATAAATCTAATTGTAAGTGTACTTCATTGGAATATGTCGATAAATTTAAATATTTAGGTCTAACCATTGATAAGAACTTTAACTGGAGATTACATGTAAATGATATTTGTAACAGGTTGAGATCGGTTTTAGGTAAGTTTTACCAATTAAAGAAGGTATTGAATAAAAAGACTTTACGAGTTATATACTATGCACTCGCTGACTCACAAATAAATTATGGAATCCTTATATACGGGCTAACTTTTAAAACATACTTAAAAGATATAAAAAATATACAAATAAGACTAATAAAATACTTAGTTAGTAAAAATGTTAAAATAAAGTGCAATAAAGACTATGAAAAGTTGTTTCCCATCTGTGACATTATGCCTGTAGATAAAAAAATTAAATATATGTTAGGTTTAGAATATTATTATAAAGATTTATATAAAACAAATGTTAATAATAAATACAATACACGAAAGGTTAGAAAAAATAAACTGATTCAGCCAAAAATAAACAACTACTATGGTGAAAGGACTTTAAAATATATGGTACCTAAATTGTTTAATAAAATTGATATATTAAGACAGGATGTAAAAATTAATATAGGTTCGCTTAAAACAAAGTTACGAAGGCTTCTCCTAGACTGTTGATATAATTTTATTTACATTCGGTGTTTGTATAGAGTATATTGCTGTGTATTCTGTATGAACATTGAATGTAAATAAAATAAAATAAAATAAATAAATAAATAAAAAAACAATAAAAAAAATAATTGTCTGTGTGTAATAAATAAATATATAATAATGTACTCAAGTGTAGTAGTTAAGTTTTGCATGGTATATAAGTAAGTCAATATTATATAACTGGAATGTGGTAGGTATCTGTTTTGTAAATGAGCGCATCTCGCCCTCAAACGTCATAGTTTGGCGAGGTTATATAATATGTAACACCACAGTAAAATGTAAACTTTTTTATTATTAATAAAAAAAAAAAAAAAAACGCGTAATATGCTTTTTTTTTTAATAACTCCAAAAGTTACTGTCCGATTTGGTTCACAATAATTTTCCTAAAGAGTTTTTAGCATGATCTATCAGCATGAAAATTTGCAAGTTTCTATCTCCTATAGTTTAAAAATGCTAGGGGGGGGGACCAACTTACAAACTACTTTGGAAGCCGATTACTCGAAAATGGTCAACTTTATAAAAAAGTAACGTATGAAACCTCGCCTTTATTTTAAAAGACCTATTCTACGATACCCCACATGATGGGGTAGAGTGAAAAAAGTATTTTCATCCCCACTTCACATGTATGGAGAGCCACCCCTAAAATATAAAATTATTATTTTTTTATGATCCCGAAACCGTGATCTATACACAATCTATAACTGCACCAAATTTCATCAATTCATATTCATAATTACAGGAGCTAGAGGCGCGGACAGACAGACAGACAGACGGACAGAGCGAAACTATTAAGGGTTCCTTAAGTATTACGGAACCCTAAAAAAACTAAAAAAACACGTTTTTGTATTTGTGTGCTTTACATCGAACTAAAAAGTGATAAATATTTTTAAAAATAAGCATAAAACAATAATGAATGAAAAATACTGAAAAGTACTTTTTAGTTTTTTAAACTATATTTATTTTTCACTTTTTAATTTGATGTACTACGAAAGCGTGTTTCAAGACTTTATTTCTAATGCTAATTATTATTATAATAATTAAACTAGACACTGGTATTGGTTTAATGATATACCTTATTTAAAAAACCTGGAGTTTTTACTCGTTGACTGTACTGACTATTTATTTTGACATTGACGATTTAGAAAAATTACAATAAATTATCCAGATAATTATTTTTATCTTCAATCAATATATCATAATCACTGGTAATAATATTTTACATACGCTGGACATAATAGACAATTATTATTAATAATTAAATTTTAAGTCATGTTAAAATTATTTCAGTGGATATAAATATTATAAGTAAATTACTAAACTAAACCAATAAGTAAATTTACAACTGTAAGAATTCTTTTACTATATAGTAACTTATTTGCTAGCATTTTTTTTTTATTTCCAGTCAGTTAAAATTTCATTATGCATTAAAAAAAAGGTATATTTAGAAAAATATATATAAACTAAGCAACACTGAACCATATTAAATATAATAATATGCTCTGTACTACACTGGTAAGGCATGAGAAACTATCAGAAGCGATTTACCTATTTGACTTGATGCTGCTAAGACATAACGTTTTACAAACAAATCGAGGAACTGATTCAAAAATTTATTTTGTGAAATAGTGTGGAAATTGTATTTATCATTATTAAAGAGAAACAAGAAGTTTTCTTTGTTTTTAGGTCATGGATGTGTATTTAATATGTGTATATTATAATTATAATCTTAAATAAATGTATAGTATAAAAGTATAAAATAAACTTCCCGTTGTCTGGTCCCCGTAAAACAAATTCTTAAGATACACGGGGACAGATTGACATGCTTTACGCATGCATATATATTATTATTATTAACAAATATGTATGTATATATTTGTTAATAATATTTTGCCGTCAATTTTACATATATTTTACATATATTTTTTGTATAATTCAGCCGTCTATGGACCGATTTTCAAAATTCTTTTTTTGATCTAAAGGGTATAACCCCAAAGTCCCGTTTAAAAAAAAGTGGTGACCTGATGATGGGATCCATGAGGAATCAAAATTTATATGGATACTTATGGCGATTTCGGCTTTTTCTGAAGTAGTCTAAGCATATTATGCTACCAAAAATTAAGATTTTGCGCCAAGGTATACCCTGGATCCAAAAGTACAGAACAGAACTCCTGACTCCTTATATATACATGTTTGGGGATTTCAGCGTTGTTTAAAGAACTGCAAGCATATGCTTCCATGGCAATTAAGTGATCATCATTATCACCACCACCATTACACCATACATCATTACATTATGATGATACAAAAGGTACTTCTCCTAGTATTTTTCACCAACACGGTGATCTTTAAACGTTACTCTACCGTCTATGGACTTATATTTTGTAAAATTATTTTGTTGTTGTCATTAACATGGAAACTTGATGATGGGATCCGTGAGGCATCGAGGGAACTCCTCAAAATTTATATAGACATATAATATAGTGATTTAGACTTTTCCTGAAGTAACTTAAGCATATTATGCTACCAAAAAAATAAGATTATACCCTGTATAATAAGAAGGTATTCCCTGGATCCAAAAGAACTGAACAAAACTCCTCAGTCTTTAAAGATACGCGTTTGGAAATTTCGGTATTATTGTTTTAAGAACTGCAAGCATATGCCACTATGTACGTTACAGTAATCATCATCATCATCTTATTTTAAAATAGTGTCTGACCGAAGCTGGTTTTTACGACCGAAACCGAAAACGAATTTCGGCAACGGTCTCAGTTTCGGCCGCAACCGAAACTTCCGTAGGTACAAGGATCATGTTTTGAGAGAAAAATAAAAGGAAACGTTAGTTTAATCAGTCAGTCTTTTTAGGGTTCCATAGTATTCAAGGAACCCTTATAGTTTTGCTTCGTCAGTTAGTCCTTCTTTCTGTCTGCCCCTCTAGCTACTGTAATTTTGAACATAAATGGGAGAGATTTGGTAAAGTTATATATTGTGTATAGATCCGTGTTCTACATCATAAAATAATAATAATTTCATATTTTAGAGGGGTGGCTCCTCCATACATGTGAAATAGGCATGAAAAATATTATTTCATTCTACTCCATCGTGTGAGATATCGTCGAAAAGATCTAAAATAAAGGCGTGGTTTCATACATAACTTTTTTACAAAGAACCATTTTCGAGTAATGGGCTTCCAAAGTGGTTTTATAATTTGGTCCCCCGCTGGCATTTTTAAACTATAGGAGATAGAAACTGGAAAGTTTGTATGCTGATAGATCATGCTAAAAACCTTTTAGAGAACTTATTTTGAGCGCAATCGGACTACATCTTTTTAAGTAATTCAAAGAAGGCCTATTGCGCGTTGATAGTTACAAAACCCTCCTTAGACATGTCCTAACATGCTTTTGATTTACTGCCGCTTAGTAGTTTATTTATACAAATCTGTGTTGCGAGCAAAACACGAAAAAGCACTAAAATATTTACAATTGTTTATTGTAAACCAGCTATATTATTATGTACAACGGATCTTAAATAATTTAAGCTTAGCCCAATTCACGAAACGACTATCTCGTTATACCTAAATCAAATCGCGAAGTAGGTTACGAGAGTTAGCCTTATTAACTAAGCATGGCTTTCTCATAAATATGAGAAAATAGAATATCGCAAAAGTGTCATTGTCGTGTACGGTCAACGGTATGACAGTTAAATATGGTCAAACGTTCCATCATTCTAATCTATGAACAAAATTTCAGGCTTAAATTGAAGTCGTTCTTAAGCGAATTAGGCACAATGCAAGCTAGTCAAACACCTCGTAAGCCTAATAGACTAGTGCTTTTACCTTTGAAAATGGTCAAAAGTGAAAAAAAAAACTTATAGTAGGATGAAACCCATTGGAAAAGGAAGAGAATTTAACAAAAATAAAAGGAAAAAGTATTTTACGGGCAATTTGAGGTCGGGAAGTGTAAGGAAGTGAGTTTTTAAGGATAGAAAACGGTTTATCTCGATTTCTGGCAAAACTACAAGTCCTATGGAAAAAGTCAAATGGCAAATTTGTAGGTACCTAATAGAAAGATCTACACCTTTAAGCACGCCTCGGGTGTGCTCTACTCTCGAAAGGCCGCGTTGTGACAAGTTCACAACATAAATCTGTTGAAATACCCGAAATTCAATAATAAACTTATAGAAAAATTGATGTTTTTACAACTAGGAACTTCAAACATGACTGTAGACTGTTTTGCTTTTTACTTATTTAATTTAATTTATGTAATATAAAATGAAATAATAAAAAAAAATAAAGCTGTCCGTAGGTCTGTTTGTTCCATAAATTAAGAAAAATATGGGCAATGAAATGAGTTGAATCTTTATTTAAACGTTTCCGTTTATCCTAAGGATGAGCCCTGTTGCTTGGCATTATTAAATTCTAAATGGTTAAAAATATATTAAGGTGGTTCGTTTCCTATACAAAAATACAATGGACATTAATTAGGTAATTTCATACATTACTACATAAATTTATATGCACATCTATTTATTTTGCAATACAATTGTCGCAAAATATATTTAAAATACTTTATTTCACACAGAAGTCACATTTTTATTGAATTTTCGACAAAAAGTGACTTATGTTACAAATGTCACTTTTTGACGAAAATTCAATAAAAATCGGATCGTCCATTAATCACGTGATGCCTAAAAGGGGAGGGGGGGTCCGAAAAAAAATCACCAAGTATCACCAAGGGGAGGAGGGGGTATAAGGAGACATCACGTGTATTAATTTTCGAATCTAGTCTATGCATACCAAAATTATTATCGGTCGTAGATTCGTAGTGTTGTTTAAATGCTTACAAGACAAATGACTCGTATAGTTTTAAATTGCTTAAATTATTCGATTAAATTGTTTTTTAAGTTAAAATTTTTCTTAAACATCACCTGCTTACTATGAATAAAAAAATACACGTGATCTTAGGTGGGGGAGGGGGGGTATTATAAAACCTCACCAAGTATCACCAGGGGGAGGGGAGGGGTCTAAAAGTTGTTAAAAACATCACGTGATTAATGGACGGTCCCTTAGTAGAATTTTTCACATAAATTATGAAGTTATGTGAAAAAACTGTAAATAAGTACAAACGTTGTAGATCTTTTTATCACCTATAATTACTTTGCTATTTTACTTTTTTCCATAGGACTCGTAGTTTTGCCGAAAATCGAGATAAGCCGTTTTTTACCCCTTGTAACTCACCCCCTTACACTTCCCAACCTCAAATCGCCCGTAATTTATTTTTCCCTTATTATTTGTTATATTTTTTTCCTTTTCCAGTGGGTTTCATCCTACTATACTTTTTTTTGTTTCAAAAATTATCGGCATTGGTCTACAATAGCTATTTCAAAATGACGTTTAGACAATGCGCGAGTAAGTGTTTTTTTATGTATACCAACTGTAAATGTGTAAAATCAAATACTTACTTTTATTATTTTTACCCCATCTCAAGTAAATGCAACGGAGTTAAATAAATCATGTCCTGTAACAAAACCTTATAAAATGTCATCGTCGCGTCGCGCGTCGCTTAGTTGGAATTTAAAAAAGCGTCGAACATTACCGATCACAGCCCGAGAACTCCATGCACATGCAGAATGTAGTTTCGGTTTCGGTCGTAGTTTCGGCAAAACCAAAACTAAACCGAGACACGTTTTTTTGCTGAAACTCGACCGAAACCGAAACCGAACACTCGGTCGGACACTAATTTATAATACCTAATGGAAGCTTGGCGTGTATTCGATAATTACAAACGTCACAAAAAATTGTAAAATTATTATTTTTAAACAAAAATTAAACAAACTTCCAAAGTAATCATACACAAAAAAATTATGAAGTCGGTCATCAGTCGGGTTGTTTTTATTTTTTTAAATTAGTTATTTTATTTTAGATTTTTTAAATTTAACCAACACACACTTGGTCGATTTAAATCAAAAAGACGACTATTTAACATACATACATACATACATACATACAAGATACGCGCGAAAAACATAACCCTTCTTACAAAAATACAAAAACAGTAATCGGAATCACAATCTCATAAAAGATTGAAGGGTGTAGCTTTATCTGCATAATGTTGGTGATATATGTAGGGCATTATACGGAATTGATTTGAACAAATTGATGGGAGGTAAGAGCATCCATGCAGTGTATAGAAGTATACGGATATATACTGTGTGCTGGATAGCTTTGGTGGTGAACGGAAGTACTAGCATCCATGCAGTGTATAGAAGTATACAGATATATACTGTGTGCTGGATAGCTTTGGTGGTGAACGGAAGTAGTAAATGACCAGGAAATTTCCAAAACTGAATATTAATATTTCACAAAATGACGGGATACCACGTCGACTCTTGAGATCATACTGATAAAAACTACACATATACGCATTAATAACAAGTAAAATCTTGCCACATACAGTGGACGCTACAGGGTGGCAGTTTGTAAGGACGCAAGAAGTCTTCGTCGATTTAAATATATATATATATATTGTATTTTAATAAATAATTGTGTTCTTTTTTTCTGCACATGCACGCCAATTTCTGTTCTGTTATTTCCTCTATCCGTGGTTGCCTGGAAGAGATTGCTACTTAGTAATAAGGCCGCCATTGTGTTACCTGTGTATATTGTTTTTCTTTTCTTATTTTTCTGTTATATTTTTATGTTGTGTGCACAATAAAGAATATTTCATTCATTCATTCATTCATTATGTAAAATTACTTGAAACTTTGTCACATTAAAGCTTTTATACATACTATTTTATAATATATATTAAAGACTAGGCTAATTTCGCAGATTTTTCCGCGATAAAAAATAGCCTATGTCCTTCCCCGTGGTCTACTCTACATCTGTGCTAAATTTCATCAAAATCGGTCCAGTATGGTATGGTAGCTATGCATAGTATGCACAAAATAGAAAAGTATAAAATAAGTTATAAGTTATTCCATTGCGAAAAACTGCGATTTCGGTAACGATTGACTTCCAATAAAACGATCATGTCGTGGTTCGGTACATGATTGTCTTCGAAAACCAAAGGATCTAACTCAAGATATAATTTAATTAATAGTGAGTAATTGCTCTACCCCAAACATTAATTATTATTTACTAGCTGTTCCCGCGGCTCCTCCCGCGTAAATATACTATCGAGTATTACTGTACTTTTCCGGGATAAAAAGCAGCCTATGTTTTAATCCAGAGCCTAAACTACTACTATACCAAGTTGAACAGAACTTATCCTAAAACTTGTTTTAACACGTATCTAAAACAGATGTACTATTGCTATGAATCTTGTTCAACTGATCTTTTAGTAAGTAAACCTTTCTTGTAGTAAGTTGGATAGTAGATACTAAACATGTGGTTATACCATGGTTAAATTTTATTTAAACGTGCTATTAACCACTCTTAATAATAAATTATTTGCCATTTTTATACGGACCACTGTTTTGTTAAAAAAAAACAGTCCTAATAAATAAATATTCTGATTTCAATGCCTACTTCAATCTGAGATTCGAATTGACCTTTTCAAAAAATATATATAAATATATAATATAATAATCACACCAAAATTGATAAACGCCGTGAATAGGCAAGCGGACTGATTTTTTTTTATTGCATAAATGAATAGTACTCTTAAATATGAGTAACTTCTCAGAAGAAACCGTATATCAAAAGTCAATATTTTCAAAGGTACAGCGATTTGTATACAAAATTTCGCGAGTTTCGTAAAAACGCTTCAGTACCAAACATTTTTTGCGTAATTGGTAAACAAAACCTACATCATTAGTTTACTCACATCATATACAAAAACATTAATTATGGTAAGTATGAACTTAGACGCACAAATATCGGAGATATTTACAAATATATTCCGGCGGCCATATACTTCATATACTACTTCATATACTATAACCTACAAGTGACGTCATTTGTAGGTCGACTTTAGTATGGAGCGTTTTTAGGAGGCTCGCGAAATTTTTTATACAAATCGCTGTACCTTTGAAAATATTGACTTTTGATATACGGTTTCTTCTGAGAAGTTACTTATATTTAAGAGTACTTATTCATTTATGCAATAAAAAAAAAATAGTCCGATTGCCTATTGACCCATTCAGAAACGGTTCGAATCTTCGCAGTACGAAACGCCTAACAACCCAATGTAATTTGATGGACCACTCACTTTTTATTACATTAATATCACACAAATTACAATAATAATTATGGTATGGGTCGCTGCTGTGTAAACACGCCCTTATATTTTACGGTAACCACTAAACAATAGCTTTATTTGAATTCGCAACAATTAAATCCGTAATTATTTACGTTAGATAAACCGCTTCATATCCACATGTTCGGTTTTAATGTTATAGGTGTCATCGATGCCAACATTAGTATATTGATATAATCTATACTAATATTACTCGTATAAAGCTGAAGAGTTTGTTCGTTTGAACGCGCTTTCGGTTACAAGCATAATTTACCGTTAACATCATTTGATTTCAATGGGTATTTTAGAAGATATCAAAGTAATAAAATAATCAAGCGCTCAATAGTTTATAGTATCGTATGTAATGTACGGCGCGCGGCCGGTGGTCGTGAGGGGGAAGCGCTTCTCCTTCTACGTAAATAAAGTCGCAGGTAAATTTTACCGATATCCCAAAGTAACTGTTCCACCCGGACGAAGTCGCGGGCAAAAGCTAGTTGTATTATAATTTTAGAGATAAAAACTGTGTCAATATTGTGTTAATACAAAGAGTGGGACTGAAACAATTAAGCCCTCACAAAATAATCAGTTGACAGTTCGTATTGCTTCATTGCTGCTCTTCACCACCTGTTTTCTTTTCTCTAAAGCCCACATGCGTGCGAACGTGAAGTGTGAAACCGATTCGCAGATCTTTGTCGCGCGTAATTTACGGTGAAATGTGAAGCGGGCTTAAGAATAACTAGAAAAAAAATAAGCAAAAATGACGGTTTTAAAATTCTTAAAAAAAACATCGAAAGTCGATAGTAAACAGCGGACCTTTCCGAGATTATGCATATCATGGCCTATCGGCAAATAGGTTCGCACAACATCCCGCATCCCGACACAATATCGTTATATCGAGATAGCGATAGTGCTGTCCTTTCATATTCAAACCTCGAACCTTATCGCTGCCGAATGTTACTTCGCTCTATTGTGAGTGAAACAGTTTTTAAAATGATAAGGTAACTTAGATTTGGCATTACTTAAACTTCACCCTAATGAAGTAAAATAGGTAACATATTTATTAGGTAATCAAAATATATTGAAACTTAGTGTCTTGTACAACAGATCTTTGCTTAAAATTTATAATAGACTAGCTTTTGCCCGCGACTTCGTCCGCGTGGAACAATACTTTGGGATATCGCTGAAATTTACCCGCGACTTTATTTATGACTAACGAAAGCGGAATCCTATTTTTTAAACGGAACCCTAAAATAAAAGTAGCCTACGTTAGACCCTATAACATCAGCTATCTGCTAGTGAAAGTCCCGTGAAAATCGGTCCAGCCGTTTCAGAGATTAGTCGGAACAAACAGACAGACAGACCGACTGACAGACAGACGGACAGACAAAAATTAAAAAAAATGTATTTTATTGTAAGTACCGAATATACTTTCAGATTCATTATGTAAAAAGCTGTTAATTTGAAGTTACAAACAGACACTTAAATTGTATTTAACTGTATAGATGTATAGATATTATAATGTATTATATTTTAAGATATTATTAATTTGATGTTTATAAAATAACTAAACTATTTAACTAAACTAAACTAAACTAAACATTAACCCGCACGCGCACCCCGCCTTGGCAACGGGCCGCGCAGCAGAAATCGTAATATTTTAATTTCGCCATAACTTCAAAACCAAACGTCCAATTGTAATCATTCAAAGACCACATATTATCTACATAAACTGTACTTAGTGATGAAATAATTTATTTTGATAAGGATTAATAACATGAGTAAAATAAACGCGTTTAAATGTAGTCCAAAAAAAATCCAAGATTTCTAAATAAAAAAATGGTTGTTGTGCCTCACTCGACATAGATAGGTATAGTGTGTCGCGGACTTTTTTGTAGATATTTATAAGATCTACAATTAATTAGAACATTTTATGGTTCTATCTTTTATAGTTTAGGCAGCGTACGCAAAATAAGTAACTTTTCTGGTTGATTTTTTACACCTTGTGTCCGAAAAACCCAAATATCTTACGGAACCCTATTTTTTTCCAAAATAAAATTTAGCCTATGTTACTCGTGGGTAATGTAGCTTTCGAATGGTGAAAGAATTTTTGAAATCGGTCCAGTACTTTTAGAGCCTATTCATTACAAACAAACAAACAAACAAACAAACATACAAACAAAGTTTTCCTCTTTATAATATTAGTGTAGATATACCTAGTGCTAGGTTATTCTTTTTCTATAGATATTCTTGTCTATTCTTTCATCTCGTACTGATGTATATAGGGTGACGGTACCAATTATTATCAGCACTTTAAAAAAATGGTCCAATTATAACCTCGATTATTACAGAGGAAAATAAATACTTAATAGTTTAAAGTATGGTGTCGCTGGCAGTACATTCCAGAAACATTAAAGTTTGGTTTTTATTAAGTGGAAACAAAAATAAATTCAGAGAAGCTTATAATTCTACTATTTATTCGGGGTGCTGATAATTAGGTACAGTGCTAGCAATTGGGTGTGTCACCCTACATAATCCATTTTTATAATTATTATTATAACAGTCATATCCTAAACTAAATAATTAATACAAAAAGTAATAATCAGATACAAAGTTGAATATTATCTACTTAAGTAACAACAAAAACTTTCCAGCTTATGTTTTGATCTTAGTTCATTTTTGTAGCGAACCTCCTTAGCAGCTTTTAAGCTACATACAGCAGCTGTACTAGTTTATCTAAGTTAAAATATTTTATTATTATCTGTAAATGGATCGGAAAAATACCTTTTAACCGGGATTGTGAGTAGAAGGATGTGGTATTTTAATCCGGTAGCATTAGATTATTGCACGGTAACGCATATTATAAAAGACTAGCGACCCGCCCCGGCTTCGCACGGGTACAATACTGATACTAATACTGCGGGTACCTTACCCATAGATCTAAACTCCCTCATACCTTACTCATAGATTATAGATATACCCCGCACGCGCACCCCCGCCTTGGTAACGCCCACTTCGCAACGGGCCGTGCAGCAGAAATCGTAATATTTTAATTTCGCCATAACTTCAAAACCAAACGTCCAATTTTAATTATTCAAAGACCTAATATTATCTACATAAACTGTACTTAGTGATAAAATAATTTATTTTGATAAGGAATAATAGCATGAGTAAAATAAACGCGTTTAAATGTAATCCAAAAAAAAATCAAGATTTCTTAATAAAAAAATGGTTGTTGTGCGTCACTCGACATAGTTAGGTATAGTGTGTCGCGGACTTTTTTGTTGATATTTATAAGATCTACAATTAGTTAGAACATTTTATGGTTCTATCTTTTATAGTTTAGGCAGCGTACGCAAAATAAGTAACTTTTCTGGTTGATTTTTTACACCTTGTGTCCGTAAAACCCAAATATCTCACGGAACCCTATTTTTTTCCATAATAAAATTTAGCCTATGTTACTCGTGGATAATGTAGCTTTCGAATGGTGAAAGAATTTTTGAAATCGGTCCAGTACTTTTTGAGCCTATTCATTACAAACAAACAAACAAACAAACAAACAAACATACAAACAAAGTTTTCCTCTTTATAATATTAGTGTAGATATAATAGATAATTGTATCGACATGCTGGTTAACTGTTTTATATACTTTATCCGAAGGAATGATTTGTAGGTATAGATGAATGTATGCATGTTTGTTACTCTTTTTACACAAATAGAATAGCGAATTTGAATTAATTTCAAATTCGCTATTCTATTAAATTATAGTATCAACTTTATATCCCTGATTAGCAGATCTTCTATATCCCATATTCCATTCTCCGCGTAAGAACTCAAGCTAATATATTATAGTAGAAATGGGTACTAACTATTACTTAAAAGTAGCTTACTTTTAACCCATACAAAACCGAGAAGTTTGTATACTTATACGACAAGAAAATGATAAATGCTTTAGAAATTGTGTCCTCTTACTAATATATTTAAGGTGGAGGAAAGAATCTGTCAACTTGTCCCTACCAATTCTGAAACCCTTTTTATCTCGATTCCCTTTTCATAGCGACCCGACACTTAAAAACAAAATATATTTTATATGGAAAGTATAACTAAGATATTTGTTCCTGTTTCGACTCTTACTTATATTTGTGCGTAAAATGATTCTTTATTTTAAAACTGGAACAATACCTATATAAATTAAATAATGTAGGTTAAAATCGTTCCAGAAGAAACTATAGATTTCTTTTATGACAATTTTTTGCAACAAGTGATGGTAAATATCTTATTTTGCTTCTTGATAAAAGCAATAATCATAAAATAATTTAAATGCGATTAAATATTATTTGGCGAAATATAAATTGGGTTTTATATTTGAGTTATTGAAACCTTCCATAGTACATTAGCACAGACATTCCATTTTCATAAGCAATTCATCACGTCCGTTAGACGGCGAATAGCATTTTATCATTATTTCGATGAAATAATATACAACTTAGCTTTCCTAGGTATAAAATTCATCGTAGATTTTTTTAAACCTAACAACAAAGAGCGTGAAAACTAAATGCTTAGGATGCAGAAAGCATATAAAAGCGAACCAACCATTTCACCTTTAAGCCTATTTTATTTCAGTTCATGCTCACTCAGGGAGTTTCACAAAATATTAACCTGAAGTCTAATAAATGTGCTAAGTCTAAATACAAAGTCGTATAAGAAATCTCGTGTTCTCACTGACTTCTGAAGTACTCCCTAAAGACATAAAGAATTCAAGCTGAGAGTTTGTAGTACTCATCGTGTCATTTATTTTCGTCCTTTGAAAGTTTTGAGACTTTTTTCCGACTTCAGATTTATTTAACGTTAAATATCTATACAATTTAAAATATCATACCTAACAATTGTATGAATAAAAGGTTTGTTTTACCAGGGACACGAAACCTTAGGGGAGTAGACTGAATTTTTTTATTGCATAAATAAATAGTACTCTTAAATATAACTTCTCAGAGTAACTTCTCAGAAGAAACAGTTTATCAAAAGTCAATATTTTCAAAAGTACAGCGATTTACGTGTGACGTCACATATGGGTAAAAATACTTATACTTCATGAATCAACTTAAGAGCAGGAACATATTTGTAAATATCTTCGATATTTGTGCTATCTAGTTCATACTTACCATAATGAATGTTTTTGTGTATGATGTTAGTAAACTAATGATGTAAGTTTAGTTTACTAGTTGTTACATATGTACCCCCTATGAAATATGGACTTAGCACAGAATTGCCGAATACCACTATATGGGAATCATCATCATCAAGCAGTTGCAGTCGAACTTGCTCTTGGACTATAATTAACATATAACATATAATAATTGAAGCCGCCCCTTGGACTATAAAGAAAATACATGTCGTGCAGTTTCTTCATAAATGACGAAATAAATCGTCTTATACTGGAAATGCTGACGCCGTATCATCGTGGTGGTCCCAGCTCCGTGGGACCGTGAATTTGGTGTTAACTTGGACACTTCAGATCTTACATCGGTCAAAGTCGGTAGTCTTAATTTAGTTATAATTCTTGAGTATAGATCCAACATAGATCTGATTCATTTAATTAAGTTTTAATATAAAATAATTTGTAATTTTAAATGTTCAATAAATCTTTTAAATTAAATCGTTTTTTTTGGAACTCCCGTTCGAGAACACTATAAGTGGCGCAGTCGGTAGGATTTTTCCAAAATTACGGAAAAATTAAAGAACCTTCGAAAGTGTTCCGGGAGTAATAAATTCGGGTGTGTGTGAGATCCAGAAATCGATCCAGCAGAGACCAGAATGTATATGTAAGTGCTTTAGTTTCTATCTAGAGTTGCTTCCTTTTTTTATCCTATAATTTTACCATAACTTTCCAAGATTTTCCATCCAAGGCAATCACGGAATCCTAGAGTTAGTAATAGCAGTAGAAATAATTCGTTGGATGCGAATAGAAATTTAGGATTAATTTTAGAATTAGAAGAAAATTTAATTTTGGGTGAAAACCTTTCAGAAAATTATAATATATTAAATATGGCAAATTTGGATAATATATTTAAGGCTTTACGGCTATTGCCCGAGTTTGATGGAAATCCAAATGTTTTAACTAGATTTATTAGATTATGTGACCAGTTAGTGCAACAATTTATTCGCAATGAGGAAGGCTATGAACTTAATAATTGCGCATTAATTAATGGAATTTTAAACAAAGTCGTAGGCTCAGCTTCTCGTTTGATTAATTCTAATGGTATACCTGAAAACTGGAATGGCATTCGATCTGCCTTAATTAATAATTTTGCCGATCAGCGAGACGAAACATCGCTCTATAACGATCTAGCATTATTGAACCAGGGGTCTCTAAGCCCTCAAGAATTTTATGAAAAGTGTCAGAATTTATTTAGTACTATTATTACATATGTCAGCTTGCATGAAACGGTGCCGAGCACTATAGAGTCTAAGCGTGCGTTATATAAAAAATTAACGCTTCAATCATATTTACGTGGACTCCGCGATCCACTAGGATCTCGTATCCGTTGTATGCGCCCTGACACTATAGAAAAAGCGTTAGAATATGTTCATGAGGAGATGAACACACTCTACATGCAGCAGCGCAACGAGCGTCCGTCGGAGAAGAAAATGCAGGTTAGTGAAAATAGGTTTAAGTACGGGCAACAACCTTCTATGTCCTTATTACCCGCGCAACAGTTTGTAGCACCAGCGCGACCATTTAATTCTATGTCAGGTACACCATTCCGTCCCCAGTTAGGTACACACCTCCCACGCCCAGATCAGGGTTGGAGAGCACAGCAGCAGGTCCACGAAACGCGACCTACAAGAACGCAGCAAATGTTTGCCGCGCCCCCACCAAACTATAGACCTCAAAGTCATTTATTTAGATTACCCAAACGTCCCCTTCAAAATGAACCACAGCCTATGAGTGGTGTAAGCCATTTCGTAACTAAACCATTTGCACAGACGAACAGACAACCCCATGACTGGAGAAAATTCGGTAACCCTCCACCTAATAATTATTTTAAAACTAGAGAAATGAATTTTAACGAAATTTACGACCCATACTATAACTCAGACTTTGACGGAAATTACTTTGACTATGATGACGAATATTATAATATTTTTTATAACGAATACCCAATAGATCAACAACCCCAATTTCCTCAAACTTGTATTGTAGAGGAGGCACAGGATACCACCCCTACAGCAAATAACGAGCAGGATTTTCAGAAAATAGCCAAGTCAAGCAAGTTAAAATAGAACTAAATTTACAAACCCAAAGACAATTGCCCTATATACAAATAAGTAACCCACCTTTAAAACTTTTAATCGACACCGGGGCAAATCAATCTTTTATTAGCCCTGGCGCCGTAGAAAAATTTTATTCACATATCGAGTGTAATTATGATCCTTTTGAGGTAACTAACATTCATGCTACCACTAGAAATAATTATTCTATAACTGTACCTTGTTTTCAGGAAATAAATAGCAATGATAAAATTACATTATTTATATATAAATTTCATAATTTTTTCGATGGATTAATTGGGTTAGATTTATTAGAAAAATGGGAGTCGAATATTGATCTTAAAAATAAATTATTAGTAACGAAATTTTCGATGACCCCCTTACTTATGTACGATTCACGTAATTGTAATTTATATGAGGAAATCATACCAGCAAACACTTCAAAATTAGTTAATGTACCCATAAATTTTCAGGAAGGCGAAGCCTTCATACCTGAACAAATAATTTGTAACTGTGTAATTTCTGACTGTGTGACCACGGTAAAAAATAATCGTGGCATTATAGAAATAAAAAACCCTTCTCATCATGACATAGTTTTCTCAATGGATTGTCCAGTTACTGCCGAAATTTTTAATTTAAATTTTTGTAAAAAAAATCAACCAGACCGTGTTACTGAGGTTTTATCTCGTTTGCGAACCGACCATTTAAACCCTGAAGAACGTGCTAATTTAGAAGCTCTTTGTTCTCGATATTCAGATATATTTTACATAGACGGTGAACCACTGACATTTACAAATCAAATAAAACACAACATACGTACAACCGACGAAATTCCGGTCTATACCAGAAGTTATAGGTATCCCTTCATACATAAGCAGGAAGTTCAGGAACAAATTTCAAAAATGTTAGAGCAGGGTATAATCCGCCCCTCTCAATCAGCTTGGAACTCTCCCATCTGGGTGGTTCCCAAAAAAGCAGACGCCTCAGGAAAAACCAAATGGCGTTTGGTCGTAGACTTTAGGAAATTAAACGATAAAACAATAGACGATAAGTACCCAATTCCAAATATTTCAGATGCTCTTAATAAATTAGGTAATTGCCAATATTTTACTACCCTTGACCTAGCCAGTGGATTCTACCAGGTAGAGATGAATCCTAGTGATATTCCGAAAACAGCATTCAATGTCGATCATGGACATTTCGAATTTTTGCGAATGCCCATGGGTCTAAAGAATTCACCAGCCACATTTCAACGCGTGATGGACAACGTATTAAAAGGTCTCCAAAATGAAATTTGCTTAGTTTATCTAGACGACATAGTAGTATTTAGCACATCATTACAGGAACATATGGTTAATTTAGAAAAAGTATTCCAAAGACTTAGACAGTCAAATTTCAAAATTCAAATGGACAAGTCTGAATTTCTCAAATTAGAAACCGCGTATTTAGGTCATATTATCAGTAAAGATGGAATTAAACCAAACCCAGATAAGATCGCAGCTATTCAGAAATTCCCTATTCCAAAAACCGCTACAGAAATAAAAAGATTTCTTGGTCTTTTAGGCTATTACCGAAAATTTATACCAGATTTCGCTCGTATCACAAAACCAATGACAAAATGTTTGAAGAAAGGCTGTAAAATAATTATAAGTGATCCCGAGTATATTGCCTGTTTTGAAAAATGTAAAACCCTATTAATCAATGACCCGATCCTGCAATATCCAGATTTTAGTAAGGAATTTATACTTACTACAGATGCCTCAAATTTTGCAATAGGAGCAGTTCTTTCCCAAGGACCTATTGGTAGTGATAGACCAATCGCTTACGCATCTAGGACGTTAAACACAAGTGAAATTAACTATAGTACAATTGAAAAGGAGCTTTTAGCTATAGTCTTTGGCACAAAATACTTTCGCCCATATCTATTCGGTAGAAAATTTAAAGTGGTAACGGACCATAAGCCACTTCAATGGATAATGAACCTTAAAGAGCCCGGCTCAAGGCTCACTAGATGGCGTTTGAAACTAAGTGAATATAATTTCACACCCATCTACAAGCAAGGCAAATGTAACACAAATGCCGATGCCTTATCACGAATAGAAATTAACAACGAGGACGTTAGTTCTATTATAGTAAATGTTTCTGAAGCAGACAGACCTCAATCCCCATCTGGGTCCTCAACACTTACCGCACACACTAGTTCATCTACAATCACCGTCCATTCCAGTGCAGAAAATCCTATCCTAGAAATTCCTATATCTGACGACCCGTTAAATAAGTTTAGTAGACAAATATCTCTTGTAGTAGTAGGAGACATAAAAAAACGACCGACAGTTACCAAGCCATTTGAGACTCATACAAAAACCACTATTCAAATATCCGAATCGAATTTAGAAAATGACGTAGTAAATGCAATAAAAGAATATGTGAACCCAAAAATTAAAACAGGACTCATCATAGACCCACCTTTAGCCATGTATAAAATTGTCCCCATACTGCAAAATAAATTTAAAAGCTCAGCAATGAAATTAGTTCTTACAAAAACCGAACTGGAAAATGTTAAGGACTATTTAAAACAAAATGAAATTATTAGTAAGTATCATGTAGGAAAAACTAACCACCGTGGTATTAACGAATGCTTTCTTGCCCTTTCCCGTAGATACTATTGGCCAAAAATGAGAGAATCAGTAACTAAATTTATAAATGAATGTGGTATCTGTGGTCAAGCAAAATATGATAGAAATCCAATTAATCAAAGATTTTCAGTAGTGCCACCTCCAACAAAACCATTTGAAATTCTTCATCTTGATCTTTTTACAGTCGAAGGCGAAAAATACCTAACCTTAGTTGATGCTTTTTCAAAATATGCCCAGGCATATCATTTGAGAGATGGAACCGCCTTAAGCGTCGTCCAGGCTCTACTTAAATTTTGTACCCATCACGGTCTACCTATAACAATAGTAACTGACCAAGGAACCGAATTTACAAATGCATTATTTTTAGAGTTCATAAGACTTCATAAAATTCAGCATCATAAAACTTTAGCTCATGCCCCAAACGAAAATGGTATAGTGGAAAGGTTTCATTCGACGATACTCGAACATTTGCGTATATTAAAGCTAGAAAGAAATTCTGAAACAAGTGTCAATCTTATGCCTTATGCCCTCTTGGCCTACAATAGTTCTATTCACAGCTTCACAAAATGTCGACCTATAGACCTTATCTCTGGACATTTCGACCCTAGAGACCCTACAGACATAGACTTAACACAACACCTATTACAACAATATATAATAGACCATAAGCTTAGGATGACTCAAGTATACGACATAATTAACGAAACATCATTACATAATAGAACTCAGTTAATTGAAAATAGGAATAGAGATCGAGAGCCAGAACGCGAATATTCCCCAGATCAGCAAGTTTTTATACGAAACCCTGTGGCATCTCGTCAGAAACTCGCCCCGCGCTATACGCAGGATGTAGTTTTAGCTGACCTTCCCATACATATTTATACTAAAAGAAAACGAGGTCCCGTAGCAAAATCACGACTAAAACGAAGTACTAAGAACCCTGTACAAGATACTTCTACTATGCCTTCTGACACAAATAACTCAAGGACATTGACGGACTTGGTTCAATAATCAAAAGCATTTCGGGTAATTTTAGAATTATACAGACTCAATTAAATATAATAATGCCATTGAAGTTTTAGGTAAAAACCAACATTATATTATATTACAATAAAACAGTATATTAAATATTCTCATTTTGCGCAACATTTAATTATTCTTAGTGATAATATAGATAAGTTAAGAATATTATATTCTAAGATTCAAGTTATTGACGTAGATACTAGATATTTTTATGATTTTATTAGATTAGCATATTTTTATGCAGATAATTATATAGTTATAGTATATAAGATTCCGATTGTCTCTTCCTTAACATATGATTTGTATAAACTATCCCTTGTACCCAATAAATATAACCAAATTCTTCTCCCTGCCTCACCTTACCTAGCAATCTCTGGTGACGATTCTAAGTACATGGAGGCTGAATGCCCGAAGGTAAAAGAATGGTACATCTGCCCATCAGTATTAAACTACAGAGTAACAGAATACCCCGAATGCATCCATCACCTAATCACTAAGCAAGAACTTCACGCATCGTGCAAGATAACTACCGTCACCCTCACTAAAGGAGCAGTTGAACAACTTGACGACAGACATTTTACTATGAATTTTCCGAACATCACGAAAGTTAGAACATCATGTGGCCAAGAACAATACAGAAGCCTACAAGGAAGCTACTTAACAATTATTCCAGTAAATTGCTACTTCAAGACGTCTTCATTCACAATCTTCAACTCCGATGATCACATAAAAGGCCACCCTCTGAAAATCATAGAACTACCGAAGTATCAAGAACTTAATGAAAGCACATATCACACATATGCAACCTTAAACTCAATCGATCTCCAGAATCTTCACGCTATTAATGAGAAAATTATATTCCAAAACCCAATAAAACTAGACAAGAGTTTACAACAAAGTTTGTACCATACAACCATTCCATTTTATACAATATCGATTGCAGTTATACTATGTGCATTATACATCTTATTCAAATATCTACATAGAAGAAGCCTTCGCAAAACTCACGACGTAGAAGACATCAGCGATATACCTCTGAAAAAAAGAAGACCACGTCCTGCTGAAATAGAAATAGATCACAGCGATATTTCGGCAACTTTATCAAAACTTTCGAAATAGTCGCCGAACTGTGGGGGGAGGTGTTACATATGTACCCCCTATGAAATATGGACTTAGCACAGAATTGCCGAATACCACTATATGGGAATCATCATCATCAAGCAGTTGCAGTCGAACTTGCTCTTGGACTATAATTAACATATAACATATAATAATTGAAGCCGCCCCTTGGACTATAAAGAAAATACATGTCGTGCAGTTTCTTCATAAATGACGAAATAAATCGTCTTATACTGGAAATGCTGACGCCGTATCATCGTGGTGGTCCCAGCTCCGTGGGACCGTGAATTTGGTGTTAACTTGGACACTTCAGATCTTACATCGGTCAAAGTCGGTAGTCTTAATTTAGTTATAATTCTTGAGTATAGATCCAACATAGATCTGATTCATTTAATTAAGTTTTAATATAAAATAATTTGTAATTTTAAATGTTCAATAAATCTTTTAAATTAAATCGTTTTTTTTGGAACTCCCGTTCGAGAACACTATAAGTTAGTTAAGCAATAGCAAGCAAGTTTAATAATAAATTAATAAATAAATTAATTTATTAATAAACTACACATAAAATATTATATTTTCTTTCATTTACCAAGTAGTAATGCCTCCATATTTCTGAGTATATTAATTAAACTAAATATTTTAGATGTAGACTACTCCGGACTCCCCTATTTTATATATCCTAATAATTTTTGATCAAAATCAACGTTTAAAGTTCTTTCTTATATTTTATTTGTCATCCGTTTCAGTTCTAATAAATCCCAGGCATACGTTCAATATAAAATACAGATAGCCTCCGGAACGTATATAAATCGGGGTCGATATCGGGACCATAAAAATTGGCATCGGAATCGATTTTGAGCGCAATAAATCGGCAGCCTGTAGCCCACTAACTTTCCGATCGCCAGCGATCCGGCTATGCACACGTAATTAAACTTTATCAAAATATGTTTAGTTGAACATCGTTAGCCATAATGGGTGTGAAATTTTCCATAGTTTAAATTTGTTATGATAATCCTTCTATTATTATTAATGTGAAAGTTTGTGAGGATAGATGTATGTATGTACGGATGGATGTTTGTTACTACTGCACGCAAAACTACTGAACGTTTTGATGAAACATGTGAGTAATTTTGACTGAATTAATACAGGCTACTTTATATCAAGGAAAAGTGTAGTATTTCCGTTGGAAACTGTATTTTATTTTATTTTAAACACTATAAGCAACAATTTAACAAAAGCGGGCTTAATGCCTTGTGGCATGCCAAGCCAATGGTGATGAAGAGATAGGTTGAAGTAGACGCATTTCTTATAATATACAAATTTAATAACTGTAGGTATTTACGCGGACGGAGCCGCAGGCAAAAGATAGTATTTGTTAAAAACTATAAGTATATTAAATTTGAAAGTGTAGATACCTGTTAGTCTTCTTCGTGTATTCTGCGTTGCCTTATCCTTACTTGCTGCCACACTATCGCAACTCGCATCTTCGATTACACGGATCTGTAATCAGAAATGTATGTAGGAAAAATAAAATTGAAATATTATAGGAAAATATTTGAAATATTGTAGGAAAAGAGTTGAAATGTGAATAGGTAGGTTCTTTTTTTTGCAAAATAAAGCTTCATATTAATTTTCAAAATAGCAGTTACTCCTTAATCCTAATCAAGATCAATATGATTATCATTTTAACATCGGTTCTGGTTTTATAACGACTTCATTATTAACTACTTGGCCACTTAGCGGCGCCGCGCAGATTCCTGGCCGTCTTTAAAGTTTTAATGACTTGATAACAGTCTGCTAGTATGGAACTAGCGACGAGCAGACATCTGTGCAGACGGGAAACTTTGAACACATGCTTCCTTATCAGAATAGTTAAAGTGTAACCGTAAGGGATTTCTGCTTCTTCTTATTCTGCTAAATAAAACTAGCAATAATACAATTATAAGTCCCGATACGCTAAAACTGCCAAACAGTATCAGTTGCGTGGGGTTCCTATAACTCCATTCCTATCGGCTTTACTTACTACTTACCTTTTGAAGACCTTTATCCAAATCCCTACTTATTATACAGGCTAGGGCTTCGTTATAAAGAAGAACCAGCCTTCGTCAATGAACGGTATTCTCGTAAACGTTAAACCAACGTGAAACGCATTCTCATTGGTCCAAACTTCACAAAATCAGTTTATGATAACAAGTCGCTTTACAATACAATCAAAGTATATTTAAAATGAAAGTTACTTTAAATACGAGAATTGAGGTCATTTCAAAACAATAATCGAAGTTAATAAAGTGTGATTTACCGAAAAAAAAAATAGTCTGCGTGTATGTAACACAAATAAGCTTCGTATGTCTTCTCCTCAACGTCATATTAAGAAGATACCCGAGATTTAGCGATGGATTATTATCGGTGATTATAATGATGATTTCAAGTATGACATAAAATACAACAAGCTTACACGCGATTGGTGGATGTTTTTTGTGGAATATAAAAATATTTCAACATTAGCGTGGCGACGTGTTACTTAGTATTTAAACAGTATCAGTCTAATCCCTGATTAGACTTTTACATCAAAAATAATTGATATAAAAACAAAATAATGTAACAAACAACTTTTCACCATTATTTGAAAAACCAAATTTAAAATATGTAAATACGTAAACTTGTTAAAGGGTCTTCGTGAAAATTGGTTACAAAATACATTTTATCATACGACTTGTCGTTGACTCTGCGTTACATCGTGTTAGAGAAGGAAGAGGGTATAGAACATTTACTCGAGTGCGATAGAGATGGGGTTACCTTTTGGTATGTTCATATTGATCTTTCACCCGCCATTTTGGTCTGAACCATTCTTGCTTCGGGTGTCGCTTAAACTGAGCTTCAGCGACTGAAAAAAAGCTTTTGTCTGTTACTTTTGAGGGTTCCGTACCCAAAGGGTAAAAAAGGGTTATAAGTAAGACTCCGCTGTCCATCCGTCAGTCTGTCTGTTACTAGATTCTATCTCATGGACCGTGATAGCTAAACTTGTTTTTTTTACGGATTATGTATTTCTGTTGCCGCTATAACAACAAATAAGTACTAAAACAGAATATAATAATTATTAAAAGGAGCTCCCATACTACCACACATACAACAAATCATATTTGGCTGCTTTGTACGGAACCCTATGTATGCGAGTCCGACTCGCACTTTTTTAATATGTAGTATGAATTAATACCACAAAGTTACCAGAGAGAATAATTTTAATTTAGGTAATTAAATATTCTAAGAGTAAACACATTGTCATAATATTATTATCATATTTCGGACTAAGAGCAGCTGTCCATGACCTACATCTATTACAAATAATAAAATTTGTACAAAAAATAACAAATATATTGTACTCAATGTTTCTTATAAAAAGCAGACAAATTCTAGAGTCTATCCAGAGTTATTTTACCACTAACAGTACCTTTATGCCGACGTGATAAGGATAAGGCTACAATCCCACGAGCGTTTTTAGTGATCTCGACAGAAAAAACAGCACTGTAAATAGAACTGTACGCTAATGGAGTAGGGCTGAAAATCATATAGAGCTTTTAATGTGATATTTGACACTTCGATTTTCAGTTCTATTGCTTTATCGCAGAATTCTATTTACAGTGCAGTTTTTTATGTTGCAAAAAAGCTCTCATAGATATTCTGAGAAAAAATAAATCTAAATATATTCTGTAGAGGTCAATTCATACCAAATCGGCAGCGGAGAAGACACGTGTGGTCGGTGCCTTAGCCGAAGCGCGCACTGGCGGCTAGGCCGCAGCGGCCACCGAAATGTATGCTAGCGGCCGCTGGCATACATTTCGGTAGCCGCCCGCCGCCGCGACTTTGCCGCTGTGGCCTGGCCGCCAGTGAGCACTTGGGCTTATGGTCAATTCACACCGAAGTGGCAGCGGAGCGGCCAGCAGCGTAGCTGTCATATAATTTTAAACTATATTTATTATTATAATAAAACACAGTTTCGCTTGAGACAACCGCCGCCGCTCTCGGCCGCGACGGTCGCAAGCAGCCGGTAATGAAGATAAAGTTTTAAATGATATGACAGCTATGCTGCTGGCGGCTCCACTGCTATTTCGGTGTGAATTGACCATAAGCCCAAGTGCTCACTGGCGGCCAGGGGGTCTAAAAAGACCACTTTAGGCGTTTCATATTATGTTTCATATATTTTGACAGTGGAAACATCAATTTTACAGTTTTCAATAGAAATGCGTAAAATGGTGCACATAATATGAATTCAATAATATGATTCATCTAATGTTCGCCTAAAGTGGCCTTTAGACCCCCAGGCCGCCCGCCGCCGCGGCCTAGCCGTCAGTGCGCGCTTCGGCTAAGGCACCGACTACATGCGTCTTTTCCACGTGAACATTTCGTATTTATTGATTGCTCAAAAATTAAAGTGAATATTTTTGAACTTAACATTACCTACTAGTCGCGTACCATACGGTCTACCTACACGTTTGCGAAAATTTCAAAAGTTAAATTACATTTAACGGAATATACATTTCAATATAAAGCGAATTATGCATGTTTTCATCCATTCCCTGGAGTGATGTCTACATATTATACCCAATTTTTCATTCGGAAGGCAAAAACTTTTTCGTTCGGATACTCGAATATGTTTTTCGATAAATGTTTTAATCTTATTATGGATGGCAAATAAATTTGTTTGCCGTCAACACTGTAAATTATCGAATTCTCTTTCGGCAAAGAGTGTATAGTGACATCAAACGTTTTCACCGATATCGATAATTCTAGTTCAAACGTGGTCGATTGTTTTTTTTTAAGAATTATAGGTTGTTATAATGTTCTGCATAATGGTTCCTAAAACGTATTACGTACTAGAAAAAAAGCTGAGGATTTTTAATGACAAAGATGGAATAACCTAAGGATGAATAAACATTAAAAAAGTACAAATAAAAATAAATAGGCATCTTTGTTATCAATTAAATACTAATATTATGATTATCATTAAAACGCACTGCTCGTTTTTTTAGTAAAAAGTTTACCGGGACAATTTTGCTTATATTTAAACTAGGACATAAATCAAGTGACAACTTATTTATAAGCCGTAGAATAAGTGGGTAAAGAACTTTTCATCCGCTTTAAACTGCTTTAACATGGCGCACTGGAGCTAAATTTATTGTCATGATTCTCGCACCACACTGGCTCTGCAGTAAACTGCGCCCGCAGCGATACTGCTTCGTATTTTATTACTTCAGGCAGAATTAACAAGAGAATTATTATCGATATTTTTATGGCACATTACTAGCTGATCTCGAAAAAATAGCTTTAAAATATAACGCGTAACTTTGTCTACCCTATTTAAATATGTTTTATAATATGGTAGACAAAAATACATAATAGGTATCAGGTATATTACGAAATCTCTTCGTATTCGTACAAAATATTTAGGTAAAAAAAACTATTCAACCCAACGCTGTTCTTATTACACTGTTTAATTTTCTTCTAAATAAGGAATACTCATAAACTAAATGCTTTACGTTTATCCTAAATAAAACAAACATCCCGATTTGTTTTTACTTACACCTACCTACTACTTTGTATCCACGTGTTTACATACTAGTTAACCGTAACGCGACGGTTCATTGTCCGTAGCTAGTGACAATTATGCGAGGGGATTGTCCTTTGGGGATCCCACCGAAAGCCATCTCGGTTTTTGAACTCTAATCGCCAAAGTTTGTAATGCACAAAACATTAACACAGGGCTCAACGTATAATGGTTGTCGCGACACGCTATTCGCAATTGTGGACACCGAAGATATCTGTAGTTACGAGTATTTACTACGATAGTCGATAACTGAACTTAGAAAATAGCTAATAGGCCAAAAGTAGATAAGCTGTTTTGCTACAGGCTATTTTTGAGTTTATTGTTAACTAGATGTTGCCCGCAACTTCATGCGCCCAAAAGTTAATCTTGGGGAAACCGTACATTTTTCCACGATAAAAAGTAGCCTATGTCCTTCCCCGTTGTCTACTCCTTAACTCTGCTAACTATTCAACGCAAACAATTAACTTTTCCTCTTTATAATATTATCTATCTATACTATCTGATACGGAGGAAAATTTGTTTGTTTGTTTGCATCGAATAGGCTCCGAAACTACAGTTCCGATTTTGATGAAATTTGGCACAGATATAGAGTAGACCATGGGAAAGGACATAGGCTACTTTTTATTGCGGCGAAATGTACGGTTCCCGCGGGATTTTCTTTAGCGCGCACGGAGTTGCGCGCAACATCTAGTATAGTACAGAAGTATTAGATAATAATTAATCGGAAGCAATACCTATATAGAAAATTCCTAATTGAATTTAGCTCTAGATGTAGGTACGAGTGCTACCGTAAGAAATCTTTCCAGACTTGTGAGCTTGCTCGATCGGACAGATGCTATGATCTCACTTGATGATATGAGCTTACATTGCTTAAAACTAAAATATCTAAAATACTCAATCCAGAAAGAGATTTTATTTATAAGCCAATACAAATTTTACTAAGTAAATCATAATATTAATTACTTTCTATTTTATTTCTAGTGGATTACTGTCCCTGACGTAAAAAATAAATTATCTCATCTATAATTGGATGGTAAATTTTATTGCCATCGTAAAATTACCATGAAACACTGCAAATAGCTTTTCAAATCAACGTTTTTTCGACTTCGTGTCAAATCCTTCCCCGTTTAAACAATATTAATGATAAGGAGTTTGTTAGATAGTATTTAAAAAGAAGGCAACATAAAATCTAGGGAATATGCAGGTATTTTTTTATTTTTTTAAACGTTTCTACTGGTTATAACAATACCAAAAATATATAATATAACACATCAAAAACATTATCTATTAAGCTGGAAAAAATGTTTAAAAATCACTATAATTTTTGCGCGGTTTAAACACGCCATTTTCGCGGGCTTGGGTTGTGACGTCATCGTACACGAAAAAGACAGTTGACAGATAAAATCATAGACGAGTCAGAACATAAAATTCAATTTACCGTCAGTCATGTCATTGTCACGAAAGACTGATCCCGGGCTGATTTTGCATTTTTTATATATTTTTTTTCGGCTTAAATAGGAACTAAATTTAAAAAATTCCTTTTAGTTATAATGTGACGATAATAAAGAACAGGGAAAAAAATAGTTCATGCAAATTAAATTTTTATGCATATTCCCTTAGGTACCTAATTAGTAAATATTACAATAGAATGTTAACATTGTAATGTTAACATTATCAAAGTTAAAATACCTACTTTATTTTTAAACCCGATGCAAAAAGAGGTGTGTTTTTACCCGACTGTGCGACGCAAAGGAGTGGTAATGTGTTTATCAGCCTATGTATGTATGTATGTTCCTTTGAATCACTATACAGACCAAACGCCTGGGCCGATTTTTATGATTCGCATGTCAATCGATTCCTCTTAGTCCGGCGAGTGTCACTAAAGACATGACGTTAGTGAAAATTCAATATGACGACTACTGGACGCCATATTGTGAAAATGAAAAATATGAAAGTCAACAAACTATGTCAAGTGGGGTATCGTTGAATAGGTATTTAAAAATCATTTTTAGTTTTCTCTCAACATTTTTCGATTCGACTGACCGTTTAGGATCTATATCGATTTAAAGTTGCATAACAACCATTCTCACATTAAGCCTATATGTTAGTGTTCGTATCATCGTATTTTTGCTTTAAATCGACCAAACGTGTGTTGGTTAAACTAAAAAATCTAAAATAAAATAAATAGGTAATAAATAAAATTAAAACACCCGACTGCAAAAAAAAAGACAGATACCTAAGCAACGCACTAAAAAGACCGAAACAAGATTGAAAAAACAGACTACACTATGAGCTGAAAGCCTAAGTGAAATAATTGATGTTATGTTTGTTAGCAGGCGGGGCCCATATATTTTTGTACGATTTATAATTTGCGAATGAGTCCCGCCTGCTACCAAACATAACGTCAATTATTTCACTTAGGCTTTCAGCTTATAGTATAGTCTGTTTTCTCAATCTTGTTTCGGTCTTTTTAGTGCGTTGCTTAGGTATCTGTCTTTTTTTTGCAGTAGGGTTTTTTAATTTTATTTATTATTTATTTTATTAGATTGACGTGTCTGTGTCCTAAACGAAACAGCCGATTTTGCTGCAGTTTTTTATATTTAAAAGCGGTCGTTATCAACATAATTTTACTAAAACTAATTTGACAAATTATTTTAAGGGTCAATCACACCGAAATAAAACTGCATTTTAAAATAGCAATCCAAAATTGAACTTCATTCATTACACAGTTTCATTCTAAGAGTTCGAATGTCAGGTTGTCACAATATGTGCAGTGTATGCAGTATGACTGATGTCATATTAAACGTGTGTCTCTTTTCGTGTAGTAAATAAAGTTAAAATTGAAATAGCTATCTTAAAAATGCAGCTCCGCGTAGCGTCTCGTCGCTATAATAATAATAATAATATCTATGGACGCTTCACACCACGTCAATCTGATCCCGTGGTAAGTTCTCGAAGAACTTGTGTTACGGGTACCAGACAACGGAAATATATTTAATACTTTTATACTATACACATATTTAAGATTTTTATTATATTATACACATATTTTATACACATCCATGACCCAGGAACACAGAAAAACTTTTTGTTCCTTCGGCGGGATTTGAACCCGCGACCCCCGGCTTGAGCACCAACACGCTCAACCTACTGAGCCACAGAGGTCACTGTGTGAACTGACCTTTATTAATTAATTAAATTAAAATTACACACTGACTGATATTTTTTTATTTAGATGGTTATAAAAGTAGATTCACTCAAACATTTTGCTAATATTGACGTTACAAATAAGATACATATACATACTACTTTTTATAAGAAATTTTGTAGTTAGGCTATTAAAGTCAATACAGCACTCGTTCCACGAGTTTTCCCTGGCAGCAGTTCAGAAGTGTGATGTTGGCGCGAACATTCCCGGCAGCTGGCTGCAGGGCCCAAACATTTTTAATAAAACTTCTTACTGTAGCCAATATCATATTCATACTTCCTTAGGCTTAAGCAAGTTTCTTGAACAAATTATGTTGAAAAATAACTAGTTCAAGTTGAAACATAATAATGAGTATTATTATTAACTAGATGTTGACCGCGACTTCGTGCGCACAAAAGTTAATTTCGCAGAAACCGTACATTATTTTGCGATAAAAAGTAGCCTATGTCCTTCCCCGTGGTCTATTCCATATCTGTGCCAAATTTCATCAAAATCGGTCAGTAGTTTCGGAGCCTATTCAATGCAAACAAACAAACAAACTTTTCCTCTTTGTTATATTAGTATAGAAGTACAAACAAACAAACAAACCTTTCCTCTTTATTATATTAGTATATATAGAGAACTAGATGTAACCGACAGATATTGTACCTACTACCTTAACTATGAACTGGAATTTTCTACACCAACAACCACACCTACGTCTACTTCCTACTACTACAACCTGCACCTACAACCTACACCTACAACCATGATGCTTGAAAGTTATCGACGACAGCACTGAGAGTTTAAGATTATTACTGTACAAATATCGCTATTAAATGGGTGTTGGAAGGGTGAAAATTGAAGGTTGTTTTTTTAACGCCGAATCATAAAATAACTTAAACAAATATTTATATTTAAAAAATTGGTGTGGACCATCCGTAGGGAAATTAAAAATATTTTACCTACCGAATACACCTGCAAAATTTAATCAAAATCGGTCTAGCTTTTGTCGTTTGTAAGGAGTTCTCTAACAAACACTGTGACGCGATTTTTTTTTCTAGATAAAGATATAATGTAGGTACCAACTATAAGACAATGGAAGTTTAATAATAATAGCTCTACGAGTGTGTGTGTGTGTGGAGAGCTATTCATTCGGTGACTGTGGCCGGTTTCATTGAAACCAGGCCAGCTACGCAGGAGTTATTTTATAGTGCCCAAGTGTGTGTGCAGTACACAAGAGCACTCTCTCTTTCTTTACTCTCGAAGCCCAGTGGGACAGACGGACCGACACAACTGGTGAGAGATCAGGCGCAGGACCGACTTTTTACATGCCCATCCGACGCATGGATCATCTTTCTTGTGTCTGACAAGGTGAATGGTGATCAGCCTGCATTGCCCTAACCAGACTTGGAAACACTTTTTTGTTGTTCCACGGAGTAAGTTTAATAATAATAATTTTATGAAACATAGGAAAGAAAAAGTACTTATATAAATTATAAGCTGACAAAAAATTGTTTAAGGTTCAAAAATGATTCTGAATGCATACCTGCCTACTGCAATTTCCGATAAATCGTCTTTGGCTTTGCATTATAATATTATAATATTTGCATTATAAATTATAATATCTTCATATTCTATTCTATCAGCTGTTATTATTATTAATGTGATTAGCGTTTTTACAATATTCTTTATTTTGTTTGTACAATGTACCTACATAATTTTTCCCACACAATATATTACCACCTAAATCACATCGGGCTTGTGTTCGACGTTTTGAATTGACAGTTTTTCATCCGAAGATATTTACCCTTGACATAGGGTAAACTCGAGCTTATCCTTTTCAAGTCAATTAATTTTTACAGATTAGGTACCTACAAAAAAAGAAGACCTACGGAAAAAACTGGAAGCATTTGAGATGTGGTCGTGGACGTATCGACGAATGTTGCGTATAAAATGGACGGACAAAGTTGCAAACGCCGAAGTACTAAAACGAATGCGTAAAAAAGTGGAGCTTGTCCGTACCATCAAGCAAAGAAAAGTCGCGTATCTGGGCTACATTCTCAGAAACAAACAGTACCTACAGGCTTTTACAAACCATAATGATGGGTAAGATAACCGGGAAACGAAAACCAGGGAGGCGTAAAACATCTTGGTTGAGGAATATCCGAGAGTAGACAGGGATAAAGTCTGTAGAAGAACTTTTCAGACTCGCCTTGGACAAAGAAGAAGGTGCAATTATTATTAAAGGTAATAAATAACAATTTGTTATTGTTATTTGTTGAAGTCTAGTATAGAAATTATACTTTACCTGTGTATATGTTACATAATTTGTAGTTTAAAACAACTTACTTTAAAGTAAATTAATAAACATATTTCGTTTTGATATTGTCCGAAATGCATAAGGCCGGAGAAAATTCAGAGCAGTGAAATTAGAAATCTGCACTAATACTTATAGAGCTGAAAATCGAACACACGATTGTCAATGTCAAATCTGACAACTCGACACTCATGTGTTCGATTGTCAACTCAATTGTTACTGTAGTCCAGAGTTATATTTGCAGTGTTTTGCTATGTTATTCCCCAGCTTAACGAATTCCGGACAGTATAAATATAGTCCCAACTCCCATCCTTACACCGCTTTACAAAATAACGGGTCTGAAGTTTGGCTCGCTTACAACTTCGCCGATGAAGCTACAGGCTAACAAGTTAACACTTTGAGTTCGATATATTAAATTTGAGAACATGTTTGCTGTTTATTTGTATTCAGCTATCGTGATTGGTTTTACATTGTGTATTGATACAGTTAAATATACCGTAATATTATGTATTGTTTGTATATGTTACCAAAATGTAAAGAGAGAAAACAAAATTTAGTACATAATAGGTTTTTGATTTCTTTTTAAGAATTTGTTTCTTGCAAATTTCCTCTTAATTCAAGATTGTAGTCTAATCTTTATCTAAAATGATTTGTTTTTTTACCTTTAATATACACTTCTTATAAACCTACAAAACATAAACAACATTTGTTAAGAAATTGCCCTGTAGCATAGTCAATCTTTACACACGTAATACGATAAATCATGGTTATACCACAGCCTATAGAACTAGGGTGGTTATACGTAATATTGCTTGTATGAGAGTAGAAAAATGTTGTCCTCAACTCGTATAACATTCTCTGCTAAACGTTACATTTCCCATTCAGATCAACGCACGCTGAACATACATAACAACGCCATCTGTGATGTGAGCGATGTTACTCCCACTGAAGAAAGAGAAACGAGGGAACGTGCACGTCGAAGGCTCTGCCGCCTAGTAGGGAAAGTTTGAAATTTTTACTACAATTTATTTTTCTTTGACATTTCGTATATGACATTCTAAACGTATTTTACAAATTTATTGTGATAATTTAAGAGTGAAAGATAACGTAAATTGTAAATAAAATACACTGTTGCATAGATATATAATATTAAAAAGAGGTAGATATGTTATAAACGCGTAAAAATGAAGACTCGAATTGGCCCGACTCGGGCCAATTTTGGTTAGTGTGCTCCGCGAGTAATAGCGTGTTTTGTGTTACTATGCGACGTTGACACTTTGACACGCGTCCCATGTCAATGTGTGTCGTGGCACAGAAATATTGTCAGTTTTGTAAGGATATAACATATCTATGTAATAATTAATCAAAGCACTGTTGTGTTTTTGGATGCTCCATTACATCAAAGAACAATGATCTCTAAACATTTGGTATAACGTACGTAGTATAGCACTCACGTTATGTGGATTACGACTTATATGGAGAACCGGATTATTCAACAGTCAATAATTAAATATAAATTTAAGATAAGTTTTCCATAAATCACAACAGCATTGTGAGAGCAGCTCAACCAGGGCTGGTTAAGATTAACCACTAAACCAACCCTGACCACTTCAAAGTGTGGAAAAGACTTTTGATATTCTCTTCGAGTCAGAACCTTAATTTTTGTGCGACAATTTGCCAGTTATAACTGATTGGTTTTCTGCATACGTTTGCTTTTCTACTACTAAGTCCGGACTCGAAGAGTTTTTAACCTTCGATCATGTTTTTGCCACGCTGCCGATCCTTGTTGATCGGCAGGAACCCACATTTAATTATTTTTATCATATTAATCACAGAATTAAAAAAAACGAGCATAAAGACAACAGCAATGATAAGGCTAAGAAGTTTCTGTTTTTGTCCGTATCGTCACTACTGTACCGTTGTTGTGCTGCCATCTATAGTTCGTGCACGTTCCCTAATACTGAAAGGTTCAGATTCAGTAACAAGACCATATCAACGAAAAAATATGTCGCTGTTTAAGTTCACATTGGTTTAAAACGTACAGACACAGATGACGCTAAGTGGTAAGGTCAACAACGTTAACTTCTTAAATAGAATCCAATTTACAAGTGATGTCATACAATTTAGCTGCAGACTGTTCATTTAGATACACATGATATAGATTAAAGAAAGTGATGTAACTTGATATAGGTATCAGTATGGACTATGGATATACAGGATCTTAAAAATATATCTGATTCTGAAAAGGCTTTAAAATTATAAAGTATTTTGGGTTCAAAATATTGTGATTATATATAAATTAATTAAATTCAAGCTTTATTTATAGTTTGTTTTATTTTTTTATAGTTTGTTGGTTTGGTAGAAATATATTTTGGACTTAAAACATCATTAGTTTTCAGACACTTCTTAATAGGTAGGTACTTAATACATAATTATTATCTCATAAATTTATGAATCTCTCTCGAATTGTCGTAACTTGCAAAATCATAAAGGTATTTCATACATTTTTACCTACAGCAATATAGATATATTAGGATTCAGTATATTGTTCTATTTATTTAATTAATATTGAAACAAGCTTTTTATAAATACATAAAATATTTTGTAGGTATTAACATATTTTCAAAAAAATAATTGCAGGAAAGTCAATTGTTTAAGAAAAACTTTTGCTCTGATAAAAACTTACCATAAAACAAGTTTGTAATTATCCAGGGATATTATCAGTATTCCGTGAGCCAAACAAACATCGTAGATACTCGTATAATACAATTTCACTATTACAGGAGACAACCATACCACTTGACTCCAAAGAGTTTTAAAAGCTCTTGAGAATAATTTCAAATTCACAGCACTGATAGACGATCCACTACAAACTGTTGATGGTAAAACATCTCCAGCACAGTCTCAATAACATTTCAATGTTGGCGGGAATGCACTCCGTCGTCTATCTCGCTCACACCTACACGATTTGGATATATCCGTTTCATTCGAGTGTCGATTAACGTTAAACCATTACTACGAGAACAAAAAAGGGTCCCCTTTGAGTAAATTGTAATATATCATCGCCCTGACGTGAGTTTGGGGTCCTCACTGGATCTCTTTTGTCCGTTAGCAGTTAAAACTTCTGGCTGACGCTTGTCTTCGCTAACTGGAACTTATTTTACGATACAGCTGCCTTTTGCAAATAAAAATTGCATTGCGAAAATTTTTCGAAAGATTTGGTAGATACAAGTTCATAAGTAGCGTAATTATTATTTACGGAATAAATAGTATGTTAATTATAATATTATTATAACGATCATGTATGAACATTTGTCTATATTAATAGCAAACTGTCATATGATATTAATTTACAAAAGGTTGATTTGGTGACGAGAGAGTGTGATAATTTACAGACGCCTAAAAACAGGAAAACATGAATACCCCTTTTCTGCTGTCTCGTTAAATATTTTGAAATATGCAGTTATCTAAAATTTATAATGATGTTGATGCTAAATGTTGCGCGCTAAAGGAAATTTCGCGGGAATTGTATATTTTGCCGTAATAAAAAGTAGCCTATGTCCTTCCCCTTAGTCTACTCTATATCTGTGCCAAATTTCATCAAAATCGGATCAGCAGTTTCGGAGCCTATTCGATACAAACAAACAAACTTTTCCTTTTGATTATATTAGTATAGATAATCCCACCAAAAACATTCTGTAAAAAACTAGCCAAGTCTCGATGGAGCTGCTTGTTTATCTCTAAAAAGTTATGAAATCTAGACAAAATCGTGCCAAGTCTAAGGTTCCTTACTGCGGTTTCTTTATTATTATAGTTAATGTTGAGTGACTTGGCCGTTGAACATTCTTTATACTTTTGTGGGTACAAGTCAATTTTGTTTACATTTGTAACTACCTATGTTTGTTAAGCGAGATAATAGCCCATACTGGTATTGGTAATTGGACGCTAGTGTCTCATTTTAGGCTGTTGTTGATTGTACAACACACGTATTAGAGCAATGGTGTCATGGAGCCCCTTTTGTACCCTTGTGTGCCCTTCAACGGCCAAGTCACACAACATTAACTATAATAATAAAGAAACCGCAGTAAGGAACCTTAGACTTGGCACGATTTTGTCTAGATTTCATAACTTTTTAGAGATAAACAAGCAGCTCCATCGAGACTTGGCTAGTTTTTTACAGAATGTTTTTGGTGGGATTTCACTTCTTTTTGTAGAAACGTGGGCATATTGATTTATTTTCCTAGATTTTAGTGTAATTTGTTTATTTAATTTGTGTAATGTTCGAGTAGAATAAAGGGGCCTGAAAATGCGGCAAAATGGTTCTAGTAAAGAATGGTACGGCAGTGTTTGCTTCGCACTCGACTTGGCGGGGGCACTGCCGTGCCCCCAGATCGACGTTCTGGTCTTATCTAGAGGTTCTCAAATAGGGGCCTGAAAATGCGGCGAAATGGTTCCAGTAAAGAATGGTACGGCAGTGTTTGCTTCGCGCTCGACTTGGCAGGGGCACTGCCGTGCCCCCAGAGCGATTATCCTAGTTTTTATAGTTTTCCCTTTATGTGGCCATTAAACCCCAACTCTGTACCAAATTTCAGCTCTCTAAGTTTATGGGAAGTACTAGTTCTATTTTGATGATCATGAGTGAGTGAGTGAGTGAATGAGTGAGTGAGTGAGTGAGTGAGTGTCGAAAATGCGAAACTTTGCTTTCGCTTAACTTCGGAACTAAATGACCTACAGACTTGAAATTTTGGATTTTAAGTACGTGATTATAGCTTATTGGATGACAAAAATTTCTGCGTTCTGGTCTTATCCAGAGGTTCTTAAATAGGGGCCTGAAAATGCGGCGAAATGGTTCCAGTAAAGGATGGTACGGCAGTGTTTGCTTCGCGCTCGACTTGGCGGGGGCACTGCCGTGCCCCCAGATCTTCATTTTCAAGCAAATCATAAGGGTAATAAAAAATAAGCCACGAACAGTAGAAACACGCACGGCTTAAACTCATTTATCAAAAATGTTAACAAAAGCATAGAATACGTCATGTAGCTGACTCAGACGATAACGCACTTCGCGTGAAACCAATTCTCATTTAGATCATGGATGGTATATTATATTTATTTTATAAAACAATATTAAAAACATTATCTAAAGAAAAATTTAGCCTCTAATAAGTTAACATAGCCTCACAGCAAAATCGGCCTGAAATTTAACACTTTAGTGGTGTTTTGTTTACTGAGTATCTTAAGTCTTAACTTAGGTTGATGGTTTAGTATGGTATGGTTAGGTTAAGACCAGTAATGAATATTTCTTCAATGTGGTGGGTATCCATGGGTGGCGATATATCACATACCATTAGGTGATCGGACTGCTCGTTTGGCAGTCATATTGTATATAAATAACTACAATTTTCATTAAAAAAATTATAACCCGACTACGTAAATTGTGTATCGTATAATATCCAGGCTATTATAACGAATCTGTTGACACCTCATTTATTAAATCGGACCGGTACTTTAGGCGCTAAGATGGAACAAACATACATACATAGACTACCAAAATCATTACCCTTCCTTTTGGCTTCGCCGTAGTCGAGTAAAAATAATATTATGTTCTAATTAAATTCTATTCATAACTTAGGTAATACTTAAATAAACACCTAAAATTAAAAAGAGTAAGCTAGTTTAGTTTGAGCCCAATCGTGGCATATTTTTAAAACATTTCATGTCAATACAACTTTTTGTATTGACAATTTGACATTGAGCAGCTTTTTTTTTTTGATGGCTTATTTAAGTGGCGTTTAGCTACTGGAATATATTTTTACTTATTTTTATCTATTGTGAAGGGCGGTTTACTATCAGCTACCTGGCATGTTTCTCTTATCAGAACAAAGAACTCGGACAAGTCAATATGTGGCACACAAATGAACGAAGTCATTACCAAATTAACGATATCCAGGTGAACAAAAAAGCATTTAGTAAACAAATCTTTAACGGCGCGGTCGTAGTGTTGTGTGTTCAGTGAAAAAATATCGTGCAGTTTTTAAGTTATGTCTATAACTAGCAATTCTCACCCACCAAGTTTACCATCTGATGAAGATTCCAGAGTATCTTTGTCATCTGAATTATCAGCAGATACAACAGTACAATATGAGGAACGGCCTGAAAATACACCACAGAAAGATATGTACAAAATGGGCCCGCTTACATCCCACGGGGTGGAAGATATTCTGTCAGATGGAGTTCGGTTTGAAAATCAAGATCACAATTTGCAAGATTGCAAAGTTGAAGTAATTCCTGGATTATCCGGATCATATGTAGATTATAATTCACGAGATTCTACTGGCTTCAGTATCCATGATATACTGGGTCTACCCCAGTCTTACAGTAATAATACTACTCATGAAAACTTGGATACTGGATACGAGTATTCGATGCGACAGTATGACTTAAGGAAAACTTCAACAAAAAATTATAGATACAATACCGACGAAAGAATTCAAGAAGATTGCATAACTAAAAACGACGCTATAATTATGAACAATCAACAAATGGAAAATCTTGATATGTATAACAGGCAGTATTTTGTTAATGAGCCTGTGCGTCGACTTCAGAAAAGTAGTTTAGACAACTGTGTGGTGAAGGAATCTGAAGAAGGCCTCCATGACATTAGTGCACCGCGATATTCAAGTCAGGTAAATATTTGGGCAATAATGACCCTTAAAATAAATTATCGGTAAACCGCACTAACCAGAATTTAACTATCATTAAAATACGCCACTTAAGTATTGAATAAATATGATTCGAACTTTATTCTATTACAAATCGTGTTAGTAGATAGCTGTTTTTTTTTTTTTATTTAAGAAAATATGCAAATATTTTAACACTATTTTTGTGAGTTCTCAACTTCTCACCGTGACCGTTAGGTCACATTTTTAAAATATTTTCATATTCTTATTTATTATCTAGATATTAAACTTAATTATTATCAAGATTAACATATTGTATCCGCCTCCTTTTTGGAAGTCAGTTAAAATTATTAATTTATTTTTTATTATTTTTCTTTCAGACTTATACTTGGAGCGAAAATCCATCTTCTGATTTGAGTAACCAAATTGATAATAGCGCTGTAGCAATGTCGAATGGTAAAATTAATAATAATTACATAATAATAACTTTTGTTTATATTTTATTCATTTATATTTTATATAATAACAGTATTTAAAATTACAGATATGGCATCAAATTCAACATACCAAAAGGGTTTTACTAAAAGAGCACGCACGGCATATACAAGCTCACAGCTAGTAGAATTGGAAAATGAATTTCACCAAAACCGTTATCTTTGCCGTCCCAGACGCATCGAATTAGCTAATTATTTACAATTGTCTGAAAGACAAATAAAAATATGGTTTCAAAACAGAAGAATGAAGTACAAGAAGGATAATAAACTTAATAAACCATCATCCTCAATCGCTGACAGTCCATCAACTAGTTCGAAAGAAGCATCCCCTAGTCAAGACCATAAAATGAGCCACAGTAGAAGTTGTGGAAGTCACGATCTTCACAGACGTCTGATGACTGATAGTCACTCTAATCATCATAAGCTGTATCTAACTTCAAATGATGCAGTTTCAAATTCTTCGGAATTCGCGAATGTCTCTTCATTAAAGTCGTCGATAGTAAATAGTTCTCAAAATACTATGGAAGTCACGTCGTGTACTCCAAACTTGCATGGATCGCCTTATTATTCTACGGATAATAATAGTGTTTATGTATCTGAAAGTTATCGTTATGGTAATGATGAATCATTACAAATAAGTTCGACTGCCATGCCAAGTTTCTCGAGTGACAGTTACGTACCTAATGGAGCAAATGTAAGAATCAATGATGATGCGATTCGGTACCCTGCTGGTAATCCATTTTATAGTGTTTTTCCTAATGGAATAGTTTTGCATCCCCCTACTGCTGAATCATACGGTTTTACCACAGGAATACCAACTATATCAGCTCCGACGTACGATGATAGTGGCTTATCGCTAAGGACAACTGGCTTATCAATACCTCAAGACCCTTATGCTTATGGAACATCTTCTGACGCATCTACTAGCAATCCAAGTAGCAGCACATCCAACAAATATTCATCCTACATATCACTTTAAGCTGGTAATGTATAGCCATATTGTCTACAAAATAGTGTTGTTAACAGTCATTGGCGTATATTTTTCCTATAGAAAATGGTACACGGGATGTACCCATGATGTGTGGTGATTATAAATTAAGAAGCCGTACATCAGTTATGTTACTTATAATCTGTAGATATACATATCAAATACTATTAGAATAAGTATTTTTTGTTGATTAGTTTATTAGTTTATAGGCCTGTTTCACAATCACCTAATAAGAGTGTCTGATAGCTTTTTCGGAAGTATTTTCACTGCCTATCTTATGATGCGCGACAGAGACCAAACGTCTAAATATGCTATATGACTCTTATCAGTGGATTGTGAAATATACTCTTAGTAAAGTTTATACTATAGATTGATTACATAATCATAGTTCATTATTGTAAAATATTAATGACATTATTTCTGATATTTTATTCTAAAGTTTAAACAATATTTTTTCTCAGGTAGGTAATATATTAAAAATTAATATAAAATCAAATTATTTTATTTTAATATCTCTATACATATTAATAATTTTTTCTGCAAAAGTTGAAAGGTTAATATAATTTATTTTTCACATTTCATTCATAATGAGATCACTGTAATGTTATCATGATATTAAGTGTTAGTTTACATTTTCAATCTTCATCTTCACTACATCCAGCAGGCGATATTGGTTCATATAATGTTTCACATTTTACTTTACTGACAGTGATTTTTCTCGACAAACATTCAATAATTGCAGTTCCTAATTCCTTCAATATCGTTTCATTGAGTGCGACATACCCGAATCGATTCGTATTCAATGTAATATATTGTTCTATAAAATTTAAACGATCTATAAAATTAAAACTACAAATTGTATTTGCCGCCTCTTCTTTGCTACGGGTATCTGGTTGACTTTTGACAACTTCTTTAAATCCATTTCTGTTGATAATTACGTATTTAGCTGGCTTCTGTTCTAAATAAGGATGGTATGAAGTTGGATTTGACCTCACTCGTGCTGAAATAATGTTATATTGAAAAGTTATTAACAGTATATATTATTTAAAAGACAAAATCTGCTTACAAACGTAACGAATACCTCTCCTAGAAAATATTTTGATTCCACACTGCGTGAAAAGAGTAATATTTCAACTTATATTACTCGTAGTATTTTTAACACCCGACGAAAACAGTGGGCTGTTATAAGTTTGACGTGTCTGTCCGTCTTCCTGTCAGTGGCAACGTAGCTCCCAAATGCATTACCTTGTTTAATTTATTATCACCTCGATCACTGCTGGACGATTCGGAGGGTACTTAAATTTTTTAATTATTTTTTATATCGGACTAGAATTTGCACACGACTTCGTGCGCGCAAAAGGAAATTCCGCGGTGACCGTACATTTTTCTGCGATAAAAAGTAGCCTATGTCCTTACCCGTAGTCTAATCTATATCTGTATCAAATTCCATCAAAATCGACCCAGTAGTTTCGAAGAATATTCAATGCAAACCAACAAACAAACTTTTCCTCTTTATTATATTAGTAAAGATAAAACATTCTTATTCGCGTTGTATATTTTCCAGCTAGATATATTTAATTTAAATAATATTCTTCAACGTTGAAATTAATTCTAAATTGTTCATAATATATTTGTCTAAGAGATTAATTAAAAGGATATTGGGAATTTTACTATAGAAGAGGTACCAGGCGACCAAAGATAAAATTAGGTTAGATGTAATGGCATCTGGATTACAACGCCATAGTTCGCATATCTACAAGAGGTACGGTAAATACCTACTGTTAATAATTGTGTTATATTAGCTTTACAAAATATAATCAACAATTTATTGATTATCTCCACTTCTCCGTGGATCTCAATTAAAATAAATACGGAAAACGAAATATGAATGATAATTTTGCATCTAATAGTATTATGGTATATATGCGGTTCACGAGTCATAAACGCCCATTATCTTTATCTTTTACTTACTTGATGTAATAAAATATCGTTTCGGAGTTGTTTCATTAGAAGTGTCCGTATATTTTTGCACTGGTCTTATTGTCAACTGATCATCCTGCAAATATAATATATTTTATCTATAATCAAAAATGTTTATTAGTGATCAATCTTTATTTTTTCTTATTTTATATAAATTAATCTTACCCTTTCTTTGGACAGCGTACTGTATACAATAGGCACTCTTTCATTCGATCGACACATCTAAAACAAATATGATAATTATTGTATTTTAGGTAATACTATTGTAATTAAGTGTGGGAGATCCACGCTTCGGCATGAATGGGCCGGCTCGACCGGGTAAATACCACGACCTCACAGAAAACCGGCGTGAAATAACGCTTGCGTTGTGTTTGAGGTTACCGGAGGCCCATGGGGGGATTGGGGGTTTTTAAGGACCAGGAACGTAAGTCGCAGCACCAGAGGAGTTACTGGTGTTGCGAGTGTCCATGGGCGTCGGTAATCGTTTACCATCAGGCGATCCGTCTGCTCATTTCCTGATTCATTACATAAAAAAACTACATTGTCTTGAAATCTTCTAACTAAACTTTAATTTCTTCGGTATTTAGCTTAATGTTATAATTATAGTGTTAAAAGTTGTAATGAACTTGAGCGCCTTTACTGCTGCGGCGTTCACCGCTGGCGCTGCGGCAAAAAAGGACATTAACTAAGGGTCAATTCACACCCAAACGAAACGATACGCGACATGGTGCTACGTTTTAAGATAGCTATTCAAAATTGAACTTTATTCATTATACAAGAAGATACACGTTTCACTGTAAGAGTTCGAATATCAGGTTGCAACGCGCTGCACAACGCATGTGCAATGACCGATGTTATATGAAACGTGTATATTTTTGTGTAGTGAATAAAGTTCATTATTGAATAGCTCTATCCTAAAAAGGCAGCACGGGGTAGAATATCGTATCGTCGCGGTGGGAATTGACCCTAATTCCTAGCAGCAGAAGCAGGTAGGAGCTGTGGCGTGGGAGTTTTTAAAACAGATAACTTTAAATAATAATAAGTATAATAAAATTTATAGATCAAGAGGAATAGTTTGTTTGTATTGTATAGGCTCCGAAACTACTGGACTGATTTCGATGAAATTTGGCACAGATGTATAATAGACTACGGGGAAGGCCATAGGCTACTTTTTATCGCAAAAAATGTATGGTTTCCGCGAAATTAACTTTTGCGCGCACAAAGTCGCGGGCAACATCTATTCTAAAATAAATTTGAGGATAATTCTAAAACAATAAATACGTAGCTCCAGAACATTACGTACATTTCCAGCTTTAGTTCTCCGTATGTAGTCCAGTAGTGGGTCGTTGTTCTTACTAATACAGGGCTGAAAAAGATAAAGAGATAATAGGCAATTATTCTATGGTGAAAATATACATCAAACCATTGTTATTTTAACGCTAAAAATTATTTAAAACCAATTTAACCAACACTTTTCTGTAAAATATGCGTAATTTTTATAAAATATCACGTTTGACCACGTGATTAAAAACGCATAGTCGTCAAAGGTGACGTCAGATAACAGATTCTTGTACTTCTTTTTATTTAAAAAAAAATGGCCTCCTTAATATCATCATTACCGTCAGTACAATACGGCCGATTTATCTTGGCGAGTCTGAACTTCGCGCAGAAGGTTGCGCATTAGCTGTTTCCAACGGCGGATCCAGGGGGGGGGTCATGGGGGTCATGACCCCCCCCTGAGCTGGTTCCAGGACTTAGGTGGACTACTAATTGAACATAATGATTTTATTTATATATTTTGTCACCATACAGATTTTATACACCTTCAATATTTAATTAACTTAATATAATATAATAACTTTGTATGATGGCAAACGTTTGGGAACGAACGCATCGAATATTTAAATCGTGTCTAAGATCTTCAATGGTTGAAGATCGCCTAACCGGACTGGCATTTCTTCACGTTCATAAAAACGTACCCATTGACTTTTGCGGAGTTTTGCGTCATATAGTGCTATTCAAATGAGAATAGGATCGGCGCCATATTGTTTCGAATTTAGACTGTTATGATAGTTAAATTTATGTTTAGATAATTGATTACTATTTAACGTTTTTATTTTAATTCGATGCAAGAATGGGCTGAAATGGGCCGGCTAGTCCATGTGAATGACCCATATACAGAGGCATATTTAGAAATTTTGCGCCACAGGCCAATTAACATATTTTGCCGCCAGATTATCCCTATCTGAAAGATGATTTTTTAAAGTTATTTTAGAAAAAAATCAACAGCTTAAAACAGAACTTTAATACTAACTTGTTCTATATGTATTTGTGTTAAATGCGTTGAAATTGAGAAAGCGAGCGAATGTTTTTTACGCTTTAACCTGTTAAAATCTAAGCCCTAAAAGAATATTGTACTTTAGAAAAAAAAACAATAAAATCACTAGCCTAAAACGAACCTATGGCACGCGTGCCATCGAATCCTCGAACGTATAGCATGCGAGACAATATTTTGGGCACGTCACTTATCCTAAAATTTTGTAATTATATACTTTGAAAAAAGTATGAAATAAGTATTATATGACAAAGATAACATAATAAGTTACTTGTCATCTAATTTACAACATCAGAAATTACACTAATTTTACTTTAATTTAAATTACAAAATAATACAATTTTCAGTCTTTTAGGGTGTAAAATTTGAAGAGATTTAACCTATTAAATAGAAAAAAAATTTGCTTGCTCGCTTCGCTCGCTCGCGTTTAACATAAAGAACATATTATTTTATTTAGTAGCGATGTTCTGTTTTAGCCGGTTCATTCTATGATATTTTTCCGAAGTTCACCGTTATTCAGTGTTTAAGTTTAACGATTGAATAGATTTTAACCTATAGAATGGGAAAAAAAATTATGCTCGCTCGCTTCGCTCACTCGTGTTTAGCTTATACAGACATATTACTATAATATTTAGTACCGACGTTCAGTTTTAGGCTTTTCATATTTGTATTTTTCGAAAACAGAGTTTTTGGGTAGCAGTCTTTGAGGGTTTAAAATTTGAGCAGATTTAACCTATTAAATAGGAAAAAAATTTTGCTCGCTCGCTTCGCTCGCTCGCGTTTGACATAAAGAACATATTATTTTATTTACTAGCGATGTTCTGTTTTAGCCGGTTCATTTTATGATATTTTTCCGAAGTTCACCGTTATTCAGTGTTTAAGTTTAACGATTGAATAGATTTTAAGCTATAGAATGGGAAAAAAATTATGCTCGCTCACTTCGCTCACTCGTGTTTAGCTTATACAGACATATTACTATAATATTTAGTACCGACGTTCAGTTTTAGGCTTTTCATGTTTGTATTTTTCGAAAACAGAGTTTTTGGGTAGCAGTCTTTGAAGGTTTAAAATTTGAGCAGATTTAACCTATTAAATAGGAAAAAAATTTGGTCGCTCGCTTCGCTCGCTCGCGGTTAACATAAAGGCCATTACATTATTTATTTCCGATGTTCTGTTTTAGCCGGTTGATTTTATGGTATTTTTCCGAAGTTTATATTTTAGTTTAACGTTTGAACAGAGTTGAACGTTTGAACCTGTAAAATAGGAAAATTAGCTCGCTCGCTTCGCTCGCTCGTTTTTTTTTTTCGCGGCTTAAAGAAGGTATTATATATAATAGGTCAAAGACGGCCCTGATTAAACTAATGTACTTGTAGTCGTTTTATTTTCTTGAACACCCCCCCCCCCCCTGAAACTAAAACCTAGCTACGCCCATGATGTGACCCCCTCCTGGCGCCAAAGCTGGATCCGCCCTTGGCTGTTTCTAAGTGTTTTCGTATTTATTTTATTTGTACTAATTGGTCAACTGTATTAGGGAAATTTTATTAGTAGTAGGTATATAAAAATAATACAATGATAGTTTTCTTCACGAGTTGTACATGCGCTAAAGTTCGCAGAGCCTATGTTCAGACCCGTCAAGATACAGCGGCCGTAGTGTAAACATCATTAAAAAAAATATGTCAGTTGTCAGTCGAAGTTTATTGCATGTTTAGTGCGGATTATCAGCGTTTCTCTTCGATATTAATAGTGATTAGTGCACCATATTTATGGCATTTTAAAATAGTAAAATTACCAAAGTTAACACAAAGCATTTTAGGATTGGACATGTTTACTGTGATTTCATAGTTGACGGGTGGTTACAATAATGTGACGTCATGACAACACTTTGTAGCGTTTACGCGGCTTTATTAATTATTTAAAATTTTATGATGATTTGCAAGGAAAGGAAGAAATTCACAAGGAATGATCCAGATTGCAAATGTATTATGTTATTATGAACAATATGACGTATTTTATCAAAACTTGGAAAATACCCTATTAAAGAACTAAACATAAATGAAAAGCAAGATAATGCCCATTTTCTGAGGACTTTGAAGTTTATTATTAATATTTATTATGATGTGAATAGATATTCAATTGAGCTTTTAATTAGATGACGCAAACGCGTTAACCAATCACAAGCGCTATTGAATAGATAAACTACCGACAAAAACCTCAAGACACCGGGAAAAGCGTCGCATCTCAGTGTGAACCCTAACGTGAATAACGCAAATTTTTGTACACGTAACATAATTTAGTTTTAGCTCAACTTTGTGTAAGGCTACTGTGGTTTCACTTGATATACAATTCCCTGAAATTATTACTGCGTTTACCTTTTTTACTGAATTCCAATTGCTGGCACAACACATACAACTGGCAGCTGCTGAAGCTGTGCGATATACCTGAAATATAGCAACGGAATTATTAAATAATATACTTTTAAGGGCGTCACAGAAGGCAAAGATGCTTTATTATAATGTCCGGATTAATATCTACACTAATACTAGCTGACCCGGCAAAAGTTGTTTTGCCTTATAAATTATAAGGGTGAACAACTTTTATCACTTAGGGATATGGAAAATAGATAGTAGCCGATTCTCAGACCTACTGAATACGCATATAAAATTTGGTAAAAATCGGTAAAGCCGTTTCAGAGGAGTACGGTAACTAACATTGTGACATGGAAATTTTATATATTAGATTATAAAGAGGAAAGGTTTAGTTGCTTATTGAATCCATTGAATAGGCTCCTAAACTACTATACCGATTTTGATTAAACTTGACCCAGGTATAGATTAGACCACAGGGAAGGACATAATATGCTACTTTTTATCACGGTATTTTTTTTACGCACACGAAGTCACTGGAAACATATATTAGATACAGTATATGTAATATCAAAGTATATACCTAGTCAAGATGCTAGTTTATACAACCTATTATAGCAAACGATATTTTATCTTATCATAAAATATTTACTAAGCTTGAAAAATAAAACTACTAACAGCTAATCTTGTTTTTTATAATATGTAACAAAATATTAGAAAAATTAATAATATTACGTAAATTACGAACAACTTTCCAAGATCTTAAAATAATTATTCACAAAAGTTTCTCAAAGATAAAAACTATAATTTGTGATTAAATTTGATTAAAATTCTTAGGCCCACTTGCGCAGATCTGGGTTAAAGGTAACCCTGGTTTAAATATTATGTTATCTCTCTCGGTCTTCGTATTAATGGAAGAGAAGGGATGATATTTTAATCCAAGGTTAACTGTAACCCAGATCTGCGCAAGTGTTCCTTAATCAAAATACTAAAATACCTACTGTAGTACCTACTAGGCTTGTAAAAAAATGTAGCTACTACTATATTTTAGCTAGTAAAAAATATTTAAATAGTAAATTTCATCAGCTTTGTAAAAAGTCGATAAAACTTTGGTTAAAACGTCTAATTTCCATAGTTAATTTTTTTTTAAGTGTAGTTAGTAAGTACTTTCTTCTGCAAGCCAATATTATATTATAGTAACATATGTACATAGATTATATAGTGTTATGCAAGAAATTAGTCTTCTATTATAAATAGAACTTACCGGTTCATATGAAATATCCTGATCGTGGCGTTGCTTTAATAATGATTTAGACATAGTATAATGTAGTAACAAATCCTGGGCTATCCTGCCTCACTGCAACCAGCTTACACAACAAATCGTCACAAACTATACTTATTTGCGACAAACATTGCATTAAATATCTTTCGCAACTCATTTACTCCTAATTAGCAAATGAACATAGTTCGAGTAGAAAATAATGAACTGAAACCATACAAATTATCGCTAATTGTTTTTAAAAATTTGGCAAAAATATTGTTAGTTAGTTTAGTATAATGACATAATTATATACCGTAGAATAATAATAAAAATAAATTGCCTACGCTTATGATATGATATATGACATGAAAAACATTTGATTTTTATTAAAAATTAATTATAAGCTCCTGTTGAACGGACTATGAACCTTATTGAAAGCTTCATTTAATCAGAAAGTTTGACAATAAGATATATTAATTATTATACTTACATGATAACCATGTGCCCTTTTAGAAAATATCTATAGTTATAGTTCTTCTTTTACTTTTGTCACTGGGTGCAAGTTATGAAGTTAATAGTAAGTGATCACTAAACCTATATTTAATGATTTCTTAACAATCATTTTGTTTTGATGTCTGAGAAACAAATATTTTCCATATTTTTATTAATACGGGCTGTTAAACTTTAGAATCCTAGGTTATGTTCACAGTTATTTACAGTTTTAATTGACTTCTTAATACTTTAATCGTTTATAGACGATGAATTTGTACAAATTGAATACATTGACACTCGACAGTTATCAGAATATTGTGTTTAAAAGTGGGTACTTTAAAATATTCTCAGCATAACGACTGCACACATAACAGTTGATAGTTTAAAGTCCTAACTGGTGGTTCTGTGGCATAATCACATCATGCTTGAAAATAACGTAAAATCAGAAATAGTGTCTTCAGAAGATGAATCGCAGGTAAGATTCTTTTTAAACAATTTTTAGGGTTCCGTACCTCGAAAGAAAAAAACGGGACCCTCAGACTCACTTTGTTGTCCGTCCATCTGTCTGTCAAGACCCTTTTTCTCAAGCACGCGCCGAGGTATCAAACTGGAATTTATATCAAATACTCAGGTCTACTATTCGTTGGAGCTGTGAAAAAAATCAAACTTCTAAGCCAACGCAATCAAAAAATTTTTTGACACTCGCATTAGGGAATCAAAACCTACAGGGTACTTACCGTGAACTCAGAATCTTGAAATTTGTTACGAAAGTACCGTCTTACAGCATAGATAAAGGAAAAATTGCAAAAACCGTACATTTTTAGTTATGTCATATAATAAAAATATTTTTAATAATTTTAAACTTACTACCCCTTTCCTCGTGAACGCGTATAGGTATTAAATTGAAATTCATATCAAATAGGTACTTAGGTCTATAATACATTTAAGCCGTAAAAAATCACTAAAGGTTTGTACAAAACCCTTGGTGCGCGAGTCCGCCTCGCACTTGGCCGGTTTTTTTATCAAGAGAGTCAGAAACAGTTCTGTTATATTAAATTTTATTTTACCTAATGATGAAATCTACCTATATATCTATACTCAGTTTAGGTACAAAGATGTAAAGTTTGTGAGGTTGTACCCCTACAACCTTAAAGTAATATTTCATGTATTAAACCAATTTTTTACCAATATATAGCCACATTACTTGTGAGTGTCATAGGCTACAAATTATAAAAACTCGCGTAAAACCTAATTCACTGCTGGCGAATCGCGGGCAAAAGCTATAATAAATAAAAAAATTATGTACAACATTTCATTACTTTTTTATATATACTTATATATTTATATGTTAGCTGCAATTCAAACTTTTATAGCTCATACTATAAGATGTTGTAGGTTAGACACTAGACATTTTTAACAATCTAAAGCTTAAAGTTTTTACTTCGAAGTATTAAATAATTTGATATTTTGCTTATTTACAGGCACACTACATCGAAAATGCACCTCATCTACAGTACATGCCCCTGAACAAGGATAACTTTGAGGTTGCAAGTAAGTCAGCAATTATTAAATAATTATTTTTATAAGATCTATAAGAGAATAATTCGAAAAAAAAACTCAAATACAATAGGAATTTCGAATATTAATATTCGAAAATCTTCATATCGCACCTTTAGAATTAAAGTGGCGTAACTCAAAAATTTAAGAAATTGAGTTTTATACATAAAACGACTTAGAAACATATAATCTATCGGTCTAATAGAAATAAACAGCCACTTTCAAGCTAGAAAAGGATAAACGTACAGTTGTGTCTCTTTCATATCGACCGCTTATCACGCGTTCCTTCACTTTTGAAGGGCCCCTTTTAGTGTTGAGTCGATAATGCTAAAAGTTAGGTGCTGTGCGGTTACTCCGTAAATGACGTAAACTGTAATTCGTCGTTTTAATTGTAAACGTAAGGTAAGTAATTTGTGTGTTATTTACTTTTATACAGCCTCTTTTAGGTTTCGGGCATTTTAAATCTAAATGATAATAATATTTGACGCCATATTTGTATTAGTGTCATTTCATTTCTAAACATTTCATAAATACATGAGACTGATTATGTATTATGTCTTTACTTTATAAACCGTTTTTGTGACTACAGCGACGTATACGGAATTGTGTCTATTATTTTCTACAGAATGATGTGAATTGGCGAGTTCAATTGTGATTGAGTCTTTTTATTTTTATTTCAATGAAAGTTTGAGGCTAGTAATGAAAAGACAGGACCAAATTTTGCTACTATATAAATATAACTGGAATGAAAATACAATACGAGAAAAGATAAATTCAACAAAACCTAAACGTATAAAAGATATTTAAGGCTTGGTTTTTTCTATAAATATAAAACTATTTGGCATTTTTGGGTCATCAAGCAAGCTATAGTGTGAAATAAGGGCTCGACGATATTTGCTTAACTCTATAACTCACGTTGTCATATTTTGACAAAACTCAGTCACAACTTGCAAGACACTATTGTCACCACGAAATCGGAAATTCGCGATGAAGTCGTAATGGATTCCCCATACACCTAAAACACGAGATCACCCCAAACCCATCTTGCAGATAATTCACGAGACAGACTTATGGGCCACCTTACTGATGAGATTACTGATATTGACATGGGTGAGATTAGAATAGCTCTCAGGCAGATTCATAATAATAAAGCACCAGGAGATGACGAAATAACCACAGAGCTGCACCAGGAGGAACACCTGTCTTGACTGAGCTCTTTAATTCCGTCATCCACACTGGCACTACCCCGGAAGCATGCAGCAGGAGCATGGTGGTGTTATTTTTTAAAATAGGTGATAACATGCGACTGGAAACTATCAAACTATCGTCCCATTCCGCTCCTGAGCCACGTGTTTTAGCTATTATAGAAGATTATCTGAGGGTCAGAGGGTCCCAGAAGTTGAACGACTGTCAGCCAGTGGAGCAGACGTATAATCAGCCTCTCTGCCTAACGTATGTGGACTATGAGAAAGCCTTCAATATCGTCGAGACATTGGGGTCTAAAAAGGCCACTTTAGGTGTTTCATATAATGTTTCATATATTTTGACAGTTTTCAATAGAAATGCGTAAAATGGCGCACATAATATGAATTGCATATAATTCATCTAATGTTCACCTAAAGTGGCCCTTTTTGGACCCTCTGAGGGGCAATTCTGCTAAATAAAACCTGCATTAATACAATTACAATCAAGTCCCGATACGCTAAAACTCTCAAACGGGTATTTTATAAGCGTTAAACCAATGTAAAACGCGCTCTGATTAGTCGAAACGTCACAAAATCCGTTCATGGTAACATGTCGCTTCACTTTCAATCCAATCAAAGTAAAATGAAAGTCTACTTTAAATACGAGAATTGAGGTTCTGGTCTGTGCTGGAATTCATGCAAAAATGCCTCGTTGATTGCCGATAATATTTTGAGGTGTTAAGATGTCTGTTCAAGTGATCTCTGATCCAACTTCTTCAAGGAGTGAGACAGGTAGATGTTATCTCTCAAAAACTGTTTACTAACGCGACGGAGGACGTTTTCAAGTCGCTTGATTGGAACGGCCGAGGCCTGAGACTGAACATAAACGGCCAGTACATCTCACAATTGCAATTTGCGGATGAAATAATCATTATGTCAGACATATCTGCCGGACCTGGAAGAGATGCTAAACAGCCTAAGCGATTGTTCAAGACGGGTGGGTTTCGGAATGAACCTTAACAAAACCAAAATTATGCAAATCATTTTGATTTTGTTAAGTTTTGAACATGTTCTCCCAGGACCTGTCGTCGTAAATGGCACTAGTCTTGAAGTTAAGAAGCAAGAATACGTATATCTTGGGCAAATTTTGAGTCGTCGATACCACAATCACAATCGCCTTTAGTCAAGATGCATTCGATAATTTCCACGGCGAAGTACGGAAACAAAATAAGGATTTGATATAAGGTATCGAAAGTAACAAGTCACAACGATTACTTATGTCAAATCCGATACATTTTTAATTTCGAAATTCGCTGTCGAAATTAGGGAATGTTCTTGACTAGAGGTCCAGGGTTTTTAATCAATGCCTTCTACCGGTAAAGAAACATGGCAGCAAACTCTGCTGATTGACAAGTTCAAGGTTGTCCAGCCTGTGATGGAAAGTGCAATTTTGAGGGTATCTCTGGTGGATAATAAAACTTGCTACGATGTGATATAACAGAGAATTAAAGTCACTGACATTGCACATAGAATTAGCACGCTGAACTGGAAGTAGCCGGCCATGTTTGCAGACGGACAGACAGTTGATGGCGCAGATAAGTGTTAGAGTGGAGACCACGCTTAGGCAAACGTAGTGTAGGACGACCTGCGGCACAATGGACGGATTTAAAGTTGGCTGGCAGCAGATGGATGAGGGCTGTCCCAGATCGGGATGGCTGGCGCTCATTAGTGGAGGCTTACGTTAAGCAGTGGGCTATCCATATGTCCATAGGCTGATGATGATGAAATTTCCCATTGATAATAATTAATATTGACCTTTGATACTGAAAGGCTTATTTAATTATTGCTTATTTAAATAGCTTTTCCTTTTCCTGTATAATAAACATCATTTTGATAGGAACACGCCACGGTAACTTAAGTATCTTATATTTTTATGTACACGGTAAATACATAAAAAAATAAGGGACCTAATACATACATATTAGGTATAAGTTTAGCTTTATTACGCATAAAATAAAATATTTTTTTCAGTTTTCTCTATTCTAATTTACCTTTAATTTTAAAAGTCAACCATTAATAAACTAGCATATTCCAAAATTAGTCACCAAAAATAAATTTTACATTAGAAATAAATAGCCTATTTTTAAAATAGTTAAGTTTTATTTTTTAATGCTTTAGTAAAAAATAGACACAAAGCTAAATAAGTCAATTAAATTTAAAATATTTTGGAAATAAAGTGACACCTTTTTTTAAATTATTAATTAACAAAGGTTCTAAATAATTAAACTGATATTTTTAATAACAAATCACTAAAACAACTATTCACCTACGGCAAATAACAAAAACTGTAACTACACAAGGCTCACACTTTCTATTATAGTCAAAAAACCAAAAAATGGTCTATTCTCCAATTACATTTTAGGCGTTTACCAAAAATCAAGGATTTTGGATTAAGCCACTTCAATTCTAAAGGTGCGATATTATAAGATTTTCTAGTTTAATTATTTATAATATTTCGAATAAAATTACAAAATATAATACCACCGAACCTTTTAGGCTAATATTATGTCAAACTTTAAAACTACCTACTTTTAAAACTATCTATATGAACCAGTTAAAATATGGATTTTTGTTTAAAAAGTCTCACAACTCTTCATTTAGTTGATAAAGTTTAATAAAAACACTTATGTTTTTATTAAACTTTGGCAAAACTTATTTTGCCATGGTTTTAAAATTAAAATAATTGTTACAGATGCATATAACCTGAAGTTAAGAAAGAAAAAGCGAATACGCACCGCCTTCACAACGGACCAGGTACTACTTTTAGAGAACACATTTTCAGAAAGAAAATATATAGACAAATGGACACGCAAAAAGTTAGCAAACCGTTTGAAAATCAGTGAGAAGAATGTTAAGGTTTGGTTCCAGAACCGACGCATGAAAAATAAAAGATTGTCATCAGAGTCGAGTGATTCTGGTGAAGTGAATGATGCTGACAGTAAAAAGAATGAAAGCAATGAAAATACCAGTTGGGAATTGCCTTATGATTCTACGTCACAAAATCCTGCAACTCAGAACACTGAACCATACAACGAATTAGATTTAAAAAATAGTGGAATAGAAAATTACACACCTCAATTTTCTTATGTTGCTACCAATGAAGACTTTTACTATACTGAGCTATGTCAACAACAACAGTATAATAATGCTCCATATGTACCTAATTTCGCTTTCAATACTAATCCACATTATTGCGATTTCAATAATAATTATTATTACAATCCTATCGATTATGATCATTCGGTGTATAATAATAATTATAATTGGTCCCAGCATTTCACATTTTAATTATAAATAATATTTATTTAATTAATTATATTTTTTTATATTGTGTTGATTAATATATTATTATTATACGAAAATGTTTAAATAGGTATTAGTAGTTAAGCTCTAAAATACTAAGATGTGTTGAAAAGGTCACTAGGTAAGTACATTTAGGATGTGTGTAAAATTTTATACGAAGTGCATAAAAAATAATTTTGTTATATTATTTATTATGTAGTATTTAATTTTTTTATATTAAAATGGTAATAATTATAAAAATTATGTTTGAAAAATTATTACAAAAGTGTTGGAAGATGTATGAATTAAATTTTATGATAATAATGATATTGAATATGAAACTGATTGTTGTAATGATGTTTATTGTTTACAGATAGAGGTAGTATTTCTCTATAGAAATTATTCACTATAGAAAAGATTTCTATTATTATAAATGTTATACCTATGTATAACATTTATAATAATAGAAATCTATAGCTTATAATTTGCTCTGAAGTCGTAATACATAAGCATGCAATGAAAAAGGTATTATAAATATAGGAAATTTTTGTATTTAGGATTAAGGTTGCTTTTTAATTTATTCTGCTTATTTATTACTTTTTTTTCTCAAATTTCTTTACAAAATATTTTTGATATAAACTAATTACATTACTTTAAAACTAATGTCTGTCTATTTATTTACTATTTTCTTTTTAACGACACTTTGTGTTTTCTATTTATTTTGTAAATCACGTAAAAAAATAAACTGGTTTCTATGCTTTCTTATTTAATTTTATTTCAATTACCACAAAACTCTTTATTAAGTACATTATTGATATAATATATCAATCTAAGGGGAATATAATAAATAAATGTTTTACTGTCTCAATTTTTATTTCAAACTTTAAAAATTTTATTCAAATAAAAAGTTAGTTATAACAATAATTATATATTGTGTTGTACAATGTTATGATAATTACAAAAATAGCCTTTTTACTTCAAACACGGTATTAATATAACATACGGAACTTGAGGGTTTTGTATATTTTGCGCTCCGGTTTGTTTACTTTTTGGTTTGCAATTGCAGCTACATTTTTTTTGTGATTTTCTTGTTTCTTGTATTTGAAACATATTATGAGGTATATTTTTTTCCTGTTTTAATCCTTTAGGGTTAAAATTACTTTGACCAACACTTTTTGAAGGAAAACATAGAAGTTCTTTGGGTGTAAAGTTAATGGCGGAATTATTACCGCTTATAAAGAAATTTGATGAATTTGGTAGATTCGAGTTGTTGTATACAAAGTTGTAATCTGGTTTTATTTCTGATGTTCTCGGGTGAGCATAACAAATTCTTGTATTAGCGAGTGCATTTTTGTTCATTTTAGGAGTAGATATTTTAGTTTTCATTTTCATCATCTTATCTTTACAATTCGCAAAATTTGTTTTTGGATAGGCATCTTTTTTAACGTTGTTGATAATTTTGTGTAGATTTACGGCTTGCTTGCTGGTATCGAAGTCGTTGATACGATTAAGTTGATTGTTTTTAGACATAATATTCTGGATTTGTGCCATATGGCAAAACTGGCTTTTGTAGTCACTTTGTGTTACAGAAGTTGGTTTATTTGCTGCATAAACATTCGAATTTGGCGTCGTAATCGATTTATTTATTCCAGAAATTTCCAGTTTATTTTTCTGTGTCACACATTGTTTTGATTTTCTTTCTCTTGATCGACGATTTTGGAACCAAATTTTAACAACCTTCTCAGGTTTTTTGATAATGTTCGCGATTTTGCAGAGCCTGTCGTGTTCACTGTAAGGACAAGCTTTGTATTCTTGTTCCAAATAATTCAATTGTTCAGTAGTAAAAGCAGTTCTGGACCTTTTTTCTTTGACGGGTACATCCAGTGTAGCCTGAAACAGAAAAATATTTTTTCGATTGGTCTTAACATGTAAAAATATCATAAAAATAGTTCTTAAATTGTGTCATATTATTACTATCATGAAAAATCCTAAAATACCTAACAACTACGATCAATATCAATCAAAGAAGCAATTTACCTCATTGTATAGTTCATTAAATACCTACTATATTTTAACCACCCTACTAATAAAAACATTTACACAACTGATAGATGTTTAACGTTCCTGTCTTTGTTTGATACGTTGGAAAAGTCACTTAACAGAAAAGAACAAGGAAACTGTTTTACTAGTCAATGGTTCAAATATTTTATTAGTTACTAGATGTTGTCCGTAACTTTGTGAACGCAAAGTAAATCACGCGGGAATCGTACATTTTGCGGCAATAAATAGTAGTATTTTACCTTCCCTATATGGTCTACTATATGTGCCAAATTTTATCAACATCGGTCAGTAGTTTCGCTACCTATTCGATGCAAACAAACAACCTTTTGCTCATTATAATATGAGTATAAATTACCGGTTAAGTGTAAGTATATTGTCATAATTTGATCATAATTAGTTAGGCACTATCTTAACTAGATAATATACCTAATTATAAAGAAGTTCTTAAATATCTAAAATTTGTAGTTACATCGAGCTATTATTATTATCGGTTTTTCTCGGCGGGTTAGGGTTGAACCGGTGGTAGCTTTTTTTGTTGACTTTCCGAAAATAGTTTGTTAAGTTTTATTATTGGAAATAAAAATTTTCATTTTCATTTCATATGCATCAAATATTAAAACTTAAATTACTTGAAAGGCTAAGGACCTTTCACCATCTTTAAATAAGTGTCGTATAGCTTTCGGAAGTTTTGTCGCTTCTTACTTCATATCGAGTGAAAGAGACAAAACATGCAAATAAGCTATCTAACACTTATTAGTAGATTGTATTAGTATTTAAATTTATACTTACATTTTTATAACATTCCCTTCCAACACTAAGTATATTTTGGCAGAACATAATATTTACTATTCGTACTATATTTTATTATAATATTTTACACTTCTCTCTTAATTACCTAACAAGGCACACACTATTTTGATACAACTAAGAAATTGATTGTCGTAAAGAATAAGAATCAGTGACTAAATAACATCGTCATATTTCCGAGTATATATAGCATTCATTAATACATATTATTTAAATATTAATTTTAATGATCGTGCATATTACAGGATAATTATCGTATTGATTGTATGTCGTAAACATTGAGTCGATAACTTAGTTAATTCCAGCTATCTGTCACTTAACGATGGCGATAAAAGTTTCGAAGGTCGTAAAGCGAGATGTAACCATTGGGGTTAGCAGGAACAATTGACGACTACGTATTCGTAATTTTATCGAAAGCGAATTGCATAAAAATTATGACAGCGCCTATATAATTGACATTCAATAACGTTACTAATACTTAGTTGTCAATAATGTTACCTGCTTGGGTTACTTTTTTTTAATTAATTATAATTTATAATTTAATGGGCCTAGATACAAGTCCTTTTAGCCCACACGTACAAAAATATAGACAATAAAATGTTCTTAGAGTTGTTTCCCAATATTAATTAGGAAATTGTACAAATGTTTATAAAACTTCTTGCTTGGGCTACTGCACGTGTAGCATATATCACTATAGAAATGGTTCATTCTACCATTTCTACGGAAGAATAAATAAAAAGGATAAATCGATTAAAGTAATCGCCTATTTTGTCTACATAATTTGTTAGTAACTATGTTTATTTTTGTAAATAGACAAAGATACACAGTCAGTTCACACCGCGGTGCAGCATTTTTAAGGTAGCTATTCAAAATTGAACTTTATTCAGCACCAAAAAAAAATATCCCACCAGAAACATTTTTTTGTAAAGTGATGCCAAGACGATAACCATATGACTCGCACTGTCAAAAAGCTATCAAATCTCATGTAAAACCAAGATTCTGACTCTACAAAACTCTACACACCTTAACTCTACAAGCCTAACTACACAAACTCTATACCTTGTCAAAATATGTGGCCGGGCCATTTCGCTACATTCACTTGGGCGTAAGGTGAATTTACGGACTGATTTTCTGATATTTAGATTCTTGTAGGAACGAAACGGCCAAGCCATATAACTTGACTAAGGTGTATAGTTTGTAAAAGGCATGTAGAGTTAAACAGATAAATAGATTCTTAAGCTTATATTCCCAGGAATAGATCCTGAAAATTTCGTTTATCTGATATCATCCAAGGCCAAGTTATGAGGCTTAAAAAAATCAGCGAAACACTTCGAGAAAAGTCGGTCTGGTAGTGTCCTGGCGCTTCGCTTAGCTCGTCTTGGCGGGGCACTATTGTGGATCGTTTCGTAATTGAACTATATTGACTACACAATAAAATACACGTTTCATTTCAAGAAAATTTCGAGCTAAACGACACTGTGAAGCGCGGCGCTAATCTTAAAAATGCAGCGCCGCATCGCGTCACTTTTTGGTGTGGACTGACTTTTAAAAATGCAGCGCCGCATCGCGTCACTTTTTGGTGTGGACTGACTTTTAAAAATGCAGCGCCGCATCGCGTCACTTTTTGGTGTGGACTGACTTTTAAAAATGCAGCGCCGCATCGCGTCACTTTTTGGTGTGGACTGACTTTTAAAAATGCAGCGCCGCATCGCGTCACGTCTCGGTGTAAACTTACCCATATGTTCAACTAGGTACAAGGCGCTGTACCTATTTCTCGTTTAACTTTAAAGAGGTATTCTAAGGCCCACTTGCGCCAATCCGGGTTAAAGTTAACCCTGGGTTAAAATATCATGCTTTCTCTTTCACAAATACGAAGAACGAGAGAGATAACATGATTTTTAACCCAGAGTTAACTTTAACCCGGATTGGCGCAAGTGGGCCTAAGTTCCTGATTTCAAATAAGGATTTTGTTTTTTTTTAAATTCAATACGTGACTAACAAAAATTAAAAATAATTTTTGTTAGTCACGTATTGCATGACACAACTATATTGTTTTACGAAATTATCGATATTTACTAATTAAGTTAATTGACATTTAAATAATATAGACACAGCGATACTTGGTAAATACCTAAGTGCTTAATTACTATTAGCCACAATGCATTAGTTACTCATAACTAAATGCTGTTTAATTAATAAAATATTTTAAGTTAAAATATTTTAATGTGTTAATTTTAAATATAGTTAAAATTACCAAAAGATAGTATAAAAAAATATTTTCTTGAGTATATTTTCATTCGTTTCATTGTTATTGTAGCTTTATCGTCTTTGTAGCTTATTCTCAGACAGGTTTTCTCTGTTTTTCTATGTTTTTTGAGTCCGTGCCTATTAAGTATTAACCTACTTGAGAAAACAGAAAACCTTGAATCCGAAAAGGTGGCACGCGACAACATAATCATAATAATATAAACATAACAAGATAATACTTCGTGCGCTCAAAAAGTTTCTCATGGTAACCGTATTTTGCCGTGATAAAAATGTCCCTATCTCGAGGTCTGCTATATCTGTGCCAAATTTCATCAAAATCGGTCCCGTAGTTTCAAAGCCTATTCAATGCAATAAACATACAAACAAATCTTTCCTCTTTATAATATTAGTATTAGATGATGATACGTGAAGCAAAAACTTTGTACTCAGTTTTATTACAATTATGCGAACGGAGGAGTATAAAATAAATTAAGTGACGCTCAAGTCACATGCTGTCCTTGTCATTTCAGCTAAGACAGCGACAACCTGTGAATAGGAGGGCTCTTAATTTTGATTAGAGTTTCAGAGTTCGGTCAAAAGATGTCTAAGAAGCTATTTAATTAGTATATAATATTGCTAATTACATGATGGGATTTAATTATTAGTATGAATTGTAAAACTTTTTTAAAAGTTTAATCTATATTATAATCGATTTATCAAAAATTTATGTTACTTATGCACCTTTTATAATAAAACGAACTAGCTGTTGCCCGCGACTTCGTCGGCGTCATCTGATGGCGCAATAATGCATTAATTTCGACCAAATTTTAAGATTACCATAACAAAAGGTTATAGTGAGCCAATCTTAAAAGATAGACATATACCGCCGCGGACATTTTTTAGATCATTTACTGAGGAATAAATTATTTTATACATATTTTTTTGGGTAACTTGATCCGTTTACGCAACGGAAGCCCTCAAATATGAATCATTTTCCCTGTTTTTGCAACATTGTTCACTGATGCATCGCTCTTATTGGTCGCAGCGTAATTTTATATAGCTAGCCTTTCTTGACAAATAAACTATCTAACACAATATTTTTTTTTAAATTCCATCAAGCAGTTCCCGAGATCAGCGCGTTTAAACAAGCAACGAAAGCCCTCAAAGATGAATCATTTTCCCCGTTTTTTTTTTCAATATTTTCCGCTCCTATTGCTCGCAGCGTGATGTTATATAGCCTTAAGCGTTCCTCAATAAATGGACTAGGTATCCAACACAAAAATAATTATTCAATTCGAACCAGTAGTTCCTGAGATTTTGAGCGCGTTTAAACAAACAAACTCTTCAGCTTTATAATATTAATATATAGTATAGATTACTATTAATATAAGCTTTTGGTTAATTAAGAACATAATTAGCCTAGCTATAGATATTAATATTACCAAAGCTTCATCATTACATTAGTAACATTTAAGAACTATAACCGAAAGCTTACTTAGTTTAGTGATGACGATTCTTCGTGTGTTAGCATCAACATTTTATAGGAATACTAGCTTTTACATACGGCTTCGCCCGCGAAACGCATATTTCCCCACGATAAAAAGTAGCCTTTTCGGTGGTCTACTCTATATCTGTGCCAAATTTCATGATAACACCTAAAATCTACTTAGATTTTACGTGTAAGCGTAACAAGTAACAACCAAACAAACGAGCTCACATTCACATCTATATATATATATAAAAGAAAGTCGTGTTAGTTACACTATTTATAACTCAAGAACGGCTGAACCGATTTGGCTGAAAATTGGTAGGGAGGTAGCTTAGAACCAGGAAAAGGACATAGGATACTATTTATCGCGGGAAAATGTACGGTTCCCGTGGAATACTGTATTTACGCTTTTACGTAAAAACTACTTAACCGATCATCATGAAATTTGGCACAGATATAAAGTAGACTACGAGGAAGAACATAAGTTACTCTTTATTACATAAAAATGTACGGTTCCCGTGGAATACTGTATTTACGCTTTTATGTAAAAACTACTTAACCGATCATCATGAAATTTGGCACAGATATAAAGTAGACTACGAGGAAGAACATAGGTTACTCTTTATTACATAAAAATGTACGGTTCCCGTGGAATACTGTATTTACGCTTTTACGTAAAAACTACTTAAACGATCATCATGAAATTTGGCACAGATATAAAGTAGACTACGAGGAAGAACATAGGTTACTCTTTATTACATAAAAATGTACGGTTCCCGTGGAATACTGTATTTACGCTTTTACGTAAAAACTACTTAAACGATCATCATGAAATTTGGCACAGATATAAAGTAGACTACGAGGAAGAACATAGGTTACTCTTTATTGCATAAAAATGTATGGTTCCCGTGGAATACTGTATTTACGATTTTACGTAACTACTTACCCGATCATCATGAAATTTTGCACAGATATAAAGTAGAGCACGGGAAAGGACATGGGCTACTTTTTATTGCAGATAATGTACAGTTCCCGTGGAATTACTGCATTTACGCTTTTACGTAAAAACTACTTAACCGATCATCATGAAATTTGGCACAGATATAAAGTAGACCACTGGGAAGGACATAGGCTACTTTTTATCGAAATTGGTAGGGAGGTAGCTTAGAACCAGGAGAAGGACATAGGATACTATTTATCGCGGGAAAATGTACGGATCCCGTGGAATACTGTATTTAAGCTTTTACGTAAAAACTACTTAACCGATCATCATGAAATTTGGCACAGATATAAAGTAAACTACGAGGAAGAACATAGGTTACTCTTTATTACATAAAAATGTACGGTTCCCGTGGAATACTGTATTTACGCTTTTACGTAACTACTTACCCGATCATCATGAAATTTGCTATAGATACAAAGTAGACCACGAGGAAGGACATAGGCTACTTTTTATCGCAAGAAAATATACGGTTCCCGTGGAATATTGTATTTACGCTTTTACGTAAAAACTACTTAACCGATCATCATGAAATTTTGCACAGATATAAAGTAGACCACTGGGAAGGACATAGGCTACTTTTTTTCGCGGGAAATGTACGGTTCCTGTGGACAACTATATTTACGCTTTTACGTAAAACTACTTAACCGATCATCATGAAAATTGGCACAGACATAGAGTATACTACGAGGAAGAGCATAGGCTACTATTTATCGCAGAAAAATATGTTTAGGTATTTACAAATAATGTGATTTACGCGACGATACTCAAAGGAAAATTTGAAGGTGAGGAAGTTCTCATTCCGAAGATCCCGATGATCCCTACCGAATACCGATATGCCGTTCGAGTTCAAACGACTTCAATTTCCGATCCGTCTTGCATTCGCCATGACCATTAATAAGTCACAAGGCCAATCCTTGAAAGTTTGTGGTCTGAATCTACAAAATCCATGTTTTTCACCTGGTCAATTATATGTGGCATATTCACGGATCGGAAGACCATATCTGCGTTATTTATTCTTGCGCCTGATAATAAAACGAAAAATGTCGTCTATTACAAGACTGAAGCTTTACTGAAGAATGAAGATTGCAACCCATGCACCAAAATAGATGGCTCATTTTAACAATCATTAAAATAATTGATTTCTATTTAATTATATCTATTATCCTAAGAAAAATTGCACTTAATGAAATCCAAAATCTGCTCATTTATTGCCTCTAAGGTAGAACAAAGTTTGCCGGGTCATCTAGTTTATAATATAAGTAAGTACCTATTATTGTTTTATTAGCTTGCGTTTGTAACCTGCCTACTAAATATATAAAAAAACTAGCTTTTGCGCGCGGCTCCGCCCGCGTAAATACATCCCGCGGGAATACTACTTTTTCGGGATAAAAAATATCCTATGTCCTTTCCTGGGACCCAAGAATCAAGATTAGTCTATACCTACCAAATTTCATAAAAATTGGTTCAGCGGTTAAAGCGTGAAGAGGTAACAGACAGACAGACAGACACACTTTCGCATTTATAATATTAGTATAGATTAACAATATGTGTGCAGAATGGATACATTATAATAACAATATAATGTGGGTATGTGAACTGCGACTTTTTTAGAGTACCTCGGAGACCGAGCTTTGCGAGCTTTTTTCGAGTTTTAGCAGAACGTAAAACAAAATAAAAAATCACAAAAATATTCGTCTGACCGGGATCCAATAATGCAAAAAGTCTGACACAAGCCAAGCCTCCAGCCGAATTTAACATTAATTAGATCAAAATCACTCATACCTTATAATTAATATTATTCTTATAATTAATACTATAAATTTAAATGCGTTGTTTCACAAGGATAAGATTTTTCTCCCCCAAAACTCCCTACATACTAAAAACGACAATACTCGCAGCCGTTTCTGAGTTTCTAATTATATATATGGAAGATTTTCTCGTTTATATATAAGATATAATTTCGAGTAAACATATAAATGTGATGATATTTTCTCATACCTATAATAGTACCTAAGTATATACTCCAAAGTATATATCAAGACCTATCTGATATTCCCTAAACATTATAAGCATAAGTTATTTCAAATACCTATCACGTACCTACACTTATACAAATACAAATCAAACCTAGGTATTTAAACTATTTGCAAATCAAAAAACAGTTATTTCGTATACGTGACCTATCTATTCAATATTTTGACCAAAAAAAAACTATTTGTCGATCGAAAAACAACATGTTTTTAACCCTTGTTGATTGATCTAAAATGCACTTTTACTAATTACTTAATTACCTTTTTTTTAATAAGGTCGAAAATACTTTCTGCAAATAATTAGTGACCCAATTGTGTATATATTTGAACTTTTTGGTTTCCATTTTTATTATCCTTCCAAGCTTTGTGAGGTGAACACTGAACAGTGATACCTAGTTACTTTGAAAATGTCGGACAGGGAAATGTCTCCAATGTCGTTACCATCATGCATGTACTCCAGTGAGCCCGCCAGCGCCAGTAGCAACTCCTCGGACTGTCCTACCAGTGTCAAACAAATGGATATGGTAAGTTATACTTTTTTAGATTTATGTATTTATTTAATAGATATATCACCGTAAAATTGTAAAAACCGTTATATTGTTATAAAACTAGTGAAATTGTAAAATGTCGATAGACTTCATTATTTTTCGTTAGATTATAAATATATCTATAGTTTTTAATCTTTCGACATATTTCTACAATCATGTTAGTTATTTTACAATATAACGGTTTTTATAATTTTACGGTGACAGATACACCAACAAGAAACAAACATTGTTAAAAGCTAAAATTGCACATTCATGTTGTTTATATCTAAATGCAGCCTTAATTATAGTGCCTATTTTATATTAATAGGACATTTGTTTTGGTTTTTAAATCTCGATCTACTAACTGATACAGCACTCGCCCAAAGTAGATTTCGAGTCTAATTAGACTATTACAAAAACCTACTGACCTAATATTACTTAGGACATTTATCACAATCGCCTAGTAACTAAGCGTCGAATAGCTTATCCGGAAGTTTTGTCGCTGTTACTTATACTGAGCGACAGAGACAAAACATGCAAATAAGCTACTTGACACTTATTAGTATATTGTAAAACAAACCCTTAGTCTATTTAATAATAACTTATTGCCTTGTATTTTAGTCCTGAATGAATGAAATCTAACAATGTGCTTATTATTTCAGATGCTCATAAAAGAAGAACATACAACACCAAGTTATGAACCGAACGGCGTTAACGATGCGTGTCTGTATCAGCATCGTAGCCCGCCGAACTACATGGATGCCGTGTATCAAAACGGAGCCTGCGCATTTTCAACCCAGCCTAATGTACCTGTGTACCAAACCAGCTATATCACCAATAATACCAACCGAACACAAAACGTCAATGGCATTGTCAAACGCAAGAGAGTCCGTACAGCCTTCACAACGAACCAGCTCCAGGATCTAGAAGACCAGTACAGAATCAACCGGTACCTCGAGCGCGGTACTCGGATATTCCTATCACGAAAACTTAATGTGAGCGAGAGAGTGATAAAGATATGGTTCCAGAACAGGCGGATGAAAGAGAAGAAAGATAGGTCGGAGTGTCAAATCGTCGATTCGTGCACCCTGCCAGCTTCTTCATCGAGTACCCAAGATTCTTATGAGCCCCCATTCCCGGCGTATAACATTCTCCCTCAAGCTATCAATAATAGTGGGTTAATGAACTGCGATAGCTTCCTTTACGAGCAGAATCAGGCTGTGAATATTGGTATAGCGCCCATAATGGTCGAGCAGCATGGTCAAATGCCAAGGTGTGCTCAACCCCCTACCGCAGCCGAAGCAGTACATTTCAACAGATATCCACATAACATGCCACCGCCCTATGAAAGTGAAGTAAGCTCCACGGTCTTCAGTGATTTCAGTCAGTATTGTGATGCATATAATAATTAATAATTAAGTTTTTACAAATTGTATAATATTGTAAATAGTACTTTAGGTATAGTACATAATTTAAAGATTTTGTGACAAATTAGAATTAAGTGATCTGTGAAGTATTTTTACTTGTGTAATTTATTGCGTATTTTAGTATTATTATGTAACTTCTATTTAATGAATAAAATTATTTTCATGTAATTACCTATCATTTTTATTTACTTCCTTAATTGAATATGTTAAAGTAAACTAAAATATTTAAATATTTTTGTTTATAAACTAAAAATGAGGCAATTTTATAGTTATTAATAACACAACTGATTGTTGATTCTCCTAAATAAATCCTGCAATAATATTACAATTGCAGTTACAATCCAGTCCCGAAATGATAAAAATGCAAAATGGTATTCTTATAAACGTCAAACCAGCGTCAAGCCTGTTTTGATTGGCCCAAACTCCAAAAATCAGTTTATGATATCAAGACGATTCACTTATAAATCAACATAAGTAAAATGAAAATGTAAGTTAATTACGAAAATATGGGTTCAGATCACAAACAAAAGAAAATAGATTAATGAAATCTATTTTCTTTATTATTATAAAACAGCGACATCTGTTACAAGATCGTAAAACTTGTTTGTCCTCTAAAGCCTCTGTATAGTTTGTAATGAAACCATATTCGAAGAGCTTTGAAAGGTTTACATAAAACATCTCTTGAAAAATATATTTCAGAATAGCTACTAAAAGTTAAGTTAATTTTTTATTCTAAAATATTATCTAAATACAGTTACAATGTTTTATTTTTACTATAATAAATGATAAGAAAGTCCATTTTATCCTAGACGAGCTTTCATGAAGCTTGAAGCTTTTGCCAAACACAACCCTCCTCATATGTTAGTTACAGTTACTCGAAATAGGTGGCGCTACGTTTGTTTTTTATATTATGTAAAATGTAAATGAACAATTCATTTATTGTTATTTTAGGTTATACACTTAAAACGTATTCATTAAATATATATTTAGTACAAAATGTTGACATGATATTTTGTTTTGTTATGTGGTTTTTAATATAAATAAATAAAAGAGATTAAGAAATATATGAGGCCTGGGGCAGCCCTATGTACAGTATATGTAAATATAGGTACATAATATAGTAACCGTTCCCTATTCTTCATTTTGTTTAATTTCACTTCGTTTCCATGTACATTTAAATTAATTTCGTCAAGGAGAGCAACACAAAGTAAAATAAAACATGGCGGATTAACGAAATAATGTAATTTTGTCAATAACATGACTTTTGACAAAGAAAGACGTATGACATTCAAGACGACGTCTCTTCGTAAAACTGTCTTCTACGTCAAAAGTCAAGTCAAAACAACTGCCATGGCCGCCCTAAAAATAGTGTTCTCGCAATAAAAAACTCTTCAAATAATCATTTTTGTACGCATGTACCCTTCTTCAAATTAATTTTTTCGTATTTTTATGATATTCCCATATCTTCTTCCTATTTACCTATGTAGTGTGCATAGAACTGGCCCAAAATCAAACATCTCTTTTGAACTGAAACTAATACATACAGAAAATAATAATAATTTAAAAATTACAATTAATGCTGAACCACTTTCTTCCAGGCCAGTATACCTATTAGGAACCTATACATATGCATATACCTACTACGTTTGTATCCAATTACTGTTATATGTGATTACAAATTACAAATTTAATATAACACAGGTATAAGTGTTATCCATAAGCTTACAATACATCCGCACGCTTAACTAAAAATAAATCCTTGCTTCAAAATACCAAGTACATACAAATATACAGAAAAACATAGATAAAGTTGATAAAACACATCAGAATCATTATGAAGGCAACAGTTGACGAATATAGAATATTTCGCCAAAGTACTTTTACTGTGGCCTATGCTTCAGTTTGCTTATATTGAATAAACGTGAGTTGAATAGTGAAATAGGGTTGTCGCAAGCGTATATTTTTTTCTAGTTTTTTTTTCACATTTATCTTAAACAGAAGTCGATAACAAGCTACGCATGTATTTAAGATATAGGTGTACCAGAATCTCATGGCAAATAGGCAAATAAAATTTTGTAGTGTGCAATACTGGGGAAATTGGATTAAACGATCTTGATACTGGTTAATTTTTTATTATGTCTTTGGTATTATTGAACATGATAAGACTGTATGAAGAATGTTCCTATACATCGGGTTAATAATATAGAAAATATGTCATGAAAAATAAATCAATCGTGAATTACTTTATATACTTATTTATTACAAATAACATACAATTAAATTGGCAACAGTTTATTTAACGTTGGAATTTCCTTCCGAACTGTATAGAACTCGTTTACTTTATGCCTAATCAACTGTAAATTGAAAATCTTAAGTTGATTTTCTTTTTTCCTCCTCTCCTCCTTTTACCAGGCATTGAAAAAAACCAACATTCGATGTGCCATCAGCTACGATTCACCGTATAGTATACTGGAAACACATTTAAAGAAGTCACAATAAGTACCTAAGAAAATATAAAAAAAAACTAAAAGTATCAAAACAACTCACTCTAACTTACCGGTCCAATCTACCACGAGCTTTAAATTATAAGATTGAGTTCGATTTACACCTTCTTCTTCCTGTATTTTACGATAGACATCGAAAACAATATTTCTCGCTTGAGATCGAATTGCCTTTTTCAACATTTTCACAAAAACAATAAATTCCAAGAACATAATTACAAAATTTTAGCAGCAGTTGACAGATCACGTACTCTGATTTGACGGGTCACACTTCACATTGCCATATGAAAATCACATATTTTTTTTTTTTAATGCCATGAGATTCTGGTACACCTATACAATGTCTAGTATCGTATAATATACTAGGTACACTTGTAAATAAGTGATTTAATTTCTCAAATGTTCATTTACATTTCGACTTTAAACTAAAATCACAGAACAAATATAAGTAATTCATCACACAAAAAGGATATTATTTACTTCTAATACTAAGGATATTATCTACATAAACAAATGCTTAGTCTATCCTGTTCGCATTATGTGCATTCGGGATTATCCCCACACTACAATTGCTATTCTTCTTGGAGGCGGAGTATCTCTTGTCAAAGGGTGCCAAGTGAGCTGTCAATCAGAATTAATCAGTAAAGGGATTATACTGTTATCGTGTCTCATCTGTAATGTTATTTACTCGACTTTAAATAATACATTGTATTGAGATTTGAGAACAACAACTTAATCTTTTTATTTACTTGTTTTCGTTAGATGTTTGTTGTATTTTTTTTTCTTCTATTTTTGTACAAAGCATCTTATCGTTTTGTTGTTGTTATTTCCTAAATGTTTCTTGCTTTAATATTACATACTTACTTAGTTTTTTGTGTTATCTGAATATTATTTAATAAAAATGTTTTTCTACATTATAAACAAGTAAATATTACTAATAGTACCTACACAAAACACTGAGCATATAATATAAGATGTCTGCAAATATTCGAACCTATACGACTATCTACAAGAGCTTTGCAGTTTTTTTACGCATTTTGAATTAGAGATTTTAATTCTAATGCTATAAAAACAGTGAATAAGGTATATTTATAGTATTAAGGTATCACATTCACCAACAAAAACCCCCGAATGAGCTGTTGTGAATTTCTGGAAGATATTAAACATGAAATTTGTATGACGCGGTTCAAATGAGAATAGGAACGTCAATGACCTTTATCTGTCAAATATCACTTGAAAAGTGCGACTTTCAGAAAAAAATATGTGCATATAAATATTAATAGTCTTGCATCGAATTTAAATAAAAACGTTGAATAGTAATCAAAAACGGAAATTATCTAAACATAAATTTAACTATCACAACAGTCTAAATTCGAAACAATATGGCGCCGACTCGATCCTATTCTGATTTGAACCGTACTATACATTTGCGAGGCGATGCCTTAAGACACAATGAACGAATAGAACCTACCGTTCACAGGTACCTGACAGCGGAAATATATTTAATACTTTTATACTAAGAAGAGACATATTATTTAAGATTTTATTATATCATACAAATATTATATTTAATACACATCCAAGACCCAGGAACACGAAAAAACTTTTTTGTCTTTCGGCAGGATTCGAACCCGCGACCTCTGGCTTAAACGCCGACGCACTAACCATTGAGCCACAAAGGTCATATTAAAAGCGATAGCCAACAATATATTTAATATCCAAAACTCGTGCAGCGGCAGCCCTAGCCAGCCGTCGACGGAGATCATCAATCATCTCGGCAAGACAATCACAACCGGCGGCACATCTGCCGTCGCGCCGCGCGCCGCGCCATCGACACTCGATGCCGCGCCGCGCGCCGTGCCGTCACTGCCGACTAATATCAATGTATAGTGTATACGTGGTCGTGATCATTAATGCGGTAGCCAGTGGTCAGTGATCACAGTGGTCGATATGGAGATTGCTCAGTGGACATTATTGTATAAATATTTAAAGTTTAATTGTATCTACTGCATGAAATATTTTACTACTGTCTTTAGTTATTTTAATATATTTTATTTTGTTACTATTATACTGCTAGCGGTTATACTGTACTCTTTGTGTGGTTACTACAAATTGAGATACCTTGAGCTGTAAACAAAGGCAGCTGTGACACAGTTCATACTAGTACGGCTGCCAATGTTTCCTTTATCAGTGTACTTTGCATAAATATATATTGTTCCTCTGATTTTGAAAAATTGTAATGAAATGAAATAAATAATAATAATAAATAAATTATATTTTTTATACAAAAAATAAGATATACATAAAGGTCAATAAAATATATTGATTTAAAATTGAAATAGATTAAATAATGTCATTATATTTTTTTTTAATAAAGTTAGAAAACTAGAAAAACTAGTCTAAGAGCTAGGTGACCTTTTTCATGCGCAGTGTCATTTAACTGGTTTTTATTTTCACAGCTGTTTTAGCACACAAAAACATCTAAACTCCTCTAATATGGCGCAAAATAAATCAAATCCGGTAACCCTCTCTTAGTTGCGACTTTTAATTTTTCCCAACGTTTTATTTCCTCATAAAAAATCGCTTTCCATATTTCACTAGTCCAAAATTGTAATATCGCGTACACTCTGCGTCGTTCTCTGCTTCTTAATAAATATTTTTTGTCGTCTTATGAAAATGACGTTTGGGCGTCACGTGTGACGTTGATGAAAAAATATAAAAGAAATGACAGGATCGACGAGAGGCGCGGATCCACTCCTTCGGTAATACAATATGACAGGATGAGAATATCTCAAATATAAATAACATGGATAAAAAATATGAACTTAGATATGGGTTATCAAAACGAGGATAAAAAGCAACAATACTCCAGAGCTACTGAATTACTTGAATGCCTAAGTCATAGATATATTATTATAATATGTAAAAAGAGGGCCTAAGTTTGAACATGCAACACACTAGAACATATTGTGATATAATACTTCTTACTCAATTTACCAATTAATAATATTTGCACTTGCAATAAAATCTCCTGTTACTTTCTAATGTATATCTTACTAGCTTTTGCACGCAGCTCCGCTCGCGTAAATACATTATCCCGCTGGAACACTACTTTTTCGGGATTAAAAAATATCCTATGTCCCAGGACCCTAAGTATGTCTATACCAAATTTCATATAAATCGGTTGAGCGGTTAAAGCGTGAAGAGGTAACAGACAGAGAGATAGACACACTTTCGCATTTATAATATTACTAGCTATTGCCTGCGGCTCCACCCGCGTAAATACAGTATCCCTTGGGAACACTGTACTTTTTCGGGATAAAAAGTAATCTATGTCCTTTCCCAAGACTCAAAGTATATCTGTACCAAATTTCATCAAAATTGGTTCAGCGATTAAAGCGTGAGGAGGTAACAGACAGACAGACAGACACACTTTCGCATTTATAATATTAGTATAGAGTATAGATTAGTATAGATATAAGTAAACAAAAATCATTACAATTTTATATAATAAAGCTTGACTAAATATCGATCACTAAAGATTTATTTCAAATATGGAATAATCTTTTTTCTTCATTTTTTCTGTAAGATTTTGATATGTTACGGTCAAAGATTTCAACTCAAGATAGGCTATCGCGTACATTTAGCCGAAAAAAAATTCGTACGAAAAAAAGTTACGCCATCTTGGTTTTCACCATAACTCAAATGTCAGCCATATTATTTTCATCATACTTCGAATTTCAAAATGGCCCCAAAAATTTTAAAATTGGGGCCATTTTACTGGAGACACTTTTTGCCTCAACATGCCTCGTCTATAATATACGTCTATGGTTACGGTAATATTTGTGTGATATAATAAAGGGTACGCGGTCCCCGGCTCCCGATTGCGTTTGACAAATGAGTATCATTATTTGACAGACGCGATCGGAGACCGTGTCAACACGCTGTCGTCTTTTGTTTTATTAAACCCACCTACTATGTGTATTTTGGAGCTATCTTATACTTTACGAGACGATCTTAAAACACATTGTATATTAAAATATATTTATTGGTAATCTCGAAAACGGCTGCAAGTATTACCATGAAGTTTAGTCTGCAGGAAGTTTTGGGGTAGAAAAATCGATTTAGGGTTTTATCCCTAGGAAACTGCCCATTTTCAGTACATGTTTTTTATTTTGTCGTGCAACAATTATATATCAATAATTTCGACTCTAACGTCAGTCCGATTGGCAGATTGGTAGGTATGCTTATTTATAATAATTTTTGCTTTGTAGTGGGTTTAATCCCGGTCCGATAAATATTTTTGTGATTCTTTTTTTATCAGAACCCCAAGTAAAGCTCGGTTCCCCAAGTACATTTCATAAAGAAAGTTAAAGTCGACATTCAAAGAAATGTAGTTTCTTGTATAGTAATGTCTTACTTCTCATAATATTAGTAGGTAAACTCTTAGCCTATAATGACGAACTTTACGAAATAAACGTCCGATATAAAAGTAAATAAAATTATGTATCATGCAATCAAATGAAATTATTATTTAAACCATGGTTCAATACTTTCTGCGTGAAGCTCCGTCGTATTTAATTAATGCTCCGAAACTACTGAACCAATTTTGATGAGATTTAGCACACAACAGGAAAGGATATAGATTACTTTTTATCACGGGAAAATGTACGGGAACCGTCCGAAACTTCATTTTGCGTATACTAAATTACGGCCAATATATATTTTGATACATTTTAAAACAAAAGTTACAAATAGGACTTTGACAATTTGATATTTTTAATACAAAAGTTCTATAATCCACTTATCTTATTTAAGTTAAATCATTAAAATCATGCTTAGCTTTTTCTACTTAATATTTAGGTACTTTAATTGAAAAGGGGCAAATTTTCTTAAACGCGTGAAGACAAAATTCTCAAAAGTTCCCGTAACATAGCATAGCGGAAAACAGGGACGAAATCTTAAAAGCCATAAATCATAACGACATAACAAAATACAAATCCGAGATTGCGACTGGATTAAACGGCTTCATTTTATTGTTGCATGATTTAAGTAGGTAGCTGTAAATAAATGTTATTAATGCTATTTTAAATTAAGTGGATTGGTAACAGATATTAGAAGATTTTATTTATCTATATTCTATAACTATTTGTTAAAAAATTCGTCATTCAATCATTTGCCGGTTTATTGCGATACAAATTTGACGTTTCTAACCAATAGTTATAGATAGATATTATGTTATTGAAACGGACCGATAGAGGTTTTTCGACACCGTACACGGTACAACTATTCACGATATGAAATTAAAGTTAGCCCAGTTGGCATTTCAATAATGGGGAAGTTTACTGATGTTTTAAATATTATATTCAACGAAATGGTATTAAAATAAATATCACAACTAATCAATATCTGCAAACATTTTTGGAATCCAACAATAAATAACTGAGAAATAGATCGCGGCATCTGACCTGACGGATTAACGCACACGCACAGCCTGAGCCGCTGAACGTAGAGACCTGAAAAATGGAGGGTGTGTTCTTTTTAGGACATAAGACAAGAAAAGATTTTAAGAAATTCTATCCCTAAGGGAGTCAAAAAGTGGGGCGTAGTTTATCTCATTCGGGTCTGGTGACGTCACGACTACGCATCTTCAAAGTCCCATAACTTACTTATTTCTAGAGATATTTTACTAATTCTTTTATTTTACTTTGTTTGTTTTTTTTTACTATATTTTTTATAATTTATAAAAAAAGATTTTGTTAAACTTCCTAATTATCAAACATACTTTTTTATTCAATAATCATTAAAATTTAAAAACTATAACCCTATGTTTATTTCGGGTAACATAGGCTATATAATTACGCAAATTAACAGCCTATGTTACCCGAGACATTATTACGAATCTATTGATTCTACCGACCAACGATCCCCATTCATTTAAATCAGATCAGTACTTTAGGCGCTACGATCGATCAAACATACATACATACATACATAATATATATAGACATCCCAAATCATTACCCTTCCCTTTAGGCTTCGCCGTAGTCGGTTAAATAGTGAATAGAAAAAGCACTTAGGTAAAACATATCAATTAAAATTTTTGAACGTCGAAAAAATAAACAAAATGCATTTACAAATTAATCATAACTAAGTATGTGCAATTAATGTTACAATAACAGTTAACAGAATAATTCACATTAATAGTAATTGAAATATTTTAGTCACCAAATGTAGGACTGAACACTTGCTACATGAGTCATTAGGTTTTAAGTGCAAATATTAATAAGACATTTGACAAATGACGACGTTAATTGAATTATTAATAATTAACATACCTCTTTACATGATACATTACACTTTTCGTTGTTAGTCATAATTAATTATTGTTAACGTAAAAAAAAGATAGTATTAAATAACATTAACCATGTCATATATTTTAAGGTGCCATAATTTTATTTTATTGCTTATTATTAATGTTGTTTGGTTTTTTGAAAATGTTTGTTAAAAATTGGAGAACATTTTTTTGTTTTTTGTAGGTCATAGATAAACTTTATTTGAGTTTTCGACCTTTTGTCTGTTAGTTCTATTAATACTATTAATATATAAATACTTATGTTTTTAAATATCTTTGATAAACCGTTTTGTAAAATCAGTTTTGGATATCATTGAAAACAATAAAGATATTTTGAACGCTTAAAGTAGTCTATTAGACATAGAGATCCGACGTGTAACGTGACGTCATATTACAAGACTTAGAAAGCTCATACTCAATTTCGTTATTCTTTAAAGAGATAGATTTAAAACTTTAATCACTCAATTTATTTTTCTTTATTTTTTGACATAATTTATTGATTTGTTGCCACTTCTTTTATTCTACAGTCTATTAGGTACCTATCACATTAAATTTTCTATTCTATGGGTATTCTAATAATAGGAAATTATAACGTTTAGCAGTGGCGAAGGCTGGTTCTCCTTCGTTGGGAAGCTCTAGCCTGTGTTATATATAGGGATTTGGATGAGAGTCTTCAATGTGTAAGTGGTAAGTGAAGATGATAGGAATGGAGTTACAATAGGAACCCCACGCCACCGACGTTTAGTAAGAACTGTAGTTGTTTAACGGCCCGTTTCAATAACTAATATTATTTGACCAATAATTATTTGTTAAAAACGTCGTCATTCAATCATTTTCCAGTTTTTTGCGATACAAATCTGACGTTTTTAACAAATAGTTATTGGTAGATAGGTCATTGAAATTATTATTATTACTATTAATATTGAAACGGGCAGTAAGCAAAGAATATAATTATATTACTCGTATTAACGTGCCATGTAAATCATTTGAAATTTTGTACAAAAATAGGATTTAAATACCGATTGTTGTGTATTTTCTGGCAGTACATTTGTTGCCAATAGCCTCGATTCAGTATCGATGATTAGTATCGTTGTAAGCCGTCGGGGGTGCCGTGATAAATAGTAAACTGGCGATAGGCCAACCTCGCGGAATAATCAAATTGTGTAACTCCACGGTAGCTCCGCTGCGGTGTCTTTTATGGATTTTATTCCCCCTAACAAGATGCTCGAGGGTTTGGCTGCGGTCGCTTGAATTAAATTCTCATTGATAAAGTCCTCCGCCGCGCTCTTATTTCCTGTTGAAGCTTACAATAGATAACAAATATGAAGGGGTACGTGCTCGAAATTTTAAATACTCTACATTTCAACACATTAAATGCCTATCTCGAATCTCATTGCAACGATCAATGTTTACTTTGGAAGAGTTTAACTATTCATGTTTAGCGAACAATCTTTATAAATAAACTGAACCCATTGCCTATTCATGACCGGGCAGAATTTGCCCCCGCGCCCGCCGCCGCTGCCCCCGTATCAAACAAGCCCCTTCATGTCAAATACTCCGCGCCCCGCGTCTGTCAAACTCTTCGCCAGCGTTTGACAGGGATCCTCCCTAGCTCGCGGGGAGGTATAGCCACCTCGCGCCGATCTCGACAAGTCAAATTCGCATTTGTGTTGATCGTAGTAGGGTTTAATTTGGGTATCAACATTTGTAACACCCCCGCCGGCCGCGCTGCTGTCACGAGTCTAGGTGCAGGCGCCACGGCGAATGATGGATGACGTCAGGGCAGGTCGGCAGCATCACGCGTCATTCATGTGTACACAGGCGTAAGGGATACGTTTTTCGCGTGACGATATAATATCGGTGATATGCAAATTCGACAGACTCCCGTCAGCCCACGAGTAGACAATTGAAGCATTTTTGTATTAATTGTGTGATGGATTATGGTTTGATTATTTGGCAAGATTTTCAGCAAGGTTCCGAATTTCCGATTAAGTCTATTACAATTTACTTAGATTTACTTAATTAAGGTAGGTACATTACTTCAGACATCAGTTGGGCAGGTATAGGCAGGTACCTATGCTAAACATTCTTCCTCCAAACATCTACGATGAAAAAAATTACATTTTTTCTTTCACCATTTCTCAAAATAATTATAAAATCACTTGGAGCGAAGTGCCCGATCGGGGATTACAATATTTGCATTATTTAATGGATACCGCGCGTGAGGATTTGTGCCACTCGCGCCGCCATCTTCCGCTAATTTTGATGGATAGGGAGCAACGTATTCGGTAAAATCATAAGTAGAAATTAAAAGACATCTAAAAATCATGTATTAGCCTATTTTTAGAAATTATGAAGACTTACAAATCTCTTTTTTAGGTTTTGGGTATGGAAACCTAACTAGCTAACCTAAGGAGCTAAAACGGGACCCTCTTAATGACTATTAATCACTGTCTCTCTGCCTGTCTGTGTGTCTGTTCGTCCATCTGTCTGTCACCATGCACCATCCTTACCTTAACCGTGATAGCTAGCCAGTTAAATTTTTCACAGATGATGTACCTATTTCTGTTGCAGATGATGTAGAATAAAATAAATATTTAAGGGGAGCTCCCATACACTTACCTGCTCGCACTTGGCCGATTTTTTTAGGGTTTCATTCCTCGAAAGGAAAAAAAAGGAACACTTATAGGATCACTTTGTTGTCCGTCCGTCTGTCTGTCAAGACACTTTTTCTCAGGAACGCGTGGAAGTATCAAGCTGGAATTTATATCAAACACTCAGGTCTACTGTCTCTTGGAGCTGTGAAAAAATCAAACTTCTAAGCCAACGCAATCAAAAGATACAGCCGTTTATGCCGCAAATTTCCTCAAAAACTCAAAACCTACAGGGTACTTCCAGTGAACTCAGAATCTTGAAATTTGGTGCGAAGCAACGTCATATATAGCACTGATAAAGGAAAAATTGTGAAAATCGTAAATTTTTAGTTACATCATAATTAATTATAATAAAAATAGTTTTAATAATTTTAAACTTTAAACCTTCATGAACACGTAGAGGTATTAAATTGAAATTCATATCAGATACTCAGGTCTATAATACCTTTAAGCTTCATCAAAATCACTACAGGTTTCTACGGAGCCCTCGGTGCGCGAGTCCGACTCGCATTGGCCGATTTTTTGCTTAGTAAAATAGTTTGGTACGTCTTTCAGTTATGTAAGTTTTGTAGCGTGTTCTTTATTATTAGTTGTAAGTTGACTATGTTATTGTTCCATTAACTTAAATTGTTACGAATAATGTAAAGAGTTTAAGGATAATGTAATAAGTCAGTGAGATGAGGATGAGATTTTGTTAGTTCGAGTTTATTTTGAATATGCTTTAGCGCAATGTTATTTCAAGTTATTTTCCTTTCTTTATTTTTTCATGAATAAAACAACAGATCTCTACCAACTTCTACCACCACCTTCGATTTATTCGTCGGATAAAGGAAACTTCCTTTAAAAATGTACCAAACTTCCCTCAGATATTTTCCGTCTGTTAGCTATCGCGGGGTTTGCTGGTTGTTTTATGCGCATTTAAAATTATTGTTTTTAATCTTTGAGAAACTTTTATGAATAAATATTTTTAGATCTTGAAAAGTTGATCGTAATTTACATGATGATTATTCTTGTTTCTCATACGTAATATCGCTGTTAGTAGTTTTAAGTTTTGTCAAATCTTAGTAGGTAATGTAACTCGTTTTCTATGGGTAGTATTGTTTTATAGTATTGTTATTTTTTCAAAAAGTTACGTAATGTACAACAGTTATTTATTTATTTAATAATTTATGTACACACAATAATAAACAAAGAAATCTTAAAACTAGGACACAATATACTTATTCCAAAATTGGAATTTCTTCCAGTAGACCTGATACAGGAAAAAATAAAGAAAAGTAACAGTATCTGGTGCGTACGATTATTATAATGAGAAAGAGAGATAAAGTTCTACAAATATATAATATTATTCAAATACTTAAATAAAAATATTACAATATTATACTAATACATAATTACAATAATTTTTAATAGTGTAATAAAAACATAACATATTAATCGCATAAATAAATTATCATATTTTCAAGACTTACAATAACAATTTTAAGATTTCTTGCCTATGTAATTTCATATAAGGATCCAACAGCATACAAAGTCTTAAAATGATTAAGTTATTTCCATAATAATTTATTTCTTCGCGACTTCACGGTTCGCCATGTCTGAATAGAAAATAAATTGTTCGTGGTAATATTACTCTGGAATCATGTTTTTAGTAACGCTCCCGCTTTCCCCTGCGGTCCCTATTTGTGATTCTAATGTATGTGATAATAACAAAATTATGCGTTGAATTGCATTTATTTTATCTGTTCTCGTATCACATCTTTGGTTGTGGCTCAACAGACCTCACACCATGACATGTTAAAACTTAAAGCTATTCGTCACCATGAAATTTTATCATTTCTAAAATAATCTACGGTGTGTGGTTTGACAAAATCTCGAATAGGAAAAAGTCACTTAAATATTAGAGATTGACGTTGTAGCTATATCTACCTATTTAGTTTTATTTTATACCTAACTTGTAGTATTTTTAAATTCAGCAAACTTGCTTCGAGAGTAGGTACAAAAAGCTTAACTTAAATAAGTTATTGAATAAGGTTGTTTTCAAACCCTAAATGAGTATGATAAACATTGTAAGACATCAGCCGATACAATCTGTAATCGATCAAGCCTGCCACTCACTGACACTTGTTAGGAGACACCGCGCAATTTAAATTTAAATCCTTCTTCAACCCCCTGTGCGCGAGTGTACCTCTGCACATATTATATTATATTAGAATGGATTGCATATTTATGAATGTTTTAAATAATAATAATAATTTAAAGTGACAGCTAAAAAAGTTCCATAAACATTAGAAATTGTAACGAAATTGTGAAAGTGTACGTAATATTAATAATGACGCAAAAGGTACAGCGCGATGTTACTAATGCTCAGCACCATCTATCCGCAGCATACCGAAAGTTTGATTTATATCACGTGAAGAATTACTGCAAATATACTTGTTATTTTATGTATCGTCTATTTAGTAACTAAATTGAATACATTTATTATTAAAAAAAATCGAAAGCCCTAATTTAGGCAAAAAACAGCAAACAATATTATTCATCGTCAAGTACCTAAATATTATTATTATTTTGCATATCGTTTTACTTTTTAGACCAAGCTTGCCTAGAAATAAGTTTTGTGTATTTAAAATCATATCATGTATTGATATTTAAAATTGGATCGATTCTAAAATAAAATAAATACGTTACATAAATATCTCTAAATAGATCTCGGAGAGAATAAGAATTTGTGTCTCTTCAGTTAATGTGAGTTTGATACGGGGTATTTGCATTTTGTAATTGTTTTTTGTTTTGGAAGATTTTTCATAAATATTCATGTGTGGTATTAAGCGAGGGCGGCAACGGGCAAATCCCCGGCGCGGTGATATGTCTCTCATCATTTCGCCATTTGCCACAAAAACAACTTGCACACCTCAACAACTGCTTACAACAGTTACAACACAAACACACTACACTGTGTGTTATGTAATATAAGATACACAAGACAGTGGTGTTACAATGTAAGTACTCATAGAAAATAATAATAATATGTATGGACGCCTTACATTACATCAATCTAGTCCCGTGCTAAGTATACGCAGAACTAGTGTTACCAGCAACGGGAAGTATAATATTTAATACGTTTATAATATAGAAAAGCAATATTTATATTAAAAACGTTTATTATATTATACGCATATATAATACACATCCATGACCCAGGAACACAGAATAAGTTTTTGGTCTTCGGCGGGATTCGAACCAGTAACCACCGGCATGAGCACCAAAGCACTGAACCACTGAGCCACAGAGGTCGTCCGACTGTTACATATAACTGTTATAACGCGTTCACCATGTTAACTTAACATGTTTAATTTAAATGTATTTACGTAACTTATTATTTCATATTGAATAAAAGAATATAAAATTTTGAACCTGAAAACATTACCTAAATGATGTTAATAGGGGCGAAGTGTAATTTTGGAGCTCATTACAAAATTATGACTAAAATTACTTCTCAATCCAGAATCTTCGAAATAATGTTAGATAATGCGCCCTTAGAGTCTTTTTCTTCAATTACGCTTAATAAAAGCAATAAAAAGGAAGCTTAGAACTGATATACATAATAAAACTTTGGAGGAGCACATTTTACCATTTCACTGAATTAATAAAAGGAGTTCCACGCCCAGTGGCTGAGGGCAAAAGAAATTATAATCCTTTCTTTTAAAATGCAATGAGGTGGTTCTTAAAAAGGTTCGCGGGAAATCTAAAACCTCCCCGGCAATTAGTGATCCGGGTAAATTAAAACAATGGGGCGCGGACCACGCTTTGTGCGAATTCAAATGGGCCACATGAAACATTCCATATTACTACTTTTACTAAACTGATTTAGTAAAAGTATAATACATATTATATAGTAAAAGTAGTAGTACGGGTTATGTTCCTTTATTTTGCCTAGAATGTTGCCGTGTAAAAATTTAGAAGTCTAATGTCTCATTTAGTTGAAAAAAACCCGTTAAGTTGGAGTCAAAATTTAGAATTATCTACAAAATAATAGGTTGGGGAAAAAGTCTTTTCGCATTATAGTATGTATAAACTTGTCATAAAATATCTTGGGCTATACCAATTGTATCTGGCTGATTTTGGTATCATTAAAAAGTTTTAATTTTACAGAAGACAATTCCAGATTCAAATTAGGTAAATTTGAGATTTTCATTTGTTTTTCTTATTGTTAAAATGAGTGATTCTTATGAAGAATTTCGATACATTTTAAAATTTTATTACAAAAAAAGTAAAAATGCAACACAAGCCGCGAAAAAAATTTGTGATGTTTATGGACCTAATGCAGTATCTGTGAGAGTAGCGCAAATTTGGTTTAAGCGTTTTCAATCCGGAAATTTTGATATCAAAGATGCACGTCGCTCTGGTCGCCCTGTTACGGACAAAACTGTTGCCATTTTTGAAAAAGTGGAGCAAGATCGACATATTAGTAGTTACGATGTAGCTGAAGAACTGGGGATTGACCACAAAACGGTTTTGGCGCATTTGAAAAAAGCTGGGTACACAAAAAAGCTCGATATTTGGGTGCCTCATGAGCTCACTGAAAGAAACCTAATGAACCGTGTACTCATTTGTGATTCTTTATTACGACGTAATGAAACCGAACCATTTTTGAAGAAGCTGATAACTGGTGATGAAAAGTGGATCACGTACGACAAGAACGTGCGAAAAAGATCGTGGTCAAAGGCCGGTCAGGCTTCACAGACTGTGGCGAAACCCGGGTTAACTCGCAACAAGGTGATGCTGTGTGTGTGGTGGGATTGGAAGAGCATTATTCATTATGAGCTGTTACCGCCAGGCAGGACCATCAATTCTGAACTGTACTGCGAACAACTGATGAGATTAAAGCAAGAAGTTGAGAGAAAGCGGCCGGAATTAATCAACAGAAGGGGTGTGGTTTTTCACCATGATAACGCTAGACCTCACACATCTTTAGCCACTCAGAAAAAATTACGGGAGTTTGGCTGGGAGGTGTTAATGCATCCGCCGTATAGTCCTGACCTTGCACCTTCAGATTTCCACCTGTTTCGGTCGCTGCAGAATTCCTTAGGCAGTGTCAGGTTGACATCACAAGAGGACTGCCAAAACCACTTGTCGCAGTTTTTTCATCAGAAGCCCCAAAAATTTTATAGCAATGGGATCATGTACCTACCAACAAGATGGCAAAAAGTTATCGAACAAAATGGCACCTACATACTTTAGTCACTTGTAAATAAACTTTATAAAAAACCTTTTGAATTTTTATATAAAATGCGAAGAAACTTTTTCCCCAACCTAATATATAAGCCTACTCTATAAACGATGATTTATATACTAACTTTAAAACTATATATCTATATAGTTTTAAAGTTAATCATCGTTTTTAAATTAAAAATAACTTCCTTATAAATAGTTTGAATATTAAATTTGGATTTATATTATAATAATAAAATAAAAACTTAGGATTATCTAAAACATATATTGGAGCTTCCTGGCTTGAAAATAATTCCTTACTGGCAACGGCTAATATCGGGTATTAGCCGTTGCCAGTAAGAAATTATTTTATTTTTATTGAAAGGAAAACTTACAGCTCGAAACAAAGAAAGACGATTACATAAGTAGATTAACAAATTAGAGTCAATTACAAGCCTTCGTAAATATTATATCTTCACTCCTTCATGAATTTTGATTAAATATGTAGCCTCTTAGAAAAAAGTATGTATTTCCTATCTTCTCCACTTAGTGCTATTTTCTAGTAGTTGTCAAATAGTTTCTACTTAAAAAAGTTTAAATGGCTATAATAATAAAAATAATAATAATCTGCATATTTGTATATACCTAGATAGCATGGCTATAGCAGCAACATATAGTATAGATATAGCAAATTTCAAACATCTCAACAAACTGGGCACCCCAATTTCGAGCTATCTCGGAGTTTACGAGCAATCAACGCGAGATAGCGCTGTGACGTCACGTCCGGTTCCGTGCGGAGGACCTCAGACAGCCTCAGATATGCACTCCGGTGATATGATTGTTTTATTACTTCGCCCGCAAAATGTCTTGTGAGGAATATTTTGATAACATATTACATAAAGCTGTAAACGACAATGGCAAGTCTTCCATATTCCGCAAGGTTACCTAAGCACTTACCTGCACTGAATTACCTAACTCTTGTTTTCTTTTCTTATATTCTTTAATTAAAAAAGTGTTACAAACCCATAACCCAAACGGTATATACGCTGATTAGCATCAGTAGAATATAAAAGCAGTGAAATGAAAATGGCAAACATGTAGACAATCTGTTGCATTTCAATAATACAAGGCGCTTTTATAATATTCGAGGGTTGCTACTTGCTTCTTTGTGTGAGATTTTGACCTTACGTTGAAGTGTATAGTATTTAAAAAAAGAATATAGTTTCGTTTAAAAATATTTGTAAAATTATCAATTTTGGCACCACAGTTGAACATCGCATCAAATTCGGAAATGTGTTTGAAAATGGAACGTTTAATTTTCAACACCATGCGTCACGTCACGCAATACGAGAGTGGCACAATTTCTCATCGTCAAATCTGAGAAGTGAGGAGACTACCTTTGTTTTAGGGAAGCGACGGTGGTTGAGAGTTTTGGTGACGTCATCATCACGTCACCGCTCAAGCTTGACGTTGTTCTTAGTAGGTGCTTTAGTAGACAGAACGTTTCTAGATTGATTAATGGTTTAACAAGGAAGTGTCTGTACCTACTGTATGTCTACAAATAAATAGAATAACTATGTAAGTAGGAAAACTAAATTAAGGTAGATCATAGGTACTACATTTAATTTTGTACCTGACTAGGTACTAATTTAAGGTAAGAAATTAATTTAAGGTACCTAAGTAGGTACTTAGTTCCTACCTACCTTAAATTAGTTTCTTTACAACAAAATATTTTGTTTATCATAGTCGAAAGATGAAACCTAAAAAAAAGCCATATAGGTACCTATTTCGTAACATGGTAGGCATTCGAGAACATAAATACTCTTTTTTGACATGGAGTACAAGTTTTGAGCTGAGGTTTTGAGATAAATCGATAACAACATTATTTTCAATTACATTATCTAACCGAAAATGATTCCGTTGTAATACAGACATTATAATAATTGTTTTAATGACACATTGCAAATGGCCTCCTTTTAAATATCATTACGGGGAGCGATTGTTATTTGAGATTTTTATCGCAAAAGCACTGTATCACTGCGAGATAATAAAGGCGAATGACAACGTATTATTCGCGGTTATTCATTTCGTCGGAAATTCGGGTTCGATTCAGCCAATCTCAGCAGGACACTGAATTTTCACAAGGGATCCAACTACAATTGGATTTTTGGTTAGAAAACCGGAATAATACAAACGGGTATCGTACTGAAATCTCTGATTCAAATCGCTCCAACGAGGCTTTGGTGTTGGGGTTCTGGAGGAAGCGTCAAGTCATCGCGCTCAAATATCAAATACTTTCCCTTAATATTCGTATTTCTTCCTGGTTCTTTTATGGTTTATCCGATGGTTATCTGTTGGAGTTTTGATATCAATACATTCAGTATTAACAGGACTCTTCAGCGCTTTTATATAAATTAAAAAGATTTGTAATATCTCAAAAATTTTACCTTCTTAATAATAGTAAGATGTAGCAAAGTAACTTAGGTTAGGTTGTCTGTCGGACTGTCATAGACTGATGTCATATGAAACCTGTATATTTGTTTAGTAAATAGAGTTCAATTTTGAATAGCTATCTTAAAAATACAGCGTCACGTCGCGTATCATCGTGGTGCGAACTGTCCCTTATAGGTATCTCCTATGTAAAACATAAAAACACATGAAACAGATATTTCTAGAAATTCCAATATCAAGCATGTTTTCTATCAAACAAGTTTCAAAATCATTGTGTATCTGAATTACGATGTTGGATTTTCTTAAAAAACATATCTATATATTTTAATAAAATATAGAATGCAAATATTGTCGTAACTCTACATAGATACTTACCTCTACTCGCCGTTACTCGCCGCAAAATATTTAAACACAAATCGACTGCAGACGTGGTTAAAGCCCGTATTTGCACGCGAGTGACTATGTGTGCGTGCGGAATTTTTCATATTATGCCTTGTCGAGCAGCAAGTTGTTCGAAAGTACCTATTAGTAGATTATAAGAATATTTTGAGTGCTTATCTAAGTACGTAAGTATTAATTTAAGTAAATATTTTTTGATAATTTTGTGAAATTTATTAAAATCCGCCAAGTTTTCTTTCAGTCCTCAGTTCACTTCTTGCCTACTTTATAAGTTTCTTATTTAACGTTAAAGTATATATTATTACTAGCTTTTGCCCGCGACTTCGTCCGCGTAGAGTTCGGTTTCCATACAAAATTTTAACCCCGTTTTTTACCCCCTTAGGGGACGAATTTTCAAAAATCCTTTCTATGAGGATGTCTTCGTCATCACAACTATCTGTATGCCAAATTTCATCAATATATTTAGTTTGTATCTATTTTTGACTAGATCAAATATATTTAGATTAGTATCTATTTTTGATTAGATCAAATTTTTGTAACAGTAAGTAAAGATACTTTTTATATCCATGTTTCGAGTTGGGCGCATTACTTGCGCGCCTTTACCACAAAGGCGCGCTCAAGTGGGATAACGCTGGCTTTGTGATAGCTCCCACCGTTCATCCTACCTTGGTACGTCACAAAGAAACCTAAAGCAATATACTTCAATTCTAACTCCCTAGTATACACAAAATGTTTTCATAAATGACTCCTTCATGTTTTTCGAGTTTTATATTGAAATCCAAAATAAATTGTTTTAATAGATATTATTTGAGTACTTGTAATTATAATTCAATAAAGCAAAGCCTTACTTGAAATAGATGAAGTTATAATTATATATTAAACAACATTTGATTACAATCTTGTTATATTACCTATCGTTGTTCGATTTTTCCATATCTTTTAGTTTTTCGTAGTAAATACAACATGGAAAAAAGTTCATGCTCATATTCTGGCCGCTACGCTGTAATCTATTAAGTACAAAAGCATTTCACTATGAAATTCGTAGCTATCGGCCTTCGTGGAGGCATCGTGCGGCGGCTACAAAGGAGTGACCTCAGCTCAGAGGCGTGAGAACCGCCCGCCCCTCCCCACCTGACCGCAACGGCAGGTCACGAACAATACTGGAAAATTGTTGCTAGGAATGTGAAAGGTCGAGAGACATTTCCGTTCTTCGTAGCAACGAATACACTTTGTAGTTTTGATGTGAACATTTAATGGTCAGAGTTTTTGTACTCTGTTGTTGCGAATGACGCGTGGCGACGCTAGTGATTTGTACAAAATAAATAATAATTACGGTTTTCAAATCTTCTGGTAAACCCTTTGACGGCCAATTAACGCCAAGAAGGAACAAAATATGACAAATACGTAAGTTTAACTACCGGAGGTGTTGGAAATTTTTTGCTAAGCTAACCGGACACTTACCGTAACCGCAACACACCGCGTCATTGGATTTCCCAAAGCGGAAAACCCAAACTTACCAATTTTAAGTGATATAAATATTTCATATTATATCGTTACTATCTGACCCCGACATACGTTGTTCTGTCTTAAATATGAACTGAAATAATAAATGACTACACCTACTCGTACACCTACACCTACACCTACTCCTACAACCTACACCTTTTCCAATATTAAAAAAGGTTGAAAAACCTATACCTACCTATATTTATATGATACTAACGTCACAAACTAATAAAGTTCAAATTGACTTTCAAATATTATTATGAATCGTTTGTATGGGAGTATGAAAAGAATTGTTTTTAGACTTTTCAGGCAATTTTTAAATTTTTCTCTCCGTAAGAACCATCCTCGTACTTCAAGGAATATTTCTCTTCTTGTTCTCGAGATTTGCGCTTAGCACATTCAGCGATTCATTTTTATATCATAGATTGATGAAATAGAAGACAGTACACATAAATGTATTATATTAAAAACAGGTAGATACGGTATACAAAGCGCGCAAAAGTGAAGACTCGAATCGGCCCGAAGTCGGACCGATTTTGGTTGTGTGCGATGAGACGGTCGACGAGTAGCAAATCTTTTTCTTTGCTATTGAATTCAGAATCTCATCCCTTTCACAAATTTTTGCTGCGTGAGTGAAATGTAACAATAATGAAAAATGTCAATGAGTGTCGCAGCACAGAAATATTGACAGATTTATAAGGATATAACATATCTATGTAATAATAATAATTAATCAAAGACAGTACAGATTAGATCCATCTTTCCAATGTTTTGATTTTAGATATTTCGTCCAATATATATGCATCTAGCATGGATATTGGACGTCTACTAATTATACATTTAGGACGTATGTATAAACAGGTAAGTGTTTAATTTGTATTAACCGCTGGTTCGACCTCATTAGAAGTTAACCCTTAATGCACCGACGAGTATTGATGGCCACCATACGTCATCGCCCTTCACTGACGTGCTCATAATTATTATAACCATAGACATTTTAAACATTTATACAATTTGAATTTCGAATGCAGCATTAGACTAATTAGGCAACTGTAAGAATTTGGAGTCATACGATTTCTCTAGTGGTTCACTTTATCGCGGAAATTATCAATTTGTGTGGTTACGAATAAGTTCTAATTCAGTACTAGAATATTGATTTTATAATATAGATTCAGGGATATAATACAGGGACGAATCGGTTTTGTCTTCAATTTTCTTAGCTTAAGAACCCATTATTTCACTTACTCTTACAATGAGTGTAATAATAACTGTTACTATAGACTGCATTAGGGAAGCAAATGTAATGACTAAGTATTTCTAACCTCACGTTCTAGTCTCTAGACCACACAAAACTTCACGCCTTTGGCTGCACAGCATTTATAATTATTATAATTCATTATACCGCAAAATTTATCACATATTTTTTACACCCGAAGAAATACTACTAAAGATTTATTGCGAAATTTTTCATAGAACATTTGCAAGCAAGATATTTGCTATCATAAGAATAGTTCCGTATGATATATTTTTAGTATCAGTATCCTACTACTATTATAAATGTGAAAGTTTGTGAAGATGAACGGATGGATGTTTGTACTCTTTCACGGAAAAAACTACTGAATGGATTTCAATATAATTTCGTATGGCTACTTTTTAACCCGAGAAAGAACAGTATTCCTGTTGGATACTATATTTGCGCAGGCGGAGCCGCGGGAAAAAGCTAGTCTACTATAATTTCTCAATAGCTAATTTTAATTTAAAAATTATATACCTAATCACTACTGATTAGGTATATAATTTTTCGTAACACGTATCATTGCAATTGAACTTTATATACTACACAGTCTGTGTAGTATATAAAGTTCAATTTTGAATGACTAAAATACAAAGTGCGCGCGGTGTCACGTCTCGGTGAGAATGGACGCTACTATTTCAACGACTATTAATCGTTGTTTGAAGGATCTTTTCTAAAACAAAACCTTGCTATTATACTATTATAATTATACTACTATAATAGCAAGGTTTTGTTTTAGAAAAGATCCTTCAAACAACGATTAATAGTCGTTGAAATATTAGCGTCAATTCTCACCGAGACGTGACACCGCGCGCACTTTGTATTTTAGTCATTCAAAATTGAACTTTATATACTACACAGACTGTGTAGTATATAAAGTTCAATTGCAATGATACGTGTACTGTGTAACATCATTGCAAGAGGTAGATTTAAGAGCTGCACGGCGCTACGCAGCACGAGCGACTCTTGCAATAAAACTTGTGTCCTTTTGTGTAACAAATAAAGTTTAATTTTGAATCGCTATCGTTTCTTGGCATGATCTGACTCTTATGCAACAATTAAAGAGATTTTCTCCTCAGGCACAAGGAACCCCGAAAGCTAGTGTACGCTCTATTAACCGTGTTAGAGCCGCTGGCTAGACAAATGCGTTGCTTGACAGTTCACGTTTCCATTTTGTTATATTCCATTTAATTCGTGTTTTTATTACCGCTCCGCAACGATGTGTCAATATTTTGTCACGAACCGTGTGACGTATACTAATGTCATTAATTTGTTACGAAATTAAGTAACTCTATGGCGGCCGCTTTGAAATTTAAAGAGCGTAGTCGACGTGTTAATAATGACGTTATTTTAACATTTTAGAGGCTTTGGTAGAGTCCACCTTTACTAAAAAGTATATGTGAGGACTGAATCCTAATATTATAAATATGAAAGTTTGTGAGATGGATGGATAGATGTATGGATGGATGTTTTCATGCAAAAACTACTGAACGGATTTTGATTAAGTTAGATAGTTTAAGCTCTAGATAAAACAGGCTACTTTTTATCTCGAAAAAGTACGTGTTCCTTGAGGATACTGGATTTACGCGGGCGGAGCCGCAGGCAACAGCTAGTAGTGAATAAAGGTATTATGCATAGAGGGCCAGTTCTCGCCTTAAGGCCATTATCACTGTACAGCAATAAAAAAAAATCCTGTGATCACTGGTTCATCACTATACCACTTTGTCTTCTTCAATCGAATTAAAAATGTCACTTGTATGACGGGAACAAAACACTGTATAACTATTCAAAGCTTATACAGCGTTTATTAGTAAGGGGGGATAATGGATATCTTTAAAACTAAAAATTCTGACAAAATTTACCAGGTTATTTTTTCGCAACCAAAACATGACTGGAGTAATGTTCAAATAATAGATCAATATACATAGTGATTTAATTTTACAGTAATATCTAAATGTCAAACAGTATAGCGACAGGCGCGACGTTATAGCATAGATTAAAGACAGACGAACAGATTTAAAACAGCTACATGGCAAGCTTTCAATTTGATTGCACAAAGGTGGGTGTACCATGGAAGGCCACTCTAACGAGTAAACGCTTTTTATTCGTTGATTTATTGGATAAGTGAAAAAAAATTGCTAAGTAATACTTTTGTTCTATTTATTTTTTAAACCTACACTAAACACTATATATTAAACTTGAGTTTTATCAAGCAAGGGCTCCAAACAAGGTTTGAATCAGTCGCTTAACTTAAAAATAGAGTTGTAACAATTAATATAGTATCCGCTTTTAATAAAACTAGATAATATGATGCTCTTTCATTTAAAGAAAACAACTACTACTTACAATAACTACTACTTTCTAATAGTTGACCTTGAAAGGAGCGTGGCCTTCCGTGGTCCACCCGACCACCCACCTTACTACAAGCATACGGTGTGTCCACGACTGTGTGGAAAAATTGAAAGGAACGTCAAGATTTTCAAATTTGGTAATACGTAAGTTTCTACTCTGTAGTACCTAATAAAGACTCTCGGATAGAATCTGAAAACAATTACTACAGTACGCAGCGGTACAAAAGGAAATTGACCCATTAAACTGTATGACGTCAGACAAATTGATTTTGACCATAGACTTTCGAATACGGAGCGAGCACCAACAATATTTTAATTGTAATCGTACTCCCCGCCCACAGGTCACGCGAGCTCGCGTTTGGAAACAGACGAACTTTGTACATAAATATGTACGATAAAGAGTATACAGTATAGGTACACGATACCTATTTACTGCGTATTGTGAGCGTGGTAAATTTATTCAGTGATAGTTTTTTGGTCTGAAATTGTTTTTAGAAGTGAGAATCATACGTGTAATAATTAATTTCTCGCAGAGTACCCCGTTAACCTGGATGTGAGTGGGATGGTTGTGTATACAGTATATTACGTATATTCAAGTATAAAGTATCTATATGTATATAAAAGGCAGGCTGATTGACTGATGTATCAACGAACAGGCCAAACCCTTAAGGCTGGAAATTTGAAAATTTGCACACGTATTTCTAATATGACGTAGGCATCCACTAAGGAAGGATTTTTCAATGCTTCAACCCCCAAGGGGATAAAATGGGGGATGAAAGTTTAAAACCTAACTCTACGCGGGCGAAGCCGCAGGCAATTAATGCTAGTATTAACAAATAACGAAAACGAATAATTTAAACCTAATAAATAAAGAAGAAGGTGAAATAATATTAATGACGATAATTTAAATCAAAATATTTTTACTAGCAACAGTCAACAGTTATGCCCGGGGCTCCGCGGGAACCCTGTACGTTTTTGGGATAAAAAGTAGTATATGTGTTAGTGATGGGACTTGAATCACATTTGGTTCGAATGATTAGAATGATGACGGCGAAAACTTGATTCTAATGAGATTCAATGTTGATTCGAATTATCGAGTTGATTGATTGATTCGAATCAGATCGATGAATCGTGGTTCGAATTTTCGCCGGGATATGCGAATTGATTCAAATATTCATTTTTGTTTCGAGTCCTATCACTAATATGTGTTAATCCAGAGCTCAAACTCCGACTATACCAAATGTTATCAAAATCCTTTCAGTACTTTTTGCGTGAAAGAGTAACAAACATCTATCCATGCATCCATCCGTCCTCACAAACTTTTACATTTCTAATAGTATAGTAGGATCTCAAACATTAGCTGTAAAATGGTTGAGACCTAAATAAAATTCAATTTATTTTTCGTATTCTATAGAATTGTTTACACATATTATGTAAGTTAAGTATGAAATAACTCTATCCAAAAGGTAGCCTTCGTTCAAGCAGCTATTGGGTTTCGTGTGCCCAATCACGATATCGATTTCTATCAATAAATTTAGTTTCCTGCTCCATGTCAGCTATAAATTTCTTCGGAAAGATATAATTTGTTTGTGGGCCAATAGGAAAAAGTTTATTAAGGTTGAATTTAAAAACAAAAAACTACAACCCAAGATAGGGGCGGAGACCCGGCGCAGCTTGTACAAAATAACCTGTTTTTGTTACAAATTATTTAATACTTGATACATTTGATAGCGGCAGATGAAATTTTAAAACTTTATCGAAATCTGTTGTGATTCACGTTAGTATTTTGTAGGTTTGTTAGCATGTACCTAGCTGTATCGAATGATAAGTTTAATAGTAGACCTTGTTTCTTCAGTATTCCTGAATCCTGATTGCTCGATGCTCATTCCAAATCAAATACTAACCTCAATTTTATGAACGAGCTTGGTTTCTGAAATCCTAGCTTACTTGATGTAGGCAGTTTAGTACTCAAGCAGGGTTTAAGCCCAGCCCAGTTCCAACCTTAAGATGATGCAGAGACAGGGTCAGGTAGATGTATAATTATTAATTAAACAGTGTTTTATGGCCAAATACTGAAACGCTAATCAAAATTAAGAGCCCTCCTATTTACAGGCTATCTCTGATAGCCGATAAAACAAGGACCGCATGTAACTTGAACTTGAAAAACCCTTTGCATACAAGTAGGGTTTATTTTCTCAAACAAGAATAAAATATATCCCAAGGATAAAACATGGGATAACATATAAAAAAGATCGATAACTAGTCGACTAGAGCAAGTCTAGCCGGTAGACTGATTGTTGTAAATTATAGATAATTGCCCGATTACGGCCGAAGGCGGAGAATGCACTGATAAATGGGTATAATAGCATCGATTTTGGTCCTGGAATCAGCGAGCTCATTATAATAAGTGGCGACCGAAACCTGTGACGGCGTAATCGTTTCTGATCACAGCCTTCGGAGCAGGCGCCATTGGTCAGCTCATGATTTATTATGGTATATTATTTCTTATTCCATGTAGTTGCCGTGGGCAGAAGGATTCTTGTAATTTGAATAAGTATCAGAAAAGTCTGTAAGGTTGGATTTCAGAAATATTAACTAGTACTTTTAAGTTATGATACTAAACCTGACGCCTTCACATACTCACATATTTTATGCAATTTCATACTAATTATATTACTATAATTAAATATTCTAGGTCTTTTGGATTTCATTAAGAGGAGTGGGTTCAAATATTAATGTTTTTCCGGAAACAATAATTGTTCCGACAAAATAATATTACCTATACACTTAAAATTATATATTTACAATTTTTATTAAATTAACTTGTGGACTTATTGTGTGAAATTGTATATTATTTAGTCCTTGGAAGTTTTCATCTTATTCTGTAGTAGGATTATACAAGGCATTTATGGTAGAATTATGTGTCGTAGGATTAATAAAATCCATTTCTATATAATATGTATATAATATAAGCTCTATGTAATTTAGTAGCAATAACAATGCGATAATTATTGTATCCTTCAAGATCAAAAATTTGACCAGGCGAGAGAGAGTGACAGGCATCATGACGGATATGCAGTGCTAAATCACAAAACAAACACAAACCATCACAATACAAAAATGTCAATGTGTTGCTAATGCCAGCTTTTATATTTTTTATATCCACCTATAGTACCCACTGGTATATATATACTACAAATTTGCTTGAAACATTGCTCCATCAACGTGCGTAGATATAATGAAATGGAATATTAATGTAGTAATTTTATTATAGTTTCACATGAACCCTATTCAAAAATAACATCCTGCCAATTTATCACAATATGCGAGGAAAATAGGGATTTTTCTAAAAAGATTCCCTAATAAAGTTACTAAATAACACATAATACCGTCGTTCCCTTAAGGGTCATCCCTTTTTCTACAACAATCGCTCGGAAATTGATATTGATGCGGAAAGGGCAGTTTTCCATAAAAATAAGGTTTATTTGAATAACGGATGGCCGCGGGGTTTAACGGCGAGTCTCACTCCTTTATAAGATTGTCTTCTCACTTCGGACAATGATGCATGGCTTCGAAAAGGTAAGGTAGACATTTAGAAAATACGTTGTTTTCAATTGGATTTAATGTTTAAGAAATCGTAACATCCGTTCACTGTATGATACAACTAGCAATAATTGCCCGCGGCTTCGCCCGCGTGAAATTAGATTTTAAACTTTCATCCCATATTTTACCCTTAGAGATAAAATTTTGATTAAACCTTCTTTAGTACGTCATATGAGGAATACGTGTGCAAATTTTCCAATTTCTAACCTGTGGGTTTGGCTTGTGCGTTGATAATCAGTTAATCAACTTTGCCTTTTATATAAATAGATTTAAGTGAGTTCCTTGTTTTTAGTTTACTTTCCTTAACATTTTAACTAAACAAAGAAGAGTTGGTTAAGTTAAGTTAGTAGTCTACCTTCTTACCTACAACTTGTTTTGTCAAACAGTTTTTAACAACAGTTGGAACATTATCAGAGTAATTTTCATGCTATCCACTTCATATCTCCACTAGTAAAACTTTTGCCTCTAAATGTCCAAGCACAAAGATATATCGAGGAATAATAAGCATGACATTAAGTCCAGCGGGCGCCCCCGGGAACCGAACCCAACACATGCTCGGCCCGCGGTGTAACCCCATTTCACGCAGCTTCGTTACGCCACGCTCATAATTACATTAAAACAAAAGAATTTCCGAAATATTAGTGTCATTATTTTTAATCTATGTGAGCTTTCGGTCAGTGAATAAAAAATATAAATACTTTATTATCTTGTGTGGAAAATACTAACTTCGACTTTCCTCTACATATTTAATTGTTTATTGTAGGACTTAAATAGTTGCTTCAAAGTATTTAAATCATAAGGGTACGTAAGTCTTCTTCTGAAAAATCTTCATTTTTCAACTGAGATAGATTATGCTACCAACTACGAAAAATAAATGCTAGAATATAGAAATCGATACTGTGTTTCAAAAATTCCATACATATTATCATTTATGTCCATGCCATTACCACCTCACTACTATAATATCTAGCATACATATCAAGCTTATTGGACGATTACCGGCATATCAAAACACTAAAAAAAGTAATTTATTGAACAATTTTTATTATTAGTAAAGTTTGTATGAAACATTGCGTGATAGAGTCAGCTAATCAAATATGAAAATATGTTTACGGGAAATGGCCGTATCGTTGATCGCCCGCTTTGAATTGCTTTTAAACAAAGCACATTCAACAAATATTGAAATTGTCTATATCACTCGGTAGTTTTAGGGTACATCAAATTACACTTTGTAGTTCCGTAGTAACAAGGAAGCCTTAGTGCCGTTGCACACGTTCCGGTTGCCGGGTAGCCGGTGCCGGGTAGCCGGTTTCCGGGTAGCCGGTTTCCGGGTAGTCGGTCGCGAAGTGTATGGCCATGTACACGTACCGGTGTACCGCTTTCACACGTACCGGTGTACATGGCCATACATTTACGGCTACCCGGCACCGGCTACCCGGCAACCGGAACGTGTGCAACGGCACTTACGGTTTTGCTGTGTCCGTCCATATGTCATGCCGTTTCTCCGTCCTCTTTTGCTAACTTCGGTAGTTATGCATATAAATAGACGTGTACAGTTATAGGTTGCATTTAGACTTATTTGTCGCATCATAAAATAATTATGATTTTGTATTTTAGGATTTAGGAAATATTTTTCCATCCCCACTGTATTGGGGATATATTTATTTACCCCGTCATGTAGGGTATCGTCAAATAGGTATTTTTATTTATTATGGTGAGGTTTCATACGTGACTTTTGTAGAATGTAAACCACATATTTGGAATAATTAACTTCCAATCTGACACTTTATCGTACCTACTTACAATAATTTTACAAACAAAATAAATCTTGGAAATAATCTACACTTGACAAACTATTTAATGTCTCCATAAACACATCGTCATAAAGAAATTATCAAGTTCTTCGTCGACAAACAAGAAGTTTGTTGTAATAGTAAATATTTAATAATTTGATTGGTATCTGGAGTCAATTATTATGGACAAAGCTATATAACGTTTTGACCGACTTCTAAAAGGCGAAAACCTTGAGGAAAAAGATTAAAAATTATGTTATTTTGTTTGTGTGGTTACTAGCTTGTTATTTACCTTGATTTGAAGCAGCCTAGTTACTTATTAATTTTAAAAAAATCGACACTTATGCAAAGCGATATAAGTGTTTGCCCTCATGATTGGCCTTTTATTTATACTATCCGAAATTATACCTTACACCGTAGATATTAGGTTTAAATTGGAACTGCAGTAAATACAGTAGAACCAAAGAATTGACATGTACACCGCAGTTCAATTAGGCTAATGGGATAGGGCTCAAAGGGATTAAATTAATTAGTAAGAAAGTTTTGCTCGTGTTGCTACGCTTCGCCTTTGTTGATAGAGGTGTCTTAATTTTTTCCCCTTGTAGAGTCTCTACTTTACAAATCTCTGTTTAACAATTGACACGCATTTTTCGTCAAATACATTGGCCTAAACTGGACAAACTACGGCTCTGGCTCCGCCCGCCTAAATATACTATCGTGTATCCCGCGGGAACACTGTACTTTTCCGGGAAAAAAGTAGCCTATGTTTTAATCCAGAGCCTAAACTACTACTACGAAATTTCATCAAAATCCGTTCAGTAGTTTTTGCGTGAAAGAGGAACAAACATCCATCCATACATCTATCCATCCATATATCCTCACAAACTTTCAGTTTTATAATATTATAGTATAGTAAGAATCATCAGCACGTGCTATATTCAGTCTTCAGATTCTATTTAGTCTAAGGTAAAGAAGAAGATGAAATTCGAAAAAAATAATGTGTCATTTGTATTCTTTAATGAATCTTTAAATAAGTTACATTTAAATTAGTAGCATTATGTTTTTTATTGACATTTTTCACATCAGGGAATCTGATTCATAAGCAGATGAATTGTTCTGATAATAATTTATTTGTATTATATATAATGACGGCATGCAGTCACAAATTACAATACAACAGTCAATCATGAGGCGTGGAATTCCTATAACTCTACTTCTATCAACTTCACTTACCTTTTGCAGAACCTCATCCCTACCTTTTATACAGGCTAGGGGCTTCACCATGAAAGGGAACCAGCCTTCGCCACTGCTGTCAATGATATGTCAATTTGATATCTGGTTTTTATTAAAATCAAAAAACGGCTGCTAAATGGGAATAAGGCCAAATGGGAAGGAGCTCATACTAACATAATACGAACAAATTATGACAACAGTGAACAGAACAGTGCTTATGAATTAGATTCCCTGATAGGACAAGTAACTACGTTGCAAACAGCAGTGTACATAGAACTCTGTGCTATATGCAATAGAGCATAAAATCCAGGACCGCGCCGATCCCCGGTAGCGCCTGCGTGCGAAACCCATGAAGCGCCTCTTATTTTTACGAATCTTCATGTTTTAACTTTTCGGTGGCGGCCCGCGGCGCCCTCATCGTCTTGGCGCCTGTGTGCGCCGCACACATCGCATACAAGGGCGGCACGGCTCTGATAAAATCGAACACACGAGTGTCGAGCTTTACGGTCCACTGCACCGTACCAAGTCCGTGTGTGTGTAGCGACACCGGATTCGGTCCGCGGATATGGTCCACTATACGCTCCGTACCAAATTCGTGTGTCTGTAGATGCCATTACAGAAATCATACTATATGTACATGTATACTTACCCGCTTGTAGACCGTTTGGTTCGCACTCGAGAGAGTGCAGGTTCGAATCCCAGGTTGTGGCGTGTACCAATGAGACTTTTTCAGATCTCAAGTATGTACTTATATAATGCTATAAGGATGCTCTAACGGTGAAGGAAAACATCGTGATGAAACCCGGATACGTTTGACCCCAGACGTATTGACCAGTCATTTCTCTGAACTAAGCAGACTATGTTGTGAGAATGCCATATGTGCTTGGGCAACCATAGTCCCAGGCACTAGGTACAGTATTTCAAGAGTGGTTACTTCGCTAATAAAGAATACTGTATAAATCATCCATTAACGGATGAAAAGGCCTAAGTTTTTATATACTAATAAAAATATTTATCCAGTAGATAAGCAATACAATGTTTTGTCCTTGTCTGTCAAGCGACTTTTCAAACGCATAAGACAAGGACAAAACATTGTATTGCCTATCTACTGGATAAATATTTTTATTAGCAAGCGGGTTAATCTGCTCCAGCTGGCCAGTTCCTCGCGTTCTATCTACTCTCTAGCTAGTGCTTTTTATGAATAGCTCATTCACACCATTCAATAGTTCTTATACAATACATTATCCTTACAAACCTCCACATAACATTCATAACAAAAATGATCACCGAGCAAAAATTACAAAACAAACATTTCTGCAGATCTTACATTTACAAGTGGCGCTCGTAAAAGCTCGTAACACCTAATTAACGACACTAAAATACGTCCACAGCCGCAAAGGAGCGTCACAAACAACGCACTTGCACGCCATAAAACGCAAGCGCTACCCTCCGCATTTATACGAATGAGAATTTTAAATTAACTGTGTAAAGCATCCCTAGACCCCGGAACCTATCCTGGTATGTTCCACTGTGTATCCGATATTAAACTACAATGGTAAGTGTTTAAGTGATTTTATGTGGCATATTCGTAGCGCGTTGCTACGAAATAATATTATTTGAAAATAAGATTATTGTTTAGAAAAATGTCATAAAATTTATTAAAATTGGTATCATGAAGGTATTTAGTACCTGACTAAGACAAAGCCAAAACAAAGGATAATGATTTTGGCAGTCTATGTATGTATGTTGTTCCTCCGTAGTGCCTAAACTACTGATCCGATTTTAATAAATTATGTATCAATAGATTCGTAATAATATAGCTATACGAGTATAATTTACATATGTAGGCGGGTTATCTATACATATAAAATCCTTTGTCCTGAATGACTGACGGATCAACGCACAGCCTAAACCGCTGATCGTAGAGACCCGAAATTTGCAGGGCTTGCTCTTTGTAATGCGTAGGGATCCGATAAGAAGGGATTTTTCGAAATTCGACTCCTAATAGGGTGAAAAGGGGGAAAACAGTTTGTATGGGGCAACGTGATTCCTTGGTCCAATCTACTTCATATTTTGCACAAACATTATGTAACACAATTGATGGAATTCGTGTATCATAGTTTATTGAAATTCGTCCCCTAGCGGGAATGAAAAGGGAAAGAAAGTTGTTTGGGAGCGATTTGCTTTAAAGTTGATATAAATACTCCTTAGTGCTTTTGATTTAAAGCTCCCACTCACAAGCGATCGATCGATTTAGTATTTACAATTTAAAGATTTACTGGATTCGTAGTTGCAAGTAAATCGGTTTAGATAAAAATTAAATATAGTCTGAGATCCTAGGACCACCTTACTATACTTTTATATGAAACTCGTATATATACGCGTAAATTTTGTTCCCACTTTTGACGCCCACCGCAAAAACTAGCTGGTAGGTCTTACACTAATCATTTTGTGTAATAGTTTGTCGTTAGCAATTTACTTTCAAATGCGAATTAATTTCCAATTTGATCGAAGCAATCGATAGCCCGTGAGTGGGGAGCTTTATTTTTATTTTGACATAATATATTGTCATCATATTGAAAAATAAATCTGACAAGAATTAAAAAGTTAAATTTGATGAAAATCTTGAAAAAGTAGGCCCACCTTAATATTTGCGCATTTAATACATATATTATCTTCATAATACATCCATACTAATATTATAAATGGGAAAGTGTGTGTCTGTTTGTCAGTCTTCCACGCCAAAACTACTGAACCGATTGTAACGAAATTTGGTACCTGTGATACAGAGAGTAAAGCCTGAGAAAGGATATACTATACTTAGGCTACTTTTTATCGCAGGGAAATGTACGGTTCCTGTGGGATACTTTATTTACAGTTTCACGTAAAAACTGCAAAACCGTCTATCATGAAATTTAGCACAGATATAAAGTAGACCACGAGAAAGGACATAGGCTACTTTTTATCGCGGAGAAATATACGGTTCCCGTGGAAAACTTTATTTACACATTCACGTAAAAATTACTAAACCTATCATCATGAAATTTGGCACAGATATAAAGTAGACCACGAGAAAGTGTTTTTCCTCGTGGTCTACAACTTTAAGCTACTTTTTATCGCGGGACATATACGGTTCCCGTGGGTTACTGTACTGACGCGGGCGGAGCCGCGGGCATCAGCTATCTATACTAATATTATAAAGCTGAAGAGTTTTTTTTTGCTTAACCGCGCTAATCTCAGGAACTACTGGTTTGAATTGAAAAAATATTTTTGTATTGGATAGTCCATTTATAGAGGAAGGAATTATGCTATATAGCATCACGCTGTGATCAAAAGGAGCGAAGAAACAGTGGAAAATGTGGAAAAAACGGAGAAAATTATTCATCTTTGAGGGCTTACGTTGTTGTTTGAACGCGCTGATCTCAGGAACTGCTAAATCGAATTGAAAAATTATTTTTGTGTTGGATAGTCCATTTGTCGAGGAAGGCTTGAAGCTATAATAACATTACGCTGCGACTAACAGGAGCGAAGCATCAGTGAAAATGTTGCAAAAACGGGGTAAAATATTCATATTTGAGCTTTATTTGAGGGCTTACGTTGAGTGCACTGCGTAAACGGCTCAAGTTACCCAAAAAATATGCATGAAAGAATTATTCCTCTTTAAATCTAAAAAAATCTTTTAAGATTGACCCACTGTAACCTTTTTTATGGTAATCAAATTTGGTCGAAATTACGCGGACGAAGTCGCGGGCAACAGCTAGTAGTTTATATAAAAATATTATATTTTATTAAGGTAACCTGTAACCTTTTGCTTGCAATAACCAATTAGTGATTATTGCAAGCAAAATCACAAGTAGTAGTTAAATTAATAAGAAAAATCTAAAAATGGTGTAATTAAAATATAAATCATAAAATATATCAAATAAAAAAACAAATTATTATTTATTTTCATTCGTATATTCAGCTCCTAATAGAATAAAGCAATATTTCACAGTGGGCCATTTATGTCGTGTTCTTGTAAACAAGTCGCCTCCGATATATCTTAGCGCGGTCAGCTGCCGCCCAACGCCGCCCGCCCTCGGACCTTCCGCCCTTCATCACGACACTTTATTACGGCTCTTACTCATTATAATTACTGATTGTTTTATTCATACATTTTGTAAATTTTTGAGATGAGTTTTATTTGGGATTTCATTATTAGATGATTATTTAAATTAGTTATCAATAGTTATTAAAATAGTTTTAAGATACTCGTTACAGTAACTCAAAGTTTGCGATACTACCGAGTTACTACCTAGATCCTAGATCAATCTTTTATCTTTACACATATTATGATAAGTCTACTTGTTACCGAGAATTTTCTGGAAATCTGTATCTAAATACTACTTTTAACGTAAAAGGAATCCCCAAAAACATACTTTTCCATCATCTTAAAGACAATCCATCAAAGAATGGTATAAAAACAATACGTGTTGTATCTTGATGCGTAAATCAATGATCCATTTTATTGAGTATCAAGAGTTATGCAGTTATATCCAGCAGAGGGCGCGCTCCTATCAATCATTGGAGGCTTTTTTTGAATTTAATAAAATAAAATTTGTATTTTGTCATTGCTTCTCCCTCGATTTATGGAACAGAGACGGACTCGAGGAAAGATACTGCGAAAAGTACGCTTGTATAAGAAATGGAAGACGGTCACAATTTGTTAGAGAATATAATATTTAAAATACAATTTTATTTAAATCATTTATTGTATATGATACGATAAGAATACGTATATGGAATAAAATAGAAATATAAATACTGAAAAGTTACCCATAGACTATAGGTACTCGTAGGTACGAGTATGTAATGTAAAATATATAGGTATACTAAGGGACAATTTTGGGATAAAAATATGAATTATGATGCAATACAAATGTAGGTAAGAGAAATGGAAGAACTAAAACTCGTTACTTCGATCTTCATTATGGAAATATTGTCGTTTTCCGTAATAGAAAGCCGCCCTGAGCTTGAGAGTAGTTGTTATACATGATGCATGGCAGTATTTTTTGTAATTTCTGGTCGGACCCAAATTTATAAAAAAAATTTTCGAAAATAAAAAAGTGATTTAATTTTTTTCAGACTAATTTTATCCTAAGTCCGTTCCTGTTCTATGGCTGGAGTTGGCGCGACGGCAATGCAGCGCATCTGTCACCGTGCGGCGTGCCCCACCGGCCCCACCCCGCGACCTAACGCGAACGCCGCTGAACTTTCTTCTCAGATATATGGACAACCCCGTACTTTGCATATGCGTGGGTTATCTAATTTCACATAATCATATCTCTACATTTATCAGGAAAATCGTAAAAAAAAAATATAAGCGTTTAATAAATATCGCCGGAAACTGAACGTCATCAAAATCATTAGATAATCTTATTTTATTTACAATATTGCTTGAATTCTTTTTTTATCCTGTTCCAAGATATAAAAAAACAGATTGCTTATATTGAAAATCTCGAACTCACAATTAAAACCCACATAATCAATCCGCAACTTTTTGCACACAACAATCAAACCGCTCTCAAAGATAAATGCGAAATCTTTAAAATGTAATTTGCCGGCGACCGATGATCCGAGGTCGGCGGGACCCGTATTACTTAAAACACAAAAAAGGGTTATTTTCTCAAAATGTGTAGCGTATCCAGTGCATCCAAAATAATGATTAATGGTGCAAAATAAGCGGGTGAGAGCTCGAGGCTCGGGTAAAAAACGCCGAGTGCAGTGAACTGAACACGATTGTACGTTATACTTTTGTTGTAATGTAATTGATATTTTTGGTAATATCCGAATAAATATTTTAACATATTTTATGCGTTCGTGGAAAAATACTAATTCCATAATTATAATAACGAAGTTTATTGCCTAAGAGCAAAGATAATCTTTATTATCAAACTGAGCAACTAAATTTCCTCAGTCAAAAAGTTTCGTATGGATGCTTGACTCGTGCGCGTGCAATTTTGTGTAGCATTTGATAATTTAAGACCTTTTTAACTTCCAAAAATAAAAGCTTGTAAAAAAGAGATGATTATTCTATAAAATTTACGTATCAAAACACTTGCAGTGCCTGCTAGATGTTCTGTAGATAATGAGATTTTGAAACGCACTACCTATAATGATTTGTGGCAAAGTTTTGCGACTTCCTATAATAGTATAACGTATTTTTGAAATATTAAATGAAAGAGCCAAAATTAGTTATCGGTCATTACACACAAATATTCTCGTAGACAAAATAGGCGTGGTTATTTAAATTAATCACTTGATGTTTTCTAAATAATTCGCGTTATATTAATGAACGTAATTAATTTTGCGGCGGCGGCGATAGGTACGTCAGGTACCGACAGGTGGGCGCAAATCTACAGGAAACCCACTAATTATGCCAGCCTTCCGTCCCCGGCAGAGGGAAATATCAACGGTATTGTAAATTGAACAAATGTACCGTTCTGTTGTTCTGGAAATAGAGGTGTACCCATAGACGCGTATGACGAGACATGTCGAGACTCGAGGCAAAAAATGTCCCCACCTGAAAGGTCCCACTTTTGGAGTTGTTTAGAGCCATTTTTACATTTGAGGTGTGGTGAAATTAGGATGGTGTAACTTTTCCTTGTATGAAGATTTGTTCTGTCAAATGTACGTCATAGCCCATCCTTAGTTTTGAAATCACTGGGTGTATATAATACCTGGAAATTATGTAGGTTATCACTTATCACAAATATATAGATGGAACTAACGCTCAAACAATATATGTATAGCGATTAAATGAAAATTATACTATCAAGCGGTTTTAATATTTTGTGAAAATTTATGTTAAAAAATGTAGTCTCCACTCTCAGTACCTAAGCCTTTGAGACTTAGTGCCAATTTCACCAACACCTGATAAAGTTAATTGTTAATTAGATATTATCATGTTATCTCTCTCGTTCTTCGTATTAATGAAAGAGAAGGCATGATAATATATATTTAGACAAACGATTAACACTAAAAGGCGTTGGTGAAAGAATAAAAACCGGCCAAGTGCGAGTCGGACTCGCGCACCGAGGGTTCCGTACAAACCTGCAAGGTTTACAAAGTTCGTTCATTACGACAATCGAGTCATAACTATGGTATTTTTATTGCAAAATGACGCGTTTATGAGGAAATGGGTAGTAAGTTTAAAATTATTAAAAAAATATATATTATGTGATGTAACTAAAAATTTATGGTTTTCGTAATTTTTCCTTTATCTATGCTATAAGACGTTGCTTCGTACCAAATTTCAAGATTCTGAGTTCACGGGAAGCACCCTGTAGGTTTTGATTCCCTTGCAAGTGTCGAAAATTTGCGGCATAAACGGCTGTATCTTTTGATTGCGTTGGCTTAGAAGTTGATTTTTTCACAGCTTCAAGGGACAGTAGACCTGAGTAATTGATATATATTTCAGCTTCATACCTCCACGCGTTCCTGAGAAAAAGGGTCTTGACAGACGGACGGACGGACAGACGGACAACAAAGTGATCCTATAAGGGTTCCGTTTTTTCCTTTTGAGGTACGGAACCCTAAAAATAACAGTATGAGGTAACTAAAAAACTTGTTACGACCATGCATGAAAACACGAAAAGAGAAAAACTTTTTATGAAACATAAAAAGCACCAAAAAACTGGAACTTGTTATCTATCAGCGTGTTCGAGGGCGATTTAAGAAGCTATATCATTATTATGACACTAAATAAAAACCTGCAGTCCTGTCACATGACACATATGACACTAATGAGCCCAACCCTTTGGACATGTGCTGTAACGCGAGCCCATGACCCCAAATTATACGTTATCACTGACATACGCCGTATTCACGGAATTCTTTTGTTTTAAATTTTATATTTTTGTATTTGAATCTTACGATTATATTTGGAATCATAATATATAGTTATTAATCCGAGGAACCGTCTATTTATATTATTATATAAAAGGCAAAGCTGATTGACGTATGAATCAACGCACAGGCCAAAGCCCTAAGGCTAGAAATATGAAATTATGAACACGTAGGTATCCACTAAGGAAGGATATTTGAAAATTCTACCCCCAACAGAGTAAAATAGGGGATGAAAGTTTAAAACCTAATTTCACGCGGGCGAAGCTGCGGGCAATTAATGCTACTCGTATATTATCAATACGTCTAACGTAAAGCAAAAACTGTCAGTACAGTTTTACGAGAATTGTGCGAACGGAAGAGTATGAAATCTGGCACAGTTAAATTATACGTGGTGGTTGAGCAAGTTTCACTCTTTTTTATAATAATACATTCCATTAATAAAAATAACGTTACACGCAAGTGACCTTAGATTAATTACACTACCGTGCGTGAGATACAATTTCTGTCACACATTTACGTTTATTAATATTATGTCTTTTACATTCAATAGGACAACATTTACATTTATGAAGTTCAAAGATCGCCTATAAGTGGTCACTAGCACTAATAAATGCACTTTTAAAAAATACTGCACAGAAGCCATAAACTCATTATTTATTCCAACAATCAATTGATTATTTAATAACTTTTAACCTCCACTTCGCGTGGTTAAAGTGAATGATTGATTTTGCCAAGCCATTGAAAAAACACCCCTTGGTGTGTTTTTCATAATGAAAACGTGGCGATGGAAAAAAGTGCAGGTTTTATGTACTTATTAATGATGGTCTAGTGAGAAAGCACTTAGCGATATACATTTTTAAATAGCCCACAATTTTACAGCTATAACTTATAGGTAGTATTTTTACTACCTACTTGAGTTTTCCTCTTTTGTTATAAACTCATTATTCTGAAATGCAAATTAGTGTTTCCTAAACATGTACGTATTTGAACACTTTCACCATACCTCAAATGTCAAAATGGCCCCAAACAACTCCAAAAGTGGGGACTTTTTTACCTCAGCATGCATCGTTTATAATATATTACGTATAGACGTAAATACATAGGTATTTGAAGCTGAAACTAAAAACGTCTAATGACTGAAACGAGTCCAGAATGGACGATGACAACAGCCGCCTGCTTGAATACATAAACAGTATTTAGCTTTGTGCTAAATGTATAATTTGAAATAATTAAAATGACAATATTATGCACATCGCGCATGCCATTTGCAAAAAATATACCTAATGCTTCGTAAGTTGATGTCCTATTTTGATGCCTTCGATTAATGTAGCCTCGGGAATTTAGAAAACCTACACTGGAGCAATTGTATAATTTAAAGAAGCAATTTGAACGCCATTTTAAATAATGATTCGACCAAAATTCATAAAAAAATTAAAATTAAAAAATGTTTATTTGATAGATACACTTCATATCTAACATGATTTTTAACCGACTTCCAAAAAAGGAGGCGGTTATACGTTGTCCCAAGTTGGTCCCGTTTTCAAAAAAGTGATGATCTGATGATGGGATCCATGAGGAATCGAGGGAACTCCTCGAAATTTATATGGACACATATGGTGATTTCGACTTTTTCTGAAGTAGTCCAAGCACATACTAGCAAAAAGTAAGATTTTGCTCCAAGGTACACCCTGATCCAAAAGTACAGAACAGAACTCCTGACTCCTTATAGATACAAGTTTGGGGATTTCGGCGTTGTTTAAAGAACTGCTAGCATATGCCACCATGTCAATTAAAGTAATCATCATCATCACCACCACTATCACACCATACATCATCACATTATGATGATATAAAAGGTACTTCTCATAGTATTTTACGCTAACACGGAGATCTTTGAACATTACTCTGCCGTTTATAGACCTATTTGCAAAATTCTTTTGTTGTTGTAAAGGGTTTAATTCGAAATTGGTCCTTTAGACACTAAAGTGGAAACCTGATGATGCGATCCATAAGGAATCGAGGGACGATATATCGACACCTATAGTGATTTTGACTTTTACTGAAGTAACACAAGTATATGCTACCAAAAAATAAGATTTTGTACCAAGGTATACCCTGGATCCAAAAGCACTGAACAGAACTCCTCAGTCCAAAAGATATGCGTTTGGAAATTTCGGCATTGTATAAAGAACTGCAAGCAAATGCCACTTTGTAACTTACAGTAATCATCATCATCATCTTAATAACAATACTTAATGGAAGCTTAGCGCGTATTCAATTACTTATACATTCGATCGTTTATTTTAGACGTTCTTAAGCGCTCCTACGCACTGTTCGGTTAGCCGCGTTGCGGTTGGCCGTCCGGCTAGCCTTGATCAAAAATATATACGAAAAAATGGTTTCTATTCGCACTGTAATGCGGCTGCCGCCCAACCGCTCCGGTCGCTCGGAGCGCTGCGGCCCGACTGACGGCTAGCCGGACGGTCGCTATACGCACTACGCGGATGCACGCCGGTTTAATACAATTGGCAATCGGACAATTTTTTTTTATTGCATAAATGAATAGTACTCTTAAATATGAGTAACATCTCAGAAGAAACCGTATATCAAAAGTCAATATTTTCAAAGGTACAGCGATTTGTATAAAAAATTTCGCGAGCCTCCTAAAAACGCTCCATACTAAAGTCGACCTAAAAATGACGTCACTTGTATATGAAGTAGTATGAAGTAGTTGAAGTATATGGCCGCAGAAATATATTTGTAAATATCTCCGATATTTGTGCGTTTAAGTTCATACTTACCATAATGAATGTTTTTGTATATGATGTGAGTAAACTAATGATGTAGGTTTTGTTTACCAATTTCGCAAAAAAAAAATTTTTTGGTATAAAGACTCGCGAAATTTTGTATACAAATCGCTCTACCTTTGAAAATATTCACTTTTGATATAGGGTTTCTTCTGAGAAGTTACTCATATTTAAGAGTACTATTCATTTATGCAATAAAAAAAATCAGTCCGCTTGCCTATTGCGAAATTGTGTGTCCATCTTTGTTATACTGGTTTCTAATATTCCTAAAAGTTCTTCAAATGATTTCAGACTCATTCTTGTGTATCCAAAAAACTTATCGTCATACTTTTTAAGCTCGTCGAAAAATATTTCAAAATGCTTGCTCTCGTTTCTTTATGTATCGCCTGTAAATAAAATAAATAGCTGCAACTTCTTCAGCGTCCATCTTGGAGATGTTTCGATGGAACCGCAACGTTATCCTATCCGCACTCTCCGGTTGCGCTTACGGCTAGCCGCAGCCCGATTAGCCCGGTTAGCCCGAGGCCTAAGACGTATCAATAATAACTTAACAAAGTATATAACTAAAAAGGGTGAAGTTATTATTTTTAAACAAAAAATTTAACCGACTTCCAAAGTAAAAATACACAAAAAAGTATGAAATAAAACTTATTTTCTAAATAAGTCCCCTTTTAAAATTGGCTATTTCTCTACTTAATCTTCTTAATATTGAAGTCGGTACCAGCAAATATGACGTGAGTTCTATAAAATATTGTAGGATATCGTTTGGGGTGGTAACGTCTATAAAGGTAATCTTCATCCGTTTGGGTGTTTACCCACAACTTTTTCACACAATCGTGCAAACACCGTATGTTGTGGCCAAACGTGGCACTATATTATGTGCGTAATGTATCATACGCAAAATGCAACACGTAGCATTTTCAGTTCCAAAATCTTCAAAGACGTTTTTTGCTAACTCTACATATTTTCAATTTTGTTCTCACTCACACTCAGTTCAATATTTTCACGACACAAAGTCACATTCAATGGTTCAAAGGAATATTGATCTTACAAAAGTATAGTATTGTCGGGCGAGCTCATTAGGGCGCTCGGTCAAGGGCTGTAGGTCGCGGTGGGTCTCTTAATTACTCCAAGATTTTACGACTATCGAACAGATTGTTTGATGGAATTCTGATATGTTTTTAGGGTTTCGTAGTTTATTCAATAGACTAGCTTTTGTTTTGTGACTAGAACTATCTAATTATATATAGTGAGTCCAGAGCCAAGCTCTAACCCACTAGACCACGGAGGCTGTTAGTCTATATAACAGGTAGGGATTTGGGTGAGGGTCTTTAATCATCTATAGTGATCTACAAAATATTATCAAGAATTTTATGCTAATTGTACCTCGAGTTGGAATTAGCAACAGGCATAAGGCAAAAATTAGACTGGTTCTACCTAAAGTTGCCGTAATAGATTAAGGGCTAATTATAAATCATCGACATTATTGACACTAATGACGGCTTAATGTACCGGTGCTAGATTTGCAGACTGGACTGTGAGTATGGTGCTTTATAATGGCCACTAGTGCTGGCGCTAGACTTGCAGGATAGACGGTAAGTAAGGCGTTTTATTAGGGTAAAGTCAATATAAGACAAAATTTAGGCAGGTCTATTTAATCTACCTTAGCATGCTTCCCTATACCTACCTATTTATAGGTGGCTATAGTTTATTCGCGTTAAGAAGTCGCGTACCTACATATGATGTCAAAATGGCTTACTTTCATCGGTTAATGTGTCTCTTACGTCATTGGTCAATTTTAACATTAGTATGCTTGATTCACTGACTTCTTAACGCGAATAGACTATATGTATTTTATTCCCCAATGGTAGGTAGGTAGTAGTTAAACGTACCTAAGTAGGTAAGTAGGAGCCGAAACGTGGACTAGGGCTGGTTCACAAGTTCAAGGTTGCTCAGCGTGCGATACAAAGAGCAATGTTGAGGTTATCTCTAGTGGATAAAATACGTAACGACGTTATTCGCCAGAGAACTAAAGTCACCGACATTGCTCAACGAATTAGCACGCTGAAGTGGAAGTTGGCCGGCCATGTCTGCAGACGGACAGACAATCGATGGAGCAGACAAGTATTAGTCCAAGAGACCACGCTTGGGCAAACGTAGTGTAGGACGTCCTACCCTACGACTCGATGGACCGACCATTTGAAGAAGGTGGCTGGCAGCGGATAGATGGGGGCTGCCCATGATCGGTATGGTTGGCGCTCATTGGGAGAAACCTACGTACAGGAGTGGACGGCGATAGGCTGATGATGATGATGAAGTAGTTAGTAGGACGTACAATATCGGCAAAGTTCCTGCTCGACCAATTTCAAAACATTTTCCTTTGCACTAGAACGCCTCAAAATATTCAAGCACATATTCAGTGATCGCATCGACTGCAGACACGATCGAAGTCCGTATTTACGAGCGAGTATGTGTGCGTGCGTGCACAATTCATCAGCGCTGTTAATCGATTTCGATATTATGCTTAGTCGAGCGGAAACTTGTTCGATAGTACCTGAACCAGGATTTTCTATGAGTAGGTAAGTTTCCACCGACCTACCTATTACCTAGTTCAACGTAAAATGAGTCCGATGATATTCTCGGAAATAAATACGGTACTAACGGTAGGATGGCTCGCTACATTCGCTTCTGAGAAACTGCGGCGTAGTAAATTTTATAGTTTTTGCTCCACCATCGGACGCAAGTGGATTGGAACAATTTTTACTTAGTAACACATGTTTTTTTTTTAATTATTTGCATATTTCAAGGTACATCTAATTATATTTTGTATGAATTAACATTATGGAATAGGCTTTATTCTTTAGGTCTGAATTAAACTTATTTGGTTTGTTTTAGATATCTGCGTGTTATTTTATCTATGCTTTACTAATGTAAAGGCAATTGTTCGTACCTAACAATGTTTCTAAAATATCAAGGCAGACGCTATAGATATATAATTTACTAATAACTACACACGATCACGGACGTATATGTAAAAACGAAGCATATTGAGGCAAAAAGTGTCTTTAGTTAAACGTTACCTACCACTTTTGATATTTTTGGGCCATTTTGATAGTTGAAATATGGTGAAAACAAGATGACTTACATTTGAAGTACGGTGAAAAACAAGATGGCGTAACTTTTTCTTGTATGAAGATTTGTTCTGTCAAATGTACGCGGTCATAGCCTATCTTGAGTTTTGAAATCTTTGCACACGAAGAAGAATGCAGTTTACAGAAAAAGACGACACAAAATGTCGTTATTCAAAATACTAAATTATAATTCAAATATCTACATTGTTACGAATGTTACTTTTAAAATTTTAATCTAAAACTGGAATCCACGTTAGGCAAAAACTTTCAACGTTAAAATCAATATACGGTATAATTATTTCCTCCACCATATTGTGTCATTGCATTTCTCATGCAATGTCCCGTGTTCTAAACAAAATAAAACAAGGGAAGGAAAATACCGACGAGCCGGCTACTAAACTTTTTTACTTTATTTCAGCGTGACTCGTGCAACACTAACAAAAGGTACTATGTCGCTACCGACGCTAAACTTAAATCCGCCGTATATAAAAGGCTTAACTTTCTGAAAACAGGTTCACTTTAAAGACATTTTGTTTTTCAATATAGAAGCGCCAACACAAACGCTCCGCCTACACTTCATTTAAAATAGAACTCTTGCGTGACAAACGCCGGTAAAATGAAATTATATGCTAAAGAGTTAAACTTTATTCGCAGGCGGTAGAGCACAATATTCCACGATAGTTTATATTTCATAAGGTGGGATGCCCCGTAAACGCCATTGGCCCAATGGCGTGACGTGAACGAACGAACGACACGAGAGCGAGTGAGACAGAAACACCACTGGACAGCGTTGCGTTTTCTGCGACAAACACCTCAAACTTTTACTTAATATTTTTAAATTTTACCATATTCTTCAAAAATATACCACCTATCAATAGAATAACGATATAAAATAAAAATTACAGATATAAAAAATAAAACTTTATAAATGTCAATAGAAGAGGACAGAAAATAAATTTTGTAGCGTAAATGTAGAGCAAGATAAAATTAAACGCCTGTAAAGTGAAATAGCACTTTGCGCTTTACTGCGATTGCGTAGAGCTCAAAATGATTCGGCCATTTGAAAGGGGATAAGGCATTTTGATTTGGATATATTGTATAGAAATGGGCATGGCGGCAATCGAGCAGTGACGATTCGTTTAGCAGACAGTTGACAGTCGCCACGCCACGCTGACATAGCGACAGAAACACTGTAACAAGTATCTATTGATAATTTTTTGCTGACTCTCTCACTCTGTTTTAGGTACACGTTTGAAGTAAGACAGTGATCGTTCAATTATGAGCAAAATTAACAAATATCAGTGAATAAGTGAAGTGAAGTGAAAAGTTAACGACTCATGTGTTTTGCTGACTGGTCGTGTTTTGTTTGAAAGTGATTTTTCACGTAAGTTTGCATATTCATTTCAATTTATAATGTGCAGAAAAACACTTAATTGTAAATAATATCAATATACGTATTCTTTTAACTTATAGTAAAAATAATAATATGTAAATATTATAGAGTCCTACGCCCGAGAATTATAGAGCTTAGAATAATACCCTGTTCCATAAGTAACCAACTCTACCTAGAGTACCTAGGTAATTAATAGCTATAACTATAGTTGCTTTATCGTATAAAACCAAATTGTTCTAGGCACAGTTAACAAAAAAGTTGTATTTAAATAGAAAATATTGAATAATAGATTATTTTACAATTCTGTTACTTTTTCTATTTATTATAGACAAGGTATTTAATTATCTTATATGAATTTTTTACTGTACTTTTTATAGCAATGAGCTTTCTCGTTTTATACTATAGAAAACTACACATTATTATAGACCATACCTAATTTTAGCTGGCTGGCTGTATTAGGTAGGTATGTAGTATGTAAATAATAAGTAACTAAGGGTAAGTATAAAAATACTATCTATCTAATATAGGTACCTCACAAACAAAAATAGAGGGAAAAAAGGAACACACAACCAGCAGAGTTTTATCAATACCTACTTACAATAAGTAACTTAGACTTGGATACATGGCTCATGGCATGGCTGATTTATTTTAATTTAACATACATGTTAAATTAAAATAAATCAGCCATGCCATTTCTAACAATATGTTAGAAATTGTTTAAAAATTGTTTAAAAACAATTACGTTTATAATAAACATCTAGCTCTAAACCTAGAGTTAGAAATGTAAAATTATAATGATTCAGAACAGGTAAAAGTTCACCTTAGATATTACCTACATATAATTCAGTAGGTATATGTAAAACCAAGCTTAGATAATTATTAAACCCAGCTTAAGATTTTAAAAAGTCAACTTTTTCTTGGGTACATGTACTTATTGTTTAGATAGGTACTTATCTGGATGACAGATGTAGGTAATTTATACCATATTTTATTATTATGAAGTACTAGCTGTTGCCCGCGGCTCCGCCCACGTAAATATAGTATCCCTCGGGAACACTGTACTTTTTCAGGATAAAAAGTAGCCCATGTTCTAATCCAAGGCCCAAACTACTACCAAATTTCATCAAAATCCGTTTAGTAGTTTTTGCATGCAAGAGGAACAAACATCCATCCATACATCCTCACAAACTTTCATATTTATAATATTAGTAGGATAGTATAAGGACTAAGATAATATTATATAATCAAATGCTGTCCCTAATCTTTATATAAATCTTTTAGATTATTGAAATTATCATACGTACCCACACAAAATATTTTAAAATAATCATAATTTAGTTTTTCCTTATCTCAAGAATAGGAAGACTATTAAACTAAAACTTAAGTTTACTCAGCGAGGAAAAATTTCTCACTTGATAATAAAACAAGGAAGCATTTACCTACGTAGATTACTTTAACCGTTTTCTTTTCTTATCAACACTTAAACTAAAGAGTAATAACTACATTTATGATACCTTATTTGTAACTATTATGAAATAGATAATATTCTTCAAATATTTAATACCTAACTAGTAAGATGAAAAAAATGGATAATATTCCCTGATAGACCTAACAAAAAACAACTTGAATAATAATAACGATTAAAAATATTTTGTACCTACATAGTAACTCCTCCGGTGGCGGTAGCCGGTTTCATTGAAATCAGGCCTATTACACAAGAGTAACTTTATAGTGCCTAAGTGTGTGCGCAGTACACAAGAGCACTCTCTCTTCCTTTACTCTCATAACCCAGTGGGATGGATAACCGACACGACTGACGAGAGATCAGGCGCAGGTCCGACTTTTTACATGCCCATCCGACGCTTGGATCATCTTTCTTGTCAGACAATCAGCTAATCAGCCTGCATTGTCCTAGCCAAACTAAGCTAGAGCCAAGAGTCACTAGATCACGGAGGTTGTTTACCTACATAGTAAATAAAATATTATTATTATATTGCTAGCTAATGTTTAATTGGAGAAGTTTGAGTTATGAAACGTAATCGCAATAGTATTTACTTCGATTAGGTACAAGTATTTTATTAAACTATATATTAAATATCTCACAATACTCCATACTTTAAAAAATGTAATGTATTGACATTGTATATAAGTGAGTAACAAGCAAGTCATATGAATTGAATTTTTTAATATTATATTTATAAGTTAATGTATCTTACAATACCTCTATATTTTCAATCAATTTTAGAATATTCAAACCGGGTTATGTAGAGGCCGAGACGGTCCCGCCTTCCGTCGCTGGGCGGCTGAAAGGACACGCCCATCCGTACATGCCTGCAATGTATGAAACTCACACCAGCATATTGTTTCATATACTGCTTAACATAGAGCATATCTAGTAAGGGTTAAACAGCTCTGACGTTCCATATAACATGAAGAGAACGAAATTGCTTTTAAAATTCAGTAACATTTATTTAAACCATGTAGTAAGTAAAATATATAAAATTCCTCAATTAGTTTTTTATTTCCTTGAAGGGTTTCATTAGACCTTCAGAATTAAAGCTAGATAAAAAATTTGAGCTAGAGATTAAAGAGCACTCACTCTTCCTTTACGCTTGAAACCTAGTGGGACGGATAACTGACACGAATGGCGAGAGATCAGGCGCAGATCCGACTTTTTACATGCCCATCCGACGTATGGATATTCTTTCTTGTCAGACAATCAGGTGATCAGCCTGCAATGTCCTAATTAAAATTACAAACTACATTTTTTGTTGCTTGAACCCACGACCTCCAAGTCGAGAATCAAGCTTTAAACAAGTGGATCACAGAGGCTGGTAAAAATTCGATGTGTAACAATAATTTCTGAAACATTATTTTATGCTTAAATTTCATTATTAAGTATAATATCTATATCGAATATCTTAGTAACGTTCCAATATTGGCCATATATGGGCCTTCACCTTCTGGGTTAGCATATTTTCACGAATTGACTACTTTCTCAGCAAACAACCTGTATATTACCCGGTATATTCAAAGTACCTAGGCATGAAATAAACAGTACCTACAGTAAAGTAAAATATATTGTACAGAGTGCAATTTCTTCTTAATCTGAGGTAGGTTTAAGAAGAAAATACAGTTTGTAGAGTCTATCGGTATAGATACATTAGAATATAGAGTTATTGCAATCGACACATTCTATTTTAAGCGTAATCCAATAAAATGATTATGTTGGACATATTTTCCTACAAAGACTAAATAGGAAAAACAATTGAAGCACTTCATTGCATTTTATAACACAGATGACAGGTAGCAGAAAGGCAGAGTTTTGTGCTGGTTTTTAGGTCAGATTTAGGTAAAAAATAATATTTATACTAAACTAATATTTGGTATCCCAGCTAGGTAAATATCAGTTTCTTGAGACGTTTGAAAATGAGACTACATTAGAATCTAGAGCAGTATAAAATAGAAGTCTTAAATATTTTGGAGTTTTTTTTTTTTAATTCTTAAATATTTTGTTTTGAAGATTTTTAATATTTTAGAGAAGAAAATTAATGTCTAACAATAAACAAATATTTATACATATAGCACAGGTTCCTACATGTCTATAATGTTTATAACTCTATCAAATCAAGTTAAAATCTTCAATCCTGTCTAGGTTAAAAATGCTGCATTATCAATCTTATACCTGCAAGTATAATTCCATCAAATCATATAATTTAAGAGATATAATAATTGTATCTTTGAGAGTATCATGGAGCCCCCAGGCGATCCATCACGAATCACGCCGCCGCTTGTACCCGCGACGTTTACGAGCCAAATCATGACCCATACCTTCCGCCTACATATTTGTCATGTGTACGAGCTTATCTACTTTATTACTTCGTAAATACATAAATAAACAAAACTTTAAAAAAATGTACTAAAATATACCTTGTTTTACTTGAAAACTTTTAAAGAGCCGTAGATGCTACAATAATAAAATTATTGTAGCATCTACGGCTGCATTACGTAGCGTAATCAGAATAGTAGCATAATAATAATTAATCAGTACTTTTCTAGTATTATAAATATAATTATTATAAATACGATTAAGTGTTAATCACGTGGTGCACGACGTCCTCAATGATACATATTGTTCATATCCAAAAGTAGGTATCCATCTAAGTAGGTATCTTTTGATGCAGCTAAAGAACTTTTTACTTTTTGAATATCAATTTATTGGATTTTGTATTTGATCTCTTGCCAGTTGTGTCGGTTATTCGTCCCACTGGATTATGAGAGTAAAGGAAGAGAGAGTGCTCTTGTGTACTGCGCTCACACTTGGGCACTATAAAATTACTCCTGCGTAATTGGTCTGGTTTCAAATCGGTCACCGTCACCGAAATCGGTGTGAGGGAGTTATGTTTATATTTATTTATTGGAGTTAACTATATTACAATAAAATTAAATTCAAAACCATAGATTAATAAAAAGTACGTAAACTATACCTAAAAGACTATGTACATTGTGTTAATTTTTAGACTTGAGAATTTGATACCTATTTGAATTAACCATACCTAAAATGTTTCAAAATTATTATTATGTGTTGATACCTATTAAAAGAAGTGACAACACCAAAATTAATATTGTATAACCCCTTTCAAGAGCAGTGAAGTGCATTCTAAGTTCATTAAACTATTACAGCTTCCAAAAGAAAGCCGCTATCTTCTACAAAAAAAGTATGTCGTCAACTTACACCGTACGTATTATAGAAAAGTCTTTTGTAGATGAGCTTTTATTAGATAAACCTATGATTAAAATTATATAAAAAGTTATAGGGACTTACGTTTTCCCTTATTTATGTGATAAATTATAATAACATTGCAAGTTTTTGCACAAGGCAAAACATAGATTAGAAAGTTAATTGTAATGCATAAATACAAGTTGCTACGATGACTTCGAGATAATTTCTAATGGAGTTTCCACCGCGGCAGATCTAAACATTTAATCAACAGATAACTATAACCTTTCTTCGCGAGCCTTAATAGCTGGCGTTTTCTTGGGAAAATTGTTACTCTTATTTGATATGAAAAAATACGTAATTAATATATTTACTGATAAAATGAAATATACATTAGCAAGGCTTCAAGACGGTACATTCTAGAAAGACTAGGTACAGATTATAATCCAAATAAGTAAAAATAAATCTTGTAAATCATATTTAAACAAAATTCTAATATATAATATTAAATCTTGTATTGTAATATAATTAGATGCTTAACAATTCTTCGTTTATTGAAGATACTGCAACATGTGAACAGGTAGTAGGCACACTTGGCATAGTACCTCACAACAAAAAACTAATGACTGCGGTTTGCAACTTCAAATCAGTACACTTATATAAAGTTTTTGTTGGATGTTATTGTTGAATATTATTAAGGTCACGCATAGACTTCTCGACAACAGTGAGTAACATATTAATGAATATCACGATCTCTTCCTCGCATGTTTTGTACAATAACAAAAGATGCCTACAGCGTAGGTTTTCTGCAAAGTCAACAGCAGAATTTTAGAAATTAGTGGCAACTATTTTGTAATAGAAATTTATTATTTTTGACCTAGATTTTCTAAAGGATTACTTTGGATTGTACTACTTGTATTTATTTTTAGTATTTTCTAAGCCATAACGCAAACAATACTTCTCTAATGTTTTCTAGAAATAATCCATGTATATAATTACCGTAAATGTTATATAATACTATAATGACGACAATGGTTTTACTTGTAATAAGAAAATATAAATATTTTCCATAGATGCTTACATGTAAGTAAACTATATATTATTGTCTGGCATAGGAGACTTATAACAACCAATACCAATAAATCCTTCGCTTAATAAATGGAGCTTTAAATGTTACTTAAAATGTAGCGACATAATTCATGTATTATAGTTGACGTTTGACCTTAGCTTGAGTTAGATTGGTCATTACATAAACTATCAACACATAACGTTAGCAATACACCGGCTAGTGCTCCTCAGAATGACGTGATAACACGTCTTCTATTTTATGGTATCTCAACGTTAGTATACTGAATAGAAACTGTAACACAAATAAGCAGACCCTTTTTAAGGTTCTATAGTACTAGAAGGTGCTTCACTCTGTCCGTCCGTCCATCTGTCTATCCGCCCTTCTAACATCTGTAATCTTCTTCTTATAATACAGTGTGTGTTGTCTCAAGATTAAAATATTCTAACAACAGATAATAGGTTCAATTTTACCCTCTTTTGGGGATCCTGGCATTTCTAAATTACTATAAGAGGTAGAAACTTGTAACTTTCATGCTGAATACTTTTTAGGAAAATTATTTTGAACGAAATCGGACAATAACTTTTGAATTAATATGCAATAGAAACTCTTTATCCTATACGCTATACACGGGGTATTTTTTCAAAGACTATCCAAATTTTTACAGGATGTTCAGACAGTATAACCCATAATTTGAATGAAAATATATCATATTATTTTCAAAAAAAATCCATAAATAAATTAAAAGTTTTAAATTTATTCCACAAATAAATAAAAAAACTTTTTTAAAAACATTAAGCTGTTATTTGAATGCGCTAAAAAGAATTAAATAATCTTTTCCTTTAAAACTTTTACCTACTATTAACTGATAACGTCATAACACAATGAATTTATATGATATTAGCTGTCCCGACAAACGTTGTTTTGCCTTAACTATGAACTGAAATTTCTCACCGTTTAAACCTTCCCTGAACTGATACGATTATTTTAGTAAAAATTTAGGGTAGTATGTATTTTTAATGCCACATTATAAAAAAATAAAAACAAAAAATTTCGTCCAAAAATTCAAAAAAAAAATTTAAGGGTGAACAACCCTAATCACTTAGGGGTATAGAAAATAGATAGTAGCTGATTCTCAGACCTACTGATTACGCATACAAAATTTGGTAAAAATCGGTAAAGCCGTTTCGGAGGAGTACGGTAACTAACATTGTGACATTGTAATTTTATATATTATTATAAGATAAGATAATCTAACAAAAAATAATGTGTTAAATTATAGGCACATATTCGGGTCGGAAGTCATCAATATTTTACAATTTCACTAGTTTTATTACAATCTAACGGTTTTTACAATTTTACGGTGACAAATATATTATTTGTCACCGTACGTTATTTTAAATAGACTCGCACAATTTTTTAACTTTTTCTAGCCAAGCACTACAGCCAGAAAAACTCCCAAGTAGGCGTTATATAATTTTCTATTATGTGGGTGAATCTCGTGGTAGGTTAGTTTAGGTTTCCAACCAAAGTGAGAACTTAGGACATTTTTTGAATTATAATACACATTTTGTTGCATCGTTTTTGATGAAATGGATCAGGGCCCCAATAGGCTACACGAATGAATTTTTTTTATTGCATAAATGAATAGTACTCTTAAATATGAGTAACTTCTTAGAAGAAACCGTATATCAAAAGTCAATATTTTCAAAGGTACAGCGATTTGTTTGCAAAATTTCGCAAGTCCCGTGAAAACGCTCCATACTAAAGTCGTACGTAGCTATGACGTCACGTCCATGTCTCGTATGAAGTTACATACGGCCGCAGGAACATATTTGTAAATATCTCCGATATTTGTGCGTTTAAGTTCATACATACCATAATAAAAGTTTTTGTATATGATGTAAGTAAACTAATTATGTAGGTTTTGTTTACTAATTTAGCAAGAAAAAAATTTTTTTTTTGTACTTTTTAGATGTATCTAATGACTAAACTATAAATAAAATATTATATTTTTTTACATTTACGAAGTATTAATGCCATAAAATTTCTGAATACATTAATGAAACTTAATATTTTAGATGTAGTCGTGTACCCAATTCTCGTAGCTCGAATCTCGATTCGATTTTCGCGCTGACTCATTCACACAGGCGTCAAATCATGCGTGCGTGAGCAGGACAGACTGACAATCGAACCGATATTCGAAGCACGAGAATCGGGGCCCAGGAAACGAGCAGACCGATCGCCTGATAGTAAGCGAATACCGTCCGCCGCCCATGGACACTCGTAACACCAGAAGAATCACACTTGTTCCTCTTCGTTTTCTTATGGTGTTGCGCACTTGCGTTCCTGGTCCATAAATTCCCAACCTTATTAGGCATATTAATACAACTGAATTCTTTGATGTTCAATTGTTATTCTGTGACATAATATAAGTTATTACTCTAATCATTGTACTGAGGAACAGTTTATGAGTTAATAACGTAATATGAACATAAAGTCTGAGACGCCTCCTTGTAGGCAAGTTCTCAACAATCTGTTCATGAAATAAGTATCCATACCTACTTGAATCATTAGTAGATTGTTGATACTTCCTCAAATCATGGAGCTACCTTTCCCTTTCTACTTCTCTATCTTTACTTAATTACGTAATGAAATAATATTCTCTATTTTGTAGATAACTTCTACATTATTATTATGTTCTAGTAATTAGGCTGGGAATATACGATCCGGAATCCGGCTATCCCAGGAGTCGGCAACCTTTTGAGTCGGAAGAGTCAAAAATTAAAATTTACAAAATTCTAAATTTTTGAAGAGCCACAATTTTTTTTTCTGTTGGTGAAGACGCTAAACTGTCTTGCGTTGGGAGCGCATTAAAACTTATATAGAAACATCCTATTTTTAATTACAATGCGAGTGAGCGGAGCGAGCGAGGAAATTTTTGTCTATTTTACAGGTTAAACTAAACCCCGAGAGACTGTATGTACCTACACTTGGAAAATTACAATACAATTTATAGCCTAAAATACAAATTACAGTAATTAGCCTAGCCAGCCGAAGTGGCTGTGAGATAGAAATCTTCATTCATCGATTCAGAACGATTTTCAAACTTTGTTTTTATAAAATAAACAATATTGACATATAGTACTAAAGAGCCGCAGTTCCACGTTCAAAAGCTGCATGTGGCTCGCGAGCCGCTGGTTACCGATCCCTGGGCTATCCCAAAAAATTCAGAGCATAGACACTCTGCGCTAATACAATAGAGCTGAAAATCAAATACACAAGCCAAATGTCAATGTCATATAATTATGACAGCTCGACACTCCACACTTCGATTCCCCGACCTACCGAATTCTGGATTATATTTTTATTTTAGATTATTATATATTATATATTAATAGTATACGTATAGCCTTAATTGTTTAAAAGTATACCTACCTAATGTATTTATTTTAACAAGCATATGAATATTATATAAGAAATAGCTAGATTTATCGATTAGGAAATAGTAAACTATTTCCATAACTATAAATCTAGTTATTTCTTTGTCTTACAGTATAAATAGTAGAAAATATATATTTACAAATACCATCATAGAGTATATGCAACACGAACTGCGGTGGGCGTTCGCCGGACGCACGCCATTCTATTCCCCGAAGAGGAAATCGTTATGGCCGGTAAATTGGGCCCTAACCACTGGTTAGTCCGCTCCCGACACGCAGATGTACTTATTTACTTTTTTAACCAGACGGATTGTACCTTATATTATAGGCTTTAATAAAGGATTTTCTTACACGCTGAAATGACCTTGGGGAGGATGGGCAAAATTAGCTAATTCTAAATTAATGTTATTCCGTAATGTAAAAAAATCATCTTTTTTTTTAAAGAAATTGATTTGGTGGTTGGCATAAAAATATAGTATTTAAATACTATATTTTTATACCAATTTCTTCATATTTCCCATTCTTTGCATGTAAAGAAATAACAATAACAATATTTTTTCCATCCATATCCTTCACGCAAATAAACCAATTCCCTTTAATCGTCAATAAAGATTTTGCAAATTAAATTACAAAAAATAAAAATAAGCCGCATTCGTTTGAGTGACACGTCGTATTCTCAAAATAGCGCCATAAACAAATTCATAAGTAGGCTATGTTCTCCATTTTATGCGTTTTTAAATCGGTTCCCCTTGAGACGCATCCGGGGTAAACGCGGCATGAACCCCACGCGAGGGAAAGGATGCCGGCTTTGACAAAATTTAAATTATCACATCCATTAGGAAAACGTGACGAATATTATATTGTTTCCAACTCGAGCAGTGATGACGCTTTCTGCCGATTTCCGTGAGTGTTTACACTTCCAAGAATTTATAACTTTTTTTTAAACTATAAAAAATGTTAGGAAAATCTGGTTTGGAATTTCTTTTTTATATAATGAAATAAGGAAACGAGCATACAGATCGCCTGATGATAAGCGATTGCCGCTGTTCATGGACACTCGCAACACCAGAGGAGTTACACTTCTTACTCTTCTAGTGTAGCGACTTGCGTTCCTGGTCCTTAAAATCAATCCCCCCATGGGCCTCCGGTAACCTCACTCACTCGGCGAAACACAACGAAAGCGTTATTTCATGCCGGTTTTCTGTGAGGTCGTGGTATTTATTCGGTCGAACCGGCCCACAAAAGCGTGGCTCTCCCACGTCGAATTTCTCTGAGTAGTTGTTTTATTACATTCAAAATATTTTTATTTTTCTTTTTTTTTTCCCCGAAGATTCAAGATCGAGCCTGACGTCACTGCGACCCAAGTGGATCTATTGTGACTCCTTCGCGTTATAGTACTTGCCCCAGGCCTATGCTGCTCATAAACTGAACGATGTGGTTGGGGTTGGTGCCACGAATTTCGTCTGTGGTGGAGTATTCGTGCTGCCCAAGGTACCTGTTTCTGTTCTGGTGGAGTGCCGGACAGTCAAGGAGAAGGTGAATGGGAGTTTCATCCTTCTCCTTGCAGAATCTGCAAGTCGTTGTGTCACCAACTCCTATTTTGTTGAGGTGTTTGTGGAGCTTGCAGTGCCCAGTTAGGGTTCTGGTAAGGATTCTTAGTTGATTCCTACTCATTGACAGCGCTAGTTCCGCATGCTTTCTGTTAAAGGCCGGAATTAGCGCCTTGGAGTGCACAAGGCCCGGGATTGCAGCCCATTGCTTTATGCTTAAGCTGCAGCCCCATTCCTTGAGTGCTCCTTTGGTAGTGCTGGGAGATATTCCGCAGACTGGTTCTGGTCCGTAAATGAGACTTTCGGCTCCTAGCCTGGCCAGCTCATCCGCAGTTTCGTTGCCGGGGATATTGCTGTGGCCAGGAACCCATACCAGACGGATATTGTTGTCACGGCCTAGCATGTTTAGCGTCTCAACACAGTTCAGAACTAATTTGGATGAAATTTCAGCTGCAGTCAATGCTTTCAGCGCAGCCTGACTGTCAGAGAAAATTAGAATGTTCCTATGGACTAAGGCCATCTCTAGGCTCTCTAGTGAACAACCAATAATGGCAAAGATCTCAGCCTGGAATACGGTTGCAAATTCTCCCAAACTAGCATATTTGCCGGTTGGTGGCATGCCCCCGTAGAATCCAGCGCCCGCCCGGTTGTCCTTTCTGGATCCATCTGTGAACCAAACAATGTCATTGGGGTGAACATTAAAATATTATATTCCAGATCGTTTATTAGATTAGCTGGAGACCTAAAAGTAAAATCAGTAGCTGTAGTTCGTTAAGTAATTTGTCTGATGTTCATAAAAATATTACTTGAAGTGACCTTCAGAGCCATTGATGTTCGTTCAACGTAAGTAACCCGACCGACAGTCTTGACACAAATAAGCCTTTATTGCGCAATATTTTAACTTACTGCTTGCTTTAAGCCGAAATATTTTCTTTTTCAATCAGTAGAATAAGAAAACATGTATATTAATGATATGCTATGAAAGTCAAAGATAAGAATAATTTCTAAGAAATAGATCATAAAACAATAATAAAATCAAATACCAACACGAAAATCCTTGTTACAATGTAAGGAAATTACATTTCATTGTCCATTCACATACGGAAAACGCAAAAAGAATTTTAATTCGACGTCGAGCAACCCACACACATTAAAATAGGTTTAACCGCCAGCCGCTCCACTTTGGAAAATAAAATAAAACAAAAAAGGCGCGATCACGCCATACCTCCCCGGCGCGCCGCAAATTCCAACGGAAAAAATCGTATTTCGTACGTGGTTTGAATTTTAATTGACATTCAATGGTGAAAGCATCCGTTGCAGGGAACACATTACCCGCTTAAGGGTTACAGGGCAAATCGGGAAATTTTCAAAATATTACGGACAACTGTTGTCTATTGCATGCTGCATTCTTATTTTCAACTTTTCACAATAATGCTAACTTATTGTTTATATTAACTATATGTTAGGTAGAGTTTTTCGCGCACGAAGTCGCGGGCAACATCTAGTTTTTAATTTAATCTTAACTATTCCAGAGGGCTACAAATAAAATATCCTAAACTATAACATAACCGCGACACAATCAAAGCGTTTGAATATTTAAATTTTTAATTTGATATGAAACATTTGAATCTCCATCGCAACAATGGAGTCGTAATTTCGTTTTTATTCGGCGGTGTTCATGACAATTTTAATAACTTTATTGTTGGGCCGTTACGTGTTCCAGTCCATGATGGCCGCTAAATTACAATAAACAATTTTGTGCGTTCATTATCCGGACTCATCACGGCTTAAATTATTCGACGCAGAGCCGCGGTAATGTCGAACGGCCTCGAATAATTGAGGAATAACCACGAGACAACCTCCTACAATTAATTTCGCCACTCTATTTGGTGCGATTAGGAGGGTCTATTGTTACATCTTTACAAATGACTACAATTTAATAAAACTAGACTGATAAAGTACGTTTAAAATGAGTTACGAGACGTTCCTTTTGATGGAGACGTGCTTGCAATTTTAGAGTGGAATTGAACTTTGTTTTACTGTTTCAGATTCTACCATGTCGCAGAATACATGCAACATTCAAACAATCTGTGGAATATACTTATGAAAATAATCGACCAAGATGCTAAAAAACGACCGAGATACTGAGCGTCCACATAAATGATCGTGTCGTGATTAGCACACCGGCAGCGATGCAAGAGATATGCAACACCGCTGCGCTGCCGCTCGACAGTAATCCTTTGGTCCGTAAAATAAAATGCGAAGATTTTCCCGTTAGGGGTAAGCAGCCTGCAAGACTTGGCATGGGGGTTCGCGATGAAATGGAGGAGGAATTCGCGGTGAAGTCGAGGAACACGCCGCCGATGGGTCCCGCGCCTGGGCAGGAGCACCCACGGATGGAGCACGGCGGGAACGGGTTCTGGCTGGCGGCGGTGACAGCGACGGGAGCGCCCCATCCGATGCTGGAGACGTGCACGGAGACCGGGTTCATCAACAGCCAGCCGTCGATGGCGGAGTTCATGACGGCCCTGCCTCAGCTCGGCGGTGGGGAACTGAGTCCCCAGCACACGCCGCCCGGCTACGCCCCGGACTTGCCGTCCCCGGGGGGTGGCCTCAATGTTCCCGAATATCCATGGATGAAGGAGAAGAAAACGACCCGAAAGAGCAGTCAGCAAGGTAGGCTATTAAATTATATCTATCGTTTGTTCCATTTCACTAGGTTAACGAGTACCTCCCACGTCTGACGTCATAATATTATGCCCTTGCTGTCTTGTACGGGACTTTTCATAATATTTATATTATTATTCCTGATTTTAATACCACACTTAAAATCTAATCGATGGCGCCATGTGTTTCTTATACCTATTTAAATTGATTTTTATCTAACGCAGATATTGCATTTGGTATTGCATAAAGCAGGGTATTGAGGTAGCTAACCTGCTTCTTATGTTCTATTACCTAACGTTCTACGAACGCCGAGTAAACACTGCAATAAAAGCAAGAATTACCATTACGGCTTTCAACAGCAGCAACAAATGGCCATTCAACCATTGTATTCTGGTTCACGGTCCCGAAGCTTCTTTAATGAACATCAAATTACTTTAAAATATTGAATTGTATAGCGCGACGACGTCTCTGTCTGTAACTGTTTGGGAGTGTGGGAGTTGTATTATACGAAGCAGCCACCCGCTGTATAACGGAATTCGACATGCACTATAAGCACAAATTATAAGTGAGAACATTTGAGAACATATTGTTTACCGGCCACTCGGAACTCTAGGTGTGGCTATGTAAAGTAGAACGGAAGCCAAGTATTCTGTTCAGTGATATTATCAGAGCTGCTGATTTGGCTATTTTCCGTAAATAGGGGATCGTACTTTTTCTCAGAAGAAACTGTATATCAAAAGTCAATTTCTTGTACTTTTTGTACTTTTCAGATGTATTTAATTAGCAAACTTCACATAAAATAATATATATTTTAGATGTAGTCCGATCCCCTTTTGTCGTACCTACACGATACTGCTACTACTAGTGACCATGTCTTGTAAACCCAAAACAAAACAAAAAAAATCTGCATTAGCATTCGACGCTAGTTCATGTCAAGGGCGAATTTGCTGGCCAAAATCTTTATTTGATGATATTAAAAACCGATCCGTTTTTTATTCAATGTTACAATTAAGTATACTATGTCACGATTCAGCTGGAATTTGTCAGGAGAACAAACGGAACAAAGTGGATGATCCATCATCATAACGTGAGAACCCTCACTCACCTCACCTGGACCCGCAATAACATGTGGAGATGTTTTATGGTTCCCTGCATAAAAAAGAAATATGCAAGTTGCGATTGAATAAAAATATTGTAAATAAATAATTGAAAAAATATGCAAAGAAAAGCGTTAAAAGTAAAAAAAATATATTTAAGACTTAAAACTGCTACTACCATCTACTATTACTACTAGTACTATTGTGAAAATCTCTACTACTTTTAGGAAATGCAATTTTTTGAAGAATGCCTAATTATTAATTTATTACTGTTTATAAAAAATAAAAGACAATGCCTCTGCATTGTCTTTTATTTTTTTACAAATTCAAAATTATTTACAAATTCAAAATAAATCATGATATCAAGCTACGGAATAGAAACCCCGTCGGTGAAACATCAGAACAGAATTAAACAGATACAAGATGTAATGTTGATTGGTACAGATTCTTTAGGGAGATAAGTTCGGCTCACTATAATTGTCACTTTTCTGTTATTTACATCATTTGTTTGAATAAAGAATCTGCAAATATTAACTTCAATAAATTTAAATGGACTTTGAAGCCAATTAACAAACAATTAACGGAATATCTGCAGGGATGACCCCATTTAATATTGTGGGAACTTGTATATGGATTCTTAACTTTTTAAGAAACTATCAAAACTGGCCAAGTGTGAATTGGATTGTACGGAAGCCTCCACTCAAATATTTATTTTATTCTGATTTTAGTATTTATATTTATAGCGGCAGCATAAATACATAATCTGTAAAAATTTCAACTGTTTAGCTAGCACAGTTCATGATATCCAGATTCCAGCCTGGTAAGAGACAGACAGACCGACAGACGGACGGACAGCGGAGACTTCATAATAATGTCCCGTTTTTACCCTTTGGATACGGAACTCTAAAAATGGATTTACCTAATCCCAGGATAAGAAATATACCAAAACCAGTTCCTATGTAAAGACTTAACAAAGTAATTGTTCAAAAATATTGCCTTAAAATTATGTCAATTATTGTTCACCAATAAATCAATTTATTTATAAATATGATGAACATTCGCGCAACGAGACGAACGGTAGCCGCCCCCTGCGTCGCGCTGCAGGAGGCCGAACACATCACACTCGCCTGTAGAGCCCAAGCTTTACGTTGCAGGTATTCACGAACGGGTTAATGGGTTGTTGAAAATATGGGTCATTGTATAATTCTTTCACGATAAATGTGAGAGGAAAGTAAGAAGGTATTCTCAATTCTGCTACGACCGGAACTCGGGGTTTAGGTCGTAGCAGAATTGATACCTCGAATTAATAATTCTCGTATTTAACTTACATACGGCTACGCTTAAAGTCTGTTAAAGCTTACTTAAGGAGCTACTTAGTACTTACACATTTTGACAGAAGAATCTCTACTAATGTAAGAACTAAAATTTGTCTCTGAGTTCGTCCGTTAGACTTTCAATTTACTTTCATTGAATTATAAATTAATTGTCTTGATATCATAAACTGTTTTGTGGATCAATTAAAACGCGTTAAACATTGATTTGATGTTTATGTTTATGAGATAATCTGATCTAAAATAATCTAATCAAAAGTGTTTTGGCATTTGATGAAGTTTTATTTTACTCCACAAATTAATGTTTATCGTTTAATTTAAATAATCAAAGCTCGTAGTCGTTGGAGGTTGGACGCATATAATTTACGAATAGAATGGAAAAATATAGATAGCAATTACTAATAATAAATTAGACATTTGACGGTTTTATTTACAGACGAACTGTACAAAAATACCGGCGAAACAAACTGTGTATTTTTATCCTGGCGTAAGATAGGGATTCGCATAGCAAGGCGGGGGTAATCCATCACTGTCACCGCTATCGAACGATGCACGCCGGCGCTATGCAGCGAACTTACATATTGGATGTACCAAGTTTCGACTGATCCTCGTTACTATGTTTCCCTGGTACATTGGTATAGTTTAACTGTTATACTGGGAAACAAAATTAAGTTTCTCAAATAGACACACAGACCGACAGACTGTTGATCAGCCAAAATCTATTAATTATAGCCGGTTACATTAAGGTACTGGCTGCCTAAAAATTATTTGATGACTACGTAAGAAATAATTTATGAGTGTATAATAGCTGACTTAATTTAGTTATGAAAAAAAATACCTATTGAAAAGTAACAATGTAAAGTTGGTATTAAGTGGAATAAAATAGTCTCTACTTTCTGATGTAAATTTTATGTATTTTTATATGTTAACTAGCTGTTGCCCGCGGCTCCGCGTAAATATAGTTTTTTCGCGGTCGCGGATATGTGACTGATGCAAAAATAGATAATAACAATCCTTGATGCAGATTATATATCATGCTAAAATTTCAGCTCGATCGGTGCAGAACTTATTGAGTTTTTGAAGCGTACACAAACCAACATAACATTCTCATATATATAGATTGTTAAATTGTTAAAAAGATAATAAAATATTCCCTATTTTATTAATTACACATTAAAACGTAATTACCATTAGAAACAATGAATAATTATCTGCTTCAAATCTTAAGATTTTAATTCAAAGATCACATCAAACATAAATTAAGCCCACATTAAAACGATGTACAATTAAGTAAATAAGTGATATTATCACGGGAACAACGTAAATTAGAGTAGAATATATCCTGGTATCCTGTAGATAGGTATCGAGGGACACGAAACAAATCGTTCTCGGTACCACGCCTCCGGTCCTATCTTGAGAATCGAAATTAAAATGGACGCCCCAGCACAATCGATCATTCCGATTCTTTAATACAATGCCGTGTTATTTTTGCACTGTCTCAATTTGTTCGTGAGTGACGTGTGATACGGGATCAATTTATAAGGTTTATTTCGATTAAAATGATGGATAAAAACGGACATGTAATTTCGTGACTGCAGCTGTCTCCGGACCGATTGCTCTTTATAATAACCTTCATGTGTTTGATGCAATTTCATTTTATGTTGTGACCATAATATTTATTCTTGCATACTGTGTTTTCGTTCTTATTATTATTACTATGGCCACAGAACAAAATGAGATTTATAAAATCATTATCTATCTGTTTAACCGATCTTTACTCGGGGTTCTAGTACATAAATAAATATATAATCACAAAAATATCTATGTATCTAACCGGGATAAATAAATATATTTATACAATTCGATTTATCGAAAACGGCTTCATTTATTTCCATGATTTTTTTTGTGTGGGAGGCTTTGGGAGAAAATCGATCTAGCTAGGTTTTATCCCGGTTAGATACATTCTTTAATACATAGATATTTTAATAATAAATAATCCTATAAAACAATCTTGTATACCTATTGGTATACAAGATTGTTTTATAGGATTATTAATGATTATAATAACAGTACAAAATATTTGGCATACAATAGAATGCCACCAACCTAGCATTAAGGGCGAATAAGCCAAATTCAGATCTTTCAGCAGCCAATTAAAATGTTTGTTACTTATTTACTTTTTTCACAAGTCCTTTGATTTTTTTAAATCCGAATCAAAATGACTAAATAAATAGGTACTTAGTATTTATAAAGTAAGCACTGACGTTAACGGTAAACCATTTAAACTTCTGCATCTCGATGTCTAGACTTATTACGTAGAAAGCAACCTCAAAACAAAGCATATTTTGAAAAAAATGATGCAATTAAGTAAAGAATAAATATCAATGTTATAAAATCGCGTGTCACCAGCGATTCTGTGGCTAAACAACCGAAACGTTTCTCATAACTCGAACACATTACAAGTAATGATGATAGCTTGGGAATCATGTCAGCCTACATTAAAACTTTATAAAATGTGACGGTATTAGCATTCGCTTGTTTACCGGTACAAATTTTATTTAGAACGCTATTTTTGTCCCTATTTATGTAATGGAATAAATTATAATTATAGACATAGGTACTAAATGTCAAAGCTTTTTTTATTATTTTTGTTAATTTTTTTACCTCATTAATATTTACCGGTACCAGTATACTGTGCATAAATAGTTTTGAGCCTAAGTTGTTTTAGCTACCGTAAGAAACATTTTTTTTTTTTACTAAAATCAAAATTTGCCTATTTAAGGCATGTCAAGTGTGCAAAATCGCTTGTGCAAAATGCGGTTGCCAATATTCAAAATCACTTTTAATTTCTATAGACACCATAAATCTGCTCTATTTGCGGTCGAATGCCGGCACAGAACAATGTTTGCACTTTCGTTTTCACAATCACAAAGATAACAGGTACTTTTTTTTGTTAGCGCCTCTCGTAAAGCAATAAATCTTGAGGTCGGTTCTCTTTGATTTATGTGAAAAATGATGGTAAATTGGAGGTTAGGCCGGCGGCCGGGGCGGCGTGGTCTCGACTCTCGCAGACCCAACGTAAGTGTCTCCCACCAATTACGCGACGCTGAACGCTGTCAGCAATTTTCGAAATTGCTTTAAACTCCAGGTTCGAGGCGAATGACGATAAAATAATAAGCTACACAAAAAGTATGAAATTACTAGATAAAGGCTCTAAGTTACACTAATAACACGTTGTCAGCACTATTTACATGCACAAGGATATAGGCAAATTATTGTTAAGATTACTAAATTATTATTGCTCATTATGTCGTGGTATATACATGTATATAAAAACTGCTATTATATATTATTTGTACTGTAACTATGTTATGTTTTATACCCGTATAATATCATGTTTGTTGCAGTTGCAACTTCAATTTAACTTTTTAATAATGGAAAGCGCTAAAATAACACCGTGTAATAAAATAGAGGAGTCTTGAGGAATATTATTAGAGTAAATAGAAAATATTATTTAGAGTAGGTAGGTACAATTAGCAAAAAATCCTTTGTCTTTGGCTGGCTGACTGTAATGCAGAACTGAATCTTATTGTCACAATTATTTGTATCTTGTTCTTTTTTTTCTTTTTTTTGAGGAATGGACCAGGAAACGAACATATCGCTTGATGGTAAGCGAATCGGCGGTATTGCACACCATAGACACTCGCAATATCAGAGTTGCACTTGTAACAACACACAATAGGGAATATGCACGTATTTTTTTTATTTTTTTATATAGATCTATCTTGTTTGGTAAATCGTATGGTAAAGTCAGTTTTTTGATATCATTAAAAATAACTAAGATATGAACGTTTATAGTAGTCTGTTAGACAGAGAGATCGGACGTGTATCGTGACGTCACGTAACATGATTTTCATAGAAAGTTCATACTAAATTTCGTTTTGCTAGAAAGAGATAGAGTACAAACTTTGACCGCTCATATCTTGCTCATTTATCAACAGATATTGAAATTTTTTTCGCCATTTCCTTTATTTTTCAGTCTAGTATCATATTATTATGTTTTCAGCTATTTTTATATTTTATGCATATTCCCTATTGCGCACTGGCGTTCCCGATCCTTAAAATTCCCAATTCGCTCAGTCACTTATTAGCAAAACGTTATTTCACGCCGATTTTCCGTAAGACCGTAGTTAATAAAATAACGTCATAAAAAATGTATTATAAAAAAGCAATAAATAAAAACAAACACAATATGTATGTGTATTAATTTTTATTATCACGGTCACAACAAACTTATTAGCATGATGACAGGTACAATATTTATGTGCGTATGTGTTTAAAGTCAGTGTTTGTGTGAGTACGCGTAAAGTATAATATGTATTTGTGCATTTTTATGTGTGGGTGTGTATGTGTATAATCACAGTTATTCATTGGCTGTCAATACACCGGGTTATGATTTACGCGCGTAACACTTTCGCCCGTGCGCCCCAATAAATCAATGCTTCGCCCTTTGTCGCCCTAAACGTCTACCTGACGCCCTTTACCTATTGACCAGTTGCTTATTATATTTATTTTATTGATTGCTATTATTTTAATACGATTATGATTTATTGTTTTGTATTTATTTATTTGCTTCGTCGCTAAAACACCTGTGAAGACTACTTTACCTTTTTATTGTTTGCAAAATATACACTGTTAACTATAGACTGTTATGTATACGCTGTTTAACTAGAAATGTATGTGTTTATGTTATTGGGGTGCCTTTTAAATAAAAATATATATACTGTATTATATTTGTAGACGTAGTGCTAATCTATCAGTAGAGTAAAAGGCAAAGCTGATTGACTAATGTATCAACGCACAGGCCAAACCCTTCCAAGCTAGAAATTTGAAATTTTGCACACGTATTTCTAATGTGGCGTAGGCTAAGGAAGGATTTTTCAAAATTGATATTCAAAATAGGAGATAAAATCTTAATTTATTACAGCACTAACGTGTCTAACCAAGTTACCGCCATTAAAAATACTCCAACTCAATATTTTAATCGCCCTCGATGATATACAAAAACTACAATTGGTAGCTAACAAACAAACATAATCCGAGACTATAAATCACGGGAGCCAGGCGCCGGCATTGTCCGATACTTTGTCGGTGTTCCTCGTCCGATTTTTACAGCAATTAGAGACAGTTACCTGCCGATCCGCAGTAATCCTATTATAGAACCTTCCTTATTGAACATATACCTAACAGTGAGCGACGAGCTGGGCGGTCACAGGTTTTTACTCATTACTTTTATATTTTGAATTTAAAAAATAATCTCTTATAATTCAGTATTAAGGGTCATTATCGCTCTGTATTCATTATATTAATAAAAAATTGCAGTAAAAACGAGGGAAAGTAACGCGTATGTTTTTTATAGCCCGACAACACACAAACCGCAAATAATTAGCGTTACTAATGAAAGCATATTATAGAGTTGAAGAAAATTATTATGTATAGGAAACTGAATTTATTTTTATTAATAATTAAATTTATATGTCCTATTTTCAATTAACACGCATAAATCACAACAAACATATTCAATGTAACCACTAAAACCCATTATTTAGTAAAACACCCACCCCACAAGATGTTGTAAACTGATTTATCATATCAGGAGAGTTCTAAACATCATCTCGCACGTAAACCCTCCTATCGCCGACCACTAGAACATTCTCGACGCTACAAACATCAACTCCAAATACGTATTTCGTGTACACGCAAAATTTTATATCAACCCACCATGAGGTTTTATTAACCACGTACGCGCACACAATTCGCGGCCATCTGGCGTTCATGTAGGGACGCTATTCGCATGCACGATGAACTCATACGACGTTTGTATGTGTGTGGCACGAAGAAGCTTGTCTGAGACAAGGGTGCGGTGTATCGTAGTGTCCGGTTTCCGGATTAAGCTCGTTATGACATAAACAAATAAACACTTCATATAGGTATCAATATTCGGGCAAGATTTCATGAAGATATACTCGATACTATAATATTTCACATAGGCAGGCTTTAAGGACGCATTAACGAAAAGTTATTTGACAACTTTCCGAGTACAACAAATCCAGACAGTGACTAAATAAAAAAAAACTTAGTGCCACGCATTTAGGTTCTTGCATAATAGCAAAATACGTAAAAAAAATTTATGAGACTTTTTTATACTTTTCCAAATAAATTTTTAATATTATTGGATCAGTTCTAATAGAATTTAAGGTGATATACAAAACCAAAGTTGATAGTTGAAACATTTACTGATTGCCAATTAAAATGGAGTAAAGCCTAATTCTATTGCTAGATAGTATTAAAAAGATATATTGATGATCAAATGTATGTCGAAAAATAATATTTTTATCAAAGCGAATAATAAATTATGTATAGGCGAACGTACATTCACGTAACAAATGATACATTGTAAAGAAACCACAGAACATATTAAGATATAAATCAAAGTACATCAAGGCCGTACGTTTAATCATCTCGTAGGTTATTAATAACTTGAAATTAAACAATAAATTTAGGGGCTAATCGCGCAGCTCGGCCGCAAAACCGCTCGCTGAGTCAACATTTATAGAGACAAATTGTTGCACCACTAACAGGGCTACGATGTATTAATCTTACGGCTACGACGCTACGCCGTAGACACCCCTCCGCCGCCTCTACGACACTTAACACTGAGAAACGTTACGAAAAAATTACTTTAACTTGGACAGATTTTTTTCTTTTAACATCAGTGTTTCCTTACAATCGACGAAGCATAATAATTATGCATGTATTTAATTCTCAGAAATAATAAAACGTTATAATATTGTTTATTTGGAGACCAAATATTTAATGTATATACTATGTAAAAATTGTAATAATTCTATCTTAAATTTCTATTTTTTGTGTGCTGTTATTAACAAATGTCTATATCCTGAAACCAAAACGTATCTACGTGAACCGTGCATAATAATTTAATTATTAATAAACTAATACTGGTTTGTTAGTATGGTAATAGAGGTAACGTGGCTGTAATGTTACACATTTGCCTGACTAGATGTTAATAGCAGTAATAGGGGATATTACTTTAATGTTTACACTATTATATCATTACTTTTATGATAAAAACGTCCCTATCGCTTTATAGACCACGTGTAAGTGCGTTCACTTATATCACTGCACAATTTATCCAGGTAATATTATGTACTATTTCTAGTGTGACTAACAGATGAGCATAAATAAAATATACAAGTTTTTCACTTCACGTATTCTATGAATTAAATATTTTATCTAAGATTCAGGTTTAAAAACTGAAAAATATTAACGGTACAAAGTTATATTATATATTAGGTTACCTTTTGGTTACTATCTATTGCCAAACTCTCATTGTAAAACAACCTTTATCAACATTCTACAGAGGTAAGAACCGAAGTTGTAACGAACAGTACCCCAAGCAGGAACATTTTGCGGTATCGTTACGTGTACGTAAGCGAGAAATATTCTATGAAAACCATAAAAGCGCCTCTAGCGGACGTAAAAGTAACTAAAATTTTCATACAAAATTTCTCATATTTCACGTTTACGTACACGTAACGATACTGCAAAATGTTCCTGCTTGGGGTACTGTTCGCAACGCGGCGACGCGTTACTTCTATAACCACAATAAACGTATCACGATTCACGACAAAAATACATATTCTTTAATCTGGCGTTATCACGTCTAAGAGTGATAGGATAGTTTTCTCCCCATTTCCCCGCATGACGTACGCGACACGACTGCATCTGTCATTAGTCACCGTCAACGGCGCTGGGGGCCGCGCGGACCGCGGGGGCATAAACAACTACATTTCTCCGGGGGCCAACATTTATATTATGTCCGACAAATGACCCCGCGCTGTATTTTAAGGTCAACACCGTTTACCGTGATGTTTCACTAAAGATTTTTAGAAATATGAGAGGAGGGTGGACTTAAATGTTTTAATGTTTAACAGGGTGACAACTAGACCAGTAAAACGGTAACAATGTCTTGGACAGTAAATTTTTCATCTTAAAATAGTGTTCGGTGCCCATTTCCAAAACAAAAACTATGCACGAAAGTATCAGTAAAAAGTACCAATTCATTTTTAGGGTTCCGCAATACTTAAGGAACCCTTATAGTTTCGCTCTGTCCATCTGTCTGTCTGTCTGTCTGTCTGTCTGTCTGTCTGTCCGCGCCTCTAGCTCCTGTAATTATGAATATAAGTTGATGAAATTTGGTGTAGTTATAGATTGTGTATAGATCACGGTTTCGGGATCATAAAAAAATAATAATTTTATATTTTAGGGGTGGCTCTCCATACATGTGAAGCGGGGATGAAAAATATTTTTTTTTACTCTACCCCATCGTGTGGGGTATCGTAGAATAGGTCTTTTAAAATAAAGGCAAGGTTTCATACGTAACTTTTTTATAAAGTTGACCATTTTCGAGTAATCGGCCTCCAAAGTAGTTTGTAAGTTGGTCCCCCCCCTAGCATTTTTAAACTATAGGAGATAGAAACTTGCAAATTTCTATGCTGATAGATCATGCTAAAAACTCTTAAGGAAAACTATTTTGAACAAAATTGCATCATAATTTCTATTTCTAGAGCAATTATAGAAAAACAAATTAACATAAAGCAAAATAAGAATAATTATACATAATGTGAAATGATTATTTAAAATAATGTTTCAAAATTGGTTGCATAATTTAAAAAAAAATTGAAATTAATAATTAATAAAAAAAACGAATTAATAATAACTAAAACACGCTGTCGGGTTTGAACCTACATTCAAGGACCAAACACTGTGATTAACTGAGCTACAGTAATTATATAGATTGTTACGAATTTATGTTTCTTTACCAGAATTAGAGCTAAGTTTTGAAACACATGTAAAATTTTAATTAATAATTTAACACATGTAAAATTTTAATAAAAAATAATTTTACCAATTATTACAATAATTTAATAACACTGAAAACACATTAATATATATTATTAATTACCATAGTATTATTGTTTTTTATTATAATTTAATACCTACCTTTAATATTAAAAGCATCAATTTGCTAGTAACTTTACGAAAACAATATGGCGCTACTCGCTAGTCTGTTTAAATCGTCGATTGTTTTTGAAAAATAATACTAGATGTCGCTGTGTTATTGGATTTAAATTTTGTATCTCGCTATCGAAAACCTCACTGATATGTATAAGTAATAAGTATCTAGTTGTATTCTTTATACATTGAGATAGGTGATATCGTATTAGACTTAAATACGCTCAATTATTAATCAAATATTAAGTGAATTAGCGAATAATAAAATTAATAGAAACCTTTTAAAATATTTAATATCATCGAAATCGAATAAAAATTAATCTTAAAGAACATCTGGTAGTATATTCACTATACATTTTGATTATTAATCAACATTCAAAATAATAAAAAAATAATACATAATATTACATAATAATATTATTATTAATTTATCATACGTTTATAATTCTATAGTGTACTATAGTGTATAGTAAGCTTAATAGTTTACGGAACCCTCCTTAGACATGTCCTGACATGCTCTTGGTTAGGTTATTTTTTATTATACGTAGTTAACATTATACAAACATACAGACCTTCCTTTCTTGCATACAAAAACTAAGATAATATTAATATTTTTCTCTATAGATAGGCTACCTACTAGTATACCTATAGTATAGGAAAGGAATAATATAGGAAGGGACGATTTGTCCGTCAAGGAGGGTGTTAATTGTCTGAGATCGCTAATGAAACTCGCCGCTGTCATCATGCCCGGCTCCCGAGCTCCAACTTCACCGATATTCAACGAACGGAGGTTTCTTGGAACTTTCTGTGTTGTTATAGGCATAGCCACGGCATAACATAACATCAGTATGGGCCAAAATTTCAAAGAACGTAAACTCATTGAGCTATTAATATGGAGGTTAGCTAAACTTTGCAAAAACATGACTTGTTTGAAATTCTAATATTTACGAGAGAAAACCTATACTTATTTGGAAACATAAATTAAATAACACTAACTTCGATCTGTTTCGGTTTATACAATGCCTCACTTAGAAAATTTTATTGATCTTTATAAATAAAATGTAAATATAAATAGGAACCAATAGAGAACAGTTACTTCGTTTTCATGGGAAATTACTTTCAGGGCAAATCAAAAGCTCAAAGCGACAGCACATGGCGAAGCAGGTGCAAATAATACGGCAAGTGACGCGAGTGGATGTTTTCAGAAGTTTTCTACGAGTCCAATGTAGAGATATTGAGACAGGTTTAAGGGAAAATATTACCAGGTTTTACAGCTGAATATGAATAACTGGTTACTTTTGTATGCTGTTACAATCCTGACTATCATACTACTAGGTAGGTATTATAACAGCCTCCGTGGTCTAGTGGTTAGAGCATTGGCTCTTGACGCGGAGGTCGTGGGTTCGATTCCCGCATTGGAACAACAAAAAATGTTGTTTCCAAGTTTGGTTAGGACAATGCAGGCTGATCACCTGATTGTTTGACAAGAAAGATGATCCATGCGTTGGATGGGCATGTAAAAAGTCGGACCTGCGCCTGATCTCTCACCAGTCGTGTCGGTTATCCGTCCCACTGGATTATGAGAGTAAAGGAAGAGAGAGTGCTCTTGTGTACTGCGCACACACTTGGGCACTATAAAATTACTCCTGCGTAACTGGCTTAGTTTCAATGAAACCGGCCACCGTCACCGAGATCGGTGTGGGGAGTTTTATTATAAATGTGATAGTTTGTAAGAATAGATGGATGAATGTATAGATGGATGGATGTTTGTTATTTTTCCTGGATCCCAAAAAAGTGCAGTGTTCCTGTGGGATACTGTATTTACGCGGGCGGAGCCGCGGGCAGAAGCTAGTATTATAAACACGAAAGTTTGTACATGATATGGGTGTATGGATGTTTATTACTCTTTCACGCAATAATTACTAAACGGATACGGAAGTCGCAACATCCAAATCCAATGAGGTCTGTTACTTTTTTATCCTGGTGTCATGAGATTCCACCTTCATCATTGCATGATGGACATTATGGTGGGTCATTTGGACCCAAACATTTTGATTTCAGATATTTTAAAACTTTTAACAATTTAATATGTAGCAGATATTGTTGGAATTGCACGAAGAAGAAGAGAAGGCTCTTTTTCCTCGCCTTATTTCACAATATATTTAACTTTAACGCCTTATTCAGCAGTTTATGTAATAAATTACTCGTTGTGTGGCGATTCTGTCACTGCTGAAGGGTGTTAATTCGCTAAGAGGCTAATGAAAGCCCGACGACCGACGACCTGCCGATCCCCGAGCCGATAACGCGCAAGAATCTCGCAGGAAATTGATGCTTCACAACTTGTACTTGCCGCGTATAATCTAATTAAACTTAGATAATCTTTCTGCGATTTTTTAATTCCTTATATGTTAATTCCTTAAATAGTCTTTTATAGAGACAATAGTTTATAACACCTAATACGATGCATTTATCTTTACAACAAGAAACTATTATGAGCTTATTTAAAAAAAACTTTATTTATTTTCGATTTTTTTATTTAGATATAGGGTCAGGTTGAGGAAGACCGTCTACAAGGCAAGACCGTCTGCACGCAATAACTTATATTTATGAATAGCTATGCAGCTTGAATTGACAGTCGGTAAAACAGTATCATACTTTGGTTAAAATTTTTAATCATATATGTCGCTGGCAACACTTTTATTTCGGTTTTGAAGGTCCATTAAATATGAAAACAAGAATTTCATATGACTTTTAACTTTATTATCCTACAGTTAAAGTGCATATTTGAAGGTAAAATACACTTTTTAGATATAAGTTGGTATAAATACATATAACATACCAAGTGACGTGTTAAATGTCAATAGACGGTCTTGCCTCCAATAGCACGGGAAGACCGTCTGTACGCCGAATTTTAAAAAAGGGTTTGTATTTGAAATATGTGCTATTATATTGTAATTTATGTAGCACAAAATTGTTACTGTTAATATGTTTCAGCACATGGAATACTTAAGATCGGTCTAGAACATACCAAATATTTGTTTTATTAAATTGAGTAAATTTTTCAATGAAGTATGCCGGTCTTTCCCAACCTGACCTTAGATTAGAAATTGTAAAAAATCCTACTCAAAATACGTACTAACGAAATAGCTACTTAACAGGTAGGTTCTACCACCACAATAATGTGTAGGTTCAACCACAATCATATTCAGAAAGAAAGACATACAGAGCTGAAATAAATAATGAACAGTTAAAACGGAGCCCGACTAGGCAAATTATATAATTATGTAACCTATCTCACCGGGTCTATTAAGATGAATCTATTGACTTTGACAGCTAATTCATTAAAATCGCATCAATAGTTTAGGCACTACGATAGAACAAACATACATACATAAACTGAAAATCATTTTATTCCTCCCTTCATTTTGGCTTCGTCGTAGTCGGGTAAAAAGAGCTGTTCTAACTTCTACCCCAGATACAGCTGCTCTACCCCAAATACTATAAACACAAGACGCCGAAATAAATTCGATCAGTTAAAAAATCGCGTCGTTACCGTAATAGAACGACGTGCTCGTCTCCATCGATCGCTACACTCCGAACTAATTTGATTTTAGCATATTAAGGGGGCTAGCTGTAAGGAGCGCGTCTTGTCCCACCCCGCGTAATAACGAAAATGATGTAAGGTGTGCCCTTAATATCCATCACGTCCCCGTATTTGCTTATCTATTGGAACACGGAAGTGTAAAAACCGTCAGGGTTATCGAGACGCCTTCTGTTTACACTTAGGACTATTAATTTTTATAGTTACAATAAAATATACTTTATGAATACGAGATTGTTCCCTGTTCTATATAAATATAGACACCTAAAATTTAAAAGAAAATAATAACAAGTGAGTACTAAGATTATTTTAAGTCAGGTCATACTCAAAGTTTAATATAATGAGTATCCTTCATCAAACCTATATAAAATTCCATGGGCTTATATTTTGTATCGATAAAAGATAAGCTCAAAGCTTAAGATTCCAATGAATGTATAATTTTAAAAGTTTAAAAACATAAAAGCCATTACTTAAACATTTTTATCAGATCCAGTAACCCAACAAAGACGAGATTAGTCTTCTGTAACAAACTCATTTAACTTTACGAATTTCCTTTTGCAGAATTCCTCAATAATATTTCGCCACTTCGATTTTATTGCCTTCCGTTGTCCTCCGCTCGCGATACATTTATTTTATCAGAATATAAGGATTAATGTGGCCCGTTTGCCTCCATTGGTAATATTTCTTCATAATCTGTTAGCTTTTCATTGAACTTTTTCAATTTAATTATTTAAAATATTTGGCACAGCTTACATAATCATAGCCTTAAAAATTACCTACATCTTATCTTCTTATCAAGAATAAATAAGAATAAATACGTTCGTAATTTATATTTAAATCATCATTATTAAAAAACAATGGTCAGTTAAGACCTAACATCATGAAACCCAAAAAAAATTAAAAGTAATAGAAACATATGCCATAGATACATAAATCAAAAGTATTTTAAATATTGTTATTAAAAATACCGGTTTTCATACCGTTTATAAAAAAATACTTGAAATTTTAAGAGAGAATCAAACGGCGCAGGAAATGTAGAGTCGGAGGGTAGATACGCAAACGTCTCAGCTCTCAATCGGAAGCCGCGGTACATAAATAAGGCGCATTGAAGGTATTCCCTTATCTCGGAGGATTGTCACCGGATTTTCACTGTTTACCTTTCAATGTAAGCTCCTCTGAGTGACGAGCGTTAAAAGCTTACGAGTACATTTTCCGCTTTGTGGGAATGTTCTTGATACTCGATGTCAAACATTAACGCATCTGTCTGCTTTGACAAGACGAAATAACACATCGCCACGAATACATACAAAGTATGTCGTTAAGTATAATTTGTGCAAATTAAGTATCTAGTTCTATTCTAGAAGAAAAGAAGAATGCAAAGTTTTAACGTGCGTTTTTTTAAATTTGAGCTTTAAAAGCTCTCCTCTCTGCACTCAAAGAGTTTCTTTAACTACTCTACAATTCTAACTCATCTAAAAACTACCACTTCTATATTATGCTCAATATTAATGCTCAAACAAAACGTATTTAGAATGAGAACATTTATCGAACCTCGGATTTAATTCATTTAATGCGGTAGAGCTGTGTATTGAACCGCAAACAATTCGTAATCGCTTAATACCCCGGATTTTTTATCTGTGGCAATACTGAGTTAAGACGAATTATTGTCAGTCCCTCAACGCACTCACTTTCATTCGCATGATTAATTCAGTTTCAATTCATACAGTCGCGACTAAGGCCCCATCACTTGCGTTGCGTTGCGTCGCGATGTCTTCACTTGTGGGCGAATGAAGCCATAAGGTCATACAATTGTAGGCGAATGAAGCCATATAGACAGATATACAGATCATCATCATTGGCCACAGCATCTTGTCAGATGATTGTTGCAGCGCCAGCGGGTAACAGTCACGAAGTTCTTGGGGCACCACATCTGCGCTTGTGGCTATACAACCCAATGGCAGCGCGACAAATCTTGCCACACTTATCGCAAATGAAGCGTGAATCCATGGGTGGTTCGTCTTCAAACTGTAAAGTTTGAAAATAGAAAGATACAATTTTTTCCCGCGCCGCGCCGCATGCTTACCTGTTCCTTATGTCGTTATTTTTACTTTTGTCGGGACTCCCAGTAACTATTTTTTGCATATGTACATTTTCACATAAAATACATATTTTAGCCACAGTTAGAAAGTAAAAAGGTCGTCATAAATGCGTCGTATTTTCATATAGAAAACATCTAAATCCGGAGACCGATTTCTTCCAGAGAATTTAAATTAGATCAGAATTTATGTTTTAAACTAGTTTCATGTAGACTCTACCTCTAGACAATTTGCATACTGAGCAGATGGATTAGAGTCTTCTTCAAGTTGTTTAAATTAGGGGTCAGTTCACACCGAAACGTGACGATACGCGACATGGAGCTGCATTTTTAAGAAAGCGCATCAAAATTAAACTTCACTCAGTATACAAGAAGATACACGATTAATTGCAAAAATTCGAATGGGAAAACTACACCGCTCTGCCTAGCCCAACGCTGCTCTTGCAATGAAACGTGTATTTACATGTGTAGTAAAGTTCGTACGTATTGAATATTCGGTGTGACCTGGGCCTCTAGTCAAGTTACATTCGATGATTTCGACGGCGAAGTTCGAAAACAAAATGTATGGGATTTGACATAGTGCATCGCAAGCGTCATGTCACCTAACTATGACTTATGTCAAATCCCATACATTTTTTATTTCGAAGCTCGCCGTCGAAATTATCGAATGCATCTTGACTAGAGGCCCTGGCCCTAAGTTTGGGGGAAGAGAAGCGGATACGATATAAAAGTATTCAATACTAGCTCTTGCCCGCAGCTCCGCCCGGGTAAAAACTGCAGTATCCCACAGGAGCACTGTACTTTTTCGGGATAAAAAGTAGCATTTGTGTTAAACTATAGCTCAAACTACCATAGCAAATTTCACCAAAATCCGTTCAGTAGTTTTTGCGTGAAGAATAACAAACATCCATACACCCATTCATCGATCCTTGCGAACTTTCGCATTTATAATAGTAGGATAATTGTCTTAGTACAATTTTATACGGCTTGGAAAACCGAGATTATGTATTTAACCCAATGCATTATAGAATATTTCATAAATATTAAATTGTATCTCGTCGCGGGCAATTATTAGTAATCAGTACATTACGAGTATTTAGGGGATTAAATTTTTACACTAACCCATTTTATTTATTTTCATTATTACACATCATGGTAATAAAGAATCATTAGGTAATTGAAATAAGCTTCAAACTTTTAAAATTTTATTCCCCTTATAATAATAGCAATACTGAAGTGTTATTAAAGTATCGACGAAACAAATAAAATGTAATGATACAAAGTAAGCCAAGTCAATAATGAGCTCATTTTGTTATCAGTTGACCATTACCGAAAATCGAATGGTACATTACGCAGAGTCCAATACTCCCGGCCCTGTATAAAACCTCTTATCTAGACGAACAAGATCTTCGGTTGCAATATTTACTTTAAAAAAGTAATAAATTCTGGCCATTTACAAAAATAAACACGCTCCGTCTCTTATCGTCTTCGATTTTTAAATAACGCCGCGCCATCGGGAGCTCACTCGAACACGGTTTTTGTCCTTCGTTCCCCTTTTTTCCCGGGGAAAAAATTCTTTTTCGGCAATTTAGAGGCGAGCAGATAATAAAAGGGCTCTAAATACTTCGATCTTACCCTAATGAAAACTTCAAAATTTCTCATTTCAGTATCAATAAACTTATATTTATAAATATTGCGTATTTTATGGGTTTCCGACCCAATTGTGCGCTTCGACTGTGTACAATCTCGACATCTCTGAACGAATAAGCACCAAACGTAAAAAAACACCATTTACATAAATTGTATTTTGTAATATTCATTTATTTAGTCTATTGATTAGTTTCTATGTTTTGAGAATTAAAGATAGTAAAAACTAGAAACTATGTACTGTAATTCTTAAGTTCAGCAAATCGCCGCTAAACTTTTCACTGTTTTAAAATATTTTAAAATAAATTCATTCAATATTCATAGGACCTATATTTTTAAGGATGAATTTTAATTTTAATCCCACATACGATAATAGGGTTATGTTAGCCAGCACTTGACCTAATTCTACGAGCTGGGAGCAAATCGAGAATCGATATGGCAACGACCCCTCTACGGTAACGCCGACTCACGCGCTCGGTGATGTCTGCTCGTATCCTTGTTACTTCTGCTCTCCTGGTAAAATTACAATATTTTAATAAATACAAAAGTCTGGGAAAAAACAGCGCATTTATACCAGTTGGTACTAGAACATTATAGGGTATTACTCTACAAGAAATATCTTGTTCTTGGACCTAAAACCTACGTCTCAGGTCCTTAGTTTGAAATTATTTGCAGAGAATTTCTTCGACTCAGACTTAGAATTTGTTTACCTATCTGACCAAAGATTTTGTTTCTTTCTTCAATTTTTTCAACAAAGGATTTAATTTTCGTTTTATTTCTTATTTTCTTCGTTAACGAAGTTAACGGTTCTTAATATTAAAAATATATACAACATATGTACAGCCGAACGTATAACCGACTCCTTTTTTTGGAAGTCGGTTAAAAATCGCAACAAACTTTAGGGAAATGACTAGTAATACGAGATTTACACGGATGAGTAAAGCCCTTAGAGCATCCAACTTTGGTTTGATTCTCTAAAGTCTAAGGTAAAGCTACACGATTTCCGCCGCACGGCAAATTTTTTTTTTTTTTGTTTTTTTTTTATTGCCAACAAAAATGACAAGGCGATTTGTCAAGCGACTCACAGCACGGTGAAAATCGACCCATGTAAATCTCATATTATGATAATAAAAAACGTCTGCGACTGTTACATTAAATACTGACGGCAAAGAATTATTGACGTGCTTTAAGAACACACAATGGAGTTTTTCAGTCCGGTTGTTCCCCCGGGCACGTGGCCACTAATTACTCAGCTGGGACAATCTAAACGAGTCTCTACAAACAGCTTATGTCGATAGTGGAGACTAAAATAAACAATAATTGACTTTAAATTTTATTACTTTCACGATTTTTTTTTATTTGTGCCGTATTTTTTCTTTCTCTTTAAGTAATCGAATGTAGAAAAACCCTCTGAAATCCTAACTGTAAAAAAACTGCTTGTGCTGGATATAATTATAATGATCAAACACAATGGATTTGATTTTGTCCAAGAATGATGTATGTTACAAGTCATTCACACGCCAAACTTTATACCAAATGGCAACATTATGCGGAGCAGTGTAGAAAATTTGCACAAGTTCGCCATATTAAGATTGTTTCAATTCGGGAATTATTTACAAGCCGCACCACATGTCCTGTAAGCCCGGGACGCGTATTTGAATTCCTGTATGAAGTAGAAATACGGCTTTATACGAGTAAAATCATACTTTCTCCACGGCCGCGGGGGAGCGCACTAATGACCGCGCGGGGAGAGGGCCTACACCGGCTACATCTACCTACCTACATGCCGACCACACTTTATATTGCGTTTAGCAAGCTGCCTACTCACACTCTCGTAATAACACACAGACAAGAAAGCTCCCACTTTTTACATTTCAACGTGCACTATTTTCTTTTGGGAGAACACGTTTTGATGTTCCTTTTGATATGAAATATGAAACGTTTGTACGTACAGTTATGAGGTTGGAAAATGTAACTTCATGCTTTTGTTGGGTTGTGTTTACGGTTTTGGCCCACTGCACATTGTCGATTGCTTTTAAATTATTGTTATGATAGTTTTAGTTTACCGGTGCTCGTTTTACATATTTGAATTCGATTTTTGTGCAGCATATATTAAAACAAAGCTCACGAACAATGACGCTTGCTGTATCTATATAAAAAACATGCGATATCCAAACTATCTATATACATACTTTTTTATTAAATTTAAGTATTATTCTTTCCATTAATAAATTTAAAAAAGTAGTTAAAGAACGTTTGTGTGCAAAAGCCTATTATAAGGTCAATGATTTTATTGACGATCGCACACCCTGGGAATAGGATGGCCTGACCTGCAAGGCTGCTTCTATGTACTATATGTATCTGTCTTTTGTTAATATTATATATAGACCTAAGTTTTCACATTGTAAACAACTTCATTTTTTTAAAAGAACAATTTTCCATCTTTTTGCTAAAAGATGGCCCCGTGCGAGTTTCTTACGCCGGTTCTTCTCGCCGGGTTAGTTCCCGAACCGGTGGTAGGCATCAAGTAGGGACAATTCTTTAAGCGTTACTTTGTAACCCATATGGAAATAAAACTTTTTTGATTTGATTTTGATTTGATCTAGAAATTTGAAAGGCATCCAATTCTTCGGAAATTATTATACAATTTGTACCTTATTGGCTTTAAAAGCCACTATATCTTGATAATACGAGTACCTATAAACAAAAATAGCGCTATGTATATGGTAAAATCAAATTGAATTGTTTCACTTAAGACCAATTAAATGGAACCCTGTCAGCTTAACGCAAGTCACGGGCGGGGTATGCATATGTGAGGACCAAAAGTCGATGTTCAAGAAAACTGCTGAATCATCAACCCCGTGTCAAATCTCAATAGACACTGGTGTTTTGCACATGTAACATCATTATCATCACCCTTCAGCGTCAGTTTGTCATTTTAGTATATGTATGGAGAGCAAAGATATTAAAAATGTTTTGTATAATAAATTCTGACAGTTAAGTAGTAGTGACCAAATAAAATAAACCTTAGATTCATGCAAAGCACCTACACGTGAAAATTTTAAGGAGACTTTTTATGCTTTTTCCAAATCAATCCTACAACTATTATATGTATGGATGTTTGTAACTCTTTCACGTAAAAACTACTAAACGGATTTCGATGAAATTTGGTATGATACTAGTTTAAGCTCTGGATTAACACATAGGTAGGCTATATGTAGGAAAAAGTACAGTTTTCTCGCAGCATATTGTAATTACGCGGGCAAAGCCGCGATCAAAAGCTAGGTTTTAATATTGTTGGATTAGTTTTTCATAGAATTTAATGTGATTATATTATCCATTATCTTATGTATTTTTAATTTCTTATGTATTTTTAAGTAACCAAAATAAGCTTTATAAGAGCAGAAAATGATCCTAAATACGACCTCTTTTTGTAAATTTTGGGTGAAGACTGAATTCGTTCTATACTAAAAATAAAAAATCATAATTTCTTATATTATTTCTAACTTATTTTAGATAAGGAAATACTCTATTCGTGACAATTGTTAGTTTTTTAGGATTTGGTTTCATTTGGTCGCAAAATGTACCGCAAAACAGCCAAATTTTGTCAGATTTGTAAACGTGCCCTTACAGAACACAAAAATGATATATACTCGTATACCTTAATAAGTAGAGTAAATTTGTTGATATTAAGTAATTTAAGAATAATTACACCAAATTAGGTAGCAACTAGCAATCGAAATGTATGGGAAATAATTCGTCCATATTAAGGCACGGAACCCTATCATATCAAAGACAACGTGTAATTATGTTTAGTACATAATATAGAGCAGGTAATAAAATAGTAAAAACTCAAAATGGTAGATGCAACAGTACGATAAATATGGTGTATCCGTTCGCACGGACACCCAGTTATTATGTAGGAGGGAAGATGGGTGGACGGTGTACACCACTTATTAGTGCGCCTCGGGCGTGCACTTGTATGTAACGTAGTGAAGCGTTTTAGTAGTTTAGTACCTTGTCACTGTAAGCCATAGATCTAGGGACAGGTTATTGCGATAGGGTACTATGTAATTGTTTTTATTGCATTACCCATTTATCACGATTTATTTCACGTTTCAGTATTTGAAAATGAAAACTAAACAACCTAACGCTGTTAGTCCACCGCCACCGTCAACGGGACGTCAACGAGAAAGATGACGGCGCCAAAGTAGCGATACATACATTTACTATACCCGTGTGTCCACCGCACGCCCGTCCCGTCAATCTAATCTCTACCAGAAATTATCTCGTTCTCATTGACGTCCCGTTGACGGTGGCGGTGGACAAAGAGCATTAGGCTGCGACTATATGAACTGGAATTCGGTGGGCCCGGGAAAATTCAGAGCATTGAAAATAGAACTCTAGACTAATACATTAGAGTTGAAAATCGAACACACATACAACCCCCAGCTCAACAATAGTTGAAATTGTGCTTGTTTCGTTGAACTTAAATTCAAAGTTGAGTTACAATTTGTAACTTACATTAAATAAAAAAAATAAGATGATAAAAAAGTTGTTTTACGCTTTTTATTTTCTTTTGAGAATTTTAACTAAAAATGTTTGGCAACGAATAAGATGCATGAATTTATCATGATGAATTGACATAAACCAGAAAATAGATTTTTGATTTTAAAACACAATAATTTACATATACCCAAATTGTTATTGGAATAACGCATCATCCATCAGGCACAACGCCGTCATAGGGGTGAGTGGAGCATCACGATAGAGCGAGACACCTATACGGCTTTCAAGTAGGGTAGAAAAGAACGACACGAGAAATTCAAGAATTTGCATAATCTGCTTGGGTACTTTATCATAGAACCACGTGTCAGTGACTAGTGCAGTCACGGATTACGTAGGCCGAATTAAATCGGCACATCTCGGAGCAAGACTTGCAGTTTTGTATACTTTTAAAATCTGGTTTAAACAGTTTTTTTTTTTATTCTAGTTCTCGATTGTTTTTTTTTTTTTTTTCAAAGTAGTAAGAAGGTTTTATTTGTTGACCATTATTCCTTTCTTAATAATGTAACGCACATTACAACCTCCATATCACAACATCAAAAGCGTAACCGAATAAAAACTAGCTAATGATTAGATGAGATCCGGCTCGGAACCTGAGCATAGGCATAATAGCATTACTTATATATGATAAATATTACAGGCTGCCAGGGTCGGCCAAAAAACGCTTAACTTGTCCCGCTACAAAAGGAAAAAGCCAGCGTCTTCCATTCGGCCGGAGCCAAAGAAAAAATCTTCGCGAGGGATCCGTGCTACCATTTATCATATTCCATATTCATTTATTCGTCAAGTTCTGGATTCATTTATTCGTCATGTCTTGATTTCGTCTCATTTATTATTAAAAATGAACTGTCCGTAGCAAAGAATACCACGCGGCCACTGATTCAAACTTAGAATAATTTCACGCTGAATTTGGTCAGAACGAATGAAACAGGAAACGTATTAACTAATTCATATTTTTTCGATATACCCATTTTAGGGTATCGCAAAGTACTTATGAACTTGGCTAGATTATACGTCTAATTGCCTTTTTACCAAAGATTTCCACACTCAAAATAGGCTATGACGTACATTTGACAAAACAAATCATACAATAAAAAGTGTCAGCCATCTTGTTTTCACAAAATTTAAAAAATGTCTTAATGGCTCCAAACATCTCAAAAGTGGGGCCATTTAACTGTAGACACTTTTTGCCTCAACATGCCTCGTCTATAATATACCTAGTACCTACGTCTATGCTTTTTAGAGTTCCGTACCCGAAGGGTATATAGCTATGGTTATGTGTTAGCACGATTTAATTACTAATTCAAGCGAAATGTCTTAACACAGCAGCTATATAAACGGGACCCTATTACTAAGACTTCGCTGTCTGTCCGTCCGTCTATCCGTCCATCTATCTGTCACCAGGCTGTATCTCAGGAACCGCGATAGCTAGACAGTTGAATTTTTCACAAATCATGTATTTCTGTTGCCGCTATAAAAAATATCAACGACGGCTCCTATACAACAAACGTGATTTTTTTGCCGTTTTGTACGGAACCCTTTGTGCGCGAGTTTAACTCGCCCTTGGCCAGTTTTTTACATTATTTTTAGCAGTAATATAAAATTTGTAGAGAACATACAATTCATTCACCCAATGAAAATTGTTTTTGTTTCCTTTAAGCAATGTTATTAGTAAATATTATCTAATAAATTACTTACCTTATTTTGTTAGAATTAGTTGTTAATGCAGTACTTGAAGCAATTTTCATTCAAAAAATTTTCCGCATTTCACAATTGAAACAAGTTGATCAGCAAGTCAGCAGGCGCAGTTATCTGGATCTCACCCTCGAGCTTGACCTGACCCGGGGATGATTGATCGCGGGTGGACACTCGTATCGGGAACCCGGACATTCTGTTAAGCATCGGTTATACCTGTTCGATCTGCAGGATTCAGGATGAAATGTTAGGGCCGATAAAGCAGTCATTTCTGCAAATGCAATAATTCTCAAATCAGTTTCTGGGTAATTCACAAAAAACCTATTATTATCTGCAAAAATGTATCTGCTGAAAAATACATTTTTGTCACAGCAATGATTTTCGTAGTGGAATGTCAGTAATTCTCTGTCAGTTACTATCGCGCGCTATTCATATATGATTCACATTGGAGGAGCGGAAATTTTGAGCATCAGTTACACCTGCATCTGCATCTGCAGAAAAAATGTAAGCAACAACAAACAATTAAATATTTTTCTACTGTCAAAGTTCTGGATTCACACAAATACTTTTAGACACGTCAATAACGTGTCTTGACGTGACTGAGCTAATAACAAACCTTACAAACATGAAATCAATAAATAACTAAGAAAGAAGAAAAATACTTTCGCTTTTATACAATTCAAGGTTAGCGTCGTTACTCATAATATCATGGGGGTCGAATATATGTGATCCATTTGTACGCAATCTCGACAATAAAACGTCAGTCTTTGTGTCGGCTGTCGGCGGGTCGTAACTCCGTTTCGCAAACATAACAAATGAGCGAACATTACCTACCAGTGGTCGAGCGTCACACCTAAACGTGCCCAAATGTAGTCGCGGCTTTATTAATTGTGTGCACACATCAACAATTTACTAAATTACGTGTATTTAAGCATTCTTGGGGGGTATTCGAGAACCCCCCAAGAATGCTTCACTATAAAACGTAGAGAATAGGAGTGTAGAGTTTGTCTCACAGACTTTTAATGGTTATAACGCAATGGCTGTCGCATTATTTTAAAATATACTTTCCCAAATGACGAAATTAAAGACAATATCTATATTGAGATAAACACGAAACAAAACCAATGTCTCTGAGCATTGACCCCCAAAAAAGTTGATATCGGAAGACGTGATAGACAGCTAGGACCCGCCCCGGGCAGACAGGAACAAATGACCCCGACGCATCATAATAAATAAAACAATTTGTTGTTAATTAGATTTCGTGAATTTAATTTTCATGTCAGTAATTGGTCGGTGGCCACAAAGCTATCGGTGATGGATTATTCAACGGCGCCTTACTATTTACCTTGCGTTTCGCCTTAATTAGACGGTTCGGAAGTTGGATTATTGCTCTAACATATTACAAATATAGATTTCATTTGATACGCTTCGAGTTTTTGTTCGTGGGAGAACATTAAGTGTGTAATAAGCTACAGGCCCATTTGTAGACCTAATAGATGTAAGTTTTGGATATAACTGACAAAAAGGAAAAAAATATGTCAAACTGGAAGACTACATAAATATGTAGTCTGTTACCTAGCTCTCTTTCTTCTTAGCGTATAATTTCCATGAAGAAACGAAATACATATCAGAATTTTATTTCCCAAATAAGAGCATAAACAGATTTAGCATTTTAATCCAATCGTGAAAAATAAATCAACAGCAAAAACAAAAGAGGAATCGAAAAACGCTTGCTTTTATATACGGGATACAAACGCGAGCGTAAAGTTTAAAAACGTTGAAAAAATCTTGGAAAGTCACGGACGCTTAACTTTCTTCCCCTGTTTTATTTTTCCCTCGCAATACGGCGCCTCTCCTTACTCCTGCTGTAATAAATTCAACTGTCTCTTTTCATTTAACGGATAAGTTACTTTTTTAAAGTGCAGGAAAATCGAAGTCATTCACTGGGCAAAATTAAAAGCTGGCACTCGCAGACACAAGTCATAAAAAGGAAATATGGTGAACGTTAATCTTGTTAACGTTGTTTATTTTTTAGTTATTTATGTCAAATGTCTGCAGTTGTAAATAAACTTTACAGGATCATTGACCACCCTCTTAACTTAGAGGTAAATTGAAATGTAAAACAATCACTTTCATAAATCCAAATAAGGTGTAATCAGAACATAATAAAATCCCACATACTAACTTATGCCCGCTACACACTCCCCACACCAATTTCGGTGACGGTGGCCTGTTTCATTGAGACTTGGCCAGCGACGCAGTTTTTTTTTATAGAGCCCAAGTGTGCGTAGTACACAAGAGCACTCTCTTCCTTTACTCACGTAATCCAGTGGGACGGATGACCGACGCGACTGGCGAGAGATCAGGCGCAGGACTTTTTACATGCCCATCCGACGGATCATTTTTCTTGTCAGACAATCAGGTGATCAGCCATTGTCCTTACCAAACTTGGAAACAACATTTTTGTTGTTTCAATGCGGAAATCGAACCCGGTCGAGAGCCAAGCTCTAACCACTAGACCACGGAGCAAGGGCGGATCCAGCTTTGGCGCCAGGAGGGGGTCACATCATGGGCGTAGCCAGGTTTTAGTTTCGGGGGGGGGGGGGGTTCATGAAAATAAAACGACTACAAGTACATTAAATAATCAGGACCGTCTTTAACCTATTAGAGGCCCTGGGCACATCAGATTTTTTTTTCATTACCGGCTTATGAACCGGCTTAAACAGAACATCGGTAATAAATAATGTAATGGCCTTTATGTTAACCGCGAGCGAGCGAAGCGAGCGAGCAAATTTTTTTCCTATTTAATAGGTTAAATCTGTTCAAACTTTAACCCCTAAAATACTGTGGAAATAGGATCATACATTAGAATAATGGGCACCCATTTTTTTTTCGTTTTTACCTGTTTATGCTTTAAAACACAGTATTTCAGGGTTTCCCCTTAAACACTGAATAACGGTGAACTTCGGAAAATATCATAAAATGAACCGGCTAAAACGGAACATCGCTACTTACTAATATAATATTATGTTCTTTATGTTAAACGCGAGCGAGCGAAGCGAGCGAGCAAAATTTTTTCCTATTTAATAGGTTAAATTTGCTCAAATTTTAAACCCTCAAAGACTGTTACCCTGAAAAACTCTGTAATTAAAAAAATGTCATACAAATGTCAAAAGCCTAAAACTGAACGTCGGTACTAAATTTTATAGTAATATGTCTATATAAGCCAAACACGAGTGAGCGAAGCGAGCGAGCATAATTTTTTTCTCATTCTATAGCTATAGGTTAAAATCTATTCAATCGTTAAACTTAAACACTGAATAACGGTGAACTTCGGAAAAATATCATAAAATCAACCGGCTAAAACAGAACATCGCTACTAAATAATATAATATGTTCTTTATGTTAAACGCGAGCGAGCGAAGCGAGCAAGCAAAATTTTTTTCCTATTTAATAGGTTAAATCTGCTCAAATTTTACACCCTAAACGACTGAAAATAGTATCATTTTGTAATTTAAATTAGATTAAAATTAGTGTACCTAATTTCTGATGTTGTAAATTAGATGACAAATAACTTATAGTCATATAATCTGGGGGCACGGCAGTGCTCCCGCCAAGTCGAGCGCGAAGCAAACACTGCCGTACCATCCTTTACTGGAACCATTTCGCCGCATTTTCAGGCCCCTATTTGAGAACCTCTGGATAAGACCAGAACGCAGAAATTTAAACATAAAAAAATCGACTGTTATTGCAAAAACCTAGCGAAGTGGGACACATCTTCTAATTAAATCTAGCCCGTAGCGTCCCACTGCTGGACGAATGCCTCCCCTTCTGCTTTTGATACGCATATAAATAAAATTAAAGGAAAACTCTGGATAAGACTAGACTGGCTTTTTTACTTATACTTACAAGTTTACAAGAAGAAATAGTCGAACGATTAACTTTATTCTACTCGAACATTACACAAATTAAATAAACAAATTACACTAAAATCTAGTAAAATAAATCAATATCAACGTTTCTACAAAAAGAATTGAAATCCCACCAAAAACATTCTGTAAAAAACTAGCCAAGTCTCGATAGAGCTGCTCGTTTATCTCTAAAAAGTAGTGAAATCTAGACAAAGTCGTTCCAAGTCTAAGGTTCCTTACTGCGATTTCTTTATTATTATAGTTGATGTTGTGTGACTTGGCCGTTGAAGGGTACACAAGGGTACAAAAGGGGCTCCATGACACCACTGCTCCAATATATGTGTTCTACAATCAACAACAGCCTAAAATGAGACACTAGCATCCAATTACCAATACCAGTATGGGCTATTATCTCGCTTAACAAACATAGGTAGTTACAACAGATATACATTACGTGTAAACAAAATTGACTTGTACCCACTAACGTATAAAGAATGTTCAACGGCCAAGTCACACGACATCAACTATAATAATAAAGAAATCGCAGTAAGGAACCTTAGACTTGGAACGACTTTGTCTAGATTTCACTACTTTTTAGAGATAAACGAGCAGCTCTATCGAGACTTGGCTAGTTTTTTACAGAATGTTTTTGGTGGGATACCAATTTACACTTTTTTCGTAGTATATTATTACAAAATTTTAGGTATAAATTAATAATTGACGTGCCCAAAATATTGTGTAGCATGCTATACGTTCGAGGATTCGATGGCACGCGTGCCATAGGGTCGCGATCCCTGTTTTAAGCTAGTGATTTTATTGTTTTTTCCTAAGTACAATATTCTTTCAGGGCTAAGATTTTAACAGGTTAAAGCGTAAAAACATTCGCTCGCTTTCTCAGTTTGAACGCATTTAACACAAATACATATAGCTACGCCCATGGGTCACATAGTCGTGGTCAAGTCAAGAACTTATAATTTAATTTTGATAACAATAGGTACAAGTAAAATGTACTTATTTTATGGATGTACGTAAGTACTGTACTTAACAATATTTATTATTTATTGTACACTTGAAAAACTTAACTTAATAACTTGTACATACATAACTACATACACGTACATATTGCCATCTTCTCTTGAAGACATCCAGAGAAGCACTATCACGCACGGAATGAGGCAGCCTATTTATATTCCATAACCATGGTGAATGATTTGTCATAAAAGCTAGAGGTATATCGAGGGGTATAACGCGTTTCAAATGAGAATAGGAACGTCAATAACACTTGAAAAGTACGATTTTCAGAAAAACTCATGTGCATATAAATATTAATAGTCTTGCATCGAATTAAAATAAAAACGTTAAATAGTAATCAATTATCTAAACATAAAACTATCATAACAGTCTAAATTCGAAACAATATGGCGCCGACTCTCATTTGAATCGCACTATATGACGCAAAACTCCGCAAAAGTCAATGGGTACGTTTTTAATAACGTGGAGAAATGCCAGTCCGGTTAGGCGATCTTCAACCATTGAAGATCTTACTTCCACGATTTAAATTTTAAATTTTCGATGCGTTCGTTCCCAAACGTTTGCCATCATACAAAGTTATTATATTATATTAAATTAATTAAATATTGAAGGTAGTTACAAAAAATCTGTATGGTGACAAAATATATAAATAAAATCATTATGTTCAATTAAATTAGTGATCCACCTAAGTCCTGGAACCAGCTCAGGGGGGGGTCATGACCCCCATGACCCCCCCCCCCCTGGATCCGCCCTTGCCACGGAGGCAGTTTATTTATTATGTATAGTGCAGCATAGCAGTACAAGACATAGCACAAAGGATAAAACTTAACTCAGTACAACCTACCCAAAGGGAATTTGTAACGATCAGTGCCGAAAGTAATAGCAAGTTACACAAAAACCGACGAAACAAAACCATCACTGTTCTCCGCAACCCGCCTGATATTGATATGAGTGACTTGCACTTACCGCCCTTTGAATAACGTTGATGTTATGGACAACTACCCCCACCCTCCCCTGTTTGCCGAACAAATACTGTCCTTAAATATTATATCCAGTCATGTCGTAATCTGACTTCTGGAAACAACATTACTATCTTAGTGTTTGATGAAACGATTGACTTATAAGTAACGATCAATTGCTAATGAAAACCTAAGCTAAATAAAATTATATCATACACTTAGGTTAATATGACGGATCTTTCTATTTACCATAGATTATGTTGCTTCAAACTGCAACAAAATCATTTTGACTGTCCTCTATGACTGGACTGGTCCAGTAATACTTGTCCAAAAAATATTCCAGTATCTACAATTAATAATTCAATAGAAAACAATATTCTGTTGTCAAACTCCACTCTAAAGTTAAAAGTTAAACAAGTTAGCGTCACGTTATATTAATCTTAAAGATAATGACCAAAATTCACCATGGTCAGCTACTAAGAGGCCATCAAAGTACGCTTTGATGGCATAACTTAAGCGATTAATATAAACTTGTGTTGCTTCATTAAGGACAATGCAATGATGTATAGTGTCCAGGCCGTTACATGCAAGTGTCACCGCTGTATGGACCGGAACTTTGCCCCTGAATATTCCTCTCAGCTATGTTTATGGACAACTATTTCGGCCCTGTTTTGTAGCTTCGCAAACTTTCACATGGCTGTATATTTTTGGCGATACAAACTTTGTTATTGAGTTTTGAATAGTTCTTGTCGCCTATCCGGTATCCCATAGAGTCAAGTGTATTTGAGTAGATTTTCAAAAGCATCTCAGTCCGTATAAACTATTAGGTAATAGGTATATAGAGGTTTTGTTAAGTATAAAAATGTAGAGTTTGCTAGCGGGTGCTAACGGAACCACCTATTTTATTATAATCAGGGCATCAGTAACATAATAATATTAATAGCTCCACACACAGCACCTGGTTACGCTGGCTACGCAGAGTTATTTTTATAGTGCCTAAGTGCGTGCGCAGTACACTCTCTCTTCCTTTACTCTCAAAACCCATAGGGACGATAACTGACACGAAAGGCGAGAGATCAGGCGCAGGCCTAACTTTTTACATGCCCATCCGATGCGTAGATCATCTTTGTTCTAGGACAATAAATCAGCCTGCATTGTCCTAACCAAGCTTGGAAACAACATTCTTTGTTGTTTCAACGCAGGGATCGAAGCCACAACTTCCGATCGAGAGCCAGGCTCCAAACCACTGGACCACGGAGGCAGTAACATACCTATGTTACGAACAAAATCTAGGTACCTATATAACATTTTAAAACATTAGCAAACAATAAAACAATTACGATTTCTGTCCGCAGTTTTATACGGGTATAGACGCGAGTTATAATTTGACGCATGTCCAATGTGTCCCCGCCACAATTAACAAAACTGTACGTAAATTACAATACATAATATGACGGCTGTCAAAATATTGTACATGTAAATATATACAATTGTATCACATGTAACAGCTATGACACATGTTTCGGTCTGTCGTCCGGATCACTCGACACCACGTCCGAGGCGACAACAACGACGGATACGCTGTTTTTAGCCGCTTTATAAACAAATAAATTTGTGAAGCACATGTTGATGACAATGAAAAAATGTATCGTTTGGTAATTAGTAAATGAAATGTAAATTTTTTATAAAAGTAAATTTCAACATTTTCCATCCGTGGCGACTGCGAAATAAATGCTAGTAGGTACTCTAGTCTTGACTCCTCTCGACCAACAACCAATACACAAAAATTACTAATTTGGATAAAGATATGTACCTAACTAAGTAGATACTTATCATAACCGTTTTTATAATAGAACCGTCCGTAGACGTTTTAGGTCATAACTGTTCTAAAAATTCTGATCTAGTATCTACTTCGGAAGCTTTGAGTGAGTCAGCACTTTTCAATCTCGAAGACAAAAGAGCAACTAAAAATAGATAAGACGTTGCATATTTCCGTAGACTTCCGTTGGCCGACAGTGGTCGGGTTGTCTTTAATGTCCGCCGCTGAATGGGCTAATGACGCGGCGCTGCGCGGGCGCATATAATATCTAACGGTCGACCTCATTCATCAGAACTGTCAGCGACATCTATTGACAGTTGACTCGAATGTCACGCCCGCCAGTTTTTCTTTACTCGGAGAAACGGCTGATTTTAGAAATAATAGTTCAGATAAACGTTGAAAGTATTTTGGCCTTTCCGTTTTTGGAACGGTGGCTTCCGAGTCGAAAACAATTCAGTGGCATATTTAAAGTATTTCCTCGTTGTGATCAAAGATATACTTATGTGGATGACAGATCTTCAACTTCAACATCCGTAGAACCTTGTATATTGTAAATAGCTAGATTACAACTCGTGTAGATAATATCGTAGAATCGTAGGCAGTTAATATCGCACCTACATAGGTTCTAAACATATGATGTGAAAGAAACTACGCAGTATTTTCGTATATCCATATAAAAAGTAAAAACGAAAGGCTTTGTATTTTCGTAAATAAAAAATGTATGATTATTCATCATCCGAGCTGACCCTTGTCGGCGACTCGCTACAATAGTTAGTGATAAGAATGTTAAAGAAAAATAAACCATTACAATACCATCAGTCATTGCGGCAACCCGCGGTGGGCAGGTCAACGAAGAAAAAACTTCACAATTCGAGCCGAATTCAAATGAAGAATGATTCATTTATGAAAATGAAATGACAGAATGAATAGACGAAGAAAAGAATAAAAATAAAACGTGGCTACCGGCTACCGCTTTGTGCCACGTGCTCAGACGTGGCCATTATAGCACACCGTGAGAACTGTAATTAACCAATACAGACACATAGACAATAGGGCAAAAAACGGATTACGATTTTTTGTTATGTTGTGGTCACTAATCCGCGTAGATTCAACTCCGGCGACCAGAACGAAATATACCTTGTATGAATTTTAAATTTTATTTCTGAACCTATCATTAATAATAATCAAAAGTTAAATGCTATGCTACGTAAATCGTATAGCCTTTATTAAAACGAACTGTTACGAAGCTATTGACACCTCATTCATTAAAATCGGACCAGTAGTTTAGGCGCTACGGTAGAACAAAGATACATACATACATAGACTTCCAAAATCACCCTTTGCCGAAGTCGGGTAAAAATCTGTCCACAGACGACGGAGTAATCGTTGAATATACAAAGAACTACCCCTATTTTGGAAGTCGGTTAGAAAGTAACATGTACAAAGAATATAAAAATACATAAAATGTAAACAAACAAATTCCGCATTTGACATTTGGTATTGACCTTATCTCTCGAAACACCAATTATTCCCCCCGACTTAGTGGACCCGAAATACTAAGAAAGAACGCGCAATGAAATTAAAAATATGTCTTAAGGGTAATTAGCTTTAACTTTTACAGTAAGTGCCCTATCAGCTCGCCGCGGCTCCCTCGTTTCAATTGTGGGGAACAACCAGCTTTTCAGTTAGAGAATTTTATGAACTCTTTCGGGAGTTTTGCGAGATTACTCTAAGTCTTTGTTTTCATTGAGTGAAAGTATTATCTGTACATTCTGATTAAGTTTTGGCATATTTTCGAGATAATTTGGTTGTTTTTACTCTCTTTAAGACTCTACATAACGTGAGTTACATTTGGAAACACGATAAAAATAATAGCAGCTAAAGTTACAACTTACAATGTACATTTCATCGAAATCAAATTTGTAATACCTAAGCGCATTTTGAATTTATATAGAGAATTGTAAAATGAATTAATAAGCGGACAAACAAAGGATGGAATTAGGTAAAAATTCCTAAAACGCTCTGTTTCGCATTGACGGAGTGTTTAACAATAAATTTCCATTTATAAAGCCACAAGCAGTGGGGAGACTGGGAGGGGGGCAGCTTCCGACGCTTTTTTCCTTCATTTCCTTGAGGCCGCGTGGCTAGGGGCTACCCCGGCAGAATTAAAACGTTCACCGTCTTTATACATATAATTACATTAAAATCATGTTTACAATTTCACCACAATAATAAAATATACCTGCATAATATAGCTTCACAATTTAGGTGTTTGTTGTTTTTTATGGTCTTAAGGACTGTTATCTATTATCTATTGGGCCATAAAACGGCCCAATATTAGATTACTCTAGCGCATATTACTAAATAGTAACTTTGTAAATTCTACTATAGGTAATTGCTCAAATCATTTTTCGTATAAAAGGTAAAGCAAACTCATTATTTTTTTTTTACTGTTATAGTGTATTTCTATCTTTTCAATACTGTATGATGTTGCCTGCGACTTTGTGCACGCAAAAGGAAATCACGCAGAAACCGTACATTTTGCTGCGATAAAAATAGCCTATGTCCTTCCTCGTGGTCTATTCTTTATCTGTGCCTTTCATCAAAATCGGTGCAGTACATACAGAGCCTATTCAATGCAAACAAACAAATCTTTCATCTTTATAATATTAGTGTAGATTTTTGGTTGAAATGAATGAAGTGAAGAAAAAGTTTAGAGCAAGAACTCACTACCTTATTAGTAATAATAATAATAATATCTATGGACGCTTCACACCACGTCAATGTGGTCCCGCGGTAAGTTCTCGAAGAACTTGTGTTACGGGTACCAGACAACGGAAATACATTTAATACTTTTATATTATACACATAATTAATACGCATTCATGACCCAGAAACACGGAAAACTTTTTGTTCCTTCGGCAGGATTCGAAACCGCGACCCCCCGGCTTGAGCACCAACATGCTCAACCACTAAGCCACAGAGGTCGTAAGTTTGTAAGTTTGTAAGGTTTTGCTCTACAAGCTTGCAACGCCCCTAATACGCATAAAATGTGTGTTAAGAAAAATAATAGCGGTTTGATGCTAAGCAAGAGGAGAGTGGGCGCAAAAATATCGGCGGGATAATAATTAAAAGAAGCGATAATGTCCCCGACGCAGTGAAAAACGACCACGCCATCCTTTTTATTTGATAAATAAAATTTATATCCCTTTTCTTTGTGGTTTTAACTTTGTATTAGTTCTTTGTATAAATCTATTAAAGATGTATTTTGTAGATATTATATTACACGTATTCCCAACTTTATTTTATTACACAAGAACAAATCGTTTTTAGGGTTCCATACGCAAAGGGTCAATACGGGATCCTATTACTGAGACCTTGCTGTCCCTCTGTCACCAGACTGTATATCTCCTTAACCATGACAGCTAGAGCTAGTTGAAATTTTCACAGATATGATGTATTTATGTTGCCGCTATAACAACAAATACTAAAAACAGAATAAAAGGGGGGCTCGAAACAACAAACATGTATTTTTGCCATTTTGTACGGAACCCTACGTGCACGAGTCCGATTCGCATTTGGCCGGTTTTATTAATAAAAAAAATACAGCAATGCAAAAACCAATTAAGAAGAATAAACAATAACCGAGTAAGTCATCTGCCATAATACCTAAAATAAAACTATAGGCTACCCACACGCGTGCAATATCATTGACAGAATAAATTTGTCAATACTAGTCAACACATACAAAAAACGGCAATATGGCCCGCACATAAGAGATATTATTGTCAGTATGAGCATTATTGCCAATAATATGGTGTGTGTGCGGCTAGCCATAGGATGCGTATAGGACAGAGATACACAATACGCATACTTGTCTTGACGTTATTTTTAATTATCAAAACTTTTAAAATCACTTTAATGATGCGTATCTCACGCTCCACTTTGGTCCCCGCAACTATTAACCTTCTCTCCCCCCTGCAATCGGGACGGTTTTACTGCGCACTAAATATTCTCCCGGCGACAATTGCGATTATGAAAAGTGCACCGTTATTTATATCCCAGTTTATTTTTTGTCGCCCCTTTCAAGGGCAATTAAATACCGCCAGTCTTAAACGTTTTGCATATTCCAAAGTAGAGGTCGCTACAAAAAACCCCCGCCTACCCTCTTGTTTTATCAATGATGAAGTGGCTTTATCATTGATCTAGTGATTTAAAATACCACTCCTATTTAGTTGTTAAAAACTTATAAAAATAAATAATAAAAAAATAATAAACCCGACTGCAAAAGAGACAGATACCTTAAAACAAATAATTGACATTATGTTTGGTAGCAGGCGGGGCCCATTCGCAAAATAAAAATCGTACGAAAATAAATGGGCCCCGCCTGCTATGACAATCGGGTAAAAAGTTATAACTTTTCATCCGATTGTCAAGAAGGGTTACGTTTTTCGCGCGTATCTTGTATGTATGTATGCATGTATGTTTGTAAATTCCTTTATTCCCACGACTTTATGGATTTCGACAATTAAGTTGTACCTATTATTGATCGAAGACAATTAAGGTATCGTTAGAAAACTCTTCTTAGATGTCTACAAGATCATATACGTCGATTAATAGACTAGTGCTAGTCCTATGTAGATTTTCTCTACGCTATTGTTCTTGTCTACATAGTAAGGCTGGGACTATATGATCTGGAATCCGGCGCATCCAGAAAATTCAAATCACTGAAAATAGCGATCTGCGCTAATACAAATAGAGTTGAAGATCGAATTCGAGTGTCGAGCTGTCATATTATTATATGACTTTGACACTTGACTCGACACTTGTGTGTTCTATTTTCAGCTCTATTGCAATAGCGCAGAGTTCTAATATTACTGCTCTGAATTTTCCCCGGCCCGCCAAATTCCAGATCGATAATATAGTCCCAGCCTCAAAAACCTAAATCAGCAACAATTTTACCTATAAAACAAAGAAACGAGATAATAAAATAACATTAACTAATTATTAAAAATAATTTGCTAAATGGAAAAGTGAATAGCGACTAAAAGATTACCGAAATTTCCTCGTAACGGAATCGAACTGAGTCCCCCGGGAGTCGGGACGCGCTGTCAAACTCTTCCAAACTCACACCGGCTGTGACAACTTTTACCAACCTTCTGTGTCAGCCAAATGGATTTGGGGCTGACAACCTCTCATTACAAACTTTAACATTAATAAATTAATGTTTCATAACAAAATAATGTAGAGTTAGTATTACTTGTATCTGAACCTCATCCTGAACTCATCTTTCAGAATCGTTTTGATCAACCATTTTTTTTTTTTAATTTAACAACATAACGACGAAAATAATGTACAGTTTTGTACATACATACTTATTTACTTAAATATGTATATCCTGTCACAGGTTAAATGTTTTATGTCAAGTCTAAATATGTAAATAGGTTTAGATACCTTTCTCTCTTTTTAACCGACTACGGCGAAGCAAAAAGGGTAACGATTTTGGCAGTATACTGTATGTCTTCTCCTCATTTTTTTTATTTTAATGTCTGACAAAGATTCATTAGCAAAAAATCATTTAAATATTGTATTTTTTAAAGGTATCCGACTTTTTGTTTTTGTTAGGTCACAATATCAAAAAAACTGACTTGAATTTGTTACAATATTAGATAAATATTTATAAACGAAACAATCATATAAGTATTTTATTTTTTTATAATTATAATACGTAATATATTTATGAGGGTAAATATTAAATTACATAACATTTTCTCTGCTAAGAATGTACTTACCACTTTTTGTTGTAAACATTGAACTAGATAAAACCGATACGACACCCCTAGGAGAGTTCCCTGTGAAATTGAACCGCCTCAGATCTGTCTCCCGTAATCCGGTTATAATTGATGCGACAATGTCAGGAGATACAGCTAATCGGAAAAATACAAATCCATGATCAAGATCGATGGAACTATGTCAGATAGATACCGGAAATATTGGCTTCTCAGATTTGTTTCAAATCGTATTTCTTTTGAACTAGCTGTTGCCCGCGGCTCCGCCCGCGTAAATACAATATCCCTCGGGAACACTGTAATTTTTCGGGATAAAAAGTATCTTTAATCCAGAACCTAAACTACTACCATACCAAATTTCATCAAAATCCGTTCAGTAGTTTTTCCGTGAAAGAGTAACAAACATCCATCCATACATCCTCACAAACTTTCATATTTATAATATTAGTAGGATATAGTAGAACTAAACGCACGTAATGGTTAAAGACTTCTCTTGGTAAAGTAAAGTAACGAAAATACGCGTATATGCATATAATTTTTACCCGACTACAATGGCTACGAAGCCAAAAGGAAAGGTAATGATTGTGGTAATATATTTATGTATGTATGTATGTATGTTTGTTCCACCGTAGCGTCTTAATTACTGCATCGATTTAAATAAATTAGGAGTCACATAAGTTATCAATAAAATACGAATCTATATTCATAATAGCCCATGTAACCTAGGCTTATTTAATTTGCGTAGTCTGGTTATTAAAATATAGTTATTTAACAATGTAAACAGCACAATATTTAATTCACAAATTTCTTAATAAGTATTTAATTCCCCTCCTGACTTCTCTCCATATTAATCAACGTGTCATTTACATTCTTAGTAAATTCTATATCTGCTGTTGAGTACACGTCCCAAAGTTAATATTATTTACGTAATGTTCTGTTATGAAAAACATGTAAGTAGTTATATTTTATTACTTATATTTTAGCATTTTCCTATTTTTTGTTTTCCAAGTTTACGCGTATATCTGTGTAAACTGCCGTAGAATCCCCCAAACGGCATTGTTACGATACAAAATCGCGGAAAAATTTACTTTTTCACGTATAAAATATTGAATCTTTACATTTATGCCTTTCACACCTCATAACGTAATAATTCTTCCGAACACACTCCCCTACGAACTTTCTGTTGCACTCCTCTGATACACGCGAAATAAATGTTTCATACTTAATCAACATGTCAGGAAAACGCAAAATATTTGTATTAAAATATTGAATTATTTATTGCTTACGACTACAATATGTAATTACTAATTAGTAATTACCGATTGCATCATAACTGCGAAAATTTTAAGTTGCGTTACCTATATTTTATTGCTATACATAAATCAAATTACCTAGTTACCTAATCCTACTACTACTAATAAATGTGAAAGTTATTGACGATGGATGTACCCATCCAGGATGTTTGTAACTCTTTCACGCAAAAACTACTGAACGGATTTTGATGAAATTTGGTATGGTAGTAGTTCGAGGTCTAGATTAACATGTAGGCTAATTTTTACCCCGAAGAAGTATAGTGGATACTGTATTTTCGCTGGTAGAGCCGCGGGCAAAAGCTAGTACTTAATACCAAAGTTTTGTCAAGCGTGCTATTCTTCATAACTACCTCTTTTATGATGGACTCGTTAGTGATAGACCTAGACCAAGTTAGACGATAAATGTGTTATACCCAGAAATCAACTAGATACTTAACATATTTCCTTCCATTTGAAGGAAAGTTAGGAAAGACAAAAAATCAATTTAGGGCAACACATTCACCCTAGCGTGAGGGAAGAGCTAACACCTAATGCGACCACAGCATTTAGTAGCGGGGATCGATGTAATGGCATCCAACCGCCAACTGGCCACCGCATTAATCCTTTGCCGTCTGTTGATTAATTATTGGAACTTGCCCTTAAGGTCCCGTCTCATACGCTTCACTAATTGTTTATGGAAATGTCGGACTTAAGCTAAGTTCCTGAACTTTGGTCTCCATGTTGATCTTTCAATCTTACCTTCAACTTTGTATGCGTTATAAATATGAATTACAATAATATTAGAACCTAATACATATTATGTTATTAATTTAGATAAATTTATTAATAAATTAAAGCAGCAGTTTTATTTACGATTTTGCTATATCTTGAAGACTCGTCATTTCTCTACAATTGTTACAGCTAAATGATGCTTAAATTTAGATACACTGGAAATAGCTATCTGGGTCTACGCCAGAGGTGTGACAAAAATAAATTTCGCTCAGGTAGCCGGAGGTAACATAATTCAATATGAGGGTACAACGATATTATCAAATTAAGTGCGGATACGGCGACTGTTGACTTGAGGGATGTAAGTGACCCTTAATCCGCAGTAAATCTTCCACCGGGCCGCCTGGGCCCCGAGTGGGCACACGAGGGTTAAACAAGCGACTACTAACACCATTTATTACCAACTTGTTGTACGGAACAATAGATTTGTTGGAACAAACCCTACATCGCTTTAATGTTCACAATGCCTTTTTATACATTTGCTTTCAAATTGTTTTACCTACAATAACTTGTTGAAAATTATACAATCAAAGTGTGTGTTATGTGTATTAATCAATCGATGTCGTCTCTCTATATCGTATGGATGACTGAAAATATATAAAACTCAATAACGTCTAAATCTACAACTGCATTATTTCGGTCAAGTGAATCTTCTTCAAGCCTGAATGTGTTAAATTTTCTAAAAGCAACTCTATAATTAAGAGTTTTCCAATCTTCCGTTGCTTTCTCTCGTCTTTATTTTTTTTTAAACAAAATAATAGTTGCGGCATTAGAAATACCCGCGCAGTGGTGCGTATGAGAGCGTCCTGATAATGTGAACATTATACGCGGCACCTCTCGAGCATAATCGAGGCCCGAACAAAAACGCCTGCATCCCGCGTACTGGACAGTCGCGAAGAAAATGCCAATGTTGTTTTGTATATTATATTGTATATTATATATTGTTATATATTCACATTTCTAACCGATTTCCTAACGGCCGGCGCGGCGGCGGCTGTATTATTATGATCGGCTGGATATTTTAATGTAAAAAAGTTATAAGGTATGATAGAGCTTGTTAAATATAAGTACAGATGTTATGTAAAAGGTAAAATACTAACCTAAAACATAATATAAAGGTAGACATAGGATCTACGTGTTTCTGAAAATTGGATAGCCTTTTTAGCCAAGAATTAAAACTTGCAATTAATATTCTTCTCTACATTTTTAAAAATAAATTACAAAATATTATAGACTACCTTGCAACTTGTCTTTTAAAATATATAATATGTCACCGTAAAATTGTAAAAACCGTTAGATTGTAATAAAACGAGTGAAATTGTAAAATGTTGATAGATTTCCGTCGCGAATAGCCTATAATTTAACACATTATTTTTCGTTAGATAATATAAATATATAGTTTTTAATTTTTCGACATATTTTTACAATCTCGTTAGTTATTTTACAATCTAACGGTTTTTACAATTTTACGGTGACATATAGGTACATACATTTATTTTACTGTACTTCTTAGTGGGTATAATGTACATAAATTATTTCGTATATAACACTTTCGTTGTGTGTTATACTTGGCTAGTTGGGTTGGGCATCCCTAATTATTCTAATGCTGACCACAAGTTATCGGGTTTCAACTCCACTTACCCGATAATGAAGGTATGTAGTATTAATTACCTCCAAGTTCCAACTACAATATATTATATACAAACTTCGAAATACCTACACTTTATATTTTTTGTTAGTAGACCCTAGTCCCTACACTTTATACAGACAAAACAATGAAATAAATAAAAGCACTATAAATAAACATTTAGGTACTTGGGGAGTGCAACCGAGCGGAAAGCGACTTTGATAATGTTTGATTGACAGCTGGCCTTGCCCAATAGGAGCTTAGGAACCTGACGAGCCACGTCAATCAACCACCCAGCGGCCAGCAACAATAAATAAACAATTGGCAAGGGAATTATAACCTTTATTTGTTTATGGGCAAGAACTATGGCGCATGCCCTTGTTCGAATGCGAATAGCACGGGCCCCGCACGAAATAGTCACGCGAACGCGATCGCCCCATTATTCGCCTCCCCATTGTAATTTGAATTTCGAATACGAATTCGTATTTGAAATAAGTAAAAAAGAACTATTTCGACACAATGGCGTCAAGGGCGGTGCTCTGACATGCGATCAAGTTATTATATTAAAGGAAAGCTCACCCAAAGCTTACCCCGTTATTTAGCTACCAGGAATAAAACATTAAAACTGGTCACATATTTTCATGATTATATTATTTAAATGCCCTGAAATACTTTAATTCTTAGAATATTATAAATATGGCGACTAGCCTCAGTGGTTAGCGTTGGCGCTCAAGCCGGAGATTGCGGGTTAGAATCCCGCCAAAGAAACAAAAAAGTTTTCTGTGTTCCTGGGTTATGGATCTGTATTAAATATGTGTATACTATAATAAAAATTTAAATAAGTGGGTATATGTAATGATGTAAAAAAAGTATTAAATATACATACCTATTGCCGTTGTCTGGTACCCATACCGTTCTTCGATAACTTACCACGGAACCAAATTGACGTGGTGTGAAAGCATCCATACATATTTTATATTATTATAGATACAAAACTACAGTAACAATATCTAACGTCATGTTTCTTTTCAGAAAACGGCCTACCGCGGCGGCTGCGAACTGCCTACACAAATACTCAACTACTGGAACTAGAAAAGGAATTTCACTTCAACAAATACTTGTGCAGACCACGAAGGATCGAGATTGCAGCATCTCTTGATCTTACAGAAAGACAGGTAAATAAATAATGAAACTAGTATAACATAACGCGTCGTAATCCTCGCCAAATTTTCTATCATCTTATTCTTGGAAAAATCTTTTCTTTCGTTTTCCTACAAGAAGATATATATCCCTCTTACTTCTTCTTGACGACCTCCGTGGCTCAGTGGTTAGCGCGTTGGCGCTAAAGCCGGAGGTCGCGGGTTCGAATCCCGCCAGGGAACAAAAAGTTTTCTATGTTCCTGGGTCATGGATGTGTATTAAATATGTGTATTATATAATAAAAATCTTAAATATATGTATAGTATACAAGTATTAAATATATTTCCGTTGTCTGGTACCTGTAACACAAGTTCTTCGGATACTTAGCACGGGGCCAGATTGACGTGGTGTGAAGCGTCCATAGATATTATATATTATTATAGATATTCTAGAAAGCTAACTTGCCGTTTCTTATTCTTCAGGTAAAGGTATGGTTCCAGAACCGACGTATGAAACACAAGAGACAAACTTTAAGCAAAAGCGAAGACGGCGACGACAAGGATTCAACCACATCCGAAGGTGGAAAATCAAAGACTGGCCTTGACAAATTCCTCGACGACGATGGTCCTCTTTCTGGAAAGAAAAGTTGCCAGGGCTGCGAATTACCACCAGGTGCACTGTGTTCCCCCGCAGAGGATCTCCCAGAGCTGGCTTCACGCACCAGAAACAACAACACCCCCAGCGCAACGAACAATAACAGTTTTGCGAGTGACGGCGCTTCGAGTGTTGCATCGTCATCATCCCTCGACAAATTAGCCGAGGACGACTCGCGAGAAGGGCCCCCATCAGTAAACCCCATCACCACAGCCACAAGAAACATTGCGAAGAGAATAAAGCAGGAAACACGGAAGCGCTCTCCTTCTCTGGATGCTACGGGGTGTAAAGTATCGCCCTCTTCTTCAAAGGACGGTTTAATTGGAGTTACTAGTTTAACTGACGGTAAATTTTCTTCCGTCAATTTGACAAGGTCGTCGACCCCGGGAACACCGTCGAGTATGCACCCGAGCCCACTCGGACACTACCCGCGGCCTTCTCCTCCCCAGGTAGGGCCGCATCCTCAAGCAGTTCCAAACGCTATGCCACCATATGTAATCAGAGGCAATGCACCACCTGGGCAATTTGCTGCTCAGCCTGATTTCCGAATGGATACAAAACAGTTCGGTGGTAAACTTTCACAATATCCACAAGGCAGTAGGCAGTACGATGGTTACGGGCCTCTGCCGACTAACGATTCTCATGCCTTCACTAGAAATCAACACGCAAGACCGCAGGATAGTTCTCCCGCAAGACCTACTAACGGTATCGGACCGAGACAAGCTTATCCGCACGAGATGTATCAAAATTACAGCTACGCAAATTACAGTAAAGAGCAGCTCGCATACGGTCACCCTGGGTACGACCAGTCGCAAGGCTACCCCGGCGACCATATGGTGTACCCTAACAGCCATTACGGCTACAATTATCATGAGGGTAGTCAGCACGAACACGCAAACAGTTATTTTGGTAACGAGGGTCAAAAGAATCCACACAGCAACGATTACGGCAAGGTGTTCTACGATCCTACTACGTTCAACCAGCAGGGCGCACAGGCGGCAGGGTACGTACCAGGTGAAACTCAGGGAACTCCAGGAGACCCTTACAACGGCGTTCCCGAGTGCGGTGAATACGGATCCTACCAACAGTTCTATGAGGCTACCCACGCAACACCTCCCACCGGCGACAACTCCAACGGCTCCTCTGAGTTCCATTTCCTGAGCAATCTAGCAAATGAATACGGCCCGGAGTATTACACTATTTGAGATAAGGACTTCGCCGAACAGGCGTGCGATCTATTCGTGTAATACTGTTGCATTGTGTTTGCTGTACATATATTTCGTAAATATGGTTATGGTGTTGACATGAAACCAAGTTGCCTAAGGCGTATTAATATAACTGTACCTACCTATGGTATATTTCTCTTTGTACCTATCTACTCCTTAAGCTAAGATAAGCTACGATGTACTCAATACTGTAATTAATTGTAAATAATAAAATTTTCTCCTAATAATAATATAAGTACCTAATAATAATTTCAATACTGGATTGTTTTAACATAGTTTATATTTATTAGATATCATTGTTTTTTGATTATTTAATAAATATGAATGTAAATAAAATTAGGTTCATTAAAGAGCTATTGACAATTGAAATTCTTACATAAAAATCATAAAATTAATTACTTATAAGTAATAATTTGTATCTACTATCGATCTCTTTATGATCATTTTATTAATCTTCTGACTAGATTTGACAAGGTCTTGAATAAACTCACCAGGGCAAATCAGACAAAATAATTTTAGTAAAGACTCAAATATGAGAAATTTTAATCGCCATTAACCATAAAGAAAACGTCGTCAAAATATATAATTATATTAACCACATTATTAAAAGCATAAACTGAAATGCTATTAAAATGCACAAAATAATTCAAAACATAATAATATTATAAAAGTAGACTATTAATTGTATATTAATATACTGTAACAAAGACAATGCATTTTGGAGTAAACATACGTAATTCTATCATTTAATTGTAATTAATCAACTTTAAGTGTACATAAACATAGTTTTGTTAAAACATTGTATAAAAACATGTTACAATATTCTGCTGTATTTGATAAAAGTATGAGTTATACATTTCTATTTAAATTGTGAATATCATGTTCATAAATTAAATTTGTTTTTCCATCCTAAATTAGATGAATTGTTTACAAATTTTAGGAATAGCTGTTGCCTTATTTAGTTTATATTGTTTTGTGACAAAAAGACATTGTAGATAGTAGTAAAGTTATTAGTTTGATAAGCATCTATATTGTAGATATCAGTGCTATCCTTTTTGGCCTATTAAAATAAATAAATTGGTGTCACATGTCTTTATTTTTCTTTCTTATAAAAATTTACTCTTTTAATATAGTCTTTTCGCATTAATAATAATAATATTGCCTTCCACATCGAGTTCAGTGACAGTGCACAGTTCCAACGAAACCAGCTATGCAGGTGGCATGAGTCATTTTTATAATTTTTACGCAATACACAAAAGCACTCTCTCTCCCTTCACTCTCGTAACTCAGTGGGACGGATGACTGCCGAAAGATCAGGAGCAGAGCCGACTTTTTACAGACTTAAAAACAACATTGAAGCTTGAAGTAAATCATACATAATGTATTATGTTAAAATAGACCAATGATGCATAAGGCATGCTCAGATTATCTAATTAAAGTAAACCATTTTGACATATGTAAGCATGATTCACTGCAAACTTAATGAGAATAAACTATTGTCTAAACATCTTTAGAATCTAACAAACTTAATAATTCTTTTTATTGATTTATACAGCTTATCTTGGCTTAACTTATTGCGAATATAGATAGATAGTTGTGAAAGAATACTGCCAGATATTCATATTGTACTCAAAGGTAAAAGGTAGTTTAATACCTTAAGGCTGCACTAGTCGGTTTTTTCTCCATACAAAACCTGTTGGTGATTCACTATAAACATTTTAGAGCCAAATTTTATGGTAATATCGATTTTTATTACACTTATCTAGGTCGGTTTGTGCTTATGTTTCTAAATTTTTAATTAGTTTAGGAGATAATAGCCTCCAAACATCGGATTTTTAGCAAAACTTTGACTGTAAATAAAAAACAAATGAAGAATCAAAATTAAAAAAGCAAGCACATACCGACACAGTTTGATTATTAAGGAATATATATTTTATAGTTTTTTCATAAAACAAGAACAGCTGAGTGTCGATTTGCGTAATTTGTGGACGCCTCTTCTAAAATACTTTACTAAGCAGTATAAAATATATGTGCATTATAGCTTCTCTTATAAGTATAAATTATGGGTATATCCCTTTTTCCCTGATGTTAGGTGAAATAACAGCTCGAGCCGTTGACTAGTGCACTCAAATAAGAAGATTAATATACAAAAACAAATAAGAGTAATTAAACTTTTATTATATTTAAAAATTACTGGCATACAAAGGAAAATAATTTTATCGTAAAAACCGAAATTTTAGTAAATTTAGTAAAGCAATACATTTCCTCAGTTGATGATCATAATCTAAATTAAATTAATGAACAAACTAACACAGAGTATTTGAATCTTCCATACACATTCATAATAATGTATAAAAAATGCATCCAACATTGAGATAAGCCTTTGATATTTTATAGATAATATTTCCGTTATGAGGTAGCCGCTGCCTGCGTTTGAGTCTGAGCCTTTACTTTCATTTCCATCATCATACAAATGGCATCTCTTACCTTAGACTTTTCAATGCCCATTGCTTGGATTTTTTCCATTTGTTCAGTGACAAATTGAACTTTTCTTTTAAAATAGTCCTTTGCACCTTCTATATCCTGTAATTTATAATAAGACAAATCTTTATTTTATTAGCACAGATAATATTGTTACGAACACACAAAGAGCCACAGAAATGCGAGCAAGTTCAGTTCAGTTTCCAGCTACCTTCGGGCGATTTCGAAGTGAAAACTAGTGATCAAGAGTGATTAATACAAGTGAAACCCACGACTTGGCTACGATATAGGACATCGTTAGTGCTTAGTATTTGGACCTAGTGCTAGTGAATAAAGTCTTTAAAAGAGTCAGCAGGTCTTTCTCTCCAAATCCTTCGAAACCTAACACGTAACAATATATACACTATACAAAGAACTAGCTATTGTGCTATGGTTACATAGGGACTAGTGGCGAAGGCTGGCTCTCCTTCATAGGGAAGCCCTAGCCTGTACTGTACTATAGATAGGGATTTGGATGAGGGTCTTCTAAAAGTAAGTGGTAAGTGAATCCGATAGAAATTGAGTTATAGGAACCCCATGCCACTGATAGGGACAGCATAGATTATGGAAGAGAATTAAAATAAGTTAAAAAAGTACAAGCTTACTTTCTGTGCGTAATATCCTGTGCCTATGTCAATAATAACATTATCTGTGTCTGCTATTGAACCGGGAACATACATAGAGCCTGTAAGTGGTACAAGAATAGTCTTTCCTTTTGTAGCTGGTGTAATTTTTTCTACACTCTCCCCAGATTCTACAAACTTTTGTTGTGCTATTTTCAATGTTTGTAATGAATCTTGAAAAACGTTTAACTCCTGAAAAAAAGAATTGAATCAGTTCTAATGAAAAATATACTATTTTTAGACCATGTTTAAACAATGAAAGAAAAAAATAGTAAATGACTACTTATTATTATAGTAAAACCGCAATAAAACCTTAATACTTACTTGATCTAATTGTTGTTTCAACTGAGCCAACTGCTGAATACTAAGCTTTGATAAATCTATTTGTTGCATACCAGGTGCTGGGGCTGATGAAACAGTGGCCATTATGCAGTAAAAAACGTGTATTCGTATTTATCAAACTTAGATTTATGTGTTTCAATTCTTTTCTATGCGAAAAAGCATAATTTTTAATGTTCAGTGTTCTAACCTCAATAACTCGCTCACGACAAATGACATTGACATTTTTTTTTTGTTTAATTCGTCCCGAAATGGAACAGGCTAAGATCTTAGACCATACTGCCTCGTCTGTTGTTTGAGGTATAAATTCTTTGTCTTATTTCTAAATCGTCAAGTCCAAAATCTAGTCAAAGTCGAAATAAGTAGTCAGGGTAGTCAATTAGTCAAGTCAGCCGATTCAGTAAAGTGGTAGACGCTTTACTGAAACTTTCTAGGGAGTTTTGGCGGGAAACCTAATTTAGCACGCATTTTGTAGAATGTATCACTATTCCTCACTAATGCACCTCAACGAATAATTAATGGTTAATATTCTACCACTATAACATAAAGACTATAACCACAATAATATAAACCGAATTAACACGAATTTAGAAAAATAATACAGAAACACAACATTGCTGATTGACTTTCCCGGCAAAACTCCGATGACATTGACAATGACAATTGACAACAGACTTTTTTTTTTGTTTAATTCGACCCGGTCGGGACCAAAGAAATAGGATTTCATAGAACTAAAACAAAAATCGAAGCCGTAGGCAGCTATTTGTCTCACAAAACATCAAAGGCAAAACCAATAAGAGTGAAAGAGAAAGCCATCTCTATGTCTATACGTTGTTTTCGAAGGTTGCTCCAATTTGGAGTCCAAATTGGAGTCCAATTTTAGATAGGGGCCTGAAAATGCGGCGAAATGGTTCCAGTAAAGAATGGTACGGCAGTGTTTGCTTCGCACTCGACTTGGCGGGGGCACTGCCGTGCCCCCAGATCGACGTTCTGGTCTTATCTAGAGGTTCTCAAATAGGGGCCTGAAAATGCGGCGAAATGGTTCCAGTAAAGAATGGTACGGCAGTGTTTGCTTCGCGCTCGACTTGGCAGGGGCACTGCCGTGCCCCCAGATCGATTATCCTAGTTTTTATAGTTTTCCCTTTATGTGGCCATTAAACCCCAACTCTGTACCAAATTTCAGCTCTCTAAGTTTATGGGAAGTACTAGTTCTATTTTGATGATCATGAGTGAGTGAGTGAGTGAGTGAGTGAGTGAGTGAGTGTCGAAAATGCGAAACTTTGCTTTCGCTTAACTTCGGAACTAAATGACCTACAGACTTGAAATTTTGGATTTTAAGTACGTGATTATAGCTTATTGGATGACGAAAATTTCTGCGTTCTGATCTTATCCAGAGGTTCTCAAATAGGGGCCTGAAAATGCGGCGAAATGGTTCCAGTAAAGGATGGTACGGCAGTGTTTGCTTCGCGCTCGACTTGGCGGGGGCACTGCCGTACCCCCAGATGGAGTTACTGTTGTACATCATCACAAAAACATGTCACAAATTTTCAAATTTAACTTTGCTTTTTGGTTTTGCTGGGAATTAAGTGGCCTTTTGCAAGGATACTTCTTTGTACTTTTTTAATTGACCAGAAAACGGGCAGACTGATCGCCAGATGGAAAGCGATTATCGCTACCTATACATACTCGCAATAGGATGAGTCACAAGTATGATCCCGGTCTTAAAATCCGCAACTACTCCTTGAGTACCCGGAGGCCGTGGTATTTATCTGGTCCAGGTGGACCGTTCGTGCCAAAGCATGGCTCTCCCACGTAAACGGACTGCTGTGCTCTGTTTTCTTCACACATTTAGCTCCATGCTGGCAATCTGAGAGCTTTTTGGTGTTGTCGTAACGTGTAAGCTAATAAATGATGTCCAATTGTTAATAAATAATAAATATATCTATTAAAATTTCCTGTTTTCATTTATCTTTCCACGTAGGTACCCCAACTAAAGGGAGAAATGCATAAAGACATAAAAAGTCTATACGTCTACTGTTTATATATTTACCAGCTGTATCCAAGGGAAAAGTATCCTATGTTTTAATCCAGAGCTTAAACTACTGCCATACCAAATTTCATTGAAATCTGGTCAATAGATTTTGCGTGAAAGAGTAACAAACATCCATCCATACATCCAGCCATCCTCACGAATTTTCATGTTTATAATAGTAGTAGGATATAAAACTGACAAGTCGATTGGACGATAGCCTGCATAGTGTGTGGGTGTATAGTTCAAGAGACTAGCTTCGCCAACATACTTCTGTTTGTTGTAGACAATGCTGCATAAATTCGTTTTTGATTGACTGATAATAATTTATAAATCACAAAGGTGCATAGATCATTACGCATAAATCTTCCACTTTAATCATTCTATCTATTGGCTGCAAACTGCATTTAAATTCATTTAATAGTTTAAAAGATCTAAGCAAACATAAAGCGGAATAAAAGACTTCATTTTATGCTATGAAAAGATTAACATTTTCATCATCATTTTGATTTTTATCGACACAAAATGCCGACTAGGGACTTCACTGGCGGACGGGAATATATTTACATATGAAGTTGCTGATAAATACGAGCAATGCAACTTGTAACCAACTTCAGACAGCTGATCTGTCTGAAGTTGGTTACATATGTTCAAAACCTGTAACCGTCTACAAAAAACGAAACTAACGAACAACTAGATATCTCTTTCTTTCTCATTGGCATGTGTCATATAGGGGGATAAGGTACGATATATAATTTTTCCTCTTGCTAATAGCCTTTACTCTTTATACTCTATGGTCGGGACAGGCAAAGGGAGCGTTGCCCATACAGCCATTGACAAAAGACAAATGACATAACTTTGTTTATATTCTTTGGTTTATATGGCGTCGGCTTATAACCATTTGCCAGTATCATGTTAAAAGGCGGGAAATAGAATATTCGTTCAAATTTTCATCACCGTATTTCTAAATCGTCAAGTCCAAAGTCCTGTTGAAGTCCAAATAACCTGTTGAATGACAAGGCTCAAAATCGACTGAATTTCAGAAGTGTCATGGCGTTGACAGCCCGCTTAAAGTTTTGCTGTCGGACATTATATTACAGACATAAATAAACAAAACTTTGTAATTATATCTTGTGAATCATAGATCACGATAATATTACATAAATGTACAGTAAAATTAACAACTATAAAGCATATCTAAAAACATACCTTTAATTGTAGACTCCAAATAATTTTCAGCTCCAAATAATTTTTCAACGAATCTTTATTTCATCACTTAATTACACTACACAGACATTCACTAACACTTAACTAATATTTAAAACATAAACCGTACACTATCAACATACGATCACATAAATTATTCAGTTCAAAACACAATAATGACTTCTCAAATTTAAAATAAACATCCACTCGAAAAACCATAACAAAAACACTCCGCCGTTGGCGACATATTTTGTAAACAACGCGTGAAGGTCACCTGTATTATGAAACGCGTACGCCGTACGCGATGATAATGGCAGGTACCAAGGTATTATTGAGAGGTGTATAGTAACGAAAAGTGTATCCGTATGTATTCGTTACTTTAACATTAGTACTCGTTACTATTGTAATTTGTATAATATATTATCCTATGTTATGTTGCTAACGATAATTACGCTGTCTGTGGACCGATTTTCAAAATTATTTTTTTGATGTAAAGGGTATAATCCCAAGTAGGTCCAGTTTTCAAAAATATGGTGACCTGATGATGGGATCCATGAGAAATCGAGGGAACTCCTCGAGATTTATATGGACACATATAGTGATGTAGACTTTTCATGAAATAACACAAGCATATGCTACCAAAAAATAAGATTTCGCACCAAGGTATACCCTGGATCCAAAAGCACTGAACAGAACTTCTCAGTCTTTAAAGATGCGCGTTTGGAAATTTTGACATTGTTCAAAGAACTGCAAGCATATGCCACTATGTAACTTACATTAATCATCATCATCTTATTTACACTGTCTGTTTATTCCGGCTAATATCTGAAATGGCTGACCGATTTTCACGGGATTTGTTGACTCGATGGCAGATAGGATATAATGTGTAGGCTACTTTTATTTTAGGGTTCCGTTTAAGAAAAGGTATTCCGTTTCCGTTAGTTTTATACAAATGTAGTTGCAGGCAGTTTAATAATACATAAATACAAAATTTTATGTACAGAAATTGATAAGTATCTAAATAAAAAAAGTTTATATTCAGTGGTATATTATGGTTACTGAGTTAATCACATTTTTATTTTAGAACATATTAACGTTAATTAAAATATTATGGAATTTATATATAATTTATATATATATATATATATTTAAAATTATAGACTTCTTAAAAATATATCTTTTGCACAGTGCACCTTTAGCCTGTGAACGTTTAGTAGGTATTTTCTTACATATAATATCGAATTATAAAAGTATGTTTTTATCTATTTATTTTGATCTAAATGAGATGCAGGATTGTGTTCATAGTAAAAGTTAGTCCTTAGTAATAGTACGTCATTTAAAACGTATTTCGTAGATGGCCACGCATATACCAATATAACTATTGTCCATTGACCTGCTTCCCGGTTTTCAATTAACCTGAAATTTTGTATACTTACGTATATTGCATGATAATGAAATATGATAATTTGAAGCTGATATAATGCTAGAGCAAGTAGCATATGAAATGAATATGAAAAATGGCATGGCAGTGGCAATATAAAAGTGTATACTAAAAATCTTAAATATGTGTAGGTATAGTATAAAAAGATTGAAAAATCGTTGGTTGGACTTGGGTACCAGTAGCACAGCCTGTAGCCCAAGTTCTTCGAGAACTTAGCATGCGACTAGACTGGCGTGGTCCGCGTCGTGATGCGATGCATCCATAGATTATTATTATTTACTAAAAAAGTGGTCGTATCTTATAATCTTATCCAACCACACTGCCCATAAATTGTGATCTTAAAAAAGTAATTGCAAACTCGGATGGAGCAATACAGGAATTAATTTCGGACAAATTTTATATATACTCAGCTCATGGTAAAATAAAAACAAAATAAAATGTTTTAGTATTGTATTATATTATGAAGGTAAAAAAAAACATTCGAATAAGGTATTTTTTATTACATAAATGAATTGTTCTTTGAAAAATATGTCATATTTACAAGGATAGTACACTAAAAACAATATTTTCAAATATATTGCGGATTGTTTTGTGAGTTTCGTGAAACCGCCTCATATAAAAGTCGTACAAGTACGTCCCACTACTAATGTTGCTACGAAATGTATGATCATATGCATACAATTTCTGATTTCTCCAAAGTTTGCTCGTTTATGTTTATACATTTACATACCATAGTAAATATTTTTGTATTTGATCTAAGTAAACTAATTATGTAGGTTTTTTACACAAATGTTTAAAAAAAATATACAATCCTAATTGTTTTGAGTTCTATCAAGTGGTAATAATACTTAATATTTCTAATTTTATTAAAAAACAAACTATTTTTTACACGTAGTAAAAAACCCTCCTCCTTCAGGAACACCCCTGAACGACTCAAAGCCTTCTGACCAATCTAAAGTAGTCGAAATGCCAAGCAAACGATCAGCTTCGTTGTCCATTGCCCTCTCCACAGCGTGAATGGCCTCTCGACCAGGTTCTTGTAATTCCTCGTCGTCAGGAATATCTCTCCCTCTGCCTTCCAAAGCTGTGTTTTTGGCATTGAGGTTGTCGAACTCGTCGTCAAACTCACTGTCAAAATCACTGCCATGGTCCTCGTACCTAGCCACTGGTCATAATGTTTCGGCCATCAGCCCCGACGTGGATGGACGAACATCTGCGTCTACAGTGTCAACCCCAAAATAGCTTTGAGCATTGTTAGGTACACTAACAATACCCGAAGCGATCCTAAGGTCCTCTGCAGAAGTAGTAGGCGAAAGTGGCTTTGGAGAAAGATATTCCCGACCCTGATTAACTCCGTCCATCCACCGCCGAATGTGCCACGGTGCAGACAGCGCCAACTCCTCCGCTTCTTCGTCGGACACGCCCATCGCCTCGACGCGTTCTAACACGTCAGCGCTGTAAATCAAAAAGAGACTTGCGTAAGTAATCACGAAAAAAGACTTCTGGATTTTTTCTTTAGTTGCTTGAGTTGCTTTTAGTAAAAAGAAGGGCTTATTTCATTTTAAGGGCGTGGGCCCTTACAAACACACACACACACAAACATAAATAGTCATATAACTGTAACTGTCTCCTGTCACTGTAAAATACCCTCCGGGAGTTTTGTTGACGATGAGAGCTCTATAAGAAAAACAACATGTAAGCCAATGAGCATAGAGCGGAATATGAGATTTTTTATGTATTATAGAAAAAAAGAACTTTACTGTGTTTTCGGCGGTGAAAGTTCTGGAGATAGGCTCCTGCCCTCTACAGCCAGGCCCATTATAAGGGCTCGCCTCGCCACGGATGGTCTCTGGGATTGGTGCTGCCGAATTGGGGTCACGGATCGCGACCGATCCGACCCCGACATCGACGTCGTGCTCAAACGTGCTAATCTAAAAATTATCAAAAATATACGTAAAAGTGAAAATAAAAATAACGGCAACTAATGAAAAAACAATATTTCTAATTTTTTTACACAATCTTGCGACAGTAATATTGTTTCACTGATTATATTAATTAAAATATAATTTCTTATTAGACTAAGACTAAAAAGAGACTGAAATCTAATAAAAGTGTTTTTGAAAAAAAAAAAACAAATTAAGCTAAATTGTAAGAAAAATTCAAAATACCATATACAAATGTATTAATTTAAAATATGTGTTTAGTTTAAAAAAGTATGCAATATAGTTTCCTTAGTCTGGTACCCGTAACGCTAATTATATTATTAGATAACTTTACACGGGACCAGATTAACGTGCTATAATAACTGCAGTCATTAAAATATATTATTATTTATATAAACTCGGCAAAATCACCATATTACTTAGTTTGATAATATTTGATTAATAAATAATGTAAAATAAAAACGAAATATTTTTGCTGTCCGTTACTCGGTACTTTCCTAGAAATGGCGCGAAACTAGGCGCGAAAGAATGCAGAATATGACCTCGAATGACCCGCCCGATATGTTCGTAAAGTAATTACGCGGGCTTGAAGTTTTCGACATTACAACAATCTTTTTATACAATAAAACTTAGATTTTCTGATTATATAACATTGTTATGATCTATATTTAAACATATTATAGCAATTACAACCATTATATTGATTTTTAGACCAAATTATATGGGAATTACGGCATCTAACATAACCAATTTTACCCGCGCTAAAACATACATACTTTTTTCAATAACTTCTGTTAAAATATTGTATTATCTAATAATTTAATTATAATCTTCGTTTTATTAACAATAATTACATATAAGAATCATAAAGTATTACTCACCTTTTATTGCGAGAAAACATTTTTAAACACTGACGCGCGCACACTGATTCACACAATATTTCAAAATGGCGCGTAAAATCAAATAATTTTATTTCGCATTCATTTTTTTTTAATTTTTTTTCTGAGGTCACGTGGATAGCTTATGAATTTCAAAATTAAGGATGCACAGATACAAAATAACAAGGCATAAAGTCAATAAGGCTTGCCATAGACGGTCAAATGGACGCCCAATGAGAGCTCTTCGCTTATGCACACATGGTGTGCACGTGACACTCAAGGACATAAAAGTTTATGCACACCCGTGTGTGCAGCTGACACTCAACGGGATAAATAGTCGGGGTAGTCAATGAGTCAAGTCAGTCGATTCAGTAAAGTGGTAGACGCTTAACTGAAACTTCCTAGGGAGTATTGCCCACACATAAACACTTCGACGAAAATCTAATGGTTAATAGTCTACCAATATAACACATTAAAAAGCGAAATAACACATGTATAAAGAAACACAAATACAAACAACACTGATTAATATTCCCGGCAAAAATCAATGAGATTAATGAATGAGGTGGGTTATAACCATGGACATAGGAATGATAACTGGACCGAGTACTATGAGCCAAAAAACGAGTCGAGCGAGAGGTTGAAGGAGAAGCCGTGTGTCGCTTTCTAGTAGGGTGTCAATAATATTTTCTACAAACTACAAAGCCAATATTGTGAAACACTGAATGACATATTTTATTTCATGCTTTTTCGTGCATTTTTACTTTGGAAGTCGGTTTAATTTTTTGTTTAAAATATTTTTTCCCTTTTCTATTGATATTTGTAAAATTATTAAAACATAAAGATAGTTTAAAATAAACGATCGAATGTTTTATATTGAATAAATAAGATGATGATGAATGAATGAATGAATGAATATTCTTTATTGTGTTCATACTTACATACAATAAATAAACTTAAAATTACGAATAACTTAACTTAGTACAAACACAAAGGGCGGCTTTATTGCTATGCAGAAATTTCTTCCAAGCAACCCACAAGCAGGAAATTATTTAAATTGTATCACACAGACAAACAAAATGGGCAATGTGCAAAATCAGTTTTGTATTAACATACACAGGAAATCCCACGAAATGATGATGATGATGATGATGATGAAGATTACTGTAAGTTACAAAGTGGCATATGTTTGCAGGCTTTTAAACAATGCCGAAATTTCCAAACGCTTATGTAAACTGCATTTTTATTTAGTATTAAGTGCAAAGATTAAATGACTAAGTCTGACATTTTAATAAGAATATAATAATAAAGTAATAAACATTTGTTAAAATAATAATAAAGTACACTCGTTTTTATAAGTTACTTTTTATAAATACCAACCTTTTTTCTGGTTGGCAACATGCAAGATCGACACACGGCCTCCCTTCTGGCTATCTCGCTCGACGTGTATTGTGAAATACACTCTATTACCAATGTAATACAGTTCTTTTTAGTAATAACAAAATTCGGAGTCTTCTATCCCTAGGTACTAGATCCATTCTTCCTTTAATTGCGCGGAAATTATATAGGAAATCATAATGATGAGAAGTAGAGGTAAAGCGTATTTATTGTCACAGGAAAAAAAAATAAAAAAACCCGACTGCAAAAGACGACAAATACCCAAGGAACGCACTGAAAAGAACGAAACAAGATTAAGAAAACAGAGCTAAAAGCCTAAGTGAAACAATAGGGAATATGCATGAAAATTTAATTTGCCTGAAATATTTTTTCCCTGTTCTTTATTGTCGTCACATTATAACTAAAAGGAATTTTTTAAATTTAGTTCTTATTTAATCCGAAAAAAAAATATATAAAAAATGCAAAATCAGCCCGGGATATTTAAAATTGCGAAACGCGTCACCATTGGTCGCGAGTCGTGACCAATGGTGACGCGCGTGTGTGACATCACACTACACGACGCTGTCTTTCATGACAATGACATGACTGACGTTTTAATGAATTCTATGCTCTGACTCATCTATGATTTTAACTGTCAACTGTCTTTTTCGTGTACGATGACGTCACAACCCAAGCCCGCGAAAATGTCGTGTTTAAACCGCTCAAAAATTTTAGTAATTTTTAAACATTTTTTCCAGCTTAATGGAAAATATTTTGGATGTGTTATATATATTTTTGGTAATGTTATAACCAGTAGAAACGTTTAAAAAGATAAAATAAATACATGCATATTCCCTATTGACGTTATGTTTGGTGGCAGGTGGGACCCATTTGCATTATAAATTGTACAAAAATATATGGGCCCCGCCCAGAGGCGGCGTAAGGCGTGGGCGACGTGGCCACCGCCCACGGCCTCTCGGTCTAAGGGCGCCTCGCGCCTCGAAAGCCCGCTAACGCAAATATAAGTATAATTATTCATGTAGCAATAAATCATTTAAAAAAAACGGCTAGCAAGTATCTGGCAATATTTAATTATTTACCTACCAAATTACAAAAAAAATATAATTTTTAAATAACTAGTCTGGCAACTGAAAGGAGTTTTTCAAAATTACAACTATTAAAAATTATTTAAGAAGTAGGTACAATGGGTCCGGAAAGACTTTCAGCGTTGGCAGTTTTATCTATCGAGGCAAATATGGCATCTAATCTGGATTACGACATATTATATATATATACGTTATATATACGTTATACACATGCAGCAAATATTAATTATTTAATTAATATTTTTGCGAATCGCGCGGCTGATTGCTGCTGCACGCGATCATGGCGCTCGTGGTCAATGAGTTGCTGGCTTTTATCCAGCACGCCATCGACACCATGGACGAGGTCAGCATAATGCAGATCTGCAAGTCATCGTTCACCAGCGAGGAGATTTGCGAAGGGAAGCATTTGCTGTACGAGACGCTCGGCCAGAGCGCGAACATGCCATCGCGACGGAGAGATGGAACCGAGAGAAGCGTGCAGGACATCATCTCCCTGCTGAAGCAGACGGATCCGGATGAGGTGCCAGCTTTTGTAGCGAAAAATCTGCATAAGCTGCCGCCTGTGACACTGGACCACGTCGACGTCGTCAGCCTACTGAAGGACATCAAGTTCCTGAAGGAAGAACTGGCCGGAGTTCGAGGTAGATTGCAGGCAACAGAGTCTACCATAAGTGATCTACGTAGTGAATTATCACAGCTAAAAAGTGTTAATTCAATATGTAGGTCACCTGATGCAGCAAACGTCACTCGTCGTCGAGGCGCGCAGGCGGTCACGTTTAGCCCGTCAGCATTATCCGACGGGTCAACGAACATCGTTGCTGCCGCCCCCGCTGCCCGCTCCCCGCCCGCTAAGGAGCCGGTGCCGAGTTACGCAAGTGTCGCCGCTAGCGAACCCCCGCCACCTCCCCCGCGTTCGAAAAACAAAGGGAAGAAGGAGGCCCCTGCAAAAGAGCGTCCTCTTTCTAAAAAGGACCGAACGTGCGATGATGACGGGTTCATCAAGGTCGAGAGGAAGAAGAAGAAACCCGTCGTCCGCAACCATCGCGGCACCGCACCCGGAGGACCCGAGCAGCTGTTGCGGTGTGAGACTCCTGCGACACCGCTGTACGTGTCCCGGCTGCATTGGTCTACGACGGTCGAGCAGGTCGTGGACTACATCAGGAGCAAAACCAGCTTCGCCTTGAGGGTCGAGCGGTTGGAATCTCATCATAGAGTGAATTTTAGTTCTTTTGTGGTGAGAGTTCCAACCCATCATTTACCGACCTTCGAGAAGGAGGAGTTCTGGCCGATTGGAGTCGCCTTCAGAAGATTCAGAGGACGACTTCCGAACACTTCGCGCCCCACGTCGCAGACAATACGTGTTTAGTGTTAGTGTTAGTTATATAATATAGTAATATGTATGTTAGTCTATAAGGTATTTATAATATGGGCCTATGCAGCCCGAAATAAATGGTATTTAATTTTTTTTTAATTATTGGAAGTTCAGTAAGGCTACAGGCAGAAAATTTATGTTTCTTTAGTTGTCTACTCTAGGTGCTGTTATTGAAGTAGGTATTGTTAATAATTTAAAATAATTACTTTGAAGTAGTTTGCATTTTTATGAATAAAGATTTGAGTATCAAAAATGTTTTTCTCTTGCGTCATCCACCAGGGGGCCTCGCAAAATATATCTTGCCCACAATAAATTTAGGTCTTGCCCCGCCACTGGCCCCGCCTGCTAACAAACATAACGTCAATTATTGTTTCATTTAGGCTTTGCTCATAGTGTAGTCTGTTTTCTCAATCTTGTTTCGTTCTTTTTAGTGCGTTCTTTCATTTTTGCTTATGGAGTCGTTGTATGAGTAACAGAGAAACAATATCGGACTGTAGTATATCGGTAACACGTACGCAGGTAGTTATTTTTTACTTGTGACGATATACGCGGTACGCCTTTCGTCATAGAGTATAATATCCGTTATTTAATAACTGTTATTTTGATAACTGGATATCTGTTATGTGTTATTTTCAAATACCTGTGACGATAAAATATACGCTACACCTCTAAACGAACCTTAAGTTCATTCGTTCTTTGTCGTGTAGATGACGCTTAAAAGTTGCGTACGTGATATCAATCACGTTATCAACTTATGGTCTCGAGATCATACTAAAGACCTCAGAGTAATTACAAAGCACTAAAGGCATTCATATGAAGGTAATCGTTACTTGAGACCGTCTCTGCCTAAAAAGGTCTTGAGGACGGGAGAAAAGATGAGAACGGGCCTAGTTTTCGATTTTACAGTTCGCTGTCAATGTCAAATCAAGGTAACTTCTGTCATCTGTGATCTATCAAGTGTCGCAACAAATTTGCAAAGTTCGGGGGTTTTAGGTAATTTTCATTGCTTTTTATGTTTGTGACATGTTTTCTTTTGGTTTATATCATTCGTAATAAGTACACAAAACATTACTGTTACAGGGAAAAGTTCGAACTACGAGATAACCTAAAGAGATGTCGGTCAACGTTTTGCAAACAATCGAAGATTTTACGAATTTTGTAAGGTAAATTATATTTTATTTGCTTGAATACCAGCTACGATTAATCACCTGATATTAATTGCCAGAAGTTGTATTTTATATATTTTTTTTACCACGCCAGTTTAAGGTCAGTATAAAAATTAAAATATAGTAATCATTATCTGTACATAAGTATACTTATAACATTTCAGGTCACCTGAATTAAGTGTGGTGCACTTTTCAGCTGATTGGGCAGAGCAATGTACTCAAGTTACTGATGTTTTGAGGGAATTACAAAAGTTACCTGAGATACAATCAAACGGTACAAAATTTTCAGTTTGTGATGCTGAAAAACTTTCGGAAATCTCATTAAAACATAAGGTAAACTGCAATAAAATTATATCATAATTTAACTTGTATATTAAAGCGCTATGCCAACCCACTTAAGTACTATTTAGTAGCAGGTTAAAGGTTAAACTAAAGTCACATTATTATGCATATGATAACATCTTTTCCTCAATAACATAATATCTAACTGTCTTTAATAATAATTTACATATTTTGTGTTTCAGGTTGAATCAGTCCCAACAGTTATATTGTTCAAAAATGGTTCTCAGGTGGATAGGGTAGATGGTGTGGATGCTGCTCAAATCACATTAAAAGTCAAAACACATAGTACTAAAAGTAATATCACCAACAGTGCACCATCAAAAGAAAGTTTAGAAGATAGACTGAAAGCACTTATAAATAAGACTAATATTATGGTCTTTATGAAAGGTACGAGGGATGCCCCAAGATGTGGCTTTAGTAAAACACTTATCCAGATTCTCAATGGTGTGGGGTAAGTTTGTTCTTTTACATAAACTGTCACAATCCAAGTTGCATAGATTAAAGTAGTTTTAATTCATTGAAACTAAAGGTTCAAACAAAAATCCAAAACAAGAGTATTGAAACAGGTAAACAATTTGAAGCTTATAGCTATGACCCAATATTATTATGATTATATAATTATTAGCATTATAATAATGATGTTGTTGTCGTTTATATTAATATAACAAGTTATTTATTATAATTTGAATGTGTCAAGTTATTGTAAGCTCTTTAAAATTTTTATTGTGAGTTACTATAACTTTCATAAAGTACAAGGAAATATTTTCATGTTTTCAGAGTACAATATGAAACATTTGATATTTTGACTGATGAGGAAGTACGCCAAGGCTTAAAAGTATTCTCAGATTGGCCCACCTATCCTCAAGTATATGTAAAGGGAGAACTCATTGGTGGATTAGATATAATTAAGGAATTACAAGCTTCTGGAGAATTGCAGTCTACGCTAAATCCCTAACTTATGCTTTTCTTTGTATTGTAGTACATTTTTATTAAATTAATTGGGTTTTGAAAAAATAATTTTTCTTTCTTGCAATAACTTTTTTAAAGATTTTTCTAACAAGTTTAATAAAAAAATCTTGATAAAAATATTATGTAAAACATCGTTTTTGATATTGAGTCTAGGTACAAAATATAATCAGGTGTATTTAATAAGAATTTTGATTATATCAGATATCGCGTGAACAATTCAGAAATGCAATCAGCAGGTTATTAAATATATTTAATATAGGTACTGTAGTGTAAGAATTGATGAAACTAGTTAATAAGGAAATAACATCACTGTCATAAAGTCAACTGCTTTGTACTCTTATTCGGATTTTGTACAATTTTATAAACTGCTTAGTACCTACTAACATTTTGTTATTTTACAAATTAGTCCTTTAAAATAACAATAGTGTAAAAAAAATTACAATTGATGTTTTAAGTGTTAGTAAATATTCCTATGAGTATCACAAAGCAAGTAGGTACTGCCAGGAAGAACCCAGCTGTCAGTAACTTAGTAAAGGTAAGTTTTTCAGTCCTTGGATTAAATAACATCTTCATAACGAAATTTTTATACATGTCCTTATATATTTTTAACAAGAATACAATTATCTATCACAAAGCTAGTATTGTTAAGACAAAACCCAACAACCAGATCGTAACAATGTTCTGTGCCGCTGAACTACAAGCAGTCGGGCCGGGCCCTACGCATGCTGCATACGCCAGCACGTGCGGGATCTGACTCTGCTCGTACATGCCACCAAACAATGCAGCGTGCGGACCTACCGCGAACACCGGCGCGTCATCTGCGCCGTGCGTCTCCGAGCCGCGCGGCGCCTCCGCATGCGACCGCCACGCCACCGTACCTGCGTTTAAGAGGGTAAATAAACTGCTTATTATTCGTTAAAAACATCTGGCGATAGCTTTGATAGCAAAAACATCTTACGATAATCTGGGTCCTGCGTGACGTCCACTCGTCGGCCGTCCACCTGATCCCTCTGGCCGGGCCCGTTGGTGTATGAAATGGTCATGTAGGGAACGCCGTCGGTGTCGACCGAGCCAGACGGTCCGAGAATGTCGTTCCCGCGTACTGAGTAGCCGTTAAAGGCCATCACATGCGCATGGTCCGCAGTCACCGCTAGCAAGGTGTCCTGTGACACTAAGTCAGCGGCGCGAGCGACGGCCTCGCTGAACTCCACTGTCTCGTCCAACGCCAGCTCCACGCGGTTAGCGTGGTGCGCGTGGTCTATGCGGCCGCCCTCCACGAACAAGAAGTATCCCTTTTCGTTACGACTCAGCATTCTTATCGCCACTTCCGTAAGCTCTGCCAGCGTAGGTTCTATTTCTGGATCTCCCACAAGGTGATAGGGTATGTGCGTTCCCTCGAATAGGCCTAGAAGATATTCCGGAAGGGATTCGTTTACTGCCATAAGCTGTTGGCGATTCCAAACGTACTCGTGGGTCACATTCTGCGACGCCCGCTCAGCGCGCCACTCTTGTATAAGATCTCTACAATCAGTGCGCAAGCCGGCAGTCCCTTCCTCGTCAATCTCGGTCGTTGGCCGGAATTCCTGCCGTCCTCCCCCCAGTATGACCTTGAAATGTTTTCCGGGCTCGTGGTGTATGAGCTGGTGGGCAATGTCGGGACATTTGGTTATGTCGACGTTTGCTGCTTTTACATCTGCATCGTTTTCCCAGCCGCGGTTGGCAGAACGAGCGTATGCGCCCGCCGGCGATGCGTGCGTCACGCGAGTCGTAGTTACGATACCTGCACGTACAAGTCACATTATAATAAATTGGATTAGTAAATTGCATCGAAAAAAAAAAAATTGCAATATCCGCTGCAATTTACCGATGTCGCGACCACTTTCCAGCATCCATGAAGCTATGGAAGTCAGATGGTTGTTTGGGTCCTGGGCTGCAGAACAGTCGTGACGCGGCACAGCGGCTGTCACACCGAGTGTACCGTAATTGGTCTTCACACCGCACAGATACGCCGTCGCCGTGCACGCTGAATCAGGAACTTGGGCGTTTACGCAGTACGTCTAGAAACCGTAAACCAAAAAATAAATAAGTACCTAGTAGATATGTATGCACAGAGTAACACGATGTTATAATAGAAAATATTTGTCCTGATTGTACAACTGATTGAACACTCGCCTTTGCCAATCCGACAGCTGGGAAAGATTCAAATGAGAGTTGTGCTTCCTCCCCAGACTCGTTTCGTCGCTGACCGAGGAGAGCCCGAGCAGCTGCTAGCGTCGGCACCGACATGCCGTCTCCCAAAAACAAAATTACATTCTGAGCCCATCTACCCGGCTCTTCGAGCTTAACGAATTCGAGTCGCTTTTTGATCGCCTCATGAGCTTCCTTGTACCAATACTGAGCGGTGCGCTCGTCGGTAAATCGAGCTGGCAACGCTCGAGGTATATTCTTGCTTAACTCCGGATGGTATTCATCTTCAGCGTATGTTCCCGCAAACGCAACACACACAAGGAGCCAGACAAACAAACACGCATTCATCGTGCCCACAGATCTAGCAAGGCTTGCGCTCTGCCAAATACTTTTAAAACAATGAAGACGTCTGTTATTATATTTAGTAAGAAGTACCTATTTATGTAAACCCATAAATTTATTATCGCATTAATAAATAATAATTAGATGTGCTTTAATCGACAGATATCTAAGGCAGTAGGTACCTAATTGTAGATAATATAACATATTTTTATCATTTATCTTCAGTCTATCTTTCTTTTAATTATTATTTACGTACTTATTGTAATCGGTGTAGATAATAATCCTTGTGTAAGTAACTAAGTACTTAGTTATCAACAGTAGCATAGACTCAACTCTTCAGTCTTGAATGTAGTCGGTCCAGTGCAAGCTGCAAGCCGTATACCTTGTACTCATAGATATATAATATTAAAAAGAGATAGATATGTTATAAATGCGTAAAAATGAAGACTCGAATTGGCCCGAGTCGGGCCAATTTTGGTTAGTGTGCTCCGCGAGTAATAGCGTGTTTTATGTTACTATGCGACGATGACACATTGACACGCGTCCCATGTCAATGTGTGTCGTGGCTAAGGCTCGACCGAGACATGTTTTTTTTTCTCGGCCGAGACCGAGACCGAGACCGAGAATAAAATGAAGTCTCGGCCGAGACCGAGAACCGAGACCGAGAATTGATGAGTCATAAGAAAATGAATAAAACTAGGTACTCAAATTTTGCGTAAAATTTTATATGGAATTTAGGCTTTATAAATAAAGCTTTAATATTCATAATGCAACAGCATTATGTTGTAGCACAAAAAGAGTGAGTTCTCTCGTAGTCTGATTCACAAGATCCATTTCAGTGAATTTCTGTCCAAGGGCACCGAAAGTTATGATACAGGGCACATTCGATTCAGAATGACCTCTAGAAACTTATTGAAAAATTTCAAGAGGAGCTCGAAAAAATTGCAAAAGTTACTTATAAACAATTTAGTAAAAAAGGGGGTACTTATGTTTTTTGAAAATATCTCGGAAGCTATTGAAGATAGCCGAATTTTAAAAAAAAATCCTTAGAGGGGGAAATTTCCCAAAAAAAAAAGTCCTAACTCCCGGAACTCTATCACCAATATTTAGAGGTGAAAAAAAAAAAGCGGGTGATGCGCGTCCCTCCTCGCTTTTAGGGCTATTTTTACCTCTAAATTGGACCGGTCCACCATCCATCCATCAAAATCCACCTGGATCATAATTTTCGGTGCCCTTGGACAGAAATTCACTGAAATGGATCTTGTGAATCAGACTATCGATTCCTCACGGATCCCATCGTCAGGTCACCCCTTTTTTGAAAACGGGACTTACTTGGGATAAAACCCTTTACATCAAAAAAATAATTTGAAACGGAATTCCACAGATGGCGGAATTATCGTTGAACATACAAAATATATAATATATCCTTTTTTGGAAGTCAGTTAAAAAGTGAGTGACAACTGACGATCGGCGGGCGATCGAACAAAAGGCGTGCTGGATTGGTTGTTTGGCGGAGACACGGTCGCGCCGCGCACCCGTATTCCGCGACAATTCGAATCTCATTACCTGTACTGTTCCGTCTCGGTTGTGGCCGAGAATAACGGCCAATTTTGACCGAGAACCGAGACCGGATTCTCGGCCACATTTTTGGCCGAGAATGCCGAGACCGAGAACCGAGACCGAGATCTCGGTCGAGCCTTAGTCGTGGCACAGAAATATTCTCAGTTTTGTAAGGATATAACGTATCTATGTAATAATTAATCAAAGCTTGTACTATTAATACTTATTATTTATTCTGTGCTTATATACGTATACTAGCTTTTGCCCGCGTCGTCGCTCGCGTGACATTTAGTTTCTTTAAACATCCTTTTAATTCGACCGGTCACAAATCCAAACTTCAGCGGACCTCTACTACCTTGCTACTACCTATAAATTTTGTCGCTGCTATTTTTTTACAAATTTTATTCCCTTAGACTTAGAGTGTGAGTTAAAATGTCCTTTCTTAGTCTGAGACTATGTGACCCAGAATCCGAAAGGCCGAAGAAAATTCAGAGCGCTGAAAATAGAACTCTGTGCTAAATGCTAATACAATAGAATTGAAAATTGTCGAGTGTCGAACTGTCATATATGACATTGACGCTTGTTTGTTCGATTTTCAGCTCTATTGCATAAGTCCAGAGTTCTATTTTTTGTGCTCTAAATTTTCCCGGGCCCGCCGGAATCCTGATTATATAGTCGATGACTAATGCTATCTACAGACACACGAACCTGGTACGGAGCGTACAGCGAACCATATCCGGAGACCAAATTCGGTGTCGCTACACACGCACGAATTTGGTACGGTGCAGTGAAGCGAAACGCTCGACACTCGTGTGTTCGATTTTATGCTCTATTACATTAGCAACAGAGTTCTATTTACAGTGCGGTTTTTAAACGACGACGATGATTCCCGCAATTCATTGATAACGAGTAGTGATACCAACACTTTAAAAAATATTTCTCCCCAAATTTTACCCCTGATTACTTATACCATTGACAGGTCTAAGAGATAATAAGCTGGAAAGAAAGGTTATGTGTTTAACATAAAGACTTACGCGTGAATAACATAAAACTAACTTGTCTTAATCTGATTTCACTCCCAATACATTTTCATATCCCTGGCTATATACACACATTAAAATATTTTTTATTATTACATACAAATTGATTCATAAGGAGTAAACTCTAAACATCCTGTCCTCTAGTAAACCCCGTAGATATTTTCCCTAATTTTGGGGGGTACATCCCTAAGTTGGCAACACTGATACTGTTGTACGGCCAAACCGCCGGACTGCTCTACACACGCACGAATATGGTACGGAGCGTACCAGGGCCCCGATTCTCGTGCTTTGAATATCGGTTCGATTGTCAGTCTGTCCTGCTCGCGCACGCATAATTTGACGCCTGTGTGAATGAGTCAGCGCGAGAATCGAATCGAGATTCGAGGTACGAGAATTGGGGCCCAGACACAGGGGCGACACTCTCTACAAATGACAGTTCGAGCACCGATAAATGTCAGTTATGTTGACTTACGCCTAGGGTTGACATCGAATTAATTTAAAATATTTGTTTACGCCCGCATAAATATAATACTTTATACGCGGTCGCGTACGAAGCCGCGGGCAACAGGTAGGTAGATACTTAATATGAAAAGGGAAATCATACCTACCTACTAAAACTTTTATTAATTTAAATTTGAACTTTTGAAGGATACTGATATTTACAATGAAAATTCAAAATAGTCTCCAAAAGCTAACGTCTAGCAGCCATATTTTTTTAAATCAAAAATATACTCAGCCATTTGCCCTTATATTGGAAAAATATACCTTGTGACCTTAGCTATTGGGTTTAATTTGTTCTATTAAGTAATTTTAAATTGTTAGTATTAAGTAGTATAAATACTATTTGAATTATATCAATTCATTGTTAAATTTTTATTACCACTCAACAAGTGTTGTGACATAATTAAGATCAACGCACAATATCGATAGGTATCGACAGATTTAAATGCGATTAAGTACTACATGTAATATTCAATCTTAAATATTATGCGGAAATCCTTACTAATATTTTGCTACTATTATAAATATGAAAGTTTGTGAGGATGTATGGATGGATGAATGGATGGACGGATGAATCTTAAACGGGCAAATGGCACACCACACGTTTGTTACTCTATAACACAATAACTATTGAACGGGTTTTAATTTGATATACGTACGAAGTTAACCTCCTACACACTTTACCCAACCCAAGCATATTTCGTTAAAAATATCGATAAAATCAAATTATTGCATGACTACATACTAGTGAAGAAAAAAAACTTTTTTTTTTTATAAACGTCGCATCAGACAAATCTTTCTTATGAAATTACACAGTCGCGTCGGCGAAACTGCCAGCCCCGTGAGCCATAGTCCAGGCTGGGAAAAAGTTACACCTCACCCGCCCCCGCATTCGCCCAGACACGCACACATAGCTGCGAGCGGTGAGTCGTGTAAATCGGTGGAGTGACGGTTCTTTACGTTAGTAATATATATTCTTTGGCCCAGATCCGATGCGGACAACGGTGAACTCTTCGCCTTCTTCATAAGTTCGCCGGACTGCCCTACACACGCTCGGATCTGGTACGCTCCGTACCAGATCCGCTGTACGCTCCGTACCAAATTCATGTGTCTGTACACACCATAAGTGGACCCAAAAGTTACCCAGCCAAATTTATTGTTGTACGTCGGTTTTCGATAATTTCTATACAAACCCTTAGAGGTGAATAATTAAAAAAAAACTTTCTTAGCGAGTATTCTCCGTACACAAGATAAAATAAATACGAAACGATAATATAGGCTTTTCCGCGAGTTAGACGGACGGACGGACGGACAAACAAATTGGTGGGAAGTATCTAAATCCTACTTCCAATTAAAATAGGTATTATAAATGTGAATATTCGTGAGGATGGATGGATGGATGTTTGGATGTTTGTTACTCTTTCACGCAAAAAATACTGAACCGATTTTGAAGAAATTTGGTGTGTTAGTAGTTGGAGCTCTGGATTAACTCATAGGCTACTTTTATCCAGAAAAAGTATAGTGTTCCCGTGTTTTTTAGTTTATTAGCCTGAATGTCAAATTTCATGGAAGTCAGGGCAGATTTTAAATATTTTTCATACAAACTTTCAACCCCTATTATATATGTTAGACCTCATGACATCAGCTATCTGCCAGTCAAAGTCCCTTGAAAATCGGTGCAGCTGTTTCAGAGATTAGCCGGAACAAACTGACAGACAGACGGACAGACAAAAATGTTAGAAATTTAATTTTTTGTTGTATGTACCGTGTAAACTTTCATATTATGCAATAAGTAAAAAGCTGTTAATTTAAAATTACAAACAGACACTTCAATTTTATTATTTGTATAGATAAGCACAGAATAAATAATAAGCTTTGATTAATTAATACATAGATACGTTATATATCCATACAAAACTGACAATATTTCTGTGCCACGACACACATTGACATGGGACGCGTGTCAATGTGTGAACGTCGCATAGTAACACAAAACCAAGGAATTTGTAAGTATTATATACAATAATACTTACAAATTCCTTGCACAAAACACGCAATTACTCGCGGAGCACACTAACCATAAACAAAAAAATTAAACCGACTTCCAAAGTAAAAATGCACAAAAAAGTATGAAATAAAACTTATTTTATAAATAATTCCCCTTTTAAATTTGGCTATTTCTCTACTTAATCTTCTTCATTTTGAAGTCGCTACCAGCCCAAACGATATCCTACAATATTTTAAAGAACTCACGTTCATATTTGCTGGTACCGACTTCAAAATTAAGAAGATTAAGTAGAGAAATAGCCAAATTTAAAAGGGGAATTATTTATAAAATAAGTTTTATTTCATACTTTTTTGTGCATTTTTACTTTGGAAGTCGGTTTAATTTTTTTGTTTAAAAATAATAATTTCACCCTTTTTAGTTAATTTATTATTAATACGTCTTAAAAACGTCTAAAATAAACGATCGAATGTATAACTGAATACGCGCCAAGCTTCCATTAGGATGATTATTAAGATGATGATGATGATTACTGTAAGTTACAAAGTGGTATATGGTTGCAGTTCTTTAAACAATTCCGAAATTTCCTAACGCATCTCTTTAAAGACTGAGGAGTTCTGTTCAGTGCTTTTAGATTCAGGGTATACCTTGGTACAACGTCTTATTCTTTGGTAGCATATGCTTGTATTACTTCAGTAAAAGTCAAAATCACTATATGTGTCGATATAAATTTCGAGGAGTTCCCCCGATTCCTCATGGATCGCATCATCACGTTTCCACTTTAGTGACTAAAGGACCAATTTCGAATTAAACTCTTTACAACAACAAAAGAATTTTGCAAATAGGTCCACAAACGGCAGAGTAATGTTCAAAGATCTCCGTGTTAGTGTAAAATACTATGAGAAGTACCTTCTTTATCATCATAATGTGATGATGTATGCTGTGATAGTGGTGGTGATGATGATGATTACTCAAATTGACAAAGTGGCATATGCTTGCAGTTCTTTAAACAACGCCAAAATCCCCAAATATAAATCCCCTATAAGGAGTCAGGAGTTCTGTTCTGTACTTTTGGATCCAGGGTATACCTTGGAGTAAAATCTTACTTTTTGGTAGCATATTCTTGGACTACTTCAGAAAAGTCGAAATCACCATATATGTGTCCATATAAATTTTGAGGAGTTTCCCTCGTTTCCTTGTGGATCCCATCATCAGGTCACCAATTTTCTGAAAATGGGACCAACTTCGGATTATACCTTTTACATCAAAAAAATAATTTTGAAAATCGGCCAACAGACGGCAGAGCTAGCCGCGAACATACAAAAAAAAATACAGCCGAACGTATAACCGCCTCCTTTTTTGGAAGTCGGTTAAAAATTGTCCCGACTCGGGCCAATTCGAGTCTTCATTTTTACGCGTTTATAACATACCTACCTATCTACCTCTTTTTAATATTATATATCTATGATAATAAGTATAATAGTACAAGATATAAGGCTTGCAGCTTGCACTGGACCTGTACTGGACTGGACTAGTAGGTACGCTAGAGCGGAATGTGTGTACCTAGGCAGCATACTAACGTTTCAGAGTCACAAAATACACCAAAAATACAGGAGTTTTCATATTAACATTATGACGCACTGCCTAACAACTACATACTTATTACCTACCCTCAGGGCCGCCGTAAGCGGGCATGCAAAGCGTGCACCGCACAAGAGCGGCACGCCGAGGGGGCGGTAAATCGAGCGACTCATCACGTACTACTTCATTCAAGTCGTTGTCGTAATACCCAACCCACCTTACAAAAAATATATACAATCATAGTTTGGGAAAAAATCCGGCCGAATGACGTTAACACTATTGGCATCCGTTAACCCTAGAGTGTCAATCCGCAAAACGTCAGTAGGCGTGTGAGGAGCATTTTGCCGCCCCTTTTTACTGACCATTTTAAGTAGGAATAAATAATTAAAAAAAAAATATAACTATATTAACAAAATTATATGTTTTCTAAATTTACAGTATATGTTTTATCCAAAAAGTCTTCACAAATGTATGTGCAATGTTCATCGCACAGCTGTAACATTGAGCATCTGTAATACCCCTTTTAATTTTTCGTGCGCCTATTTTTCATTTTTTGAACATATGATTATGCTTACATTTGGCGTCCTTTGAAGATTATGCCTTTTCTATAATGTACAAAGCGAGACATTTGGTTCCTCAAATATTTATATACTAAGTAATATTATTTAATGTATCAATAAAATACCTTTTTCAAATACTTATTGGCATCAAAATTTCATTGATTTTATCATCGTCATGCAAAGTTGACAACTATTCCTACAGATCAATTGATACTATTCCTACAAATCCGACAGTTAAATCGTTTTTAGTTTTCACAATAAATTCACCATAAAATATAGTCTCAAGTATCAACTTCGCAAAAAAAATGACGCACAAAGGTTCTTACTATCAGGTGTCGCCAGGCGTATTTTTACGTAAGTAAAAATTACGTGAGTGGGCGTGCCAGTGAGCAATTTGCCGCCTGGCGACACCTGATAGTAAGAACCTCCTCCTCAATCAGTACCCTGCACTCTGATGGCGTCCAGCCTTTCGATAACCATTTCTCACGAAAATGGGGGCAACTACCTAAAAGCGCAAGCCTAACGGGCAATTGTTTTACACAGTGGCGTAGCGTGGTGTCTGCCGCCCGGGGCGGACGTCAATTTTTCCGCCCCCTTGCTTAGGTTTTGCCGCCCTCTTACTTAGGTTTTGCCGCCCCCTTACTTAGGTTTTGCCGCCCACTTAAAAGTGCCGCCCGGGGCGCCCCCTACTACTACTACTACTACGCTACACCACTGGTTTTACAAATTATTTAAGGTTTTTTTGCGCGGGCGGCAAAATGCTCATAGCGCGCCCACTCTAGGGTTAAAACTAAAATGCCATACCAAACGCTGTCTGTCATAAATTCTGAATGGAATTTTCTCTATGCTGTTTTTTTAACTTCCCGCTAAGAAAATGTAAGATTTTCAAAAATCAGGAAGTTATTGGTTTTACCCCGTTTTGCAAAAATCGAATTCTCATCAGATCTCGACGTTTTAAAGGTCACAAGGAAGCTTCAATGACTATATACCCAGTGACGGATTAAGACTACTTGATGCCCTAAGCAATCCACGCCTGTGGGCCCCCGTATGTCAACTTGAATAGGTCTTTAAAAAGTACCATGGGCGTAGCCAGGTTTTAGTTTGGGGGGAGGGGGGGGGTTCAAGAAAATAAAACGACTACAAGTTACATATTAAATAACCAGGGCCGTCTTATCCGCCGGCCCGGCCGGGCCCTGGGCATATTAAAATATTTTTTTTTGTTTTTACCTGTTTAAGCTTTAAACCCTGAACGTCAGTACTAAATTAGATAATACGTTCTTTAAGCGAAAAACGAGCGAGCGAAGCGAGCGAGCAAATTTTTTTCCCTATTTTACAGGTTCAAACGTTCAACTCTATTCAAATGTTAAACTAAAATATAAACTTCGGTAATAAATAATGTAATGGCCTTTATGTTAACCGCGAGCGAGTGACCAAATTTTTTTTTAATTAATAGGTTAAATCTATTCAAACTATAAACCTCTAAAAGACTGGAAATAGGATCATTTTATAATATACGTTAGAATAATGGGCGCCCATTTTTTTCGTTTTTACCTGTTTAAGCTATAAAGCAGTCTTTCAGGGTTTCCCCTTAAACACTGAATAACGGTGAACTTCGGAAAAATATCATAAAATGAACTATTTAATAGGTTAAATCTGCTCAAATTTTAAACCCTAAAAGACTGTTACCCTAAAAGTCTGTGTAATTCGAAAAATACAAATATCAAATGCCTAAAATTGAACGTAGGTACTAAATTTTATAGTAATATGTTCTGTAAGCCAAAAACGAGTGAGTGAAGCGAGCGAGCAAAATTTTTTCCCATTCTATAAGTTAAAATATATTCAATCGTTAAACTTAAAACTTAAATAATGGTGAACTTCGGAAAAATATCATAAAATTAACCGGCTAAAACAGAACATCGCTACTAAATAATATTATATGTCACATAAGTTACAAATGTCACTTTTTGTCGAAAATTCAACAAAAATGTGACTTCTGTGTGAAATAAAGTATTTTAAATATATTTTGCGACAATTGTATTGCAAAATAAATAGATGTGCATATAAATTTATGTAGTAATAGTATGAAATTACCTAATTAATGTCCATTGTTTTTTTGTATGGGAAACGAACCACCTTAAAGCGTAAAAACGTTCGCTCGCTTTCTCAGTTTGAACGCATTTAACATAAATCAGTGATAACTATATTATACATGTATGACATAAACACATACTTAAAGAACAAGTTAGTATTAAAGTACTGTTTTAGGCTGTTTTTTTTTTCTAAAATAACTACAAAAAATCATCTTTCAGATAGGATTAATGGGGCGGCAAAATATGTTAATTGGCCTGGGGCGCAACATTTCTAAATACGCCTCTGTATATGGGTCATCCACATGGACTAGCCGGCCCATTTCGGGGGGGGGGGGGGGGGGGGGAGGTTTGAACCCTCTAAACCCCCCTCTGGCTACGCCCATGAAAAGTACCGCCTAAATACATATTAATTTCTAGGGTTCCGTAATACATAATAAATTGAAGAAATCTGGTCCCGTGGTAAGTTCTCGAAGAACTTGTGTTACGGGTACCAGACAACGGTAGTTAATTGTATTACGTATTCGAATTGCTGAATGCACTAGCGGGCAGCGAATAGGCAAGCGGGAGCGGGGTTATGACTTATGACTTTATGTTTATGTCACTTATTATTTCGGACTTTATGTCAACTTAAAATGCGCGAATTTTCAATTTGTCCTAGAACCTTTTTTTGGTGTGGTTTTTGGTGACATGTTTGGTTTGGTGATGAGAGTGAGACGTGATGCCCTAAGGACGAATTCTTTTTTGGGCTTCTTTTGGTGCCCCCCCAGACGTGATGCCCTAGGCAATTGCTTAATTTGATTAAGGGTTAATCCGTCACTGTATATACCCCCGCGAGGGTGTCACTATGCCTGTATGTATGTTGTATGTTTTTGTGTGTGTGCGTAAGTAATGGACCTAGGAATAACAGCAGGACTGAGTATTGTGAGCAAAAAAAACGAGCCTCTATGAGGCATGCATTGTGAAATACACTCTATTACCAAGGTAATACAGTTCTTTTTAGCAATTACAAAATTCGAAGTCTTCTATCCATAGGAACTATATCCATGGCGCGGGCGTAAGTATATAAACCTTTTGAACGGTTTGACCGATTTTATTGCGGCTGACGCCATTTGAAAGGGCTTGGCCAAACTTGGATTCTGAATACAATTTGGATCGATTCGAACAGATAGATTTCAAGAAATCTAAAAAAAACTGTGATTTTTTTTAAAGTGGTTTTTTGGAATAGTTGTTCCAAAAAACCACTTTAAAATAAATATTAATAGTATTGCATCGAATTTAAATAAAAACTTTAACTAGTAATCAATTATCTAAACATAAATTGAACTATCATAACCTATCATAACAGTCTAAATTCGAAACAATATGGCGCCTGATGATGAGTTAATCGAAACCGGTCGTGTTTATATTTAATTATTGTAAAAATCTAAATAAAGTGGAAAAGTGTGTATAAAAAGTTGTGTTATATTATTATGAATATGGCGCCGACTCGATCCTATTCTCATTTGAATCGCACTATACATATGTACGAATTTACATAGAGTATACGAATTTATGGGAATTAAATTTTTTGTATAAAAAAAAACTTATGTCAAAGTAAAAAAAAATAACATTACAATTTTGACATTGACAGTTGTTATTAGGGTTTTGCATTGTATTACAATTAATTAGTTTAATCTAAAATAATATAATATAACGTTAATTAAATTTGTGTTGATAAAAAGTGTTTAGATTATTATAGAAGCATATAAAATTGATCAGTTAATGATAATTATCATAATACGATGGATTTGTTATCCTTTGATCTAAGTACTTGTATAACTCTTTCTTTTTGCTTACGTTTAAAATTGTTTCAATAGCTCATTGGAAACTTTTTTCATTGCAGAAATGTTCACTAAAGCTAGAACCGCTGGAGATGGAATGGAATCTAACGAATGTGTTAACGAAAGTTCGGAACGATACAAACGAATCGTTAAAAAAGACCAAAAGAAAGAGATTCCACTTACAAGTCGCTTAGTACAAGTGTTCCCTACTAAATTTATAGGTTCAGAGAGAACAAGCTCACAGATATATTCAAAAACTCCTAAGTTTGTTCCCTATGAGCCCTATCCTTGTGCTGTTAAACCCATTATGGGCAAAACACGTCTGAAAAACGCAAAAAAATCTAGAAATAACATGGATATAAATAGACTCATCAGTCAAATGTCACAAATGAACACAAATATGAGTGAATATAAGCCAAGGCATAAGTCTTCCAGTAAGGAAAATAAAGAGAACCTCCAAGAAAGTAAAAAATCAGATAGTGAAAACCAAATGCAAATTAAACTTGATGAATTATTAAAAGAAAATGAATCATTAAAGGAGCAATTAAAACAACAAGTTCAGGTAATGTTTGTTAACTTGTGATTAAAATATTATGTAATTCATAATGTCAACATTTTATAATATCTCTAGTAATATTACAATCTTAACGGTTTTTGCAATTTTACGGTGACATATACAACAAGAAGTATTTTCATCATAATGATAAGCATTTAGCTGTACACATGCCAAGGAACACATTTGCGTTAGTTATAAATAAGAAAGTATGTGGAAGACTGAGCTTTGCTTGGAGTTTTAGTAAGCCGCCAACCACATTTGACATTAAGAGAATGAAATCACATTAAACTACAAAAGAAAAACCATATAATACCTTTCAAATACTTGGTTTCCCAGGGACAGGGCTAGATTGTTTTTTCTTCATACATGTAAATGAACATTTCAGGTGAACAAGGAACTAAAAACAATGTTAGTTGCATCAATGGGTGAAGATCTAGAAATACAAGTCCAGTCTTTAAATGAGGATAAAAAGCATTTAGCTGATGCTCTGCTCAACTCCTCCCAACATCTATCTACACATCAGGTATAAATTATTATTTTAAGAGAATTTTCCTATTTATTTTTTACTGATGTTTTAATAATTTTTGTTACTATAATCTATTATGTATATTTTCTAGGAACAAACTGAATGGCTAGCTGGACAGTGTGAAGTATGGAGGAGTAAATTTTTAGCTAGCAGGTGGGTTTATTTTTTTTATTTATTTATTCTTCATGTACATGACAAAATCAACTAAATATTACAAAATAGAATATAAAAGAGATGGTACATAGGCGTGCTTATTTCTAACAAGAGATCTCTGCCAGCAGACCTTAGACAGAGTTCAGGAAAAATAAAATAAGAAGGATACAGGCAGTACAGCCTTTGCCTTTGTTATTATTATTCTTTAACAATAACAAAGGAAAAGAGACAATTACTTACTAATATTAATTATACCTATTACCCACCTAAATTTTTTGTCTTTAAATATATAATAGTTTATTTATCTTTAAATAAGTTATTGCTTGTAATAAAAAATATTTTTCATACCACCTGCTCGACAATATCCTATTATATATCACGCAATCTCAACTTAAAGCATGTCATTGACTCCCAAGGGAGATAATGTTGTATGAAACTCCCAAGGGATTAAAGTGATTTGAAATTGGGACGTTAAAATTTGTATGAAAACTCCTAATTGATACTGTATATCTATCATAGATTTTTTTAATAATAATATGGCATTGCTGAGAGTTTATTCGATAATCGAACTGGCCACCTATAATTTTAACATTCTCACGTGTCAAAATCGTCAGTCACAAATTCCTGAAACTTTAAGTACTGCTCAAATAAACTCCACCACAACTTCCATAAATGTTCCTAATAAAAATATTACTCTGTCCTTCTATAACTGGACAAATGTGTCCAATATTAATTTTTAACAAAATAAATGTAATATTTTTGTAGCCCTCGGTTTGTATTGCCTCGCAGTAGGTATGAAAAGTAGAGTATGCACCTCTGGGATAAAGCCTGTCTTCGTCAGCTTGAACCCCTCGCTTCACTCAGGACTCTACATAACTCCCTCGCTTCACTCGGGAGTTAAGTTTTAACTCTAGAGTCCCTCGTTACGCTCAGGGTCCAATATGCTGCCCGTGACGTAAGACACTGCTTTGTCCCCTTGGTGCATAATCTACTATAAAAGTAATATACTACAGGACATGTGTCCAAGACTGCATTATTTAAAAAACAATAAACTATTTTAAAGCTTTGGTTATATTGACACCAACAGTGACATCTGTTGTCTAAATATCTTGCCTTCTCTTTCATTAATGTATTAAATTAAATTTCACATAATATGAAGAATTAACTTTAAAATACTGGCGTACTTGGGACTTGGCAGCATCTTTAAAACCACCTTTAATATTTCAGTTTGATGATAGAAGAGTTAGCTTCATGCAAAAAAATATTAAATGAAAAAACTCTGAAATTAGAACAGGCTATCAAACAATTACTTGATGAGAGGTGTAGAGTGAGGGAGATGACAATATGCACATATAAAAATCTATACCGCCTTCATGAAAACTGGCTAGAAAGTATTGCCATAGCAGAGTATGTTGGAGCCAATAAAGTTTCTACAAGACCAATCGGAAATCTTAATTTCAATACATCAATTCCACACTCAGCGAATATACTGGATGTAGCATCTGTTAATTTGAAGTTATCTGAAAATGTATCTAGTTCGGTTGATAAACAAGATGTTGGCCATTTGGAAGGATTATTGACAGTTACGGAAGCTGAAAAATTTGCAGAAGAGGTGAGTTATTTATGAAGAGATATTTTTTTATGAAATAGACTAAAAGCAGGAAATTTCCAAATGGTAAGCAATAGCCGCCACCCATGAATAAACCCCCAACCTCTTATGAAAATGTATGTTAGAAGCAGACTCCTTGCTATTTATTATTATGGATTCTATGGAGTATGTTCAATATTAATTTTGCTATTTTACCTATTTTATAATTTTTCTAATGAAGCATCATTGGAGGAGAAAGAAATTCATATGCCCAATTTTTCTAGGTGTTCATTGTTTTTGTTGAAGCTTTCCATTATTTAAGATGTCACTTTATTATATTGCAATGAAGTCCTAGTCCGTACGTCCTATTAATATTACAACCAAAGTAAAAAAATATTTAATTTTGACGCCTTTAGTGTGTAGGCTGGACTGTGGAGGATGGCCTTTCAGGGGCATCCTGACCATCCATCCAATCCAGCGCCATTACTTATGGCCGTCATGAGTGTCAAGCTTGTCAATTATTATCTAACATTGATTTTTGCACTCCCATAGTAATTTCTTATTAGTAGTCCCTCCACCTAATTATTTATCAATGTAGTCGCCTCCTCGGCATAGGCCTCCCCCAACCTCTAATTAATGTCTTGAAACGGACTTGTAGACAAAAATCATAAATTACTAGCTTTTGCCCGCGGCTCCGCCCGCGTAAATACAGTATTCCACGGGAACGGTACTTTTTTGAGATAAAAATTAGCCTGTGTGTTAAACCAGAGCTCATAATACAACCATAGCAATTACCATAATAGCTACCATTGCGTAGAGTAACAAACATCCATCCATCGTCACTATTTTTCACATTTATAATAGTCCTGGATTTGCATGCTGGACCATCAGTTTTAGATTTTCAATGAAACATAGTATAATGAAATTCATTTTTTAGGCAATGGCAATGTCAATTGATGTGAAGAAAGTGAACGAAGATCCCGTTATTGCGTTAGTGAATCACGCTTACAACAACAGTGCTAATGTTACGCCACCAGTAGCGTCCTGTGCTCATTGTAACGGAAAAGTCCAACTGCTGTAGCACAAAATTTGTATATAATTATCTAAAATGATATTTTAAACTGCCGTTTATAATGATAATTGTTATATAAGGGAGCTGTTCTTAATGTGTATTATTAGAATTTGTTTTACTTTTATCCACCAAAGCAATATTAGCTTAATATAAAAAGTTTATGTGCAAACGGGAAATTACGATCATGGTGATAGGATATGTGGATTGTATAATACATACATGCATACCTTAGTTTATTATCTTAAAAATATATTAATAATTGTAAATTATCTCTAAAAAGTTAAGTTATCTTGGTTGTGACCAGAAACTTTGTTATTTTTAATAAATTACTTATATTATATTTGCATTGCCTTTCAAATTTTGCAGATATTTTACTATCAATTAATTATTCCTCATACTAGAATCTAGATCAGTGTTTTTCAACCTGTGGGTCGCGACCCCCAGGGGGTCGCGAAGCTTCTGTAGGTGGGTCGCCGGAGGTAGAAATTACTTTAGAAAAAAAACCAATGAAGATTAAAAATATTGATTTATTAAGTAAGAGAATTTTAACAAAAGGATATACTCATAAATCGATCATCGATGTATGTAATTGTAAAGTAATGTGTTTGATGTACTATATTATGTACTTATATCCGAATCCTAATTATGAAGACGCATAAAAACGTCGTATGGAATTAATATTTGTAACACTAACATACACATACATACATGATAAAAAAGCGAAGAGTCGAGAAATATTTTTTCATAGGGGGTCGCATCATGAAAAAGGTTGAAAAACACTGATCTAGATAAACAAAGTTTTATATGCAAAGGGGTGGGGCCAAACTAAGGGTCAGTTTACACCGAAACAAGACGAAACGCGACGCGGCGCTGTATTTTTAAAGATAGCTATTAAAAATTTAACTTTATCCACTACACAAGAAGTTACATGTTTCGTAGCGAGAGTTCGAATGTCAAGTCAATCAAAGTCAAAGTCGAAGGTGTCACTCATGAAGCATAGATACCAGGAGTCCGAACGGTATAGGCTTTTTAATAATAATTATGTACACAATAATAGGACCAGATCTTAGTTCTCTTTTCTGCCGCTAGGCGTGCGAGACCGACGAGTACCGAGTGTCGCCAATACTATTATACCGAGTGTTGCCAATACTATTATTTATTACAATTATTTTTAAATTACCGTTAGGCAATTACCGTGTTCTACGGTATCTATTTTTCGAGAACAGTTTCTAAGAATTTTCTAAAACTTTTATAAGATTTCAATCTTTCCAGAGCTGTCAATAGCAACTTTAAACTTCCCGCGTAATTTCAAACGAGTGCATGTCGGACCGTCGCGCGCTCTACCGGCAAAAATCTGTCCCCGTAATTGAGACCATTATTTTAACATTACGTTCGGACTCCTTGTTATCTATACTTCGTGGTGTCACTCTTGTAATGTTCCATCTTCTTCTCTTCTGTATCTTTTAGTGTAGTGAATAAAGTTGAATTTTGAATACCTCTCTTAAAAATGCAGCGCCGCGTCGCTTGTCGTCACGGTGTATATAAACATGATATAGAGAAAACAAGATAATATGTCGCCAGACGCCACAAATATTTTCTTGCTCATACATCTCCATAAATTTAAAAGGGTCGACAAAAAATATGTGAAGGTATTATTATGTATCAGAGAAAACGTCGTGGCGACATTTTTATCCCCTGTGAGCATAGCCTTAACAACATTCTCCGTAGTGTGGCCCTAGCCTTAGCAAATAGGGCCATGCTCAGACCATGGAGAATAGGGGTTAGGAGGACCATCTCTCTAGAGCAGAAAAGCTAAAAAATGTCCGACAAAAGTAACCAAATAATAATTCCAAAATTGGCCATAATTGCGCTAGAGTCAGAAGAGAGTATAATATGAAGTGAGCAATAAGAGATGGAGTGAAGTTATTTGAAAGTTAGTTATAAAATAAACAACAAACAAAGTCACTCTAATTCGCGGGCGGTCACACCGCCTTGGACACTTGCGCGATAACTGTCAAGTTGGTCACACCGCCCGGGACGCTCAAGAAGTTACTGGTTAGTTACTCTAATAATTTGTGGCCATTTTGTGGCGCTCTTTTTAAAATTCGTCCACATGCTACTATAGCGCCATCTTATATTGCTCCCCTTCAACGGACACTTTAAAATACACGAGATGGTTCTCCTTACCTCTATTCTCCATGGCTCAGACGATGATAGGACTTTATTTGAAATCGAGCCCTGTTTAGCTATAACATAGATGATAATAAAACAGCATTTAACTAACAATTAATATATTTAATCTTTCTACGATTTAAACAGTTTAAAAAATATAACATTTTCTTTTAAAAAGTATGTTACCGCAGTGTAGCCCCTAAGCTTGTTAGGTCCATCATTGTATAGTTATACGCGAGATAATCCTTCACCGGAACGTATTTGGCTCCTCCGAACCAATCCACCATCGCAATTTGAGCTATTTTCAACTTAGCGACGAACCAATCGTGGTCTGAAATTATATTGACCTTCTGACATTGTTTTTCATTTGCATGACACAACAAAGCAAAAAATCTACATATTTTATCAGTGAACCAAGATTGTTCACACATTTTAAATATCTAGCGTAAAAAATCAAGCATGCTGCAACAAATTCCACAAAAAATTGCAGATTTTTAATTAATACAGTAGATGCCAAAATAAAAGTACAGTCAGCTAAATATTTCGCAAATAGTAATAAGGTAGGCAGCAAGTTATTAGCTGTGCTTGAATTATTCAATACTAGCTTTTGCCCGCGACTTCGTTCGCGTGGAAGTTACTTTGGAATATCGCTAAAATTAAACCGCAACTTCATTTACGTAGGAGAAGCGCTTCCCGCTTCCCGCGAAGCTAAGCGCTCACGACTGCCTGTCAGCCGCCGTGCGCCGTACATAATTATTGCGCGCTAGATTATTTTATTACTGCGATATGCCGATATCTTCTAAAATACTCATTGAAATCAAATTATGTAAACGGCAAATTTCTTCTAGATAAATGCTTGTTATGAATAACGTATTTACTTGGATAAGGATTAATATTATCTTTGTGAAAACACCCTCACAAATAATGCTTAATTTTAGAACAAATTTGGTTAGCACAAAAAAGTTATTGTGAGCCAACCTTAAAAGATAGACATATACAGTCGCGGACTTTATTTCTGAAATTTTAAAGGGAAACAATTCTGTCATGTAACATCATTTTAGCGAAACTTTAACCGTTTCCGCAGTGTATGCAGCGAAAGCTCTCAAAAAATACCCCGATTTTAAAACATTCTTGATTGGTGCTCCGCTCGTATTGAGCTTAGCATAATGTTATATAGCCTAAAGCCTTCCTCGATAAATGGACTATCCAACACAAAAATAATTTTTCAATTCGGACCAATAGTTCCTGAGATTAGCGCGTTCAAACAAACAAACAAACTCTTCAGCTTTATAATATTAGCACTAGTTTAGATTATTATAAGGAACCCTATGGATCCACTATTAAACTGTACCAACAATAATGCTAAGCAGCTGTTCATTAGATGTATTTATTGATCGTCAGTCGTCACATTTATTTTAAAAATATACTTGGTTACCTATTGGCTATTGCACAATTATTATTATAACATATATAACATATGTTCTGTCATTAGTTAACGACAAAATCTTGAAAACAACAGCTGGCTGTGTAGATAAATACACATGTCGATACTCTACGCCAATTTTCTAGTTCACAAATTGAAACTTAACTGTTTATTCGTAATTTAACGGATGATAGTAAATAGCCGTTAATCTTAAAAACAATTGAAGGACCAAATCGACGAAAGAAACGTCCTTATTTTTATGGCAGGGAAATTAGAGAAAACAAACCTGGTGGATAATTAGCCATGTCGGGATGTCTTTCAAACAAAGCACCTTTCGCGAAATTATACTCCGGCGTTCCTTCCTTGATCTGTAAATAGATGGGTCATTATGACCTTCTTATGAAGGTCACTGTTAAAATCTTGGGAATAAAGCGGTCCGTACATTATCTAATGTTTGGGTAAAACTTATCAGTATAAGTAGTTATTGATAAAGCGGACGTGATGACTTGAATGTATTTTTATTATCTCTGTGAAATGTTTTTTTTACAATCACTAGATGTTCCACGCGACTTCGTGCGCGCAAAAGGAAATTCCACGGTAACCGTACATTTCGCCGCGATAAAAAGTAGCCTATGTCCTTCCCCTTGGTCTAATCTATATCTGTACCAAATTTCATCAAAATCGGTCTGGTAGTTTCGGAGCCTATTCAATGCAAACAAACAAACAAACTTTTTCTCTTTATTATATTAGTATAAATATACATATTTGGTCGCTATTGATAAATAATAATAATTACTCACGGTTTTGCGTAAAGAATACGAAGGATTTAGTAGAAAGAAATAAGCATGTTGTTTAAGTTAAATGCACATGTCGAGCTAAAGCAGAAGTAAGGGTTAAATTCTGAAGTATCATATCGGGCAGGTATTGGCAGAGGTAGATATATTTAAACTCGACACCGCATTATATTCTTCTCTTACCTTCTTCATTTTGCCCGAAAGCATAAGTCTAGTACACCTTGGGTCTTCGGGGTCCCATTTCTGTGTATCGCAGTATCTTGTCTCTTCCAACGAAACGAGAACTGTGGCGCGGCTGTTTTTCTGGTAAATAATAATACATAATTTACAAGAAGGAAAACATACCTCATACATTTACCAAATTAATTGAATTAATTAAAAAAATAGGAAATGAATACTTAATCTACTTATCAGAATATTAATTTTATGTAATTACATTACCGTCAAATCTCGAGCGGTGAAGTCCAAAGGTGACATGTAGAAGTACGGAACGCCAGTAGAGTTTGCTAGTGAGCCATCAACAATAGATTTAACATTTGAAAATGGGAAACCCTCGATTGCTGGTAGGGTTGATATCGTAGCGATTGAAGCCCATGCTGTAAAAAATTCAAAATCAATAGTGAGTTAGTGACCTGATAGATAGATAGATGTTTAAGTTTTTCACCGTCCAAAATGTTATTACAGAAGCTGAGCTTTATGCTTACAAGTAATAATTAAAGTACTTTTTAAAGTAATATGACCTATAATAAAAAGGTTGCACCTTATAAAGAAAAGATTCTTGAATTTTACTTAAAAGGAAATAATATGAAGGTTGTCCAAAATTTTAAGAACAGAAATTAGTGTCCGACCGAAAGTTCGGTTTCGGTTTCGGCCAAGTTTCGGCCAAAAATCAAGTTTCGGCGGCAGTTTCGGTTTCGGCCAAAAGTGGCCGAAACTTTTGCCGAAACCGAAACTGATTTCGGAAGTTTTCGTGCACGCTCGTCTAACTTCGTTTCTTGCGGCAAAGCTTTGACAACGCAACTGAATTTGAAAACATAATTAAAATATAATTAATATTTTTTAATATTACATTAAATAAATGATTACAACATTATTATTTTTAAACAAAAAATTAAACCGCCTTCCAAAGTAAAAATACACAAAATTTATGAAATAAAACTTTTCTAAATAATTCCCCTTTTAAATTAGGAAATTTCTTTAGTCAATCTTCTTAATTTTTAAGTCGCTACCAGCCCAAACGATATCCTACACTATTTTATAGAACTCACGTTATTTGCTGGTACCGACTTCAAAATTAAGAAGATTGACTAGAGAATTGCCTAATTTAAAAGGGCAATTATTTAGAAAAGTTTTATTTCATAATTTTTTGTGTATTTTTTACTTTGGAAGGCGGTTTAATTTTTTGTTTAAAAATAATAATTTCACCCTTTTTAGTGATTATTTTGTTTACTTATTATTAATACGTCTTAAGATTGAATGTATAATTGAATACGCGCTCCATTAGGTATTGTTATTAAGATGATGATGATGATTTCTGTAAGTTAGAAAGTGGCATATGCTTGCAGTTCTTTAAACAATGCCGAAATTTATAAACGCATATCTTTAAAGTGGCATATGCTTGCAGTTCTTTAAACAATGCCGAAATTTATAAACGCATATCTTTAAAGACTGAGGAGTCCTGTTCAGTGCTTTTGGATCCACTAGGGTATATATTGGTACAAAATCTTATTTTTTAGTAGCATATGCTTGTATCACTTCAGTAAAAGTCAAAATCACTAAATGTGTCGATATAAATTCCAAAGAGTTCCCTCAATTCGTCATGGATCGCATCATCAGTTTACACTTTAGTGACTAAAGTAACAATTTCGAATTAAACCCTTTACAATAACAAAAGAATTTTGCAAATAGGTCCATAAACGGCAGAGTAATGTTCAAAGATCTCCGTGCTAGTGTAAAATACTATGAGAAGTACCTTTTATATCATCATAATGTAATGATGTATGGTGTGATGGTGGTGGTGATGATGATGATTACTCTAATTGACATAACGCCGAAATCCCCAAACATGTATCTATAAGGAGTCACGAGTTCTGTTCTGTACTTTTGGATCCAGGGTATACCTTTGAGCAAAATCTTACTTTTTGGTAGCATATGCTTAGACTACTTTAGAAAAAGTTGAAATCACCATATGTTTCCATATAAATTTCGAGGAGTTCCCTCGATTCCTCATAGATCCCATCATCAGGTCACCACTTTTTTTAAAACGGGACCAACTTGGGATTATACCCTTTACATCAAAAAAAGAATTTTGAAAATCAGTCCACATTCAGCGAAATTGTGGTCTAACATACAAAAAAAAACATACAGCCGAACGTATAACCGCCTCCTTTTTTGGAAGTCGGTTAAAAATTAATATACCGTGTTTCCATTTCATGTCCTAATTAATGCAGAATAATGGATAAAATGCACCAAATTTCAGTATTTTAAGGAATTTTCTACTTAACCACGTGAGTTTCGGTTTCGGCCGAAACTGAAGCCACGGCCGAATATTCGGTTTCAGTTTCGGTTTCGGCCGGAAAACCAGTTTCGGTCGGACTCTAACAGAAATACTTATAAAAAAACTTTTTTGTGTATCCAAAACTGATCAGCTTGCCTTTTACCAGTTTGGGAACATTTATCGAGTTTTTTGCGAGTGAGTGAGGTAACCGGAGACTCAAGGAGGATTGGTGATTTTAAGGACCATAAACGTAAGTAGCAATACCAGAGGAGTTACAAGTGTGACTCATGTGTGACTCCTCTGGTATTGCGAGTGTCCATGGGCGGCGGTAATCGCTTACCATCAGGCGATCTGGTTCATTACAAAAAAAAACCTATGACTTACCCGAATTGTGCAGCACGTATCGTGCCATCTGAACTAACTTGGTGTGATCTGGTGGAGCGGGGCTATTTGTAGATATCTCATTCGTTCTCAGCTGCTGTTCATAGTGTTTGTGGTGACTGCCACGGCGTCCATTGTCCCATTTGCACTCGCCATACAAATTGAGCAAGCTCAACGATAGTACGAGAACCTTCCACATGACCTTAAAAGTGAAATATTATTAAATCTTCAGAAAAGAAACAACAATACTCAATAGCAAGTATTAAATAAACATCTAAGATAATGTTGAAATGAAAGCACTTAGTAGCTGCGTAGGAGGAGGTAGTCGTAATGACTGGCGAGTGGCGACTGTCTATAAAGCTTAACTAGTTGTCGTTTCATCCTTGATCCTGGTGACATCCACTGCAGGACATAGGCCTCCCCCATAGATCCAGTGCGACCAGTCGCTCGTGGCCTGTAACCATCGACTGCGATCTTTCTCAGGTCGTCTGTCCACATGGTGGGAGGCCGTCTTACGCTTCGACGTCCAGTTCGTGGTCTCCACTCGAGAACCTTTCGGCCCCAGTGGCCAACGGTTCTACGCGCTATATGTCCAGCCCTAAGGTCCAGCCCATTGCCACTGTAGCTTGCTAATGTGCTGGGCTATGGCCTGTGTCGGTAACTTTGGTTCGGGTATTGATTTCATAATTTCTGATTCTATCACGTAGAGAGACTCGACCGAACATAGCCCTCTCCATAGTTCTTTGACACAAACTAGTTAGGTATGTTCTACTTAAATGAGCTAAATCACGAGATTAAATTGTCGAGGGGTTACGAGAGAAAAGCTTTGAATTGACACAAAACTTTAAGTTAGCGGGTGTTATTTAAAAATATTTACTTGCGTGATGCGTCTCAAGATTTAGGTTTAAATTTGAGAAACGACTAATACAAAAAAACGTGGACGACGATAATTTATTGCATAAGTTAACGATATTACGAATTTACGATCGCTGGACTTCCCCACAATTGACAATATTGGCCAAACAATAATATTGAGTAGGTAATAGATAGTGTATTATGTAGGTTCATAACTTCATATCTACGTGGATTATGAACGTGTCTTTATCATATCCACTTTGACCTAACACATTTAACTTAGTCAATAAGCAAATAAATATGATAATTTTCAATAACAAGTAGGTACTTATTGTATTGCAGTTACTTATACATTGTAAGGATACGTGTTCGTAAGATGATAAATGAAATGTGTTTAAACTTATAATTCGACTTCAAATGTTAGGAGTTTGCCAAAACACGCATTCGGCGATAAGCCAGAAGTGAGATGAGGAAAATCAAAAAATAACCTACCAAAAATATCATACGTTCTCATTACGAAGAAATTCAGATACCTACTTAAGTATGTAGTTAGGTAAATTGCACTTTTATGAACTTGAGGGCAAACGAACCGACCGATCGCCTAATAGGAAATCGGTTGCCTTTTATATTTTAAATAATATACCTACATAAAAACTTAAGATAATAAAGATAATATTTTTAAAATCATTATTAAATATTATATTAATAAGCAATACGTATGATTTAGATCAATGATTAAATTACATTTCACCCTACCATCATATCATAATAGGTTGGGGAAAAAGTCTTTTCGCATTATAGTATGTATGAACTTGTCATAAAATATCTTTCGCTATACCAATTGTATCTGGCTGATTTTGGTATCATTAAAAAGTTTTAATTTTACAGAAGACAATTCCAAATTCAAATTAGGTAAATTTGAGATTTTCATTTGTTTTTCTTATTGTTAAAATGAGTGATTCTTATGAAGAATTTCGATACATTTTAAAATTTTATTACAAAAAAGGTAAAAATGCAACACAAGCCGCGAAAAAAATTTGTGATGTTTATGGACCTAATTAGGGCATCGAGACCGGTTTTACCCGAAACCGAAAACCCGGGTTTTCCCGTGTTGTATATAGTACATTTGGGGGCACTGCAGTGCCCCCGCCCCGCTAGGACGAGTGAGCGAAGAGCAAGGGCACTACCAGACTACCAGTGGCAAAGGCTGGTTCTACTTCATAGGGAAGCCGTTATAGCATGCATAATGGGGATAAAGGTCTTCAAAAGGTAAGCGGTAAGGGAAGCCGATAGGAATGGAGTTATAGAAACCCCTCGCCACTGCAGGCTACCTTTTCTCGAAGCGATTCGTCGATTTTTTGCACCTTAATAACTTGGTATAATATAATATTCGGTTCCATCAGCGCTCAGCGCGAATTGCTCTCCGTTCCCATTATACCCAAAAGTCGAGTGGGCCTAACGGAATCCGTCCCATTGTGTTGAAAATGTGTGCTCCAGAGTTGGCACCGGTCTTAACGCATCTTTTTCGGCTCACCTGCTTATGGCACAGTCCTGGCATCTTGGTAGACAGCTTTGGTGTGCTATCGCCTGCCCTGTTATCAATGATAATATGTGATGACGACAGTACGGGTGATGCCATACACAGATCGCCCGAACATCTCTCGGCAAAACGTCATTGAGAGTCGAAACGAACTTGTCTCTCAAATTAAGATTTCATTGGAGAAGATCTCTGAATGGGGTAGACTTAACTTAGTCCAATTCAACACCTCTAAGATATATGTTTGCGCGTTCATCGCTAATAAGTTACCGATGGTCGTATGTCCTCGTTTTTTAAAGTATACCCATAACGGTCTCCTCCAACATTGGAAATTGGAATACTTGGTGTTAGCATATCGAGCGAGGTCTAGTTCCGATATCATCTGGAGGGCAAGGCCAAGTTAGCCTGCAAGAAGCTTGGTGTTCTGAACAGGTCAAAGAAGTATTTCAGTCCGGTCCCACGCCTACAACTCTATAAGGTGCAGGTTCGGCCTCACATGGAATATTGTTCTTGTCTCTGGGCAGGAGCGCCAAAGCACCAGCTTCTCCCTCTGGATCGTATCCAACGAAGGGCCGCTCGAATTGTTGACTGTCATAGTATTTCAAACAGGCTTTACTTCTAGAGATGAGCATCGCTCTGCATCCTATATCGGTTATATTACGGGGAGTGCTCCGAGGAATTGTTCGGAATTCTACCTGCTGCAACTTTTCGCCACCGTTTCAAGGGACAAAATATTTATCATCCTCATCACCTTGATGAGTGGCAGTCCTCCACCGTGCACTTTACCCGAAGCTTTCTGCCGCGCACTGTAAAACTCCGGAATGAACTGTCGCCAACAGTATTTCCGGACCATTAGGACCTGCACACCTTCAAGAAGGCAGCGTATGCCCTCCTAAAAGGCCGGCAAGGCACTTCTGTTTCTACACGCCTTAACTCTACAAGCCTAACATTACAAACTCTACACTTTAGTCAAATTATGTGGCTTGGCCGTTTCGTCAGGCAACGTATTTTGACTAAGGGGTAGAGTTTGTGAAGTTATTAATTACTTTACATGAAAATATTTATGCTGGGATCACATTTTACCAGTATTACGTTGTAACAACAGAAAGCAGCTGATAAAGGTAAATTTTAGGATATTCCTAACAAAATTCTACAAAATCAACAAAAAACCCGAAATACCCGAAAAAACCCGGGTACCCGGTTTTGAAGATGGCTGGGACCGAAAAACCCGGTTTTTTAAAATATGGCCGGTCTTCGATCCCCTAGACCTAATGCAGTATCTGTGAGAGTAGCGCAAATTTGGTTTAAGCGTTTTCAATCCGGAAATTTTGATATCAAAGATGCACGTCGCTCTGGTCGCCCTGTTATGGACAAAACTGTTGCCATTTTTGAAAAAGTGGAGCAAGATCGGCATATTAGTAGTCACGATGTAGCTGAAGAACTGGGGATTGACCACAAAACGGTTTTGGCGCATTTGAAAAAAGCTGGGTACACAAAAAAGCTCGATATTTGGGTGCCTCATGAGCTCACTGAAAGAAACCTAATGAACCGTGTACTCATTTGTGATTCTTTATTACGACGTAATGAAACCGAACCATTTTTGAAGAAGCTGATAACTGGTGATGAAAAGTGGATCACGTACGACAAGAACGTGCGAAAAAGGTCGTGGTCAAAGGCCGGTCAGGCTTCACAGACTGTGGCGAAACCCGGGTTAACTCGCAACAAGGTGATGCTGTGTGTGTGGTGGGATTGGAAGGGCATTATTCATTATGAGCTGTTACCGCCAGGCAGGACCATCAATTCTGAACTCTACTGCGAACAACTGATGAGATTAAAGCAAGAAGTTGAGAGAAGGCGGCCGGAATTAATCAACAGAAGGGGTGTGGTTTTTCACCATGATAACGCTAGACCTCACACATCTTTAGCCACTCAGAAAAAATTACGGGAGTTTGGCTGGGAGGTGTTAATGCATCCGCCGTATAGTCCTGACCTTGCACCTTCAGATTTCCACCTGTTTCGGTCGCTGCAGAATTCCTTAGGCAGTGTCAGGTTGACATCACAAGAGGACTGCCAAAACCACTTGTTGCAGTTTTTTCATCAGAAGCCCCAAAAATTTTATAGCAATGGGATCATGTACCTACCAACAAGATGGCAAAAAGTTATCGAACAAAATGGCACCTATATACTTTAGTCACTTGTAAATAAACTTTATAAAAAAACCTTTTGAATTTTTATATAAAATGCGAAGAAACTTTTTCCCCAACCTAATATATTAGATTTAGTTGCTGTTTCTATAGATATTTGCATAAATATGTTATTAATTATTATTTAAATATTAAATACAAAATATGTGTAAATACAAAAAATAAACCTGCTATAGGTATAATCATAATTCATAAACAATTATTCAAGGTTACAAAATATAACAAGCAGCTTATAACTAAACAGGTGCAGGTAGCTACGTCGGTGAATAACAACAAAAAAATAACAAAAATATTATAACTAAAATTATACAGCGAAGTAAGTTTAGTTCAAATTTTTTTTTTCTTCTTTTAAAACTTAATTAAAATTTAACCAAAATTCACATTTTTATTTAAATATTAAAATTAAAAGGAATTGAGTACTTACCCACACAAATATTAGGAGCACTTGTAAAAATTATTTTCCCTAAAATGTTCAAATTTGGCATCAAATTTTTGAGCGCACTGTACTCCCACAAGTAACAAGTGCGTAACAAAAACTGAGAATTTTGCAGAAATCACAATTCACGAGTGTCATTGAATGTCAAAATGATAGACGTCAGGCGACAGCTGTTCACACCACAGACTAAATTAGCAGGCGACAAACCGATAAGGGAATAATATTGCGACTGTTTACCGCGGTTTAGGTACCGCTATTTATACGCGGGATTTGTTGATGTGAAGGCATCAAGGCAGCTGCATCATGCATGATCGCGTACATCGAGTTTGTATTGCAACTGCATCATATGATTAGCTAGCCGCACACACACCATATTATTGGCAATGATACTCATATTGACAATCATGTTCCTTGTGGCCATATTGCCGTTTTTTTTTTGTATGTGTTGACTAGTATTGACAATTTTATTCTGTCAATAATATTGCACGTGTGCGGCTAGCCAATAACGAAACACCTCTATATAACGAATACAGAACAAGGCCATAAGGAGTATTCGATCACATTTGTACGCAGCGTACTGTATCCAAAACCATGGCGAAACACCGCCCGCCCGCTCTTTACCACCCTGCGTAGGGTTACCAGCGCAACACAACATTACCTCTTCATGGGGTAAAATTAAAATATTATGTACGACCGCAAATAGTGAAATAGAAATTTTAAACCTTAGATTTCCGCCTGTGGCTTTGTTCGCGTAGATAATGTGTAATAAAGCAATTGTTTATAAAACTAACCAATTATAACTTATACTTGTCACTTACGTGATTAACTTTCATGTAACATATTTAGCTTTCATATTTGGGGGCATCATACTATAATAATATTTTATCCTATAAAATAATTTATTCATTTTAGATATTAAAAAACTACATGGTTCAGTAGGTATGCTATAATATGTGATAAAGTGTGTTAATAATTTTATTGTAAGTACAGAATTTATCACGTAAACTTAAACTTACATTTTTATTTTGATTAGAAGTCGATTTATGTTACCGACTTCAAAGTAGCAATTAAAAGGTCAAGTGCAAGTTTATCATTGACTTGCGTAATAAATAAAATATGTTAAGTACATACATATATGTTATTTTTATTTAATTTTTTTATCATTTGGTTTAAGTTTAGATTGATTTTTATATTAAGAATTTTTGACTATGTCCAAATATAATTTATTTTTGATTGTATAAATGTAATAGTCACTCTGCATGAGCTACTGCGGGTATGCGTTGTAAATAAACCTGTACCAACAGGTGCAGTTCTTGTTACGTGCGCCTAAAAAACAATATCTACACTAGCAGATGCACTTATCAGCGCATGTGCCCTGCATAAACAAAAACAAGCATCAAGTTCCCCACTCTCGACTCAGTCTGCTGAGTGCGAGTTTTTGTCACTTAAGGGTCCCACGGACGGTCAACATCCCATACAAACGTAGTTTCGTTTTAATTTTAAAACGGTACAACCAAACTTCATCAAACTTTGTACACATAATTTAAGGCATACTATCTAGTCTTATAATTAGGTTTGGTTAGAAAATGTTAACCAAGAACGAAATAAGAGCGAATTTAATTTTTGCCTCCAGAAATTAAATTCGCTCTTATTTCGTTCTTGGTTAGTATTTTTTAACCAAACCTAATTATAAGACTAGATATGATGCATTGAATTATGTGTACAAAGTTTGGTGAAGTTTGGTTGTACCGTTTTAAAATGAAAACGAAACTACGTTTGTATGGGAGCTCGACCATCCGTGGGACCCTTAAGTCGACGTGAAAAAGTAGTTAACTTTTTTGTATAGCATCGAATCATGAACGTATTTCACTTCAATTAATTCAGTCGTCCTAAACGATTCAGTAACTAAATTCAGTCAAGTGAAATAGCATTGAGGAAGTTAGGATCCGAATTAGCCTCCTAAATCGGAAGATAGAATCGGACTGACTAGAGTAGAGCCGCCTTCACGCCATAGAAAAAAAAATGTGTGTGTGTGTGTGTGTACTTATGTACACGCGTTAGAAGTTATACTTCTTTGGCGTCTGAAAAAAATTTCAAAAAACAAAACTGCAGTAAAAATCAAAGAAAAGTACTAAAATTAATCAAAAAGGTATTATTTCAGTAAAAGTAACTATACAATCAAAATAAACAATTATTAATTATCATGTAAACGAGTCAAATATACTCATAAAAAATGACAAATTTTATTTAATATTATTCATGATTTTTGTAAATGAACTAATTTTGAAGTTGTAAAGTGTTAATACTCGTAGTTTAAAATTGATAATTGGAAAATATTTTAATTATTTATTTAAAATAGATATTTCTTAATAAATAGTTTTTCATTTATTTCTTATCTTGATGATCATTTTTTTAATTAATATTTTTTCAAAATTAGTAGTAATCACGTATATTAAAATACTTACCAGTATTGCAGTACAATGCTAGATATTATTTTCACTTAAATTCCGGAAAATTATTAAGATAATCTGTAATATAAAATATGAAGATGTTTAGAATTAAATTTGGTAAACAAAATAAATAAATATTTATTTAAGAATAATTAACTCTCTAGTAATAATTCGAGATATAATACTTACAGAATTAACCTAAAATATTTGAAAACACTCTCAGAATTTTTACAGTTTTTGTAACTGGCAAATTTATTATAATAAAATATATACTTAGGTACATATTATTCAAAAATATAATATATTATTTTGTATAATTATATAAGTATATGTAGGCGCGTTTCTACAATTACAAGATATTAATATCTGTTTTACCATATTACTGATGCTGTTTTATCGTACGGACTAGTGTTGCCATGGTAACAACACTTGTATAAAACGCGTTTCAAATGAGAATAGGAACGTCAGTGACCTTCTTCTGTCAAATACCACTTGAAAAGTGCGATTTTCAGAAAAACATATTTGCATATAAATATTAATAGTCTTGCATCGAATTTAAATAAAAACGTTAAATAGTAATCAATTTTTTAAACATAAATTTAACTATCATAACAGTCTAAATTCGAAACAATATGGCGCCAACTCGATCCTATTCTCATTTGAATCGCACTATAACGTCAATCATATCTTGATACCTATAGTACATTTAAAGGAATATATTATTTATTCCATTCTGTAGCCAACTTCATCATGTGAATTTTTTCGTGCGCGCGCAGGTCACAAATTCACTCTCATCCAAACGCGCCAAAAGAAGTATAACTTCAAAAAGTATACATCTCCACGCTCTCAATGAATTCTATCTCTTAGGCCGCTGCCTCGAATTTTGCGGACAGCGGCGCGGCACTATCGCGGCGCGGGCGTAGTGTTGTGTTCGTGGTTGTGTTGTCGAAATGTTTATTTTTATTCGCGAAGAAAATGTCTGAACAACGGCGACAATTTCTCGATCGATTTATTGTGGGCAAAAGAAGAAGTGAATCCCTTCTTCTACTTAAGGGCAAGGAAAATAAAAGGCGAGTTTTATCGATATAAAGAACTGAAATATAAAGAACTGAAATAAAATGCAGACGCGCGGGCGGTCGCCGCTCGACGAGAGCTCACCGCTCGTTGCCCGCGCACGCACCGCTATTTTCGAGAACCGGTCAATTTGATTATACGCATATGATCCCACCGCGCCCGCGCCGCCAACGCTGCCGCCCCGCTGCCCGCAAAATTCGAGGCAGTGGCCTTTAAGTGAGAGGACTAAGTAGTGAATTGTATTAATTTTAAATTTATAAAGTGTTATGAAATGAAATTAGTGCTAAATTTATTTTTTAAATCGTTAAAAATTGATTTAATAAACTGAAATTTTTCTGATTTTATAGATTTAGCCATATTCAGACTCGAGTTTAATGAAATTATAGTCACAATTTGAATGATACTTATTTTATTTTACTTTTCGCAAACTATAATTTGTTTCAAATACATTTTAATACACTGTAACACAAACAATATCAACGCTGTTGAGTGCTTTTCGCGATTTGCTCTTTAAGCATAAGTATACTGGCTCGTTGCTCCGGAGGAAGCAATGCGATTTGTTCATCCGACAGCTGCAGGACTTGCATAATAAGCGCGGCCTGCAAACAAAGTTAATTTTATATATTGCCTGCCCTTGTAATGAGAATTTCAAATATATAATATGCATTAAGGTGAACATAACACTGCGTTGCGACGATGCATCGCACGAACGACGTCGTACAATTCTTGTAAATTGTAATTATAACCATAATAGTTATTTATTAACAAAATACGGTTTACAATGGTGGTAACATAGTATAAATAGTTTTTACACACGCTACCACCGTACATACATGTATTGCGACGTTGTTTTTGGCGATGCATCGTCGCAACGCAGTGTTGTGGCCTTTTTTAATGGAGAACAATGTTACCTTTTCTTGATCTGACGCTCCTGATGGAATCCCTTGAATAGTCCTTGCCTGAGCAGCATTCGGCATACCAGGAGGCATTTGTTCTGTAATGTCAAAACATTAAATCTCAAAATATTTAGTAGTTCGTATAAATCTTAATAATATCTATGGATGCTTCACACCACGTCAATTCTGTCCCGTGGTAAGATCTTGAAGAACTTGTGTTACGGGTACCAGACAACGGAAATATATTTAATATTTTTATATTATACACATATTTAATACACATCCATGACCTAGGAAAACAGAAAAACTTTTGTTCCTTCGGCGGGATTAGAACCCGCCGGCTACGGCACCCACACGCTGGGCATGGCACTGAGCCACAGAGGTCGTCATAAAACTTTTATTAGAAATAAAAATTAAAACAATATGCACAGTTTTTGATAAACCAATAATAATACGACCTAAAATCTACATATACTAGCTTTTGCGAGCGACTGCGTCCGCGTGGGTTCACATTGCACCCGGTTGATTTACTTTCGAGTATTAAACTTACGTTGCGTGGGTTTAGGCTGATTCCTGGGGTCACTGGATCGCACGCGCGGGTCTTGATTAAACGCCTGCATGCTTGCGAGACGCGGATCACGCGGGAACGATCTGCATACAAATACGTACGATTTATTACATTGTATAATTACGATTTATTACATTATATAACGGTCATCACTAGTCATTCTTCCTATTCATGCTGTTAACATAAAAAACATCCCGACATATTTATCGATTCATAGCGGTTGTCAGTTATATTTGTGTTTGACGTATGAGTGGGTGAAGATTGGTGTTTTAAAAATTTTATGCTACGAAATATTAGATTTGTTATAAAGTAAAGAAGCTAAAATAACGAATGGCAAAACTCATGAAGGTGGTAAAAATATTGTGCTTTAATGTAAGTACTTATGTAATTTGAAAAATAAAAAGTTCGGATGAATTCTTATAAATTCGAATGATTGAACAGTTGTAGAACTACAATCAAACCACAAAGAACAAGTTACAATTGTGTAACTTACGTTTCCTTTGTTTCCAAAGTGAAAGGAATTCTTGAAAAAAAATTAACTTTATATTAGAAACGAAAAACAGAAAATAAGAAATCCGATACAACTACTGTAGTTTTTTATGCACAGAAAAATCTAATATATTTTAATTTTAATTCCAGCTTAGTTTTGTGACAGTTGTGTGGACACTGGACACCTATAATAAGCTTCTTGGCAGATTTTTTATTGTACGTATATAAATAGAACTCTGATATATGAGTTATTTCTCATAAAAAACAGTATATTAAAAATCAATATTTTCAAAGGTACAGGCGATTTGTTTACTGAAAGTCGCAAGGTTCGTGAAAACGCTCCATACCGGTCGCGGGACTTATGACGTCATTTGTTCCTGAAGTGGTATGAAATGTAAGGGAAGCAGGAACATAATTGCTAATATCTCCGAAGTTTAACTTCATACTTACTATAGTATGTTTTTATATGATGTATCATATAAGTACCTAAACTAATAATGTATATAGGTATTTTACTAATATAGCAAAAAGTTTTTAAACTTTTATGTAATTTTTAGACATTAGTAGTTTTGTAATAATAAAATAATTTTGTAAATACACATACAATTTTATATTTTTTTTTCATTTATAATAATAATAATAATAATTTCATTTATCAAGTTAATAGTATATTAAGTTTATATAATATAGATGTATTAAATCAATTTTGCTTGTAGTCAATATTATTGTATTAAACACTTACGGATTGGGTCGCGGTGAACTTTTCTTTTTGCGACGTTTCGGCTACTTTCCAGCAGCCGTGGATCGTAACGCAAATAGTAATTGAAGAATCTCCGGGTAATTTAAACAACTTCAACAAATAGGACAACTGACACCTCAGTCCGCCCGTGACCACGGCTGCTGGAAAGTAGCCGAAACGTCGGGAAAAAGAAAAGTGCACCGCGACACAATCCGTAACCCCCGTTACTAATAAACGATGTATAAGCTTTGAATAGTTACACAGTGTTTTGTCTTCTTCTATCGAATTAAAAATGCCACTTGTGTGACGTGAACAAAACACTGTAAGTATAATTACTATTGAAAGCTTACACCAAGTTTATTATTAGTAACGGGGTAAGTGTTTAATACAATGAATAATATAGCACTAGCATGTCTATGATTTGCACACGCCATTCTGTTGGCAGAATGTAGGATCTTTATAATATTGTAATTTTCTAAGACCTCATGTATACCACATTCTTGCAATAAGTGATTTGAATTTAAAAAGAAACGGTTATCTGTAAAGTCAGTTTACTGACGATAGTTGATCGTGACAACGTCATAAGAAAATATTCATACTTGACGAAAACATGTAAATGTATTATTGTATAGCAGCTGTCCACGAGGACGCATCGCTCACTCAAGTAGGAGAGAGACAGATGTCGAACGCTGCCGAACGCGGAGGCCGATTGTGCCTCTTTGCCGCTCGTTCCGCGCTCTCGCTTGCACTTCAAGCCTTAAATGGAACGCTTCAGAGCGAGGTAACGCCGCATGCGTCATGTTTTTTCGTGCGTGCAGCGGGCTTCATCGAATTATAAGACGTTGTCACGTCAAAAAATATTCGCTTAAAAATTAGAAATCAATAATGGTAGTCAACATTGCGTACTATCCGCTGCTCAGTTGCCCCCATACAACAACTCACCCATCTTGCTGTGGCGGCGGCACTGGATGGGGCGCAGGCACCGGCGGCAAACTTCGCATATCCTGGTCCAGCAGCGGCGCACCGCGCAGATCCACGTCCATTCCCATGCCTTGCATGTTTTGCATCTGCATATTTTGCATGGGAGGCATGTTCTGCATTGGAGGCATGTTCTGCATTGGAGGCATATTCTGCATTGGAGGCATGTTCTGCATCGGCGGCATGTTCTGCATGGGCGGTCGGGCTGTTGAATGAAAATGATATAAAGTGAGAATGACAGTGTGTGAACAAGTCTAAAACTGTAAACATAGTTTACCTAAGCAAAATAAAAAAACGACCAAGTGCGACTCTGACTCGTGCATATAGAGTTTCATACCATTTTACCAATATTTTACAGTCTACTTATATAATATCGTAATTTTTGTACGAAGTTTTCCAAGTAAGCGAATTTTACAAATTACGAACTATATATAGCTCCTAAACTAAGAAACTTAAATAAGCCGTTATAGTTTTCCTTTAAAGTTTATTATATGGACTACCATTCTGATTTTTTATTTAGATTTTTCGAGCCAGCTCAAAAAATCGTTGTAGCAACCTCTCTATGTTATCAAAATAACTATCTGATGATATCCCACACTATGGGGTAGACGCTAAAATCGTCCCCACTTTACGTGTAGGGGAGATACCTACCCCAAAAAAATATTTTTTCGTGATTTTATTTTAGCATTTTGTCGATGTAGTGAGCACTATATCCATGCAAAGTTTAATCTTTTTTTAAACTAACCGTTTGGACGGTAAGCCGAAAACGGACGAACGGTGACGAAAACTTAAGGGACCCTAAAAAGAAAGGAAGTCTCTGACTACAGTCTAATATCCCAACATCTGCACTGCTGGGATTCGGCCTCTTACCTTAACATGAGGATACAAAATGGAATCAATAAGAGAAAAAAATTGCTGTCTTTTAAGTCGGTTTACGGACGATAATTTTACGTGATAACGTCCGCGTCATCACAAGCCGCACGCTTATTCCGATCGTGCCTCTCTATCGCTTGTTCCGCGCTCTCGCTTGCACGATCCGTTCAAGTGCATTCAGCCGGCGTTCATCGATTTATAAGACGGTTATCTCATCAAAATTTAAAATAAATCTTATTCTTCTACTCAATAATTATAACTTCATTACAACTTACCCCCATACTGGTTTGGCGGTGGTAATGGATTGTTCATGTGCGGAGGAGGTACTGGTTGCTGTTGAACTGTAATTATAATAATCATCGATTAAATCTATATTATATTATCTATCTTCTATATATTATATATCACAGGACAAACCCTAAGGCCGCTGCCTCTAATTTTGCGGGAGCGGGGCGGCGGCGTTGGCGGCGCGGGCGCGGTGGGATCATATGCATGTAATCTTATGGACCGGTTCTCGAAATTCACTGCGCGGACGCGGTGCGTGTGCGAGCAACGAGCAGCGAGCTCCAGTCGAGCGGCGACCGTCCGCGCGTCAGCATTGCAGTGATGTGTAATTTTATACAGAATGTTTTTCAATCACTATCCAAACTTTCAGGAGTGAATATACTCTTGAATATAAGCAACTTTTCCTATGGGAGCAACTTTCAAAAATGCTATCTATGCCGAAGCCCTTTTGTATGAAACAGCTGATTTTATTTTTCAAGTAGGAAAGTTGACCCCATAGGAAAAGTTGTTTATATTCAAGAGTACATATATTCATTTCTGAGAATTTGGATAGTGACTGCAAAAATCACCCGATATTTCTATTATTGTGTACTTCAATTCATAATATCGATAAACTTGCATTTTATTTTCTTTGCCCTTTAAGCTGCGCGTCCACTGCATCGGAATCGGAGCGTACGGAGCGGACGGAGCGTCGGCATTTACAAAATGCCGATGGGGTGCGTCCACTGCATCCGGATTCAGCATCGGCAATTTAGTTATTTTTAATCCGTCAGCCTGAACGTGCACTTGCATTATGGAGGATAGTGACGAGATATATTGTAATCTCAGACCGAATAGGTTGTAATTAGCTTATTTTATCAGAAGAGGAAAAGAGAAACAAGAGGAAACGAAAGATATGGGTTCATAAATCATAATATAAATTCAAAAAGAATAATTTTTGGAGAATTTCATACATTATATTCTGATTTATTAGAAGATGAAAATAGATTTTTTGGGTACATTCATATGACTCGAAAAAAGTTTTTTGAACTTCACTATATTCTACAATTTTTATTTATTATTTGCCCAATTTCATCCCATATATCGTCTCTCCTCAGTTGGTTAAGATAATGTTGATGTTTTAGATTGTAAAGTTCATCATATTTTTCCACTAAAGTAATTAAAATATCGTCATTCGTCGTGAATAAGTATTTATGTATAGCCGTCGCGTCGTCGCAAACATGTCAGAACTTGAAACGTTCGGAATCCGAATGACGGGTTCACTGCCGATGACGTCATCGGCAAAAATACCGGTCGCGGGCGCAGAAATGCCGATCCAGTGGACGCAGTACCATAGAAATCCATACAAAGCAACAAATCCGTCCGCTCCGTCCGCTCCGATTCCGATGCAGTGGACGCGCAGCTTTAGAGGGATTCACTTCTTTTTTTAATTTGCGAATAAAAACAATATCTATACAATATAATGTCTCGACGACACAACCGCTAACACAACACCACGCCGAAACCAGCGGGCAGTGCCACGCGATCTGCCCGCTGGTTTCGAGAACGGGTCTGTGCTGCCCGCGCTTGCCCGCGACGCAAACGCCGCCGCGCCTCTGCCCGCAAAATTCGAGACAGCGGCGTTTAGGTTAGAAATTTGAAAGCACACGTATTTCTCATATGACGTAGGCATCCACTAAGGAAGGATTTTTCAAAATTCAACCTCCAAGGGGGTATAGGGGGTAAAAGTATATATGAAACTTTTTATTCCTTGGACATATTTGCATGATATTTCGTAAGAATTGAGTACAGAAAAAATAATGAGTAACGTATTTCAGATTTCAGCGTTTTCTAAAATTCAGCTCCTAGGTGAGTAAAATAGGGGATGAAAGTTTAAAACCTAATTTCACACGGGCGAAACCGCGGGCAAATAACGCTAGTATACTTATATAAGGAGGACTGACAGACTGACAGAATGACAGCGAAACTTTAAGGGTCTTGAGTACTGCTCTTACCTGGTTGAGGGTTGTAGTTTGTAGGCGGGGGAGGTTTGTCACCCGGCTGTAGGACAGGAGGCACTGGGTTACTTGGGTGAAGCATTGTCTGAAATTACAAAATTAGGGTACTTTATTATTATACTTTTATATCTTATGTCTCATAAAGTAAGGGTAAATACATGTTACATATGACATCAGTCATACACTGTGTATGTGCTGAGTAGAGAGTTGCCACTTTACATTTAAACTCTTACAATGAAATGTGTGTAAGGAATAAAGTAAAATTTTGAATAGCTATCTTATAAATGCAGCACCATGTCGTGTATTGTTTCGTTTTGGTGTGAATTGGCCCTAGTCACAGTGAGTGAGACTGCAAGCTATTTCTGTAAAAAATACTAGTATTGAAAAATAAACATAATGTAATCTATATATATAAAAGAAAGTCGTGTTAGTTACACTATTTATAACTCAAGAACGGCTGAACCGATTTGGCTTAAAATTGGTAGGAAGGTAGCTTAGAACCAGGAAAAGGACATAGGATACTATTTATCGCGGGAAAATGTACGGTTTCCGTGGAATACTATATTAACGCTTTTACGTAAAAACTACTTAACCGATCATCATGAAATTTGGTACAGATATAAAGTAGACTACGAGGAAGAAAATAGGTTACTCTTTATTGCATAAAAATGTACGGTTCCCGTGGAATACTGTATTTACGCTTTTACGTAACTACTTACCCGATCATCATGAAAGTTGCTATAGGTACAAAGTAGACCACGAGGAAGGACATAGGCAACTTTTTATTGCAAGAAAATATACGGTTCCCGTGGAATATTGTATTTACGATTTATGTAAAAACTACTTTAACCGATCATCATGAAAATTGGCATAGACATAGAGTAGACTACGAGGAAGAGCATAGGCTACTATTTATCGCAGAAAAATATGTTTGGGGATTTAGTAATTAAGGGATTTAGGGATTTACAAATAATGTGATTTACGCGACGATACTCAAAGGCAAATTCGAAGGTGAGGAAGTTCTCATTCCGAAGATCCCGATGATCCCTACCGAATACCGATATGCCGTTTGAGTTCAAACGACTTCAATTTAATTTGCGATCCGTCTTGCATTCGCCATGACCATTAATAAGTCACAAGGTTAGTTTAGTCCTTGAAAGTTTGTGGTCAGAATCTACAAAATCCATGTTTTTCACCTGGTCAATTATATGTGGCATATATATTCACGGATCGAAAGACCATCTGCGTTATTTATTCTTGCGCCTGATAATAAAACGAAAAATGTCGTCTATTACAAGATGCTTTACTGAAGATGATGAAGATGAAGAAGATGCAACCCATGCAACAAAATACATGGCCCATTTTAACGATCATTAAAATAATTGATTTCTTTTTAATTATATCCTAATGAAAAATTGCACTTAATTAAATCCAAAATCTGCTCATTTATTGCCTCTAAGGTAGAACAAAGTTTGCCGGGTCAGCTAGTTTTAAATATAATAAATTATTTTTAAAATTACATTATTATTCTTTTTGCTTAAAAAGTAATACTTACAACAGCTGTGGCTGGATCTACAATTCTCATTATTACTTGGGCTTGGAGTAAAGCATAAGCTAGTTGTGGGTTTTGTAGCAACATATTCCTTGCTTCTGTTGGGTTGTTCTGTAATTAAAACAAAAAAACATCATACAATGCATATTAAGACATGGAAGACTAAAGGCCTGTTTTATAATCTCCTAAGTGTTGAATAGCTTACCCGGCATTTTTGTCGCTACTTCCTTTATATCAAGCAACAGAAACAGTAACATAACTACAACTCAGGAGATTGTGAAACAGATTATACTTTTATAATAACTAAATACAACATCACATCATTATTTGAGTGCATATGTCACCGTAAAATTGTAAAAACTGTTAGATTGTAATAAAACTAGTGAAATTGTAAAATGTTGAGACTTGCGACACGAATATGCTGTCTATAATTTAACACATTATTTTTCGTTAAATTATAAATATATATAGTTTTTAATCTTTCGGCATATTTTTACAATCTTGTTAGTTATTTTACTATCTAACGGTTTTAACCCCCTTACTAATAATTTTATTAGTGAGGGGTAATTTTATTAGGGACCATCCATAAATTACGTCACACGAATTTCATGATTTTTGACCCCCTCCCCCCTCCTTGTCACACTTCGTCGACCCCCTCCCTCCCCCTTACCTTGTGACGTAATTTAGGGATGGCCCCTTACTAAATATTTACTAATGCTGTCTTTGTCTGATATGTTGGAAAAGTCACTGGACAAAGTCAGCAACATTGTATAAATTACTAGCTGTAGCCCACGGCTCCGCCTGCGTAAATGTAGTATCCCATGGGAATACTGTACTTTTTCGGGACAAAAGTAGACTACATTAGAGAGTAAACTACTACCATACCGAATTTCATCAAAATCTGTTTAGCAGTTTTTGTGTGAAAGAGTAACAAACGTCCATCCATCCATCCTCACAAACTTTCACATTTACAATATTAGTAGGATCAGGTGTGTAAATATTTTTATTAATAAAGGGGAATGTGAAAAGTAAAACAGGGCAAATTAAAAGGGAAATAATACTCAATGGATCCCTAGCATGGAATACTAAAATCAATAAATTTTCAAGTATGAAATAGTTCATGCAATGCATTGTACAGTAAATACATTAACATTGTCTTTCTGGAAGCTTCCTTTTCCATGCAATGATTGCTGAGGAGTAGAAATACAGTGATTGCTGAGAGACATTAAGAAAATTATTTTACTGTAATTTTAAGTATAAAGATTTAAATTAATTTTTAAATTCAAATCAATTTCAAGTATGTTACCTGGATGCAAAGTTTCATTTGCTTCATGAGCTCAAACATCTGTTCCGGAGGGAGTGTGGCCACAGCCTTGCTGATAGCTTCCGGAGCCTTCTCTGGCTCAACAGGCTCTCCATAAGGATTCTCAATCTGAAATATTGTAATAAAAAAAAATTGAAGTTATTTTATGACTTAGCTATTTAACATTTTAGTATATTTGTAACAGCCTCCGTTGTCTAGTGGTTCGAGCATTGGCTCTCGTCTCGGAGGTCGTGGGTTCGATTCCCGCATTGGAACAACAAAAAATGTTGTTTCCAAGTTTGGTTAGGACAATGCAGGCTGATCACCTGATTGTCTGACAAGAAAGATGATCCATGCGTCGGATGGGCATGTAAAAAGTCGGACCTGCGCCTCATCTCTCGTCAGTCGTGTCGGTTATCCGTCCCACTGGATTACGAGAGTAAAGGAACAGAGAGTGCTCTTGTGTACTGCGCACACACTTGGGCACTATAAAATTACTCCTGCGTAACTGGCCTGGCTTCAATGAAACCGGCCACCGTCACCGAGATCGGTAGGGAGTTATTATTATATTTGCATCTAAAAAAACCTGTGTTTACCTGTGGGCCTTGCATGAGTGCTTGCATTTCCATTCTTGATTTTTCAGTACAAGCATTATCTACTCTCAAAGAACGACCACCGATCTCATATCCATTAAGATTTCTCATAGCACTGAGGGCCGTTTCTTGATCTTTATATTCACAAAATCCATAACCTTTAGGCTTGCCCGTCTCTCTATCGAAGACAAGTTTGAAAGAAAGTACAGGGCCTACTTCACTGAATATATCTTTTAACTTTTCTTCAGTGGCTTCGTAAGGAATATTTCCCACTGAAATAAAAAAATATTTATACAGAAAGAGTGTAATTAAATCTAAAACCATGTTGTTATAGCCATGTAAAATAAAAACATACCAAAAACTGATCTCATGGATTTATCCATGATACTCTGCTCCTCTTTTTCTTTACTTTTGTCCATCTTTATTACTTTTAAAAGTAATTAATTCAAGAAAATATGACCGGCGTGTAAACTACAAACCAAACACTTTTAGCACTTTTAAATATAAATCCGGAAAGCGTTTTCGAAATAGCGAGACGCGAATCGCGATTTTTAGTTTTGTGATTTGTCAAAGCAGTCAAATGTCAATGTCAATAATTGTCATTTTTTTTTTATATATGGCGTCGGCTTATAATCATTTGCCAGTGTCAAGTATATTTTCATCACCGTATTTCTAAATCGTCAAGGCCATAGTCTAGTCAAAGTCCAAATAAATAGTCACGGTCATGGAGCATAGAAACAGGAGACCGACCACTACGTGTTGAAGCGTGTCCCTGAAAATTTGTAGAATTTATTAGTTTATTTTTCAGCCACCAGCCGCGCTGCCGTCGGTATCTGGTAATTTACCGACGCGACGGTAGTAAGTTATTTTCTTCACGGCATTGGTTGGCCGCTTTTTCTGAGACAACTTAGGCTGGGACTATATGCACCGGAATCCGGAAAGCTGTAGAGAATTCTGAGCATTGAAAATAGAACTCGGCGCTAATAGAATAGAGTTGAAAGTTTAAGTGTCAGGTGTCGAGCTGTCATATATGACATTGACGTTTAACTCGACACTCATATGTTCGATTTTCAACTCTATTGCATTAGCATAGATTTCTATTTCCAATGATCAGAATTCTCTACGGCCTTCCGGATTCCGGTGCGTATATCTGTACCCTTAGCGATCGCAGCACCATCTCGGCATTAGTGGGCCGGTTTTTATGAGACAACTTAGCGATCGCAGCGCCTCCTTATTTTGTCCATATTTCTGGGACACTATTTTCTACAGCGATCGGTCTCCTGTTTCTATGCTCCATGGTCATGGTAGTCAATCAGTCAAGTCAGTTAATCAGTCAAGTCCTTTGGTCAAGTCCAAAGGTGGATAAATACTCAAAGGTCAAGTCAGTCGATTCGGTAAAGTGGTAGAATAGTGGTAGACGATTTACTGAAACTTGCTAAGGAGTTTTGGCGGGAAAACAAGCGAAACCCAATAATTTAGCATGCATATTTTTGTAGTTGTATCACTTTTCCACACTAGTGCACGTTAACGAATTCCGCCAATATTACACCATAAGTATAGATACCAGGAGTCTGAACTTTGAGTCTGAACGTAATGTTAAAATAAGGTGTCAATTATTATTATATTTATGGGACAGATTTTTTTGCCTCTACCGGCAAAAAACGCGCCATTTTTCAAGAAGTACCAAGCGCGATTCAAGTGAGGATTCAAGACTGTGCGCTGATTGGTCCGCCATAATAGCATCGGCACGTCCCAAATTCCAGCGCACTGCGCAACAAGTGGCAGAAAAGAGAACTAAGATCTGGGTTTATTATTGTGTACATGAATACTATGGAAAAGCCTATATCGTTCGGACTCCTGGTATTCTATACTTCGTGATACAGCTTATAACGTTAGCAGGAAAGTTTTCAACACCCTTTTTCTTTAATCGTCAAAAAGTCCTAGCGCACATATCATAGTATAAAGAGAACAGTAGGACAAATCAATAAAATCATGATATCAATTTTATGATCTGTATGCGCCTTATATAATGTTAGGCGCCACTATCAAGTTTTTGTCCCGGTTCGAAAAAAATCGTAATTCGTAGATTGACTGGTTTTGAGTTTTGACAATACAGTACAAAATAAAATATAATTTGGTAACTATAAAGTTATAAATCATTTTTTTATAATTACCCATAAGTCGGTACTGAGGTCGGTACATAACTTTTTTCTTCAGTAGGTATTGTAAAGAATAAAAATCCGGGTTTGAGGAACTATTGAGACACCCAAAGACACTACAATATTTTTTTGCCTACCTACAATGTTTTTTATGAAAATAATCGTCGTCAGTCGCAACTCGCAAGTCGCAACTCGTTTTATAATACGCGTGAGTCGAGTGCGTGTATGCGTCCACAAGTTAGTGTCCTAACCACACGGCACAAGTTACACAACCCGCACTGAAAGAACCTTAAAAACACGCACACGTTTAAACCGATCGCGGCACGTTTGTATGTAGATATTTAACTGTTCTTTAAGCTGTGCATATATACTCAACGTCCAGTCCAGCCTGCACATTTCATACAGATTTAATTTCAAAGAGGCAAAATAGTTTGAAACTTTATCTTATTAGGAAGAAGAAGTAGTATTTGTCAAGCAAAGAAAATGAAAATAGCAACACTGAACACATCGTCATTTACCTTTCAAGTTTTATCACAGGTTTTATTGCATTTTTTTGGGATTAGGTATGTTTTATACACAATAAATTCGTAATTTGCTGATGAAAACCTAAAACATTTATAACACTTTAAGAATTTACCAAATTTCAAGTGAAACTTGAATCTACGAAAGACTATCGAAGGTATGGTTTGTGTATTATGATTGTGGGCTTCATTTTTGGTTCTTTCGTGACTCATAGGTTGGGCTATTTATTTATGATTATTAGTTAATTGTCATCTAATTCTAGATAATTTAAGATGTCGGCAGGAAGACCTATTAAATGTGTCGTGGTGGGAGATGGTACTGTCGGAAAAACTTGTATGCTAATATCATACACAACTGATAGTTTTCCGGGAGAATATGTTCCAACTGTGTAAGTAAATCATTATAAACACGACTTTTGTTTACTTTTACTTCCAGTTATATATTTTTTTGTTTCTAGATTGGTGTAAAATTATCACTAGCCTTTCATTCCATTATCTATTTCTAGTTCCATTTTTTGTATAATTTATGTAATAATATTTTTTACAGCTTTGATAATTATTCGGCTCCTATGGTCGTGGATGGTGTAGCGGTATCGTTAGGGCTCTGGGATACAGCTGGACAAGAAGACTATGACAGACTGAGACCACTCAGTTATCCACAGACAGATGTCTTCTTGATATGTTTTAGTGTAACAAGGTGAATCTTCTTACTTCTCTTCTTCTTCATCTTCTTATTTATAAAAATGAATTGCTATTCGTTAGTCTCACTGAAACTCGAGAACGGCTGGACCGATTTGGCTAATTTTGATCATAAAATAATCATATCAGTTCAGGGAAGGTTTAAACAGTGACAAATTTCAGTTCATAGTAAGGGCAGAACATTTGTCAGGACAGCTAGTAAAATATAAATATAACAATAATAATTTAATTGGTAACAGTTTAGTATTATTTATTAAATGTTGCTTCTGTTTCTAGTCCATCTTCTTATGAGAATGTCACATCAAAATGGTATCCAGAAATAAAACACCACTGTCCCGATGCACCAATAATTTTGGTTGGTAAGTAAACAAGCATTTAATTATATTTTGCTGCTTGTTTGTATGCTGTAAATCAACATAAAATACATAGCATATTTATGTATTAAATATTGTTACAAAAATAATTAAATATTTAACTATTCATATAACAAAAATCATAATATTACAATAAATATCTCTTTATCAAAGAATGCTCAGCAAAAAAAAAGTTCTATGTATAGACAATATTTTAAATAGTATATTTAAAGGACAGAAGTATATTCTTTTTGTCTTCGGTAATGTGTAATGTGTTTTAGGAACTTTATTACATTTTCATTATTTCTTTGAATACTTATCATTAACCTTCTGATTCATTTTAAACAATTGTGAGAATAATTTTAACCTTCATAACATAATATTTTTAATTTTAGGTACAAAAATAGATTTACGAGATGATCGTGAAACACTCAGCTTGCTTTCTGAACAAGGAATGTCTCCCTTAAAAAGAGAACAAGGACAAAAGTTAGCAAATAAAATACGAGCCGTAAAGTATATGGAATGTTCAGCTTTGACACAGCGTGGGTTGAAACAGGTGAGTAACAAGATCATTTTATATAAAAATATTTTTAACTTACTAGATGTATATAGGAAACCATACTATTTGCTTTGAGAAGTAGTCTAGTGTTGAAGGAGGCATCATGTAGGGACAATTCTGAGAGTGTTATTTATTAACCTACTTGGAAATAAAACAATTTTTTTAAGTCTAATCTATCTTTGTACCAAATTTTATCAAAATATATTCAATGGTTTAGCAGACAAACAGTTAATTGCATAACTTGAATACTTTAAAACTAACAGATTGCTTGTTGTAATATTTATAACTTACTAGATGTATATAGGAAACCATACTACATATTTGCTTTGAGAAGTAGTCTAGTGTTGAAGGAGGCATCATGTAGGGACAATTCTGAGAGTGTTATTTATTAACCTACTTGGAAATAAAACAATTTTTTTTAAGTCTAATCTATCTTTGTACCAAATTTTATCAAAATATATTCAATGGTTTAGCAGACAAACAGATAATTGCATAACTTGAATACTTTAAAACTAACAGATTGCTTGTTGTTGTTGCAACAATGGTCATATTAATAAAATATCTGTAAACATAAAAAAAAATTGATAATTTGTAAAATTGTAAATCAATTTTTAGAATATATTTTTCCATAGTTTAGACATTTCAGTGCAAAAACAGTGTGACAGAACTATTATAATAAGTAGAGAAATATTATGTTATACTTTCCTTTCATGGTCCATGGTATAGTGGTTTTTTTATGCCAACTTAAGGGTTTTTCGCTGATTATAGTTCTAAAATAAAAACAATAAAATATTCATACCCTGTAGTACCACAGAACCTTCGTAAAAATGTGTGTAGTTACATCATTTTACTTCATTGCAGTATTATGTAATTATGATATAACTCTAATGATAAATGGTTGCGTTCTTGTTGTGTTCATTAAATAAAAAAATTGTCCATTCTTTTGGCCTTGTAATCTAATAAACACATGTAACTTGGCGCCTAGGCATACATTTGCATATATACATGAATATTGGCTGGATATATTGGCTTTTTTTTATAAATATTGGTTAAATAAAACATTTATTATAATTTTCAGGTGTTTGATGAAGCCGTTCGGGCTGTACTAAGACCGGAGCCTCAAAAGAGACATCAGAGAAAATGTTTGATCATGTAAATATAGCACATACTGAGACAATGTGGCAAAATATTAATTTATTGTATTGCATTTAGATGTATGCAAGAATCTCAGTGACAGTAATAATATGTTTCTACGCCAATTCTACTTTTGGATGTCAACAGATTATTTTAGGCTTTTTGGGTACCTTGTATTGTGCCATAATTTACAACAAATTGTGATAATATGACTCACGTTTTAACAATAGCATCACAATAATTTATACTAACTACCTAATACCTATGTGTAAAGAAATGTAACAAAAATACCAAAGATTTATTCATAGTTTTAAGTTCTCATATAGTCTTTGTTAGGCTGAACAAAATGGTTGGAAACAAATTGTTACTGTTAGGCGCGTCTAGATAATATTATTGAACCTCGATAACTCAAAGTTTTGGAATAATTATAATGTAATGCAAATGTTAAGGACTGACGATAGATACTAGTGTTTTAAACTCGATTTTTTAAAATATATTTGTACTGATAGGCATTTACAATCTAACAGCATTTTAACAATATTATTTAAATACTAGCTGTTGCCCGCGGCTCCGCCCGCGTAAATATAGTTTTTTCGCAGTCGCGGATATGTGACTGATGCAAAAAATAGATAAAAACAATCCTTGATGCAGATTATATATCATGCTAAAATTTCAGCTCGATCGGTGCAGAACTTTTTGAGTTTTTGAAGCGTACACAAACCAACATAACATTTTTATATATATAGATTTTAGACCTGGACGAAATAATTGTGTAACAGTGGACAGAAATATTATTAAAGATCAAAAATGTAAACAAATTTTGTAGACTTTAAACATAAAATATGATTTAAAAAGGTATAATATTTGATGACCGTAAATTAACTTTATTACGATTTATTACTTCACACATACATTTTATCAAGCTGTGTTGAGCAGATTTATCGATATTTTGTATGAAAAATCGTTGCTCACACATAATATTACATTTTGCACAACTCATGGTGAGTTATCACTACAATAAAACGTTACATGTGTTTACTTTTTTATTATATATTACTTGAGCGAAACTTTTATAGCAGCTATTATCGTTTAGAGATAAATAAATTTTATAGTTTTCATTTTTGATCTTTAATAAATCACACATCAAAGTATATTTGTTCCAACTATAAATATTTTAAGAACTTGGTCATATGAAGAAATTGAAGTCGAGAGGAGGATGTATATTTAGTTAGTAAAGCCTAAATATTGGCAACTTTGTATAATACTAACATTAATTCATATCCTACATGCAGAGAGTAAATAGTTGGTACAAATGAGTCATAGGATTTCTCACTGAGCCCGAGATCTTAGCTTGTATGATTTGTGTAACGACAATGTGTATGATATAACCTGAATATTATATTATGTACTCAGGTTTTCAAACTATTGAGTCATCTAGGTGTTTATTTCTTTATGTAATTTATTTTTATCGTGCATAGTATTTTTATATAATGCTTTTTTGAAGCTTTGAAAGGTATGTATTGCAATTTTTGGTTGATTGAAATTGCAAAGAATAGTTAATGAAGTTTTAAATTTTATTAAGTATTTCTATTTAATATGATATTATAAAATATGAAATGAAATGAATAGATACAAATTATTTTACTTGTGTGTTTTAGATAATTTTTATGTATTTTCAATCAGTTTATTACGATACTTAATATGTATTAATATTTTTGTTACTTTGGTAAGGGAATAGGGAATATGCACGTATTTTTATATAGATCTATCTTGTTTGGTAAACCGTGTGGTAAAATCAGTTTTTGGATATCATTAAAAAGAACAAAGATATGAACGTTTAAAGTAGTCTATTAGACAGAGAGATCGGATGTGTATCGTTACGTCACATAACACGACTTTCATAGAAAGTTCATAAGTAATTCCATTTTGCTAGAAAGAAATAGATTAAAAACTTTGCCCGCTCATATCTTGCTCATTTATCAACAGATATTGAAAATTTTCTCGCCATTGCCTTTATTTTTCAGTCTAGTATCATATTATTATGTTTTACGTTATTTTTATGTTTTATGCATATTCCCTATTATTCTGAAAGTGATGCTATGATGTCTTTTTTGCTTGCTACGATAGTAAACAATATATAAAAGTCATAATTGCTTTGGTAGCTGCTTTTGTTTTGGCAGAAAAATAACATTTTTAGTATGTCTTTGTGTAGTTCATCATTATTTTTCCGAATAACATACCAAAGTATAAATTAGGGACATAATATATTACTGTAAAATTCTAACTTCCGTTGTTTTAGTGTGCATACTGCATACACTATTTGTTCAGAATCATGGTAAAGCCATGGACGTAAAAAAAAGGCGGAAGGTGAGCTAAGCATTGACTGAAGCCCAACAATGGCGGCGACTTACGTTTGTGTGAGTTTTACGGATAATTGCCATTGGCGTACTGGCGGCCGATCGTCTTACTTTGCTGTGAATATGTGCGTGCGGCACGTGTCGCTACGATACGGCCGTCTTACTTTGACGGCTTCACTATTTATATTACTGAAGCGGTGTCCGCCTTTTTTATACGTTCATGGGTAAAGCATCTCAAATAAATAAATCACAATTTTCTGTTTTAAAGGGCCTATTGCTCAATCTAAGGATGAGTGTCAAATAGCTTATTTGTATATTTTGTCTCTGTCGCTCAATATAAAGTACAGCGACAAAACTTCCGAATAAACTATCCGACACTAGTACCTATCAGAAGATGGCGAAACAGGCCCTAAGGCATGTTTCATTATAATATATTAAGGGTATGTTCCGATATGCACTGCGAGCACTGCATAGTGCACAGTGCTATCACTGTAGAAAAAATCGTTCCGTTATGGACTGCCAGTATAGGCAGTATACTGCCGCACTATCCTATGACGTCATAAATCGCCGCCATATTCTACTGTGAGCACTGGTGTTTTCGAGGTAAGGTACTCGCAGTAGATCACGTAATTAAAAAGTTTAAACTTCAAAATGAAGACCATTCCTAGTTGTCAGTTGAAGTCCATAAAATTAGGTAATAGGGCAGCAGTTTAACTGGCTATAAAGGAACGACTTCACAGTATACTGAATTGACGTCACACAGTACAGTGGTTGCAGTGCATATCAGAACATACCCTTTGTCAAACATAATTTTTATTATCGGCCAGTGAGCTATGTTAATACAATGAATACTTATTATACTGGTATAATCTAGCTTAGAGGAATTTATTATAACACCCTATTATAAAGATGTATAAATTCAATGTAGTGTATGATTTTGTCTATCTGTGTGATAACTACATAATATATGAAAATGCAGGGAATGTAGCAGCAACGAATTTGACCCCATGGCATCACTCAAGTTGTATAAAATGTATATATCGTGAGATAATTGAAAAATATTTGCGATATTTCTTTGCAAAGAGCCGGATTATTTGATTAGGGGTCGTCCATTAATCACGTGATGCCTGAAGGGGGAGGGGGGGGGTCTGAAAAAAAATATCACCAAGTATCACCAAGGGGGGGAGGGGGTATAAGGAGACATCACGTGTATTAATTTTCGAATCTAGTCTATGCATACCGAAATTATTTTTGGTTGTAGTTTCGTAGTGTTGTTTAAATAGGTACTTACAAAACAAAGGACTCGTATAGTTTTAATTGCTTAAATTATTCGATTAAATTGTTTTTTAAGTTAAAGTTTTTCTTCAAATATGAGCTGCTTACTATGTAAAAAAAAATACACGTGATCTTAGGTGGGGGAGGGGGGGGGGGGGTAGTATAAAACCCCACCACGTATCACTAGGTGAGGGGAGGGGTCTAAAAAGTTGTTAAAAACATCACGTGATTAATGGACGGTCCCTTATCAGATAAAATTCGCCATCTTTACAATTTTTAGGATCTTCGCAAAGAAATGATTGGCTGTTGCCCGTTGCAAATTATCTTAATAGGCTACACGAATGAATTTTTTTTATTGCACAAATGAATAGTACTCTTAAATATGAGTAACTTCTTAGAAGAAACCGTATATCAAAAGTCAATATTTTCAAAGGTACAGCGATTTGTTTGCAAAATTTCGCAAGTCCCGTGAAAACGCTCCATACTAAAGTCGTACGTAGCTATGACGTCACGTCCATGTAAAATCGTATGAAGTATACGGCCGCAGGAACATATTTGTAAAAATATCTCCGATATTTGTGCGTTTAAGTTCATACATACCATAGTAAAAGTTTTTGTATATGATGTAAGTAAACTAATTATGTAGGTTTTGTTTACTAATTTAGCAAGAAAAAAAATTTTTTTTTGTACTTTTTAGATGTATCTAATGACTAAACTATAAATAAAATATTATATTTTTTTACATTTACGAAGTAGTAATGCCTTAAAATTTCTGAATACATTATTGAAACTTAATATTTTAGATGTAGTCGTGTACCCAATTGCAATTAAAGCACTATAATTCAGACTAGTCAAAAATCAGCTGTTTCAAAAAAATTCTATCGTGGTTTTAATGTAAATTATAGGTATGATGACTACATTTAAAATATTTAGTTTCATTAATATACTCAGATATATTCAGGCATTACTACTTGGTAAATGTAAAAAAATAATATTTTATGTGTAGTTTAGTAATTAGTAGGTAAGTAAGTACATCTAAAAAGTACAAAAAGTTTTTTTGCTAAATTAGTAAACAAAACCTACATCGTTAGTTTACATAAACAATTATCATATACAAAAACATTCATTATGGTAAGTATGAACTTAAACGCACAAATATCGAAGATATTTACAAATATGTTCCTGCCCCATATACTTCATGCACTTTAACCTAGGCGTGACGTCATTGCTAGGTACGACTTTAGTATGGAGCGTTTTCACGAGAAATTTTGTATACAAATCGCTGTACCTTTTACTGTAACTTTTCATGTACAGTTTCTTCTGAGAAGTCTCTCCTCTGTCTCCACATTCATTGCTATGATAAAAATTAATATCTCATAACCAACTCCGTAGTTTAAATTCCAGTTATTTTAAACGCAAAACATCAACAAAACAACTAACAGACTATTAGGTATAATATAGCTCATTATTACGAAAGAATATATGTCCATTGACTAATCAACGCATCCATCAAAGATTTAATGTTCATATACGCCTTAGCACACAACTTAAAATCGTCAGAGATTTTTGCGAAGATCCTGATACTTGTTAAGATGAGAAATTTTATCTCAGAATAAAACAAATCAAATAATCCGGCTCTTTGCTAAGATCCTACAAAGTACGACAATCGCAAGTATCCTAATTTTTCAATTATTCTACGACATATTTATTACATAGCTATTAAGTAATAAGGTCGAAATATTTTTATATGTGGAATAGCTTAAAATGACAATGCATTTATAGTGATTGAATACTGCATCGATATTACTCTCGAAATAGACTGCTTTAAGTTACAGGTGACGCTTCGAAGTTTATGTATATAACTTTATTTATATAAAAAGGAATGCGCAATTTATTGAATAGAATCTTATTGTAATACTGCACTTTATAAATTATTGAATTTACAAAAGTATTTTACTTTATACAATCCTCATTAGCTACTGACAGTCAGTGTAGTCAAATAGCAAAATGAAAAAATTAAATCTTCACGTGAAATGTAATTTTATAACCGACTTCCAAAAAAGGAGGCGGTTATACGTTCGGCTGTATATATTTTTTTTGTCTTTTTTTTTGTATGTTCGCGGATAACTCCGCCGTCTGTTGGCCGATTTTCAAAATTCTTTTTTTAATGTAAAAGGTATAATCCGAAGTTGGTCCCATTTTTAGAAAATTGGTGACCTGATGATGGGATCCATGAGGAAACTCCTCAAAATTGATATGGACACAAAAGTAAGATTTTGCTCCAAGGTATACCCTGGATCCAAAAGTACTTCTGTACTTTTGGATCCAGGGTATACAGAACTCCTGACTCCTTATAGATACATGTTTGGGGATTATGGCGTTGTTTAAAGAACTGCAAGCATATGCCACTTTGTCAATTAGAGAAATCATCATCATCACCACCACTATCACAGCATACATCATCACATTATGATGATAAAGAAGGTACTTCTCATAGTATTTTACACTAACACGGAGATCTTTGAACATTACTCTGCCGTTTATGGACCTATTTGCAAAATTCTTTTGTTGTTGTAAAGGGGTTAATTCGAAATTGGTCACTAAAATGGAAACGTGATAATGCGATCCATGAGGAATCGAGGGAACTTCTCGAAATTTATATCGACACATATAGTGATTTTGACTTTTACTGAAGTAACACAAGCATATGCTACCAAAGAATAAGACGTTGTACCAAGGTTTACCCTGAATCCAAAAACACTGAACAGAACTCCTCAGTCTTTAAAGATTTGCGTTAGGAAATTTCGGAATTGTTTAACACGTTCAGTGCCACCGACTCACCTGTATAGTTCACGTAAAGGACATCATTCATTTTGGACCAAAAAATGAAAGTGCCGGCCAGAAAGAAAAAAATATATATTCGGATAGAATACACAATTCCTAACATTTTTTACTATGACGTCCAATCTGTGCGCCCAATGGTTACGTCGTAATAAAATAATTTAAAAATAATCCTTTTGTGATAAAAAGGTTGGAGTGTCACTATTAAAACCATGGATATCTTACGTTATGATATAATACTTGATAGTAAAACACAGTGGTAAGGTTGATAAATAGTATTGGAAAAAAATATTTAGTCATAAAATAAAAATAAAAAATACGTATCAAGTACTAGCTGTCCCGGTGAACTTCGTGTCACTTTAAAACCTTCCCTGGACTTCTACGAATATTTTGAGACTAAAATCAGCCCAACCAGTTCAGCCGTTTTCGAGTTTTAGCGCGACTAACACATTTGAAGATCCATTTTTATATATAAGAAGAAGACTAACTGTCCCGGTGAACTATATGATACAACAACCAAAGATATACAAAAAAAAAATTGGCAATGCGTGGAAAAGATTCTGGTCCTTTAAAGAAATAGTAAAATGCATAAGTATAAACATGAGCACCAAAAGAAAACTATTTAATACATGGATTCCACCCATTCTAACATAAGGGTGCCAAACTTGGGCACTAACAAAAGCTCATACAAGTATGCTGGAAGTTGGGCCGAAGGCTATGGAGAGGAGTATGTTTGGAAAGAAAAGGATAGACAAAATAGAAAACAAGGAGTTGAGAAAAATGACACGTGTAACTGATGTAACATATAAAACTAAAAAATTGAAATGAAACAACAAACAATCAAAACATGTCCGGCCCGGACATGTTTTGATTTTGATAGGGCCAGACAAATGGACAAAAATAATAACATCTTTGTATCCCAGAAGGGCTAAAAGAAAAGAGGGCAGATCTCTAAAAAGATGGGAAGATGAAATGGTACAAATGGCTGGCAAAATGTGGACTAGTGTATGTGGAGTGGCATGTCAGAGATGTGAGTGGAAGCTGTTGGGGGAGGCCATTGCCAAGAGGCACTCAGAAGCAGAGACCGCGCAACGGAAAAATCAATTATTGATTTGAATATTTTGTAATGTATATAAAATAACGTATTTATTTTGGACCGTGGGTTCAGAGATGCAGTTCCCATTCTTGAAGGAAATGGTTACACTGTGAAAATGCCGGAGACAAAGCATCCTGGAGCGACGCAACTAACCACGGAACAAGCAAACAAGTCACGCCTTGTTACTATTTGCCGTTGGGTTGTGGAAGTAGTAAATGGCCGATTTAAACGAGATTTCCGCCTGTTGAGAAACGTTCATATTAATATAACATTGCACTATATGTTTGAATATTTTAGAATCGCAGCAGCATTAATAAATGCTTATCACGTGTTGATAGTAGATAATGTCCATGCTTCTGATTTTTTACAAATAATCCGGGAAAGGATAAACATGCCCAATACACTGGCAGATCTTGTCGCCAGACGTAACTTGAACAGAATGAGAGCACAGTTCCAGCCCATGTCTGCAGATATGGCTGAGTTTAATGACTTTCCTACGCTGACCGAAGAAGAATTAATATTATTTAGCCTCGGTATATATCAGCTGAGACAAGCGAGAAGTTACTATGGAGAGCATGTTCAACCAGATGGAGTTTTTAGCATTGAGCTAAGTGGTGGAATTCCTCTAGAGCTTGTAAGGGAATTGGAGGGAGAGGACTTGTGGTTGATTCGAGGGCGAATACAATCCCGACACATCCGATCTAAAACATACTATGTGTATATTGCTCTGGATAGAACAGCAACCGGGCGTCGAGCAATAAAACATTACTATTGCACATGCCATATAGGAATGAGAACCATCGGATGTTGCTCCCATACTATGTGCATAGTCTGGTACATGGGTTATGCTAGACATGACCCTTACCTCAGCCCACCCGCAACAAGTTTAGATGACGTATTTGTAAGACTAGAAAATGTTTAATTGTACGTCATTAACTTATTATTGTTATTAGCCTTTATTCAGAAGAACAATACATTTATTTTATATACATTACAAAATATTCAAATCAATAATTGATTTTTCCGTTGCGCGGTCTCTGCTTCTGAGTGCCTCTTGGCAATGGCCTCCCCCAACAGCTTCCACTCACATCTCTGACATGCCACTCCACATACACTAGTCCACATTTTGCCAGCCATTTGTACCATTTCATCTTCCCATCTTTTTAGAGATCTGCCCTCTTTTCTTTTAGCCCTTCTGGGATACAAAGATGTTATTATTTTTGTCCATTTGTCTGGCCCTATCAAAATCAAAACATGTCCGGGCCGGACATGTTTTGATTGTTTGTTGTTTCATTTCAATTTTTTAGTTTTATATGTTACATCAGTTACACGTGTCATTTTTCTCAACTCCTTGTTTTCTATTTTGTCTATCCTTTTCTTTCCAAACATACTCCTCTCCATAGCCTTCGGCCCAACTTCCAGCATACTTGTATGAGCTTTTGTTAGTGCCCAAGTTTGGCACCCTTATGTTAGAATGGGTGGAATCCATGTATTAAATAGTTTTCTTTTGGTGCTCATGTTTATACTTATGCATTTTACTATTTCTTTAAAGGACCAGAATCTTTTCCACGCATTGCCAATTTTTTTTTTGTATATCTTTGGTTGTTGTATCATATAGTTCACCGGGACAGTTAGTCTTCTTCTTATATATAAAAATGGATCTTCAAATGTGTTAGTCGCGCTAAAACTCGAAAACGGCTGAACTGGTTGGGCTGATTTTAGTCTCAAAATATTCGTAGAAGTCCAGGGAAGGTTTTAAAGTGACACGAAGTTCACCGGGACAGCTAGTACTTGATACGTATTTTTTATTTTTATTTTATGACTAAATATTTTTTTCCAATACTATTTATCAACCTTACCACTGTGTTTTACTATCAAGTATTATATCATAACGTAAGATATCCATGGTTTTAATAGTGACACTCCAACCTTTTTATCACAAAAGGATTATTTTTAAATTATTTTATTACGACGTAACCATTGGGCGCACAGATTGGACGTCATAGTAAAAAATGTTAGGAATTGTGTATTCTATCCGAATATATATTTTTTTCTTTCTGGCCGGCACTTTCATTTTTTGGTCCAAAAATGTATGAAACGTGAATGATGTCCTTTGATTCCAGTGCCGACGACTCACCTGTATAGTTCAGTGTTTTTCACTAATATTTCCAAAATGCATCCGTATTTTCTGCTCAAAATTATAGTTTAGACTTAATATATGCTAAACTAAAGATTTATGCGGTGGGCCGGGCGTGGAGATCCCGTTTATTTTTGAAAGGAAAAAAACGATTATGCAATGCCATGAACTACACAGGTGAGTTCCCGGACATAGATCCTCAAACTGGAAATATGTATGACTGTATGTACATGTTAGAAAACGACGTCAACATAATAGCATGGACGACCTACATACTTGTGATATGGAACTAATATACAACAAACTAGTTTCATTAGAATCTATACGGTAGGTATATATATTATAAGTCGTGTTAGTTACACTAATTATAACTGAAGAACGGCTGAACAGATTTTTATGATTTTTGTGTTTTCGGATTTGTCTTCGTCGGGAATAGGATAATAAAAATGAAAAAAAATTAATAATTATTATTATCAGTAAAATGTTGTTTCACGTATAGACATTATTATTGTTGCATATTATTAAGTTATCATTTAATTTTAATTCAGCAGATTTTAAACTTTTTGAAAAAAGGTTTATTTTTTAATTATTATCAATTAAATTCGTCGTTTCCACAATAAAAATAATACATTTTAATCTAAAGCCCGTATTAAAATATTTCAGGGTAAAATTGACTATTTACAAGTATTAGAAATTCAAAATATAACCTTAACAATAACCAATGTTTAAAAGATTGACAACCACTGCTTAAATTACAAAACAAACTTACCTTTTATTTTATCCAAAGAGTTTTTTGTCATTTTTACAAGCTGAATAGTCCTACAACAACACCTAACACTTTTTAATTGCGTTAAACACCTTAGTTACACTGTAACGACCACAGAAATAACAAAAAATTGAATTTACCCTAACGCAGTGCCAGTGAACTCATATGGTGAGTCGATTCAATTCATATTGCAGTGCCGGCGACTCACCTGCTGAGTCCGCCGTACAATGTAGGCGGCATTCGAGAAGACATCATGAAAATCGTAGTGGCAGCGAAAGTGTTAAAGAACTGCAAGCATATGCCACTTTGTAACTTACAGTAATCATCATCATCTTAATAACAATACTAATGCTTGGCGCGTATTCAGTTATACATTCGATCGTTTATTTTAGACGTTTTTAAGAAGTATTAATAATAACTTAACAAGATATATCACTAAAAAGGGTGAAATTATTATTTTTAAACAAAAAATTAAACCGACTTCCAAAGTAAAAATACACAAAAAAAGTATGAAATAAAACTTATTTTATAAATAATTCCCCTTTCAAATTTTGAAGTCGGTACCAGCAAATATCAACGTGAGTTCTATAAAATATTGTAGGAAATCGTTTGGGCTGGTAGCGACTTCAAAATAAAGAAGATTACGTAGAGAAATAGCCAAATTTGAAAGGGGAATTATTTATAAAATAAGTTTTATTTCATCCTTTTTTGTGTATTTTTACTTTGGAAGTCGGTTTAATTTTTTGTTTAAAAATAATAATTTGGGTATCATTATCAGCGACTTATTTTTTAAATTACCCTTTTTAAAATATTAATGCAATATTCCTTTTATTCCAGATATGTAGTTTTAAAATCTGCCTTATAATTCTACCTAGTTTATTTTAATGGGCCATAATTGCGCTCATTAACATTAAGAAGTCTAAGGAAGAAATTTAAAAATTAGTAAGGAAAAAAAAACACTTATTTTATTAACACATTTATTTCACTTCTGGCTTAACATCGAATTTATAAACTATTATAATAAGCAATTTTGAATTTTAATCCATTCTAATGTAGGGTACATTCAATACATTCATGGATATTAGGAGTAACATTTACAATAAAATTAATAGCTGCAATTGAATTTAAGAAAAATTTAAATCTATCTAAAATACAGACCAACAACAATAACAATAATTGTGGTTTGAAAAATGTAGGTACCTAGGAGTTGGAACAATAGTCAATTTGTGGCTTTAATTTTATTTCTGGAGCAAGCTTAAGGCAGATTCCATTATTGACCTGGCATTCAACATAGAAACTGCTGGAAGTATTTCTATTAGGTATATTTTTATTATATAAAATTTAACTGTAAAACACAAATGGATCAATACATACACTTATAATGCATATAGAAAATACTATAGAATATATCAAAAGATATTTGTAAATTTGAATTTAACATAATTTAGAACAAGTTACCTCATTGTTTTAAACTGTCCGAGCCATGACAGAATACCTAATGAAACAATAGGCATTGTGTATGCCCTGTGTATGCATAAAATATCATGGCTGACGTTTGTGAGATGCCCAAATCAATGAAGTAATGACTAGTAATTATTATATATTGTATCTATCATCCTTGTAATTAGGTTCTATTTTATGGACTCCTGGGCTGGAAGTGATATTATGATAAGCGCATAAATAAATATATAACTTACATAGAGTAGATACATAAAAATCGAAAAAATAAGAATACATGGCTACATAATTCTAAGAGTTTATAAAAAATCAGTTTAATTCTAATTTCTACATGACATCTTGTTTGGGCTAACATTTAGCTTTAATCATGGAGCAGATATAGAGATCGATGGCATATGAAACTGTGCAGCGTAATTTGTACTTCCTGACGTCATTACAATGGGCGTGGCCTAAATCAATGTACTGTCAGCGTTCGTACTGTGAACACCTCTGTGATTTTCGTCAAATTTTTGTATTTTTCGAGTTTCTGAGAAGAAAATGATGAAATGTTGTCTTATCATGTAAAAATACACAATTAGTTAATAGGTGTCTATCTGATGATCTGATTTCTCTGTAAGTAAAAAGTAAACTAATTATAGTTGTTCTTGAAAAGTCTTAGCGTCGGGTTAATGAGAAAATTATTCTACTCGCCAATAGATGGCGTTTTTAAGCTTTGAACACGCTTATAAATAATAATGGAACGTACCTATAATACGTGACCTGTTTAGGGTGGGGGGGGGGGGGCTTCAAATCATGCATGCAGTCTTATTATATATAGCAAAACCACTTAGCAAAGTCGATAACAAACGACGTGCGTAGTTTTGCTATTGACCAGTAGATGAGTGGACGGAGTCGCCACCCCGCAAAAAATCACGCACTGTATCATACAGAAATCTACTTACAACATCCCACTCTCTATTTGCTCCACGGCTTATTAATCGTCACATTCACTAATAAGTGACTAGTAGCTTAAGCGGAAGGTTTTTCTCTGTCGCTGAGTACAAAGTAAGCAGCGACATACTTCCGAATAAGCTATTCGACACTTGTTAGGCGATTGTGAAACAGGCCCTTGACGTTTTTAATTTTAATACTATTATAAATGCAACATTGATCAAATAACAAATATCGCTGCACATTTCAAAATCCAGAGTTTTTCCCAAAATCATCAAAAATGTAAGGTATTATCAGTATCCACACAGGTAAATAAAAAAGACAAGGTGCCATTGATCTGTATACAAGTTAATCAAATTTCTAAAACTGGTCTATATTATATCACTGGTTGTCTATACTGCTTGTGGTGTAATTTTTAATATTGGAAGTCTGTTTTGAAATCAAAAACTAGATTTTGAAATGGTACAATCAAATGCTTATATAAATCTACTTACATACAATTATCTTATTGGCTTGAAGACGAATACCTACTGGAAAATTATTAATTTTCCAATACATATTTTGTGATACAGGAAAATTAACAAAATATGGAGATGTGTATTACACAAAAGTTTACACTAAAAGCAGAGTAACTTTAAAAAAAATAAAGACAGCCTTTAGGTAAATAGATAAATATTAATTTATGTTATACAAAATATTAAATAACCATTGCCTGATAAATAAGGTTTTCTTGTGGTTAGTTTTTTCAAAATCATGTAAAAAGATTATTTCAATAATATTAGGCTTTTAAGATATGATTACTCTTAGCAACTACAAGCATACAAATAATGTTATCTGTAAATCTAAACACACAGAATAACACTAAAATATAATATAATAACATGCAATACTGTCTAAACCATTGAGATCCTTGTAGTATTTAAAATAACAATTAAATTAATAAAATTAGGATTGTATCCCAATACGGGGTTTACCCCATTCTACAAGTCTCAGTCAAAATTGTAATAAATAGAATTAAGTAATTACAATTCGAACAGTAAGCTATAATTCATGATTTAACTATAAAAAAATATTTTTCTTTACAAATGATCACTAGATATAATGAAGTATATATTTTCACAAACATTAGAAAAGCCAAAAAACTAGTTACTCCTACCTTCATAAAATGTTATATATTTTGGCAACTGTTGATTAAATTATACAATTGTGTATGAAACATGCATACAAATTGTCTATAGCATTATTTACAGTACTTTTGAAGTGGCATGTAGTAAAATTTCTTAACAAGTGACACCTTGCGAGTCAAAATTTTTCTTCAAAATAAACGGAAGACAAGATGGTAATAAAAACTTACATAATGATTAGAAAATTCTAATGTTATTTTTGCAATATTATGTTCTAAGCACAATAGCAGTTTAAAGACCAGATTAGAACTCATTTCCAGTCATTATGTGATAATCATTTTCCTCATATCACATAGCCCTATAAGGGCCTTGTGTTTTCAAGTACTGAATTACTAGTGAAGGTCCCGATGATACCACTTCAGGTGGAAGTGACGTCAGGGGGCAATTTTCTATGCTCATTATCTGTAAGCTGACACATAATGCCAGTTCAAAAGGTAAATTACACAAATTAGGATTGTCATTTAGATACAAGGATTCGAGGTTCTCCAATGTACCAATCTCCTCTGGTAGGTATTGTAAATTGTTTTCTCCCACGCTTAAAAATGTCAAGTTAATTAAATGACCAATGGAACGTGGGAGAGATGTTAACTGGTTAGATTGAACTATAAGCTTCTTTAGCTCCTGCAAGAATCCAATTTCACTGGGAAGGAATTCTAATCTATTCTCTTCCAAATCCAGTACCCTTAATTTTCTTAAATTTCCAATACTGGGTGGTATACGCCTTAGGAGATTATTAGATAGGATCAATACCTCCAAATTTTCTAGGCTTTGAATATCATCAGGTAATTTAGTCAGCTGATTTGTGCCTAAATTCAGCTCGACCATATTTAACCATGTACCAATATCTAGTGGCAAAGCGGTAAGTAAATTTTCTTTCATATTCAATTTTGTCAAATTTTTTGCTCTTGAAAATATTCCATATGGAATTTTGTCAATTTGATTGTGCTCTAAATTGATTGAGGAGACACTAGTGAATTGCGCTGGACCTCCACAAGGATAACTCATAAAAGAGTTGCGAGACAGTGTAATGCTGGTCAATTCTGTTAAGCTTGACAGAAGACCGTCGGGCAGCTGCGATATAGAATTACCTTCCACATTAAACTCATCCATATGTTTGCAATTGCTGAGAGTGGAAGGTATAGAAGTAAGTCTGTTGTATCTGAGCCCAATACGGGTCAACAAGTGAAGATTGCCAATTGTTTCAGGTATGTCTAGCAGATCATTGTGCTGTAAATCTAGGGTTGATAAATTAACACAGTTACCAATTTCATGTGGTAAATGCTCTAGATGATTATGAGATACATCAAAGGTGACTAGGTTAATTAGTTTTCCAATCCCAGATGATAACTCTTTTATTTTATTTTCTCTCAAACTTAGCATTGTGAGATTAGTTAGATTCGCTATACCATCTCCGACTACCCTGATTCTGTTAAAACGTAAAAAGAGAGTTGTTAGAGATGTTAACTTATACACAACATCAGGTATGTCACTCAGCTTATTATGTCGTAAATCTAGCACTTTCAGGCATTTTATATTTGCAAGAGAATCTGGCAAGCTCGTCAGAGAGTTCTCATTTAGAGCTAAAGTTTGAAGATTTGTCAGACAACCAAACTCTGCTGGTAGAGCCACCAATTTATTTCCATACAAATAAAATTCCACAAGGTGGGTTAAGTCTCGTACATTAGGAGGGAGTGAAGTGATGGACGATTTACTTAAATCGAGTCTTTTAACACCTTCATCTCTGCATCTTGTGAATTCCTTAATAACATCAAGATCGGCTTGGATTGGTTTATTCTTCTTCGCCGTTGGTTTCGGTTTATTGGATTCTGGATGTTTCACAGTTACAACTTTAGGACGAGCACCCTCAGTATTCGTTAGAGAAGCAGCAGATAACTTTTTTTCTCTCATACCGTGATATTTTTCTCTCGGGCTTACGGTACTTATTGTGTCGAGCGCTTCAGAGTTTTCTCGTGAAGAATTGTCGAGATTCATTACGTTCAACTTTCAATGAAGGAAAGGTAATGTTAATTGAATGATAAGCTTTTATTTTTTAACTCACACTTTGGTTGACATCATGATTTCATATCACACTACAACGAAAAACAATCAATAACTATTTTCCACGACGATTCGATTTACAATACACTGAACACACTGTTTATATTCCTAAAAAACTCTGCTACAGTTACGAATCTGTTTTAATGGATTAATTAATATGGCTCTGCATGATAAGAATTTGCATAAAAAGGATTATTTGTAAATTTTATTTTAGCTTTTCCCTTGCAATAAAATCATAAAATTCATTGGAAAATGACAGATATATCAAGCTGATACACAGTCCACAGATGACACATCATCACAGATAACATTAGTTCTGAAAATGTATGAAAACCCAGAAACCTACCATTGACGTACAGTCGGACAAGGATCTTTTGGCACTTGGATGTCGCAAATAAGAACAATAATTATTACTAAAAGTAAAATTTTTCAAGACGGCGATGTTAGTATTGATTTTATCCACGTGCCAAAAGGTAAGTGTCGCAACTACAAAACAATACTATTAGTATTAACTAAAAATGACATTTTACAAGACGGCGATGTTAGTTCTGATTTTGTCCAAGTGCCAAAAGATCCTTGTCAGACTGTATATTATATTGCGATATCTGACTACAGTCGTACAAGGATCTTTTGGCACTTGGATGGGGGTGTGAGTGTCGCAATTATGAACAATACTTATTACTATAGCTCTACCAGAATCTGATGGCATTTTAAAAAAAATAAAAAATGTGATTTTCATATGGCAATGTCAAGTATGACCCGTCAAACGTACTTTACGTGATCTGTCAACCGCTGCTAAAATTTTGTGATTATGTTCTTGGAATTTGTTGTTTTTGTGAAAATATCCAAAAAGGCAATTCGATCTCAAGCGAGAAATATTGTTTTCTATGTCTATAGTAAAATACAGAAAGAAGAAGGTGTAAATCGAACTCAATCTTATAATTTAAAGTTCGTGGTAGAGTTGACCGGTAAGTTAGAGTGAGTTGTTTTGATACTTTTAGTTTTTTTATATTTTCTTAGGTAATTATTGTGACTTCTTTAAATGTGTTTCCAGTACTACTATAAGGTGAATCGTAGCTGATGGCACATCGAATGATGGTTTGTTTTCCATGCCTGGTAAAAGGAGGAGAGGAGGAAAAAAGAAAATCAACATGAGACAGTTTCGATTTATAGTTGACTAGCTGATGCCCGCAACTTCGTTTGCGCAGAACTAACGAAAGCGGAACCCTATTTCTTTAAACGGAACCCTAAAATAAAAGTAGCTTATGTTAGACCTTAAAATATCAGCTATCTGCTAGTGAAAGTCCCGTGAAAATCGGTCCAGCCGTTTCAGAGAGCCGGAACAAACAGACAGACAGACCGACAGACAGACAGACGGACAGACAAAAATTTTAAAAATTGGTATTTTATTGTAAGTACCGAATATACTTTCAGATTCACTATGTGAAAAGCTGTTAATTTGAAGTTACAAACAGACACTTCAATTTTATTTATCTGTATAGATTAGGAATAAAGTAAACGAGTTCTATACAGTTCGGAAGGAAATTCCAACATTAAATAAACTGTTGCCAATTTAATTGTATGTTATTCGTAATAAATAAGTATATAAAGTAATTCACGATTGATTTATTTTTCATGAAATAAAACAAAGTCCCTTTTTTGTCTGTCCCTATGTATGCTTAAATCTTTAAAACTACGCAACGGATTTCGATGCGAGTTTTTAAAATAATAGTCTTTAAGTATTTAATAGTCTTTAAGATATTATAAGATAATGGTAAAATTTATATTCAAGTACTTATTATGTAAGTATATTATCAAGTGGTCGCGCATGTCGTATCGAGGTGATAGGGTCCCATTTTTAACAATTTGCATTGGGCAAACCTAAAAACATGTTCAATATTGTATCAGTAGTATATTGCTGTAAGTAGGTAGAGAATTATTCGCCGAAGTAGTTTTTTCTCCAAGAACACTATTCCACGCGGGCGAAGCCGCGGGCAAAAGCTAGTTTTCTATATTATACACCGAACATTCTTCATACAGTCTTATTATAATTCATGTTCAATAATACTAAAGACATAATTAAATATTAACCAGTATCAAGATCGTTTAATCCAATTTCCCCAGTATTGCACACTACAATTTTTTTTTTCCCTATTTGCCATGAGATTCTGGTACACCTATAAAAGTGAAATTTTACAAGACGGCAATGTTAGTAATGATTTTATCCACGTGTCAAAAGGTAAGTGTCGCAACCACGTACAAAACAATACTTATTACTAAAAGTGACATTTTACAAGACGGCGATATTAATACTGATTTTGTCGACGTGCCAAAAGATTCTATACGACTGTACACGGTATTCAGAGATCATAACTCTTATAATAATTAGGTAGGTACCTACTTTGTTAAAATAAGAGCTTACGATATAGCCAACATTTTTTTTAACTACCTAATTGGAAATAGACTTCCGGGTACTTAATCAATCGGAAATCGTTTGTGAATTCCGAATATGCCAATAAAAATGTGTGTTTTTCAGGAAAAATAATTTTTATCGCGCTGTCTTAGCAGACTTGACTACCACCAATGAACCTAACAGGTTTTGAAAATGGCAATTTCATGAAAATAGGTATTAATTTACTTTTGAATTTACTTACGAAGAAGGGGAAAATAGAGTTTTGCCGGGAATCATGGAGAATAGAGGTATATAAGGAGAACCATCTTGTATGGGGGATAACTTGAAAAAGTGTTCACCTGTAAAGACCAAGTTATAGTTCGAAAACTCACCGAAATAGCGCTAGTGTAAAGGGTGGAAATTATATGAAGTTAGCACTATGAGATGGAGTGAAATTATTTGAAAGTCAGTTATTGGTTATAAATTAATTTATGGCCATTATGTGGCGCCCTTTTTGAAATTTTTCCACCCGCTACTATAGCGCCATCATAAGATTTCTCCCTTTCAACTGACACTTTATAATACACGAGATGGTTCTCCTTTCCTCTATTCTCCATGCCGGGAATGTCAATCAGCAATGTTGTGTAATTTTGTATTATTTTTCTAAATTCGTGATATTTCGGTTTTTAATGTGTAATATTGGTGGAATATTAACCATTAATTATTCGTTGAGGTGCACTAGTGTGGAAGAGTGATGCATTCTACAAAATGCGTGCTAAATTGGGTTTCCCGCCAAAACTCCCTAGGAAGTTTCAGTAAAGCGTCTAACACTTTATTGAATCGACTGACTTGACTGATTGACTACCGTGACTATTTATTAGGACTTTGACTAGACTATTTCATTTTAGAAATACGTTGATGAAAATATACTCGACACTGGCAAATGGTGATAAGCCGACGCCATAAATAATATAAAAAAAAGGTTGTCAATGTCAAGTGATAATTGGCATTTTTTTCTTGTTGCCATTTGGCTTTTTGCATTGTATTTTGTTGTTTTTAAGTTTCCTTCACAAATGTTGTTTTTATTTTAATAAATAATAAAGTTATACAGTTTTAAAGCATTTTTACAAAAGTATAAACCGAACGGGTTGAATAAATAATTCTTGTCACATTTGTATTACTTATAAAAACTTGTTTTGATTTGGGAAGTTGATCATATTATATAAATAATGAGTGAGTCATGTGTTGAAACACCTGAAGCGCCTGCATGGTTATCAAAATTAGAGAGACAGAGAGAAAAATTGAGTAAAGCAAGACTTGGCCATGATAGCGGCGCAGGGGCTCCTTGTAATTCTTGCGGTAAGGTTGACTATATGTAGGGTTGCCATATCTTATATATGACTCCCCGGACAAGACGCGTGAAGACCCCGGATTTTGGAGTACGAAACCCGGACATAGAACAATTTTTACCCGACTACGGCAATGTCAAAAAGAAAGGAAGATTTATTATTGCTGCAAATCAAAAAAAACTTAGGCCTTCCTAATTCTGCCTACAAAAACCCGGATAGCAAATAAAATCCGGCCTGGACGCCCTTTAAACTAGGACAAATCCGGGGAAACCCGGACGGATGGCAACATTAACTATATGATATATTTATACTAATAAATTATGTAACGTTTTGTACTGAGATCCTACCCTGGGGTAGCCAATCCCAAAAAAAAAAAAAACTAAGAAGTTGGAAAAACCAGGATAATTCAGTTAAAAACATAATGTAATAGAGTTGCATAAAACAGTTAAATAAAAATGTAGTGAAAACAAGTTATATGAAATACATGTACCTAATTAAGCATGTTTTTTTTTTCAAATTTATACATATAGATAAATTAAATAGAAAAAAAGTGTAAAAGTGGCATGCAAGTTTTAAAATACATGACCTTATCAGGGAGCTTTAAAAACCCCGGGACACTTTAAAACTATCCAGAACACCCCAGGACATTACATAACTAGGACATGTCCTGAAAAAACAGGACGGTTGGCAACCCTACCTCCTTGTCCCTGTAATCATAGAATTCTGAAATAATTGTAAGTTTATACTTGTTTTTAGGACCAACATGCCCAGGATTGGATTTACATTTTTGGAGGAAGGTGTGCAGGTCTTGTCACTGCAGCAAGGATGTCCATGATGTTCAAGACGATGATCTGACAGGATGGGCGCAATTTGAACTACTTGGCACGGCAAAGCCTAAAAAAGGATCTTGTATGTATTTGCAACTTTAATCCTACTAATATTATAAATTTAAAAGTTTGTGAGGATGTTTGGCTGGATGGATGTTTGTTACTCCTTAACGCAAAAACTACTGAACAGATTTTGATGAAATTTGGTATGGTAGTAATTTAGGGTCTGGATTAAAACATAGGCTACTTTATATATCCTGAAAAATACAGTGTTCCTGAGGGATACTATATTTACGCGGGCGGAGTTGCGGGCAACAGCTAGTTTGGTAATTTATATATTAATAAATTTGTCACATTTCAATTAGTGGTCTAATTACTTGTTATATAATTTTAGTGCCTTTAATAAAAATCAGAGGAGTGACTGATAAACCTGTTAAGTTGGACTGGGTACCTCCTAATGCCTCAACCGAATTGGTAAGTTATATAATAATATGATATTATTTATTCTTATCACAAGTGGTTACTTGTACCAATATTGTCTGCTTGATAATAGGTGATATCATATCTATGACAATTTTTATAAGGTCACTATCAGTTTATCAACATTTTTATGGTTTAATTTTTACATCAATACAATAATCATACAGATATAAAAATTCTATTTTATGTACTTAATCTTGTCTTAAAAGCTATGGATATGACTTAATTACATAGTATAAAACAAAGTCCCTTTTTTTGTCTGTCCCTATGTATGCTTAAATTTTTAACACTACGCAACAGATTTTGATGCAGTTTTTTTAATAGATAGTGATTCAAAGGGAAGGTTTTTAGGTATATAACATTCATAACATAGTGGAGGTACACAGATAATTTTAGAGTTTCCTTTTTTCCTGACTGTCAAGAAGGGTTATTGCATTCAGTAAACCTAAAAATATTTTCAATATTGTATCAGAAGTATATTGGTGTAAGTAGAGTATTCGCCGAAGTAGTTTCTTCTCCAAGAACACTTATTCCACGCAGGCAAAAGCTACCTGCATACTATAACTTACTCATAAAAAATACTTTCCTCAATCTCAATAGAAATGATGTAAGTCGTCAGAAGAACATAACATAATATTATATTATGTTTTTTTATAGGTTTCAGAATATATGTCTTGTTTGGGAGAGCTGGCTCCAGTGTCAGGATCTGAAGCTGCGAAAAGACGTCGTGCTCAGCTGCGCACCCAACTACCACCACATGATGTTGCTCCTGCTGCCAGGCAAGATGCATCTGAACAAGAGAAAGAAGAACACACAGTAAGTCTAATATTTAATTTTCTTTTTCTCAGGTATTGCATATGCATTAAAAATTTTCTTTTTTCAATGGTAAATGTTTACTTGGTTGTTTGTATTGAATAGGCACCGAAACTACAGGACCGATTTTGATGAAATTTTGCACAGATATAGCATAGGCCTCAGGGAAGGACATTGGCTACTTAATATCGCAGAAAATTGTATGATTCTCGTGGGATTTCCTTTTGCGCATACGAATTCGCGGGAAACATCTCGTATTCTTATAAATACATAATATTATAAATCAAACATCATAAATAATATATTTATTTATTTTTGCAGGAATACATTGCAAGAATCAAGGATCATGTGGTGGGTATGGGTAATGTTGTGAGGGTTGGGCCCTTACAAAATGGAGAAGTATATTCAGTTGAGAATAGCAAATCTCACACCAAGTCTTATGCTCTGCCATTGAAAATATCTAACATATCTAGGGGTCTGAAATACAATATTGTGCCCAAAAATACGTCAGACAAAAAACTCGTTTTAGATTCTCAAGGCAATGTTGTGAGCAGTGCTGCCAATTTACCAGATTATAACTCTAGTCCAATTTTGAGTAGAATTGTAAAAGACAAACTTCACATTATGCACATTGAATCAGACAGAATAAAGAGTGCAGTAGAACATGGTCCAGTCTATGACAAGTTATTGAAAAATCTAAATGATTTAAACATATCTGTTGCCAATGATGTTTATCTTCAGCCTATTAAGCTATTCCGTGACGAATACAATAAAAATCCTCAGTTTAAAGAGGAAGTAAATGAGTTTGCAAACAAATCCTTGGGTGCTCAAATAATGCCAGAGATGGTTCCCTTGTCTAATAACAACATCATAGGGGCTGCTAAATTACTGGAAAGTAGGATCCAAAAAGGTACAATATTTGCTCCAAATGGTGAAATATGGAGTTGGAAACATGAGCCCACTACACCTGAGCACAGTGGCACTATTTGTTCAACTAAGATCAATCCCCAGTTTTCTACTGTCACAAAACCTATCAATCAAGTGGAACCTCAGCAGACTGCACCTCTAAGAGACTATCTAAGGACTCACTCTGAGGAGGACCTCCCACCACCACCACTACCCAATTACAACACATATCCTGGAGCTATTTCTACATCTCCACAAAATAAAGACTGGAACAACTCACCCGAAAACTATCAAGCAACTGAACAATCTCTAAACCCACAACAAATCGGTAACTATGCAGAACAGATTGATCCAATGGTTACTCAGTTTGCTGATATGGCTTTGAGTCCTGCAGAAATTGAGTTCAATAGAAAACTTTACAACGAAGGTGTTCCCTGCCAGAGATGTCAAAATTCCATGTTTGCTGGAGAAGTGGCTGTGAAAGCAGAGAGGGCAGGACAGGAAGCCATATGGCACCCCCAGTGCTTCACATGTTGCAAGTGTAATGAACTACTTGCAGACCTTGTTTATTTCTACTACAAGGGTGAAATTTATTGTGCCAGAGATTTGGCAAATGTGCTGGAAATACCTCGATGTGCAGGATGCGATGAACTTATATTCACAAGACCCTATACTGCTGCAGAGGGTAGAGCATTTCATGTGCAACATTTTTGTTGCTATCATTGTGATGCTCCTCTTGGAGGTAAAAAATATGTGCCCGATGATAAGACTGGTTTGCCTATCTGTTTATCTTGTTATGATCAATACTACGCTGAAAAGTGTAAAGCTTGTGGAGGTGTCATAGGCCCAGAGCAGCAGGGGGTCTCTTGGAGCAATATTCATTGGCATGCAGATTGTTTCATTTGTTCCGGCCGCATGTGTGGCAAGAGCCTATTAAGTGGGAGATTTGTTGTGAAGCAAGAAATGCCATTTTGCAGTGTGCCATGTGTCCAAAGCAGAATTAAGTAAATAATGTAATATTAATCAAATTTTAATTGAATTGAAATATGTATTTTTACTATGAATAATGATATAAGTCAATTCTAATTAATTAGTATACAAATTATGTATAGATATATCAATATTTTATAGAAAATTATTGTCTATGAAATTAAAGACTGTTTGTTCCATTCCATTGAATAATAAGCATTTATTATAAAGATTGAGGTTTACCCTTTACATATACTAATAAGTATAAGATAGACATAAATACAATGTTTTAGGTGACAATTATATCTTACACTTTTATGACAGAATTTTTACATTTAAAAATAGGATTTTTAGAGAGTATTTTTTATTAAAAGTGTTGGTATATTGTGATGTTTGTTATTAACTAAAGATATATGTACGTTTTTGTGAAATTATATCAACTTAAATCACTTTCCCCCTTACTAATAAACGCTGTCATAAGCTTTGAATAGTTATACTATGTTTTGTTCCCGTTACACAAGTGACATTTTTAATTCGATTGAAGAAGACAAAACACTGTTTAACTATTCCAAGCTTATGACAGCGTTTATTAGTAAGGGGGTTTGTGTATAAGACACAACGGCCATAAAGATTTTACGAGGATTTTTTAAAATTCTTAATGCTAGAATTTTTAGTGTGTTCTTAATTTTAATTAGAATCATTTTTACTTGATAGTCATATAAATAAATAATATAACATATTATGTAATTTAAATACATATATATCTAAAGAGTACATAACATAATTCTTGTAGAGAATATTATCTAATTGTGTGAACTAGCTTTACATGCCGCATAGCCAGTTATTGTAACTAGTGACGTGAAATAACGCCCACACCTATTCTGAAGTCTTATTGGAGAAGCATTTGTGGTCCAAGAATATTCCTAATAAGTGCCATTGATTAATGTGTCTTCTATTATAACAATAAAAATATAATAAATTTGTAATATACATATACATTTTATTTCATTTAATTTTAGAAATTAAAGTACACTGCAACTATAAAAAGTAGTGTCCGACCAAAACACAGAATAGTTGCCAGGTAGTCAGTCGTGTAGTGTATGGACATGTACGATAGCTTTCACACGTACCGGTGTACATGGCCAAACCCGGCTACCCAGCAACCGGAAAGTGTGCAACGGCTCTAAAGGTGTAAAATCAAGTAGGTACTTTCATTATTAAAATGAAAATTTTTACCGTATCTGAATCTGAAGTAAATGCAACAGACCTAAATAAATCATGTCCTGTAACAAAGTAACTTTATAGAATGTTATCGTCGCTTAGGTGGAATTAAAAGCGTCGTTTCGCCAGGTTTTCCGCGGAATTGAGTCGTTTTCTTTCCTGAAACTCGACCAAAACCGAACATTCGGTCGGACTCTAAAGGTAATACATTATAACCAAAATTATACTTCTACAGACAGCCAGCCTTTTAGTAAGTTACAGGGAAAATCGTTAAAACAACTTTTACTACTGGCTACATAGACGTAGAAAAAAAGGATTGGCTACTACTATCGTAAATGTGAATTTGTTAGGATGGTTGTATGGATGGATGTTAGCGACTCTTTCACGCAAACCTACTGAACGGATTTCGATGAAATTTAGTCTGGTAGTAATTTAGGCTCTGGATTAAAACTCAGGCTACATGATACTGTATTTACGAGAACAGAGCCGCGGGCAAAAGCTAGTTTATTATAAAAAAGGAGAATTCCCTACTGATTAACTCATTGATGTATAGACACTCTTGAAAATTTGTATGGAAAATTGTTCAATATCTTTATCACAGTATTAAATAAGTGTTTCAAATAAGGGTTGAATATCTTTATAAAATTTTAAAATAAATATGTCCTGATCACCATGATATTCAATATCTGAGGAAATTAATAGAAACTATTGAGGACATAATTTATAGTTTTTTTTTAATTCATCCCTTTAGGGGTGAAATCTATCATGGGTTTTAGGTCTGTCCTAATGGGTATACGGTATATATATCCATTTTTACATCAGTTTTAATGACTACCTGCAATTACAACCATAATTTATTGGTCCCCTTCAGTGTTGTTGTGACCAATTTTCACTGTACATGTTACATGAGTATCCTGTAAATATTTACAGGAAGTAAATATTTTATATACAATTTGAGTTACCAGACTTTTGCGATTTGACATTCAATTTGAAGAATCTGGATTACTTAGAAAGAGATAAGCCTAAAATACTGAAGTCTGAAACTTTTCTTTTTTCATACAGGTTTTAAAGTTCTCTCATAATAAAGTTTTTTCTCACTTTGAAACGCATTAGAGAGTAAACACATTTAGAGAATTGGCAGCAAAAGAAGCTGACTTTATAATAATAGTAATGGATTTTATTAACCACCAACATAATAACAAATTAATCAAGTATGTATGTGTAAGTAAATTAAACTTTTATTTAGTCAATATCATAAATATAACATTACTTTTATAGCACGCAAAACTTAGTATTTTTTTGGATTAAAAACAATTAATACAAAGCAAATGCCTAAAGATTTATTATAGGTAATATTAATAATTTAATAAGTTACTATGCAGCTGATTTCACTTGACTCAGATCAATTTTCAGTTTATTGAGATTTTCCTGAATTGCTTCTTGTTTATTTTCTAAAGCCGAAATGTGTCCATCTGCCCGCTTCATTTCTTTATTGATGTATTCCATTCTCTTTGTAACATTTTGTCTGGCTTCTTCCAAATCTTGTTTAACTAATACGGGTCCTATTAGTTTAAAAACTTCAGAGTCCTTCTTTAGTAACATTAGCTCTTCTTTTACAGCTTTATTTTCATTAAGTTGACTGTCTAATTGTTGCTTTTGAGCAACTGCCTTCTGATATTCTTTTTGTATACCATTGTAAGCTTCTAATTCCTTTTGCATTTTCTTTTGAATTTCTGCAGCCATTTGGATGAAAATTTATAGAAAGTGGTAAAAAAACTCTATAAATTCCCTAAAAATCTCAAGTTTTACATTAAAAACAATGAATTGCTTTTCTAACCTCAAAGATTTTCTTTTTTGGAGTTTGACATTTGAATTTTGACACTCTTTTTTAAAATTATTTAATTTAGGCGTCGGTTTATAACCATTTGCCAGTGTCAAGTAAAAAAAGCGGTAAATAGAATATTCGTTCAAATTTTCATCACCGTATTCTAAATCGTCAAGTCCAAAGTCTAGTAAAAGTCCAAATATAATAATAATAATAATTTATTTATTGCAACCAATTACATGGGTCATTTATAGAATTACAATTAATTAGAACAAAAATTAATAAAATTACTATTATCCATGGACGTAAAAAAAAGGCGGACGGAAGGTGAGCTAAGCATTGAGTGAAGCCCAACAATGGCGTCGACTTACGTTTGTGTGACTTGTGAGTTTTACGGATAATTTTGGCCATTGGCGTACTGGCGGCCGATCGTCTTACTTTGCTGTGAATGTGTGCGTGTGGCACGTGTCGCTACGATACGGCCGTCTTACTTTGATGGCTTCACTATTATACATATTACTGAAGCGGTGTCCGCCTTTTTTATACGTTCATGCTATTATCATAAAAAATCTTATTATCTATTTATTTATTGAGTTTTAGCATGTGAATCATTGAGCAATGGTTCACATACCTACTCAAAGTCAAACCGGTTTGCTATCACCTTTAGTATGCTATTATCGCTGCCCCGCACCCTACGCGCCAGAGATATGCACCGCTTCCGCATAGTCTCATAAAAGCAATCCACGCGGGCGTCGGCAAACATCCCCGACGCGCTGCAGCGCTGCGTCAGCGCCAGTAGCACTCTAAAGGCGTTATTGTATTGTACGCGAAGAGCGTTGTACTGTCATTGAGTATAATCAATCCACAGGCTGCTTGTGGAGAAACTAGTGCAGAATGACCTGAACAGGGTTAATTTTACACCAGAGGAGCAGCAAGCAAACCTGCGAGCGATCATATTAGCTCTCAGAGACAGCGCTCTTTGCTCTCGTTCTATGTCGACATTGTCCTTCAGGTCAAAGGTCAACCAATGTCCGAGATATTTTAATTCGTCCACTCTCTTAAGAGCTTTATTAATCATACGAATTTTTGGAATTTTATCTTGACATCTCCCCTTGGCCTGAAAGACCATGTACACACTTTTATCTATATCCGCTATCCCCAACACGCGGCCCGCGGGCCGCATGCGGCCCGCAGAAAGGACAAAAAATCGCGTTTTGTTGTCATAAAAAGGGCTTCTCCTTATATTATTTGTTTTATCTTGTTTTTTAGATATGATATTATGTTGTTATAGCGGCATAATAATTAAGACTTATGAAAATATCAGCTTTCTAGCTAAAGTGGTTCTTGAAATACAGCCTACGATGTAATAAGGATAGCATGCAGCGACAAGCCAGCTCTAGATAAAGTTGTGAAAAAGCGTTCACAATTCTAAAAATCTCACTGAGTGAACATAATTATTATAATACATATTTGTTATTTTATTTTGTGTCGTTATCTCATCTTAAATGTTTAGTTTCAATTTTTTTAACTACCTTGTGTTTTTCTATTATTAAATCGTTAAATTTAAACACCGTATTTTTTGTCCCTAAAAATTTTGGTTGCGGCCCGCGACACCAGGAGTACAACGGGTTTGTGGCCCGCGTAAAAAAAAGGTTGGGGACCACTGATCTATATTATATATAAGGCCATGCTCACTAGCGTATCTTTCACATATACTTAACAATAATTTATTAAGTCCACAAATAGAGGCACTGAGCAGCACCATATCGTCCGCATAGCTTATATTATTAACACTTACACCATCAATATGGCAGCCGACATGGGTGCTACTCAGCTCCTCGATCAAAGAGTTCACATAAAGGTTAAACAATTTTGATGGTGTTAACCCCCTTGCCTTAAGAGTTAAGCCGCATTCCAATTTATAGGGCTTAACTACATTAATTTGATTTACATACCAGTGTTGAAACAAGCCATAAATTTCAGTAGGTAAGTACGATACTGTCTAGTTTATTCCACAACTTATCACAAACGCTTTTGACGGATCTAGAAAACACACAAAAACTGGGGTTTTGCAGTTCGTGTTGTACTTGATAGTTTGTTTTACAGATAGAATAGCGGCTTCTGTGGAAAGACTGGTCGAAAACCAAATTGATTGTCATGTTATTTTAAATATTTATCTAGATGTTTATTTAACAAACTATCAAGCACTTATTTATTAAAGTTATATATTTTGTAAAGTTATTATTAATACATCTTATGAACGTCTAAAATAACAAACAAAAAAATATATACAACATGTCCCAAAATTCTACGATAAGCCAACACCGGAGGATAGACCTGCCCCGGACTAATCGGGGAAAAAAAGAAAAAAATATATATCCCAATAATATTTTAAGTTATATAAAAAAAATGAAATGAAAATTGAGACCGTTTATGATATTTTTTACTAACATGCCCACATTTTTTTAAATATTTGTTTCTTTTGTCTTTATAGGCAACCTGAATAGCACTGCTATCTATCACAATTCTTAAAAAATCCAGATTAACTCTTGTTTTATCACGAAAATTAATGAAACTTATTTTATTCCCTAAATTTTTTGAAGACTTTTACTTTTTAAATTAAATTAAATTAAATAAAATACCATTTATTTCGGGCTGCATAGGCCCATATTATAAATACCTTATAGACTAACATACATATTACTATATTATATTAAATAACTAATACTATCACTAAACACTAAACACGTATTGTCTGCGACGTGGGGCACGAAGTGTCCTCTGAATCTTCTGTAGGCGACTCCAATCGGCCAGAACTCCTCCTTCTCGAAGGTCGGTAAATGATGGGTTGGAACTCTCACCACAAAAGAACTAAAATTCACTCTATGACGAGATTCCAACCGCTCGACCCTCAAGGCGAAGTTGGTTCTGCTCCTGATGTAGTCCACGACCTGCTCGACCGTCGTAGACCAATGCAGCCGAGACACGTACAGCGGTGTCGCGGGAGTTTCACACCGCAACAGCTGCTCGGGTCCTCCGGGTGCGGTGCCGCGATGGTTGCGGACGACGGGTTTCTTCTTCTTCCTCTCGACCTTGATGAACCCGTCATCATCGCACGTTCGGTCCTTTTTAGAAAGAGGACGCTCTTTTGAAGGGGCCTCCTTCTTCCCTTTGTTTTTCGATCGCGGGGGAGGTGGCGGGGGTTCGCTAGCGGCGACACTTGCGTAACTCGGCACCGGCTCCTTAGCGGGTGGGGAGCGGGCAGCGGGGGCGGCAGCAACGATGTTCGTTGACCCGTCGGATAATGCTGACGGGCTAAACGTGACCGCCTGCGCGCCTCGACGACGAGTGACGTTTGCTGCATCAGGTGACCTACATATTGAATTAACACTTTTTAGCTGTGATAATTCACTACGTAGATCACTTATGGTAGACTCTGATGCCTGCAATCTACCTCGAACTCCGGCCAGTTCTTCCTTCAGGAACTTGATGTCCTTCAGTAGGCTGACGACGTCGACGTGGTCCAGTGTCACAGGCGGCAGCTTATGCAGATTTTTCGCTACAAAAGCTGGCACCTCATCCGGATCCGTCTGCTTCAGCAGGGAGATGATGTCCTGCACGCTTCTTTCGGTTCCATCTCTCCGTCGCGATGGCATGTTCGCGCTCTGGCCGAGCGTCTCGTACAGCAAGTGCTTGCCTTCGCAAATCTCCTCGCTGGTGAAAGAAGACTTGCAGATCTCCATTATGCTGACTTCGTCCATGGTGTCGATGGCATGCTGGATAAACGCCAGCAACTCATTGACCACGAGCGCCATGATCACGTGCAGCGGCAATCAGCCGCGCGATTCGCGAAAATATTAATTAAATAATTAATATTTGCTGCATGTGTACAACGCGGAGCGCGTCCGTTCGCGAGCTCGACACATTACACGACCAATCTTTTAAATCTTCACAACCTACATAGTTGGAGTAATGAATTTCATTTTTTTATATAACTTAAAATATAATTGGGATATATATATTTTTCTTTTTTTCCCCGATTAGTCCGGGGCAGGTCCATCCTCCGGTGTTGGCTTATTGTTGAATTTTGGGACATGTTGTATAGTATATACAACCGAACGTATAACCGCCCCCTTTTTTGGAAGTCGGTTAATAAACGATCGAAGGTATAATTGAATACGCGCCAAGCTTCCATGATTACTGTTCAGTAATCATCATCATCAAATCTGTTCAAACGATAAACTAAAATATAAACACTGAATAACGGTGATCTTCGAAATAGTATCATAAAATGAATCGGCTAAAACAGAACATCGCTACTAAATAATATAATATATTCTTTATGTTAAATGCGATCGAGCGAAGCGAGCGAGCAATTTTTTTGTACTATTTAATAGGTTAAATCTGTTCAAATTTTAAATCCTAAAAGACTGTGAAAATAGGATAATTTTATAATTTTAATTAAAGTTAAATTAGTGTTATATCAGCTGATGTTGCAAAATATGTAGATGACAAATAACTTATTATGTTAGGTTTGTCATATAATACCTATTTCACACTTTTTTCGTAGTACATAATTACTAAATTTTGTGATCAGTGACGTGCCCAAAATATTGTGTCGCATGGTATACGTTCGAGGATTCGATGGCACGCGTGACATAGGTTCGCGATCCCTGTTTTAGGCTATAGATTTTATTGTTTTTTTGTAAAACTGTACATCATTCAAGGCTTAAAGTATAAAAAGATTTTAACAGGTTAAAACCCCCTAAACCCCCCCTGGCTACGCCCATGCTATATAGGTATGCAGGGCTGTAGCTAGAGTCGAATTTTAGGTAGGGCAATATTGGTTACAGGTAAGGCGGAAGTAAAAAAATATCATATTTGATCTGCCCTCGAAGTACAGGCGCTTAAATCAATCACCATGTAATAAGGCTCATAAATCAATGACCTAAAGGTCAGTGATGTACAATAATTCCCCGGATCTTCAATTTTCTTAGGCGGATAAAGACTGAAAAATGCCGCCCTGCCCACATAAAATTAAATAGTAACTATACATCAGTGACGTAGATAGCCTTACCCCATATCAAATAATTTTTGGGGGGCTCCTCATCCGAAGGGTAAAAATTCACAAAAGGGAGAAAATAATAGTTCGCACATAATTTAAAAGCAAGATTTTTTTCAAAACCATTTTTTAATATAAAAGACATGTTTGATTTTGGGCCAGTTCTATGTAACTACATAGGTAAATAGGAAAAAAATATGGGAATATCATAAAAATACGAAAAAATTAATTTGAAGAAGGGTACATGCGTACAAAAATAATTATTTGAAGATTTTTTTATTGCGAGAACACTATTTTTAGGGCGGCCATGACAGTTGTTTTGACTTGACTTTTGACATAATAGACAGTTTTACGAAGAGACGTCGTCTTGAATGCCATACGTCTTTCTTTGTCAAAGGTCATGTCATTGACAAAATTACATTATTTAGTTAATTTTGATCTGATCCGCCATGTTTTATTTTACTTTGTGTTGCTCTCCTTGACGAAGTTAATTTAAATGTACATGGAAACGAAGTGAAATTAAACAAAATAAAGAATAGGAAACGGTTACTATAATATTATGTAGCTATATTTACATATACTGTACGTAGGGCTGGCCCAGGCCTCATACATTTCTTGAACATCGCTTTTCAAATGAATTTTTTTGAATATTTTTCTGGAAGGCTCCAAATTTTGTGTAATTTAGCATGTTAACTAAATATGAGATGCTATCCGTGTCTAAGAGTTTTCACACGTTGAAAGTCACTAGCTGAAATTAATTTAAACATATAAAAGGCAAAGCTGAATGACAGATCATCAACGCACAGGCCACTAAGGCTAGAAATTTGAAATTTTGCGTATTTCTACTCTAGGCACTAAGGAACCGCGAGCAATTAATGCTAGTCTTTGTATTAAAATCATTATCTGAATGGAGCGGGCCAAAAAATTATACCGGTAATTAGTTGATTATTAAGTAATCCGCAAAAGTTACAGTAAAATATACGTAGCGAGAGAGCGAAGCTAGCGAGCCGAATTTTTTCGTATTTTTTAGATCTAGAAACCTCGAAACTCGGAAAAAAATGACTGATCATCAAACCAACAGCGGAATAACGTGAGAGTTACACGTCCTAATAGCACGGGGGCGCCATATAATTGATACAGCTGATACAGCGGTAGCTACGCCCTTGATATAAATATATGGAACTAAATACCTAAATATAGTATTTTAATTATACATCTTCTATTATATTTTGCGTAATTAATAAATCTATAATACCACATACTGGCGTATCAACAGATGTGCCCAATGTAGATTTCCAAAAACAGTATGAAAAGCTGTTCTTTTGCAGCCGGCCATTCTCTCGTGACCCATCGGTGAAAATCCAGAGCAATGAAAACAATAGAGTTGAAAATTGAAGTTTCGAGTATCTAGCTGTCATATAAGACAGTGACATTTGAATCGACACTCATGTGTTCGATTCATAAATCTATTATATATTAGCGTGGAGTTCTATTTTCAATGCTCATAATTTTCTACGGCCTTCCGAATTCCGGAGCATATAATCCCAGCCTTAGTCTTATTTTTTGGTATTTTTAAGGTAGGCATTGTGATTTCAAGGTAGGGCATTGCCCCACAATGCCCCCCCTAGCTACGGCCCTGTTGGTATGTGTCGATATAAATTTCGAGGACTTCCATCGATTCCTCAGGGATCGCATCATCAGGTTTCCACTTTAGTGACGAAAGGACCAATTTCGAATTAAACCCTTTACAACAACAAAATAATTTTGCAAATAGGTCTATAACTTATAGACTATAAGCGGCAGAATAATGTTCAAAGATCTCCGTGTTGGTGTAAAATACTATGAGAACTACCTTTTATATCATCATAATGTGATGATGTATGGTGTAATAGTGGTGATGATGATTAATCTAATTGACATATGCTTGCAGTTCTTAAACAACGCCGAAATCCCCAAACATCTATACTAATATTATAAAGCTGAAGAGTTTGTTTGTTTGTTTGAACGCGCTAATCTCAGGAACTACTGGTTCGAATTGAAAAACGCTTATTTTGTTGGATAATCCATTTATCGAGGAAAGATTTAAGCTATATAACATCATGCTAAGCTCAATACGAGCGGAGCACCAATCAAGAATGTTTCAAAATCGGGGTTTTATTTTTCCTTTTGAGAGCTTTCGCTGCGTACACTGCGGAAACGGTTAAAGTTTCGCTAAAATTATGTATGACAGAATTGTTCCCCTTTAAAAGTTCTAAAAAAAGTCCGTATATGTCTATCTTTTAAGGTTTGCTCACAATAACCTTTATAAGCTAACCAAATTTGTTCTTAAATTAAGCATTATTTGTGAGGGTGTTTCCATAAAGATGATATTAATCCTTATCCGAGTAAATACGTTATTCATTACGAGCATTTCATTTAGAAGAAATTTGTAGTTTACATCATTTGATTTCAATGAGTATTTTAAAAGAAATCGCAGTTTTAAAATAATCACGCGCGCAATAATGATGTACGGCGCGCTGCGGGCAGTTGTGAGGGAGAAGCGCTTCTCCTTCTACGTAAATGAAGTCGCGGGTAAATTTTAGGGATATCCCAAAGTAAATGTTCCACGCGGACGAAGTCGCGGGCAAAAGCTAGTGTATGTATAAGGAGTTCGATATTAATTTTCATAATTTTAACCTTATTTATTTAAGTATATGCTTAGCTAAAGGGCTGGCCTTCCCATTATTTCAATTTCAACTATATTTCTAACGAAACAAAATTCATACAAATAAGCAATCTATTATAGGGCACATGCATCTATTGACTAGACCACACAAGTGTATGTATTTCGCGTGTAACTTTGCGCGTAAGTTAGAGAAGTAAAAATTAATTCCTTTCAGCGACATTTCCTCTCGAATATTCTCGGTACCAAACGTTAAACGAAAAATAAAAAAATATAAAACGTGACGGGGCGGCACGCGGCGACGGCCTTTAAATCGTTTAACATTTAACAAAAGCTGTCTTCGACGTGAATTGAGATATGTAGATGCAAATACAGTCATGTCAAAGAATATATATTACTAACGTAGTCATGTTGCCAATATTATTTACTTATATTAGGTACTAATATAAGTAAATAATAGTTTGTAAGTCAGAGTCCGAGAGGCCCTTTTGAGTTCGGGGGCCCCGGGGCACTGCCCCACCTTGCCCCTTAGAAGCTATGCACGTAAGATTTCCCGGTTTCCAGTTCCCTCGAACGACGGCGAGAAGTGGGATACAGCTTTTCCCTGTGGCTTATTATAATAATAGTATGTTTCCTCGAAAATGTTTTTGGTGGGATAATTATAACTACAAAAGGAAGGTGAAACTGCGATGAGTGGCGACTGGGCCTTGGAAATTCCAGCCAACTCCCGCTGATTTCAGACTATAGTAGGTACCTAGATATTTTTTAACGCTTTCACGCTACGTCAATGGTGGTAGGTTCTGAAAGAACTTAGTAAGTCATTAACATTATCTTTTTATTAACTAACCAAGTAATGGATTGCTATATAATAAAATTAAGATGGTGAAATGAAGGTTTAAAAAATCTCTAAAAATATATTCAGTGAAACAAATCTAAATAAAACAATATTTACATTTTACGCACATTGCATAACAGTCTAATATTATAAGGTAGCTCAGGTTACTCAGGGCTGATTTTTCAATCGTCAGTTATGTGTTCTGCGGAAAATAGCGCTAACATAAAAACGTAAGCAAAATGGCGGATGATGTTAGCAGTATTGAAGTTAGCAAACATGTCCTGGCCAATAATCTGTTATTTTTCTTTAGCGCTAGCAAGCGCTAACAAGCGCTTATTTCCGCGGAAACAGCCGTTAACTCTTACCTGAGCAATAAATATGTGACTTTGACAGGATTTTCATACAAAATCTGTCGGATTGAAAAATCAGCCCATAATATTACATACATAACTATTCATAATATTATCTTAATATCAATAATAACTAAGAGGTTTGACTACTGTCAAAGAAATTCAAAAAAAGCAAAAAAGAGTACCTAATCGTGCACTCACAATTACCCTATTTTGGAATTTGTGAAACGAATAATAACGAATGTAAGCAAATTACAATTTTTCTCCATATTCTAGTGTCCACAAATATTTTGCGTTAGGGTCGGCACTTTTGTCTGCTTCATTCTGTATATCTTCTGTTCTCTTTAGGACGTTTTGTATTGTATTGAAAAGTTCTTGGTTATCCACATCAGGTTTAATTTTTAATTTTTCCGACCTTTTTGCAAATGATCCTCGTTTCCCAAATCTTTCCCGGACAAACTTTTCGTATAAGTCTTCATTGTCGTCATCCTCACTTTCATCCTCATTTTTACGATCGGTAATTTTGTCACTATATTTTGATTTTCTTTTCTTATTATATACATCCAGATCAAGACCATAGTCATCTGACGGAGGGTTATAGGTATGATAAGGCCATTTTTTATCAGTCTTAATAGGCTTATAGGTTTTAGGGCTTCCTTCATCTTCATCTTCATCATAATATTTAGAAATAGGCTCATAAGCGTAATCTAAAATATCATCTGGCAATTTTATTTCCGGTAGCTTAATTGTTACGTCATCGAATTTGAAATTTAAGTTTTTATCGTATCTTTCATTATCAGAAGTTGAGCTATTCAAAATTTTATGATTTTCGTCAACTTCATTTGAATTATTTTCTAGTGTTTCCGAATTATGTTGGAGAGGATTGTCTTTTTCAATTTGCTTATCTTTATGCTTATAATTTAATGGTATTCTCTCAAACTGTTGCTTAACATTGTCTTCATTTTTACTAACATCCTTCCCATGGTATTCTTTACCGCTATTTTGTAATGGAAGACTATGAGGGCTGTCACGAATTTCTTTACTAAGGTCTTCACTATTATCTTCGTTGTTGAGTTCTATGACAGGTTTAACTTCGTCATCGTTGATATGAGTTTGACTTTTTTCTTCAGAGTTTTCAATAGAACCTACTAAAAATGAGTCCGGGTCATTGTTTGATATAAATTTTTCGCTGGTAGAATTTGACTTTTTTTCTAAAAAAGGCAAATTATGTGGCGATTCAGATGACTCAATAAAAGAGGAATTATCTTCAGTAGACTCAGTTTTCAATGATTGATTTTCATCACTATTTTCTTTATTGTCTTTTGAATCAAAAATTTCAGTTTCATGGTTGTTTTCTGATCGAGGGTTGTTTTCTGAAGATTCATATTTTTCACTACTCTCATCACTAGAATGTTGTTTATGTTTATTATTAAACTCTTCATTCGAATAAAGTTCTTCCTCACCATTTCCAATAAATTCCTCACTTTTACTATTCTCAATCTGGTCTTCTTTAGAGCTCTCCCCTGACTTTTCATAGCTTTCACCACTATCACTTACTTTACTTTCAGTAGATGAAAGTTTGTTGTCTGTTTCTTCACGGTTTGTTTCTTCACTTCTTGAAGTATCTTCGTCTGAATTCTGACGGTCCTTGTTCTCATCATTTTGCCTACGCAAATTTGTTTTGGAGCTGCTTTCCAAACTACCTTTATGTTGTGAATAATTCTCTGTTGGTGAATTTGAATGCAGGGTTTCAATGTTATAATCTGCTAGATCTGCAGATTGAATTACATCTGCCATAATGTCAAGATCTTTCAATTCGCCCCTATTTCCTAAATCATGAACAGTTGAGTAGTTAAAGTTAGCAGGATTTTGAATATTCTGATTCAGAGATGTATATTCGGATCTTTTTCTTCTTTTTAAGCTATTTCTGGGATGTCCATTTTCTTTGTTTCTAACTGTTTTATTTTCGTCACCTTTATAAATATATTTTAATAGAGTATCGTTGCTTTGTAATTTATTAACATTGGCTTTTGTAGCTGTTATGTTCAACACCAACTCTATCTTGTTTTGGTTTAAAGCTATGTTATTGGCCCGAGCATTTGATAATTCAGTGCTTATTTTTTCCGTAGATTCGGTGGTATTACAATTTGGTTTATTCTCATGGATTTCGGCCGAGGTCACATTCGTGTCATTGCCGGCGAATTGGTTTGTTATGTTCACTTGTGTCATCTGAAATAAAAAAAAATGTCGGTTAAAAGAATATTTCAAATTCTTGAGTCGTAATGAGGTTTAAATACTGATAGACTATCCTCAATCCTGGCTTAGTCATTATTCAGGTACGTACGGTAGCCAACAGACCTGGGTTCCGATGTGCAGATTTTTAATATTATTGCGACGGCAATGTGATCCAAAAGTAGTACACCGGAATCGTCGACTACCGTACATTTATGGAATTAATTCCTAACATAAAACGCTAACTAGGTAATTTGCAAGTGCATCGTACTTAGACAACGGAGTGCAGACTCACCTTTTTGTAAGCATTCAGCAGTGAAGATCGTTTCAGCGTTATACTATCGGAAAAGTCTTTAAACGTAGGTGTAGGAAAATAATACAATTATTATATACCAAAAGTTTATTCATATATTTCTTTTATGTACAAAATAATGCTACTTTCAACAAGCATATAAAACTCTACGCAAACTACCAAATAAATTAACAAATTCCTTTAATTACACAACGTTAAACTAAGTGAGTGATTTAATAAAAAATACATGTGCATTGTGCATATTTCAAAAGATATAACATAAAATATTTACACATTAACCCCCCTACTAAAAATTACAGAACTGATTTTAAATATTTTTAATAGTAGGGGGTTAAATATACTAAAAATTAGTAGAAATATGCTGACGAAATGTATAGTGGTGTACCACCATCGTTTACCGGATGAAAATCATATTTTATACTAATAATAAAATACTTCGTAAAGTATATCTTAGGGTCCGTACCTCGTACACAATACCGCGATGAAATCTTGCGGCTTGCCGCATGTTATCGCATCGCAGAAATTCGCGTCGCAGTTTTCTGCATTGCATTGCGATTATGTATACGCAGTACGGGCCCTATAAGGTTCGCCGAAAAAAGCAGCTTATTATTATTTTCTTTCAAATATGGTAGAAGTACAATGATAATTTTCACGCGACTACGGCGAAGTCAAAAGGATGGCTATGATTTTCAGTCAGTCCGTATGTAACAGATGGGGGTAGGGCTCTTCAGATCTTAGATCATGCATGACTTGTAATTTTAATCGATGAGTAGGTATGGTATGTAAATAATGCTATATTTAGGTATTGCTTGATTAGGTACATCTTGGCACATCAAAAATGCAAAAATTGAGTAGGTGTTTTCAGCGAATCTTGTAGTTTATAAATTCATCTGAATATTATGATATTCAACTAAATACTAAAATTATTATAATACAATTATTGGCACCTCCATAATACGTACTACAAGTTTTATAACAGTGCATTCTAGTTAAAACTAAATAATAAAAAATATAAGTCAATGCCTAACAAAAAAGTCGCAAAAACGCGGTTTGTACTTTGTCTAGGACAATTTGTGGCGATTGGCGAATCAATTTCTTTTGTTAGGCATGACTAAATATTTTTTCATCGTTCATGCAGATAATTTGTTACTCAGAGAATGTAAACAAATAAATACTTAAGATATGAGTAAGTACTTTAAAGTTTTTCATAAAAAGTTCAAAGACAAAACTAGAATTACTACACAATAAACATGGTGCTAGGTACACTATAGTGCGATTCTAATGAGAATAGAATAGAGTCCTGAGTCGGCAACATATTGTTTCGAATTTAGACTGTTATGATAGCTGTTAAATTTATATTTAGATAATTGATTACTATTTAACTTTTTTATTTAAATTCCATGGAAAACTACTAATATTTATATGCACATAAGTTTTTCTGGAAACAGCACTTTTCAAGTGATATTTGACTGAAAAGTTCATCATCATTGACATTCCTATTCTCATTTGAAACGCGTTATATCTAGGTAATACAAATAACTAGAATCTACTTGACAACATTGAATAATAAGCGGTATTGACTGTTTGTAAACGTCCTCATTGTTCTCTATGTTAGGTATATGGCTTAGCACGGACTATTACTTTTATATTAATAAAAATGTAGGTAGGTACGTACAGCAAAATTATCTTCTAATATTTAAAAACAATAAGAACGTTTTGGTAATTAATTTCACCATTAAGTATTTTTGGATTTTCATTTTTGTAATCCAAAAATATTGCTAATATATGACTATTTATCCAATTTCTAGTCTATGACACTATGGTTCTACACTAGGTGTGACTATTTTCCGTGGAAAGGATTGTAGGAGAAGCTACTTACGTATTGCTTGGCAGCGCCAAACAGTGGCGCGGGTTCTGCCCACTTACTAAAGTCCATCGATGGAATAACGCCACTTCGGCAAGGTACACGCGGATTTCTGGAAATTAAAAAAAAGAGTGTGATTTAGTCTACATGACTGAAGTAAAACTTCTATTTTCATGCACTGGCTATAAAAGAAAGAGAGAAAGAAAATGTGTGCTCGCACCTCTCTCTTGCCCCCACAGTAATATACGGAACTTCACTCTGTCTCTTTCTCTCCTCACTAATTTATATCTCCCTCTCAACTTCTGTTCGCCTAGCCCGATCACACTTTTCGTAACGCTCTCGTCACGCCAAGTTAATCCAAGCGTGCTTAAAAATATTTTACTTCAAAAATGTTAAAAAAATCATCTTTGACAACAGTTTTAATGCATGTATTGGGATTTGTGACCTCAATCTAATGCATATATAAAATTCTAGTATCACAGTGTTTATTACAAACTCCTCCCAAACAGCTTAACCGTTTTATAAAAAATGTTTTCGCTATGGTATAGGTCGTAAACTATTTTTTAAACACCTGAGGTGTGGGTGATGATAATTAATATGTCAGCTCAACGTTTACTGGGTCAGCTAGTAACAGAAAATACCATGCCAGACGCATAGATATTAAGCCAGACGCTTTGATTAATTATTACATAGATACGTTATATCCTTACAAAACTGACAATATTTCTGTGCTACGACACACATTGACATGGAACGCGTGTCAATGTGTCAACGTCGCATAGTAATGCAAAACACGCTATTACTCGCGGAGCACACTAACCAAAATTGGCCCGACTCGGGCCAATTCGAGTCTTCATTTTTACGCGTTTATAACATATCTACCTCTTTTTAATATTATATATCTATGGCCAGACGTATCAAAACTAACGACTCATCACTCATTGAAACTTCATAAAATGAAAAACGACTTACAATTCATGATCTGGAAGGACCATGGGGTAGAGTTGAACCGTGTCTATGATGTCGGTGTTGTCGCAGATGACACGCGCCAGACGAGATTTTCGTATCTCCGCCAGCTGTTCAGGGGTGAACGATGACGGCTGGTTAGGAAGCTCGAACCTGAAAAAAAAAAAGAAATTGATAAATCTTATACTTTAAACGAGACAATCTTGTATAATTATAAATAATCGGTTTCTCGAAACGGCTGCAAGTGTTACGATAAAATTTAGCATGCAGGGAGTTTTGGGGGAGAAAAATGAGTCTAGGTAGGTTTTATCCCTGGGAAACTGCGCATTTTCAAGCTATTTGTTTTTCTTTAATCGTGCAACAATCTATACTAATATTATAAATGCGAAAGTGTGTCTGTCTGTCTGTCTGTTACCTCTTAACGCTTTAACCGCTGAACCGAGTTTTTAATTTTTTTTGGTATAGATATACTTTGGGTCCCGTATTTTTTATCCCCAAAAAGTGGTGTTCCTGCGGGAGAATGTATTTACGCGGGCGGAGCCGCGGGCAAAAGCTAGTATATCAATAATTTTGACTCTTTTATGTCACACCGATTCGGTATGCGTATGTATAATTTTTGCTTTGTTCGAAAATACGGTCAAATAAATAATATTTTGTGATTATTTTAATTTCTTTCTCAGTTACCCAGGTACTAATAAAAAAACTAATACAAATAATTATCTCGTTATTATAAGTCTTCGTTAAAGTAAAGAGTATCATCACCTTACACCTTCATAATATTTTGTAGGCGTTGAAAGCTTATTTACTCACCAGAATCTATCCCCTCTTCTTGAATAAGAGAATTGTGTTGCAATAATGCAAGCGAAAGTTGGTCCCAACATGGAGCCCGGAAGAGGCCTCTCGGATACACCTCCAGACCATAAATCTACGTCGATCGGGTGCTCGAAGATGGACTCGTATCGTCTGATTGTGCCATTAGTCATAGTGTCGAAGAGATCTTTGAAGGAGTCTGCACCGGACAGACCACAGAATTTACGGAACTCCATGTATCCAGGCAATCCGAACTCTCTTCCTCTCTGCATGTTAAATGACACAAGATCCATTCCGAATCTTGCTCCGACCTTCTTGAACAGGTGGTTCGTGACTTCTTGAGTGATGGAGTCGTCCATAGCTTGGGCGACTTGGTTCATCAAGCCCATAACGTATTCGTCGAGGACACCAGCTCTGTATAAGTCATAGGGTCTTCGGATAAGGTCTGATAAACGTTTTGATGCTGTAAAAAATAAAAAAAAATCAATAAAAAGGTGTAATTAATTAAATACTTACAGATTTTAAATTGCTGTTTTAACAGTGATTCTGTGGCTCTGATATTTACACACCGATAAACTTATGTGCCTTAGACCATCTTTCCACAGCAGTAGGTAGCAGAGAATGGCCGAAACGATAGGCTGCTGCTGCAAATGCGTCTAGTACATCTGGGTTTACTTCTTGATCGTAGCCATCCCAGTAGCCCTGAAAAATTCAAGATATTCTTTAACAATTTATAAATAAGATGATTAATAATTGTGTTTCTCTTGCAAGGCTATAGAGAAAATGCTTTGATAATTTTAACTTTTGATCGTTTCGTTATATTGAGCAGGGATACTGTTAACTAAAAACTTTTTTTATGATCTTTATTCTTTATATGGAACAATTAAGTAAGCGGATCGTCTGATTAAGAACGATGATTGTCCCATGGATAATTGCAGCACCAATTACGGTAATATATTTTTGAAAACATACTTAAATTGTACAATCAACTAAGTACTAAAATATTGTATACCTTATTAAAATTATTCATTCATCCTACTACAGACTACTATTATAAATGTGAAAGTCTGTGGGGAGGGATCCTCTTCTTTCGCATAATTTTATTTGTCATAATTTCATTTGGCATACCTCACTTGGCATAATTTTACTACGCATAATAATACTTTGGCATAATGGTTTCTTGGCATACTTCATCATTAGGCATAAATATCATTTAGACTAATATTATTTGTCCTAATTTAATGAGGCATAACTCGTAAGGCATAATTTTTCTTGTCATAATAATACTTTGGCATAATTGTTTATCGGCATAAACTCGTTAGGCATATTTTTTGTCATAATAAATTCAAGGCATTCTGCCACAAATCACAAATATGCATAAAATGGAACGATATAATGAAAACACAATTAAGGTAATTAAACGCATATTTATGAAACATTAAAAGCAGGTCTTACACTCATATACCTAGTGTAACATGTGTAACAGTAGGTTAAGTTGCGGCGGGGTGGCCCTTGGGCCACCCGTAAGCCGCTAACATGTTTAAAATAATTAGCTCGGCATGTTCTTAGATAGCAGTTCGTGTTTTTTGTCCGAGTTTAATTTCGTAATCAGTCGAAAATTACAATTATAATTGTTATTTCGTCTTAACTCGTATACCCAGTAGAATTTATCATTCATTGGTATGTGAAAAAAAATGCTACAAAGATGTATGCGTAAATATAATAGTATGCTTAAATATCATTATGCGTAAATATATTTATGCTTTTTAATATTATGCATAAAAATATTATTCTTAATGAATATTATGCGTAAAAAAATATATGCCTTACAATAAGTATGCCTAACAATTATTATGCTTTTAGTAATTATGCGAAAAAAAATTATGCTAAGAAAGTTATGACAAATGAATATTATGCGAAACTTCTATTAGGTCAAATGAAATTATGCCAAGTAAAATTATTATGACATATGATTTTATGCGAAAAAATAGGGAACCCTGTGGGGATGGATGTTACTATTTCACGCAATATTTACTGAACAGATTTTGATGAAATTTGGCATGGTAGTAGTTTGAGCTCTGGATTAACACATATTATTTTTATCCTGGAAAAGGACACTGTTCCCGTGAAATAATGCGTTTACGCAGGCGGCGCTGGGAGCAAAAGCCTGAATAATCTGTAAGTTATCAGTTTTATATTATCAGGTTTTTGTGTTGTTGTTAGTTGTTATATTATCAGGTTCTTCTCGCCAGGCTAGTTTCGAACCGGTGGTAGGCATCGTGTAGGACAATTCTCTAAGCGTTATATTATAACCTACATGGAAATAAAAATTTTGAGTTTGAGTACTTACGTCCTTTTGCAGCACCAGTCCGAATTTCTCCATAACATCCTTTCCTAAGAGGATTGGTAGGAACTCGTTGTATGTGATATGCTGTATCTCGGCAATGTTGATTCTGCGGGCCTCTTGGAACAGGGTCTCGTCGTCCCAGTGCGGGTTCACCTCAGCCAGGGCTCCGGCGACCCTGTTGTGCTCTCGGGCCATCAACGTGTGCATCACAGTCAATACTAGCTGTTCGTTCACTCTGATTTCACCTGGTTAAAAATAATTATATTTTATTTAAAAAAAAAATCATGATGTGTACAGAATACACGTGATAGAAGTGACACTTCATTCATCTATAAGAACTAATAATATAAAGAGTACAATATTGTTTGTTGAAATGTTTGTTTATTTGCATTGAATAAGCTCCGAAACTACTGGACTGATTTTGATGAGATTGGTACATATACAGAGTAGATACGGGGAAGGACACAGGCTACTTTTTATAGCGGCAAAATGTAGAGCTTCCGCGGGATTTACTGTGGCACGCTCGAAGTCGCGGGCATCATCTAGTCATAATATAAATACTCTCGAAGCGCCTAAGTAGTTTCAGTTCAGAACGAAAATATTTGGGGCAATTCTTGTAATTACTTTATAGGTTTAATTTAGTTTGGATTTTCAGATTGTCCTGCTCGCGCACGCACTTTTTGATGCGTATCTATGTGCGTATCTATGCGAATATCAGCGCATTGGCCGAACCGAGATTATATTAACGAAAATATATATTTTTTTTATGAAATATGGGGGCAAACGAGCAAACGGGTCACCTGATGGAAAGCAACTTCCTTCGCCCATGGACACTCGCAGCATCAGAAGAGCTGCAAGTGCGTTGCCGGCCTTTTAAGAGGGAATAGGGTAATAGGGAAGGGTAGGGAAGGGAATAGGGTAGGGGATTGGGCCTCCGGTAAACTCACTCACTAGGCGAAACACAGCGCAAACGCTGTTTCACGCCGGTTTTCTGTGAGCCCGTGGTATTTCTCCGGTCGATCCGGCCCATTCGTGCCGAAGCATGGCTCTACCACGTAAAAACGTTTATTTTAGTTAATTTCTATTTTTATTATTTTTAAATAAATTCTAAATTATCTTTATTATTTTTAAATATTTCTAAATAAATTCATAAACTATTGTTTATGAGAATTGTAGTTCAGGAATAACGTACCGCTTTATATAATTTCTAATATAATTTCATGTTATTTCGCAAGAGCATTTTGTAAAAAGCCAACCATAAGTTGGGACAATTCAAATGAAAAACTTGTAATAATAACTTGCTTACCATTTCGATATAGCATTTTGTAAAAAGCCAACCCCATGGGTTGGTACAATTCAAATGAAAAACTTGTAACTTACCAGCTTCAAAGCAGTACATGTTCTTGTTGGGCCTAGTGCATCCTTCATCTGGGATGTCCAGCTTCAGAGGCAGCAAGTCTTTCAAGCCGTATTCCTTGAAAACTGGATTCATTCTCAGTAGTCCTCCGTAACCAGTACGCAGTTTCCTTAAAAGTTATGTATAGTATAATGCCTTAAATATGTAAAATCGTACTTATATCATATATAATCGTCAAAGTTTGTGAGGATGGACGGATGGATGCTTGTTACACTTTCACGCTAAAACATATATTTTAATATGTGAATAACGATGTGAATGTCACATTTATTAATCTGCCGTCCTCAAACTAAAAGGCGGCTAAATGACAAAAAAGTTTTTGAGGTAGAGCTAAAAAACACGGGATTATTTTGAAATTGATGCTAGTGATTTTCTATAAACAATTGTTAATGTTGTGGTAAGATATTCATGACAACAGTAACAAAATTTATACAAAATCACTAGCACCAATTTGAAAATAATACGGCGTTTTAAGCTCTACCTCAAAAACTCTTTTTGTTATTTAGCCGCCTTTTAGTTTGAGGACGGCAGTAATAATATAATAATAACTCCCACACCGATCTCGGTGACGGTGGCCGGTTTCATTGAAACCAGGCCAGTTGCGCAGGAGTGATTTTATAGTGCCCAAATGTGTGCGCAGTACACAAGAGCACTCTCTCTTCCTTTTACTCTCGTAACCCAGTGGGACGGATGACCGACACGACTGGCGAGAGATCAGGCGCAGGATCGACTTTTTACATGCCCATCCGACGCATGGATCATCTTTCTTGTCAGACAATCAGGTGATCAGCCTGCACTGTTTTTTTTTTTGTACTGTCTTGTAATGTCTAAGAATTTCGAATAAAGATTTATTTATTTATTTATTTATTTCATTGTCCTAACCAAACTGGGAAACAACATTTTTTTTGTTGTTCCCATGTGGGAATCGAACCCACGACCTCCGAGTCGAGAGCCAATTATATGTAACTGAATACTATAGTTTTTAAGATTTTGTATCTGTGTGACAGTGGTGTTTCCAATACAAAAAAAAAAGAAAAACAACTAAGTACTGAAACGATTTTGATGATGGTATTGTAGGGCCCACTTGCGCCAATCCGGGTTAAAGTTAACCCTGGGTTAAAAATCATGTTATCTCTCTCGTTCTTCGTATTTGTGAAAGAGAAAGCATGATATTTTAACCCAAGGTTAACTTTAACCCGGATTGGCGCAAGTGGGCCTAAGTAGTTTAGGCTCTGGATTAACATATGTGGGTATAGGCTACTTTTTATCCAAAAAAAGTACGGATATATACTATGTTTACGCGGGCGGAGCCGCGGGATAAAGCGAGTATTATATAAGTAATTGTGAAAGTTTGTGAGGATGGATGAATATTTGTTACTTCTGCACACGAAACTACTGAATGGATTTTGATGATGGTATTTAAGTATTTTAGGCTCTGGATTATCACATAGGGTACTTTTATCCCGAAAAAGTGCAGTGTTTGCGTGGGATACAGTTTTTACGGAGGCGGAGCCGTGGCCAAAAGCTAGTTTGGAAATAAACAAGTATTTGAATATTGCATAGAGTAAAGAATCACAATAATGTAAGTAGCTTAAATACTCCATTAACTCTAGCTTACAAGAAACAATTTACTAGATAGTACGCAAGGATACTTCAGATTTTACTGTTTGCTCTACCAGTGTTAACTGTTCTGTAACAGCATCCACGGTCCAGTGGTTTAGAGCTTAGCTCTCGACTCGGAGGTCGTGGGTTCAATTCCCGCGTTGGAACAAAAAATATTGTTACCGAGTTTGGTCAGGACAAGGCAGGCTGATCACCTGATCTGACAAGATGATCCATGCGTCGGATGGGCATGTAAAGTCTGACCAGCACCTGATCTCTCGCCAGTCGTGTCGATTATCCGTCCTACTAGGTTAGGAAGGGAGAGTGCTCTTGTATACTACGCACACACTTGGGCACTATAAAATAACTCCTCCGTAGCTGGCCTGGTTGCGATGAAACCGACCACCATCACCGAAACCGGTGTCTATTAGTTCACTGTTCAGTAGGCCTACAAAATTATATGCCATTGCAAAAGAATAGAAGCTCGTTGCTACTTTACAAACTATTTATTTGTACAAGAAACTCACCTTGAGAATTTTTCAGTGACTCCATAAACTGTGTTACCATCGATAGCGCCAGTTAAGGTGTTGAATGGTACTCGAGAACCTGTTATGGATTTATTTCAATATTTTAATATTACATAAAATTAACTTACTTATTAGGTCACTTAGATACACTAATAAGTTCGGCCGAACTACGTAGTAAGATAATACAGGTAAAAGTAAAGAATAATTTTAAGTAACACCACAGATATATTATGGGTTACCGTTTAAAATTGCCTTTTCGTCTAACGTGGTTAAAGGTGGGATTTTGACCACGTGTAAATTGACCTCCCGATATGTGAGTAAAGAGTATTAATAACAATATTAGTGGTCGGTATAACTTAAGATGAGTATTTAATATTTTTAGGCCCACTTGCGCCAATCCGGGTTAAAGTTAACCCTGGGTTAAAAATCATGTTATCTCTCTCGTTCTTCGTATTTGTGAAAGAGAAAACATAATATTTTAACCCAATGTTAACTTTAACCCGGATTGGCGCAAGTGGGCCTTAGAGTTCTTTTACTTTACATGGGTACTATTCACCATACTGAGACAGATTTAACACATTAACGGACATTGCATAGCGGAAGTTATTTACATATTTGTAACTCTTATACTGCGTTTATATCCCGTTTGGTTTATATTTGGACACTCGTAGAATTGATTTAATTACGAGTCAACTATTTATTGAGCCGTTTTTAGCAATATATGGTATTAAAACTTTAACCCATTAGTCATAGCAGAAATGCTTGAGGGCCTACATTGTAGTATTAGATCAGAGCTTTTAACCAAGTTGCCAATATTTATAACGACGACGAAATTCGCTAACAAAAATGTATGCGATTTGTTAAAAGCATCGCTAAGTGAAGTGACACAATGATATAATATAGAGCGTTGCTCATGTCACATAACGATGCATAATTATTATATCAAATCCCATATATTTTTATTTTATAACTTCATCGTCGTAACTAGCGATAGCAACTTGGCTAAAGTCTTGCTGTATTTTATTCGCTTCTATACCACCATATATTGAATAAAATGTAATAGAGAAGATGTATAATTTATTTATAGGCTTTTCGATAAGTACATAATAAGCCAGGAAATATTGTCATTGCAATGGCATATCTATGATGATCCTATGCAATATATCCCATGTGCCATTGCAATGGTTCCGTGAATAGGTTTCCGTAATTATCAACGCGCAATAGGTTTTCTTTGAATTACTTCAAAACTTATTGTCCATTTAATCCTTTCTTTTAAATCCTTTAATTTAGCACTAATTACTGTACTATTTGCATTTTTCGGTCCATATTTATGTTGAATTTCGGAAAGAATTTTGCTGATTTAAAACAAATGCATCTTCTCTATTAAAAGTATACGATTATTATTCATTTACAGTACATACTCATTTATACGAGCCCCGTCTCACGATTGGAGAGAAAGGATTCTATAAGTTGTAAACAAGTTAGTCCACCTTATAGAATAATTTTTGCACTAGATTACGCAATAGTAACGTAATCCACTTTCGCCTCTCACTCGGCAGATGCGCGGGACCCGGGTCAAACCGGGTCAAACTCCGGTACTTTTGAACCTTATTGGCAAGTAATAAGGTCGAAAAGTGGTAAACCCTATAGCGACCGTACCTACTGCTGCAATGGAGATGACCATTGTGATATAACTTCACCTTTGTGCTCCCAATGAAGCCTAACAACTGCTAAATTATAACAACGAACAACACGTACCTATATCATTACAAAGCAATTATGGGCATTGGTTAAAAGGTTGGAAATCTATATAGGGTGAGAGTACCAACTATCAGCACTTTAAAAAAATGGTCCAATTATAACCTCGATTATTACAGAGGAAAATACTTTATAGTTTAAAGTATGGTGTCGCTGGCAGTAGATTCCAGAAACATTAAAGTTATGTTTTTATTATGTGGAAATAAAAATTAATTACAGAGAAGCTTATTATTCTTATATTTGTTCGGTGTGCTGATAATTAGGTACAGTAGGTATATAGCTAAAATTCCAATAAAATTCCAATAAAAAATCAGCTCTATCGGTAGATGGGTAAAGTCGTAAAAAATTGTAATATAACGCACTGGAACGCATAACGCACAATAACACAATAACGCACTGGAACATTGTAAAGGTGCATGTAAGCTGGGTGTAAAAAAAATAAGCCTACATTATTTTTTAATATATTTATTTGTACTCAAACGTAATTCAAATCTACTAATAAACTATGAATGCCACGTATGTAGCATTAACAACAAAAGCTAAAACAACACTCTTAATAATGCGTTTAGAATCACTATTCCCTGTACTTTCGTAACATTGTTTTAAAGAATCTACTAAAACATTATGTTCCATAAATCGTTTTTTTACTTTTTTCTTTTCTTTCTTCTTAGGTAAATTTAGGTTAATGAAAGCTGTATAAGGAGTCATTTCACTATTTTCTTCATATGTATTATGTGATTATGTGTCACATTATTTTTATTTTTGAATTCTTTGATATATTCGCATTTTATCTTTGTTCTAATCTTGCTCTGTACAATTTTTGCCTTTCGGCCGGAGTAGGCATCTGTAATAAAATTAAAAGAAATAATAAAATTAAATGTAATAAAATTATATTAATTGATTGTACCTTAAACATCCATAAAACGAAAGATACATTTTATGTTAAATTATATTACTAATTTGTACAACTGGTGACAGCGAATCTATAAATTCCCAATTGTCAATTGCGAAAGTGAGATTATATATTTGTCTGTTCATTTGTTACGCTTTCACGCCTTATCTACTGGTTCAGTATCAGTCATCATGAAATTTTGTAAACACTGTGCACATATGCTACGGAGAAGGGCATGGAGGATGTAGATAAACGCGCACGAACACGCGGGTAAAAGCTAGTCGTAAATGTTTTTTTTAAGTATAATATGCTAATTCATTAAATAATTAGTTAAGCATATTATAATAAGCCTACATTTAAAACTCTAGTCTCAACAAACTTTAAATTAATGGTACCTAGGTGCACAAAATATACATCGCACATACATATAATACATACATATTATATAATTAAACTACTTCAGAGAATGTTACATTTCACCATACGTGGGATTAACATTTTTCCACAGTCGGTTAACCTAATGTGCAAACACCTTTACAAAATTCCAGTGTGTGACATAACACACCACCATAACACACATAACGAACTGGAACAAACACACGCGACCCTCAATAATTAATACTGGCCACAAATTTAGTCTGATTTTAATTTCAAAACACGAATCACTATATTAATTGATTGTACTTTAATTACTACAAACCTAATTAGCAAAATTTGTATACTTACCGTGAAAAAATCACCCAATAAATGCCGAAAATATGCGCAACAAAGAAAATAAATTCACAAGGAAGTATGTTTCGACCACAATATGGCAGGAATGTGTCAAGTGTAACTTTGACAGTTGTCTAAAAGTGTTGCCACATCAAAATTTGTAGAATAATGTTCCTTAATGTAGTAAACAAAAAATCTACAGGTGTAACAAATAAGAATAACGCACTAGAACTTTTTTGGAGACACATACTAAATAATGTTTTTTGGTGAATGCATTGTTTAATTGCAAACATTGAAGCATTGTTACATACTGTATTTTATCACTTAATAGATAAACTAAGCATCCGGAGCGATAATCTAATATATTTTTTTAAATGTAAATATTTTTACAACGGTGTGGTTAGGAGACAAGTAATTTATGTAGTAGTTGTTATTTTGCTGATTTATAAATATATGTGTATTTTATTAAATTGCAGCCATAAGTAAATTATGGCTGTTTCTTTGTTATTCCAAACGTATTATTACTTCATTATAATTAATAAAAAAAAGTTTAAGGGAAAAATAAACATTTTAATTTTCAAGAAAACATGGGCCCACTTTAAATTTCCAAATAGTAACCTTTTTTATGACCTTACCCAGATACCAATTTCAGCTAAATTGTTACCAAATAAAAAGGATCTGAATTTTGTTATTGGAATATCAGACATGATCTAATCTATCAGATTGATAGATTATTGATAAACCGGCCAAGTGCGAGACGGACTCGCACACGAAGGGTTCTGTACAAAACGGCTAAAACTCACGTTTGTTGTATGGGATATAATGGATATAATGGGGACCCCCATTAAATGTTTACCCTTACTTAATCGTACCCTTTTTGTACGGAATCCTAAAAATAGACCGGATTGTTCCTAATCTCTTACCTAAGAATATCGAAAATAATATTATGTAATTGCCAATTCTAGAGCTTACCTAATCTGCAGCCTGGTCTAGGTGAAGGAAAACCTCGCACGAAGTCGATGCACTTAACTCCGAAGAGCCGGTAGAAGTAATCGTCATCGGGTATTCGAATTTCGTTACAGTACGGGTGTTTCAGGTGCGGTGGTCGCTTGCAGCACTCCTCGGGATCGTTTCTGTTATGAGGATCTGGAGTATAAGAAATTCAAATAAGGTTTTATACTTTTTTATGGAAGGATGGCTACATCGCGCTTAGAAAATGTTTAATGGCAGTTTGAAATATGTAAAACGTTGTTTGCGAAACTGTCAGCATGACTCAGCAAAAATACAAACAGGAAATTTTTAGCGTCTTCAACTCCATGGCCTACCTTTTATATGATGAAATTGAAATATGTAGTTTTGGTTATTATAAAATGCTATTTCTTTAGAAGTAGATATTCAATGTCAATGGCCACATTATTTACTACTGCACCTAAATATTATTAAAAAATGACAGATGACTTGCAAATTCTGGACATTATATATTAGACATATGTAGGTATTAGGTACTACCTAGGGGCGTGCCAATGAACGTCTAGTCGTGATCCATAAACTGTCCCTAGGCGATGGCCATGACGGTGGCGTCTTGGTCATGGAAGCCCTCGTCCGGGTGCATGGTCCGGGAGATCATACGCGAAAGCGGCAGATCGCGGCTGGTGTGCGATATACGGAGGGCGTAGGCTTTAACATACCTAGGGGTGTGCCAGTGAGCGTATAGTCGTGGTCCATGAACTGTCCCCAGGCGATGACCATGACGGTGCCGGCGTGGTCGTGGAAGCCCTCGTCCGGGTGCATGGTCCGGGAGACGACACGGGATAGCGGCAGGTCGCGGCCGGTGTGCGATATACGGGGAGCATTGATGCCGTCCGCAAATAGGGGACCAATTAACCTGGTAGAAATATAATTTTAAAGAGAACTAGAGGCAATAACTTGGGCTGGGCCTGCTGCCAAAGTATTGTATTGTTTCATTGTGAATTGACCATAATATAAAAGCTTAGTACAACTATTAGCGACGCGACTAACGCAAATACTTGCCGCCGCACTGCCTTTGCCATAGGCCCCATAAATGTAAAAAAATAGTCTATGTTGTCTATGTTTTTAATTTTGTAAAAAACGCGGGAAGCAGAACCTAGTCTCTTAGTTTTGCGCCACGAAGTGTAGATACCAGGAGTCCGAACGGTATAGGCTTTTCCATAGTAATTATGTACACAATAATAGTACCAGATCTTAGTTCTCTTTTCTGCCACTAGCTGTGCGAGAATTTGTTACGTACCGAGTGTAGCCAATACTATTATACCGAGTGTTGCCAATACTATTATTTATTACAATTATTTTTAAATTACCGTTAGGCAATTACCGTATTCTACGGTATCTATACTTCGTGAACAGTTTCTAAGAATTTCGTAAAACTTTTATCTAATTAGATTTAAATCACGTTTCTCATAAAAAAATTACCAGAGCTGTCAATATAGCAACATAACTTCCCGCGTAATTTCAAACGAGTGCTACTGGGACTGAGACGCGCTCTACCGGCAAAAATCTGTCCCCTAAATTGAGACCATTATTTTAACATTACGTTCGGACTCCTGGTATCTGTGCTTCGTGGTTTGCGCGGTCGATTGCACATAGATGCACCACTAAATTGTCAATAGTCTAGATTTTATGTTATATAATAATTGTGCCTCAAACTCTCGTATAATAGTGTGTTTTGGTGAATATACGGACTTCATTATCGTACATCCAGTCTATTCAGTATTAAAATTCATCCTCCCGTTGCTTATATCTACCTTACCTTTGGAAAGGAGCCATGGTAGCGCCCCATGTTGGATGGTTCTGGTTGTTACAGAGCCCGTCCAGCCTCCTGTACTTGCCGGCGCGGCACTCCACGCGCGAGAACACGGGCGGGCAGACCTCGCGGATCAACGTCCGCGACGTGTCGATCAGAGGCAGACCTTTCTCGATCTCTTCATAGTTCAAGCCGTATCTGAAAAAAAAAGCTTATTGAAAGTCTGATATTTACAAGGAATTTGTAAGTAAAACAACTACAAATTCCTTGGATACTTACTACACAGTAAATTTTTTTTTCGACGGGTTGTGAAATATTAATAATGTAGAACTCACTTTTAATTTTTAACCGGTTACGGCGAAGCCAAAAGGAAAGGTAATGATTTTGGCCGTATATATATGTATGTATGTATGTATTTATGTATGTATGTTTGTTCCACCGTAGCGCCTAAACTACTAGAACGTTTTTAATAAATGAGGTGTCAATAGATTCGTAATAATAGCCCGAGTAACATAGGTTTTATAATTTACGTAGGTAGTCCGAGTTATAGTTTTTTTTATAAAATATATAGTTATTATTATAGCTGCACTACGATAAATTGATAACATGAGAACCTGCAGTCAGCTTTTACCGAAGACTTGAACTCAGATATAACGGCACAGAGGTGTTAAAAAGTCACTCCTAAATTTTTATGTGACTAAAATGTTAGAATATTATTATGATGCAAGTAAGAGAAGGAAAAATACTGAGTAAATGCTTCTTGACGTATTTCTATTAATTAAGAGAATATTTTTTGCGTAATTATTCATAGGTATATAGAATTATATGCTATAGTAAAATAACCGTAGGAAATTTAGAAATGTCCTGAGCATAATAATTCTTATATCTGGGTAAAAAGGGAGGGGCATGAAGCCTGTAGTTTGTTTTTATTGAATAAAGAATGTGCCGACGTTTAATTCTTATTTCTTACACGAGTAGAAAAGCAGTTTTGAACTACATTCACATATTGCCACTGGAAAATAAGAATGTGGGTGAAGGTGAGGTAGAAGGTATTGCTTATTAATTTTTTTAAGCGCCATGTTGTTTTGTACCTTATGTGTTTCATATGTGTTAACATTTTACTGTAGGTACATACATGACTTGTAATCGTCTCTTGTAATCGTACTACATTCGTCAATTAAAGTCATGGAAATCTATACTTAACGTCACATTACTCTCGTATGATTTCTTTAGAGGTCGCGTCGAAAGAAGTTTAAAAACAGTTCCGTAAATCGGAATGGTGTCTTCCGCAATTCACAATTTTTTATCATATTATGTGCTTACTGATTCGCTACTTTTAAAAAGAGATTTATAAGCCCCTGTAGAGCTGCTGATAATTAATAAAACAAAAAAAAAGTATTGTTGTCTTAGATATTAATTTTCGCGAATTCTGAATTGTAAGCCACTAGCCACTAGCCAGGATTATAAATTGAGCTTTTTTACTTACTCTAAAAGACACTGGATTATTCCGGTGAAGACAATGTCAAGAGGTCACATTAAATATTATCAATATTTATAAGACTCACTTAACTGTTTTTGTTACCGTAAGAGTCGAGATTTAGACTTTGTATCAATATGAATATCCACGAATAACTGTTATTCCTATTTACGTAATCTGTCCAGTGTCCCTAAGCGCATATAAAACTGAATGATCACTACGCGGTAGGTATAGCAACATTCAACACGTTAAATTCCGTTACAATAATTAGATGTATCTTTCTTATATATTTTATATTATATATTAAAAAAGGCAAAGCTAATTGACTGGTGTATTAATGCACGTCATGTCACAATCACTAAGGTTAGAAATTTGAAAATTTGCATACGTATTTCTCATAAGACGGAGGCATCCGTTAAGAAAGGATTTTTCAAAATTCAATCCCCAAGGGGCTAAAATAGGGGATTAAAGTGCATTAAACCTTTTTAAGTGAGTGGCGCTGAATAAGATATGAGTGATTTCGAATACCAGATACGCGTAGCGCAATTACGTAGGCAAATCCAAGTGATTTTGGTCTCGAGTTCCAATCTCGATCAGACGATATATTTTTATTCTTTTTATTTCTTTTCCTTTTATAATTTCAATTTTTTTCTCAAATTTATTTTTCTACAGAATTTAACAACGGTATCCTAGCTTTTTGTTTAGATTAGTTTATCACTTCTGTCAGGCGCCCCGAGACGCACACATTTATTATTCCTTGGACATACATATTTGCATGAAATTTGAGTATATTCATTTTCAATTGGGTATGAAAAAAATACTGAGTTACGTATTTCAGCGTTTTTTAAAATTCAGCACCTAAAAAGGGATAATAGCGATATCGTTTAAAAACCAATTTCACGCGGGCGACGCCGCGGGCATATGCTAATATTTTGTAATTTTGTTTATTTATAGATGTAGCAAATGATTAAGTCATTATATTTGTAAGCTAATAAGTGTATCATAAGAGTAATTTGTAATGCTCTTTGTTAGCTTTACTTTTATCGTTACGTATCATCACGAAGGCCGTACGAAACATCATTAAAGTGATTGACGTAACTAGAACGTTTTGTTTGAGCAAGTATGAGTATATTGTGACATTAATATCAACAAAATTGAAATTTTAGGTAAACCCCGAATTGTCAAGCAGTGAGCGGGTTGATAATCTTCTTATTGTATTAAAATATATAAAAGGCAAACCTGACTGACTCATCTATCAACGCACAGCCGAAATTACTGAACGGATTTCGCTGAAATTTGGCATACAGATATTTGTAATGACGTAGGAATCCGCTAAGAAAGGATTTTTGAAAATTCGCCCCCTAAGGGGCTAAAATAAGTGATGAAAATTTAAAACCTAATTTCACGCGGGCGAACCGCGGGCAATTAATGCTAGTGATGAATAATAGCTTAACACTCTCGATCGTGCGTTCAAACGGTTCCTCCGTTTGGGAGCTACGATGCCACAGACAGACACACAGACACGTCAAACTTATAATACGCCCTCTTTTCGTCGGGGGTTAAAAATAATTATATACCATCGCCATTTCTTAGTAGAGAAAGACCCTTCAACCGCCTAATAATATGTGTTAATGTAGAGATCATAATATTCTGATGTCTCTATTGTTAGTGGACTCTACACTAAATAGTACTTACTTCTATAGAAACTTATTAGTTAAATTACTATTGTACGCTTTCACAAGGTTGAAATTCGACATTTATTAATTACTATTATTATTTAATCAATTGAAATGTAAGCCATATTATGTCGGATTATTTCGTGACCGGATAGTGACATTGAGAAGGCCTTTTGTTAATGCTACCCGACAAAACTAGCCGATAGAAATGTAACATTCGATGTAGAGACGAGTTAGCCTTGTTCGCCGGATGTGGATTTATACAGTATATTTTTAATTTTAGAGTACAATTAATCTGTTTATAGCCAAAGATACATAATATTAAAAAGAGGTAGATATGTTATAAACGCGTAAAAATGAAGACTTGAATTGGCCCGAGTCGGGCCAATTTTGGTTAGTGTGCTCCGCGAGTAATAGCGTGTTTTGTGTTACTATACGACGTTGACACATTGACACGCGTCCCATATCAATGTGTGTCGTGGCACAGAAATATTGTCAGTTTTGTAAGGATATAACGTATCTATGTAATAATTAATCAAAGTTTATAGCAAATTGAGAGGACCGATACAATTATTTTAGTCGTAATAGCTGACAGGCAACGTCTAGTAGCTTATAAAGTTACGATGTATGCAAAGTGAACATCATTTTGTATGATTTTTTTCATTAATGTTTTGGATATACCTAATCGTAAAACTGAATAATATAAGTTTATGCAAATTTTGTAAGATTTTGTAATTATTAGATAATATTACTATTAGGTACTTACGTCCTAGCCAAGTTGATAGAGATGTCCAGAATAAGCTCGCCGACACTCGCGAAGTCCTCTGGTCCCCAATCGCCTTTTGGCTGTGATACAACTGGTAACAAGAAAAAAACAATATTAATATAATACTGAATGTCCCGACACACGTTGTACTGTCGAAACTATGACCTGGAATAAGTAAATACCAACACTCACATCCTCCACCAACATCAACACGTACAATTACAATTAAAACTACATCTAATTCTAAATTTTCTAAAATATTCTGTTTCTAAAATATATATGTTTTGCAGTACAACCAAACCGATAAACTGAACGCACCTTTAGAGACAGTCAAGTGACACCTGACACCCGAATTTATGCTACTGAACATCCGATCAACCTCCGTTAAAATCTCTTAACCTCGAGTCGACATACACTATGTATTGGAAGAAAAATATAATGTTATTATTACATAGACCTATTAGTAGGTATGTATGTACAAAATGCATAATATTAGTATTTTCTTTAGCTGCTTCTAGGCACTTCCAAATTATACAGAAGAAACTTTAATAAGGTGAAGGTGGCCGGTTTCATTGAAACCAGGCCAGTTACGCAGGAGAGCCCAAGTGTGTGCGCAGTACACACAACAATCTCTCTTCCTTTACTATCATAATCCAGTGGGACGGATAACCAACATGACTGGCGAGAGATCAAGCGCAGGTCCGACTTATTATATGCCCATCCGACGCATGGATCATCTTTATTGTCAGACAGTCAGGTGATCAGCCTGCATTGTCCTAACCAAACTTAGAAACAACATTTTTGTTGTTCCGGGAATCGAACTCACGACCTCCGAGTTGAGAGCCAGACTAACCACTAGACCACGAAGACTGTTAATAATAATAAATCAATTAAAAAGATCAGCTTTTAACAAGTTAACTTAAATACAATGACTAAAGAAAATCACATTTTACATTATTAAGTATTAAAGTTTAAATTGTACGTAAACTAAAAGTGGATTTTGTCAAAACTGTTGGCCTTTACGTTGAACTTACATGCATTCGTTGCCGAAGTAAAAATAGCTGTCAAGCAAAGCTCATTCACCCAAGTTTGACTGCTAACTTCGTAGATCAAATACGGTAACTACACTAAACGTGTTTCTAAAATATGCTTATCACTAATAATAATAGATATGACACTGTGTTCGAAAGTAGCGACGTATGTCACTAAGGGTCAGTATACACTGCGACGCTACGCGGCGCTGCATTTTTAAGATAGCTATTCAAAATTGAACTTTATTCACTACACAACAAGGTACGCGTTTCAATATATGACATCAGTCATACACTGCGCATGCGCTGCATTTTTTTAGATAGCTATTCAAAATTGAACTTTATTCACTACACAAAAATATACACGTTTTTTAGGGTTCCGTAATACTTGAGGAACCTTTATAGTTTCGCTCTGTCCGTCCGTCTGTCTGTATGTCCGTCTGTCAGTCCGCGCTTCTAGCGTCGCGTCGGTAATTATGCATATAAATGGATGAAATTTCGTATTATAGTTATAGATTGTGTATAGATCTCGGATTTGGCATCATAAATAATAATAATTTTATATTCTAGGGGTGGCTCTCCATACATGTGAAGTGGGGATGATTTTTTTTCTTTCTACCACATCGTGTGGGATATCGTTGAATAGGGCTTTTAAAATAAAGAACTTTTTTATAAAGGCAACCATTTTCAAGTAATCGGCCTCCAAATTGATTTATAAGTTGGTTTATCGTGGCATTTCTAAACTATTATAAGACTTAGAAACTTGCAATTTTCTATGCTCATAGATCATGCTAAAAACTCTATAGGAAGATTATTTTGAACCAAATCGGACAGTAACTTTTGAAGTGATTTGAAAAAAAAAAACATATTACGCGTTTATAGTTACGGAACCCTCCCTAGACATGCTCTTGGTTAGGTTATTATAGACATCTCACATTAGTCATACACTGTGCAGTGTATGACTGTGTGTTGTGCAGCGCGGCGCAACCTGACATTCGAACTCTTACAGTGAAATGTGTATCTTATTTTGTAATGAATAAAGTTCAATTTTGAATAGCTATCTAAGGGGCCCCATACATGGTCCGGTCTGCCTTCAGTTCGGCCTGAACGGATGCAAAATCGTATCGACTGTGTGCAATTTCGAGATCGCATCAGTCGACCGTATGGACTGAAGCGATTCGTTCCAGTGTTGTCAGCTCTGTTTTTGTGAAACTACTAAACTCGTATCGATTTCTACTAAAAACTACTAAAGAAGCTACATAACTTAGGAATCCTGAAGCCCCCAAAAATACCACTGCATTTTAGGTTTTATTATATTAATTTTTTTTCATTAATTGAATTTGATTATAAATTTTACCATTAAATTAAAATATACTAGGAAATATTACGTATATAGTAATTAAACGGGTAGTTTTAAGAAAATTACGGACGAATGTATTATTATCATAAGATGTCGTTTTATTTGTTGTTTTTTTGTGCTTAACCTAGGCCATTTTGCATATGATTACTGTCTGGCTGTTTCCTACTTAAATACTAACTAACTGAAACGATCGGCCTCTCGTCTGTGGGAGCCTTAAAAAATGCAGCGCTATGTCGCGACTCGCGTATCGTTTCGTTACGGTGTGAATTGTCTCTTAGTTTTAAGCCTGGTATATATTAACTCAATTATAGTAAGGACAACGAAAATGCCAGCAAGTTTGGCGCTAAAATGTTACTAGGTCAAATGGGTGGCAATTTCTGCTTACTTAAGTTAATTAACTATTCATTTTTACTACATAAATGTTTTAATATTATGTAAGACATTAAACATTGCTTAAATTTTAAAAGCTTTACTACTGCTGCACTTAATGGGTAGACTAAGGGGAAGGACATAGGCAGTAGCTTATGTCCTTCCCCGTAGTCGACTCTTACCGAAACCGTACATTTTACCGTAATAAAAAGTATTTTATGCAGTTGCGGGCAACATCTACGTTAAATTATTAATATTTCATCTGCATATAGATACTTACGTATTCTGGTTCTGGCCTCGAGGTAGGCTTGATTGACCGCTTCGTATGTGATACAAGTGTGCTGGCCGTCGTACCCACTGCAACATCATTAATATACGATTAGTTGACAGTTAACACTAAATTAGTCATCATTATTAGCAACGTCTCTACTACTGGGACTTGTATCTGCTCAATAAACAAAATTAAGCAATAGGGGATCGGACTACATTTGTATATTAAGTTTCAGTAATATATTCAGAAATATTGAGGCATACTTGGTAAATTTTGTATACAAATCGCTGTCTGTACCTTTGAAAATATTGACTTTTGATATACAGTTTCTTGGGAGAAGTTACTCATATTTAAGAGTACTATTCATTTATGCAATAAAAAAAACAGTCTGCTTGCCTATTGAAGTAACCCCCGAATTGTCAGGCAGTGAGCGAGCTGATGGTAATGAATTCATCATTTCAGATTTTAAACAAAAATGAACTATATCAAAATCGGTTTATCCGTTTAGGAGCTACGCCATGGACAAACAGTTCACAGACAACTTACGACATCTCTGTGTTTTCCTCGGGGGTTATAAAGGAGAATTAGGTTGTAGTCTACCATGTCTGATGCCAGCGTATTAGTGTTCAACACCTTAATTTTATATAAATTTTATACCCCCGTTCTCGACGAACCTAAAAATATCTAAGAATAATAAGGGAGAGATCTAGGGATTGAACATGGAATAATTAATAATTATTATCTTTCATCATATCAGCGCCCGAACAAATTGTCCAAATTACAGTCTTTTCGATACTCTTTTTCTTTCGATCTTAGTTGATCGACTAAAAAGTATGAAACCTTATGTAGTATGATCATAACAGATTATACTAACGGTAATAATAATAATGCAAATGTAAACCTATAAAAATCCACAACATATTCTTCACAACATAAATATTTAGACCCCGCACACAATGGTCATTAGCAGTAAAATGAGCCTCATATTGGTTGCCATATTTTCTCCACACTTAACAGTCTGTTAATTTTATTCGGAAATTTGTTTGTTTCCTAATTATTCTGGCCGACTCATATAGTTATTTATTTATTACGGTGTTAGAGTAACTCTACTTAATAATAGAATACAGTGCAAATGAAAGACAACTAGCGTTCAAATAATAAGTGACAATAACAGAGAGCAATATGTATATTTACATACGAATTATATGTGGAAGAGCTGCGTGGCCTAGTGGGTAGACCGTTTGATTCGCACTCGAGAGAGTGCAGATTCGATTCCCAGGTGGTGGCATGTACCGATGAAAGATTTTTCAGATCACAAGTACATACATAATACGGACACTCTAACGGTGAAGGAAAATGTGAGGAAACCCGTACATGGTTGGCCCCAGCCGTATTGACCAGTCACTCCTCTGGACTAGGCTGAATTTGTTGGGAGAATGCTGTATGTGCTTGGGCAACTTGGTGTTTACTTCGCTCGGAGAAGACTGTATTAAACATCCAATAACAGATGAAAAGGCCCAAGTTTTTTTTATATGTGGCAAGATTGTTCATTGTATGGGGAAACATTTAATTTAAATAAAATACCAGACGTTATCAATTAGTGCCAAATGTAAAAGTATATAAATAAAAATGATGTTATTCAATAATCACTTCATGTTGTTACTTCACCGATAGAATTCTTTCATCAGATGGTATTAGGTAATTGTGAGAGGGTCCACGCTCACTTGTAACCATCCTCTCGCTTGTTAGAGATGATTGTAGATGTAACTAGCCACCCTACACTAAAATACCTGTGCTTTACGCACTTTCTCCTAACACTCACCTAATATTACCTATCTGGTTCATTACGTATGAATTTGTACATTATTGTACCTAATATACAAATTCATACATATAATAATAATTATATGTATGAATTTGTATATTATGTATAATTTGTATATTATGTATTATAATACAATAATACTTACGTATTGTACATACATCGTAATGTGTAACAGACCTTCTTATTAGACTTCTTAGTTACTAGTACTTCATAGTCATACTGATCTTTATTCACCCTAATTATTATTATTTTCACAAATTTCATAAAATCACAAGTCTTCTTTAAAAGTGTAGTATTGTTTGAGTGTATACGTATTCTGAATAAGTCATTAAATTGTACGTGTACGTGCCACAAACACGGGACTTATTAGTATTGTTTAAGTTTGTATAAGCCGTGGTGAAATCGAACGTTTAGGTGAATTCTGTAGTTTGTTTGATGTGTAAATTGTAATGTTCATCTAACGGACCTTCTGGCCACGTGACCCACATACTTCTGTTTACATAAATATTTTACACATACATTATTATCGAGACTACCACAGATTTGAAACTACCGTATGTCACCAAATCTGGAGAAAGGTAAACTTTTTGTTTTGTTTTCACAATGTGGGGAATCAATATTCGCGATAAAGTTATTAGCATGGAATACCCATTGGTAAATTTTAATGTCAATAACATGACTATTCAAAAATGAAGATGTACGAGTAAGGGTCAATCACACCAAAACGAAACGATACGCGATGCGTGCATTTTTATGTTAGCTATTCAAAATTGAACTTTATTCACAAGAAGATACACGTTTCGTACGATGTGAACACCCTAAGCTGCCTTATAGGCTCTTTAAATGATATTTGTGGATTTTTAAATTGTTTATTATGAACAATGAAAACTTAATAAAGCTTCAATATATTACACTCAATCTCATATTTTAAATTATAATTTATGTATTTCCAATGTATATTCATGGCATTACCCAATCTCGTCTAGACATAATGAAACCGTAAAAGTTGACCGTTTGAATAACTGACTGGATGAAGTAAACTTAAAAACCTACTTTATCTGTTGAAGTCTCTAAGGTTGGTGTACGAAAATCTTAGACGGGTTGGTAAGTTGTTTAGAAGTCAGAAAATATACACTTGTACTTACACAAATATTTTGGTAATTAAATGTTTTAAAAAATATATATTTTTTGAATAATTAATAATATTTTATTATAATTCTAAGATACTCTTTAATTTTATAAAATAAAACTCACCATTAGAAAGTCGATATATTAAAAGTATTAAGTTTTTTATAGCTTGCCTAATAATTTTTATAATGCAATTATAAAACGGAATTTAAAACCAGTTTTGGCAAGTTTGGCAAATGCTATACTAATAAACATAGCATAATATTAAACCTTCATACTGCACGTTATTTTAAATTGTTAAATATTTAATAATGAACTCTGTTCGGCCCATTTTAATAGAGTCAAAGGCGCTACTTTCTCTCATATATTAATTCAATTATCATACACTTTAAATATTTCGCTGGAATTCCTGTGGTTCAACACCTTTAAATCTAATTATTATTCCGAATTTATTCTGCTACTGGCTATATCTGTATAATATGATTACAAAGTTAATAATTTGGTATCTTAATTAAGCTATTTGAAGATACTGGGTGTCAAATACCAATTAACCATCGCCGGGCGCTTGGTACATGTGAGACACCAATGTTGTTTTCACACAAACCATCTATTAGTACAGCTTGGCAAAAAAGAGCATATCGCGGTGGGAGCAGGAATTAAAAACATTTTCGACTGTATCATGAGGGTTGTTATAAACTTTGTCGTGTCTGTCTGTCTGTCTGTGTGTGCGTATGTGTCTTTGTAAATAAACTAGGATAGGATTTGTAGAAAGTTCCGTTCCGAGATACGATATAATATCGAACGAATGTGTAGAAATTACCTTCTAAAAGCAAAAGTGACGCTTAAACTTGATCCCTCGCGTTCGCTTTCTATCTTATCTTTCAGGAAATGTATCTGGCTTGCCGCGTCTAATTTTATGAGAAACCAGTATGTGGAACCTAACAAAAACGTACACTCGTAAGCCATTACTTTATTAGGACAACGACTGCCGGGTCAGGTATTTTAAAATATTCAATTTCAATTATTTCAATAATAGGTATATTTTATAAAGTCATGCTACATGTAACATGACTCAACGAAAGCAGGTAAATGGCGATATTCTTTAATGTCAACAATGTAATTTCCTTTACAAAGAGTTATTGTATGAAATATTACTGTAAAAATAATAAGTGTGTTCTTGAAGGGGCCGCTTCCACCGTTCACATTTTTTATAATTAGCGACAATCAATCACACTTTTTTTATTAAAGCATTGGATTTCCAGGATATTTTCATAAATTAAAGGGCACAAGTAATTTAATAATTGCAAAATAAAATATTAAATAATAAAGAGCCGAGAGCTTAAATAACGGAAGTGTGTCAAGTTGTTGTGACGCAACCGTTTGTTAAATGTAGAGTCCCACGCTCTTATTACTTGTCTCGTCGACATTGAAACAATTTGCCAAAACATTGATACAATTATGTAATTTTATCGATGTTTTGGCAAATTGTTTGACGAAAGTTTGAGTCACCGCATATTGTATTGCAGATGTCTGCAATACAATATATATATTTATTAGGCATATCAACAATACAAGCACACACGAACAGTATGCACAATCATCATGACTGTAGAGTATTGCAAACCCCACAAAACCTGGGGTGTGGTGGTGGGTGAAGCTGGCAATAACTACCAAATGGGAATAGCACACTAACTCTTAATGAGTTGCTTCTCCTGTAAGTGGGAGGCCTCAGATAGATGCCTCATGCCTGCCAGACTAGACTACATCGTATTCTTTTACTGATATAGTGTTTTCGAAAAAAAAAATAGATTTTTAATGAGCGTGCCCAGTATTCGATTATCGTTTCGAAAATATGTATAAATGTGATCTTCAATTTTAACCAGATTATCCTTTATAATACTTAACGCCGACACGTTAGTCACAACCACGCGGCCCATACTGCGCGGCGGGCGCGTGACCTTCAAAGCCGGCGCGTTGTGCGGAAGTGCGATGGTGTCCATGTGTATTAAGAATTACGATTTTTTTAGTTTTGCACTGCCATAACTTGCGTAAAATTTTAGCCTAATGTTGGGTTAAATATTTAATTTGGATAGAAATACATAATTTATATTCACTTACAAATTTCCCTTTAGCAGATTGAGGCTGTAGTCATACGCAGAGGACCTGCCGGGGCCTGTTAGGTACAGCGCACACTCCTCATCGGCTGGCGCTGTCAGCGGCGCCAGTGACGTCGCGTACGCTATACATAACGCTACTAGGAGCGTTCTGAAACAATAACAAATAAATATATTTATATATCGAAGGTAGGACGTGATAGTTTTATGGACATCTAGCTCTTTTCCGCGGCTCCGCCCACGTAAATATAGTATCAAGTATCCCGCGGGAACACTGTAATTTTCCTGGATAAAAAGTAGCCTATGTTTTAATCCGGAGCCTAAACTACTCCAAATCAAATTTTATCAAAATCCGTTCAGTAGTTTTTGCGTGAAAGAGGAACAAACATCCATCCATCCAAACATCCTCACAAACTGTCACTTTTATAATATTAGTAGGACTTCTACCAGTAGCTCACATAAAGGCCGGTAAAGAATCTGTATAAACTAAAAATCTCCAAAAGCTCGCAGTTGGCAATAGGTACTTAGTAAGTACCAGACTTATAGGACTAGGTATATTGTCTGCCCCCCGATGGTTGCACGCCTTGTCGTGGCGGTGGGGCTTAGTAACCGTGGACTGGTCACCCACGGTGAAGCTAAGAGGCAACCGGGGCCGGCCTGTTTGCCGCCGGCTGGCCCGAGGAGGGCGCTCCCAGCGGGCTGAACATGCCCGCAGAGGACGCGCGTGGAGGTGGCACCGCAGAAGAAGAGGAGTGCCGGTATTACGGTGCGCCGTTCTCCCTATCTTCTGCGGCCGTGGAGGGATCGCAGGGGGAGAGGCATGATGGTATTACGATACGCCACTCTACCTACCCCCTGCGAGCTGGCGGGGCCGTTCCGTCGAAACGGCGTTGGTGGGGCCGCAGAGGAAGAGGCATGTCGGTACTGCGGTGCGCCGCTTGCCCTATCCTCTGCGACCGAGGTGTGGTCGGTGGCAGAACCACAGACCTGATCTGCCACCGGGTACCAGTTTATCTGGTACCCATGGCCTCCTAGTAGCAGACTCAGGGGGAGTCTGCTACAGTACTGGTAGAGGCCGAGGAGGGAGGCGCACCTAATGCCATCTGGTGCGCCCGTCGTGGAGGGTCTTCGGGCTTCCGTGATGGAGCCGCTTGTAGGCGGCTGCCGCCGGCGGGGTCGCGGATGTGTGTATCGTTCCCGTGGCCCCGTCAGAGGGCGGCGAGGAGGAAGATGGGGGAGGTTTTTAGTGGGTATACCATGAGTCCCACATCACCACTTGGGTGCCCCCTGCGCCTGGGTGGTATGCGTAAAGCATTTTCCCCCCCGGAAAAAAAAGGTATATTGTCTGAAATTCGGAAGACCGGGGAAAATTCAGAGCACTGAAAATAGAACTCTGCGCTGATACAATAGAGCTGAATATCGAACACACGAGTGTCAATTCAATGTCAATGCTAAATCTGACAACTCGACACTCATAAGTTGTATTTTCAACTCTATTGTATATATCTGAGTTCTATTTTCAGTGCTCTGAATTTTCCCGGGTTCGCCGAATTCTGGATCATAATATAGTCCCAACCTTAGTAAAAGTACTATTATATTTAAAAGTGGGTAAATATATAAATAAAAAAGAACGCCATAAATTAAAAGAGTAAATTTCAAAAATATTAACAACGGTAAGTAAAATAAATAAAATAAATTTGAAGCAAAAAACTGTTTTTAAAAAACAAGGTTTTATTTGAACGCGCTAAAAAGAATAAAATAATATTTTCCTTTAAAACTATTACTATCAACTGATAACGTCATTACTCACTACACAATTTATATGATATAAAAGCTTGTCGAGAATCAAGCTTTTAAGTAGGTACTTTTACAAGAAAACCCAATATAAACTTTTTCGAAGGTAAAAAATGTTAATTCGTTAAGCTGTTACTAGTAAAGTTGGATATAAATTCAGATGCAATTTACTCGTAGACTATGTAACAACTCGCAATCTTTACTTGCTTTGCATTTTCTAATAACGTCTAGCTATTGTCTAGCATACAGATGTGTATGCGCATAGACTATACTTTTAAGTTTTAACAGAATATCAGTACAAACGAATGACGTAAACACATGTTCGAATTTTAAACCGTTCTATTGTTGCTGGTTTGTAATCCATACGCAAACCGACCGATATCAATCTCCTTTGACCGCAAGTCTTTGGAAATGGCGTATACATTTTGCAAGCTTCGAGATTACTAAATTGCTAGTACAGAATGAATTATATGGCAATTATTCACGCGCTGTAAGATTAACATTAAGATTGATATCATCACGAATTACGCCCACGTGGCTCATTTTTTGTCTAATTATTTTAACGGTTTACTTGATTATAACAATTACATTAATACATATTTTAAAATTAATTAGAACAATAATTAGCAAATTAGTTTGTTAATTTTTTTTTACAGTGTAATAGTTAATGAAGATGATAAGGATAGATAGCCGATAAATTATGTATACAGAAATTATTCGCAAAAGTTGTGTAATGTGAATTAAATGTCTAGTTCCAAATAAACATTATTCAAAGCAAGAAAGTTTCATAGATTAGGTTTTCTTAGTTAGGCTTTTTTTTCCCGCAAGAATTCGAGAGAAACTGATTTTTAACTTAGTCTATAGATAATTTCGTTACCTTCAAATTAAAGATAAAGAAAAATTAAAGCATGAATGCGGCACGTATGAATTTTTATAAGTTATTTATATGGGAATCTATGTAATGCTTATGACAAGATAAAATCTCAGCTACTTAAATTCATTCAATACTAAATTAGGTACCGACATAAAGTTTAATGTTATTTACACCAATTAAGGCTAATTACGTGAAAAACTGTGTAATTTGTTCTATGTTAGAGATCTTTGTTTTTAATTATTACAATTTCAAAGTGATTAACAATCGCGGAATCAAATGAAAAGCGCTATGGAATAGTTATGCTACTAAAAAATAACCTCTGAAGACTGAAACCGTATACGTCACTCGAAGGTATGAAAATATATTAAGTACTAGCTTTTACCCACGGCTCCGCCCGCGTAAATATATTATTCCGCGGGAACACTACTTTTTCGGGATAAAAAAATCCTATGTCCTTTCCCGGGACCAAAAGTATGTCTATACCAAATTTCATAAAAATCGGTTCAGCGGTTAAAGCGTGAAGAGGTAACAGACATACAGACAGACACACTTTCGCATTTATAATATTAATTATAGAAGTATAATATATTAGTATATTAATAGTAGTATATTAGTATAGAAGTATAGATTTGGAATAAAAAGTAGACTACGCGTTTGTCCAAAGAATTAACCAATACCTACCTACCATACCAACTTTCATTCAAATCGGTTCAACCTTTTAACAGTGAAAAACAGTCAAATATCCATAAAATAATATATTATCCCTCGGGAACACTGTATCTTTTTGGGAAAAAAGTGGACTGCGCGTTTGTACAAAGCATACACCACTACCATACCAACTTTCATTCAAATCGGATCAACCTTTTAGCAGTGAAAGACAGTCAAATATACACAGAATAATACATTATCCCTCAGAAACACCGTACTTTTTCGGCATAAAAAGTAATAGGATACTTTTTATGCCGAAAAATTACGGTGTCCTTTCCCAGGACTCAAAGTATGTCTATACCAAATTTCATTAAAATCAGTTCAGCGGTTAAAGCGTGAAGAGGTAACAGACAGATAGACAGACACACTTTCGCATTTATAATATTAGTATAGGTATTGTAAAAACTTTTGCGGTTTGCTGCAGAGTAGGCATCTACAGACACATGAAATTGGTACGGAGCGTACAGCGGACCATATCCGCAGACCGAATCCGGTGTCGCTACACACGCACGGATTTGGTACGATGCAGTGGACCGAAAAGCTCGACACTCGTGTGTTCGATTTTCAGTTCTATTGCATTAGCACAGAGTTCTATTTACAGTGCTGTTTTTCGACGACGCGATGATTCCCGAAATTCATTGATAACAGGCCACTGCCTGAAATATTTTTGAGAGTTGATATCACTATATCAACTCTCAAAAATATTTCTCCCCAAACTTCACCCCTGATAATTATACCATTGACAGGTCTAAGAGATAATAAGCTAGAAAGAAAGGTAATGTGTTTAACATAAAGACTTAAGCGTGAATAACATAAAACTAACTTGTCTTAATCTGATTTCACTCCCAATATTATATTTTCATATCCCTGACTATATACACACATTTAAATAATTTTTATTATTACATACAAATTTATTCATAAGGAGTAAAAACATCCTGGCCCCTAGTAAGCCCCCGTAGATATTTTCCCTAATTTTGGGTGGTAAATCCCTAAGTTGGCAACACTGACACCGTTGTACGGCCTAACCGCCGGACTGCTCTACACACGCACGGATTTGGTACGGAGCGGACCAAATCCGATGCGGATAGCTGCGAACTCTTCGCCTTCTTCTTATTTTCGCCGGACTGCCCTACACACGCTCGGATTTGGTACGGAGCGTTCCAGATCCGCTGTACGCTCCGTACCAAATTCGTGTGTCTGTAGACACCATTATTCGTTATAAGATACCTACCAAGCTTCAAGTTCAACCTAATATACAATTATTTAGTACCTATAATATGGTAGGATACTCAAAGATATAACATCAATTTAAAGTTTAAATTTATAATTTTAGTGAAATACTAAAATTAAAGAAGACGAATGTTATAAAAGTTGAAAATATTTTTTCACAGAATAGAATAGTATTTGAAATTATTAAACAGTTAGGTATTCTTCTATTCTGCTCAGTCAATATCAATACGGTAAAAAGACTATGGCTGTGTTCCGCCGAAAATAGAGATTGTTAGCGCTTGCCCTAAAAAAACTGATTATCCGCCAGGGCACATATTTTGCTAACTTCAATAATGCTAACATAATCCGCCATTTTGCTTATTTTATACCAGCAGTTGCCATTTTGCCTACGTTTTATTTTCCGCGGAACACAGCCTATGTATGCGGTTAAATTTTGAATTTCGAACGCAAATATTTCAAGAGCCTGAACGAAATAATATCAAGGTACATTTTTACCGGCTAAAAATATAGTAGGTAACTTATTAAAACCACCAAATAAGTTGACCTCTCGCTCAAAGCAAATTCTTAGTTTAAGTAGATCTTGTACTATTGGTTTACTCCTTCGCTATTTTTAGGGTTCCGTAATACTTAAGGAACCCTTATAGTTTCGCTCTGTCCGTCTGTCTGTCTGTCTGTCCTCGCCTCTAGCTCCTGTAATTATGAATATAAATTGATGAAATTTGGTGCAGTTATAGAGTGTGTATAGGTCACGGTTTCGGGATCATAAAATAGTAATAATTTTATATTTTAGGGGTGGCTCTCCATACATGTGAAGTGGGGATGAAAAATATTTTTTCACTCTACCCCATCGTGTGGGATATCGTAGAATAGGTCTTTTAAAATAAAGGCAAGGTTTCATACGTTACTTTTTTATAAAGTTGACCATTTTCGAGTAATCGGCCTCCAAAGTAGTTTGTAAGTTGGTCCCCCCCCCCTAGCATTTTTAAACTATAGGAGATAGAAACTTGCAAATTTCCATGCTGATAGATCATGCTAAAAACTCTTTAGGAAAACTATTGTGAACCAAATCGGACAGTAACTTTTTGAGTAATTAAAAAAAAGCATATTACGCGCTTATAGTTACGGAACCCTCCTTATTTATTATTTGTGTTGAGTAGGATAAAAATAAATTTATTTTTATAATTTTAATTTAATAGATTTATTTCAAGAGAAAACATGCGAAAAATGATGATTTATTTCGGTTTGTGAAGCAAGTTCAAAAATACAGTTTTTTCATGATCCCGTGGGAACCGTTTTGGTTTCCAAGAAAAAAAAAATACTGTTAGTTATTTCATGTTCCAATCTACCTTTGTGCCAAGTTTTATTTAAATACGTCGAGTAGATTGCCAGAAATAACGTCAAACAGGTAGGTACAGTTTTTTGAAGATCCCATGGGAACCCTTTAATTTTGCGGGATAAATAGTATCCTATTTTACCCTTCAGGTCCTAAGCTACCTACCTACCAAATTTCATTTTATTCCATCCAGCGGTTTCGGCGTGATGTGATAACAAACACACAGACAGACAGACAGACAGACAGACAGACAGACAGACATTTTTTTCAAAAACGTTATTTTTAGGTTCTGTGGCCTTTATAGACCCCCCATTTTAATTTTCACTTAGATAACTTTAATGTACAGATATGACCCCTCTACAGATTTATTATATGTATAGATATTATGGTTTTTCTTGTGACTAGTTATGTATAATAATATTAAAACTTTGTATGTACTATGTATCGATGTGTGGATGTTTGTTACTCTTCTACGCAATTATTGCGTGAAAGAGGAGTAACAAACAAAGTAGTTACTACTGAACGGATTTCGACGAAATTTGGTATGGTAGTAGTTTAAATTCGAGATACATAGGCTACGTATGTACGGTTCCTGCGGGATTTATTTTTGCGCGTACGAAGTCGCGGGATGCATCTAGTAATTGATAAATGTAAGTATGATTCAGCATCGTATTTTACTGAGACTTTTACTCGCTACATTTTACGGAAGTAATTTTTATACAGAGCCCATGTTTTAACTGGAAGTTAATCTGCAATAAAACTAGTTTAAAGTTTTAATTAAGTTAAACTTTAACGATATCAGGATATAACCAGTACGAGGATCTGTTTCTGTAGGTCTTTAACCTTGGCCAAAATGCGAACATTTTTTTCCTTTCACTCTTTAAATCTTTTATTGTTTTTTATATTTATGTAATTATTTCTACGTAAATATATTTTTAGGGTTCCGTACCTCGAAAGGAAAAAACGGAACCCTTATAGGATCACTTTGTTGTCCGTTCGTCTGTCTGTCAAGACCCTTTTTCTCGGGAACACGTGGAGGTATTAAGCTGGAATTTATATCAAATACTTAAGTCTACTGTCCCTTAGAGCTGTGAAAAAATTAAACTTCTAAGCTAACGCAATCAAAAGATACAGCCGTTTATGTCGCAAATTTCGGCAAATTTTCGATACTCGTAAACTCAAATCCTACAGTGTACTTCCCGTGAACTCAGAATCTTGAAATTTGGTACAAATCAACGTCTTATAGCACAGTTAAAGGAAAAGTTGCGAAAACTGTAAATTTTTAGTTACATCATAAAATAAAAATATTTTTAATAATTTTAAACTAACTAACTAACTAAGTATTTGAGGTATTAAATTGGAATACATATCAAATACTAAGGTCTATAATACCTTTAAGCTGTAACAAAATCACTACAGGTTTGAATGGAACCTTCGGTGCGCGAGTTCGACTCACACTTGGCCGGTTTTTTGAACGTAATTACAATGACAAAATTCACATCAAGCGCATTTTTGATTTAAGACATTTAGTACCTAGGTATGATTATTGTCAATCTTATAATTGTATTGCAGTTAATCCTTTTAATGGATATGTGGATGTTTGTTATTCTTTCACGCAATAACTACAGAACTGACTTTGATGAAATTTTGTCTGGTAGTAATTTAGGCACATTAACAATAAAACATAGGCTTTACTTTTATCGCAGCAAAATGTACGGTTCTAGCATGATTTCTTTTAAAATTGGAACATGCACGTACGAAGTCAAGGAAAACATCAAGATTCAAGTTATAATAATAAAGTCGTAGCTCATCATTATAATGCGTCATTTAATTTGTATAATGGCTAAAATACTGATAAATGATTTTTAACTATCACCGACGCATATAAAACGCGTGGCCTCTGGCATCAATCAATATGCAAGTAATACTCGTAAGAAGCTGGGGTTAACGCATACATGTGACAACTATCTTTAAAATCTTAATATATATAAATCTCGTGTCACAATGTTTGTCCTCAATGGACTCCTAAACCACTTAACCGATTATAATAAAATTCGCACACCATGTGCAGTTCGATCCAACTTGAGAGATAGGATAGTTTAAATCTCAAATTATAGTCGCAATTTTAATTTATTGCTAATTATTTGTCTGTTATTATTTGACAGTCACAATTATCTGTTAACTCCAAATGATTCTAACAGATGTCGATACCTTTCGACTGGGTTGAGTAAGTAATCAATAGATGGCGCTGCTATGGTAAATCTATGAACGTGTCATATAAGCTACATTTTAACAGCATATTTACCACGTGTTGTTGACGCTATAAAATTAATTAAATTGTCAAATGTCAAACAATGTCCATTTGTGGTTTAGATTTGTAAAATCCATGTTTTTCTCATGAGCAACTATAATTATGTTGCGTGTTCACGTGTTGGGAAACTGTCGAATCTATTTGTGTTAGCTAAAGACAGGTTAACCAAAAACATTGTGCACCGATTGGTGTTAAATTAAATTGAAATTGAAAGTATTTATAATTAAAAAAAATAGATATTAATTTAAAAGTTTAAGACTGTCTGCCTTGCCTACCTCATTCATGAGTTTAAGCGACACATGTTATTTACTGTATTATATTGTAATATACTTATTTGTTATAAAATTAAATGGAAATAATAAATCTGACACATTTTTATTTTGTATTGATTTCTGCTTAATATCAAGTGTAAGAACATTTTAATTAATTGTGTTCAACGTACTTCCCCTTCAAATCTCAATCCTGTGAATTTGTATACCAACATCAACATTTTCGTCTTTGTTCGTAAATAATTTCAATGTACTAAAGGGTTATAGTAGTAGAAAGTCAAATAAGGAGATCACCATATTTTTTTACGAATACCATCTGTGTGAAAAAGCATAGTGGACTCCGTGACTGATGTTCTCTTATCGTTCCTCTTAGATTGTTTACTATAATGTAATATAACAAAAACTTTAGCCACAGCAACGCGTGGCCGGGTCAGCTAGTATGTCTATAAAGTTACAAAAAAATATATGAAGTATAAACATTAACAACTGTCAGAAACCAATACGATATTTGCCTACATTTAATTTTTTTTATTTATACATTCAGAAATAATCAGAGGGTCAATTCTGCTAAATAAAACTTGCATTAATACAAATAAGTCCCGATACGCTAAAATTGTCAAACGATATTCTCATAAACGTTAACCTAATGTGAAACGCGCTCTGATTGGTCGAAACGTCACAAAATCATTTTATGATGACATGATGCTTCACTTATAATACAATCAAAGTACAATGAAAGTCTACTTTAAAACACGAGAGTTGAGGTTCAGGTTCACAAATTGGTCGAAGTAGTAAAATAGGATTTTATGTTTATTTTTTTTTGAAACTATGTCCAAAATGTCTAAATTATGTTCTTACAAAAAATATTTTTTACATAAGTAGTCTAAAATACCTGCATACCTAATTAGTTAATTTCATCAAATAAAAAAATATATTAACGCGCAAAATTTGGAGATATCAGAAATTTTGTACATATGTGACATGACTCATACAGGCTTGTGACGTCACCTGCAAGTACTTTTGAGATTTTCATTCATCAAAACATTCCGCCGTTTCTATGTAATTATTGTTTTTTTTTTAATTCATTTTGTAAACTTTCTTACTTTTCAGAGCACTATTCATTTACCTATGTAATAAAAAATTACAGCAAATACCCTATTCCAATTTTATTCACAATAATAATTATTGTCTTCAGTCTTCACGCATATAAAACTTCTTGATTTATCAAAATAATGTTTTTGTGAATGTGTTCGAAATGTTTTCTTGTTTTCATAACACAAACAAATAATCATTACTTAGTATAATTTACTTACATAAAGCTCATATATGTAATTGCAAAATGTTGAAATAGTGGAAAGGAGCATCACTTAAACGCTTCTTGGCTACTTGAGCAATTGCCTATCATCTAATATTGGGCAACGAGAATACGAAATAATCACGATCATGACTTGATTAAACTATGCTCTTCTTACTGACCTATAGCTACGGACGATAAGTAGAGCAACGTAATTTATTTAGGAAAACGCGTATGTTTGTAAATAATAATAATTAGGCATGGACGTATAAAAAAGGCGGACACCGCTTCAGTAATATAAATAGTGTAGCCATCAAAGTAAGACGGCCGTATCGTAGCGACACGTGCCGCACGCACACATTTACAGCAAAGTAAGACGATCGGCTGCCAGTACGCCAATGGCAATTATCCGCAAAACTCACACAAACGTAAGTCGCCGCCATTGTTGGGCTTCACTCAATGCTTAGCTCACCTTCCGTCCGCCTTTTTTTTACGTCCATGTAATTAGGTATAACAATAATATAGGTGCATTCGCACTTTTGTATGAAACAGCTGATTTTTTTTTCAGTTCAGTCAGTCAGTTCAGTCAACAGTTGCTTATATTTATGAGTTCTGAAAGTTATTCACTTCTGAAAGTTTTCAGACGGTTACCAATTGTGCTCACTATATAAAAGACAAAGCTGATTGACTGATGTATCAAGCACACTGGCCAAACCCTAAGAAATAGCTAAATAGCCTAACCCTTAGATTAGAAATTTGAAATTTTGCACACGTATTCCTCATATGACGTATGCAACCACTAAGGAAGGATTTTTTAAAATTTAACCCCCAAGGGGGTAAAATAGGGGATGAAAGTTTAAAATCTAATTTCAGCACAATCAATGCTAGTTATTAATTAAAAAAATTTTTTTTTGATTAGCAATTCATATTCTCTTCATTTTGGGCAAATTATTTCCACCTTTACTTTAGGCCCAAATACTTTTCACAAGTACTCTGTCTTAAATAGTAGGTTGCGAGCTAGTATTCACTTATAAAAAGTCCAATGTAAGGTTGGAAAAACTCGTCCAATGTCTTAGCCATACCTTTACCAAATACAAGCGTACTTTACAAAGTTTATGTTTTTTACACATTACCAGTGATGTAACATAAATGGATTCACTTGTAAAGATTCAAAACATTTTACGTTTTATCTTGACTACAAAGCGTTTTTAACGGGCTTTCGTAATAATTCATCGTAAGTTAGGTTTTCTTTTAAAATTATGGTTTTCATATCATTAAGCGTTACAATGTACCATAGTATCAACTATCAATTTTTTTTAAATATAAAATGTTGTTTCCAAGTTTGGTTAGGACAATGCAGATTGATCACCTGATTATCTGACAAAAAAGATGATCCATGCGTCGGATGTAAAAAAGTTGGACCTGCGCCTCATCTCTCGTCAGTCGTGTCAGTTATCCGATCCACTGGGTAATAGAGTAAAGGAAGAGAAAGTGCTCTTGTGTACTGCGCACACACTTGGACACTATAAAATTACTCCTGCGTAACTGGCTTGGTTTCAATTAAATAGGTGTGGGGAGTCATATATTTTAGAAATTTGTAGTGTACTAGACAACGAAAGTATAATATAGGAGATTTTACTAGGTAATAGGTATCATAAACGCAAGTCCACGATGCGTGGAGTCAATTAGCGTGTTATCAATATTATAATTTTATTTAAACACCTGCATTTTATATCTTCTGTTAATATAATCATGCTAGTTTGTGGCTGACCAATACAAATTTAAAATTGTCAAATCAATTTATGGTCTTGAAACTAGCTAACGCAAAAATGTGACTTTTTAGAATATAAATATTTTATTTTTGCATTATCTATTCTGTTATCTCAATGCCGATTACCCCACATAAAGTGCTCAAGTATTGAGAGTATAGATTAGCTTAACCAGTAATACAGATTTCGTAACTGACCTTACCGGCCAGCCTTGTGGGCCGTGCTGAACGCAATCGGCTCGATCATTATTAATTATCATTTATCTTACATCTGTAACGACACTTCATTAGGGACCGAATTTTCTAATCGTTTATGTTATAATATTTTTTTAGAATCTATTTAGAACATTTAAAAACATTTTACTTGTTGAATTCCTTTAATAATAATAATAATAATAATAATAATAATAATAATAATATCTATGGACGGTTCACACCACGTCAATCTGGCCCCGTGCTAAGTATCCGAAGAACTTGTGTTACAGGTACCAGACAACGGGAAGTATATTTAATACTTTTTATACTATACATATATTTAAGATTTTTATTATATTATACACATATTTAATACACATCCATGACCCAGGAACACAGAAAAACTTTTTGTTCCGTCGGCAGGATTCGAACCTGCGACCTCCGGCTTGAGCACCAAAGCGCTGAACCACTGAGCCACAGAGGTCGTCAGAAGTTTAAGTAAGTTGCAACTTGCAACAAAATATAAAAAGATAGTATTTGAAAATTTACACCAACCGCAGAGCTTGCTGAATGCTACTCAAACACAATGGGCTTTTTACGGCCGTGGTTCAGAAAGTTTTAACAATGTATCAGAAATGTAAATGTAATAACAAAGTAAACCTTAAAGTTTCTTATTCAAGTGAAACTTTAGTGGCATTGACAGTGAAATTTCAAGATCGCGCCTCATCACGACATGCGTCACGCGTTTTGGCCATATCACCATTTTGGATATAGTGCCATCTGTCGAAAGCTACTTATATTTCCTACATAACTTCACTTTTTCTTTCTAAAGTAGGTACGGTTCAATGCACGGATGGCGCTAGGTGTACATATAAATTATAATATCTATGGACGTTTCACACCACGTCAATCTGGCCCCGTGCTAAGTATCCGAAGAACTTGTGTTACAGGTACTAGAAAACGGGAAGTATATTTAATACTTTTATACTATAATATATTTAAGATTTTTACTATATTATACACATATTTAATACACATCCATGACCCAGGAACACAGATAAACTTTTTGTTCCTTCGGCATGATTTGAACCTGCGACCCCCGGCTCGAGCACCAAAGCGCTTAACCAGCCACAGAGGTCGTCGTTAAATTATTCTAGAGTATTTCTGAATTTTAAATGATTACTGTAGTTTCATTTCTGCTACGTGTACTCTGTCACGTGTTTTCTTGTTTTCTTTTTATTTTCTAGGTCTCTCCTAAATCTACCATATTAGTCTAATGCAAGTTGGCGCTCTTTTTGTTGTCTACGACACCTACCTATTGGTATTTACACACCTCATTTAAATACCTTTCCACTTCTAAAAATAGATTTTGTTTTCACTTACATAACCGCTATAAAATTGCTTAAATGTTGTAAATATAATAAATTATTTTTTACTAAAATTTATTTCCTACATTAAACATTAGTAGAAATTGTAAATTGTATTATTAGATGTAGGATGTCTACATAATATTTTATTTTCGACAGTTTCATTAGACTTAAGACTGGAAAATAATATATAGCAAATAAATAGACAATGTAAAGGAAATGCAAAACTTTGGCAGCATTTTGTTATTTTTGTTCATATTTGAGTTGCAATAATTTAAAAACTATAATAAATTAATAGCAAAATATTAAAACATTTTACTGATAGTTTCTAGAAGTTACTAAATGTAGGTTGTATATTATGTTATAATTTACAACCTGTCTCTCATTTAATTGATAATAAATCTCCGTAGTTATATCGAAAATTACAAATCTCAACTTGTAGCTTATTAAAACTTCAACACAAGAATGTGAAAAATTACAAAAATTTGAATAAATTGCATCATTATTGTCCATATTGGCCAAATTCTCGAGAGAGGTCAACTCTGTCAACATTTTCTACGTATGTATACAAAATATTCCTACACAAAAAACTGCTAAACGAAATAATATACATTGAAAACATACTTTAAAAGATTCGAATACCTGTGTAAAGATAAAACAAAAATGTTTGGTGTATACTTAATCAACAATAGAATGACAGTAGATTTCAACACGAAATTCATTCAACCATTTAATATAAAGCGAAAGGTTTAGTATCTAATAATAATAAATAAGCCTAACAGCTAACTTATATTGGGGGCGTTGGCTCAGTCAGCGGCACGTGTTACTAACTTGTTACTAATAAAATAATATTAAATCAAAGTTTATCACTGTTACTATTGTAATATATGATTGTAATATTACTAGAGATATTATAATATGTCGACAGATTGTCAAATAAAATTTCTCCTTACAATTGTCAGCATTACTTTTCGTTATAATTATTATTATGAAATAGCAAACTTTAAAGCAAAGATTAACCAATCGGCACGGTAAATATTACAATATAACGAAAAATAATGTGTAAAAATTGTAAGAAGAAATTTTTATTTGACAATCTGTCGACATTTTATAATCTCTCTAGTAATATTACATTCTAACGGTTTTTACAATTTTACGGTTGACATATTATATAGATTACTAGCGACCCGCCCCGGCTTCGCACGGGTACAATAGTATGTATCTGTATAATCTATGGGTACAATACTGATACTAATACTGCGGGTACCTTACTCATAGATCTAAATTCTCTCCCGCACGCCTACCCCCGCCTTGGTGACGCCCACTTCGCAGCGGGCCGTGCAGCAGAAATCGTAATATTTTAATTTCGCCATAACTTCAAAACCAAACGTCCAATTTTAATCATTCAAAGACCAAATATTATCTACATAAACTGTACCTAGTGATGTAATAATTTATTTTGATAAGGATTAATAGCATGAATAAAATAAACGCGTTTAAATGTAATCCAAAAAAAATTCAAGATTTCTAAATAAAAAAATGGTTGTTGTGCCTCACTCGATATAGATAGGTATAGTGTGTCGCGGACTTTTTTGTAGATATTTATAAGATCTACAATTAATTAGAACATTTTATGGTTCTATCCTTTATAGTTTAGGCAGCGTACGCAAAATAAGTAACTTTTCTGGTTGATTTTTTACACCTTGGGTCCGAAACCCCCAAATATCTTACGGAACCCTATTTTTTTCCAAAATAAAATTTAGCCTATGTTACTCGTGGATAATGTAGCTTTCGAATGGTGAAAGAATTTTTGAAATCGGTCCAGTACTTTTTGAGCCTATTCATTACAAACAAACAAACATACAAACAAAGTTTTCCTCTTTATAATATTAGTGTAGATTATTTAAGGTAATATGAGCATATACGTGCATGATTGAATAAGAAAAGCCTGAAATGATTTTTTAGGCAAATAATAATCACAATTAGTATCAATTATGTCAGCTGTTTGTTCTGTAAGCTGATTATCTCTAAAATTCAGATAGTTCTAAACGTCAACAAAACTATTCACAAAGAAGTCGGTTAAATATTTAATTGAATACTACAAAACTCTCAGTTTCATTAAAAGCTTACTACATGATTTTATTAATGAACGTATAGGTAAATGCCAGTGAGCCTGTTGGTGAATGTATCACATGACTAATTCAAGTTAGCAAGTTACTGGAATTCGAGTAACTTGAAGATGCGCCCACGTAAAGCCGGTGTTGCGCTTGGATGGCGATGTTTTGTTGACTACAGTTATGGTCATCACCGTTATATTGTTACATAAACGTTTTAATTTAGTTAAATTGTGTCTATTTTTAGGGTTCCGTAATACTCAAAGAACCAGTGGCGAAGGTTGGTTCTTCTTTATAGGGAAGCCCTAGCTTGTATAATAGGAAGGGATTTTGATGAGATGTTATTGGAACCCTACACTAATGCTTGGAACCATTTTTAGTTGCGCTCTGTTCGTCCGTCTGTCTGTTTGTCCGCGCTTCTAGGTTCTGTAATTTTGAATATAAATAGATTCAATTTGGTATAATTAAAAAGTGTTAGGGTATCGTTGAATAGGTTTTTTAAAATAAAGGCATGATTAGACAATATGATTTTTTACAAAGTCAACTATTTTGTTAACCGGCCTCCAATGTGGTTTATAAGTTGGTCCCTCTCCTAAAATTTTTAAAGTATAGGAGATAAAATCGTGTAAGTTTCTATGCTGATAGATCATGCTAAAAACTATTTAGGACATTTATTTTGAGTGAAATCGGACAGCAAATTTTGAATTAATTTAAATCATATTGCCCGTTCACAGGTACAGAACCCTCCTTAGACATGTACTGACATGCTCTTAGTTAGGTTTTTTAATTGTTGTGAGTGTTCGAGTGATAAATGCTAATCGCAATTATGGTAGTTTCCATTGTATTCCTTCTTTGGAAAATAACCGTAAATATTTCTTGCAGTTTATTTGTGAACATCCAGTGAACGTATTTCTACACACTTATAGACGTATTTCTACATACTTTTTATGATTTTCGTTTTTGTTTTACACGTGGAGTTGTGACGAATTTCTATACAATTATTTACTTTTCCAGCAGTTATTTTACACGCTACTAATGCAATATTTCGACTTGCATAAGTATTTCAAATATAACAGCTTCTAAAAATATTTCACTAAACACAAAATAATAGAACATTAAAGTTTCAACAGACCAAAAATAGACAGTGAAAGTGGAAATATAAAATATCAGAGTGTCAAAGGTGAAATCAGCGCAACTTGAAGATTATCTCTAATACATGGCAATAGAGTTGCAAATCGAGAAATCAACATGTTTTGCACTTTTGTTATAGTTTTGGTAGCGAGTTACATTATGTAATCATTTGTGATTATATCTTAATTGCGATGTAACATGACTAGTGTTTTGGTTATAAATGTAGAGTTGTATATTTTTATCCTTGTTATTTAAGGAAATAACAAGGATAAAAATATACTAATAAAAATATACTAATAATATATTTATAAAGCTCTATAATATCTTTTCATCATTTTTGTAATATACCTATGAGTTGTTAAAGAAACAGTGTGCCTTTATTTAACGTTATGCTATCAGTGTTTTTGTTTCTTTCTCTCTCTCTCTCACTATAAGTGGCAAATCCTCATTCTGAACAATTAGACGGGTCTGGATAAGTTTTGAGGGTGCAAAAATTCTAAAGTCTTTTATTTTTTGCATATAGTTTCCGGACCTTCTTCTTAGTCTAAAATTAGATTTTGTGCCATTTTGGATGGCTGCGTTTGTAGCAATTTAGGTTTTTGTGTCTTTCATGGATATTGGCCCAAAAGTAAATTATAGCTAAAAATTTTACTTTCACGATATTAAGGAAAGAGTAACCGATGCACATATGCAGTTTGAGTCGTATCCAACCAGGGGTTTCCTGGTATTCGGCTACTATATAAAACATGGTCCCACCAGGCCCACAACTATTCTAATGTCTGACAAATCTTAAAAAACTGTCCAGAGTGTTAATATCTGAGTCTGTAAGAAAGATGTGCCACATTCTGCAATTTCGTATAAAGATATTCCATTTTTTTTCCTCAAACTCGCTATAAAAACTACTAATGAAACTTTTAGTTAGTAGAGTTCATATCTATATGATGATTATGGTGTTACAAAACACTTTCTATAAGTTTAACCATGTTTTTCCGCGGGATTTTTTATTAGAATGTAAAAAACCAACTTTTATCATGTTTTAACATTGTATCAATGGCGAATACGGGGTGCGGGGCTCTCGCCACGCGGGGAGGGGCCAAAGTTTCATATTAATACGACAAAATGAATGACAATTTATGTGACAACTTGACAAGTAATAATGTTCTAAATGCGAAATTTATAATTTCAATTTTAAATTTATTTCATGTTTAATGATGCCAAGACGAGACCATAATATTATGACTCGCCAATAAAAAATGTCTTCAGATCTCGTCTAGAACCTTCTGACTCCACTCTACGTTCTCTAGCTCTATAAAGCTTGAATTTACAAACTCGTAAAGTAGAAAATAGGCTTAAGATAAAAAATATTTTAGTCACTGTTCATAGCTTTTCTGTTAGAGAACACAATGTTCTGGCACAACGACGACGCTCGAATATTGCTAGTGTGGGGTGTGCCTTATACAAAAGCTCATGAAATAATGAAACGCACAAGCTATGCATTTTGACTCATTAGACAGATCGCGCTAGCTGTTTTTTAGTGGGAAGTGGAAAAATTCTAATGTTGCTGAAATTTTTCTGTACCTATATGTAGTTGATAGAGTAGTCCCTAGGGAGTTAATAATTAAGTTTTGTGCCATGTCTGCCTATTGCCTTTTCAGCAATTCGATTATTGGTGGTTAATTTTTCCGTGGCTGCGTAACGTGAGACTTTAAAAAAATAAAAAGTCAAGGAGTGTTCCCAAAAAGGCAAGCAAAGTTTAAAATTGATGTAATTCAAAGGTCAGTTATACAAAAAACAAAATAACTTAAAGAAAAAAAAATCATAGCTTCTAATACAACTTACTGTAACTACGCGGGCGGAACTGCGGGCATCAGCTAGTTTTAAATTAAAACTAACAAGCAATAATAAATAAATAAAAATTCAAAAATAAAAAACCTTTTATTTCCAGTTTCACAAATTAATTCTTTTTATAATACTAATTAAAAATTATAATAAAATTACAAATTAAATTAAGACTAACGTTAGGTATTATAAATCAATTATTTTATAAGACTAACATATGTCATGGGATACTCATCCCAACTTACCTGTCCGGTAGTTGTGGCATAATATACGGGTACGCGACCCCGGCTTCCCTAGCTATTACTGTCCTATCCCTTCCCCTCCTGGGCGGTAATATCCTACATTTCCTTTTTCCCACTCTAAAACTTACCAATGTTCCTTTCTACACCACCTATCCTTCCCTTTCCCTATTCCTACCCTCTCCGCAAATCCGTGGGAACGCAATGGATAATCATAAAAATAATTTTATTATCCAAAATGGCGGCGATGTGGTTCGCCACCCATCACGTCTCGTTCTCGTGGAGGCGAAAAGTGGCCCATGGAGAGCTTCTGGCTTCGCTACGTTGAATGTAAGAGGAGGAATGGATGATAAGAATGAAAGTGGACGAACGAAACAAGTGTGTAAAGATCGTAGCAAGTGGAAAGAAGTGGTCTCTGCCTACTCTAATGGGAAAGAGGCGGTCTCTGCCTACCCCTACGGGAAAGAGGCGTGATTATATGTATGCATGTATGTACTAACATAAATTAATGCTAAACATAGTAAACATATATCGAAAATCAATACAAGGATCGGTCCACATTCGTACGTAGTGCTCTGATGTTTCACTAGGCTCGACTTGGCGGGGCCCTGCCGTGCCCCTAGATATAAAATTGTCAACGGGATGAATAACAATATATACAAATATTATTTTGTTGGTTTGTAAAATGTATTTAATTATATAAATTATTACAATCAATTAATAACCTAATAAATAAGTCCTTAACCACGAGTATTAGAAACATGTATCCAGCAACCTACGTATAAAATTCAAGCGTTGAAATAATTTATTTATTTTTTATTAAATAATACTATATATACAATAAATATGATGTAGCTGAAGAGACTATTCGGTTAAACGACTAATTTCAAGAACTAAAATTAGGTATTTGAAATTGTAATTTTTTTGGTGTTAGATAACCGAAGTTTCATGTGGAAGCCTATCGGATATCAAATTTTTATTGTGCATTTATGTATTGTATAAAATCAGGCGACAATTACATTCAGCTTCGTCATTCGTGCTACGCAAACAAAGTTGCGGGCAAAAGCAAGTTTAAATTTTGTAATCGCTGTAAAATGCGAAATAGAAATGTAGTCGACGAATGACATTTTATCACACACATTTACGTATATGTGTAATGTGTATGTTGTAGTGCGAATATTCCACAATACTTCGACCGCATATTATAATAATATTATTTTTGCATTTTATTATTTAAACCCTCCATGAAAAAGGCACAAACTTGGAATATAGATTCTTTATGACTTAATCATATTGAATACGTGAACTTTATTTAACGATTATGTGTTTTTGTAGCGCTTTTAGCTTAGGGAAACTAAAAAACTTAATTTCTCGAATCGCAGTCGCTTAATGTGGCACAAAATTTGGATTTAGGCCTATTTTAGTGGTCTTAAACAGAAAATAGTCGTTTATCACACTTTAGAATTTTTGCCGGTACTGTTTTCAAAAAATGACCCTGAGTCATTTTTTACTGGACGAAAACGACGCAAATTAAGTCTCCATACTCTGGAAGCTGTCCCAGTTAAGATACCATTAATATTTTAAACTTTAAATCAATATTGCCACTTTTATAGCCATATAAAAAAATCAACCACAAATAATGGAATTGCTGAAAACGCAGTGGGCAGAAATGGCACAAAACTTAATGATAAGCTCCCCAGGGACTACTTTATCAACACACAAAAATTCAGCGACTTTAGAATTTTTTCCACTTACCACCTCGAATACGCCTAGCGCGACCCGTCTAAATGTAACCGTATAATATGTATTAATTTAAAAGCGAAAAGTCGACTCGAGTTATTTGACGAGTACAATCTGACAGAGCATTTCGAGAGGGAGCCGGGAGGCCCAACACAAGGGCAGGCGAAGATTAATGTCTGTATCGAAATTGTCGATATGTCCGATAGATAGTATTCAAATGCCACACAATTTATAGAACAAGGTGCGAACTAGCGACAAGTTGTTTTGAATATGCTTTGAATGTAAGAAAAACTCTTGGAGTTGTCTTCGTGGGTGTCCAAAGGCTTGGCTCTTGTTTTGATAAAAGCGACTGACAGTTAGCGTTATTAACACATTTATTACCAAACTAGATGTTGATTGCGATTTCGTAAGCGCAAAAAGAAATCCCGCGGAACGCGTACATTTTTCCGCGATAGAAGGTAGCTACAAATGTTAATCTGGAGTCTAAACTACTCTATATCAAATTTCGTCGAAATCTGTTTAGCAGTTATTGCGTGAACGAGTAACAAAACACCCCACACATCCATACATTCTAACTACAAATTTCATGTTGAAAAAAAAGTGTTCAAATCATAATAATTGTTACTTCAAAATTCAAATACGTTCAATTAATATTTTTATTGTAATAAAGGTTCTTGTATTTTTATACTATTAAATGTCATGGGGCACTTTACTATGGAACATGAAATTTTACGGAAAATGAAATTAGGCAGAAAATTGTACAATCTAATAGTATTGTAGTATGTGGTCGTCACTTTTTAAACATCAGATAAAAATGCCTAATTCTTTAGTTGAATGTTGTAGACATTATAACTACGATCAAATCGAATGAACATTCGAATGTACGATGTTATTGTTGTAGTTATAATGTCTACAACATTCAACTAAAGAATTGCAAATAAATAATTTAATTATTTCATTAATTATTCTGGTACACATGGGAATACTAAATAGGAAGGAAATTATAAAATAATCTTTCGTAATATTCGAGTTTCGGATATCCTAAAAATCTAGGTCAAAAACAAAACCGAGAGAAATCCTAATCAGGTACGATATTATAAATAAAATATTTATAATTTTAACCACTCCCCAGCATATTTTGAAATTCACTCGAAACGTTATAAAATTTATGAAATGAGCTTAAGACTGTAAGACGTTATAGTTATCGTTAATTAAAATTATAAAACTTTACCTACTACCATTTTATATAATTAAAAATAATAAGATTATTAATAACTAGCTTTCGCCCACGGCTCACTGTACTTTTTCGAGATAAAATGTAGCCTATGAGTAAATCCAGAGCTCAAACTAGTACCACGCCAAATTTCTTCGAAATTCGTATACAACAACCACACAAAATTTCGTCGAAATTCGTATACACCATCGAAAAAATACATCCATTCATTCATCTATCCATCCATCCTCACAAACTTTTACATTTAGTAGGACAGTTATTAAACTAATGAACTGAGTTTCAGTTTCAATTAGCACGTTAAATACATACAAAGTAATTGCATTAATTCATGTGCTACGAATCTCGTAGCCGCTACGTACACTCCGTGCGATACAAAAAACTTCAACGCATGCTACGTACGTGTAATTTATAATTATGTAATCGCATCTTAGTTACTGAAAATTAAACTGATACTTAATTCAATTATTATTTGTTGATTATAGGCTATCTATTTGGTATAAAATTTAATATCTTAAACAATTTTGTTTAAGATATTAAATTTTATACCATCTTTTGTAAGTTTTCGATGTTTTTTTTTGTTAACATTACCAAAAAGAACTATCCAACAATATAACCACACTAATTCAGAGTATATTGTACATGTAAATATTATAAACAAAGTTTGTTACCTTGAAATCATTTTACAAACTTCCTTCGACCAACACAATTGTTTATATCACTATCACACGCACAGGATGCACAGTTTTCAGTACTTCATGGGAGACATGGTACAGGGGCGCGTGCTTTAGGTGCAGCGCTGGTGACAGCACTGCGCCGGCGCCGACTCGCCGACAGCACGAAGCCTTCGGCGAAATGGCCCCCGCTCACTCACCGAAGTCGCCGACACTCATGGCGCCTGAACTCAAAGTTGCGAAGCTTGCTAATTTTTTTCGAATAAAAAAAGGTTTTTGTCCGCAAGTACTTAGGTAAGATCGTATTTTAAAAGAAAAAATGGGATTTAATATTATGTTCGATTTTATATAAAAAAAGAAAATTAAATTTTATAATATTAACTACTAATAAAAACACTTTCATTTTTACTTAGCTTCCTTACACATTTTATGATAGAGATAATTCGCTGATACTAATCGCAAAATCCCAGTACAAAAATAAAATTCGATATTAAATTAATATGCAATAAATGGCTATGGAAAAAAACTAAAATTTCACTTTTAATGCTTTGAGTGCCCTTGATTTTATGTATTTTGCCAGGTGCCAAGTTGCTCGGACTGTATGAAGATTCACGAGTTTGTTTGTTGATTTTCATCCCACATTTAAACGTAATAATAATTATTAACAATTATATTATATAATCATTTTAACGTGAACAATAAGGTAGATGTTAAAACTTTAGTTAAAAATAAATTCATTGTTCCAAAATTTAGAGAAACATTTTACGAAACATTGTGCCAACGTAATATTTTTTTTGTTTTCAATTTTTTTTATGTAACAAAACCATTTAAGACTACTTTCTTTTCACGTGACTTTTATCATCAACTTTATCTCCTACAAATGCAATTTAAAATATTTACTTCTGTTACTCAATACTCAATAGACAGGTTTTCTTTTCAAATTAATGTATCTAAACTGGTTAGAATATTGTATGTTTGGTAATTGAAAAGATAAGACATGGATATAAATATAGGTAATATTCGTACTAGCTTTGAAACACTACATAACGCTTCTCACCACGTCAATCTGGCCCCGTGGTAAGTATCCGATAAACTTGTGTTACAGCCCGTACAGGCACCAGACAATGGGAAGTATGTTTAATACTTTTAAACTATACCTACAGTATACATTTATTTAATATTAGCTTTTCCCGCGGCTCCACCCGCGTAAATATAGTATCGGGTATCCCACGGGAAAACTGTACTTTTTTGGATAAAAAATAGCCTATGTAACAAATTTCATCAAAATCCGTTCAGTAGTTTTTGTGTGAAAGAGTTGCAAACATCCACCCATCCACCCATCCATCCTCACAAACTATCACAATTATAATAGTAAGTTATGTACTATTTCTAATCGTCAAGTGTCCACTTATCAAATGAGAATTGTCAAGTAATTGAATGTAAAACATAATATGTGTGTAGGTACAATAAGTTAATAAATATATCAGTATATTGTAAGTTGTAACATTTTGCCGACATGTTGGTGAGCGCTGCGCATGTGCAATACAGTAGCGACCTCGGAAAATGTCAAATCTGTCTCGGCAAAATGGTTACATAATCTCATAAAAATTATCATGTCCTTGTTTAAACTTCTGAAGCATCCTTGTTTTTAAAAACTCGTAAAAACGACAGTAAAAAGAGGCAGCTAAATTCATCTTAGGACAACGTGCGATAGAATATGATAGAAAGTATATTTTTGAAGGTTTCGCTTCTATCACATGTGCCGTTTTTATAATAGTTATGAGAAAAAGATTATATTGAATCTTATACTTTAAACGAGTTGATATTGTATGTATATAATCGTAATTTCGGAAACGGCTACAAGTATTTGCATGAAATGTAGTACAGGATGATTTGGGGGAGAAAATCTATCTAGCTAGGTCTTATCTCTGTGAAACTGCGCATTTTAAAGTTAAATATATTTTTCATACCACCTGCTCGACAATGTCCGATTATATATCACGCAATCTCAACGTAAAGCAAGTCATTGACTCCCAAGGGAGATAATGTTGTATAAAACTCCCAAGGGATTAAAGTGATTTGAATTTGGAGCGTTAAAATTCGTATGAAAACTCATAATAGATACGTATCTATCATAGAGTTTTTCAATAATAATATGGCATTGCAAAGAGAGTTTATTCGAAAATCGAACTGGCCACCTATAACAAAAGAAAAACGCGATTGAAAAAATTCAAAACAAAAACCAGTGTTTGGTGCTATTTTCAGAAAGTAAAATAGGTACTTACCTACTACGTTATTTAAACAGTTCCGTGTTTTAACATTCTCACGTGTCAAAATATCGTCGAGCGATAGTGATTCGACTCCGGAGCTTATTTAAATCAGACGCTTTAGGGATTATTAACAATCTTGTTAAGGACAGCGGCCTCGCCTGTGTTTTAAAGTGAATTTAAAAACAATGAACACTTATCAGTGCTTTAAAACGTTTCTAAAAACTGTGAGTAAATAGTACATAAACTCTTAAGAGTGAAAATAGTGAATATAAGTGTTAAATTCATTAGAATAGTGGTAAATAATTGTTTTAAAGTCACGAGTTTATTTTCTTTATAATTTCTTAACCGTAGCTTATTTCGCTTGGAAAATTAGTGTTGTACATAGGAAAAATTAGTGGCTAAAGTAAATAACATTTAGGTAAATAGAAATGTAAATGGTTTTAGAGAAAATTAGATTATAATGGTGAAAAATATATGGTTTTCTTATACTTGTAACTTTAACTTATGTGTTATTAAGTATCTATGTAAACTGTGTGATTATGTATTGTTTTATGGTAAATAAAGAATTTCACGTTATGCGTTTCACTTATCCTGGCTCAGGGGAAATAAAGGGAAATTAGGGAAAATTATGGAAAAATAGCCGTATAGAGAAATAAGAGAGAGATAGCTTATATGGGAATTAGAAGAGTACATTTGTGCTCCCTATACGGCATTGCCCTGAGCCAGGTAAGCTAACGGCTTATCGTGTAAAATGTTCTCCTCAAATCAGTGTTATTTTTTATACGCCCCCGCTCTGCCCGAATCGGTGTAACCTTGCTATCTTCGAGTCTGATCAGAGCCGGCGGTGAAAACCTAGTGGAAAAATACAGTCCCATACAGTAGTGCGTGGTCCTTGCGATCCGGATTGCAAGTTAGTGAGTTAGTCGCGTGTGATCCGAGATACAAGATTGAAGAAATTTTCGAAGTCCAATACCAGTTGAAAACAATCAAGACGACACTTAGAAGAATTTATTGATGACGGAACATAGAAAAATTTACTGAACATCGGACATAGAAAAATTTTACTGAGCCAAGGAGATAGAAAAAATTTATTGAAGACTGGACTTAGAAAAATTTACTGAACACTGGACATAGAATAATTTCATCGAGCCAAGGACATAGAAAATTTTTTGAAGAAAATTTATCAAGCCGAACATAGAAATTTGGAAGAAAGGAATTCAACACCGGGGATCAACGGACTCAGATTAGAAGATTGGACTCGAAGATACAAGACAACACCAAGGAAGAGGGAAGCAAGGATTCGCAGATTTTTCGCCTGAAAAACCTACCGAAGATTCTTGAAGAGTCGTGAAGACTCTGAAGATTTTTGGAGTTTGAAGACGAATATTTGAAGATTAATTTTGATTTGAGGATTTAACTTAACGTAACATTTAACTTAAACTATGGTCATCACAAGGAGTCAGAGCGGGGCCGAGGAGAACCAACCACAACAACAACAACCGCGAAGATTTCCAGATCCGCCACGATCGCCGTCTGCTGCCGCCACGAGCCAGCCGCCGCCGACCGAGGGAAGGGCAGATCTGCTTCAAACAATTTTAAAACCGAGACCAGGTACTAGCAAGGCACCTGTAGCTCCGGAAGTGCAAACACTAGCCAGGAAGAAGGCTATTTCAATAAGGTCGCGTCGATCGACAGCGAGTGTCGTCGCACGCATACAATATGAGGCGGAAGAGAAGCTTGCCGCTCTCCGTAAAAAGGAACTGCAAATAGAAGCAGAACTTATCAAGAAGAAACTCGTCGCCGACGTCGCCGCTGCAGAGGATGGAAGCAGCCCCGATGACGACGAGCCGTCTGAACAGGTGGAGCAACGTGTACGAGCCTGGCTAAGCGAACAAGGACCCGACCATGAAGAGGCTAGACAAGAGCCGGTCGTGTTAGAGGAGAGAGAGACGCCGAAGCCAGAAGACATGCCACCAACTGGAGGAAGACGCGAAGGCCAGAGGACGAGATTTGAGTGGCCGGAACAGCGCCGCCCACGCTCACCCACACCGCCCACGTCTAGGGCCAACGGGGTGGAACATCTCGCTGAAACGTTAGACAAGCTGCTGAATCAACGCCAGACGCGCCACACAACGGAGCTGCCTACATTCTCAGGGGCTCCCACCGAATGGTTATCCTTCAAGGCAGCAATGGAAGACACCACTGCATTCTACAAGCTGAAACCGATCGAGAATTTAGCTCGGCTGAGGAACTGCTTACGGGGAGAAGCCAGGGAAGCCGTGGCACCACTGCTGAGCGTCGCTACGCCGCCCGAACAAATCATGAAGACTCTAGAACAATGCTTCGGACGTCCAGAAGTTATGGTGGACCGCATGATGGAAGACCTGAAGAGGCTACCGAGGCTCGGAGGTTCGGCGGCGGAACTCAACCAATTCGCCGTAAAGATTCAGAACATGGTGGCTATCCTGAAGAGGCTGAAGCACGGGTACCTTTTCAACCCGTTGCTCACGAGAGACATTCTAGAGAAACTCAGTCCCTACGAGAAAAGCAAGTGGTACGACTACGCAGAAGAGACGTCGCGCTTCAGGAACGAGCCCGATGTCGTCCTTCTCTCTGAATTCTTAATGAGAGAAGCGGACAGGGCGCTGCGCTACGGATTCAGCACGACATCGAAGAGGGAAACACCGCGTCAACCTCCGAACAAGAGTGAAACCAGAGCAAGAAGGCCAGTCTTCGCGGTGACAGATGAGGGCAGGGGTTCGCCGAGCCACAGCCAACCCAAGAAGGTACGCGAGGAAGCAATGAAGTGCCCGATATGTGCCAATGATCACGCTCTGCCTCACTGCGCCACCTTCAAGAAAATGAGCGTACCAAAGAGATGGGACACAGTCAGGAAAGAGGGGCTGTGTTTCCTGTGCATATCGAGTCGACACAGAAGATTCAACTGTAAGGCGAAACGATGCGGCGCACAGGGTTGTAAGCGGCTGCACCACACGTTGCTGCACGAGGAGAGGTCCGGCGGCGCTCCACAGGCTGAGGACGCCGTTATTACCGCATCGGTCACGTCCGACCGTGCGGTAAAACTCAAGATGAGAAGGGTTCAAGTCGTAGGTCCACGGGGCGAAGCGGACATCTTCGCGCTGTTCGACGAGGGCTCGACAGTGACTCTGCTGGATGAAGACGTCGCGAAGGCTATCGGCGCAGACGGTCCGTCGAAAGTGCTGCGGATGCACGGGATCAATGCCGAGAGGAATGAGGAAAAAAGCCGACTCGTACAACTGGGCGTACGGGGTCACGACGGTACCAGGCACGACATCACTGCGAGAACGGTGGGCGGATTGAACTTGCTCACTCAATCCGTTCCGGAATCATTGCTGCAACTCGCTCACCTGCACGATCTCAGGGATGAAGAGATGTGTTATGAGAACGAGAAACCCCAACTTCTCATCGGTACGGACAACTGGCAGCTCATCGTGTCAAGAGAACTGAGAATCGGGAAAAGGAACCAGCCTGCGGCCTCAAAGACCAAACTCGGCTGGGTAATTCACGGCGGCATCCCGAGTCGCATGAGAACGAAACAGGATGACGAGAATATCCTGCACATATGGACCGTCGACTACCCGGACGAACGAACGGGCGAGAGTCTAGGCGGGACGAGACTCCAGTGGCGCAAAGAGGGCGTCACATTACCCCGGAGTAACAACGGGGGGAGTCAGACAAACTGCAGTATGGGACCGGGACTCCAGTGGCACACGAGAGATGTCATAACCCCAAGGATCGACGGGGGGAGTCGTGCGGGCTGCAGTTTGAAGCGAGAAGATGGGGATGTCCGAGCCGTGTTGGCCGCTGCCAAGGCCAAGGTGTCGCCGCTGAAGGCGCAATCAAGACCGAGACTGAAGCTGCAGGCTGCCCCGGTGAGATGGAGCCTGAGAAATGACGACGCAGCAATAAGTGGAAAGGCAGTAGAGAAGCTGCTAAAGTTGACATCTGTCCACCAGTGGAGGTGGGTGAGCACTAAGAACAACGTCGCGGACCTAGCCACGAGAACGGGCTATGTTCCGAGGGGCGACGAGGACCCATGGTTTAAAGGGCCAGACTTCCTGCGCAGGCCTATGAGCGAGTGGCCCGCGGAGAGTCCCGCCCAAGTCGAAGATAAAGAAGAACATGTCGCCTTTTACACCACAAGGGCGAGTGAGCTGGATTGTCTACCGGATGTGACGCGCTTTTCGAGTTACGAGCGCCTCATAAGATGCACAGCGATGGTTTTGTTATTCTTAGAAAAGTGCCGAGATCGTCGAGCCAACCTCGAGGTACGACACCTAGAGCGGGCCGAGACGTTGTGGTATCAGAGGTCACAACGGGACAGCTTCACGCAAGAAATTGAAAAGATCACAAGTGGCAAGACGGCGCCTAGGTGGAGCCCCTTGTACCGGCTCAGCCCAGTGTACCAAGACGGGCTGCTCGTACTAGACGGAAGAATCAAAGCAGCGCAGGTTCCAGCGGAGATGAAGAACCCAATCATCCTGGACGGAAGACATCCGTTCACGAAGCTACTGGTGGCACGGGAGCATGCCAGGGCAGGACACGGGAGCCGTGAGAGGGTCGTGAACGACCTCAGGCAAAGGTTTTGGATCCTGAAGCTGCGGCCGACGGTGCGCAGCATAACAAGTAAGTGTGCGTTTTGTCGGCTACGACGGGCGCACCCGAGAACACCACAAACTGGAGACTTGCCGGCGGAGCGCCTGGGGGCGTTCCAGAGACCATTTTCGTACTGTGGTCTCGACTGTTTCGGCCCGATGACGATCACCATCGGCCGACGTCACGAGAAGAGATGGGGAGCGCTCTTCACCTGTCTGACGACGCGGGCCGTGCACCTGGAGCTGGTGGCCTCGCTGTCGACAGACTCAGCAATAATGGCCATGAGAAGGATGGCTGCGCGGCGAGGATGGCCGTCAGTCATGTACAGCGACAACGGGACGAACTTCAGAGGCGCGGACGTCGAGCTGCGGCAGGCGTACGCCGAGTGGGCACCGGCTATGGCTCAGCTGGGCCTCACGCACCGCATGCAATGGAAATTCACCCCGCCGGGGGCGCCGAGTCAAGGAGGTGCCTGGGAACGGATGGTGAGGTCGGTGAAAACCGCCTTACTCGCTACGCTGAACGAGAAGTCGCCGAGAGAAGAGGTACTCCAGACCCTAATGGCCGAGGCGGAGTATTCCGTGAACGCACGACCGCTAGTTCACGTTTCCGTGGACCCCAGCGACCCGGAGGCAATCACACCGAACCATTTCCTCCTGGGTTCGTCCACCGGACTGCCGTACGTCGGACCGTGTGTGCCGGCGGACAAGAAGACTTGGAGAGTCGCGCAAGCCCTTGCCGACGAGTTCTGGAGGCGCTGGGTGAGGGAATACCTCCCCACGCTCACGCCACGCTACGGGGCGCCGCAGAGCAGCCGTGCCCTGGTTCCGGGCGACCTGGTCGTGGTCGTAGATCCGGCGCTGCCGCGTAATACGTGGCCGCGCGGGGTCGTGCACCGGGTCTACCCTGGCCCGGACGGACAGGTGCGTTGTGCGGACGTTCGCACGCGCAGTGGTGTGTTCCGCAGGCCCACATCAAAGCTGGCAGTGCTGGAGGAGGCGCCGCAGTCGCAACCGCGACCGCTGGCGGAGCAGACGGAGCCGGGGGCGTCGCCGGGCGCGGAACGAGCGCCGGGGCGAGCTACAGACAGCTCGCAGTCGCCTGAGCGGGCTACAGACGGCTCGCAGTCGCCTGAGCGAGCTACAGACAGCTCGCAGTCGCCGGGGCGAGCTACAGACAGCTCGCAGTCGCCTGAGCGAGCTACAGACAGCTCGCAGTCGCCGGGGCGAGCTACAGACAGCTCGCAGTCGCCTGAGTGAGCTACAGACAGCTCGCAGTCGCCGGGGCGAGCTACATACAGCTCGCAGTCGCCTGAGCGAGCTACAGACAGCTCGCAGTCGCCTGAGCGAGCCACATTCGGCTCGCAGTCACCATCACGAGCTGTAGCGAGCACAGACAGCTCGCGGTCGCAGCCAGTTGCAGCGGGCACGGTCAGCCCGCAGTCACCGGAGCAGTTTGCGGCGGACACAGACAGCTGGCAGTCAGCGGAGCAGTCCACGGCGGGTCCAGCGAGCCCGCGGTCACCAGAGGAGGCTGCGTAGAACCTGGCTACTGCGCCGGGGGGAGGATGTTAAGGACAGCGGCCTCGCCTGTGTTTTAAAGTGAATTTAAAAACAATGAACACTTATCAGTGCTTTAAAACGTTTCTAAAAACTGTGAGTAAATAGTACATAAACTCTTAAGAGTGAAAATAGTGAATATAAGTGTTAAATTCATTAGAATAGTGGTAAATAATTGTTTTAAAGTCACGAGTTTATTTTCTTTATAATTTCTTAACCGTAGCTTATTTCGCTTGGAAAATTAGTGTTGTACATAGGAAAAATTAGTGGCTAAAGTAAATAACATTTAGGTAAATAGAAATGTAAATGGTTTTAGAGAAAATTAGATTATAATGGTGAAAAATATATGGTTTTCTTATACTTGTAACTTTAACTTATGTGTTATTAAGTATCTATGTAAACTGTGTGATTATGTATTGTTTTATGGTAAATAAAGAATTTCACGTTATGCGTTTCACTTATCCTGGCTCAGGGGAAATAAAGGGAAATTAGGGAAAATTATGGAAAAATAGCCGTATAGAGAAATAAGAGAGAGATAGCTTATATGGAAATTAGAAGAGTACATTTGTGCTCCCTATACGGCATTGCCCTGAGCCAGGTAAGCTAACGGCTTATCGTGTAAAATGTTCTCCTCAAATCAGTGTTATTTTTTATACGCCCCAGCTCTGCCCGAATCGGTGTAACCTTGCTATCTTCGAGTCTGATCAGAGCCGGCGGTGAAAACCTAGTGGAAAAATACAGTCCCATACAAATCTCTTACCAGAAAAATAAAATAATAAGTATGAAAAAGTGTATGAAGATTTCAACACTGTTCCTAATAAAAATATTATTCTGTCCCTCCATAACTGGACAAATGTGTCCAATATCAATATTAACTTTTAACAAAATGAATGTTTTATTTATGTAGCCCTGGGTTTTTATTGCCTCGCAGTAGGTATGAAAAGTAGAGTATGCACCTCTGGGATAAAGCCTGTCTTCGTCTTGGGCAGCTTGAACACCTCGCTTCACTCAGGACTCTATATAACTCCCTCACTTTGCTCGGGAGTTAAGTTTTAACTCCCTCGCGACGCTCGGGAGTTAACTCTAGAGTCCCTCGTTTCGCTCAGGGTCCAATATGCTGCCCGTGACGTAAGACACTGCTTTATCCCCTTGGTGCATAATCTACAATTACTTCCGTAGTGCAACAATATATCAATAATTTCGACTGTAATATGCCAGTCCGATTGACAGTTTTGGGTCCAACCCCATTTTTTTTTTGTTTAATTCGACCCGGTCGGGACAGGCAAAGGGAGCGTTGCCCATACAGCCATTTCTATGTTTTCTCTATTTATTGAATGATTGTGAAGGCCGAAGCCAATTCTTTTATAATACCCATCTGAAATAGAGTTTTCATCAGGCCGAAGCCAATTCTTTGATATCAATAATATGAAATAAGTTTTTCATCAGGCCGAAGCCATTTCTCATGTTTTGGGTTTTGATAGTATTTTATTGCCCCTTTTTCAATTTGACATATTGTCGCAATGATTAAAGAAACAAGGTCGTTATTGGTCATTGTCTTCATCGTCTTGACGAGGTTTGGCTCTTAACAGATGCCTAGAAAGTCTGTTAAATAAACAGTTCAAAGTTATGTACATTAATTAAATAATATTTTATTACTAAAACTAAGAAAAACGAGATGAAAAGCAAATATGAAAGAGAATTATTTACAACCACAAAGTTCTTAAATATAATTAGGAAATTTACAACACATAACCGTTACAGAGAACTATCTCTGTGTTACTACTAAACAATCTCAAGTTATATATAATATAGGTAATGAGTAATGACTGGTGAGTATTTATTTATATATCACCAATGGTAGAAAGGACGTACTCATATATTGGCTTATAACAATCGGGTGTTTTCAAAAGCTGCTGAAGGGAGTGCGGGATGGCTTCAGCAGTTTTAAAGATATCCATCAAGTGATTAATAAAAATAAATCTTTGAAGAGTAAAACTGTTACAAGTAAAGAAAATGTGATCCAAGGTTTGTTCAGAATGATTACAGTAATTACAAACGGGTGAAGACAATATATTTAATCTGTGAAGATGAGCATTAAATTGACAGTGATCCATTCTAAGACGGCAAATAGTAGAATAAAATTTCCTGTCATGAAATGAAACACCTTTAGTAAACCATGGGACTGACAACTCCTGTTTAATCTTAGAATACCATTTTCCTTTGGTTTCCATGGTCTGTTTCCAAAAATTTTTAAATTCGATTTTAAAGGTTTCTTTTATTTTGACTAAAACATCAGATTCTGGAAGGCATATGTTTTTAATACAATGCTCCTGAGAACAAGTGGTTATAGCTCTTGCTAAAAAATCAGCCTGTTCATTTCCCTTAACACCAATATGTGACGGTGACCAGACTAAAACTATATTTTTTTTGTTTAATGTTGTTAATTTTGTATATTTTTCTCTAATATCATGGATAATATAGTTAGTTGTAGCACAAAATTTGGGGTTATTTAGGTTTTGAAGAACGCTAAGACTATCAGACACTATAATCCATTTATCATAAACTTGAGTTTCGATATGCTCTAATGCAGACAGAACTGCTAAACACTCAGCAGTAAAAATACTTATTAAATTTGGAAGCCTAATACCATATCCTTTCTTATCCTGTTTAATATATATGGCTGCTGATACCGCCTCAGAAGTCTTTGAACCATCAGTATAGACTTGTTGATAACCGACTAGGTTACTTAGTAAAAGGTAGACTTCTTCTTTGCACTTCAAAGAATTATCAATTACAATTTTTAGTGGAAAATATTTAGAGCTAAATGTGCTCATATAGCAAGGCCATAAGTCACTTTCATATAAGTTATAGTCTTGCTTTATTTTTACAATTTCAGGTAGGTAATGTAATAAAATAGAGGAAGAAGAACCACTCTGCAATCTTACAAGAAGAGGATGATTTTTAATGGATGAAATTCTCAACAAAAACCTGTATATTAAATATTTAATGCGAATTTTCAAAGGAGGGATGTTACATTCAACCTACATTGATATTATGGGTGTGGAACACATCGCACCAAGCACAATCCGTAAGCACCTATTTTGAACTTTATCTAGTCTATCAACAAAATGTGGAATAGAGGCAAAGCATACATAACCATATTCAAAGTGGCTTCTTACAATAGCCTTGTAAAGAATTAATAAAATTTTTGGATCAGCTCCCCAATATGTGCCTGCTAAAGACTTTAATATATTGCAAGCCTTTAAAGCCCTGTTTACTAAGTAATCAATATATTTATTAAATTTGAAGGAGTTCTGAAAATTCACATCTAAGAATCTAACAGTTTTGTCAACTGCTAACTTACTATCTCCATATTGTAGGACAATGTTTGTTGTTTTGATAGGTTTTTTTGAAAAAACTAAAACTTTGCTTTTTTCAGAACTGATGTCGAAGCCCAGATCATCATAATAGGCCTTAAGGCCGAGGAGAGCACCTCTGAGATTTTCAATAGCTGCAGGCAACTTGTCTGCAGTACAATATATAGTTAAGTCATCTACAAACTGGAGGTTAGTAATGTTTTGACCTAAGACAATATTTAACTTATGTATATACAAAATAAATAGTAAAGGACTGAGAATTCCACCTTGACTTATTCCTTTGTAGGAGTACCTTGGACCAATCAGTTTATTTTCAAATTTCACAAATAATTTACGACCACTAAGAAAATGATACACCCAATTTACCAATTTTTTAGGTAATTGTAAAGAAGTTAAAATAGTTGAAAGTTTTTCCAAATTGACATTATTATATGCGCCAACAACATCAAAGAAAATACCAACCAATATTGAATTACAAGACAGAGCATTGTGAATGTCCAAACAAAAATGACTCAAGCTCTCTCTAGCCGAACGGCCACGCCGAAAACCGAACTGATTACTAGGTAAAATATGATTTCTTTCTATAAAAAATTCCAGTCGCTGTTTAACAAGCTGTTCAAATATTTTGCCAACACAAGAACTTAAAGTTATAGGTCTATATGAATCTGCAACATTTATATCCTTTCCGGGTTTTAATATTGGAACGAGACAATCTGTTTTCCACTGTTCAGGAATCATGGAATGGCACCACAATGAATTTAATAGATTAAGGAACAACTTCATATTTTTGGTGTCTAACAATTTAAACATTTTGTAAGATAAACAATCTAGACCACAAGCAGAATCTTCACGAGATTTTATGGCTGCTTTCAGCTCTTCAAATGTAAAACTCTCTACTAAAAAAGAATTTGGAGATGTTGTCACATTGGAATTACTGTTCTTATAATTATTTGGTACTGTATCTGGAGTATATTTATTTAAAAACTGTAATATCCATTCACTATTAATGAAACTACTTCTAGGTGTATAACTTCGGTTGAATTTTTTAATTTTCATCCAAATTTGGCTCATAGGAGTTAATCTACTAACAGATTTACAAAAGTTTTCCCAAGAAAGTCTTTGCTCTTGTTTCAATACGCGTTTTTTATGCGCCTGCAGACGCTTAAATTCAACAAAAGTTTCAATACAATAATTCGCTTTAAACCGCGCATAGGCTTGACAACAATCATGTACAGCCTTGGAACATTTTTCATTCCACCATACTAATGGAATTTTAGCTTTTTTTTTACTGTTACTACAGGCAGAACTTTGAGAAACAGAATTAGCAGTTGGGGTGCTGAACTTAGGCTTATTCAAACCGTTGACAAATGCGCCACATTTATCAACAGTTTGAACAATAAGCGCACAGAATCTATTATAACTGTCGATTAAATCGCATGTTTCAATTTGAAATTGTTTTAATTTCTGATTAACAGTTTTTTCATACAAATCCCAATTTACTGTTTTCAGATTCGTGTGAAGAGGAAAACTTTCAAATGTCTGTGACAAGTTACTATGTGAAGAGAATGATGGAGAAAGATTCAATGTTGTCAGAGTTGGTAGATGATAACTACCTAATGAGTCTGAAGAAACTTGCCATTCACAAAATAATGCTAACGACGCCGAAACAAAAATTCAAATCTAGTGCGTTTGGCTTCCATCTATGCGACCCTACAGTGGTTGGACGTCCATCATTCAAGAGAACCAAATCATTCTCATCAGCGACATCAACAATATCTCTCCCTCGCGCGTCAACTTTGCTTTGCATAAAGTATGATGCGCGTTAAAGTCTCCAGCAAAAATTATCGGTTTCGGAATAGTCTGTATTAAATCATTAAATTTTTTCTTATTAAATTCAGGAGTACAGCTTCCTGGGCTGTAAAAACTTACAATCGAAATTTGTTTCTGAAAAATTTGAATCTGAACAACTATATTTTGTAAAGAATCATCATAAAATGTATTAATTTTGTTATAGACTATAGTGTTATGAATTAATATGGCTACTCCATTGTGATTATTACCACAGTCATTTCTCACAATAGAGTATCCTTTCATGTTAAATGTGATATGTGGTTTGAGCCACGTTTCACTAATTATACAAATGTGGATGGAATTATCTAATAGAAATTTTTGTAGTTCATATTTATTACTTGGAAAGCTTTGACTGTTCCATTGCATAATATTTAGTTGGGCAGAGAATGTGAAAGATTGTTATTTTTTTCTTTTATAGTTTCTTTTATTGCTTCTGAAAGAAGCTGCGAGTTTATGCTTGCATTTTGAGTCTTGTTCAGAGTAATAGCTTTAATTAAACATTCTGTGAGTAACGTAAGTGCGTTTTTATTTGAGAGAAGTACATTTAATAAGTCTTTACTATTTGTGTTTTCATTTAATGAAGGGAAATTTTGTAATTTATTACTAAAAAGGTCTGCATATGATGTAGTTGTATACTTTTTTTTATTTTCTTCTATTTTCATTTTTTTAACTCTACATTCTCCAGATCTAGATAAATGGCTACCTTTGCAATGTACGCAAACAGCTTTATCTGGGCATTGGGTACAGTTTTTATAATTGTGAGCCTCGGCACAGATCGAGCAACGCTCTGCATTCTTACAAAACTTTGCTAAATGTCACATTTATAACACTGTTTCACTGGTGGAATATATGTCGTAACAGGAAATCGCCACATATTTATTAAAATATATTCAGGCAATGATGTAGAGCACGAAAATGTAATTGCCACTGATTGCGTTGGTTGCAGCACAAAGCTGTTGTTAACCTTAGCTTTTCTCATTATTCTACGTACACATATTACCCTTTTTGTACTACTCGAAATTGCTTTATAAAGAGCTAGGGCAGCTTCCCATAGACGAATTTAGTTCATAAATAAAGTAAGCGTCTATGAATAAAATATACCTTGTTTTAAAGAGCATTTATTACTGATTCTTAAGAAAAAAAAATCGTGATTTTAGAAGGCCAGGTTTTTGAGTTATCATACTTAGAAGTTTTGAAGGTTATGTAATTATTTAGCTTAATAATGAATGCATGTACCATGAAACAATAATGTATTAATTATTTAACATTCAAGAAAGTGATGGGGAAATTAAGGTTACGATTGCTAGGCAAAATAATTAATGAAAACACAAGTTAAGCAACCTGGGATGTGGATCCCACTTAGATTGGTGATAACTTTATTAATAACTTGAACTTTATGAATAGTGAGAGGGAGAAATATGGATGTTGAGGGAAGATATAGAGACATCACTCATTTTGAACCGGGTACACAACAATATCCAAAAAACAGGGCAGAATCGGAATCCTTAAGCACGCAAAAGTCACAGAGAGGCAATATCACAGTCCATAAACAGTCCGAGTCGTATAAATAGAAGCGTAACAAGAGTCCAAAGGCAAGCCGGGTCAAAACAACACAGAGAATAGGAGAAAAGCAGCGAAAACACACAGAACACAAACAAGCGCGGGCGCAAGCGAGCTGTGAGCACAGAAGCTGTGAGTGTTGTGAAACAAACAAAATAAAACGTCATGTATTGTTTTTTTTTATAGTTGACAGCTCTGGATGAAAGACTTTTAGCCGGCGCCTATTTCTGTTTTTATTGTCAAAAAGAGATTATAATACTGAACTTCATATAAAATCTACATAAAAATATACAAATAATGGAATAAATTACATTAATCATAATTATAAACACTATAAATATGATTACAAATAGAAAAAATTTTTGATTTGAAATTGGAAAAAATAATTATTTAGTCTGGCAACATCGGATGGAAGAAAATGGCCATTTTGGAAAAGGAAATCATTTTGGCTATTTTTAAATATTATCTTTTTATCCTTGCTTTAGATCAATGTAACAAAATCGTTGAAAATCATTTACGAATATCTCTTATTCTTTGGTTGCTATGCGTTCCTAAGACGCTTTAAAAGCTTTTAACTAAAAATCTGCCATAGCCCTTTTTTGATTGGACATTTCGGTCGGTACGGAGTTGATGACACCAGTCAACTCCGTGCTACCAGCTGGAATGCTTGCTTTTAAATTTTGGTCTCGTAAAAAAGTAGTATTTTCAAGAAATGCGTTAGCTAAGTTCGGCCGATTAAAATAGACTCCAACTTTGAATTTATTAAATTTTTCTCAAGAAAGATATTCCCTTAATCGATTGTTGGAAAATACGACTTAAACCCATGAGGTCGCGAGTACCTATAGGAGTTTCCCCTGTGCTTTCCACAAAAACTACAAATTCAAATCCAGCTGCGCTGTCCTCTGGATAGCGACGGCTGTAGTCGTTGACTCTATAAGGAGCATATTTGTTAGATTCCTCTGTGGGCTCAGACTGTTCAGAGCTCCTCGACTCAGCCTGATCATCCACCGGACTAGACGATATTGGTCTCTTCTTCTTCCGTTTGGACGGCCGCTGAGACATCGCAGCGTGCCTGGTCCCGTGAAGGGACTTTTATATAATTAAAAAACTTACCGACAGAACGAAGAAATAATTATATATAATTAAAAAATATATACAATACGACAAATATTCTACAATTATACAGCTTTTTACAACAAAAATCAAATTAAATTTTCAGTGCTGAAAAATTTACAACTTTTCCCGCCACTCCCCAAGACCAAAAAAACGGTCCAACCCCAGTAAAATATTTTTGTGATTCTTTTTTTTTGTTTTAATCTACTAGAATTCTGAGCAAAGGTCGGTAATACCCAGGCATTTATCATGACTTAAAGAGGACAGTCTATCTATCTATACTAATATTATAAATGCGAAAGTGTGTCTATCTGTCTGTCTGTTACCTCTTCGCGCTTTAACCGCAGAACCGATTTTTATGAAATTTGGTATAGACATACTTTTGGTCCCGGGAAAGGACATAGGATATTTTTATCCCGAAAAAGTAGTGTTCCCGCGGGATAATGTATTTACGCGGGTGGAGCCGTGCGCAAAAGCTAGTTGTATATAAGAAATAAAAAGAAATTTCGACACGAATAATATATAATTAATTATTTTCAGTCTGTTGTAATAGCGATGGTTACCGATACTTTATGACATTGATTACGCGAGCGAGACAAATGTCTTTACAAATTGTATTGTGCAAATGATTAAAAATCGGAACTCATCGAAAATCGAGAATACAAGGAGAATTTTGCAACAGAAATTCTTGCACTTTTTGTTGCAAGTTACGGTGGCTAACTTCGATGACACTAGTCAATTGCAATATTTATTTTGCCCAAGATTTCAATTTATTTTTATCGTTCTGGAAATACAGATAATGGAAATGCTATACAGTTTTCAGTTAGTACATCACTTATCTACTTTAATAAGCAATTATCTGACCTGAATAATGACTGATGTCATATGAAACGTATATCTTTTTGTGTAGTGAATAAAGTTCGATTTTGAATAGCTATCTTAAAAATGCCGTGTAGCATCGCGTATCGTCGCGGTGTGAAGTGACCCTAAGCCGTATCCTAAAAGCGATATTTTTTTGTAGTTAAGAAATAGTATTTCGAAATGAAACAGGTTAGCTGGAGTTGAATTGATTTGTACCTACATGTGGTAACGTGGCGGTACGTAGCTCTCATTATCGCAGGAGCCTGTTTTAATTTATATCTGGGTCAATATTGCTATGAATTTGTAAGATTTAATGTCACTTGTATCTACCTTAATAGTGCATTGAATATAAATTATTTAAGAGCAAAGAGCCTTTTAATTAATTAATAAATTAAATATTTACAGATAGCTAAGTGGCAAAATAAATACGCTTAATAGATTGGAATTGAATTTGCATTTTTAAGGTTGGAGAAATCACTAAAATAAATTATCGCCTATTGAGAAATTGTAAGAAAAAATCACATGTCTTGATTAGTAGTGGATTTTAAGTGACCAATCGGGTGGACTCGTCGACTTCTGACAGGTTGAAATGGCCTGAAGACTCAGTAAGGCGTAGTTTCGTTACACGTATGTGGGTGACACTGTGTAATTACACGGTGATTACAGCTATAACGTATCTCCAAAAGCCTTTAAGTTGAGGAGATTGTAATATAGAAATTCGCCCATAATAATTAATATTATATAATTTTAACGTATGTATTTTTTAAAGGTTATTTTGCCTCTTAGATATAAAAAAAAGGAAAAAGTCATAAATATAAATACAAATTCATTTATTACCAGTATAACAAAAACATTTGAAACATAACCGTCCCCCATACAAGGCGCTGCCTGCAGTGTTGCCAACTTAGCTACTTTATGGCTAGATCTACCAATTTTTAAGTGTTAGGCAGCCACAATTTATGAAAACTATTAGCTAAACTTTTTAGCTACTTTTTCTAGCTACTTTTCAGTGACAACATTATTACAATTTCTTCCTATAAACTGGCCTGTATATTCCTTTTTCTTAATATCCCAGCCCATTTATATTATAGTATTTAAAATGTCAAAAGTTTGGACATTTGATGATTTGAACAAAAAAAGGTTAAAAAAAGTGCTTTGCCGCCGTTTTTTTGAACAGGATTTTTGAGTCTTGAGTATGTAGCTAATACCATAGATTACTAAAAAGTTATTCGTTATTTATTTAATAATATTTGTTTAAACTTAAATATTGTTAGTATTAAAAATTAGTAAGACTGAATTTTTAAATAATCTTAAAATATTTCATATGAATTACGCAAATTTGATAATTATATTATGGCTTTATAGCTGCCAACCAACTTTTAAGTAACAATTAGCATTTAGCTACTTCTAGCACCTTTTTTGAGAAAAATAAAATTGGCAATCTAGCAACCTTTTGCCAAATTCTAGCAATTTTCTAGTGGTAGCTGTTGGCAACACTGGCTGCCTGTACTATGGGGGAACAAAATCGTATTTGTCCAACGCACGGTAGTGTGTGAATAACCTGAGGCAATGTGTACTGTGTTTTTATTGTTTCTAGTAATATATGTATTTCCAATCATTATTAAAAAAATATTAGCTTTCTGCACACTTTCTGTTTCGTGCCAAATACTATACTCCTCCGTTGGCACAATTCTCGTAAAATCACCTCATAAGTTATACATAAGCTGCCGAAGAAACGAACACTAAATATATTGGTCGTAAATTATACTAAAATTAATGGGTAAAACAAAATCTACTATTCAGTAAAGGTTCAAGCAATAACATGAGTTATGATTGAGCAATCATACGGCACGTATGTATGAAATTCTCTACTATTCATACAAAAGTACGGTGTAATTAGCGCGTAATGCAACACGCAGTATATAATTGATCGTTTAGATTTTATGGCCATACCATAAATATAAAGAACTATAATATAATAGCGAAACTTAATTAATAAAGATTTTACGAAGTTGCGCTTTTTGCCATTCATTTTATACCTTTTAACCCAATTACTAATTATTATTATTTTATTTGCGACTGCTGTTGTTCCCGCGGGAATCGTGCTTTTTGCTGCGATAAAAAGTGTCTTTCATTCCCCTTGATTGAAAATCGGTCCAGTAGTTTCGGAGACTATTCGATGCAAAAAACAATAAATTTTTCCTCTTGATAATATTAGTAAAGACAATATGTTTATTTATATATTAAGTACGTATATATAATATCAATAAAAATCTTATTTGGGTATTAACGAACTTTTATGTAGTAACATAAAGTTTATATAAAATATCTGAATTATGAAGTACCATTTACTAGCAGATTTGGTAAAGTAGTAGGTACTACTATAATATGGTTTGTGGTTTTGACGATTTATAAATGATTTAAATGAATCCCTTTCGTGTAAGACGTTAATAAGAATGATAAAATCTTACTAATATTATAAATGTGAAAGTTTGTGAGGATGTATGGATGCATGTTAGTTCCTCTGTCACGAAAAACTACTGAACAGATTTTGATGAAATTTGGTATGGTAGTAGTTTAGGCTCTGGATTAAAACATAGGCTACTTTTTATCCCGGAAAAGTACAGTGTTCACGCGGGATACTCGATAGTATATTTACGCGGGCGGAGCCGCGGGAAACAGCTAGTATAATGATAAGATGTACTTTTGTACCCACTTTACCTTTAGTTTTTTTACCTTTCATTGATAGCTTTAACAGCTTTGTATTTTATGCATATGTATACATTCCAAAAATCTTGTTAAAATACACATATGGAATGTAAATAGATTTTAACACCAATATAATGCCAACTTCAGTCAATGAGCCGCCGAAGTGGACCGAGGTCAATCTATTAGGCCGTTTAATGTATAATATTTGTTTTATCGAGTAGCTATTGCAAACTACTGACATTAATTATATTTAATATGAGACTGTTATATCGACAGCATAAAATAATGTCATAAAACAATTAAGTATTATTACACACAAATTAATAGCAATATTGACCAACTGCAACGTGGTGTTGTTTCTAAAACAACCTATAACATAATTTAAAACCTAAACGCAATATTTAATTTTGAGCGACAAGTACCTACTACAACAGACTAGGTATTATAATATATCTTATCTTTCTTACTTATATTATAAATGTGAAAGTTTGTGAGGATGTATGGATGGATGGATAGATGGATGTTTGTTACTCATTCACGCAAAAACTATTGAACGGATTTTGATAAAATTTTCTATGGTAGTAGTTTAGGCTCTGGATTAAAACATAAGCTACTTTTTATCCCGAAAAAGTACAGTAGTACAGTATGTACCATTGAGATACAGTATTTATGCAGGCGGAGCCGCGGGCAACAGATAGTCTAGAAATAATATTCCGCTTGACGTAGCTCAAATGTTAACTAATAAGCATTTTGGAGGTCTATTCATTGATATTGAAACTCTATACCTTTTTAATATTTTTCCGTTCCGTATAGCTTGCGAGTGACCGCGATAGGGATAAGTATATCATATAACATCGGGGGACATGATTTTACAAAAGCCTTGTCACGTGACTTTTACCGGAACTTTACCATATGAAATTGAAAAGTTCTACCGTAACCCATAATCATAATATAAGTGAGGTGCTCTGTGGCTATTCAGTTATCATTTTTTTCCGTTTATCATTTTCATGATTTTAAAGTAGTGAAAAAATTCAATTTTCAATAGCTATCTTGCGCCGCTACCGTATCATCTCGGTTTGAAGTGACCTTAATCGACAGACGGATCAATGATTCTCCGTTTCTTGTAAAGATAATAATTCAATGAAAATTAAACAGAATCCATCGCACTACGGCCGTATTCGTACTTGACCATATTTTTTGCTCTTTACCAAACGCTACAAGTTATTGTATCAATTACACTATGGTACGTTAGTAATATATATTCTTTGACTATGGTAATATTATGAAAGTGATATGCGATAGTAACGGTATTTGTCGTGGGTAAATGCACCTAAAATATTAAATGTTAAATGAAACATTTTTTTATTACTTGACATAGCTTTCTAACTCAATATGACCCAGAGATTTTTTAACAATAGGCTAGACGACTGAACTTTTTTTATTGCATAAATTAATAGTACTCTTAAACATGAGTAACTTCTCAGAAGAAACCGTATATCAAAAGTCAATATTTTTAAAGGTACAGCAATTTGTTTACAAAATTTCGCAAGTCCCGTGAAAACGCTCCATACTAAAGTCGTACGTAGCTATGACGTCACGTCCATGTTAAAGTGAATGAAATATACGGCCGCAGGAACATATTTGTAAATATCTCCGATATTTGTGCGTTTAAGTTCATACATACCATAATAAATATTTTTGTATATGATGTAAGTAAACTAATGATGTAGGTTTTGTTTACTAATTTAGCAAAAAAAAAAATTTTTTTTTTTACTTTTTAGATGTATCTAATTACTAAACTATACATAAAACATTATAATTTTTTACATTTACAAAGTAGTAATGCCTCAAAATTTCTGAGTAAATTAATGAAACTTAATATTTTAGATGTAGTCGTGTAGCCTATTACGATGACTAGTATCAATAAAATCTCGTTTTAACGTAAAATTACTCATATTAAGTATTTTATGGTTATTCATTTATTTATTAATACTCTGCTCTACATCTAATCAATGTATGTTTTCCGACGCAACGTAAATTTGTCAAAGGAGCGCATTTCAGTGCGCAGACTCAAACAAAACCCGTCTTCCTTACTCATATAAGAATTGCGACTAAAATTTCTAAAACATAAAAACTTTAAATTACAACAATAAATAATAAAAATGTTATAAAGGAAACGCTTACACTTAATATACTAAACATAAATATTTATAAATTAATATGTCGAAGCGATGAATATGAAAGTGAAACTCTATTTAGGTGTCGGCTCTACATCGCGCTATCGAAGTTTTTTGCCGCGAATTATATAAATACGAGAGCTTCGAAGGTTTACTTAAGGGGGTCCGTGGCTACTGCGTAAGCCGGTCTCGATGGGGATCCGGTCTAACTCCCCATCACCAGATACTTAAGCGTTTTAAGCAATTCTGTTACGGTTAAGCCAATTGATAAGTACGTCAAAGAAAAACTCGATAATGAAAGAGGCCTCGGTCTCATCCACACGTTAGTAGCTGATATGACCTTCTTTTTTACAACTTATAGGTTAGATTACTTCCTACTATCCTACTTATCCTAATAATATTATAAATGTGAAAGTTTGTGAGGATGGATGTTTGTTACTCCTTCACGCAAAAACTACTGAACGGATTTTGATGAAATTTGGTATGGTAGTAGTTTAGGGTCTGGATTAAAATATAGGCTTCTTTTTATCCCGAAAAAGTATAGTATTCCCGGGGTATACTGAATTTACGTGGACGGAGCCGCGGGCAACGGCTAGTTAAACATAAGCATGGAAATAGAAGAGTTAAAATCTATAAGGAATAAATAATGTAGCTTGCATTTCCGCATTTAATCATAGGTTTATTGTCGTAGATGTTATAAGTGCAATGTGACATAATATTTTGTCAATTTCTAATGCACAAGTATTACGTAACATTGTTATTAATACAATTAATTAATATTATAATTTTAAGCAATTTTCCCCCAAATATTATTTGGCGGGAATACTATTTGGCGGAAAATTGCTTAAAATCATAATATTAATTAATTGTATGCTATTGATTTCCGCAAAGTACGCCTGATTCCATTAACAATTGTTATTAATATAATTTACATACAAATCAGTAACCTACATACCACAATTAAAATTGACCTTAAATAATCTTCAATATTCTGATTTACCAATAGATTGAAATAATTTATTTCTTTTGCCTGTGTCACCTTATATTCTCTTCATTATCATATTATAATTTTAAGATAAATGTAAGTTAGTATAAAGTGGATAATTCTTAATTAAAGACAATAACTTACCTAAATATGCACCACTATTTAAGTTGAGGCACAACAAAATAGGTTATTTCGGAAATGTTATTGCGTAATATTATCAAATACATTAAAAAAATCCCTGTACACAAACTCATACAATCCAACGGTACGGAATTCAAGTTTCCAACCGTATTTCACAGTAACGCGGACATGCATTTTTTTCATCACAACCGTGACAATCATCTCGTTTGTTAAGTTATTCGCAATTTATTAAGCGTGAAATCAGTTCGTTACCACAAAAACAATCTAAATGTTGAAACAAAAGCAATTTGTAGGAGTAACGATCAAAATTTGTCAATTGCACTACTCTTGCCATGGTCGCCATAGATTTAACACTTCTTTGATTGCCAAGTAGATACCCATAATGCGTATCATCAAAGTGGGGGGGCAGTTTGAAAAAAAATATACTAAGATTTTTTTTAAGTGGAACCAACACGGTATTATATTCTTAAATTATTCAACGATTTTTACTTTTCTAAATTCGACAATTTAGATGCATGATATTGGCAGAATATTATACGTTTAGGTGTAGGCGTTCTTCCTGAGATCTTCAATACCTGTGACACTAAGTAAACAAACTTCAATAGGTTTTGATAACTAGGAAATGTGAGGTGTGTTCGGATTTCATCTTTTGACCTCGGGACCATTAAGGCGAGGTAATGCCTTCGGCGAAGGTACTAAATACGTGAGTTTATTGTCCCTGATGTGTACATTGTATGGTGTGTTATTATAGAGCTCTTTAACAGGCCGATTGCCGTTATTGTGATTACAGAAGATGTCGCCTTACTTAGTAAGCTAGTGCAAGCTACTACTGATTGTTAGTAAAACCTTGGTGCTACTACTAACTAGGTCTTATGAGTTATGGCTATTAAAACTACGTCACTAACAAATACATTTTAGTTAGTAACGGTTTTAGAGTGTATTAATTTATAACATAGTTTATCTTTGTATGAAGATGCAATTTCTTGGTCTGATTTAACACAAAAGTGTCTTTAAACAAATATTGTTTAAGATGTTAAGAAGTCAGGCTACCATACTTGAACGTATGGACACGAAACAATCTTATTGTGAATGGCTTATGGCTTACAATAACTCTTTTATGTGAACGTAGAAAGCTTTGAACACGGATTGAGCAACAAAAGAACTCAATTTATGCAACGATTTACATTTACGGACGCGACCGGCTATGGTAAAATTATATTTGACACATATGCGGCAGGGTTGTAAATAATAAATTGAAATGATTCGCCTTTGCAATTGCGGAACTTCCGCTAGTAATTGTACCTCCGCGTCAATACCTTTATGAGGCGATGGCGAAAGTTTTTAACCGACTCAGGTCAAAGTCGCAAAATTATTTTAGCGAATATTTGTTTAGTTCAGGTTAAACTCAAAAAACTTGATTAGCGATAGTTTACATAATTTTGATAACTTATATTATAGCATTCATACTTATATATTATTTTAGGGTTTCGTAATAACTACAAGGAACCGCAATACAATTTACAATTTCGCTCTGTACGTCTGTCTATCTGTCCTCCCTTGCAAACTACGGTAATTATGATTATAAATAAATATAATTTTGTGTAGCTTTACAGATTGCACAATGTAGGCTTTATTTTTGGCATCATAAAATAATTATAATTTTATATTTTAGGGGTTTACCCCATTGTGTGGAGTATCCTCGAATAGGTCTATTAAAGCAAAAGAGGTCTCATGCAAACCTATTTTGTAATGAAGTGAACCATATTCGAGTAACCGGCCTCCAGTGTAAGTAAGTTGCCCCCTCTAGAATTTCCAAACTATCACAGCTAACAACTTGTAACTCCCCATGCTAACATATTATGTTAAATACTCTCGAGGAAAATTATTTTGATCGAAATCCGACAGTAGTAGCTTTTGAAGAAATTAAAAAAAAACTATATGTACGTAATCCTTCTAGGCGTGTCCTGACATGCTCTTGGCTATGTTATTTTGAATATTTGTTTATTTCTTTAATAAATCTATTTTTTTTACCTCTGTCTCCGTTAACATTCGCATCCATGGGGGTGAAGTCCATCATATTCGCATTCGTCTCCGCTTCCGCTGAAAGGCCTCCGTCGCAACCCTATTTCGCGGAGACTTACGTGAGCAGTAGGTACGCACTGTAGATCAACTCCAACCTTTGTTGATAACCTGCCGTGAGAGGATTTTGTGCATTAATAAAGTTTTCCGACAATTTCGCGGATATTATGCAATTCTAGTTTGTAACACGTCGTAGATGTTGCTTTATTGTTGACCAACTTTTAGTTAATCAGATTGAACAGTGAACATACTCGTACCTACAAACATGAATAAGAAACAATTAGAAATAATTAAAGAAAAGAACAACAATAGACTTGCATTGTTGATTGCGTTACGCATGGTTATGCGTGTACTCACACATTTGCTTGCAGGTTGTGGGTATTATTTGGCGGAAAAACTGCTTAAAATAATCATATTAATTAATTGTATGCTATGGATTTCCGCAAAGTAACGCCTGATTCCATTAATTATAAATAAGAACTTGAAAACTTTACTTAAAACCTTCGAAATTAGACATTAAGTTGGTGTACTTCTTCTAATTTCTTAGGTGTACATTATTGATAACATAAGTTAACATAATAATATTGTTTTTTAGAAATAATTTAATTGAAGCCAGTTTACCAATAGTAACTAGTTTATAACATATATTAACTTTAAGTTTTACTATCAAAACAGTCGGTGGTCACTTGATTCTTTCAGATAACCTTTTACGGTGTTATGTTTATTAGCCGCTACACGAAGTTGTCTAGTTCCACCATATGTGATTTTACGGTTAAAAACTTTCGGTTCCAATGCATTAGTCCCATGTATGGCGGGCATTACAAATATAACAACTAGCTTAAATAATCTCATTATAAAATATGTTTCAAAAAATTATAAATATTAAGTATAAATTATAATTTTCTTAAGATACAAAAAAAAAAGAAATTTATATGACGACTTGGCAATACATAGTAATTATCTTATTATTATACTCAATACTGTACGTGTACTAAAGGTAGTAAGTGTAGATCTATAAACTTAAACTTAGTTAGGCCTTTACATCCGTTAATGGATGATTTATACAGTATTCTCCGAGCGAAGTAACCACTCTGGAAATACTGTAGTGCCTGGGACAGTTGGTTTTTTAAATGTCGTATGGTTGCCCAAGCACATACGGCATTCTCACAACATAGTCAGCCTAGTCCAGAGGAATGAACTGGTCAATACGTCTGGGGCCAACTACGTGCGGGTTTCCTCACGATGTTTTCCTTCACCGTTAGAGCGTCCGTATGATGTACTTGAGATCTGAAAAAGTCTCATTGGTACACGCCACAACCTGGGATTTGAACCTGCACTCTCTCGAATGCGAACCAAACGGTCTACCCACTAGGCCACGGAGCTCTTGTAGATCTATACTACCTATAAAATATATACTTAATTAATAGTGGTTGGTACTTACCAAATAAAGCGCAAAATTAATGAAACCCTATCTATATTAATTGACAACATAATTCGAACACCATTCACCATCTTTAGATAAATTCATCGCATTCATCACGATTTATATCTCATGACGCAAATTGGTCAAAATGCGCCAAGACATCGCGAGCAATGTCAGGAAATTGCGCAAGAAAAGACGAATGCCGTTCAGAGTTGAGGCTTGAGACCTAAGTCACGTATGGTACCTAAATAATATCTAGTGCTTAAACGTCCACATTGCGTAAATGGGTTAATCATGCTTCAAACATTAAACGGTCCCTTGTATTATAATAGAGTAACTTTATTTGTTTACCGTAAACTATAACGAGGCTCCCCGCAGGCGCCTTAGGAAACGTGCAAGAGACATTGGGAATTTTTAACCGCTTTTTAAAAGACGCGACCGCAAAAAATGATCTTATAATATACATCTGTCATTCACGTTTCATTTTCCGTAAATATTTTAATTCAGATCCAAGGATAAGATGGAGATAATCAATAAACTGTTAATCATAATATTGAAATGAGTTAAATATATATCTGTATTTAGGTACTTTACCTCCTGCTGATATGATATCTATGCCGTTGTAATACAGATACAATCACTCTTACGTCTAACCTAATTTAATATTTGGTCGCCGTGGCTAAATGTTTCGTAGCAAAATTCCCCATGTCCTTTACTTAACAAACCTTCAAGTTGCATTGACTTAAGTAGGTAAGTTATATCTCGGGCAATAAGAAAACGAGCGGCGTATAATTGAGTATTATCTAACAGCACTTATTTTACAATTTAACTTAAATGTAAAGTTAATTCATTTGACCGCGAGCAGTTTCGCCGATTTCTTTCATAATGATAGTAAAAAATTAGGAATCGTCTGTGGTCAATACTCTTGCGTCATCTTTTTCATTTCACTATCAGTACCTACCTAAATGAGACGAAATAGATTTTCATGCTTCACTACGATTCTGAAATTCGATATAGGTTTTTAGGTTTTCCTCCCTTTCAATTATATAAATCAATATATAACCGATAGCTGTGTTTCAATCAAAGATTTTAAAATACCGCAGATTTAGCACGAACGGTGCTTAAAATGCGGATAGGCACACTTACGAATGCATCACTCGTCAGTAATTACTTTATGAACCTTACAATACAATAGCCTTATTATTAAAAAAAAATAATAATCTTTATTTCTCAATTTATCAATTACATCATAATCGTGAGACATCCCCATTAAGTAAGTGATTACTTGTGTTGGGGCTGTCTCGCTCATTCCCTCAGTAACTTTTTTTTTTTTTTTTTTTTTAATGAAATAAGGGGGCAAACGAGCAAACGGGTCACCTGATGGAAAGCAACTTCCGTCGCCCATGGACACTCGCAGCATCAGAAGAGCTGCAAGTGCGTTGCCGGCCTTTTAAGAGGGAATAGGGTAATAGGGGAGGGTAGGGAAGGGAATAGGGTAGGGGATTGGGCCTCCGGTAAACTCACTCACTCGGCGAAACACAGCGCAAACGCTGTTTCACGCCGGTTTTCTGTGAGCCCGTGGTATTTCTCCGGTCGAGCCGGCCCATTCGTGCCGAAGCATGGCTCTACCACGTAAACTTAACAACTTAACAACATTGAGAAACTTACTATGCTATTATGTGATACCAAACTTAACTTTAAACATAAATTGCATAACTTAACACATACATATATATGATATACATGCTATTACGTACAACTAATAATATACATACAACTTAAACTAGACAAATAAAAGTTCTGTTATACCCATATAGCTCTGTTTGTGTGTGTGTGTGAGTGTGTGTGTGCGTGTGCGTGTGCGTGTGCCTGTGCGTGTGCGTGTGCGTGTGTGTCTGTGTATTATTGTGTGCGTGCCTTGACAGTTATACTATTCTTTTAAGCATATGCTCCAAATCATCATACGTTATCGTTTTAATCCATCCTAATAACGATGCTTTACATTCATGTAAAGTTAGAGGAAAAATATTTAACTAGCGATTTATTAAATTATAAAGGTAAGATGACTGAGCACAGTATTGACGTCTGGCATATTCAGTCCGTACTGGACAAACGGGAACAACATTGGCACCTCTTCTTTTATTTTTAACAGCAGGAGTAATGGGAAGTTCTTTATGTAACGATAGAATCAGACATAGCACATACAACTTCCTCACTGTAAGGAGATCACTAAGAGAGTAGAGAGTGTTTGTGCAAAATCTATACGGCTTAAAATACATGACCTTTATTAGTGATCTTTGAGCTCTTTCAAGGTCAAGGAGTCTAGTTTTTGTTGCACCACCCCATATTGGTATACAGTAGGTAATAACTGATTGCACCAGTGAAATATAAATTTTATTAAGTAGTTTGGTAGACATAACAGTTCTTAGCTTTCTAAATATCCAAGTAAATTTTCTAACCCTTGAAATGGTAACATCTATATGCTCGTGCCACGATAACCTTTGATCTATTATAACACCAAGATTTCTTGTAGATACTACTTTTTTAATAGGATCACAACTACACAGTGTATTACCACTTGTACCACAGGAATGGATTACGATTCTAAAGTCTGGACTTGGTTGGGACCTTAGACTTGGGGTGAAGCAAATAAAATTACTTTTGTCGGTATTTAATGTTAGTAGGCTTTCTTTCAGCCATTTAGCGATCTTAGAGAGACCTTCCTCGGCTATTGTTCTTACTGACTCCCAGGAAGTATCATAGAAAACAACAGCTGTATCGTCTGCATAACAAAAGATTTTTCCGTTTTGAATATAGATTTTACACAAATTGTTAATGTAAACAAGAAACAGAGTCGGGCCAAGCACACTACCTTGGGGCACACCATATGTGACATCCTCTTCAGAACTAACAATATTATCAATCTTGACTGCCTGTTTCCGTTCACATAGGTAGCTTTTTAGGAGAGTTAGCGGTAAACCTCGAAGACCAATATGCTCAAGTCTTTTGATGAGAATAGAAACGGATACAGTATCAAAGGCCTTTTTTAGGTCCAAGAATACTGTCAAGCATTTATAGCCCTTATCTACTTTCTCAATGATGAGTGAAGATAGGGCTTGGATTGCATCTTGCATTGAGCGACCCTTTCTGAAGCCAAATTGCGAATCTGATAAAATACAATTACTGTCAACGAAGCTTATAATTCTATTGTTGAGGATTTTTTCTAAAATTTTGGAAAAGGATGACAGTACTGAGATAGGCCTAAAATTTGTAACATCGTTACTGTCTCCACTTTTGTAAACAGGAGTAAAAATAATAGAACGCTTAAAGACAGAAGGAAAAATTCCTGTACTGAAGCAGAGATTAGTTAGTTGCGTTATTAAAGGAACGCAGAATTTAAGCGCAAGTTAAGTTTATTTAAGCGCAAGTTCAATGCTATTATACTTCAGACATATTATTTTTAACCGACTTCTAAAAAAAGGAGGCGGTTATACGGCATATTATATATTAATATAGTAGGCAAAAATCTAAGGCAAAAATTATAAATTATTAACACTATTAACACTAATGACGGCTGTTAGTATATCTACCGGTGCCGCTGCCTATTAACTAATATTATGGACTTCAACTGACAACTAAGAATGGTCTTCATTTTGACGCTGGATTTGCTGGAAGGGCCGTGAGTCGCTTTACGTAAATTAATGAAATTTTATATTCAACATTTGCCTGATATTTTTGTTTACGGTAGAGCTCTCCAGGAAGTAATTTTATTAATTGATAAAAAAACAGTACCTAGTTAAAGTTTTACTATGTTGTTATTTATTATTATCGACTGGTAAATTATCTAAGTATTATTTATTATTGGTTTCGGATATTAAAACTGTATCTACATCCTCTTCAAACAATAATTCAGCTTTAAGGTTTAGTTTTCATTCCATGGATCAAATAGCAGCGAAAACTCTTATAGATTTGGTCTATCCGTCTATCTGTTCGCCCTCCTAACTTCTGTAAACTTTGATTAATTATTACATACAAAACTGACAATATTTCTGTGCCGCAACACACATTGACTCGGGACGCGTAATACGTGCTACTCCGTACTCGTCAGCCGGCTCGTTGCACACCAGTACAGAACACTATTACTCGCAGAGCACACTAACCAAAATTGGCCCGACGTCGCGTCGGGCCAATTTGCGTCTTCACTTTTTACGCGCAATGCCATATCTACCTCTTTTTAATAATACATCTATCTATGCCTGTAAATTAATGAAATTCGATACAGTTATAGCTTGCGCTATAGATATATTATATTTTGGGGTCCCCTGGCTTTTCTAAACTATAGAAGTTAGAAACTTGCAATTTTACAAGCTGATCCATGCACTTAAAGAAAATTATTTTTGAGCGAAATTGGACAACATTTCTTGAATTAATTTGGAAAAATCCTATTGCGAGTTGACAGTTACGGTCTCCTTAGACATGTCCTGACAACATTATGCTCTTAGTTAGGTTATTGATATTTTTTAATAACTACAATTCTTATAAAAAACTATAACCCAACTACGAATTATATAGCCTATGTTACTCGGGCTATTATCATAAATCTATTGACACATCATTTATTTAAATTTGACTTGATGGAATACATACATAGACAAAATCTTTCCCCTTTCTTTTGGCTTTACCCTTTCTTTTGGCTTCGCCGGAGTCAGGAAAAAATTTGCTGGGAACGCTCTACATTGCTCTACTTTTAAATGACATATCGTGTACTTACCTACTCTTGTGATGAGAACTGCGGGTCTAAAAAGGCCACTTGCGCAATATCATCGCAATATTGCTATTTGACACTAAAGCAATTCTGCTTGTAAATCTGTCAAATGAATGCATTTCAGCCAATTTCTCCATATGAATTGTATCCAAATCATATTATGATTTGCAATTTAAGTGGCCATTTTACGATCGCTGTCATCTTTCATACAGTAATTCATAACAAGAATTGAAAATGAATTGCCAAAACGGACTTTTTAGACCTGCTGCTCGGATTTTCATTGAAATATTATTTTCGAATGTAGAGCGCTCCGTGTTCTAGTCAGTAGATATTTTAATTCGCCCACGAGAAAGTGCAGGTTCGATTCCCAGGTTGTGGTGCGTACCGATGATAGATTTTCAGATTTCAAATACATTATATGCATAACGCAGTTACGCACGCTCTAACGGTGAAGGAAAACATCTTGAGGAGACCCACATGTTGTTGGCCCCAGACGTATTGACCAGTCATTCCTCTGGACTAGGCCGACTACGTTGTGAGAATGCCGTATGTGTTTGGGCAACCATACGAGTTACGACATTTAAAACCGTCTGTCCTAGGCACTACAGTGTTTCAAGAGTGGTTACTTTGCTCGGAGAGTACTTCCTACTTCATACTAATATTATAAATGTGAAAGTTTGTGAGGATGGATGGATGTTTGTTACTCTTTCACGCAAAAACTACTGAACGGATTTCGATGAAATTTGGTATGGTAGTAGTTTAGGCACTGGATTAAAACATAGGCTACTTTATATCCCGCAAAATACAGTGTTTCCGTGGGATACTATATAACATTATAAATTATCCAATAACGGATGAAAAGGCCTAAGTACTATATATGGCTCTCTATAATACCATCACACGTCAAAGATTTATTAAAGTGATTAAGCTCACGAAGGGCAAAGCGCACGCGCAGCAGGCGAACACGAAAAGTGGATCAATACAAGTGGATCTAGTACCGTCACCGCACCAGCGCCAGCTAAAAGTTCGAACACACGTTCGCACTTTTCGTCTCGCACACATGACCTTTGTATGAAAGAGACTAAAACTATCTACACGAGATTCAGTAAGTTTTAAAGCAGACGTTTGCAGCTCTATGTAGCGGAGGCCTAACAGTCATGTGACGGCGAGGTCGCTAAGCGGCAGGGATGCCATGATACCTTACATTCTATTTGTGAAAAATATCTGTACAAACACCACGCGTACAATTAACTGTTATAAAACATGAAGATTATCTCCAAATTGAGGTCATTGAAAGTGAAATATTTTATTAGTCGAGATAACACGAGGCAATTAGCGTTACTTAATTGTTAACCTATACGGTAATTAGATGTGAACCGTAATAAAATAAGAGCTTCGTAACCTCCTGTAGTTTAATACTTTAATATCTAAATATATAAAAAAGGCAAACCTGACTGACTCATCTATGAACGCACAGCCGAAACTACTGAACGGATTTTGCTGAAATTTGGCAAACAGATAGTTGTAATAACGTAGGCATCCGCTAAGAAAGGTTTTTTGAAAATTCGCCCCTTAAAGGGGGTAAAAAAGGGGTCAAAACTGTGTATGGAAACTGAACTTCACGCGGACGAAGTCGCGGGCAAAAGCTAGTTATTAATAGATATCAACCTAATAGTAAACCAAATCATATATTTGAATATGTGAAGCAAAAACCTTAAGTACAGTTTTACGAGAATTGTGGCACAGTTAAACTTTATGTAGAGAAAGATGTGCTTATATTTAGCTTATATTTTTTAAATAATGCTTAGAAATACGTATCATTAATAAAAATAAAGTTACACACACTACCTCACACTACAATGCGTATGTATAATAAGTTTAATAACAGTAGGTTTGACACAATAATTATTATTATCAATGTTTCTAAATTCTATCACATTCCATCTTAGATGAATAACGCATTCCATAGACAGCATTTACACATCTTTTATTGCGTATTAAGGAGGAAAAAGGACTCTAAAATGCACATATTTTTAAGAAGCTTTATGTTCTTGTTACATTAATAACGATTTAGCCAATAGCTACTCTGATAAAAATATTATCATAAGGTACTATTTTTCAGCTTGTTCATTAACACAGAGAAAAAAGGTCACATATTATCTCTACATTTACATCCAAACAATATTACTTAAAGTATTTATTACTGCTTGTTGGTTGTACTTATGTTGTCGAATCGATGTTAGTGAGTACTTAAATGTTAGTTTTTATTGCTTTTAAATAAATTGCCGGCCTCGATTAAAATTTATTACGGTCGGCGAATATTTCGTATGAATTAATTTCAACTTCGTAATGTACGGAAGGCTTGCGTACCTTGTAATTAAATTTATCTAAAGCCTATCCTTGCTCTAATTATTCGTCTTCATACAATCTAAATTATTTGCTTACTTTACCCTTTTTTAAGGGTCACATTAGGATAAGCAGTAATTTGTCTTCATACAATCTAAATTATTTGCATACTTTAACCTCTTTTAGGGCCCACATTAGGATAAAACGGTCATTTGACAGTTGCTTGCCAGAAATATTTTTAGATTAAAAAATTATTAAATTATAAACAGTAAACACAACAATTTATTGTAGGAAAATTGTTTGGCGCCAAAAGCTCAGTCTACACAAGTGGTGCACTCAGGTGTTTAAAATTCCTATAAATCTTTATACGTTTTATCATAGCGCGTGCTACACACTATTTAAAACATGCAATAATAATACCTAAATGAGCTGGTAAAATTGTAACTTGCATGTTTGTTTTTATCCTTTCAAATATCTCATTCACAGTACGAGCGTTCTAATTTTTTAATACGCCCAATATGCTCTACTCCTGGTAGTAACTAGTGAGTACATAAAAGGCAGTTGTAGATTATGTTGCCTAGTATGTAATGTACGTGCTAAGGCGCGCCTGGTAGGCGGATTTGGTGCACATTTCATAAGTAACGGTCACGAGTTTACAAGGTTGCTGGAACAGGCTCAACTAATTGACCAATACCTATACTGATGTCTGATCATCATGTAAAATCAATCGAACAATACATTATTAATTCATTTGTTTTTAATGCTTGAGAAATGTTCAATAATCATGATGAAACAAAACAAATCATTGGTTATGAAATAACTGTCACAAAGCATACTGGTTTTTAGAGTTCTGTTGTCGATAAGAAAACTCATGGTAAGTCTGTAGTGCATGGTTAATGGTGTTAACGTAGCTAACTAGCTAGGGGTAAATTATGCATTTAATATTAACCTTGAGTTATTATTTCATTTGAAAACACATTTAATATTTATTAACTTATAGGAAAACGTTTATTTATTATCTACGTAGTTTATAGTTACCGAGAGCCTCTGTGATTTAGTGGTTAGAGCCTGGCTCTCGACTCGGAGATCGTAGGTTCGATTTCCGCATTGGAAAAACAAAAAAATGTTGTTTCCAAGTTTGGTTAGGACTTAGGACAATGCAGGCTGATCACCTGATTGTCTGACAAGAAAGATGATCCATGCATCGGATGGGCATGTAAAAAATCGGATCTACGCCGGTTATCCGTCCCACTGGGTTATGAGAGTAAAGGAAGAGAGAGTGCTCTTGTGTACGGCGCACACACTTGGGCACTATAAAATTACTTCTTCGTAACTGGCCTGGTTTCAATAAAACCGGCCACCGTCACCGAAATCGGTGTGGGATGTTATTAGTTTATAGTTACCTCTTAAGTCAATAAAGTCATATTTGATTGTGTTGAATAATGTTGAATACTTTCTAACGATAATATGACAAATGCCAAACCAAAATATTTTTACCAGTTAGTAAAAGAAATACTTATTACTTAATACAATGTTGGAACCTAATCCAATTTTAAGACTTCTCCGGAACCAACTCTGAATAATTGGCACGAACTTAGCCAGTTTTAAACTAATTTATGCCATCCATTTACTTAATTTTGACAAAGATTAATTTTTTATGTGCACTGTTATACATTTGGTTAATAGAATAATCTTGTTTAACATCAGTTAGCATGTTTCCATTTAGTCTTTGCATACATCTTTTTACTAATTTACATAAAACGATAGAAATTCTTTAATATCTATGCAAACATGGATTCCTTAATGTGAACTTTACGCATGATCTATAACAATAAGTTTTCTATTTGAAATTTACAATTCTGGATAATTAACTAAAGTAAATTTTATTTTCATGAATTTCATTAATACATACATACATATTATAATCACGCCTTTTTCCCGTAAAGGGGTAGGCAGAGACCACTTTTTGCCACTTGCTACGATCCTTACATACTCGTTTCGCTTCGTTCACTTTCATTCTTACCATCCATTCCTCCTCTTACTTTCAACGTAGCGAAGCGGCTCTCCATGATCCGCTTTTCACCTCCGCGAGAAACGAGACGTGATGGGTGGTGAACCACATCGCCGCGATTTTGGATAATTAAATTATTTTTATGATTATCCGTTGCGTTTCCACGGATTTGTGGAGAGGGTAGGAATAGGGAAAGGGAAGGATAGGTGGTGTGGAAAGGAAGATTGGTAAGTTAGAGTGGGAAAAAGGAAATGTAGGATATTACCGCCCAGGAGGGCAAGGGATAGGACAGTAATAGCTAGGGAAGCCGGGGTCGCGTACCCGTATACTATACTACAACTACCGGACAGGTAAGTTGGGATGAGTATCCCATGACATGACATAATTTCATTAATTTCTAAGTATATATTATAATAGATTTAGATAAGATATTATAAAGAGGAAAAGTTTGTTTGTTTGCATTGAATAGGCTCCGAAACTACTAGACCGATTTTGATGAAATTTGCCACAGATATAGAGTAGGCCACGAGGAAGGACATAGATCTTTTATCGCAGTAAAATGAACGGTTTTCGCAAGATTAACTCTTGTGCGCACGAAGTCGCGGTCTACATATATATGTAATAATCATTCTGTCTGTCTGTCATACCATCACGATTTAAGCCTAAACTACTGAATTTGGTCCAGAGATAAACTCAACCACGAAAAGGGACACAGGCTATTTTTCATTGCGTATTATATATTATATTACGTATTACGTATCAATCAATCAATCAATCATTTATTTCATCACCAAGAATGTAGTAATAACAATTATGATGGAATATTAAAATACATGTGGCTAACATTCTGCCATACAATGGCGTGTGATTTTTTCATAACATTATTTGCTGACTCCAAAAACTAAACGTATTGACATATTATAATAATAATTTAAGTACATCATTTTCTTAAAAATTACATAAGTTAAAACAAATTGCTTATTTTTTCTATGTCAACAATATTTGTTATAATATTACAATAATATAAGTAGTCTGTAACTTAGGTTATATTAATTTAATAGTAATAAATTATAAAATTACAGTCCATTATCAATCAGTCAATATTATAACAATCTCTTAAGAAATCAAAATCATTTTTTTTTTTAATATTAGGTACAAATGTCAAATAATTAATATTATATGTATCAGTCCCGTATATCAGTCATAACAGAAATAAAATTCGATAAATTATTTTATAAACATCAAATTGATAATATCTTAAAATGTCATACATTATAATATCTCTAATAAAATAGGATCATTTTTAGGTGTCAACTTAATCTAATAGTCATATTATTAAAAATAAAATTTAACAATTAAAAGGGAATTGTTAGTTCTAAAAGAAATATTAAATAGTCTGTAACCCAAATTCTCTTAGGCCCACTTGCGCCAATCCGGGTTAAAGTTAACCTTGGGTTAAAATATCATGCTTTCTCTTTCACAAATACGAAGAACGAGAGAGATAACATGATTTTTAACCCAGGGTTAACTTTAACCCGGATTGGCGCAAGTGGGCCATAGGGAGTAAAAGCATTTTTCTACTAACCATTTTCTTAGACAACTTTTAAAGATTTTAATAGGTTTTTCTCTTATATCCTTCGGCAACTTATTATATATTATGATAGAGCTAATAAGGCAGTTTTTTGGTGAAGGGTACTTTGGCATCTGGGTATATTCAGTTTGGTAGGGTCACGCTTGCAGTATTTGCTTTCTTCTTTAGCATATCTATTAAATATGTGAGGATGATTCCTAACAAACATCCCTATTTCGAGGATGTAAGTTGAAGTTACTGTTAGCATTTTTAACTTTTTAAATAACGTATAAATATCTAGAAGTCTTAAGACGAGTGTTATACAGACGGTCCACTTTGTAAGATTAATCATTGTGTCTTTGTCAAAGTATCAAGGTTGGCTGTCGCTTTACATGTCAATAGATCTATTGATAACTTGGGCATTTGTTTGCCCGCCCCGGGGTTAGCCTGAAACTTGTTTCTATAGGTTGCGAAACTTTATACAAAGTGGACACTAGACCCTCGTGGGTTGCAAAAATATATCTGCGAAACAATTGAAGGTTGCTAAGAAATCCTTATCAACCTTTAACAACTAACTCACAATACACTACATAATTATGCAGTACAATAGTAGGTACCGAGATAACTTCACCACATAGGTTAGTCTAGTAATATGCTAGGTCTACTTTCAGTAAAATAAGTAACTTTTTTTCACAAGAGTAGCGTAGTAGGGTTTACCTGAATCTATAATATGAAGTCCTAGATTTTCTGTGCCTGTGAATTGTAAGAGACACGGAGGTGTCAAGTAGGAACTGAATTACGAATTACGACGGGTAACGGGCAAACGGGTCCGAAGAAACCAGAGAGTTAAATTTTTTTTTGGTTTTGACGACCTCTGTGGTTCAGTGGCTAGCGCGTCGGCACTCAAGCCGGAGTTCGCGTATTCGAATCCCGCCAGGGAACAACAGTAAGTGTTTTTTTTTCCTGGCTCATGAATGTGTATTAAATATGTGTATCATACATATAACAAAAATCTTAAATATATTTTCTTTGTCTGGTATCCTTAACACAAGTTCTTCGAGAACTTACCATGGGACCAGATTGACGTGGTTTTTTGCACAAGAGTTCACGAAAAGGTTAAAGTACCTATAGATATTTATTGTAATTGGGTGAAAACGAGTACCGGAGTAAACGTCACGACCTCATTAAAATCGCTCTTACGTAAAAGTCATCGTTAATTTACTTTTGATTGCGTGTCCACTACGGCGCGCGGCGGTTCATTGCCACAATCGATTAGATGGTTAAATATTTTAACCCCTTAAGAAATTGTATTTTATAATATGCCTTCATTCACGGCTTTTAATAGTCATTAAAAATCCTCACAAAAAGTTTTATTTTTGTAAGTTTTAGTATCAGCATAATACTTGTTAGTAGGTTGCTTTTGTCAATATAGAATCACAGAATTTCTACTACATAACCACAGAGTAAAGCTTCACTTTAATGGCTAGCCGCACACGTGCAATATTATTGACAGAATAAATTTGTCAATACTAAAATATACATACAAAAAAAAACGGCAATATGGCCCGCACACGAGGAATATTATTGTCAATATGAGCTTTATTGTCAATAATATGGTATGTGTGCGGCTAACCATTAAGAAGCTAAAGTCTCATTAGTCATTAGCCCACTACTGCAATATATACTAACCTAGTTACTACACGTACTAGATTACATAACTTATTTCAAGGCCAAAAATAATAATGATAGTAGGTACTTAAGGAGGCTAATTATAAGCGTAAAATAATAAGTCACACCCCTCCGACCAAAGACTTCTAAAGACGGAGCTATAGTTTTTGAAAGTTGGTACTATTGTTTTCTGTTGCTCTGTCTTACTAACGATGTGTCAATACGTGTGTATGAGAGAGCTTATATCGGTGTATAAACGCGTGTTTCGTGTCATGTAATGACCAGCTCAGTAGGCCATCGCATAGCAGTAGCTCTGTGCATTTGTTGTATTTTATCAATAAAAATAAATGTGTAATGGATATTTGAACATTTAACAAGTAAATAAATGTTGCTCCGCTGCATATTGTGCCTCAAGAATGACGACAGAAGGTGTCAAATACTTGGAATTATCATTTTACACGTAAGGTTTTAACAATGTTTTGTGAACTAAATAATGAGTATTTTTATAATATAAACAGATAATCATTAAGTTTAACGAACCCTTTTTCGTACTATATCACGCTTTAATGATGAATATTACGTAATGAGTAATAATTTGTGGAAAATAAAAGCTTTGTTTTTCTGCGTATTTTGAGTGATGTACCCTACTGACACAAGAGTTTATCGATAAAGATAATAAACTTTTACTAAACGGTTTTATTAGGTCTCGGAAATGTTCCGGAAGAAGAGGCGAATATATTGAAGCAGTTAGATGCGAGAATTAGAAGAGTGTGTCCCACCAGTGAGACAGCTTGGTGTGACGGTACTGATACGTTGAAGATATTTCTATTTTACCGGACAATTAAGAAGAGTTACAATAATATATACTTTCTCAAACATATTTTTTTTATTGTGTTTCCAATTATTTTACATTATCCGATCCGGATCGAATACGATATCGGTATCGAATGCCGATACAGTACTTAGTCGATAGTCAATAGCCATGCAAGGGCAAGTAAAATATATGAAACACATAGGTCTTTCACATTATTGGTTTGATATCGGATCGAAAAGCACTTTTATTCCTGTAAATATGGGCCTAGCAGGAACAATTGACAGGTGCGTAAATGCAATGTTATCGAATGTCAATTGTATGAGCGCTGTCATAATTTTTATACAAATCTCTTTCGATAACGTAACGTTTACGCAATTGACAATTGTTCCTGCTAGGCCCCCAAGCAAGTGAGTAATCTGAATGACTCAGCTAATCTCTCAATGTATTTAGATGCTAATCGAAAATGCTAATACAATAGAAAGAGAGGAAATCAAACGCACTATTTTTGTGTTGTCAGATTTGACATGAGACTCGTGTGTTCGATTTTCAGCTCTATTGTATCAGTCCAGAGTTATATTTTCAATACTCTGAATTTTCCCCAGCCTTCCAGATTCCTGATAGGTAGTATGTCCGTAGGGATATATTATCGGGTCGGTATTACTAAGGCTTACTTACTAATAAAGAGGAGGTTATGTGTTCGGCTGTATATATGTCACCATAAAATTGTAAAAACCGTTAGATTGTAATATTACCTACTAGAGATGTTATAAAATGTCGACAGATTGTCAATAAAAAATTTCTTCTTACAATTTTACACGTTATTTTTCGTTACATTGTAATATTTACCATGCCGATTGGTTAAATGGCAAGTGCCCCGCGCCGCCATATTTGTTTTCTTTTTCATAATAATAATTAAAACGAAAAATAATGCGTACAATTATTGTAAGGATAATTTTTTATTTGACAATCTGTCAATATAACATAATATCTCTAGTAATATGGATTACAATCTAACGGTTTTTACCCGACTGCCGGGAGGGTTATGTGTTTAGCGCGTATCTTGTATGTATGTATGTATGTATGTATGTAATATTCTTTATTACTTTGTATCTTCAGAACCGCTAAACGGATTTTCACATTTGAGGTATCGTTAGATTCGTCTTAATAGCCCAAGTGTTCTTAGATAGGTGACATTAAAAAAAAAACAAAATGGCGGATGTTAGACGCCATGTTGTGAGGTAAAAAAAAATATATCTACCAAGTATATCGAGTGGGGTATCAAAATGAAGGATTTTAAATACTGATTTTAAATATGTATATAACTTGCAGTTTTATATTAAATATAACAATAAATAATAATAATAAAAAACAAAAACCCGCCTGCATAGATAACTACAATTCAAAAGCAACTGAAAAGACTGAAATAAAATAAATAATTAAAAAAATAAAAAAACCCGACTGCAAAAAAGACATATACCTAAGCAACGCACTAAAAAGACCGAAACAAGTTTGAGAAAACTGACTACACTATGAGCTGAAACCCTAAGTGAAATAATTGACGTTATGTTTGTTAGCAGACGGGGCCCATATATTTTTGTACGATTTATAATTTGCGAATGGGTCCCGCCTGCTACCAAACATAACGTCAATTATTTCACTTAGGGTTTCAGCTCATAGTGTAGTCAGTTTTCTCAAACTTGTTTCGGTCTTTTTAGTGCGTTGCTTAGGTATATGTCTTTTTTGCAGTCGGGTTTTTTTATTTTTTTAATTATTTATTTTATTTAAATTTTACGGTGACATATTATATATTATAATAATATCTATGGACGCTTCACACCACGTCGATCTGATCCCGTGGTAAGTTCTCTAAGAACTTGTGTTACGGGTACCAGACAACGGAAATATATTTAATACTTTTATACTATACACATATTTAATACACATCCATGACCCAGGAAAACAGAAAAACTTTTTGTTCCTTCGGCGGGATTTGAACCCGCGACCCCCGGCTTGAGCACCAACACACTAAACCAACTGAGCCACAGAGGTCGTCAAATTATTATATACAGCCGAACACAGAACCTGCTTTTTTTAAAGTCGGCTAAAATATTTATGAACGGTCTATTTCTATTACAATAGTGCAGAATTGTTAGGAATTGTAAACTTTCAATTGGTAGATATAGGGAGTAATTTTATTTAATGTAAATAGTTATTAATAAATCGTTTTCTCATAATACTTATTTTATAATTAAAATACGCAATTGACTAAATAGTGTGAAAGAAATATACTCCTAATTATTTCATACATTTTACTCGCCTTTGGCTATTGCGTCGATACACAATATCGATAAAGAATGCCGATGCTATCAGCATTACTAGATGTTGCCCGCGCCTGCGTGCGCGCTAAAAGAAATGCCGTGCCGCAAAAATGTAGGACACTTTTGTCTTCTCTATATATGTGCAAATTTTCATCAAAATCGGTCAAGTACTTTCGGAGCCCATTCGATGCAAACAAACAAACTTTTCCTTTCATTAGTATATTAGTATAGAAGTATATATTATTTTTTACACACTAATCTAAACATCTAATAAAATCTTGTTAATTTCAAATACCTTTTTCTTAAATTAAAAAGGTACCCAATGAGTTTTACACATTATAAACAGATGACATAAAACTTAAAATGTGTTTATAAAATAAAAATTCAGAATTATAAAAATATCTACAAACGTCGATAGGAACCACAAAAAAGTCGAGTAGTTTATCGATACTATATCGATATACGTTACATCCCTGCACGTACACTAATACAATGCACACAAGCAGAAAAAGGACACGTGTTTGCTGGCTAAAACTCTCTCTAGTGGTTATATACTCAAAGCCTCCGACTCTAGATGATAGGTTTAAGGTAAACCGGTTGACGTAAGTTCGTTTAAAAGTTACACCTACAAAAATATGTACACCTACAATATAGTACCTACATGCAGGTAGTAGGTATAAGTGTTTAATGTGTAGAGGTGCGCAAAATGTGTCACTTAAAAGATACATTACATCCCTGCACGTACACTAATGCAATGCACACAAGCAGAAAAAGGACACGCGATTGCTGGCTAAAACTATCTCTAGTGGTTATATACTCAAAGAGTAGCTCTGTGTATTTTTTATGTTTTATAAATGAAAATAAATGTGTAAAGGAGATATTAATTTTAAAACATCTAATATGTGTTGCGCCGCTGCATATTGTGCCTCAAGAATGACGACAGAAGGTGTCAAATACTTGGAATTATCATTTTACACGTAATGTTTTAACAATGTTTTGTGAACTAAATAATGAGTATTTTTATAATATAAACAGATAATCATTAAATTTAACGAACCCTTTTTCGTACTATATCACGCTTTAATGATGAATATCACGTAATGAGTAATAATTTGTGCAAAATAAAAGCTTTGTTTTTCTGCGTATTTTGAGTGATGTTCCCTACTGACACAAGAGTTTATCGATAAAGATAATAAACTTTTACTAAACGGTATTATTAGGTCTCGGAAATGCTCCGGAAGAAGAGGCGAATAGATTGAAGCAGTTAGATGCGAAAATTAGAAGAGTGTGTTCCACCAGTGAGACAGCTTGGTGTGACGGTATTGATACGGGGAAGATATTTCTGTTTTACCGGACAATTAAGAAGACTTACAATAATATAATTATACTTTCTTAAACATATTTTTTTTTTATTTAGTTTCCAATTAAAATGCACAAAGAGCATTTTTCCATTATCCGATCCAGATCAAATACGATATCGGTATCGAATGCCGATACAGTAATCGATATTCAATAGCCATGCAAGGGCAAGTAAAATATATGAAACACATAGGTTTGATATCGGATCGAAAATAACTTTTATTCTTGTTAATATGGGCCTAGCAGGAACTATTGACAGGTGCGTAAATGCAATGTTATCGACTATCAATTGTATGAGCGCTGTCATAATTTTTATACAAATGTCTTTCGATAACGTAACGCTTACGCAATTGACAATTGTTCCTGCTAAGTGCTAGGCCCCCAAGCAAGTGAGTAATCTGACTGACTCAGCTAATCTCTCAATGTATTTACTATTTAGATGCTAATCAAAAATACAAATACAATACAAAGAGAGGAAATCGAACGCAAAATTTTTGTGTTGTCAGATTTGACATGAGACTCGTGTGTTCGATTTTCAGTTCTATTGTATCAGTCCAGAGTTATATTTTCAATGCTCTAAATTTTCCTCGGCCTTCCAGATTCCTGATAGTATGTCCGTCGGGATATATTATCGGGTCGGTATTACTAAGGATTACTTACTAATAAAGAGGAGGTTCTGTGTTCGGCTTTATAATATTATAATATGTCACCATAAAATTTTAAAAACCGTTAGATTGTAATATTACTAGAGATATTATAAAATGTCGACAGATTGTCAAATAAAAATTACTTCTTACAATTTTACACGTTATTTTTCGTTACATTGTAATATTTACCGTGCCGATTGGTTAAATGGCAAGTGCCCCGCGCCGCCATATTTTTTTTTTTTTCATAATAATAATTAAAACTAAAAATAATGCGTACAATTATTGTAAGGAGAAATTTTTATTTGACATATTATATACAGCCGAACACAGAACCTCCTTTTTTTAAAGTCGGCTAAAAATATTTATGAACGGTCTATTTCTATTACAATAGTGCAGAATTGTTAGGAATTGTAAACTTTCAATTGGTAGATATAGGGAGTAATTTTATTTAATATAAATAGTTATTAATAAAACGTTTTCTCATAATACTTATTTTATAATTAAAATACGCAATTGACTGAATAGTGTGAAAGAATTATGCTACTAATTATTTCATACATTTTACTCGCCTTTGGCTATTGTGTATCGGCTATCAGCATTATTTACCGATATCGTGTCTAATAATGGGAAAACGCTTTTATGATAAAAACTAGATGTTGCCCGCGTCTTCGTGCGCGCTAAAAGAAATGCCGTGCCGCAAAAAAGTAGCCTATGTGGTCTTTTCTATATATGTGCAAAATTTCATCAAAATCGGTCAAGTACTTTCGGAGCCCATGCAAACAAACCAACCTTATAAGAACACAATATTTTTTAAACATCTAATAAAATCTTGTTAATTTTAAATACCTATATCTTAAATTAAAAAGGTACTTAATGAGTTTTACACATTATAAACTGATGACATAAAACTTAAAATGTGTTATAAAATAAAAATTCAGAATTATAAAAATATTTACAAACGTCGATAGGTACCACAAAAAAGTCGAGTAGTTTATCGATATTATATCGATATACGTTACATCCCTGCACGTACACTAATACAATGCACACAAGCAGAAAAAGGACACGTGTTTGCTGGCTAAAACTCTCTCTAGTGGTTATATACTCAAAGCCTCCGACTCTAGATGATAGGTTTAAGGTAAACCGGTTGACGTAAGTTCGTTTAAAAGTTACACCTACAAAAATATGTACACCTACAATATAGTACCTACATGCAGGTAGTAGGTATAAGTGTTTAATGTGTAGAGGTGCGCAAAATGTGTCACTTAAAATATATGTAGATTGTACTTATATATAATACTAGCGACCCGCCCCGGCTTCGCACGGGTACAATGTATATATCTGTATAATCTATGGGTACAATACTGATACTAATACTGCGGCTACCTCATAGATCTAAACTCCCCTCCCGCACGCACACCCCCGCCTTGGTGACGCCTACTTCGCAACGGGCCGTGGAGCAGAAATCGTAATATATTAATTTCGCCATAACTTCAAAACCAAACGTCCAATTTTAATCATTCAAAGACTAAATATTATCTACATAAACTGTACTTAGTGATGAAATAATTTATTTTGACAAGGATTAATAGCATGAGTAAAATAAACGCGTTCAAATGTAGTCCAAAAAAAAATCAAGATTTCTAAATAAAAAACCTAACCAAGAGCATGTCAGGACATGTCTAAGGAGGGTTCCGTAACTATAAACGCGTAATATGCTTTTTTTTAATTACTCCAAAAGTTACTGTCCGATTTGGTTCAAAATAATTTTCCTAAAGAGTTTTTAGCATGATCTATCAGCATGGAAATTTGCAAGTTTCTATCTCCTATAGTTTAAAAATGCTAGGGGGGGGACCAACTTACGAACTACTTTGGAGGCCGATTACTCGAAAATGGTCAACTTTATAAAAAAGTAACGTATGAAACCTTACCTTTATTTTAAAAGACCTATTCTACGATACCCCACACGATGGGGTAGAGTGAAAAAATATTTTTCATCCCCACTTCACATGTATGGAGAGCCACCCCTAAAATATAAAATTATTATTTTTTTATGATCCCGAAACCGTGATCTATACACAATCTATAACTGCACCAAATTTCATCAATTTATATTCATAATTACAGGAGCTAGAGGCGCGGACAGACAGACAGACAGACAGACAGACAGACAGACAGACAGACAGACAGACGGACAGAGCGAAACTATAAGGGTTCCTTAAGTATTACGGAACCCTAAAAAAATGGTTGTTGTGCCTCACTCGACATAGATAGGTATAGTGTGTCGCGGACTTTTTTGTACATATTTATAAGATCTACAATTAATTACATTTTATGGATCTATCTTTTATAGTTTAGGCAGCGTACGCATAATAAGTAACTTTTCTGGTTGATTTCTTACACCTTGTGTCCGAAAACCCCAAATATCTTACGGAACCCTATTTTTTCCAAAATAAAATTTAGCCTATGTTACTCGTGGATAAAGTAGCTTTCGAATGGTGAAAGAATTTTTGAAATCGGTCCAGTACTTTTTGAGCCTATTCATTACAAACAAACAAACAAACATACAAACAAAGTTTTCCTCTTTATAATATTAGTGTAGATATATTCTGATTTCGGCGAACTATATCACTCTTTTAGTTCAGAGTGCTGTGATTTTTCTATTCGCATTCGATCATGATTCGTGAGCGCGTTCCGCGTTTTTGTATGAGCGAGAAACAAAACGTGTGTGCGAAATGCGAATCACATACAAATTCCTAGTAAACGCCAAACGCGCTCACGATCGAATGCGAAAAGAAAAACTCACACTTAGCACTCTGTAGTACATACAATTAATATTATATTAGCCCATTTACTTATTTATTTATTATTTATTATATATTATCCAATGGGCAATAGCCGAAGTCATATCTTACACCCGTATCATTAGTCGTTTCCTCAGATCCGCCTCGACTCAACCTCATCTGAGGTATCCTTGAGAAGTTCCTCGAGTTTGGTATTCTTAAACATAATTTCTACCTCAGCTGTTTGCTCCTCCAGTAAGGTTGAGTGAGGGTGTAACATCATAAATAATCATGGAAAATATATATTTTTTATGTTAACACCAATAGTAACCAATAAAACTCGATCCAAATTTTACAGAATGATGAATATGTATGCGCTGTATAATTATATGGATTTTCGTAAAGTAAAGGTCATCCAAAAAATCCACCATGCTTATCTTTAAATAAGTATCCCTCTATAATTGCGTAATTGCTTCAAATAATTCCACTCTGTTTGTAAAAAGAATTGATATAAATGTCGGAAATAGACGCTCGAGGGAGCCTCAACGTAAGTCCTGAGGTACCTTAAGTTTGACAGTTGATTCCTCGACTCGCGTAAGGAAATTCCTCAAGTCGAGGGAATTTTGTTGAACTAATGATACAACTTTCGTGGATTGAGGTTGAGTCGAGTGGAGGAAATCTCGAGGTAACAACTAATGATATGGGTGTTAGTCTTACTCCTCTCCTCCTCAGAATAACTAACTTTCAATAATAACTATTTGATAGCAATGAACGATACTACTGTTTTACAATCTGTCATTTTGTCCATTCCTCAGTAGAATACTCATTTCTAGGCAATTCCCTCCCTCCCTTCAAGAAAGGGTAATAACGCTGACGATATGACGCCTCAGCTCTGTGGTCCAGACTCCAGTGGATTAGAAGTTAGTTCTGCGTCACGCATTCGTTGGAATCACGCGTTGGAACAACAAAAAAAAGTTGTTTTCAAGTCTGGTTAGGACAATGCAGGCTGATCACCTGATTGTCTGACAAGAAAAATGATCCAATGCTCGGATGGGCATGTAAAAAGTCGGTCCTGCGCCTGATCTCTCGCCAGTTGTGACGGTTATCCGCTTCACTTATTTTATTATTTGAGTAAGTGACTGTAGATTTTCTATTAAACAACGTATCAAGTAGATAGATATATCTATGATTAAAGTAGACTTTAATTATAATTAAATTATTATCAATGTGCCAGGTATTTTGATGTTGTTAGGGTTCCGTATTTTTCATTTCTCATACTCGGAAAGTAGTGTTGTTTTGATCTGATTACTGGGTGGAAAATGCTGCTTTCCTTTCATAGGGAGGGAAAAACTCATACAAATTATTAACTTACCCTTAATAGTACTTACTTAAAGTGCGAAGGTATTTAATACTTGAAGAGATCAGAACCTCAATTCTCGTATTTAAAGTAGACAATTTAAAGAGTCAATTTTACTTTGTTTGGATTGAAAGTGTAGCGACATATTACAATGAACGGATTTTATGACGTTTCGACCAATCAGAGCGCGTTTCACGTTGGTTTAACGTTCATAAAAACACCTTTTGAGAGTGTAAGCGTGTCGGGACTTGATTGTAATTGTATTAATGTAGGTTTTATTTAGCAGAATTGCCCCCCAGCTCACACTGAGACGCGACAAAGCTTTTATAAGATAGCGATTCAAAATTGAATTTTATTCACTACATTGTAACAGCTCGAATTTCGGTGAATGAATGAAAATTGCAATGAAACGTGTATTTTGTTGTGTAGAGAATAAAGTTCAATTTTGAATCGCCAGCTTTAAAAAGCCGCGTTGCATCACCGATTCTAATTCTACAATAGTATAAAATACATTCGTATTTATAATTTTAAGTACCTACTAGTATGTAGAACCTAAGTAGTATTATTTATTAAATACATTAGTATTTATAATTTTAAGTACTAGTAAGTAGAACTTAAGTGTGAACTGGCGTTTAGGCAGAATGTGACCTTACAAACTTATATTAGCCTATATCAAACTACTGAATTACAGGTTACAAATTGAAGAGCACAATTAGAAAGTATAGGTATAAAAATTCCAATTTTTTAATAAAATTTTTGACTTTTTTTAACTATTGCATTTACTTATCAATAATAAACAGTGTTTAATTAAAGGCACGGAAGAGATATTAATTTTAATTAAAGGGCTGTTTACAATTTGTAGCTGTATCTACTGATTATGCAATCGGTGAAGGCCAATATTACCTGTGGGTACACATTTATTAGACCTAACATCATGAAGTGTTGGATAATACCCACACTCGTGATCTAAGATTTAAACGGATTATTTGTAGGTATTAGTCGTAACTCGTAAGACGTGGTAAGACCTATCCTATAATTTACAATCACTTATTAAATGAAAGGCTATTATTACTAGTACCCATTAACATACCTACCTAGAGTACCTAGGTACTCAGGTAAGTACGTTCTAGGTAGGTATCTACTTAAAAGGATAAAATATATACTATGTACCTATCCTATATATCTACTAAGTAGCTGTATCTAATAGACATTGTTCTGTTTTAACAATGAACTAATGAATAAAAAATATAGGTAGTTATTTTTTATACATAATATACACATCAATAGTTCTACACCAATAACTACACCTACGACCTACAGGTGATGTCGGAAAGAGTTAACATAATAAAATATTAGATGGCATCTAAACCAGCCTAGACAACCGACTAGCTGTAGGTTGTGATAAAGAAAATATGTGTGTAAAGTCTTAAGCGTACCATAAACGGGGAGAATCCGTTCGGCCTGACCGGATTCGTGCACATACAAAGAAATATCGCTTTTCGTTCTGAGATGTTGCGAGCTACGGTCGTGTTTATTGGTTCTAGTTTGCTGCAAGCTTCTCGTTGTAAAGTCGCGAAACAAAGACAATAAATACAATTTTATAAGAAAACTATAACCCGACTACGTAAATTATATAGCCTATGTTACCCGGGCTATTATTACAAATTTATTGACACCTCATTTATTAAAATCGGATCGGATGAATCAAAACCTACGGGGTACTTCCCGTCAATTTTTCCTTTATATATTCTGTGCTCTAAGACGTTATTTCGTGCCAAATTTCAAGATTCTGAGTATCTTGAAATTTGGTACGAAGCAACGTGTTATATATAGCACAGATAAAGAAAAAAACGTAATTTTTTAGTAACATCATAATAAAAATATTTTTAATAATTTTAAACTTCCTACCCCTTTCCTCGTGAACGCGTAGAGGTATTAAATTGAAATTCATATCAAATACTCTGGTCTATAATAACCTCTAAGCTGTAACAAAATAACTACAGGTTTGTACGGAACCCTCGGTGCGCGAGTCTGACTCGCACTTGGCCGACTTTTTTTTTGTAATCGTTGGATTATTTTAGCTAAAACGTCTCTAAAATTGAAAATCGTTTAACAACTAAATACAACATTTTAGACTATGATTATAATTTTATAAAGCTTGTAAAATATGTAAAACTGAAGCGATTTGCCATAGCCCATATACAGTCCATTCAGTCCATCCGTTCAGGCTGAACTGAACGAATCGTTTCAGTTTATCCGGCCGACTGATGCGATCTGCCTCAAAGCCAAATTTCACACAGACGATACGATTTTGCATCCGTTTAGTCGGAAGTCGGAACTGAAGGTCGGCCGGACCGTATAGTCGGCCTTTATAAAGAGAACGAGTGCGTTTCTAAACAAATTGTTGCGTATGTTTTATTTACATCTAAGTTCATCGGAGATTGCCGTGAAACAACAATCTTTTTATGTAAATATGCTTGTTATTTATAACACGCAAACACCTTTCTAATGATCACGTGGTGACCATTTAAGTCGAAAATATTCTCACATCCGTGAATTTGGCGGCTAGTATTTGTTACGATTCCATAAAATGGTTGCTTTCCTTTTTCGTTTACAATGGAGTTACGGTACTTAATTCACTTCGAGTATTTTTGGAGATATCATTTCGATATCTTAATTCGTTAAATCATGGTCATAAAATGTAGGGCTTCAAGTCTTTACAGGTGCCGGGTGTTAAAAAGCAATTAACATTTACACATTGTGCATAAGTATAACTTTATAAAAACAACAAAGGCTTCTTTTATTTATCAAATTAGAGTATCTACAATGATGCTGCTATCTAGGTACCAAGTGTTATAATGTCCTACATGGCTACATCCTAAATTAGTACCGTGGGACAAGAGTTGGGCAATTGTATTATTTACTATAGGTAGGATATGTTGCATGTGTCGAAATCATTAGCGTAGGGGGTACGAACTACAAACCGCAAGTTGTCGCCTGTACTCAGATTGACAATTGTTTATGAAATGTGCTGCGGCTTGCAAATCATTGATCACGACTTGGGCAATGCACGATCTGGTACAATACGTTGAGCTTAAATTGATACCTTAGGTACAATTGTTACGTTCAAGGAAGAAGTGTTAGTATAGCTGTATTTACATGTGTTGTAAAATGGTCTACATACATGTTAGATGAAGGAGGACACACAAAAATATCGAGCTGTAGGGTACTTTTTTACTGCAAAAGTGTTGGCTACTTTCTACTTGAGATTGGCTATGTTCTGCGGAAAATAGCGCTTGTTAGCGCTTGCTAGCTAGCTAAGAAAAAAAAAAAACAGAATATCGGACATTGATCGGACAGGACACGTTTGTTAACTTCAAAACTGCTAACATAATCTGTCATTTTGCTTATTTAATGCCAGCGGTCGCCATTTTGCTTACGTATTTTTGTTAGCGCTATTTTCCGTGGAACACAGCCATTGAGTTTAAGCGTTAAGGCTGGGACTATATGCATCGGAATCCCTAAGGTCGGAAAAATATAGAGCACTGAAAATAGAACTCTACGCTTAAACAATATAGCTGAAAATCGAGCGCACAAGTGTCGAGTCAAATGTCATATGACAGCTCGACACGCGACACTTCGATTTTCACATCTCTTTTCTCTTTAACTCAGTTCTATTTTCAGTGCTCTGGATTTTCCCGGGCCCACCGGAGTCGGGATCATATTATAACTGTACCAGTCTTAGGGGCCCCATACATGGTCCGGTCTACCTTCAGTTCGGCCTGAACGGATGCAAAATCGTATCGTGTGTGTGCAATTTCGAGATCGCATCAGGCGGCCGTACGGACTGAAGCGATTCGTTCCAGTGTTGCCAGCTCTTTTTTTGTGAAACTACTAAACTCGTATCGATTTCTACTAAAACTACTAAAGAGGCTACTTAACTTAGGAATTCCTGAAGCCCCCCAAAAACCACTGCATTTTAGGTTTTATTATATTAATTTTTTTTCATTAATTGAATTTGATTATAAATTTTACCATTAAATTAAAATATACTAGGAAATATTACGTATTTAGTAGCTATTTTGCATATAATTACTGTCTGGCTCTTTCCTACTTAAACACTACTAATAACTAAATTTCTACCAAGGAGGGAATAAAATACTCAATTTAGTAAAATTTTGTAAAATAACTAAGTTGGCAACATTAATTCTGGCCTGACCGATCGGCCTGAACGCGCGGCCTGTCCTGACCGTGTGTGGACAAATCGCTTCAGTTCTTGCCCGACCCGCTGCCGTGCGGGCGTGTATCTTGTACAAGCGTTGTATGAGTTTTCGCGGTGTTTAAATACAAAATTGATAAACACGACCGTAGCGCGCGGCAAACCAGAATGGACTGATGCGACTGTTCCGTGTGTGGGCACGAATCAGATCAGGCCGAACTGACGTAAATTGGATTGGATGCGATTTTTTCCGTGTGTGTGCTCGAATCCGTTCAGGCCGAACTGACGTCAGTTCCAGCTGAAACGATCGGCCTCTCGTCTGTGGGGGCCTTTAAAGTCTTACTTTTGCACGTTTATGTGTAAAAATGGAGTGACCTACCATGTCCCTAAGACAGTTCAATTTTTTAGCAAATAAATGCTTCAACTTCAGCAGTAGAAATGGTTTGACGACCTCCGTGGCTCAGTGGTTAGTGCATTGGCGCTCAAGCCGGAGGTCGCGGGTTCGAATCCCGCCAGGGGACAAAAAAGTTTTCTGTGTTCCTGGGTCACGGATGTGTATTAAATATGTGTAGGTAAGTATATATAATATTATAAAAATCTCAAATATAAGTAAGTAATAAGTATAGTATAAAAAGAAGCGTCCATGGATATTATTATTTAAAAAAAAGTAGAAAAGGAATCTTCAGACTCTATCTCTACCATGTCATGGGATACTCTTCCCAACTTACCTGTCAGGTAGTTGTGGTATCCCCCCGATGGTTGCACGCCTTGTCGTGGCGGTGGGGCTTAGTAATCGTGGACTGGTCACCCACGGTGAAGCTAAGAGGCAACCGGGGCCGGCCTGTTTGCCACCGGCTGGCCCGAGGAGGGCGCTCCCAGCGGGCTGAACATGCCCGCAGAGGACGCGCGTGGAGGTGGGACCGCAGAAGAAGAGTGCCGGTATTACGGTGCGCCGTTCTCTCTATCTTCTGCGGCCGTGGAGGGATCGCAGGGGGAGAGGCGTGATGGTATTACGGTACGCCACTCTTCCTACCCCCTGCGAGCTGGCGGGGCCGTTCCGTCGAAACGGCGTTGGTGGGGCCGCAGAGGAAGAGGCATGTCGGTATTGCGGTGCGCCGCTTGCCCTATCCTCTGCAACCGAGGTGTGGTCGGTGGCAGAACCACAGACCTGATCTGCCACCGGGTACCAGTTTATCTGGTACCCATGGCCTCCTAGTAGCAGACTCAGGAGGAGTCTGCTACAGTGCTGGTGGAGGCCGAGGAGGGAGGCGCACCTAATACCATCTGGTGCGCCCATCGTGGAGGGCCTTCGGGCTTTCATGATGGAGCCGCTTGTAGGCGGCTGCCGCCGGCGGGGTCGCGGATGTGTGTATTGTTCCCGTGGCCCCGTCAGAGGGCGGCGAGGAGGAAGATGGGGGGGGGGGGGGTTAGTGGGTATATCATGAGTCCCACATCACCACTTGGGTGCCCCCTGCGCCTGGGTGGTATGCGTAAAGCATTTTCCCCTCCGGAAACAAAAAAAAAAGTACTTGTGGTATAGCATACGGGTATGCGACCCCGGCTTCCCTAGCTATTACTGTCCTATCCCTTGCCCTTCTGGGCGGTAATATCCTATATTCTCTATTTCCCACTCTAACTTACCAATCTTCCTTTCCACACCACCTATCCTTCCCTTTTCCTATTCCTACCCTCTCCACCGATCCGTGGAAACGCAATGGATAATCAAAAGTAATTCAATTATCCAAAATGGCGGTGATGTGGTTCGCCACCCATCACGTCTCGTTTTACGCGGAGGTGAAAAGCGGACCACGGAGAGACGCTTGGCTACGTTGAATGTATGAGGAGGAATGGATGGTAAGAATAAAAGTGGACGAAGCGAAAGAAGTATGTAAGGATCCCCTACGGAAAAGAGGCGGTCCTGCCTACCCCTACGGGAAAAAGGCGTGATTATATTATGTATGTATGTAGGTACTATCTCTACCAAGTACCACCCAGTACATCAAACGGCTTATAAATACCACCCCCGATGCCTTCTTGAGAACGTGCATTTTCTCCGGAAATAAGAAAATCTAAATTCCTACCACTCACTACGACAGTTCATCTGTAGGCATCACGTCTCTGAAGTTCTAAATTCCTTTGTAATAAAACTTTTATCTTATAATTATTATTGCCCATACTAAAATATCTATTATAATTTATGGATAGGAAGTTACGTTTCACCTATTAAAATATACATAACAAGGATTCTCCTAAATTGGTAAAGAGTCACATGACCGTTGCGCTAGCTTTAAGCGTTGAATAAATTATGTTGCATAAGCGTTTACTCGTTTCTTCTATTATACGCATACGTTCACCATATTATATCGAAATTGTTCGGCGTTATCGTAAGGTTTTCCGACGATTTCAAAACCTGCTGATTTGTTTACAAACGAAATATGGTAAACAAACTTATGATTTCAACCTTCTGATGCTTCTGACTACTTGCAAACAAATTTTTGACGACCTCTGTGGCTCAGTAGTTCAGCGCGTTGGTGATCAAGCCGGGAGTCGCGGGTTCAAATCCCGCGAAGGAACAAAAAGTTGTTCTGTGTTCCTGGGTCATGGATGTGTATTAAATATGTGTATAATATAATAAAAATATTAAATATATGTATAGTATAAAAGTATTAAATATACTTCCCGTTTTCTGGTACCTGTAACACAAGTTCTTCGGAGACTTAGCACAGGGCCAGATTGACGTGGTGTGAAGCATCCATAGATATTATTAAAAAAATTTGACTATTAGGTATTAGGTAGGTATTTTGACAAGTTTAACGCATCGAAAGAACTGCGACAGAATTAGAAACACAAATAAATTGTGTATCGAATTAAATAACTTAGACCTTTTCATCATTAGGTATTGGATGATTTATACAGTATTCTCCGAGCGAAGTAACCACTCTTAAAATAGGTACTGTAGTTGGTTTTTTAAGTGTAGTATGGTTGCCCAAGCACATACGGCATTCTCACAACACAGTCGGCCTAGTCCGAAGGAATAACTGGTCAATACGTCTGGGGCCAACCATGAGCGGGTTTCCTCATGTTTTCCTTTACCGTTAGAGCGTCCGTATAATGTACTCGAGAACTGAAAGTCTTATTGGAACACGCCACAACCTGGGGATCGAACTTGCACTCTCTCGAGTGCAAATCAAACGGTCTACCTACTAGGCCACGGAGCTTACATAATTAAATGATAAACTTATCAACTACTTGACTTGACTTGTGTGCAAACCCGCCAGAAAAACATTGAAAACGTAACTTCTACTTCTATTGAAAAAAAAAAGGAAATATCGTACCAAAGGAATCCTATGTGTCTGAGAAAACAATCTTCAAAGAAAACCACCTCCTATTGACCAGAGCCCTAGTAGTGGAGACATAAGTGTTCGATAATAATGATAATTATAGTGCGATTCAAATGAGAATAGGATCGAGTCGGCGCCATATTGTTTCGAATTTAGACTATTATGATAGTTAAATTTATGTTCAGATAATTGATTACTATTAAACATTTTTATTAAATTCCATGCAAGACTATTAATATTTATATGTGTCACCGTAAAATTGTAAAAACTTTTAGATTGTAATAAAACTAGTGAAATTGTAAAATGTTGATAGACTTCCGACGCGAATATGCTGCCTATAAATTAACACATTATTTTTCGTTACATTATAAATATATAGTTTTTAATCTTTCGACATATTTTTACAATCTCGTTAGTTATTTTACAATCTAACGGTTTTTTACAATTTTACGGTGATATATGCACATTCGTTTTTCTGAAAATCGAAATTTTTAAGTGATAAATTTGATAGAAAAAGGTCATTGACGTTCCTATTCTCATTTGAAACGCGTTATACCTAAGGGTCAGTTCACACCGCGACTTCACACGCGTTGCATAACAACGCTACGCGGCGCTACATTTTTAAGACAGCTATTCAAAATTGAACCTTAGTCGCTACTCAAAAAGTGTAGGTATACCTACACGTTTCATATTGTTACGTGTTAGGGTTCGAAGGATTTGGAGAGAAAAGACCTGCTGACTCTTTTGAAGACTTTATTCCCTAGCACTAGGTCCAACACAAAGCACTAGGTCTAACACTAAACACTAAGTCCAAACACTAAGCACTAAGTCCAAACACTAAGCACTAACAGCGTCCTTAAGTCGTAGCCAAGTCGCGGGTTTCACTGGTATTAATCACTGGTATTACTTTTACTTATCGCCTGTTTCGCCTCGAAATCGCCCGAAGGTAGCTCGAAACTGAACTCCCGATCACTAGTTTTCGCTTGTATCGCCTGTATCGCTTCGACGGAAGCTCAAAAAGAACTCCTGATCACTAGTTTTCACTTGTATCGCCCGTATCGCTTCGACGGAAGCTCAAAAAGAACTCGACTCGCTCGCATTCTTCCGACGTATTTATACCGGTCGATACGAGTCCCAGACGACTCCAGAAGGTTCCCGAGTCGCGTGACCGTGTTAGATTTATTCTGGAACGTTTGCACAGTAGCGCCATCTAGTACTGAGTAGGGGGCCCCACGCTGTCCCTGTACCAAGTGGTGTCATTGGTTGACGCTAGATGGCGCTTTTGTGTGTTCGTAACACTACTCCCCTCTTAGAGATGCTCGTCCCGAGCATCGTTGCCACTGCCATGGTACCGCGCTAGACGATCTATATGCACCACTTTGAATGACCCTCTTGACACCCAGATGACCTTCTGATACGCCATCATGCATTTCACGGAGAACATCTGGCACTCTCGTTCTTGGGACGATTATCTGAAGATGGAACTCTCTGCCGTTATTTCTGGTAGGGTATTCCGTTTATCAGACTGTCCCATTGCGCCCAGTACGCCTTAGTGACAGCGCCAGTGGGTGCAACCTCACTCCAGATTAGTTTTACGTCACCCCGTTTCTTGCACGTGACGATGTGTCGAAGGTCGTCATCTCTGTCTTGAGCCTGCCTCATAGCATCATTCCTCCCAGAGACCCAAAGGAGTTGAGCAGGCGGGGCCCGGTGGGCGGGGCCAGTGGGCGGGGCTTGGCCCACAGTGGGCGGAGCCTGAGGGGCGTGGTCAGTGGGCGGGTCATAGTAGGCGGGGCCAGTGGGCGGAGCTTGGTCCCTAGTTGGTGTGGCCTCCGCCAAGAGTCGCTCCTCTTCGCCAGGGGTCGCACCTCTCCGCCAGGGGTCGCACCTCTCCGCCAGGGGTCGCACCTCTCCGCCAGGGGTCGCACCTCTCCGCCAGGGGTCGCACCTCTCGGCCAGGGGTCGCACCTCTCGGCCAGGGGTCGCACCTCTCCGCCAGGGGTCGCACCTCTCGGCCAGGGGTCGCACGTCTCCGCCGCCAGGGGTCGCACGTCTCCGCCGCCAGGGGTCGCTCTCCATCGCCAAGGGTCGCTTTCCATCGCCAGGGGTCGCAGTCTTCCGCCAGGGGTCGCTCTCCACCGCCAGGGGTCGCAGTCTTTCGCCAGGGGTCGCTCTCCACCGCCAGGGGTCGTAGTCTTCCGCCAGGGGTCGCTCTCCACCACCAGGGGTCGCAGTCTTCTGCCAGGGGTCGCTCTCCACCACCAGGGGTCGCACTCTTCCGCCAAGGGTCGCAGTCTTCCGCCAGGGGTCGCTCTCCACCACCAGGGGTCGCAGTCTTCCGCCAGGGGTCGCTCTCCACCGCCAGGGGTCGCAGACTTCCGCCAGGGGTCGCAGTCTTCCGCCAGGGGTTGCTCTCCACCACCAGGGGTCGCACTCTTCCGCCAAGGGTCGCACCTCTCCGCCCGGGGGTCGCACCTCTCCGCCCGGGGGTCGCACCTCTCCGCCCAGGGGTCGCACCTCTCCGCCCGGGGGTCGCACCTCTCCGCCCGGGGGTCGCACCTCTCCGCCCGGGGGTCGCACCTCTCCGCCCGGGGGTCGCACCTCTCCGCCCGGGGGTCGCACCTCTCCGCCCGGGGGTCGCACCTCTCCGCCCGGGGGTCGCACCTCTCCGCCCGGGGGTCGCACCTCTCCGCCCGGGGGTCGCTCCTCCGCCCGGGGGTCGCTCCTCCGCCCGGGGGTCGCTCCTCTGCCCGGGCGTCGCTCCTCCACCCGGGGGTCGCTCCTCCACCCGGGGGTCGCTCCTCCACCCGGGAGCTGCTCCTCCCGCCGCACTTCTTGAAATCTTCTCTCAGAGTCATCTCCAAATCTCACTTCTGACACCAGTTGTTACGTGTTGGGCCATATCGGAGGATTTGGAGATAAAAGACCTGCTGACTCTTTTGAAGACTTTATTCCCTAGCACTAGGTCCAACACAAAGCACTAGGTCTAACACTAAACACTAAGTCCAAACACTAAGCACTAAGTCCAAACACTAAGCACTAACAGCGTCCTTAAGTCGTAGCCAAGTCGCGGGTTTCACTGGTATTAATCACTGGTATTACTTTTACTTATCGCCTGTTTCGCCTCGAAATCGCCCGAAGGTAGCTCGAAACTGAACTCCCGATCACTAGTTTTCGCTTGTATCGCCTGTATCGCTTCGACGGAAGCTCAAAAAGAACTCCTGATCACTAGTTTTCACTTGTATCGCCCATATCGCTTCGACGGAAGCTCAAAAAGAACTCGACTCGCTCGCATTCTTCCGACGTATTTATACCGGTCGATACGAGTCCCAGACGACTCCAGAAGGTTCCCGAGTCGCGTGACCGTGTTAGATTTATTCTGGAACGTTTGCACAGTAGCGCCATCTAGTACTGAGTAGGGGGCCCCACGCTGTCCCTGTACCAAGTGGTGTCATTGGTTGACGCTAGATGGCGCTTTTGTGTGTTCGTAACAATATGATATCAGTCATACACTGCACATGCGCTTTGCAACCTGGCATTCGAACTCTTCCAATGTAACGTCCATGAGCGGCGGTAATAGCTTACCATCAGGCGATCCGAATGCTCGTTTCTCGAACCGTTTCTTTAAAAAAAGTCACCGTAAAATTGTAAAAACCATTAGATTGTAATAAAACTAGTGAAATTGTAAAATGTTGATAGACTTCCGATGCGAATATGCTGCCTATAATTTCACACATTATTTTTCGTTAAATTATATAAGTTTTTAATCTTTCGTCATATTTTTACAATCTAACGGTTTTTACGATTTTACGGTGACATATAATATATGAATATGAAAGTTTGTGAGGATGGATGGATGTTTACTCTTTCACGCAAAAACAACTGAACAGATTTTGATGAAATTTGGTATGTTAACTTTTTACAAGGAAAAATACAGCGTTCTCGCTCGATACTGTAGCTACGCGGGCGGAGCCGCGGGTAAAAGCTACTAACTTTATAAAGCATTTAGTGCTGTTTTACATTTGGCGGTTTTAATTATATAGAAATATTAGTATAGAGTATAGACTTACATATTAAGGATATTGATTTTTTTTAGATAGGTACAGCTAAATTTATCTGCATGTGAAAGAATATAAATGTAATCGGTGCATTTTTAATTAAACTCATAAAAATAAACTTAAAATATTTTATTTCAAAAAATAAAATTACATTTTTCAATAAACTATAACATACTTGATAATAAAATATGATTTAAAAATATGATGTAAACAATTTTAGGAACACTTTTATTTGAAGGGCACAGGAAAAAAAGGAGCACATTGACATTTTGATTTTTTTTAAATAACTGTAGCATTTGCTTCTTATTTCTGTGGCCAATCAGCTCACTTAATTTTAAACATGATAAAAGGGGCTGAAATGGTGTAAAGTTCTTTTTAAAAAATCCAACTTTAGAATAAAACGCGCTCGTTGCATTCCATACCTAGCAAAAAGGTGTCCATTGTCTATGAAACCACGCTAAAAAGGGCTGATTGCAGTGATTGTAACAAAGAACGCGCTCATCAAAGGCGCTCATAGTCGGCCATCTTAACATTTGTGTCATACAAGTGACAGCTGTCAATTAAGCTTCCTTGCAGAAATTTTACGACGCGTACGTTGTGTGTTAGGTTTTGGTTGTTTTTCTCAAAATGGACAATAATAATAGTGATTGTGATGAAAATTACGTTTATAAGACAACAAAAAAGAGGAAATCACACGGTCGGATGTCTGAAGTGTTGAAAAAGTCATGAATCCGGTCCAGCCTGCGGTTGCAGATTGGGATGTTTCGATAAGGTTCCTAAGGAATCAAGAACCCAAATTCTCCAGAATTTCAATTTACTAGGATCACATGATGCACAAAATAGCTATTTGAGTGGATTAATCTCCGTACTTCCAGTTAATAAATAGGCCTTCTAAGAAAGAAGGAATATCACATTACGATGCTGTATACAAGTACAGAGTACTTGCTCTGATTGATTCTGAAGTAAAAGAAATTATGATATGCAAAAAGGCTTTCATGTCGATACACGGAATAACAAGGAAAAAAGTTGAATATTTAGTAGCAAGTTTGAAAAAAACTGGATGTGCTGCTGTTGATAAGAGAGGAAAACATAACAGTCATGTAAAACTTAATGATGATGTCAAAAGTTTAATAAGAGGGCATATTAATTCATTTAAAGGTAATGTAATTTTATAGATTTATGTTGTTATATTTATTGTTTATTTAATTTTAATATTTTTTTTTTTTGTTTAAGGTCGTTCCAGTCATTACAGTCTACATGATTCAAATAAAACATATTTGCCGGAAGATTTGAATGTAAAAAAAATGCATGCAATGTTCCTTCAAGATAATCAAGGTGTAAATGTATCTTATGAAACTTACAGAAATATTTTTTGCTCTGACTTTAACATTGCTTTCGGCTATCCTCGTACAGATACATGCAGCATTTGTGACGAATTCATTGCAAAATCAAAAGCATTGGATGCTCAAAAGACGACATGCACTGATACAATTGCCAAGTCCACACTGGACCGGGAAATTTTAAATCTGTTTAATCTCAATAAAATACATAAGCTACAAGCAAGCACTTTTTACCATAGAAAACGGATGGCAAGATTGCGAAGCAGAGAAGCAGGCAGCTCAATGGAGGCTATATGTTTTGACTATGGAAAAAATCTTTGTGCTCCTAACATACAAACAAATGATACATATTATAAACGACAGCTATCTGTATTTGCATTCAATGTGCATGTATTATCTTCATCACAAAGCATCTTTTACCTGTATCCAGAAACAGAAGGTAAAAAAGGAAGTGATGATGTATGCTCACTTGTCCATCACTTCATCTATAACTACATGAAGCCTACTACAACTCACCTTCAAATATTTTGTGACTCGTGCGGAGGGCAAAATAAAAATTTTACTATGTTTCGTTTCTTGCATCACTTAGTCCACCATGAGAAAAGATTGGAAAAAATTACTATGACCTTTCCAGTGAGAGGTCACTCATATATGGAGTGCGACAAAAATATTGGTTTGGTGAAATCTAAGACAAGGGCTGAACTTCCATCAGATTGGATAGATATTTTCCAAAATGCCCGCTGTAAGCCGAGTCCATTTGAAGTTATAGAGGTAAACAAGTCTTATTTTAGATCATGGACTAGCTATTTGGACACAATTTACGCCAAAAAGTCATCTTTTCCTTCACGCCCTATAAAAGTACTCAAAATTGACAAGCTAAGTTCTAAAATAGGCTTCCGCTCTACTTATAATGGGGCCTGGGAATCTGCTTGCATCAGTGGAAGAAAGAAGAAAACCACTGAGGTGAACACTGTACAACACAATGAATTCACTTTGCCTGGAAGGTTGTATACAGACAAATTGCCAATTTCTGCTGAAAAATATAGTGACCTTCAGGATTTAAAAAAGTTTTGTTCCCCAGAAAGTATCACATATTACACCAATTTACCCCACAAATAAAATATTGTGCTAAATAATGTTTTTTTATTTCATTAGTAGAAGTCAAATATAAGTACATAAGATATTGATTATGATCACCATTTCATATGTAAAATGTAAAAAGGAGTTCATTGTGACAATGAGCACCTTCTTTCCAATAACATTTAGGAGTTAGGAAGGTAAAGGTCTAACTATGATTTATTTACCAACCCTATGATATAAAATAATAAACTATTATGTTTATTATACACTGTTCCTTGTTTGTATAGGTACAAATCGAATTTCACTTGAGGTGTAGGTAAATAAACTGAAATTTTAGGTTTAAATCTTTGATTTCTTGAAACAAAGGCGATGTCAATGAACTCCTTCTTTTCCTGTGCCCTTCATTTGATAAAATATAATTCTAATTGTGATATAAGTTACTCGAGTAATACTTTAAAATAGTGTGCATGCCTTTTAAAACTATAAGGCACCTTATAATTCGTCTAAAGTTGTCATTATAATATCTCACTGTAACAAATCTTACCTTTCCCCATTATTTCCTAAGTAAATTTTGGCAACACCTGGCGGTTGAAATTATAAAAGTATCTAACTAATTTGGATAAATAAATGACTTAATCTTAAGGAACTTTCAAAACATAATATTTGTTGTCATGCAAAAAAAAAATTAATAGGTAAATTTTGCGGCCGTTTTACTTGAAAACTTTTCATATTTTAATGACATTTCTAAATGACCACACCAAAAGCATGTCACGACATGTCTAAGAAGGGTTCCGTAACTATCAACGCGCAATAGGTTTCTTTGATTTACTTCAAAAGTTATTGTCTGATTTCGCTCAAAATAATTTTGCTAAAGAGTTCTATCAGCATGGAAACTTATAAGTTTCTATCTCCTTTAATTAAGAAATGCCAGAGGGGGGCCAGCATACAAACGACATTGGGGGGGGGGGGGGGGGGGCGATTACCCGAAAATGGTTGACTTTGTAAAAAAGTCATGTATGAAACCCTTGCCTTTATTTTAAAAGACTTATTCAACGATACCACACACGATAGGGTAGAATGAAATAACATTTTTCATTATCACTTCACATACCTCACCCCTAAAATGTAAAATTATTATTATTTTATGGTGGCAAAACCGAGATCTATATACAGTCTTTAACTTTTTTTTTTATTAACACATTGCGTCATTAGTATGTAATATGTATCCGCACCTATAGGTTTCGCACCGTCTGCCGGCCGGGAAGCATCGTTTTCGCAACGCTCCGCAAACAAAAATCGGAAAAAGTGGGAAAAAGTGAACCGATTTTGACGACTGAGGTACCGTTGGATTCGACTCGGTGCGCCCCACACGCGAGTGTGGGGCGTGTGCAAAGCCTTAAATCGCGAAAATAGTGCATCAAAAGTGCCAAAAACCAAAGTTAATAGTGGATATTGTACAGGACAGGGACCTTTGTTAGTGTTATAAGTTTCAAAAATATAGAAGTAGTATAAGTGCCAATAACCTTGTGTTGTAGTTTTTAGCGTCACCACGAGGTCAGTGAAATAGGGACCTGTGAACCTTGGATTACAGTGCATCCGGAAGGCGTACAATAGGCGACCAAAAATCCGTAAAAAAAATTTTTTTCGACATCAGGGGGGCGAGTAATAAATTTATAAAAATCTCAACTTAAACAGCCTGTCACATCAAGACATTCTATTCTATTCTAACAACCCCACCAAAAAAGGTTAGTCCCCCCCTGGAAAAAAATTCCACCAGGAAGGAAAACACCACCTGGGCTAAACTGGGATAAATTGCGCTAAAAGCGCAAAGACACTGTACTGATCTAGGAACGTCGAGCACAATCAGACCTACAAAACGGCACTTCGATCAGCCCCCTGCCACGACCAAATCCGGAGATAAAGGGAAAAAGGTATTTTTCTGGAATAAAAAGGGAATAACAGGAACAGCACAAAATCAAACTACATCAGAAGATAGCCAAGATTGAGACCTTTTAAACGAGCCGTCGCGCGTCCGGATAGACCAAAAGGAGTTATCGTTAGGAAACCTTTTGGCCGCCATTTTGTCCGCCATTTTGTGCAAACTCCGGAACCGAGGGTCGCCCAGCAACGCGCGTCACATCATTACTAAGGGTAAGTCCAGGAGCACCCAGATCCAGCAAAAAAAGGACTTTAAAAAGAGGAAATAGAACCCCCCCAAGCTCCCCCACCAGAATATACCCAAGGAACGGTAACCCCAGGCAGAAAGAAACCGCGATCCGCTATCTACAAAACCAAGTGAGTTATCACCAAGTTAAACCCGACTTTGACGTTTGGTCGCCATCTTGAAAATTTTCAAACGTCCATAACTCCGGAGGGAAAAGTCACAGAGAGACGCGGATTGCGGATTCCGGCAGCTGTGAGACTGGGCTACCGTACCCACAAGGTCAGAACACTCTAATAGCGAAAAAATTTCGCACCGAGAAAAGCTCAGAACCAGGTAGATAAGAAAAAATCCAACCAGGGGAACCCACCAGCGACTTACCGTTCTCGAGATATCGGCTGACTTCTGAAGTCTGACTTTGACAGCTCCGTAACTGTCAAAAGGCCGACAAAAACCCAAATAACTCGGCTCTTGGTGGTCCTAGAAGATAGCGGTTTTCTTCAGGGTGGTGGGCCCTCTGCCATCTACCCATGTACAAAAATTGAGCAAGATCTGAGCACCTCGACCTTCAAGAAAAATATCTAGGTCACCTGAAAGAGAACAAAAAACTAAAAACAACGAAGCGAAACACCACCTTTCTACGTCAAACGTTTCCAAAGTTACAAATAAAAGAAAATCTTGGACGCCATTTTGGTAGCCATATTGGAAATCTAAAACTACAAATAACTAGGGTTCCAGACGTCGCAGAGGAATGCGGTTTTCACCACTGTCACCAGCATAACAAAGGCTGTATAACCGATTGTGAGATCGTATGATCACCTATACAGAAAGCCAGAATCTCTGCCGCCATATTGGAAGCCATATTGGATCTACTGAAAATTATTAAATATCTGGGTAACCGTAAGTCGTGCAGAGACGGGAAGACGAAAAGTAAAGGGGAGACGAGGACCATGCAGAGATACAGGAATCACCAGCATACAACACTCGGGGACAACCTGAAAAGAGCTTATACACTAAATAAATAAATAAAAATATAATATACTTACCTGTTGAAACCTCGAACGCCACCTGAAAGCTACAGAAACACAAAATGTCTAAGCCGCAGAAAAACACTAACACCAGGATGACAAAGGCCCCTAAAAGCGCGTCGGGCTTTTAGGGGCCTTTGTCATCCACCAGATCCAAGAAAAGCCTGCGAGAGAAAGTGCTTGTTAGCCAGACTCGCAAACCCTCGGTGAGTGAATCTGAAACATCAGACGTAAATTTCATGAGTCCATCATCCAGTCTCCTCGACCTCAACCCCATGATGACTGAGGGGGACCTCCCTAACATCATCGAAGACTCTGATGATGCTTATTCGGTCGGATCACAAACATCAAACAAAAGCAGAGCAAGCATCCTCCCTACACACTTCAGAAGGGGTCTCGGTGTAGCAATGGACGAGGCCACTAAACTGGCTAACGACATGCTCCAAAAAGGAAAGACAGCCCTCGAGGAAGCGGGAAACATGAAGCGCGAGTGTAAGGCCACCGTCTTAGAATGCCTACAAACACTATATGAAACGGCACTGTATAAAACAGAACAAAAATCAAACAGACCATGAAACTGAAAACAAAAATAAAGAAGAACAAATAGACATCAAAGAAGCACTAATAAATAAAAATAAACATTTTTTTTTTATGAAATATGGGGGCAAACGAGCAAACGGGTCACCTGATGGAAAGCGACTTCCGTCGCCCATGGATACTCGCAGCATCAGAAGAGCTGCAAGTGCGTTGCCGGCCTTTTAAGAGGGAATAGGGTAATAGGGGAGGGTAGGGAAGGGAATAGGGTAGGGGATTGGGCCTCCGGTAAACTCACTCACTCGGCGAAACACAGCGCAAACGCTCTTTCACGCCGGTTTTCTGTGAGCCCGTGGTATTTCTCCGGTCGAGCCGGCCCATTCGTGCCGAAGTATGGCTCTACCACGCTCTATCTATGAAATAAAAGAGCCAAACAATATTATAACAGCAAATCTGAAAGAATTAAAAAGGACATAAAAGAAGGAATCGACACAACAGCAGATTTAATAGCCCCAGTAAGAACAGCAGTTGGAAGACCTAAAACAAAAATTGAACACAACAATACCCACTAAACAAACACCAGACACACCAGAAACCCAAAAACCTGAAACGGAAAAAAATAATCATTAATCAAAACATAATATAGTTTGCGGATGCAGTCGAAACTCGTAATCATAACCAAACTATAACGTAATAATCACATCCGACGACACATTACACACAAGTGAGGATGCAATAAAGGAGATAAAAAACACTGTGGATGTAGTGGAGATGGAAATTGGGATAAGGAAAGGGTTGTTGGACAGGTTGAGGAAAGCGAAGGGACAAAAGGTAGTAGTGGGATGTTAAACAGAAAAAGACCTACAGCAGCTAAAGACCAAGATAAGCTCAAAAACAAAAACCTGAAAATTACTCACCTGGAAAACCGAAATCCGCTAATAAAACTCCCTGGCATCCTAAACGACCTAACAAATGCACAGATACCCCACGCTATACTGAAACAGAATTCGGAAAAAATGCAGGACATGAAGATGGAGGACATAAAGGTGGTCAGGAGCACTAGAGGAAGGACAAGAGAACTTACGAATGTCATTCTCGAAGTCTCCCCCCAGGTATGGATTAGAATGGTGGATAGCAAAATACACATAGGATACCAGATAATAACAGCAAGAGACCAATCGCCGATACTCCAATGTTATAGGTGCCTCGGATTTGGGCATACGGCGAAAGTATGCAACGGAGAACAAACCTGCGGGTACTGTGCGGAAGACCACGACACGAGGGAATGCCCGAACAAAAACAACGCGCCCAGGTGTATCCACAGCCACAGGAGTCCATCCGGCATACTCGGCTGAATGCCCACAATTGCTAAGATGGGACAAGATAGCCAGATCCCGCATCAGCTACTGCTAAAGTTCATGCACAGGAAAAATTTACAGCTAAACTAGCACAAATAAATCTCGGCACAGGGGAAGGAGCAACACTGGAAGCCGTCCAAGCCACAACATCTGAAGTTTTCACCGCGCTGATGATGCAAGAACCATACGTCGGAGCTACCGGGATTCTGACGTCCCACACGTCAGAATCCCGGTAGCTCCGGTACAGGACAGTCCAGAAAACCACAAATAGGAACAAACCAGTAAAGTCTGCCCTTGTTATAATAGACCCAAACGTCAGGATCACAACTAAAGATAAATGGACATCTGAAAACATAGCCAGCGCGGTGATAACCATAAACAACAGCCTTGAAGTCGGCATGATATCTTTATATTGGGAGGAATATATAGATATAGGTGAACAAATAACTGAGCTTGACAATATAATAGATGACATGGGCACAGAACTATTAGTAGTGGGAGGTGATGTAAACTCGAAAAGCCAATGGTGGGTGTTGGTTGAGTTCGACCTCCCCCACCCGGCCGACAGAAGTCAAATCTCGTTCCAGCTACTTAATGAAGAAACAGATGTAGAAACAATACCCAATAACGCCCCAAAAATATACACTGACGGAAGCAAAATGGAGGGAAATGTGCGGGCAGCGGTGAGCTGGTGGTGGGAAGGAGATACAGAGAAGAAAACGAACAAGATCAAACTGGCAGGATACTGCTCCGTGTATTAGGCAGAGTTAGTGGCAATATGGCGGGCGGTCCAGATGATAACAAAAACAGCGGAAAAACGAGCAAGTATAGTGTCCGACTCCAGATCGGCCCTCCAGTCACTAGCTGATCCGGAAAACCTTAATCCGGTGGTCATGACCGTCAAAAACCACATCAAAGAGGAAAAAGCCATGATCAACTGGTATTAGATTAAAACCCATATAGGACTGGAGGGAAACGAACGAGCGGACACCCTAGCAAAAGAAGCCACCAAGGCAAAGACCGCCCCGGTATACTCCGCAATGCCACTGAGCGCTGTAAGGTACCACATCAGGAAGAGCTCAATCACGAGGTACCAAGAAGAATTTGAAAAGACCCAAAAGAAAGAAAACAAAACAACAGCGAATTTCTTCAATGACGTACGCATATAAAATCATAAACACCCTGAAAAAAGATAACATACTGGCTCAATTAATTGTCGGAGGCTTTGGAGAGTACCTAGAACGCTTTAAATAGCGAAGCTGCTGCAGAAGCGAGCAATACGTTCAATTTTCAAAATGTCCCCCTTTGAATTTCTGAGAGAAAAGTTTAAAGAAATAGATATTCTGACCGTCGCGCTTCTCAATACATTTTGGATAATGTGTTGTATGTTAGAAAGAATATCAGTAACTTTAAAACTAAAAGCGACAATCACTGTAGAAACACTAGAAATAAGCACAAGCTAGATATACCGGTGATCAGACTAAGTAAAGTAAGCAAATCATTTAAAGGTCAATGTATACACTATACGCCTATACAATAGAATCCCAGAAAACGTTCAAAATCTTTCCATTAATAAATTTAAAAAAGTAGTTAAAGAATGTTTGTGTACAAAAGCCTATTATAAGGTCAAGGATTTTATTGACGATCGCACATCTTGGGAATAGGATGGCCACCTGCAAGGCTGCAAAGTGTTTTTACATTGTAAACATCTAAATTTTGTTTAAAATAACAATTTTCCATCTTTTTGCTAAAAGATGGCCCCGTGCGAGTTTCTTACGCCGGTTCTTCTCGCCGGGTTAGTTCCCGAACCGGTGGTAGGCATCAAGTAGGGACAATTCTTTAAGCGTTACTTTGTAACCTATATGGAAATAAAACTTTTTTTGATTTGATTTTGATTTCATTTGATTTAAAATCAAAAACAATTGCAAAACCTGCGAATGCGATGGCGTAACTCTCCAAACAGCACTCCACTGCATATGCGAATGTGCGAAAAACCAAAAAATCAGGACCGAAACAGAACACTGGATAAACAGAGATATAAACGGGAACAACTGTTATATTATTATTTTCCCTTGTCCGAATATAAAGTTATAAGGTTGTTGGATAATGAACACCAACAGCTTAAAAAAAAGTACCTACTTATACACTTTTTTTTCAACAAAGTGCCTAACGCCCAAATACTGAAACACAAATTAAAATTAAGAGCATTCTAGCTCTGCTAGCCGAAATGAAAAGGACAACATGTGACTTGAGTCACTTAATTCCAGTATTTGGCGGTAATGTCATTTATAATAAAAACTAAACATTACATATCGCCTGGTATGCTTCAATGTGTGAGTTTTCGTCAGGCGTGAGAGTCAGCTGCCTGCTCGCTTTGAGGAACACAGCCAGGCCAGGTCGTGCTTTTAGTGGCTCGGTGTCGCAGGCCTCACCACTGCCTGACGTTACTATGATAATACTGGGGCTGTGACGAACTATCGTATTGTAGGAATCGCCGAACTCCACCTGAAAATAGTAAGTTTTCAAATTTATATAATAGTAAAATGACACAGTAAAGTGACACAATGTAGTAAACGCGCGCATCCACAAGCAGATTCGAGAGCATTTAGAGTCGATTTTACTGCCAAGGCAGGCCAATAAATGTTTTCACAGTTACTATGATGTTACATTCTTTTACAATATTGTGATAATAAAAATCTATGATCTATGACTTATCTATAAGTGACTAGAGATAAGCAGTAAACTTGTATTTCAATACAGTTTTATGATCCATTACATTGTGCAATACATGACTTCTTTTTATTATATCTTTTACTAGTTATTTTGACGTGATAACGTCTTATAAATCTATGAACACCGGCTGCACGCAAGAAAAATTGTCACATTCCACCTAAGCTGAGCGTGCAAGCGAGAGCACGGAACAAGTGATAGAAAAGGCACGATTGGCCTAAGCGTTCAGCTTGTGATGACGTTATCACGTAAAATTATCGTCCGTAAACCGACTTAACAGACAACCGTTTTTTATAACGTATAAATAATATAATTAACAAATTATGTTATCAGGTTTAATTAATTATTAAAATAAGGTGAATAAAAAAAAACTATTTCTTACTCTAATTCTGATGACTGCAAAATCAGGTACAGGAGGTCTCCATATACAAGAATTAGGGTCTTCCAACTCCGGAGTAAACAGAAGCTCCTGCAGCGTGTAGCTCTTATAATCTAACATCTCCACAAGTGTGGGCACGTCAATGTGTTTTGGGGTGAGACCAGCCCGGACCACATTGTCCGAGCATGCCATACATTCTACACAGTCTGAAAAAAAAGTAGTTTTATGTGAGTTTTCTACTTTGTTTTATTTAACACTTTAATGACATTTTACTACTCAACAATTTTTGTAAAATGTGTTACAAAGTTTAGATGATATTGGTTGTAGGATATTACAACTCTGTAACACAAATAAATTATAGTATAAACAAAAAACCTAGTTCCTACTACTATTATAAATGTGATAGTTTGTGAGGATGGATAAATGCTTGTGACTCCTTCACGCAAAAACTACCGAACAGATGTTAATCCAGACCATATTTCATCAAGAAATATGTTCTGGATAGACAGAGGCATACTGTAATGGCAAAATGTACAGTCCTCACTGGTATTCTTTTATTGGATATGAAATCGCAGACAAGGCAGTGGTTGAGCGTGTTGGTGCTCAAGCCGGGGGTCGTGGGTTCGAATTACGCCGAAGGAACAAAAAGTTTTTCCGTGTTCCTGGGTCATGGGTGTGTATTAAATATGTGTATAATATAATAAAAATCTTAAATATGTGCATAATATAAAAGTATTAAACATATTTCCATTGTCTGGTACCAGTAACACAAGTTCTTAGAGAACTTACCACGGGACCAGATTAACATGGTGGAAGTGTCCATAGATATTATTATTCTAGTCTCTTTATATTAATAATATGACCATAATCTTACTTCCACTCAAGTATGCATGTATTAGGTTCGGCTTCAGAAAAATAGCCTGTCCTGGATGTAATGTGATGTAGTTAATCAAATACGGTGCCCAGCAACCTACATCACCAGGATAATCCTTGTGAAGTTGTTTCAGCACAGGGTATAATAGCATTTCCTGAATCTCTAGACCTAGGTTTAACAAACAAATAAAAAAGATTAACAATTTAAATTTTCATTATATATTAAGACTTATCATAAAGATATTTTAATTTGCTTATAATTTAGTAATTTTATATTTAGACTCTTCTAAAGCAAACTTGTTCGATAATTTATAAGAAGAATGTTACCTTCATTGTCCAACCTCAACAGTAAATTTTTCAATCCCAACTCTACAGCATTTTTATCAGATGTCATTAGGGAATTAAATAAATCTTTAATTTTCTTCTCTGCATCAATATTTTCATCATCCAAACTATTGACACAATCAGATGGCAAAATAGACTTTAACTCTGGAAGATCTGAAATAATAAAACATGAAATTCATTCAATTATATTTTAACATAGGTATTTGAAGATTTTTTTTTCAATAATCTTTTCTAAATCTAACTCACTAAGTGAATAATAAAACATCTATATAAAGCTCATTATTAACTTAAACTCCTATTAGACTACATGTTATTCAGCACACAATATTCAGACTGTCTTTGATTAGGCTCATAGCCTTAGCCTAATTAGACAGCTCGCTATTACCCCATTATGAAATTATAAGTAATTTTAAGCATCACACTATTTATACAAGTACACTTATATACATGCAATACATCAATATTGGTCGTTGTAATGGAATCTGTGCTTTCCAAGCCTCAGAAGATTGCCAATCAGCTTGACTGCTAATTTGTAGAAGGAAACAAAGATAAAAACATAGGTGAAGGACATATTTCTACGAGATAAATTGTTGAGTATGCACATGCCGAGTGTTTTGGAACCATCAGATTTGAGAAACTGCTTTAAATTATATAATATACGTCTGCTCCCTTCAAAACATGAGCACATACTGAACAGTCGAACACTTATTACATTACTCAATATTTAGAATCGAAGACAGTAAGTGTCTCCATGCCCAATCTTGCAGTCTAAGTTTAGACCATCTAAGGGCTGATTTTTCAATCGTCAGATAACTCTTATCTGAGGAATAAATATGTAACTTTGACAGATTTTGTATGAAAAATAGGGATCCTCTTCTTTCGCATAATTTTATTTGTCATAATTTCATTTGGCATACCTCACTTGGCATAATTTTACTACGCATAATAATACTTTGGCATAATGGTTTCTTGGCATACTAAATCATTAGGCATAAATATCATTTAGACTAATATTGTTTGTCCTAATTTAATGAGGCATAACTCGTAAGGCATAATTTTTCTTGTCATAATAATACTTTGGCATAATTGTTTTTCGGCATAAACTCGTTAGACATATTTTTTTTGTCATAATAAATTTAAGGCATTCTGTCACAAGGCACAAATATGCATAAAATGGAACGACATAATGAAAACACGGTTAAGGTAATTAAACGCATATTGATGAAAAATTAAAAGCAGGTATTACAATCATATACCTAGTGTAACATGTGTAACAGTAGGTTAAGTTGCGGCGGGGTGGCCCTTGAGCCACCCGTAAGCCGCTAACATGTTTAAAATAATTAGCTCGGCATGTTCTTAGATAGCAGTTCGTGGTTTTTGTCCGAGTTTAATTTCGTAATCAGTCGAAAATTACAATTATAATTGTTATTTCGTCTTAATTAACATACCCAGTAGAATTTATCATTCATTAGTATGTGAAAAAATAAAGCTACAAAGATGTACCTATGCGTAAATATAATAGTATGCTTAAATTTGATTATGCGTAAATATATTTATGCTTTTTAATATTATTCTTAATGAATATTATGCGTAAAAAAATTATGCCTTACAATAAGTATGCCTAACAATTATTATGCTTTTAGTAATTATGCGAAAAAAAATTATGCTAAGAAAGGTATGACAAATGAATATTATGCGATAATACTATTAGGTCAAATGAAATTATGCCAAGTAAAATTATGACATATGAATTTATGCGAAAAAATAGGGAACCTGAAAAATATGTCAATGTCACATATTGAAAAATTGGCCCTAACTGTTATTAGTCTTTGCTACTTAGACTAAGACTGTCTGAATATTGAGTGGTGTAATAGATGCTTTAGAAACTTACAGTCTAAATATTTTTTTATTTCTTGTATTGACCTAAATCCACATAGAGCTTCAAATTTTGTGAGTGCTATGGCAAGTTCTGGTTTATGATTTGGATCCTTGTACATTTCAGGAAATTTTTTGTGCAATTCTTGAGCATGTGTCTGAAAATAATAAAATGTTTCTTTAGAAAAAGTATATAGGGTGAGAGTACCAATTATCAGCACTTTAAGAAATGGTCCAAATTTAACCTTGATTATTACAGAGGAAAATACTTTATAGTTTAAAGTATGGTGTCGTCGAAACATTAAAGATTTGTTTTTATTAAGTGGAAACAAAAATTAATTACAGAGAAGCTTTCAGAAGAACATTCATTCTACTATTTGTTCGGGTCGCGATAATTTGGTACAGTGCTAGCAATAGGGAATATGCATTTCGGAGGCGACTCAGGTTTGATTGCATTTATTCATCTTCTGGTGTTGCGGAAGGTCAACACCAGACTTACCTTTCAATCTTTTAATTTGATTAAAACTCTAGTTATTTTAATAACATTTATTCATAGGATAACTGAAATTATCAAAATCCATCTTGCAACATTTAGAATAACTTTTACACTTAAAACACGAAACTCTACTTAACTTTTAAACTTGAACAATAATAATTATAACAAAAGCTAATTAATAACAATTTTAATAAAGAGATGTTGCTTGGACCAACATCCCCGTAATAATAATCTTCCTGGCGAACACGCAGCAGTCCCCACTTCATAGAAAGGGCGAATGGTGGGGTATCCCCACTTTGCGGATTCATGAGTTGTCAGAGTGGTTCTATGAGTAATATTGCACGTGGGCATGACACACAGCATGTTCAACAACACCTGCGCCGACATGCATGTATTTTTTTATTCTTTTAAACATTTCTACTGGTTATAACATTTCAAAATATATATATATAACACATCTAAAATATTATTTATTATCCTGGAAAAAATGTTTTAAAATCACAATCATTTTTGGGCGACTTAAAAACGCTATTTTCGAGCGCTTGAGTTGTGGACTATGACGTCACAACGTCATTGCACTTGGTTTTTTTTTATTATTTATGGCGTCGGCTTATCACCATTTGCCAGTGTCAAGTATATTTTCATCAACGTATTTCTAAATCGTTAAGTCTAAAGTCTAATCAAAGTCCAAATAAATAGTCACGGTAGTCAATCAGTCAAGTAAGTCGTAAAGTGAAACTTCCTAGGGAGTTTTGGCGGGAAACCCAATTTAGCACGCATTTTGTAATTGTATCACTTTTCCACACTAGTGCACCTCAACAAATAATTAATGGTTAATATTCCACCAATATTACACATTAAAAACCGGAATAACATGAATTTAGAAAAATAATACAAAATTATTTAATTGAAAACAGAAATTTTCAATGCTCAGAATTTTCTTCAGCCTTCCGGATTTCGGATCATATTAAAGTCCCAGCCTTATACGAAATTTCTGTTTTACTTGACACAATGAAATTTTTTACATTGGTAATGGTTAAATATATATAGGTAATATACAGGTAATACCTTCCCCCTTAAATAAAATAAAAGTTTTGAAAGTTGACACACGTCCGTGCGGTCTATGACGTCACGTTTTGTTCAGCCAATAATATCCTTTTTTGAAATTTGCGCGGCATTTTCGAAAACAACACTTTTTGATGATTAATTTTCACTATTTATTCACGATAAATTAAAAAAACAATTGCACGGGTATGTTTCCTTAGCGATAAAGATTACAAATAAAAATATTTTATCCATTTTGGTGTCACATACATATTCCCTATTGGGTGTGTCACCCTATATGCTTAATACAAAAAATATCAGCTAGTATAGATGATTATAAAACTATTATTGAGACATAATTAATCAACTCAATTACCTTTGTTGGATGAGCTTGAATAGATAATGCTTTCCTCACTGATAGAATCTTTAGCAGAAATGGTACAGTGACACCAAACTGTCTTTTCACATCTTTTCCTACTGCGTCGTGATTGTCGGACAGATATTCAGAAAGAAGAATTCCTCTATCTACAATTAGTGATGGTCCATTAGGATGGGTGCCCATCCACAATTCTGCATAGGGCGTGTTGGCGTCAATGTTTTCATTTGGATTTGCACTCGATATCAGCTGTGCAACCTTACTATCATTCCCCATCTTCCCCCACTCATAATTTTGAACTTTGCAGTGCAGCTCCATGTTTAATCTTTAATCAATAAACTTGTTATTTTTATTGCCTAAATTCTTTTCGGTATTCAAACATCTGAGATACAGAATGATACAGGAAAAAGATGTTATCAGTTTATAGATAAAATTTAATAATTGCTAACCATACACCGACGGGCAATACTGGCACTAACAATATTATTACTGATAACAGATTTGTACATTCTAATGTGATTATTATTACCTTTTATAACGAAGAACGAATAAATATATTTTTACTTTTTGTATAAAATACAAATAAAATATAAATAGCTCCAACAAGCGGTTAATGGAGGTCTTTTGACATATCACATAAGTGACAGACAGGCGACAGCAGACTTTTGACAAATATTTTTTTTATATGGCGTCGGCTTATAACCATTTGCCAGTGTCAAGATAAAAGAGAATATTGTTTAAAATTTTCATCGCCGTATCACAGCGTAAAAAAGAGATACAGTGGGCCAACGCGTTTGAAGTCGCGCAAAATGCCGCTTTTGTGTAGGTATTCGTCATTGCTGCAGGGTTGTCATCATAATGTGTTTTATTATAATCTGTTCTACATTTTGTGTATTCGTAGTATGTGTATGTAGAGTACTAGGAATAAAACAAAAAATATATATAGAAGTATTAATGAAGAGTTTTATTATAAAAAATACAAATGCGTAAACAAAAGCTCAGGGTTCGCATGATATATATCAATTGATATAATATATCGGATATATATCATGATATATTATATCAATTGATATTTATATTTAAAAATGTAAAATAATGTTTTAAATGTAAAAAATCTTACATCAACACAGGTCTTATTTTCCGAGAGTTTTACAAGCCTAGGTCATCAAAAACTTGCTATTTGACACGACATTAACAGCTAATCATAGCCGTCGACGCGGCTTATAACGGCTTATGACACCCACGTGACGTGTCACGTGACCCCCTGTTTTTCAGAAGAAAATTCCTTGTTAAAACTATTGTTATACCATTTAAACCATGTGTCAAATTAATTCGACTGATAAAATTAATACACTTTTTTTTTCTTCTGGTTATAAACAAAAGTCATTTTATGGATTTAAGACTTAAATTGATACTCAAAAGTATCTATCGTTGATTTTTAATTTATTTGAAAACTTTGAATAGGTACCTACCTACCAATAATAAATAAATGAGTTTAATTTTACTTCCCTATCTTCAAATTATCAGACATACAAATTATTTCGATTCAACTATTACGAAAAAACATATCAGAGTATGAAATTTGTATGTAATTTTGAAAATATCAAAAATATCAAAAAATAAAAATATCGGATATATATCAAAGATATCTGATATTTTGATATTTATTATAAATATCGGATATTTACGAACCCTGCAAAAGCTACAAATGCGAAACTGAAAGGTATTTTCGACATTTGGATTTACTAGTTTTTAGATTGCGATTGTTGAGTTTGACGATGTAGTTAGTAATTCTCATACGTAGATACAATTTTATTAAAAATTCTGACGGGAAACAGGCGCATGGTTTTGTATTAAAATTAATCTTCTTTAGCTGTTCATATAATTGACTATTGTAAATAAGTACCTACATACAACTCAAACGAAACACTGTCGCAAACCACTTAAAACAATCAAATTAAAAAGCGTCAACCCCGGCTGACGTGTCCCAACTCCCAAGCGAGTGTATGGCAGCTTGGGCTCGCTACCGCCCCTCTCACCTCGCACGCCCCGCACGATTGCTCTGCCTAGACGTGTCCATTGGACGACTGTAGGTAAGTTCTATAGGCTGTGGCCGTATTTTTAAATCGTCAAGTTCAAAGTCTTGCCAAAGTCCAATTAAATAGGCAGGGTAGTCAATCAGTCAAGTCTGTGGATTCAATAAAGTGGTAGACGCTTCTGAAACTTTCTAGAGTTTTGGCGGGGGACCCAAAATAAAGCACGTATTTTGTAGTTGTATCATTTGCCCACACTTGTGCACGTTAACTATTATCTAATGGTTATTATTCTACCAATATTACAAAATATTTTAAACCGAAATAACCAAAGACTTCTATACTCAAAGGAAATAACACACATTTTGAAAGAAATACAATTACACACATCTCCGGACTCTGATTGACATTCCCGGCCTCAGATTTCCCCAAAGAGTTATAATATACTCAAAGGATTTCCCGGCAAAGCTCCTTGACAGTAGTCTGTAGTTGACGCTGACATAAAACTTAAACTTGGCATTTACTTTTTTATTGCTCTCACGAAGTATAGATAACAAGGAGTCCGAACGTAATGTTAAAATAATGGTCTCAATTACGGGGACAGATTTTTGCCGGTAGAGCGCGCGACGGTCCGACATGCACTCGTTTGAAATTACGCGGGAAGTTTAAAGTTGCTATTGACAGCTCTGGAAAGATTCAAATCTTATTATATAACCTGTTGAGTGTCACTTGCCGTGCCACGGCAAGTGACACCTATAGACGCAAGTGTCACTTGCCGTACCACGGCAAGCTCAAGGTCAATCTTCCCGCGTCGTATGATTTAAAGACTATATGGTATAAAGTCTCTGATTTTTTTTTATTATTTTGCTACAGACATTAAAGAAGGCATTGTAGCTTTTTGTTTTTGCCTGAATACGTTCGAATAAAAAAGAAAAAACTTCAAACTATGAGTAAAGAAATCTAATGACAAATGGCATCAGTTGTCATCTGCATTATTTGATATCTAAGATAAAAATTATTTACATATTTCAAATTTTTTTTGTATAAATAGTTATTTAAACATATATTTAACTAATTTAATACAAACTTAGGTATGTGTGTCGTAGTATTTCGCCATAATTTAGCTTCAAAAACCGAAACCAAAAATGTGAAATTATGTTTGATATTTTGCATGTTAAACGTTATATTTCTTGATATTTATTTAATAAAATGTGTAGTATGTTTATTCTAGTTTCCAAAAATATATAACATGCCAAGGTTTTACTAATGATTAATTAATAAAAATCGAAAAACAAACGCGGATGACGTTTGGCGTGGACAGCCATTCGACACGCAAGGGTTTTTTGTGTAAACATTGCGTTCACATCAAGATTACTTGTATTCATTCAGTATTTTTAAAATTCCAGTTTCGTAGTCATGTAGAGAATTTATTCTAGTTTTTAAATATATGTCATATGCACAGGTCTTAGCAGCAATTTATCAATATAATCTTAAAAATATAAAAAGCGGGAAACCCGCCGCACCCCTCGCCGCCCCCCGGCGACACGTAATCTGTTACAAAATTTTAAAGCGCGACACCTTAGAGGATAAAAGTTTTAGGAAATTCTTAGAAACTGTTCTCGAAAAATAGATACCGTAGAACACGGTAATTGCCTAACGGTAATTTAAAAATAATTGTAATAAATAATAGTATTGGCAACACTCGGTATAATAGTATTGGCAACACTCGGTACTCGTCGGTCTCGCACGCCTAGCGGCAGAAAAGAGAACTAAGATCTGGTCCTATTATTGTGTACATAATAATTATTAAAAAGCCTATACCGTTCGGACTCCTGGTATCTATGCTTCATGATTGCTCTCTAGCTGTACACTAGCTGCATGGAGAATAGAGGTAAGAAGAACCATCTTGTATGGGGGATAACTTGAAAAAGTGTCCACCTGTAAAGACCAAGATAAAGTTCGAAAACTCACCGAAATCAAAGAATATATATTACTAACGTACCGAAATAGCGCTAGTGTAGAGGGTGGAAATTATACGAATTTCGCAACAAGAGATGGAGTGAAGTTATTTGAAAGTTAGTTATTGGTTAGTTAGTTACTCTCTTAATTTATGGCCATTGTGGCGATCTTTTTGAAATTCTTCCACCCGCTACTATAGCGCCATCTTATCTTGCTCCCTTTCAACGGACACTTTTTAATACACGAGATGGTCCTCCTTTCCTCTATTCTCCATGACTAGCTGTAAAGAGCCAGGCCCGGTTTCAAACTCGTTTTAAAGATATATTTATCGATACTTTATCGATTCAATAGCGTTTATTGATTGAATTACGCAAACACGTCATCCAATTAAAAGCGCTATGGAATAGATAAACTACTAATAAAAAACATCAGAAACCATACAAGCTTCATGCATAGGTACGAGCTTTTGTACGTTGTAAATAAAGCTTGTAGCATGGAGGAATAATACTACTTGTAGGTACAGTAAAAGATTTATGTATAACTAACGGTTTTACCAAGTTCCGTGGCCCTCGGCGTTCAGCAATAATCTTTTTTTTTAAGACATTTCCCAAAAGACATTAGCAACGTAGCCCTACGTACCCACTCGTCCCGCAATAGCAAAGGGTGGTGGAATTTAATAGTTGGAAAGACTCCCGATTCCCGTGGCATACACCAGTCGAGGAGACGATAGTGGTAGATTATGATGACTTCTCAACATACAGTGTATAATATTATAATATTATACACTGTATTATAAATTTAGTTTTCTTTCCAACTTACACACTTCAGTACCTACGCGTACGTAGTAAGAAAATATATTTCATCTACTACGTCATATTACTATAACAATAGACATCAATAATTTAGACTCTACTTATTATGTTTATTAGTCCGATTGGCAGTTGGGTAGGTACCTAATTGGTATGCTTAAGTATAATTTTTTGCGTTGTTTGAAAATCCAGAATTAGTGGTGGGCTCGAATCCCTATCAGATTTAAAATAGTTTGATTCTTTTCGTTTTTAATTTATCAGAACTCCGAGCAAAGCACGGTTACCCAGGTACTCTAATTGTTATTAGATATCTAATTAGCAACAATTATTTAATTATTTTTATTTACTCTGTGTAGAGATATATTTTAGCTTTGTTTTCTTTCTAATGGAGCTCAGTCTTAGTTTATCTCAAATGGTAATGGACGGGACTCATGGCTAGAGACACAAGAATGTAGGTACTGGAATGTTACCCAAGAGATGGCGCAAGAAATCGTCCAAATCTTAGATGGGAAGACGATATACAGAGAACAGCAGAACCACAGTGGGTACCTAAAGAAAGCTTAAGAAATATAGGTACTAGAAGAGCCGACCAAGGGCAAAATGAAATATTAAACAGGATACCTAAATAAAACCCATTATTATATGGCAAAAACATGTACCTAAATTTAATTATAATATCTTGGTAATTAAAGGCTTTGAAATGAAATTTACTCTGTGTATGTAGGTACCTATGAGTGAGTAGGTAGGTACTAGTTTGATTCTCTAAGGTGAGTACAGAGTAGGTACCTATGTAATTTGTAGGTACCTACTTATATTCTGAAGGTTTCAGGTTTCAGTAATATACCCACCCTCATCTGATTTACGCATCTGATTGTAACTTGTAAGTGATAATTACAATTTATAGTAGTTACCTACCTACCTACAATGATTCCAAAGAAAGTTCAAAGTACGTACCTAAGTACAAAGCTTTTTTTTATTTCTTGCTTGGGAATTACAGGTAGGTACAAATTGAGAAAATGCATTACGCCTGGGTGGTATCACCCAGGCGCAGGGGGCACCCGAGTGGTTATGTGGGACTCCCGTATAGGCTAATGAGACCCACGGTATACCCACTAAAAACCACCCCCATCTTCCTCCTCGCTGCCCTGTCACGGGGCCACGGGAACGATAAACACATCCGCGACCCCGCCAGCGGCAGCCCATCGGCAGCGGCAGCTCCATCCAAGGCCCGAAGGCCCCAGGCGCACCAGATGGTAAAGTGCGCCTCCCTCCTCGGCCTCCACCAGTACTGTAGCAGACTCCCCCCGAGTCTGCTACTAGGAGGCTACGGATACCAGCCTCCACAACCGGTACCCGGTGGCTGGGCTATGGTTCTGCCACCGACCATACCTCGGCCGCAGAGGATAGGGCAAGCGGCGCACCGTAATACCAACTTGCCTCTTCCTTTGCGGCCCCACCAATGCCGTTAACATACGCAACGGCCCCACCAGCTTGCAGGGGGTAGGGAGAATGACACAGCACCACCACGCCTCTCCCCCTGCGATGCCTCCACGGCTGTAGAAGATAGGGAGTACGGCGCACCGTGATACCGGCACTCCTCTTCTTCTGCGGTCCCACCTCCAAGCGCGTTCGCAGCGGACTCCTCCAGTCCGCTGGGAACACCCTCTTCGGGCCAGCCGGCGGCAAACAAGCCGGCCCTGGCTGCCTCTTCACTTCACCGTGCGTGGGTGGGTGTCCAGTCCACGCTTACTAAGACCCACCGCCGCGACAAGGCGTGCAACCATCGGCGGGAGAATATTGAGGCCTGAGGCCACTGATGTCAACCACCATAGGTAGTACCAAGTACCTAACTAGTTTACGATAGAAAAGGTAGGTAATAAATAAGCCTTATGGTAGGTATTTAGGTAATAGGTATGATTAATTTCCCTTAGTACATGCTTCAGAAGCCACTGATACTTATTCGCTTTCATCTATGTCGTTCGATATTTAAAAGTAAGCAGCGACCAAACTTCCGAATAAGCTACCCGGCCGCGGCATTTCTCGGACACATCTATCATGGAATTATTTTTTCATATCGTTGACATATAATTTAGAAAGAAAGCTATTAAACTTTAAAGTCTAAAAATAGTGTTCTGATATGAAAAAAGTCGCCGCCCACCGGGCCGGATTTGTACGAAGCAAGTGTTCTCATTGGGCGAATTCCCCTTTCCACGGCAAAATAAGGGGTGCGGATATGGGCGGGGCGACAGTGCCTTGGGGAAAAGCACCTGTCATTATCAAACCACGTGCTATAGTGGACAGGAAAAGTCGCGTATTGAGACGAGCTAGCAGCGGACACTTCGTACTTCGATGTTTTAAAATTACGCGCTGATTTTTTGTGAAAATAAAATAAATAAGGAATAGGGTGTCAATTAGGATTTTTTCGGAGATTCATATTAATTTGTTCTTTACTGAAATAAAAATAAAAAAAGATTATGAATGAAAACTGCGATAATTATCAGAAAACCGCCATACAAATACCTAGACCATCGTCACCGAGAAAATTTTTCGCGCGCATTTACGGGCATCTTGAAAAAGATAAGGATGTAAGTCAAGAGCGTTGTATCGAAAGTGATTCCTCTTCGGATATTGAGATTGGAGAGAATGAAGTGAGATCAGAGGCGGCTCCGGGACCCCAGTTTTGGCAACCACCCCCTCCTTTGCCTATTTGCCCTCGACCGATGCTGTTGCCGCATCAGCAACTAGCATTTGGCGCTGGACTAGCTGCATTCCGTAAGTACATTTTCCTTTTATATATTATTGATTAAATGGTCTTATTAAGAAAGAACATTATAAACAATTCTCAATTGTCCGTTCCAATGTAAAAAAAATAGTAGAGAATAGAGACGTACCTACTTACTACGCTTTCATTTTTTAAAAAGACACACTATAGTCTAGACTCTATAATATACAAAATCCAGTATCCATTTAGGTCTAGCATTCTATAAAAACACTCAGAGTAGGGAAGCCCATGATGCTGATTGTGGATTAACTCAAGCGTCGCTGAAAATTTTTAGAATCGATAGATTAGTCATTAGATCATCGTTTCTTAACCGGTGGGTCACGAACTCACGACCCTTTGGGGGTTCGAATTTGTTTTTAAAGGGGGTCACAATCTCTTGGAAAATAAATAAATACAAACTACATATAGGTACCAAAGATTCGTTTTTCGAATCTTTTGTATCGAACGTCGAAAAAATCGTTCGAACGTTCAAACCAGTGAAGGCTAATACAACTTATAGCTCATACAAATAGCGCGCTATGGAACTATTATTATAAGGCATGTATTTAAACTTGCGACAAAACAATTAAATCTTGGATGTGAAAATACCCAACATTGAATACTAAATTACTAAGTTGGCGAAATTTACCGTAGCCTGCAAATTGAATTTTTAGCAGCCATTAATTTATCAACCAAATCTGGTTTTATAGCTGCTTATATGGTATAATGGTCACCAACTCGGAAATTAAGTCACCAACTTATAAATGTCGGTGCTAATTTGGATAAAATTTCGCCTCTTTTTATCTGCCGACTTTTGAATTTTTTGTCACCCGAGTGTTTTCGCCAGTTTAGTAATTTAGTCGCCAACATATTAATTCGCTGCCAAATTCAGTAATACAGTATGCTCACGTGCAGCCGCCAACTTATTTTTTGTTCGCTCGATTAATTATATCCCTTATTATAATTTCATAGTGACTTTTTACTTAACTTTTTGGCTTTTTCGTGGGTCGCGACATAAAAATGGTTGAGAAACGATGGATTAGATTATAGAAAGAATAAATTGTCCAGTGTCCAATAGGACTAGACCTATAGTGTTTCAACTTTTAGCGGTGTGGCCTGTGGGAAGCGTCCCGAAAGTTGTAAAAAAATGACAAATGGAAATGCTAAATATGTCACTGATGTGAAATATCTGATAGCGCGGCAGCGGTATCGCCAAGTATTAAGCGTCCGTAACTATCTTTTCTCGAAGCATTTCGCGGCTTTTTCGTGCCCCCATATTTTCGTTTGTAACAAAGCTAGTGGTCTGAATTTTCGCAGAGAAGTCGTTAGCGGCACAAGCTATTGTTTTAAATTTCATAAAAATCGAGTGCATAGATTAGGAGATATTAAGCCGCAAAAAACGGGATTTTGAAAGATATGGATAGTGGAGGTATTAGTCTATGCGACAAGTTGAAAATGGTACAAAATAGAGATACTGCTCTTAAAATTATGTGCGATAGCTCATTGGATCCGGAATGACGTCTAGAAATGAATGTGCCAAAAGCGTGTATTAGCACATAAAAAATTGCAAAAGTTATAAACAATTAAAGATGAAAAAAAAAGGCATTTCGTTTTTTGCCAATATTTAATAAACTATTAATTTTTAAGAAATTTCAAAGATTCTGGAAGAGGAGGAAATTTCCAATAAAAAACTCCTAACTCCCGGAACTCTATCTCCATTATTTATAATTTTAATTTAACGCTGAAAATAGGTCTACGCGTGACATTCTTAGGATGCGCGCGTGGCGTCAAAAGCGAGTACGGCACATTAATTAATTTATTTAAGGTATTGAATATTTTTTTTTAAATTTGAAAAAATTATGGTGTGTTCTGAACACTATAAATAATTTATTCCCGTTGGAAATTTTACTTAAAGTTAATTTTTCAACGAGTTAAACAATAATTGTTAACTAACGAAATTTTCTCGAACTACCGTCTTAATTGTAAGTGAAAAAAAATGTTTAAATAATGGTCAAAAGTAAAAATTCTAAAAAAAAGTGATTTTAGAATTTTTAATTTTACGAATTCACAGGAACAAAATGTATGAATACAAGTTCACTGATAACTTTGCAATCGTTATTTATACAACAAATCTCATAAATTGAGAAGTAGTAGGTTTTTTAGGTTACAGTAAGTAGATGCTTCAGGATGAATGGGCCCGGAACTCGACCGGATAAATAAGACGGCCTCACAGAAAACCGATGGGAAATAGCACTTGCGTTGTGTCTCACTGCATGAGGAAAATATCGATGTCCCAAAGTGGGTTACCGGTACCTTCCTCATGAAAATCTCGCAAACTCTTCTGGTGTTACGGATGTCTATATGAGCGGCGGTACCTAAACGTTTTAACTATGGAATATGTATATAATATGGAATATAATCTGGGCACGAGCAATCGGATCGCCCTTTAGTATGAAATTGTAATAAGTTCTTTCTAATTCATTTGAAAACGTGCAAACCGATCGCATGGTGGTTAAAAATTTTTACATACCAGCCCAAACAATATTCTACAATATTTTACAGAACTCACGTTCAAAGGACATCATTCATTTTGGACCAAAAAATGAAAGTGCCGGCCAGAAAGAAAAAAATATATATTCGGATAGAATACACAATTCCTAACATTTTTTACTATGACGTCCAATCTGTGCGCGCAATGGTTACGTCGTAATAAAATAATTTAAAAATAATCCTTTTGTGATAAAAAGGTTGGAGTGTCACTATTAAAAGCATGGATATCTTACGTTATGATATAATACTTGATAGTAAAACACAGTGGTAAGGTTGATAAATAGTATTGGAAAAAAATATTTAGTCATAAAATAAAAATAAAAAATATGTATCAAGTACTAGCTGTCCCGGTGAACTTCGTGTCACTTTAAAACCTTCCCTGGACTTCTACGAATATTTTGAGACTAAAATCAGCCCAACCAGTTCAGCCGTTTTCGAGTTTTAGCGCGACTAACACATTTGAAAATCCATTTTTATATATAAGAAGAAGACTAACTGTCCCGGTGAACTATATGATACAACAACCAAAGATATACAAAAAAAAAATTGGCAATGCCTGGAAAAGATTCTGGTCCTTTAAAGAAATAGTAAAATGCATAAGTATAAACATGAGCACCAAAAGAAAACTATTTAATACATGGATTCCACCCATTCTAACATAAGGGTGCCAAACTTGGGCACTAACAAAAGCTCATACAAGTATGCTGGAAGTTGGGCCGAAGGCTATGGAGAGGAGTATGTTTGGAAAGAAAAGGATAGACAAAATAGAAAACAAGGAGTTGAGAAAAATGACACGTGTAACTGATGTAACATAAAAAATTGAAATGAAACAACAAACAATCAAAACATGTCCGGCCCGGACATGTTTTGATTTTGATAGGGCCAGACAAATGGACAAAAATAATAATGGATAGGATAGAACAGCAACCGGGCGTCGAGCAATAAAACATTAGTATTGCACATGCCATATAGGAATGAGAACCATCGGATGTTGCTCCCATACTATGTGCATAGTCTGGTACATGGGTTATGCTAGACATGACCCTTACCTCAGCCCACCCGCAATAAGTTTAGATGACGTATTTGTAAGACTAGAAAATGTTTAATTGTACGTCATTAACTTATTATTGTTATTAGCCTTTATTCAGAAGAACAATACATTTATTTTATATACATTACAAAATATTCAAATCAATAATTGATTTTTCCGTTGCGCGGTCTCTGCTTCTGAGTGCCTCTTGGCAATGGCCTCCCCCAACAGCTTCCACTCACATCTCTGACATGCCACTCCACATACACTAGTCCACATTTTGCCAGCCATTTGTACCATTTCATCTTCCCATCTTTTTAGAGATCTGCCCTCTTTTCTTTTAGCCCTTCTGGGATACAAAGATGTTATTATTTTTGTCCATTTGTCTGGCCCTATCAAAATCAAAACATGTCCGGGCCGGACATGTTTTGATTGTTTGTTGTTTCATTTCAATTTTTTATGTTACATCAGTTACACGTGTCATTTTTCTCAACTCCTTGTTTTCTATTTTGTCTATCCTTTTCTTTCCAAACATACTCCTCTCCATAGCCTTCGGCCCAACTTCCAGCATACTTGTATGAGCTTTTGTTAGTGCCCAAGTTTGGCACCCTTATGTTAGAATGGGTGGAATCCATGTATTAAATAGTTTTCTTTTGGTGCTCATGTTTATACTTATGCATTTTACTATTTCTTTAAAGGACCAGAATCTTTTCCAGGCATTGCCAATTTTTTTTTTTGTATATCTTTGGTTGTTGTATCATATAGTTCACCGGGACAGTTAGTCTTCTTCTTATATATAAAAATGGATTTTCAAATGTGTTAGTCGCGCTAAAACTCGAAAACGGCTGAACTGGTTGGGCTGATTTTAGTCTCAAAATATTCGTAGAAGTCAAGGGAAGGTTTTAAAGTGACACGAAGTTCACCGGGACAGCTAGTACTTGATACATATTTTTTATTTTTATTTTATGACTAAATATTTTTTTCCAATACTATTTATCAACCTTACCACTGTGTTTTACTATCAAGTATTATATCATAACGTAAGATATCCATGCTTTTAATAGTGACACTCCAACCTTTTTATCACAAAAGGATTATTTTTAAATTATTTTATTACGACGTAACCATTGGGCGCACAGATTGGACGTCATAGTAAATAATGTTAGGAATTGTGTATTCTATCCGAATATATATTTTTTTCTTTCTGGCCGGCACTTTCATTTTTTGGTCCAAAAATGTATGAAACGTGAATGATGTCCTTTGCTGGTACCTACCAATTTCAAAATTAAGAAGATTAAGTAGAGAAATAGTTAAAATTTTAGCCGAATTTAAAAGGAGACTTATTTAGAATATGTTTTATTTCATACTTTTTTGTGTATTTTTACTTTGGAACTTGGAAGTCGGTTTAATTTTTTGTTTAAAAATAATAATTTTACCCTTTTTAGTGATATTTGTTTAATTATTATTAAAACATTTTAAGAACGTTCAAAATAAACGATCGAATGTATAATTTACTATAGAATACACGCTACGATTCCATTACGTATTGTAAATAAGATGATGATGATGATTACTGTACCTAAGTTTGGCATATGCTTGCAGTTGCAAGCAGTTAGGGTAACTTAGGGGATTTCGGCGTTGTTTATAGAGCTGCAAGCATATGCCACCATGTCAATTAGAGCAGTGTTTTTCAATCTTTTTCATGACGCGACCCCCCGACCCTTCGCTTTTTTATTTATCATATGTATGTGTATGTTACAGTGTTACAAATATTCATTCCATACGACGTTTTTATGCGTCTCCATAATTAGAATTCGGATATAAGTACATAATATATTAGATAGATTTTTTTTTCATGTATTTTTTATTTGTATTATGTAATCGAAGTAATCACCCATGCAATCAATGCATCTTTGCCAACGCAGTGGCAGTTTATTGATTTCTTAAAGAATTTTCTTAAAGAAATCAGCTGGACGGGGGCAACAAATTCTTCAAAGACATTTTGTACTGCCTCTCGGGTATTGATTTTTTTTCCCGCCAAGAAGTTATTCAAATTCTGGAAAAAGTAGTAGTCTATAGGCGCAAGGTCTGGTGAGTAGGGCGGATGGCGGAGAGTTTCCAACCCCACTTCTTGCAAGTTGGAGACCGTCTGCTGTGCAGTATGAGGTCGCGCGTTGTCGTGCAGGAGCAGCGGAGACGAGCGATTGACCAATGCTGGTTGGAGATGTGCCATTGTTGGTTGACGCTAACGTCGAAAGCTGCTGCTAATTCAGCCGTAGATTGTGCATCATCAGCTTCCACAATCGCTTTTAATTCGTCATTGTCGACCAAAGTCTTCGGACGACCGCGAGGTTCATTTTTCAGATCGAAATTTCAGAACGGAAGCGAGCAAACCAATAACAGGTGGTGCATTGGTTTGTAGTATTAGCTCCGTAAACGTCGTTGATGTTGCGTGCCGCTTGTGCCGCGTTGCTGCCACGACGGTACTCGTATTCCATAATTACCTACTCGAATTTTTAACGTATCTATAATGACGAAAAAGATTGAAATGCGATGAAAATGTTACACTAATCAATAAACAAATGACTACTTTAGGAAAAAGAATTCCATGTTTTTAAAATAAAATTAATTTGAAATTAGAATTCTTAGCCAAACAAAAATTATTTTGATTTGAAATGGCCAGTACTGCAGAACGGCAATTTCATAGGCAAATACCTTTTTTTTTCATTAGTACGTCAAACACATTATTTTACAATTACATTATATCGATGATAGATTTAAGTATGTGTATATCCTTTTGTTAAAATTCTCTTACTTAATAAATCAATATTTTTAATCTTTACTGTTTTTTTACTAAAGTTCTCTCGACCTCCGGCGACCCCCCTACAGATGCTTCGCGACCCCCCAGGGGGTCGCGACCCACAGGTTGAAAAACACTGAATTAGAGTAATCATCATCATCACCACCACGATCACACCATACATCATCACATATAAAAGGTACTCTCATAGTATTTTACACCAACACGGAAGTCTTTGAACATTATTCTGCCGTTTATGGACCTATTTACAAAATTATTTTGTTATTGTAAAGGGTTTAATTCGAAATTGGTCCTTTAGTTACTAAAGTGGAAACCTGATGATGCGATCCATAGGGAATCGAAAGAACTCCTCGAAATTTATATCGACACCTATAGTAATTTTGACTTTTACTGATTCTTCAGACCCAAGCATATGCTACCAAAAAATAAGATGTTGTACCAAGGTATACTCTGGATCCAAAAGCACTGAACAGAACTCCTCTTAAAGATATGCGTTTGGAAATTTCGGCATTGTTTAAAGAACTGCAAGCATATGCCACTTTGTAACTTACAGTAATCATCATCATCATATTAATAACAATACCTAATGGAAGCTTGGCGCGTATTCAATTATACATTCGATCGATTATTTTAGACGTTCTTAAGACGTATTAACAATAACTGAACATAATATATCACAAATAATTAAAAAAATAAAAAAACCCGACTGCAAAAAAATACATCTACCTAAGCAACGCACTAAAAAGACCGAAACAACAACAACAAACAACAGACTACACTATGAGCTGAAAGCCTAAGTGAAATAATTGACGTTATGTTTGGTAGCAGGCGGGACCCATTCGCAAATTATAAATTGTACAAAAATATATGGGCCCAGCCTGCTACCGAACATATCATCAATTATTTCACTTAGGCTTTCAGCTCATAGTGTAGTCTGTTTTCTCAATATTGTTTCGGTCTTTTTAGTGCGTTGCTTGGGTATCTGTCTGTTTTTGCAGTCCGGTATTTTATTTTTTTAATTATTTATTTTATTTTAGATTTTTTACTTTAACCAACACACATTTGGATTTAAAGCAAAAATACGATGATACGAACATTATAACATACAGGTTTTTAGACAGTAGACTGTCTAAAAACCTATACGTGAGATTGGTTTTTACGCAACTTTAAACCGATATAGATCCTAAACGGTCAGTTGAATCGAAAAATGTTGAGAGAAATCTAAAAATATTTTTTAACTATAGACGTCCTATAATTTATTTTTTAACTATAAAATGAAAAAAATTAAAGTCATCAAACTATGTCAAGTGGGGTACCTGTACCCCACTTGACATAGTTTGATGACTTTAATTTTTTTCATTTTCACAATATGGCGTCCAGTAGTCGCTATATTGAATTTTCACTAACGTTATGTCTTTAGTGACACTCGCCGGACTAAGAGGAATCGATTGACATGCAAATCATAAAAATCGGTCCAGGCGTTTGGTCTGTATCTAAGTGCTTCAAAGGAACTAGTGATGTGCCGGATATCCGTATCCGGATCCGTATCCGCGGATATTCAAGGCAGAAGAAAGATCCGTATCCGTGTCCGTATCCGTTATTGTTTGGCGGATTTTTTACGGATCTATTTACCTTATTAATTTTGAAATTATAGATGAATTCTTTAAATAGGTGATTACTGATTAAAGTAGCAACTAGCAATAAAAAATTATTAAATTAATACAGATAATATTCTTTGTTTTCGTTGTAAATTATTTTTTTAAAGAATTTGTGGCTTTACCCTTACTACTTGTAAGTACGTATACTTTGTGGGTATACTTTCCATCACAAATTTTACACTTTGCACATTACTAACACAAAATAATTTCAAATTACACTACTAAACTTCTTTGTAGACACTCATGTACCAATACCAAACAAATGTTATCTATGCTGTCCGTGTATGTGTCACACTAAACTATAAATAAAACAAAAGAAAGAACCGCTGCGCAATGCAAGTCGAAACATGTGTGAAGGTCGCGCGCACTGACACCGACTGCGTAAGAAAGTTAAGATCCGTATCCGTATCCGCGGATCATGACACCAAATATCCGTATTCAGATCCGTATCCGCGGATATACATTTAACGATCCGGCACATCAAAGGAACATACAAACATACATACATACATAGGCTGATAAACACATTACCACTCCTTTGCATCGCGCAGTCAGGTAAAAAGGGTGAAATTATTATTTTTAAACAAAAAATTAAACCGCCTTCCAAAGTAAAAAAGTAAAAAAGATGGGCAAGTGTGGTGTGCCATCTGATACAATAAAATATATGTTCAAATATTGATATGGACACCAGATAAACCAGGTCAGATGGCTTGGACATTTGTCGAACGAGTATAGGTTAGAGTGTGGTGTGAGACAAGGTGGACTGTCCTCGCCTACTCTATTCAATCTCTATGTGAATGAATTGATTGATGAACTTAGCAAAACACAAGTTGGATGCTCACTAGACGGTCACTTTGTCAATAGCATAAGCTACGCGGACGATATGGTGTTGCTAAGTCCATCAATCTCTGCTCTTCGGAGACTGATTAGTGTATGTGAGGCTTATGTAGAGTCGCACGGCCTTGTCTACAACGTCCAGAAAAGTCATTTGGTAATTTTTAAATCAAAGGGACGTAACCTACACTCGGTACCGACTGTAACGCTGAATAGGGTGGCTCTTACTAGGGTATCGTCTTTCAAGTACCTCGGTCATGTGGTAACTGAGGACCTGAAAGACGATAGTGACATCGAAAGGGAGCGGAGGGCGATGGCAGTCCGATGCAACATGTTGGCTCGCAGATTTGCGCGGTGTAGTACGGAAGTAAAAATAACTCTTTTCAAAGCATTTTGTACACGTGCAATCTGTGGGTCAACTATACGCAGCGGGCTTACAACGCTCTCCGAGTCCAATATAATAATGCACTAATGGGCGATTTCACCAAACACAATAAAAATTTCGTTTTATAAAACTTACTTCTCACTAAGCGAGTTCATGCGTCTCGTTTAACGTCGAACGGGTTTCGCCATATTTACGCTAATCGCGATAACGAAAATTGAGTTAAAATATTAAAGACGTTAAAATATATTTGGACAAATGTGTTTTTTTAAGAAGTTCGATTTGTAAGAGCTACCAAATGCGATATTAAACACAAATGAATACTATTTTTTTAATACAAACATCACAACTGTCATCTTATGAAACTTCGTACACGATAGCTCTTGAACGCGTTCAACGAAGTTAAACCGACGAAATCCGGAGTTCAGAACCTAAACTCAGCTTAGCTAGAAACGTGTTTTGTTTACGTTGGTGAAATGCAATTCGGAGTTATAAGCGCGTTTAAACGCGCAAAGCGAGTTTAGGGTATACTAAGCGCGTTCAATTTCACCATTCGCAATAAAAACTTCGTTTTATAAAACTTAGTTCTCACTAAGCGAGTTCATGCGTCTCGTTTTACCTCGAACGGGTTTCACCATATTTACGCTAATCGCGATAACGAAAACTGAGTTAAAATATTAAAGACGTAAAATATATTTGGAAAACGAGTTTAGGGTATACTAAGCGCGTTCAATTTCATTGGTGAAATCGCCCCTAAAGTGATGTTGGGGCTCCCGCGATTCTGCAGCGCATCACATAATATGTTTGCGCATACTCATACTGATGGCTTTCAAGCCGTCATAAGAAAGCGAGTTGCTTCATTGATGAGCCGAGTCCGCACGAGCACCAACACCATTCTTACAGTTATAAGTGATAAATTTGAGTGTCCCATTTTGCGCCTTTGGATACATATACATGCACATGTGTCTAGTGCCGCAAACAGGCCCAATAGATATTTAAATTAAGCTGTATTTATCGTTTTTCACCTACTAACATAGATTTTTAAGCTTAATAAACTGTAATTACTAACAAAATATGGACTCAGTCTGAAATAAATGTTTATTATTATTATTATTATTAGGTACGTACACATTTATACAATAGTTATGTATGCTAGGCTGCGTGTATGAAAAATAATAGAATAAATAAAAATATATCATAATATTTTAACTATCCTAAGGATAAGAACAGGTAAGTCAATATTTAATTTTAGCCGTCCATGATCTAGCGAATAGACCCCGTGATCGTGCAGGTTCGATGCCGGGTTGTGGCGTGTACCAATAAGACTTTCTCAATAACCGTACATTGGCGGACTTAGCTCTCGCTTTACTCCCATCTTCTGTGATAACCTTGACAAATTTTGGATCGTTCTATGAAACGTGTTTCTCTGTACGTAAGTGTAATATATTTTTAATTCGCGCTGCCGTTTCGGGATGATTGTATTGACGCTAATAATTACAATCTTGTACGATTCTTTTCAAAAGCAATATTCACAGTCTATAAACAATCGATATTTATGCACGTAACAAAATATGACTAGTTCTCTGTAGGCAGCCTTTACCTTTTTTCACGTTATTTCTACGAAACGCTTCTCGTCTCTTTATTACGTAACGGAACCTTAGAAAACCTTATACAGAACGATCTAAATGATAACAGTGAAAAATAAAATAAAAATAAACAAAATCGTTACAGTTAACGGTCTTTCATACAACATAAAGAGTCCTGGGATCAAAGAAATAATATCTGAGTTCTTAATAAAAATATAGCTAGAAAAATACTTTGAATAAGTATAATAGGGAGCCGTAAGAGATAAGCTGCGTTGCATCGAGCTTAAAGCTTCGTCCACTCTTTACCGGGTATTTCTTTCTATTCACAAGGAAAATATTTACGTGTAGCCTTTTATTTTATTATGTTTTTTTAGTTCAAACTTAGGTGAAGGTACCAACCACCGATCTCAGGATAATATGTCGTGGGGCTAGACCTAGAGTGTCACACACACACACACACACACTCATACACAAAGTATTTTTGATATTTTCAATGTAAAAAACTTTTAATATTTAGTAATGTAAGTTAAAATCCTAAAACTTTTATTTTATATTAGCTTTTTCCCGCGACTTCGTCCGCATTTCCATACAAAGTTTTAATCCCCTTTTCACCCTCTTAGGTGGCGAATTTTCAAAAATCCTTTCTAAGCGGATGCCTACGTCATTACAACTATCTGTATGCCAAATTTCAGCAAAATACGTTCTGTAGTTTCTGCTGTGCGTTGATAGACGCGTCAGTCAGATTTGCCTTTTAGTTTTTGGTAGTAGTAGTTTTTTCTAGTAATTTTGAAATGGAGAGGGCACAGATTTGTGAAACACAAGTGAAAACTTACATAAGATATCAGGGTTTTTCGGAAATTTTGTATACTTATTTGGTAATAAATATAATTCTATATATTTTTTTGTTTTATTACAATAAAACAAAAAAATAAATAATATCGTTTATTAATTAACATTTACAATTAGTCTAGGTACTGTATAATTCTAGATATAGCAGCTGACACTATTAATACCATTCGAGCGTATAAATAATATACCTACTCTGTAGTCGGTATTATTAATACAATAATATTTGTACCTGGGTAACCGAGCTTTGCTCGAAGTTCAGATAAATAAATAAAAAAAAAAGAATCACAAACATATTTATCTGACCGGGATTCGAACTCAGCTTTACATGAAATTTAGTATGCAGGAAGTTTTGATATCTATCTAAGTTTTATATCTGGGAAACTGCGCATTTTTAAGTTATATAATATGTTTTTCTTTCTTCTTGCAACAATAAATCAATATTTTGGTTAATTTTTTCGTTTTTCGGAAATACGGAATGTGGTGGGTTCGAACACCGGTAAATATTTTTGTGATTTTTTTATCTACTAGAACTCCGAGCAAATGTCAGTTACCCAGGTACTATATAATTATACAAAATTGTCACGTTTAAAGTATAAGTTATCTTATGGAATCCCAAATCGAATCTGCGCTCTGCACCCTTTGCTTACAACTCAAGAGCTTTAGATTTGCTACGAACACCCCTACGGTCTACGAGTCTACGAAGATGCTACGCGTAATAAAGCGATATCCATGTCGCAGCCATATAGTAGTAATTAGCCAGTCAATGCAATGCCTGGGCCACTTATTATATGCCAGCATCTAATGTAATTAGTAGACCGATAGCAGAGAAAAAAAAAAGAAGGCGGGTCTGAGCCTTACTACTTGTTCTTTTCTTTGCATTTTCTGAGAAAATTTACTATGGTAATGTATATATTTTTTGCATAATCAGAAATAATAGATTTCAATGAACACAAACCCCCTGACTTTTTTTAAGAAAAGATAATATTTTGACGCGAGAATTTTCAATTGAAAATGAGGGTTAATTTTTCGATATTAAGTCAAAATAAGGTGTAAAAATAAATATTTTGTATCAAAAAAATTACAGTGTATTTTGGACATAAAAAGGTAAGTTTTCAACAAATTTTGTGAAAAAAAAAATATTATTTTTGTACAAGATAAAAATAAAAAACCAAAAACTTGGTTATTTGAATTTTTCACATAAATTTTGAGGTTATGTGAAAAAAGTGTAAATACAAAAGTTGCTACATCTTTTTATTACCTACAAATTTGCCATTTGACTTTTTTCCATAGGACTTGTAGTTTTGCCGGAAGTCGAGATAAACCGTTTTCTACCCTTAAAAACTCACCTCCTTCAATTCCCGACCTTTAAATCGCCCGTAAATTATTATTTTTCCTTTTATTTTTGTTACATTCTCTTCATTTTCCAATGGGTTTCATTCTACTATCAATTTACCTATCTACTTTTGACCATTTTCAAAGGTAAAAGCACTAGTCTATAACGTCTAGGTAGTAGGTACCGATTGTTATACGTTTAAAAACATGACGTAATTGAAAGTTCACTGTTGGAAATGACAGACCAACAACACTGAAGACAGTGATGTAAAACTGTCCTTATATTCATTTTCAGTACAGTGAAAAGTAGTCGTACTTACATACTACATACATAATTTGAGAGGTTGTGCCTCGTGGTCACCCTAACACTAATCAAGATTGTTACAGCCTCAGCTCCGTGGTCTAGTGGTTAGAGCTTGGCTCTCGACTCGGAGAGGTCGACTCGGTCGTGGTTTCAATTCCCGCATTGGTACAACAAAAAAATGTTAGTTTCCATGTTTGGTAAGAACAATGCAGGCTGATCACCTACTTGATTGTCTAACAAGGAAATATGATCCATGCGTCGGATGGCCATGTAAAAAGTCGGACCTCCGCCTGATCTCTTGCCAGTCGTGTCGGTTATCCGTCCCATGGGTTACGAGAGTAAAGTAAGAGAGAGTGCTTTTGTGTACTACACACACACTTGGGCACTATAAAATTACTCCTTCGTAGCTGGCCTGGTTTCAATGAAACCGGCCACAGTCACTGAAATCGGTGTGGGGGTAAATGTTGTAAAATAAAATCATCAATATGCATTTAACTAAATGATTACACGACGTTAAGCCTAGTTAATCGTCGCGCTCAATGAATTGGCAGTTGTTATTCTTCCATTTTATTGGACGCCGGCGCATGATGAACCAAATAGGAGTCGCATTGTCTGGCGATTATAACTAGATATGGCTGCGACATCCATATAATATCAATTCAATATCAAATATACTGCATACCTACAAGAATACCTATTACACCTTTACAATTTTCCATGTACAAAATTAAGATTCATAAGTAAAACATAAATACCTAAGTATGCTTATTGTATGAATAATGTTCTTTATGGACGAAATACTATGTTGGGATTATATGAAAATGGAATCATAAAGGTTTTTCGCGTCGTTAAAAAACATTTGAATTTAAGTCCAAACGGAAGGCGAAGCTCGAAGCCTGCTTCGTCGCAGCTGATGCGATTATAACACCACGTTCGGATGCCTCCCAATAGCTGCGAGCTGGGGCCCATTCAAACCCACCCTCGTGTTAAAATTGTCGGCACTGTTCTGCTATACTGTTATAAAATCCATTGTTCAACTCTTATAACTATTATGGAACAACGGTCCGTGAAACTGAAACGAAAATTAACTCAATAAACATTACCTTGGGCTTTGAAAGGAAAGGAATTGGAACACGAATTATCATCACATTTTCCCAAACAAATTTACGACTAATTTGAGTACCAAATAGTACCGTGGGTAACATAGCAGGCGAACACTTGTACAGTACGACCACGACGCGACATCAATGGCTTTCGAGAATAGTCGTTCTTCAAAAACCATCTGATTATTTCCGTAGAAAAACGAAGATTGCCAAACACTATTAGCAATTTGGTTTTGCTGTGCCTTGGAGGAAATAAAGTAGGTACATCTATGGTAAGTGCTTTTAAACAATGAAAAGCACAGAACACTTATTACTCGCGGAGAAAAAGACACTTATTTCGTTACTAAAATATAATATAATAAATAAAATATAATACGGCATAAAAATCCAAAGGCAAAACAAATACGTTCATCAAAAAATAGTTAATATGAGATCTATAGTTTACCGCACTTACGATCAGCAAAAAACGGTGTGGTGATGGATCTACGTAATAATCGGTTAGCAAAATTTAAGGTAAATAAAAACTCTACCTTAGGTTCAGTCAATAAATATCTATTTTACCTTCTCTTAACAAAAATATTATGTTCAGTAAGGGTATCGGTCCACATTTAGGTTTATATCTCACCAATAAAAGGCTTACCTAATATGCTCAATAGAGGGTTTCTGGCCAGTTAAATCTCTCAAAATTAATTTTCCTTAAAAATTTTTAGCATGACCTGAAATTTACAAGTTTCTATCTGTTGTACTTAGTTTAAAAGTGCGAGGGTTGGGGACCAATTTACAAACCACTTGGATGCCGATTACTCGAAAATTGTTGACTTTGCAAAAGCCATGTATGAAACCTAGCCTTTATTTCAAAAGACCTATTCGACGTTCCCCACACGATGGGGTAGAATGAAAAAATATTTTTCATCCCCACTTCACATGTATGGAGAGCCACTCCTGAAATTTAAAATCTACAGACAGAGCGTTCAAACTATGAGGGTTCCTCGGAACTCTAAAAATGTGTCTAAACTTCGGTTAATAAACTTAGGCTTAATAAGAGCATACCTGCAGGTTTAAAATGAACACATTTATGAGAAAATCATACTGTGAAACATCAACTTTTGAAGAAGTTGCTCTTACATTAACTTCTAATAATTCTCATAATTAACAATCAAGCAATTCTTATTATGTGTACCATTTTACGCATTTCTATTGAAAACTGTCAAAATAAAATTGTTAGAAGCTACCGTAAAAGCAATTTCTTCAAAAGATGATGTTTCATAGTACGATTCACTTATTGTAGTCATTTTAGACCTGCCGGAATGTACCTGCTAATAATAAGAGCTGGACCTCAAAAGTTATTTAAACAAGAAAAATTCCAATATCATTCGTTTACAAAACACACGTGGCACGTCACACAGCTAAGTTTCCTCTGGCGAGCGCGGACGGTGGGTGTGAGAGCCAGCACGTGGCGAGCGCTGTACTGGAAACAACATCGTGATTTACATTAGCCACAATTTGTGTCGTTTAACATCGTGTTGAGTGGGCGCGAGGATTTGCCCGCTCGTGCGGCACAATCCAGATATATTGGAATTGATTTACCGTTATTGTTATATGTGAAATGATAATATATATGATAGAGTTAATATTGAATAACGAAGACATCACAATTATAGTAATGATTAATGTAGGCTTAGTACCTTATTGATAACGATACCAGCATAGCATACCTATAATTTCGGCTAACTTCGACTTACTTTTGCTTATACTCGTACCGTAGAATTATAACGCCATTATTATTTTAAGGCTTATAGGTACTTAAACCTAGACTATCATAGAATATAACACAGAAATACCTACTAACAAACAATTCAAATAAAACACGTTGTACCTATTTAGTCGAGGAAAGCTAAAGATAGATATTTCTATTCAGCGTCTATTGGTTCCAATTGAAACTCGTCGGAGCAGACACTCTTGCAATATCAATTTCTTTGCAAGTGAATTGAAAACAAAAAACGAGCAAGTCAGGTGTGCCACTCTCATCTCTGTGGATCATGGTAGAACGCATCTGTAATTAGGGGACCATAATGAATATTAAGGGTTCGGCCCCCTATTAGAACCCTATTATGCCAATGGTTAGCATTGTTGATTAAACACAATCAATTTTTAATCGCTGAAATAACATGCGAGGGTGCTTAGGATATATTATTATCTGATTAAATGTCATCAGATGTACATCTTAGTTCAACATCGATTTCTAGTTTGCACGTGAGTTAAAGTTACGTAGGGAATTCATATTTTTTTTGAAAATAAATAGATATCTGGGGGTCTAAAAGGGCACTTTAGATGTTTCAAATTATAATCGTGTAAAAATATCGTGAAATGGTAAAATTGCTACGTGATTCATCTGATTTCATCATATTAGAAAACTTCAATTTTGACAGTTTTCTACGATGATTATTATTATTTTCTACTAATAGAAATGCGAAAAATGGCGCACATCATAGATGTATAATAATATAGTTATCACTGGCGCACATATAATGAGTAGAAAAAAATAAAACATACTATGAAACATTTATTTGAGCCTTTGACACATGCCTTCGTCCTTAGTTCCACCTGTGCGCAAGTTGCGAGTGTCCAAGGGCGGCAGTACTCTCTTAGCAATGCGTTTACTGATAATGCTGTTTCTTGGTCAATTTCATAGAAAAAATAGTTACACTAATTAAGATGTTACGAACCCAGCACACAGCACAGGGTAGAGATATACCTATAATTATATACTAAAGTACAGAGAGCTTTCATAGAATGATCCAAATCGATTCCAATCTAATAAAATTGACGTCCTATTCAAAGGCCCACAATTTTTTCACATAATTGTTGACACAGTACCACAGAATAAATATTAGTACAAACAGTACCTACCATATTATGCTTGTAGGTAGTAGTGCAATCAAATCGAAAGCTCACATTGTAGCTGTTTATCTATTCTTCTTTCTGTAATCTATGCCTAGTGTATAGGTAGCAAATACAAGAAATAAACAATAAAGACAGAGGCTGGATTAACTACTCTCCTCTCTCGCTATGATCATGAACATCATTAAATAAGACGTATCACTGAAAAGCACCCCATTGTTAGTATCGTTATATAAATTCCTCATACTCGTACAATAACCACATTTACGGAATGATTGAACATCTCACGCATTTGCTCACTCTAACGACAGGCAACATGCAAGCTATTGAATGTTTGGTTTTACCTATTTGAACTTTGGACCACGAAATATCTTGTGCATAGCCATAGAGATACGAACATCTCGCTATGTGATTGAATGACTAATGGCTAGTAGCCTAGGACTGCTTTCATTACTAGACCATCATGCTACAAGGTTATTATAATTTTTGCATTATAAATAAAATGCGGAATGAGGGGTATGGGAAGAGCAAGGAGAAAGTAAATACATACCTAAGTCTAGTTATAGAGAACTGGATATCGCCCTGTGGTCAAAATTCGACCATAATTCATGTTTTCATATTTTAGGTTTCAATTCTGAATTTTCAAGTTTCAATCTTTTTCGGTTTCTTTTGCTTCTTACTTCTTATATGCGCAATAAAAATATGTAATTAATGTTGTTTATGGATTGTAAAGAAACATTCATTTCAGGAATCGATTCCTGCGGCGCGGATAGGTGCGCGGCGTTTCATACGGTTTCATACAAAGATTTATAAAATTCGATGACTACGACGCGTGCGGCTCCTGCGGCGCGTATAGGTGCGCGTTCACCTTTATTTATGCGTTATTTTTAAAAATATTAGCTTTCGGCAGGCCTTCCTCTACTTTAACTTTAAATGTGCCAAATTTCACACTGATCCGTATGCACAATTCTCGTAAAACCATAGCCCCCTTACTAATAAACGCTGTATAAGTTTTGAATAGTTATACAGTGTTTTGTTCCCGTCACACAAGTGACATTTTTAATTCGATAGGAGACAAAACACTGTATATCTATTCAAAGCTTATACAGCGATTATTAGTAAGGGGGTAGATGTATTATATTCTGCGTAAAACCGTACTTAATTTTCTTTTAATTAAATAAAATTAATATTATAGTGACGATGTCAATTTCATTATATTAATACGTGAGCTGAACTTTGAGGAAGAAAAATACTCTATGGAGCTAAAGGTACTAACAGATGATAGAGAAAAAGGCGGAAGTTCTACCACAAGGACCAAGCTATTATTAAAAAAAGAAGAACACCTAAATATGTAATATCCACTTAAACCAAAAATGGCACGTATTCCGTGAAGCTGTATGGCGTAATGAATCGTGCACGGACCGTTAGCGGCAAATTAGCCGGATGCGAAATCACGCGCCACAAGGTGCTTCGCCGGCCACGGCCGCCCGCGACAGTTGCTTGACAGAGATTTCCGTAAACATGTCGCTAAATCCTTTACTTTTTTTATTTCGCTTCTAATAATCCTAATACTTAATATTAAATTTTATTTACGAAGTAGACAGAGTGTAAATAAACCTAAACTGATTGCTCGCAAGTAGGATAGCTGTCAGAGTTCAGGGGGGCGAATCTCGTAAATAATACCTATTATTTTTTTAGATAAATCAGTGCGTGGACTGAAACGGGATTAAATCGAAAAAGAAATGTTAAGAGAATTGGCCTTATAACATTTAGGATCTGCTTTTAGGTCCATATTGTGTGCTGCATTGCCTACCTACTACTGAGCAGAAAGTTTGAAGTTTTCTAAGTAGGTAATTAGGTATGACAATTCTCAGCATTTTAGCTTAGCACAAAATTATCCATAAATTTATTTTGGGTTTAGCTAGCAATATTCTATAACTACCAGACAATCTTCTTATATATAAAAATAAATTGCTGTTCGTTAGTCTCGCTAAAACTCCAGAACGGCTCGACCGATTTGGCTAATTTTGATCTTAAAATAATCGTATCAGTTCAGGGAAGGTTTAAAGTTTTAAACAATTCATAGTTAAGGCAGAACAACGTTTGTCGGGACAGCTAGTATTATTATATATGTCTATTGGCTGTCGAGATCTTAATACAATATTACTCACTAGCTGTCGCCCGCGGCTCCGCCCGCGTAAATAAAGTGGATACTTTATTTACGCGGGCGGAGCCGCGGGCGATCAGAGGAACACTGTATTTTTCGGGATAAAAAGTAGCCTATGTTTTAATCAAGAGCTCAAGCTACTACCATTCCAAATTTCATCAATATCCGTTAAGTAGTTTTTGCGTGAAATCCAGATTATCCATCCTACTAATATTATAAAATATGTGAAAGTTTGTGAGGATGGATGGATGGATGTATGGATGTTCTTTAATATTGTAGAACATACTTTTGTTCTGTCATCAATAATTTCCGCAGCGATTGCGACGAAAGATGTTTATTGGTATTTTTACACCTTGGGTTACGTAATACGTTACTTAAGTTTTAGTAAAGATCCCTTATCTTTTTTAGCAAGAAATATAGCCTATGTTATTCAGGGTGAATGTAGCTTTCTTATGGTGAAAGAATTTTTGAAATCGGCATAGTCGTTTTTGAGTTTATTCATTACAAACATACACAAACACACAAAATTACAAATCTTTCCTCTTTATAATATTAGTGTAGATAAAGCTACATACCTACCCTAAATTATTGAAATACGATCAGGTATATTCATAACAATCTCGCCACCGTGATACGAGACTATCGTGTTGCATACTAATTATAAAAATCATGATTCACCCTTGCCCGACAGTGGGGTTTCTCTCTTCCGGGGTCGCTCAATATGGTGCGGATTCGGAGCTCCTACAAGCTCTCATAACAATTTCCCGTGATTATAGGAAGAAACCTTACGTAAATCATAATTTATATTGCACACTCGCTCCCGTTATACAGAAACAAAATATTTGTTTGCCCATATCGGGGACTGTTTGACAAGATTTTTAAGAAGACCATTTCAATGCTATAGCGGATATCAGAGTGTACTTATTTGACAATGTTTGTTATTAAGAAGAACATTAATTTCAATGCTTTCCTATCCTACCATGTCTTTGAGAAAATATGAACATGATAAGTAGTCGATAGATCTAACTAATTAGATAGGTACTAATTACTATAAGACTACACTTTCTTCAACAATTAAGACTATCTAATAAGTTCCTAGGTAGTTAGATACCTAACCTAACAACTTTACATACTCTGGAATTAGATTTTTTTCAAGTTGAACATTAACTTGGCATAAAAATTAAAAGTAGGTTATTAGGTAGATACTAGATAGCTTCTTCTTAATTTATAGTAAGTACATGTATGGCAGATATGGTTTCATTAACATAATATATGGAGCGTAAGTACCTACTTACTTTTACACTAAACACATTCTTTTTAATACAGATTCATGACCCTGGTATAAACACGTTTCAAATGATGATAGGACCTTTTTACCCGACTGCGCAACGCAAAAGAGTGGTAATGTGTTTATCAGCCTATGTATGTATGTATGTATGTATGTATGTATGTATGTATGTATGTATGTTCCTTTGAAGCATTATAGAGACCAAACGCCTGGGCCGATTTTAATGATTCACACGTCAATCGATTCCTCTTAGTCCGGGGAGTGTCACTAAAGACATGACGTTAGTGAAAATTCAATATGGCGACTACTGGACGCCATATTGTGAAAATGAAAAAAATGAAAGTCAACAAACTATATCAAGTGGGGTATCGTTGAATAGGTATTTAAAAATCATTTTTAGTTTTCTCTCACCATTTTTCGATTTAACTGACCGTTTAGGATCTATATCGATTTAAAGTTGCGTAACAACCATTTTCACATTCCAGTGCAATTGTGATATAGTATTGATGCTGATAGGAAATCCAGCCTGGTAAATAGCTAGCTAGGTACTCATAACTAAAAAGTATAAAATAAAAAATAATAATTTAAAAAATTTAAAAACCCGACTGCGTAAAAAGTGAACTGAACAGTTGGGATCCATTATTCGACAGCCAATCTAATTTTTCAATGGATCCCGACTGTTTAGTTGTTATGTTCCAATAATAGATTATATTTTATTTTCTTCAATAGTATTCATTCAATAATATACTATAGAATTCTAGACCACCGGACATCTAAGTGCTTGTTTTTTTCTTTTCAGTTTTTCATTATGTACTAAGTACTTAGTTTGCTTCACTTTTTACGCAGTCGGGTTTTTAAATTTTTTAAATTATTATTTTTTTCTGTCAAATATCACTTGAAAAGTGCGTTTTTCAGAAAAACTTATGTGCATATAAATAATAATAGTATTGCATCGAATTGAAATAAAAACGTAAATAGTAATCAATTATCTAAACATAAATTTAACTATCTTATCGATCTAAATTCGAAACAATATGGCGCCGACTCGATCCTATTCTCATTTGAATCGCACTATACACAGAAAACTTATTTGCCCCTTTGACAGGATCTAAACGAGCCCAACCACTGAGCCACAGAGATCGTCAATTTGTACCAAGAAAAATTTTATATTGTTTTTCGAATGACCTCTCGAATCCCTTTTACTACAAAGATGGGAAAAATTAACTTTATTATATTTTCAGTGGCTAGGAGGCGACGCAAAGAGAGCAGACCACGACGACAGCGCACCACATTCTCAGCACACCAAACGTTGCGGCTGGAGCTCGAATACGCAAGAGGAGAATACGTCGCTAGAGCGAGAAGGTACTGAATATTCTCCCACTCCCACTTTATTTGATTTGATGATATAGCTCATCAAATCCTAAAAAACCAAAATGTTGAAGCAGTAACTCTAGACATAAAGAAGATTAAGTAATACCTAGGTACCTCATACCTGTCTGACAAAAAGAAGATCCTCAGCTTAGTATTTGTTTCTTTATAGCGGCACAAGAAATACATCATCTGTGAAATCCATCGCTCAAGATACAGCCTGGTGATAGACAGATGGACGGACAGACGGACGGACAGACGGACAGCGATGTCTCAGTAATAGGTTCCAGCTTCTACACCAAATGTAGACCCAAGTACGGACTACGGAACTCTAAAAAATAAATTTGTTGTTTTTTTTACAGGTGTGAACTCGCCACGGCCCTGTCACTGAGTGAAACACAAGTAAAAATATGGTTCCAAAATAGACGTGCAAAAGACAAACGAATTGAAAAAGCACATCTCGACCAACAATACAGGTATAAAATAGATTATTCTGGTATAACCCGTGCGACTTAACTAGACACTTCACGCTGTGACGTGGATTTCGAATCTCGCGAGATTGGGGCTCAAGCGAGATTCCGCGAGTTTATGAATAACAATACTGCGAGATCTCGCCAATTTCGAGATCTCGCGAGATTCGCAGTTCACACAGGCCCGTATTACAATTAATAGTTTTGGGGGCCGAGTGGTGAGTAAAAATTTGCCGGGGGCCCCATATATTCATACGGCTGACATAGCAGCAGCTACGCCTCTGAATTCGCCGCAATAACCGCAGACATTTGAAACCACTCCCGCGTGGACGTGTGACGCGCTTTGACTTTTGAGTAACTTCTCTCGGGTATTTGCCTATATGTAGCTAAAAAAATGTTTTTCTTTACATTTAGAAATAACTAGCTGTTGCCCGCAGCTCCGCCCGCGTAAATACAGTATCCCTCGGGAACACTGTATTTTTTCGGGATAAAAAGTAGCCTATGTTTTAATCCAGAGCCTAAACTACTAAGATACCAAATTTCATCAAAATCCGTTCAGTACTTTTCCGTGAAAGAGTAACAAACATCCATCCATCCACGTATCCTCACAAACTTTCACATTTATAATATTAGTAGGATTCGGTTATATTACAACTTCATAAAATGAAGAAAAGAAAAAAAACGGCTAAGTGCGAGTCGGACTTGCGCACCGAGGGTTCCGTACAAACTTGTAATAAAAAAAAAATGGTTCACGGTTTATGCATAAAGTTTATGTTTGAGTTGATTGAATGAAAGGTAAATTGCGGCTTACGATTTATGACGTATTAAAAAAACTACTTACTAGATCTCGTTCAAACCAATTTTCGGTAGAAGTTTGCATGTTATGTACCTACATCATATATTTTTTTTTAGTTTTATCATTCTCTTATTTTAGAAGTTACGGGGGGGCACACATTTTACCACTGGAAGTGTCTCTCGCGCAAACTATTCAGTTTAGAAAAAAATAATATTAGAAACCTCAATATCATTTTTGAAGACCTATCCATAGATATCCCAAACCCATACGTTTGATGAAAAAAAAATTGAGTTTCAGTTCTAATTATGGGGAACCCCAAAATTTATTGTATTTTTTCTATTTTTGTATGAAAATCTTAATGCGGTTCACAGAATACATCTACTTACCAAGTTTCAACAATATAGTTCTTATAGTTTCGGAAAAAAGTGGCTGTGACAAACGGAACGGACAGACAGACAGACATGACGAATCTATAAGGGTACCGTTTTTTGCCATTCGGCTACGGAAGCCTAAAAATAATTTTGATTTTACTTGTAGTTTTGTAATTTGAAGCATTTCAAAGTGACAAAAAAGGTGGAATTTAATAGTATACTATTCCTTTTGGAAACTTTCTTTTTTTTTTCAAAACACTATTATTAATTTATGTAATAAGCCTTTTTTGCTTTGACAGACAACTAGCGGCAGCGACTGGCTTCTTTCCTCCCATGCTGAGCTCAACTCCTTACGGGTCAGGGGCGTGTCCGTGCTTACCGGGTCAACCGCAACCAAATATCAACAAGTAATTATTGTGTTCATTTTAGCTAATATTATTTTAACTATTAGAAAATATGCCTAAAGATAAAGCAACGTTCATTCGTTCGTTCAATCACAAGTTTTAGTCAATAACAGGTAAAAAAATTAAATAATCAATTAATGCCATTGCATATAAACTTGTAAATAAACTAGTCAGTGTTGCAGACTTTTAATATTAAGAGAGTTGAAATAAAAATAGGTAATTAAATCCCCATAGTTTTATTTAGTCATTCCACTTACCATGGCCTTTTCGACGATGGCTCGTCCAAGTGTAGAAGAGTCCATGGAAAATAGTATTACTTTAATTCATCACACACATATTAAAATCTAACATAACAATAAAAATGTTTACACCGTAACATAACTTAAATAATAGTCCATATTTTTGTAACAAGTAAATAAAATCATATAATATTATGCATAATTATATGCAATCAAATCATAGGCCTAAAAGATACATGAAATATAAAATATAGTGACAATCAACATTTACACTTCATTTAACATTGGAATGTAAAACAAAATTTAGTATTGCTAAAGTTAAGCCAAATGTGAAAACCTGATACACAGCTTTTACAGTAAAATCTTGAACATTATTACAATAAACTGCTTAAAAACCGTGCTGACATATTAACATGTAAAAACTGTGAGTGTGGTACAGAAAAATGTTGCTAGTGCCTAAACATTAAGTTGAGAACAAACCTTATATGGATATAATATAAAACAGACTGAGTGGTAGTCCGCTGGCCCTCACTAGCTAGATCTCTCCTGGCCTACCTTCTACTCTATCTGCCTGCCTAGCTTCGACTAAGCGACTTGTCACCTAAGCATTAAAAAATTTCTTATAATTAAAGATGCTCACTTGTAAGTTATGAGAAGCAATAATATAGTATTAAAGTTAGTAAAGAAATCTGAGTTAGATTAGGTGGTATCCTACAAGAAATGTGTGTGCAACCTGACTAAAAAGAAGTGCAACCTGACTAAAATATTATGAGAAAAAACAAAAACTATCCACAGACCGCAATATATGTATTGAAATATGTTTCAAAGTAACTGATTTTTTAATACAAAAAAAAAGAGAATGAAATTAGTCGTTCACTGTGTTTTTTGTATAATTGCTGCATGTTACATAGTTACAAGTTGGTACAGAATGAAAAGAAGTTCTCAGAGTAACTGTTTTAAAGCTGTAGCTCTTAAAATGGTTCTCACACTCTTTTCAAGAATATCACCAAGACAATGGGGTATCAAATTGTTTTATTTAAGTAATAAGGATCTGTCTGCGACTGTACATAACTACAAAATGTTAATAAACATAAAATATTTTTGACACTATAATATTTTTACATGTTTTTTAATGTGAACTGGTATTTTGTTGTTTATATTATAGTACTATTTAAATAAGTGTATACTGATTTTTATGGCTAAAGCATCCAAAGCTTGTTAGATAGTTTAGTCAGGTTGTAGAATTTGTGTCACAATATGTCTGTTCCTGATAGAATAATATTATGTACTGTGTAAAATGTTAGAAAGGGAAAGATGCTCGGGTATCTTATAAGACATGACATATTCATAAAGACAATTTTAGAAGGAAAATTAGAAGGAGAGAAGGAAGAGGGAAGACCGAGAGCTAAAAATTAATAATCAAGTGATAGAAAATGTAAATGTTATGTCTTGTAATCCTTTTATCTGTGTTATATTATAATGTTATCCTAACAAAGGACAGAGAGAAATGGCGGAGGCTCCAACGACAAGAGCAAAGCTTGTTGTTGTATGTTAGGTTAGGTTCAAGTATGTTAGGCCTCCCTCACATTTGGTGTGCGCGTTTTTCGGGCGTTCGAGCGCGACGCTCACGCAGCGGGCACGCCGCGTGCTCAAACTCCCAAGAAACGCGCACGCCAAATGTGGGGGAGGCCTTACTCGCATTTTTAATACTGGGCTATATCTCGTTTTTAATATTTATTAATACCATCACATGTATTCTTTTAATATAGTTGATGATTTTTATCACAGATTAGAGTATTTTTGTACCTAAGCTAATGTTAGTGTAAAGTGTTTAAAACTTAAATGCTTAAAAGGACGGAAAGTTCTAGTAAATAGAGATAAACAACGAGCTATAAATAGGAGAAGGAATACTCACAAGACATCGGGCGTTACTAGTACTGGCGTTGACCCGCGCCAGCGTTGGGCCCCATGAAGTTTTGCCCTCCGTTATTGCCATACCCAGATCCACCTGAAATGTAAATTGAAGTAATTGATTTTTTGGTTTAAAATATTAGCCATTTGGTTTAAAATATTAGTCTAGCTTGGGAGTTCAGCCTTCCAAGTTTTTAGCAGCCACGCGATCTTTGAAGGCAGTGCGCGATTTTAAACTACATACAGTAAAATATTAAATAAAACTTAATAAATAAACAATTAAATAAATAATATAACCTAATAAGGACACGGCTTAAATAAGGGTTTCATAAACTTTTTACAATAGGTTTTGAAGTTACCTGAAAATAATTTAATCTCAAGAGTATAATTTAGCATGACCCTAAGTGCACAGAAACTTGCAAGAAACTTGTAAGTATCTATATACTACAATGTAATTCTTACAACATTATAAATGGGGGAAAAACTTTTAAATCATTTTGGAATTTGGAGGCCAATTACTTGAAAGTGGTTAACTTTCTAAAAATGTCATGTAATAACTTCGCCTTTATTTAAAAAGACCTATTCGATGATACCCAACACAATGGGATAAAAAAAATCACTAGCAGTTCATGTGTAAAGGAAACCCCCTAAAATAAAAAAAATATTGTTAAAAACCCCTTAAATATAAAATTATTATCTATTGATAATAATTTTATATTTTAGGGTTTAACAATTTTCATTCATTTATATTCATAATCATAGAAGTTTAAGAAGAGTGGAAAGCCAGACAGAAGGATGGACAGAGCTAATGCATAAGGGTTCCTTGTAGTAATAGGAAACCCCGGTAAAATTAATAACTATAATATCTTAACTAGCTGTTGCCCCCGGCTCCACCCACGTAAATACAGTATCCCTCGGGAACACTGTATTTTTTCGGGATAAAAAGTAGCCATGTTTTAATCCAGAGCCTAAACTACTACCATACCAAATTTCATCGAAATCCGTTCGGTAGTTTTTGCGTGAAAGAGGAACAAACATCCATCCATACATCCTCACAAACTTTCACATTTATAATATTAGTAGATTTAAAACACACCTGCATTATAAGGTTGAGACCTCTGGTTATTATTGTAGTTGGCTCTCATTGGACCTCCGCCATAGTTCTGCTGGTAGCCACCTCCGAAGTCGCCCTGCACCCATCCACCTTGATTTCCGTATCCCTGATTGTCCCAGCTACCTGAGTTGTCCCATGGGCTCTGATTGTTCCATGCACCTTGAGCACTATACCCTGTAAAAATAGAACTTACGTCAGAAAGAAACATTTTTTCAGTACACACAACATTGAAATGAAACCTTAAAAAATATGCCTATATCTAAATCTCTTGCACTGTTAATTTATAGTACCTGGAAAAAACCTGGAAGTTTCCTCGGAAAAAACTGGATTGAAATAGGTACCTATTAGTGTATCTAGGTTATTTTATGAATTTTGCAGAACTCATATCTTTAGTAAGATAATATAACTGATCTTGTAAATCTTATTTTTATATCGTTAAAAGACGATTAACAACAAGAAGGTTTAAAAAAGTAAAAAAAAAAATGACCAGGATTTGAACCCGAAAATTTACCCATGAAAACGTAAAAATTAAACATATGTTTAGCACAGTCTATGGAACTTTATTACGCTGTGCCTTTAGTATGTAAATTTCCGAATAACGTAAAATTATACATTAACCTAAGGTATGTACAATTTTACGCCATTCGGACTAACATGTACATAAATTAAGTCAAAACTAAAAAAAAAAACTCAAAAACTCAAAAATTTTATTTCCATGTAGGTTATGAAATAACGCTTATAGAATTGTCCTACGTGATGCCTACCACCGGTTCGGAAACTAGCCCGGCGAGAACAACCGGCGTAAGAAACTCGCATTATTTTAAACTACAAAAATTATCAACATATTGTTGCAGAAACAAAATAAAAAACATATGTTCCATACAAACCTGTATGTATATAAGTAAAAGTTCACCCATCACGACAATCGAGGTAGGAGTAGTAAGTTTAAAATTATTAAAAATATTTTTATTATATGACGTAACTAAAAAAATTTATGCAATTTTTCCTTTATCTGTGCTATATTAAGAGGTTGCTTCGTACCAAATTTCAAGATTCGAGTCGGGAAGTACCCTGTAGGTTTTTTACCCAGAAATTTTAGACATAAACGGTTGTATCTTTTGATTGTGTTGGCTAAGAAGTTTGATTTGTTCACAGCTCCAAGGGACAGTAGACCTGAGTATTTGGTATAAAACTCCAGCTTGATACCTCCATGCATTCCTGAGAAAAAGGGGCTTGACAAACAGACAGACAGGCGGACGGAAAACAAAGTGATTCCTTAAAGGGCTCCGTTTTTTTTTCGTTCGAGGTACAGAACCCTAAATATATCCAGTGTGTTGTGGTGAGTTTTTGTCACTACTCAACATGAAGTAGTTAACTACAATTTGTATGGTATCACAACAACACCCTTGGGACAAACAATGAAATGATGAAAGTAAGCATCATCCTGAAAAACATCATAAGAATATTTGATACCTGAATTGTCCCAATTTTGTTGACCGCGTCTGCCCCCCCAGCCTCCACCACCTCCTCGGTCTGAGCGACGACCGCCACCACCACCACTTGCCATCTCAGTCTTAGACAGGGCTTTCTTCACATCTAATTTATGTCCCTTTACCTTGTGGTTTGGGTGTACTGTAAATGCAGTTTTAACAATTGTATGCTTAAACAAATTAACTAGAAGAACAATTTACAATATAAACATTAACACAACGGATAGTTTATACAATGTTGGTGTCTTTATCTGTCAAGTGACTTTTCCAATGTATCAGACAAGGACAAAAACATTGCATAAGTTATATGTTGTAGTATTTTTTTTAGCAAGGGGGTAAAAATATATTATATCTGAAAAAATATATACAGCCGAATGCATATCTTCCTCCCTTTTTTCAAGTTGGTTAAAATATTTTTTGTGTTAAAAAGACTGATATTGCTTGGACAAACCATTGCAGTAATAGTACTGTGTATAGACAACTAGCAGATTTGAAAATGTTAATAATATACTCACAGCAAATTCTATCTATAGGGTCATAATCATCGAATTCAATAAATCCGAAACCTCTTTTCTTCCCTGTTTCTTTTTCTGTGACTATGCTGACGGAAACAATATTTCCATACGATTCAAAATATTCTTTCAGGTCCTCCTCTTCGATATCTTGTTTGAGCGCACCAACAAACAATTTCTTCACTGTGGCACTTGCATCAGGTCTATTTATTTCGTCCCTTGGCACAGCTCTTTTAGGTTCAACCACTCTACAATATGTTAAAGTTTTAGTAGTGCTAATTAATTAAAATGTGAATAATAAGTTTTTATAGGTAGTAAAATATTTAGATAATTAATTACCTTCCATCAATTTTATGTGGCCTATTCTTTTGGGCTTCGTCCAGCATGTGCGAATGAGAGTAAGTTATAAATCCAAATCCCCTTGATCTCTTTGTATGAGGATCTTTCATAACAACGACATCCACAATTTCCCCCCATTGTTCATAAAACTCTTTCAATGTTGTGTCGTTAGTTCTATAGTCTAAACCGCCAATGAATAGTTTTCTTAGATGCTCTGGCTCCTCCTATATATAAAAGTAAAGAAAATGTATTCCGGCGTATGTGCGTCATACAAAATTAGGCGCCGTTCGATCGAGCTGCATCAGCCAACGTTATCAACTCTACAACGGTACAAACCGGCTTTAAGCATGGCCCATGGGGCTATGATGGGCCAAAAGCTAAAACTTTGTTTTTTTATACTCTAATCCTAATCGGATACCTACGGGCATTTATAAATGTAAATACAATAATCATTCTTTAGGTTGTTTTCGTTAATTAAAATAGCCAGAAAAATACATACGTAGTCACCGCCGCTGCTGGGTTTCATTTTAACTAGGTATATCAATTTATGGAAAATTCACAAAGTATAACACCTTATATATTCAATTTCTTCTATGTGAACAGATTTTATAATCTTTACTTTAAAAAAATGCCTAGGGAGGTATTATATTTTTTATTGTAAATTAATTGGAAAAGAAAAGTGAAATTAGAATTCTCTGATTTTCAATTTTTTACAAGTCGATTGTCATTTGTCAGTTACTTTTTTTTTAGTCTCACTCTCAAATGTCAACTAGCGCTGCACCGATAATCGACTATTGAGAATTGAGATGTAATCGGGATAAAAGTCGATATTCCCCTAGCGGAAGGTCGCAGAACTAACGTATGACTGATAAAAGTACGGTTAGAAGTACAATTATTATAATAATATAATAATATCTATGGACGCTTCACACAGGTACATATATATTAATCTGTGCTTCACACCACGTCATGTGGTGCTCACTGAAAATCAGCGTTGCGATTTCGCAACAATATGCCGAGTTTTTGAATGGCAACATTTGAATGGCAAATTAAATGATTATTCACTCTATGCATAGTATAAAACAATTCGCTTTATTTGTCTGTTCCTATATATATTGTATGATTAGATCTTTAAATCTACGCAACGGATTTTGATGCGATTTTTCTAAAGTAGTATTTAAGATATAAGATATCGTAAAATTTAAATTCCAGCGCGATAAATATACTAGTTGTTGCCCGCGGCTCCGCCTGCCTAAATATAGTCTCCTTCAGTAACACTACTTTTTCGGGATAAAAAGTAGCCTATGTTTCAGTCCAGAACCTAAACTACTATCATGCCAAATTTTATCGAAATCCGTTCAGTAGTTTTAGCGTGAAAGAGTAACAAACATCCATCCATCCACATGCTGTAAGTAGAGAGTTATTTGCCAAAGTAGTTTTTTCCCAAGAACACTATTCTACGCAGGCGAAGCCGCTGGCAAAAGCTAGTAAATAATAAATACAATTAATATTATCTTTATTGAACACAATAGGGACATAAACACAGAAATAAAGGAAATAAACAAATCGAAAAACAATTGTGGGAATATGGTGGCAAGCTCCAAAGGGAGATCTCTGACCGAGCGAGATGGTATGCTCGGTCAGGCCGACTGCCGAAGCCCACTTCAAAATAGCAAGCCCAAGCAGTATGCATTTCAGCTGTCGTATATCTAGCTCCGAACTTCAGAAACTTCGATAGCGCGGTTATTGCTGCACGGGTTCCAGTGCGTCGGAGTGCTGCCATGCCGGGCCGATGCTACGTGCTGACCAGGAGAGATGTGCTCTGCTTGCTGACGTTGTAGTGAGAGTGCCCGTTAAAGCCGATGAGGGTTCGACCAGGCCGCGTAGCGTTGAGGCTGGTGGTCGAGGTACCCGATGAGGCTGAAGCTGGCTGGTGTAGTGCGAAGGGGTGAGAGTGATGATGATGATGTCCAGAAGGAGGCGTGTTCTGTCAAGGGTCACCAATACCATAAGTTTGGGGGGCCCCAAAGGGAGATCTCCAATCGAGAGATCGGGGGGTACAAGAAAACAAAACGACTACAAGTACATTAAATAACCAGGGCCGTCTTTAACTTATCAGAGGCGCTGGGCACATTACATTTTTTTTCGTTTTTACATGTTTAAGCTTTAAACCCGAAATACTGTGTAATTCGGAAAAATAGAAAAATACAAATATCTATAGTCTAAAACTAAAAGTCAGTACTAAAATTTATAATACTGTTTTTAAGCCAAAAACGAGCGAGCGAAGCGAGTATTTTTCCGAAGTTCACCGTTATTCAGTGTTTATATTTTAGTTTAACGTTTGAACAGATTTGAACGTTTGAAACTGTAAACTGTGTAAAAACCGTTAGATTGTAAAATAACTAACGAGATTGTAAAAATATGTCAAACGATTCATAACTATATATTTATAATCTAACGAAAAATAATATTTAAATTATAGGCAGAATATTCGGGTCCGAACTCCGAAGTCTATCAACATTTTACAGTAGTTAGTATCATCATCTTAATAACTATTGTTAATAAGATGATGATGATGATTACTGAGTTACAAAGTTATGCCTAATGGAAGCTTGGCGCGTATTCGATTATATATTCGATAGTTTATTTTAGACGTTCTTAAAATGTTATCTATACATCTATACAGATAAATAAAATTGAAGTGTCTGTTTGTAACTTCAAATTAAAAGCTTTTCACACAATGCATCTGAAAGCATATTCGGTACTAACAATAAAATACCAATTTTTAAAAATTTTGTCTGTCCGTCTGTCTGTCTGTCGGTCTGTCTGTCTGTTTGTTCCGGCTAATCTCTGAAACAGCTGGACCGATTTTCAAGGGACTTTCACTGGCAGATAGCTGATGTTATAAGGTCTAACATAGGCTACTTTTATTTTAGGTTCCTTTAAAAAAATAGGGTTTCGCTTCCGTTACTTCTGCGCGAACGAAGTTGCGGGCATCAGCTAGTCAATAATAATTTAACAAAATATATCACTAAAAAGGGTGAAATTATTATTTTTAAACAAAAAAGTGAACTGACTTCCAAAGTAAAAATACACAAAAAAGTATGATATTATATAAAACTTATTTTCAAAGTAATTCCCTTTTTAAATTTGGCTAAAAATTTAACTATTTCTCTACATAATCTTCTTTATTTTGAAGTCGGTACCAGCAAATTTGAACGTAAGTTTTATAAAATATTGTAGCCCAAAGGCTGGTAGCGACTTCAAAATTAAGAAGATTGAGTAGAGATATAGTTAAAATTTTAGCCAAATTTAAAAGGGGAATTATTTAGAAAATAAGTTTTATTTCATACTTTTTTGTATATTTTTACTTTGGAAGTCGGTTTACTTTTTTGTTAAAAATAATTAAAATACTTTTCAAAATGGTATTTATGTATTTTTCCGAAATCCGCCACTAGGGAAATTTGCTCGCCACCAATAGTATCTTCGCCGTCTGTGCTAAGGTGATGCAACATAAACGATTGGGAAGTCTCGTTGAAACTTGAAAGGTATTTTCAGCTGAGGTTGTATTTCGATTATTTTGAATCGATGTTTTGACACACGTTGTACATCACTATCAGACGTAGCGGCTAGCGCCGCACGCAGCAGGGCGAAAATTAAATTGACGCGTCCGACTACGACATGTTCTTTTTGGCGTGGCAGTTGCCGAGAAGAGTCGTGTACGGTGTAGCGAATTAAATTAAATTAATAGTGTTATTATTTTGTAAAATTTTGTAAGTTTTTAAATATGAGACCGCAAAATGGTGATGATGGCTATGTGAGTATAACTTTTGTAAATAAAGCTAAAATTGATGTATTAAAAAACACGGGAAGGTCACAATGGACGCGCATTTTCCGTATCGTTATAAATCAGGTTTATAATTTTCTTTTTGATTAGGTGACGCTTACAAAAGATACAGATCACCTTATTTAAACTATTCTTATGTAGAGAATTCATAGAAAGTCGAGTTTTGAGTAGTGAAAGGTGCTGCTGCCTGGTAGCCGCCATTTTGTTGACGTTTTGTCCTACTTTTAGGACGAGCCGGAGGTTCATCGCAAGATTTTTATCGGAGGTTTGAATTATCGTACTAATGATGATTCACTGAAGGAGCATTTTGAAAAATGGGGGGAAATCGTCGACGTGGTCGTAATGAAAGATCCCAAGACCAAGCGGTCGCGTGGTTTTGGTTTCATTACCTATTCCAAGGCTCACATGGTAGATGACGCGCAGAACAATAGGCCACACCGTATCGACGGACGGTAAGATTGTATTTTATGTATATATGTGCAGTTTAGCGACATGAATGCGTTTTGATGGCTTTCATATCGTTTTATACTGCAAATAGCAAGCGTCCCCGCTTGGTGAATATCACGCGTCATTACCTACACGTGGCATTTTCCGTGGGGTCAACAAACTGACTCACCGTCACCGTTATAACTTGTATGTCTAGCCCATGGACGTAAAAAAAAGGCGGACGGAAGCATTGAGTGAAGATAACAATGGCGGCGACTTACGTTTGTGGATAATTGCCATTGGCGTACTGGCCAGTGTGACCGTTTACGGTAGATTGACTACTGCAACAGTAGATTTTCGTTGTAAATTTGGTAGTGCAGTAGATTTTCAGTATTTTTTGTAAAAGTAGCGGATTTCAGTAGAATATCCTGGCAATATTTTAAACTTTAGCAAATATTTTTCTCTTAACACGGCAACATCGGAAATGTTAACAAAACCTCTGATAGCAGTCAGTGATTCGTCGCTTACTTCGTCGGTTATTCGACGCTTGTTAATTATAGTAAAAGTTAAAGACAATCTTCTTCATGGGATACTCTTCCCAACTTACCTGTCCGGTAGTTGTGGTATAGTATACGGGTATGCGACCCCGGCTTCCCTAGCTATTACTGTCCTATCCCTTGCCCTCCTGGGCGGTAATATCCTACATTCCCTATTTCCCACTCTAACATCCTTTCCACACCACCTATCCTTCCCTTTCCCTATCCCTACCCTCTCCACCAATCCGTGGAAACGCAATGGATAATCAAAAATAATTGAATTATCCAAAATGGCGGCGATGTGGTTCGCCACCCATCACGTCTCGTTTCTCGCGGAGGCGAAAAGCGGACCATGGAGAGACGCTTGGCTACGTTGAATGTAAGAGGAGGAATAGATGATAAGAATGAAAGTGGACGAAGCGAAAGAAGTATGTAAGGATCGTAGCAAGTGGAAAGAAGTGGTCTCTGCCTGCCCCTACGGGAAAGAGGCGGTCCTGCTTACCCCTACGGGAAAGAGGCGGTCCTGCCTACCCCTACGGGAAAAAGGCGTGATTATATGTATGTATGTATGTATGTTAAAGACAAATGGCAAAGTTGTGGGTAATAAAAATATCTACAACCTATGTATACAACTTTTGTATTTACACTTTTTCCACATAATCTCAAAATTTGAGTGAAAAATTCAAAAAACAAAGTTTTTGGTTTTTAATTTTTATCTTATTACAAAAAAATATTTTTTTTTCACGAAATTTGGTGAAAACTTACCTTTTTATGTTCCAAATATATTTACTGTAATTTTTTTTATTTAAAATATTTATTTTTTCACCTTATTTTGACTTAATATCGAAAATTTAACCCTAATTTTTAATCGAAAATTCTCCCGACAAAATATCAGCTTTTTTTAAAAAGTCGGTGGGCTTTTTATTCGTTAAAATCTCTCCTTTCTGATAATGTAAAAAAAAATATACATTACCTACATAGCCTTGCTACTTGTTCTTTTCTTTGCATTTTCTGAGAACATGAAAAATGGTAATTTATATATTATTTTGTTACATTATCAGAAAGTAGAGATTTCAACGAAAAAGCCTATCGGCATTTTTAAAAATTAAGCTGATATTTTGAGGGGAGAAAATTTGCCATTGATTTTTTTCCATAGAACTTGTAGTTTTGCCGGAAATCGAGATAAACCGTTTTCTACACTTAAAAACTTACCTTCTTACACTTCCCGACCTCAAATCGCTCGTAAATTATTTTTCCTTTTATTTTTGTAATATTTTCTTCCCTTTCCAATGGGTTTCATCCTACTATAAATTCTTTTCACTTTTGACCATTTTCAAAGGTCTAAATTAATCTAGCCCTAGTCTAATAGGTTTTTAAACACTCATCATGTATCATCGCTTTTTCATGTAAAACAAGGTTTAATTGACAACGGCGGTAATTGCACAAATTTCCAACCAAAAAAATAATATATTATTATGGTTAAGATACCTAATTAAAAAAAAACGAAACATGACAATGATGACTAGGTAATTAATTAAGTATATATGTGTGTATCTAATACATAATTTATTAATAAAACCTAATAATATTCATATCTGTCGCATCGAAAAATATCAATTTATATGAATTTAAGTCACAAAGTACGTCAGTACAATTTCAGTAGGTTTTTCCAAAACGTTAGTAGATTTCAGTAGAAAAGTAAGTTACATCTGGTTACATCTAGTAGATTTGCGGTTTTTGAAAACGGTCACACTGGTACTGGCGGCCGATCGTCACTTTGCTGTGAATGTGTGCGTGCGGCACGTGTCGCTACGATACGGCCGTCTTTGATGGCTTCACTATTCATATTATTGAAGCGGTGTCCGCCTTTTTTTTACGTTCATGGTCTAGCCTTATTTCAAAAAAGCATGAGCATTCATCATTAATATTCATTATAAATTTTATTTCATTAAGGTGGTTCGTTTCCCATACAAAAAAACAATGGACATTAATTAGGTAATTTCATACTATTACTACATAAATTTATATGCACATCTATTTATTTTGCAATACAATTGTCGCAAAATATATTTAAAATACTTTATTTCACACAGAAGTCACATTTTTATTGAATTTTCGACAAAAAGTGACATTTGTAACTTATGTCACTTTTTGTCGAAAATTCAATAAAAATGTGACTTCTGTGTGAAATAAAGTATTTTAAATATATTTTGCGACAATTGTATTGCAAAATAAATAGATGTGCATATAAATTTATGTAGTAATAGTATGAAATTACCTAAATAATGTCCATTGTTTTTTTGTATAGGAAACGAACCACCTTAATATTGAATGAATTAGGTAGGTAGGTACTTAATAAGTGTTTTGCTTCTGTTAAACTCTGATGTGAATTGAATATTAATTGTTTCAATGTTACAGTGTTGTTGAAACAAAACGGGCTGTTGCCAGACAAGACATCAAAAACCCTGAGGCAGGTGCAACAGTCAAGAAGCTGTTTATTGGTGGAATCAAAGATGATCATGATGAGGATCAACTCAGAGAATATTTCTCTGCTTATGGCAATGTGCAAAATGTCAGCGTTGTTACAGACAAAGCCACAGGCAAAAAGCGAGGATTTGGATTTGTTGAATTTGATGATTATGATCCCGTTGATAAAATTTGCTGTAAGTTAATTATTCTATCTGAACACTTAGATCCCACAGCTTTGCCCCAGATCTGGATTTGTATTCAAACCTGGCTTCTCTGACTGTGGAGAGTAAAACCATAACATAAGCTATACTTGGCTATTATTTTCTAAGTAGATCAAGTACGCAAGTTACGGGACACTGAATAAATTAGTATTATTACATGTTTTGTCCATTTTTGATTTCTATTTGTGTTTAATTATTTATCACTTTACAGTAAATGCGCCACACAAAATTGGTGGTAAACAATTGGATGTTAAGAAAGCTCTTCCCAAGGATGGTTCAGAACAAAGAGGAGGTAGACAAGGTGGTGGAAGGAATGACAACTGGGGAGGCGGCGGTGGTGGTGGTGGTATGTATAATTTTTATTGCAATATTTGTTTAAGTAATTTTTGAATTAGGGTAACACTTAAATTTTCTTATAGGTGGCTATGGAAACAACCAAGGAGGATGGAACAATTCTAATCCTTGGGATAATAACCAGGGAGGAGGTTGGGGTGGTAGCCAAGGGGGGGGTGGCTATGGAGGGGGTAACCAAAGAGGAGGAGGTGGTGGTGGCGGCGGCGGATGGGGAAATCAAGACTTTGGCAATTACAATCAACAGAGTTATAGCGGGGGCCCAACCCGTACCCCACAGTATGGCAATAGCAGATCAGCTCCATACAATGTAAATCAGGGAGGCGGCGGCGGCGGTGGCTATGGCGGTGGCAACTACGGGGGAGGACAGGGCCGAGGAGGCAGATTTTAACTCCCCTGAGAGGTATGTATAATTTATAACTTGGCATCAATATGACATTTACATAACATCACAACATTCATATCTGTCTTTACAACACTTAGGTTGATGAGACATCATTTAAATTTTTAGGTATTTCTTTTGAGCACTACATAGCATTAATTTTGAGTATACATTAAGTTTGCGATTTGTTAGTTCTGATAGTTAATGCTATGAAGGTAGCATCTTTAGTGTTTTGTATATCTTTACATGTCTTATAAAACGTTTTTTCAATCTCTAGGTTTCGTGCTAAGTACACTAGTAGTGCAGAGTATATCGTGCTAGTGTAGGCAGTACGCTCCGGAGCACTAGTTACATCATGGTCTACAATCGGAGACCAACTAGGAGAAGCCGTCAGGAAAAACGTATTAGTTCATCTCTTAGAAAATTTATCATAATAGATTAGTTACAAATAAGTACTGATATTTTAAGATGGTCTGCTATTTATTGTTGTACTTAGGTACAGACATTATGTTTAAGAAATAGTTTGTGAAAGTAATCTTTTCTACGGTAAATTAAGTACAACTTAGGTTAACTTGTAAGAGATTTTGCATTAGAAGCTAGATGAACAATAAGATGTGACATTTACTTTATATAGATCATGACTCATACAATTCCCTGACTAACTCAGTATTAAGTTCTCAAATGTTATGGATTTGTATAGGATTAAAATTGAATATTTAGGTTTAATGTGAAATAAATTTTTTAATATCAAACCGATATTTAGATATAGTCATTCAATATTTCCTTTTGTACATAATCCAATCCCTTAGGTAAGATATTTTATGTATTGAAGATATGCTTAAATTAAAATTGCACAGGTAGGTGAAACATCTTAGATTGTAGTGTTGTTTTTTTATCGAATTAAGTAGCAGCTAAAAATTAAACTAGAATAACATTCTAGTCCAAGGGTACATTGACATTAATAGTCATCAGGCCAATGTGTATTGTGATACCTACCCTTGCTGTTAAGTATAAATTTTATAATATTTTTAAAGTAGTGAAAGATTCCACACTGTTTTGCCTACCTTACCTTTCAACAATAGTGATACACAATAAGTAATTTTAAAAAGTAAATTTACTTTCCAAACATGCCTGACTGAAAAAGAATTTTGTTCGTGACACTTCAAATAGGTGAGGTTTACAGTTAGAAGGAGTATCGCCATTTTATGCGGAATTTGAGGGCTAAGTAAGTATTTATTTTAGGTAGGTAGAGCAGCCTCATCTAGGGTAATGATTGGGAAGGTTACAATACATTTTCTGTTGAATATATTTTATACTTTTTGAGTAAAACTAGTTTTGACAAGATTTCTAGAAGATTATAGCATATATTTTGAGGTAGCAGGTGCAGACAGCAATCAATCTTTTATTTAACTCCCATGATAAGAAAATCGTGCCTAGTTGCCAAACAAGGTTAAGTATTACATAGAGAAGTGTTTAGCTAATAGCTATGTATATGAATAATTACAACTTAGAAGTTGATTCATACTTAGCTTTTGTAGGCCCATAGTAAAAGAAGACCATAATAAAAGCTGTATAGCATTTACTACTGTAGAAATTGGTTTTGGCTACAGAAGAGTACACAAAATGATAGATTTAGTCAATCATTCATTTTGTTTTATTTTTCTGCAGACCCGTTCCATTTCTAGGGTGTCTATGCTAAGCCTTATGCCAGATCGTTGTAATAGGCCCAATAAGAATAATGATCATGATAAATCTCAGTTATGTTGCACTACTGTAACATAATATGTAACTGATATGGCTGTTTGTAGATTCACTATTGTAAGTGGTGTTTTGTAGGTTCGCATTTTTATAACACATAGAAACTGACCAAACAAAAAAATGAATACTGTTTTGCAAACCAAACACTGAGGCCGGCCTAAACTACGCCTTGCCGTGTAATTCACATGTCCCATGAAATGAAACTGCGCTTTACCTTCTGTAATGCGAGCTATCGCTGTGTAGATTTTAGGGTTTCTCTGAACCTTTATTTTTTCGTCATGTCCGTCCGTCTTCGGCTTACCGTCCAAATCCTAGATGAAACTGCATCGATATGTGTATTTACTTTTACCACGTCGACGAAGTGCTAAAATAAAATCACTAAAAATATTTTTTTTTGTACACACGTAGTGTGGATGATTTTTTTCTCGCGTCTAGCCCATAGTGGCGTATCATCATAATATTCATAATACATAATAGGTATTATGTCTTTTAAAAATATTGAGAAGTTGCTAAGACTCAGGCTAAGAGACTCATGCTATCCGTTTGCGAGATATTCAACTTTAAAGCGCTTTTTTTGTTAAATATGTAGGTCCCTTCTCTATGACCTAAACGGTAATGTTTGTAAAAAAAAACATGGTAGTCCACATGATTAGTAGTTTAGAAGTATAGAATACTGAGGCTGCGACTATATTGTCCGGAATCCGGGTAGGCCGGGGGAATCCCAAGCATTGACAAAAGAACTGCGCTTAATACAATAGAGCTGAAAATTTAACACAAGTGTCAAGTCTAAATAATATTATGTCAATGTCAGTTAAGACTGCTCGTCACTCGATACTTCGTTTTTCAACTCTAGTTCTATTTTCAGTTCTCTGAATTTTCTCTGGCCTAAACCGGAGCCTCAAAATTAAATCGACTACCAAAGTAAAAATTCACAAAAAAGTATTAATCTTATTTTCTAAATTCACCTTTCAAATTCGGTTAGAATTTTAACTATTTCTCTACTTCATTATTTTGAAGTCGGTACCAGCCCAAACTATAATATCCTGATAAAACAATATTTTATAGAACTCGCATATGCTTGCAGTTCTTAAAACAACGCCGAAATTCCCAAACGTGTAACTTTAAAGATTGAGTAGTTACTTCTGTTCAGCTTCAGCTTTTGGATCCAGGGTACACCCTTGGCACAAAATTACATATGCTTGATTCACTTACATGTCCTTATGAGTTTTGAATTTCCTCTCTCTATTTTAATGGTATAATGGTACCGGAACCCTACGTGAGCGAGTCCAACTCGCACTTGGCCGGTTTTATTAGCGCGTACTACATACACAAAAAACCGACCTCAGTTTTTGTTTCACGAAGCTCTTCACTTTTTTTTTGGTCTGCACATACAAATTGAAATTTTTAATATAACATAATTCTCAAACTCAATTAACTGATCACAGATTAACAAACCTTCATTTCTTTGTTCTCATACATATTATGTACATAATTTCTAAATAAAATCAATTGAATACTAGTAAGAATGAACATTTGTCATTGTAAACTAACATTTCATAACTGGCAGCTTTATACATGTAGTATGAGGAAGATTCTAAAATCCAACTGATACTTGTGTAATAGGGAATATGCATAAAAAATAAAAATAACTTAAAACATAGTAATATGATACTAGACTGAAAAATAAAGGAAATGGCGAGAAAACATTTCAACATCTGTTGTTAAGTGAGCAAGATAATATTATGAGAGGTCAAAGTTTTTAATCTATCTCTTTCTAGCAAAACGAATTTTACTATGAACTTTCTATGAAAGTCCGATCTCTGTCTAATAGACTACTTAAAACGTTCATATCTTTGTTATTTTTAACGATATCCAAAAACTAATTTTACCATATGGTTAACCAAACAAGATAGATTTATATAAAAAAAATTAAAATAATACGTGCATATTCCCTATTAGGGGCCATCCACATATTACGTCACGCAAAATTTTGACTTTTTAAACCCCCCCATGTCACGCGTTTTAGTATCCCTGTACATGTATTTAACAACACTTAGTATTACCCCCCCCCCCCCTCCCCATCAGGTGTGACGTAATATGTGGATGGACCCTTATTGTTCCTTGCTCTAAATCGTCTGGAGTCAAAATAACTTTGCGTAACTACTATATTTTTTTTGAATGAAATGAGAAATGAGAGAAACGTAGGTACATCTTGCCGCAATAAATAGTAGCTTTTGTCCTTCCCCGTGGTCTATTTATTATATATCTGTGCCAAAGGGGGTAGCGGGTTAAGGGGGGTCTGGCGGCCCCCGCCGAATCTGGTAAAATCATTCCAAAAATCTTGAAGAGGGTCGAAAAACATGCAGTAGGTATAAGCTTTTTACCGATATTACAACCCCAAACGAAATAACAGTAATAACGAAAAATATGATTTTTTGTGATTTTTATTTTTTTCAACCAGTTTAATTTATTTTTAAATGGTTTAAATGCATTTAAAAATTTGTTTTGTATGTGTGGAAGTCCCCTGAATTTTTTCAGATTTTTTGATCAAGTAAAAACATGTGAATTTTAGGTTTAAATGCGAAAAAATCGTGAAAAACGCGTCATTTTCAAGATTCAACCCTCTACTTTTTAGGGTTGTTTTCATTTTCCCGAGGGGTGCTGTATAGTATAGATAGCGGCAATCGTCCTCTTTTGAATGCAGGCAAGTGGACTCAATTCGGTCAATTCTGGTGAGCGGGGCGATTTTTTGAAAAAAAAACTCGAATTTTCAACTTTCGGTAAATTACGGCGCGTACTTGGTATAATGCGTCTTTGCTATAAAAAATACATCTCTATAAGGGTTTTTGAGATCGCTGATCACAAATTTGATGTCAAAAACATTTTTTGACAACAAATTCACCCATAAATATTTATTAATACAGGTTTGATAATGTAAAAAATATCATTGAATCACAGCATTTAAACAATTTTAATATCGTGTTCAACTACTTAATATAATAAATGAAACTAAATTTTCTGGTATAAATCATATTTTATTTAAGCTTACGTAATAGTCACACAGTAATATAAAATAGCATAATACTTTTTACAGAGCTAAGTTAACACATTTAGTTTTAATCCTCGTCACTATCTTCTTCAATAACAGGTTCAACGCTTTGAACAGAGAAAAGATTTGTAAGAATCTGTGTTGGACGAATAATTCGCGACAAATATCTCGCATGTCCTAAGAAGTAAATGATAGTGGCCACATGTGCACAACAACCGACAAGGAAAAGAAAGCTAGAGTGATGCTACAGCGCTATGATCACGCCACAGCGTTATGGCGCGTGCGCAGTAGCATAACTTCGGGTTGGGCCTAATGCCTCGAGTCGTGGGCCTAGTAGGGTAGTCTTTTACCAGATGGCGGTTCAGTCAACTTATTTGAATTTCAAATTACCATCATCAATGCAGTTAAAATTTATATTACGTTATCGGTAATTATTATATTTTTGACTATATAAAATAACGATGAAAATTCAACGAAACATATTTTTTTTAAAATTAATGTTAATATTATTAATACTATTAATATTACTATTATATTACTATTAATATTATTAACTATTTCTGGAATAAAAACTAAAAAATAGTTAATTGAGAGAAATTTAAAAAATCTTTCATTAATATTTTTACATTATCAAACCTGTGTTAATAAATATTTATGGGTGAATTTGTTGTCAAAAAATTTTTTTGACATCAAATTCGTGATCAGCGATCTCAAAAACCCTTATAGAGATGTATTTTTTATAGCAAAGACGCATTATACCAAGTACGCGCCGTAATTTACCGAAAGTTGAAAATTCGAGTTTTTTTCAAAAAATCGCCCCGCTCACCAGAATTGACCGAATTGAGTCCACTTGCCTGCATTCAAAAGAGGACGATTGCCGCTATCTATACTATACAGCACCCCTCGGGAAAATGAAAACAACCCTAAAAATTAGAGGGTTGAATCTTGAAAATGACGCGTTTTTCACGATTTTTTCGCATTTAAACTTAAAATTCACATGTTTTTACTTGACCGAAAAATCTGAAAAAATTCAGGGGACTTCCACATATACAAAACAAATTTTTAATTGCATTTAAACCATTTAAAAATAAATTAAACTGGTTGAAAAAAATAAAAATCACAAAAAATCATATTTTTCGTTATTACTGTTATTTCGTTTGGGGTTGTAATATCGGTAAAAAGCTTATACTGCATGTTTTTCGACCCTCTTCAAGATTTTTGGAATGATTTTACCAGATTCGGCGGGGGCCGCCAGACCCCCCTTAACCCGCTACCCCCTTTCATTAAAATCGATCCAGTAATTTCGGAGCCTATTTAACGTAAACGAACAAACATGCAAACAAACCTTTCCTTTTTATTATGTTAGTATAGAAGTATAGATAAGCTCCACAGTACCTTTCTATGATATCTATACTATTTGTATACTTACTAATATTTTGAAGAAGAATAAATTACTTTGTAATCGATAGGTACATAATATTATGTTCTCTAATGCTGTTTTTTTTTTGTTTTCATATTTTATACATCCCGAGTTCTGCCTAGATCTACTATGTTTGAAATGCAAACGGGGTAAGTACTTTTGCTTTTGGTAAACATATTGCTTTTAATGTTATATTTTTTTTGATTCAATAAAGATCTACAAATAATATATATACCCTCTTTTATTATCCACACAATGCTCCCTTTACCCGATTCCTCAATAAGGTTATGGCTACAGTCCGACTCAGCCCACTATAAGTACGCACAACAAAAATACATCGGCAGTGGGTTGAAAAATAGTAGAGCTGTAGCAAACCGGATGTATTTAGTACTGAGTAACGGGTGCACCATCTAGTATCGAGTAACGAAACTTTACACACGAATATATATTTCGTTACTAGCATTGGTCCGTTTTATAATTCAAAAAGTTGTTCAAAATACGGTTAAGTGAAAATATGCACCTTACGCACCCTTGGTACGTAATATGTAAGTATTTTTTCTACAAATAACGATTGTTGTAAAAACGCGACATTATACTATAGGTACGCGTACGCAATACGACTTGATTCGTTGCTCTAACATTAGTTAGGCATTTTCATCCGTTAAATGGATGATTTATATACAGTATTCTCCGAGCGAAGTAACCACTCTTGAAATACTGTAGTGCCTGGGCCAGTTGTTTTTAAATGTCGTATGGTTGCCCAAGCACATACGGCATTTTCACAACATAGCCTAGTCCAGAGGAATGACTGGTCAATACGTCTGGGGTCAACCATATGCGGTTTTCCTCACGTGTTTTCCGTCACCGTAAGAGCGTCCGTATAATGTAGGTACTTGAGATCTGAAAAAGTCTTCATTGGCACACGCCACACCTGGGATTCGAACCTGCACTCTCTCGAGTGCGAACCAAACTGTCTACCCACTAGGCCACGGAGCTCACGCTCTAACATTACATAGCATGTTATGAGTAGAAGTCTAAAAAAATCGTAGAACAAATTGGGAATTTGTAAAAAGATATTTTAAGAACTACAGTCCTCAAAGTGTGGTTCCTCAGTTCACACACCGCTATTTTCCAGATCTCGAAAATTATGGTTTTTTTTACTAAGTACATAATTTTAGTAGAATTTTTGTAAAAGTTTTTACAGATTTATAGGAGTAAGTATATTAAATCAATGAATACATATAGCACCAAAAAAGTCTATAACCACAGAATTGTGGTCCCTCACACAAAAGTGACATTCATTTCGCGATATATTACTGTCTTTTGAATTATTTTTCTACGTAGAGGAATTTAAAAAATAAAATAAAATTTGTAGACAAAATATCAGAAAAATCAATCGGCGCACAGTTGAAGATATCAACCAATAATTGGGTACCTCAGTTGACAGTTGACACACTAAGTGTTAATTCTATACTATACTATATAGTATAGCAAACAAGGACCTAATGCTATACTATATAGCATGGCGTTCACGTTATGCGATATTATCGCAAGCAATTATAGTATATAGCAAGCTCATTATGGTTGTATCACTTACGGGACGACCGGGGGTGAGGGAGGAAGAGGGCGCCGCGAGATATGGCACAGCATGAACTCTGCGTATCGCATCATTGTATTATGTATAGCGTATAGTAAACAATAATATACATAATATTATACGTTCACACACTAGATAGGTATATAGTGTAGGTGTAACGTGTCCATAACAATATATTGTGCGCAACAAGATATTGTTGTGCTATGAGCTATATATAGGTACTATCTATTATAGATAGCGTAGTCTGAAATCCGCTTAATTGTATAAACGCAATGAGAGTGGACTGTATTTCAACAGATCGTTTTCTTTACATGAAAAATTTCCTTTAAAGTTACATGAGAATAAATTATTTGGAATACTTACTGACCACAATTGGGTACTGAAATAGGCTACTTTTTATCCCACGGCTGCTACTGCGTGTCGTCGGCTACCCTTGCACCTATATTGCCTTAGTAATTAAGTCGAAAAGTGGTACACCGAAAATTTAGTTTGTGATTGTACAGGTGGACAAAGTTCCTGCTCGACCAGTTTCTAAACAGTTTCTTTGCACTAGGACGCCTCGAAATATTTAAACACAAAAGAAATGATCGCAACGTTTGCAGACTAGTGGAACTACGTATTTACACGTGGGTATGTTTGCGAGCCCACTATTCAACGTCGCTGTTGAGCGATTCTCTGCCTGGTCGAGCGGCAAATTGTTCTATAGTACCTAACCAGCCAATACCCAAATACCCATCTTAAATATTAGACGCCTGTCGATTTGCAATAGCAATGAGGTGAAATCAACATTTCCTTTAATATAAGGTCTGGAAACGAGCTCGACTGATGGTAAGTGGTTACCACCGCTTCAGAACACGTGCAAAACCAGGAGATTTATAAGCCTATCTTTTAAATTCCTACGTCCTTTGCACTTTCTCGCGTCCTTGACGAAACACGACGCAAATGTTATTTTCCGCCTGTTTTCTGTGAGGTAGTGTGGTGGTGACTTATGGCAATTACTTTAGATAACTACATACTCTCGTTCTTATGTGGGTTGTTATTATCTCGCAGACACAAGTATGATGAGATCTCTGTGCGTGGAAAGGGAATTTCTATCGTCACGATTACGTGCGGGCGCCGCTCACGCCTCATGTTTGTTGCGGAAACGTCCGTGTAGACAACAATAATTTCACTTTCATTTATCAACGTGGAAATCCAGCAGCTGTATGCATTTCATAAACGACTTCGACGAATTTAACGAACTGTAAGGCTGTAGGTATGTGAGTAGGTATAATAAGCAATTACTTGATTACCTACATCTTGCTCTGCGTCTTTGACTTTATAGGGTTCCGTAAAGAAAAATGGACTCGTAACAAGTTCACTTTTTAAGGTTCCGTAGTTTAGGTACGCCTCGGAACCTTTATGGTATCGATATGTCCGTCCGTCCGTCTTTAGCTTGCTTTTCACATGGTTAGTGCTAGAATGATAAAAAAGTTTCATCATTCTAGCACTACACATAGTCACGCAAAAGCATGGATATGTGTAACGTGTATTTTCCACGTCGACATAGTGCTAAAATAAAATCATGAAAAATATATTCTTCGGGGTAGGTTATAGGTACCTACCTCCCCTATACAAAGTGGGGACGTTTTTTTCTCTCGCATCTACCCCTTATCGTGGGGTATCATTAGATACTAGGTACATATTTTAAAAACATGTAGATGTTACTAAGATTATTTTTTGATTTATGAAACGGATACGTTTGCGAGATATTCAACTTTAAAGCGCATTTTTTTGTTAAAATGAGGCGTCCTCGCATCTAAAAGCTAAAGGCTTTCTCAAAGAATCTGGAAAATGCATGATGGTAGTCCTTGTGATAAAGTTTGAAGCAAAACTAAAACGGCTTACCTATACAACTTTGTTAGTTCAGGAGTTATAGATAGTTTACTTGTAAAATGCACCTACTTGGAAAAAATCGTATAGAAATAACTAAATAATGAGTAAACATGTAAATTGTAGATATTATATTACGGAACCCTACTAGCGCGAGTCTTACTCGCACTTGACCGGTTTTTTCTTAAGTTGTCCCATAATATTTACAAACACACCTACCTAAATGTAGACCGTATGTCTGTAAATTTATGCCTATACCTAGTGCCTACCTACAGCCTACTGCAAAATAGATTATAGGGTATCATGTATTCTGCACTTATAGCAGTAGATGAATCAAAAATTAAATACATCTAAGGCATTAACATTTAGGTAACATTGACCAATGATAATAAATAATGGAATCCCATATTTAATTTAATATAATTATTATGTAATAGGTAAATACCTAGGTACCTACACGTTAATCTGACATACGCTGACTGATAAACAAATTAGTTCTCAAGAGTAATAAAGAGGTGATTAAAAGCGGTGGGGCTGAATCTGCACTGTTTTTGGTTCAAAGAGAAAGTAAACGAAGTGGTGGCCGAAGACCCGAGCGCTGCGGATACCGCGCGGCGGCGGCCGATCGCGCCAGTCGGCCTGCGATCGTCTCCTCCGCGAAATTATCAAAATAATGCCGCACTGATACCTCCGAAACCGTTAAATTCAAAAACCGTGTCGCGCGGAGATGTCGCGATAATAGTGTTGTGCATTTCGAATTATTTTCGGAGCTTCCAACAATGTGCGCATGGCAAACGGTGCCTATATTTCTTGTGCTTCTAGTACTGAAGACTCACACCCGGGAAATAAATCAGCTGGATATTGTGGATAATACTGTAAGTATTGTATAAGTATCTACGATTTATCGGTCAAGTGTACGGAGCAATGACTGTTTATGCACTTTTACTTTCTGCATTACATTCGCCTCTTATACAATAATAGCTGTTGCCCTCGACTTCGTCCGCGTCAATTTCTGTTATTATGATCGCGATTAAGAAGTTTTTAGAAGAATATAATATTTTAAAGTACTTCTGCGTAAATTATATCTTTATTTTATTTTCTGGTGGCAGAAAACCAATATTATGAAGAATTGGATCTTGCGTTTACGCAGCGCATGCAACAGAAGCCCTCAAATTCTAAGCCTTCTTCGACAAATGGACTAACACAAAAATATTTTTCAATTCGATCTAGCAGTTCCTGAGATCAGCGCGTTCAAACAAATAACGAAAGCCCTCAAATATTAATAATTTTCCCCGTTTTTTCCACATTTTCCACTGATTTTTATATTCGATTGGTTGCAGCGTGATGTTATATAGCCTTCCATAAATGGACTATCCATTAACAAAAATAATTTTTCAATTCGAACCAGTAGTTCCTGAGATTACCGCATTCAAACAAACTCTTCAGCTTTATAATATTAAGTATAGAGTATGCTACCTGCCTGAGGGATATGCCGTGGTTTTTAGAGTTCCGTAATACTCAAGAAACCCTTATAGTTTCGCTCTGTCCTTTTTGCAATTTTCTATGCAAATAGATCATGCTAAATAGGTACTCTTTAGGAAAATTATTTCAAACGAAATCGGACAGTAACTTTTGAAGTAATTTGAAAAAACCTATTACGTATTTAAAGTTACGGAACCCTCCTAAGACATGTCCTGACATGCTCTTGGTTAGGTTATGCCGTGGTACAAAATATCTCTAAAACGAATATTGTACCCACGATTGATTTTTATTATGGTAGTAACCTACCTTTAACCTTAGATAAAGATAGAAATAAAAACTTTAACCCGACTACGTAAAATATAGGTACATAATATTATGTAGGTGCTACGGGCTATTATTACGAGTCCATCGATACCTCATTAATAAAATAGGAGTAGTAGCAAATATATTACTAATGTAGTAGTAGGTAGTTTAGGCGCTACGATGGAAAAAAGCTGTGGTCCAATACATACCTACATATAGGTACGTAAATTATATACATACATACATATACTGTCAAAATTACCCTTACTTTTGGCTTCGCAGTAATGGGGTAAAAATACGTAGGTAATGGACATATTGTACCTGAATATGAACTAAATTGTAATGTTAATGCCGTTGATTTCACGATTGTTGATATACATATAATATAAAATACAATAAATAAATGAAACAACAAACATGAAATCATATTATGTATTACCCAATTTAAAATGCGTTTGGCATTTAGTTTGAAATAATGTACCAGATTCATAATTAGCTAGATACCTACTACAGGTAGTTGTAGTAGGTATCTAGCTACCAGCCTCCGTGGTCTAGTGGTTTAGAGCTTGGATTTCGCCTCGGAGGTCGTGGGTTCGATTCCCGCATGGGAACAACAAAAAAAAATATGTTGTTTTCAAGTTTGGTTAGGACAATGCAGGCTGATCACCTGATTGTCTGATAAGAAAGATGATCCATGCGTCGGATGGGCATGTAAAAAGTCGGTCCTGCGCCTGATCTCTCGGCAGCCGTGTCGGTCTTCCGTCCCACTGGGTTACGAGAGTAAAAGGAAAAGAGAGTGCTCTTGTGTACTGCGCACACACTTGGGTACTATAAAATAATTCCTGCGTAGCTGGCCTGGTTTTCAAGGAAACCGGCCACCAGTCACCGAAATCGGTCTGGGGAACTATTATTACAGGTACCTAATTGTACCATTTGTACCTAAGTAGGTACCTGTACCATATTATTAATAATTATTAATGTAGGTATCTACCGAGTAGGTACCGACGAATAGTCAATAGAGCAGAAGGGGTTACCTGTAAAATATATACAGAAACGGACTTTTTCCCGCGGCTCCGCCAGCGAAAATATAGTATCGGGTATCCCACGGGTTTTTGGGATAAAAAGTAGGTTAAGTTTTAATCCAGAGCCTAAACTAGTAGATACCAAATTTCAACGAAATTCATCCAGTAGTTTTGTACAATAGTAGCTTTTGCACTAGGACGCCTCAAAATATTTAAACACAAACGAAATGATCGCGACGACTGCAGACGTGGTTGAACTACGTATTTACACGTGAGTATGTTTGCGAGCCCACTATTCAATTTCGCTGTTAAGCGATTTTCATTTATGCCTGGTCGAGCGGTAACTTGTTCTATAGTACCTAACCAACCAATACCCAAAATTTGATAAATATAAGTAGGTATGGATGTGCCGTAGCGAACAAGTGTTTCCATCCACGCAAGCAGTGTTGCCAACTTAGGGGTTTTCCCCCTAAATTTAGGGAGAAAAAGTCTCTACAGGGGGTTTTCTAGGGGGAGAATTTTTTAGGGTTATTTTTAGGGATTTTTATTTTCTTGTTTTTGATTAAATTAAGCGATTTTAAAACATCGAAAAGTGATTTGAAAAGTCAACCTGTAGAAAATAAACGTTTGGAAGTGTATTATAATAATTATATAAAGTTAGACGGAATTATATTAATTATCTTACAAAACATTAATTTTTATTATTTGTTTGTCATTGCATGATTTTTGTAGTATTAATAGTAGACATTCTTAATGATACAAAAAATTAGGGGGATTTTCAAGTAATTATTGCGATTTTGGGGGTTTTCGACAAAATCTTGGGGTGAAATTATTTTGAGAGTTGGCAACACTGCACGCAAGTAGAGACCCGGTGAGCGACCATGCTCAGTCGGTCTTGCGCCGCCTAATGAGTAATACGTTGCGACGCGTCTATTAAAGCTCGGTAATTATCATCAAGATTATCAAAAGGAAAATCAAAAGTTGCTTATAATATTCAATAATATATTAATTCCTGAAAGTTTGGACAGTGACTGAAAAAACATCCGGTATAGTCCCAGCCTAAAGTAAAAAACGTAAAATCAGTCGCGGAACTTCGATTACGTATCTACATTAGGATGTCGCTATATAAAATATATTTTTTTGGAAATGCAACCCGTGCCGACAGCCGCAAAGTTTTAAAAAAATCGCATTCTGTACCGATACTTTGTTCTGTACCGATACAGAAACAATATAAGTGCAAAAATTTGATAAATTAGGATCAAAATAAAACAAGGCTGACAATGAACACTTATTTAAACTCAAAAAATAAAAATAACCACTGTGAATAACTTCTCTTTAGGTCAGTTTTTACAGGCCTGATACAAGTTTCTATGTTGATGACACAGTGCAAGAAGAATCTTTTTTTTGTTTTGCCGTGATTTACTTACTATTTAATGAAAATTTCTGTCAAGGAATGCAATTTAGATGTCTTTAGCTTGATCTCTCCCGATAAGCTCCCTGGTTTTTTAAGTACAAGAAGCTGTTCTTTATCGTCAAATGTAGCTATAATTGGCAAATTTTCTTCCTTTCAACTTCTTCGAATGTATCGATAATTAGGTGATAGTTTTCCACCCTAATAGACTGTGATTACTTCAGATAATATGTTCTGAAAGTCATTTTGATTGCTTCTGCCTTGGATCATAGACGTAGATCATACATAGACGAGAAAATCTCTGACATGCTGCGTCTAGAACTCAGAATCTATACTTTTATACTTATAATATTATAAATGCGAAAGCGTGTCTGTCTGTCTGTCTGTTACCTCTTCACACTTTAATCACTGAACCAATTTTGATGAAATTTGGTACAGATATACTTTGAGTCCTGGGAAAGGACATAGGATAGATACTTTTTATGCCGAAAAAGTACAGTGTTCCCGAGGGATACTATATTTACGCGGGCGGAGCCGCGAGCAACAGCTAGTCTGTTATATAATCGAATCTTTTGAATATTCCATTTTATTACAGAAAATTTAGAAATAACAACTAATAATAACTCTTTGTTGTAAACCATTATTTGATATTGCACATGCTAATGCCTTCAAAAGATGAAAATTGGGGGAGAAAAAGTATTTTCAAAGAAACAAAGGCAGCCAAGTCGAACGAAACCATGGTTTTGGTAGTGTATACAAAAACAAAAAAAGGACAAGAAGTTAACTTTCTTTCTTCTTCTCCTTATCGGTTTTGTCTGTTTTTTCTTTCTCTGCAAATTTTTATCTAAACCATCAGATCAACTGTTGGCCATCTTGCTCTTTTTGTTTCTTTGAAAATTATTTGTCTTCCTCAATAATTGTAAATTGTAATCCTATTTAAGTTGTGTTTCATATGTTGTGTTTTATTTGCATGTTTTATAATCTCATTAAGAATATAATCTTAATATTATTACGTTTCTTTAACCGGCCATCAGTTTGACTTTATAAATAATGTAAAATATATGTTAAATAGGACTCCTAAACTTCACGATTATGTGGTGATTTTGCACCATTTATTTGGTGGCTAGGCACTATTTTTACCACTCTTGAATTTTACAGACATCTTTAGGTAGGTACGCAATAAACAATTACGCACAAGAAATATAAAAAAACGACGTATGAAACGATAAATGAAACATTTAATTGTAGGTCATAGAACCCTTTTAACTTGTATGGGAAAATTAAAATCGCAAGTCGGCACGGGTTATCGTTTATCAGTAGGGCAAAAAAAATTGTAGGCTTTATTGGGCCAATTCAAAAGTTGTAGGGTGTGTAACAAATTTTCGATCTTGAAATTTAAGTGACCCCCTTACCTACATATATTCGATTTCGACGTACAACGTAGCGACAAGAAGGCTTAAGAGTTTAAACTGTAAGATGTAGGAAACAGGAAGATGTAATTCCGATCTCGCGTGCTATAAAACAGTTGCATTAAGTGAAAGGTAAACTAAAGTCAAATCATAAACATTTGCTAGGCTCAATTTTAACTACCATTGATGTATTTATGATGAGTTTATACTAAATTATGAAACGGATACGCACTACTTTCGCCTGTTATGCAACGTTATATAATATTAACTTAAATCTCGTAAATAATACTTTATTTGACCACCGAATTGAGTGCAAAATTACCATACTGTGTAGTGTGTTATTGTGTTTAAATTGCGAAATGTGCTTGGTTTTTGAATAGGTAATGTAATAGTAAAATTCACTAACAACATTAATTTCTTTTTCTAATTAGGAAATGTTGTAATAACTAAATTACATTTATTATATACCTAATTTATAAATATATTATGTTTAATTAATGTTGTTTTTTATTTTTGCAAATTACTTTGAGTGTCGTTGTGTTTAAGAATCTCATTGGTGATGATTTTAATGATTGGGTACACCTTGATGTACCTTTAAACAATATACAAATACATTTGAAGTGTCTGTTTGTAATTTCAAATTGATAGCTTTGCACTTACTTCATATGAAAACATATAGGTACGATATAACAATACCTATACCAAAAAATCAATTTTAAAATGTAGTGTAGTGGCACCAGCTTGTAACCCATAACGATAGCAGAATATAACGAGGAAAAACACCAAATCACTCGGGTGTGGTTTCGAAGTGGCTTCGTAAATCTAGTACAAATCTTATAAAGAGGAAATTTTAATTGTATGTTTGTACGCATTGAATATGCTACGAAACTACTGAATGGATTTTGATGAAATTTGGCACATAGGTATACTTATAGAGGAGACCACGGGGAAGGACATAGGCTACTTTTTATCGCGGCAAAATGTACGGTTTCCGCGGGATTTCATTTTGTGCAAACGAAGTCGCGGGCAACACCTAGTGACAAATAATTCCATTAGCACAATGTCAGCTCCAGACTTAATTTTCCAATACAATCCTCGGTCCGACATTTATAATCTGTTCAAGTATCGATTTAATTTATTCCCAATAAGCGCGGCAAACTTCGGCTATCTTGTTAATTAAGGTAAGGCTTTGTAATTATTCGGATAATGGCCGCCGGTGTATCCTGTAACAGTGTAGTGTAACTGTAACAATGTAAGAGGGATTTTACAATTACTTCGTATAAGTTAAATGTTGAAGTCATTTGTCTCTGATTGAATAATGAACAGTTTCAATGTAATTTGACTATAGTCCATTCGCGTTAACTTTGCAATGAGGTATCATGTCTAGATTTACCAATGAAGCTTAACTGTGTTCTCATTTACCAATTGAAGTACCTAAGCAATTCAATCAGTGCGAATGAGTCATTTGACATTTGCCCTGATGACTCACTACAAAATAGAGATAAGTATTTTAAGTGTTATTAAAAATTACATTAAATTTAATCTGTAGGTATCTGATATTCTGTAAAATAGGTTTTTAGTATTAACTACAAAAAAGGCATTATTTTCAGGGCGTCATAGACTGTATACAGGAAAAACTTCGTCAAATTAAAAGTCACATTCTTTAAAAACTAAATATAATAAATTAAAGTTTTTGCATAACCTCGTACTTATTTAATTCTCTAGATTTTTATAGGTGCTCTGTATATTTTTGTAGAAAATCAAATTACAAGGAAATGCACCTAACTAGATTTGGTAGTGAAACCTACCTGAACTAGGTACCAGCTAGTGTTAATATTTGTTGAATAGTTCAAATAAACTAAAATACAGTGTATAATGCATTTACATAACGTCCGGTTCCGCCGGTTACGTATTTACTATCGCTGGCGTTTACTTTAATGAATGAATGAATAAAATTATGCTATCTCACTAATTAGGTATGGGTAATTATGTTTCGACTTGGCGTAATTCCAGTGAGGTATATTATTCAGTTAGAGTAGTAGTACTGGAAGTAGTACTAGTAGTAGGTAGTAGCAGTAGTAAGACGTAGTAGTCATCATCATGTAGAGCGCTACGCTTTTGCTACGACATAAAATGCACGGGCCGTGACCGCGTTGATGTCTTTTACATGTCGCATTAAAAGTGCTACGGCCTACGAGTAAAGGTCGGATTACACCGAGCTGCGGCACGGCACTGCATTTTTAAGAGAGTGATTCAAAATTACACTTTATTCTCTCCACAAGAAGATACAGGTTTCATTGCTTGCAATTGCTCTTGAGCGGTGCCGCGCGGTGCAGCTCGAAATTCGAAATCTTACAATTAAACGCGTATCATCTTGTGTAGTTAATTCTCGGTGTAAACTGACGCTGATTGCATTTAATTAATATTATTATAGATAGATAGATAGATAAACCTTTTATTGCTCACATTAAAGAATACAATCATTAGACTAAAACTAATCTTATAATCTAAATGTGGGCCTTTATCGCTATAAGCAATTTCTTCCAGGCAACCCCACAGGAGAGGTAAAATAACTAAGTAAGCAGAGTAATACGAAAAGTCAAGAATAACTTAACAGAAAGTCAAACAATAGGTACTTAGATATAATATATTATATCTATGCTATATAAATAATATACAATAATACATGTTTAATATATTTTTTCTAAATACACGTTTTATAAATTTGACTGCCTAATATTGAATTTTATTTGCTTAAATTAAACCGCCACAATTATACCTAAGTTAGGTAATAGAGCTTGGAAATAGCAACTGAGTTTGCGCGAATTTAGGCTGGACTATATGCTCAGGAATCCGGATCGCCGGTGAAAATTTAGAGCAGTAAAATTAGAACTCAGTACTAATACAATAGAGTTGAAAATCGAACACATGAGTGTCGAGTCAAATGTTAATGTCATTTATGACAGCTCGACACTCGACACTTCGATTTACAGCTCTATTGCATTAGACCTGAGTTCTATTTTCAATGCTCTGAATTCTCTACGGCCTTCCGGATCATAATTATAGTCGCAGCCTTACTGTCGAATTTCATTATTCAAACGATTGTTTAAAAACCGTATTTCCGTTAGATCACTTTCGTCGTCAAACTCACGGACCATGAGACACTTTCTTTTGTTTGATAATCAGTCAGTCAGATTGTTAGTAACAGAAAAGTGTATTTGTAATTTGAACTTTGGAATGCTAAAACTTAGATTAATCTTTTTGTTGGGACCTCAAAAAAACTGTAGGTAAATTTTAATAAGTATTTTAACGCATTTTTTTTCAGTTTCCTATCTATTAAAATTCTTTATTTTAATTTTTGTTTATTACAGACAATTTGATGCTGACAGATACAATTTGTATTTCAGATGTACTCGTTTGTATTCTGTTCATCACGTTTTTTTCAATATTAACTGAATATGAACCGGGTCAAGATAGTGTCTAAATATTTTACCTGTGTCTACCTAGATTTTTATTTTTTGCTTCATCGACCTTTACAGTGACTGACCTTGATGAAGTAGGTCACGACTCGATGGGTCACGATCTAGGTCTGTAGTTCAGTTCGATTGATTCTGCCCTTGACTTCTGTATTGATAATTGGGATAATTTTATTATTATTATAGGCTGTTTCTATTCCACTGCGGCTCATGTAGCATGAAGAATAGACAAAATGAGAGATTGATAAAGGAAATCTGTCATTTTGTTGATGCAATCACTTAGTATGTCTATTCTTCAAATTCAAATATACTTTATTGTGCACAAAACAAATAACAGAAAACTTAGAGACAATACATTAAAATAAAATCAAACATGCACACAAAGGCGGCCTTATTACTTAAAGCAATTTCTTCCAGGCAACCTTTTGGATGGCATTGGAAATAATAATTAGGACAATAGGCGATGTGCAAAAAAGTATATTAAGTAATGAAACTATAATTACAAAATATTTTATATATATCATGCTTAAATATATAAATAAATATATGTTTTATAAATACATAAGAAATATATAGGTATAGATAACATTAGTGGTATAAATATTGAGGTACTTATTAACTTACATTAATGGTTGACTACATAAATTGAGGTAGTGATTTTTTAACAGCGACTTAAAGCGACTCAAAGTTTCGGCCTGCCTAATATGAGCAGGTAAAGAATTCCAAAGCAAAATGGATTTGATTGTGAAAGAGGAATTAAAATATTTTGTGCGATGGACAGGGATATCAAGGAGAAGACTAGAAAATGATCGGAGCTCTTGTCTATCGGAGTTGCGAAAATTAAATACGGTTTTTAAATAAATAGGGTGATGGGAATCAAATAAAATATTATATAGTAAGGAGAGAACTCGAGCATCACGGCGGTAGCGGATTGGGAGCCACTTAAGCTTGATACGATATTCCGAGATAATTATGGTCAAATTTACGTAAACCGAAAACAAACCTTAACGAAAGATTTTGAAGGCGCTCAAGCTTATTGAGTTGTTCCTCAGTCAGATTAATGAAACATGCGTCTGCATAATCTAAAAGAGGAAGCAACAGAGATTCTGCCAAGGCCACCTTTGTATGTATCGGAAGAACATATCGGAGACGTTTAAGAGTATGCCAGGACGAGAATATTTTCCTACTGATCTCATTTAGTTGCGGCGTCCAAGATAAATGTTCGTCAAAATACACACCCAGATTTTTTACGACTTTGCTGTAAGGAATTGTAATGCCATTGATAGGACTGGCGGTAACGAATTCCAGTCAACCCTGGAAACTAGCCCCGGACTGCCGATTACAATTAGCTGTGTTTTAATAGGATTTATAAGAAGCCCATGATTCCTACTCCATTCGCAAATCGTCGACAGATCGTCATTCACCAAACTAATAGCAGAATGAAGACTGTCTAATGTTGACTGGGTGTAAATTTGTAGGTCATCTGCATACAAGTGGTGAGATGAAGAAATGGACATTATAATTGAATTTACAAATAAGGAAAATAATAGAGGTGACAATACTCCACCGTGGGGGACGCCGGCAGAAATGTTACTCCAGTTAGAAACAGAATCTGATGATTTGACTCTCTGCCGTCGAACCACAAGATAACTATGAAGCAGACTAATAACTGATGACGAAAGGTTACAAGACGCAAGCCTGCCTAAAAGAATATCGTGGTCAATCGAATTAAAAACGTTACTAAAGTCCAGTAACGTGAGGATAGTAAGCATCTTATTGTCCATACCTAATCTTATGTCATCAGAAACTTTTACTAGAGCAGTTGTCGTACTATGGCCAGTTCGAAAGCCTGATTGAAATGGACTGAGTATGTTATTGCATGTTACATAATTAGTAAGCTGGTGTTGAATTACCCTCTCGAGCACTTTGGATAAAAAAGGTAGGATAGAAATAGGACGGAAATCGGACGGAGTTTTAGGACGGGAAGACTTAGGTAAGGGTATTATATAAGCTACCTTTCAGGCGTCAGGAAAGGTACAGGACTCTAAGCAGGAATTAAATATGTGTGTAAGAGTAGGTAAAATTATATCTAAAATAGGTATTAACATCTTGCGACTGACGCCATCTTCACCTATTGTGTCCATGTCTACACTATTCTTGTGTAGACATTAGATAAAACGCATTTCTACAGTGGTGGGGAAAGGACTCTCTTTCCATATACCAACATATGTATCACGATCCATCGAAATCTTCGACGAGTCTTTACACAACATGTCCAATTCGTCGCGCCGCCTATTTAGATCTTTAGAATAACTAGGTTGATAGCTATATTACATAGTGTTGGTCCAATATTGACCCAGAGTCAACAGCAACGCAATGGTTGCCAATGTGTTTGCTTTCAATCAAATACGATTGAAAGCAAGCTAGTAAGCTAGTAAATTTTGTACCGCCATATTTTAAGACGTCTCACAAGTCTTCTGTCTCATTTTTTAAAATTATTTGCTATCACTTTTTTTATTTCCCAACTTACCTGTCCGGTAGTTGTGGTATAGTATACGGGTGTGCGGCCCCGGCTTCCCTAGCTATTACTGTCCTATCCCTTGCCCTCCTGGGCGGTAATATCCTATATTTCCTATTTCCCACTCTAACTTACCAATCTTCCTTTCCACACCACCTATCCTTCCCTTTCCCTATTCCTACCCTCTCCACCAATCCGTGGAAACGCAATGGATAATCATAAAAATAATTTCATTATCCAAAATGGCGGCGATGTGGTTCACCACCCATCACGTCTCGTTTCTCGCGGAGGTGAAAAGCGGACCACGGAGAGCCGCTTCGCTACGTTGTATGTAAGAGGAGGAATGGATGGTAAGAATGAAAGTGAACGAAGCGAAACGAGTATGTTAGGATCGTAGCAAGTGGCAAAAAGTGGGCTCTGCCTACCCCTTTACGGGAAAAAGGCGTGATTATATGTATGTATGTAGGTATGTATGTATAAACCTTCTCCTGACAATAACGAAAACATAAAATAATGATTTATCGATTTTGGTACAGTCGTTTGGAAGATATGCATGTACAAATATTTCGGTAATTCATTTTTATTTATATGGATTAGATGCGACCAAAAGGACAATCCCGAAAAAGGTCGGTTATAAAAGCTATGAGCAAGAATAATATCAGTTTTTTTTAAATAACAGACGTGAGACGGTGTATGAAAAACGGCCGGTTTTAAAACGCTTTCTAAAAATAAAAAACTTTTATCCCCTCTTTTACCCTTTTAGAGGTTGAATTTTAGAAAATGCTGAAATACTTAATCCATTTATTTTTTCTGTACTCATTTCATACGAAACTTTATGCATAAAAAGATGCCCAAGGAATAAAAAGTTCATACAAACTTTTATCACCTATTTTACCCTCTTGGGTGTTGAATTTTAAAAAATCCTTCCTTAGTGGATGTCTACGTTATATGGGAAATACGTTTGTAAAATTTCAAACTTCTAACCTTAAGGGTTTGGCCTGTGCGTTGATACATCTATCAATCAGCTTTGCGGTTTATATATGTTTCCCGCGGCTCCACCCGTGTAAATATACTATCGAGTATACCGCGGGAACACTGTATTTTTTCGGGATAAAAGTAGCCTATGTTTTAATCCAGAGCCTAATAAACTACTTCCATACCAAATTTCACCGAAATCCGTTTAGTAGTTTTTGAGTGAAAGAGGAACAAACATCCATCCTCACAAACTTTCACATTTATAATATTAGTACGATTATAGTAGTTAAAGAAAAGAAGAAGATAAAATGTGGTTAATAATGTATTACATATTATGTTAGTCGGTGTAGGTGTAGTGTTTGGTGCATACCTACTTGTACATACGCCAGCAATTTCATTCTGATGTATGACTCTTTGCGGAAGTTCCGTAATTGTGGAGGCGGAAACGAAGTTCCGTTTCAACTTTAACCTGTTGGCTGTACCTAACTAATTTAAACTTCCCACCTACAATATCAACCTAACTACATACTACTACAGCTCTTACACCAATAAATACATCTACACTTACATTAACACCTTAGTAGGTGAAATGAAATTCCACCTTGGCTTTGGCTTGGCTGTTTCGTTCCTACAAGAATAGTATTACAGAAAAACAGTCCGTAAGCTTTTCAACTTACCAAGCGCATGAAGCGACTAGCGAAATGGTCATCCTTTTCAATTTTTTTTGCTCATAACTTCTATATACTGGATTTTTCAAGATTAGCCCTTTGGTGACATCAAATATAATTTAAAGAGAACCTATTGGCAACCATTTTATTGATGTTGATTCTGGGTTTTTTAATGGATTTTGGACAATGACCTTCGTCGAGTAATTTTTATTTAGTTTCTAATAATCTGCCTTATAACTACTAAAACAGAAAACACGGTATTTTTCCCACGATTTGTTAAATTTAGAAGATTATAACTTATAGGCACTATGGGCATATATTTTTGTCTGATACTTAGTACAGGACCAGATTGACGTCGTGTGGAAGCGTCCATAGATATTATTTATGACTGCTTAAGTGAATGTGGAACTGACCATAATAATGAATTGCATATTATGTAAAATAATGATGTCGTGTATATAATATTAACCTTAGCCTCATTATGACGTTGCGTCACGTCGTTAAATAATCTGTGACATCTGTGACGTTACGTCACATGTTACGTGTGACGCCGGACGCGGGGAAAGTGCATGAGTTATTTGTCAACAGAAATGCGGTTGTGGACTGTGGTTAGTCGCCTAGATTTTAACTGATTGTTTTGAAATGTCGCAAAATGCAAAAACTACAACTGAAATTATTTATATTACAAGTACTGTGAGGGTTACTAAGTAATTATAGGAGCATATTAAATAATCTTTTTATTTGACACAAATAGGCATATTTATGTTTTTTAATCAAAACGAATAGGATGCTTAATATAAATTGTCCTTTTTTAGGTTGTCTATTTTTCTGTAGAGTATTTAAGAATTTGCAAAAAATCTGTCAATAGCCGTGCCTCAATTTCACTATTTTTTGTGAGTAAGAAAGCACATCGAACCGCGAATAAAACAAAAAGATAACAGCGAACCGGAACGCACTTGTTAAGATTGTGAAAGCAACATTGACATTAGCCGACAATTAAGTTCGCAGGGCTGCCGCAAAGAGGAAAATTTACTTTAAGGAAAATTCTTTGCCCAGTATCCAGTAAGATTAATAACATATTTATATAAAGTCTTACTCTTTACAACCATTAAAAAATAAATTAAGTGTTTAAGAGCATTGATCGTCGCGAGACTCAGATTTCACGAAAAACGCTACTTTTCAAATGCGTCTATATCTAACAAAAACTGGTTATTCTGATTTTTACATGTAAAAAAACACTTGAAAATATTGTATTCTAATTTTTCACTTATCATTTATTTTAAAATAATTTCAAACTTTTGAATAAAACTGACAAAACTGACCAGAAGTTTTTACAACTTTAGGTTCAGGGGCAATTTCAAAACATATAATAGCTAAAACCGCTTACATTTTTTAAAAACAAAAAATCTTTACAAACTTGTTGGATCCTCTTCTAGATTATTTATTTATCAGATTATTTTTATATATGTTTCTATCTCATAAAAATAAAATTTAAAGAATGCGAAATTATCAGGAATTATAGTTATTTAAAATGATGATATTTATGTATTTTACTTGCTCCTTTTGTTTCTTACTTACATAATCTATGAGAAGAACCTTTTATCTTTAATATGCTATTTAAATTTTTAACTAAATTAGTTTGACGAATTTTATATTGAATTTTTAAAACTACTATATAAATCGAGGCGCACGAGCGTTTACAACAGTATTTGTAAACGCTCGTGCGCCTCGATTTATTTATAAAAATAATCTGATAAATAAATAATCTAGAAGAGGATTCAACAAGTTTGTAAAGATTTTTTGTTTTTTAAAAAATGTAAGCGGTTTTAGTTATTATATGTTTTGAAATTGCCCCTGAACCTAAAGTTGTAAAAACTTCTGGTTAGTTTTGTCAGTTTTATTCAAAAGTTTGAAATTATTTTAAAATAAATGATAAGTGAAAAATTAGAATACAATATTTTCTAGTGTTTTTCTACATGTAAAAATCAGAATAACCAGTTTTTGTTAGATATAGACGCATTTGAAAAGTAGCGTTTTTCGTGAAATCTGAGTCGCGCGCCGATCAATGCTCTTAAGCATGGCTAATTTACCTACATACGTAACTATATGTAAATGTCAAACATTTTGACGTATGTGCGTATACTGTTATTCTTTATATAAGTATTTAAGTGATTTTTTTTTAAAACCACGTTTTTTTTCTTATTTATTATCTTCAATTTCAACACTTTCCATTAGGTAGACTGTCAATTGAGTCGCGTTCTAGAGGTGCGGCCTTTTGAGTGTAGTAATTATTATTATCAGACTTTTCTGATTATTTACACGCGACCTTCAAATTTCTCTCCTCTCTTTAGACACTCCAAAAAAGAGGAAACATGCGAATTTGAAAACTAGACCAAGAATCGCCAACCCTATTTGGGTTCATTGCGCAACCGCTGAGTGGAGCGGTTCGCTCCCGGCCGCGAAAGTGAAGTCTTCACGCGGCTTCAAATCGCAAAAAAGCCTTACGTAACGTCTTTGTTACTATCGATATGATAATTTCCTCTATGGGAAGCTTCTAGTACACGCGTCTAATACCTATTATTAGGGTACAATTTAGTTTATCATCATTACATAACATTTGATGAGATTTAATGGTTTTAAATTTTAACTTACTGAAAATTAAAAGGCTTTTAATTTAATGAGCCTTAAATGTTACTAGTTACTTTACTTATTATATAAAAACCTTGTATTTCAATACCTAACGTGTGCTAGGTATATCTAATTAGATTTTATGTCTTAAAATCGAGTTAGGTAGGTAACCTGCAGTTATCTAGTAGTGCATCTATAACTTTATCTACAAAGTAAGGTAACTTGCAAAGTTGCAAGGCTTACTAACAAACACATTTACATTTGTCTACATTTTATTTTTTCAGGTATCGAGGGGTAACAGATCTCAACGGTTTCTGTTCGACGCCATCTTCGGTTTAGAAGTTCCCATTCTAGATGAGCAAAGCGTAGAAGATGACGAAGAGGAATACAGCAGTGCCAGAAATTGCTCATGCGGTATGATTAAAAAACAGTCTACTTTGAACCTTTAAGGTATACAATTTGTAGAAAATCTTCTGTAGGTATTAGAATTTTGCAAGGTAGTCATTAATAATAATCATAATATTTATGGACGTTTCATACCACGTCAATCTGGCCCCGTGCTAAGTATCCGAAGAACTTGTGTTACAAGTAGGAGGTACCAGACAACGGAAAGTATAGGAAAGGTATATCTAATACTTTTATATTTTTACTATACCTATACTTATTTTTAAGATTTTTATTATAATAATTATACACATATTTAATACACGTCATATATGCCCCAGGAACAAAAAAAAAATGTTCCCTCGGCGGGATTCCATCCCGCAATCTCCGGCTTGAACGTCATCGTTAACTACTGAGCCACAGAGATCATCCATTTTAAAATTTGAAAAAATTAACACAAAGGAAATTAATTACCTTGATATTACAAGGTAATTAATTTCTTAAATTAATATAAAAGGATCAATACATTTTGCCCACTTTCTTTACTACCCACCTGTAGGTACTCTAAGCATGATTCCAAATTGCGAAACTACTAACTGCCGTATACTGAAACGATAGTTAAATTAAGTGATGCTCAAGTCGCATGCTGTCCTTGTCATTTCGGCTAGCAGAGACAGTGAGAGCCTGTGAATAGGAGAGCTCTTAATTTTGATTAGCGTTTCAGTATACGGCCGTAAGTGATTTAGAATATTATAATCGCTATTTCCATGATATTCTAAATCACGTATTAGTTTTTATTCCAATTTGCACTTTTTTTGTTATTGGAGCTAAAAAGTTTAGCTAATTAATTAAAGTTGTTTCTTAGATATCTACTATGTTTCATTTTCTTAAAGTTTAATAAAAATAAGTTGATTATTTTATGAGTTGTTCTTTTTTGCCCTTATGTGACCGTTAATGCCCGCTCTTACCCTACTATAGATAACACACCAACATTTAATAGAAATCATATCTTTTTCTTAATATGAAAATGATCTTCAAGTATCACATCATATTATTGTCTTTATTTGCACTTCTTATACAACACGGTCACATTAACTAGACGCATGGGCTTGATGACGTCATTTTGGCGTTCTGCAACTACAACAGAAACAAACAAACAAACTGCAACAGAAAACTAACGAAAATATCGACGCGTGTATCGGTAACAGAGATGCTGACCATATAGATGTTTGCCCGGCAAGCTAAGGGAACGCAGTGGGAAGCGGGCAGGGCTTTGCATTCCAGCGATGCGTCTAGTTAATGTGACCGCGTTATAGTTTTGAATGGTGACTGTAATTTCTCCTATGCTTCACTTTCTAGAATGTGGCAGAGCGAATCTTCTTCCTAGAAAACTCACTAAGGTGAAGAAAAGTAAGTATTTCTCGATCTATTAGTTTTCTTGCACCAACTTTTCTTTTCTAAGGACTCAGTTGGGTATTTGACAACATGTAAAAATTTGTTTTCTTCTTAACATTCAGAAATAATGAGGTATTTGACTTGATATTAAAATAAAACTATGGGGAAAATGTTGAAACTTACTATGTCACAAAGAATTCGAAAAGATAATAGTAAATACCTCAATGACGATAAAAAGGTTTTCCGTTTATCTCGTAATACAAGGTGAAAACCCGTTAAAATACCTACTAATTACTTCAAACGACAAGTCCAAAGATACTAATGTACCGGTTGCTAGAAATGTCTGCAAAAATCCAACAGTGTACAAGGATACTTGGAATATAAGTATAGGGCGTATATCATGCTTAGTTCAACAAACTTACTTTCACATTGCAGACTGTGGCGGGCCGAACCAGGAAAACCGAATAGTGGGCGGTCTTCCGGCGGGCCTGAACCGGTACCCGTGGATGGCGAGGCTGGTGTACGACGGCCAGTTTCACTGCGGAGCCTCGCTACTGTCCAAGGAGTATGTACTCACCGCCGCGCATTGTGTACGGAAGTAAGTGTTTTTGTACCTGGTCTGAGGTACAACCTGGATTTAATTAATATATAGAGAGTGCAACTTTGCGACTTTCCAAGTCAACGATCGGATCTCGCATCATTTTGTGACAAACCTACTACTATTGTAAATATGAAAGCTTGTGAGGATGGGTGGATAGATATATGGATAGATGAATGGATGGATGGATGTTTGTTACTCTTTCACGCAAAAACTATTGAACGGATTTTAATGAAATTAATTATCGTAGAGCTTAGACAGCTCTGGATTATAACACTATTTATACTATTTATTCCGAAAAACTAAAGCGTTCCCATGGGATAGCTGGGTATCTATATAAAATTATGTAGTGTAATGTATTATCAATCTTTAACAGCCATGCTTATATAAATGTTTATTTTAACGGGGCAGTCAAAGGTTAAGATCGACTAGTTAAAGCATCAATTGCTATTACTTAACACTAAATTTTACTCGTTCTTTAGGCTCAAACGATCTAAAATCCGCGTGATCCTCGGCGACCACGACCAGACCCTGACCACGGAAAGCGCGGCCATCATGCGCGCGGTGACGTCCATCGTGCGCCACCGCAGCTTCGACGCCGACTCCTACAACAACGACATTGCGCTCCTGAAGCTGAGGAAACCGGTGTCATTCTCCAATATCATTAAACCCGTCTGCTTGCCGCCTGCCAGTAAGTTTGATGCTCTTTTTACTTTGACGGTACATCAGTGGCGAAGGCTGGTTCTCCTTCATAGGGAAGCCGTAGCCTGTATAATAGGTAGGGATTTGGATGAAGGTCGTCAAAAGGTAAGCGGTAAGGGAAGCCGATAGGAATAATGACTCCCCACCGATCTCGGTGACGGTGGCCGGTTCCATTGAAACCAGGCCAGTTACGCAGGAGTAATTTTATAGTGCCCAAGTGTGTGCGCAGTACACAAGAGCACCCTCTCTTCCTTTACTCTCGTAATCCAGTGGGACGGATAACCGACACGACTGACGAGAGATGAGGCGCAGGTCCGACTTTTTACATGCCCATCCGACGCATGGATCATCTTTCTTGTCAGACAATCAGGTGATCAGCCTGCATTGTCCTAACCAAACTTGGAAACAACATTTTTTGTTGTTCCAATGCGGGAATCGAACCCACGACCTCCGGAGTCGAGAGCCAATGCTCTAACCACTAGACCACGGAGGCTGTTAAAATAGGAATGGAGCTATAGGAACCCCTCGCCACTGCGGTACATAGACTTGGCTTGGATTTTTTTATGAAATAAATCTTGTGCTGAGTATCGCTCCTATTGCTGGCGTGGCGAGTGATATGTTGTCACTCCAATGGATAACAAATCCATGTGCTAGGCGTGGTGGTGCTTGTTGATTATATCTATCGTTTTACCCATTTTTAACATTTTTATAATGCAAAATTAACAGAAAATATTGTTACCTTGCAGGTACAGAGCCAGCGGGCAAGGAGGGCATCGTGGTGGGCTGGGGCCGGACCTCGGAGGGTGGGCAGCTGCCGGCGGTGTTGCAGGAGGTGCGCGTGCCCATCCTCTCCCTCACGCAATGCCGCGGCATGAAGTACCGCGTCGGGCGGATCACCAACAACATGGTACGAATATATAAACCTGATATACAAGGCCGAAGGTTTAATCTCCCGCGGTAGACCTCTTAGGGCGGGGAAATGTTGATGATCATTTATACAGATTAAGAGTAACCGAAAAAAAAAACACTTGATTGAAAAAACACTCAAAGCGATTGAAGTATAGATAGGCCTATTGCAGAATTCATCGAAATAGTAGTGATCCTCATGTTTTCTCGAAAGTACTTTGATCACTAGGGAGCTGGGCCTCTAGTCAAGATGCATTCGATAATTTCGACGAGGAGGTTCGACAATAAAATGTATGGGATTTGACATAAGCCATCGCAAGCGACATGTCACTTAACGATGACGTATGTTAAATCCCATACATTTTTGATTACTAAGTTCGCCGTCGAAATTATCGAATGCATCTTGACTAGAGGCCCTGGTGGCAATTAAGGTACATGATTTCACCGTCGTTGATACTTAGACTTTATGTACTCTACAACTATGTACACTAGAAAAAATAAATAACGAGCTCAGGCAGCTCATTGCCCTGGTGGCAATGAGCTACCTGAGCTCTCTATTTATTCATTATCTTGGTTAGTAATGTCCTAATTGAATCTAGCTGTCTTTTAATGATTAAATATTGAATAGATTTTTAAAACTTAACCCATCTGTTTCCTTGAAATCTCTAATGGATTGCAATTTAAATGTCGCTCAAACTTGAAACAACTGGACCGATTTGACCAATTTTGGTCTTTAAATAATCGTGTTAGTTTAGCAAAGGTTAAAACAGTTAGATTTTTTTGAAAAATATTAACACTATAATAAAAATATATACTCTCTCTCTCAGCTTTGCGCGGGTCGAGCGTCAACAGACTCTTGCCAAGGTGACAGTGGAGGGCCGCTACTCATTCAGCAGGGCGATAGATATCAGATTATAGGTAAGAAATCAAACATGTACCTACCTATCTGTTAAATTAGCCTCTCTTTTGGATATTTCATTAATAATTAATACTTTTTAACTTCCCGCTAAGGGGCCATCCAGATATTACGTCACGCAAAATTTCGACTTTTTGAACCCCTACCCCCATGTCACGCTTTTTAGTATCCCTGTACCTGTATTTAACATGTACTGTCACACTTTGTATGACCCTCCCCCATCAGGTGTGACGTAATATGTGGATGGACCCTAAGAAAATATAAGATTTTCAAAAAGTTATTGGTTTTACCCAATTTTTATCAGAACTCGATGTTCTGAGGTCACAGAAAGCTTCCCTGACTCCTGACTCCGCGACGTTTTCACTATGTCTGTATGTATGTATGTGTGTGTGTGTAAGTATGTAAACCTCTTATAACTTTTGAACGGTTTGACCGATTTTATTGCGGCTGGCGCCATTCGAAAGGCGTAATAACTTTTAAACGGCTTTATCGATCAACTTCAAATCTAATCAACTCTTAACCTTAAAAAACCACGTCGATCGCTGCTAATTTGGTCAAAATCGGTTGAGAGATATCGTAAAGGAAAGAAAACCGAAAAAAGTGTTTTTTCGGAATTACTCCGAAATTTTTCATCAAAAAAATTTTTGTTGTCGATTCTTTTAAAGGACATGAAAAACTGCATCGATTAATGCCAATGGCATGACAATCGGTTGATTCAGCCCAAAGTTATGACAGTTTGAAATTTTAAGTTGCACATGGCCTTTAGGTCAACTCAAGGTCAACTGTTTTCCTAATTTTTTTTTAAATTTTGTAATACGTTAGTCTGGTACCGATAACATAAGTTCATCGAGATGTTAGCACGGGACCAGATTGACGTGGTGTGAAAGCGTCCATTATTATTAATTTGAATATTACTAGACGAGGACGATGCTGGCAGGGTCGCTATCCAATTGCTGACAGACTTTATGTGCTAACAAAGGTCATCTTAGAGACGCTTCTTTTCTTTCATCTTACAATGCTGTTCTTTACAGTTTGACCCCTTATTTATAAATTAGTTATTTTTTATTTATTTATTAATTCTGTTATACCTACATGTTTCTCTAATGTGAAAACTATTTTAATAAGCTTCTAATTTACCAAATTCCAGGCATAGTATCGTGGGGCGTGGGCTGCGGGCGTCCTGGCTACCCCGGAGTATACACCCGCATCACCCGCTACCTGCCCTGGATCAACGCCAACCTGCGCGACTCCTGTCTCTGCGCCAACTAATACGTGCTCCTGGATTAATGCTAGCCTGCGTGACTCCTACCTGTGCGCCATACTGCGCAACGTGTGACCGAGTATTTCAGACCAAGCTCGGTTTCTCCAGCCATATACGAGCTCATTCAAGGAGGCATTAAGGGTCGCCGTCGACGGATGCGTCGTGGAGGACATCATCATCACCTGTGCGCCAACTGATACATACTCCTGGATTAATGCTAGCCTGCGTGACTCCTACCTATGCGCTGACTGATACGTACCTACTTCTGGATTAATGCTAGCCTGCGTGACTCTTACCTATGCGCCAACTGATACGTACCTACTTCTGGATTAATGCTAACCTGCGTGACTCCTGCCTGTGCTCAAACTGATACGTATTCCTGGATTAATGCTAGCCTGCGTAACTCCTACCTGTGCGCCAACTGATACGTACCTACTTGTGGATTAATGCTAACCTGCGTGACTCCTGCCTGTGCTCAAACTGATACGTACTTCTGGATTAATGCTAGCCTGCGTGACTCTTACCTATGCGCAAACTGATACGTACCTACTTCTGGATTAATGCTAACCTGCGTGACTCCTGCCTGTGCTCAAACTGATACGTACTCCTGGATTAAGGCTAGCCTGCGTGACTCCTACCTGTGCGCCAACTGATACGTACCTACTTCTGGATTAATGCTAACCTGCGTGACTCCTGCCTGTGCTCCAACTGATACATACTCCTGGATTAATGCTAGCCTGCGTGACTCTTACCTGTACGCCAACTGATACGTGCTCCTGGATTAATGCCAGCCTGCGTGACTCCTACCTGTGCGCCAACTGATACGTACCTACTTATGGATTAATGCTAATATGCGCGACTCCTGTCTGTGCGCCAACTGATACGGCTCCTGAATGAATGTTAACCTGCGCGACTTCTGCCTGAGCGCCAACTTACTCCTGGATTAATGCTTGGCAATGAAGGGCTACTAGAAACTTCTAAATACTTGCTTTCATACAAGTTTTTCTTTTAATTAATATACTTACCTGATTACGAGATCAGGTAAGTATATTAATTAGGCAACTATGACAAATTTGGCAACAGAACGTAGGTAATTATCTTAAGATGATTACCTATTATTAGATCCGTACTAATATTGTAGGTATCCGAAGTGTAACTTTTTAAATGAGATTTAAATTTGCCTATTTAAAATTTAAGGATTTCACAAATCAATGTCTTCCAATCATTTTTTTATATTTAAAATAGATAATAATAAAGGACGCTCGTAACAACATTTAATTCGTCTTTTGAATTGTAAAATATTTATCGTACAGTTCATTTAGGTAGTAAATAATATTATGCAGCATGAATTGAGGTCCTTCTTTTGTGTTGGTAAAGCCGGGTCTCCTTGTACGAAACATTACACAAAACATCGAAACATTGGGGCGTGGCTATACACATTTGTCTAGGACAATGATCTAATAGACAATGTTTTTGTTTTCGGAGACGGACGGAAAACATTCCCGCGCGGGTACAGAGGGGAAGAAATGTTTCATTTCTTAACTAGTGTTCACATGACACCTAGGTACAGGTTTTTTAGGGTTATAGTTTTGCTTGTTGTGATTTTTGTGTTTGTTTTTATGATCGCTCATAATTTATGGCCTGACTTAATTAAAAAACATCAATTTTGTCAGTTTTCAATAGAAATGCGAAAAAGGCGCACATATTTATGAGTTGAAAAAATAATTTTATGAAACACCTAAAGTGGTCTTTTCAGACCCCCTGTTTTCTCCTAGATTCTAAACCTGCAATCACTAAAACTGCGAGCGCTAATACGTCTTGCTCGTCGGAACTAAGATCTTGTCTGCACAAAATGTTTTCTTTCGACCTAAAACATTTTCTGTAGCTGGAGACAGCGTGTGTATGAAAACAAATGTTTTTGTTTCATTTTTTTCTGTGTAATGTTTCTAACAGGAGTCACGCCTTTAGAATATTCGTAATATTTTAAATTATTCTAGTTACTAATTTGAACGTAACTAAACTAGATTAAATGATTTTTCATATTGTAACATTTTGTATTGTATTATATTAATTAATATACTTAATAATACATTCAAGTTTAATTGAAAGGCCGGTGGTGCAGATTACCAATAGATGTTAAGTCACTTGAAGCAGCTACCCAAGTGTTCAATAATATATTTGTAAATAATAATTTTAATCTTAAATTATATTTGTAAATATTATATAGGTACTCGTTATTTGTTTTATGAATATAACTTGTTATTTTTAATTTTATTTAAATTTATTAAGGGAACTAAAAGAGGAGTCAATCTGTTAGAAGACTTACGAACTTCCTTTAATCTAAAATAATATATTTTTTCTACCTTACAACTCAAAACATTTTGGTTTTTTTTTTACACTCTGGTGTTTTCACAGTAAATAGGTACTTGTATTGTAAGTATTTGTGGCCTACTTAGTAACTAATTGACTACTCTTATAAGTAGATTTTACTAAGGAAATGGAGTCCCTTTACCTTATTAAAAATAATAATATCGTAGTTAATTACGTCATATAGGTAAGTATAAAAGTTGTTAATACGATTGTTAACTTAATTTTAGGATTTATAAGAAATTTAAATTGCTCTTAGGCTATTTCTGTGATCCTGCTTAGGGTATTTCGACTTTACAAGAAAAAAAAAATTCAAAGTAAGTAAGTTTTATTCTATACTTTTGTATTGTATATTTTTGTCGAATAATTTAAGAAATTTTGTTCTCGTTTATTAGAATACGATCTTATTTTATATATTATTATTTATTATCATCTTGTAGCTAGGATTTTAATAAATATTTAATTATTCTTAGTAGATATTAATTATTGATTAATTTATTTAAAAAGTTACGTTTTAAATTTGTATTTATTTATGTTTAAAAATAATTGTATGGTATGTTTGTGGTTTTAATACTAAATGTTCATAAATTTTTTATATTTTAATAAATTACACTATCACATTTTTTTTGCTTTTTCCAAATGTTACCTACCTACAAAAATATCGAGCCATTTGCTTGCAAAAAATAAAACCTATCATCTATGATTTAGGTACGTTTAAGTATCAATTCTTCCGATACAGAGTCAAGTTAATCGTTGATTAGTTTATCATGTTATCTCCCTCGTTCTACGCATAATGAAAGAGAAGGCATAACATTTAGAAAAACGATTAACACTTTTGTGAAATTGGCACTAAAACAATCAGTAGGTAATTTGCATGTACTACTACAGAATAAATTACTAAATTAGTTACTATGTAAGTACTACATAAATAACTAACTTTTCGTCGTAGCTGCTACGCCGATGCAATGTGGAGTAAGCCTATTAATTATTCTGGCTACGTCATTATGCGTTTTTTTAAATTATTTACAGTTACATCTAACTATACATTTTTTGGTTATATGAAACATTAGTCATCTAAAAATGCAAGCTGTTGAAATTGATACTAAATTATTTTACCAAAGTTTCCAAATAAAAGTAAAAGTATAAAAAACTGTCTAAAATGATCTGGTTACTATCTAGAATTTTAGCAACCATATTTCGATCACGTGAGGTATAGAAAAATGATTACATACATCGTGAGAGCCTGTGCGTTTTGCGTTTTGACACACTTAAATAATTTTATTGCTTAAAAAATAAACAGCTATTTGTAATTTGTTCGGAGTGAACGTGAAAGTATTGCGATGAATAATTTATGAATGAAGATATATTTTGAGTTCATGTTTTTGCGTGACAAAATATTATCCTTTTATGCATCGACGGGCAAATAGAAGCATGATCGAAAATACTTAATCATTTATGACGCGAAAAAAAAAAAAGCACTTTTTTAGACACAGTATGATTAAATTAAACTATACCGATGAAACGAACTGAACTAATGTTAGCGTCAACACACTATGACCTAATAATAAGTATACAAAATTTCAGGAGCAGTAAGTATTTCAGTTAAATATTCGTGGTCTGTTTCTACAACAAAATATATAAAATAGTTTTTAAGTATATTGATGGCAGGTATTAAATAAGAGTTCTTAGAATTAACCAACAGCTTCACTTTCACTTTTCCTTAATTTTGTCATTGAAACTTGTTATTAATTGCCTAAATTAAATAATTAATTACAGCTTTTGAAACTTTATTTATCTTATGTTTTAAACGTGACAATCTTGTAGATATATAATCGGTTTCTAGAAAACATATCTGCACATATTACCATGAAATTTGAAAAGTATAGGTACAGGGAGTTTAGTGAAGAAAAATCGATCAAGGTCTTATCCCTAATCCCAGGGAATCTGTGCATTTTTAACATACATACATATAATCACGCCTTTTTCCCGTAGGGGTAGGCAGGACCGCCTCATTCCTCCTCTTACATTCAACGTAGCCAGCGTCTCTCCATGGTCCGCTTTTCGCCTCCGCGAGAAACGAGATGTGATGGGTGGCGAACCACATCGCCGCCGTTTTGGACAATCAAATTATTTTTGATTATTATCCATTGCATTTCCACGGATTGGTGGAGAGGGTAGGAATAAGAAAAGGGAAGTATAGGTGGTGTGGAAAGGAAGATTGGTAAGTTAGAGTGGGAAATAGGGAATGTAGGATATTATCGCCCAGGAGGGCAAGGGATAGGACAGTAATAGCTAGCGAAGCCGGGTTCGCATACCCGTATATATATACTACAACTACCGGACAGGTAAGTTGGGAAGAGTATCCCATGATTTTTAAGCTACATAATATTTTTTTTTCTTTCGTCGTGCAACAATATACAGTTTGTTTTTCGAAATTATGAAGGCGTCCTCCGTGTTGTGCCATGTACTGCGTTCGCGTGCTGTCCGTGTCCAGGCAGCGCCCAAAAATTTCTATCGTAATAGAGTCATATACATAATAGAGTCTAATAATTTAGACTCTATTATGTATATGACTCTATTACGATAGAAATTTTTGTATGTAGGATAATTTTTACTTTGTTTAAAAATTCGAAATATAGTGGGCTTGAATCCCGGTCAGATAAATATTTTTGCGATTCTTATTATTTTTTAAAATGTAACGTCGAGCGAGCGTAGATGTTGGTCCTGGAGGTGGCGGGCGCTGCCTGGACACGGACAGCACGCGAACGCAGTACATGGCACAACACGGAGGACGCCTTCATAATTTCGAAAAACAAACTGTATGGGATTCGACTTAAGGCATCGCAATCGACTGTCACTTAAGGGACCGTCCATTAATCACGTGATGTTTTGTACAACTTTTTAGACCCCTCCCCTCCCCCTGGTGATACGTGGTGAGATTTTATACTACCCCCCCTCCCCCACCTAAGATCACGTGTATTTTTTTTACATAGTAAGCAGGTCATGTATGAAGAAAAACTTTAACTTAAAAAACAATTTAATCGAATAATTTAAGCAATTAAAAACTATACGAGTCATTTGTCTTGTAAGTATTTAAACAACACTACGAATCTACAACTGATAATAATTTCGGTATGCATAGACTAGATTTGAAAATAAATACACGTGATGTCTCCTTATACCCCCTCCTCCCCTTGGTGATACTTGGTGATTTTTTTTCGGACCCCCCCTCCCCCCTTTAGGCATCACGTGATTAATGGACGACCCCTAACGATGACATGTCAAATCGCATACATTTTTAAATTTCAAACTTCGCTGTCGAAATTATCGAATGCATCTTGACTAAAGGCCTTGAGTTGTTGGATTATGGTAGGTACCTTATGGTACAACATATTTTGCTCTTTTTCGGCCATAATGCTGGAAGAGTATAGAGAAATATGTATGTAATGACTTTTATAAATATGTAATGACTATTTATCCCCATTCCCTAGTACCTTTGTCTCATTTGGAAAGCCGCTTTCGCATAACTAAGTACGGAGTCATGTGCCAAAAGACTTGTTGTTTATAAGGAAAAGTGATGATACAATACGCGCCAAGAAAATTGAAAACATGGTAGTACAGAAAAAAATTTAAGTTATCACTCATTAATTAAACTAAATAAGAAATATTGAAATATATAACAGACTATCTTCATAATCATATTAATCAATTTCATAAACTAGCTGATCCCGATAGAAGTTGTTGAATAACTATGAACTAAAATAAATAAACATCTACCTAAGTGTATGTAGTACATACGTATACCTACTAACATACACCTACAACCTACAATAATACCTAATTACTACCAAAACCAACAGCTAGGTACACCTACTACACATATAACTTACAGATGAAGAGTTATTGACTAGTTGATGATTATTACAGTACTAATGAGCTAAAAACGGGAGTCGGTGTTAGAAAAATAAAAATTGAGAGTTATAATTATGTATTTTAATGTCAAATCATTAAATAATAAAAATACTTAAATCAATAAAAATAAATTGGGATAGGTCGCCCTCACCACTTGGGAGAGGGCGACCTATCCAAGGGGAATGAAAAATTTATATTTTATAAATTATTCTCATACCTAGTGCACATGCAAAGTTTATAAAAATCAGTGAAGCCGTTTTTGAGGAGTTCACTGACAAGCATTGTGGACTGTGACACGAGATTTTTATATATTAGAAATACTGCTATTAGTGGGGTATCCTATATTGGTACTCAAATCACGTTTCGGTGAATGTGTGAATATGCGAACTGTCTCAGTGTAGGCAGGCTTGCCAGCGCGCGCGACTACTGGCGCCTGTAGTGCGCTTACCGTTCGAATTTTCAATTTGGAATTGTTTTTTTTTTACTTTGCACCAGTTCAAAGTAGCAAAATGTGGAAGTGTTTTGGTTTTTTAATTTTCGTAGCTTTGATTTCTGTGACCACAGAGGTTTGTTATTTAATTTTAAATCTTCAGATAATAACTGTGTGTTCTGTTCTTTGCCGATTGTTTACCGATTTTCACAAACGGCATCAATTTCTCTCTTTTACATTTCTTTGAAATTTGTGTTCGCGACTGTACCATCAAAATATCGATAGATTATATCGATAAATAAATGGTAACAAATTTTGTCATGGGAAATTCAAATTCTGTCCATGACAAGTTGCCCAGCTGTGGGCATAACGCAACGGTCAAATGGACATTCAAAATAAACAAATTTATAAACATCAGAGTATACAACAATAAATGTTTATACATTGATATTGTCGTTCACAGGACTGTAAGGTTATTTTAAATATCGAAATTATTTTAATAGGCAAGCGGACTGATTTTTTTTTATTGCATAAATGAATAGTACTCTTAAATATGAGTAACTTCTCAGAAGAAACCGTATATCAAAAGTCAATATTTTCAAAGGTACAGCGATTTGTATACAAAATTTCGCTCCGCTCCAGTACCAAAAAAATTTTTTTTTTTGCGAAATTGGTAAACAAAACCTACATCATTAGTTTACTCACATCATATACAAAAACATTCATTATGGTAAGTATGAACTTAAACGCACAAATATCGGAGATATTTACAAATATATTCCTGCGGCCATATACTTCATATACTACTTCATACTACTTCATATACAAGTGACGTCATTTTTAGGTCGACTTTAGTATGGAGCGTTTTTAGGAGGCTCGCGAAATTTTTTATACAAATCGCTGTACCTTTGAAAATATTGACTTTTGATATACGGTTTCTTCTGAGAAGTTACTCATATTTAAGAGTACTATTCATTTATGCAATAAAAAAAAATTTGTCCGATGGCCTATTAAAAGGGGTTGGGTGGTTCAATTGTACTTTACCTGCAGTACGTAGCAAAATTTATTTTAAATTACAATTATGATAATAAAATGGAATTCTTTCAAAATAATTTATACTCGTATTGGATAATTTTTGTTATGCCTTCTAGGAGTACAACTCTTATTTCTGGTGGCTTAAAACTGAAAGGATACATTGAGGCTACTTGGTACACAATCTACTGATAAAAGTCAGCTTATTTGCATGTTCTGTCTCTATCGCTTGATATACAACAGCTACAAAACTGTCTACTTCAAACTTCAAACTTCAAAATCTTTATTAGCACTAAGTAGGTACAATGACAAAAGCATTTTTAGGACAAACTTAGTAGCCTTGTTCAGGCGTTTGCTAAAAGTTGAATAATAGGCATGCGGACGAATTTTTTTTTATTGCATTAATGAATAGTACTCTTAAATATGAGTAACTTCTCAGAAGAAACCGTATATCAAAAGTCAATATTTTCAAAGGTACAGCGATTTGAATAAAAAATTTCGCGAGCCTCCTAAAAACGCTCCATACTAAAGTCGACCTAAAAATGACGTCACTTGTATATGAAGTAGTATATGAAATATATGGCCGCAGGAATATATTTGTAAATATCTCCGATATTTGTGCGTTTAAGTTCATACTTACCATAATGAATGTTTTTGTATATGATGTGAGTAAACTAATGATGTAGGTTTTGTTTACCAATTTCGCAAAAAAAAAATTTTTTTTTGTATAAAGACTCGCGAAATTTTGTATACAAATCGCTGTACCTTTGAAAATATTGACTTTTGATATACGGTTTCTTCTAAGAAGTTACTCATATTTATGAGTACTATTCATTTATGCAATAAAAAAAATCTGTCCGCTTGCCTATTACATACAATTTTGAAGGCGTTATTAAAATCGCGTCTAATAAGCTATTAGAAGATTGTGAAACAGTAACATTTTTGTTGTTGTTGTTTTATAAGGAGTTTTATTTTAGGACGAGGAAGCACGTGAGAACCGTGGTTTAACCAGTAAAAACTTTTTTGGAGGCGTGTGGGGCAACCGCCCTCCTCTACGTGAGGGTAACACGAGGACGGCGTGCTCCTGCAGTAAGTCCTATACAATCACCATTTTAAGACCAATCAATCATTACACAATCTCACTAATATTATAAATATGAAAGTTTATGAGGATAAATGGATGGATGTATGGATGGATGTTTGCTACGCTTTCAAGCAAAAAATACTAAACGGATTTTGATGAAGTTTGTTATGATAGTAGTTTGAGCTCTGAATTAACACATAGGCTACTCTTTACCCCGAAAAAAGCATAGATTTCCCGTCTATTTACGCGGGCGAAGCCGCGAGCAAAAACTTCTTAGTATGTAGGTATAGTAATAAATTTTTTCAACGGCTTCTAGGCATCTATAGAAGTTGGTTGGATTTGTTTACATGTTGTTGAAGGCGTTATTATAATCGCGTTTTGTTGTTAAAACGTGAACTATATGAATGTAAGCTGGAAAATAGAGGAGTGAAAACAAAAGCTCATGGACTTTGTACCCGAAATTAGAAGACTCGAGTAATAAAATTATTATTATGCCAAGCAAAGAAGGATCTAGAAAGACCAGAAACATAAAATAAACAAATAATTTCTTGTAGCTAAGCAAATTATTAAACTTGTATTGAAATATTATTGTACAAGGTGATAAATATGGTTTTATTTGTATTTAGTTTGGTGTATTATTACTAGGAAAGTTTTAAATGTCAACATTTAACAAATTTAATTCTTCGTTATTGCTTTACTTGTAACATTTCTAAACTTTAACGGAGAAAAGTAATAGTAAAATGCTTCGTAACGTGGACTTCAGCTTAGAACCCTTAAGTTTGATGATAGCTTCTTATTACCTACAGCTGGCTACTGCAGATAGTACACATAATAGAATGCATACTAAGGACACTAGAACTTAAGGAAACCCTATCTAAAGGGTAAAAACGGGACCCTATTGCTGACACTTCACTGTTTGCTTATATGCCCGTCTGTCCGTCCATCTGTCACTAGGCTGTATCTCCTTTATCCTTAACCTTAATTTTCACAGATGATATTTCTGTTGCCGCTATAATAACAAATATTAAAAACAGAATAAAATAAATATTTAAGGGAAGCTATTCAACAAATGTGATTTTTTCCCGTTTTATATGGAACCCTTCGTACGCGAGTCTGACTCTATTTTTTTTGGCCATTTTCTTGTATTTGTTACGAACTTTATCGTAAGCTTAATTTAGAAATAAACAAACATTGTTTTTATTTAAACTCCTAAAATATTCTACCGCGACTTTGTGTACCTACGTTTTTACTAAAATTCAGTTGTATCAAAACTATTTTTTTAAAGTCATTGACTTTAGTTGTATTTTTACTGCGTTCCACTAGCACGGTCAGAACAAAAATTTCGTTATTTTCATTCACATTCTGTTTCTTTAGCGCCACTATGATCGTTCGTAACTGTTTTCACCCCTGTTCCACACGCAACTGTCATCTGTCAAAAACTGTTAAAAACGCTAAGAATGATCACAACATTTCGCTAATTTTTACCCAGCTCCCTACTTGGGTTAAAATTAGCACTTTTTGACGTTTTCAACATCAGTTGTCAACAGCTGTCAGTTGTTCCACTAGTCACAAAAATTGCTAAAAACGAAATTTTCGAAATTTTCAATAATAACGTTATTTCGCTAAAGAAACACCATTTTGTGGTAAAAATTATCGTAGCGTTCTGGGCAAAATTAGTGCCGAATGGAACACGCTACATGTAAGTAAATTGTAGGCTGATGATGTTCTATATACATTTTCAGAATGCGGCGAGCGGAACGAAGTATCCCGCATCGTGGGCGGCGGCGAGGCCGGAGTAGACGAGCTGCCCTGGATGGTGAAGCTCATCTACTTCAAGCGGTTCTACTGCGGTGGCATGCTGATCAACGACAGATACGTGCTGTCCGCCGCGCACTGTGTTAAAGGGTTAGTAACGCTGACGAGCAAATATGATTAGGGTACGGACGAGTGCCTTGGATGGTGAAGCATCAACAGTTCTACTGCTGCGCGGATTCCGTTACAGGATAAGTTACTTATGCATTTTTAACCGACTTCCAAAAAAGGAGGCGGTTATACGTTCGGCTGTATACTTTTTTTTTATATTTTTTTTGTATGTTAGACCACAATTCCGCCGTCTGTGGACCGATTTTCACAATTATTTTTTTGATGTAAAGGGTATATTCCCAAGTTGATTCCGTTTAGAAAAAAGTGGTGACCTGATGATGGAATCCATGAGGAATCGAGGAAACTCCTCGAAATTTATATGGATACATATGATGATTTCAACTTTTTCTTAAGTAGTCTAAGCATATGCTACCAAAAAGTAAAATTTTGCTCCAAGGTTATACCCTGGACCCAAAAGTACAGAACAGAAGTCCTGACTCCTTATAGATACATGTTTGGGAATTTCGGCGTTGTAAGAACTGCAAGCATATGCCACCATGTCAATTAGAGTAATCATCATCATCACCACCACCATCACACCATAGATAATCACATATAAAAGGTACCTATAGTATTTTACACCAACACGGAGATTTTTGAACATTACTCTGCCGTTTATAGATCTATTTGCAAAATTCTTTTGTTGTTGTAAAGGGTAATTCGAAATTGGTATTTTAGTCACTAAAGTGAAAACTTGATGATGGGATCCATGAGGAATCGAGAGAACTCCTCGAAATTTATATGGACACATATAGTGATTTAGACTTTTCCTGAAGTAATATTATTATGCTACCACAAAATAAGATTTTGCACCAAAATATACCCTGGATCCAAAAGCACTGAACAGAACCCCTCAGTCCTTAAAGATACGCGTTTGGAAAAATCAGCAGTGTTCAAAGAACTACAAGCATATGCCACTAACTTACAGTAATCATCGTCATCATCTTCTTTACAATACCTAATGGAATCTTAGCGCGTATCATATCAAGAATTATACATTCGATCGTTTATTTCAAACGTATACTAATAATATTCATACCGATATTTTGTTATAAATTAAATAAAACTCTACAAAGACTTGTGACATTTTTTGCGCGATTTCGCCTTCACGTCACAAAAATTAAAATACTAAAATATTTAAAACAAATTATTTTACGTCATAGCAACTATCTACTACCTAATGGGCAAAATGTTAAGTCTAAAAAAAAAAACTGGCCAAGTGCGAGTCTGACTCGCGCATCCAGGGTTCCGTACAAACTTGTAGTGATTTTGTTATTAAAGACCTGAGTATTTAATATGAATTTCAATTTAATACCTCTACGCGTTCACGAGGAAAGGGGTAGTAAGTTAAAAATATTTTTATTATATGATGTAACTAAAATATGTACTGTTTTCGTAATTTTTCCTTTATCTGTGCTATAAGACGTTGCTTTGTGCCAAATTTCAATTTTCTGAGTTCACGGGAAGTACCCTGTAGGTTTTGAGTTTGAGTTTGTGTCGAAAATTTGCGGCTGTATCTTTTGATTGCGTTGGCTTAGAAGTTTGATTTTTTCACAGCTCTAAGGGACCGTAGACTTTTTAGTATTTGATATAAATTCCAGATTGATACCTTCAAGCGTTCCTTAGAAAAAGGGTCTTGACAGACATTCGGACGGACAACAATGTGATCTTAGGGTTAGGTTAGGGTATAAGGGTTTTGTTTTTTCCTTTTGAGGTACGGAACCCTAAAATATCTAAAACCAAGAACTTGATAAACGCAAGGTTTGATACTATGTCGAGATTGTGGTAGGTTAGGTTTGAGTCTGTACTGTAAGTTGTAACTGACTTCCGTGTGTGTTATTTCACAAAAATGTATTGGTAAAGATAATAATTTACACGCAACTAACACATCGAACTTCAATTATTTTTATAGACCATAAACTAAGTTGCATACTTCATATTATGGTTGCATGATATAAAAAAGATATTATCAGTTTCATTGCTGCAAGTAAAACCATAATGATCAATGTCCTAGATAATTGTTAGGTATATTGATGTTAGATATTGATGTTAGATTGAGATGTTGCGCGCGACATCGTGCGCAAAGAAATAAAAATCTTGTGGAACCGTACATTTTGCTGCAATAAAAAGTAGCCTATGTCCTTCCCCGTGGTCTATTCTATATCTGTGCCAAATTTCATCAAAATCGGTCCAGTAGTTTTGGAGCCTATTCGATGCAAACAAACAAACAAACTTTTCCTCTTTATCATATTACAAGTAAACAAACAAACAAACTTTTCTTCTTTATTATATTAGTATAGATTGTCACCGGAAACATTTTAAACTTAGTAAATGGTAGGTACGTAGCATGTAGAGGCCTTCGAACTAAGGTACCTTCAGTTCTATCAATACATATTATAATAAAATTCATAATAAAACCAGGCTAATTTACAACGTAAGTTAGATATCTAACAGGATAATTAAGGCTAATATTATTTTTATTCATTCGATAAGTTCTATATGGGTTAATGATAATGACAGTATTCTTAGAATCGTCTCTAAAACATTTGATTCGTGTTTTCGTAAACGAATATAAGTCACGATTTTTTCTTAAAATCACTTATGTAAATCAGAGGACTTTTAGGGCGATACTTAATTCCTTTTCGATATGCGCGACGCAGATTTTAATATCGTCAATCATTAAAACGAGTTCATGAAAGGATAACAAACGAAGGCTCTTTGTCAAATTTTGTGAATTCTGATTACCCAGTGCGTTAACCCGAAAACCGGCCCCAGCTTGCCTAAAACAAAAGTTCAATATCCTGGGTAAACGTCCATATTTGATGTCCGTGTATTTTGATATCATTTGTTTGTTAAGTGAGCTTTATAACGCAGATTTAGGTTGGTCTTAAAACAAGTCCAATAACGGATTTCTAAAAATCAAGAACCTATGACGCATCTAGTTTTTCGTTTCTCCTCTAATTTCATTAATTAGAGGTTTCGATGCAATCAGGAGTTGTTTATAGATGCAATATAGATGCATCTTTTTTATTTCAATATTTATTTATTCTTTTTGTACATCATTTTAAAGCTTAACATTATTTACTAAAACAACACAGTGATAAAAGCTAGCAGACCTACGACAGGATGTTGAGAGATACAGAAACAAACACAGTACACAATGACAAGAGAATAAAGGGATCCTATGATGAAGAACAAGCCATTGAATAGTTAGAGTTTTACTATAGATAAATATTAATTATACTTGTTGAATAATTATGCCAATTGATCAGGTTGTGACCTAATATAAGATTTTGAAACGACATTTTTATACATTATTTGCAAGGTTTGGTCTCGCAAATCATGCAAGAAAAACTGCCATTTTTAACGTCCCATCGTCAAATAAGGATGAGGTCTAAATGACTCGTTTTAAAATGCACAAGTGAAAGCGTAAAGTGCCATTATATTCAACACCGAAAATATTTTGTCACTTTCGCTCTGTACTAATACAAACTTGCTTTAAGAACCACTCCATAGACTGTTACGAGTGATGTGGCTATTGTCCAACGTATGTAGCAACGTTACTGTTACTGTCAATTGATTAAAAATATCTTAGCCTCTTACGTTTTGATTAAAAGTTACATAATATATTAAATAGATATATATTAAAATATTTTATAATTTAAAAACGTCTCATTCCTTTACCTTTTTACAAAGAAGAAGGTGCAGCTGTAACAGAGGATCATAATCAAAGACCTCCAACCACTGCCGGTCTCTCTTCAATGTAAGGATTACCGATTAGGGTCAGTTCACATCTCGACGACACGCGACGCTACGCGGCACTGCATTTTAAAGATAACCATTCAAAATTGAACTTTATTCGCTACACAATAAGATACACTTTTCATATAACATCAGTCATACACTGCACATGCACTATGAAGTGCGGTGCAACCTGACATTCGGACTCTTACAATGAAACGTGTATCTTGTGTAATTAATAAACTTAAACTCTGTATAGCCGTCTTATTAATAACCTAACCAAGAGCATGTCAAGACATGTCTAAGGAGGGTTCCGTAACTATAAACGCGTGATATGCTTTTTTTTTAATTACTCCAAAAGTTACTGTCCGATTTGGTTCACAATAATTTTTCTAAAGAGTTTTTAGCATGATCTATCAGCATGGAAATTTGCAAGTTTCTATTTCCTATAGTTTAAAAATACCTAGTACCAACAGGGGGGGGGGCAACTTACAAGCTACTTTGGAGGCGGATTACTCGAAAATGGTCAACTTTATAAAAAAAGTAACGTATGAAACCTTCCCTTTATTTTAAAACACCTATTCTACGATACCCCACACGATGTGGTAGAGTAAAAATATTTTTCATCCCCACTTCACATGTATGGAGAGCCACCCCTAAAATATAAAATTATTATTTTTTTATGACCCCGAAACCGTGATCTATATACAATCTATAACTGCACCAAATTTCATCAATTTATATTCATAATTACAGGAGCTAGAGGTGCGGACAGACAGACACACAGACGGACAGAGCGAAACTATAAGGGTTCCTTAAGTATTACGGAACCCTAAAAATGCAGGTCATGTCGCGTATCGTTTCGTTTCGGTGAGAATTCGCCCTTAATCTGTAGTTATTCAACTTTTTTTGTAATGTAAGAAAATGTACAACATTATTAAAAAATATATATATGTCACCGTAAAATTGTAAAAAGCGTTAGATTTTAATAAAACTAGTGAAATTGTAAAATGTTGATAGATTTGCGACGCGTTTGTGCTGTCCATAATTTCACACATTATTTTTCGTTAGATTATAATTAGGTATATAGTTTTTAATCTTTCGACATATTTTTATAATCTTGTCAGTTATTTTAAAATCTAACGGTTTTTCAATTTTACGGTGACATATATAATAAAAAAAAACCTTTAATATATTTTTAATTTCCAGGTTCATGTGGTTCATGATTAAGGTGACATTTGGGGAGCTAAACCGGTGCAACGCGACAGTGCGGCCGGAGACCAGATTCGTGATTAGGGTCATCACTCACAACTTCACTATGTCCAACTTCGACAACGACATCGCTCTGCTGCGCCTCAACGAGAGAGTCACCATGTCTGTCGCCATAAAGCCTATCTGCTTACCTACTAATGCCGGTAAGTGTCAAATCTTTATTGATTGCACCAGATAGTAGATACATGGACAATATATCTTCCATCTTCCCTTCTACATCATAATTCATATGTGATGAAAATGTAAAGCAGTAATATTTTAACCTTACCCGGTTGTAGTACCTGCTCTACATTTATTCAGGCTTAGCATGACCACCGTATAAATAAGCTTTTTTTTCTATGGAAAATAGAGAAAATAGTTCGTAGCAAAAAAGTTCTTCATATAAGTATGGTATAACAAGTTCGTCATCATCGTCAAGCGAAGTCAATATTTCTTGACTGCCATAATTATTTTATTTATTGTCTACTTTTGACAGAAACGAATAAATATTAACATAATACCTATGTATTATGTTTTTAGAACGGATAGAAACTGTTTTCTTGGACTGACGCCATGTAAAAAAACTGTTTAGAAATTTTAAGGTCACGTCCTTGTCACGTCACGCCATGGCAAGATTTTGGATATAACACCATCTGTTGAAAGCTACTTATACTTCTTACATAACAACTTAATGTTCTAAAGTACGCTTCAATGGACAGATGACGCTAGGTGCACAAATTTTAATATTCCTATTCTTGTTCTAATATTAATCCAAGAATACTCTAATTGTGCCTAAAGAATCTAAAATCTTAAGAAATCTCTTAAGGCACAATAAGAATGTTTTTGGATTTAAAATGATGAAATTCTGGCACATGACGTGTACTGTATTACACGTCATGTTTTTTTAAGAAGGAAAAAGTAAATAATAATAAAACAATGACGTGATTTACATAAGAGTATCGTCGATGGAAGAAATTAAATATTGTCTTTTCTTGACGATGACACCTCGAACTTGCTACCTTATAATAAGACGTTTCTACTAATTTTGGTTTTTTATATAGACTCATTTTTACGATAGTCATGCTACGTCCGCATGAGCCATTTTGGTCCAAAAGTTGTGCTTCTAAAGAATTATGTAAAAACTTCGTGTAAACTATTTATAATTACTTTCACAGCAGCTGTTCCGGGGGCTTTGGAATGAGAGTATAATAATATTATGTAGATTAGGTTATTTGGTACCTATAAATTATTATGAACATTTTATAGTTATTCACTGTAATTTGGAAATAATTTAGAATTTACGATGTTTAGGAAGATAATACGACGCACACAATAAACCATAACAAAGAGGTCAAAAAACTTATTGGATATCAAATGATGATTCATCGGATACCTAATATTATCATGTACCCTCGTATGCAAATCAAAGCAATAAAAATATGTATATCTCTATTTCTTTTCTTGAACAAAAATATTTTTCGTCTTGTTTTCCTTTTTGGTCTCTCATCAACGTCATTATTATTTATCCTAAACTACATAATAGCAATTACTATATCGCATCATCTCATCATTCACAGCGGAACTCTACGTGGGAATGAAAGGGATAGCTGCAGGTTGGGGCACTCTAACCGAAGAAGGAAAAGTATCCTGCACTCTACAAGAAGTAGAAGTACCCGTTCTAAGTAACAAGGAGTGTCGAAATACGAAATACACGTCAGCTATGATAACCGACAACATGCTCTGTGCAGGCTACCCGAAAACTGGACAGAAAGATTCGTGTCAGGTAAAAGATACAGTTATTCATGAATACAATTAATGAATTATTCAGAACGAGAACGGTAACGTGCGACACTTTGGCATCATTTGATTGCTGTTTTTAATGAGGGCATAGTGCTATCTATAGATAGGTAGGTATATACAAGGAAATGATCTCACTGACTGACATATAGACGCTTGCATAGTCGTAACCGCTAATGGTAGAAACGTCATACTTACATCTAACCTAATTTTATATAAAGTCGCCGTAGGTAATTGTTTCGTAGTAAAATGCCCATGTACTTTTTAATCTCTTAAGATTTTAGTAATATGTATGTAACTTTCTATTGTTTCCAGGGCGACAGTGGTGGTCCTCTTATTACTGAGAGAAAGCAAGACAAACGTTACGAGTTAATAGGTAATAAATATTTATTTATTTATATTTGGTGTCAACGTAATTTGCTCACCGTAATATTATGTATTCAGCTATGTAATTTTAAGTTCGAACTGTAGTGAACTATCTTTCAAACGATTGCAAAGTGTTTACATAAATAAAATATTAATAATATTATCAATATTACAATAGTCAATATCTTTTTTGCGCACGGGTTATACATACATTATTTTTATTGCTTCTATACCTAGAAATAATAATAAGAACAAAAAAAAGTTCTGTATTTGCTTTTTAGTGTAAAAAATGAAAAAATTCAAATCAATGAAAATATTATACATGAAAAATGTATATAGAGGTGATTTATTAAAAGATACTGAGCATCAATTTTATGATATAATCTTACAAAATAGTTTTAAAATAGTGTTAAAATGTCTAAAAATTAACAGTTTTGCTTTTCCTGTCATGTTCAGTAGAAGTTATCGTATTAACCACCAAATATAGTCCATCAATGTTCAACATGCTTTCAGTATGTATACTGGCTTTGTGAACGTCTCTTAAATTCAACTATATCTCGATGGAATCCTTCCCCTTGTTCTTCCGAATAAGCTCCCATATTATCTTTAAAGTTATCAAAATGAGAATGGAACATTTGCCTCTTTATGGACATCTATAGCCGAAGATGAGAAAAATTTTAATAATCTCGTTATTTTATTCATACATTTATTTCATAAACCCATTTTTGGGTTTGATTTGTAACAGGTAGATGGAAGTAAGCTTGTTATGCCTCGCAAATCTTTAAATCTCTAGTTAAATAACACTTTTTCTCTCTTACTTTAATAAATCCACAACAAATATAGCAAAACGAGTCACCGTCTCCTTTTCAACCTCTCGAAGCCATTTTGTACAAGATAATACAGAGAAAAAAATATTAAACACTTTATTTCTTTATAATATGCGAGGTCATACCGTTATACACAAGGAGGGATATAAGACGGACAACCCCCATACAATACCTCTCTTTCGCCAGGAATAGAGCGCAAAGACCGACTTTAACTGGAAGCAAAAATCATACATATTCTTATATTTGCTTATATATTCAGAATAAATCAAGTAAAACCCATGCGCAAAAAAAAATATCTTTTTTTGTTGACCGGTGTTATGTTTAGAATCGGTACTTCATATAAAGTCGAGCACAATTTTTCTGTGAAGTAGGTACTAATTTTGCCATAAAAAGAGTGCATTTTACTTGGAACAATTTCAGAAAAACTTAATTATTGTACCTAAACAATCAAATAACAATACACACAATTATTAATATTATTTTCCCCGTTGAATTAAAATAGCAACGAACGCTGAAATAATAATAATATAAAATATTTTTAGGTGTCGTTTCCTGGGGCAACGGCTGCGCGCGAATTGGCTACCCCGGTGTCTATACTAGAGTGACCAGATACCTGGATTGGATTAAAGAAAACACGAATGATGCCTGCTACTGTACTGAATAAAAATTACCATCGTAGCAAGCTCCTGAAGCTTGTAAGTTACGTACAAAATTGTATGGAACTAAAAATACTATTATTTTAATCAAGGCGTTAGAAATAAAGTAAACCATCAAATTATAGTCATTTTATATTGGTTTATTTTTTATGCTTTTGGATTTATTAAGAGCTCAAATCCACTCTCTGATGTAATAAGCAATGTGTCAAAATAGTGCGTAAACCTTTTTTTGCGCAAACTGCAGTGTTAAATTATGGGTATGAATTTATCTGATCCTTGTTATTAATACTGATCTAGATCTCACTTATTAATAAACTCTGTAAGCTTTAAAGTAAAGTCCAAATAAAGTATGTTTCCAACTTTTTTATGCACTATAATTTACATTTTATCCTTCGCTTATTCATCGCATATTGAGATGAACACATCCGCCTTACTACATTTTTATTGAATGTAACGCCAACTTTAATTATTGAAATATCTTATTACCGATGTATATATTTTTTTTATTTCTTACCTACTCATAACTCGCCGTGTATATACTATATTGTAATAATATAAATATATTTATATTATTCTTTAAAAATTTACAAAACTATAAAATTAATAGGTTTTATTGAATATAATAATAAAATTATTTATATAGTAGAAGACAAAAGGTATAACTTTTGCCATAATGCCATATAAGATAAGTGAAATATAAAAAATAAAGAATGTACTACCTAATATTGTATTTTTATTTTAAACGCCGCAGATTTAAATCTGAATACACTCCATCTCACATCTTTTCCCACTATAAATACTTAGTATACTAAGATTCAATTTCTCTAGATTTACATAGTAATGTAAATCTAGAGAAATTGAATCTTAACTAAAAATAATAAATGCTTATAATGCAGTTATTTTGATACAGTGCTGGTTTTAAAATTATATTTGATTGATTTTTAGAGTTTACTAATGAAAACACTACTTAGAGTTACACTTATAAAATATCTTGGTCCAATCCGGTTTCTAAATGTCGATAATATTCGATTAAATCTCTTTTACCTTTTCTTTTATGAGTATCCGTATCTCCTTTGCCTGTATATTTGACGATCAAATTATTTTGTGGCACTGATCGAAAACTTATATTATGCAGCGTATTTTTTTATAAGTAGTATATCTTTATTTTTTGTGTTCACATTCGAAATATGTAGCAAATTAACATACTAAAGATAAAAAAAAATACAAGGTTATAATTTCTAATACGAGTTCTCTCAATTAGTAAATTTATCTTGTGTGCTGAACTGAACACATTAAATTATCTGCGCCTGAAAAATATGAACCCCAATATTAAAGGTTATATTATAATTAAAGGTCACTTAAGTGTATTTATAAACGAGCAATACGCATGTTTTATAAATTGCTTTATTTTTTAAATATAAGTGTATATACGGCACTTGTTTACAGTTTTGCATGTTTTATAAATTGCTTTATTCTTTAAATATACCTAAGTGTATATACGGCACTTACTTGTTTACAGTTTTAAGAAAAAAAAATCCTTTTTGTAAAATTATATTTTTTAATAAAAGTAATTCATACTTACTAAAAACTATCTCAATAATTCTGGACTGCTTTATTGGAAATTTAAACAATTTAAAGTAAGAAAAATAAGTTTCACCAAATAAATTTCTGTAAGGGTTTTTCAATATCAATAATTACGACTACATTTGTTTATTAGTGTTAAACTTAGTTCATACTTTATAATGTAACTTTTTTTTCGGAAACGCAATTTACCAAAACGAACCAAAAGCGCTAATGAATCTAAGATAAACTACCGACAAACTCACCTCACAATCCTGGCAATTATGTAGTCATTTTAGACCTGCGGTACCTATCATCAAGCTATGTACCTACTAGAGTTGGACAAGCGCAACATCAGCAAGCAAATATTGCCGTAAGCCAAACATTTTCATACTTAAAATGAAATGAAAAAAAGTTTTATTTCGCATATTACTAATTGAATGCTTTATGTTCGCCATTAATTTTATGAGTCTTGATCGTGATTCAAATGTTGCCTCGGTAATAAAATTTATTAAATTAGATTCTTTGCTTATTGTAAAAACATTAAAAAAACATTCATCAATTAGTGTTAAAAGTAAAGTACAATTAGGTAGCATAAGTTTTTTATAAGACTTGATCTTAATTGATTGTAATAAAATTTTTATTGTAGGATTTGTTTTAATTATCATAAAAAGCTCATTGATTTATATCTGAAAATAAGCAGAAGTAGTTGTCCCGTGGCCACAATTATTAGGTATATTAAAAAATTTGCTGGACCTTTGGAGGGAATGTAAATATGTGACGTGTTAAATTTGTGTTATTTCGGTTCTTAATATAATATATAAATATTGGAAGAATCATTAAATATTAGTTAATCTCCACAAGTGTGGTCATGTGCAACTTCAAAAAGCTTTGTATACTCCATAGGAAACTCCATAGGAAATTTCAGTAAAGCGTACAACTTTAGCTACTAAATCGACTGACTTAACTCATTGACTGCATTGACGATTTATTTGCATAAACAAAAAATATTTTTTCCGCCTTTTACTGATTTACTAACTTGATACTGGCAATGGCTTAATATCTTCTGCGCTATAAAAATATTGTGTACTGTTAAATATAAAAAACCTATGTTAAATCAAATACAGACAAACTTGTGTTAGTTCAACAGCTAACAATAAAATTTTATTTCCACTAGTTAATATAGGTACATAGATTTTTTAAAATATCAAACAACAAATTAAACAGTTATGTGGCTGAGAGAGGAAAAGGTGTGGCGCCAGGTGTCTACCTATCTACACTTGTCTAAGTAGTTAGATTTTGTGGTCTACCACGAGTCTGAGTTGTGGGTTACCGCCACATTGAAGAGGAACAGATACCTAAACAGCTACATATACTAATAATAATATACTTGCACTACTACAAGCATACGGTTAATGTGTGCGTGTCCACTAGCATCCTATCGTGTACGCGGCAAGAGTGGATAATTCAGGTACGTATCTAAAGCACGCCGAAAAGTCGATGGCCTAGTAATATTACCCATTTATTGGAAAATAAGTCATCCTATTCTATTCTATAGTGAATTCAATTTGATCTGTTTGTTTAAAAAAGTGGTACCAATATTTAAATGTCGATTATGTTAAGCATGCATTAAAGAGATACAATGACGCAATAATTTAGTCGTCGTAAATGACAATCAACTATAGTCTATACTAGGGAATGGAAGAACCGGTCTGATTTTGGGAACCGGGAATTTCGGGACTGGGCAATTTCGGAACCGGGATTTCCCGGGAAATTTGGGAATTTCGGGACTGGTGTTAAGGCATGAAATCCATGTGTTATTACTGTCTTAAAAGTAATTCGAAATAATTAATTACATAGCTGTTGTTGGAAAAACACTTTATAAACTTTAGCGGTCCCCCGACGAGACGACGATTGAAAAATAAAAATATTTCAACTTGCATAATATTATATGTGATGATAATAATTATATTAGGTTAAAAATATTATTTATTAGTTTTTAAAGTTTATTTTTAGTCGGGGGTTTTTAAAATTTTTAATTTTACTTTTATTTTGTCCTTTTTATAGTAGTTGTATTACCTTACCATATACTTTCAATATCATTGAAATAACACGGTACCAAATTTCGAATCGATAGAACATATGGAAGATAGTCAGATCCCCTCATCAACTATTAAAGAACTGATAATCTTCAAACGGCTAATCAGGTTATGGTTAACTTACCATGTTTTTTAAATATCGTTGAAGTAACACGGTACCAAATTTAGAATCGATCGGACATAAGAAAGTTAGTCAGATCCCCTCATCAACTAGAAAAGAGCTGATGATGTTCAAACAGCTGATCTTCCCACCACCAATTTTCTCATCGAACGAAGCTAAGAACACTTTCGATTAAGTCATCAATTTTCTCTTACAGTGCGCTTTCATTTGAGACCCCACTCGAGTATATTTGCAGACATTCAGTTATTCTTCCCCACTTTCACCCCCACAACTTTTAAACGGCTCAACCGATTTTCATCAAACATATCTAAGAACACTCGCAGGTAAGTCACCTTTAATAAAAAAAAAACTAAATTGAAATCGCTTCATCGGTTCGGGAGCTATGGTGCCACAGACAGACAGACAGACAGACAGACAGACAGACATACAGACCGACAGACACGTCAAACTTATAACACCCCTCTTTTTGCGTCAGGGGTTAAAAAGATGATCTTCAAACGGCTAATCAGGTCATGGTTAACTTACTATGTTCTTTGAATATCGTTGAAGTAACACGGTACCAAATTTCGAATTGATCGGACATTGGAAAGTTAGACAGATCCCCTCATCAACTAGAAAAGAGCTGATCATCTTCAAACGGCTGATCTTCCCACCACCAATTTTCTCATCAAACGAAGTCATCCTACGAACACTCTCGATTGTCATCAATATTTTCTTTCAGTGCGCTTTAATTTGAGACCCCACTCGAGTATATTTGCACATTCGGTTATTCTTCCCCGCTTTCACCCCCCACAACTTTTAAAAGGCTCAACCGATTTTCATCAAACATGTCTAAGAACACTCGTATGTAAGTCACCTTTAATACAAAAGAAACTAAATTGGAATCGCTTCATCCGTTCGGGAGCTATGATGCCACAGACAGACAGACACGTCAAACTTATAACACCCCTCTTTTTGCGTCGGGGGTTAAAAATACTAAATAAGCAAACACACACTGACAAAATCTATTAATCTGATGATTTGCGTGAAGGGTGGGGAGTGGTGAAAATAAAATAAATACCCGAGTATCAGAATTTCAAAGGAGGTGTTCAGTGAATCCCACAGATGCTCCAATTTCTTAATCTGATGATTTAGAAGTGCCGGAAGCTCGCAGCGACTTTTTAAAAATGTAAAATAAATGCTATCTTGACATACTCGAGTGTGTGAGATTAGCATACTGAAAGTTTAACATTAAGATCTCATACTCGCTGGGGGTACTTAACAATATATATGTAAGGTATCTTCGATGACTGATGGGCTCGAGCATATCTCGAACTCCCCTCTTTGGCTCCCTAACTAAAAGGGGTTTGTTGGGGTTTGATCGTTGTCTCCTCACATTTTATCTGCTATAAAAGTATTCGTGCTACCCCAGGTATCTGCTGTGGTGCTGAACTTAATAAGCTGTTAGCCGGTAGGGCATCTCATCGTTTTCCTTGCATACCTGCAAGTCGTTGTTTTATCAATGTTTATTTTAACGAGGGTATTTAAAGCTGGCAGTGCCTAGTTTTGGTTAACAAAGTTTCGCGTTTATAACATTACACCTAGTAAGGATAAGGATATTTTGATGTCAATAAATGTGCAAACAAAAACTCATTCGCAGCAAGCAAGGAACATTAAGCAAGTTGGTTAGTGAACGAAAAAAGCAACAAAATCAACAATTCTTGGAACAGTGAGATATGACATCGGCTATTGCCCATTGAATAGCGCCCAATAGACTAATAATTGAACTTCTGAGCTAAAAGAGTCATATAGTTTATCAGGATCAAAAGATATACACATATTATCTTATTATTTTAAAGGCATATTTCCTCGCACCTCTCACAGTTAGTTTTTATGTACCTACAGAATCTAATATGAACTACTAATTATATTCTTTTATCGTGTAATATTTTTCATTTTTGTCTTTAATTTGCTGTCGGAAATTATTAAAAATTATTTTTTAGCTAATATTTACAATTACCGATGATATTTTACTTAAATACTTGTAAATTTTAATACAATCTGTTCGGTACCGAAAGTACCGAAATTCCCGGTTCTCAATTTTTGATTCCCGGTTCTCAGAGCGACTAAAAATTTCGGGAATTCCCGGGAATTTCGGGACCGGGATTTCCCGGTTCCATACCCTAGTCTATACCTCGTTCATATCCATTTGAATGTGAAGAGAGTAGGTGTATCACAGTATCATGAATGAATCGTGAATCGAAAACACGAATCGCGTCTTAAGCAGTGGCTTCAGTGGCTTAAGACCCGATGACCTACAAGCTGACCTATAGGGGATCGGACTACATCTAAAATATTTAGTTTCATTAATATACTCAGAAATATTGAGGCATTACTACTTGGTCAATGTAAAAATATATAATATTATGTGTAGTTTATTAATTAAATAGGTACATCTAAAAAGTACAAAATAGTTTTTTTATGCTAAATTAGTAAACAAAATCTACATCATTCGTTTACTGGTATCATATACAAAAACATTACTTATTATGGTAAGTATGAACTTAAATGCACAAATATCGGAGATATTTACAAATATGTTCCTGCGGCCGTAACTTCATATACACACTGACACTTCACCCACGAGTGACATCACTCGTGGGTACGACTTATACGGGTACGAAGTATATAGCGTTTTACGAGGTTTGCGAATTTTTGTATACAAATCGCTCAGACCTTTGAAAATATTTACTTTTGATATACTGTTTCCTTTGAGAAGTTACTCATATTTAAAAGTATTATTCATTTATGCAATTTTAAAAAATCAGTCCGATCCCCTATCGCAGTACACTATGAAGTATGCGCTGGTTCAAATCTTCTAGAGAAAAAGTTCGTGTATCAGTAAGTAGGTAAGCGATGAATACTTACTATCATACCTAGATATACCTCATTGATAGATGAGATTATAGCATAATAATATAAATTTTTTATAAGAAAATTTGGGGAAAAATGAGATTAGATAACAACAAATCTATGTTATTCAAATTTATATTATTATTATTGTTTTTAATAAAAAAAAAATGGTTACTAACATATTTCAATTACCAAACTTTAGTCAGTTACGTTTTCCTTCTGCTGTATAAAAGGCACAAGATGTCAGCATGCCATAAATATTTCCTAGAATGAGTAGGTAACATTTTCGTAACGGTAAAAAATCGATTCATATGACGCTTATTAATGGAAGCAATAAACATTATTTACCTACTTGTATTTTTGAAACGATAGAATTACCTTTCAAAGTAGTAATTTAAGTGTTTCAGTTTTATTTTAGGACGAAAATCCTTATGGCATTCTTACCACCATTCAGCTTAGAAATTATTCACACAATAGAACCTTATAGGCAGGAAATCAGAAAAAGTGAAAAAAGGTTTCCCTATTTCGACATCAACGCGCCTACTGCTGTACTTCAAAATTAGTAAGAGTTTTATATTAATAGATACTATATTAATTTTATAAATAAACATTTAATTCAGTAATTAAAATAAGTAGCTGTGAAATTTGCATTCTTAAAAGATGAATCTCTGATGAATGAAATCAATCAATCAAATATATTGTGCACATAACAAAATATACCTAACAATGATAAAATACTCACATAAACAAAAACATTTCAAAAATCAGACATGCACACAAAGGCGGCCTTATTACTTACTAAATAATTTCTTCCAGATACCGCACCTTTAACCTTATAATGTAGGAATGAACAATGTCGGGTGAAAATTATTGTACTTGTTAGTAATTAGATACAAGTGTAGGTTATAAGACTTTACACCACTTCCTTGACAATAATTTCAGGTTTAATGTATATTATTACATCTGCTGTTAAGTGATGAAGTAATAACCGATTTTTAACCGACTTCCAAAAAAAGGAGGCGGTTATACGTTCGGCTGTATATATGTTTTTTTTTGTATGTTCGCGGATAACTCCGCCGTCTGTTGGCCGATTTTCAAAATTCTTTTTTTGATGTAAAAGGTATTATCCGAAGTTAGTCCCATTTTCAGAAAATTGGTGACCTGATGATGGGATCCATGAGGAAACGAGGGAACTCCTCAAAATTTATATGGACACATATAGTGATTTTGACTTTTGCTGAAGAAGTCCAAGCATATGCTACCAAAAAGTAAGATTTTGCTCCAAAGTATACCCTGGATATAAAAGTACAGAACAGAACTCCTGACTCCTTATAGATACATGTTTGGGGATTTTGGCGTTGTTTAAAAAACTGCAAGCATATGCCACTTCGTCAATTAGAGTAATCATCATCATCACCACCACTATCACAGCATACATCATCACATTATGATGATAAAGACGGTACTTCTCATAGTATTTTACACGAACACGGAGATCTTTGAACGTTACTCTGCCGTTTATGGACCTATTTGCAAAATTCTTTTGTTATTGTAAAGGGTTTAATTCGAAATTGGTCCTTTAATCACTAAAGTGGAAACGTGACGATGCGATCCATGAGGAATCGAGGGAAATCCTCGAAATTTATATCGACACATATAGTTATTTTGACTTTTACTGAAGTAACACAAGCATATATGCTACCAAAGAATAAGACGATGTACCAAGGTATACCCTGAATCCAAAAGCACTGAACAGAACTCCTCAGTCTTTAAAGATGTGCGTTAGGAAATTTCGGAATTGTTTAAAGAACTGCAAGCATATACCACTTTGTAACTTACAGTAATCATCATCATCATCTTAATAACAATACCTAATGGAAGCTTGGCGCGTATTCAGTTATAGATTCGATCGTTTATTTTAGACGTTTTTAAGACGTATTAATAATAACTTAACAAGATATATCACTAAAAAGGGTGAAATTATTATTTTTAAACAAAAAATTAAACCGACTTCCAAAGTAAAAATACACAAAAAAGTATGAAATAAAACTTATTTTATAAATAATTCCCCTTTTAAATTTGTCTATTTCTTTACTTAATCTTCTTAATTTTGAAGTCGGTACCAGCAAATATGAACGTGAGTTCTATAAAATATTGTAGGATATCGTTTGGGCTGGTAGCGACTTCAAAATTAAGAAGATTAAGTAAAGAAATAGACAAATTTAAAAGGGGAATTATTTATAAAATAAGTTTTATTTCATACTTTTCTTGTGTATTTTTACTTTGGAAGTCGGTTTAATTTTTTGTTTAAAAATAATAATATTCAGTTTATTTTGAGACTAGACAGAAAATATGAGATTTTAGTTTTTAGTTTTTTTTAATATCTCACAAACATTTCACTCGGTATGTAAAAGAGCTTATAATTGTATATATTTGAAACGGAAAATAAAGAAATTAGGAAAGATAAGGAATTCCTAATGAGACCATAAACGTCTACTTACTGTCAAGATAAATTATTTAAATATTCAAAGCTTTATCATTGCTGCTACAGTTGTGTCTAAAAGTTGTGTTATTAGGAACATTAGAAGCATTTTAAATCTATTCATGAATTATAGCTTATTATGTGATTAATAGGTATTAAATTATCCATAAACGAAACTGGTATGATCGGGGTTCAACGATCTGGGGTCATTGCCAAATAAACAAGCCAGTCCGTATCGGCCGGTGGGTGTTTAAAATGTTGCTTTTTGAATTTCTTCTCTTAACAAGCAGCATCCAGACTAGTTAGGACGCGCTACATTTTAGACACCTATTTGGCCATAAGAGCGTGGAGATCGTCTGCTTTTATTAGTGTAACACAATCTTTGGACTTCTCGTGTTAGAAATTTAAGTGTATCGAAACGTTTCGATTCGGCCGCTCATCAATACCTTGACTGTAAAATGATACGCTACATAATTTGCTTATTAATTTGTGTCTTTATTGACAATGGAAACACTTTTGCAGTGGTAAGATTGAATTTCAATTGTCAACACCTAATTAGTAATCTTTTTAACAATTAAATATTAATTTATTGAATTTAAAAAACTAATGTGGTATTAAAAGTTATATTATTATTGGTGTTGTGTTCTTTAGCGATGAATGAAGTTAATTTAGGTATTTGTTACTTATAAATATTTATAGCTTTTATTATTAATTTATGTACAGTATTAAATTTTATAACTACAATAAGCTGCTACTCCTGCTGAGATATAGGTACAATATCTATTTTTAAGTGTTACGAAATCTATAAAGTTAATTCATATAAACCTTTTTGGTGAGTTTGAGGAGTTAAGTTTAAAATCTATTTTATAATATAGTTAACATTTACCTAGTAAAGTAAACTTCTGTTTTAAAATTTCTATTACCTACAATTTTTTTTTTCATTCAGGAGTACCAGCAATCTCAAGATCCGTTCAGGTACAGATACTTAACATCATCATCATCTCCTATTCCTTCTTGCCGAGACTGCAGTAAGTTAATTTTATTTTTTAAATCCATTTTTATTTTTTAAATCCATTTTTATTGAGGTAGTCATAAAGTTAAAATTGCATTAAGAAATAAAATCAATAAAAAAAAAAATAAGCACATCATAAAAAATATCCATAGGCTCATGCCAGATTAGAATCATAAAACTTTTGCTTTCGAGATTGCAATAAAGAAATTAAGCTTTTTTTTTGTATCATAATATCATTATTTATTTTATAGTTTTATTTCGTTATGTTCAATAGTACCTACTCATTACCTCGTACAATATTGATTCTTAGGTTGTGGTGAGAGAAATGAGGACCTCCGTGTCGTGGGCGGCTCGGAGACGGACGTCAACGCCTACCCCTGGACGACCAGACTGGTCTACCACAACAATTACGGCTGCGGTTCCTCGCTCATCAACGATAGATATGTCATCACCGCGGCACATTGTGTTCAAGGGTAAGTACAGTTACCTATTAGGCTGCTTCGAATTTCGCGATGAGCGATGGCTGGTGCGGTGGGAAGTGATAGCAGCGGCGACGTGCAAAGGCGGACGCCATAGACCTTGTCCAGAAAGGCGAATTACGCGCGTAAACCTACGTGCGTAGAGCTTCAAGAAAAAATGTCTGGCGGCTTACATGTGATGATCGATACGAGCGTAGCTTCTGGACGCAATGTATGGGGACCTAGTATCTCGACTCGCGCGTCGGCCTTACGTGCGTATGATTATGCGCTTTCTGGACATAGACTTAGTCACCGCTTGACAGGAGCGCATTTATGACAAGCGATGACTATTTAGCGTGAGGCCACACGGTGCGGCGCCGCACCGCACCGCAATACTCCGCACCGCACTGGCGGCCACACGAGCAGTGCGGCGTCGCAATGTTCTTACGGCGCCGCTGCGGCACCGCATTAGGGTTGACTTGACTAATGGCTTGCCCTGTTGATGACAGTCTACAATAAACAATGGAAATTAATTTTTTTGTATAATAGGTATCGTATCACGTAATTATACGTTGATTCTAACGAGCGTACACTTCTCCCTACGCCGTACATACAACTGAGCGGTGCCACCGCGGCACCGCACTGCTTGCACCCCTCCCCGCCTCATCTGCCTCGCGCCGCTGTCCGGTGCGCCTGCGGTGCGGCGCCGGACGCGCCGTGTGGCATACCATACATTTTTATATGTAAGAGACCCGTTGCGATACCGCCCAGGCGCCGCGCCGCAGCTGTACCGCACCGTGTGGCCTGGCCCTTACGCCCGCCTGCGCGCGTCGCTCACCGCGACTTTAGAGGCAGCGGCCTTAAAGCATTCTATATTCAGAACTTCAATTCTCGTATTTAGCTTAGACTTTCAATTTACTTCCAATTAATCTATTTACCAGGTTCATGTGGTTCATGTTCCGCGTGAAGTTCGGCGAGCACAACCGCTGCATGTACAAGAAGGACGAGTACCCGATGATCCGCTACGTCACGCGCGTGTACGTGCACAACTTTACCATCACGCACCTCACGCACGACCTCGCGCTGCTGAAGCTGAACAAGCCTGTGGAGTACTCGCACCGCGTCCGCCCCGTGTGCTTACCAAAGCCAAGTAAGTCATATACATGGTGTAGTAATAATAGTTGAACAAGAAGGACGAGTATCCGATGATCCGCTACGTCACGCGCGTGTACGCGCACAACTTCACCATCACGCACCTCACGCACGACTTCGCGCTGCTGAAGTTGAACAAGCCTGTGGAGTACTCGCACCGCGTCCGCCCCATGTGCCTGCCTAAGCCAAGTAAGTGATATGCAGGGTGTAGTAGTAATTATTATTGTACAAGAAGGTTACGTTACGCATGTGTACGTGCACAACATCACCATCACGCACCTCACGCACGACCTCACACTGTTGAAGCTGAGCAAGCCTGTGGAGTACTGCACGCGTCCGCCCCGTGTGCTTACCAAAGCCAAGTAAGTCATATACATGGTGTAGTAATAATAGTTGAACAAGAAGGACGAGTATCCGATGATCCGCTACGTCACGCGCGTGTACGCGCACAACTTCACCATCACGCACCTCACGCACGACCTCGCACTGCTGAAGCTGAATAAGCCTGTGGAGTACTCACACCGCGTCCGCCCCGTGTGCTTACCTAAGCCAAGTAAGTCATATACAGAGTGTAGTAATAATAGTTGAACAAGAAGGACGAGTACACGATGATCCGCTACGTCACGCGCGTGTACGTGCACGACTTCACCATCACGCACCTCACGCACGACTTCGCGCTGCTGAAGCTGAATAAGCCTGTGGAGTACTCACACCGCGTCCGCCCCGTGTGCTTACCAAAGCCAAGTAAGTCATATACATGGTGTAGTAATAATAGTTGAACAAGAAGGACGAGTATCCGATGATCCGCTACGTCACGCGCGTGTACGCGCACAACTTCACCATCACGCACCTCACGCACGACCTCGCACTGCTGAAGCTGAATAAGCCTGTGGAGTACTCACACCGCGTCCGCCCCGTGTGCTTACCTAAGCCAAGTAAGTCATATACAGAGTGTAGTAATAATAGTTGAACAAGAAGGACGAGTACACGATGATCCGCTACGTCACGCGCGTGTACGTGCACGACTTCACCATCACGCACCTCACGCACGACTTCGCGCTGCTGAAGTTGAACAAGCCTGTGGAGTACTCGCACCGCGTCCGCCCCATGTGCCTGCCTAAGCCAAGTAAGTCATATACATGTTGTAGTAATAATAGTTGAACAAGAAGGACGAGTACACGATGATCCGCTACGTCACGCGCGTGTACGTGCACAACTTTACCATCACGCACCTTACGCACGACCTCGCGCTGCTGAAGCTGAACAAGCCTTTGGAGTACTCGCATCGCGTCCGCCCCGTGTGCTTACCAAAGCCAAGTAAGTCATATACAGGGTGTAGTAATAAAAGCTGAACAACAAGGACGAGTACCCGATGATCCATTACGTTACGCGCATGTACGTGCACAACTTCACCATCACGCGACTCACGCACGAACTCGCACTGCTGCTTCAGCAGTGCGAATTCGTGCCTCGCACTGCTGAAGCTAATAAGCTTGTAAAGTACTCGCACCACGTCCACCCCGTGTGCCTGCCTAAGCTAAGTAAGTGATAAACAGGGTATAATATTAATAAAAATTAAACAAGAAACTCGAGGAGGGGTTACATACAGGGTGTACATAATAGCTTGTAATTACCCATAGGGCCATATTGGTTATAACGTAGGTACATACTGCGTTAGGTTAGGTGCCTGTAAACATGAATGTTTTGACACAAATTTTCACACTTGTTAGCTAATAAGTTTTTGTATTTCACTGTAATAAAAAGGCGTTAGTAGTCGTTGGTACATCATAAAGGACCATTAAACCTCAGCAGGAAAATATCCATATCATGTTTCTGAGAAAAAATCTTCGGAATACCGAGGGACCAATGCTCAATAAAATTTATATTTTGAAACCCTCCTGCGCTTTAAGCATCGCGATGACATATTTTATTGTACTGTTTATTTTTTTCTCATCACAGTCAACCTGTTTGCTCTTTGGGTATAATTATTTACACCATCTTTGTAGCTCATTACGAGGATTCTTTGTTCGTGGGGACGATGGCCACAGTGGCGGGTTGGGGAGCCATGTCTGAGGGAGGCAACTGGTCGTGCACACTGCGAGAGGCGCAGCTGCCGGTGCTCAGTAACTACGAGTGCAAGAACACCAAGTATAATGAGTCAAAGATCCAAGAGGGACATCTGTGCGCCGGCTACCCAAATACCGCACACGTGGACGGATGCACTGTAAGTGTCTACCTATAAATCGCAAAGTAGATAAAAGTAAAATTAACTTTAAAAACCTCCGACACAAAAAATAAACTCTAAAAACTAACAAATAATATTTAAACCTATTGTAATTATTATCGTCACATATATTATGAAAGTTTAAATATTTTTAACTTCCAAGCGTCGCCTCGTATTGCCTTCAACGGCCTACAATTTTTCTACATAGTCGTGGACACACCATATTATGCTTGTAGTTGCGCAGTTTAATCGAAAGCTTACTGATTGTAACTGTTCATCTATTTGTCTTTCTTCAATCATACTACATACGAGTCATATAAGTATGTACTGTAAAAGCTTGAAAATTGCATTATAATATTTTTTGTAAAATCATTAGGTACTCCTAGGTACTTATAAAGAAAGCAAGAAGCCCAATTCTTTAACTTACACATATTTTAATAACCTAAAGTCAATAATAAAATAGTTACACAGCGTTTGACGTATGTTTGAATTTTATGAGAATACTATTTTTCTGTTATATGAGATAATATTGTATCGAAACCGTATTAACGTTTAAAGATTAAAATAGCAAAATCAACGTTCTGGATTTACAATAGAAGATCAACCTATATACACTATGTACACAACTAAATATAATAATAATCTGCAAACTCATAAGCACGCGGCGTTTAGTTCGTTTTCTCGAACTACGAAATAAATGATTGAGAGAAAAATATACAAAATATAACCTTAACGACTTTATATTTTTGCAGGGCGATAGCGGAGGCCCGTTGATTGCTGAAAACAAAGATCACGCTTTCGACTTGATTGGTAAGTTGTGACAAGTTTATGTCAAAAATGGAGGACAGTTAGTTTGGTTAGGACAATGCAGGCTGATCACCTGATTGTCTGACAAGAAAGATGATCCATGCGTCGGATGGGCATGTAAAAAGTCGGTCCTGCGCCTGATCTCTCGCCAGTCGTGTCGGTCATCCATCCCACTGGGTTACGAGAGTAAAAGGAAGAGAGAAGAAGAGAAAATCACTCCTGCGTAACTGGCCTGGTTTCAATGAAACCGGCCACCGTCACCGAGATCGGTGTGGGAGTTATTATTATTATTATTATTATGTCAAAAATATTCATACTATGAAAAACTGAAAATATAAATAAATAATTATACTAATAAAATATTTCTCTTTAAGTGGCACGTTTTTTTTTCAGGTGTGGTTTCATTTGGTTACGGTTGTGCAAGAAAAGGCTTTCCAGGAGTATACACAAGGATCACAAAATACCTAGACTGGATCAAGGAACACACCGACGATGCCTGTTACTGCGATTATTGATCATAATGATTCATTGCCTGAAACTGATACTCAGAATTATTATAAGCCGAAGATTTAATTTGAAAATAATTATTGTTTTTGCAGAGAAAATCCTCTTTGTAGAGACATAAACGTAAGAGCAGAATTTTGTCTTAATTTTATCTCATTTACTTTTGGACGTATTCTACGTACGTATCTACTCAATCTCATTCTTTAATTTAAGAATTAATGTGATACTTAGTACGATTAAAATGAATAATAATGCTCAGCAGAAGCTTAAAAATTCTAAAGAATTTAGAATAAATAATACTAAAACTACTTATTATATATGAAGTATTCATACAAAAATATTGGCTAAATAAATGATAAATAAATACATAAGGAATCTATGTATTCAATTTAAAAAATATACGGACTTCAGTAAATCATGTTTGGTATAAATCTAATAATTAATAAGTACTATTGAAATGTGTAATGTATATTGCAACGTGTATAAAACTGTGTTTTACTCTCCTATATTCTAGTGTAAACTAGCTAGTGTAATTTTAAATACAGAATAATAAAGTGAAAAAAAAAAACGTTTTTTATTTTTAAATTAAAATATTTGACAACCTTTGACCTACATAAAATCCGATACCTACCATTTTTAATAAAAATGTTCCCATTCAACGGCTCTATATTTTTTAAATTTATATTCTCTATATTTGTAATCTCTGCTAAATGGCTATAATATATATTTTTTATCATTCTTTCTATCTTCCCCAATAAAATCACGAATATCAATGTTTGTAAAAATTTAAGACACCGTTAACTTAATTTACCTGGACTATTTTTTAATAATTTAAAAAATATATAAATATAAAACTTCTAAGCAATGAGGACTTTTTCCTTATTACGTTTTAGATGTTAGTCAAAGTTAATAGCTAGTTTTATGCCTAGTTTAGTATGCAGTTCAGTGATCCTGGGACTAGAAATAGGCTGCGCGGGCTGAAGGTGCAACGTCCTCAGTGCCGCTCAGCCTCCCAGAGCGATACGCTCCTGTTGCGCAATACTAAACTCATTTCATTATTAATAATTAGAGCCAAAATCGTAAAAAATAATTAGCAGTACACTTAAATTTTGAAAACTCATATGATTATTAATAATTAGACCCGAAATCGTAAAAAATAATTAGCAGTACAGTTGAATTTTGTAGAGCACAATAAAATTATAAAGTGAAATGTGGAAAAGTATTTTGTTCGTGTTGCTCTACAACTGCGATAAATTTTCGGTAAGTTTGGTTTAATGTGAATTAATTCTAAGTATTTTTTTTAAATAGACGAGTTTTTCATTGATCATAAATTTATTTTTTCTAAAAAAAAATAAACATTCGCTCATGTTACGAAAAAAATATATTATTCTGATAACAGCGACCACTGGTCGCTTCTGATAATAACAATAATGAACTCTTTATCATAACTATAAGTTTTATAAAAACTATAACGTAATTTATATAGCCTATGTTTCCCGAGATATTATTACGGATTTATTGACATCTCATTCATTAAAATCGGATCAGTAGTTTAGGCGCTACGGTGCAACAAACAAACATACATACATACATACGTAGACTGCCAAAATCATGACCCTTCCTTTTGGCTTCGCCGTAGTCGGGTAAAAAATTCATTACAGTGGACTGTGGGGTATATTTTATAATTATGACTAGCTGTTGCCCACGGCGCCACTCGCGTAAATACAATATCCCACGTGAATACTGTACTTTTCCGGGCTAAAAAGTAGCCTATGTTTTAATCCAGAGCCAAAACTACTACCATACCAAACTTTATCAAAATCCGTTCAGTAGTTTTTGTGTGAAAGTGCAACAAACATCCTTCCACCCATCCATCTATCCATCCATACATCTATCCATCTATCCTCACAAACTTTCACATTTATAATATTAAGTAGGATATCTTACTGTAAATATTATTTTTTAATTAATATAAAAAAAAAAAACTTGTTTTTGTTAAGGTAATAGGTGAGGAGATAGAGTATACTACGAACGACCCTTACTTGCCTGTCGACACTGGACATTTTACAGCTGAACCTGATGGGTTCGGGATGTTTGAAGAACGTTACAGGTGTAATTGTAGTAAGTAACTTTTATGTCGAAAATAGGTATTATTGTAGCTAAATGTTTTAAATAAGTTTCGCATTTTCATGCAAAACCGCCTCTCTTTTGAGCTACTTTTAAGGTTCCGTACCTAAAGAGTAAAAATGAAATCGTTATTGAGAATTCGCTGTCCGTCTGTAACCAGGCTGTGTCTCGTGAGCCGCGATAGCTAGAAAGTGATTGCCGCTATTACCTACAACAAAATATTATAAAAACTTGACATATTTTTTTGTTTTTTGCTCTATATTACTTAGTACCAATACTTTTTTAGATACGGAACCCTACGTGCGCGAGCGGACTCCCACTTGGCCTGTTACTATGTATTTGTTTTTGTATTTATAAACCGACTTCTAAAAGGAGGAGACGGTTATACGTTCGGCTGTATATATTTTTTATTTTTTAATGTATATACTATATAGTATACCCAATACCAAATAGGCTATAGGGTTTTAAGTTAGTTAATACCGACATCAAGATTATGAGGATTGAGAAGAGAAATAGTTAAAATTTTAGCCAAATTTAAAAGGGGAATTATTTAAAAAATAAATTTTATTTCATACTTTGGAAGTAGGTTTATTTTACTATGGTCTCAATAACTTCCACATAAAGCTTTTTACCTTCATTTACTTCATTTTCTTATAAATTATGCTTAGTCATACTCTTCGCCTCCTTAGAGTTACACAAAAAAACACCGTACAGTTACAACGTTTCTAAATATTTGTTTAGCACACAAACACTCTATATAAAGTAAACAAAATGTTTAATTTGTTTTTCAATCATTGTGTTATTTTGTTTGCCTCTACCACCTACTGTCATATTAACGGAGGTAAAGGCGAGAGAGAATTATGAAATAGGTGTGGAATTTTATACATTTTCCTTATATTATACTTACGTGCGGACACATTACTTCTTTAGGTTCGAAGAGATTTGTATCTTTGGAGGCAAAAAGCGACAGCTTTAAGAATTACGGTGACAGAGTTGCATAAATCTATACTATATTAGAAATGATTCGTGCAAGAAGCAATAACGCAATCAGCTTCTGAGACCTATAAGGCTGACCCCACATTAGGCGTACGCGTTCGTCGGGCGTGTGACGGTGTGAGTGGCGCGAGCGTCCGCAAGGCTGACACGCAGCGCGCTCGCAGGCCGCAGCACCCGCATCGCTAACACGCGGTGCGCTCGCGGCGTGCACGCAGCTCCCGCATCGCTGACACGTCCGAGGAACGCGCACGCCTAATGTGGGGGAAGGCCTTAATCTCTTTGTAGGGTGATTACTCGTTAACAACTATTGAAATGAAAATAACTATGAAAACTGAAAATATTTGCACACTATTTATAAAGTAGAATATGTCGAACTTTAATAAATGTAACAATTACTATACCATAATATTCTTGGGAAATAAATGAGTTTGAATTTGTGGACTTTGTAAAAAAAGTTAATCTTGCATTCATTTAAAAAGACCTATTCCACGATACTCACCCAATAGGAATAGGTTATAAAAAATCCCTACTTCACAATATACTCCTAAAATATAAAATTATTATTATATCTTTTTGATGTCAAAACCGAATCTAAATCAAATGGTATCGAATCTAAACTATATTAAATTGTATATATTCATAATTACAAAACTTAGATGGATGGACATATATATACAGAGAGATGGACGGGAGCGAAACTATAAGGGTTTCTTGTACTACGTAATCCTAGATAATAGAACTGGAGGTTATACAGGCAATTTTTTTCAGGATGTGGGGAGAGGAACGAAGCTCCTCGCATCACTGACGGTGTGGAGACGGCGGTGAACGAGTTTCCGTGGATCGCGCGCCTGTCCTACTTCAACACGTTCTACTGTGGCGGGACACTCATCAACGACAGATATGTCATGACAGCCGCCCATTGTGTTAAAGGGTAATATCGATTCAGTTGAATACTATAAGTAATCTATATATAAAATAGAGGTGATATTTCACTTTCCAACTAAAACTGCACATCGCAGACGCATAGTGTTTGTATGTCACAATTAGGGATTACAATCCGCGGATCCAGCGTTTAGAGGTGCAGGATCCAGCAAGAATAAAGCTGACGCGGTATCCCGCGGGAATCCGGGATCCGCTTAGCAGAATTGCAATCTCTAGTCGCAATAGGCACAAGGCTCCCATCGTGCTTGCGTGCTCGCATATGGTGGTTGCAAATTGATACCTATAAGGGTGTAGAAGATACGGCAGTTGAAACATGTAATTTCTAAAATGTGTGATCTAAAATGATTTGGATTATTATACAAAATTTTAGAATGATCTAGGTATTTCTTGAGAGCTTTCTAAATCATTCTGGATTATTCTAGATGAATAATAATGATAAATCTAACCATACGATGGACTTGTTACATGTTTTCACATTGTCTATTCGCGTTAAGAAGTCTGTAAATATCGACAAATTATGCGTTTATAATTTATGTCAAAATACATAGACGTATTATACCTAGACGAGGCAAAACTGTCCTCACTGAAATGGCTCACTTTTGGGGTTATTTGGGGCCATTTTGACATTTGGGGTAGGTCCATACCTAACCTACCTATGAAATCAAGGTGGCGTAACATTTTCTTGTTTTGTATGAAGATTTGTTCTGTCAAATTTATGTCATAGCCCATACTCAGATTTGAAATCATTATCAAAATGGCTTAATTTACTAATTGGTTAATATATGAATAGGGTTATGCGTTATTGGTCAATTTTAACATTTTTTTTACATTTCACCGTTTTTTTAATGCGAATAGACTAGAATTGTGAATATAGTGCAACCTGATTATCTCCGTAATCTTCTTCTTCTTTTATATAGCTTTTTTTTATAAATGAATTGCTGTTCGTTAGTCTCGCTAAAACTCGAGAACGACTGGACCGAATTGGCTAATTTTGATCTTAAAATAATCGTATCAGTTCAGGGAAAGTTTAAAAGGTGTGAAATTTCAGTTCATAGTTAAGGCAGAACAACATTTGTCGGGACAGCTAGTCTATCTTTGATAAATTATTGTATGACAGTGGCCAGGTTTTCCAACACATTTTAGAAGTAATGTTATACTCAGATCTTGCAAAATATTCAAACGAGTCCCGGTTCTCAGAAATAATTAAAAAAAAAAATGATTAGATCTCTGCTGATTGAATTTTTATAAATTCCTTCGCGATGTTTCTCATGTTTTGTAGAAACGAACCTCGCGGGAGCCCTTATGTGATTTCTCCTTATGCCATAAAGTCAATTTAATTCGTAATAAAAATCCTTAAAAGTTGTTTTATTTGAATAAGTTGTGCCTATAAAGTTAAGAATTCATGAATCTACATAATAATTAGGTAGCGGTCAGCCGACTGGTAAAATATTTGGCTTGATTAGTATAATATTAACACTTCATATAATATTTATCTTTAACACCATACGGATCTAGTAGCTATCCTAACGGGATTTTTTTACAAATATTTGAAGTTATGATAATGAAGTTATTAGGAATGAAATTTAAATGAAAAAATAATAAATATGATAATATTTTTCGATATGATCAATTTTGGCTTCATATTTTATCTAAATCGATTAATAAAATATATAAAAACGTCCGTGCAAAAATTAATGCGGATAAAATTGTTTTCTATTTGGGTATTCTTTTTTTTTGAAAAAAAAATCGTATTTGAATATAATATGTAGGAAAAAACTATCTATTATTTAATTTATGTCATCATTATGAACTTTAGGACTATCCGGTCTCTTGTTTTCTATCTTACACAATATACAACGTTAGATTTGAACAAGCTAGAATATAGATGCTTTTAATTTGTCATGAGAAAATTTCACAACGATCAAATCCTTAGGTGATTTTCTGTTCTGGAGTCCGCGCATCCAAACTTGTTTATTAATTATGGAACAAAATGCATGACCCGTGTTTTACAAAGTAATTTAAGGGCTGAATTTAAATATTTTTTATGCTTTTCCTCGTTCTTATCGGCAGATTAATGTGGTTCATAATAAAGGTGACATTAGGGGAACACAACCGATGCGACAAGACATACAGGCCCGAAACACGTTTCGTGGTCGAGGTGGTTGCCCGGAACTTTACATACACCACATTTAAGGATGACATCGCACTCCTAAAACTTAACGACTGGGTCGCTATAGGGGACACGATCAAGCCCATTTGCCTACCACACACTGACGGTAAGTATTTTCGCAAAATCACTTCGTTGATTGGACGCCCTTTTTATGGATCGAATAACAACTGTAAACAGTCCATAAAACACGCTGTTTTATAACTAATTTGACACTTTTGGTATAATTTATGAAGATACAAAATATGGGATAATCAGAATTAAAACTTTTAAATAAAAAAAAATATAATAAACTGGATTGTTAGTACAATAAAAAGTTCAGTATTTCAGATTTAACTGGTTTCGAGAATTTTAAAGTAAATTAAATGAAATTTACATTTTTTTTATCTCGGCAGAGATTTAAATTATCATCTATTTTTTTGTACCAATACCTAAATTACATCTAATTTGTTCCAGAAAAGGATTATGTAGGAGTAAAAGCCATAGCTGCAGGCTGGGGTTCGATAAACGAAAAAGGGAATCATTCCTGTGTTCTATTAGATATTGAACTGCCAGTGCTCAGCAACAAGGAATGTAAAAATACTAAATATGACTCTGATATGATAGACAGCGTCATGCTATGCGCTGGATTTCCTTCGGAAGGAAAAAAGGATACCTGCCAGGTAATGTGCGGTTTTTTTATGTGTCGTAATTATTTATTTTGTCAACCGAAATGCTTACTTTATTTGATTCTAATTTTTAGGGTGATAGCGGTGGACCTTTGACAGCGGAAAGAGAAGATAAAAGATATGAACTTTTAGGTAACTATAAATTATAATTAAGACTTTTGACAAATACCTACTAGACTGCTAGAGATACAAGTGAAGATCGTATCCCTAGTTGGATAAATTAGCGCCATAATCTTGAATCACGCGATCGAAGTTTTCAAAGTTCGGCGCTATACTTATATATGTCACCGTAAAATTGTAAAAACCGTTAGATTGTAAAAAAACTGACGGGATTATAAGAACATGTCGAAAGATTCATAACTATATACATATTTATAATCTAATAATCTAAAGAAAATAATGTGTTAAATTATAGGCAGCATATTCGCGTCCGAAGTCTATCAACATTTTACAATTCACTAGTTATATTGCAATCTAATCTAATTTTACGGTGACACATACATCTGAAATAGGCTTCGGTCTGACCGAGAATACCACCTCGCTCGGTTGGAGCCTCCGCTATTCTCGCAATGATAAAATAATATTACATTTTTTAATTCTTCTTGACGAAAGTAGAAACAATTTTGATTTTAGGTGTCGTGTCTTGGGGAATTGGATGTGGCAGGCCTGGCTATCCCGGTGTCTACACTAGAGTTACAAAGTTTCTCTACTGGATACGACACAATGCTAGGAAAGGCTGTTTTTGTGCCGACTAAAATATTATAAAACATAGTTTACTTATTTCTTACTTCATAATTTGTTCCTTGCGTTCATAGGAGTAAAATACCAATATCTTGTTTTTCTCAATCGTCTTAAAGTTGTATATGATACTATTGACACAAAAACGTTTGTATTTTACATAGAAATGTATAAATAAATAATTCAGACCTTAGTTTTTTATCAAATTTGTATTAAAAATCACAGAGGCGGCTGATTCTTAAATTACATGTTAAAAATACAGTTACAAATCAGCATTAATACATATTATAATATAATTTATTTATATTCTAAGTTTAATATAAATTATAATCTACGCTTTGGCTGCATTTCTTTTTATGACATTAGCTTCAATAACGTCGTTTTCATGGTACAGAGGTAGACCTTCACCTTTGATCAGAACATTCGGTGGTTCGTAGGTGACGTTGTAAGTGGGGTTCAGAGGATGTAGAGGACCAATTGCAGATACTGCTTTCTTACTATCCTCATGTCCTAAAGCGTAATGTGTTCCATCTCCAGATTTTTGAACACGTCTTTGGACCTGAAAATAGTGATTAGTTATTTTAGGACAATAGGCAATCGGACTAATTGTTTTTTATTGCATAAATGAATAGTAGGTACTCTTAAATATGAGTAACTTCTCAGAAGAGACCGTATATCAAAAGTCAATATTTTCAAAGGTACAGCGATTTGTATAAAAAATTTCGCGAGCCTCCTAAAAACGTTCCATACTAAAGTCGACCTACAAATGACGTCACTTGTAGGTTATAGTATATGAAGTATATGGCCCCAGGAATATATTTGTAAATATCTCCGATATTTGTGCATTTAAGTTCATACTTACCATAATAAATGTTTTTGTATATGATGTGAGTAAACTAATGATGTAGGTTTTGTTTACCAATTTCGCAAAAAAAAAATTTTTTTTGGTATAGACTCGCGAAATTTTGTATACAAATCGCTGTACCTTTGAAATATTGACTTTTGATATACGGTTTCTTCTGAGAAGTTACTCATATTTAAGAGTACTATTCATTTATGCAATAAAAAAAAAATCAGTCCGCTTGCCTATTAAGTTATCATCTGCCACTATTACTATATAAGTATGAAAGTCTGTGGGGATGGATGGATGGATTGATATTCGTTACTTTTTACGCAAAAACTATTTGGCAGATTTCTATGAAGTGTTCCTGTGGGATACTATATTTACGCGGGTAAAATATAGTATTAAATAAGAATCATGTCATACCATGTCAGGAGCAGCTGATTTTAAATCGTAAGCCAGACCAATTCTGTGGAAGAACTCTATCAAAAGAGCTGAGTGGTTTATGTGATCAGACAATTCGGCCGCCTTGTAGTCCCAGGGGAAAGTATGGTGGTAATTGTGCCAGCCTTCGCCAAATGTAAGGAAGGAAACCAACCACGTGTCCACTGGTTGCATATTTCTGAAAGGCGGATACAATCTATTATTATTGAGTTTTATAGAACAACTTTTAACTTTTCTCAAAAGGCCAAAATTTAATGTTGTTCCTATTTATATGGAATGTTTAGTTTTGTAACTAGAAATATATTTTTCAACAATACATTTTAGGACATACTTATCATAAGGTCTTGTGCCGTAAAGATGGGCAGCGCTGTTGACTAACCACGTTATGTTCAGTTGAGTTATGTACCGGAAGAAATAGCAAAATAATAATGAGTTTTTGAAAGTTTCACCCCAATAATACCAAGGCACGAAAACTGGAATAACTACAGCGAATATCGTGTAAAGAACGTAGTAGTACCTGTGAAGAAAAATTTAAATTTTATCATGTACCTACAAATATTATGCAAGCACTAAAAAGTCTTCATAAACTCAACATTTAAAAACATTATTACTTTGAATATGTTTGAATGTTAAAAGGTTTGGGGACATACTTATGTTGGAACATAACCATCCAGTCCGATTCTAAGTCACTCATGTCTATTCTCTTCCCAAGTTTTAAGACGTAGGGATGTTTCCGGTGCATCAGCCAGCCTACGTGACAGAAGAAATAGCCTCTCTTGGAGTTATGTGGATCCCCGTCAGTGTCAGAGTACCGGTGGTGAAGGCGATGGTCTCTGCACCAGATGTAAATTCCATTCTGAAAATTTTATAGAAAGAGACTAAAATTGACAAATGACGAGCTAAACCTGATTTAAATAAGAAATACATTTACCCCCTTACTAATAAACGCTGTATAAGCTTTGAATAGTTATACAGTGTTTTGTTCACATGACACAAGTGATATGTTTAATTCTATAGAAGGAGACAAAGCACTGTTTAACTATTCAAAGCTTATATACAGCGTTTATTAGTAAGGGGGCTAATCTTTAATGCATATGGTGCGGTTAGCATTGACGTTAAAGATCTGTTTCTGATGTTGTTTAAATTGTTGTTGAGTCCATTCCAGTAGTTTAGAGCTTGGATCTCGACTTCGGAGGAGTTAGGTTCGATTCCCACGTTAAAAAGCAAAAATATTGTTTTCAAGTTTGGTTAGGAGAATGCAAGCTGATCACCTAATTGTCTGAGAAAGATGATCAATGCGTCGGATGTTCATGTAAAAAAGTCGTTCATTCGACTGGTCTCTCGCCAGTCGGTCGGTCATCACTATGTTATGAGAGTCAAGGGAGTTAGTGTGCTCTTGTGTGTTTATGCAGCAACAATTGGACTCTGAATAACTACTGCGTATTTGGACCGGTTTAAACGTAATCAGCCACCGCCACCGAAATTCTTATGGGAGCTATTATTATTAAAGCACTACTTAATTAAAGTAAACTTATTACCTGTCCTGCTGCTGTTTGGAGTACTATGAGGATAACTTTTAGTAAAGTTGTTGCTTTAAAAGTCCTATGTGCAAATAATCTGTGAGCTCCAACTGTGATGCCAATACCAGTTATATAAGCAACAAAAAACGCTGAAAAAATGGGGACAATATATTTTAGAACAATCACTATATCCAATTATTTGACAAATAAATATTTTAAACAGATTTAATTATAATGTTTTAGTGATACCTACTCCATGCAAAAGTCACTAATCTTAGTTCACCCGATAGAGCGACAAAAGCGCCTCTAATGCATAAAGAATATAAAATAAAAAATCCTATAACATTCTTCCACACCACTTTATGTTTGTAAGAATAATCAGTTCCGACTCTTTTCGTGAGTATTATTTCATCCACATCAATGTCTTGATATTTATCGTCTAAGCCTTTATCCTTATTTTCGTTTGGAAAATCTTTTTTGTCGCTTTTAAATTGATCAATATATTCCGTTTCTGTCATTTTTGTATTTGGTTCCACTATTTCATCTGATACAACACAGCGCTTTATGCCGTATGACTATTTTTTTACGGATTTAGTTTTATATTCGTTTTGAAGATTATTGACAATTGATTGAGTAACTAAGAACTTGACCTCTAAGATGTGTACGAGTTGGGAAAGCATTGTATTCTAATTAATTAAAAATCGCATAAATTTACATTTATAGTCGGTAGATACTTACTTACTACTTTGTTTTGTAGATATTTTCAAAACTTTAGTCTTAAACTAGCTGAATGCAATACCTACACTCATAAATGCAACTATAGGCAGGTTATTATTGTGACATGATAAGAATTTGTAATTAAAGTTGTATGCAAATTGCAATTTTTATGGTTTAGAGATTATTTCGCCGTCTTTCATAATGATTGTGTTGTTTAACCACAGAAAATAAGCGCAAAAAATGAAATTTTCACTTGCTTTGGTTTTTTGTATGCTGCAAAATGTAAGGAACAATTTATTTATATCATATATCATAATATGCAAGCATGTAATTTATAAATATCATGTAACCTTGCTAAAAATGTAGAAGAAATAGGTTTAGTGTTGTATTGAGACTGTAGATTTAAAATTTTATTAAATTTAATTTAAGGTACATGGACAGAAATACGATAAATCTTGTGGTAAGGTTATAAAAGTTTATTAATACATTTTCCTTTCTTTATGATAATGAAAATCTCGCAATCACAAATATTACAATCTATGCCAATTAATCAGTACCTACTACCTACCTATAATCGACCTAAACAATTTTGTGCCATTTTTTAAATCCACACTAATATTATAATATATAAAATTTTAAAAATATGAATGAAAAAACATGACATGACAAAAAATAAAAATATATTTTTGGGTAGGCCACCCTTATCCCTTAGGGGTATGAAAAATAGATTACAACCTCTTCTCATAACAACCAAATACACCTGCATAATTTAATAAAAATCGGTTCAGTGGTTTCGGAGAAGTTCTCTAACAAACACTGTAACACAAGAATTTTATATTTAAAATTTTGGGGATTGCAAGTTTGCTTCTTAGTTCATCTTTATTATCTACTAGCTTTTTCCTACAACTTTACTGGGGATGGTATATGGGGATGAACTATGTTTACCCATTTCCCATGGGTAAATCCCTTTATATCCTGTACTTTTTCGGGATGTAAATGAGCTATGTTTTAATTCAGAGCCTAAACTACTATCATACAAAGTGTCATTGAAATGCGTTCAGTAGTTTTTGCGTGAAAGAGTCACAAACATATCGATCCATCCATCCATACACCAATCCATCCATCCTCACAAACTGTCACACTTAGAATAGTAGTAGGATAGTAAAAAAAATATTAAACGCAGGCAGAGCCGCGGAAAAAAATTATTAAAAGAAACCTTACACAGAATGTGGCATTGAGGGCAAAAACCGGCGGATAGTGGGTGGTATCTCGGTCCAGCCTCACCAGTACCCCTGGCTGGTGGCACTGATGCTGGGATCGAAGCTGCACTGTGGGGGAGCCATCATCACTGATAAACACATTCTCACCGCTGGCCATTGTATTACGTTTGGGTAAGTTATGTCAATGTTGATGGAGATTTTTAAACTGAACTTAAAAACTTTATTTGATTGATTGATAACGAAAGTGGTTTAAGAAGTGCATTTCTTCTGCTTCGCTCAAGTATCCACAACGACTAGGTATTTAGATACATCTATTGAGATACAGGTATTTAGATATTAGTTAGGTTGTCTGGAAGAAAATGCTGTAAGCATTAAGACCGTCTTTTTGTACAGTTCCTTTATTTAAATATTGTTGTGTGAGTGTATTTTTTGCGCAAATAAATTTTTCCATTCCATTCCCACTAAAACTAGTTAATATCAGGATAATCGCTATATGAGAATATTTCCCACTAACTACTTATAAATTTGATAATAATCTTTATAATATAATAATATTATAAAGTTTTGACGACCTCTGTGGCTCGCTGTTGGTGCTCAAGCCGGGGGTCGCGGGTTCGAATCCCGCCGAAGGAACAAAAAGATTTTCTGTGTTCCTTCGGCGTCATGGATGTGTATTAAATATGTGTATAATATAGTAAAAATCTTAAATATATGTATAGTATAAAAGTATTAAATATATTTCCGTTGTCTGGCACGCATAACACAAGTTCTTCGAGAACTTACCACGGGGTCAGAATGACGTGGTGTGAAGCGTCCATAGATATTATTATTATTATTATTATTATATATAGTACAAAAATATGAAATGCTGCCTGCTTAGGTCTTTTAAACTTCTCAACGGATTTTAATGCAGTTTTCAGCAATAGATAGAATGGTTCAAGATGATGGTTTGAGGCAAAATATGTATGCACTATGCACCCGTAAGATGCCGGGGCCGGTCGCTAGTAATTAGATAAAAGATAAGGTCATAAGAAGTACCTACCTAAACAATTGGGTTAAAATGTATTCATCTGCATTGCTACTTTGAATACAATCGAAAGGTTTATAACTTGTGCAAGTGTGATAAAAACAATTATACACAGAACCGTGGACTAATTTTGTACAAGGTTAGGGGCAACGTTTGTTATTCATTTTGATTCTTATTTGTTTTGTGGTCTGACTGGAAATATTGCTTGCTATTTCGATAGACGTCCTCTGTAGCTTAGTGGTTAGCGCATTGGTGCTTAAGCCGGAAGTCGCGGGTTCGAATCCCGCCAGAGAACAAAAAGTTTTCTGTATTCCTAGGTCATGGATGTGTGTTAAATATGTGTATTATATAATAAAAATCTTAAATATAAGTATAGTTTAAAAGTATTAAATATATTACCGTTGTCTGGTACACGTAACACAAGTTATTCGACAACTTATTACGGGACCAGATTGACGTGGTGTAAAAGCGTCTATAGATATTATTATATTAGCATTCAGTTATTCGTAGAAGGAATTTTGACATCGATGTTAAGTGTCAACCTACTCGAAACTACTTTTTATGAAATGGACCAGGAAACGAGCAGATGGATTACCTGATTGTCGCAACACAAGGATAGTCGCAATAACAGAGTTTCACTTGTAACTCTAGTGTTGTGCACTTGCGTTCCTGTTTCTTTCTCTTGGGCCTTCTACCTTTTATATTTTGGTATCACATCTTAGGTAATAATATATTATAAGAAGATAAAGATACGGAGTAATTGTTTAAAATTATGTAGAATATATTATATTATATTATATTGTTCTTAAATTTTAATGTATCTAAAGATAAGTAAGTCATAGATTTAGGTAGAGTCACGACTTTAGTAAATTATGCTCGGTGTTCTGGTAGATTGAAAAGAATTAAAATAATCATAAAAATATTTATCTGACGGGGATTTGAACCCACTGCATTCCGGATTACGGAACAACGCAAAAATAATACATACGCATTACGCATACCAAACTGCCAGTCGGACTGCTAAATTAGTAGAAATTATTGATTGACGATGAAAGACAAAACCTATAAAGCATAAAATCCGCAGTTTCCCAGGGATGAGATCTAGCAAGATTGTTTTTGTCCCCCAAAACTCCCTGCATACTAAATTTCACGGTAAGAGCGGTTACGCACTACGTCCAATCCGAATCCGATCCGAACCCGTCAAAATATGGATCTAGAAAACTCGGATCGAATTCGGATAATGCTTACGCACTACTTCGATCTCTGATACAAATCCAAGCAATTCAGAAGCTATCTTTTGGAATACATAATTTTATGCGGAGGCACAGCAGTGTTCACGTCGTTGATCATGAGTCCTTTCATACAAATACAAGTCGTTCATACAAATAATACCATGACTACTTCGGTCCGTTATAAAAAATCCTCCGTCTCTTCCGATTTTCTTCCGTCATGGAGATTCTAGAATGAAATCGGATGACGGAAATCGGATCTAGTGCGTAAACTACCTAACATAGAAATAGTTCTACGGCTACTCCGGACCATATTTTCACGGGGTCGGATCTGATTTGGATCGGACGTAGTGCGTCCGATCTAATACTTGAAGCAGTTTCCGAGATTCCAATTACATTATATTTATTATATATACAAGATTAGCTCGTTTTAAGTATAGATAATAATAATAACTTGACACTTATTATTTTTTTATGTAGATAAACATATTTTTGTACATTTTAGTGTTAACTACTGGGATTTAAAGGCCTTCATCGGTATGCACGATCGTTTGGGAAACTCCCACACTGTCATGAGAATAGTGAAGGGCGTCAAGCATCCTAACTTCACTTCGAATGCCGTTCGTGACATCAACGACATTGCGGTGCTCACGACAGACAGAATGATCAAGTTCAACCATATGGTATCACCGATCTGTCTACCTACTGAAGGTAAAGGTTGCCCTACATGCAGCAGGGCCTCTAGTCAAGATGCATTCGATAATTTCGACGGCGAAGTTCGAAAACTAAATGTATGAGATTTGACGTAAGGCATCGCAAGCGTCATGTCACATAACGATTATTTGTGTCAAATCCTATACATTTTTGATTTCGAAGTTCGCCGTCGAAATGACTAGAGGCCTAGGTCTAAAATGGCCACACTGATCGAATCGTATTATGAAACGTAAGGTTGATGTAACTTTTGAAGATATTGCACGGTATCCATTCCATTTTGACAGTTTTCAATAGAAATGCGTTAATTGGTACGCATAATTTGCTTGATTGACAATTATTAGAAGTCACTCTAAGAGCAACTTCTTCAAAAGTTGAAGTTTCATTGTATGAATATCTCATTTTATACCTGCAGGACCTTATAATTGCAGTATAAAAACATTAAATGGATGTTAAATTTAATTTTTACCCGACTACGGGAAAGCCAAAAGGAAGAGTAATGATTTCGGTAGTGTATGTATGTTTGTTCCACCGTAACACCTAAACTACTGATGTGTCAAAAGGTTCGTAATAATGGCCCAGATAACATAGGCTATTTAATTGACGTAGTCGGATTAAAGTTTTTATAAAATATAACTATTATAAATAATAATTAATAAGATTACAATTTTTGTAATGTTTATTCTTATCGGTCTAATCAAGGCATGTTCCCCTTTAAGTAAGTTATACTCAAGCCTGTTTCTAAATATAACACACACTTGAGGCATTAAAAATCGATCTATAAGTAATTTACCAATTTCAAATTATTTATTCGCACACACAAAAAATATATGCAGACATTTTTAATACATACTTAAATAATAATAATATATATCACGTCGATCTAATCCCGTGCTAAGTAGAACTTGAGTTACGGGTATCAGACAACAATTTAATCTTTGACTTCAAGAAATCTAGCTTATATACCTACAGGAGCCAGTCTTTCAAAGACTATATTATTTTGAAGGCATGGATTTCAACAATGTACTATTTACTGTGGCTGGCTGGGGAAAGGTGCAGCAGTCTGAGGCGACGTCATCCAGATACTTACTGGAGACGAAAGTTAAATTGGTTCACAGCAACAAATGCATAAAATCTAGTATATACAAAGACAACCTGGTGCCTGTGACGATGATGTGTGCTTATAGCGTCGGAAAAGATGCTTGTCAGGTCTGTATAGTATATGTACCTATAATATATTGCTTTGAAATCTTAATTTCAAGGGCAACACACTATACTGCGATTCGCAACGCAGGCCGTGAGGTAGGTACTATAATTCATTATCATCATCAATATATATATATAGGTAATATAAATTGATTCTACCTGAAATGAAATCATGTAATATCTGAAATACAATCAAGAATATAATTATAAAAAATATAACATTTTTTAGGGTTCCGTAGATAATAGGTTGGGGACTTGGGGAAAAAGTCTTTTCGCATTATAGTATGTATGAACTTGTCATAAAATATCTTGGGCTAAACCAATTGTATCTGGCTGATTTTGGTATCATTAAAAAGTTTTAATTTTACAGAAGACAATTCCAAATTCAAATTAGGTAAATTTGAGATTTTTATTTGTTTTTCTTATTGTTAAAATGAGTGATTCTTATGAAGAATTTCGATACATTTTAAAATTTTATTACAAAAAAGGTAAAAATGCAACACAAGCCGTGAAAAAAAATTGTGATGTTTATGGACCTAATGCAGTATCTGTGAGAGTAGCGCAAATTTGGTTTAAGCGTTTTCAATCCGGAAATTTTGATATCAAAGATGCACGTCGCTCTGGTCGCCCTGTTACGGACAAAACTGTTGCCATTTTTGAAAAAGTGGAGCAAGATCGACATATTAGTAGTTACGATGTAGCTGAAGAACTGGGGATTGAGTATTGACCACAAAACGGTTTTGGCGCATTTGAAAAAAGCTGGGTACACAAAAAAGCTCGATATTTGGGTGCCTCATGAGCTCACTGAAAGAAACCTAATGAACCGTGTACTCATTTGTGATTCTTTATTACGACGTAATGAAACCGAACCATTTTTGAAGAAGCTGATAACTGGTGATGAAAAGTGGATCACGTACGACAAGAACGTGCGAAAAAGATCGTGGTCAAAGGCCGGTCAGGCTTCACAGACTGTGGCGAAACCCGGGTTAACTCGCAACAAGGTGATGCTGTGTGTGTGGTGGGATTGGAAGGGCATTATTCATTATGAGCTGTTACCGCCAGGCAGGACCATCAATTCTGAACTGTACTGCGAACAACTGATGAGATTAAAGCAAGAAGTTGAGAGAAAGCGGCCGGAATTAATCAACAGAAGGGGTGTGGTTTTTCACCATGATAACGCTAGACCTCACACATATTTAGCCACTCAGAAAAAATTACGGGAGTTTGGCTGGGAGGTGTTAATGCATCCGCCGTATAGTCCTGACCTTGCACCTTCAGATTTCCACCTGTTTCGGTCGCTGCAGAATTCCTTAGGCAGTGTCAGGTTGACATCACAAGAGGACTGCCAAAACCACTTGTCGCAGTTTTTTCATCAGAAGCCCCAAAACAATTTATAGCAATGGGATCATGTACCTATCAACAAGATGGCAAAAAGGTATCGAACAAAATGGCACCTATATACTTTAGTCACTTGTAAATAAACTTTATAAAAAAACCTTTTGAATTTTTATATAAAATGCGAAGAAACTTTTTCCCCAACCTAATATTTATAATTATTATAATATAGGTACGTCTAGGTAACAAACTTATTTAGCCCCGATTTCATCAAACTGCTTAAACGCGCCTAACGTTAGGCCCGGATTATTTCTTTCTCTTTCATTCAATGTAAGAACTCAGAACAGGATAGACAGGCTGAAAACCCTTATCACCCTTAGCTTAGAGTTAAACGTGTTTTTAATGTTAGGTAGTGATTATATTACAGTTCAACAATGTTGATTATACTTTTCGCTTTAAAATTCTAGGGTGATAGTGGTGGGCCATTATTTGCGAGTTCATCACGGTCTCCACGGAACAAGTTTTATCAAGCAGGTAAGGAATTAACTCATATTAAAAAAAACCATTAAGTAGGTATGCATTACTTATAACTAGATTACGACCGCGGCTCCTCACGCGTAAATAGTAAAAATAGTATCCCACGGAAAAACTGTACTTAAACGGAGTAAAAAGTAGCTTAAGTGTTAATCTAGAGCTCAAACTACTGCCATACCAACTTTCATCAAAATCCGTTCAGTAGTTTTTGCGTGAAAAAGTAACAAACATCCACACATCTATCCATTCATCCAGGATGGATGTTTGTTGTCTTCACAAACTCCATTTATAATAGCAGTAGTTTTAAACTTTTAACTAATATTCACCGAATTTCTTTCTAGGCATAGTATCATGGGGTATTGATTGCGCTAAGCCCGATTATCCAGGTATTAAAATATTTTCTAATAATGTATTAATCGGTAGGGTTAATTTACACCGCGACCATTTGCGACGAATTAAAAATTGAACTTAATTCACTACAAAAAGATACACATTTAATTACAAGAGTAGCGCCTTCGTCATTGATTTTGATTAATTTGACATTCTAACTCCTCTCGGCTGTGTCCGGGGGGAAAAAACGCTAAGAAAAAAGCATAAGCAAAATGGCGGATTATGTGGCCCATGGAGAGCCGCTTCGCTACGTTGAATATAAGAGGAGGAATGAATGGTAAGAATGAAAGTGGACGAAGCGAAACAAATATGTAAGCATCGTAACAAGTGGAAAGAAGTGGTCTCTGCCTACCCCTACGTGAAAGAGGCGTGATTATATGTATGTATGTATGTTAGCGGTATTGAAGTTAGTAAACGTGTTTTGGCCGATAATCTGTTTTTTCTTCTTGTCAGCGCTTGCTGGCGCTGACAAGGACTTTTATCCGCCGAACACAGCCAATGATTCCGTAGTTCAATTTTGCTAGCTATCTTAAAAATGCTACGCTACGTCGCGGCTCGTCGCAGTGTGAACTTATATAATAACTAGCGATTGGCCCCGGCTTCGCACGGGTGCAATGTATATGTCACTGTAAAATTGTAAAAGCCGTTAGATTGTAAAAAAAAACTAGTAAAATTGTAAAATGTTGATAGACTTCGGACGCGAATATGCTGCCTATAATTTAACATATTATTTTTCGTTACATTTTAAATATATAGTTATGAATTGTTCGACATATTTTTACTATCTCGTTAGTTTTTTACAATCTAATGGTTTTTACAATTTTACGGTGACATAATATACATAATAATATAAACTTTCCTCTTAAATCGATTTATATATTGCTGAATACAGCATTAAAATCCGTTGAGTAGTTTAAAGATCTAACCGAACAGACAACGATAGCAACAACAGATAATTTAACAAAAACTCGTCCTTTTCAGGAGTGTACACGATCGTAGCAAAATATATTCCGTGGATAAAGAAACAGACTGAAAGTGGATCATATTGCGATAAATAACCGCTTGCAATAAAAACAACTTACACTTCAATCACTGATATACATCGTCCGGAATCCTTAAGGCCGCGGAAAATTTAGAGCACTGAAAATATAACTCTATACTAAGTACTACAATAAAGCTGGAAATCGAACACAGGAATGTCAAGTCAAATGTCAATATCATAATAAGGTTTGGTAAAATCAACTACAGATATTTTGGCCATAATAATATGATCTACTGCTAATTTAGAGACGTTTAGGCAGAAAAATAATTGACATACTCGGGAAAAAAAAAACTGTCATTATATGGGCGAGTTTGCGTTTTGCGGAGGGTCACCCATACACAAGATGATTTTTTTACTTCGAGTATGATAGTATTTTTTTGCCTAAACGTTTTTATAATAAGCAGCAGATCATATACCCAAAATATCCGTAAATGATTTTACCAAACATTATATATATTGAGATAGAGCACACTTGACACTTTAATTTTCAACTCTAACGTATGAGCGCAGAGTTCTATTTTCAGTGCCCTGAATGTTTTCCGGCCCGCCGGATTCCGTATTATATAGTCCTAGCCTAATGCCATAGGCATTTTGTTATAATAATTACAAAAATTACCTACAAAGGTTACCTACCTACATAACGACAGAAAAGTGATTTTTAATAATAAAAACTATTATTACTGCTTTCTTTACTTCTTAAGTACTTACCCATAGTATGTATTAAGCATTTGTACCAACCCATTAAAGATAACAATATAAACAACTACAATCGTATAATAATTATTGGCATGTACCTATTAAGTAAAGGAAACGCCTTAGAAGAAGGTTTTGTAGAGTAAGTGTAGAGTAGGTTAAGACGTGGTTTTATTAATTTTCACAGCACAGAATTTTTTTTTAACTCACTCCCGACTAGCAATAATCACATTATAGCATAGATGTTTTAAATTAAAAAGAGTCATTGTACGAGTAAGTAGATAATCTCCCTTCCGACGCAAATGGACATATTATGTGTTCTGTGATGGACATAGACCTCAAGAGGACTCGATAGTGGACAGAAATTGTACAGTTCATTGGTCGAATTTCGAACATGGTTTTAAATGTTTAGATGTTTACGTAACTAATAACGTATTGAATATTTTTTGCAACACAAACACTTTGATACGAGTAATAACAAATTGAAAAGTTAATCGCAGATTATGTGTCATATCATGTCATAACTCATGATGATGTCAGATTTACGTCGTAAAAATAGGCCATGTCGACCGTAAAATGTCTTCAACGTGAGTGCCCCAATGTTGATTGTGTCATCTTGAGAATACGCCCTCTTGAGATTATGTCCATTTGCTACTGTCCATTTTCGCCGAAGGCGTAATTTCTTTACATAGAGATGGGCTCTATCTTAGTACGCTCGCTTACACACGCACGTCAGCTCTGACGTTTGTATGCCGCAGCAGTAAATGATACACGTGCACTGCGGTAGCTGAAGCGGCGCGGCGCGGAGACGCGCGACGTGCGGCACGTGTATAGTGTATAATATGTATTATTTTCATGTAAAGTGATGCCAGGACGATACCATATGACTTGCACTGTCAAAAAAGCTATCAGATCTAATGTAAAACCAAGTTTTTGACTCTAGACGCCTTAACTTTACAAGCATAACTTTACAAACTCTACACCTTATGAATTATGAGTTTTAAATAACATATCTACATATATATACCTCTTTTATACCTCTTTTTAATATTATATATCTATGACTCAGAATAACCACAAATTTTGGCGAAATTCTGGCGCTCAATCTTACAAACTGAAATAATATAGGTACCATGGAGGAATTATATTAGTCACCTACAAAGATATAACCATAGATAAATCATTAGTCTCGCTGGGGTAGAGCGCCCAGCGAGACTAATCATTAGTCTATGGATATAACAGAAATAATTATGCATTACAAATAAAAAAAATATAATATATGAATTATGCGGTACATAGAGCTGTAAATTATAAAACCCAATGTTACAGTTGATATCCATGTTATATTGTAGATTACTATCGTATATTGAAATTTATTTCACTTTAGTTCTACGCGCTGCGGTAGGTACTATTTTGTAGCTAGGCGTTCATAATTATTTATTGTGTTGGACGAAGTTTCATTTCCTTCACACAGTAAGTCGTGGAAAGTTCCAATGGTTTTAATTATGTGGAAAATTGTGTTCTGCGTTCTTATCGCTCAGGTTTAGTATAATGTACAAACTATTAATCTTATAAACGAGATAAACTATTTATAATTGATTTCTCGAAAGCTGCTGCTAGTATTACCGTGAAATAAGGAGGGAGTTTTGTGGGAGAAAAATCGATCTAGCTAGGTCTTATCCCTGGAAAACTGCTATTTTTAATCTATATATTGTTTATTCTTTCATCGTGCAACAAATAACAATAATATATAGGTATATCAATAATAACGACTATATTATTATTATGTCGATTTTTAAGTTTAGTAGGTACGTACGCGTGTGTATAATTTTTGCTTTGTTCGAAAATTCGGAATTTGGTGGGTTCGAATCCCGGTCAGATAAATATTTTGGTGATTCTTTATTTTTTTTTTTAATATCAGAACTCCTATCAAAGATCGGTTACGCAGGTTTATACGGTTTATAAAATTAAAACTTACATTAGCAACATTCTTCTTTCTGAATTACGTACAATTTGTTATTATTTTAGGTGATGTCATCTGAAGTTTCGAATTGTAGTAAGTATCCATTTACAATTCTGTAGCCCAAGCAGGAACAATTGACAACTACGTATTCGCAACTTTATCGACTGTCAATTGTAATAATCAATTGTTCCTGCTAACTACACTGAACACAAAACCTTTGTAACAATAATTACCTTTAGCGATATTTTTTTTAATATAAGACGATATTATAATGTCCGAACTAAAGTTATTGACGATGAACTTTATTGAGTTTTATCATGAAGAAGTGGCAAAAGTCAAAACGCACCCTTGTAATAGTACATAATAAATCAAATGAAAGGTGAATAAAAAGTGTGTCCTTTTATTGTATGACAAAAAACTCTAAACCTTGGAAGGAATACGTAAGTAAGGGTTAAAGTTTTAAAAAGTTTAAAAAAATCAGCCTGTGATATTGTACTATTTCATATTATACCTACCTAAGTGTTGCTAGTAAGGAATATTTTTTGGGAAGTAATCAAAGATTTCAAAACTCAAGATAGGCTATGACGTAGAACAAATCTTTATACAATAAAAAGTTAAGCCATCTTGGTTTTCACCATACTTCAAAATATTATGCCAAAAAGGCCCCAAAAATATAATAAGTGGGGCCATTTAAATGGAGACACTTTTTTCCTCAACTTGCTATAATATATACCTATTACCTACCTACGTCTATGAAAGTCATAGTATAATAATTATGTACAGTAAACTTCAGTGTTGTATTCTGATTTCTGATAAACTGCCTCATATTTTATTAAATGCTTAAAATAAGCTATTTTTGTTCCAATTACTTTCTAGAAATTGTTTTTTATTAGCGGCACTATCAAACGGAACAAGGATGTATATTTTTAAATCCACGGGTTGAATAGCTAAGCTAAGCTAAGCTAGAAATCTAGCCAAATTCCTGGCTAGGGGAATTGGTTTACGAAAAATGCCCTTAAGTCACTTTCGTAACTAACTGTTTGATAACCAGAGAGCCTACGAAAAAGGAATTTTCTTGACTGTTCTGTAACCAGTTACCAATAAACACTTGATAAAAAATATATTAAAAATAATTAGAAATAAATTATCATTTTATATTTTTATTACGAAATATTTAAAAAACACTCTACGTTGTCGCTTAAACTAAAAAATATTATATTTTAAATAGCAAAAGGGGAAATAATTTCTATACAATGTGTATGAAAAGTGTAGGCCACACTAACTCTAATCTCATCACACTTATATCGTAATTTTTTTTGCGATCAGCTTGCGGTAAGCCATCAGAGTCGATTTTCTCAATGCGGATAGTGGGCGGGCGGCGCGCGGTGCCCCATTCCCACCCGTGGGCAGTCCTGATGTTTTACAAGCAGAAGTCAAACTGTGGGGGAGCTTTGCTCACTAAACAATACATACTCGCCGCTGGACATTGTTTTCAATGGTATTCTAATATTGTATTCAAGATACAAAACAATAATATGTAACGCTGTAATAGTACAACCAAGTTTATCGAGATATTTTTTTACAGGAACAATAAATTGGAAGTTAATAATATGACCATTGCTCTAGGACTAGATGATTTGCGAAACATGAGCAGCGTCGTAATGAGAAACGTATCTCACGTTGTCATTCACGAAAATTTTACGTCTACCGTGCAACGAGACGAGAATGATATTGCGGTTGTAAAAATGGACGCTCCTGTCGAGTTTAACGACAGGATCAAACCTATATGCCTACCTCACGCAAGTTAGTATGCGAGTTTCCTTTTTACTGTAATTTTCAACATCATAACTTTAAGTTAGGTATTATTTTCCCAGTGTCGAAGGCAGATCAATGTATCAATAAATAGGCTAACATCTATTAGTAAAGTTGGCAGTATTGCAATAATAGTATCAAAATATGTGAGATGTCAGTCGTTACACATCGTAATATGCATCTATTGTAAGGTTCCTTTTTAGGATTCTTGACTGGATGCGACATGTAGGTAGTGTTAACACCTTAATAATCACACAGCCGCCGCACTCAGAGACATATTTTAATGATTACTTAAGGTGACACTAATTAGAGATTTTGACAGAAAATATATGGGCTTTATGTCACAACCTCTACTAAATAACCCTTTTAAGTAGGCATTAAATGTCTCTAGAGTGCGGCCGTTAGGTTTAGGTTTATAGAATTTGTTCTCAAAAAGAAATACACGATCACTTACTTAAGCGAGAACATTGGATATTACATTTTAAATTTCTCATAGTAATCACAATATGAAAATGATAGGTGCATTAGTAGCTCATTTAACATACAGTTACCTATTTGCCCTGCAAAATATAATAATACACACGTTTTATATTGCCAACATCTTTCGTTTTATTTATTTATATAGATCAAGATTTTACGCATAGAATGACTGATATCGTCGGCTGGGGGAATACAGGAGAAGGACTCTCGAGTGTACTGCTGCAGGCCTCCCTCCGCGTACTATCAGATGAGGAGTGTAAGGGGAGCAAACTTAGTGAACACATAGTGTCAGAAACGATGATGTGTGCTTATTATAAAGGACGCGACGGTTGTCAGGTAACATACGGGCTGTTTTGTTAATTTGGGAATTAATGTCTTCTAAATAGATTTGATAATAATGCAATTCATTAACGGCCGGTTTCAATAACATATCTACCAATAACTATTTGTTAAAAACGAACTAAACTGAACTAAAATATGCTAACAGCTAGTCTCTACCATTGTGTAGAAGTCTTTGATATTAGCAGACATACCTATAGGACAATAGGTAGGCAAATGTAGGTGAAATGTAGTGTAGGTTAACCTAAGAAATATGGTGTCAATAATTTACTTAGATACATCTTTGCTAAAACTATAAAATCTTGAATTACAGGGAGATAGTGGTGGACCATTGTTGGCCTTTGAACCTAGTGGGCATTACGTATTAGCAGGTAAGTTTAATGAGTTCCACAGTCGTATTACACATGTTGCTGTTATGATTCCCTCATGATAATAGGGAACAAAATATTTTGTTTTTACAGGTATCGTATCTTGGGGCATTGGGTGTGGTGATATTAGATTTCCAGGTAATTTTTTCTGACATATTTTTTTTGTTAAAGCAATACCATAATATACTATAAGTACCTAGGTAGCTAATAATAACTCCCCACCGATCTCGGTGGCGGTGGCCGGTTACGCAGGAGTAATTTTATAGTGCCCAAGTGTGTGCGCAGTACACAAGAGCACTCTCTGTTCCTTTACTCTCGTAATCCAGTGGGACGGATAACCGACACGACTGACGAGAGATGAGGCGCAGGTCCGACTTTTTTTACATGCCCATCCGACAAATGGATCATCTTTTTCGTCAGACAATCAGGTGATCAGCCAGTTAATATAAGAACACTAAGGCACATAAACCCACTCCATACTTCAGACGCTAATCGCACACAACAGTGGGAACGATCCACTGACACCAAGACGTCGTGCAGAGCCGACTCACATATTTATTTTTCACGTACCTACTTTCACTTCATTTTTGCGGACATTGTAGACACTCGCTTATAAAAGCTTTCTTGTTACAGGAGTGTATACAAAAGTAAGTAAATACATCGATTGGATAAACAAAAACATACCAGGAACAGAAACATGTGAATAAGTGTATCAAAATGTTATAATAAAAAATTAAAATTTAGAATTATTTTGTTTATTACGTACCTACCTATACCTACCTTAATAACCACCTATGCAATACGCTTATTGGACTGTTAGGCTGAAACCACCGAGTCCCAAATGGGGGGCAGAGGTCAAAAGACCCACAGACCAAAATATCTGTATGTAGCCCACTTAAAACCATTTTTACTCCGAACCTTGACCTTTAGTTTTCGTCAACGCAGCTAAACTTCTGAAGAATGAGTGAATAAGAATGAAAGATATTATAGGTACCTACCTACCTACTAACTAGAATCTTAAACTGCCCCGAGGTAAGGCATCACAATGTGTACGGAAATAGCCGAATACCAGTGGCCGAATATCAATGTCTAATGTTGTTTTCGGCATCTAAAACTGCCCCGAGGCAGGGCAGTCAAATTGTCAAAATCAGTGCTTCAACATTTTTATATTCGACTACTTCCGTAGCTATTCGACTGCCCTACGCCTGCCCTAGGGCAGTTTTAGATGCCAAAACAGCTACATATAGATCAATGCTATTTTGAGCTGTAAAATATTTTTATGAACTAGATGGATATATAGTGTTTCGTAAATCATTGGTTTTGTTTGTCTTTATCCGTAGCTATACGACTGCCCTGCCCAAGGCCCTTTTAGGTGCCAAAAAACGCTATGATGTTATAATATATAATAACCCTGTTCTGTTACTGGTAAATTGCTATATTATAGCACTTACGAAGAGGAAGACGTTAAAAAAATAATATGTCACTCTTTTCCAGCTTGTCATCTGTCACGCTGACGTTTGAGTTTGACCTAAAAAATCTACAAAGTGTTGTTGCTTTTGTCTTTAGTTTCCCGTTAGAAATAATATGAGTAATATTAGTTAATTGTGTTATTGAATATTATTCTTATGTATCTATTTATATCCTAAACAAATTCGAATTTTCCAAAAATATGTGGTAATAATCATACACGATGCCTAATATTAGAAAATATCGACGTGACACTACCGAAGTCAGCTGTTGTCTAAAATATGTGATTTTTGGTGTAAATGTGCTTTTTTGGGTAAGAATACCATGTCATCAACAAAATAAGACTTAATTTTATAATATTAGTCATTACTGCTGCTGTATCTTTGTGAAAAGCACTATTTCTTTGTAATCACTTCAAGGCTGGTGTTTGTCCATATTTGATGTATTACTTTGTCTTGGAAATAAATAATAATACTGAATAATCTAAGCTAACATTGTTAAACTATTAGTACATGAAATGATGATTATTTCATTATACTTTTAGGGTTTTTTCTGTAACTTTCACTTTGTGAGGAACATGATAAATCATAGACAAGTCAAACATTGTAGAATATATTGATTATTATATTTTGTAGTATGATTATAAGTATATTATTGCTCTATTCAAAATATATAGGCTAGTGCTTGTTATATTCTGGTAAATTCTCTTCAGATTAAAAAAAATAAATACTATGACAATGCTAAGTAACTCCAAATTTAACATTTTGGGCTCCCTAGCAATAACTTCTAAAGTAAAAATAAAAATCTGTTGACTGTTGAAACATTTTGCTACAGATAGGCTATTAATATTTTGTGCCATTATTCCAGTTCCTAGGTCTTATAGTCTTAGCTGTAGGAATATGGGCATGGACGGAGAAGGATACATTCAACAACCTGTCACGTTTAACTAATATTGCCCTGGATCCAGCATTCATTTTAATATGTGTCGGTAAGGCATTTTTATGTTTTTCTGCTATTTAAGCATAATCAAACACTATAGTAGAGAGAAAGATGGTAATGTGGGATCCCACACTATGTGATTGCAATCCCTATACAAGCAGCAGTACTGTAATCCTTCTACTACTACCATAAGTAATGTAGTTTTTTATAATAATATTTGGTTGTTTAAAATTTATAATAACTCCCCATACCAATTTCGGTGATGGTGGCTGGTTTCATTGAAACCAGGCTAGTTACGTAGGAGTAATTTTATAGTGCCCAAGTGTTTGCGCAGTACACAAGAGCACTCTCTCTTCCTTTACTCTCATAATCCAGTGGGACGGATAATCGACACGACTGACGAGAGATCAGGCACAGGTTTTTCACTTTTTACATGCCCATCCAACACATGGATCATCTTTCTTGTCAGACAATCAGGTGATCAGCCTGCATTGTCCTAACCAAACTTGGAAACAAAATTTTTTGTTGTTCCAATGCGGGAATTGAACCCACGACCTCCGAGTCGAGACCCAATGCTTTAATCACCTGACCATGGAGGCTGCTGTTTAAAATTAATAACACATTAAGAACCTGTTTCACAATCTACTGATAAGTGTGTTTTGTCTCTGTCGCTCAGTATAAAGTAAGCAGCTACAAAACTTCCAGATAAGCTATTCAACACTGACTAGGTTACTGTGAAATTTGTGTCCATTATTAGTGATATTCATGTCCATTATATTGTGTTTGCATTACACTTCAATACTAGTTGTATCCTATGTGCAGTACAGTCAGTGTGTAGTAATTGTCTAAGGGACTGTTACACAATAGGGGATCGGACTACATCTGAAATATTTAGTTTCATTAATATATTCAGAAATATTGAGGTATTACTACTTGGTAAATGTAAAAAAATATATTATTTTATGGGTAGTTTACTTATTAAATACATTTAAAAAGTACCAAAAAAATTTTTTTTTGCGAAATTGGTAAACAAAACCGAAGTACATCATTAGTTTACTTACATCATATACAAAAACATTCATTATAGTAAGTATGAACTTAAACGCAGAAATTTCGGAGATATTTACAAATATATTCCGGCGGCCATATACTTCATACACCTTAAAGTGACGTCATTTGTAGGTCGACTTTAGTATGGAGCGTTTTTAGGAGACTCGCGAATTTTTTATACAAATCGTTGTACATTTGAAAATATTGACTTTTGATATACGGTTACTTCTGAGAAGTTACTCATATTTAAGAGTACTATTCATTTATGCAATAAAAAAAAAAAAACAGTCCGATTGCCTATTTACTGTCTAATAAGTGTCAGATAGCTTAATGGCATGTTTTTTCTCTGTCGCTCAGTAAGAGTAAGTTACATAATTATCTATTCAGATCTGACACTTATCAGTAGATTGTGGAACAAGCCCTAAATAAACTAATCTCCACACGCACACATCTTTTTACAGGTACAATAACATTCATAATTGGCTTCACTGGCTGTGTTGGTGCCTTGCGTGAAAATACGTGTCTTTTAGCATGTGTGAGTAATGCTTTTGTTGATGAATGTTCATAATTCTTAAGTAAATTATGTCAAGAACATCTGAAAAATTAGTCAAATTATGTTTCTTCAATACATAAATATAGGAAGCATTCAATACATAAATATTCCGTTTCTCGTATTTGTAAAAATTCAATACTTATTACAAATTTTTTAACTTAATTGTAGTAATAAAAAAAATAAAAGATATTGGACATAATGGAATCATATCTTTTTTAAATCAATAATACTTTTTTAAATATTAAATATCTAAGTAGTTATTTAAAATGCCTTATTGATCTTACCAACTTGTTTGCATATTTTGGTGTTAAATGACTCAAGAGGAATTTGCATAAATTGATATATCCTTGTGATATCAGTCGCTATTAGCCATTTTTCTCTGAAGCTTATAAAATCTGCCTTTTGTAAATGTTTTGTGCATTATAATTTTTGTACTCTCCTAGCGCTAGTGGTCTGCTAAATTTTTGATAAGCTTTTAGAGGGAAATGGCTAATTAATTCATAATGCTAATAAGCTTAGTATATTTATTGTATTTCAGTATGCATTGTTCCTGGCGCTGCTGCTGTTAGCCGAGATGACTGCTGGTATACTGTTCTTCGTTTTTAAAGACTGGGTAGGTATATTGAATTTGGTCCAAGATGCAAGATCTTTAAGTCTGACATGTTTGCTATGTCAAACCTATTTAAAATTCCTAACCCATTCTATAAGATTTGGTAAAATCAATTACGAATACTTCGGGCACGTGATCTACTGCTTGTGTAAAGACGTTTAGGCAAAAAAAAAACTCGTGTAAAAAATACATTTAAAATTATTATTAAATTAAAATATTGCAAGAAATTAAATCTTTTGCATAAAGCGTCCGCGCACGACATGGACAGCAGATGTAGCACGACAGAGACAACGATACATATTGCATACACCAGGAAAGGTCATTCGAGTTCATATCTGAACAGCTGTACGCGCGTGGTCGATATAATGCAATAAGATGTAATTTCCTGCAACATAATTTAATTTTGTATAAAAAAAAATCACGAGTTTCAAACATATTTTTTTTGCCTAAACGTCTTTACACAAGCAGTTTATGACGTACCCAAAATTTCCGTAATTGATTTTACCAAACCTTATATGTTCTCATTATACTTGTTAATATATAAAAGTTATTTTGTGAATAACATTTGAACCTTTTGTCGTGATAACGTCTTATAAATCGATGAACGCCAGCGAAACGAAAAATTGTCACGTTCCGCCTGAGTCAAGCGTGCAAGCGAGAGAGCGGAAAAAGCGATAGAGAGGCACGATCGGCCTAAAGGGTCCCATACATGATCCGGTCTGCCTTCAGTTCGGCCTGAACGGATGCAAAATCGTATCGTGTGTGTGCAATTTCGAGATCGCATCAGGCGGCCGTACGGACTGAAGCGATTCGTTCCAGTGTTGCCAGCTCTTTTTTTGTGAAACTACTAAACTCGTATCGATTTCTACTAAAACTACTAAAAAACTACTAAAGAGGCTACTTAACTTAGGAATTCCTGAAGCCCCCCAAAAACCACTGCATTTTAGGTTTTATTATATTAAATTTTTTTCATTAATTGAATTTGATTATAAATTTTACCATTAAATTAAAATATACTAGGAAATATTACGTATTTAGTAGCTATTTTGCATATCATTACTGTCTGGCTCTTTCCTACTTAAATACTACTAATAACTAAATTTCTACCAAGGAGGGAATAAAATACTCAATTTAGTAAAATTTTGTAAAATAACTAAGTTGGCAACATTAATTCTGGCCTGACCGATCGGCCTGAACGCGCGGCCTGTCCTGACCGTGTGTGGACAAATCGCTTCAGTTCTTGCCCGACCCGCTGCCGTGCGGGCGTGTATCTTGTACAAGCGTTGTATGAGTTTTCGCGGTGTTTAAATACAAAATTGATAAACACGACCGTAGCGCGCGGCAAACCAGAATGGACTGATGCGACTGTTCCGTGTATGGGCACGAATCAGATCAGGCCGAACTGACGTAAATTGGATTGGATGCGATTTTTTCCGTGTGTGTGCTCGAATCCGTTCAGGCCGAACTGACGTCAGTTCCAGCTGAAACGATCGGCCTCTCGTCTGTGGGGGCCTTAAGCGTTTGGCTTGTGATGACAATAATTTTACGTTATCACGTAATATTATTGTCCGTATACCGACTTAATAGACAACCATCTTTTACAGATAAAACTACAAGCAACCACCGGTTTTCAATCTTTTATTACCTACTACAGAGACGATCCTGATCAGCAAAATTTGATTGATTGGATACAGGAAGATTGGGTAAGACACTAAGTTTAATTTTAGTTACATAGGAAGACCTCTTATCATCTTCTAAACGTAAAGGACAAGGCCCACGCTCCATACAAGTTTGGGCCACAATGTCAAGTTATCGGCTAACGCAAAAAGTGTAATAGCTTTGTCGAGGAAGTCAAATTAAATATTTTGACGTGATTACATTTTATAAATCGATGAACGCCGGCAGCACGCTCGAAAAAATTACACGTTCCGCAAAATTGTCACGTTCCGCCTGAGCCGAGCGTGCAAGCGAGAGCGTGGAACAAGTGATAGAGAGGCACGATCGGCCTAAGCGTTCGGCTTGTGACAATGTTATCACGTAAAATAATCGTCCGTAAACCGACTTAACAGGCAATCATTTTTTTTACTACGGCAACAATTCTCTAGGATCATTAATTCAAAAAATATACATAGCGAAAGTCTTTAAATGAACTTGTAAGGCGAAGTCTTAAAACTATAACTTTAAGCGAAAAGACTACATGACATCGTGGCCAAAATGAGCGTAGTCCTTTTATTATTAGGGATATTAAAAAGAAAATTATGAAAAAAAAAAAAAAAATTTATGATATTAGGTATATAATCTTAATTTGGGATGGCTTTCTTAGATATTAATTCGTTATAGATATTAAACGCATGATATAAATTATGCATTAGCTATCCATATTATAGTCTCATGGCTTTATGCAATTTTAAAAAATTAGATTTACACAATATTATATATATTTTTATAAACTTTTATTAATTTATCATTAATATACATAAGGGGCCATCCATAAATAACGTCCCACGAATTTCACGATTTTTTACCCCTACCTACCTACCTACCTTGTCACAGTTGGTCACATTTGTGAGACCCCCCCCCTAGTGTGACGTCACATATTTTGCAAATTTTTCGGAACCGATATTGAGTAAAAATATTGGTTTCGAAATCAGTTTTATTTCCGTTTAAATAATTTTTAATAAAATTAACATCAAATGAAACAATTAACAAAACAAAAAACGATTAATAATATTTACTTATTAAAGAAATTAACGAAACAAATAACGTTTGACTATGTTAACTAAAGAAATTAATTAAACAAAAAACGATTGACTATATTAATTAAAGAAATTAACAAAACAAAAAATAATATTAATAGAATAGGGAATATGCACGATTTTTTTTTTATTTATTTATATAGATCTATCTTGTTTGGTAAACCGTATGGTAAAATCAGTTTTTTGATATCATTAAAAATAACGAAGATATGAACGTTTAAAGTGGTCTATTAGACAGAGAGATCCGACGTGTATCGTGACGTCACATAACACGACTTTCATAGAAAGTTCATACTAAATTTCGTTTTGCTAGAAAGAGATAGATTACAAGCTTTGACCGCTCATATCTTGCTCATTTATCAACAGATATTGAAAATTTTCTCGCCATTTTCTTTATTTTTCTGTCTAGTATCATATTATTATATTTTAAGCTATTTTTATATTTTATGCATATTCCCTATTATCTTTAAATTAAAGATACAAACTTAATAATCTACAATCCATGGACTTTTTATATATAACTGGCATATATGTTTTTGAGGTTTTCGTAAAGTATATAGTTCGTATTTTAACAGATAATATAATAGATTTTGAAATGTGACGTCACAATATTTAGGACCCACAATGTCACACTTCGTCGACCCCCTCCCTCCCCCTTAACGTGTGACGTTATTTATGGATGGTCCCTAATATAATTAGGGTTAACTTGTAAATCTTTAAGTTTGTATGTATGAATATAGGCCCGCGGGCCAATGCAGGATATGTGGTAGTCACGTACCATAAAAATATTCATAAAAAAATATGGATATTATGTTAATCACGCCAAAGCTATTTTTTAATTTAAGCTGTTAGATAAAGAAGGGTCATTTTTGTACGGAGCCCGTCCCCACTACTATAGCACTACAAGACATATTATATCTAATGAAAGGGCTTGAAAAGTGTGTCATTTTATTGTATGACTAAAAAACTTGACGTGAAACTCTTTAGGCACGATTAGAGTGAAATGTCAAAGTCGCGTCACAAGAGCATCATGATTTTAGATATTTAAACGCCATAATATGTCGGAAACTTATACTTATTACAGAACAACTTAACATTCTAAAGTGCAATACACATATTATGGTGCCAGGTATTCAATGATAAAACCCTTCAAGCGCGTTGAGAGTATTTTTGGGTTATAAATGATAAATGAAGCTTCACTTATGCCACATATAGTCTAATACACGTCATGCTTTCGATTTCTTTTTGCAGGGTTCCGAGTACTACAAGGAACCTTTATACTAGGGGCGAAGGCTGGTTCTCCTTCATAGCAAAGCCCTAGCCTGTATGGTAGGGATATTTTGGATGAGGGTCTTCAAAGATTAAAAGTTATAGGAACACCACGCCACTGCCTTATATTTTCGATCTGTCTGTCCGTCCATCTATCCCTTGTTTTGTTATTGAAATGTCCAAATTTCCAGCTGCAATGCTGCGGCGTGGAATCGCCGGAGGACTGGGATCGCAACATCTACTTCAACTGCTCGAGCGGCGCGGTGGGGTCGCGCGAGGCGTGCGGCGTGCCGTTCAGCTGCTGCCGCAACAAGCCCCAGGACATCATACGCAACAAGCAGTGCGGGTACGACGTGAGGAAGAGCACTTATGTGAGTGTTGCGTCGTACTCAGTATGATATTAAAGTCGAGAGTTCTATTTCCGAATACTTAAGCGTCTCTCAACATTAGAGGCCCCGCTAATCGTAGGCTGTCACTTTCCGTGCTTAGTAAAAAGACAAGAGCAGCATGTGCATTAAGTGCCACTTAATTTAAGAAACGCTTCAGTATTCGGCCGTAAAGCCCACTCCACACTTGGCACCTGATTCCGCGCGCCGGGAAAACGATGTAAAATGTGCTTTATTGCGTGCGTGTCGAAAAAAATATTTGTTTCTGTAGGTAGTAAAAGACGAATTCTTAAGAAATCTACACAAAGATTATAAAGAGGAAAGATTGTTTGTTTGCATTGAATAAAATAACTTCAGAACTACTGGACCGATCTTGAAGAAATTGGCACAGATATAGAATAGACCACGGGGAAGAATATAGGCTATTTTTATAGCTGCAAAATGTACGATTACCGCGACATTTCTTTATACGCGCACGAAGTCGCCGGCAACATAATATAGTCAGTTACAAAATGGAAGTAGCTATATAAATAACAATACCACTTAGTTATGTACACTATAATGTGAGATCACTCTGAACATGAACGTGTCACGTGTAGATCAGAGTGATCTACACGTGACATTAGATATACGATACGCAGTAAAATAATATTATAGGTTTTTGAAGCGGTACTGTGACAAATCAGTAATCTCGTGGTAGGAAATAATATTAATGTAATTGGATATGTACTAAAACAACATTATTGACGTCAAACAAATATAGTTTTCTGCTTGTTTGCTATTGCATTAAGTATCATAATATTATTATATGGATCGCTTTATGGTAAGCGATTACCGCTGCTCATGCACACTCCCAACATCAGAGTATATATCACTTGGAACTACTCTGGTTTTGGTGTTTTGTCATCTGTAGGAGTAATTTTGTGAGAAATTAGGATGAAAGTGTGTAGGTACACTTCCGGCGCGATGGTAACGTTAGAAGTACCACAATATAAATAATGTACAGTAATGTAACTCAGCGTGTCCTTGAAATTTTAACCCACGATTGAGCGTGACCGAGCGGAGCGCTAGGGCTGGTACGTCTACAAAGAAAGGCGTTGACAGTGCTCAAGCGTCGCAGCACAACTAACTTAAACTCGTTAGTCGTTCAATGCAGCGAACCCCAAATAGCAGAAGCATTGCTCTCTATGATAATAATGGAAGAGATGTGTTGGAACACCTCTCACAAAAGTTATTAATAATAATAAAAGACACCATCTGATAATGGCTAAGTGAAAGCCGATGGCAGATGTAATTACAAATAACATAAAAAAATGTATAATTCCCCTTTAAAAAAAGTACTACATGCCTCTACTATTTGTGGTTGCGTTAGCGGTCGTGTAAATGACGCATGTGTACGTTCGCCGATTTGGGCAGTCTAGTATGGAGATGATCTATTGCACATTTTTTATATTGTGGTATACTGTGTTGTGTTAAAGGTGAGACTGTGGCCTTTTCATCTGTTAATAAATGATATATAGGTACAGTATTCTCCGAGCGAAGTAACCTCTCTTGAAATACGGTAGTGCCTGGGACAGTTGATTTTTAAATGTTGTATGGGTGCCCAAGCACATACGGCATTCTCTAGTTAGTGGGTAGACCGTTTGGTTTGAACTGGAGAGAGTGCAGGTTCGAATCCCAAGCTGTGGCGTGTACCAATGAGACTTTTTCAGATCTCAAGTACATTATACGGACGCTCTAACGGTGAAGGAAAACATCATGAGGAAACCCGCACATGGTTGACCCCAGACGTATTGACCAGTCATTCCTCTGGACTAGGCTGCCTCTGTTGTGAGAATGCCATATGTGCTTGGGCAACCATACGACATCCCGGGCACTACAGTATTTCAAGAGTAGTGACTTTGCTCGGAAAATACTGTATAAATCATCCATTAACGGATGAAAAGTCCTAAGTAAAGGTGAGATGTCAGATGTTATACGTCATGTGACTACTGTAATTATTAAGTATGTGGCAAACGATAGCCCGCGAGTGAGCGCGTGATCCACGAGCGCGGGTGCCTGGTGGCGGGCGAGGACTGGCTGCAGCGACACTTCCCGCTCGTGGCCGCCGCCGTCATGGGCCCGCTCACGCTCAAGGTCATTAGGGCTTGTGATTGGTGCATGCGCGCAATGCAAATAAAATTGTCTCGGTCGCCCACCATTTGCATTCCGATTATGAACTTTAGCGCACGCAAAATAGAGTTAACTTTTCCGAAAAACATGATTGTTTTCCTATACAGTCATGTTTTGCGGAAAAGTTGTCTGTATTTCGCGCGCACTAAAGTCGATAATCGGAATGTAAATGGTGGAGAAAGGAGACAATTTTGTTGCCAGTGCGCGCACTTGCATTATAATGAAGGTACTTGGAAGTTTTATTATAAAAAAATGAAATATCCCAAAAAAGTTCAAAATTCAGCGTCGATTCAATCTCAGTGTCATGTTGTCGATGTCAAACACATCAAAACGTTTGACGTTGACATCTTGATGTCAAGATTGAGACTGCATTTTGTACAGTGAAATTGACATTAGGGGGTTAAGATAAAAAGAAAATAGACGTATAAAAAGTACGCGAAACAATAAGCACCTTCGTTATAATTGTAGAATTAGACTGCGTGGGTTGAGATTTTCCCTATTACTGTCTAGAAACGAAGTGCAATGTCTGTGTTTCTATGTTTTATTTTTGTCATAGCACCGTAGTGTAGTTGTGTCATTTGTTTTTTTTTTGTTTTAGAGCCTTGAAAAAGCTAAGATAATTTATGACAAAGGCTGCTTAGAGGCTGCCGAAGAGTGGTTTGATCATAATCTGTTGATAGTAGCCACGTCCGCTGTTTGTACTGCTTTTGCACAAGTAAGTTGTAGAGGCACTAGCTATTGTTTATATTACAATGCTATTTCATAGTAGCCCGTGGTGTGTGATACATGCCAATTTTAGGCGGGTGTATAATTTTAATTATTTTTTGAAACTAAAAGCCGACAAGATAGATTTTCAATGCTACACTTCTGGTATGGATCTTTAAACTAAGATAAACAAATGATTACTTTCTTTGAATCCAAAAGTAAATACTTGTTTATTAAATTTTTTATTTTATAGTCCATAAAGCATGTCACATTCTGCTGATCGGCTTCTGTAACATTTGAAGTGTAGTAGATTTTTAATTAATTTTAAACTTTAAAATATATATTCCAGACTCAAAAGTTGTTGTTGTTGTTGACAAAAATGTTCTAGAAATGTATGAGGCCGTGGGCCAGCACTATGTACACTATATGTAAATATCGCTACATAATATAGTAAATGAAATTCCCATTTTTTTCCTATTTACCTATGTAGTGTACATAGAGCTGGCCCAAAATGTAATATCTCTTTTCACACAAGAAATAAATATATTTATCCATATTTTTATTGCTATTGTTTTCAACCCCCAGATCCTAGGCATCTGTTTCGCGCAGAACCTGCGCGCGGACATATTCGCGCAGAAGTCCAAATGGCACTGACAATCAGCCTCTCCTGCGGCCGTGTGACGTGTGACGTCACACCCCCGCCCCGCGCCGCCGTCCCCCGTCGCCAGGCGCGTCACGCGTCGCCACGCGAGTCACGCAACGATAACGCCCGCCCACTCGTAGTGAGAGGTAATGTGTAGTATTTTTTTTATTCGCGAGAAAACTTAAAACTAGTTTTTGCAAGTAAATAAATACTCAGTTTTAATTATTCACAAATAAATAGGAAATATAGCCTGACCATAAATAGAATAGACCACTATGTTGCGAAAACTTCGAAATGATATATTGTTGCGAAAAAAAACAGTAATGTCAAATCTTCGGGATTTTACTATAACATCAATAGACTTTTTGTAGATTCGTAGCTATAAAAATAAGTTTATTTTTATATTCCTGGTCAGGTTTTACTTGTATTTAAATGTCATGATAGTAATATTATGTCCAATGTATGTCATTTAATAGTTTTACCTCGCGAATAAGAAAGATAGTGATAATAGAAATATATTTTTATTGAGATTTCTTACTAAATCCAGTATTGTAGCAGATTGTAGTTTTTTAACCTTTCGATCGCCATACTAAATGATGAGTTACTATACTTAAACACGTCCTAACTAAAACTGCCTTACTTATTACAGAGAAGCAATACCTCCTACTCAAATTGTGTAGCCGTTAATATTTGTAGCGATCTAAAGGTTAGAATTATGTTGAACAAAGTCATCACTGTCATAATATACAAACCCTAAAAACCTTCTATCACTTCATCTTACTATCCCTGTGGCTAATATTTATAACTTGTGAATCTAACCCCCTTACAAATAAAAATATTTACACAATATAAAAGCTATACAATGTTTTGTCCTTGTCTAATACGTTTAAAAAGTCGCTTGACAGACAAGGTGAAAAAATTATATAGCTCCATTCTGTAAATGTTTTCATTAGTAAGGGGGTAAAATTATTTGGATTACAATAATAAAATTACATTTATTTGTGTTCTAACTTTTAAGTACCTAAAATTTTACTGAAATGTACCTACACTACGGCCGCTGTATCTTGACGGGTGTGAACATAGGCTCTGCGAACTTTAGCGCATGTACAACTCGTGAAGAAAACTGTTATTGTATTATTTTTATATACCTATGTACTAATAAAATGTCCCTAATACAGTTGACCAATTAGTACAAATAAAATAAATACGAAAACACTGAGAAACAGTTATTGCGCAACCTTCTGCGCGAAGTTCAGACTCGCCAAGATACATCGGCCGTATTGTATGTTATGAATGTATTTTTATCCGATTCCGACATGAGAGGAATTTTCTACTCCTTTCTTCGACACTTGGCTATTCTCAATTATGACTGTCTTGTTAAAATTGTTGTTATACAACCTGCCATGTGTTCAAATGCCCAAACTAGCCTTAACGGGAGCTGTGAGATGAAATATTGGATTATAAATGTAGTATATTTGTAGGTACTCGTAATTGATAAAAATATATAACTGTTGATTTTGAATACGTAAGGTTGTTGCGTGAAATCGATTAAATCGAATCTTAAATCGATAAAAGTGTAATCTCGAATCGATTTTGCGTGACAATCAGGGTAGGCGTGGCGTAAACGGGACATAGGCTTTTGGGTCGTGAGTAGCGCTGTAGGAGAATAATGGCTGACAATAACTATAAGGATTTGTATTCTAATGTTAAGTTGACTAGGAATTAGTTATTAGTATTGCTTTAAGTAACAACTTAGTGGCTAAGCTACTAAGCTTAATATAGATATTGACTAAATACTGTTTGATTATACATTTTCAAAATTAGCATAGCTTTATAGCATTGAAATGTTTGTAACGCTTCTCATAAAAAGTATTTCGCACAATTTAAGTATTATAACTGATAGATACTAAAGTGCTACGGATTATAATTTTATTTTTATTTTTTTATGAAATTGTGTATGTAACGCAATAAGTAAGTATAAATTGTATAATATTCAGGGGTTTGGAATCTTTTATAATACATACAATTGTAATTATTGGGATTTAAGTAGAACTTATGTAAGGAACGTTTAATATGACATATAGAAAATCTATTCAGACACATCAAATCCAACAGAAAAAAATGAAAACTACAATATTTTAAAAGCACAACACCTAATGGGGTTTACTTATACATTGATATGCAATTATTAGGGGTTATATCAGTTATACTATTTATTAATGTATAGAAGAAAAATAAATCCTTTGGTAGGTAACCAGTTTTTCCCGCCACAGCAAATGGCAACTTGACTTTGACAGCTGACACATTCCCAAATACCCTCAGACAGTTCATTGGTATTTGAACTGCCTCTCATAATACATGTAAATTATATTAATAGTTATTAGGTTATAATAAATTAATATTTAACATAAATTAATTCTACAAAAAGTAAATAATACTTTATAACTATATTTTATACCTATCTGTATTAATGAGTCTCAATTAGTATTATTTTGGCACCTAATTGTCGAGTTTTTCTTAAAATCTATATATTATTTGACAGTTGTAATAGGTACGTAGTAATAAAAAATATTTTTTAAGTAATAAACGACTAAACAAACTCACAAAAATGTTGTAATTATAGTTTAAAAATTGTATTTAGCTTAATCCGATACTTTTTGCTACTTCTACAATGTCCACTAAGGTGTAGTAATCATTAAGCTCTTATTTGTGCTAATACTATTTTAAGGTAACTTAAGATAAATATTTACTAATACCTATAGGTACATAAGTAACATTGCCTTTGTATTCCTTTGTAAGCTTCTTATGCCAGACAATAATTATTTAAGTTTTATTAGATCTCGAATTTATGGAATTATTATATTACTATATTATTGCACTGCCATTTACTGTATTACCTATATTATTATTATAAAAATACAACCTGTTTATGATATTGTAATTATTTTATTAATGAATATGAATTGTAAATGCCAGTAAACTTTAATTTGGTCACTGTACCTTATCCTTCAATGAAATTATTATTTACAAAGTATTATTTTATATTCTTTAATCTTTATCTTACATACTTATTATTTATTATATGATTTGATATGTATAGTTTGCCCTTGTTGGTGTGTCAATAAAAAATTATACAGTTTAAATAAGATAAATGCCTGGAATTGTAGTAGAATTTATTTTGTTGATTTTTTTATACATTTACCGGATACGCCTAGTGCCAGCTAAGAAATAAGTTGCAAAAGAATTGAATTTTTGTAACTTGCTGTTAATTTATATAAGGTTAGGTAAAATCAATTACGGATATTTTGGGCATATGGTCTACTGTTTATGTATAGACGTTTAGGCAGAAAAATAATCGATATTAATAAAATTATACTCGAAAAAAATTTTTTCCTTCATATGGGGGAGTTTGCGTTGAGCGAAGATTCGCCCATTATGAGATGATTTTTTAACTTTGAGTATAACATTTTTTTTTGCCTTAATGTCTTTATATGAACAGTAGATCGTAGACCCAAAATATCCGTAGTTAGGTTTACCAAACTTTATATATTTGATTAGTTAATAAATTTAAAGGACATGGTCCAAAATTTATCCAATAAAAACAGCTCATCGTCGACAGCAATGAAATGTTTGCCAATGGCTTCACTTTAAATCATATTTGATGATACTCAAGGGGCAATCCTGAATACGTCGGATATTCAGGTATTTTCAGGTATTCAGGTATAGAAGTTTTTAGAAAGAATAAAATCCAAAATTATTAGGTGGAGATGTAGGTGTAAGTAGATGTATTTGTTGGTGTTGGAAATATAAGAGTATGTAGTTAAGTTGCTGTTGTTGCCTACACGGCCTACACCTACCCAAGGTGTAGGCATAAATTAGCGTTGTAACGGAGCTTTGTTTCCGTTTCCACAATTACGAACTTCGGCAAGAAATCAAAGCATACCAACCAACATATGTAATACAATACAACCACATTTTTAATGTCTTCGGGAATCGTCATTTTTCAGACATCGTCTCACGTCTGTCGTTTGCGTAGAGAAACTAATATAATTCTTGCTCATATCTTCTATACCCGGTGTTTTTCGGGATTGCCCTTTTAGTGACAACAAAATATATCATTTAAAGTAAACACATTGGCAACCATTTCATCGCTGTCGACTGTGGGTTAATTTCGGACCATCACCTTTATAACGTTTAGCATTAGCATAATACGTATTGATTTTTGGCTTTTTGTATTTTTAAGCTTTAATAAAAATGATCATAAGGAATCTTGCTATATTTATTAAAACGTATTCGCGTTGTATTTACAGATTATTATAGTTAATGTATCTACCTTTTTATATTATTTCGTAATATTGTTTAGAGAGAATAAATATTTTGTACGTTAATAAAGTATGTAGGTATGCAAAATAAAGTGTGTTATTACCTGTCCACTTTTTTCATTTTTATGAATTTAAGCGTTATTTGCTACCGGTGCTGATATAATATCTCTCCGAATATATTTTTTTTTTAATAAAAATCGTAATAAATCGTGCGGGCGATCGCTTACGATCATCATGAGATCAGAGGGGCAATTCTGATAAATAAAACCTGCATTAATACAATTACAATCAAGTCCCGACACGCTAAAACTCTCAAACGGTTTTTATAAACGTTAAACCAACGTGAAACGCGCTCTTATTGGTCGAAACGTCATAAAATCCGTTAATGGTAACATATCGCTTCACTTTCAATCCAATCAAAGTAAAATGAAGTTACTTTAAATACGAGAATTGAGGTTCAGAGCAGGCTTCATACTATCTGGCGGAGTCGCGGTGTAGGATCATATTATCCCATGGCCCGCCAAGTGTGGTATTGAGTGGAGTTGGTACCGCCGAGTTTTTAGTGAGTAGGTAGGGGATTCGCCCATTTACTATCTTTCGGGCGCAGCAGTCTCACGGGTAGGAGCAGGAGTAGCATTTTCTCGGCAAAAAAGGTATCATGAACTCTCAAGTCTCATCCCATAAAACTTATTTCAAGTTTAAACCTAAAAGAGCAGCAACTAGGTACCTAATAAGTTTATTTTGTCTAAGTACAACCGTTGAATCGTCACGTCGGGCTCGTAAAGCCCGATCTAGCAGACAGAAATGGTGCATTACTTTCAGTTAGCGCCCGCAGAAAGACCGAAACACGTCAGCGGTAATTGATTTAGCCCCGCCAAAAGTATCGCGCGATAATTGAAAGGGATCTCTAATGAAGACTAGCAGCAGCAGCTTTAGTATCGTTCCTAATCCTTCATTCTTATTTCTTTTGCAGTCCTTTGAAGTTATTCAATGTGCTTATTATTATTTTACCCGACTACGATGAAGCCAAAATTAAGGGTAATGATTTTGGCAGTCTATGTATGTATGTTATTAATGACAGACGGACACGGGACAGGTCCATACTCCATACCCTATTAAGTCGTGTTAAAGATCCACATCTCATGATCACATGTACTTACTTATTACATAAAGCGTGTTAAAGACTCTCCACACGTCGACATCATATATCATCAAATATCATCACGCGTAATCATGCGCAGTTGTGTAGACGTTTGATCACGTGTGATGACATGAGATGTCGACGTGTGAAGGGTCATTAACATGCGTGCTTACTGCTTAAATGATCCTTCACATGTAATCAGACGTCATCACATGTGATCACACGCCTAAACAATGCTTGTTAATGATCCTTCACATGTCGTCACACGCACAGACAATGCGCGTTAATGATCCTCCACAAAGTCGACACGTCATCACCATACCACACCACATGCGATTACATGCGATCAAACGCCTACACAATGCGTGTAAGTAATCCTTCATATGTCATCATACGTGCACACAATGCGTGTTGACTGTTAATAATGCTTCACTTGTCATCACACGTCGTCAAACGCGATCACACGCGCACACAATGCGCGTATAGGTACGTATTTACACGAGAGTGTGTGTGCGATTCAACGGCGCGGGCGGGCGTTGAGCGATTTTCGTCGTATGCTGTCGAGCGGTTCTTTTCGATACAACTTATAAATACAGACCTAGGTACCTGCAGTACCTACTATTTGATACGTTCCGATCTTTCTGACACGTGTTTTTTAAGCCTGGCCACAGACTTAATTTTTAAGAACGTCAAATTCAGGTCGAAGACAATGTTTTCATATAAAACACGCACGTGCTTACCTAATCTTTCAGTTTCTTCAGTTCGAACTTTAAGAATGTCAAATTAAGAACGTCTGTGGCCAGGCTTAACACGTGTCACGTATGTGTGATATGGTGTCTGAATATTGTCAATGGAATAAGATTCTTATATTCAAGAAGGAATTAAGCACGTCTGTGGCCAGGCTTATTAATAGACCGAATCATGACGGAAATAACGCAAAGCAGACAGTGCACGTCTGTGGCCAGGCTTATTAATAGACCGAATCATGACGGAAATAACGCAAAGCAGACAGTGCAAAGAGAGTAAACGATTTGCCGCCTGTCTTTATCTATTGTTGCTTGAATCTTGATTAATATGGTTAATAATAGGAAATACAAAGTCACAAAGTATAATATACCTATTTTTATACGGCAATGTGCCAAGACTACTAGGAATAAGCATAGTATTGACATTCATTAGTACGATCTGTTGATAGCCCGGGTTTGCTCACTGAATACTCAAGCCTGTAGGAATGGTGTCTGATTGCACAGGCACTGATTAATGAAATTGATACGTCTAAATACGTGTCGGTAATTGCAAATGCCGGAACTTTCGTATTTCCATCTTACTGTGTGTAAAATTGTACTGTATACCTACTGGGTGATTTTTTTATTGCTATTCGAGAGAAACGGGACATGTTTTGTATCAAAAAAAGAATATAATAATATCTACACTAATATAATAAAGAGGAAAAGTTTGTTTGTTTGCATCAAATAGGCTCCGAAACTACTGAACCGATTTTGATGAAATTAGACACAAATATAGAATAAACCACGGGGAAGGACATAGGCTACTTTTTTTCGCAGAAAAATGTACGGTGACTGCGGGATTTCCTTTTGTCGCGCACAAAGTCCCGCGCAACATCTAGTAATATACAAAAGCATTGGTGTTAAAGCTTCATTTTGAATGTTGGAAATTCTCCACAGAATCAAGATGTTAAAATCTAAAGTAAAATGTAAGCGTAACCACTACCTATATAGGAACTAGGTCCATGAAATTTTAATGTCGGCACTTTGTTATGAAACGTAACGAATGTAGCCGGATTTTTGAGACACTTGAGGCGTAGGCTCTCAGCAAATGAACGCCATGGCTTTAGTGCACCGTAATACAGAAGAGCATTCGCGATATAAAAACACCCAGCGTAACTAGACCCCCGTTACGACTTTTGACACGGCGAAAAAGTATTACAAAATACGAATCCAGAGTTCTTTTTCAATGGTCACTGTCGAAGTACATCCTGTGCATCGCTGCGCATTTGAAGGATTGAATGCTCGAAGGTAATGATTGTTTTTTTTAATTCACCTGCATTTTTAATGATCTTCCATTGTGGCGGCTCGACTTTATCCGGTGCTTTGCTATTGTGGAGGAAAATTTGCTTTTATGAGAGGCGATCAGCAAGCCTTTTTACGGTTCGGTACGGGTAAAAACGGGACTCTATTACTGAAACTTGTAAGCCTGGCGACAGACAGACGAATGAACAGACAGACAGACACTGTTTGTTCATCCGTCTGTCTGTCGCCAGGCTGTATTTACTTAATCGTGACAGCTAGACTGTTGAAAATTGAAATTTTCACAGTTGATGTATTTCTGTTTCAGCTATAACAACAAATACCATCCAAAGCCAGATAATAAATATTTGGGAGAGGCTTCCATACAAGCATTTTTTGGAACCCTTCTTGCGCAAGTTCGACTCACACTTGGCCTTTTTTTAACTAAGTGGATGAAATTTTCTCCTACGGCACGGGATGCAGCAAATGCGAAATTGCTTATGTCTCTTATTCATAAGAAGTAGATAAGTAGGTACTTATCTATTTATATTAGCAAACAAAAGATTTGTTTATTTGTTTGCATCAAACAGGCTCCGAAACTTCTGGACCGATTTTGATGAAATTTGGCACGAACATCATTGGCGAGGTGTTAAAATTTGTATAATTTTTGGTCAGCACAAATAAAACCTTTGTATTGATATTATAATTTTGTACAATAGGTATACATTATAAACAATATTAAACGAATCTCAAGAGTATTAAAATATGAGGTGTATGAGATAGGTATATAAATGTGTTTACAGTTTAACCCTTAGCTGGTATCGTGGATCAAATTTGACCCAGACGCAAACATTTTTAGTTATTATTCTTTTAATGTTCATGGCACAAGTGCGCGCTTCTACGTATTCTCAGAACGTCGCAAGCTGCAGTGGGGGGCGGACGTGCAGCGTGGTGACCATCATAGGAGCTGAGGTGTGGAACCGGCTGGAATTTGAAATTTGAACCGGAATTTGACCCACGACACCAAATACGTAACTTTTTTCACTGAGTGTAATTTCTAAACTTTTTGTTTTTAGTGAATATTTCTACAACAATGGGAGGATTTTTGAACGACAGACAAATTGAGGAGTTGTTGCACGACGTAAATGATGATCCGGAGTCAGAAGATGTTCAAAGGAGCCTAAATATAAATCTACTTTATGACGATGAAGTTATCAGCGATCGAGACAGTCCCGAACCTATTACTTGCTCAGAAGACAGTGTCAAGAAAAGCGAACGATAGAGCTGCACTAATATCTGAAATATTTAGTTTATAAATAACGTGTGTACTACTTGTCAAAAAGTATAAGACTGAAATATGACGTCATATTGTTGGTTAGTGTCAAGTCATTTGTTTTTGATTGTCATTTTTTAAATTATTAGCTGATCTCATGAGAATTATCCTTTTTTGTTATTAAGAGGAAATAAGAAGTGCCATTAATTTATTTTTGTTTAAGTTTTTCTAGAGTTTATATTTTTTTATTTCATTTTAAATACACTCTTACCAAAAAGTGCCAAAAACTTAGGTTAGTTACAAATTTTTATTTAATTTCTATCCCTATTTACATAAATAAAACAAATGCATACGTACTACAACAGATTTTTTGGTATGGGTTAAATATGACCCACGATGCCAGTAGTGTTGCCAAAAATAGCGATACCAGCCAAGGGTTAATCTTTTTCAATCGGTATCAAGGGTAAAATAAAGGATTTTGTATTGCATGGCCATTATTTAAAATATGTCATACCTATTTTATGTTGTTGTTTTACTAAATGGTCGTTAATTGCTAACGACAAGGATAATAATTTACCTCTACTCTAAGGGCCTTCCTACTAGGCGGTGCCGGTAAGATGGCAGGAATAATTGCCGATATCATGATAATAATGCAACCGGCATTCATTGAAACCAATCCAGCTATGCAGGAGTTATTTTTTATAGTGCCCAAATGTGTGCAGTACCTACATAAGACTCAAGAGCACTTTCTCTTACTTTTACCATGGACCAATTTTACCCTCGAAACCCAGTGGGACGGATGATCGACGCGATTGGGGAGATTTTTTTTTTTTTTTATGAAATAAGGGGACAAACGAGCAAACGGGTCACCTGATGGAAAGCAACTTCCGTCGCCCATGGACACTCGCAGCATCAGAAGAGCTGCAAGTGCGTTGCCGGCCTTTTAAGAGGGAATAGGGTAATAGGGGAGGGTAGGGAAGGGAATAGGGTAGGGGATTGGGCCTCCGGTAAACTCACTCACTCGGCGAAACACAGCGCAAACGATGTTTCACGCCGGTTTTCTGTGAGCCCGTGGTATTTCTCCGGTCGAGCCGGCCCATTCGTGCCGAAGCATGGCTCTACCACGTACTCAGATTAGGCGCAGGACCGACTTTTTATGTGCCTACTGCCTATCCGACGCATGGATCATCCTTCTTGTCACACAAATCACCTGATCAGCCTGCATTGTCCTAACCAAATTGGAAACAACATTTTTTGTTGTTCCAATAAATAAATACACCTACCAATACCACTAGGGGATCGAAGACCGGCCATATTTAAAAAAACCGGGTTTTTCGGTCCCAGCCATCTTCAAAACCGGGTACCCGGGTTTTTTCGGGTATTTCGGGTTTTTTGTTGATTTTGTAGAATTTTGTTAGAAATATCCTAAAATTTACTTTTATCAGCTGCTTTCTGTTGTTACAACGTAATACTGGTAAAATGTGATCCCACCATAAACATTTTCATGTAAAGTAATTAATAACTTCACAAACTCTACAGCTTAGTCAAAATACGTTGCCTGACGAAATGGCCAAGCCACATAATTTGACTAAAGTGTAGAGTTTGTAAAGTTAGGCTTGTAGAGTTAAGGCGTATAGAAACAGAAGTGCCTTGCCGGCCTTTTAGGAGGGAATACGCTGCCTTCTTGAAGGTGTGCAGGTCCTAATGGTCCGGAAATACTGTTAGCGACAGTTCATTCCAGAGTTTTACAGTGCGCGGCAGAAAGCTTCGGGTAAAGTGCACGGTGGAGGACTGCCACTCATCAAGGTGATGAGGATGATAAATATTTTGTCCCTTGGAACGGTGGCGAAAAGTTGCAGCAGGTAGAAGTCCGAACAATTCCTCGGAGCACTCCCCATAATATAACCGATATAGGATGCAGAGCGATGCTCATCTCTAGAAGTAAAGCCTGTTTGAAATACTATGGCAGTCGACAATTCGAGTGGCCCTTCGTTGGATACGATCCAGAGGGAGAAGCTGGTACTTTGGCGCTCCTGCCCAGAGATGAGAACAATATTCCATGTGAGGCCGAACCTGCGCCTTATAGAGTTGTAGGCGTGGGACCGGACTGAAATACTGCTTTGACCTGTTCAGAACACCAAGCTTCTTGGAGGCTAACTTGGCCTTGCCCTCCAGATGATATCGGAACTAGACCTCGCTCGATATGCTAAAACCAAGTATTCCAATTTCCAATGTTGGAGGAGACAGTTATGGGTATGCTTTCAAAACGAGGACATATTACGACCATCGGTAACTTATTAGCGATGAACGCGCAAACATATATCTTAGAGGTGTTGAATTGGACTAAGTTAAGTCTACCCCATTCAGAGATCTTCTCCAATGAAATCTTAATTTGAGACACAAGTTCGTTTCGACTCTCAATGACGTTTTGCCGAGAGATGTTCGGGCGACCTGTGTATGGCATCACCCGTACTGTCGACATCACATATTATCATTGATATGCAGTATGAACAGGGCAGGCGATAGCACACCAAAGCTGTCTACCAAGATGCCCGGACTGTGCCATAAGCAGGTGAGCCGAAAAAGATGCGTTAAGACCGGTCCAACTCTGGAGCACACATTTTCAACACAATGGGACGGATTCCGTTAGGCCCACTCGACTTTTGGGTATCATGGGAACGGAGAGCAATTCGCGCTGAGCGCTGATGGAACCGAATATTATATTATACCAAGTTATTAAGGTGCAAAAAATCGACGAATCGCTTCGAGAAAAGGTAGTCTGCAGTGGCGAGGGGTTCCTATAACTCCATTCCTATCGGCTTCCCTTACCGCTTACCTTTTGAAGACCTTTATCCAAATCCCAACCTATTATACATGCTACGGCTTCCCTATGAAGTAGAACCAGCCTTTGCCATTGGTAGTCTGTTAGTGCCCCTGCTCTTCGCTCACTCGTCTTAAGGCCACGTGGACCCAATTTTACATGACTTTGAATCGATAATAAACAAACAAATAGTAACTTTAAAAAGCCAAAAAAAAAACACATTGTTGTTTACTTAATGTTCTTTAACAATTTGTGGTTCGAAACATAATATTGAAAACTTCACTCGATCAAAAATAATTCCGAAGAGGAGGCTAAATTTGAATATTTTTCTTTTTGTTCATGAAGTTCATGATAGTTTTACTTTCAAAAATCATATCTACGAAAAGCTAATAACTTAAAAAAGAATAATTTCTGGTTACATTTTGCATGTTGGTTTAATTATTTTAACAATAAATTAATATTGAAATGCAGCGTGCGTAAGCCGCTAGAGTCGCCCCACAGTCGCCCGCTAGGCGTTGACGAGGACAGACCTATGTCAGTTTTGCTAGCGCACGCCTTACCCGCGTATTTATCGAACAATTCTTTCGTTTCTAACGCAGTGTACGAAAGTCAGTTTGTTTTGTTTCTTTTTATTTTTGAACATATCATACACAATAACATGTTATATTTTATCGTCGCCGCGTCATTGCTTTTGCCAGATGAGACGACCTCTGTGGCTCAGTGATTAAGCGTGTTGGTGCTCAAGCCGGGAGTCGCGGGTTTGAATCCCGCCGAAGGAAAAAAAGTTTCCTGTGTTCCCGGGTCATGGATATGTATAATACAATAAAAATCTAAAGGAAAGTCAGTTTCTTTGTATTTTTTTATGTTTCTTTTTATTTTTGAACTAAATCTATACATCTATACAGATAAATATAATTGAAGTGTCTGTTTGTAATGTCAAATTAACAGCTTATCACTTGATGCATATGAAAGTATATTCGATACTAACAATAAAATATCAATTTTTAAAATTTTTGTCTGTCCGTCTGTCTGTCTGTTTGTTCCGGCTAATCTCTGAAACGGCTGGACCGATTTTCACGGGACTTTCACTGGCAGATAGCTGATGTTATAAGGTCTAACATAGGCTACTTTTATTTTAGGGTTCCGTATAAAAAATAGGGATCCGTTTTCGTTAGTTGCGGGTAACGAAGTTATGCAAACGAAGTTGCGGGCATCAGCTAGTTATACATATAACCATACACAATAACATGTTACATTTTATTGTCGCCGCGTCGTTGCTTTTGCCAGATGAGACGACCTCTGTGGCTCAGTGATTGAGCATGTTAGTGCTCAAGCCGGGGGTCGCGGGTTTGAATCCCGCCGAAGGAACAAAAAGTTTCCTGTGTTCCCGGGTCTTGGACATATAATACAATAAAAATCTATTGGAAAGTTTGTTTTGTATTTTTTTATGCTTCTTTTTATTTTTGAACTAAATCTATAGGTACAGATAAATAAAAATGAAGTGTCTGTTTGTAACCTCAAATTAACAGCTTTTCACATAATGCATCTGAAAGTATATTCGGTACTTACAATAAAATACCAATTTTTTAAAATGTCTGTCCGTCTGTCTGTCTGTCTGTCTGTCGGTCTGTCTGTCTGTTTGTTCCGGCTAATCTCTGAAACGGCTGGACCGATTTTCGCAGGACTTTCACTGGCAGATAGCTGATGTCATAAGGTCTAACATAGGCTACTTTTATTTTAGGGTTCCGTTTAAAAAATAGGGTTCCGCTTCCGTCAGTTAGGCGCAAACGAAGTTGCGGGCATCGGCTAGTTATACATATTATAACCATACACAATAACATTATCGTCGCCACGTCGTTGCTTTTGCCAGATGAGACGACCTCTGTGGCTCAGTGGTTGAGTGTGTTGGTGCTCAAGCCGGGGGTCGCGGGTTTGAATGCTGAAGGAACAAACATTTTTTCTGTGTTCCTGGGTCATGAATGTGTATTAAATATACTAAAAATCTTAAATATGTGTATAATATAAAAATTATTAAATATATTTCTGTTGTCTGGTACCCGTAACACAAGTTCTTCGAGAACTTACCACGGGACCAGATTGACTTGGTGTGAAGCGTCCATACATATATTATTGTGTTGTGTATTATGAGAAAAAAGTAGCTGATGCGTGGAGTAGCCTTAGTACATTATTGAATAAGCCAGTAAACGGTTTTTATGAATTTGTAACATCTACCATCTTCTTTGCCGTACTTTTCGTTTCTTTTTATTTCGATTTCTGTTTTTACAATAATAATAATAAATAACTCCCCACGCGACATCCGAGTCGAGAGCCAAGCTCTAACCACTAGACCACGGAGGCTGTTCTATTTACAATAAAATATAAGGATACGAGCTCAACATCTGTCATGCTTGCCTTTGCAGAACACACCAAGTCACTCGCAAGTAGGGGTTACAATCCGGATACTTCGAAATTCGAAAAATTCGAAAAATCCGGATTTTTCGATTTTTTCAATCTTGGTTACTACTATGAAAATTACATATTTTAATTGTAATTAGTATGTACTCTAGACGTACAATATTTGAATAAGGGATATAATTAATTGAGTGAACAAAAAATAAGTTGGTGACTGCACGTGAGCATACTGTATTGCTGAATTTGGCAGCGAATTAATATGCTGGCGACTAAATTACTTCAATCAATCTTGGTTACTACTATGAAAATTACATATTTTAATTGTTATTACTATGTACTCTAGACGTACAATATTTGAATAAGGGATATAATTAATCGAGTGAACAAAAAATAAGTTGGTGACTGCACGTGAGCATACTGTATTGCTGAATTTGGCAGCGAATTAATATGTTGGCGACTAAATTACCAAACTGGTGAAATCACTCAAGTGACAAAAAATACAAAAATCGGCAGATAAAAAGTAGCGAAATTTAATTCAATTAGCACCGATAAGTTGGTGACCATTATACCATGTAAGTAGCTTATAAAGATTTGATTGATAAATTAATAGCTGCTAAAAATTCAATTTGCAAGCTACGGAAAATCCCAGTTTTGGATACTATTGGAGGTTTTTTTTCTTTGGTATGGGTATCGTTTTCAAGGTTTTTGGGGGTGCAGAATGATATGAAAATAAAATCCGTTTTAAAATTCCAAAATGGCGTATATTTTTTTTTTTATTAAAAATGGATGTCTTTTTCCATGTTTCATATGCTGATTATAAAATTGTCTTCCAATTTCATTTTCCAAAATGGAGACTATCCAATCTTCGTAAAATTAACATGTAGTTTGTAGAGGTACCAGCTATGTAAGGTATAGAAACTTTTCGAAATTCAGGATTTTCAAATTTCTTTTTTTGGCATTCATGAAAAAAATATGCGATTTCCGAGTTAAGGGGGAGGAAATTTTTATTATTTTTCCAGTAATAGTATTATTTTTCCGTTTCTAAAATAGAAGCGATTTTAGAAAAAAAATATGGCAATGTTCTACTTTGACACGAACAGTGTATAAAGCTATAGAAATTTTGGAAAATTCAGGATTTTCAAATTTCTTTTTCTTCCATTGTGAAGAAACTATGGTGTTGCGGGGTTCTTAAGGGGAAGAAATTTTCATTATTTTTTCAATAGGATGCACCGTTTCCGAGATAGAATCAATTTTATAAAAAAAAAATTAAATGCTCTACATTGAGATACGAGGGATATATAAAGCTATAGAAATGTTGGAAAATTCAGGATTTTCGAATTTCTTTTTCTCTCATCTTGAAGAAAATATATGGTTACGGAGTTATTAAGGGAGAGGTAATTTTCATTATTTTTCAAGTAGGATGCACCGTTTCTGAGATAGAAGCCATTATAGAAAAAAAATACGATAATGCTCTACTTTGAGACACGAACGGTGTAAAACGCTATAGAAAATTTGGAAAATTTAGGATTTTCAGATTTTTTTTCTTCCATCATGAAGAAAATATGATGTTGCGGAGTTTCTAAGGGGGAGGAAATTTTCATTATTTTTCATTAAGATGCACCGTTTCCGAGATAGAATCTATTTTATTAAAAAAATATAAATGCTCTACATTGAAAAACCGGGGCCGGGATGCATAAAGCTATAGAAATGTTGGAATATTCAGGATTTTCGAATTTCTTTTTCTCCCATCATGAAGAAAATTTGAGGTTGCGGGGTTACTAAGGAAATTTAAAATGGATGACTTTTTTGTAATCAGCACCCCCAGAAACCAACAAAGGGACAACCATATTATTTTTATAAAATTAAGTATGTCCGCCATATTGGAATTTCAAAATGAATGTCATTTTCGTATCCAGCACCCCCAAAAACTTGGTAACGACACCTATGTTAATTTTGCGAAAAATGAATAACCGTTATTTTTAAATTTCAAAATGAATCTACCCAATATCTACACCAAGTCGAGGAAAATTAAAAATTGGGAATTTTGTACGCTCCTTTGTTTTTTTTTATGTGCGCTGGTTTTGCTGCTTGTATGTTTTTTGAGTTACCTACATTACGGAAAATATATGTACCTATTCTTAAATTAAATGTGTACTCACAAATTGTCGCCAAGATGGTTATTTGTTCGCTAATATAATATCAGTCTGCCAGTTTGGAATATTCAGTGGTATTATTTAGTCACCAGATTTGTAATTTTTTATTCCTTACATTCTTTAGCCAACATGGTAATTTAGTATTCAATATTCGGTATTTTCACATCCAAAATTTAATTGTTTTGTCGTGATTGTTTTAAACACTTACGGATTTTGTCACGGTTTACGTTTTACGGTTACGTTTACGTAACGCGACAAAATCCGTAAGTGTTTAAAACAATGAACAATATTCGCGTAAACATAAGAAATAAATATGTTTTGTCGTGAGTTTAAATACATGCCTTTGGATAATTTGATATTATTTGTTGTCCTGTTGAAATTGTTGACACATTTTTCCATTTATTCAAGTTATTTGGTAGAACATAGTCAATCCATTAAATGGAAATGCGAGGGATGAAGATCTGTTAAAATATTATGGCCACTATATATGTATACTAGCGACCCGCCCCGGCTTCGCACGGGTACAATACTGATACTAATACTACAGATAACAGAATGTCTTTAAACCTCTAACAAAACGAGTGAAATTTAGTCAAAACAAACAGAAACAAATTAATATAGGTACCTACTATGCTAATACTTAATGAAATAAGTAAGTGGGTATACTTTTATCGTATGAAATACCTACACTTTTCAGAACTAACAATACAACAATCACTAAATAAATAGTTACTCAAGTATCTATCCATCATAGTTACAACGAACACAAAACAAAAAATTTACTCATAGATCTAAACTCGCACGCCTTGGCGACGACGCGACGCCCACTTCGCAACGGGCCGTGCAGCAGAAATCGTAATATTTTAATTTCGCCATAACTTCAAAACCAAACATCCAATTTTAATCATTAAAAGACCAAATATTATCTACATAAACTGTACTTAGTGATGAAATAATTTATTTTGATAAGGATTAATAGCATGAGTAAAATAAACGCGTTTAAATGTAGTCCAAAAAAAATTCAAGATTTCTAAATAAAAAAATGGTTGTTGTGCCTCACTCGACATAGATAGGTATAGTGTGTCGCGGACTTTTTTGTAGATACTTATAAGATCTACAATTAATTAGAACATTTTATGGTTCTATCTTTTATAGTTTAGGCAGCGTACGCAAAATAAGTAACTTTTCTGGTTGATTTTTTACACCTTGTGTCCGAAAAACCCAAATATCTTACGGAACCCTATTTTTTTCCAAAATAAAATTTAGCCTATGTTACTCGTGGATAATGTAGCTTTCGAATGGTAAAAGAATTTTTGAAATCGGTCCAGTACTTTTTGAGCCTATTCATTACAAACAAACAAACATACAAAGTTTTCCTCTTTATAATATTAGTATAGATGTATGGACTGTTTCTAAGATACTTACAATTTTATATTTTTTCAGTAGTAGTACAGTTCATTAATAGGTGATCCAATTTATAAAAACACTGAATATGGTTTTAGTTTTAATTGCACAAGTAGTAAGAAGTATAATAAGCAAATCCAAACCCAATTAAAGCTTTGTATTTTTATATTTATTGAATTCTTACTAACGAAAGTCGAAACATATTATTGCAATTTTAATTTCTACAATCATAGAATGCCAAATTAATATGACAGCTTAAAAAGAAATGTAGTGGTTTAACTATATTTAATTATCTTCTAAATAATGAATATCTAAGTCCAAATACCTAAATATTATCTCTATGATATCAGGAAGAAGTTTTGGAGTCGATAATACCTGACTGGTTGGTTTAAGATTAGAGAGAGTTTTGCCGAACGAGTCAGTAGCAAAACTAAATGAAAATCAACGCTCCTGTTTTTGCGTAGAAATAATTATTTTTAGATAATATTTTAAAGATAAGATATAGGTGTCAAAAATAGCACCAACGATTTGTGTAAACCACTGTTATTTTTTTAAGTAATGTAGTTTTCATCTTATAGCGGAAACTTCAAAGTGCAATGAAGAGTAAGATGTTACTGTTTATTTGTAAGTAAAATGTTAAAATAAAGATCTTACAACAGTTATAGGTTTTAAATTGTGCTTAGAATTGCTTATTGTACTTCTGTTAGTTACCGAGGGAATTAAAAGCACCATTTACGTGTTTAATTATTACCCAAACAGGTGGGTGATTTTTACTTTCAATAACTCAAAAGTGGTCCAATTTCGTCCATACAAAATTATTTGTTCAGCCCCATGCTTCAAATGATTTGTCTTCACTCCCCGGATCTCGATTTAAAGGATTTTCAGTTTCCTACGTTTTATTAAACTGTATTAATTTTCCTACGTTAGTACTTTCACATAGAAATGGAACTTTACGAAAACGGTAGTGGTGAATATGTAAAAAAAGCGTTAAAAAGATCACAGGCTATTCCAATTTTTTATAATTCTTTCTGCTGGAACATTTAGTAAATAACAATATATACATACCTTATTTAAAATAAAATACTAACTATAAAACTGAACATTGTAGGATTTGAAACGTAATCAAAAATATTTCTAAAAATAAAAAAAATTAATATAATTAAGTATATAATTTTGATATAATCTCATTATGTTTTTATTTATTCAGATTGTAATTCTAATACTTACAACTTAAAATCAGAATTTATTTAAATTAAATTATAAAAAAGTAACTCTTTTTTTTACTAATGAGTGTAAGTTTTGTTACAACATAGTAGTAAAATAAACATTAAAGTTTTATAAAATATGCAACAAATTTAAAAAAAATGAAAAAATCTGAATTATCCGGATAATCCGGATTTTTGGGAGAAAAAATTCGGAAATCTGGATTTTCAAAAAGTCAAACGTTTGTGGAGGTTTGGATTTTGCGGCAAGTGGCAAACGTGCGGACTCGGCAGTAGGAATACATTTTTTGCAAGTGCCTGCCTAAGTAGTTACCATCAAATCGTCAGCGCCTACCTGATACAGTATTATTATCTCACGAAACGACACGTACTTTAGTGACCACACGAGCTAACGATAGGTACTCGTCTCCATGCACACATCGAACACAGCGTGTTTTTATACTTGTAACAGAACACACTGCATAGAAACTGTCAAAATAATTGAATATAATTTAATCATTTTTTACTTAGGTAGGTACCTACCTATAATATCTATTCAAATTATGTGTGCTATGTGTTGCATTAAAACAGTTATCTATGGATTTTATTATTTTTTTCAATACAAATAATAAAATAAGATGACCTACTGCCGACACGTCTACACTGTAACACTTTGGGTTCATGTAAGTTCACGCCGGCGACGTAGGCGCGCGGCTCGCTTTGCGGCAATTGCGGGCAACTCTTGGAAGCGTTAAATGCCTATTTCGCTTGGTCTTCGTGGCCTTAACGGGGCGGGGGCACTACCGTGCCCCCAAATGTACTACATACAACATGGAAACATTATAACTATTATTCTAAAAACACTCATCATGTATCCTCGCTTTTACATGTAAAACAAGGTTTATTCATGTTTTGAATTCTGTGGGTTTATTTGACAACGGCGGTAATTGCACAAATTTCCAAAAAGAAAAATAAATATGGTTAAAATACCTAAATAAAAAAATCAAAACATGACAATGATGATGTTCATACTTCATACGTGTGTATCTAATAATTGATTAATAAAACCTATTATAATATATCTATGAATAAAACCTAATAATATAAAACTTGTGTTTCATATCTGTCTCATCAAAAATTATCAACTTACGTGAATTTAAGCCACAAAGTACGTCAGTACAATTTCAGTAGGTTTTCCCAAAACGTTAGTAGATTTCAGTAGAAAAGTAAGTTACATCTAGTAGATTAGCGGTTTTTGAAAACGGTCACACTGTTAAGCCACTATAACGTTCGGTTTATGACTGTAACTGTTATAAACTGTTGTAGAATTTCATAATGAAAAAAAGCTCGAAAAAACCGAAAACCGGTTTTCAATATTTTGAAAACCGGGTTTTGTTGTAGGCCCGAAAACCCGGGAAAACCCGGGTTTTCGGTTTCGGGTAAAACCGGTCTCGATGCCCTAAATACCACTAACATAATAACCACTACTTTAAAAAAAATTGTTCGAACCGGTCGTGTTATATTAAAATTTATAATTATATCTTAATATAGTGGAAAAAGTGCATGAAAAATTGTGTTTTATTAGTGTTCAACATGAATTTCCACCAAGAACCGACAGTACAATTAATTATATATAATAACCACTAGACCACACCACGGAGGCTGTTAACGCTATTTGATGTTTTTTTTTTTTTATATAAAATAAGGGGGCAAACGAGCAAACGGGTCACCTGATGGAAAGCAACTACCGTCGCCCATGGACACTCGCAACATCAGAAGAGCTGCAGGTGCGTTGCCGGCCTTTTAAGAGGGAATACGCTCTCTTCTTGAAGGTTTGTAGGTCGTATAGGTCCGAAAATACTGCTGGTGACAGTTCGTTCCAGAGTTTTACAGTGCGCGGCAGAAAGTTACGTGAGAAACGCACGGTGGAAGACTGCCACTCATCAAGGTGATGAGGATGGAATATTTTTCGCGTGGGACGATGGCGAAAAGTTGCAGGTGGTATGATTCCGAACAATTCCTCAGAGCACTCCCCGTGATACAACCGATAGAGGATGCAGAGCGAAGCCACATCTCGGCGTAATTCCAAGGGGTCCAAGCTGTTTGAAACACAATGACAGTCAACAATTCGAGCGGCCCTTCGTTGGATACAATCCAGAGGGATCAGTTGGTATTTTGGTGCTCCTGCCCAGAGATGAGAACAATATTCCATATGAAGCCGAACCTGCGCCTTGTAGAGTTGTAGGCGTTGGTCCGGACCGAAGTACTGTCTCGCTCTGTTGAGAACACCAAGCTTCTTCGAGGCTAACTTGGCCTTACCCTCTAGATGATAACGGAATTGGACTTCGCTCGATATGCTAACGCCAAGTATTTCAATGCTAGGGGAGATGGTTAAAGATGTGCCCTCAAAACGAGGATGTACGACCATAGGTGACTTTTTAGCGGTGAACGCGCAGACTTGTGTCTTGGCGGGGTTAAATTGGACTAAGTTACGTCTACCCCATTCAGAGACTTTCTCCAATGAATTCTCTATTTTAAACACAAGTTCGTTTCGACTCTCGATGACATTTAGCCGAGAAATATTAGGGGAGCCGGTATATACAGCATCACCCGTACTATCATCCGCATAGCAATGAATGCCGTTGGTCTGTAACATGTCATTGATATGCAGTATGAATAGGGTAGGCGATAGCACATAGCCCTGAGGGACACCAGCATCAACTGACTGAGTTTCCGAGCATTCGCCGTCAACTACGACCTTTATGCTTCTGTCTGCTAAGAAACTTGTGACCCACTTGCATAATTTCTCGGGCAGCCCGTATGATGGAAGCTTTGAAAGCAGCGCTTTATGCCAAACCCGATCAAAGGCCCTACCTACCTTGGCCTACGGAACCCGTATTGTTTGTCGCTTAGTAATCCCTGGCCGTCCAAGTATCGAAGAAGCTGGCCATTGATAATGGATTCCATTATCTTTGAGAAGAGAGAGGTTATGGCGATTGGTCTATAGTTGGAGGGATTTGAGCGATCACCTTTTTTGGGGATCGGGTGCACCAAGGCTGTCTTCCAAGAAGCCGGGACGATGCCAGAGGAATAGGAGAGCCGAAAAAGGCGCGTCAAGACCGGAGCCAACTCTGGAGCATACTTTCTCAACACAATAGGAGGGATTCCGTCAGGCCCACTCGACTTTTGGATATCAAGGGAACGGAGGGCTTTTCGCACTGAGCGCTGATGAAACCGAATATCCGACATGAAGCTCGTGCATCGCGGTATGGTCGGCGGTTTCTGCCCCCCGTCATCGAGGGTCGAGTTAGACGCAAAGAGCTTGCCCAGAAGATCGGCTTTGTCTTTTGCGTCCTGGGCTAACGATATAATAAGTAAATACGTATCATTATAGTAATAAGTAAATAAAGAAATTAAAGAAGAACTCTAAACCATTGGACCAAAATATATATTCGCCGACTGTTACTTACGATAGAGGTACCTATACAACTTTCTTTTCCAAGCTTTACCGTTATCTTTTTGTTTTATCGCCAACCTATCACAATTTCAGAATATAGGTACCTACTGGTGTTGTGGGACTGCCTAGTGGTAAGGTAGATATTGATATGGTCTCCACAAGCACTGGCTACACAAGTTAATGGTTGAGAATTTATTACCAAACTAATTTTGGAAAAAAGTCGAAAAAAAAAAAAAACAACCTTTTGTATTTTTAAGACATCATCTTATTAAATCTTAAATTTGAAATAGTTCGCCTACAATGCTTCAGTTGCATGTGTTTATAAGCATTTCATTCAAATAAAAGGTTTATTTTTAACCGACATTTTGTGTTAAGCTAGGTCGCGCAATTGTCACTGACATTTCCATAACTTACAAGTGGTAGGCGTTTTCCCGCTGGGCTGTCGCGCGCATTGTTCTACCGAAGTGGCCTCCGAGTCTGACGCATTTGCAGCCGGTTTCCGGGAAATGTAGCTTCACTCACTTTTTGAAATATATTCAGTTTGAATTTTTGTATGAAGATGACCAGGAAAAGAGTTCGTCTAATGGTAGGTGATTACCGCCCATTGAGTTACAAATGCGTTTCGCATCGAAGCGTGTCTCTCCCATGGAAATGTAAAGCCGCGATATTTGTTCGGTCAAGCCGGCCGAGTCGTGGCTCTTCCTCGAAACATTTGGTGAGACGCGAAAGTTTACGAAAGGTTCATTAGGAATGGATAGCTATAGGTACTCGATTGCTAGCGATGGAGTGCTAAGCGATGTAGCTTCCCGAGAGCAACATATTCTATCAACACTACTCGTATCTCTAAGACTATTTTTACTTATTACGAATTCGTAGTGATTTTTTGTATGATATGATAGCATTTCGATCTTTCGGACTGCTACTCGCAACCGCACCCGCGACTGCAAGTCGCGCAACACACTGCTTAGTGTAAATTTTTAAGGAGAACTAAACAAAATGCGCGTCTCGTGATCGATGGGCGTGAACAGAGAATCTGATTCTTGATTGTCGGTCGCTGATCTGACAAACCTACAGAGAAAAAAGACAGTAAAGCCCTGAAAATATTTATGAGGGGTATTTTTGCCAATCAGCGCACAGTCCTGAAACGCGCTATCGAAGTTTCTGAAGTTCGTAACTATAATATATATATATATATATATATATATATATATATATATATATATATATATATATATATATATATATATATATATATATACGACAGCTGAAATGCATACAAGTGAGCTTCGGTCTAACCGAGCACACCACTTTGCTCGGTCGGAGATCTCCCTTTGGGGCTGCCACTTTTTCCACAATTTGTATCTTGTAAACATAGACTAATGATTAGTCTCGCTGGGCGCTCTACTAGACCGAGCCGACGTGCTCGTCAAATACACACTAAATACTCAGCCGAGGTCGGCTTACACGAGCCAGTCATATTGAAAGCTTTATGACAGGTGTATATCCCGAATATTTTATTACATTTTAGTTAAAAATTGGAAACAAAATGCCATGTTGTGTAGTGAAACTATGTAAAAACAATTCGACAAGAAATAAGAAGGACACTGGGATCACATATCATCAGTAATTATCGTATAAATTCGAAATTTCAACATAAAATTACGTAAACTCAAAACGCCATTCAGTGTTGCCGCGTATGCAAGAATCAAGTTCCCCGTAGTTGATATTGATAATTTTATGACGTGATTTTATAATCGTCATTGTATTTATTATAATCTAATAAGATACAATGAAATAAATTATATCCTTAGTATTTCATTTACCTAACTTATTTATTGTGATTCTTCGGGATTCTTCCCGTGAAACTAAATAACTATTCGAAAAAGACAGGTCAAAAATACGAAAAAAATTAAAACGTTACAGTCCTACTAATATTATAAATGTGAAAGTTTGTGAGGATATACGGATGTATGGATGGATGGATGGATGTTTGTTACTCTTTCACGCAAAAACTACTGAACGGATTTTGATGAAATTTGGTATGGTAGTAGTTTAAGCTCTGGATTTTTATCCCGAAAAAGTAGTGTTCCCGCGAGATATTCGATAATATATTTACGCGGGCGGAACAGCGGGTAACAGCTAGTTAAATATTATATTATTACTAGATATTGCACGCGTTTTCGTACGCGCAAATGGTTATTCCGTTGTAACCGTACATTTTGCCGCGATAAAAAGCGGTGGAAATGCTTTCCCGTGGTCTAATCTATAATATCTGTACCAAATTTTATCACAATATTCAGTCCAGTAGTTTCGGAGCCTATTCAATGCAAACAAACAAACAAACATTTCCTCTTCATTATATTAGTATAGATGTGTAATATTATTATCGTACTAGCTGCCTCGACGCACGTTATTCTGTCTTGATTGATAAATAAATAAAAATTAGACCTAATTATTTGTTTACATGTAACCTACCATTTTTCTAAAGAAGAATTCGGGTGGCGCCGCGGGCAAAAGCTAGTTTTAACTTACCTGAATTTATAACCAATAACTTAAGTAATAGACTAGAGCATAAGATATTTTTCCCGTCAAATCAGGCAAAAGTTGAGTAGCTGGCATCACAATTTTTCACGCACACTAGAATTTGTCACATGTAAGTCAATTGTCACTTTACACACTACAACAATTTGTGGCCGCATTAACAAGGTGTCATCTCAAGTCATTCTATGTGAGTGCTCCATCTAGTTGAGCGCCCAGCGAAACATATTATTCATCTATGCTTGTAAATAATCATATCTAAGTATCTACTTAGTTTGTAGTTGAAAAGTTAAGTTAAATAAACAAAGCGTTTACTGAATAACATAAAACGTTTCTATTACGCTCCCAATGGAAATAATTGATTTTAATTATACTTTATTGTACCTACTCGAACAATAAATACAACTTCAATAGTAAGGGTAGAGTCGAAAGCCAAAAACAGTAAAACGGAATGCTTAAAATCAAAGGCTAATGAATTCGAAGCTCTTAATTAACTTTTGTAGATTTCATTTCAAAGAATTAACTAGTATTTATGGATGGACCGCTTATAATAAAATCTACGTACTTAATTAAAATTTTATCTAAGTAGGTAGTAGGTATTTTAATGGGTATTATATTCAAGGTCATGCAGGTACTCTACTATTCTATCGCTACTTAATTATTTATTTATATTTAATATAACGTGAGATAAGTATATTATTTACAAACAAGTGACGTAAAAAGCTATTAGGGTAGATAGGTACTTGAATTTTAGCATTATTTTAATAATGGAGAATAGCGAAGATGTTTAGATTTTTTATTGGAATTTTGAAAAGTACTTATGTTCTTCGCAATTGCATTTCTACGACCGTCAACCGTTGACAAAGTAGATCGTAGAGTAGGTAGATCACAAAAGTGAGATCGTTGGAGAGCTTTAACGAAGCTATAATATTATACAAAAGCTGATGCATGAGTGACGTCACAACTGTTGAAAATGTATGAAGATACATAAAAAATGATTTTGCTAACTTAAATACTGTGTTTATGTATATAATTGTTTTAAAAAAAGTGTCACAAATAATATAAGGATTTGAACAGTAATTTTCGTTTTCTAATCACAGCAAAAAAATCGTCGTATTTGTAGTCCATTTTAGTCCTGTAACTTTTTAATTTAGCGAGTGATTATTGTAGTTTTTGCTAATTATTTATATGTTGAGTTCCGAATTTTCATGATTTAAAACAAATGCATGTTATTAACTCCCTTGTTTCCCCAATTCCCCAAATTTTTAATCGGAATAAAACCCCACACTCTTGCACATTTGTACTACGCAGCCTCCGCAGAAAAGTAATGTCTTCCCTCTTATATAAATAGAAAACTGCGAGTAAACCTTTTCAGTCTTACCGAACCTGCCAGTCATAATTCTTCGTGATTCAAAATGAGGGATTCATTTATAATAATTATATCTCTGGCAATCTGTACACCGGCACGATGTACCGACGTGGGCAGGGACGGTTTTAACTTTTATAAAGGTAATTGACGGCTTAAATTATAATATAGATAAGCATTAATTTCCTACGGCTTCACCCGCGTAAAATTAAGTTTAAAATTTTCATCCCCTATTTCAACCCTTGGCGGTTGAATTTTGAAAAATCCTTCCTTAGTATCCACGTCATATGAGAAATGATATGTACGTGAGCAAAATTTCAAATTTCTAGCCATAAGGGTTTGATCTGTGCGTTGTTACATCAGTCAATCAGCTTTGCCTTTTATATGTATAGGTAGTGTGCATTTCACTGAAATATTTAATTTTACCTACGTAGGTATATATACAATAGGCAATCGGACTATTTTTTTTATTGCATAAATGAATAGTACTCTTAAATATGAGTAACTTCTCAGAAGAAACCGTATATCAAAAGTCAATATTTTCAAAGGTACAGCGATTTTTATAAAAAAAAACGAGTCTTTATACCAAAAAAAAATTTTTTTTTTGCGAAATTGGTAAACAAAACCTACATATACATCAGTCATACATGTGTAGTGTATGACTGATGTGTATGATACATGTATTTATCTTTGTGTGGGGTAAATAAAGTTAAATTTTGAATAGCTATCTTAAAAAATGCAGCGCCACCTCGCGTATCGTCTCGTTTCGGTGTAAACTGACCTTAACTAATCTACACAGAAACAATTTTGTACCTACTTACTTTTATAATGTAGTTGTTCATCAATGCTAATTTGTAAATACAGCTAAAAATATAACCCAAAAATCAAAAGGGAAATTAAAGGACATACCCAATTGATAATAGCACTGTACCAAATTATCGCGACCCGAACAAATAGTAGAATTATAAGCTTCTCACTAATTATTTTTTGTTTCCACTTAATAAAAACATAAATGTAATGTTTCTGGAATCTACTGCCAGCCACACTATACTTTAAACTATATTTTCCTCTGTAATAATCGAGGTTATATTTGGACCATTTTTTAAAGTGCTGATAATTGGTGCTCTGACCCTACTTACGTGATATTATAATTATTTAATCATTAATTGCGGTTCCTCCTTTCAGATTATATTCGCGGGCGCTATGACGAAGGCATTGAAGATTACCCAGAAGTAGAAGACCGAGTGCTGTGTAAGTATTCATCTACAGCCATAGGTCTACCACATAATAAATTTATTAATAAATGTGTAAGTAGTTTCAAGTAATAATTTAAAAAAAAAGCTCCAATACCAACCTGTAGCTATTAGCAAACTCTATATTTAAAGTGTAATACGTAATGACGTATTACATTTTAAATGTAGACAATGGTCTAGGCCACGAAGTGTAGATAGCTGATAGAGTCCGAACGTAATATTAAAATAATGGTCTCAATTGGACAGATTTTTTGCCGGTAGAGCTCGCCATTGTTCAAGAAGTACGAAGCGCGATTCAGGACTGTGCGCTGATTGGTCCGCCACAATGGCATCGGTACGTCCAAAATTCTAGCGCAGCCAGTGGCAGAAAAGAGAACTAAGATCTGGGTTTATTATTGTGTACATAAATAAAAGCCTATACCGCTCGGACTCCTGGTATTCTATACTTCGTGGCCTAGGCTTTGAGTAAATTAATCCTACTTTTAAAGTAATTTATTGGAACTATTCTTATTGTTATAATAAGGTCATATGTTATGAATGTTGGATAACACTTACCTAATCATTATTTGAATATTTAGACTTTTATCGCACGCCACTACAAATGTATCCACGGGTGTTATCGGCACTGGCCCAGGAGCACACGAAAAGAACAGAAAACATATTCAAAAGTAAGTTTTATACTTAAGAGGAGCCGCTCCTAAAATATAAAATTAAGTACCTACTATCTATTACTTTATCAGGCCAAAAATGAAATTTATAATAACTCCCCAAACCGATTTCAGTGACGGTGGGCGGTTTCATTGAAATCAGGCCAGTTATGCAGGACTAATTTTATAATGCCCAAGAGTGTGCGCAGTAGGTACACAAGAGCACTCTCTCTTCCTTTATTCACATAATCCAGTGGGACGGATAACCGACACGACTGACGAGAGATCGGGCGCAGGTCCGACTTTTTTTTTTACATGCCATCCGACGCATGGATCATCTTTCTTGTCAGTCAATCAGGTGATCAGCCTGCATTGTCCTAACCAAACTTGGAAACAACATTTTTTGTTGTTGCAATGCGGTCGGTCGGTTCTAATTCCAAGTCGAGAACCAAAGCTCTAACCACTAGACCACGGAGGCTGTTGAAATGTTGAAAATGTTGAAATTTATACGCAATCTATAACCAATACCAAATTTCATCCATCGATTTACAGAAATTTTGACGTGGGTAAGCCATGCTTCGGCACGATTGGGCTGGTTCGACCGGTCTCACAGAAAATCGGCGTAAAATAACGCTTGCATTTTGTTTCGCCGAGTGGGTGAGGGCCAAAGGAGGTTAGGGATTTTAAGAACACAATGCACAACAGCCAGAGAGTTGTGAGTGTCTATGAGCGGTTGTAATCGCTTACCATTAGGCGATCCGTCTGCTCGTTTCCTGGTTTTTATAAAAAAAGTTAGAACAGCGGACAGGCAGTCAGAGAGACAGACGGTCAGAGCGAAACTATAAGTATTCTTTGTAGTAGGTACTACACCTTTAAAACAGGTACAAATAATATAAGTTTACATAATAAGTACGTCTAGTATAGGAATAGAATGTTATGCGTAGTAACTTACTTACAGCCCGATATGAAGGTATGCCATTTTACTAGAAGTAGGTACCTAATTCGTTAACTTAGTTTTATTTTCAGATCATATGATAAACAAGGATTACATAGAGAACAAGCCACGTGGTAAGAGAACCTCCAAAGCTGGTTTGTCGCAGTTGATGCTCAGTAAACAGGAAGCAAGCCCCGTGTAAGTAAAATATTGTTTTATTAATTTTCAATTGTAAATTAGTTATACTTATAACTAGCTTTTGCCCGCGACTTCGTCCGCGTGGAGTTCTGTTTCCATAAAAAAATTAACCCCCTTATCACCCTATTAGGGGACGAATTTTCAAAAATTATTTCTTAGCGGACGCCTACGTCATTACAACTAACTGTATGCCAAATTTCAGCAAAATCCGTTCAGTAGTTTCGGCTGTGTGCTGTGCTCCAGCAACGAGGAGCTTACTTTAGACCGTATAAACTTTTCTTTAGCAGGCAAACTCGATCCGTCCCGTCATCATACCCTTCTGGCTGCTTCATATATATCTCTTCGTCAGATAGAGATCCATAAAGGAAAGCTGTTGAGACATCGAACTGACTTAACTTCATGCCCTCACTAGCTGCAATACTCAAAACAGCTCGGACTGTTGCCATCTTGGCTACAGGGCTAAAAGTCTGGTCGTAGTCTTCTCCCTTTCTTTGTCGAAAGCCTTGAACCACTAGTCTAGCTTTGTACTTGCTGACTGTACCATCAGGGTTCTGCTTTACCTTATATACCCACTTGCATGGAATAGCTTTCCGGTTCTTGGGTAGTTTGCTTAGAATCCATGTTTTATTCTCTTTCAGGGATTCAATCTCGCTTTCCATAGCTTTATTCCACAACTCCTTATAAGGGCAGGCTATTGCTTCCTTGTAAGTGTTAGGCTCTACATAGGAATCTGTGCCGACATATGATACAAATTCATTGAATTTACCCGGGCGTCTGAGGAGAGAGCGGTCTCTTAAGCGCATCTCGTATCTTGCTAACTGCTCAATGATCTCGCCTTCATTATCTCTTTCCTCCTCATTCTCTCCCTCTAATTCAATATATTCGTCTTGTTGTGGCAACTCAGGCAATGCATCTCCAAACTCTACCTCGTCACTGGCAACAGGGGCTTCAACAGCGTCTTGGAATTCTTCCAGTGCTATATCGCTGTGCCTCTGAACCAGTACGTCCTCGTTCTCTTCAGTGCCAGAGGTAGGTCTAACTTCCAACTCAGTCACATCTTTCCCTACTTCCGAATCTTCGACATCAATCTTTGATTCTATGGGTCTTTCGTCGAATGTGACGTCTCGAGACCTTACCAGAGAGTTTGATTCCTTGTTCCATAGTCTGTACCCATCGTCATCGTCATAGCCAATAATGATGCACTTTTGTGCCTTCTTCTGCATTTTCCTCCTTTTTTGTTTGGGAATATGCACGTAGCACGTAGAGCCGACAATCCTCAAATGTTTTATTTGTGGTTTCTTTCCAAACCACAGCTCGAAAGGAGACTTATCTTCCACAGAGATTGGTCCTGTTCTATTCAAAATATAAACCGCAGTCTTTACCAACTCTGCCCATAAAACTTGAGGAAGTTCTCCGTGTGCATACATTATTGCTCTAACCATTTCCACGATTGTACGGTTTTCCCTTTCGCTATTACCATTCTGTTCAGGCGTGTAGGGCATAACCAGGCGTTGGTGTATTCCGTACTTGTCCAATTCTTTGCGTACTTTCTCGTTATCGAATTCACCTCCGTTGTCGCTCAGAAATTCCTTAATTCGGTGACCTGCTGCCTTCGCATGTGCCAACATCAGACGTAGTGACTCAGGTACTTCCGATTTATTTTTCATGATGTACACGTACTTGGAGAATTTGTCTTTAAATAGGACGAAATACCGAGACTTCGAACAACTTGGTGGGAATGGACCACAGATATCAGAGTGTATGCGTTCTCCTGGACTGACAGCCTTTTCTCGGACACCAAACTTCTTTCTGTGTGTCTTTCCAAAAATGCATCCTTCGCATAGACTCCCACTGTCCTTTGACTTCACATCAAATTCTCGTTCAATGACTCGCTTCACGTGGCGTTTGTCTTGATGACCCATGCGTTCATGGTAAAGCTGTAACGTGTCAACTGCATTCACCATCACTCTTTTCTTGGGTTGAATCGGTTTACAGTTCAGCTTGTTTTTGTCTGTTTCCGGTCACACACAATTCACCTTTGATGCTGAATGAACAGGTTGTGCCTTGTGACTCAAACAAACTTTCCGTGTTGATATCATGTGCTGAGAGCACCGAAAAAAGATTCTTTGTGACTTTCGGAACATGCCACACATCATTCATTAAGAATGTTCTTCTCTTTGTCTTCATAAGAATCGAACCCTTTCCTAACGCATCTATCACTTTCCCATCAGCAGTGGTTACCATGTGTGGTGGTTCTAGGAAGCGCTCGAAATCCTGGAACCAGTCACTTCTCATTGTAACGTGGTGTGTGGCTCCATTATCAACATACCACTCATCCCTATCCGTTTTACAATCTGTGACGTTTACTAGCACAGCCATCATGTTGGCTTTTCCGTGTAGTTCCTTCTTAGGGCAGTCCTTCTTGAAGTGCCCAACTTCCCCACATCCATGACATTTAAATGCTTTCGTTTTCCTCTTAAAAGTCTTTTTCATACTGTTAACCACCAGTGCTTCACCAGAGGATCTTGACACGCATCCAGTATCTTCCTTGGAGGTTGTCGTCAAGGCTCTTTCATGGGCACAAAGCTGACTGGTCAGATTGTCTATAGTTCTGTCCTTCTTTGACATCATTATCCAACTTGATTTAAACGAAAAATATTCTTCCGGCAATGTATCCAAAATCTTGCAGATCAGAAGTATTTCAGGTAGCTCCTTTCCTTCATCCGCTTTTAATAACTCTTGATTTAGATTGTGCCATAAATTCTTCGTTTTGGATATATGAGTTGCAATGTCATCTGAGATGTCCATCTTCAATTTGAACAAACTCATACAGGCATGATACAGGCGGTCATCGTTCACGCCATCATATAGCCGATGCAGTTCATCCCAGACATCACTTGGACTTGAAAACCTTATCACCTTATCTAATGCTTCATCGGTAATATTGTTCGTAATCAATAAAAGAGCCGTACTTTCTAGTTTCAAGTACTCTCCTAAATTCTTGTTGTATGCAGCCATTGCCACTGCAGCAGTAGCATCGCCACTGTTCACTGCTGGCTTCTCTGGCTTACTCATTTTTCGGTTTACAATATCGATAAGCCCGTCCATACCTCTCAGTAGTGCAGTCATTCTATATCGCTACTGCACCCAGTTGGTGCCATCCAACTTTGAGATTTGAATTTTACTAAGTTCCATAATGAATTTGATTTATTTACTTCGTACGTTCTGGGCGCATAACCTTTTAGAGGGAGTCAATTCTTGGCTCAATCGGCTTCGTGGAGTGAAGTAACTTCATATACAAATTAATAAAACCCAACGGACATAAGATAATAATATAATAGGTTTTCCAATAGAGACAGTAAAAACTTAACTAGTGACAGATATCAAAATCAATATATAAACATCTTCTAAAAACAGAATGCAGGTCACAACATCTAACACTAAAGAGGTTTTACCTCAATATAGGTAAATTGTTTTTTTTATTACAATGCTTAAGTCATATCTAACTAAGAATTATTCTGTGATGTCAGTTTGGTTCGGCCCTGGCTCTAGTAAGATCGTGTATCTCAAAAGGTACCTCCTGGTTGTTGCGGCCCTGGTTCCTGTTACTGTCAGGTCATGTATCACAGAAGGCACTATTTGTTGCGGCCCTGGTTCCTTTAGAGTCAGGTCGTATATCTCAGAAGGCACTGTTTGTTGCGGCCCTGGTTCCAGTTACAGTCAGGTCACGTATGTAAGAAGCCACTGTTTGTTGCAGCCCTGGTTCCAGTTACAGTCAGGTCATGTATGTAAGAAGCCACTGTTTGTTGCAGCATTGGTTCTAGTAACAGTCAGGTTGTGTATCTCTGAAAGCACTGTTGATTGCGAGCCTGGTTTTTGTAACAGTCAGGTCATGTATCTCAGAAGGCACTGTTTATTGCAGCCCTGGTTCTAGTAACAGTCAGGTCGTGTATCTCTGAAAGTACTGTTGATTGCGGGCCTGGTTTTAGTAACAGTCAGGTCATGTATCTCAGAAAGAACTGTTTGTTGCGGCCCTGGTTCCTTTACAGTCAGGTCGTGTATCTCAGAAGGCACTGTTTGTTGCAGCCCTGATTCTAGTAACAGTCAGGACGTGTATCTCTGAAGGCACTGTTTGTTGCAGCTCTGGTTCTAGTAAGTCAGGTCGTGTATCTCAGAAGGCACTGTTTGTTGCAGCCCTGGGTCTAGTAATAGTCAGGTCGTGTATCTCAGAAGGTACTGTTTGTTGCAGCCCTGGTTCTAGTAACAGTCAGGTCGTGTATCTCAGAAGGCACTGTTTGTTGCAGCCCTGGGTCTAGTAACAGTCAGGTCGTGTATCTCAGAAGCCACTGTTTGTTGCAGCCCTGGGTCTAGTAACAGTTCCAGTTACAGTCAGGTCATGTATGTAAGAAGCCACTGTTTGTTGCGGCCCTGGTTCCAGTTACAGTCAGGTCACGTATGTAAGAAGCCACTGTTTGTTGCAGCCCTGGTTCCAGTTACAGTCAGGTCATGTATGTAAGAAGCCACTGTTTGTTGCAGCATTGGTTCTAGTAACAGTCAGGTTGTGTATCTCTGAAAGCACTGTTGATTGCGAGCCTGGTTTTTGTAACAGTCAGGTCATGTATCTCAGAAGGCACTGTTTATTGCAGCCCTGGTTCTAGTAACAGTCAGGTCGTGTATCTCTGAAAGTACTGTTGATTGCGGGCCTGGTTTTAGTAACAGTCAGGTCATGTATCTCAGAAAGAACTGTTTGTTGCGGCCCTGGTTCCTTTACAGTCAGGTCGTGTATCTCAGAAGGCACTGTTTGTTGCAGCCCTGATTCTAGTAACAGTCAGGACGTGTATCTCTGAAGGCACTGTTTGTTGCAGCCCTGGGTCTAGTAATAGTCAGGTCGTGTATCTCAGAAGGTACTGTTTGTTGCAGCCCTGGTTCTAGTAACAGTCAGGTCGTGTATCTCAGAAGGCACTGTTTGTTGCAGCCCTGGGTCTAGTAACAGTCAGGTCGTGTATCTCAGAAGCCACTGTTTGTTGCAGCCCTGGGTCTAGTAACAGTCAGGTCGTGTATCTCAGAAGGCACTGTTTGTTACAGCCCTGATTCTAGTAACAGTCAGGACGTGAATCTCAGAAGGCACTGTTTGTTGCAGCTCTGGTTCTAGTAAGTCAGGTCGTGTATCTCAGAAGGCACTGTTTGTTGCAGCCCTGATTCTAGTAATAGTCAGGACGTGTATCTCAGAAGGCACTATTTGTTGCAGCCCTGGGTCTAGTAACAGTCAGGTTGTGTATCTCAGAAGGCACTGTTTGTTGCAGCCCTGGGTCTAGTAACAGTCAGGTCGTGTATCTCAGAAGGCACTGTTTGTTGCAGCCCTGATTCTAGTAACAGTCAGGACGTGTATCTCTGAAGGCACTGTTTGTTGCAGCTCTGGTTCTAGTAAGTCAGGTCGTGTATCTCAGAAGGCACTGTTTGTTGCAGCCCTGGTTCTAGTAACAGTCAGCAGTGTTATTCTCTAAGAACATTTTCAAATATCTCGACAGCTGAATCCGCGGCAAGTGTCAAATATCATATATAAATTTGACACTCACCGCGGATTCAGCTGTCGAGATATGAAAATGTTCTTAGAGAATAGCACTGCAGGTCGTGTATCTCAGAAGGCACTGTTTGTTTAGGACCAAAGCTTTTTTCAAACAATTATTTTCATATCTCTCTTGATATTTGTGCTCGAATAAACGTTCCCTAAAATGATTATGTATACTCAAATTACGTATTTAAATAGTGTTATTTATTCACGAAAAATATACAATTTTACCGAATATAATTTCGAACTAAGTAAGTTTTCCCTGTTATATCGTAAAATAAACTTGTTAGGAAGTCGGCGAAACTTTGAAATTGCGTTTCTTAATTTTTATTTTAGAATCTTTAAGTTGCTATGTATGTTTTTATGAGCTTCGAGTCTTAATTAGTGCTATGAAGTGTTTTAATTAAAATAGTTAGAGCGAGGAAAATTCACCTACTCTATATGAAAACGAGGCTGGAATTAAAAACTTTATAACGGCAATGAAAACGAATAAAAAAAAAACAAATCTAACATGTGAAATTTTCTTTTTATTACTTTCACACGTGCACACATAAATTTATATTAAAGACTTTTATTTAAATAAGTTTTATGGAATTCCAGGGATTCGGGCCATTACTGTCCCTACGGCAAGTAAGGAGGATTCCGTCTGGTAATTACCGCTTTGTTTATGTTTGTGCTTTTTATGAGATTTATGTTTTGTGAAGTTTTTATATCTGTATCAAGCTTGTTTACGGGCTAAGGAATAAAATGCTGTACATGTACAAAGTTGGTAATAAACTGTTTAACAAGGAAATTGATGGAAATAAGAAAAGTAATGACTGATAAAGTTGTAATGGTTACTTACTGACTCTTTATTTTTTATGGTTAAATTTTTGTTACTTTTTACCTGAATTGCTTGTGGTAGAATTTTTCTATATTAAAATTTAAGATATTTTAGCGGATTTCTTGAAGGAAACTCGAAGGGTTTGCTTAAACTAGCGACTGTGAAGTTGGTATATTAGAGATCCTGAAGGGTCTTTACGTACGTCTTTATGAGACAGAGCTAACTGAATGAGTGCGGTCGTCCCTACAACTTGTTAAGTTTATGCAACCCTTAACCTTAACCCTCCGATAAAGGCACAGTTGCCTAACACGTTACATAGATTTTAAACCGAGTACGGCGAATTCAAAAGGATGGGAAATAAATGGGAGTCTATGTATGTATGTTTGTTCCATCCTATGAATAACTATATTAGATCCATCATGATGTTAGGGGACTTTAATGGCTGGGTTGGAGTAAAGCGTGATGGGTATGAAGGAGTTCTGGGTACGTTTGGGGACGAGAGAGTGAATGACAATGGGAGAAGCCTGCTTGAACTATGCTTGGAATGGAATCTGTGCGTGGCCAACACAATGTTTGACCACAAAAAGATCCATTTGTATACAAGAGATGAGGGTGAGTCTAGAAGTATGGTTGATTTTATAATTGTGGATGAAAGACTGAGGAAGAAAATGCTAAACACTCGGGCTTACCGCGGTGTAGGACTCGACACATACCACTTTCTGGTCATAGCCCGAATGCGTGGCCTCTTTAAACGGTGGCGACACCGACGGGCCGAGCCTACGAGTGTTTTGGACAGAGTGAATGTGGAATGTCTACAGGAAAAAGAAAAGAGGGACGAGTATGTAGAGAAACTGAAAGAAAGTTTTAAAGAAAAAAGTTGTGTCTAGAAAGAAAGAAGAACGTATTTTGATAGGAGACTCACTGAAGATTTCCAGTCAAACATCTAGTTTTTCTGGAAATCCATTAAAACAGCCAGAGGAAAAACTTCTACCTCGGAGCTGAGTACAATCAGGAGTCAAGATGGAAGCATTATAAAAGGAGAAGAATGTGTGTTAAAGAGATGGAAAGAGTATTTTGAAAGTTTGTTTGAAAGAGAGGAAGTGCAGGTACAACATCCGGCACCTTCCATGGAAAATAATATAAATGGTGATGAAAGTGAGATAAGCATGGATGAAATAGTGAAAGCAGTGAAAAGTATGAGATTAGATAAGGCTGCAGGATATGGCAGGATTACTATCGAGATGCTGAAGGCTGGACAGGGCATAGCGGCTAGCCAGCTGTACCGCCTTTTTAATTTGTGCTGCCGAAATGGGCAAGTACCAGGAGACTGGTGTAAAGCCGTAATCGTAAAAAAAAACAAGAAGGTCTACTGCGCGTTCGTGGATCTAGAAAAGGCCTATGATAGAGTGGTGAGGAATTAATTGTGGTCAGCTTTGTCCGTGAACGGTTTGAGCAGTATCCTCATACGAGCATTACAATCTCTTTATAGGGATTCTAGTGCTTGTGTAAGGATAAACGGGGCATACACTGAATGGTTCAATATCGAAAAAGGTGTTAGACAGGGATGTGTAGCGTCACCGTGGCTGTTCAATCTGTTCATGGACAATTGCTTGACAGATTTAAAAGTGAATGAAAGTGGGCTGAGAATGAATGAGTTACTCGTCAAATGTTTTCTCTATGCTGATGACCAAGTATTACTTGCGTCTTCGGCCGAGGAGTTGCAGGAGATGGTAACTGCGATAAGTGGAGCTCTAACTAGAAAGGGAATGAAAATGAATGTAAAGAAGACGAAAGTGATGGTGTTTGAAAGAGATGAGTCAGTGACAGACTGCAATATCGTGATTGGAGATGAACAAATTGAACAGGTGAATGATTTTGTGTATCTGGGTTCAAAGTTTACAAGAGATGGAAAGTGTGAGAGTGATATTGAAAGAAGAGTGAATGCAGGAAACATGGTGAATGGAGCTTTGCACTCCTTTATGAACAGTCGGAAGGTGTCTAACAAGGCTCGTTTGGCTGTGCAGGTGGGGGTGTTGGTTCCGACACTCATGTACGGAAGTGAAAGTTGAGTATGGCAGAAGAAACATGAAAGCAGAATAAATGCAGTTGAGATGAGAGCATTAAGAAGCATGATAGGAGTTAAACTGGGTGACAGGATAAGAAATAGTGAGATAAGGAAACGTTGTGGTCTGAAAGAAGATGTAGTGACAAAAATTGAGAAAGGTATGCTGAGTTGGTTTGGCCATGTTGAGAGAATGAATGAAGAACGATTGACGAAAAAAGTGTATAATGCGAGTGTGAATGGAAGTGTTGGAAGGGGTAGACCTAGGCGGACGTTCCAAGACCAAATCGGGGACGTCTTGAAAAAAGGCCAGGTCAAAAGTACCCTAAACCGAAGAGCATGTATGAAGGGAATAATGAAAGTGGATGAAGCAAAACAAGTATGTAAGGATCGTAGCAAGTGGAAAGAAGTGGTCTCTGCCTACCCCTACGGGAAACAGGCGTGATTATATGTATGTATGTATAGCGCCTAAACTACCGACTGATTTTGACGACCTCTGTGGCTCAGTTGGTTGAGCGTGTTGGCGCTCAAGCCGGAGGTCGCGGGTTTAAATCCCGACGAAGGAATAAAAAGTTTTTCTGTGTTCCTGGGTCATGGATGTGTTTTAAATATGTGTATAATATAATAAAAATCTTAAATATGTGTATTGTATAAAAGTATTAAATATATTTCCGTTGTCTGGTACCCGTAACACAAGTTCTTCGAGAACTTACCACGGGATCAGATTGACGTGGTGTGAAGCGTCCATATATTATTATTATTATAAAGAATATATCATACTAGCTGTTGCCCGCGGCTCCACCCGCGTAAATATTGTATCCCTCGGGAACACTGTATTTTTTCGGGATAAAAAGTAGCCTATGTTTTAATCCAGAGCCTAAACTACTACCATACCAAATTCATCAAAATCCGTTCAGTAGTTTTTGCATGAAGGAGTAACAAACATCCATCCATACATCCTCACAAACTTTCACGTTTATAATATTAGTAGGACTAACGTACTCTACTGATCTGATTTTTATAATAATAACTCAGGTAACATAGGAAATATAATTTGCGTAGTCGGGTTATAATTTTTAACTTTTGATTAGCTTTAACTATACTTTTCATAACTTATGATACTAAATTAGGTATAAGTGACTTTTATAACACCTAAGTAATCTTCGGATAGCTAAATCTTGTCAACATATAATTTAACAAGTGACTTTATTCCTACAGGTACAAATAAAGAAACTGCAGAGCAGAACGCAAAGAATGTATTTATTAGTAAACATGTAAGTAACACCATAATATGTTGTAATAATATCAATCTGTTAAATAAAAATATCTCATTAGTAAAGTGTCTAATTTTACCACCTAAAGCGTAAAACCACCAAAACAGCCACACAAATAAAGTAGCAAAGCCCTGTTAGTAGCATTCTGAAACACATTATAATACGAAAGAAATGCTTGAAATTGACGGCAAGTTGAGTAGAAAATATTCTATTAGGGGCTGGCCCACTTTCGAGAATAATGGGGTCTGGCGGAGCGGCGAGAGAAAAGACAGAATTGATTGGGCCACGGACAAAAACCTATAAGTATAAGTATTAAAGGCGAGGCATGTCGCGGTAAAAAGTGTCCACACTTAAAATACCCCACTTATAGGGTTGTTTGGGGCAGTCGAGGTTTGACATATTTTGTCATCGAGACATTTGGCATTTTGACATTTGCTTATATCCGCAACTGCGGTAAGAAATTTCAAACCAAAAACTATTTGTTAGAAACGTCGTCATTCCAATCATTTGTCGGTTTTCTATACAAATTTGACGTTTTTAAGAAATAGTTATTGATGGATAGGTTATTGAAACGGGCCGTTAATCGATCCGAATTGAAATGACAAAATCTTCTGAAATCAAGATAGCCTAAATTTTTCTTGTATGAAGTTTTTTTGTCAAATGTAAGTGATCCTTAGTTTTAAAATCATTGGCCACGGACAAAGAACGCCCTTAATGACTCGACATATTGTTTGAAAAAATTGTAGAAAAACTTTATTAAACGTTGATTTCGTTACCTATTCATTTGCAAACAATATAATATTAATAAAAAACAAATTTGCTCAACGTTTGAACGATGAAATTATTCGTTTTAGTATGATTTATTATGTTATTAGAGAAATAAGAAATTAATTTTATTATTTTCACGTAAATTAATTTCGACAATAATAATTAGAAATTGTCTTTGTAGCAAATTATAGCAAATTAGAATTGGATGGAAATTCCGATGGACTAATAAAACCATTTTTTTCGTCTTGGTATTTAAAAAAATATCATTTCATTATAATAATATGATTTTTTTAACGCTAAATTATAGTATCTTAAACGGTATTAATCAAAAAGGTACGTATACTCATATCCGTCATCCTTATATTTATAGCTTATCTTTAAATATTTTTTCTATTAATTTTTATTTTATTTATCTTTTCAAGCACAAGTATAAAATAATTATATTATTATTTTTTTCTATAAAAATAATTATAATTAGAGAGGACAATTTATAAAATACAAATGCTAATAATTTAAAAAATTTAAAAACCCGACTGCGTAAAAAGTGAACCAAACTAAGTAGGTACATAATTAAAACTGAAAACAAAAAAACAACAACAACTAAACAGCCAGGATCCATTGAAAAATTTGATTGGCTGTCGAATAATGGATCCCGACTGTTCAGTTGTAATGTTCCAATAGTATTAATTCAATAATATATTATAGAATTCTAGACCACCGGATATCTAAGTGCTTGTTTTTTTCTTTTCAGTTTTAATTATGTACCTACTTAGTTTGGTTCACTTTTTACGCAGTCGGGTTTTTAAATTTTTTAAATTATTATTTTTTATTTTATACTTTTTAGTTGTGAGTACCTAGCTAGCTATTTACCAGACAGGATTTCCTATCAGCATCAGTCCTACATCACAATTGCGCTGGAATGTGAGAATGGTTGTTACGCAACTTTAAATCGATATAGATCCTAAACGGTCAGTCGAATCGAAAAATGTTGAGAGAAAACTAACAATGATTTTTAAATACCTATTCAACGATACCCCACTTGATATAGTTTGTTGACTTTCATTTTTTTCATTTTCACAATATGGCGTCCAGTAGTCGCCATATTGAATTTTCACTAACGTCATGTCTTTAGTGACACTCGCCGGACTAAGAAGAATCGATTGACGTGTGAATCATAAAAATCGGCCCAGGCGTTTGGTCTGTATAGTGCTTCAAAGGAACATACATACATATACATACATACATACATACATACATACATACATAGGCTGATAAACACATTACCACTCCTTTGCGTCGCGCAGTCGGGTAAAAAGACACGGCCGGCTAACAAAAAAAAATGTTATTGCTTTGTAGAGAAAGTCAAACTGATTTTTAATACAATAAAAACATTAGGCACGTAAAATAACTTTCTCTATAGAATATTACAGTTTTTTTTGTTAGCTGGCTACCTGGCATCGTGGCCTAAAGTAAGCCTTGAAACTTACTCTAAGAATTAAATTCTTATTATAGCTAATTTAATCACGGTAGTAAAAGAACCAATACGCAATATATTTGAAATAATAGTAAAGATAACGGAATTTTACATTGAGCATTATTAAAGTTAGGTAATAATCAACATTGTTCCAAGGGAGTTCGTATAATGTCGTCTGTATTAATGAGTCCACGAAGTCAATTTATTAGTATGGTGCTACAAAGTGCCTGCAAGTTGGTCTTAGCTCAATAATTATTAGACTAGCTCTCATTGTATCGAAATTCCTAGATACCAGAGGGAATTATTAGAAATATCTTTCGCTAGAGTGGCTTTCGAAGTTCTCGATACATTCAATTATTACAAGAGGATGTACAACAGAATATTTTAGGTTGATATATATCTATCCTATCTAAGTACCTATCTGCCAATATTTTTGGGATTTAATAACAATAAACTAACACTTGTAAGTGTAAAATCTATACTTATATACCTATAATATTATAAATGCGAAAGTGTGTCTGTCTGTCTGTCTGTTACCTCTTCACGCTTTAGCCGCTGAACCGATTTTTATGAAATTTGGGATAGACATACTTTGGGTCCCGGGTAAACACAGAGAATATTATTTTTCCCGAAAAAGTAGTGTTTCGCAGGATAATGTATTTACGCGGGCGGAGTCGCGCGCAAAAGCTAGTATCCCCAGGTTGTTTTATACTTAGTTTTAAAGCATACTCAGATCAAGCAGCGCAATCAACTTTTCAACGAACTCAAGGTACCAATATTTTTACACAAACTCTGACAAGTGGAGCCGATGGCAGGAATACATTACTCCATTATTATTGCAAATTCACTTTGTGAAGTTACAAGCTGACAAATGCTCAGCATCACCGGCTTGGAATTTCCAATTCTAGTGAAATCAAACAGCGCCAGTTTGTTCTGCTAAAGAAAAGCTCTATAAAGTTTTTAACATTGTCTAAAGGTGGAATGTATAAGCGAGCAGCCAAATGCAACGTCTGCAAAACATAATTTTCCTTTATAGAGGAAGTTTCCACGCCAGCGTAACTATAAAGTTAAAATATACGTAAGTCGCTAATTTGAATAGGTTTATATTTTCTCGTGTGACCGCAAGCGAGTTTGTTTGGGTTTTTGGGTTCCGTTACCTCGAAAGGAAAAAAGGGAACCCTTATAGGATCACTTTGTTGTCCGTCCGTCCGTCTGTCTGTTAAGACCCTTTTTCTCAGGATGCGTGGAGGTATCAAGCTGAAATTTATATCAAATACTCAGGTCTACATTTCCTTGGTAGGTAATTACGTTGGTAATAGAATATGGTCTATATACCTATATAGGTATACGATAGACAGAATTCGGAACTCTGAACAAGCGCAAACTTTAACTTGTAATAATAATATCTATGGACGCTTTCACACCACGTCAATCTGGTCCTGTGGTGGTCTCAAAGAACTTATGTTACGGGTACCAGACAACGGAAATGTATTTAATTCTTTTTAGGGTTCCGTACCTTGAAAGGAAAAAACGAAACCCTTATAGGATCACTTTGTTGTCCGTCCGAATGTCTGTCAAGGCCCTTTTTTTCAGGAACGCGTGGAGGTATCAAACTAGAATTTATATCAAATACTAAGATCTACGGTTCCTGGGAGCTGTAAAAAAATCCAACTTTTAAGCCAACGCAATCAAAATTTCGCAAATTTTCGACACTCGCAAACTCAAAACTTACAGGGTACTTTCCGTGAACTCAGAATCTTGAAATTTAGCATGAGGCAACGTCTTATAGTACAAATAAAGGAAAAATTATGAAAACCGTAAATTTTTAGTTACATCATATTATAATAAAAATATTTTTACCAATTTTAAACTAACTCTTTCCTCATGAATGCGTAGAGGTATTAAATTGAAATTCATATCAAATACTTAGGTCTATAATACCTTTAAGCTGTAACAAAATTACTACTGGTTTGTACGTAACCTTCGGTGCGCATGTCCGACTCGGACTTGACCGGTTTTTTACTATACTTATACCCCCTTACTAATAAACGCTGTATAAGCTTTGAATAGTTATACAGTGTTTTGTCTCCTTCTATCGAATTAAACATGTCACTTGTGTGATGTGAACAAAACACTGTATAACTATTCAAAGCTTATACAGCGTTTATTAGTAAGGGGGATATTGAATATTTTTATTACATACTATTTAATATAACAATACACATGCATGACCCACGAACATAATTTTTTAGTTTTATTATTTTAGTTTCCTGGCGGGATTCAAAGGCACTACCTCCGGCCTGATAGCAAACGCGCACGCTTATTACTGAGCCACAGAGTACATATATATATACCTATACCTAAATACGAGTGACTAATTAGCAACGAATCAACAAAATCGGAGCAACAAAACATTTCTGATGAATACTGAACTTTGCTGATTAGCATTTTACTTTTTTTTCCTTCTGTTCGAAGTTCGAACAGAAGTAAGTTACATCAACAAAATGTTTAGTGTCTATTCAATTTGCTCGAGACGAGAAAATAAAAATGCTTGAAAAAATCCAGCGTCAAGTTGCAAGTTGTAATCAAGCGAAATAGTGTAATATGGTGAGTGCTAGCCAGATCTCCGTAATTCGATCCCCAGGAGATCCCCAGCTCCATAGATTTGATTTTATTTCACTTTATTTGATTATAGACGACGTTAGTAACCTTTTACGCTAAGCAACCAGGGTTGGCGCATTTATGAATAAAGTGACCAATATTAATTAAAGTTATATATTGAAACTTAATTAATATTGGTTACTTTATTCATAAAAGCACTAACCCTGGCTGCTCAGCGTAAAAGATTACTAACGTCGTCTATAATCAAAAAAAAATTTAAAAACCCGACTGCGTAAAAAGTGAACCAAACTAAGTAGGTACATAATTAAAACTGAAAAGAAATAACCTAACCAAGAGCATGTCAGGACATGTCTAAGGAGGGTTCCGTAACTATAAACGCGTAATAAGTTTTTTTTTAATTACTCCAAAAGTTACTGTCCGATTTGGTTCAAAATAATTTTCCTAAAGAGTTTTTAGCATGATCTATCAGCATGCATAATATATTATATATTATAGAATTCTAGACCACCGGATATCTAAGTGCTTGTTTTTTAGGGTTCCGTAATACTTAAGGAACCCTTATAGTTTCGCTCTGTCCGTCTGTCTGTCTGTCTGTCTGTCTGTCTGTCTGTCCGCGCCTCTAGCTCCTATAATTATGAATATAAATTGATGAAATTTGGTACAGTTATAGATTGTGTATAGATCACGGTTTCGGGATCATAAAAAAATAATAATTTTATATTTTAGGGGTGGCTCTCAATACATGTGAAGTGGGGATGAAAAATATTTTTTCACTCTACCCCATCGTGTGGGGTATCGTAGAATAGGTCTTTTAAAATAAAGGCAAGGTTTCATACGTTACTTTTTTATAAAGTTGACCATTTTCGAGTAATCGGCCTCCAAAGTAGTATGTAAGTTGGTCCCCCCCCTAGCATTTTTAAACTATAGGAGATAGAAACTTGCAAATTTCCATGCTGATAGATCATGCTAAAAACTCTTTAGGAAAATTATTTTGAACCAAATCGGACAGTAACTTTTGGAGTAATTAAAAAAAACATATAACGCGTTTATAGTTACGGAACCCTCCTTAGACATGTCCTGACATGCTCTTGGTTAGGTTATTTCTTTTCAGTTTTAATTATGTACCTACTTAGTTTGGTTCACTTTTTACGCAGTCGGGTTTTTAATTTTTTTTAATTATTATTTTTTATTTTATACTTTTTAGTTATGAGTACCTAGCTAGCTATTTACTAGACTGGATTTCCTATCAGCATCAGTCCTACATCACAATTGCGCTGGAATGTGAGAATGGTTGTTACGCAACTTTAAATCGATATAGATCCTAAACGGTCAGTCGAATCGAAAAATGTTGAGAGAAAACTAACAATGATTTTTAAATACCTATTCAACGATACCCCACTTGATATAGTTTGTAGACTTCCATTTTTTTCATTTTCACAATATGGCGTCCAGTAGTCGCCATATTGAATTTTCACTAACGTCATGTCTTTAGTGACACTCGCCGGACTAAGACGAATCGATTGACGTGTGAATCATAAAAATCGGCCCAGGCGTTTGGTCTGTATAGTGCTTCAAAGGAATATACATACATACATACATACATACATACATAGGCTGATAAACACATTACCACTCCTTTGCGTCGCGCAGTCGGGTAAAAAGCCTGGTATAAGACAGGAGGCCCAAGGAGGGTTGGGGATTTTAAGGACTGGGAACGCAAGTCGCAACACCAGAGGAATTACAAGTGTGACTCCTCTGGTATTGGAAGTGTCCATGGACGGCGGTAATCACTTACCATCAGGTGATCCGTCTACTCGTTTCCTGGTTCATTTCATAAAAAAGTAGCGATGCGTAAAATATAATGAAATATGTCTCTCAGTCTGTTGGTTTGTTGTCTCTTAACAAAAACGTTTGGGCTGATAGATTACATTACCTATACACATGCACCGAGCATTTTATGCTTTTACGGATAAGCGTAAAAACTTTTTTTAATCAGTAAAGCCAAAGCAGGAATTTCTAATAATTATGATTTTTATGATAAAAATACCTAAATAAAGGCTCTATATGGATTGAAAAAATATTTTGTGTTTAATGATTTCCGATGTTTTCCCCACGAGGCTGGAAAAGGTTTGGGCGGATAAACAGGAAAATGGCAATTTGGAATTTATATTAAAATTGTAATCCGTTAGGCGTTATGTGTGAAATGGCGGGGAGTTTGACGAATTTTGTGAAATTCGTCTGTAAATTTCATCTATGTGTCTTGTTAAGTGCTTAAAATTTACGCTTCATTGAAACACGTCATATTTTAAATTGATAAAAAAACGGTGGTTACAAATTTTTTAAAAGTTTTAACGACTTTTCCAGATCAAAGGGGTTACAGTAGATATAGTGCGATTCAAATGAGAATAGGATCGAGTCGGCGCCATATTGTTTCTTTAGACTGTTATGATCGTTAAATAATTGATTACTATTTAACGTTTTTATTTAAATTCGATGCAAGACTATTAATATTTATATGTACATATATTTTTCTGAAAATCGCACTTTTCAAGTGATATTTGACAGAAAAAGGTCATTGACGTTTCTATTCTCATTTGAAACGCGTTATACGAGTTCCATGAAAAATGTTTGAGAAATGAGTTGAAGGTAGAGGTTGGTATCACTGGTCGATGACGTTGCTTGCACCTTTTTGAGTTGATTTTTATAACTCAAAATAAAGACAAGGTAACAGTCTTAGCAATATTATTCTTGTTACGAAAAATACATTGCTCTGGTTAGTAAAAATCTTTAGGATGAGATTATTTTCGATAATGTAAGATGTCCTCGAAATAACAGAAAAATAGAAAATCTTTTGTCATCGAATGAAATGTGACGACGAGAAAAACCTTTTATGACATATTACTTTTTATGATCATAATAATAATCCATGAAAACTTATCCACGCTGCTTAGCTTTTAGGATTCCATACTACTACAAGAAACCCGTATAGTTTCGATCTGTTCGTTCCGTCCCACTATTCGTCCGTCCCTCTGTCCGTCTGTTCGTCTATCTGTCCGCCCTTCTAACTTCTGTAATGTAATATATATATATATATTAACAGCCTCCGTGGTCTAGTGGTTCGAGCATTGGCTCTCGACTCGGAGGTCGTGGGTTTGATTCCCGCATTGGAACAACAAAAAATGTTGTTTCCAAGTTTGGTTAGGACAATGCAGGCTGATCACCTGATTGTCTGACAAGAAAGATGATCCATGCGTCGGATGGGCATGTAAAAAGTCGGACCTGCGCCTGATCTCTCGTCAGTCGTGTCGGTTATCCGTCCCACTGGATTACGAGAGTAAAAGGAAGAGAGAGTGCTCTTGTGTACTGCGCACACACTTGGGCACTCTAAAATTACTCCTGCGTAACTGGTCTGGTTTCAATGAAACCGGCCACCGTCACCGAGATCGGTGTGGGGGGGTTATTAATGTAATATATATGTCACCGTAAAATTGTAAAAACCGATAGATTGTAATATTACTAGAGATATTGTAAAAAATCGACAGATTCTCAAATAAACATTTCTCCATACAATTGTACGCATTATTTTGCGTTATATTGTAATACCTATTTACCGTGCCGATTGATTAAACGGCAAGTGCCCCGCGCCGCCATATTTGTTTGCTTTTTCATAATAATAATTATATCGAAAAATAATGCGTACAATTGTAAGGAGAAATGTTTATTTGACAATCTGTCGACTTTTTACAATATCTCTAGTAATATTACAATCTATCGGTTTTTACAATTTTACGGTGACATACATAATATTACATTACAGTTAGTGCGGAAACTATGGACTTCTCCTATAATATGGACTACCTACGGCGTTTTTCGTACGATATCTATTGTATCGAGCCATAGGTCAGAGAACGAACGCAGCAACGTTTTTGTGCTTGCTGATCGCTTCCAGGCTGGAAGTAGGCGCGCACGTATTACACATATTCATTTTAAGTTTCAACAATGCTCCATGTGCCTTTTTAACAAAGCTTGTAATTGGAACAAATTATACTCTTTTGGAAAGGTGATTTAACTAAGGGCGCAACAGACTACTTTAAATATGGACATGCGATTTTTTGCCATATAACCAGAACCTCAATTCTCGTATTTAAAGTAGACTTTCATTTTACTTCATTAGTTTTGTAAATGTAGTGAAATGTTACCGTGAACGGATTTTATGATGTTTCGACCAATCACGTTGGTTTAACGTTCATAAAAACACCGTTTGGGAGTATAAGCGTTTCGGGACTTGATTGTAATTGTATTAATGCAGGTTTTATTTAGCAGAATTGCCCCTCTGATATAAGTTATATCTTATATGGCAAAAAATCGTACGTAACGAACACTAAACTTGGGAAAAAATCGACTTTATCCAGTAATAAATCTAGGTATCTATATAAAGCTGATTAACTGATGTATCGAAGCACAGGCCAAACCCTTAAGGCTAAAAATTTGAAATTTTGCACACTTATTTATCATATTATGACGTAGGCTTTCACTAAGGAGGATTTTTAAAAATTCGATCCCCAAGGGGGTAAAATAGGGGATGAAAGTTTAAAAACTTAATTTTACGCGGGCGAAGCCGCGGGAAATTAATGCTAGTAAAAGATAAATAAATTGAATACATATAGAAATGTTATTTAGAAAACTTACACAACTAAAATTTTTTTGGCTTATCTTTAAAAAAAAAACGCGTTTCCACAATAATGTGCACATGTTTAGACTAAAACAATATTAGGCATCAATAATTCTACTACACAATCTTGAATTTTTTTTATTGTTCTAGTCCATAGGTATTTGAAATCACGTAGTCCTTAATAAATAGGTACACTTTTTTCAGTTCGTCAAAAAAGTCGAAATATAATAATATATAAGTGAAATACTTAAATTGATTTTGAAATTATGAATTTTATTAATCTTTTTTGATACCAGATAAATATTGAACCATTTAAAATGTATAAGTAGGTACTGTGGAATCTCTTAAAAAAAGAATTGTGACTTTTTATATTATGTTCACTCACTTCTTACTTTGAATCATAATAATATATAATTAATTGAAGTCATATTCTTTCAAGCTGATCTTATGCTTTAGTTTTTGCATATTTTCGTATAAATTCTTAGAGAATGAATAGACTCGAATAATTATATTCATGCATTCTTTCAAAAGCCTTTATAAATATGCATTGCTTATTACGGCGCGAGCTGGCGAAATGCCACGCTATCGCGCTCTTCAAGAGGTATCTTTATTACAGTATAAAACTACATTTAATGATGTTGTTTGTTAATACATGCACACTGTTCTGTATACCTTAATAACACATGCTGGGATTTTCGTATTCATAAAAATTCAAATGAAAAGACACAAAAACTTCATTCCAAATTATGCTCGCGGTTGGTATTACTCGGTATGTATATTTTTGTTAATGAGTTTCATATGTATAAAATGCACTTTTATTTACCCATATGCACCTGATACTGACTGCAGCTGTAGACAAATTAAATAATAAGAAAAATAAATTTGAACTGACTACTGATATTGATGATACTTAATATTATATCAGGATTTTATTGATATCTAAGATATACTGATGATCATCAAAACCTATACTATACTTTCGAATGTTCTAGATTATAGAAAGTATAAATACACAAACAATACATAAATTGTAAAACTTGGAACTTCAATTTTATCCTCTAACCTCTTATAGTCCTTTGTACTTCCGCAAATTTTGATGATATAGGTCTGAAATATGTTCTCATTTAAAAAAGTATTTAGAAGCTTGGCTCTAGATGAGCTCAGATAACTTTTTGACAGTGCCAGTCATTTGGTTTCGTCTTGGCATCATTTTACTTAAGAATGTTTTTTGTGAGATACGACAATGCAATGCTGATTAGGAAAACTTAATAATTATAGGAATGCAGATAAAGAATGACCGACTGTAAGAATTATACATGTTAACAAAATACATACTAGGGCAAAACTATTTTTACAAAATACTGGATCTCTTAGGTTTACAAACACACAATCATTTCTTCTACAAAAACCCACACTTCACACTGGAAAACCTGAACAGTATAATGAGTAGTAAATGCCTCTAATGAGCATCTTCCACACGAAGCCAGTGAATTGGCAGCGCTAAATGAAAAACGTGCTTCACGAAAATACCCGCTGCACTTAATTTATTTAACTAGCTCATTGTTTGATTCTCAAAATAACTTCACTTGTCTTTCATTATAAAGTGGACTAAACTAAGTTATTATCACTCATTTATCACTATTATTAAGTTTTGGACTTCTTTTACTATCATAGACCAAACCATGTTTCCGAAATAAAACGAGTAGATAAGTAATATATTTTGTGAGCTGTTTTGTTTTATTACGATCTTCTTTATTTTTTTAATCGTCTTACGGGATGTTTATCAGTCGGTTTTGCCTAGTTATTATCTGTAGGTGGTAGGTATCATGTATACCGACGTTCAAAAAGTGTATAAAAATACCAACTTTGAATAAAAAATTTTGACTTTGACTTTGTAGCTAGGTTTGAAGTATTAGTACATAATTTAGATATTTAGAAAAAACAAAAAGTAGGGTAAGAATAAGAAATTGAAAATGAATATTGCTTGTAGTTTCCGCTACGACTATTTGATCAAAGCCGTAGAGCTGAATTAATTAATTAAAATACGCGGTTTCGGTTCGCATGAATATTTAAGCATTCGACATCTTAGCTCTCGGCTGAAATTCAATTTAAAATTGTCAGTTATGATTACACTTGGAATAAAAAAAATAATTTTGCAAATTGGTTCTCAAGCCTTAAGCGTGTTGGTTCTCAAACCGGGGATCGCGGGTTTCAATCCCGCCGAAGGAACAAAAAGTTTTTCCGTGTTCCTGGGTCATGAATGTGTATTAAATGTGTATGACATAATAAAAACTTTAAATATGTGTATAATATAAATATGTGTATACTATTAAATAAAGATTTTCAAACTCAAGATAGGCTAGCTATGACGTACATTTGACACAAAAATCTTCATAAAATAAAAAGTTACGCCATCTTGGATTTCACCTTACTTCAAATGTCAGCCATCTTGTTTTTACTATACTTCAAATGTCAAAATTGCCCCAAATTTCTCTAAGAAAATCTAATAAAGCTATATATACTTATATAGATAGTAGATACGTTTATTTTTCATAGCCACATGATACCAAACCAATTTTGCCGTGATCGAATGTGGTTCAAAGCAATTTCCATTCCATTCAGAAACAGGAGTGATGAAAAACACAAATACATTAAATAATATTTATACGTTCTGACTTTACTTTTAGTGCGTTTGTATTCATTTTCAATATTGTATTCTATGCAAAGAAAACTTCTTCGAATGTTCTCGTGCAACAGTTATGTAAGATTATATTAATACTTAATAATCAATCTTAATCTCATTTTATAAAAATGAAATGAAAATGAAAATTTTTATTTCCAAATAAAACTTAACAAGCTATTTTCGGAAAGTCAACAGAAAAAGCTACCACCGGTTCAACCCTAACCCGCTGAGAAGAACCGGCGTAAGAAACTCGCACGGGCCCATCTTTTAGCAAAAAGATGGAAAATAGATATTTTAAAAGAAATATATATTTTACATTGTAAACTTAAATCTATGTTAAATACATATAACAAAAGTCAGTACACAAGTACATAGAGACAGCTTTGTAGGGGTGCATCTTATTCCCAAGGTGTGCAATCGTTAAGAAAATAATTTAATTTATAATAAGCTTTAGCACACAAACGTTCGTTGACTACTTTTTTAAATTTATTAATATAATGGTTTTGAACGTTTTCTGGGATCTTATTTTATAGGTGTATACATTGGCCTTTAAAAGATTTACTTGCTTTACGTCTTGTTTAGCTATCTGAGATCAAGATTTCAATACATTTCAATGATCCCAGGATTAGCTTAACGTCAATTTACGTCAATTTTGTTTGAGAATCTAATATTGAAGTCAATCTAAGATTTTCGATACGTTATTAATTGCGGGCGTTGTACGATAACATATTTTATAACAGTGCCATTAACAGTAAACAAATTATATTATCGGTGCAATTTAACAACGATATCTACCTATACGAATATAATAAACAGCGTTTGTTTGTTTATTTGTTTGCATTAAATAGGCTCCGAAACTACTGGACCGATTTTAATGAAATTTGGCTCTATAATACGTAGAGTATCTGTATAATATAGAGTAGATCACGGGGAAGGACATATTACATAGGCTACTTATTATCGCGGAAAAATGTACGGTTTCTGGGAAATAAACTTTTGCGCGTACGAAGCCTCGGGCAACATCTACTAGATTCAATACCGGTATGTGACTGGTCATTGGTGTAGGAGAATCCTAAGGGTCACTTCACACCACGATGATACGCGGCGCTATACGGCACTGGGCCTCTAGTCAAAATGCATTCGATAAATTCGATGGCGAAGTTCGAAAACAAAATGTATGAGATTCGTTACAACGCATCGCAAGCGACATGTCACATAACGATGACTTATGTCCAATCCGATACATTTTTGTTTTCGAACTTCGCCGTCGAAATTATCGAATGCATCTTGACTAGAGGTCCTGCATTTTTAAGATAGGTCATAGGTGTAATTGAAATTTAAAATGTATTCACTATACAAAAAGATGCACGTTTTATGTAACGTCTTCGAAAATCAACTACGGATACTTTGGGCACATGATCCACTGCTTATGTAAAGACGTTTAAGCAAAAAAATATTTATCATACTCAAAGTAAAAAATCATCTACTGTATGGGTGACTGCAAAACGCAAACTCGCCCGTATAAAGAAAAAAAAATTTTTTTTAGAATGATAATTATTTTTCTGCTTAAACGTCTTTACATAAGCAATAGATCATATGCCCGAAATATCCGTAATTGATTTTACCGAACCTTATATAACATCACTCATACACTGCACTATGCACATGCACTGTGCAGTGAGCTGCCACTTCACGTTCGAACTCTTACAATGAAACGTGTATCTTCTAATGTAAGCAATAAAGTTCAATTTTGAATAGCTATCTTTAAAAATGCAGCACCGTGTCGCGTATTGTCTCGTTTCGGTGTCAATTGACCCTAAGCACAACCTCCGTGGTCTAGTGGTTTAGAGCTTGGCTCTCGACTCAGAGGTCGTGGGTTCGATTCCCACATGGGAACAACAAAAAATGTTGTTTCCAAGTTGGATAAAGCAGGCTGATCACCTAATTGTCTGAACATATTTCTGAGCATATTCGCGTCTGACAAGAAAGACGCTCCATGCGTCGGATGGGCATGTAAAAAGTCGGTCCTGCGCCTGATCTCTCGCTAGTCGGTTATCCGTCCCACTGGGTTACGAGAGTAAAAGGAAAAGAGAGGTGTGCGTGTGGTTTGAGGGACCAACCCGAATTTCCCCAAAATAAGTATACCAAGTTTTAGTAGAAGTCTAAAAACAATTGTAGAACAAATCTGGGAATTTGTAAAAAGATAGTTTAAAAGATATAGCCCTCAGAGTGTGGTCCCTCAGTTCACACACCGCTATTTTCCAGATCTCGAAAAGTATGTGGAAAATTATGGTTTTTTCACTACAGAATTTTAGTAGAACTTTTGTAAAAGTTTTTACAAATTTATCAGATACATAGCATTAGAAATAAAAAAGCTACAACCACCGAAGTGTGGTCCCTCAGTTCACACAAAAATGACATACTCATTTCGCGATATATGACTGACTTTTTTAATTATTTTTCTACGTAGAGTTTTAGTAGAAAATTTGTAGAATTCATAGGCAAAATTTCAGAAAAATCTATCGGCGCATTTGGAAGATATATACCATTATGTTGGGTCCCTCAGTTCACACACTTGTGTATAAGAAAAACTCAAATAACTAATAAACGAGAAAACTAACAGAAAGTCTACTATACTTAAGTTTTAGTAGAAGTTTTTTTCTCTTGGATTAGCACATAAAATATTTAATTTCTTGCTTCCTAACTGAGATAATGTTAATTTTTTGATTGTATGAAAATGCAGAGTAGGGTTACCACACAAGAAGCAAAATTCGGACAGTACCTAATATTATTGTGTGTGTTATACCTTATTAAATTTACCTTTTCACTATTATATGGGTTCATAGTACTACAAACAACCTAGATACCTACTTATGTACCTATTTGTGGTTTCGCTCTGCCCGCCCTTTTCTCTGTCCGTTCTTGCTAACTCCTTATATGTAATTACATATATATTATATGAATAAAAAACTGGCCAAGTGCGAGTCAGGCTCGCGCACAAACGGTTCCGTACAAAACGGCAAAAAAAATCACGGTTGTTGTATCGGAGCCCTCGTCCTCGTCTCGTCGTCGTCTCGCCCCCAGCACCAAAGATTATACATACTCAATGTAATATTATGACTGCACCTAATATTTTTATTATACTAGCTTTTGCCTGCGGCTTCGCCCGCATGGAATAGTGTTCTTGGAGAAAAAACTACTTCGGCGAATAACTCTCTAAGTCTCTACTTACAGCAATATACTTCTGATACAATACTGAAATGTTTTTAGGTTTACCCAATGCAAATAGTTAAAAATTGGACCCTTTCGAGTTTCGCCTCGACACTAGTGGTGGGTCGTCGACGCTTTTTCGATCAACGAAACGAGACCGTTTATCGTTCATCGTAAACTAGTTGAAAAAACAGTTTTTTTTTTCGACTAGTTTACGTGTTCGACGAATACTGAAGCAATAAACTATGACAAACAAAGTAGTTTTGTTGAATGAACGACTTTCAGCATTAACTGTTTTGACAAACTTGTTGTCGTTTGCTGATCGACGCGACTAGTGATGACGACGAACGACGAGACGGTTTAATCTGTGAGCGGTGGAAATGAACTTCCCTTCATACTTTTTCCAGGCTTAGGACTGGTAGACAGGCAGGTTCATTACTGTAAAGAACAAAGATAGACGTATTGCTCGTGCCAAGTCGTCGTGCCCGCGCCCGTCCGTCGATCGTGTCGTCGCGTCGCGACGAAAGGTCTCTGTCGCACGCACCGTTCCGGCATATGGCAAAGAAAGTTCTTTATGAAGAGAAACAATATACTGTACCAGATTTTCTTGTTTTTCTGTTTTTATAAATGTGACTACCCCAAGTATTAAAATATAAAAGCCTTATGTACACCGTACATCCCACAAATTAACTTTCTCCTTTTCATAAAAGCTTGACATTAATTTAAAGACCTAAGATTTCTATATTTCTTTAATAGAAAATAGGTAGGTATAATAAAAATATGAAATTTCATAAATGAGGGTTCTGTACCCAAAGGGACCCAAAATATTATTAAGACTTCGCTGGTTATCCGTCCGTCTGTCTGTCACCAGGCTGTATCTCAGGAACCGCGATAGCTAGACAGTTGAAATTTTCACAAATTATGTATTTCTGTTGCCGCTATAACAACAAATACTAAAAACAAAATAAAATTAATATTTAACGAGGGCTTCCATACAACAACCGTGATTTTTTTTTTGCCGTTTTGTACGGAACCGTTTGTGCGCGAGCCTGACTCGCACTTGGCCAGTTTTTTATTCATATAATATATATGTAATTACATATAAGGAGTTAGCAATAACGGACAGAGAAAAGGGCGGGCAGAGCGAAACCACAAATAGGTACATAAGTAGGTATATAGGTTGTTTGTAGTACTATGAACCCATATAATAGTGAAAAGGTAAATTTAATAAACACACACAATAATATTAGGTACTGTCCGAATTTTGCTTCTTGTGTGGTAACCCTACTCTGCATTTTCATACAATCAAAAAATTAACATTATCTCAGTTAGGAAGCAAGAAATTAAATATTTTATGTGCTAATCCAAGAGAAAAAAACTTCTACTAAAACTTAAGTATAGTAGACTTTCTGTTAGTTTTCTCGTTTATTAGTTATTTGAGTTTTTCTTATACACAAGTGTGTGAACTGAGGGACCCAACATAATGGTATATATCTTCCAAATACGCCGATAGATTTTTCTGAAATTTTGCCTATGAATTCTACAAATTTTCTACTAAAACTCTACGTAGAAAAATAATTAAAAAAGTCAGTCATATATCGCGAAATGAGTATGTCATTTTTGTGTGAACTGAGGGACCACACTTCGGTGGTTGTAGCTTTTTTATTTCTAATGCTATGTATCTGATAAATTTGTAAAAACTTTTACAAAAGTTCTACTAAAATTCTGTAGTGAAAAAACCATAATTTTCCACATACTTTTCGAGATCTGGAAAATAGCGGTGTGTGAACTGAGGGACCACACTCTGAGGGCTATATCTTTTAAACTATCTTTTTACAAATTCCCAGATTTGTTCTACAATTGTTTTTGGACTTCTACTAAAACTTGGTATACTTATTTTGGGGAAATTCGGGTTGGTCCCTCAAACCACACGCACACAAAGAGAGTGCTCTTGCGTACTCCGCACACACTTGGGCACTAAAATAACTCCTGCGTAGCTGGCCTGGTTTTCAATGAAACCGGCCACCAGTCACCGAAATCGATGTGGGGAGCTATTATTTAATGAAGCACAATTGGTTTTTCTACCACAAAGTCTTAGAAAACAAAACTAAACTAGACAATGACTGGTTCAGCTGTATTCGATTACCAGTACAAAGCTGCTAGACAATGCGACAATTCTACTCGGCACTGCGGCCGTAAGATAATGGAACTTATTCGCTTATGCGCTCAATTTTCCACGTGCAACAGTAACACGGAATGAGTGTCAACTTCCTCGCCTCGCTTGTAAGCTAATTTTCATTTCCATACTTGTGCTTCGACTTTTTGTGCGGAAATATAATTCTCCGGATGTTTTTAGGAGTTTTTAGTGGTACTGTTTAAATAATATGCATAAAACATAAAAATAACTTAAAACATAATAAGTGATCAAACGAACTTACCTTAAGTGAAGTTCGATCATTATTATATGAAACATTTCATTTCGAAGATATATATTTTACCATGTAGTATATCCATACTTACGAGGCAATCCACGCATATTTCATAGCTAGAAATCAAGAAAAAAGTTACTTCTTGTCTATGATTCCTAGTTCCATAGATAGGTAGGTATGTTTCCTGTCACGCCATTCTGTTTAGAGCTTTCCACATGTACACAACTCCCAGGGCTACGCATGTAAGGCTTATAATATACTTATAGCCTTATGTGCTTGGGTTGGGTGGGTATATATCTTCGAAATGAAATGTTTCATATAATAATGATCGAACTTCACTTAAGGTAAGTTCGTTTGATCACTTATTATACTACACATTTCATTTCTCGATATATATTTTACCATGTAGATGTTCAGAGCGTATGGGAGTTGTGTAATGTGTTAAACACTAGAATAATAGTATGGTATTAGTCTTGTTATAATATAATTATACTTCCGGTTTATTTTACCTGTTAGTTTAAGTAAAATAACAAGCATTACTAAATTATGATACCTTCTTGCATGTTTAAGCTTATATCAGTTATGTAACCGATATTTAAGTATCTACTTACAATTATAATATAATATTTGTATTTTATAACTGTTATTTTTAAATTTTCTCAAATCAAAATTATTCAACTAAATAACTATGCTCATACCCTTAATACTTATCGCGCCAAGAACCCATCATATAACTGAAATAATTAATTTCAAAATATTTATCCTACTTTTATGTAAAAGAGAAACGATAATTGTGTCTTATGGAAGTCACATCACTTATTAAGACTAATATATTATGAAGGATAAATAATATGATCTTAAACCAAATACAGACTATATTTTATTAATATAATGTAACTAAAATTGTTAGGGTAAGACGTATGCCTAATAAAGAATTTGGTGAAAGATTGTGACAACCGTGTTTTACAAGCATCCATTGACTCTGTATTTTGTTTTGATCTGGAACAGCTTTAAAGTTCCATAAAGTAAGTACTTCTTAAAACAGCGACTTAGTTATCTTTATCTGTATTTATGGTTTTAACCAGAATTTATGTCTAAAGTAAATTTATTCAGTTTTATTTAATTATGTGTAGGACATAATTCAGGTTCACTAAGTATGTTTTTGTTTTGGATAATAAATTTTGATTAATGGTGAGTTAAGTTAAATTATTGTTATTGAGACTAAACACTACTGTGTTATTATATATATGATGATATACTTATCAACAAGATATTATCAAGATGAATTATATTTTTAATACCTTTTCATATGTATATTACTGCTAATATAATTTTTTATATATTTTGGTAAAATGTATAGATACAGAAATCCCCCTAATGATTCAAATTCATTATTGACTACACTATCGTCAGCTTAGATATTTTCTATTATCTAGATTCTAGATGAATAAGTACAAGATAACTTAAATTTGAAAAATTATCTTGATTAATCATTGCCACCCTATTCTATGTTGTGCTTAGTGCTATATTGAAAAAAGGTTACAAATATAAAAAATATTTGAGTAAATTCAAAGTATACCTTTGTTACCGTTTTAGGATTACCAAAATTCACGATACAAACTGATAAGAAATAGGTTCACAAAAAATGTTATATCTCCTAATTCAAGATATTTTATAATTTCAGACTCAATGTTTTGCGTCTCATGCTTTGATTTATTGGTTATGCTTTGCTTGTGGAGCAAGCTTGAAATAGTGAAGAGTAAAATTCAAACAGATATTGTAAATTTGAAACGAATTATGCCAGATTTTAAGGAGAATATGAAGTTTTAATAAATTAATAAATTAATAAATTGTATTATATGATAGATTTTTCCAAATTCAAATTATGATATTTTTATAGTAAGGGTGTAGTATGATATTTTTATATTGATAAAAAAATATATATATAAATTCAAAGGCATTAGTTGGTATAAGAAATAGAGCTCTATTAAAAAAAAAAACGGGTAGGTATAAACCCTGCCTCAGTTGTTGATTATCATTTATTTATTTATTTCTGTTTTAATACTGTCTGTCACACTAAGTAATTTTGAAACTTGTTTATTGATGCACCTTGAAGGATTAATATTGAGTTATTTAAAATAAGTTTTGCTAGATTTCCATTTTATATTGGGTACTTAATTGTGTTTTTCCTTTAAAGTTACACTGTTTTATCTTATATCGATATACCTAATCAACTTCTGTTAGTATTTCTTTGTCCTGTTCTTGTTCATATTCCTCTCCAGGTCTTTTTTGAGAATTAATCTCATTTTATTTTAAATTTTTATCGATATTTGGGTCATAGAGATTAAGCGTTCATATATGTATAATATTACATGAACTACTCTTGTATTGCGCCCCTCCTCCTTCTTTTGTAGACTCATCTAGAAGGAGTAACGTGTGTTGTACAGACACAAGTACCTTCTTGTATATATCGTATACACTCCATGATTGTATAAAATATACTATATGCTTCACATAGTAGGTACACTAATTGTCATAAGCAACCTATCAATGAAAAATATCACCCATGGATAATGTAAATTGTACATTGCTATGTTACTTTTGTTATAGCTTGTGCGTATTCAGATTGAATAAAGTATACCATTGTATCTAGTACCCAATTGTATTCAGTAACACGTCAATATGTCTCACTTATTACCCATGTAAAATGTACCTAATGTAATTTTTTTTTGCTTTTGTTCTTGTTCATCTTGTTGTGGCCAAACAAGTAAATCTCGTTCTCGTTTGCATTTAGCAACACGTCAATATGTCCGTGTATGCTGTAATCACGCCAATATGTCACGCATATCACTCGTGTAAAATGCACCTAATGTATTTTTAGGTTAATCTTATTATGGCAACACATGTACATCTCATTGTCACTTGCATTCAGCAACACGTCAATATGTCTCGCATATCACCCATGTCAGCTGTTATCACGTCAATATATCACGTATATCACCCGTGTACAATGCACCTAATGTATTTTAGGTTAATCTTGTTGTGGCAAAACAAAAGCATCTAGTTCCCACTCGTGTTCAATAAGACCTCATATTATCATCTGTATTATTGTCCATGTTTAAATTTTTTATTTCTTATTCTCTTTTTTTTTTTTTTTTTTTTTGATATTATTCTTATATTTGTGTCTTACTGTTAACAGATTTTTTTTTTTTTTTTTTGCAAAAAACTTTCTACTGGTTTATCTGGTCAATCCTTAATTCATATCTTGATACAAATTTATCATTCATCAGATACAAATTGTTGCTTTAAACTGTTACTTGATAATTAAGCTATCATGGTATCTAATATATCACCCATGGATAATGTAATGGTATCTAAAGAGATACTTGGCTTTGCTTGTTCAACGTTGTTTGCCAATGGCCAATAAAATGTACAATGAAATATTATCATGTTCCAAATACCATACTTGTGCTGTGAACATTTAGCAAGGTCTATGTGTGACCATAATTTGATTTTTATAAACTGAAATATTCTGTATATAATATAATATAAATTAAGTATATTTTCCAAAAAAATATAAATAGCAATAGACTGTTTTTCACACTTTTCTCATACACATGTATACATTGTTGTAGTGGGATCCGTCCCACTCCGGGATCCGTCCCACTCCGGGATCCATCCCACTCCGGGATCCGTCCCACTCCGGGATCCGTCCCACTCCGGGATCCGTCCCACTCCGGGATCCGTCCCACTCTGGGATCCGTCCCACTCCGGGATCCGTCCCTTAATCCGTTATGAGAGTAAAGGAAGAGAGAGTCTCTTGTGTACTATGCACACACTTGGACACTATAAAATTACTCCTGCGTAACTGGCCTGGTTTCAATGAAATCGGCCACCGTCACCGAAATCGGTGCGGGGAGTTATTATTGTTGTAGTGTGTAAGCCCTCAACTTACCACCCAATAAATTTTTGGTTGAAGTTTTATTGCTTATATTTTATTTCATTAAATTTATTATATTTCTATTTCTTTATTATTATATTTGTATAATAATGTTTGTATTGTAGTTTATTTATAGCCAGAATAGTTTACAAACAGATCCGTTTCAGTTCAGTTTTTTAATTTAAAATTCCTGTTGTTTCTATATACCAATGACTTTTTAAGTATTACACACAATCTAAGATGCTTTGTATAAATTTCAAGATTAAAATTATTATTAGATTCTGAAACTTTTTCAAAGGTTTCTACCCATTTTGATCCATGAGTATATTAATTTCTATTATCCATGAGAAGCAATGTTATGCAATAAGCAAATAACTCTATATGAACTGCTGGATAAGCCAATACCTAACAGCTGAGTTAAGCCCCAAATATCATGACTTTGATTTTTGGATTATTTACCTACTAACTTTTACAATGAGTATCTTCATTTAAATAGAACCAGTATTATAAATGAAACCTAAAAACCCTTACAACTTTCCAGAGTACTCTTTAAATTAGTATTACTAACAAACTTCAAGGATTCTAAAAATAATCCTAACACCAGGTAGGTATACACTATGCCAATGTATTATAATGACAACTTTCCAGTTATATATTCTTATTTCTTCTTAGGAAGAATAAACTAAGCAAATTTATAATATTAGATCATGTTAAAAAACAACTCGTGTATTTGCATATAAACTAATCTTGTACTAAGGACAGTTCCAGCGTTAAATTTGCCTGAGATACTTTAGATTTTCTGTAGCAACAGATGCAAATCGCATACTGTTTCATGTGTATATGTGGTTCTATGCAAAAAATGAATAATAAATTATTATATTAAACAGAGAGAGAGAGCGGATTCCCGACAAATACGTTCTTTGTATAATGTTCCTTTATGAGACTAAACTGACAGAAATTGCGTTTGATTTTTGGAACTAATGTTAATTGTAGAAAATATATTATAATCTTGGCATACCTGGATTATTTATTAGACATTGTGATTGTAATGGAGCAATTTTAACGCCGGCATTTTTTCTTTGACTTACGTATTTTCGTCCTAAATTTTGCAATTTCTTCCTCTTTTGTTAGTTTTTGTCTCAGCATTTCTCAAATGACTTGAAATCACATTTCGTATCATATTTCAACTTATAGATCAATTATTTTCAACTTTTTGGAACAAAAATATGCGTCATTTGCCCAAGGAATTTGTAAGTATTATATACAAATTCCTTGCATTTGCCACGCAAACATAAATAATGGCGTGACAGGAAACATACCTACCTATCTATGGAACTAGGAATCATAGACAAGAAGTAACTTTTTTCTTGATTTCTAGCTATGAAATATGCGTGGATTGCCTCGTAAGTATGGATATACTACATGGTAAAATATATATCGAGAAATGAAATGTGTAGTATAATAATAATTTATGATACTAGACTGAAAAATAAAGGAAATGGCGAGAAAATTTCCAATATCTGTTGATAAATGAGCAAGATATAAGCGTCAAAGATTTTAATCTATCTCTTTCTAGCAAAACTAAATTACTTATGAACTTTCTATGGCAGTCGTGTTATGTGATGTCACGTTACACATCCGATCTCTCTGTCTAATAGACTACTTTAAACGTTCATAATATCTTTGTTATTTTTAATGATACCAAAAAACTGATTTTACCATACGGTTTACCAAACAAGATAGATCTAAGTATATAATTTTGTTTTGAATAGCAATAGTCAGGTTTTATAAGGACTACTTTATATCACTTGTGATGTTAATTACTCTTTGCTCATATACGATCTAAGTAAGTATTATATTCTTTACTAATTTAAATTGATCCATTTTATTATAATTTTTCGCTTATACTTTATAGAATACAAGTATTAAAAATAAAACAAACCCCTGATATCACAACTATAAAATACAGAATATAAAACCATATTATTTCTCATTAATATTTCATTTTTGCAGAACGCTACAATCATAAATCGTACGTCAGAGATATGATTGTGTAAACGATTTCGTGGAAAACTTTAAGCTAGTCCCAAATGAATACATACAATTAATCCCGATAAGCGGGCCATTGTCTTCAGAACTGCTTTCTTGTGGTTGACAGTACAAAGGACTGCTAAGACATGATTCTCATTCAATTAAAATACGCCCGCATTTCTCGAGATGCTCTATAACAAACGTTAAAGACGTAAAATGTCTTAAACCCAACAATTACGATAATAAATAGGTAGGTACATTTGTATAATTTTCGGTAGCTTTCGGTGTTTGGAATAGGCGTAATGTAATTAATTTTATTTCCCTTTCATGAGCCTTTAGCTGATGAAAATGAAAGTATATCGAACGAAACGAAACATAAATAAAAATTCTATATAAAACGAATAATTAATGAAGAATCTATGAAGTGTATTGACTCCTGGCGAGTGACGGGTTATAATATTATTACGAGTACCTAAGTACTCGTATGTAGTAACTTTTATTAGACACAAATAGGTACCTACTTAAATCTTAAAACTGTACCATATGTGGGGTGGGGTGGGGTCTCTCAGGGGTGGTCGACTCTGTATGAATGACCTTGGACCAAAAAGGGGGCAGTTCGGTGCGACAAGAATGGTTATATTTCAATATATCGCTCTCTGTCTTACATGGTTAATATTACATAAAAGTTACTTAAAAACCACAACAGATGGCGCGTAACAGACACTATGCCGCTTCTAGATCGCGCTAGCGAAAACACTAGACGTATGTATATATAAGGGCTCACGAACGGTTTGTAACGTAGTGACTATTTGGTCGTGGAGGTGGTTGCTCGGTTTTGTTGAAATGTAAAATTTAACTCTAAAGAGAAATGTAACGCTAACTTAAACTTTAATTACGTATCTTCAATTTCCCGCCATATTCATATAATCAAATATATAGTCCTCCTTTGTTGGTAGGCGGTTAAAAGTTTGAGGGGGCAGCTCACTAGAGGCGCTAATTTGGTCCCAATTTTTTTGTATGAAGTCGACCTTCTTCTCCGCGAGTAATAGTGTTCTGTGAGCTCACTGCTTAATTTACAGCGACACGAAAGTGACAAAGTGACAAAATGTAATTAAAATTTTAACGAGTTTACACATTACAATGAGCAATTCTTATCTAAGTATTTCTTATAATACCTTCTGTCACGACTCACGACTAAAGCCTTTCATACCTGCGGTCTGATTTAGACTTCGTGAATAATAAGGCTTAGTCATTTTATATTCGTCTCCTCGTAATAAACCCACATGAAATGTTCAGCCTTGGCGACCTAGTTGAGATTTTGTTATGAATAAAAACCGTTCTTTGAGGAATAACTTTAATTTGCATTTGACTAGCTTACGTACCTTGATGTGTGTGAGACATCCGTTTTAACCCTTAGCCACCTAACGTCGGTCATGGTGACTCCAACGGTTATTGTTTTTTTAATTACTCTCTTACTACTTGAGCGACGCAACAGTGACTGTGTCTACTTTACCCCCACGCCCTTCAGAACGCGCTGAGCGATCGACCGTCACACGTCTGTGCGTTTAATAGTTATAGGTAAATATATTCTGGTTGCGGTCAACTTTATTTTATATAAGATTTTTTTATGAAGCAATTGGCTGAAAATCTCGTAAAGCCTCATTTGGAAATACGCGTGAATAAATCTGGCTTACATCGTGAACTTCAAGATACTATAATATGGCGTATACTGAAGCTGGACGAAGAACCGAGCACATCATCAAATAATAGCATCGAAAAGTTTGAAAATAGGAAGACTTGCTTAACTTGTGACTCCAAAAAAAAAAAACAAAAAACATATCACAATTATTTTCGATGTAAAAAATCAATTTGCGTTTAGTGTTCACAAAAAAATGTGTCTGAAATGTCGCCAAAAATAGTAAATGTCTTACCACTTGTAATTTTATAAAAAAATGTGAATTAAATGTGCCATTATTATTTTTATTTAGTAGGTTATCTATCTAAGTTTCATAGAATTATTAAATTTTGTTAAGTTTAAATATGTGTTCCTTATCAGATCTCAGATTTTTGTTAATGCCTTTATTTTTTGTCTAAAATGTTTAAAATATTTGTAAGCGTTAATTATTAATATAAAAACTAATAATTTGCAAAGTTTGTTAAAGTTAATTATAATAAAAGATTCTAAAGTTACAACCTATCTTTAATTTTTTCCATTTTTACTATTATTATATTGTAAAATTAAAAAAACAATACAAGGAGTCACCATGACCGCCGTTAGGTGATAGTGTTACTCAAAAACACGTTAGGTAGCTAAGGGTTAATATTTCCAGAATCTTCGACAGTAAGCGCGGATCCACCAGACCGACAGATCAAAGAATTCGTTGCGGATTCTGCTAAGCTGCGCGGAATCTGACGCAGATTCGTTGTGGATTCCGCATTTCCGTTTCTCGGCGCGTGGACAGAATCCAGACAGAATCCGTTGCCTGAATCTGCCAGACTGCGCGGCATCTGTCGCGGATATGTTGTGGATTCCGCCACCGCCGTACTGCACGTACTTCCGTTACGCGGCTCGTGGAAAATGTGCAAACCGCCTTATCATTATCATAGTTATTTATTCTAAGAATGTCGTACTTATAAAGGTGTTTTAGAGACACACACAGTTCACACCGAAACGAGTCGATACGCTGCGATGCATTTTTAAAATAGCGATTCAAAATTGAATTTATTCACTACACATTTACACAATAATGCATAGCTCCCGCAATGAGACGTGTATCTTCTTATATAGGTACCGAATAAATTGAACCGTCTTGTCGTGAATCGTCTCGGTTCGGTATGAGCTGACCCTTAGATATTATTTTCTTTGTTTTAATTTTTATAGAGTTTAAGAAGCTACTGCCTGCTACTCTCATATTATGAACTACTTCTAAAGGTCACGGTACGTAACATGTTATGATTTGTATCCAAATTACTATTCAAGCTTTTTGTTGTACCTATATCGGAAATATACAAGCGAAGGGTTGAGTGACATTGCTATAAAGCCAAAGCTCTACGAGCATCAACTTATAACGCACGTGTAAACTAATAACGTTACGATTATACACAGTAGCTGTTGAGAGACTTTATAATCGTAATATTGTGTATGTTTCAGAAGGAAAAGGCTTTCCTTTTTGATGTATTTTGAGTGTTTTGTATTAATCATGGCTATCTACTTAAATTGATATTTAACAATAATCATCACAGCGAGAATATTCCTAAAACTGGCTTATCTAAGCATTCAGTGGTTGAGCGCGTCAGTGCTCAAACAGGTACGGAGGTCGCGGGCCCACCAAAGGAACAAATTAATTTTCTACGTTCCTGGATCATGGATGTATAATATATATTAAAAGTCTTAAATATGTGTATACTCTGTATAGCAGGTATAAATTTATTACATATTATATTTCCGTTATCTGGTACCCGTAAAGTGATAAGTTTCTCGCGAACTTACCACGGGATAAGATTAACGTGGAGTTGAAGCGTTCATGGATATAATTGTTATTATTATCTCTTTGGGATATATGATATTTCGAGGGTTGAGGACAAGGTATGTCTGTCAATGATCTAATTTGCAATGGCAAACATCATGGCTCAATATTCACATTACGAACACGCTGTGTGGCGATGATAGCTGCCTTTGTAAACGAACACCGAAATGAACCAAACTACCGGCTCGTGATACGTCATACGTGACGATACGATCACGGGCGTAGCCAGGTTTTAGTTTCGGGGGGGGTTGAAGAAAATAAAACGACTACCGGGGGGGGGGGGGGAGGTAGTGTCAAAGTTCTGAATTAGGCTGTTGATTATTTTTCTAAAATAACTTCAAAAATTAGGGTTAATGGGGCAGCAAAATATTATGTTAATTGGCCTCGGACGCAAAATTTCTAAATACGCCTCTGTATATTGGTCAGATCTCTGTATTATATATACCAGCCGGCCCATTTCGGGGGGGGTTTGAACCCCCTAAACCACCCCCCTGGCTACGCCCATGGTGTGTAGTAATTGTCTAAGGGACTGTTACACAATAGGGGATCGGACTACATGTGTTTTGTCTCTGTCGCTCAGTATAAAGTAAGCAGCTACAAAACTTCCAGATAAGCTATTCAACACTGACTAGGTTACTGTGAAATTTGTGTCCATTATTAGTGATATTCATGTCCATTATATTGTGTTTGCATTACACTTCAATACTAGTTGTATCCTATGTGCAGTACAGTCAGTGTGTAGCACGGGCGTAGCCAGGTTTTAGTTTCGGGGGGGGGGTTGAAGAAAATAAAACGACTACCGGGGGGGGGGGGGGGGGTAGTGTCAAAGTTCTGAATTAGGCTGTTGATTATTTTTCTAAAATAACTTCAAAAATTAGGGTTAATGGGGCAGCAAAATATTATGTTAATTGGCCTCGGACGCAAAATTTCTAAATACGCCTCTGTATATTGGTCAGATCTCTGTATTATATATACCAGCCGGCCCATTTCGGGGGGGGTTTGAACCCCCTAAACCACCCCCCTGGCTACGCCCATGGATACGATGGCGTTTGACATCGATAGATCCTCGATACAATGACATGACATAAAAATAAACTATCGTTTTTATCTCAAGACCATCTGCAGTCAGCAGCACCGTGTCATTGGGTGTGTACCGCGAAAAATAGCACTAACAAAAAACGTAAGCAAAATGGCGACCGCTGGCGGCGGATTATGTTAGGAGTATTGTTGTTAGCAAACGTGTCCTGGCCGATAATATGTTTTGTTCTTTAGCGCTAGGGAGCGCTAATAAGCCCTTTTTCGCGGAACACAGCCAATATCAGTTCTATCTAAGTGGGATATTACATTATCAAATATCTCTGATCATCTAAATGATCATATATTTGATCCAATTTAATTGACTAATTGAGTCACATCTGTGTATTACACTATCAAAGTTCTTTGATCCTATTTTACGTCATATGTGGTTACAATGGAGAACGCGTCGGTGGTGTGGGCTAATATTGCTTCGGCAGTGTTTGTTATTTTACTATTAAAAAAGAAAAAGAAAAAAAGCAATACAAGAAAAAAACGAAAAGTTATCAATAAAATATATAGAGAACTCGACAGATTGATGACAGGTATTGATGTCAGGATTACCAGATCTCAGAGAATTCGATTTGCCAAAGGACATCGACATTTTTAGAATGGCTTGTTTTTTGTTATTTCAGAAAGATTAAGCAAGTAAGTGTAAGGATATATATTATGGATAATTATATTTATGTACAAGTTTGTAAAATCAATTGATTATATTTTATAGATTTGTTTAAATATTTGTAAACTTTTATTAAGCGGCAACACTAAGGAGTTGGCAATACTGAGATGATGTTGAGAACGTAGGGAAATGAAGGACTTCACTTTTGGGGAACGAGCAACGAGGCGGGACATGGCTGGGACACTCAGTATTGGCAGCACCTGGGTGACCGCAATTGTAAGAATAATTGTATGAGCACGGAGGAATAAACGAGTAATTGTTGGACGAGGTGTTGTTATTATACTTCAGAAGTGGTAAGTGCCATCGCCTTTATAAGCATGCTTATATTCGTTTTAAGACACCTAAAAGTTGCATAAAATTGAGGTACGGTTAATAATTATTGAGGGTACATTAAAAAAAAAGTGAATGGTTTTTTAGCACGAATTCGTTTAGTTCATTAGATTTAATCATTAAAATACAAACTTTTAACTAAAATACAGTTACCATGAATATAAATTTTCAATTATTTCGGAGTATTTAATGACAATTTGCCATATTACATAGTATAGGGTGGGTACTTGGAATATTATACTGTAGGTACTTTGCGGGTGTTTAAAAATTGAAAGATGCAAGTTAATATCTAATTATTAAAAGATAAAAGTGGTATTTAATTATGCAAAACAATGCCTATTTAATTGGTTTTTCGCTATTAATGCTTTTAATAGTTGCCATTGCTTACGTATCCTACGGAGTTAAATGTATTATTATTTTAAATAGTGAATTAATAGTGTTAATAACTACTTGATGTTCATTATTGCACACCTCCAAATTTATAAACTTGTCGACAATATTTTTAGATAGTTAGGTACATAGATTTCCGGTTTCGAGTTTCAGGTAACATGCAGCGAGAAAAGTCACTTTCGCGTCGCCTGGTGACTCCGGAGCGACCCGAGCATCGTGCGCGCAGCGACAGCGTCGTGCCCCGATGCAACCGCAGCCGCACACGCTGCAACAGCCGCTCCGAGGGACGGCGGAGCCGGGTGCGCGACGGCAGCCGTCGTCGCGGGGACAGCAGACTCGACGAGATTCAGCGCGACGCGGAGAGGAAGCGTATGAAACTGCGGTATCTCCAACAAAACTTGGATCGCGAGCTGAGCTGCATACGACGTACCGTGAGTGATTAGCGAGATTTCGAAAATTATTGTAACCGATCTTCTTTAAATGAGTCTAGACATCGCGAAAATAATTCTATTATGCGTGTACGTAGTCCACATTGTAATTACAAAGCGAACGACGGGCACAGAATTAGGACAGAAAAACCAAAACACGATCAGCCGTTGGATAGGTCCGCCAGTCCGACCTTTTCCGCTAAAGACGTTGCAAAATTCTAAATTCTCTTAAAAATTTACCGTCACAACCGTCGATGTCGGATGCCACACATTCTTCTAATACTAACCATAAAAATATTTTGCCCGATTTTGACCCTGCTTCTAAAAACCAACGAATTAACATTTGGATATTTTGGGGCAATTCCACAATGCGTGAGGACATTTTTGGGGCGCAAAAGAGGTGTATTCGTGTTATAGCAAATATACGTACAATAGAGAGCTGCCAACCTTATTTTAAAAAAAATATAAACTACTTACATTTCCATGCCTGTACATATATGAAGTAGCCTTATTTGTACGAACAAACCTCTCTTTATTCACCCGATTCAATACCAAAAGGCTAGCACATAAATTATGTTGTCTAGAATCTAAAACTACACTAGTTAGGAAGAGTATTTTCGGCATGTCAACTAAAATATATAATAACTTACCACGGCATCGGCATCTTAAAGAAATAGACAGCATTCAAAAATTTAAGAATGAATTAAAAAAATACTTAATAGATAAATGCTTTTACAGTGTTGATGATCTCTTTTGTGCATAGTTAATTAATTATAATTATTATTATTTATTGACATGTGTAATTTTAATTATTATTGACTAATCAATTTTACTGTAATTTGCAAAGACGTCATTTAAAATAATTACTAGATATTAACTACAATTTGACTATTTACATGACATCATAATTATTTTGACGTGATATTAATAAATTTATTATATTTTACGATGACTAAATGATATTATTATAATTCTATGGCAATGACGACAATAATATGTTGAACTATTTTATATAACATTTTATATTATTAAATCTAATTGTTGACAATATCGTCCCTCTGCTGAAATATCACTCCACCATCTTTTGGGTGCTGAAAAAAAATTAAAATCATTTTAGTACAAGACAATCATATTTTCTCATCGTTATTTATAGGTTATTATAACAATTCCTTCAATGTATGCACCGCATGTCAATGGAGTCAAATGTGGTCGTAGCGAGACTAATCATTCATCTATGACCTCGTGTTAATGAGTTTCAATGTCAAACAGTGGGACGAATGCTTTCGCCCATGATTTACTTTTGCCCTTTGTATCCTATAACTTGTAGATAAACGTATAAATTCGGAATGCTTAACAAAGTATTGTGCACATGTTCGTTACATTATATTAGGATGCCACGTATACGTGCCACGCTAGAATACAGATATATCCTACCTTTTTTGATCTGAGTTTAATTATCTAAAGACAGTTGACACTTGTCAAGTTACAAGTTTATCTCAATGACCAAAGAATTCAATGGACAGGCCCTAGCTATGACAAAAACGTGTCCAATTTATCAGCTGATACTGAACATAAAATGGCTGCCGAACTAGAGTTGTGATTAAGTGTATCGACAGTATCGATATTTTTAATTTTAGTAAGTTTTACAATAACTTGCATGCATACGTAAGTAAAAAAACTTATTTTACTAATGACATTGTACATTTAACTACTTTTATTAATCGATAATATCTTTTAACCGACATCCAAAAAAGTATTCGATGCTGATTGCTGAGGATAGTTTTATTCTATTTGTTCTAACTGGACCATTTCCAAAAAAAAATTGTAATACATTTATTAATCAAGTAAGACTTAACTTTATTTACCATGGGAAAGGAGTGCCATTTCTTTATTGAAGTCAGCACGCATAACTTTTATTAGTTAGGGATACTTTAACTTCTAGGTCCTTAGAGGTTATACTATGGTTAACTGTTTATTTTTATACGAGCTGAGCCAACTGTATAAATTGGTATATGAAATTAAATGGTGCTTTTTTATTCTTAATTTATTTAGGGACTTTTGATGTACAGCGTAAGTCAGTCCCATCGTAACCTAATCATATACATAATGACAATATGCTTTATTTGGTGAAAATGTGGTTACAATTAATAGGTGCTACATTTTTACAGATTGGCAAATAATTAGTCCTTGTGGCATCGACAGATGGAACTAAAAACTTTTTGAACTTTCTAAGGTGGAATAGAAATAAGACAAAGGAATATATCCACTTATATTAAAATGAATAAGTCTATCCATTTCTAAATAAAATTAAGTTTGTTCAAAAACTGGCTTTGCTATTCTCTTGACGGGGTCCGGGGATTAATATTTTCTTCTCCAGCTTTCAACCATAATTTGCTTATTGTATCACTTTTCGGAAACCTATAAAAAACAAGTATTATTAGTTTTATCGTTTGTTAAATAATTTTGGTCACAACAATATTATTAAAAGCTATTAAACTTATATTTTTATAACCACATCGAATACATTCAGATTGCTTTTTGAGACATAACGCCAATGTAATGATAATAATAATTATTTGTATCTTTATCGATAACTATTACAAACGGTAGGTACAACACTTATCAATTACGCAAATAAATCTAATGACTTAAAATGCAATTTAAAGGACTGTTCTAATGAAATATATGTGGATATGATTATTTTAAATGAAAAAATCAAATTGCAACGCAATTATTTCATGAAATGTTTATAGTATTGCATAAAACCGGCTTCTAACCTGCATAAATACAATTGAGGTTGATTTATACTCTTTAATGCATTGTACCTTGCAATATAACGTTTAGGCATGTTAATTATCACTTTTACAACATTCAAGTAAAATTTTAAAGAATATAAGAATAAGAATAAGTCCTTAAAATCTCTTGGAAATTCCTAATTAAACAAAACTTATACAACCTTTTGACAGGAGACCTACCACAGTTAATGAGCAGAAAATGGCGGATTGTTCCACATTTCGTTAATTGTCAAAGTTTTGAAGTCTAATGTTTCTAAAATGAGCAAAAACAAAAATATTGCTGTTTCTTTTATCATGAAAATTATTGCATCAGATAGAAAGAGACCAAATGATATTTCACCGTCTGTCTCATATTTCCATCATATTTGTATAAGCACTAGTACGTATAGAACTGTAAGGGCACCTCCATGTATATACCACAATGGTTTATCTTTGTTTGCTTGACATTTATACTTTTTCTAAATATTTAATATTGTATATTAATTTGTAATTTAATAATTTGAATTAATTATGTTTGATGAGACTGATTGAGTTTAAGGCTGATTTAACTGTATACCTATCTACGTAATTTAAATTAAAAATTTTGGTTTAACTAGATAAATTATAAGTTTACTCACCTGCATGTTTATAATATGCACACGCCAGACTGATGGCAGAATGTAGGATCTTTTTAATGTTGTAATTTTGTAAGATCTTATGACAAACCACATTCTTGCAATAAATAATTTGAATAATTTGATAAAGAAAGTGATCGAGTTTGCTACCGTCTACGGCTGGGACGATAGAACCACGATACATTTTGCTATGAAAAAGCTTCAGGGTTTGGCCAAAGTTTGGTATGAGAGCCTACCGTCAATACTTTTTAGCTGGAACGAGTGGGAAGATAAATTGTTAAACGCGTTCCCTTGCGAGCAAAACTATGGCCAAGCCCTAGAAGACATGTTAAAGAGAAAAACCAGGTTTAATGAACCTATTGAAGTATATTTTTACGAGAAACTGGCGTTATTGTACCAATGCAACATTCAAGGTCGCAATGCAGTAGATTGTACTATACACGGGTTAACAGATAGGACTATGAAGTCTAGTGCTGTCACTTTGCGTTACATATTTTGTTGCAGATTTTAATGAGCAACAAAGAATCTTCATTATCATTCGATAAACAAAATTATAAATTTAGATCTACAGGGAATAACGACATTTCTAAGAACAAAAATATTAATAAACAGGACGGCGAGCCGTATCCTAGTTCAAATAGTGAAATTTTATGCTATAATTATCATCAGAAGGGTCATCTATTCCTAAAATGCCCCAGCCTATTGTTAAATGTGGTAAATATGTAATGGGATGGGGCATAAGACAGAAAAAATTGTTTGTGAATGTCAATAAAGATCATGCTGGGTGATGCTGTTCATAAAACTGTGTATTAGTAATGCGAGTACAAATGCATTTTTTTAAAGTATGAATAAAGAGCAAACCAAGTATTATGTAGATTTTGGCAATGAAGTCTCAGTGTTTAATCACAAGTATTAGTATTGGGGGTTACAAATTAATGAATGTTGTCTTGGGTCAATGTCGCTGCAGTGAAAGTTAATGAATCTGATGCAGCTGATAGTAATTAAAATAATTATATTATAGCTAGTCGATTGTGTATGTGATTTAGCTCATCAATATTAATTTAAAAGTGACGTATTTGATTTAAAAATAGGTTATTTATTGTGAGTCACTTGATTTTATTGATTTCGTAATTCATTGAATATATTATTAATTATGTTTAGAGAATTGAACACTTTACTAGAATTTAAAACAATCAATATTATTTTGAATGTTATTGGATATAAACGTGTTAGATATTGGATATGTAATATATAGAGTATATTATGTTGAAATTGAAAAATGTATAAAGGCTAATAATAATATTATAATTGAGTTAATAAAGTGATAATTATGAAGGTATTTTATTTAGCCCGTGTGGCGACTTGTCTGTAAGAATGGATGGGTTTACAGACAAGTTACATTTTTAAGGAAGTATGTAGAGCATAGACTTTCTGTGAGAATGGATGGGTTCACAGTTAGTTGTTTTGCTACCCAGGTTGCGAGAATGGATGGGTTCGCTCCTTGGTTGGCAAAATGCTCTATACATAGTTTAATGAGTGTCTCGGTTGTAAGAATGGATGGGTTTACACTGGGATTACTCATTAAATCAGTAACTGGAAGGATTGAACTAGGTATTTGTCAGAGCCGTTTTGCTACCCAGGTTGCGAGAATGGATGGGTTCGTTCCTCGGTATGCAAAATGCTCTATACATAGTTTAATGAGCGTCTTGGTTGTAAGATTGGATGGGTTTACACTGGGATTACTCATTAAATACTAGAAGGGTTATACTAGGGCTAGCAGTGCATGGGGGCATGCACTTTTGTCAGGATGGACGAATGTAAGGATATATATTATGGATAATTATATTTATGTACAAGTTTGTAAAATCAATTGATTATATTTTATAGATTTGTTTAAATATTTGTAAACTTTTATTAAGCGGCAACACTAAGGAGTTGGCAATACTGAGATGATGTTGAGAACGTAGGGAAATGAAGGACTTCACTTTTGGGGAACGAGCAACGAGGCGGGACATGGCTGGGACACTCAGTATTGGCAGCACCTGGGTGACCGCAATTGTAAGAATAATTGTATGAGCACGGAGGAATAAACGAGTAATTGTTGGACGAGGTGTTGTTATTATATAAGTATATAATTAGAAAAAGAACTACATTACATTATTTAAAACATATTAACGAACAAGAAATTAAAAACTCTTTTTTTTATATTAAATAACTGGCAACACCTGTTTCTATGACCGTATTGGATCCAATCTCTCAGCAAATGTCAAAAATCTATGATCAAGGAGAAAATGAATCATATGTCTATATTACATTATCCAATAACATTGACTCATAGATCTATGATCCAAGATAAATGATAGTGTAATATGCCCCTAAAGCCTTTAAGTGAGAATCGTTACTAACAAATTTGAAGTCCATAAAGATCCTATACGGTAATTCTGATTTTTTTTATTTTTTTTATTGGTATCCAAGACATACAAGACAATATATAATATTTTTTGTTCATAGTCATCATCAGAAGCCCTAAAGGGGCTTATATGTTGATGACTTAACAATATTTTTTATAATTTTTAAATGCTTTATTAACACTAGTGACTTAACACTAAATTTTATAACTATTTTAATTAACACTGGTGACTTAACAGTAAATGTACTTAACTATTTAAACACACTGAGAACAAAGTGGAGTAATATACATTATGCGTACATACAAATGCTGCATCCAATAGCATTTTATCACAATTAATTGAAGAGTGTGTTGACTGGTGTATATGTGGTGTATGTGTGTGTGTGTGTGTGGTGTGTGTGTATGTGTGTGTGTGTGGTGTGTGTGTGTGTGTGTGTGTGTGTGTGTGTGTGTGTGTGTGTGTGTGTGTGTGTGTGTGTGTGTGTGTGTGTGTGTGTGTGTGTGTGTGTGTGTGTGTGTGTGTGTGTGTGTGTGTGTGTGTGTGTGTGTGTGTGTGTGTGTGTGTGTGTGTGTGTGTGTGTGTGTGTGTGTGTGTGTGTGTGTGTGTGTGTGTGTGTGTGTGTGTGTGTGTGTGTGTGTGTGTGTGTGTGTGTGTGTGTGTGTGTGTGTGTGTGTGTGTGTGTGTGTGTGTGTGTGTGTGTGTGTGTGTGTGTGTGTGTGTGTGTGTGTGTGTGTGTGTGTGTGTGTGTGTGTGTGTGTGTGTGTGTGTGTGTGTGTGTGTGTGTGTGTGTGTGTGTGTGTGTGTGTGTGTGTGTGTGTGTGTGTGTGCGTGTGTGCGTGTGTGCGTGTGTGTGTGTGTGTGTGCGTGTGTGCGTGTGTGTGTGCGTGTGTGTGTGTGTGCGTGTGTGGTGTGTAAGTGTGTGGTGTGTGTGTGTATGTGCATGGATGTATAGCACCCTAGCCCTACGACCATGTCTTGGGATCAGTATAAGAACTACTAGGGTGCTTGTCTAGTAGGTATATATAATGTATAAGTAGTGCAGTATTAGGCCATACTGGTTTGGCTATATGTGTATTTACCATACACATAGTGTGTAGTCAGTCTAAAGAAATAATGTATTTTATAAAACAGTTTTTACTTTTTTTACTTTCAGATATTTTGAAAAACGATATAATTTGATTTTAAAATATGTACCTAATACCTATTCAACGATACCCCACTTGACATGGTTCGTTGATTTTCTTTTTTTCTTTTTCATATTACCCATTAAGGCGTCTAAAATCGGCCATTTCGATTTTCTAAATTGATAAGCTTTTCTATGCAAAGATTTCAAACCTCAAGATAGGCTATGACGTACATTTGACACAACAAATCTCCATACATTACAAAGTTACCATGCTAGTTTTCACCATACTTCAAATGCCAGCCATCTTGTTTTCACCATACTTTAAATGTCAAAATAGCCCCAAAAATCTCAAAAGTTGGTCCATTTAATAAGTCAAACGACGTGTTATTTATCAAAATCAGCCCACGTATAGTATGGTAAAAACATACATACATAGGCTGATAAACTCTTTGCGTCGCGCAGTCGGTAAAAAATTGTGTTAAATCAAAGAAAAATCCTCACTTTTATGTATTCTTCAATGAACTTATTAAAAAACAAAATTTTGTGAAAAAATCCTACTTAAACACAGAAACTATTAATATTTGCAGTATCATTTACACTTGTAGAAACATATTTCACGTTACTAAGGTATATAAATCATGTGAAATTCAGCATAGTTCCCTTCGAGAATGTTCCACAGCTGTTGGTCTAGCTCTAAGCTGTGGCGTGTTCTAAGTTGCAAGAATCGCTCGGTATTCAAACACTTCCGAGAGCTTCCTAAGTGGTGTTTGCTTTGATTTGATGCTAAGTAGCCGCGTTTTCAGAGTCCCAAATATTCATGTAAATACAACTTTTGCCTACAGATTCGGTATTTTCCTATTCCCTTTTATATACAATAAACTAGTTAATATTTTCAGCTTAAAACATCATTCCGTACGAGAAACAAAAAAACATTTGACTCAATCTCTTTTAGATTGGACATACATCGAGTCTGAAAATCTTATGAAAGTAGACAATTAACACAACACACTAGTCACAAACTAACACATTCTTATTTACATTACACATATATAAACACACACACACACATACGCACGCATGCTCCCACACATACACACACACACGCACACATGCACGCACATAGTACATACGCACTGCACACCAAATTACTGTCACACAGTATTTAATTAATACTAATTTCACAATTTAATAACTATTTTCTAATCATAATAGTAACAAGAACTACTGTTTAAGTTTGTTATAATTTTAATCCCCTAACTTCCCCCATAGGTGATAGGACAGGCTTCGCCTAGTTTGGGGGACAGAAAAGATAATGTTTGTAAAGTTTCTTGAAAATAAACGATTTATTTATTTATTTTATTTATTTATTTTAGTGGCAAACGGTAGTTACCAAAATCCCTGTGACGTGCAACATAAATTAGTAACATCAGTTTACACCCTAAGGGTCAGTTTACACCGCGACGATACGCGACGGTACTTGGCGCTGCTTTTTTAACATAGCTAGGTATTCAAAATTTAACTTTATTTACTATACAAAAATTGTATATTTTTGTGTAGTGAATAATGTTTCATTTGACATCAGCGCTGACTTTTGAACTCTAAGTCTCATGGGGCCCATATACGGTCTGGTTTACCTTTAGTTTGGCCTGAACGGATGCAAAATCGTATTGTGCAATTCCGAGATCGCATCAATCGGCCGGATGAACTGAAGCGATTCGTTTCAGTGTTGCCAGCTCTGTTTGCGAAACTACTAAACTTGCGTCGATTTCTACTAAATAAAAATACTAAAAGTATACTGTAAAGTACTATACCTAGTCTTTACTATTCAACTTATAAATCCCTAAAGCCTCCCAAAAACACTACATTTTAGGTTTTGTTATATTCAAATTTTATTATTTATTAAATTTTATTATTATTTTTACCGTTAGATTAAAATTTACTAGGAAATACTATTACGTATATACCAATTAAACGGGTAGTTTTAAGCAAATTACGGACGAATGCTACGATGTATTATTATGATAAGGACTAAGGTGTAAAACTTTTCTGTTCCTTTTTTGTGCTTAACCTAGGCACTTTTGTGCCTAGGTTAAGAAGGAATAAAGTACTAAATCTTGGCAACATTAATTCCGGAACGAACGGATGGACTGAACGGACCATGTGTGACAATAATCGCTTCAGTTCTCGCGGCCGTATGGACTGCGGGCGTATATCGTGTACAAGCGAAGTGAATTTTTGGGGTGTTTAATTACTACACAATTAATAAACACGGTCGTAGCTCGCGGCAAACAGAATTGAACTGATGCGATTTTTCCGTGTGTGTGCTCGAATTCGTTCAGGTTGAAATGACGTCAGTTGGGTCAGATGCGATTTTTTTTTCGTGTATGTGCTCGAATCCGTTAAGGCTGAACTGACGTCAGTTGGGTCAGATGCAATTTTTTTCCGTGTATGCACATACCGTTCATACACGGATACATCGATACATCGAATCCGTTCAGGCTGACGTGAATTCTAACTGAAATGATTGGTCTCTCGTCTGTGGGAGCCTTTACAATGAAACATATTATGTAACGAATAAAGTTCAATATTGAAAAGCTATCTTAAAAATGCAGCGCTATGTCGCGTATTTTTTAGTTTCAGTGTGAATTGACCCTAAGCACCTATCATAATATTTTTAAAGTCAGTCGAGAGACAAAGTTTCAAAATATATTTTAAGATTTACATTAATTATAAGTTACACCTTCTACGTGAGAAAAGCAACAAAAATATACTACCTGTAAGCTACGTAAATAAAATGATATTTATTTTTTACGTGTGCTTAATGTGGAATGTTTATTTTATAGGTTTTTAAGCTTCAGAGAATAATATATGAATATAAATAAATGTTTTATGGAAAAACGTTTATGTCAAACATGTACGAAATAAGTTGTTTTATGTCTGTTGATTTAACGTTCGTTTGTGTAACAGAATATCTTATTTGCGAATTGGATGCAAAAATAAACGCATTTAAATTTCATAACGTTATATTCTTTGTTACAGAAACATGATTCTGTAACAGTAACAACACATTAGTATCACAAAGGAAATTTATTTTCTGCCCTTTTTTAACATTTAGTAGCCGTCTACCTCTAATAAAAGCTGTATTCATAAGCGGGAAACTCGAATGTTTACCTTTTGTGAAACGGAATTTTATATTTGTTTAAGATTTTAATTGTTTCGGAAGATAAAAGAGACGAGGTTGTTTTTTGTTAGGATTTACAGTAATTATGATAAACAGATCAGAGATTGTTCTTTGATTCAGCAACTTTTTTTGTTTAGGAAGTTCACAAACGGAAAATAAGATACAAGTGTCGTTTATTTTTATTGTAAAGATAAGGACTTAAGCTTTTATTTTGAAGTAAGTACAAGGGACTCTATCAGAACATTTTTATCGACAATTTTGTTTTTTATAAAACTGGGGTGCAAACGAGCAAACGGATCACCTGATGGAAAGCGATTACCGTCGCCCATGGACATCCGCAACATCAGAGAAGTTGCAAGTGCGTTGCCGGCCTTTTAGGAGGGAATACGCTTCCTTCTTGAAGGTTTGCAGGTCGTAATGGCCCGGAAATACTGCTGGCGACAGTTCATTCCAATTCACAATATTTTATTATAATCATACTCCCCTCTCATATATTACTTTTCAACAATTACTTACCTACCTTAAGTATAATTCCTTGTTTCGGTCAGTACCTCTGAACCGAAAGCTTTTTAATCAATATTAAAAACCATTCGGTTGTTTCACCGAAATAGAATAGCAGCATCTCTATTTATTCACAGATTGTATTTGGATAGGGTATGACGGAATGAAAAGACTTATTCAAATCCCAGGGCGCTTCCGCGCCACCAGCTTTTTGATATTGCTCTGAAGACAGCTGCGGCCATCCGCAAACCCAATTTTATGCTTCACATAATCTGGACAAAACGAAAGACTACATCCACAATGTCCTCTTTCATATCTTTTTATGTCATTTCAGGTATTAAGGATAGTTTACGGTTATGTAGCGGAAAATTTGGGGATTATTACTTTAGGAATATTTTACTTAGACATAATAAGTATGAAATGTGCAGCGTTTTTAGGGTTCCGTGTCCATTCCATTGTCCATGTCCGGACTCCGGACATGCTCTTGGTAAGATTATTTCTATTCCCGTTCGGCGATCAGTTTTACACAAATTGAGGAAAATCTCGAAAAGTTTTCTACTTCCTAACGTTTCGCTATAAATTTTCAATTGTCCTAAAACGCTAGTATCTATATCAAGTGTGTAATTTTTAAACTCTCGGAATTTTCATCGGAAGGACATGGGAAATTTGACTATGGAACAACTAGGCACGGCGCGGCGCGGCGACTAAAGATAAAATTAGGTAATTAGTAATTACACAAGGATTAAAACGGCATAGGTTGCATATTATTTGCAAGAGGTGGAGTAAATACTGGTATTTTAACTAGTTTGAACGAATATATTATATATTTATATAAAATAATATGTTTAACAATTCATTATTATCTGAACTTCTACGTGGATCTAAATTAAAAGAATGAAGTACGGGAAATAAAATTTGAATAAAAATTGTACATCTAAAAATACCTATTTTGGTTTGTGCTCACCACTCGCTACATTTTTAAACAGCGGACAAAAACATCATTGTATTTTATTGTGAGCTGGTATTTTAAAAGTGCTGTAACAATATATATTATGATTAGAATTGTCTTTAAAATCTTGATAACAATTAAATTAATATTATGATTTCTAGCAGTTTCCCGCGTTTTTTTTTTTCGCGGAAAACTGCTAGAAATCATAATGTTAATTAAATTTTATGCTATGGATTTCCGCAAAGTAACGTCTGATTCTATTAACTATCGATAAAAATTATCGATATATTATCGATATTTAATACACAGTAATACGAATAATATTTAATTGATTAGGAGTTTTAAGGTTTTTCAAATAAGTACAAAAATTACTTTCTCTATAAAACACCGTAAGTATTGCTAATGCTGATCAACGTTAACGTCTTTTCCCCAATCCCCAATCACGTGAACTGATCACTGACAAGAGTGTAAACTGTAGAGAGTAGGTACAAAATGTGTAAACATGTGCCTATCACATTAATCACAAGCACAACCCTTCTCCAATCAGAACAAAACAATCCGTTGTTACGGCTGCTGTATTAATTATCGCACATGTAACTCAATGACTGCAGAAATTCGACACTTATCTACATTTAGGGTAAGTAAATGTTTTAAAGAGCAGTTTTATTTCTTTAAATAAATCCCAGTTAGGTAAGTGGGTACTGGGTAGGCAGATGTTTTATATTATTAACTAAATACAACAAACAGTTCTAGACAACTTCGGGTCCACTAGTTATTTTGTTTGAACTTAAAAATTGGTAGTATGGAGGTATATTAATTATTATAATATGTTAAAAGATTAGGTTACTCAATCCTCCTCTATTATTTTATATACCAGTTTCTGAACAAAAATCCTTTTATGGTTCCTACGTCCATTTGCGTAAAATGAAATACTATTTTTGTTTCCAGAATCAATTTGTTAAAAAGCCCGTACCTACCAAAACTAACCATACCTAAATCTGAAAAAGAAGTCAGAATATAATATGTATGTTATTTGAAAAATGGAAACTTTCACTTTTTATTTAAGAAAAAAATATGTATTCAAATGAAAATGTTCACTTGTGGTTCATCACAAGAATCCAGAGCAAACACTGAAATATCAGGGATAAAATTATTAAAAACAAATTAGGTAAGTAGGTACTATGTTCCCAAAATATTTTACTTCAATCTTGTATTTATTGAAGTAGTAACATATGGTTAGCAGCTGTTCAAGACTTGTTATGAGAATGGTAAATTATTGCTACGCCCCTAAATTATTTCTGGAGCAAGATTACTTATTATGAAAGTAAAAATGGATCGTTTCATTTCTATGAAAAACACGTCTTGTTCCACACTTTAAAAGCGATGTTTTCAATTTAAAAAACTTTTGATCCAATCAAAGTAAAATGAAATTCTACTTTAAATACGTGAATTGAGGTTCTGGTTCTAAGCTAACTCCCCACAAATTTTCAGCCAAATCGGTTCAGCCGTTCTTCAGTTGTAAATAGTGTAACTAACACAACTTTCTTTTATATATAAATGAGTTCTTTTATATAAATATAATTATAATAAAGATGAGTGTCGAAAATTTGCATAATTGTAGGAAGCCAACATCTACATATTATATGACTCACGGTTGTAGCGAACCGACTAAGAACGAGTAATCCATCGCGGTATTTTTTAAATGAAATTTTGTGCAAAGCATAAGTTCGTCAAATTCCGAGTGTTACTAAAATCTCGTGGAACCAACGGTGAAATGGCTGAACCCGTGGCTTGTTACATTCTAACGGATAAAGAATTTTCATCTACGGTTTTTATTCGGAATTTTTTCATGAGTTTGAAATGCTAACGAAAAATATGAGATTGTTTTTAAAAAATATTTTTAGTCTTGTTAGGCATAGATATATAATATTAAAAAGAGGTAGATATGTTATAAACGCGTAAAAATGAAGACTCGAATTGGCCCGAGTCGGGCCAATTTTGGTTAGTGTGCTCCGCGAGTAATAGCGTGTTTTGTGTATGCGACGTTGACACATTGACACGCGTCCCATGTCAATGTGTGTCGTGGCACAGAAATATTGTCAGTTTTGTAAGGATATAACGTATCTATGTAATAATTAATCAAAGTTGTTAGGTATAATGGAACACAGATTACATTTTACTTATTCAAATTTTTTGGATAATCTCTGAAGAGGATAATAGATTGTAGAACACTGCAAATAAATAACTGATGATTATTAATAAGTACTTATGTTTATATGATACTAGTTTCTGCAGTAGGAACTAGGTTACCTAAACTCATAGAATTATAACGCCAAGAAACCGTGTGCGCGTGATAGATTAGGGTAGTTATTGAAATAATAAAAAGTGTATAATATTTAAATTCAAGGGATTGATTCTCGAATGGTTGCTTATTCTAAAGGTCAACCTAATAAAACAATGTACAAAGTCAGGATACCGACATAATTTTATTAATTAAAAGTAATATTTCGATAATAACTGATATATATCTATTATCTATAATCTATTTACTGATATTTCAATTCGAATAAGTAATTGTTATAGCAAATACATTTATATCAACCTACCCCAGAAAACTAAGGTAGGTAGATATAAATATACTGTTTTCTATGAGGATCTTCATCACAGTTTAAATTAATATAACACAGATAAGTCAACATTATTTATTAATTCGGAAACAACCAAATATGTGGGTATCTATATTATTTAATTAAAGACACTTTCTATTAGCAAAACACTATTATTCTAAAGTTACATTTCCCAAATATAATTTATAACTTCAAATTCAAAAGTAACATGTGATAACAGCTAGAAATAACTATACATCAACTAAAGGAAATGGTGTCGTGAACAATACTATTTATTCACAATAATATTATAATAATTAATTATTAGAAAACAATATAATACCAAAGGCTACAGCCATAAAATATCAAATAATATTTAACACAATATTTTAAGATTAGAGCAATGACAAACAAGTACATCACCTGAACATTTCAGCTTCCCGTGTGTGTCAAGGCCCCAAAAGGAGGGGCTTTTTATACCACTTAGCCTTGAAATAAAATACATTTGTTCTAGATAGTTCTATCCAATCAATTATTAACATATTTTTGTAGCCAATCATAGAGAGTCAATATCATATCTTATTTATCAAAAGTATGAAATAAATCATGACAATTTACAGTTACACTGACCGGAGATGAATCCCAAAGCCAATCAAAATAACCTTGGTTTTATTTGGTCAATCAGAACATTTAATATTTTGTTTATTCATTTAATAAACAAGATATAATCACACTATTACACTTAATATGTATTTAAATAATTAATTTATTACAGTGATAGATAAAAGACAAAATCTATTGATTACAAATATAACAATATAATTAATAGTTTGAAAACGATTAAAATGGCTACGTTCTATCACAGATAACATTAATTTCCTCCTTCTTCGTACTACAGAAGGTAGCTGTCCGAACAATAACAATTGTGTTATTTGCCACAAGTTCTAGACATTTTTAAATCATGTAAAAATGTTTTGTTTACTGTTATGGACAATATATTATCTACCTCTCTTTTTATAATTCTAACACGGCCATACTGACATTGCTGCGTCCTCGAAGCACTTGGATGTTTATTAATCATTATTATTATTATTTTGCATTTCATTTTTAAACTCTTATTATTATTATTTTGATTCTAATACGGTCATACTGACCAAGTTTCGTCCCGAAGCACTTTATTACATACATTCTTTATATATTTAAGATATTTTAAAATTTTATTCCGGAACAGCCAAATTTTGTAAAAATAATTAAGCTACCCAGCCCATGACACTCCGATCACATTCACCCGCTGCCAGTGAGACGAGCGGAGCCAAAGACAGGGTCGACCAGCGGATGCTTTAAATTTGAATTTTGAAAGCTACCAAGGCCATAGACGCACCGAACACCAACCACCCGCTGCCAGTGAGACGAACGGTACCAAAGCCAGGGTCGACCAGCGGATGCTTTATAAAAATATACACCTAATAAAGTGTTTTTTTTTTCTTAAGAGATTCAGATGCCTTGATTTTAAAATTTGTGTTATAATAATGATTAAATTACTATTTTATTTATGACGCTTAGTATGTCAGCATTGCCTTTTTATTATTTGAAATAATCTTTATCAACTTAATTAGTTGTTATTATAGTTAATATAATATTATTACAAAAGTAATGTTACAATTTATTATAATAAATTATCATTCATTTATAGCATCCTCAACATCATAATTATAAATAACCTTTTATATTCTATTATCAATTCTATTATAACATTTGTATAATACAAAAAAATATTCTACACACATCACTTTTCAAAAACCGTTCGGCCAGTTCTGACTAGAATTATAACGCTCTGGGGTAGTACCTCTTATACCTTGGAGTACTGCGCCACTTTCGTGAACTTGCAAATCTGTCTTCAATAGACCTTGCGACGCGACGCGACGCGACGAATCGACGTTGCAACGCGAAGACACGACGCCGCAATGCGATCACACGTCCGTTTTTGCGACGCGACGCGACGAATCGACTTTGCAACGCGAAGACACGACGCCGCAATGCGATCACACGTCCGTTCTGAAACTGACAAAACTGTATTAGTGGGTTGTTCGTTATCCCACTTCTGATGATAGATTAGGGTAGTTATTGAAATAATAAAAAGTGTATAATATTTAAATTCAAGGGATTGATTCTCGAATGGTTGCTTATTCTAAAGGTCAACCTAATAAAACAATGTACAAAGTCAGGATACCGACATAATTTTATTAATTAAAAGTAATATTTCGATAATAACTGATATATATCTATTATCTATAATCTATTTACTGATATTTCAATTCGAATAAGTAATTGTTATAGCAAATACATTTATATCAACCTACCCCAGAAAACTAAGGTAGGTAGATATAAATATACTGTTTTCTATGAGGATCTTCATCACAGTTTAAATTAATATAACACAGATAAGTCAACATTATTTATTAATTCGGAAACAACCAAATATGTGGGTATCTATATTATTTAATTAAAGACACTTTCTATTAGCAAAACACTATTATTCTAAAGTTACATTTCCCAAATATAATTTATAACTTCAAATTCAAAAGTAACATGTGATAACAGCTAGAAATAACTATACATCAACTAAAGGAAATGGTGTCGTGAACAATACTATTTATTCACAATAATATTATAATAATTAATTATTAGAAAACAATATAATACCAAAGGCTACAGCCATAAAATATCAAATAATATTTAACACAATATTTTAAGATTAGAGCAATGACAAACAAGTACATCACCTGAACATTTCAGCTTCCCGTGTGTGTCAAGGCCCCAAAAGGAGGGGCTTTTTATACCACTTAGCCTTGAAATAAAATACATTTGTTCTAGATAGTTCTATCCAATCAATTATTAACATATTTTTGTAGCCAATCATAGAGAGTCAATATCATATCTTATTTATCAAAAGTATGAAATAAATCATGACAATTTACAGTTACACTGACCGGAGATGAATCCCAAAGCCAATCAAAATAACCTTGGTTTTATTTGGTCAATCAGAACATTTAATATTTTGTTTATTCATTTAATAAACAAGATATAATCACACTATTACACTTAATATGTATTTAAATAATTAATTTATTACAGTGATAGATAAAAGACAAAATCTATTGATTACAAATATAACAATATAATTAATAGTTTGAAAACGATTAAAATGGCTACGTTCTATCACAGATAACATTAATTTCCTCCTTCTTCGTACTACAGAAGGTAGCTGTCCGAACAATAACAATTGTGTTATTTGCCACAAGTTCTAGACATTTTTAAATCATGTAAAAATGTTTTGTTTACTGTTATGGACAATATATTATCTACCTCTCTTTTTATAATTCTAACACGCGCGACATAGGTGAAGCACTTGAAACTCTTCCAGACTGGTAATAATATAATATAATATCTATGGACGCTTCACACCACGTCAATCTGATCCCGTGGTAAGTTCTCGAAGAACTTGTGTTACGGGTACCAGACAGCGGAAATATATTTAATAATTTTATACTATACACATATTTAAGATTTTTATTATATTATACACATATTTAATACACATCCATGACCCAGGAACACAGAAAAACTTTTTGTTCCTTCGGCGGGATTTGAACCCGCGACCTCCGGCTTGAGCACCAACACACTCAACCAACTGAGCCACAGAGGTCGTCATAGTGTAGTTTGCTAATAAATGCTTTGTTTGTGTGCGTGTCGTCGAAACGTAAGCGTGTAAAGCTCACGCCCACATTGATCTGTTTTTTGCCTCACTTTAGACGACGCGTTTGAATGAAACTATCTATCTAGTCGTTATTAATCTAAGCCTAAACTATAGTAGAGTATGCAATACTGCCCATCACAGTTTACTCATATCACAGATACACTTTTCATCGTAAGTAATGTCGAGTTGCACCTCGTTACGCAGTGCATGTGTAGTGTATTACTGATGTCATAATAATATGAAACGTGTATCTTTTTATGTAGTAAATGTAATAAAGCTCAATTTTCCATAGCTATCTTAAAAATGCAGCGCGCGTAGCGTCCCGTATCGTCGTGGCGTGAACTGACCTTAACTCCCAAATGAGTTTAAAAAAGCCTTCGATGCTACAACACACGGAAAAACAAAGTTTTTTCAATGAATCGCAAAGTACAGCGGCAGTGGAATTTCCCCAAAGATTTGACATAATACCTTCACTTTGAACTTGTTTCCCCTTATCTGTCCTGCGCACTTCCAGTTGGTCCCGTTTTTGCCATTCCGTAACATTCAACGTCCGAAGTTTACCAATACTCGTTTTTGATAACTTTAATGTACAGTGTACACTGCACCACATACTAAAAATATATACTTACGTACAGAGGAACACCTTTCATAGAACGATCGAAATTTTGTCAGGGTTGTCTCAGAAAATGGGGTTAAATTAACGTTAATTAAACATAAACGTTATGCATAAACCATTATTCTTTATTACAAGTTTGTACGGAACCCTCGGTGCACGAGTCCGACTAGCACTTGGGTGGTTTTTTATTATTGTCATTTGGGGCAAGGTACTCTATAATATGTAATATTCCTCTTATTCCGGATAGAAAAATTATGTGTCGCCCACATGCTCTAACTAGCCTAAATTAAATTGTAATTTATAACTAATGTTGTGATAAATTTTAAATTAAAGGTTTAAAATTCATCACTACATTACTCCTAAATTAATTACAACTAAAGGTTGTAATTAATTTAGGAGTCAGTCCAATTAAACATATAAAATAAGCTGCTAAATTCAACAGCCCGTTTCATTTTCATGTACGTCCAACTTTTACGTTCTATTTTACGTGAATTAGCACTAACTTCATATGTAATACGTTTATTTGCCGTTTCAATTTGCGTTATTCGTTCATTAGTAGGTTTAAGCTTGTAGACTGTAAAATGACTTGAACGTAAATCATTAATTAGACTTTATTATTATCTATTATAATTATTGTAAAGTATAGGCCTACAACTTACTCTAATGTATAAGGCCCTGGGTAATCGAGCTTTTCTAAGAGTTTTGATAAATTAAAAAATATAAAAATACACAAAAATATTTATAAGGCCGGGATTCGCAACCCTGGTGGATTTAAAAAAAATCGAATTTTAGAACAGAGCAAAAATTTTATTACACAATATAACAAACTGCTAATTGGACTGACATAAGTAAGTTGAACTTATTGATACCTATTATATTATTGCACGACTAACGAAAAAACATAATAATATATAGCTTAAAAAATGCGCAGTTTCCAAGGACAAGATCGAATTTTCTTCCCCAAAACCCTCTGTATACTTACTAAATTTCATGGTAATACTTGCAGTCGTTATCGACAAACCCATGATATATACAAGATTGTCTCGTTTAGAGTATAATATTATCTAAAAGATAAATCTCATAATAATAGAATGGAATGGAAATAAATGCAGCTATATTGTAGTTACTTGTTAACTTGTATAAATCGTTTTCATCATTACAAACCACTCCATAATTGACTCTAAAATTTCAGTGTTGGCTTTTGTAATTTACTGTAAATAATGTCAGAAAGCAACATTAATTGCTTTGCGGTACACATAAAACAGGAGACGCTTTGTTACTTGATTGCTTTTTAGATATTGCGTAGTAATATTATTTTTTTGTTCATGAATGTAGCAAAAACATATAATATAATTTTACATCTTACATTGTTACACCTAAAAGTATCAACATCATCATTATTATATTTATACGTGAAGACAAAACTTTCAGTTTAATTTTAAGACAACTTTGCAACCGAAGGAGTACAAATTAGGCCGGTAGGTTTACCTATAATTTATAATTAAAGCTTTGGTGGAGAAAGTTTATAAGAGGAAGTATTTGTTTATGATAATGCTTAAGGCCGGCATTCACGAGCGATCCATCGATCTATTTGGCACGCTGTCGATCCAAAATTCGTCCATGAATGTGAAAACACTATCGGTCCAAATGGATCGGCTCGACACGATGGAATTCCAACTGCGCCGAAATCCATCGCGCCTAGCCAATAGGTAATATGCATGAAAATTTAATTTGCCTGAAATATTTTTTTCCCTGTTCTTTATTGTCGTCATATTATAACTAAAAGGATTTTTTTAAATTTAGTTCTTATTTAAACCAAAAAAATATATATATAAAAAATGCAAAATCAGCCCGGGAAATTCAAAAATGCGAAACGCGTCACCATTGGTCGCGAGTTGCGACCAATGGTGACGCGCGTCTGTGACGTCACACTACACGATGCTGTCTTTCAGGACAATGACATGACTGACGTTTAATTGAATTTTATGCTCTGACTTATCTATGATTTTAACTGTCAACTGTCTTTTTCGTGTATGATGACGTCACAACCCAAGCCCGCGAAAATGGCGTGTTTAAATCGCTCAAAAATTATAGTGATTTAAAAAAAAAAAAACAGCTTAATAGATAATATTTTGGATGTGTTATATATATTTTTGGTAATATTATAACCAGTAGAAACGTTTAAAAAAATAAAAAAAAATACATGCAAAATACATATTGGCGCGCTCGTGAATGCAGAAAACCAACGGTCCGGTCGGTTGGAGCCGTCGTGCCATACGGCTCGCTCGTTCGTGAATGGTGTAGAGCCAAAGACGCCATTTTGGTCTTAGTTTGCGTTTAGCCGTTGGACAAGAAGCATTATGAACACGTCCGGTGCTGTCGACGCCTACACTCAAAATTATCAAATGGAACGGCTCGCTGGCGTGTTCCTGAATGCCATGAATTTGGCTCGGCGCGACATCGAGTATCGAGCCAATGGCGCGAGAGCCATATGGATCGCTCGTGAATGCCGGCCTTTAGAAATACAAACAATTTATAAAAATAACAACACACACAACCTCAAAGCAATAACACAATACAGTGCCCTTAATAAATACTTACAATACATATTACTAAATAGTTATACTACCTACGTAATTTATAATTTTTACTACACGTTGACATTTATAAATATGTCTCTACGCAAGTCGCAACACATACTTTTTTATTTTTTATCTATGCGGCCAAAGAATCCTTCTAAAGTTCAACCTTCAAAATTATAATATTATTCAGAGTTATTATTATGGGCGAATTCCGACCACATGGCGACCTCTAGTAATGGTATAATTTGTGTATATTATTATTCATATGCCATGGGATACTCATCCCAACTTACATGTCCGGTAGTTGTGGTATAGTATACGGGTATGCGACCCCGGCTTCCCTAGCTATTACTATCCTATCCCTTGCCCTCCTGGGCGGTAATATCCTACATTCCTATCTCCCACTCTAACTTACCAGTCTTCCTTTCCACACCACCTATTCTTCCCTTTCCCTATTCCTGCCCTCTCCGCCAATCCGTGAGAATGCAATGGATAATCATAAAAATGATTTAATTATCCAAAATGGCGGATGAATGGCGGCGATTCGCCATCTCGTTAACGCGGAGGCGAAAAGCGGCCCATGGAGAGTCACTTCGCTACATTGAATCTAAAAGGAGGAATGGATGGTAAGAATGAAAGTGAATGAAGCGAAACAAGTATGTAAGGATCGTAGCAAGTGGAAAGAAGTGGTCTCTGCCTACCCCTACGGGAAAAAGGCCTGATTATATGTATGTATGTATTATTCATATAGGAACCAGTATTTATTTTTTAAGAAGTACTAGAAACTTAACTAAAAAAGGTATACATTTTACAGTGTCGTCGACTCTATAATAGAGTTGGAAACAGAAGTCTTCAATCAATGCGTCGCGCTGTCATTACCTCTGGGACTGAAAAGCAAAGCTTCGCTGATGCATAAGTTTCTGTACCGTTTCTGTTGTCTCAGCGTAGCGTAAGAAAATCTGTGCTAGTTTTTTTAGGGTTCCTGGCCTCGAACGGAAAAAACGTAACACTTATAGGACCACTTTGTTGTCCGTCCGTCTATCTGTCAAGACCATTTTTCTCAGGAACGTGGTTCTCAGGTATCAAGCTGGAATTTTTATCAAATACTCTAATGTCTCCTGGAGCTGTGAAAAAATCAAACTTCTAAGCCAATGCAATCAAAATATACAGCCGTTTATGCCGCAAATTTCCTCAAAAACTCAAAATCTACAGGGTACTTCCCGTGAACTCAGAATCTTGAAATTTGGTACGAAGCACTTGCTTCTAGCACAAATAAAGAAAAAATAGCGAAAACCGTTGCATATATTGTAGCACAAATAAAGAAAAAAAAATGCGAAAACCGTAAATTTTTAGTTACATCATATAATAAAAATATTTTAATAATTTTAAACTTACTACCCCTTTCCTCATGAACGCGTAGAGTTATTAAATTGAAATTTATATAAAATACTCAGGTCTATAATACATTTAAGCTGAAACAAAATCACTACAGACTTGTACGGAACCCTTGAACTCAGAATCTTGAAATTTGGTACGAAGCACTTGCTTCTAGCACAAATAAAGAAAAATAGCGAAAACCGTTGCATATAGCACAAATAAAGAAAAAAAATGCGAAAACCGTAAATTTTTAGTTACATCATATAATAAAAATATTTTAATAATTTTAAACTGACTACCCCTTTCCTCATGAACGCGTAGAGTTATTAAATTGAAATTTATATAAAATACTCAGGTCTATAATACATTTAAGCTGAAACAAAATCACTACAGACTTGTACGGAACCCTTGGTGCGCGAGTCCGACTCGCACTTGGGCGGTTTTTTTTTATTTCAATATTTCTTGACATTTCTTGTTTCTTTTTTGAGATGGCAATTTCGACTTACCTATTTCGTGTCGTGTATGATTATTATTGCTGTGAAAAGAACCTAAGATTGACCTTTAACCCAAACAACCTTTATTATTGTATCGTTTCTATCCATGAACTATTATCTCGATGCAATGGAATATATTCATTCGAATTACAAAGGACTATCTCATTTCGCTGTGGCAGTTTCATTTCGCGTCATAATGCCATTCCAATCTCGGTGATAATACTCTGACGATTTATTTTACGCATCACGAACTTTCTTATCTGTCACCCTTATTTGAGGTCGTTTGCTTTCGATTGGGAGATTTCGATCAAGGAGAGATAACTTATTGCTAATCTCCTGTCCTGAGTTCTTCCATTATTCCCTGCCATTCCCGGTATGGATTATCGGTTTTTATAAAATTATTTTTAATCAATCGGTATTCGTTATCTGATATCTCTAGGTATATTGTATATAAATCTCCTATGCGTATTAGTAATTGAACTTCTTCAAAATGGCGGGACCGATTTCGTAGAAATTTTCGTGTGACTTCAAGTCTTCAACATTCAAGTGCATTTCAGAACTACTTTACAATTTACTTTAGCTTTACAATTTGGTCCACTGGGTGATGTTTTAGTAATATATTTTTATAAGTGAAAATTTAAAAGCAAGAATGTTTTTCCTCCAATTAGTGAATTAGTTTAAATATATTTTTGCACCATTATACATATATTAACAGGTTAGTATTGTTAAATTATTTCGGTTTGGGTAACCGTAAATTTCATCTAAGTCAAAATTGTATATCTGTAACTCAACGTTAGTTTCATTTGAACATTGCATTTCTGTATGAGATGTTGCGTAATATGTTCGGTCACTCCTAATATTCTGGAGTTCCAACTTCCAACCCATCTTTCTATATTTGGTAAGGGAGTCCGATGTTGAAAGGACAAATGAATTATTTTACCACATTGATTGGACCTTTCATAAGATAATTTGAAGGATCATTAACGCTAAAACAAAGCTTAATTTGCCGAGCCACGGTTTCGCCACCTCTCTCACGTACCAACAAATTGATATAGTACGTGATCTACTTACTTTGATGACGCTTAATTCGGTTTAAGAATTCTCTGGATGCATCATAAGATAAGATATGTTACAAGCAATGTATGTAATCCGTCATTGTATACACTTTCTAGGCCCTGTATAAGTACAATACCTAAAATCGCCCGGCAATGTGTGAAATAAATAAATGTATCAGTCACATTTCCCTTCTTAGGAAATCTATAAGGTTCGGTAAAATCAATTACGGATATATTGAAGCCTACGATCTGTTAGGCAGATGCTTATGTATAGATGTTTAGGCAGAAAAAAATTGGCATACTCGAAAAAAAAAAATGTTTATACGTGCGAGTTTGCCATTATATATAGTTATGTCACCGTAAAATTGTAAAAACCGTTAGAATGTAATATTACTAGAGATATTGTAATATGATGTCGATAGATTGTCAAATAAAAACTTCTCCTTACAATTGTACGCATTATTTTTCTTTAGTATTATGAAAAAGAAAACAAATATGGCGGCGCGGCCCTTGCCGTTTAACCAATCGGTATGGTATATATTACAACATAACGAAAAATAACTTATAAAATTGTAAGGAGAAGTTTTTATTTTACAATATGTTGACAATATTCTCTAGTAATATTACAATGTAACGGTTTTTACAATTTTACGGTGAAATAATACCTATATAATTTGTTTTACAGAAAAAGTTCCCGTGGGATAATGTAATTACTCGGGCGGAGCCGCGGGTAACAGATAGTCAATCGATAATGGTCAGTAGAATAATTTGATAAAATATGTTATAATTTGTATCAGTTTATGTTGATGATGATGACTACAAACCAAAAAAAAAAAATGTAATAAATGAAAAAAAATATATAAAGAAATGTAAAATGACTTTTAACTGAAAGACTCTACGAGAAATTTTACGAACTTAATGGCTTTTAATTAGCCTGTATTTAATTGTAAAATTAACGCCCACGAATTATTTCACAAACTTCTGTTCGTGTTTTTATCTAAAACATTTTTCACGAAGGCTTGAAATCATTACAAGTTGCTCAAAACTCAACAATATTAAAGAGGACTCTTTAAAGTTATAATGGGTACTTAAAGAAAATACCTATAGAATTTATAAAAAGATTATAAATTGATGAAGCATTAAAAGTCCTTTTAAGTGCGCCAAATGAAATCAACCCTAATAAATTTTATTAATTTTGCATGACGAATCAGGTCTTAATAATAATAATTATTCCTCGGAAAGTTTCGTTTTGTGAGGTTTCTTTTATTTTAATTTCGATGATTTTCATTGGTTTCTTTTTATTCTATTCCAGTAATATCTTTGGTTTTTTATGAACAAAATATAAAATTTGTTTTACAAATAATTCTGGTCCGATTGAACAAATTACAGATTTCGAGAAACTATGAATTTTGTACTTATCAATATCTTAATGTACCTACCAGAGTTTCTTCATTGCTTATTACACACATTTCCCCTTTGATTATTATTATTTTTCATTTGGAAATAGTACAGTGAAGATGAAATTTTTCATGTTTTAACTTATCTAAAGATTTAGATTTATTTTATATATTTAGGTACTTGCTGTACATCCATCCATCCATATCTGGGGGCACGGCATTGCCCCCGCCAAGTCGAGCGCGAAGCAAACACTGCCGTACCATCCTTTACTGGAACCATTTCGCCGCATTTTCAGGCCCCTATTTGAGAACCTCTGGATAAGACCAGAACGCAGAAATTTTCGTCATCCAGTAAGCTATAATCACATACTTAAAATCCAAAATTTCAAGTCTCTAGGTCATTTAGTTCCGAAGTTAAGCGAAAGCAAAGTTTCGCATTTATGACACTCACTTGTGTGCACTCACTCACTCACTCACTTATACACTCACTCATGATCATCAAAATAGAACTAGTACTTCCCATAAACTCAGAGAGCTGAATTTTGGTACAGAGTTAGGGTTTAATGGCCACATAAAGGGAAAACTATAAAAACTAGGATAATCGATCTAGGGGCACGGCAGTGCCCCCGCCAAGTCGAGCGCGAAGCAAACACTGCCGTACCATTCTTTACTGGAACCATTTCGCCGCATTTTCAGGCCCCTATTTGAGAACCTCTGGATAAGACCAGAACGTCGATCTGGGGGCACGGCAGTGCCCCCGCCAAGTCGAGCGCGAAGCAAACACTGCCGAACCATTCTTTACTGGAACCATTTCGCCGCATTTTCAGGCCCCTATTTGAGAACCTCTGGATAAGATCAGAACGTCGATCTGGGGGCACGGCAGTGCCCCCGCCAAGTCGAGCGCGAAGCAAACACTGCCGTACCATTATTTACTGGAACCATTTCGCCGCATTTTCAGGCCCCTATTTGAGAACCTCTGGATAAGACCAGAACGTCGATCTGGGGGCACGGCAGTGCCCCCGCCAAGTCGAGCGCGAAGCAAACACTGTCGTACCATTATTTACTGGAACCATTTCGCCGCATTTTCAGGCCCCTATTTGAGAACCTCTAGATAAGACCAGAAGGTCGATCTGGGGGCACGGCAGTGCCCCCGCCAAGTCAAGCGCGAAGCAAACACTATCGTACCATTATTTACTGGAACCATTTCGCCGCATTTTCAGGCCCCTATTTGAGAACCTCTGGATAAGACCAGAACGTTCATCTAGGGGCACAGCAGTGCCCCCGTCAAGTCGAGCGCGAAGCAAACACTGTCGTACCATTCTTTACTGGAACCATTTCGCCGCATTTTCAGGCCCCTATTTGAGGAGCTCTGGATAAGACCAGAACGCAGAAATTTTCGTCATCTAGTAAGCTATAATCACATACTTAAAATCCAAAATTTCAAGTCTCTAGGTCATTTAGTTCCGAAGTTAAGCGAAAGCAAAGTTTCGCATTTATGACACTCACTTGTGTGCACTCACTCACTCACTCACTTATACACTCACTCATGATCATCAAAATAGAACTAGTACTTCCCATAAACTCAGAGAGCTGAATTTTGGTACAGAGTTAGGGTTTAATGGCCACATAAAGGGAAAACTATAAAAACTAGGATAATCGATCTGGGGGCACGGCAGTGCCCCCGCCAAGTCGAGCGCGAAGCAAACACTGCCGTACCATCCTTTACTGGAACCATTTCGCCGCATTTTCAGGCCCCTATTTGAGAACCTCTGGATAAGACCAGAACGCAGAAATTTTCGTCATCCAGTAAGCTATAATCACATACTTAAAATCCAAAATTTCAAGTCTCTAGGTCATTTAGTTCCGAAGTTAAGCGAAAGCAAAGTTTCGCATTTATGACACTCACTTGTGTGCACTCACTCACTCACTCACTTATACACTCACTCATGATCATCAAAATAGAACTAGTACTTCCCATAAACTCAGAGAGCTGAATTTTGGTACAGAGTTAGGGTTTAATGGCCACATAAAGGGAAAACTATAAAAACTAGGATAATCGATCTGGGGGCACGGCAGTGCCCCCGCCAAGTCGAGCGCGAAGCAAACACTGCCGTACCATTCTTTACTGGAACCATTTCGCCGCATTTTCAGGCCCCTATTTGAGAACCTCTGGATAAGACCAGAACGTCGATCTGGGGGCACGGCAGTGCCCCCGCCAAGTCGAGCGCGAAGCAAACACTGCCGAACCATTCTTTACTGGAACCATTTCGCCGCATTTTCAGGCCCCTATTTGAGAACCTCTGGATAAGACCAGAACGTCGATCTGGGGGCACTGCAGTGCCCCCGCCAAGTCGAGCGCGAAGCAAACACTGCCGTACCATTATTTACTGGAACCATTTCGCCGCATTTTCAGGCCCCTATTTGAGAACCTCTGGATAAGACCAGAACGTCGATCTGGGGGCACGGCAGTGCCCCCGCCAAGTCGAGCGCGAAGCAAACACTGTCGTACCATTATTTACTGGAACCATTTCGCCGCATTTTCAGGCCCCTATTTGAGAACCTCTAGATAAGACCAGAACGTCGATCTGGGGGCACGGCAGTGCCCCCGCCAAGTCAAGCGCGAAGCAAACACTATCGTACCATTATTTACTGGAACCATTTCGCCGCATTTTCAGGCCCCTATTTGAGAACCTCTGGATAAGACCAGAACGTTCATCTAGGGGCACAGCAGTGCCCCCGTCAAGTCGAGCGCGAAGCAAACACTGTCGTACCATTCTTTACTGGAACCATTTCGCCGCATTTTCAGGCCCCTATTTGAGGAGCTCTGGATAAGACCAGAACGCAGAAATTTTCGTCATCTAGTAAGCTATAATCACATACTTAAAATCCAAAATTTCAAGTCTCTAGGTCATTTAGTTCCGAAGTTAAGCGAAAGCAAAGTTTCGCATTTATGACACTCACTTGTGTGCACTCACTCACTCACTCATACACTCACTCATGATCATCAAAATAGAACTAGTACTTCCCATAAACTCAGAGAGCTGAATTTTGGTACAGAGTTAGGGTTTAATGGCCACATAAAGGGAAAACTATAAAAACTAGGATAATCGATCTGGGGGCACGGCAGTGCCCCCGCCAAGTCAAGCGCGAAGCAAACACTGCCGTACCATTCTTTACTGGAACCATTTCGCCGCATTTTCAGGCCCCTATTTGAGAACCTCTGGATAAGACCAGAACGTCGATCTGGGGGCACGGCAGTGCCCCCGCCAAGTCGAGCGCGAAGCAAACACTGCCGAACCATTCTTTACTGGAACCATTTCGCCGCATTTTCAGGCCCCTATTTGAGAACCTCTAGATAAGACCAGAACGTCGATCTGGGGGCACGGCAGTGCCCCCGCCAAGTCAAGCGCGAAGCAAACACTATCGTACCATTATTTACTGGAACCATTTCGCCGCATTTTCAGGCCCCTATTTGAGAACCTCTGGATAAGACCAGAACGTTCATCTGGGGGCACAGCAGTGCCCCCGTCAAGTCGAGCGCGAAGCAAACACTGTCGTACCATTCTTTACTGGAACCATTTCGCCGCATTTTCAGGCCCCTATTTGAGGAGCTCTGGATGAGACCAGAACGCAGAAATTTTCGTCATCTAGTAAGCTATAATCACATACTTAAAATCCAGAATTTTAAGTCTGTAGGTCATTTAGTTCCGAAGTTAAGTGAAAGCAAAGTTTTGAATTTATGACACTCACTCACTCAGTCACTCACTCATGATCATCAGAATAGAACTAGTACTTCTCATGAACTCAGAGAGCTGAAATTTGGTACAGAGTTAGGGTTTAATGGCCACATAAAGGGAAAACTATAAAAACTAGGATAATCGAACATCTGGAGTACCTGGTGACCCTGATTAGAAAACACAAGAGCCCAACCAAACTATTAGAGATAGACATACCGCCTTTACAAAAAATATTCAACATGGTGGTGGGCCGCTTCATTTGATGTCAAAAATCGAAGGTCTGAAGTATCTGATGAAGAATCCTCAGCTGGTTTCAGCTGATTAGAGATATGGTAATGCCCCCCTTCTACTATTGTTACATAAAAAAATCGACTGTCATTTCAAAAATCTAGCGAAGTGGGACACATCTTCTAATTTAATCTAGTCCGTAGCATTCCACTGCTGGGCGAATGCCTCCCTTTCTGCTTTTGATACGCATATAAATAAAATTAAAGGAAAACTCTGGATAAGACATAGACTGGCTTTTATACTTATATTTACAAGTTTACAAGAAGAAATAGTCGAACGATTAACTTTATTGTACTCGATCATTACACAAATTAAATAAACAAATTACACTGAAATCTAGTAAAATAAATCAATATGCCCACGTTTCTACAAAAAGAAGTGAAATCCCACCAAAAACATTCTGTAAAAAACTAGCCAAGTCTCGATAGAGCTGCTTGTTTATCTCTAAAAAGTAGTGAAATCTAGACAAAGTCGTGCCAAGTCTAAGGTTCCTTACTGCGATTTCTTTATTATTATAGTTAATGTTGTGTGACTTGGCCGTTGAACATTCTTTATACGTTACAAGTGGGTACAAGTCAATTTTGTTTACACGTAATGTATATCTGTTGTAACTACCTATGTTTGTTAAGCGAGATAATAGCCCATACTGGTATTGGTAATTGGACGCTAGTGAGTAGTGTCTCATTTTAGGCTGTTGTTGATTGTAGAACACATGTATTGGAGCAATGGTGTCATGGAGCCCCTTTTGTACCATTGTGTACCCTTCAACGGCCAAGTCACACAACATTAACTATAATAATAAAGAAATCGCAGTAAGGAACCTTAGACTTGGCACGACTTTGTCTAGATTTCACTACTTTTTAGAGATAAACAAGCAGCTCTATCGAGACTTGGCTAGTTTTTTACAGAATGTTTTTGGTGGGATAGAATATGTTACTTCTAATTCCTCCAAGAATATATGTACAAAGTTTAATGATGATCGGTTATGTAGTTTTCACGTGAAAGCGTAACAAACAAACATACATAACATTTATAATACTACTAGATGTTGTCCGCGACTTCGTGCGCGTAAAAGGGATCCCGCGGAAACCATACATTTTGCCGCAGTAAAAAGTAGCCTATGTCCTTCCTCTTGGTCTACTCTATATCTGTGCCAAATTTCATCATAATCGGTCCAGTAGTTTCGGAGCCTATTCGTTAACAAACCTTTCCTCTTTATTATATTAGTATAGATTATCAAAGATTTCAAAATTCATTAAAAATATAGATTCACCTTATTATAAACACCAAATAATTTACAAAGTTAAATCAGTGTGATCAGCAAAACTATATTGGTGGCTATGTTTTGTTTGCAACTCCTCAAAATTAACTCATTAAAAGTCGATTCTTTATAGGTACTTATTTGCTGTCTGCCAAGTTTCAATTCCAGCCTGACGTTTGCTTGATTTACGAATGTTTACCGAACTTTACATTGTAATTAATTTTGTTGGCTGTAAATCAATATCTTCGATGTGTTTGCATCATTTTTGCGGTCAGGGTAAATGTTTCAATCAATAAATGTGGTTATCTAATATTTGAAAAAATTCAAGGTATAAATATATAGCTCCGTGGCTTAGTGGGTAGACCGTTTGGTTCGCACTCGAGAGAGTGCAGGTTCAATTCCCAGGTTGTGGCGTGTACCAATGAGACTTTTTCAGATCTTAAGTACATTATACGGACGCTCCAACGGTGAAGGAAAACATCGTGAGGAAACCCGCACATGATTGGCCCCAAATGTATTGACCAGTTCATTCCTCTGGACTAGGCTAACTATGTTGTGAGAATGCCGTATGTGATTGGGCAACCATACGACATTTAAAAACCAACTGTTCCAGGCACTACAGTATTTCAAGAGGGGTTACTTCGCTCGGAGAATACTGTATAAATCATCCATTAACGGATGTAAAGGCCTAAGTTATGTTTAAATTCTAGTTATTAATTCCCGGTTAGATACAGTCTTTGACAGTTCCGATGTACCACTTGAATGATGTACGTGTACCTTATAGCCAAGTATTAAGGTCGAAAAGTGGTGCACCAGATCTGTCGGCGACCGTACATTTTGCTTTGGGTGTTTTTGACTAACGGTTGACTTTTACATACATACATATAATCACGCCTTTTTCCCGTAGGGGTAGGCAGAGACCACTTTTTTCCACTTGCTACGATCCTTACGTACTTCTTTCGGTTCGTCCACTTTCATTCTTACCATCTATTCCTCCTCTTACATTCAACGTAGCCAAGCGTCTCTCCATGGTCCGCTTTTCGACGTGATGGCTGGCGAACCACATCGCCGCCATTTTGGTTAATTAAATTATTTTTGATTATCCATTGCGTTTCCACGGATTGGTGGAGAGGGTAGGAATAGGGAAAGGGATGGATAGGTGCTGTGGAAAGGAAGATTGGTAAGTTAGAATGGGAAATAGGGAATGTAGGATATTACCACCCAGGAGGGCAAGGGATAGGACAGTAATAGCTAGGGAAGCCGGGGTCGCATACCCGTATACTACACCACAACTACCGGACAGATAAGTTGGGAAGAGTATCCCAGGACATTGACATTGACATGTTGACTTTTAGAACATATTTTATATTTTTACATTAATTAAAAAGATTAAATCGACCGTGACAAATGGATTAAGCAGTTCATACAGGTTTATAGTGCACGCTAATGAAATACAGTTGAACTGAAACGAAAAATACTCGTTAAATTAATTTGTCTGTTAATTATTTCGGGCTTTGCACGCTGCGGAGTTAATTGCTATCAAATTTACAACAATATGTTATTCGAATGTTGTTTTTGGTAATCATTGTAAATTACTTTTAAAATGTTGTCATTTGTTAAAATCATCATCATCTGAAGCAGAGCAAAGTTTCTGTGTTCCTGGGTCATGGATATCTGTATAATATAATAAAAATCTTAAAGGTTTGTATAATATAAAACTATTACCTACCCGTAACACAAGTTATTCGAGAACTTACCACGGGGCCAGATTGGCGTGGTGTGAAGCGTCCATAGATATTACTATTAAACTTCGATTTTAAACTCTATTATATGGGTGCATATATATTATATTTTCAGTGCTCTGAATTTTCCCGAGCCCGTCCGATTCTGGATCGTACAGAGTCCTAGCCTAAGTGTAACAGTAGTGTATGCAGAACCTAGTTTGTACGTGGCGCTTGAGATCGTACGAGTACCTGCAACTTGCGTACAACCCTATATTATTGTATCTTGCCTAATCTATTATCCGCGACCGCGAAAAAACTATATTTAAAAATTTTTATGTTGGTTTGTGTATGCTTCAAAAACTGAAAAAGTTCTGCACCGATCGAGCTGAAATTTTAGCATGTTATATAATCCGCATCAAGGATTATTTTTATCTATTTTTTGCATCAATCACCCCGACCGCGAAAAAACTATATTTACGCGGGCAGAGCCGCGGGCAACAGCTAGTTATTTAATAATTGTGTTGTTTTACACATTAAATTGTATGATGTATCTCAGTAACATCAGACCGCATCTGAGCTTATATTATGTTTGATCTCATTACCTGCTCAGTGCTCCGAGCTCACGTCACATCATTCGCTCCAAACTAAAGCTGATTATAATAACGAAGAGGAAATATAGCTCTTGTATGTATAAAAATATCATAAATATTTATCCTTAAATATATATAAACAGGGAAACGTATTTTTCTCTTACCCATGATCGAATCACATCAATAATATTGATGTGATTCGATCTTCTTGTCATTGGGGCGAGACTACTGTAAAATAATAGAAAATTCTCTGGTAGGTCTAAAGCATTAAAAGTACCTAATGCTTATAAACACATCAAAATCCGTTAGGTAGTTTTAAAGATTTAAGCATACACAGGGATAGAAAAAAAGGGACTTTGTTTTATACTATGTAATGATTATAATTATATAGGTAGGTATATTTATTATAAGGTGCAAATTGTTAAAATGAAATAAATAAAATATTGTATCATTACTTATTTATTCTGATATTACATTTAGTAAGCTTACATTAATAGAAACGTTTTTGGTATATTCTTGACAAAGGACTGTTTTTAACATCTTCAACATAAAATATGTTATTACACACTTCGGGAGCCTTTCCAAGTATCTAGTATATATGGGCAGTTGTTCAACCGTTAAGTATCAAGGGACGATCGAAAGCCTTTTATATTTATTATCAGTATCTCTCCCTAACGACCCATTGCGAAGGACATAAAACGTGGGAAGGATAAACGTGCCTCATTAGAAGTTCATTACTGAGTATAACTCATTCTCAAATGGGTAAGTGAACTTGACGGCGCGCCGATTCAGGCCTTTCACTAAATGATACAGACCCCGACTCCTATTTGTACAAAGATTGATGCGTTATTAAATGGATTCAAACGGCCGCAATTTATTAGAGCATTGGAGAATATGGGGAGCTAGTGTTTACTAGTTCGGTGTACCGTAAGTAACTCTTTAAGTGAATGAAAACAAATCTTGAAAAAAGTTAGCAGTGAAGTTGGTTGGTTGGTTTGGTGGCCAATCAGTGGCCGATATCACTTTGCTGATCGTGAGATTTAGTAGTTTGTCCTCGTAGTATGTTGTATCGACGTTCTTATTTCCCGACGGGCGCACTATCCTGAAAAGTTTCCGCGCTGCAGTGCGGGGAGACTGTTTAAAATTCCCCAATTGCTCTGCGTACAGTAAATTTAACTCCAGAGTCCCGGGTGCTGTAAATTTCATGCTTATTTCCAACAAATTATTTTCATTTAAGCGCTGTGCTTTCTACGACAGTGCTTTTCATGCCGGAAAAATCTAGTTCAAGCTCACAATAGCTTTGCTTGCTTTAAAATACATGTTCAATTTTGAGAGGCTTAACCTAAGCTTGCCGATTATCGTTTAAATAAATTAAATGTCTTTTCCTCCCTATCTTATTTTCATCTTTTTACTATAGTTTTGTGATATATTATAATGTCGTGATTTGGCAGAGTATCGAAGTAGATATCTACGACAAGTTTTTGAAGTCAAACTCCTTTAGCGGCGTTGAGTGATAAGGTTGCGTCACGTCACGACTGGCCTAATTATTTTTAAATTTTTTTTAAAGCGATGATATTTTGGCTCGACTTTTAATGATGAATGTAGATTAATGAATCAAGTAAATTCACTTCTGCTACGTGTATTCATTCTATAGTCTGTACATGTTATGTTTTTTTTTTTTAATATGACTAGAGATCCAATTTTTAAGTTTGAAAGACAGACTGTCTGTCTGTCTTCCATTCAAGCCAAGCTTATAAGAATGCGCATACGAGTACCGATTTGGTCTGGAGCAGACCATTATGACGGCATGACACTCGTGTGTTTGATTTTCAGCTCTATTATATTAGCACAGAATCTCTATTTACAATGCATTCCGATTTTTATGCAGTGTGCCAATTTCCAAAATATTGATCTCCAATATTAAATAAGCCCGATGAATATAAGATAATAAAAAAATAATGTTCTGTAATATTATTCTGACCTTTTTACATCCTACAGGTTGAGTTTTCAAATTGCTTGTTTATTTAGCAGTTGTTCGGTTGATTTAGCTTAATTTTATTAAAAACAAGATAATTATACAAAACTCTAAAAACCCTGTAAGTCCTCCACATCGAGTGCTTTTTTTTATTTTAGGCAGAAACCAAATCCGTGGTCCAATCCGGACCAAACCTGTACGTGTGTTGAAGCTTTGACACCCCTCTTCTTGCATCGGAAGTTAACAAAATAATTCTCAATCACTGCGAATCAGATAAAGCCTGTCGCACGTGGTAATAGAAATATCAATCAAAATAGAGATTCATGACAGACGAGTGATTTTTTTATTCCCAAAATTCGGATAGTGCTCTTAAATATGAGTAAATTCTCAGAAGTAACAGTACCTATATTAAAATAATATTTTCAAAGGCGCAGCGGTTTTGAACAAAGTTTTGCAAGCCTCGTGAAAACGCTCCATAAGTTACATAGTAACTATTTATTAATCTGTGGCAAATGTAGCATAACGATGACGTCATGCCTAGGTAAAAGTGTAGGAAACTTATGGCAGCAGGAACATAATATTTGTAAATATCTCCGAAATTTGTGCGTCAAAGTTCATAATTGCTTTAATTAATGTTTTTGCTTATGCAAAAAACCTACCTATCTCATTAGTTAACTGAATTATTCAGTTAACTAATGAGATGGGTAGGTTATTTACTAAGTTTGCAAATATTTTTTTTGTATTTGAGTAGTCGTCTCTTTTATATCACTATTTTATTAGATTTTTTTATAAAAATTAGATATATTTTAATATTATACCAATTTGGTATTCAAAAGAGATAAAATGTAATATATTTTATCCATTTTGGTATTAAATAAATACCATTACCTAATTAAAAAATTAAAACAAGTAAGTGGTCATTCCCTATTTGTTTTGATTTTTTTAATTTCATCCGTATCTTTTGGCAATTGTGACAATTTTAATCAGATACACCTAGATACACACGCTTTTTAATATAATATTAGATATAATACATTAAAAAGTATACTGGTGTATATAGATATGGATAGTATACTTATTTTTTAGAAGTACAGTAGCTGGATAGAAATAGTACCTATCTCCAAAAAATAACGCTCATGAAACTTAGCTATTAAAACAAGACGGCCTGAAATAATATACCCTGTATAAACTCGATGTGTTGGCGATGTCTGTACTTGGGAACTCTTGACCTGGCTTTCTTCGGCCCATTCAATAGATCCTTAAGGGCGGGCTTATTTAACTTGGGATTGAGGGTGCATTGTAATCGAAACTCGGCTAGATGGCATCTTCAACTCTTGAGCATTGTCGCCCGATTTGAAAAACAATTTTATGCCTAAGCAATTATTTTCAATGAAGGATTACTTTCGTTGATCACTCTACTTAATTTTGTTGGATTTTGCTGTAAATCGAGTTATAAAATCTGAATTGAGCTTAAAAATTTGCTTATTTTTTGTATAACAATAGCTACACATCTGGACCATATTTAAATACAAAGTAACGACAGTGATCCGCTACAATGGATTTATTTTTATACTGTTCTTTTTCCAACAAAATTGCACGTTTTTGCTTTAACAGTGGATATCGTAGTTTGCAATCAGTGCAGCGTCAATTTCACTGAAGTAAATACGCCAATGGTTTCAATTTATAATACTTTTTAAATAAGTAGAAGATAAATACTGGCAATTTATGAATGTCTGCTAAATTATTCCTTAACTCATCAAATTTTGCTCACTTTTTTACTCCTTTACTCACTTTTTAGGGTTCCTTAGCTCACGTCTCGGAACCCTTATGGTTTCATTATGCCCGTCCGTCCGTCCAGCCATCCGTCCGTCAGACTTCGGCTTACTTTCCAAGCGGTAGGCTAGAAAGATGAAACTTTGTGTAAGATTTACCATAAATGTATTACTGAATTAGAATGAAATGAAATACAAAGCGTTCGGATATTAAAGGAAAGAACAATCACGAATTAATACTTTTTATTCAATCTCTTAAATCATCTACCCAACACGACGTACCAATTTTTAAATTATTATCAGGTGAGTTATGAATATAATATCATTACCTTAGATCAATCTCCCTTGAAAGCCGGAACAAAAGTGATCCACCGAGTGTGTCAACCGAGTCTAGTTTTCCCCCAGTATTGCCCGATACAATTCCAAAATTTACACAAAATTAACTGTCAATTAAAAAAAATACAGAAAATAATAGTTTAAATAATAAAACTGAAGAAAACTCAATAAAATATTCAAAAACCTAACACTCGACCATCCTGAACATGTACTAAAATTTTAAACCTAACACTCGGCTTGATCAGGCTTTCATGAGATTTTAATTTGTACCAGCTAAAACTTAAAATATATCAAAATATACAACAATATTCACTAAATTTAAGGATTTTATTAACAACATAAGCTTCTTATATAATTCACTCATAAATCAATAATCATTAAAAATCATAACACAATATAACAAATCTAAACATAATATCTCGTCGTATAATTCACTCATCAATCACTGAAATCATGTATCATTTATTAACAAGTATGTAAACCCTCCATTCTTACAAAACTTATTAATAATTTAATAATTTCTATTCTACAGGCGTGAACCCTCAATTCTCACAACCCATAGGATAGCCCTAAATTATTTAAGATCATATAAATTCATCACTTGTATTATCATCAATTGTAAACCCTCCATTCTTACAAATCATATTAATACTTTTCATATATTTTCTATACTAAAGACATGAACCCTCAATTCTCATGAACAATAGTATAGCCTAAAAATCATATCCAAACTTATTCATTAAATCTCATCACTTAATTTTAATTAGATTTCATAATTAACTTTTCACTAGATTTTCACTCTCAATATAAGTTGTAATAATAATCCATCATCATTTATCAATAATTCATAATTACAATAGCAAAAAAAAAAACATATGCATTTATTCATCAATCTCATCATCTAATATTCCACCTCATTAGTGTCGTCTAGTGTCTCACTTATCAATCTATATAGTCTTTAAACGATATATATTTTGCACTAGTTAACTCTATACCCATCTCTGTGACATTTGTACAACCTAAATCTTTTAAAGCAGTGGCAAAACAATGTTTTTTTTTCTTTTCAGTAAATGAATTAAGTTTTGTTATTGAAATTGAGTTATTTTATCTCCTACACGTATGTTTTGTAGTATTCATCTATTTCGTATTTACATGGCATTAGAGCATTAGAGGTGACTGAAACATTATTGATAACTTATAGGTACTTTTGTACCCCGCGCATAACACAACCTTCGCTTAACAAAATATTTATTAATTTACGTCATAGGTGCTATGTTTAAATATATCACTTCATCATTAATATGATATACCCCTCCATTAACGAACGCATTACTGCAAATTTGGTCTACCAATAATTTTACTATTAAAAAAAAGTACTCCCAAAGCAAGCGGGATTTATATCACTAGGAGATGTAACTAGAATGTTAGTGACATACACAGGGATCAATCACATCAAATCCGCATTGATATTAGGTATTATCGTAAAATTATAGTTCACTAACATTATACAATTTTGAAAATTAAAATTAAAATTTTAAAAATTAAAATTAACATGTGGGTTGCACAGTAAAAGTTTGACCCACCAATAATGGAACATCTAACAAAATATCTTTAAAATCGGTTAATCCTTATTTGTAGAATTTGTCAATGAAACATTTTTAAATATACAGTTTTCAATCCTATGACCGTAACGATAGCACTGCGTACATTTAATTAACGGCTTAGGACACTTTAAATAAGGATGCCCCTCCTCCTTGCAATTAAAACAATATAACTGTCCCGGCACTCTATTCCGTAATCCAGAACTATTACTATTGTCATTATTATTTAATTCGGCCCTTAACCGTTGCGTTTCATGGGAGTAATTAATCATATTCTGTGATACGTCCTGATTACTCATTAAGAATTGTAAAAGTTGATCGGGTTGCGTGCACCGTAGTGCATTCGCACTAGACCGCATGGTCTTATCAGTTAGTCCATGCATCAAACAATCGACCGCGTTTTTGCCACTAATATCGCACTGATTCAACAAAGCTAACTTTTCGTAATAGTAAACCTCCAAAGGTTCATTACACCTACTTTTCCTACGAAGCATCTCCTCCAGAGATTGACCATAGTTTTGTTCGCAGGGAAAAGCATATAAAATTTTTCCTGCCATTGCGACCAACTAAATAAAATAGTATTTTGACTCTCGTACCAAACCTTGGCCAATCCCTGGAGTTTTTGCAATGCAAAATGAACTGTCGTTCGTTCGTCCCACCCGTAAACTGTGGCACACTCGTTTACCTTCCGAATCCAAATATCCGTTCTTTGACATTTAATTGACGGGTCAAAATCAGGTAAAATATTCTTATGATAATAATTATTACTAGTAGAAGGTAACGAGGCATTAGCTATAAGCAGGCGGTTTAGACTTCATAAAGTTAATAAAAGTCATTACATCCTTATAGTTAAAAGTAGGACTACGTGACCTAGTATCTCGCACGGAACCTTTTCTTGCCGCTGACCTCTCGGTGTCGCGGTGTCGGAGTTGGCTTCGTTCCCTGACGACGTCCTCTTCAAGGGCACGAAGTCGGTCGCGTTGCCGCTCAAGCTCCTGTTCGTGTTCGCGTAGACTCGTGCGCCTTCTGCTGCTGCGGCTACCGCTAGCTCGGAGTCGGCTGCGACTGCGGCTTGCTCTCATCTCAATCCTCGGTTGAGCACCACCACGGTCCGGCGTCAGTAGCCGAAGGTTAGACGTTTCACTTTCACGTGGCATTCTCTGAAACTCAAAACGAAAGAGCTTAATATTTTTTTTATAGGTACCTACATAAAATCAAAGTAGTGTATTACGGACTTCATTCACATGCTAACAATATTTAGCTAACATTTAAAGTTAGTTTGGGGTTTTGGAACTTCGAATCAAATAAAGTAATTAAAATATCACCACACAAAGTGTAGGGTAGATGTGAAAATATATTATTAACGTTGATTTAAAATAAAATATTTTACTAATTTTACACTATTCTAGGTGTTAACAATATTACGCACTGAAATAATTCACTCGCAGAATTTGCAAAACTATTACCGCTAAACGTGGAGGGTAGATAATAAGTTTTATATGTTATTGGAAATTAATATCTTTTAATTCTATTCTTTTTTTACTGTTTCAAAATTATCTTAAAATATGTAATATTATACAAAAATCGGCTTTATGAAATGCACTACAAAAGTAATACTCAATAAGTACTTTACTGACTATAAAAATGATTATCAAATTTAAACGTGGGGGTGGTTCGCACTTCTGAATTGTAAGATTTACCATAAATGTATTACTGAATTAGAATGAAATCAAATACAAAGCGTTCGGATATTAAAGGAAAGAACAATCACGAATTAATACTTTTTATTCAATCTCTTAAATCATCTACCCAACACGACGTACCAATTTTTAAATTATTATCAGGTGAGTTATGAATATAATATCATTACCTTAGATCAATCTCCCTTGAAAGCCGGAACAAAAGTGATCCACCGAGTGTGTCAACCGAGTCTAGTTTTCCCCCAGTATTGCCCGATACAATTCCAAAATTTACACAAAATTAACTGTCAATTTAAAAAAATACAGAAAATAATAGTTTAAATAATAAAACTGAAGAAAACTCAATAAAATATTCAAAAACCTAACATTTGCATGGATATGTGTATTTACCACATCGACAAAGTACTAAAATAAAATCACATTTTTTGGGGCACCTCATACACGTAAAGTGGGGATGTTTTTTTCGTCTACCCTATAGTATGGAGTATCATTCGGTAAGTCTTTAATAAAAATTTAGAGTTTTCTTAGACGTTATTTTGATTTAAGTACCGATCCGTTTGCAAGATATTTGACTTTAAAGTGGATTTTTCGTTAAAATAAAAGTCCCCTTCTAAAATCTAAAAGGCTGTTTTGTAAAACCTGAAAAAATCATGATAGTATTCCATGTGATGAACTTAAAAGAGAAATTATAACAGCTTGTATGACTTTGTTAGTTTAGGAGTTTATGGTGCCTAACTTGAAAATTGCTCTTACTTGTACTTACTTTAACGAAATAATAAGTAAACATGTAAAATATTGGTATTAAATATGGTAGGGAACCCTATGTGCGCGTGTACGACTGGTAGTTGGCAGGTTTTTTAACACTTTGACTAAGTGAAAGATCATAAGTTGTCCTTTTTAAAGATTTAGCCGTAATCTTTTTAAATTTTTAATTCAATAAAAACTTACCTAATCATTAACATTTTAAATATTTTAAATCAAATTCTGTAAAAATATATCAACCTTTCAAATCCATAATAAATAACAAAAACAAAATGTGCTAAAAGCTATACAAAAATCTGATAGCTTAGACTAAAAAATCACTTTTATTTCAAGGCAGACTATCAGTGTTGTTTGAAAACAATTTAAAATTTAAATAACTAAATTCCATTGCGAGCGTTGTTCGCGTATTTTTTACAGATAAAACAATGTAGTCTTAAATGATATTGTGACAGTTATATTGACAGTAAAATCTTTACGGGTTCAGCTGTTTTGGCAAAGATGGAATCATTTTAGTAGCACCTATAAAATTATAGGCCATAATTATTATTATTATGTTACGGTTTCCTCAGAGCGTGTTCACATTGTGTGGTGGAATATCGCATAACGCACCGAAAAATTACTATGTTAAGAAGGTTAATAGAAATAATTCCTAACTTTTGTAACTACATTACCAAAACTGTTCGTCTCTTCAACCACGCTACCTCTTACTGTGCACGATTTCCATTGGCTTCTTTTGAAACAGTTTTTACTATTATTTGTCATAATATAGATATTAGCCATCATACAACTCCTTACTACATGTTATTTTTAAAACAATAAAATGATGGTTCATTTCTTCTGTACTTAATTATTGCTTTAGAAAATAAAAAAGTAATGTCTGTATTTTTTCGGCTAGTATTATGTTAAATAGCATTGAGTCTGGCAAACGAAAGTTGAACCTGGGTTATTTGCAAACTGGTACTTGTACTGTAACTTGGTAGCTCTATACGACCTTCAAATTCAATTTGAAAAACCAACATTTTTGAAAAAAAAAAAAAAAAACTGGTTTCTGCTTGAAAGAGTAAAAAACCGTTGTTTACACTCCGGAGTGCCGGCAGAAATGAAAACTTGAACATTAAATTGGAAAAACCGCCATTTAGGTTAAAATATACGTACTAAAATAATTTCATGCTATGCTCGCGTTAGGGAACTAAGACAGCAAACAGTTGAAAGTTGCATTTTACGAATTTTCGATCAGGTCACGTGTCCTGACGCGAGTTTAACATTTTTTACCCATCCCAAGAAAAGTGTACAACGCCGCTAAAGGAGTTTTCACTTCAAAAACATTTACGTCAAATTTTATTTATCATGTTAGGACAAATTAATTAATTATCAAGTTACTCATCAGGGTAATTAATTTTTTTCATAGGAATTAGAATGTTGCCACCTTTTTAAATTTGCCGTCATTTCTCAGGTTTATCTTTTATTTGTCAGACTCTATTTAAATATAAAATGGTATTTAATATAATAACAAATAATGTGTTTGTTTAAATAAAGTCAATTCAACAACTTTACTCTGATGGTCAACGGGGGAGCAGTGAGTCCAACTTCGAATTAGTTTCGTTTTTGTCGATTATTTGGAATAAAAGTTTGAGCTATAAGTTTGATTTGGAAGTACCAAATCAAACTTATAGCTTCTGAGCGTTTTCCTTCAATGCTTAGCTAAGTACGAATAATGTTTGTAATTTTTATATGATTGTATTTAATGTCAAGCCATGTTCTTTGACTAAGTAGTTGATTTGAAAATAATATGAAAATATAATTTAAATGTGAAATACTTGTGAAACAGTACTATCCAAGTACCTATATAGGCCTTATGTTTATCAATGTTAATAACAATTATTAATCTTTTGCTTGTTGGATTTTTTAAACAAATATTTTTTTATTTAATAAGAGTGGTTTTAGAGTTTTATAATAGTACACCGTCTCACAGTTATTTCAGAGCAAGAATTTATCTTTCACGGTGTAATAGAACATAAAGAATTTGCTGAATCCGAGCTAACAGCTTCCGTTATTTAAAGGTCAATTTACAAAACGAAATGATACGCGATGAAGATACGTACGTTTTGTGAGGCGTCCCCCACATGGCGAGCGCATTTCTCGGGCGTGTGAGCGACGCTCATGCCTAATATGGGGTCAGCCTGAGAGTACGAACGTCAAGTTGCACGCACCGCGTTGTGAATGACGTTATGAAACGTGTATCGTTTTATGTAGTAAATAAAATTCAATTTTGAATAGCTATTGTGGCGGCCCAATTAGCGCCACAATCCTGAATCGCGCTATTGAAGTTTTCACAGTTCGGCGCTATAACATATACAAAATCTGAAATTCATACAAGTGGGCTTCAGCCTGACCTAACATACCATCTCGGTTGGTCTGAGATCTCTCTTTGGGGCTTATACTTATTCTCACATTGGTGACCCTCGACAGCACACACCTCATTCTGGACATCAGCACCATCACTCCCCAACCCTACGCACTACGCCATCGAGATTCAGCCTCATCGGGTACGTCGACCACCAGCCTCAACCTGGTAGAACCCTCATCGGCTTCGACGGGCACTCTTAACAATGAACGGTCAGCAAGCAGAACACATCTTACCTGGTCAGCACGTAGCATCGGCCCGCTTTCATAGTTCACTGGGACGTCACTGAAACAGTTTCAGCATCGCGTCGGGTATCGTCGCGGTGTGAAATGACCATAAGAGGTAAGGTATAATAACGCGTTATACACGGGACAATGAACCTTATGTCGAACGTGTTAAAACCTGAACTAGATATATTGGACCAGCCGACAACTGCAGCTAATATTGTGTTAAGACGATTGTGTATTTTTTTTATAAATCGTACAAAAATAAATAAGGGACTTATCGGACGCCTACAACCAAATAATAATTATCATTTACCTATTTAACTTAGGCTTTCAGCTCAATCTTGTTTCGGTTTTTAAGTGCAGTGCTTGTTATCTGTCTTTTTTTGCAGTCGGGTTTTTAATATTTTAATAATTTATTTTATTTTAGATTTTTTAGTTTAACCAACACATGATTGGTCGATTTAAACCAGATATACTTCTATTTGAATTCATTGATTACAAAACTTAATTAAAATAGTTGTAATTATTCCTGATTAAATTTAAATATATTATATATCATTTATTATATTTTTTGAAATCTTTTAATTTCCTTTATTTTGATATCATAGTCGATAGATTTGATAAAAAAAAATGTTGATCTACTTACAATCTGGCGCCAAAATCCGTGTTGCCAAAATGCTTTTTTCGCCAGTTAGGTTACTAAGCCGGTTCATTGATGGACAAAGTAACTCGCGCCATAATTCAGGATGTTGTTAAATTATCACTAAAGATTGGGTCTATTTCGAAGCCACTGAGTCAGCATAATTGGCAGCGGCGACAACGCCGAGAGGTCGATACAATCGTCTTTGATGTGCGCTCAAGTAGCGAATCAATCGAGACTATGAAATTGTATTAAAGATGTTTACCGGAAATTATTAACACTTAAACAGCTGACCCTAGGACCCAATTGAGCGTGTTTCTCTTACCGATAAGATCAAAACTAAAAAAATATTACGTAATTACCACCGAAATGTCTATTCTGCTAATTAAATTCTACAATAATACAGTTACGGTCCAGTTCCGTTAGGTTAAAACTGCAAAATCTCATAAACGTCAAACCAACGTGAAACCAGTTTTGATTGGTCCAAACTCTAAAAATTAGTTTATGATATCAAGATGATTCATTTGTATATTGTTCATATTCATTAAAAGTAAAATGAAAGTGTAAGTCAATTACGAGAATTGGGTTGGGCGATTCTGAGTTGTGCTCATATCGTAAGAAACCTCTACACTATCATCCCTCACATGAACTATTATGAAATAAGAGTACAATTGTGAAAGTACGTTACGATTACGTTCCAGAGAACCGTATGATTATTTCGGGGAACGGGAAAATAGATAATGTGGGAATCTTAACTATGTAAATTGCTTTACTACGCCATTTCGCACACGGGTCTGACACGCCTTACGTCTTTATTCAATTCTATTATTGTATGAAAATTCTCTTGTAATTTGTGCAACTTTATCGTACCATAATATGAAATCTAAGGCCGGGGATAATTCAGAACACTCATAATAGAACTCTGCGTTAATACAATAGAGATGATAATAATCAATCATACGAGTGTCAATGTCAAATCTGACAACTCGACACCCATGTGTTCGATTTTCAATTCTATTGTATTAGTCCAGAGTTCTGTTTTCAATGCTCTGAATTTTCTCCGGCGGTACGGATTCCGGACAATATAGTCCCGGCCTAAAAATCTTGCATTTCGATTATTATTTTTAAAATAATAACACGTTAGTACTTACCTAATTCCTATGGATAATTAGTTTAAATGTTCTTTTGACATAATATTACAAGATATTATAAATAATAATATACAAGGTATTATAAATAATATTTCAAAACTCAAGTTATGCTTTGATGTACATTTGACAGAACAAATCTTCATACATTAAAAATTTGCGCCATCTTGGTTTTCTTTTCACCATAAGTCTGTACTTCAAATGTCAGCCATCTTTTATTCACCTTAGTTCAAATGTCAAAATGGTCCCAAAAATCTCAAAAGATGGACCATTTAACTGGAAACACTTTTTGCCCCTTTTTGTCTCGTTTTTAATATATCCGTCTATGTTAACATAATATACATCAAAATATTTGCGGTCGGCAATTTCTGTTAATCATCGTAATCATACGCTATAATAACAGTAGAAGTTGGTTTGACACAATTATCAATCTTTCTTTCACATTCCATTTCAAGTACCTACATCTGGTACTTCTATACTAATATAATAAAGAGGAAAGGTTTGTTTGCTTGTTTGTTTGCATCGAATAGGCTCCGAAACTACTGACCGATTTTGATGAAATTTGGCACTGATAGACCACGGGGAAGGATATAGGTTACTTTTGCAAAATGTACGGTTTCATGGGATCCCTTTTTGCGCGCACGAAGTTCGAGCAACATCTAGACAACTATCAAATCTAGACAAATAAATACTTTCTTTCTGCACACCTTCCTCCAAATAAACTTTAAATACCATATTTAATACTCTTCCATTCGCGCAATTATCTTAAAACTCTACTGAAAGTTTTTGCTTTAGGTACGTATTAATCTAAACATTTAAAAGGCAAACCTGACTGATTCATCTATCAACGCACACGCACGGATTTTGCTGAAATTTGGCATACAGATAAGTAGTTGTAATGACATAGGCATCCGCTAAGAAAGGATTTTTGAAAATTTGCCCCTAAAAGTGTGAAAAAGGGTTAAAATTTTGTATGGAAATCGAACTCCACGCGGACGAAGTCGCGGGCAAAAGCTAGTGTAATAATAATCCAAAGCATTGGGAAATTCTTATGACAATATTATATGGAGATATTATATCAAGATATAAAGATCGCAGTCTGCAAGGGAAGCAATAATATCTGCTAAGTTATTATGTTAGGGTCTCGTCCACTGCCTTATATTACTTACGTGCCCATAATTCTACCGATCCTAGCTTTTCTCTCAGTGACATACATATTTTATTGATTATCTTATTTTCGTAAAGAATACAAATATTAACTACATGCCTTAGAGGCCCCCTTACTAATGAAAATATTTACAGAACTGATTAGCTATTTGACAACCTCAGTGGCTCAGTAGTTAGCATGTTGGCGCTAAAGCCGGAATCCCGCAGGGAACAAAAAAAGTTTTCTGTGTTCCTGGGTCATGGATGTGTATTATATTATAAAAATCTTAAATGTGAGTATAGTATAAAAGTATTAAATATAATATTTCCGTTGCCTGGTATCTACCCGTAACACGAGTTCTTCGAGAACTTACCACGGGACCAGATTGACGTAGTGTGAAAGCATCCATAGATATTATATATTATTATTAGTACATGTTGCTATCTTTATCTAATACGTTAGGAAAGTCACTTAACAGACAAACACAGTAACATTGAATAGCTTATCCGTTGTGCAAATATTTTTATTAGTGAAAGTTCGAGATGAAAATATCTTCAATCATCGACAATTAGCATCAATGTTAAGAAATGCCAAAGCTTACGGACGGTCTGATAGTAAACTTTATGCACTAAGCTGATACTGCAGCCTTAAATATGCGATACCAAAGACCTTGCATGTGGTTTGCCAACCTTGCAAAATACCATTTACTCCAAAATGGTGTTTCTCTTGTCGGGAAGCATCTATGCTACCCACGTAAACTGGGAAAAGGTTCGATCCCTTGGGTTACGTCAAGCCTTATGGTATCCGCCGTATGGTATTTTTATCCGCCACACGTGTAAGATCCAATATACACAACACGTTACAACAACCTACACATTACGTCGCATTAATTAGTACAGGATTTATGAAATATAGAACAATACTGAAACAATGAAATATTGAAATTTTGTTTTGTTTTAAAGACATTATGTATAAAAGCGTATATCATCACACTTCCTCATACTATAACGGGAAAAAATGGGGACAACACGATTGCGAGTAATTTAAGTAAATTGACCAAATCCGCATTATTATTCGTAGGGCTGATCAAGAATAAATCATGGTTCGGGAATGCAATTGTAACACTTTAGGTGCTGAAGATGGCGGTAACTGCTCACGATCAGGTGAACCGCCTGTTTTCCTGTTTATTTAATTAAAAATCAAGCATATATACTGCCAAAATTACACTAATTATTCAATAAAATACTTACTAAAATTAAGTTATTGTATAAGTATATCAAGAAACTTCAAATGTACCTATATTGATTTTGCCATCGAACTTAAAATCAGAATACCTATCTGAATTAAATCCTACATTTTTACAAAATAAGAAAATTATTTCCCCGAGGTTTTTCAGCTGGAAGGAATTCTTAGTTGCAGGTATCTCTAATTACTAGAGCAGGTGAGATTGCTGAAATAACTTAGATCCTAGTACACAAAGTAAAATTACTTACGAAATATACCAGTATTTTATCACTTTTAAAGTGTTTATTTAATTAACATAGCCTAGTAATCAGACGTTACTTTAAAATGTGTTATATTATGTGTTTATATTATGTGTTATAACCGACAACAGCAGTCAACTGGTTCATTCCTTTTTCTGGTACGGTTTCTTATTATTTATATGCAAATAGACAGAAAAAAAAGTAAATATCGTGACAGATTTATATTCTTGGTCTGGTTTTATAAAATATACAGTGTGAAATAACAACAGAAGTTTCATTTTACACAAACATTGAACTGAAACCTTTTACTGTCTACACGTTACGTTGAGCGGAGGCCGATTTGGGCACGCACTAAAAATTTTTAGAGTTAGTCCTAAATATCACACTGACAATCATAGATTATGCAGATATATAAGGTTCGGTAAAATCAATTACGGATATTTTGGGCATATTATGATATATTGCTTATGTAAAGACGTTTATGCAGAAATATAATTGTCATACTAGAAAAAAATCTTTATCTATATGGGCGAGTTTGCGTTTTGCGGAGAGTCAACTATACATGAGATTATATTTTCACTTTGAGTATGACAACTATTTTTTGCCAAATGTCTTTACATAAGCAGTGGATCACGTGACTGAAGTATCCGTAATTGATTTTCGGAGACATTATATACCTATCTACTAGCTGACAATTTTAAAATATTAGTTATTCATTTCAATATACGAGTGTTAAAACTTAAACAAAAAATTAAGTAACAGAATGTAAATAAATTTTAGATTTAAAAGTATTCTAAGCTTTATAATAATTATATTAATAATATAATTATTATCACTAGAGATCGCAATTCGCCAATATTAATTCATACAATTTTTAAAATCAAACTTTATAAGGGTTCTTTTGTCTCTTTTATAGAAAAAATGAACTTAAATGTTGTGATAGATTGACAAACGTCAAACCCATATGGGAAGTAAAATTTAATAATCCTGCGGCCAAATTTTATACTTCTCGGTTACATAACAGTTCTCTTAAAACAGCACTGAAAGTTTTTGATTCGCGTATTAATATAATAATATCCAGAAAAAATCACGTTCTTAAGGAAAATTTGCCGTGTATCTAGATGCAATTTATTTAAACATAATCTCATGAGAGCCCTAATACAATTTATTGCGACATGTTAATCTCACTGTAATCCGATTTCTCTTGAATAAGAAACAGCCTAATCCCATAACGACGTTTAAAATTCTTCAAAAGATTCGGGCGTCTTAAGATTGCGTCGGAAAAAAATATTAATAGACTGTAAATAGCAGCTGTTGTGAGATTTTTCCATTGTACATAAAAGATGACCCTGTTGTTGTTCTTTCGCCGGTAATTTCGGCGGGTTAGGGTTGAACTGGTGGTAGCTTTTTCTGTTGACTTTCCGAAAAAAGCTTGTTCTGCTTTATTTGGAAATGAAACTTTTCACTTTAATTTTCATTGATAGACGTTACGTTATGTTATACATTACTGTTAGAAATCATTCACAAAATACGTAAAAATTTAACAATTGTATTTAACTAATGTATGTATCACAATATCTATTTAAAACACGCTTAAAAAGTTTAAAAAAATAAGGAAATCTTATTATAAATCATCCAATGCGGATAAAAACGTAAACTGCAATTTATATAAAATGATGATAAAATGTCCAAGACATTGTAAAAGGCTGTGCTTTGTTTTTGTTTTTATACTTATACCTCATCTTATTCATATTATCTGTCCATATAGGTACAATAATAAGATATTGATGTTTTGTGATTCAAGAAACATTATATTTAAAATAAAAAGTACTCGTAATCTCACGCCGGGCCCTTGAAAGGGGCCTTGGGCGGGGAACCACGGTCAGGGGCTTTACCCCTCTACGTGGGGTGATTTAAAAAGGATGACGCGCCCAGTACTAGTACTGGGCGCAAATGTCAGTTTTAAGGGAAGACCCCCCGCGGCAGAACGCGGGGGAAACCCATGGCGAGCGAAAGTGGGGAAAACCAAATCGCCAACCAGGCACGACCAGAACCGGCGGCCGGCTCCAAACGACACGCGAGGGTCCCGACCCGGAGGCCGAGAAACGTGTTTGGGGCCACTCCCTCACGCGCCGCGCTTTGCCGGACCGTGGACACGAGCGACCTGGGGAAAAGGGTGGGAGTAAAATAAACTTCCGAGCCCCAGCTTTTTTATAGCGGGGTGGAAGATTCGCCACGGAGGCGACGGGGTGGCAAGAGGGCTGCCACTTCGACAGGCCCCAGGCGAGTGGTAGAAAAATTTGCACCGGTAGGTTTTTATTAAGTTTTTCGGTTTTTTTTTTTCCTACCGGTGCAGGGGAAGGAGGGGGGCTGCGATCCAGCGGTGGATGCCGCGCTTTACATGCGCCTCGGCGAGACGCACATCATTGCGCCTGGACTGCTCCTCTTCAGGGGCGGGGGGCGCGTCATTGCGCCTGTGCTCCTCCTCTTCGGGGGCGGTGGAGCGGGCCGCGAGGCTCCGCTGGGTCTGTTGGAGGGACGGCATCCCTCGGCAGACGGTGGCGGTCGGGCGGGCGGGCGTGCCACGGCGCCAGGTCGGTTAGCTCGACCAGGCGCGAGGCATCCGCACGCGCGTACATGTTCGTGGAGAGCCGGGCCACGAAAGCCTCCACACTCTCCATCCGGAGATCCCTCTCGATGGTGGAGTTGCGGACGTACCATGGGACGCCCGCAATGTAGCGCAGCACCCGGTTTTGGGCTCTCTGCAACAACCCTTTCTGGGGTGCAGAGAGCAGGTGGTGCCACGCAGGTGCTGCGTAGGTGAGGCGGGCTCCCCCATGGAATTTCGGCGTCTCCGATCTTCAGAGGGGCCGGATACCCTCTTCTCGTGGTGACGGCGAGCGCTTGGGACTTACCTGCGTTGACGGATAGTCTCCAATTGCTCAGCCAGTCAGGGAGAAGGTCCAGCGTCCTCTGAAGTTTTATGGCGGCGTGATCCGGATTCAGCGAGCTGGTGATAAACGCCGTGTCATCGGCGTACAACGCTGCGGTGGTGCCAGGGTCCTTGGGGACGTCGCTGGCGTAAAAGTTATAGAGCCCCGGCGAGAGCACGCTGCCTTGTGGCACTCCGGCTGTGATGGGGCGCTCGCTGGAGAAGACTCCGTCAACTCGTACCTTAAAGGTCCGACCAGAGAGGTATGATGCCAGGAGCCTTACTAGAGGGGATGGGACGTTGGCTCGGATGAGCTTGAAGAGCAGACCTTCATGCCAAACACAGTCAAACGCCTTTTCCATGTCGAGGAAGACTGCGACCGAAGATTCTTTCTTGTTCGCCGCAACGGAGAGGTGGTGGATTACTCGTACCAGCTGAAGGGTGGTACTTAACTCTGACCGAAATCCAAATTGGTCCTCCCGAGAAGGGAGGTAGGGGGCGAGATGTTTTAGGAGACGGAGTTCAAACGTCTTGGATAGAGTGAAGAGGAGGGTTATGGGTCGGTAGCCCTCTGCCCTTCTCAGGTTTTTGTGGGGTTTTGGGATATTTATAATTAACCCCAACTTCCAGGGGGTGGGAAAGTGGCCGGTCCTGACAATTCCGTTGTATAGGCGGGTGAGGGCGGCCACCGTCCTGAATGGGAGGTGTCGAAGGGCAGAGATGGGGATACCGTCTGCTCCGGGGGCCTTCTTTGGTTTGAGGCGGGATATGGTTTTTTGTACCTCCCTCGGGGAGAAGGAGAAGGAGGGGGGGGGAGGAGGGAGAAAGCAGGAAAACCTTTACCTCCTCGGAGACCATACGGGTGTGGTCCGTTGCGGTCGTTGGCAGTGGCGAAAATTGGCGTTCGAGGTGTTCAGCATGAATTTCTGCTCTGTGCTCTGCACGGTACCTCAAATTACCGTCGGAGTGCAGCAGGGGACAAACGGGGGGTGTATGTTCCCACCACCGTGTACCCGGCTCGCTTAGAGTCGGCGAGCAGACGTCTGCCGTCCATGTTGGACGTGCGGGAGCCCCACTCGGGGTGTTTACAATTTAGATCTCCGGCAATCACAGTCGGCTCATCTGATATGAGCCTGTGGATGTCGGAGATATCTAAATGTGACCCCGGGGGCTTGTAGCACGCGAAAAGTGCGATGGGTGCCAAGTGACACCTCGATGCCCAGCGCCTAGAGGGAGGACACCGGAGGGGTTGGGAGGAGTTGATGGAGGAGCCTCCTGCCGACCAAGACAGCGAGGCCTCTACACACTCGGTCACCTCCTAGGTAGTCCTGGCGGTATATTATATACCCAGGTATATGGAAACGGTCCGGGGGGGAGAGAAGGGTTTAGCTGAGGAGAGCGATGTCCACCTCGTACTCCCGAAGGAGGTGACGTATCGGGGCCACTTTTCTACGGACCCCGCGGACGTTCCAATGGACAATCTTTATTGTGGTTGGGGCGTTGGAAGCCATTGAGAAATTTGTTTGGAAATGAGGGAGGCCCCTTCAGGGAGGGCCGACAAAAGACTTTTGAAAATATCTTCCCCGGCCTGGATTTTGTAATAGGTATCCATGACCAGGGAGAAAAGAGCAGAGATGAGCTCTGCAGTGGATTCAGGGGCCTCGGGTGCCTCCCTCCTAGTACGACGACGAGGAGGGGGTGGAGCAATAGCTGGAAGGGTGGCGGCAACTGCTGCTGGATTAGCAGGCTCGGTGGTAACCTCGGTCACTTCGGTAGTTGTAGTGGCCGAAGGGACAGGCAGCTGTTGCTGGAGGGTGGCGGGGGGTGCACACCTCCGCTGAAGGGCGCACAGTGCGCGGCGGTGAAGCCGAACCCTGTTCGGCTGAGCGGGGCGGGGGCCCGATCTCGCTGCGGGCCGCCGTCGGAAGGCATTGGGGCGCGGGGGGGGTGTCAGTACACCCCCGCGAGAATGCCGAGGACGGCCCGGGGCGAGCGTTGTCCGTGCCGCTCAAGCTGGGCTCGGTAGGCGTCAGGTATGCGCGCTCAGATGTTCGCGAACTCGACCTCGACGAGGTGGAGCTGCGCGATGATCCCGAGTTAGCGCGGGAATAGCTAGAACGGTCGCGGCTATGCGGCCGCGAACCACGGTCAGCCATGGTAGTAGTACTATATGTACTTATGTACTATAAGTACGTGGACATGACACATAGTGTTCACAAAATACGGGACACAAAATGTACATGTATACACAAAAGTTAATATAATTATAAAGCACTCACATAAAACACGGTTATCACAAACACAAGTAGTCACTTAAGTGTACGTACTCGACGGCACAACACACTTAGAGGGGCTGGCTCCCCGTGACCCAACGTTGGAATAAATTCCAACGGGAGGCCAAGAGCAGGGCAACTCCTCAGCCTGGCGGCAATCCACACCTTATTCTAGGCAGGGCTACGACGTAGAGCTACGGAGCTACGGAGCTGCTACGGAGCAACTGCAGACGCGCGCGCACTGGGAGTCAGGACGATCAGAGAACTATGAAAACAGAACTATCTATCTATATTTAAAATAATGTGATTAATAACTATTAAGGAATTACCACCCAAGTAATGGTTATGAGGGCCACCGGAATTGTTATATAATATTCTTATAGGATAAATTCTTGTCTATATTTTTATCATAATTTTTTATTTTGTTGTGTAATAATTGTTTATTGGGCATTGTAATTGTATTGCTTGTTAAAACGTCGCGTCGCTGTCGTTGCTTTTAAGGACCCAATTATAACTTTCAATATTTTCGATGGGCAACGAAGCGCATAATATATTTTGAATTATACGTAATCACAATTATATAAATAGTAGATTACAATTATATTGATAAGAGCAAGAAGAAGAAATAACTTAACATTTTGCATAAATGTACGAAAATAGTTATATAGAATATAATAGATACTATAGCTTCTTTTAATAAATACAAAAAAACCTCTGAACCATTAATTATAATTTTATGAGATCAATAATAATTATTGCTCTAATAACAACGTAAAGTAGGATATGACAGTTTTCCCTAACAGTACCAACTGCTTAATTCCTTATAATTCCAAGTTATAGAATATCTAGTTAAATGTTCATATTACATATGTATCATAATAATTGTTGTTACTTAAATGTTTATATCTGTTCTTCAGATGAGGTGAGATAGTCACTGTGAAGCGAAGTAATTTAAACTTAAATCATGAATACACAATACTGGTATAAAGCATTTACGTTAGCTGCCTCCAACTGTACCCAAAGGAATAGATAAAGTAGCCTAAAATTGAGCCCAACGCGATATTTAAAAGTTGAAATTATATTTCTGCTATATTTACAATATCTGTCTTCAAACTTGAACCCTTAATTCCAAGGAAAGTACCTAATAGAGAAACGAATATTTATTTTACCTTTGATAGAAGCGGATATAAAAAGCTCTAACCACTAGAACACGGAAGCTCAACAGCCACCGTGGTCTATTGGTTAGAGCATTGGCTCTCGACTTGGAGGTCGTGGGTTCGATTCCCGCATTGGAACAAAAAAAATGTTTTTTCCAAGTTTTGTTCGGACAATGCAGGCTGATCACCTGATTGTCTGACTAGAAAGATGATCCATACGCCGGATGGGCATGTAAAAAGTCGGACCTGCGCCTCATCTCTCGTCAGTCGTGTCAGTTATCCGTCCCACTGGATTACGAGAGTAAAGGAAGAGAGTGTGATTTTGTGTACTGCGCACACACTTGGGCACTATAAAATTACTCCTGCGTAACAGGCCTGGTTTCAATGAAACTAGCCACCGTCACCGAGATCGGTGGGGAGGTTTATATAAAAAGCTTAATAAAACAAAACAACCGAATTGTTATGGCCCCGAACACACGAATCAGCTCGGAGGCCACATACACACACTTTTCCACAGTCCACGTATGTTGCAGTATCCAGCACGGCAGCCAGACACTGTCCGGGGGCCACTATCTGGCCTAATACAGCACACCCTCCGTTCCAGGTGCGCCGTATATTACGTTCGTGGACCGCCTCGATAGCTCTGGGGAAATTTCGATTGAAACGACCATTACACGATTGAAACCCGTTCGTTTATTTTCCCCATACAATTTTCCCGTAGCACAGTATTCACTTTACACTACTGGCACTACTTATTCACTATTTACTATTCACTATTTTTCCTGGGTTTCTTCGGGAGTCTTCTTCTTCCAGTCTCGTGACTGTTTCCACACACAGTGAAGAACCCGGAATCCGGCTCTATATTTATAGCCAGAATCAAAGAGGCCCCGCGGGGTTACGAGTTCGTGACCCCCCGCGCCGCGGATCATGCTATCCCTCACCGCGAGGTGCGTCTCTTTTCCGCGCACACATATTCGCTCGCGGTGATCGGATAGGCCCCTTTGATCCTTAACAGTACAAAAAAGTAACCTAGGACCTATCGACACGATACAATGCAAATTATATACAATATTTACATGGAGTATCGAACTTAATCTGTCGATATTATGAAAAATAATTTACATACACTTATCCTAGCCTATTCTAATACATTTCAGTGATTCTTATCCTACTGAAAATGTACTATTTACAAAACAAATTATACAAATTAAGCCTATTTACATATAACTTAATTCTATCCACAACATCCTCCCCCCGGCGCAGCTTGCGTAGCCTCCTTCTTCACCAGGATCACGAGCTTGCTCACGGGCCTCTTGAAGGTTCCAGTACGTGTCCGCACTTCCGCGATGCGAACTCCTCCGTCGGGACCGGTGAACGTCTTCTCGATGACTCCCAGCGGCCACACGTTGCGGGGTAGCGTATTGTCGACGACCAGCACGACGTCTCCAGGGGATACTGTCGTCCTGTCCCGCCGCGGCTCTCCTCGAGGTACCAGCGTAGGTAGGTACTCGCGGAGCCAGCGTCGCCAGAAGTGGTCGGCGAGCGCTTGGCTGGCGCGCCATGTGCGCCTGTCGTCTTCACTGCATGGACCCGTTGAGGGCAGGCCCATCGATGAACCCAACAGGAAGTGGTTGGGTGTCAGCGCCTCGGGATCTCGAGGATCAACGCTCACGTGTGTAAGTGGGCGAGCGTTGACGCTGTACTCCGCTTCTTGCAGCAGAGTCTGCAGAACTTCTTCCGTGGTGACCTTCTCTCGTAGCGTGGCGCTCAGTGCAGTTTTGATGGACCGCACGAGCCGCTCCCACGCTCCCCCCTGGTTTGGTGCTCCAGGAGGTATGAAGCGCCACTCCATGTTGTGGCGGAGACCCTCTTCTTGTAGGGCGGGTCCCCACTCCTTGTAGGCGTTGCGAAGCTCGTTGTCTGCTCCCCGGAAGTTGGTGGCGTTGTCCGAGTAGATTATCTTCGGCCATCCTCTTCTCGCCGCCATTCTTCTTAACGCCATAATTGCAGAGTCCGTTGATAACGATGGCACCAGCTCGATATGGACTGCTCTCGTCGTCAGGCACGTGAATAATGCACCCCATCTCTTCTCTCTTCGTCTTCCGATCTTGACGAACATGGGCCCAAAGTAGTCCACCCCACAGTTGGAGAAGGGGCGGTGGTAGGGCTCCAGGCGAGCTCGGGGCAGGTCCCCGATGATGGGTCGGCGTGGTTGGCCCCAGCGCGCGCGACAGAACGTGCACTCACGCTCCGTTGCACGCACCGTAGGCCTTAGGTGCAGGATCCAGTACCGCTGCCGCAGGTCGTTGGTGACACGCTCCCGGTTGGCGTGTCCAGCCCTCCTGTGCTCGCGTGCCACGAGCAGCCTCACGACGTGGTGTCGCCCGTCCAAGATGACAGGCCGTTTCGCCTCCTCCGGTGCTGCCGCCGCCCCGATGCGCCCCCGCAGTCGCAGGATGCCGTCGTCCAGCGTCGGGTCCAGCCTCCGGAGACGACTTGTCCTCGACAGCGGCTGCCCTCGGCGCAGGCGCCCCAGCTCGTCGGCGAAGCTCTCCGCTTGAGAGCGCCGCACAAGCAGGGCCTCAGCGCGCTCGAGGTGTGCCACGGTCATGCCTGAAGACCGTCGTCGTAGGCGATCTGTGAACACTAGAACATAGGCAATAGTGCGCACGAGTTTGTCGAAGTTCGAAAACCTAGCCGGGTCGGGCAACCAGTCGAAGTCATTTTCCTCTTCTCTGGTAACTGCCACGGTTTCTTCATCTTCCCGGTCTTCAAGTGCCCTTTCTTGGGGCCACGCCTCTTCGTCACGGCGTAAGAAGTCTGGACCACAGAACCATCGGTGGTCTTCCTTCAGTGGTTCCTCTCTGAACCGTGTTGCGTCGTCTGCAACATTTTCCTCCGTTGGCAGCCATCTCCATTCTTTTCTGTCGGTGAGCTCATTTATCTCGCCGAGCCGATGTGCCACGAACGGTGTGTATCTTCGTGCGTCGTTCTTGATCCAGTGGACCACCGTTGTCGAGTCTGACCAGAAGCACGTTCTTCTCAGGTGTAGACGATGTTCTTTCTTGACACTATCGGCTAACCTAGCTCCTAGTACAGCTGCTTGCAACTCAAGCCTCGGTATGGTTTGAGTGCGACGTGGTGCCACCTTCGCCTTAGCCGCTACCAGGACCACGTCCGTTTTGTCCCCGTACATGATCCGCCAGTAAACCACTGCAGCGTAGGCCTGTTCACTCGCATCGCAGAAGACATGTTGTTCCACTTCGAAGTCCTTGCTGTCGAAGTAGCACCTTCTAATCTGTAAATTCTTTACATTTTCCAGTTGTCCAATCCAGTTGTTGAACATGTTACCTTCCTCCTCGGGAATACATTCGTCCCAAGGAATCTGCAGCCTCCATAAATTCTGCAGAATTATTTTGGCCCTGATCGTATAGTACGACAGGAGCCCCAATGGGTCAAAGACCGACATGACTGCACTAAGTGCCTGTCTTTTCGTTGGTGCGCAGCTTCCTGTAGCCACGTCCCTTGGTACTCGGCTCATCCTGGTGTTGAAACCTAGTACGTCCTTACCTGCATCCCAGTAGATTCCCAGGATCTTGTTTTCCGGCTGTTTGCCCCCTAAGCTCGAGCTTGCAGCTTCCCGTAGTTCCGCAGGCACGTCGCGTAGCACGTATTCCTTGTTCGAGCTCCATCCCCGTAGTGTGAAGCCTGCTACAGCATGTACCTTGCGAATTTCCTCCACGGCCATTCTGGCTTCTTGTTCGTCTTCGTAGCTCATCACCAGGTCATCTACGTAGTGCCCCTTGGTGATTGCCTCCAGAGCTCTAGGGTACTCCTCCGCATGTTTTTTCGCGTTGTAGTCCCTTACGAAGTGTGCCATGAATGGTGAACTGGCCGCCCCGAAGATCATGCTTTTCATCTTGAACTTCTGAGGTGGTCGGTCCCGTGTTGTTCCTCTCCATAGGAACTGCTGCGCTGCCTGATCCTCCTGGATAATTTTTATCTTGAGGAACATTTCCTGGATGTCCGCTGTTACTGCCACCTGCTTCTCTCGGAACCTGAAAAGAATACCGAGCAGCGATACTAACCTGTCGTGTCCCTCCAGCAGACCGTCGTTCAGGCAGGTGCCCCCCGCTTTGGCTGCGGCGTCGAACACCAAGCGAAGCTTCCCCGGCTTGTTGGGATTCTTCACTGCGAAGTGTGGCAGGAACCAGCTCCTCCTGTTATGTTCTTCTGAACCGTCACATGGAACAGCATAGCCTTTTTCAAACAAGTTACTTACCTGTGCTGTGTAAGCTTCTGCAAATTCTGGATCTGCATCCATTTTTGCTTCCATCTTCCTGAGGCGTCTGCAAGCTGCCTCGTAGCTGCAGTTACCTGGAAACTCAACATTGTCGTCCTTCCATGGTAGACCTACCTCGTATCCTCCATCGGTGGGTCTGATGGTAGCCGCCACGATGTCCACTGCACGTTGGTCCTCTGGCCTTACCCGTGCCTTGGCTGCTACTCCCAAAGATTCGATTGCGAAGTGCTCCTCCACCAGTTCGTGAAGTCCTTCGTCCGTCCTCGCGTGGAACACCTTTTCTGCATTCCCTTGTCGAGGCATCGATCTGCGCGGTATCGTCCCATGGATGACCCATCCCAGTTGGGTCCTGGACGCTGCCGGCTCATTTCGTTTCCCAGTCCGTATTTCCTGACTGATGATGTACTGCCAGTGGTCGCTCCCCACCAGTAGCATCGGTTTTGCTGCTGCGTAGCAATTTTCTTCTTTCCGAAGATCCCTTAAGTGTTGACACGATGCGACGTTCAACGGTACTGCTTGCTGGTGCAAGTCCAAATTTTTGACTGTCCGCGCTCGGAGTGCGAGCGGTTTTCCTGCGAACAATCCACGAATATGTAAGTGAACCTCTCTGCTGGCATTGTCGCTCTTCTGCATGTTCACTCCACGTAACCTTAGCGGTTTTGCATCACCCTGTGCACCGACGGCTCGCGCCAACTCTTCATCGATGAGTGTGACGGTAGCTCCTTCGTCCAGGAATGCATGTGTGGTGTACTCCCCCCGTGGTCCGGACACGATCACCGGGCACATCTTTAGGAGTACCTTCTCAGCTGAAGCTGTTTGTGTCGACATCGCAACCTCCTCTTGCGATTGTCGCTGCCACTGCTGCTGCGGTTGCTGCTGTGGCTCCGTTGGCTGCTGCTGCTGTTGCTCCCCCCGTTCCACATGAAGCGACGGATGATGAGGCCTGTTGCAGCCGTTCACGTTGCAGCCCTTTGCCTTGCATTTGTCTTTTCGGTGCTTCTCATTGATGCACTTGAAGCAAAGCTTTTCCTTTTTTACTAGCTCCCACCTGGCACTTACGCTCATGCCTTTGTACTTCTGGCAGGTGCTCAATTTGTGTGGTCCCTTCTTACAGCACGGACAGGTACTTGCGGCCTCGGTAGTGCTGTAGACCACGTTCTTTTTCTTCGGTCCGGTTGCTCCAACTGGCTGCCTCACTTCTTTCCTGGCAGACGCTGCACTTGTTTGTGGTGCATACGAGTATCGGAGCGCTCGGTCCGCTTCCTTCATCAGAAATCGTGACAGGAGTACTATTTCGGGTTGCACACTTCCCTCTTGTTCGTGTGCATAGTCGCACCACCTTGATTTGAGGTGTGGACTCAACTTTTCCAGGACCTCCCTGGTTAACATGGGGTTGTAGAGGTAACCTCGTCGATTGTCAACACTCTGCAACACACAAACAATATTTTGCACCTTGATGGCAAAATTATTCAACTCACCGGCCGCCGATGTGGGCCGTTGCAACCTCTTGAGGTCTTCCATTGCCTTATCGATTATCACTTCTGGACGTCCGAAGCATTGTTCCAGTGTCTTCATGATCACCTTCGGATCCGTCGCAGTACTCAGAAGTGCCGATACGGCTTCCCTTGCATCACCTTTTAGGCAGGTTCGTAATCGTTGCAAGTTTTCTGCTGCTGGGACTTGGTACATACTGGTACTTTCATTGTAGGCCGCCTTGAATGGAAGCCACTCCGTAATGAGTCCCGAAAAGGTAGGTAGATCCATCCTATGAGTTCGCGGTCGTGCCATTTTCTCGATGGCCTCTGCCAGTCGTTGAATATCTCCCTTATCCGTTGGGCCTTGCTGCACTGGTTGGGGCTGCTCCACTTGAACAGCTTCCTCCCTTGGCTCTGCCTCGGTAGACTTCAACCATTCTGTCACCCTTGTGTGACTGTTGCGATCCTCATCGTGGATGCTAACCTCGTCTTGAATGAAAAAACTTCGGCCTCCAATCGCTTCTGCACCAACTGTTTCTCTAGCTCGAGTTCCTTCTTCTTGATCTCGGCTAGTTTTTCTGCAGCTTTCAATTCAGCCATCTTTACACGAGTGACGGCGCTCATTGTGGACACATGTGATCCCGTTGTCGAACGAACCCTTGGACGTTCTTGCATGAGCAGCTGCGATGTGCCTGCTTCCGTAGGCTCCGTAGTGTATGCCCTTGTGCGTACAGACGGGGATGCTGGCGGATCATGAAACCGTAGACGTTCCATTTCGGTACGATTTCTTTCAACTATCTCTGGTGCGTCAGCTTGGCTTCTGGTTACTACCATTGTCAAGACTTAACCTAATATTTACACAACAAAACAAAACAAAAAACAAGCAACAATATGTACAGATTAAATTTAAAATTAAAATTTAAAATGTAAAACAATTCAACAATAATTCAAAAAATTTTTACGAAAATAATTCGAAATTCAAATTAAAATTAAATTTAAACTTAAATTTTAGTTCCCACAACAGTTGGGAACGCCTTCCCATATCCCATATTGTGAAGGCAAAAATGCACAAATGAGAAATTGCTATTAAATTTTCACAGGCATTTAACGACCCCTGTCTTTGCTCGAAGGCAAAAACACAAAACGAAATATTGCTATTAAATTTTTCGCAGGCACTTAATTGGCCTGACCTTACACTAATATATACAGGGGTTTACTAAAAACTAACTTAAAAGTCTTTATCACTTAAAGTTCACAAATTAAACACAAAACACATTCACTGAGTATGAAAATGTTCAGTGACTCACGGTACTGTCCGTACGTAGCGACGACGTGCGCGCGACGTACTTGTCCGACGTGAAGACACGACGACCCGATGATACGACCTTCCCCGGTGACTCGATGCACGCGGCGGAAGCTTGCAGACCCACTTGGCCCACCTGGAGACGATTCCTCCCGACGTACCACGGCGAAGGTTCACGACGAACACGTAGACGTAGGCTCCTCCACTTCCCGAGTTCGTTGGACCCGATACCCCTTCTGGGCCGAGACTCCAACACGTACACTGAACCGGGAGCCGATCGGGCAGGGCAGGAACACACAGCACTTTCACCCACACGGCACTCGTATTCCGACCGTGGGGCCTTTACGTTGGACCAGAATACTGTCACTGGCAAGACAGCGTATCCGGCCGAGAAGGACCAGAAATGTTATGGCCCCGAACACACGAATCAGCTCGGAGGCCACATACACACACTTTTCCACAGTCCACGTATGTTGCAGTATCCAGCACGGCAGCCAGACACTGTCCGGGGGCCACTATCTGGCCTAATACAGCACACCCTCCGTTCCAGGTGCGCCGTATATTACGTTCGTGGACCGCCTCGATAGCTCTGGGGAAATTTCGATTGAAACGACCATTACACGATTGAAACCCGTTCGTTTATTTTCCCCATACAATTTTCCCGTAGCACAGTATTCACTTTACACTACTGGCACTACTTATTCACTATTTACTATTCACTATTTTTCCTGGGTTTCTTCGGGAGTCTTCTTCTTCCAGACTCGTGACTGTTTCCACACACAGTGAAGAACCCGGAATCCGGCTCTATATTTATAGCCAGAATCAAAGAGGCCCCGCGGGGTTACGAGTTCGTGACCCCCCGCGCCGCGGATCATGCTATCCCTCACCGCGAGGTGCGTCTCTTTTCCGCGCACACATATTCGCTCGCGGTGATCGGATAGGCCCCTTTGATCCTTAACAGTACAAAAAAGTAACCTAGGACCTATCGACACGATACAATGCAAATTATATACAATATTTACATGGAGTATCGAACTTAATCTGTCGATATTATGCAAAATAATTTACATACACTTATCCTAGCCTATTCTAATACATTTCAGTGATTCTTATCCTACTGAAAATGTACTATTTACAAAACAAATTATACAAATTAAGCCTATTTACATATAACTTAATTCTATCCACAACACGAATAAAATATCCAATGCAGTTGTATTTTTCGACAGTGGAATTGAAAATAAAAGGAATTTAGATTTAGTGATAAGAACGATATAAAATATGAAGTATTCAATTGAATCTGCAAGTCGGATATAAGACTCCGTGCATATCCCGAACGATTTATGAATATGAATAAGGTAAAGCTGATATCTGTATTTGAATTGGAACGCGTATCGCATTACGTTCTTTGTCTTCTCAATATACATGTAAAGGGAAATGAAAGAATGTCCACAAACAAGTTATGTTAATTTGAAAATCGATGTAGGGTGATGGCGCCAGTAATCGACACTTTAAGGGAACTATCAACTTGACAGTTAAAAAAACACCCCATTTTTAATCTTAGAGAAAAGATAAAAATTGACAATAGTAGCTAATACTCTTAAGAATAATTATGAAACTTTAAAATCTAGTATTTATATTTGAATTATAATATATACGACAAAAAGTAAAATTCTTAAAAATCACCAGTAATGGACAGGCGAAATCTAGTCTTGAACAACCAGTAATCAACATTCACTAGTAATCAACACCCACTAATAGACATTATTTCGTCGGCCCTCAATCTAAATAAAAAAGGGTTCTGTTTGAAAAAGGAACAGGGTAAGGAATTAAAGATTTGGAACATTGATGAAGAAAAATACAGAAATAATAGTTATGTTGTAATTTAATCAAAATACAACAATAAATCGTGGGATCAGTCGTGTCTACAAAATACTCAACATTATACCATAAGTAATTGTTGTTGTTACTTAAATTAATTGTATTATGAGATTAATTATAAATAATATATTAGGTCATTACATTTATGAAATTGGCGTTTTGTAAAAGAGGAACTTAAAGTCAATTTTTTAAAACAAAAATATATTATTTAATCAGTATAATATAACCATTGCTATCTATGCACTTTTGCCATCTCTTGGGTAGTTCATTGATTCCTTTACTAAAAAAACCATTCGGACAGGAATCAATAAAGTCTTTGAAGGCGCATTGGACTGCCTCATCGGAGTTAAAATTTTTCCCTTGCAAGAAGTTATCCAAATTTCGAAAAAAAAAAATGTTAATCTCTTGGTAATCAAAGACATTCCAATTGAAGCTCCTCTAATTTCGTAGCCGTCTGTTAAGCAGTGTGTGGTCTATGGCATTGTCCTGAAACAGCAGTGGCCTAGAGCGAATGACCAACCTCGGTTGTTAGCAGCTCGCTTTTCCATCATGATTTGCAGTTTCTGGCAATAGACATCTGCCGTTATCGTCTCGCCAGATTTAAGAAAACTGTAGTGAACGACACCGGCATTAGTCCACCAAACGCTCACAAGTAACTTTTGTGAGAAAATTTTCGCTTGGGGCAGGCTTTAGCTGGTTCGCCAGTGTTTAGCCATTTTCCGATTATCGTACAGGATCCACTTTTCATCACAGGTAATGATTCGATTTAAAATCCCTTTAAATCGAATCATTACCTGTGTCGGTTCGTGTCATTATTGTGTCGGTTGAGTAATGTAACGGAGTAGTCGATGCGCGTTTGTCGGTTTGCTGCACTCAATTCATGATGTTTCAAGCTTTCTCACCTTCCGAATTTGCTTCAAGTGGATTAAAACAGTTTTATTACTAACACCGCAGCCTGCAGCTAACTCGGACGTGGTTTGCGATGGATCCGCTTCCACAATAGCCTTCAATTCTTCATTATCAACTTTGGTCTCAGGCCGTCCACGGGGCTTGTTCTACAGGTCGAAATTTTCAGAATGAAAACGTTGGAACCAAAAATGCACTGTGTTTTCTTTTGGCCACCACCGCCATACACACCATTAATCCTTCGAGCCGTTTCTGCAGTACTGGTGCCACGGTGGAACGTGTACTCGAAAATAATACGATATTTCAAGTTATATGTCCATTTTGTAAACAGAGTGACGCAAAGAAAAAAACAAATTAATTACGGTTTACCGTGTTAATTACGGTTCTGTCTTTTATTCTCAGTCACGGTTTTTTTACACACTATCTAATAGGTTATCTTTTGATATTGGAAAATGTCTTTCAGCCAACGCTAGCAGCCACCGTACTAAAATATCCTCCTCTGTTTTTATCATTATTGTGCTTGGCCTCATTCCACAGCCGATTGGTGTTTTACCTGTGACCTTATTGAAGAGTGTGATTCGAGGTACTCCGAATTGTTCAGCGGCAACTGCAACTTCTTCCCCACTCCTCACGGCAGCAATTGCTTTTTCCATCTGTTCGGGGGAATAATTTTTTCTAGGTGCCATCTAAAAATCCAGTCATCGACATGTGAAATAGCCAATTATCGACACATTGTTCTTTACTGGTACGGTAACGCGTTTAGATTTATTTCAAATACTGTCAACATAATCTTGTTGAAAAGCAACCAATTCTGTCATTTTTGAACATACTCACAAAAAAAATTAGTTTCGACATTTGTCGATAACTGGGCAAGAACATTTACTGAAATCCAGTAATGAACAATGTCCACAAAACAAATAGGTTTTAATTTTAGCCATTCAAATATACCCCATTATCAATGGAAGCTACTCACGATACAATGAAATTAATTCAAATCTAAATATTTAATAAAATAGAAATATTATAAATCAAAACATGAACTTACCTTCTTAAGGATTTCGTTAAGAAAAATAGAATTTTTTGTTGCGCATCCGAATCTCAAAGTTACTCGCCTACCATATTTAAATAGAATGGCCGATTCTAGTGCCGTTACATGTCAAATTATAGTAGAAAGTATACTTATTATGACTATGATATTACCACTGGATATTACCATTTGAAAATAGTAATTGAAATTCTTATTTTTCGAGATTCTTTTTAAATTTGTCGATTATTGGTGCTTGTCGATCACTGGTGCCATCACCAATGAGGAATGTTTATTTGACAATTGTCAAATAAACATTCCTCCTTACAATTGTACGTATTATTTTTCGTTATATTGTAATATTTACCATGCCGATTGGTTAAACGGCAAGTGCCCCGCTCCGCCATATTTGTTTGCTTTTTCATAATAATACTTATAACGAAAAATAATGTGTACAATTTTAAGGAGAAATGTTTATTTGACAATCTGTCGACGTATTATAATATCTCTAGTAATATTACAATCAAACGGTTTTTACAATTTTACGGTGACATCTATAATACACAATAATCTTTACTAATATATTTCATCAATATTAGCCTATCGTCCACTGCTGAACGTAGATCTTTTTTTTTTTTTTTTGATATCGCAGGGGAAAGGTCGTTACGCCTTCCCCGGGAGGGGTATCCGGGGGACATGTGGGACTCCCGACGCGACTCGCCGGTTTATCCACTAAAACTGAACCTGCGGATTGCCATCAGCCGCTATAATGGGAAATGCCCCGGATCTGTCTAACACAGGACACCCCCGCGACCGGCCGGTCTACCTCTATAGGGACCGGACTTCCACCACAATTAGGGGCCACTCCGACAACCTGGAGTGTCCCCCTCGGCGCCGGGACTAGCAATGAACGCCAACCATCTCGATCTTGGGTAACCCTCATGTATTCGATGCAAGTAATATCTTTACTAATATAATAAAGAGAAAAGATTTGTTTGTTTGTATATTAATTGTTTAGCTTTGAATAGGCTCCGAAACTGGATGCTGGAACTTGATGAAATGTGGCACAGATATAGATAATAGAGTAGAGCATAGCACCATGGGATATTTCCCATACATAGGCTACTTTTTATTGCGGCAAAATTTAACTATTGCGCGCACGAAGTCGCAGGAAACATCTAGTATAGTTAAATTGGAGTCCAACCATTATCAGAATAAAACTGATGTAGCGAATTATTTACAAAATATAAAACCAAAATCTATAAAAGTTTCCCGACTTGTACGTAAGATAACGTAACAACTGTCCAAACAAGGATAGTTTCAAGAAATGTTTCTGAGAGTTTCATTGTAGCACTACTCAACTCATGACTGGGTAGTTTTGCAACTTGTTAAAGTTAAAAAGTAAAATTAGAACAGGATTTTCGGTTGATTTTTCAACGTTATACTTGCAGCACCTTATAACTCGACAAGTACCTACTAATTGCCTGCCTTTGTGAGAGAACTTTACGAAGTTTCCAGTTTAAATTAAAGCAAGAAACACTTCGTATTTGCTATCATAAGATAATTTATACTTTTCTACAAAGTTTCATGTTTTTCGACGAAGTTCGTTGTCCAGTGAAGTCAATGAGCAACATACTTCTCTCAAAATTTAAAGTTTTTAATTGGCTGGCTATACGACCATGGGAGGTATAATATTGATAACTAGCTGTTGCCCGCGGCTCCGCCCGCCCCCTCGGGAACACTGTATTTTCTCGGGATAAAAAGTAGCCTATGTTTTAATCCAGAGCCTAACTACTACCATACCAAATTTCATCGAAATCCGTTCGGTAGTTTTTGCATGAAAGAGGAACAAACATCCATCCATCCATCCATACATCCTCACAAACTTTCACATTTATAATATTAGTAGGATAGGAAGTTTCTGCTCGACCAGTTTCTATACATTTTTTTGCACTAGAACGCTTCAAAATATTTAATCACAAAGGAAGTGCAACGCAACGACTGCAGACGCGGTTGAACTATGTATTTACACGTATGCGTTAGTGCATATACGGTTCAACGGCATTTTCATCTTATGCTTGATCGAGTGGCAACTTGTATGATAGTACAATCAAACAAATAATGCGATATTTTTATGTTATATAACAAATAAAGTAATGCGACATTTTTATAAATATAAAATGAAATTAAAAAGCTGTGGGCGTACATCGATCGTGGGGGTAAAAAGAAAGTTCTACTGCAGACTTCGAACCGGAACAGTTCTAATATAAACACACTTAAAATATGAACTTTTCAGCTTCTGTTAATCTTTATTATGCACTAGCCGTTGCCCGCGACTCCACCCGCGTAAATACAGTATCTTACGGTAAAATTGTACTTTTTACTAATAATACTACCATAAACTAATAATACCATACCAAATTTCATCAATTGAAAGCTTAACAAACATCCATACATATTACACACATACATACATATATACATACATACATCATACATACATACATACGTAGGTACATACGGACATACCATACATACATACCTACATCTATCCATCCATCCTTTGTCACAAAATTTCACATTTATATATTATTAATAACCTGATTTAATCGAATACCTATAGGTAAGTTATCATGTAGTCTGTGTGAGTAGGTACTATCGAATAAGTTACCGCTTGACCAGGCATAAGATCAAAATCGTTTAACATAGCCGATGAATCATGCGCGTGTTAGAATATAACAAATTTTATTCAAAAACTAAATATACCGGTAATCATTTTTATACTTTGACAGTTATGTCACAATATTATTTTAATATTTCCTGTTTCATAGTGTTCAGTTTAAAATTTAATAATAGTAAAATAATTACTTGATCTAAATTATCAAGTAATTTAATAATCATTAGCAACATTCTCTTTTGTATAACAATTTTAGTAAACTCCATAATCAACCTTACTTCCTGTTGGCGCCATTTTATCCTTATAAAAGGTTGGTCCGCCATTTTTAAAAGTGAGTCATGGACAGGCTGTGAAAGGAAATACAAGATAAGTAAACCTATTTTATAAGTAGTGGCTAAATTATTATGTATAATAATTATGTCTTATGTCTTATTTGATGATTTTTATAATTATAATGTTAAAATGTTAATGATGTTAGTTACTTAGTACTTATTTTTAGTAATTTAATTTAATAATTACTTTGTTTTGAATATTTAGAATTCTATTCTGAAATTACATTATAAATAAGTTTATCGAAGTGTTGGTATTTAATGTAAATGGTTTGATTTGCTATACTTATCTCGTACAGATATAAAATATCAACTTATCAAAGAATATTATAATAAGTATTTCTTATTGTGATTAAATTTGTTATAACACGTACAGTAATTAAAATACCAATTAGTTATTATAGACTATGATAGTCAGTATTTCTTTATTTGTATCTTTATTTGCCTATTACCTACATTTGGTTACAGTTTTTGATAAAAGGTAATTTTAGTTGATAAATTAGGTTGTGATTTGAAACTATCAGTGTTTACTATTATAATAAGAAAAAGTTTTGTACAATAAAACTATTTAGCAATGCTTTTATTATTTTACTTAATATTCTTTTGATAGTAGCTATTTTGATCATTCTGACTCATCCTTTTTTTTTTTAGTTTTTATTTTCTTATTTTGATCTTATTTTACACGCGTGATATACGGACTTCAACCACATCTGAAGTCGGCGCGTAAGGTGGGATCACTTCCTTTCTGTTTAAAATATATTTTCAGAGAAATATTGAGGGAACAGAAAAGGAATATTTGCCGATACTGTACGTACGTTAACAAATTATATTTAGACTAGATGTTGCCCGCCACTTCGTGCGCGCAAAAGTTAATTTCGCAGAAACCGTACATTTTTCCGCGATAAAAAGTAGCTTATACCCTTCCCCGTGGTCTACTCTACATCTGTGTCAAATTTCATTAAAATCGGTGTAATAGTTTCGGAGCCTTTTCAATGCAAAAAAACAAACAAACTTTTCCTCTATATTATATTAGTATAGATTAAAGCTAAGTCGTAACTTACAATAGATTCGCAATGTTTATGAATATCAAGTTTATTTTTGCAGTACCATAATAACTTCTAAGCTGGTAGTGATAACCTCTTCATTTGTTTAAAACCTGGCATTATTATTTGAGGTAAAGGCATAGACGAGGCATGTCAAGAGAAAATGTGTTCACACGTAAACTGCGCTACTTTTAGGGTTGTTTGGGGAAGTCGAGGTTTGATATTTGCTTTCCGTAGTTTGATTTCAAGCTTCTATTAGTACACAACCTGTTGGTTGTATAATAATTCTCAAATATATAAATCAAATCGAATCAAATATAAGGGGAAAATTTACAAAACGGTCATCAGACCTGTCGCAATGTATGGATCAGAATGCTGGGGCCGTATTATGATCTTTTAAAAAACCAGGCAGTTTCCAGGCAATTCAATATACGGCCTTAAAGTGCCTGGTTCTTTTTTCGTATTACAACGACATTTCATTCTGACTGGATTAATCCCGGTTTTGTTGTCGCTGGCTGATATAACGAGCGTGAAAGTGACGTATGGAAACGTCGAATTCGACTCAAATTTGACAATCAGTTTTTTTATGGCATGCTTTCAGTAAACACAAAGTTAATAACGAACGGCTAGATTCTGGCGAGCAAATGATGAAACTGAAAAAGGGCGGCAAATTTAAATAATCTGGTGTGGTAACACTGATCTGACCGGATCGTATGATTTTAAAAGTGCAAATTATTTTTTAATTATTACCTCAATAATTATTGTTTATTGCAATTATTAGGAACTAACTGTTGCCCGCGGCTCCGCCCGCGTAAATATAGTATCCCTCGGGAACACTGTACTTTTTCGGGATAAAAAGTAGCCTATATTTAATATAGGGCCTAAACTGGAAAAGTCGCCTGTCGTAGCTTTGACTTCGAAATTTGTGTTAATAATTAGAAGATTACTTCAGACTTTGAAGTTGCGACAGTCTTTGAAAAGTATTTTGCTGACATTCCGGTCTCAACTACAAAATGCCTAAATTCTTCGCCTGCAGCTGCTGAAAAGATACTTAGAGATAACGTCAAGGAATGTAATGTCAATTTTAAATTTAGAGAAATTGATTCCAAAGATATTATTAATACATTTAAATTGTTAAATATTAAAAATACTGCCGATCTCTGGGGTATGTCTACCAGAATTATCAAATCAATAATTGACATTGTAGCTCCTTACCTAGCCATAATATTTAACAATTGTATAAAAAGTGGTGTTTTTCCTGACTTAATGAAGCACAGTAAGGTTATGCCTCTTTTCAAGGCTGGAAATAAGTCTGACCCAGCAAATTATAGACCGATATCGATACTACCGACATTTAGTAAAATATTTGAAAAAATTATTCTAGTTCAATTAACAGTACACTTTAATACAAATAATTTATTGCATACTACACAATTCGGTTTTACTAAAGGTCGGTCTACTACAGATGCAGGCATCAAGCTTCTCTGTAGTATATTCGAGGCTTGGGAGGAGGCGCAGGATGCATTAGGAGTTTTTTGCGACCTTTCCAAAGCATTTGATTGTGTAGACCTTGCTACACTAGTCAGAAAACTACACCACTATGGCATAAGGGACTCAGCTCTTAATCTTTTGAGTTCTTATCTTTACAATAGTCCTATTGTAAAGATAAGAACTCAAAAGATTAAGAGTAGACATTTTACTATTAATCTCTACCCTTTGAGTCCTCAAAGGGTAGAGATTAATAGTAAAAGGTCTACTGGGACTAAAATAGAATTAGGTGTCCCACAGGGATCTATATTAGGTCCATTTCTTTTTCTCATCTACATAAATGACTTGCCTTATCTAGTTCAAGATAGGCATGAGATAGTACTTTTTGCTGATGACAATTCACTTATATTTAAAGTGAAGCGACAACAATTAAATTACGACGAGGTAAACAGTGCTCTCTCAAGTATAGTAAACTGGTTTAGTGTTAATAATTTACTTTTAAATGCAAATAAAACAAAATGTTTAAAATTTAGCTTGCCAAATGTTAGGCAAGTACAAACCAATATACTACTCAATGATGAGAGAATGAACATGGTAGACTCCACTGTTTTCCTAGGTATTACACTTGATTGTAAATTACAGTGGGGTCCTCATATTGCTAACTTAGCGAATAGACTCAGTTCTGCAGCATATGCAGTCAGAAAAATTAGAGAAATGTCAGATGAAGAAACGGCGCGCGTGGTCTATTTCAGCTATTTTCATAGTAGAATGTCTTATGGCATGATGGCAGATGAAGAAACGGCGCGCCTGGTCTATTTCAGCTATTTTCATAGTAGAATGTCTTATGGCATACTTTTATGGGGAAATGCTGCCGACATAAATTCAATATTTGTGCTGCAGAAGCGAGCTATTCGTGCTATTTATAAAATGTCCCCTATTGAATCTCTGAAAGAAAAGTTTAAAGAAATAGGCATACTGACAGTCGCCTCTCAGTATATTTTGGATAATTTGTTATACGTTAGAAAAAACTTAAGCAATTTCAAGAAGAAAAGTGATAGTCATTGTATAAACACTAGAAATAAGAATAAGCTAGATGTACCAGTGATAAGACTTAGTAAAATAAGTAAATCTTTTAAGGGCCAATGTATACGCCTATACAATAGGATCCCAGAAAACGTTCAAAACCTTTCTATTAATAAATTTAAAAAAGTAGTCAAAGAACGTTTGTGTGCTAAAGCTTATTATAAAGTAAATAATTTTGTTAACGATTGCACACCTTGGGAATAAGATGCAACCCTGCAAGGCTGTCTCTATGTACTTGTGTACTGACTTTTGTTATATTTAACATAGATTTAAGTTTACAATGTAAAATATATATTTCTTTTAAAATAACAATTTTCCATCTTTTTGCTAAAAGATGGGCCCGTGCGAGTTTCTTACGCCGGTTCTTCTCGGCGGGTTAGGGTTGAACCGGTGGTAGCCTTTTTTGTTGACTTTCCGAAAATAGCTTTTTAAGTTTTATTTGGAAATAAAAATTTTCATTTTCATTTTCACTACTACGGTACCGAATTTCATCAAAATCCGTTCAGGAGTTTTTGCGTGAAATAGGAACATACATCCATCCATCCATACATCCTCACAAACTTTCACATTTATAATATTATAGTAGGATTAGTAGGATAGTGAATTGCTTGGTGATTTCGGTGCTTCTTGTGTGAAGCATTAGGTATTTCTAGAAATATAAATACTTATTTGTAACTAGTTAGCGGTCACATATGATTATTTTCTATGAACCTTTGAATAAAACCTATATCTTAAAATAAACAAATATTTGCAATTATTTTAGCGATATTTTACGTTACTAAAATCCAATATTATATTAAAAGAGAACACTATAAAATAAACCAGTCAGTATAAGTTAATATTTTGTGGCGTAAACTGAACGGCTTTGTTTGACGTAAAGACAAGCCAGCTTATGTCAGATAAATTGTCGTAATACGAAAATACCAGTCAAGTTTCAATGCAGAAGCAAGTCAAGTGTCACGTGACTGCTGACTGGCTGGCAATAGGTGGTCATAATACGAAAACGCAAGCCAGTTTGTTTTATGGCGTAAACTGGCTGGAATTAAGAGCTTGTAATACGCCCCCAGGGCAATGAAAAAGATGGATGAAAGAAAGGTGCATGCAAGTGAGATGCGCATGCTAAGATGGATGTGTGGTGTGACCAGGTTAGATAAGATAAGGAATGAGTATATAAGAGGAAGTTGAAAGTGGCACCGGTAGTGGATAAGGTAAGGAGTGCAAGGTTAGCATGGTATGGGCATGTAATGAGGAGGGAAGACACACACGTCACCAAAAGGGTGATGAATATGAATGTGGACGGATATGTATGCCGAAATAGAGATGGATGGATTGCGTGAAATATGATATGGAAATGAAAGATGTGAATGTAGAATTGACGGCTGATAGTAATGCGTGGAAGGGGAAAACATGTTGCGCCGACCCTACTTAGCGTGGGATAAGGGCAGGAAAATGATGATGATGATGATGTCATTGCTAATCCTCAGTTTTAAACTCATGGGTTAAGGGACTACTAGTATAGTGATAGAAAGTTGTCAAACCAATAATTTCTAGCTACAATAGGCTATTCTATATTTTTTTCAAATATATTTCAAAATGTTCGTAACGATCCGATTAACAACTAGTATATTTATTTCCTGGAAACAATATCGCTTTATGCAAAGAAAAAAATATTAAAATTTAAACGATATTTTTTTGCGCCAAAACGACAGCCACCATTATCGTGAGTTCGTGACGTCATAAGAACAGAAACAAATAAATTTTTCATAGGTCGTGTGTAGTGCATGAACTTCAGATTTAACTTTCGCTGTTCTTTATTCGATTTGATTATGTTCTTATGACGTCACTTACTAGAAAAATATGGCGGCTGGCGTTTTCGGTCACGTGACATACAGTTAGTAAAACTACAGTTTTATTTTCGAAATTATAAATAAATCGCATATTTATATAACTAAATAGTCTTGTATTCGCATTTCTTACGATAGAAACTATATAAATAACAAATTTATATCGTTTGATTTTGATAGATGAAACTAGCCTATTAAGTTATCGTCCAATATTTCAAATAAACAACAACAGTAATGACGCAGAACATTTAGAAGTTTATCTGTAATAGCACCAATCTGTGCAATATATGAGCGAGTCAGCTATAATGCATGCTGAGATTATTTAAATGGCCGCAGGATGGTAATAATTCCACAACTTCCTACACCGAAACTCGCTCGACGTCATGCCGTTTTAATCACGAAAAGTGTGCTTTAAACTTTACACCAAAATTTATTATAATTTTCCATGGAATTGCTTAATCAATAAAATAAAATTCCACAACTTCTTACACCGAAACTAGCTCGATATCATGCCGTTTAAATAAGTGTGCTTTAAACTTAACACCAAAATTAATTACTGGAATTACTTAATCATTATTATAATAATAATATCTGTGGATGCATCACGTCAGTACAGTATATTATATTTTTACTCTGTGACGTCAGTCTGACCCCAGGCCCCGATGCTAAGTATCCGAGGAACTTGTGTGACGGGGACCAGACAACGGGAAGTATAATATTTAATACATGTATACTATACTATACATAATTAAATTTTAAGATTTGAATAATATTATTACACATAATATAATTATGTATAACACATCAATGACCCAGGAACACAGAAAACTTTTGGTCTCTCGGCGGGATTCGACCCCGCTTTGGCGACGCGACGCGCTCAACCACTAGCTAAAGGCGGTTCACCGAGGCGCAAGCGAGCGAAACCGTTTTACTTTATATAATGGTTTATGTATTTACAAATAAGGAAAACCCTTTAAAAAAATAGTCAATTTAACTAACGATATTGCCTAGATAACTTACTACATTGTTACGCGATTAGATGTTTTTCACTCGATTAAATAAGTTCCCGAAAACAGCCCAAAATAAAAGTCTTAATCCTATATCTTCATAGGAAAATACTATTTTTACAAGATAATTCTTACATGTAATGATTTATCTTGAAGTACTCAATATAACTTAGTAATTTATTAAATCCTATAGGGTCATATATTTCATAAATTGATGGTTATTCCAAAATGCTTTAAAATTGTCCAGCGTATTAGGACCTACCTTGAACCTCGCCTGCCCGATAGTCAGTCGATGGCGCCTGCCAGCGTCGGACCTGTGCTAGGTTTTTCAGCGTGCTTTAGAAAGTTGGTAAGTTTAAAATGGGCAATAAAATAAATAAAACGAAGAAGAAATCACTATCAAAAACTAAAAAAAGAACAGGAAAAGAGAACTACATGAGTAGATATGTAAATAACATCACTTTTTGTATTTTAGAATAGCAATAGTCGTGACCTTTAATACATGACATAATTACTCGATGACACAGTCTAGTTATAAAAAGTATCAATTGTGGTGGTAAGTTTTTATATAATTTATTATTATCGGACACTCACTAAAGGGCCATACTCACGGCGCTTCCAGCAAATCCAGCACCGGTACTAATAGCCGTCATTAGTGTCAATATTGTCAATCATTTAAAAATTTTGCCTTCAAATCCGCGGCCTTGAGCTTGCAGGCTGGATAGTCAGTATGGCCCTTAGTGTTATACTTTTTGAGCGTATGTGTGTAGGTATGTGATTTGTATGTGGGTATATGTATGTATGTTTTTGGCATGTCTTACAGCTTAAACGGCTCGATGGACCCACTACCTAACTTTACAACCTGTAGGTTAACACTCATACTTGTAACTTTCTCTACACAAATCTTATCCAGATAACAATCAAGAATTATAAACAAATTATTTACCTTTACCTATAATCTGGTGATGTCAATTGGAAGGTATTTACTTTTACTTATATTAGAACTTTCTGATCCCGACAGACGTTGTTCTGTCTTAACTATGAAGTGGGACAAATAAATAACTACCAACAACTACATTTACAACTACGCCTACAACAACATGTACACCTACTTCCTACAACTGCACCTACACCTACAACCTACCCCTACTAGGTAGTAAGAGAAGTTGTAGGTACTCTAGTAATACTAGGGGTAGATAACTGCACCTACGACTACATCTACACCTACACCTACTTCCTAAATCTGCACATACTACATATATCAACACTTAAAACTACACGTACTATCTACACCAACATACACCCACTACCTACTACTACAACCTAACCTATACTTGTACCTTTTTCTACACAAAATTTGGTCAGATAATAAAATAATATATTTATATAATTTGGTGCTGTCGATCGGAAGGAATTTACTTATACTTATATTAGAACAGTCTGATACCGACAGACTTGTTCTGTCTGAACTATTAGCGGGTCAAAATTAATAAATACAAACAACTACACCTACATCTACAACTATATCTACACCTACTACCACTAACTACTACCTACACCAACTTCCTTCAACTACTAGGTATTAGGTGTAGTTGTAGGTACTCTAGTAGTTCTAAGAATAGGTTACTAGACCTAGAACTACATCTACACCTACTATGTAGGTGACTACTGTAATGACGACTAAACAAACGATTTTTTCTTTGTTTTTAGCGCTCCAAGAGGAAGTGAAAGATTGTTCTAAAACCGGGAGGCCGCGTAATAGAAATATCCACACTGTTACGTTCTGTGTCGTGACGATGCGATAGCAATTCGACAAGTTTCTTCCACAGGACGACGACAAAAAATAAATTTAAAAACAAAATAATATTACTTTATTTAACATTTCAATTTTATCAATGTGTTGCTTGTTTAGCTGTAGGAAACTTAAGAGTTTTCTGTGTTAAACTTATAGAAACCAAAGTCTATCTGTCCATCCATCCGGATGTCCGCCAATATCTGTTGGTATGTCAACAATACAACCATCAAACAACATTCTTCTTTCAGAAGACGCTTTCGATGCCTTTAGAATGTTTAAGACTATACTGCATTTTTCATTACAGAAATGTTTTACCAAAATTAATAACAGAACAAAAACTAAATAAATAAAATTATTTATAAGATTTTATTCAACGTTAGGAAGCAACCAAAACTAAATATGTTCGAATTTCGATTGCTTGTAAATCAGCGGGATGACGGTAGCGACTCGCTACCCACAGTGTTCAATCTCGATCAAAAATCGGACAACGTCTTTTTATCGGTTAATTCGAAAGAGTGCTTAGTTATAAATACCCGAGTAAAACACCCATGAAGCTCGCTTGCATAGTTATAATTATCTCAAAGTAAAAATTCGTATCCCGCATTGGTAAAAAAGTGAAAAAACGTTTTAATTAAAAATTCTTAAGGAATAGCCAAAAATATGTTATACATTATTTAAATAACATACAGAAAGCTACATTTTGAACCCTTTTCAAGTCGGCTATGACTTATGGGGGCCATAAAAACAAAGAAAATCGAATTTTAGTTTTTATTTTTTTCTGACTAATTTTCGCAAAAGTCGCACCTAGAATTTACATTAAAAGGAAGCTAGTGATTACCACTACCACTGATAAAATAATCAAATTCTAAAGAGGTGGAGAATCGTAGAAAAATGGTTTTGAAAAGATGCGGGATTCGCGGGATTCATCTTTAGAAAATTATATACTTTTTCGATACAGAAACTTCTTTTGGACTGTTCAGAACTTGAATAAGAACAATAAAAAATAGATAAAATGTCACATTTCAACCCATTTTAGCGTGTACAATAAAAACTGGTTATACAATTTTAGTTATTATTTTTTTCCGAGCGTTCCGCTGAAGTAGCAGCTTCAACTAACATTGATATAAATCCAATACACGCCACTACTATGCTAAGTTCTTTAAATTGGAGCAAGTGAGCTCACAAGTTGCCGTAATATCTTAAAATACTACCATTGCCTTGTCAGTATATTTTTGAAATGTGTGTTTTTGTATATAAAAATATAGATCGCTTCTTTACTTAAAAGTGTAGCTTAGCTATTAAAAGAGATGAACATAAGCTAGTTATTCCTTACCAAAGAATTAACATCTTTAGCAGAAATGCGTACTGTATGGCCGTTCGCATCTTTAACAAACTACCTTACTATTCTAAAGGACTAACAACACAAAGATATATAAGTGAACTAAACACCTGGCTCCTCATCAAAATGTATTATTGTATTAATAAATTCTTCGACGACAAAAATATTGAATTATAAACATAATGTAATTTTTCCATTGATAATAATCATATCACTTGTACCTAACTATTGTATATTAAAAGTAATGTGACATTGTAATTATTCTGTTTTGAAATTTGACATTATATAGACCATAATATTATTTTCCTGACTTAAATGCATTGATTCTATTTTGTTTCTGATTGTTAAACAAATGTTTGTATTCATTGTTTGTAATGTATTAATTATTGAATTGTAATCGTTATGTATTGACATTTGTTACTTTTTTTTTTCTTGACAATTTTATATTATTAGCTAATCACTTAAAATTCATGACTAATTAAAATAAATAACATTTACCTATTTGCACACTATGCATGTAGTAGAATACGTGGAAATGTAAGTTGCCTTATTGTACCATATTCCTAGCAAATAAATGATTTGGTTGATTGATTGATGACACCGTTAAAAGGTGTAAAACGTTGAAATTGATTTTCCACAAAAGCATTTTCTGAAAATAATACTTTTTTTTTGCATGCGATTCTTTCTATATTGCCTTACAAAACGTTACATTAACGTTATTCATTCATATAACAATGTTTTGATCACCACTAACTCTTAAATCAGGTTAAGAGTTAGTGGTGATCAAAACATGTTCAGACATTTTCGCGCTTTTAATATTTGCGTGTATGATGGAAACACAGGACAGTCTCTGTTTTTTCATCATATTCTATACTTGCCTTTTCACCAAATGTCGTGAAAAAAAAATTTGTTTTGTACAAGAATAAAATAAAAAGCCAAAAACTTGGTTATTTGAATATTTCACATAAATTTTGAGGTTATGTGAAAAGAATGTAAACACAAAAGTATAACTTATTATTACCTACAACTTTGCTATTTACCTTTTTTCCATATGACTTGTAGTTTTGCCGGAAATCAAGATAATCCGTTTTCTACCCTTAAAAACTCACCCCCTTCGCTTCCCGACCTCAAATCGCCCGTAAATTATTTTTCATTTTATTTTTGTTATATTCTCTTCCTTTTACAATGGGTTTCATCCTACTATAAATTTATTTTACTTTTAACCATTTTTAGAGGTAAAAGCACTAGTCTATATGTAGCCGCTGTGTATGAGTGAAATACTATTATTGTTAACTAAGATTGATTACTAAGTTAATTACTATTGATTAATTACTAAGATTGTTTATATTGCATAAACAATCTTACTAATATCATAATTGCGAAAGTTTGTAAGTTTGTTTGTTTGTATGTTTATTTATTTGCATGTTTGGCTTAAGCGGCTGAACGGAATTGAACTAAATTTGGCACACAGGTAGACTGTAGCCCGTATGTATACAAAGGCTAGTGGCTACTTTTTATGCAAAAATATATTATATAATATATTTTTGTGCAAATAAAGTTGCGGGAAACATCTAGTATGACATATTTATGAAAATGTTAAGAAAAAGTTTCAAAATGATTTACATAACCAATGACTATCACAAGCAGTTAGGGAAATAGGTAGAAGACTATTTTGACAGCTGCTCCTCCTCTCACCTATTATTTCTTCTGCACCCACAAGTATAAATAGAAGAGCAAATAAATAATTTTACGATTTTAAGAAAGAGGCTGTCTTGTGTTTCCATCATAAACGAATATATTGAAAGCACGAAAATGTTCAGGTTAAGAGTTGGCGATGATCAGAAAATTGTAATATGGATGAATAACCCAAGCCTGTAACGTTTTGTAGGGCACTTCACATCCAATATTATAATATAGGATTTAGAGGAATGGTTGCAAGATAGGATGACCAATTTGTTAGTTATTAATAAGTTATTAAGAAGTTGTTACTTATAATTATTTTTCCTGGGAGTTCGACAGGATTAGTAGTCAGTCGCTTTATACATGCAATTGCACATACAATACAACAAGGAAACTATCTGAAAAAGTAACATAGAGGTAAAAAAAACCTAGGCCGTTCTTTTTTTATTACGACAACCTCCCGTCTAACATTATGCTTGATAGATGGCAAAGTTTTCAATGTTATCACAAACTCACAATTAAGATGCCCAATTTGTGATGTGACAGCTTCACACTTTAACAACCTTGAACTAGTTGCATCCAGGAAATGCGATCAAGGCACCCTTAAATATGGGATCACAACACCTCTCCACTGCTGAATCAGAGTTTTAGAGTTTTTTCAGCATCTTTTCTACAAGAAAGACGTTCAAACTTGGAGAGTTCGGAAAAACTCTGCAGAAGGAGAACTCGTCCAAGCTAAAAAAACCGAGATCCAAAGAAAAATTAGGCAACAACTAGGATTGTTAGTCGATGTCGTCAAGGTCAATGCGGGAACGACCAATGACCGTAATACTGCACGGATCCTTCTCAGTGATAAGAACCGTCACAAGGTTTCCCAAATTTTAGGATTAGAAGAATGGTTGCTAGATGGGATGCACAATTTGTTAGTTGCTCTCAGTTGTGACTTACATCAATAAGTATATATCAATATATACGTACTAAGTTTGGCAGTTACTGCACACAAATTGCAGAAAAATATGTAAGTACTTATGGATTGCAACACATAAGAGTCACCATACATAAGATACTGATTCGTGAGAAAGACATTATTGAAAATTCAGCTTTACCTGTCAGCATGCTCTCGGAACAAACTGCGGAATAAGTTTTGGCGCAGTGACCGAGAGCGGAAAGCACCATACTAGAAAGATGACCAGGCGAAAGAGAATTAGAGATTTGTTTACCCGAGCTTTGCAGTCATCTGATCCTGTTTTGGCTGAAATTCACCTAAATCACCGACAAAATTATATTAAACGCATACATATTCGACAACAGTTCAGGGATATGCTTCTCCTTGATACTCCCGACATAATCACAGGCGAAAATGAAAGCGAAACTGAAGACGAAGCTGAATTTGCAGAAGAAAATCTGACGCAGGTACAGAACATAATTCTTTCTCGGGAATCGGGATATAAATATTTTTGAAGACGAGAATGAATGAATCGCAAGGAATTTGCCCACTTACGTTCATACTCACTTTGGTTTTTTTTCTTCAGTTATTTCGGTGGTATTTTTTTTTAATCACTGTCATTATAATTGTATAATATTTTGTGGTAAGCAGTAAAGCAGTTGGCGAAATAGGTAGGGGGCCTATTGTACCCTCCTGCTCCAGTGTCGCCTATTATTTCTTCAGTACCCACAAGTGAAAATGAAAAGGTAAATAAAGAATATGATTTAAAAAAGAGACTGTCCTGTGTTTCCATCATACACGCAAATATTAAAAGCACGAAAATGTTCAGGTTAAGAGTTAGTGGTGATCAAAACATCGTTATATGCATGAATTGTTCGTTTTATAATATCTATACTAAAATAACATGCGAGTAAGACTTCTTTATAGAACCATATATATTTTCCAATGTCATTACAAGGTGATAGAAATCATAACCAACTTTATATTATTGTTTTGTGCCAAGGAGCAAGCAAGGAGACTTGATGTAATATTTATTTCTCAATATGAATAGCCTGTAACGTTTTGTAAGGCACTTCACATCCAATATAGGACAGAATCACATGCAAAATAAGTTTTTTTTTTTAGAAAATGTTTATGTGGAAAATTAATTTCAACGTTTTACACCTTTTAACGGTGTAACATTAAAGAGTTACTATATTACGGCAACTTGTGACCTCACTTGCTCCAATTTAACGAACTTAACATAGTAGTGGGGAGTATGAGCGTTATATTAATGTTAGTTGAAGCTGCTACTTCAGCGGAACTTGCTCAGAAAAAAAGAATAACTAAAATTATATAACCAGTTTTTATTTTACACGCTAAAAAGGGTTTAAATGTGACCTTTTATCTATATTATCCATTTTTATTGTTCTTATTTAAGTTCTGAACAGTCCAAAAGAAGTTTCTGTATCTAAAAAGTATATAATTTTCTAAATATGAATCCCGCGTATCCCGCATTTTTTCAAAACCATTTTCCTACGATTCTCCACCTCTTTAGAATTTGATTATTTTATCAGTGGTGATCACTAGCTTTCTTTTAATGTAAATTGTAGGTGCGACTTTTGCGAAAATTAGTCAGAAAAAAATAAAAAATAAAATTCGATTTTCTTTGTTTTCATGGCCCCATAAGTCTTAGCCGACTTGAAAAGGGTTCAAAATGTAGCTTTCTGTATGTTTTTTAAATAATGTATAACATATTTTTGGCTATTCCTTAAGAATTTTTAATTAAAACGTTTTTTCACTTTTTTATCAATGCGGGATACAATTTTCACTTTGAGATAATTTTAAAACTATGCAAGCAAGCTTCATGGGTGTTTTACTCGGGTATTTATAAGTAAGTACTCTTTCGAATTAACCGATAAAAAGACGTGCGACCCCTAAAAGGAAGTGTTTTGCCGATAAATTTTCACTTAGTATCTGCTTGTAAATTCCTAATCTCGAGACTTTACACACTATACAGTGTATTTCGTCTCGAGGTTTAGATATTTTAGTAGCATATAAAAGGTTTAATTTCATCGAAAAAATATCCCTTTTGGGGAGTGCAATCCGCACCCCTCCGAGCTACAAGCAAATATTAATACTTAATTACAAATATTTTATGTTTTGCGTTCTTCTTGTTGCGTTGAATAAACCTGAAAAAATAATTTTATGTATTACATAATATATCAAAAGATCCTCATTTTATTCATCTCATAATACTTTCAACAGCTGATTGTCGGTATAAGGAGCAAACTTTTGATGTTGTATTTTACGTCATATTGTAGGCAGACGGGTTAGATAAATAACAATTTACAAGATAAGAAAAAAATGGCAGAAAAAAAATTTGATTCAATTTTTTTAGTTTTTAAAATTAAATATATTATCTGCTGTTATGCACATAATATATTTAATTTTATTAATCTCGAGTATATAATAAAATAATATCTTAATCTCGAGAAGAAACACATTATATTATACTACTCAATTACGCTAGTATATAATTATAAATAATACTCGGTCATCTGCTTTTGTTTCTTATTACAATAATATTTTCACATGTTATAGGTAATGAAAACAAATCAAAAATGAACTACTTAAATATATTTTGTACTGTGGCGTAGCGATAATGTCGCAAGACAGTGATCGCGGCGAGAGCGGGCGAGCGGACAGTTCCCCCGCGCGTCTCAGATTCGCATTGCCGGCGCCCCACACCTCACCCCCTGAAATCTTGTGTCGTGTCGAAATTAACCGCCTAAAGGTCGGTCAAAATCTTCATAATTTTATTTTTAGATTTCTAATCGAGGAATTTTCTTCTTAAAAAAAATATTGTTGATCACTTCGGTATGAACTTACGAACCTTCCTTTATTTCTGCAAGTTTTCTACAGAAATAGTAGATTATGCACCAAGGGGATAAAGCAGTGTCTTATGTCACGGGCAGCATATTGGATCCTGAGCGTAACAAGGGATTCTTGAGTTAAGTTAAAACTTAACTTAAGTTAAAACTTAACTCCCGAGTGAAGCGAGGGAGTTATGTAGAGTCCTGAGTGAAGCGAGGGGTTCAAGCTGCCCAAGACGAAGACAGGCTTTATCCCAGAGGTGCATACTCTACTTTTCATACCTACTGCGAGGCAATAAAAACCCAGGGCTACATCAATAAAACATTTATTTTGTTAAAAGTTAATATTGATATTAGACACATATTTTGTCCAGTTATGGAGGGACAGAGTAATATTTTTATTAGGGAGAATGTTAAAACACGGAACTGTTAAAATAACGTAGTAGGTACCTATTTTAATTTCTGATAATAGCACCAAACACTGGCTTTTGCTCTGAATTTTTTGAATCGCATTTTTCTTTTGTTATAGGTGGCCAGTTCGATTTTCGAATAAACTCTCAGCAATACCATATTATTATTGAAAAACTCTATAATAGATACGTATCTATTAGAAGTTTTCATACGAATTTTAACGTTCCAAATTCAAATCACTTAAATCCCTTGGGAGTTTCATACATCATTATCTCCCTTGGGAGTCAATGACTTGCTTTACGTTGAGATTGCGTGATATATAATCGGACATTGTCGAGCAGGCGGGATGAAAAGTATTTTATGTCATTTTAGATGGCATCTGTAATTTGAAAATTGAGACTCTGGATTAGGCTGGAAGTCTTCTATGAATTATTTACGAAATGCCAGAGGCTTCCAAATTTAATTAAAATATTTGTTTTCATGTTTAGCTCGATATCTGTTTTTTGTTTACGTATTTTCCTAAAGATTGTTAAGGAATTTAGATAGATCATTTTTTTGCCATCTATGTAATATAATATTATTATAAAAGGAGATTTCCTCGCTGGCTGACTGACATAAAAACGCTTGCATAGCCGTAATCGCTAATAGTAGAAACGGGTAGGTAAGTGTTTGGTTTTAAATTCATCCAGAATGGACATAAACGAAATGGATGCTAATATTGTGTTCACTTTAAATCATATTATAATTATAATGTCACCAAAAATAAAAACTGGAAAAACGCTGGATATACCTAGAAGTTATAAGCAAGAAAGTAGGTGTAGGTGCAGTATTTGGTGTTGACATTGTAGGTATACTCGTACATATTACGCATAAATTTTCAATGTACTGATATGAGGTAGGTACGATTTCTTGCCGAAGTTCCGTAATAGTGAAGGGCGAAACAAACCACTGTTATAACTCTTATATAATAGGTTGGGGAAAAAGTCTTTTCGCATTATAGTATGTATGAACTTGTCATAAAATATCTTGGGCTATACCAATTGTATCTAGCTGATTTTGGTATCATTAAAAAGTTTTAATTTTACAGAAGACAATTCCAAATTCAAATTAGGTAAATTTGAGATTTTCATTTGTTTTTCTTATTGTTAAAATGAGTGATTCTTATGAAGAATTTCGATACATTTTAAAATTTTATTACAAAAAAGGTAAAAATGCAACACAAGCCGCGAAAAAAATTTGTGATGTTAATGGACCTAATGCAGTATCTGTGAGAGTAGCGCAAATTTGGTTTAAGCGTTTTCAATCCGGAAATTTTGATATCAAAGATGCACGTCGCTCTGGTCGCCCTGTTACGGACAAAACTGTTGCCATTTTTGAAAAAGTGGAGCAAGATCGGCATATTAGTAGTTACAATGTAGCTGAAGAACTGGGGATTGACCACAAAACGGTTTTGGCACATTTGAAAAAAGCTGGGTACACAAAAAAGCTCGATATTTGGGTGCCTCATGAGCTCACTGAAAGAAACCTAATGAACCGTGTACTCATTTGTGATTCTTTATTACGACGTAATGAAACCGAACCATTTTTGAAGAAGCTGATAACTGGTGATGAAAAGTGGATCATGTACGACAAGAACGTGCGAAAAAGATCGTGGTCAAAGGCCGGTCAGGCTTCACAGACTGTGGCGAAACCCGGGTTAACTCGCAACAAGGTGATGCTGTGTGTGTGGTGGGATTGGAAGGGCATTATTCATTATGAGCTGTTACCGCCAGGCAGGGCCATCAATTCTGAACTGTACTGCGAACAACTGATGAGATTAAAGCAAGAAGTTGAGAGAAAGCGGCCGGAATTAATCAACAGAAGGGGTGTGGTTTTTCACCATGATAACGCTAGACCTCACACATCTTTAGCCACTCAGAAAAAATTACGGGAGTTTGGCTGGGAGGTGTTAATGCATCCGCCGTATAGTCCTGACCTTGCACCTTCAGATTTTCACCTGTTTCGGTCGCTGCAGAATTCCTTAGGCAGTGTCAGGTTGACATCACAAGAGGACTGCCAAAACCACTTGTCGCAGTTTTTTCATCAGAAGCCCCAAAAATGTTATAGCAATGGGATCATGTACCTACCAACAAGATGGCAAAAAGTTATCGAACAAAATGGCACCTATATACTTTAGTCACTTGTAAATAAACTTTATAAAAAAACCTTTTGAATTTTTATATAAAATGCGAAGAAACTTTTTCCCCAACCTAATATATGCTTACACCTACCCACCTACAACTGCAACCTAACATGAGTATATACTTATAGTTCCTACACCAACAAATACATCGACACCTACATCTCCACTAACTATGATTTTGGATTTTATTCTTGCTCATAACTTCTATACCCGGCGTATTTCAGGGTCGCCCCTTTGATGACATTAATTATAATTAAAAGATATCAAGTTTTGAACCATGCCTTTTGGACGGTAGTTTTAATTTACAATGTAGAAGGGATTTTGAAAAATCCCATCTTTAAAGGTGATAAAATAGGGGTTAAAAGTTTGTATGAAAAATCATTAAAATATGCCCCGGTTTCTTAAATAAATACAAATAATAGAGAAAGTATTTTCAAAGTTTCTAAAAAATTCGTCCCTTAAAAGGTTGCAGGGTTCAAAGTTTTAAAAGTATAATAATAATATCAACAACTGGGCGTAGTACGTTGAAATTTGGCATGGTAGTTTATAAAATATAATGTAGACATCCATTAAAAAGAGTAAAAAAGTGATAAGATAATTCGATAATGAGATAATGCCGTCTAATGTATTTAAAGTAATTCAAATGACGATTGGGTTTATTATGAAAATGTGTTTAAACGGTGTCCGTAGCTTATGTATATTTAAAACGACATCTTCAAAGGACTAATAAAGCTTTTAGCCAGCTGATACTTCTTAACTGCCATATTTTTACCCGACTGCCGGGAGGGTTATGTGTTTAGCGCGTATCTTGTATGTATGTATGTATGTATGTATGTATGTATGTATGTATGTATGTAATATTCTTTATTACCTTGTATCTTCAGAACCGCTAAACGGATTTTCACATTTGAGGTATCGTTAGATTCGTCTTAATAGCCCAAGAGTTCTTAGATAGGTGACATTAAAAAAAAAAAAAACAAAATGGCGGATGTTTGACGCCATGTTGTGAGGTAAAAAAAAATATATATCTACCAAGTATATCGAGTGGGGTACCAAAATGAAGGATTTTAAACACTGATTCTAAATATGTATATAACTTGCAGTTTTATATTAAATATAACGATAAATAATAATAATAAAAAACAAAAACCCGCCTGCATAGATAACTACAATTCAAAAGCAACTGAAAGACTGAAATAAAATAAATAATTAAAAAAATAAAAAAACCCGACTGCAAAAAAGAGATATACCTAAGAAACGCACTAAAAAGACCGAAACAAGTTTGAGAAAACTGACTACACTATGAGCTGAAACCCTAAGTGAAATAATTGACGTTATGTTTGTTAGCAGGCGGGGCCCATATATTTTTGTACGATTTATAATTTGCGAATGGGTCCCGCCTGCTACCAAACATAACGTCAATTATTTCACTTAGGGTTTCAGCTCATAGTGTAGTTAGTTTTCTCAAACTTGTTTCGGTCTTTTTTGCAGTCGGGTTTTTTTATTTTTTTTAATTATTTATTTTATTACTATACCTGCTTTAACAATGGAAAAACATCTTCAAATTATTCTTGGTTGCTGAAGTCAATAACATTGCATGTTGTTCTCTGCATCGAAAATAAGATCACGTAGTCAGTAACAAACATAAAAGAAACGAAGGTGGAAGCTCTACAACTTTACCGATTCCGTAGACTCGATAAATAACGTAGCTTATGCCTTAACAGTGTTGAATATTTGACAAACTTGTATTGGCTATTGTTATAAAGAACCTTATACTTTATAGTCGACATCATGTTTATCTTTATAATATTACGTCATCCTACTAATATTATAAATGTGAAAGTTTGCGAGGACGGATGGATGGATGTATGGATGTTTGTTACTCTTTCACGCAAAAGCTGCAGTACGGCCTCCTTTAACAGCCTCCGTGGTCTAGTAGTTAGAGCATTGGCTCTTGACTCGGAGGTCGTGGGTTCGATTCCCGCATTGGAACAACATAAATGTTGTTTCCAAGTTTGGTTCAATCAGGTGATCAGCCTGATCACCTGATTGTCTGACAAGAATGATGATCCATGCGTCGGATGGGCATGTAAAAAGTCGGACCTGCGCCTGATCTCTCGTCAGTCGTGTCAGTTATCCGTCCCACTGGATTATGAGAGTAAAGGAAGAGAGAGTGCTCTTGTACTGCGCACACATTTGGGTACTATAAAATTACTCCTGCGTAACTGGCCTGGTTTCAATGAAACCGGCCACCGTCACCGATATCGGTGTGAGGAGTTATATTATACGGTTGGTATGCTAGTAGTTTAGGCTCTGGATTAAAACATAGGCTACTTTTTATCCCGAAAAAGTACAGTATTCCTGTGGGATACTGTATGTATGCGGGCGGAGCCGCGGGCAACAGGTAGTTAGTAATAATGATAGGTACCCTATTACCCGACTACGGCGAAGCCAAAAGGAAGGGTAATGATTTTGGCAGTCTATGTATGTATGTATGTTTGTTCCATCGTCTAAACTACTGATCCGATTTTAATGAATGCGGTGTCAATAGATTCGTAATATTAGCCTGGGTAAGAAAGGCTATATAACTTAAGTAGTCGGGTAATAGTTTTTTAACTTTTTGTCAGTTTGTAACAGCGTAGCATCTAATATGAGCTGATGAAGAATAGATAGAATTATGTAGTAAGAAATTATGACACCGAAGTTCTCAGTTGCATATTCAACTTTAGTTATAATCCAACAATGGGAAAATGCTTTTTTTTGCGTTTCAAACGAAATTGAAGTTCCGTGCCTAGTGCCTACCCACGGTAATTAAATAACGCACACAGTGGAAATGTGAATGCATTTATTGTAGTAGCAATATTTTCCCTTATGTATTTTTATAAGAATTGTTAGATTAAATTCAAAACTGCCGAGCTTTATAGTCATACGAGAATATGAAAAATGCTGTTAAAATAAGTAACTTCAATGATAACATAAAATTAATGGAAATTTTCCGGAGAAGACGCGGCGGATTTGTGCGGCCGTCGAATATTGGAACGAGTTGTAAGAGTACAAGAGAACTCCATTATGGAGGCGAGGCTTATGCCAGTCATAACCGAACCGCTGCAAGTGCATAACATATTATTTCAACCGAGTCTTCTATGCAAACATTTGAATTGTAGACCATGAAGGCAGCAAATTTGTTTCGATAACGAGATTTTTATACGTTTTTAACGATTTAAATTGTAAGCCAACAAGTGATCACTTTTATTGACAATTATTTTGACTATCTGTTCTTAGGGTTCCGTAGTTCACATCTCGGAACACTGTCACCGTAAAATTGTAAAAACCGTTAGATTGTAATAAAACTAGTGAAATTTTAAAATGTTGATAGACTTCCGACGCGAATATGCTGCCTATAATTTAACACATTATTTTTCGTTATAATCTAAATATATAGTTTTTAATATTTCGACATATTTTTACAATCTCGTTAGTTATATTACAATCTAACGGTTTTTACAATATTACGGTGACATATATAAGGTCTCCAAAAATCAATTACGAATACTTCAGGCACATGATCAACAGCTTAAAAGTAAAGACGTTTAGGCAGAAAAATAATTGTCATACTAAAACTAAAAATATCATCTCATGTATGGGTGACTCTCCGCAAAACGCAAACTGACCCACATAAAGAAAAAAATTTTTTTTCGAGTAAGGAAATTATTTTTCTGCTTAAACGTCTTTACATATTAAGCAGTTGATCATATGACCGAAGTATCCGTAATTGATTTTACCTAACCTTATATATCTGTTTATTCCTTACAGTTTCGTCACGCCAGCAAAGTGCTGAAACAAAATCACGAAAATTATTGTTTTTGGTATCTTACATGTAAAGTGGGCATTAGATAGGCCTTTTAAAAACATTGACAGGTTGCTCAGATGATTTTTTGATTTAGGTATCCGTTTGTGAGATACTCAACTTTAAAGCGCATTTTTTGTTATTATAGGGCGTGAAAAATCCCCCCTCTCTAAATGTTAAACGGTTCAAAAGCAATGTGGCAAATTTTTTTAAAGAAAACTATAACGGCTCATGTAACTTTGTAAATTCAACGGTTATATAGTCCTAAATTTTAAAATGCACTTACTTTTAAAACTTTGTACAAAAAAAAAATGTTAAAAACTATAACCAGACTACGTAATAAAAAGGGGGTCTAAAAATGCCAAAACAAGGAAATAATTTAGATAGAAATCCAGAAATGCATAGGTACAAAAATGGTCAAGCTAGAGCCGTGGTCGTACCAAAAATCGGTCGTCTAAATTATTTCCTTGTTTTGGCATTTTTAGACCCCCTTTTTATTACGTAGTCGGGTTATAGTTTTTAACTTATTTTTTATTTCGTATTTTTCCGTTTCCCAATCGAACAATTTTTTATGAATAAGTATAACGCGTTTCAAATGAGAATAGGAACGTCAATTACCTTTTTCTGTCAAATATCACTTGAAAAGTGCGATTTTAAGAAAAACTTATGTGCATATAAATATTAATAGTCTTGCATCGAATTGAAATAAAAACGTTGAATAGTAATCAATTATCTAAACATAAATTTAACTATCATAACGAATAGTCTAAATTCGAAACAATATGGCGCCGACTTGATCCTGTTCTCATTTGAATCGCACTATACTAATGAGCGCAAAGCGAGCCAATTTTTAAGAACGATAATAAAAATATAATATTAATGAAATAAAAAATATTTTATCAAAGTAAACTAAAATGTATAATAAAAAAATTATATTTTTAAATAGTCTTATATTACGTAATGTTCGAAAATTGGACAACTGGGATTGTAGGTACGACCGCAATTTCAACGTGCATTTTGAGATATTTGTGCAAGTACGCCATAAATATGTATAATATATATACATATTTGTGATGTGCTTGCCAAGACCATTCTTTTGATACCAAAGACGTGATGATTAACTTGGTAAAATTTTTTTAGACGTTAGTATTTGAGGTAAAATTTTCAAAATACAAAATTTAAAAAAATATTATATAGCCTATGTTACCCGCGGCATCATTACGAATCTTTTGACACCTCATTTATTAAAATTGGACAAGTAGTTTAGACGCTACGAGGGAACAAACATACATACATACACAAAATCATTACCCTTCCTTTTGGCTTCGCCGTAGTCGGGTAAAAATAAATAATAAGAAGGCATGTAAAATATTAACACAATAGTACGGAAACCTCCGTGCGCTAGTCCGACTCTACACACAGATATCTATTGACTAGACTACTCAAGTCTCATTGTCTGTATAGAAACCAAGCGTGTAATTTTTTTTCAAATTACTGTGACGTCACAAGGGCAATTTAGTGGTGATAACTCACAGTTCTCGAGTAAACGATACAAAGGCCGCCCTGTCGCGTTTTTTACCCGACTGCGCAACTTAAAGGAGTGGTAATGTGTTTATCAGCCTATGTATGTATGTATGTATGTATGTATGTATGTATGTATGTATGTTCCTTTGAAGCACTATACAGACCAAACGCCTGGGCCGATTTTTATGCCAATCTAATTTTTCAATGGATCCTGACTGTTTAGTTGTTATGTTCCAATAGTATTAATTCAATAATATATTATAGAATTCTAGGCCACCGGATATCTACGTGCTTATTTTTTTCTTTTCGGTTTTAATTATGTACTTAGTTTGGTTCACTTTTTAGGCAGTCGGGTTTTTAAATTTTTTAAATTATTATTTTTTTTAGCTTTTTAATTTTCGTTTGACGCTTAGCACCAAAAATATTCGAGAGGAAATGGCGCTGCACGAAGTGAATTTCACTCTTCTTTACACGTATTACGGAGACTTACTTAATTACTTACTTTATAGGGGATCACGGAAGACCAGGGATAGCGGCGAATATTGCTGTCATAACCTGAGTGATCCCCTATTCCTAATTTTTGGCCATTGCACTGCCATAATAATTTATAATTATTAATTATTATTAAAGTTTATAATTATTAATTATTATTAGAGTTTAACTGTAGACAGTTACTCCAAATATTGAATGCAGTAATTGTACGAGTATGTAATTTCTTCGTGTACGTACGATGAATTGAATGTTCGAAAAATACATACAGGCTGTAAATAAATCTAATTGGGGCAAGTGGCACAAATAAACACACAGACACAATCCCCGTGGGGTTCGTTTTGTTCATTGCATTAAGGCGGTTAATTTCGACACGAAACAAGATTTCAGGGGGTGAGGTGTGGGGCGCCGGCAATGCGAATCTGAGACGCGCGGGGGAACTGTCCGCTCGCCCGCTCTCGCCGCGATCACTGTCTTGCGACATTATCGCTACGCCACAGTACAAAATATATTTAAGTAGTTCATTTTTGATTTGTTTTCATTACCTATAACATGTGAAATAATATTATTGTAATAAGAAACAAAAGCAGATGACCGAGTATTATTTATAATTATATACTAGCGTAATTGAGTAGTATAATATAATGTGTTTCTTCTCGAGATTAAGATATTATTTTATTATATACTCGAGATTAATAAAATTAAATATATTATGTGCATAACAGCAGATAATATATTTAATTTTAAAAACTAAAAAAATTGAATCAAATTTTTTTTCTGCCATTTTTTGCTTATCTTGTAAATTGTTATTTATCTAACCTGTCTGCCTACAATATGACGTAAAATACAACATCAAAAGTTTGCTCCTTATACCGACAATCAGCTGTTGAAAGTATTATGAGGAGAATAAAATGAGGATCTTTTGATATATTATGTAATACATAAAATTATTTTTTCAGGTTTATTCAACGCAACAAGAAGAACGCAAAACATAAAATATTTGTAATTAAGTATTAATATTTGCTTGTAGCTCGGAGGGGTGCGGATTGCACTCCCCAAAAGGGATATTTTTTCGATGAAATTAAACCTTTTATATGCTACTAAAATATCTAAACCTCGAGACGAAATACACTGTATAGTGTGTAAAGTCTCGAGATTAGGATTTTACAAGCAGATACTAAGTGAAAATTTATCGGCAAAATCCTTTTAGGGGTCGCACGTCTTTTTATCGGTTAATTCGAAAGAGTACTTACTTATAAATACCCGAGTAAAACACCCATGAAGCTTGCTTGCATAGTTTTAAAATTATCTCAAAGTGAAAATTGTATCCCGCATTGATAAAAAAGTGAAAAAACGTTTTAATTAAAAATTCTTAAGGAATAGCCAAAAATATGTTATACATTATTTAAAGAACATACAGAAAGCTACATTTTGAACCCTTTTCAAGTCGGCTAAGACTTATGGGGCCATGAAAACAAAGAAAATCGAATTTTATTTTTTATTTTTTTCTGACTAATTTTCGCAAAAGTCGCACCTACAATTTACATTAAAAGAAAGCTAGTGATCACCACTGATAAAATAATCAAAATCTAAAGAGGTGGAGAATCGTAGGAAAATGGTTTTGAAAAAATGCGGGATGCGCGGGATTCATATTTAGAAAATTATATACTTTTTAGATACAGAAACTTCTTTTGGACTGTTCAGAACTTAAATAAGAACAATAAAAATGGATAATATAGATAAAAGGTCACATTTAAACCCTTTTTAGCGTGTAAAATAAAAACTGGTTATATAATTTTAGTTATTCTTTTTTTCTGAGCAAGTTCCGCTGAAGTAGCAGCTTCAACTAACATTAATATAACGCTCATACTCCCCACTACTATGTTAAGTTCGTTAAATTGGAGCAAGTGAGGTCACAAGTTGCCGTAATATTGTAACTCTTTAATGTTACACCGTTAAAAGGTGTAAAACGTTGAAATTAATTTTCCACATAAACATTTTCTAAAAAAAAAACTTATTTTGCATGTGATTCTGTCCTATATTGGATGTGAAGTGCCTTACAAAACGTTACAGGCTATTCATATTGAGAAATAAATATTACATCAAGTCTCCTTGCTTGCTCCTTGGCACAAAACAATAATATAAAGTTGGTTATGATTTCTATCACCTTGTAATGACATTGGAAAATATATATGGTTCTATAAAGAAGTCTTACTCGCATGTTATTTTAGTATAGATATTATAAAACGAACAATTCATGCATATAACGATGTTTTGATCACCACTAACTCTTAACCTGAACATTTTCGTGCTTTTAATATTTGCGTGTATGATGGAAACACAGGACAGTCTCTTTTTTAAATCATATTCTTTATTTACCTTTTCATTTTCACTTGTGGGTACTGAAGAAATAATAGGCGATACTGGAGCAGGAGGGTACAATAGGCCCCCTACCTATTTCGCCAACTGCTTTACTGCTTACCACAAAATATTATACAATTATAATGACAGTGATTAAAAAAAAATACCACCGAAATAACTGAAGAAAAAAAACCAAAGTGAGTATGAACGTAAGTGGGCAAATTCCTTGCGATTCATTCATTCTCGTCTTCAAAAATATTTATATCCCGATTCCCGAGAAAGAATTATGTTCTGTACCTGCGTCAGATTTTCTTCTGCAAATTCAGCTTCGTCTTCAGTTTCGCTTTCATTTTCGCCTGTGATTATGTCGGGAGTATCAAGGAGAAGCATATCCCTGAACTGTTGTCGAATATGTATGCGTTTAATATAATTTTGTCGGTGATTTAGGTGAATTTCAGCCAAAACAGGATCAGATGACTGCAAAGCTCGGGTAAACAAATCTCTAATTCTCTTTCGCCTGGTCATCTTTCTAGTATGGTGCTTTCCGCTCTCGGTCACTGCGCCAAAACTTATTCCGCAGTTTGTTCCGAGAGCATGCTGACAGGTAAAGCTGAATTTTCAATAATGTCTTTCTCACGAATCAGTATCTTATGTATGGTGACTCTTATGTGTTGCAATCCATAAGTACTTACATATTTTTCTGCAATTTGTGTGCAGTAACTGCCAAACTTAGTACGTATATATTGATATATACTTATTGATATAAGTCACAACTGAGAGCAACTAACAAATTGTGCATCCCATCTAGCAACCATTCTTCTAATCCTAAAATTTGGGAAACCTTGTGACGGTTCTTATCACTGAGAAGGATCCGTGCAGTATTACGGTCATTGGTCGTTCCCGCATTGACCTTGACGACATCGACTAACAATCCTAGTTGTTGCCTAATTTTTCTTTGGATCTCGGTTTTTTTAGCTTGGACGAGTTCTCCTTCTGCAGAGTTTTTCCGAACTCTCCAAGTTTGAACGTCTTTCTTGTAGAAAAGATGCAGAAAAAACTCTAAAACTCTGATTCAGCAGTGGAGAGGTGTTGTGATCCCATATTTAAGGGTGCCTTGATCGCATTTCCTGGATGCAACTAGTTCAAGGTTGTTAAAGTGTGAAGCTGTCACATCACAAATTGGGCATCTTAATTGTGAGTTTGTGTTTGTGATAACATTGAAAACTTTGCCATCTATCAAGCATAATGTTAGACGGGAGGTTGTCGTAATAAAAAAAGAACGGCCTAGGTTTTTTTTACCTCTATGTTACTTTTTCAGATAGTTTCCTTGTTGTATTGTATGTGCAATTGCATGTATAAAGCGACTGACTACTAATCCTGTCGAACTCCCAGGAAAAATAATTATAAGTAACAACTTCTTAATAACTTATTAATAACTAACAAATTGGTCATCCTATCTTGCAACCATTCCTCTAAATCCTATATTATAATATTGGATGTGAAGTGCCCTACAAAACGTTACAGGCTTGGGTTATTCATCCATATTACAATTTTCTGATCATCGCCAACTCTTAACCTGAACATTTTCGTGCTTTCAATATATTCGTTTATGATGGAAACACAAGACAGCCTCTTTCTTAAAATCGTAAAATTATTTATTTGCTCTTCTATTTATACTTGTGGGTGCAGAAGAAATAATAGGTGAGAGGAGGAGCAGCTGTCAAAATAGTCTTCTACCTATTTCGCTAACTGCTTGTGATAGTCATTGGTTATGTAAATCATTTTGAAACTTTTTCTTAACATTTTCATAAATATGTCATACTAGATGTTTCCCGCAACTTTATTTGCACAAAAATATATTATATAATATATTTTTGCATAAAAAGTAGCCACTAGCCTTTGTATACATACGGGCTACAGTCTACCTGTGTGCCAAATTTAGTTCAATTCCGTTCAGCCGCTTAAGCCAAACATGCAAATAAATAAACATACAAACAAACAAACTTACAAACTTTCGCAATTATGATATTAGTAAGATTGTTTATGCAATATAAACAATCTTAGTAATTAATCAATAGTAATTAACTTAGTAATCAATCTTAGTTAACAATAATAGTATTTCACTCATACACAGCGGCTACATATAGACTAGTGCTTTTACCTCTAAAAATGGTTAAAAGTAAAATAAATTTATAGTAGGATGAAACCCATTGTAAAAGGAAGAGAATATAACAAAAATAAAATGAAAAATAATTTACGGACGATTTGAGGTCGGGAAGTGAAGGGGGTGAGTTTTTAAGGGTAGAAAACGGATTATCTTGATTTCCGGCAAAACTACAAGTCATATGGAAAAAAGGTAAATAGCAAAGTTGTAGGTAATAATAAGTTATACTTTTGTGTTTACATTCTTTTCACATAACCTCAAAATTTATGTGAAATATTCAAATAACCAAGTTTTTGGCTTTTTATTTTATTCTTGTACAAAACAAATTTTTTTTTTCACGACATTTGGTGAAAAGGCAAGTATAGAATATGATGAAAAAACAGAGACTGTCCTGTGTTTCCATCATACACGCAAATATTAAAAGCGCGAAAATGTCTGAACATGTTTTGATCACCACTAACTCTTAACCTGATTTAAGAGTTAGTGGTGATCAAAACATTGTTATATGAATGAATAACGTTAATGTAACGTTTTGTAAGGCAATATAGAAAGAATCGCATGCAAAAAAAAAGTATTATTTTCAGAAAATGCTTTTGTGGAAAATCAATTTCAACGTTTTACACCTTTTAACGGTGTCATCAATCAATCAACCAAATCATTTATTTGCTAGGAATATGGTACAATAAGGCAACTTACATTTCCACGTATTCTACTACATGCATAGTGTGCAAATAGGTAAATGTTATTTATTTTAATTAGTCATGAATTTTAAGTGATTAGCTAATAATATAAAATTGTCAAGAAAAAAAAGTAACAAATGTCAATACATAACGATTACAATTCAATAATTAATACATTACAAACAATGGATACAAACATTTGTTTAACAATCAGAAACAAAATAGAATCAATGCATTTAAGTCAGGAAAATAATATTATGGTCTATATAATGTCAAATTTCAAAACAGAATAATTACAATGTCACATTACTTTTAATATACAATAGTTAGGTACAAGTGATATGATTATTATCAATGGAAAAATTACATTATGTTTATAATTCAATATTTTTGTCGTCGAAGAATTTATTAATACAATAATACATTTTGATGAGGAGCCAGGTGTTTAGTTCACTTATATATCTTTGTGTTGTTAGTCCTTTAGAATAGTAAGGTAGTTTGTTAAAGATGCGAACGGCCATACAGTACGCATTTCTGCTAAAGATGTTAATTCTTTGGTAAGGAATAACTAGCTTATGTTCATCTCTTTTAATAGCTAAGCTACACTTTTAAGTAAAGAAGCGATCTATATTTTTATATACAAAAACACACATTTCAAAAATATACTGACAAGGCAATGGTAGTATTTTAAGATATTACGGCAACTTGTGAGCTCACTTGCTCCAATTTAAAGAACTTAGCATAGTAGTGGCGTGTATTGGATTTATATCAATGTTAGTTGAAGCTGCTACTTCAGCGGAACGCTCGGAAAAAAATAATAACTAAAATTGTATAACCAGTTTTTATTGTACACGCTAAAATGGGTTGAAATGTGACATTTTATCTATTTTTTATTGTTCTTATTCAAGTTCTGAACAGTCCAAAAGAAGTTTCTGTATCGAAAAAGTATATAATTTTCTAAAGATGAATCCCGCGAATCCCGCATCTTTTCAAAACCATTTTTCTACGATTCTCCACCTCTTTAGAATTTGATTATTTTATCAGTGGTAGTGGTAATCACTAGCTTCCTTTTAATGTAAATTCTAGGTGCGACTTTTGCGAAAATTAGTCAGAAAAAAATAAAAACTAAAATTCGATTTTCTTTGTTTTTATGGCCCCCATAAGTCATAGCCGACTTGAAAAGGGTTCAAAATGTAGCTTTCTGTATGTTATTTAAATAATGTATAACATATTTTTGGCTATTCCTTAAGAATTTTTAATTAAAACGTTTTTTCACTTTTTTACCAATGCGGGATACGAATTTTTACTTTGAGATAATTATAACTATGCAAGCGAGCTTCATGGGTGTTTTACTCGGGTATTTATAACTAAGCACTCTTTCGAATTAACCGATAAAAAGACGTTGTCCGATTTTTGATCGAGATTGAACACTGTGGGTAGCGAGTCGCTACCGTCATCCCGCTGATTTACAAGCAATCGAAATTCGAACATATTTAGTTTTGGTTCCTTCCTAACGTTGAATAAAATCTTATAAATAATTTTATTTATTTAGTTTTTGTTCTGTTATTAATTTTGGTAAAACATTTCTGTAATGAAAAATGCAGTATAGTCTTAAACATTCTAAAGGCATCGAAAGCGTCTTCTGAAAGAAGAATGTTGTTTGATGGTTGTATTGTTGACATACCAACAGATATTGGCGGACATCCGGATGGATGGACAGATAGACTTTGGTTTCTATAAGTTTAACACAGAAAACTCTTAAGTTTCACACAGCTAAACAAGCAACACATTGATAAAATTGAAATGTTAAATAAAGTAATATTATTTTGTTTTTAAATTTATTTTTTGTCGTCGTCCTGTGGAAGAAACTTGTCGAATTGCTATCGCATCGTCACGACACAGAACGTAACAGTGTGGATATTTCTATTACGCGGCCTCCCGGTTTTAGAACAATCTTTCACTTCCTCTTGGAGCGCTAAAAACAAAGAAAAAATCGTTTGTTTAGTCGTCATTACAGTAGTCACCTACATAGTAGGTGTAGATGTAGTTCTAGGTGTAGTAACCTATTCTTAGAACTACTAGAGTACCTACAACTACACCTAATACCTAGTAGTTGAAGGAAGTTGGTGTAGGTAGTAGTTAGTGGTAGTAGGTGTAGATATAGTTGTAGATGTAGGTGTAGTTGTTTGTATTTATTAATTTTGACCCGCTAATAGTTCAGACAGAACAAGTCTGTCGGTATCAGACTGTTCTAATATAAGTATAAGTAAATTCCTTCCAATCGACAGCACCAAATTATATAAATATATTATTTTATTATCTGACCAAATTTTGTGTAGAAAAAGGTACAAGTATAGGTTAGGTTGTAGTAGTAGGTAGTGGGTGTATGTTGGTGTAGATAGTACGTGTAGTTTTAAGTGTTGATATATGTAGTATGTGCAGATTTAGGAAGTAGGTGTAGGTGTAGATGTAGTCGTAGGTGCAGTTATCTACCCCTAGTATTACTAGAGTACCTACAACTTCTCTTACTACCTAGTAGGGGTAGGTTGTAGGTGTAGGTGCAGTTGTAGGAAGTAGGTGTACATGTTGTTGTAGGCGTAGTTGTAAATGTAGTTGTTGGTAGTTATTTATTTGTCCCACTTCATAGTTAAGACAGAACAACGTCTGTCGGGATCAGAAAGTTCTAATATAAGTAAAAGTAAATACCTTCCAATTGACATCACCAGATTATAGGTAAAGGTAAATAATTTGTTTATAATTCTTGATTGTTATCTGGATAAGATTTGTGTAGAGAAAGTTACAAGTATGAGTGTTAACCTACAGGTTGTAAAGTTAGGTAGTGGGTCCATCGAGCCGTTTAAGCTGTAAGACATGCCAAAAACATACATACATATACCCACATACAAATCACATACCTACACACATACGCTCAAAAAGTATAACACTAAAGGGCCATACTGACTATCCAGCCTGCAAGCTCAAGGCCGCGGATTTGAAGGCAAAATTTTTAAATGATTGACAATATTGACACTAATGACGGCTATTAGTACCGGTGCTGGATTTGCTGGAAGCGCCGTGAGTATGGCCCTTTAGTGAGTGTCCGATAATAATAAATTATATAAAAACTTACCACCACAATTGATACTTTTTATAACTAGACTGTGTCATCGAGTAATTATGTCATGTATTAAAGGTCACGACTATTGCTATTCTAAAATACAAAAAGTAATGTTATTTACATATCTACTCATGTAGTTCTCTTTTCCTGTTCTTTTTTTAGTTTTTGATAGTGATTTCTTCTTCGTTTTATTTATTTTATTGCCCATTTTAAACTTACCAACTTTCTAAAGCACGCTGAAAAACCTAGCACAGGTCCGACGCTGGCAGGCGCCATCGACTGACTATCGGGCAGGCGAGGTTCAAGGTAGGTCCTAATACGCTGGACAATTTTAAAGCATTTTGGAATAACCATCAATTTATGAAATATATGACCCTATAGGATTTAATAAATTACTAAGTTATATTGAGTACTTCAAGATAAATCATTACATGTAAGAATTATCTTGTAAAAATAGTATTTTCCTATGAAGATATAGGATTAAGACTTTTATTTTGGGCTGTTTTCGGGAACTTATTTAATCGAGTGAAAAACATCTAATCGCGTAACAATGTAGTAAGTTATCTAGGCAATATCGTTAGTTAAATTGACTATTTTTTTAAAGGGTTTTCCTTATTTGTAAATACATAAACCATTATATAAAGTAAAACGGTTTCGCTCGCTTGCGCCTCGGTGAACCGCCTTAAGCTGCCGGTCTAATTAGCGAGCTCTCGCATTTGTGAGGCAATACGTTTGATTGTGGCTTACGATGTAACTGGTCCTCCGACGATTCTAGCAAATATACTGCATATCCTACTACTAATAAATATGAGAAAGTTTGTGAGGATGGACGGATATATAGATTGACGTATGGATGAATGGATAGATGTTTGCTAAACTTTCACGCAAAAACCAACTTTACGGGTTTTGATGGAATTTGGTATGGTAGTAGGTAGCTCTGGAGGTCAATTTGCTAAATAAGTCTTGCACTAATACGATTACAATCAAGCCCCGATAAGCTAAAACTGTCTAATCGGTATTCAACGTTAAAGCAGTTAGCAGTGTGATACGCGCCCTGATTGGTCCAAACGTCACAAAGTCACTTTATGATATTAAGTATCTTCACTTATTATACAATCCCTTCTAAATACATATGCCACTTTTTATCCCGAAAAAGTAGTGTCTGCGAGGGAGAGTGCAGTATTTACGCGAGCGCAGCCGTGGGAAAAAGTTAGTTGATAAATAATGTTCCAACTTCCAGTACGTAACTACAAAATAAACATTTTTCCTTAAAAAAATAAGATTTTTGTTTCTACCTATAATTATCTCTAGCTACCACTCCGAGAATTTAGGACAGAATATATAAAAAATAGCCTATATTTTGTTAATCCAGAGCGTAAACTACTGCCTACTGTACCAAATTTAATTAAAAACCATTCTAGTTTTCGCTTGAAAGAATAAAAAAAATCATTCATCCATCCATCAATTCATATTCACAAATATAATAATATAATAGGATCTCTTAAGTTTAGGTAAGTATTATTACGGAATAGGTACAGGGACTTTTAAATAACAATATTATCTACCTAAAGCATTTTAGAGATTACCTATATTTGCAGTGGCTTTACCAGAACTTAGACATACACTACACGTCTGTCGTGTAGCTTTTTAAAATCATCTCATGGCAGAAATGTAGAATTCAAAGCGGGTCTCTTAATTACAAAGTCCATCTATTTCTGAAATCAGATTCCACAGACAAATAAATTGTAAAGATGAACTCGATTATATAAATAAACTACCTAGTTCGTTTAAATCGAGGAGAAAAGTTGTAAATTGGAACAGTATCGATACTAAATAGCGGTATAATTGCAAAAGTAATTAAGCCAGACTAAACCACGGGTCGATTTATCGGCGAGATGAGGAAATTAAAGTTATCGTTGGTGGAGTTGTTTTATTGATTCTACTTTCAATTATTTGTTAGGATTGCATGAAACCAAACTCATTTTCACTGAACAGTTTTTAAAAGCAATTCAATTAAGGGCTTATAAATGTGAAGTAATCTGTCAATAATTGTATAAGCGATATTGTAGCAGCTTCTATATTGCTAAGGTACTGGTTTTTACTCGATTTCGGCGAAGCCAAAAAGAAGAGTAATGTTTTTGGCAGTCTATGTATGCAATCATGTTTATTCTATTGTAGTCCCCTACTGATCCGATTTTATGAATGAAGTGGAAATATAATATAGTAATAAAAGCCCGGGTAACATAGCCGATTAAATTTCTTTTATTTCGGGCGGCATAGGCCCATATTATAAATACCTTACAGACTAACATACATATTATATACTTAAAAACTACACTTTGTCACGTGTTGACGGCGAAGTGACGCGCGCTTCGTTCCGGAGTCTCCCCCGGAACCTCCGGTAGACCACACCCGTCGGCCAAAACTCCTCCACCTCGAAGGTCGACAAAAGATGCGTCGGCACTCTCACCACAAAGGAACTGAAATTGACCTTGTGGCGAGACTCCAGACGTTCGACCCTCAAGGCGATGGACGTCTTCTGGCGGATGTAGTCCACGACGTCCTCGACCTGCATAGACCAGTGCAGGCGGGATACGTACAACGGTGTCGCGGGTACCTCACACCGCAGGCGCAGCATTATTTAGCGTAATCGGGTTATAGTTTTAATTAACTTTCGTTTTTAAAAAAAATGATCAAAAAGAAATAGTACATAGTTAATATATATTTTTTGTTGTTCCACAACCTCCGAGTCGAGAGCCAAGCTCTTACTACTAGATCACGGAGGCTGTTAATTTATATACTGTAAGTACGATAAGTGTACATAGCAAATTACCTTAGTCTCAACGAAGTGCATAGGTACGTCTTATTACGAATAATAATTTGTGAATAATAATTCAACGCTATGGAACGAACTCTTGTCTCCGCGTTACCAGTTGTCTTAAACTGAATTAATATACTTTTCTCATTTACATTTATATTACCATCATGTATATGAAGGTTAATTTGTGTCATTTGAATATTCATTTATGACATGTAGCTTGTGCTCAGGGTTAGGTTAATACCGCTGCTGGTTAGTGTTATAAATTTGATGTGTCTGTCTGTCTGTCCGTGATATCATAGCTTCCAAACGGATGAACCGATTTGTTCCCAGTTTTATAGTTTGAAAACTGATATGAGAGTGTTCTTAGCTATTCATCATTATCATTTATCTGCTCGCTAAAAGATTGACAATTCAGGGATTACATATAATTTTTAACTTTGTTAATCTTAAGGCAGTTTCAGGCGTATAGTTTGAAAGCTGGCATGAGAGTGTTCTTAGCTATTAATAATTATCATTAATTATCAGCTCTCTAACTGCTTGACAATTCGGGAGCTACTTATATTTTTTAATAATCTTTAGGCAGTTTTAGGCGTCTTTGTCTTATTTAAACTCATACAAAATTTCTTGTCTTTAGCTTCTATTCATTAGAGAGTATAACATTGGTTTTAACTATGAATAAATATCCTTGCAAAATTTTTCGAGTGATAATATTGCGAGAAAATCATTAACTATACAGAATTTTCTTGGTTTATATTTTAACAAAAATACTACAGAATATTTCGCAAAAAAGTAGTATCCCCGGAAGGCACTGAGAGTTTCCTGTTGATCCGGCACTACGCGGGTCGCCATGCTTCTTGGATTACTTTCTACTTTTTTCTCCATTAAGGCTATATTTTTGCAAAAAGTAGCTAATACTTTTTGCTACATAAAATGTAACCAAGAGCTAGGATTATTTTTTACAATCACTACATTCAATCATTGCTGATTTGTATCAGTTAAACGGATAAGTCGTGTCATACATATATACTCAAATACGGAAAATGTTTCTTAGAAAATTCCTATCCTTTGCACATAACTTATTAATATTGTTATACGGTTTCAAGTTATTAGTTACGAATAAAATTTCCCTAATACAGTAACCAATTAGTACAAATAAAATAAATCGGTCATTCTCCGATTCGGCGTTCTTTGCCTAATTACCGTAGCATTTTTTATTTTTCACTGATTTGACTTAAACACATTAAAATATGAAGCAAATCAAAGATACGAATTCAATAATTAATGAGGCATGTAAAAATTAATTGTTGTTTTCTAGATAATGAAACTTAAAAATTTTATGACTATGGTAATTAGAAAAAAATAATATTTAATGTAACGGTAATTAGAAAATATCATCAAGTCTATGTAAAATATGATATAATGAAATGATAATAACACACATTAATATTTTGTACACATATAATTATAATTGAAGCGATAGAATTAACGATGCCTCTCATAACTATAACCTACCAATAGTAAAAACAGACACTTTATCATTGCTATAATTAAATAAAAATTTGACACTTTTTTGACATTTCTTTTGGTTTTTGATACAAAACAGGGTTATTTTAAAAGCATATTTTATTTAACTTGCAATGTATGTTAGTTCGGGTGGAATCTTGCTACTCAATTTTGAAGCAGATATCTTCAACCGATTGAGCTAAAATTTTGTACACACGTAGTTTTTTTAGTTTGGATGACAATATTTAATTCGTTCTCGGCGTTGTCGAGCGGCAAGCCTTCTCTTTTCTTTAACTTCCTCTTTGGTCTTTTTGGGATTTCCCATCCTATAAATTAAATAATTTAATGATTAATTCAGCATATAATATAGACATATTTATGGACAATGATAATAATAATCTACGAAAACCGCGGGAAAACTTTCCATTGGTAAGAAATCGCGGCTTCAGTTAGTAAACAAGTATTAATTTTTCACACAACGGTAATTATAAACATATGGTAATTAGTATACGGTAATTAGAAAACGATAGATTTTCTTAAAAATTTTGAAAACCGACACAGTATGCAAATACTAGCTTATTACAACGTACGGAGGCCAAAGTACTGTCTCCATTTACATGATCAACTTGGGTCTATCTTAAAAAATCAAGTATTAAAATAAGAACAACGGTAATTAGAAAAGTTTTTAACCAATGCTACGGTAATTATATACTCACGTGCTTCATTGGCGGTACACTAACGTTAGATACGTGCAACTGCTGCTGGGCCTCGGTACACACGGAGGAGACGCGACTCCTATGGTAGTGATGTGCCAAATACCTTTATTTAGGGATGTGCACCCGAGAACAGCAAATGTTACGGCAATTATAACTTTCGACTGGACATGCGATTACTTAATGATAATTAATTATAGACTGGTTCTATTGAGTCGATATTTTGTTATGCGATACACGTTACTTAATATCGCTTAAAAAGTTAAATGGATCAAAGTAAATCTGTACGTTATAAAAATTACAAGCAAGTTTAAAGATTAAGTTGGTGTGCGGACACGCCACGGTAATTAGAGAATAGAGGTTTTTTGAACATAAGTTAAATTAATTTAGTCATAATAACTTAAAACAGAAGCCAATGTTTTTGTTTGCAGATAGATACAGATGCTATCTAACATATAAAAAATAATACATGATTGAATATGATAATATTACGGAATAAACAAGCCCGGACACGTAAAATTTGCTAATTGGAGAATGGCCGAATTACGAAAAAAAAAAAAAAAAAACACTTAAAAACAGTTATTGCGCAATAACACCTGCGCGAAGTTCAGACTCGCCAATATATACATCGGCCTTAGGGCCAGGCCACACGGTGCGGTACGGCTGCGGCGCGGCGCCTGAGCGGTATCGCAACGGGTCTTTTACATATAAAAATGTATGGTATGCCACACGACGCGTCCGGCGCCGCTCCGGCGCCGCACCGCAGGCGCACCGGACAGCGGCGCGAGGCGGGGCGAGACAGATGAGGCGGGGAGGGGTGCACACAGGGCGACGCCGCATTGATCGTGTGGCCGCCAGTGCGGTGCGGAGTATTGCGGTGCGGTGCGGCGCCGCGCCGTGTGGCCCGGCCCTTACGGCCTGGCCACGGGGATCGGCGCGGCGCGGCGGTGCGAACGGCGAAACGGTGGGCGAGGCGGGCATTCGTGCGGCACCGTTTGCAGGCCACGAGCAAGTCGCGTTCGCCGCCGCGACCAGTAAGGAAGTCCGGCAAGGCAATGTCTGTATCGAAATTATTAACTTATAAATAAATTCCCGAAATTTATAATTATGGCGATACGACTTTGGAGCGTATACCTTCCTAAAAGGCCGGCAACGCACTTGCAACATCTTTGATGTTGCGGGTGTCCATGGGCGACAGTAATCGCTTTCCATCAGGTGATCCGTTCGTTCGTTTGCCCCCTAGTTTTATAAAAAAAAATCGCCAGCGTGAAGTTAAAAGGCGGGAAATCGTTTTTCTAAACCGTCAAGTCCAATGTCTAGTCAAAGTCCAAGCAAATCGTTGGTACAGTCAATGAGTCATGTCAGTGGATTCTGTGGTAGACGCTTTACTGAAACTTCCTAGGAAGTTTCAGTAAAGAAGATAAAATAGCACGCTTTTTGAATATCGTCGTCCTGTGCACGTTCAATAATTTTAATAGATAATAGACAGCAGAGGCTATAAAAAAATTAATAACATTACGAACTAGTAAAATTTTATGGAAGATATACAAAAAACAACGTTCCTCTTTTAAATCCCCACCAAAACTCCGTTCAATTAAAAAAAAGTAAATGTTGTCCATCGAATGTGAAACAAATTTCATGAGGAAACGTAGACAGAGAAAACTATGAGGAAATCTCCTGAGGAAATCTTAAGAAAATTTACAATCGTGTCAAACACATTGTAGTTCATACTCATGTATTTAATCTGAGGCAGTGTGTAAATGGTGTGTACAGTGTAACTTTATTTCTCAGCATTGTTTAAAGATAATATTAGCTTTTTAATTTCATCCTGCGTTTGCATAATTTTCGTAAAAAGGGTTATATATCCACGAGGTAAGCCTTGGGACATGCAATAGGCACGTATCAAAACTTTTTAAACCAGGATGTAAGGTAAAAAGTTATTCGCCTCAAAAGCAATTTGTTTAGATGATCCAGAGCTGAGTGATTGATGGACCGTTTTTAGACAAAAAGAATTTAGGCTAACGATTAAAATTGATCCCCAAGGGCGTAAGCGCCCTATATTACATGCATTTACTATGTCACGTGAGTGTAATACTATTGTGACGTTAATAATACTATCATGGTATCTTACTTTTAAATTCAAGAGGATCTTTATTAGTAATAAAAGCTTTTTATTTTAGATAAAACAACAACAAAAATGGTTGTGTTGCGCGGCTCCACCTGCGTAAATACATTATCCCGCGGGAACACTTCTTTTTCGGGATAAAAAATATATTATGTCCTTTCCCGGGACCCAAAGTATGTCTATACCAAATTTCATAAAAATCGGTTCAGCGGTTCAAGGGTGAAGAGGTAACAGACAGACACACTTTCGCATTTATATTATTAGTATAGATAATTTTACGTGATATCGTCATCACAAGCCGAACGTTTAGACCGATCGTGTCTCCGTTTTTTTTTTGCTAAATTAGTAAACAAAACCAACATCATTAGTTTACTTATAATATCGCATCGCATATAAAATTATTCATTGTGGTAAGTTTGAACTTAAACGCACAAATATCGGAGATATTTACAAATATGTTCCTGCAGCCTTATATATATTTCATAAACTCTTGCCTTGTAGGTACGACTTTAATATAATATAGAGCGTTTTCAAGAGACTTGCGAAATTTTGTAAACAAATACATTACAATACAATCATTGACATAAATAACTTAAATACCGATTATAGAGGGAGGTTCAACTTTAACTCACTTTATTATAGTGAGTTAAAGTTGAAACTTGGAATGTTTTAAAAGTTGTATAAAATAAAATAAAAAAATATCGGGGCTTAAGCCACTGATTATCCTCGAACCCTTTTACTTGACTTGTTTCACATTATTGAAAGCATCAAATTATTAATTAAATCCTCCGGAAGGAAACACGTAAAACCAAATTACTGTTTCCGGTTTGTGTTGAATAGCAGCTTATCCCTCGGTACAACCTCAAAATCTCTTTTGAGTAACGAATTTTTTACTTAACAAGAATTCTTTTTATAAACATAGTACTAAAATATGTAAATAACGATTAATTTGACTATTATGTGTAACTGAAATTATTTAATACAAAAGCAAAATTAATATATTTTCTCAAAGTCATGCGATAAAATTTCATTACTACTTAGAAATATTATCATAAATTTGCTCAACTGAAATTATTACAATATTATATTTCTTTCTATTTTAAACGCTTGAATAAAATTTATTAATAGTTGTATGTTGAAGATGAGAAATTAATTATAATTAATGTTCGTCTACGTTTAATAAAATAAGGAACAGAATTCTGCTCTAAAATTATTTCGTTTCGGTTTTTAGACTATACAATAACTTTTATCAATGCTTTTCATTTCTTTATTTACATAAAACTATACTATTATGGTTAGTTGCTTAGACTGTCTTATAGCCCGACTCTATATAATAATCGGACTAATAATACAGTCACATTGCTTTTGAAAAATAAATAAATATGTTTTTTTCTCAATTTTTAAAATCAATATTTATTAAAGTATTCTAATATAATAAAGAGAAAAGATTTGTTTGATTGCATTGAATAGGCTCCGAAACTACATCGGCCGATTTTGATAAAATTAGGCACAGTTAAAGAATAGATCACAGGTACTTTTTATTGCGGCAATATTTACGATTCCATCGAAATATCCTTTTGCGCGCACGAAGTCGCGGGCAACATCTAGTTAATTATAAGTATTAAGACGTTACATAGTATACGTAGAAGAAAATGGTGATTCCTTACTCAATAAAGTAACAGTTGATGATGATCATAAATCAGTTAGTTTTCAGTCAACAGCCTCCGTGGTCAAGTGGTTGCAGCATTGGCTCTCGACTCGGAGGTCGTGGGTTCGATTCCCACATGGGAACAAAAAAAAATGTGGTTTCCCGGTTTGGTTAGGACAATGCAGGCTGATCACCTGATTGTCTGACAAGAAAGATGATCCATGCGTCGGATGGGCATGTAAAAAGTCGGTCCTGCGCCTGATCTCTTGCCAGTCGTGTCGGTCATCCGTCCCACTGGGTTACGAGAGTAAAAGGAAGAGAGAGTGCTCTTGTGTACTGCGCACACACTTGGGCACTATAAAAATCACTCCTGCGTAACTGGCCTGGTTTCAATGAAACCGGCCACCGTCACCGAGATCGGTGTGGGAGTTATTATTATATTATTAAATCAGTTAGTTTAAGTAAAACTATAAAGTGAGCCGGTAAAAGATTTAGAGTAATGATAAAGTAAAAGGATATTGTGTTTTTCACGACTGAAACAAAATAAGCCGTTGAAAGTGCGCATCAAAATAAATTGAATTTTATTGAAAAGATTCTAACAAAGATTTTGCGATTACTTGGGCTGGATTCAGACGGACGCTTAAATGTCTTAGGGTCCGCGATTGTGTACGATACGTAAATCCCGCATTCGTTTTCGGCCAATATAAATCTACCCTAATATGGATAAATTGGATAGGAATTTCTAATGATGTTGTTATATCATTTGTTTTTATTTTGGTTATATTTTTGTATGATAAATACGGAAAAGCTGCACTGCACCACACATGAATATTATCATGCAAATCGCTACGCGATACGCCTGTTCAAACAACTTTTTCTTGGACACACACTAAGAGTAAACTGATAAATATTGTTATTTACTTTGTCTTGTATAAGGTATCGTAATTTTCGTAAATAAATACGTTCTGTGTGACCAATAAATCTCGAATGGTCGACGTAATCCCACCAATTGTTGTTTTCTTACGTAGTTTCCTGGCCACGTACGTATAAACATTACTCGCTATTTGCTGAATGTCTCGAGACCACTTAAAGTTGATAGCCTACCGTGAACGAGAGATGTTGAGAGATGTAATGGGATATTCCTATTTGTACAATAGTTTCTATAGATTTAGAAGCAGGTAATCTTTAGATGTGACCTACATAGGAATTGACACTGAAAGCCCTCTTTGAACGATACAACTAACGAACTAACAACGGATATATATCCGACAGACGCTGTTCTGTCTTAACTATGAACTTGAATAAAATAATAACTACACCTACAACCTATACCAACATTTACAAATACTATTTAATATATCTACACATATTATCCACACCTACATCTACACCTACAACTACACCTACATCTACACATTCAATTACCACCTACATCTACTACCTATATCTGTTATTAATACGTACAACCTACGGGGGCCGGCTGATTTTTTAAATGACCCAATCAGGTAAATTGGACGCAACTATAAATATTTGACAGTCTAGTGACGAATTTAATACAGTCAACAATAATGTTATTGATTGTACTGTAGGTTCTTGGTGGAAATTCATGTTTCACAGTAATAATACACAATACTTCTTGCACTATTTCCACTTTAATAAGTATTTTACATTAATTTTAATATATTACACGACCGGTTTCGACCTGATGATTACGTTGTCGAAACCGGTCGTGTAATATATTAAAATTAATGTAAAATACTTATTAAAGTGGAAATAGTGCAAGAGATATTGTGTATTATTACTGTGAGTCAACAATACATAAGTATGGGAAAATGGTATTTCCTATATTTCTCACCGTATAAACCTTCCCTCAACTTCCACAATTATTGCAAGACTAAAAAAGACCAAATCGGTCCAGCCACTCTCGAGTTTTAGCGAGACATTGGAATCGAAATCCATTTTATATATAAGAAAAAAGAAGATGATGATTTTTAATTAAAATTTATACAATCTAATTGACCTATATTTTAAAATATGTCTCAAAAAATAACATAAAACTGATGCGCATTATTGTTTCGAAGTATTTTAATATAAATCCATACCTATCATGTTCACTTGTATCGTAGGTTACAATATTCATTTTTGTCATCGTACCTTTAGGGAGCGGCTCATCATAAAGGTGCTTGTAAAGCGAAACAAACTACGTCTAAAGTTATTGGAAGGGTTTATGGAGGTTATAAACGGAGGGCCATATCACAACTTGCCAAGTAAACACGACGGGACGGACAACTTAAAATGATAATGCAATTGCTTATGGTATTTGTATCGACAATGCCTGAAATTGCTCTGAGGAATGGAAAGGATATGCTAAATGCTCGTTATATTCTCGGAATCTTATACAAACCGTGTAGTCGTTCTGAAAAGATTTTAACTTTCAACTTAACAATCATGGTAACATCTGTGACATTCTGTTAACAACAAAATTCAAAGAAAAACTTTACTGCTAGTTTTAATTGTAACATCATGAAGTATCAAAGCAAGAGTAGCTGCATAGCTTTGTAAAGGAATACCTGTCATAATATTAACTCTTCCACAAAGTACCTGCTAGACTTAATAAAAGCTTGTTTTTAGTTTTATGAAAGTTTACGTATAAGGGTTTCGCCCACGAACGATAATCGGTGACCGATTCTTTGTAGATGAAAAATAGAACATACTGATTGCAATAGTGCAACGCACACGTCATACAAAAAGTCGGTCACAAAACCGGTCATATTATTATAATATGGTGGAAAATTCTGCGGAAATATCGGTGGTGGTGTGTAAAGTTCGCATGAAAGCATAGAAACTAATTAAATAAAATCTTTTTACAGGGGCTCCGATGTTAGTAGTAGTAGTAGCCATACGGAAAAGAAAGAAAAACAATAAAAATGCTAAAAAATACCAAAGAGCTACCTGGTATCCATCTACCACATCCATCTACCTAAAGATCAAATTAATTTTTTTATGGCCGGTGTCAATTTTTTTTTATTTTACTCCAGAGGACGCTAGGTGAGCAACCCTAGAGAGTTATTAATAATTCCACACTGAAAAAAAAATATATATATTCCGACAGTGTCAAGTAACTTAGCTCATATGATATATGATGATTGATGACATAAAAGTAGCATATGAATCCTAAGCAGACAATTAAATTAGTATAATAAAATATCTAGTTACATTTTAGAACTGACTCTATGTATATTATATAATTGATGTAAACTGGTGTTATTACCGAAGTGTGTAAAATAAGAAAGAGTACATGGCGATAAGCCTAGCTAACCACCGAATGCGATAAAATTATAATGTATATAATTTTCTTTGCAAAGAACGTCGACGAGCACACCGCGCTAAATGCGTGTGTGCAATTAACAGCAAGTTAGATCTATTATTTAACTAAAAAAGTGTACCAAAAGTGTGAGCCTATGCAGTGCATTTCATATAAGAAATAAGTAACAATAATTAAGCAACTAAGGGGTATGTAAACATTAAATAAACAAATAAACAGAAAGAAAAATGACACATAAGAAATTGAAAAAGTAAATTAGAATGTATATATATATGAAAAGAATGTAAGTAAATAATTAAGTATCACTGTTGTTAAACTGACCAGGACAAAAGTACAAGCAACAAGAACATAAGTAAAAATAGTAAGACATTTTAAATATAAAATTGTAATAACACAAGTAATTGTATAAATATAGGAAAAATAATGTAAAATTTAAGAACATAATACGAAATAGAAATAAGATTGGATTTTGTAAACATAAAATTGTAATATAAGAAACTGTAAAACATAAGAAAAAAAATGTAAAATTAAAGAATAAAACATGCAATAGTAAAAGATATAGAATAGATATAGAATAAAAGATTAGATATTTGTAAATATAAAACTGTATAAGTAATAAAGAACTAAAATTATAACAAAATATAAAGAATATAATAGTAGAATAGTAAATAATATAACCTACAAACAGTAGGTAGAAAATAAAATAAAATGCTGTAGTAAATAAAAAGTTATGCCTGGTCATACATAAAAAAAATGTATTTACGCGTTGACTTGAGAACTTCCTCCGGTTTTTTCGCCAGTTACAGAAGCTATTGACTATTGAGACGTAGATAGAAGTGGTCAAAATGTTAACATATATTTACACTCTCTCCAAACGGTTTAAGGTCGCGTTTACAAATTTGATATAAATAAGCTGTTTTTCGGTCGATTTTGCAACCACATGAAACAAAATTCTACACAACTAACAATTGTACTTGTTTTTGTAGAGCACTTCTATTCTGAAATTGGTTTAAATATAAAAAATATGATTTTCAGTATAGTAAACAATTCTCCAATCGGTACCTCTTCAGTCTTCACCCGAATCATTTTTCTGCTCTTATGTAGCTTACTTTGTTTATTTACACTAATATTATAAAGAGGAAAACTTTGTTTGTATGTTTGTTTGTTTGTTTGTTTGTTTGTCTGTTTGTTTGTTTGTAATGAATAGGCTCAAAAAGTACTGGACCGATTTCAAAAATTCTTTCACCATTCGAAAGCTACATTATCCACGAGTAACATAGGCTAAATTTTATTTTTGAAAAAAAAGGGTTCCGTAAGATATTTGGGTTTTTCGGACACAAGGTGTAAAAAATGAACCAGAAAAGTTACTTACTTTGCGTACGCTGCCTAAACTATAAAAGATAGAACCATAAAATGTTCTAATTAATTATAGATCTTATAAATATCTACAAAAAAGTCCGCGACACACTATACCTATCTATGTCGAGTGAGGCACAACAACCATTTTTTTATTTAGAAATCTCGAATTTTTTTTGGACTACATTTAAACGCGTTTATTTTACTCATGTTATTAATCCTTATCAAAATAAATTATTTCATCACTAAGTACAGTTTATGTAGATAATATTTGGTCTTTGAATGATTAAAATTGGACGTTTGGTTTTGAAGTTATGGCGAAATTAAAATATTACGATTTCTGCTGCACGTTCCGTTGCGAAGTGGGCGTCACCAAGGCGGGGTGCGCGTGCGGGTTAATGTTTAGTTTAGTTTAGTTAAATAGTTTAGTTATTTTATAAACATCAAATTGTTAATATCTTAAAATATAATACCTACATTATAATATCTATACATCTATACAGTTAAATACAATTTAAGTGTCTGTTTGTAACTTCAAATTTACAGCTTTTTACATAATGAATCTGAAAGTATATTCGCTACTTACAATAAAATACATTTTTTTTTAATTTTACTTTTATTTTAGGGTTCCGTTTAAAAAATAGGATTCCGCTTTCGTTAGTCATAAATAAAGTCGCGGGTTTTCAGCGATATCCCAAAGTATTGTTCCACGCGGACGAAGTCGCGGGCAAAAGCTTGTTTAAAAATATGCAACAGTATTAAAAAAATATTTCAAAAAAACATAAAGCAATAAGGCTTATTTTATTTGGTCACTGTCTGGATTTATTGCACTAAACATTCTAGGTCGTACTAGGTCTAGGTCCTTGTTACGTTTTGTAAACGCATCTTCGAGTAATATTTGTCGAACTTGGGTCAGTTCAGTAATATATTAATGTAGTATTCGAATTCTAATTTATTAGTATTAAAGCTTCTTAAACAGAAACATCATTAATACTAATGAAGTAAGTTATTTGCTGCCTCTAACCGAAGTTTTGCTTGAGTTAACTTTATCATCAATCTAGCAAAGTAATATATTTTGCAAATAGCTTTCTAGATTCGAATAAAATCAATTCGTAAAGTTCGCTAAGATCAATTAGTTTCCATTTTTTGCCAAGTAGATTAAAATTCAGTTCAATGTCTTGCAGCAAATATATTATATTGATGCTTCATCAGCTTGTTGAAACCAATAATACGTAATTTGTTGAAACAAATAATAGGCATATAACCGATAATAATTGGTACGTTGTATTACTATTACGTATGTCGAAAATCTGTACGTAAAATATTAAAGCAGCTAAATCTGCACAAATCGATTACGTCACTGTAATGGCCAACATGACTGCTTGCGGTTATTATACTTTCATGTAGCCATTTGCCCGACTAAAAGTATTATAATAAAGAAATATGCTTTCAGAGCTCGATACATCATTTGACATCCGGCGTTTGAGAGGACACGTCTACGAACTCTCTTTAGCTACAAAATGCCCGCTTTTAGGACCCTCGTCAACCTAAAAAGTACAACCCTTTTCAACAGATTAAAATATAATGCATTGTGAACTCCTGAAATACACTGCTACTTTTTGGCGATTATTTTTGCGAGTTGGACATTTGTCTTGACTGACTAAATACTAAATAGTAAACAATAAAAATACTCAATAAAATACAATCTGAATATTAGTCGTTAAGTCTATCGAAGGCATATGGGAGACTATTGTAAGTAAAAATATTTAGTTAATTTTTTATATGTTCAGAAATATTGAACTATTACTACTTAATACATATAGGTACGTTAAAAATTTACTATTTTATGTATAGTTTAGTAATTAGATACATCTAAATATACAAAAAAGGTTAAATTTCTATTTGCTACTTAAAAAACCTACATCATTAGTGTTAACTTACATCATAATAAACAAAAACATTAATTACTTACCATAAGTATGTAGGCGCGTTTCTACAATTACAAGATGTTGTCTGTTTTACCATTATTACTGATGCTGTTTTATCGTACGGATAAGCGTTGCCATGACGACGCTGGTATAACGTCAATCATATCTAGCTTTGGTACCTTTGAGTATATAACTACTAGAGAGAGTTTTAGCCAGCAAACGCGTGTCCTTTTTCTGCTTGTGTGCATTGCATATTAGTGTACGTGCAGGGATGTAACGTATATCGATATAATATCGATAAACTACTCGACTTTTTTGTGGTACCTATCGACGTTTGTAGATATTTTTGTAATTCTGAAATTTTATTTTATAAACACATTTTAAGTTTTATGTCATCAGTTTATAATGTGTAAAACTCATTAAGTACCTTTTTAATTTAAGATATAGGTATTTGAAGTTAACAAGATTTTATTAGATGTTTAAAAAATATTGTGTTCTTATAAGGTTTGTTTGTTTGCATGGGCTCCGAAAGTACTTGACCGATTTTGATGAAATTTTGCACATATTCTATATATGAATAATATGAATAAAGACCACATAGGCTACTTTTTTGCGGCACGGCATTTCTTTTAGCGCGCACGATGGCGCGGGCAACATCTAGTTTTTATCATAAAAGCGTTTTCCCATTATCCGACACGATATCGGTAAAGAATGCTGATAGCCGATACACAATAGCCAAAGGCGAGTAAAATGTATGAAATAATTAGTAGCATAATTCTTTCACACTATTCAGTCAATTGCGTATTTTAATCATAAAATAAGTATTATGAGAAAACGTTTTATTAATAACTATTTACATTAAATAAAATTACTCCCTATATCTACCAATTGAAAGTTTACAATTCCTAACAATTCTGCACTATTGTAATAGAAATAGACCGTTCATAAATATTTTTAGCCGACTTTAAAAAAAAGGAGGTTCTGTGTTCGGCTGTATATAATATGTCACCGTAAAATTGTAAAAACCGTTCGATTGTAATATTACTAGAGATATTATATTATGTCGACAGATTGTCAAATAAAAATTTCTCCTTACAATAATTGTACGCATTATTTTTAGTTTTAATTATTATTATGAAAAAAAAAAATACAAATATGGCGGCGCGGGGCACTTGCCATTTAACCAATCGAAACGGTAAATATTACAATGTAACGAAAAATAACGTGTAAAATTGTAAGAAGTAATTTTTATTTGACAATCTGTCGACATTTTATAATATCTCTAGTAATATTACAATCTAACGATTTTTAAAATTTTATGGTGACATCTACACTAATATTATAAAGAGGAAAACTTTGTTTGTATGTTTGTTTGTTTGTTTGGTTGTAATGAATAGGCTCAAAAAGTACTGGACCGATTTCAAAAATTCTTAGTAATACCGACCCGATAATATATCCCAACGGACATACTTTCAGGAATCTGGAAGGCCGGGGAAAATTTAGAGCATTGAAAATATAACTCTGGATTGATACAATAGAACTGAAAATCGAACACACGAGTCTCATGTCAAATCTGACAACACAAAAATTTTGCGTTCGATTTCCTCTCTTTGTATTGTATTTGCATTTTTGATTAGCATCTAAATAGTAAATACATTGAGAGATTAGCTGAGTCAGTCAGATTACTCACTTGCTTGGGGGCCTAGCAGGAACAATTGTCAATTGCGTAAGCGTTACGTTATCGAAAGAGATTTGTATAAAAATTATGACAGCGCTCATACAATTGACATTCGATAACATTGCATTTACGCACCTGTCAATTGTTCCCGCTAGGCCCATATTTACAGGAATAAAAGTGCTTTTCTATCCGATATCAAACCGATAATGTGAAAGACCTATGTGTTTCATATATTTTACTTGCCCTTGCATGGCTATTGAATATCGATTACTGTATCGGCATTCGATACCGATATCGTATTCGATCTGGATCGGATAATGGAAAAATGCTCTTTGTGCATTTTAATTGGAAACTAAATAAAAAAAATATGTTTAAGAAAGTATAATTATATTATTGTAAGTCTTCTTAATTGTCCGGTAAAACAGAAATATCTTCCCCGTATCAATACCGTCACACCAAGCTGTCTAGTGAGACAGCTTGGTGTGGAACACATTCTTCTAATTTTCGCATCTAACTGCTTCAATCTATTCGCCTCTTCTTCCGGAGCATTTCCGAGACCTAATAAAACCGTTTAGTAAAAGTTTATTATCTTTATCGATAAACTCCTGTGTCAGTAGGGTACATCACTCACCCCCCATGGTCTAAGCCTTGTCGTGGCGGAGGGGCTCAATAGTCTGGAGTACAAGTACTCAGGGTGCTTGCAGTTCGGGCTATTGCGAATTTAGACCGAGAAGGCTCTCTGTATCTCTCTTAACCAGAAGAGAGGACAAGAGATGCAGTTGGAGGAGCAAAACATCTCATCTCGCTGTCGTGGAGAGATTTGAAATTTGAAGTCTCGCCATGGCAGTGAGTTGGATGCTGGAAGTTCTAGCTGCAAAGGCTGGATTTATCTCCATCCAACATTTGCAGCTACCCTAATCCTAAGGTCTAGCGTGCCGATGGGATGTATGGCCACGGGGAAAGATAAAGGTCAATCCTCGTAATTGGAGATGTTGGGTTTCGGTATTGCTCCGGTCTCAAATACACTTAGACTGGAGCCATGCCGCTGCGAATTAGACATTTTAGATTACGAGAATTGGCCTTCCGGTCGCAAGCGCTTGGGGGGGGGGGGGTAACGGGACCGAACCCATCAAAGGAGGGACCGAACCCTTACAAAGGATTTATGGCAAGCGTTAAAGAAACAGTATTACCCCAGGAGGGTACCGACCGCCCTGCGGTCGGAGAATCCCTCACGGGCTCTCTAGAGCCCGTCTGCCCCACGTATTCTGGGGGGGGCAACGACTGCCTATCACAAAAATCAGGAAACCTGGATGTTGAAAAACAGAATACATCATTAGGTCCTAAAAAAAGACCTCGCCGTAAGAATGAGGATCCTTCAGGATCAGAATCGGCCTCTCAGTGCTTTAAATTACCAAAAGTTGGAAGGCGCGGGCGACCTCCGGGCAAAGGTCGACGTCAGGGTTATGGTGGTTCTTGTTCGAGTGAAACTATGACTAGAACTGCCTTGACCGATGGCAACGAGTCAGGATGCTCAACTGCAGTGTCAATTGATGTTCCCTGCGAAGAGGACAACTCAGCAACTACTGCTATGTCGAAGGCTAAAATTAATTTTCTCGAACCTAAACAACTTAGTCGGGAGATGCAGGCCCTGCCAACTAAAGAATTGGGAGTCTACATAAAAAATAATTTACTCGCTGTGGAGAAGGTTGCAGATCGTTCGAAAAGCTTAAAAGGAAACTTTATTCGCAACCTCCGATCTGCTGTCCGCCAGGTCGAGGCTGCTGCGGAGGAGCTCGAACGACGCTCATGTAGTGACGACAATGTTGCAAGGTTGCAAAAGGAGAATTCTGACTTACGTGCCAAAGTCTCCACTCTAACCGAGAGAATGGATAAACTGACAGAGGAATTATTGGCACTTCGTAAATCCTCCACACTTGCGTCGGAACCAACTTCAGCTGCGATAGCGCAGCGTCAGGCGAAGTCATCACAGTCAGCCCTGAACACAGTACGTCATCAGGGAAACGACGAGTTAATGCGACAGATTGGAGTATTAATTGAATCGAAATTGTCAGCTTTTGAAGCCCAACTATTTCCAGATAGAGTATTACGGCCGTCGTTGGGTAAGAAAGTGTCTGCGAATCCAGCATCGCTGTCAGACCCAGCAACGAGTCAAGTGACAAATTCACAAAAGGAGAAGACAGGGAAAAAGAAAGGGAAAAACAATAATCCGGCCCATACTCCAGTTCCTGAATTGCCACCTGTAGCATCGGTAATACCCGCGACGATCACAGAACACTCTACGCGAAGTTGGTCTACGGTTACGGCCCAAGGCAAACGTAATACTGACCAACATATTCAAAAAGCCCGGAATTCAAAAAGCCAGAAGAAGTTGCTGAAACCTCCAACAACAGCGGCTATCTCTGTCACAATTCCGGAGGGGTCCAAGACCACCTACTCGGAAATAATGGCTGCCGCAAAGAACAGGATACGGCTGTCGGATCTCGATATACAGCATGTTGGATTTAAAAGAGCAGTTACAGGTGGTCTACTTTTACAGGTTACAGGTTCTGATTATAACACTAAAGCTGACAACCTGGCTACCAAAATGCGAGAAACTCTTTCGGACTTTGATGTTCGCATAGCTCGGCCTATGAAAATGGGCGAGCTACGATTGAGGAACTTAGACGATGCCACTACTGAGCAGGAAGTGGCGTCTGCTATTGTTATTGTAGGAGAATGCCTAGCAGAGAACGTTAAAGTAGGTCAGATCCGTCGAACTGCTACATCTCTGGGCACGGCCTGGGTGCGTTGCCCTCTAGATGCGGTGCACAAACTAACAGCAGCTTCTCGCATTCTCATTGGATGGAGTTCCGTGCGTGTAGAAGTCCTAGAACCGAGACCTCTTCATTGTTTTCGGTGCCTAGAGATAGGACATGTAGGTCGTCTGTGTACTAATGATGTGAACCGTAGCGGACGATGTTATTCATGTAGCGATACTGGCCATAAAGCTAGTAATTGTGCTGCGCAGGCTTTCAAGTGTCCTTTATGCTCAGATTTAGGCCACCGTGCGGATCACAAACTTGGATCGAAACAATGTCGCCCTCCAAAACCTCGAAGAAACATGAGTAGGGCCGTCATCTTAAGTCAATCTGCAGCGATCGACTCTGGTGAACATCCTGCGGAGGCAATGGATACCTTGTCACATTCGCTTCTTTAAAAGTGCTTCAGTCGAATATAAACCACTGTCGTAATGCTCAGCATTTGTTAATGCAAACCATTGCGGAGTGGTCTATAGGTCTCGCCGTAGTTTCTGAGCCTTATTACGTCCCAGATCATCCCCGGTGGTTTGGAGACGTTTGCGGTTTGGTTGCGATATATTGGTCGGATATAGACAGGGCTCCGTCTTGTACCCTAATTGAAAGAGGACAGGGGTTTGTGGCTGTGCGCTGGGGAACATTGATCTTTATCGGCTGTTACGTCTCTCCAAACAGATCTTTGGCCGAATACGAAGAATACCTTGACGATCTGGGACAATGTATACGCAGACATATCTCCCATCCTCTAGTAGTCCTCGGCGATTTTAATGCTCACGCTAGAACTTGGGGGTGTTCTAGAAACAGTCCCAGAGGAAGAGTCCTACTTGAGTGGGCCGCTGGTTTAGACCTTCGTCTAGTAAATAGAGGTTCAGTAAGTACATGTGTACGATGGCAAGGTGAATCAATTGTAGATCTTACGTGGGCTACGTCCGTCGCTATTCGTTACCTGTCTGGGTGGCGTGTAGCGGAGGACGTAGTTTCATTATCAGACCATCGCCACATTTTCTTTGACGTAGCTGTTAACCAAAGTAATTATCCTAGTCGGCATGGGGTCAATGTATTACCGCGTTGGTCTATTAAACAGCTCAATCGAGATATTCTTGAAGCTGCAGCTATTGTAGCAGCATGGCCGTCAAATAATAATAGTAATGATACTACTGTATATTCTAATCCTGACAGTGAGGCAGACTGGTTTCGGCACCAGATGACATCTTTATGTGATGCCTCAATGCCTCGAGCCAGTCGCCTGATACGGAGATCAGTGTATTGGTGGTCTAGTGAAATTTCACAGCTACGTAACACATGCCTTAGTTTACGTCGCAGGTTTATGCGTGCTCGTAGAAGAAGACGTTCTACACCTGAGGAAATTGCCGAGGCGTATAATAACTTTCGTGCTGCGGCTTTGGCACTACAAAAGGCTATAACTAGTGCCAAGGCTCGCTCCTGGAAGGAACTATTGAATGGACTGGATAGGGATCCATGGGGTAGACCATACCGTATGGTGCTTGGCAAACTGCGCCCGTGGATGCCCCCTCTTACGCAGACACTTGATTTCTCTGTTTTAGAAAGGGTAATCGTTGGTCTTTTCCCAATTAACCAATCAGGTGCATCTACCAATCCTATATTAAATCACTGGCGAGACGATTTGGAAGTGACTAAGCAGGAGTTAGATCAAGCAGTAAAACGCTTCAAGAACCGAAATACGGCTCCAGGTCCTGATGGCATACCAGGTCGGGTATGGGCTATTGCTTTAGGAGCTCTTGAGGATAAGCTGAGGCGTCTATTTAATAGCTGTTTTCGTACTGCCATTTTTCCTAATTCCTGGAAGGAGGCTCTTTTGGTCCTTTTTAAAAAAGATGGCAGAGATTCTGTCTCTCCATCCGCTTACCGACCTATCTGCCTTCTAGACGATGTCGGAAAAATTTTTGAACGTGTCATAGCGACTCGGCTTAATGAACACTTATCCTGTATTGGACCTAAATTGTCTGATAATCAATTTGGGTTCCGACAAGGACGTTCGACTATTGACGCTATTATGCGTGTACGTCTGATAACGCAACAAGCTACTGCTCAGGGTAGGATAGTATTAGCTATAAGTCTTGACATAGTTAATGCTTTTAATTCCTTACCGTGGGATGCAATATGGCGTGCTTTGGACTATCATTGTATTCCTGATTACCTGAAAGCTATAATAAAAGACTACTTTCGTGATAGATATATAATCTTTATTGGCCCTAACGGCGTTATTTGTCGGAGGAAGGTATACTGTGGTGTTCCACAGGGTTCTGTATTGGGACCAATTCTATGGAATATGGCATATGATGATGTCTTAAGGCTGAATCTCCCTGAAGGCGTTTACATTGTTTGTTATGCAGATGACACGCTTCTACTTGTGACCGGAACGGACTTCGAAAGTTGTAAGGTACTGGCTGAGGCTGCTGTGGAAATCTTTGTTTGCAGAATACGTGAGCTAGGTTTACAAATAGCGCCTCACAAGACCGAAGCGTTATGGTTCCATAAATTGCCGAGAAATAGGGAACCTCCTAGCTTGTCTATCCGGGTTGATGGCTCATTTGTACATGTGGCTCGGTACATGAAGTACCTGGGACTAACCTTAGATGGACGATGGGGCTTTGAAGAACATTTTGAGCGTACTGTTCTGAGAGTTGAAAAAGTGGTTGGTGCTCTACATAGGATTTTACCTAACCTTGGAGGACCGTGTGAGGAGGTACGTCGCCTTTATGCTGGAGTCGTACGATCAATGGCCCTCTATGGGGCCCCAATATGGTCACACAGACTGTCAGGTGTCCGTCGCTGTAGAAATAAAATTTACAGTTTACAGCGACGAGTGGCTATTCGTATTGCCCGGGGGTACCGAACCATTTCATTTGAGGCTGCCACTTTACTTGCACGTTTGCCACCCTTTGATATTCTGGCAGAAATGGATAGGAAAGTTTACGAGCGAATCCGTAGCGCGGAAGGCACCCTACGTGGGGAAATACGGCGTCAGGAGCAAACCCTTGCTATTGAAGCATGGCGGAATCGCCTCCAAGAAGAGCGATATTCCCAAAAGCGATTTGTTCAGGCGGTGCTGCCTGTGTTTACAGATTGGACCACGCAAAAGCGTCGTGTGACGTTTCATCTTACACAGGTGCTGACAGGTCATGGGTGCTTTGGCAGCTACCTGTGTAGGATTGGACGTGAGATGACGGCTTTCTGCTACCATTGTGGTGAAGAAGAGGATAGCGCCCAACATACGCTCGAAATATGTCCCGCGTGGAATGCTCAACGTCAAATCTTGGTCCAATATATAGGACCGGATCTCTCTTTGGCGAAGGTTGTCTCTGCCATGATAAGTGGAGACTCTGCGTGGAACGCGGTTGCCTCTTTCTGTGACTCTGTTATGGCGCAGAAGGAGGTAGCTGAACGGATTCGTCAAAGATCCAACCAGACTCGACAGGTGCGAAGTCGACACTGAGCGTCGTCAAGTCGCATACAGGTCTTTATTTAATAGTGAAGGTCATGGATGTATAGTTAGGGGAACTTATACTATCCAATTAAGTGACCCGAGTGGTTGAGTACTAAGTACCATGTTGGTAGTTTTTGCGGACTATTAGACCCGATTATGAGCATAACAGCGAAACACAGGGGGCCGCGGATGTAATCCTGTAGTTCCCGTAGCCCTCAGTTGTGTTGAAGTAGGCCGCCGCAGGGGTTTTAGTGGGTAAGAATCCCACATAACCTTCTAGCCCAATCCCCTGGCTTGAGGTATCTTACCGAAGATTTCCCCTGCGAAAAAAAAAAAAAAAAAAAAAAAAGGTACATCACTCAAAATACGCAGAAAAACAAAGCTTTTATTTTGCACAAATTATTACTCATTACGTGATATTCATCATTAAAGCGTGATATAGTACGAAAAAGGGTTCGTTAAATTTAATGATTATCTGTTTATATTATAAAAATACTCATTATTTAGTTCACAAAACATTGTTAAAACATTACGTGTAAAATGATAATTCCAAGTATTTGACACCTTCTGTCGTCATTCTTGAGGCACAATATGCAGCGGCGCAACACATATTAGATGTTTTAAAATTAATATCTTCTTTACACATTTATTTTCATTTATAAAATACAAAAAATACACAGAGCTACTGCTCTGCAATGGCCTACTGAGCTGGCCATAACATGACACGAAACACGTGTTTATACACCGATATAAGCTCTTTCATTCGCTCGTATTGATACATCGTTAGTAAGACAGAGCAACAGAAAACAATAGTACCAACTTTCAAAAACTATGACTCCGTCTTTAGAAGTCTTTGTTTGGTACGCTCAGTTTAACACCTTCGGTGCTATATCAGGTTGAAAATATCTGTTGCGTAACTTTCCTGCCGTGCGGCCTGAGAAACCTATTGCTTTCTCATGGGCCTGCATTCATTTATATAGGAAATCCTAGTGTAAGAGTGTGACAAATATATTGACTATCATCATATTATTAAATAGTAGGTATACACACCAAAAAAACGTAGCGGGTCTTTCAGACCTTATACGGCCTGGGAAGATTTTATTTCCTTTCTGTGCGTTTATCAGGTCCGTAACACCTGATACCCGATGACCCGATAAACGCACTGAATTACAGGTCAGTTCATTAGTGATGTGCATTGATGAAAGACGTCGTGTTATGTAATATAATTTATACAAAGCCAGGTGACAGATTGAATGTGATACAAAATAAATATTTATGCATTGATTGTTGATACTAAGCAACTTTGACTATGGGACCAACTTTGAATACTCAAGAAAATGGTATGTTTCATACAGTTGAAATAACGAGTTAAAGTTAAATTAAGAGTTCGATGTATGTATGAAACATGCATTTTGAGAATTCAGAGTTAGTCTCATAGTCAAAGTTGCTTAGTATCACCGGTCCGTGCATAAACATTAAGGGTGAAGCCAAACGAGCGTAATTTTATAATCAAGTGGATAGACATTTATTGACCAAAAGCGATAAGAAAAGAAACTGCTATGGGTGTTATAACAAGTTGAGACAAACACTAAATAGTAGAAAAGCTGCAAAAAAGGTTAAAAAAGTGATGACTTCTTGTGCAAAGTGTTCTAAAACTTACTGCCGCGATTGTTACAATGACGCACACTCTGTTTATGAAACTAAAATAGATTAAGATAATATTTTAGTTATCGATGTTTTATTTACAACACTAGCCTCTCTATACATTCTATGCTGATATCGGGTGCTTCTGACCTTACATTTAAAATCAATTATTTTATTATATAAGAATATTACAATCTCGGGCCGAATGAAATAGTATAATACATAACTCAATAAGAAACTATTTAAGTAATCAAATTTCTGTCAAGTTATATAATTTATGATATATTTACCTTCAAAGTTAAAAGGTAGTACTGGTCTTTGCCACCCGATAACGCACATGAATGAATTTAATCAGCAGGTGTGATCGGCCCCATACATGCCAAACTGAAAGTACGAAGAAGAGGGCACCGCACTGAAGGTGTTAAAATAACTAACGGCCGCCGGCAGATATTAAACGACGGAATACTTAATAAGTCGCGTACAAATTAAGGATTATCGGATTTATTGTGGAAAAGTTATATAGTGACGTGATCTATGATAATTCGTTGATAAATTTGATCAATTAGAAATAACCTACGGACTTAATCATAGCTATACGCCTAAAAGTATGAACTTAAACGCACAAATGTTGGCTATAATTACAAATAATTTATTATGTTCCTGCGCACTAAATTTCACACACTTTTTACCTGACAGCGAAGCCAAAAAGAAGGGTAATGAGTGATTTTGGCAGTCTATTTGTGTATGTTTGTTCCACCATAGCGCCTAAACTACTAGCACAATGATAAATGATGTGTCAATAGATTCGTAATAAGAGCCCGGGTAACATAGGCTATATAATTTACGTAGTCGGGTTATATTTTTTTATAGAAATCGTAGTTATTTTGACTATTGACTTCACAGTCAGGTGTACCTACCGGTAGGTACGACTTTTGTATGGAGCGTTTTCACGGTAGGTAACCTACTTGCGAAATTTTGTAAAAAAAATGTACCTTTTTATTAACTAAATCTCATAGAACACTCATATTTAATAAAAAAATCTTTCATCGTTTGTTTACTACATGAAATAAATTAAAGAATATAATATTTCAATCTCCGGCAAATAAAGCCAGTCCTTATTTCGGCTGCGCAATTGGACAATTAATTTCTCATATTCGAATGTACTCGGAAAACTCTATTAATAAAATTTATGAACTTCGTTTTTACGATTTCATGTTTCCTTTAATAAACTGGCCGCATTTCATGTTTTTGTTTAATATTCTTTATACGTTTAATGTTTCGACATTTCTCTTCAATTAAACTGCGATTTTTAATTTGCGAATAATTTCGAAATAATATTTAGTGCGACATTATTTTTTGAAATGGAATTTACTCATCTACACTAATATTATAAAGAGGAAAACTTTGTTTGTATGTTTGTTTGTTTGTTTGTTTGTAATGAATAGGCTCAAAAAGTACTGGACCGATTTCAAAAATTCTTTCACCATTCGAAAGCTACATTATCCACGAGTAACATAGGCTAAATTTTATTTTGGAAAAAAATAGGGTTCCGTAAAATATTTGGGTTTTTCGGACACAAGGTGTAAAAAATCAACCAGAAAAGTTACTTATTTTGCGTACGCTGCCTAAACTATAAAAGATAGAACCATATAATGTTCTTATTAATTGTAGATCTTATAAATATCTACAAAAAAGTCCGCGACACACTATACCTATCTATGTCGAGTGAGGCACAACAACCATTTTTTTTTATTTAGAAATCTTGATTTTTTTTGGACTACATTTAATCGCGTTTATTTTACTTATGATATTAATCCTTATCAAAATAAATTATTTCATCACTAAGTACAGTTTATGTAGATAATATTTGGTCTTTGAATGATTAAAATTGGACGTTTGGTTTTGAAGTTATGGCGAAATTAAAATATTGCGATTTCTGCTGCACGGCCCGTTGCGAAGTGGGTGACATTCTGTAGTATTAGTATCAGTATTGTACCCGTGCTACGTTATTAATATATATTCTTTGCCCGTGCGAAGCCGGGGCGGGTCGCTAGTGTATTCTAAAATGAAATAATATTCAACTCGTAAGAGATGTAAAGCCTGTTTAATGTTTATATCACCGCAGTATTAGTACCGCCGCGCCGTGCAGGTAGGGTAAATACGCTAAATGTCGGCCACTTACGGATTTTCTCACTTTAGATCGCTCCGGATCCATCAGTTTGCAACGAAAGGATAGCTTGTTATACGGTTTTAGACAGGTTGATAAATCTATTTTATATTTATAGGCATATGGTTGACTTTTCTACTAAACGGAAGAAGTATTAAGGTTTAAATGCGTCGAGAACGAAAAAACCTTAAAGTCGGCCGTTCACGGCCCAATGGTCGGTCGCGTTTTTCCCAAATGTCGGCCGGGCCTATTATAATATTAATAAATTATATTAATACATAATTCAATTTTGAGACAGCAAGTTTCATAAATGAATTGAAAAATGACTACCCAGTACCTACACAAACAATGAAAAATACAAAAGTAATCAGCCTGTAAGTAGCACTCGATTCTTAGGCTGGCCGACATTACGATCTTTAATATTTCCAAAGTCGGCCCCTGTTTCGTATAGCTTATTTCTCGAGATTCAGCTAATACCACCCCGGCCGGTATTTGGCGATTGAACGTAAAATAGATTTATTAACATAAAAGCGTTATAAATTTTACTATTAAGACAATGGAATTCGTAGTATTGGACTTTATAAAACAGACTGCATTTATCTTAAGTCGGCCCCGGCCGAGATTCCGATTTTCAGTCGAAACTGGTATTCTAATGGCGGCCCCCTATTTTTCCCTAAAACCAATACGCAAAACGTTGAAAAAACTATCTCAAAATATAGTAAAAATATTTTTTTAGTGATAGCAAAGCTAAAAATCAAAAAAAGAAATGTCTTACCGATGTAATATCAATCCCCGAATCGTCGGTATTCACAGCAAGTAAGCTGCTTTGACTACGAACTTCAATGTTTCAACGGCGCTATCGCTTCTGACGCTCAGTGTGCGAAGAGCAAGTGACGTAATCGTATAGTAACGGTTTGCACTTGAAGAGTATGAACTAAGCTTGTAATTTCAGTGGCAAAATTACCACTTAATTACCTTTTGAATGAATGCAAGCTGAAAATGTGCAGACGGCCGAGGATTGGAGGGGGGCCGACGTTTGGCGTATTTACCCTACCTACTGTAATACTTACTTTTCAAGAACACTTCACAAAACAATAAGACGTATGTCTGAAGTGGGAATTTCGGTTATATTAGAAGCGATTTATCGGAGATTCCTAATGAAACTATAGAAAGGGTCAAGTGTAAATAAAGAATAATGAACCAGGCGACTTGGCGAAGCTCTGTAAATAGAGACTTTCGACCGTATCTTCATTACAAGAGAAAAAGGGAAATTCCCCATTCGGTGACCATTCGATGACTCTACCCACGTTCGTAGTATTAATTTTGGGTTTATTGAATAAAACGTGACTAACATAGCCGATTCCCTGATATGGAGCGTAAGAAGTTGAAATTACTTTTGCTGAAGCTTGGCACATAAGAGAGAAATTCAATTGAACAGAAAAAAATATGTTTAGTGAGCGAGACAATCGTATAATAAATTATGTGTTTATTTCAATTTAAGTATATTTGTTTACGTTTTAATTGATTATTTCTGACGGAAAACGAAACATTAATGTTGCCAAATGTAAAATTTATGTAGATAATGAGAATTCTATGTATTTTCATCTTATATTTAAAAAGCCTCGAAATGCTTTTACTAAGAAATGTAACATGCCTAGATGTCCAGTTAAAAGTTATACCAATAAATCTTCTATGGAAACATCCTATTTCGCTATTACAAGTATATTTACCTGCAATATAATTCATAAAATTAAATAACCATTACCTTAATATCAATCTCGTCTGCTTCAAAAGGCGTCTTTTAGCGTCCTTTAGTTGGAGATATATGAGTTTAATATCTCAGAAGTATTTCACCTTCTGACGTACTTTGGATCATGGTTTTTGTACTTGCAACTCCAAAAATATGTTTCAATAGGATATTCTCTACTGACATTGATGGATTGAACGGAATGCCAACGATGTTTTATAAATAAAAGATGAATGTTGCTCGCTCAGCTGTGGTGGAAACTTTTGTTGTATACAATAGTAACAGCTTGCTGCGACGCAGTTCTTGCTTATCATATTTATAAGCTGTACCGGTTTAATTCTTACTATTGACTTACTAATATTACGACCGCCGAGCCGCGGGAAAAAGCTAGTATATATTATTATATAAATTTATTATATAAATGTGAAAGTGAGTTTGTTTGTTTGGTTGTTACTCTTTTACTTAAAAACTACTGAACCGATCATCATGAAATTTGGCGCAGATGTAAAGTAGACCACGAATAAGGACATACACTACTTTAGTGCGGCAAAGTGTACGGTTTCCGCGGGATATTGTATTTACGCTTTCAGGTTCCATAATTCTCGTAAAACTGTACTGACAGGTTTTGCTTTACGTATTATTTTAATCTTAAGATTAAAATATTATAGATTAAAATACCTAGGTACAAATTAATCATAGCATTTCATATTATAAATAGAAAAGTTTGTTCTTTAATCTGTGTAATACTATCCTCTAGACTGAGTCTAGTTTTATATTTTTAATTATTATCGAGGTACATATTTTTTTCTCTCATTTATTATAATATATGTTCATTTCAGTAAAAATATTGATACTTAATAAAAAAAGATTATCTCAAAGAACGATGTAATGGAAATTTTACGCACTTATAAAATCATGACATAATTAAATATAAAAAGGAAAATTGCCCGGCTATTTTTGCAGATAAAATTGTCATCGTTTCGTTGTCAATAAAATCCTCTCAAATATTATGAAGTAAAGATCAAAAAGGGAAGAACAATTTTGTTTATTATATTTTTGTTGTTGTTCTTCTTAGAGTTACTGGTGGCTATATTAACTCGAAAATAAAATCTGTTAAACAATTTAATTGGAGCTTGTAAACTATAGTAACTGAGTAACCTAGCTTTGCTTGGAGTTCTCATAAAAAAAAAAGGGTAAAAAAAATACCTGACCGGGATTCGAACAATACCAAACTGACGATCAGACTGACATAACAGAGTCGAAATTATTTATATATTGTTGCCGGACGAAAGAAAAAACATAATATATTATACCTAGCTTTAAAATGCGCAGTTTCCTAGGGATAAGGCCTAAAATGATTGATTTTTCTCCCCCAAAATACCCTGCATACTAAGTTTCATGGTAATACCTGCAGCAGTTATCGAGAAACCGAATATATATATTACTAGCGACCCGCCCCGGCTTCGCACGGGTACAATGTATATATCTGTATAATCTATGGGTACAATACTGATACTAATACTGCGGCTACCTCATAGATCTAAACTCCCCTCCCGCACGCACACCCCCGCCTTGGTAACGCCTACTTCGCAACGGGCCGTGGAGCAGAAATCGTAATATTTTAATTTCGCCATAACTTCAAAACCAAACGTCCAATTTTAATCATTCACAGACCAAATATTATCTACATAAACTGTACTTAGTGATACAATAATTTATTTTGATAAGAATTAATAGAATGAGTAAAATCGTTTATTTTACTCATTCTATTAATTCTTATCAAAATAAATTATTTTAAATGTAGTCCAAAAAAAAACAAGATTTCTAAATAAAAAAATTGTTGTTGTGCCTCACTCGACATAGATAGGTATAGTGTGTCGCGGACTTTTTTGTAGATATTTATAAGATCTACAATAAATTAGAACATTTTATGGTTCTATCTTTTATAGTTTAGGCAGCGTACGCAAAATAAGTAACTTTTCTGGTTGATTTTTTACACCTTGTGTCCGAAAACCCCAAATATCTTACGGAACCCTATTTTTTCCAAAATTTAATTTAGCCTATGTTACTCGTGGATAATGTAGCTTTCGAATGGTGAAAGAATTTTTGAAATCGGTCCAGTACTTTTTGAGCCTATTCATTACAACCAAACAAACAAACAAACATACAAACAAAGTTTTCCTCTTTATAATATTAGTGTAGATAAGGGTTGGTAAAATCAATTACGGATACTTCGGGCATAATATGATCTACAGCTTATGTAAAGACGTTTAAACATTTTTAAAAAATTGTCACACTCGAAAAAAAAATGTTCTTTATTTAGTTTGAATATGACAATTAATTTTCTGCCTAAACGTTTGATGCTAAATGTGCCTGAAGTATCCGTAATTGATTTTTGGAGACCTTATATTACACAAGATTGTCTCGTTTAATAATTGCTATCGATAGTTATACATAGTTTCTTGATTTTAAAATTCTAAAATAAATAGGTACCTATACCTTCTTTACTGTACCTAATCTAGAATGACTGATACCTGGTCATGGATACTCAGACCTTGTTAGAGAAATCAACTCTACTAGCTATTACATACAAAATTTTGTAAATGAAGGGATACCTTAACTTATTTGATATTTCAAAGAATAAAAGTCACGATTACTTAAATTTAAGCGTGTTCTCTAAGCTAACGTCATTTTTAAGCCCCTCGGGTAAAATTAAAAATCTCTTACGTTCGTAATGAAAACAGTGCTTGTATGTTTTCCTGGCGCACAATTTACTCTCATATTACTTCTTGTCCGCTGTAATCTGTTTTTGTTCTATTATTTTGTTTGTCTTTTATTGCTTCGTAAAACAAACGTACTCAAAAAGTGTTCTACTTTTAACTTTATTCGAGTCTCTTTGTAGAGTTATTTTCGATTATTTAGATTATATTAATGTATTAAAAAGTGGGCAACAGACAAGAATGGAAGAACTTAGAGGAGGCAAATGCCAAAGACAAACTGGAGAGTGATGAAAAATGATAAATTTTAAACAATTGTACTTAAATATAAACTGTAATTTTCTAGTAATAAAGGTTATCTTTATCTTTATTATATAAATACGTGAAGCAAAAACTTTGAGTACAGTTTTACGATAATTATGCGAACTGAGGAATATGAAATTTGGCATAGCTAAAGTTTATGTAGAAGAAGGAGTGCAGATAGCTAATGTTTAAAAAAATCTAAAAATACATTTCAATGATAAAAATGAAGTTATTCACACAATTTCATTCACACTACCTTACGTTTATAAAATAACATAGCTACCTAGTAGGTGTTGATTTGACATAATTCTCAATCTTTCTTTCGCATTCCATAGGTACTCAAAATTAAAATATTTTTATTGCGTAAGTATCTCTGAAGCAAAATAACCCTAAAAAAAGATCGAAGAAAAGATATGAATATTTTACGTCGATAGTAAACTTATGCCTTTTCATCCGTTAATGGATGATTTATACAGTATTCTTCGAGCGAAGTAACCACTCTGAAATACTGTAGTGCTTGGGACAGTCGATTTTTAAATGTCGTATGGTTGCCCAAGCACATACGGTATTCTCAGAATATGGTCAGCCTAGTCCAGAGGAATGACTGGTCAATACGTTTGGGGCCAACCATGTGCGGGTTTCCTCACGATGTTTTCCTTCACCGTTAGAACGCCCGTATAATGTACTTGAGATCTGAAAAAGTCTCATTGGTACACGCCACTACCCGGGATTCGAACCTGCACTCTCTCAAGTGCGGACCAAACGGTCTATCCACTAGGCCACGGAGCTCATCGATAACAGCCTCCGTGGTCTAGTGGTTAGAGCATTGGCTCTCGACTCGGAGGTCGTGGGTTCGATTCCCGCATTGGAACAACAAAAAATGTTGTTTCAAAGTTTAGTTAGGACAATGCAGACTGATCACCTGATTGTCTGACAAGAATCCTGAAGATCTGATCCATGCGGATGGGCATGTAAAAAGTCGGATCTGCGCCTGATCTCTCGTCAGTCGTGTCGGTTATCCGTCCCACTGGATTATGAGAGTAAAGGAAGAGAGAGTGCTCTTGTGTACTGCGCACACACTCGGACACTATAAAATTACTCCTGCGTAACTGGCCTGGTTTCAATGAAACCGGCCACCGTCACCGATATCAGTGTGGGGGTTATTATAATGAGCTCCGATAGTAATATAAAATAGTTTAAATAATACGAACTCTTTTGGATATTTCCTCATAATTTTGTAACATGTACTAAATACGTGTCATTTCATAATAATAATATTGTTTATATATCAGTACAACCTAAAACAACACTGAATTAATATATTTAATACCTGTCCATAAAACTTTGTATGTTCAAAATTGTTTTAAGTTTTGTACTGTGAAAAGGCGGTGCGGCTTATAAGGCCCTGTGTATACTGTATATTCCTTAAATAAAATGTGTTATTGAAAGTAAACAACTATGAGCGCACGTAATAAAATGCGTGCGTTACATTTTCATTCAAAGTAAATACATAACTGATTCAAATGAAAATAGGATCGACTTAGTGCCACATTGTTTAGATAATTTACTTCTATTTAACGTTTTTATTTAAATTCGATACAAGACATTCAAGATATGCAAATAAGTTTTTCTGCAAACTTTTCAGACAGAAAAAGGTCATTGACATTCCTATTCATATTCGAAACGCATTGTAAATAAAATTGCCTCTTTTCCGATAAGTAGTAGGTAGATACGTAGTTTTTGTTCACACAAAAGAACTTGGTAAAAATTTACATGTACAAGAACATATAGGGGGCGCGCAACAGTCATTAACAATAAGGTACTAGCGATAAAAAAATTAGTACATTTTAATATATTTTATCTTGAAAATAATTATACATAAAATATTTAATCCCATTACGATGTCATAGACATGTCATAGAGATAGAGAATTTTCAACAAGCACAACCTGTGTGCTCCATCCTTACCAACTCTTGTAATATAAATGTAAATTCCCTTAAGCAAAGTGTTGATGTGTCCGATCGGGACTAACTTCTCCTATAACGCTGTGTGTCGCCCAAAGTTAACAATGTCAAGTCGACTCCGACACTGCTCTTGTAAATTGCATAAATATTAGCAAAAGCTTTAGTAGAATAGATATTCATATAAATGAAGTTGATAAATTAAAAAGTAAGTCAAACGTTTTTTACAGAACCCCAATTCTTGTAATGAACTTACAGTTTTATTTTACTTTTATTGAATTATCAATGAATCGTCTTGATGTCATTATCTGATTTTTGGATTTTGGACCAATCAAAATGCAACTGACATTGGTTTGACGTTTATGAGAATACTGTAATTGCAGTTTTAACATATTGGGACTGGATAGTAACTATATTATAGCAGGACCGACCTTCTAAATACACTATTATATATTGTGTAAGAGTTGTGAAAACGGGTTGGTTCGATCACCGCTGTTCCTTATTTGTCTGTGCTACAAATATACACAAGAACGCAAATTCGATCCTATGTCACACAAATTTTGGTTATGAACGTGCAAATGACGGAAGGAAAATAGCGCTAACAAAAAAACCGTAAGCAAAATGGCGACCGCTGGCATTAAATAATTAAAATGGCGATTTATGTTAGCAGTATTAAAGTTAGCACACGTGTCCTGCCCAATAATCTGTTTTTTTTTTTTCTTTGGCGCTAGCAAGCGCTAACAAGCGCTATTTTTCGCGGAACACAGCCAATGTAACTGCGTTACACAAACTTATTTAGCGTCATGCCATACCGTGATGCGACTTGATTGAACTTTATTCACTACACAAGACCATACACGTATCATTGCAAGAGTTCAAATTTCGAGCCGCACTGCAGCCCAGTGCATTTCGAAATTCGAATGTAAATCGCTTCTACAATGAAATGTGTATCTTCTTTTGTAGTGATTAAAGTTCAATTTTGAATCGCTATCTTAAAAATATAGCATCGTGTTGCATTTCGTTGTGAGCTGACTCTAAGTTGAAATGTATGTGTCACCTGCCAACTTTCAGTAAGCTACCGTCTTATCTCTATAGTTCTCTTCGCATTGAAGATAGAGCCGTTCGACGTTCCCTTCTATAGTGCGATTCAAATGAGAATAGGATCGAGTCGGCGCCATATTGTTTCTAATTTAGACTGTTATGATAGTTAAATTTATGTTTAGATAATTGATTACTATCTAACGTATTTATTTGAATTCGATGCGCAAGACTATTAATATTTATATGCACATAATTTTTCTGAAAATCGCACTTTTCAAGTGATATTTGACAGTAAAAGGTCATTTGAAATGCGTTATAGTAGTAACATAATAAGGGAACCAAAATTTAATTGCCAATGTCAACCATTTTTATTAGGCTGATATTATTTTTTTAAATATAAATAAAAGGCAAAGCTGATCGACTGATATATCAACGCACAGGCCAAACAGGGCCAAACCCATAAGGCTAGAAATTTCAAATTTTGCATACATATTTCTCATATTATAACGCAGGCTTAGTGGATACTGGGGAAGGATTTTTCAAAATTCAACCCCAAGGGGGTATGAATTTGAATGAAACTTTTTATTCCTTCGGACATATTGGCATATTTCGTATAAATTGAGTACGGAAAAAATAATAAGCGTTTTCTAAAATTAGCCCCTGAGTGGGTAAAATAGACAATGAAAGTTTAAAACCTAATTTCACGCGGGCGAAGCCGCGGGCTATTAATGCTTGTTTAGTATAAGGCTTATGAAAATAATATAAGTACAGCAAGAGAGAGTGAGGGAGAAACAAATAATATTAGATGTGCACGGTGCATGATTATCCCTTTACCCAGTAAATTATTCTGTTTACCGTAACGAGGACGACTCTTGTAAAATAAAACTTTATTCTGATTATTTTTACGAGAACTCCGCGCAATTCCAGTTAATATAAAGCTTAGAGTAAAAAACTTTTAAATGTTCGTATTAAACATCAACACAACTTCACAAAAGTGAAAAACAAAATTTGTGTAAAACATAAATTATAATGAGGTTTACCATCAAATTAAAGATGTAACGTCAGTTATGTTTCCTGTAATGAGGTTAGATGATTCTTTGAAGGGCTATAAATTAAATATAATTGCTGGGAGTGGAAAAATATCTTATTACCCATGGGCCTGTTTAGAAAGTCTCGGGAGGGCAGTAGGGATTCGGCCTTGCCACTCACTTGTCTGACACAGACGCTCGATATTAGCATTTAAATTGATGGCGTCTATTCAAATTATCTCAGAGCACTTCTTAATTGACATCCAATCAAGATCCTTTTTTCTAATAATAATTTTAAGAACACAACAGAAAAGGAATATTTGGTTGTAGGCTGTTTGTTTACTGCATGACATACTCATCTACCACTGAGCAGGGGGAGGCCGCAGCTTGTTAGGGTAAGGGTAACGTAACGAGGGTAAGTAGTAACAGCTTAATAACAGCTGGTTTCAAATTGTCTCGATTCCAAACTCAATGTGCTCTTTAAGATTTGATGACATAAGCGCAGTTAATAAAGCTCGGCAGGCAGCGTAGCCAGTTTTCAGCAAGAGTGCTGTTTTTGCTACGAAAATAAAATTATTAGGTAGTTCGTAAAACTTGATTTTAAGAATGATCTTAAAATCAAATTTGTATTAGACTCAATACATATAAACTGAGTCTATTATAAATATTTCTATTTATTTATAGTGCATATATTAACATATTACTTTCATATAACCAAAGCTAGTTTTTTATTTATAAAAATCCCTTTTTATAAATAAAAATGTTAGAAATTTCAGTTTTAGGCTAGTTGTAAAAAAAATTTGAGCAAATAGTATCATATATTTGTACATAATATAAAAATCCCACAAGATCGTCATAATACGTAATGTATCCTACTAGAAACACAATGGAAGCTGTTCAATAATCAATATTTCGATTCTTTCGTCATGCCAGAGAGTATTCCATATTCCATAATATATATTCAAAATTTTTGAAAATTACTAATGGAAAAGATGACCCCATCGAAAAGATGAAAAAACGTTACATCTAACCCATCTCTCCCCTACCGCTGAGACGCGTCCTTATTTGAAGAGAATCATTATTCTATGTTCCATTTAAAATGAAAAAAGATACTTAAATAAAAGCAGGGGGATGTTTGTCAATAGTTTAATTTTCATATTTCATTAAATATGAAAATTAAACTATTGACATTATATTTCCTACTTGAAATATACACCGCGCCGTAACATAAAACATTACGTAGATAGATTATCACAAGTTTAAACAAACGAAAGCTTACGTAAAATCTAAACAATGTTAAAGCTTAAACAAAATGTAAATTTAAATTATTTTAAATTAAGAAGTTTAAAAGGTCGGGTTACCCAGAGTTATATTCAACGAAAATATCACTTTTTATCATTGTTTAAAACGCTCTAAAAGGTTTTAAAACCGCGGATAACAATATTTAAAAAGGTTTTAGCTACATGTCCCTCTGTTTAGTCAGACCGCTTTCGGCGAGCGTGTGGAACCCTTAAATTATACCAAAGAGACGGGCATTTTAAATACGTTTATATTTTCGAGGTCTTTGTGTAAAAAGTGGTTAAATCTAGCTCGTCCGTCTCTGTGGCCAGCCCAAACTTCATTTACATTATAATGAGCCACAATAAAATAGCTCGTATTGTAAGCTTTTTATACGTATGCAATAATAATCATCAGCATGTAGATTTATGTAGCTATTTGAATAAAGCTATTCACCAGATACAAGCGTAAAAGAAGAATAGGAAAATATACACCCAATATTCTCTTTTGAAAAATGGACCTTTATCAATCAAGCCGGTGGAAAAAACGAAAGTTAGATGTAACAAAGGGGTTGTCAGTAATTTCCGAAGCCGTTTCAGTCGCGTCGGTTTCATGCATCGTTTGCCGCTATGATGTTCGACAATTGATCAACGCTATTTGGCTTTGATCCCAGTCATTCGGGGCGTTTATGATCATTTAAAATATTCATCCGATGTTTAAAAATTTGGACGTGTTTTATGGTGATAACGTTTTGGAATATTTTTATTTTAAAACATTAACTACGATAATCTTGTATTATATTTGTAACCTCAATACGGAATTACAGATACATCAAAAGGTTTTATTGCGGTATAACGTGAGCTAACACTGCGCGAAGCATATTAAAATGAGTAAGGTGTTCTAGAATAAACGTGGAACGTCGGAGCGAAGCACGTCCCGGCTATTGTAACATTCTTACCTCAAGCCTTAAACACAGGGTTTGGAGTTAACACGTAGCTGCAATTCGTGCAGAATAATCCTTTGCATTTCATTTAATTAATTTTCCGGGTCCTTGGGTACAAGACGTACCTCGTTACGAAATTCGTGTCTCTCTGAAGGGAAAAATACTACGCATTTACCTTAACAAAGGTACACAAAAGGCATCTTTATGTAACCGTGGAAAAAATATTTAAAGTAACAAACTTGAAAAGATTAGGTAGGCATTTTACCTCACAAATTTTCCTGGAACAAATGTTTTGAGAATCTGAAATTTTGTTTCGGAAATGTTGTTTTATGTGGGATGATTTTTTAAATTTGTATTTACGGAAAAATAAAATATGTAAGTGAAAAAGTAATGACGAAGATTTAAACATTTGATTATTAGGAAATAAGAAACACAGGTACCTAACAAGTATAAAAGTGTAAATTTTAAAAGCCACTTATTGTTAGGAATGCCTAGTACCTACTTAGAGATAATTTCAGTATTTTTTTATTTTAGTTTTTTTAATCTAATAGGTATTTTATAAGGGTTTTCGTCCATAAGACATGACAACCCCATCGTTTATTTTAATTTCTAGCAGTAACGTATCTCTTTGCATTTCACTGATCTAACTCATAAGTTTTGAATGAGTTCAATCAAATTTACATAATATTATGTATGATTCAGTTAAATGCAATTTCAAACTAGATTTGTGTTTGTAATTTAGTGTAATTAACTTGTGTCGGTTTTGTATTTACATTGTATTTACAATACCATCCTTTGTTTCGTGAAAATAATGAAATTTGAGTAAATTGTAGTAGATACTGAAATAATACAATACATTAATTACTATTGATTGTAGAATTAAGGCACTAGCAAAATAATATATTATCATGAAATGTAATTCATAAACGGGTTGGCATATTGTCATAATTTGTTCGTATTATAATATAAGTACCTATAGCAAATATATAATAATAAGCAAATATAGTTCTTAAAATACGCAGTTTCTAAGGGATTAGATCTAGGCTAGATATAATTTTTCTAGCGCCAAAACTTCCTGCATACTAAATTTTAATGGTAATACTTGTAGCGGTTGTCGATATATTATAATGTCGTATACAAGATCTTCTCGTTTAAAATATAAGATTAGGATATTGATACGATATTGTACTTTATACTCAATCGTAATAATCTATCTATTTATCTATAAGTATAAGTATTAAATATATAAAAGAAAGTCGTGTTAGTTACACTATTTATGAAGAACGGCTGAACCGATTTGTCTAAAAATTTATGGGGGGTTTTAAGATACCCCTCGTATCTTAAAACCAGGAGAAGGACACAGGATACTTTTCATCTCATTTCCGAGGGACTCAAAACTCGAGAACGGCTAATTTTGTTCTTGAAATAATTGTGGAAGTTCAGGGCAGATTTAAACAGTAAGAAATATTGGAAAAGGTGTAGGTTGTAGGAGTAGGTGTAGTTATTTATTTATTCCAGTTCATATTTAAGATAGAACAACGTGTGTCGGGACAGCTAGTTATATTATAAAAAAAGCTATAATTTAATTTTGATAGTAATGTAAGAAGGCTGCAATACTAAAAACCATTTGTACGAAGCACACAACTTTTCTAGTTTTAAAGAACACCCCTTATATTATGAGATTGCGCAAACAAAGTCGCGAGCATCATGTATAATTAATTAAGTGGCTCCGCTGAAATTGGAAAAGTCTTGATTCTTTCCCGATTCAATTTCATTTAAGTAGTTTCCGCTAGTACGGAGGCGTATTTGAATTATTTCGAAATGAATCTTGATTTGAAAGCGTGAAATTCATTTAGTGCATCTGTATAATTGAAAAATGGGGAATATTTTTCTTCGTGCACACGTCATACGTGTTTAATTAGAGATCGCAGCGATGACGGCTCGCCTGCTAATTGCTTGACCCAGTTGCTGCCGAAGCTTATCGCACTCAGATATCTATTAATATATTAATAACCAATTTTACCACCTCGAAAATCACTTTGCGTCTAGCGATAAACTCTGTCTGGGATGTTTATTATTTAAATCGCCAATATCACTAAGTGCTTTTTAAGTCTTATTTTTATAGCAATATTTTTTTTTTGTTTTCTTGTATAATATTATCTAATATATTGTTTTTATTCGTGGTTTAATACTAGTGATAAGAAAAACTGTTAGTATGATTTTATGTATAGCCGCCTAAGATTGTTATTATTATTATTTTATCGTTTAAAAATTATTGTACATGTTCGCAATTCGACGAAAAACGCGCAATTAATAACTTAATAATCACTTAGCGGCTAAACCGTGTCTGGGATATTATTTATTCATATTTTTTATATTTTGTCTTATTTTTATCGCAATATTTTTTGTACTTGCATATTATCACAAAATATTGTTTTAGTTTGGCGTTCAATACTTGTGATAAGATTAACTTCCTATGTGGCTTTATGCATAGCCGCAAAAAGAGATATTTGATTTTGGGCCAGCTCTATGTACCTACACTACATATTTAAATAGGAAAAAATATGGGAGTTTCATAAAAATACAAAAAAAATATTGAAGAAGGGTAGTGTACACGCGTATAAAAATGATTATTTGAAGAGTTTTTTATTACAAGAACCCTATTTTAGGGCGGCCATGACAGCTGTTTTGACTTGACTTTTGACGTAGTTGACAGTTTTAGGAAGCGACGTCTTCTCGAATATCATACGTCTTTCTTTGTTAAAAGTCATGTCATTGTCAATATGACATTCTTTGTTTAATTCTGATCAGATCCTCCATGTTTTATTTTACGTTGTGTTGCTCTCCTTGACAAAGTTATTTTAAATGTACATGGAAACGAAGTGAAATTAAATAAAATAAAGAATAGGAAACAGTTGCTATATTATGTAGCTATATTTACATATAGTGTACGTAGTGCTGGCCCACGCCTCATACATTTCTAGAACATCTCTTTTATTATTTTTTATCATATTAAAACCGTTTAAATAATGGAGTGCGTGTGTGTACTAATTCGACGAAACACGAACTGCAGTATAACACAAGGCTCAATCTTTGTAGAATAAGTAAGTTCCTTATTGTTTTGTAATAATTGCATCAATTATTTGAGTTTTTGGAACCCGACTAAAAGTTGGGACGCAGTAATAACGCGGGAATAATAATACAAATTTTATATACAACAAAGGTAGTTAAGCTAATATTCCGTGGTCCACTAACGTTGTGCTAACGAGGTCCCGTTTCCACATCACTAATTCCCTGCAGTACCAACTGGCAAACGATTACATCTTCCGGGCATTAGTACTAATTACTAAGACCGACAAACTAAGCGCTATTACAATATGTACTTATGACTAACTACTCGTTAGTACAAGGTACTTATGACTAGCTAAGCGCATCGCGTTAGTACAAGGTATACCTATGACATTTAAATCCTTCGTATCAGGATGGCTAGATTATAATATTAATCATTGAGTTATTGTACACAATATATCGCACGCACGCCCGAAATGTATCCTGACCGAAGCAAGCGCCCTTGGGCTCGTAGTCGCGCGCGATATATATATCCGACCGTAAAAGTCTAAAAGTGTAAAAATAATACGTTTACTATTCTAAAAAAGTAAGTATTTGTTCAATATTTCATATCTTAATACGTTTTTAGCTGAATATCTCTCAAAACTTGATTACAATGCTTTTTATCGCAAATTCTAAATCAAATTATCGTTCCGCTTTTTGATCGTGTGTATAAGTGAAAACGAAATGTTACGAATCATACATTAGTAAATATTGGATCTAATAGTGTAATAATTAGTCTACAATTGTAATAAAATTAACGTTGGTGAATCTGGGGGCACGGCAGTGCCCCCGCCAAGTCGAGCGCGAAGCAAACACTACCGTACCATCCTTTACTGGAACCATTTCGCCGCATTTTCAGGCCCCTATTTGAGAACCTCTAGATAAGACCAGAACGCAGAAATTTTCGTCATCCAATAAGCTATAATCACGTACTTAAAATCCAAAATTTCAAGTCTGTAGGTCATTTAGTTCCGAAGTTAAGCGAAAGCAAAGTTTCGCATTTTCGACACTCACTCACTCACTCACTCACTCACTCATGATCATCAAAATAGAACTAGTACTTCCCATAAACTTAGAGAGCTCAAATTTGGTACAGAGTTGGGGTTTAATGGCCACATAAAGGGAAAACTATAAAAACTAGGATAATCGATCTGGGGGCACGGCAGTGCCCCTGCCAAATCGAGCGCGAAGCAAACACTGCCGTACCATTCTTTACTGGAACCATTTCGCCGCATTTTCAGGCCCCTATTTGAGAACCTCTAGATAAGACCAGAACGTCGATCTGGGGGCACGGCAGTGCCCCCGCCAAGTCGAGCGCGAAGCAAACACTGCCGTACCATTCTTTACTGGAACCATTTCGCCGCATTTTCAGGCCCCTATTTGAGAACCTCTAGATAAGACCAGAACGTCGATCTGGGGGCACGGCAGTGCCCCCGCCAAGTCGAGCGCGAAGCAAACACTGCCGTACCATTCTTTACTAGAACCATTTTGCCGCATTTTCAGGCCCCTTTATTCTACTCGAACTTTATTCTACTCGAACATTACACAAATTAAATAAACAAATTACACTAAAATCTAGGAAAATAAATCAATATGCCCACGTTTCTACAAAAAGAAGTGAAATCCCACCAAAAACATTCTGTAAAAAACTAGCCAAGTCTCGATGGAGCTGCTTGTTTTTCTCTAAAAAGTAATGAAATCTAGACAAAATCGTGCCAAGTCTAAGGTTCCTTACTGCGGTTTCTTTATTATTATAGTTAATGTTGTGTGACTTAGCCGTTGAAGGGCACACAAGGGTACAAAAGGGGCTCCATGACACCATTGCTCCAATACGTGTGTTGTACAATCAACAACAGCCTAAAATGAGACACTAGCGTCCAATTACCAATAGCAGTATGGGCTATTATCTCGCTTAACAAACATAGGTAGTTACAAATGTAAACAAAATTGACTTGTACCTACTAAAGTATAAAGAATGTTCAACGGCCAAGTCACTCAACATTAACTATAATAATAAAGAAACCGCAGTAAGGAACCTTAGATTTGGCACGATTTTGTCTAGATTTCATTACTTTTTAGAGAAAAACAAGCAGCTCCATCGAGACTTGGCTAGTTTTTTACAGAATGTTTTTGGTGGGATTTATTTTACGACCTATTTAAGCATGGTTTACACGAACTATATTATGCTGATTTTCAATAACTTTAAAATATACAGTAAGCCCATAGGCTTGAATTACTTCTGGAGATGTTTTATGTAGCTTTTTATTAGAGTTGGTGTGTTGGCATTCTTGATCTAAGCTAGTGATAGCTTAGATCAAGAATAGTTCGCTTTCAAATCTTGTTTAATATGGCTCGATTAGATCAATGCGCTCAAAGACTTGGAAACTATAAGCTTCTTAAGTGGTTGAAACTTAACTGGAGATAATTTTCTCATCGTTATACAGATTAATAATTAATATTCTTGAATGTTTTGAGTAGTATCGAGTAATACGAGTAAGATTGAATTTATGTGATTGTTTTCCTTCTACAAATATATTATATATTCACGACCATCATAATAACTAATTTCATTTAAAATCTATTTTTCATTAAAAATACCTAGCTTCTGCTAGCGCCCTTAATATACAGCTTATACGGGAATTTTTAAGCAATACCTAATTGCTCAGCAATGCGTAGGTATGGATTATTCTACATTAATCAGTGGAGTGATGTGAATTTTTTCTAGTTATCCATAGCGTCGCGATACGAATTGCCGATTTTTTCAACTGAATTTCTCGTGTATAATTGTCTAGTTTCTTGGAGTTGCTGTATATTGCGTAAAATTGTTATTGCAAGACATTTTCTCAAATATATGCTTGTTGCCGTTGCGACCATAATTGCTCATAATTGATCAATTTAGCCGCCCATATAAGCGCACCTTTAGAACATAAGAGACGTAATATCAACTATTACTTCTCGTACGCCCCGTTTCAATAACCAACCTAGTACCTACCAATAACTATTGGTAAAAACGTCAAATTTGTATCGCAAAAACCAGCAAATGATTGAACGACGACGTTTTTAGGGTTCCGTAATACTTAAGGAACCCTTATAGTTTCGCTCTGTCCGTCTGTCTGTCTGTCTGTCTGTCTGTCCGCGCCTCTATCTCCTGTAATTATGAATATAAATTGATGAAATTTGGTGCAGTTATAGATTGTGTATAGATCACAGTTTCGGGATCATAAAAAAAAATATATTTTAGGGGTGGCTCTCCATACATGTGAAGTGGGGATGAAAAATATTTTTTCACTCTACCCCATCGTGTGGGGTATCGTAGAATAGGTCTTTTAAAATAAAGGCAAGGTTTCATACGTTACTTTTTTATAAAGTTGACCGTTTTCGAGTAATCGGCCTCCAAAATAGTTTGTAAGTTGGTCCCCCCCTCTAGCATTTTTAAACTATAGGAGATAGAAACTTGAAAATTTCCATGCTCATAGATCATGCTAAAAACTCTTTAGGAAAATTATTATGAACCAAATCGGACAGTAACTTTTGGAGTAATTAAAAAAAAAGCATATTACGCATTTATAGTTACGGAACCCTCCTTAGACATGTCCTGACATGCTCTTGGTTAGGTTATTAACAAATAGTTATTGGTAGATATTTTAATAGAAATGGGCCGTTAGGCGTAGCAACTAGCACCTGGCTATAATTTCCATATAAGTACTCTGTTCGAGTTACCTATATTTTGCGATGGTAGTATAGCCGCCTCTCACGTACTAAGCCTAGCTTCCTTCTATCTTCTATCAGAAAGTGGATTTTCAGTGTACCCAGTGTAATTTAATATAATGACTTATCGTGCTAACATCGTTTGTTATAAACTCGAAGTGAAATCGTGCCTTTTCATGAAATTCCTTCTGCAAATTTACCAGTTTTTATTAAAACAGGATTTCAGAGTCAAAATATTTACATGTTTGCATAGCTAATAGGTACATATTTGAAAATTGAATTGAACGAGTAAAATATTCTTTCATTAATTCCGATATTTGTGAACTTCTTATAAAAGTGTCTAATAATTTTTAATTATATCATTATAATCTCATGTTGCCGTGAAAAATATGTATTAAGTCACTACATATTATGAAATTGTAAAGTGGAACATAAAGTAAATTTTTTTAAACATAATATATTTATTTAATACAAGTACCTATAAACCTACAATAACTATCTATGCACTTTTGCCATCTCACAGGTAGTTCATTGATTATACTTTACTAAAAATTCACAGATTTCGTGCCTCACACGACTATTAAGTAGGTACATTGGAAATGAATCTACGGGTTTCGAAAAAATATTGTCGCTGAGCGACGAGAAACTCGGTAATATGAAAAGGCCACAGAATAAAACTACAACGTTAAATGATGATTATTTTGTTCTTAGACTAGCTTATTATAGTTAATAGCATAGTCTATCATAATTATGATTACGCTACTGTTAAGTTTCAACAAAATCCATTCGATGTTCATATTTATAATGGTGATAGCATAGATGTATAATATATAAAATGTAATAATTAATCTACATCCCTATGATATAGGGTCCTAAAAGTGCATGGTCTCTGTAAAGCTTAGAAACCTTCAAATGCGGTACTATTATAGTCGGTGTTATAGATGGATTTTGATGAAATTTGGTATGGTAGTAGTTTAGGCTCCGGATTAAGACAGGCTACTTTTTATCCCGGAAAAGTACAGTATTCCCGTAGTTTACCCGTAATATATTTATATGGGCAGAGCCGCGGGAAACAGCTAGTTAATAATTATAATAATATGTCTTTTATCGAGTCAATCCTTTGCCAAGGCAATAGTCATATTAATGTTAAATTATAAAATAATACTCATATTATTTTATGGTAAAATCACAGACAAGCATTTTGCTCTACTATTACGAAAATACCTAGTCGTAACTGAATTTATCATTAATTTTAGATAAGAATCACAAATTTACAAACCAAAGTACTATTAGGACATTATATATACACCCTTGTTTATTACGAATGTACATAAAAATACATCCGAATCGGACATAGCCGCCTACGTGCGCTGTAAAACACAAGAAATTATAAAACCTGAAAAAATTACAATAAAACGAGAGTGTGATTATAACGCATACAAATTTTTTGTGCCACAAAACAAGCTTTCTCTATTTTTGGATGAGAAAATTTGGCCTAAAGGAATTATTTTTCGTCGATTTATAAATTTCAAAATGAAACGTAAGATTGTAACTTCTGAAAAGGATGCCGGCCTAATACAAATAACATAGTTATGCATACATATAAATTTGCAACATTTAACTGCAAAAACGTAAAACGTTCCGTTGACAACATACGCGATTTATGTAAAACTATTGATATAATAGCCTTGCAAGAAACTTGGCTAACTCAGGAAGATATCCCCTTTCTCAACACTATTTGTGATGACTTCAGCTGCACAGGGGTGTCGGCTATGGACACGCAGGCTGGCCTGATAAGAGGCCGTCCGTATGGAGGCGTTGCATTGTTGTGGAGGCGCAGTGCTTTTTGTGACGTAACCGTGGTGGAATGCAGCAGCTCACGTATATGTGCGATTAAAATAGTGATGGACCAAAAATCAATTTTAGTGCTCAGTGTATATATGCCTACGGATGAGGTAAATAACCTAGTGGAATTTACAGATACTCTAAGTTTGGTAAGTGCCATTATTGACAGTTGCAGTATAGATTGTGTGTATGTTTTGGGGGACTTCAATGCACATCCTTATGAACGTTTTTACTACGAACTAGATAATTTCTGTGCGGATCAGCAGTGGTTATGTATTGATATTGAAAAGTTAGGCATAAACTCGGATACCTATACCTTTATTAGTGATGCACATGGATCGAGAAGATGGCGCGACCATTGTGTAATAACTAGAGCGGCTGTAAACTCGGTACAAAATATTTATGCTTTTTATGATGTTTATTGGTCAGACCACATACCACTGGTGATAGAATGTAATTTTAATTATGTACTGTCAATCAAAGGTGATAAAACTTTTTGTCAAAACAAGGTTATATGGGGAGAGAGGTCACAAAATCAAACTACAATATATCAAAATGAATGTTTTAAAAGGTTAAGACTTATTGACTTCCCATACGAGCTTCAAAACTGTAGTGATAAACTGTGTTGTGATATAAGCCATAGAATTGTTATAGACGGTTTGTATAAACAGATAGTAGATGCCCTGAGGGAATCTTCTATTATAAGCAGTAAGAGTGTGAAACCTAGGAGGAGGATTGTCGCTGGTTGGAATAGGCACGTGGCGCAGTCGCACCGAGTGGCTAAACAGAAGTTTAGCTTGTGGGAGATGTGTGGCAAACCTACGTGTGATAAAATATATAATGAAATGTGTTTATCTAGAAAAGTATTTAAGTCTAGACTGAGGTGGTGTCAAAACCATGAGGCACAAATAATAACCTAACCAAGAGCATGTCAGGTCATGTCTAAGGAGGGTTCCGTAACTATAAACGCGTAATAGGCTTTTTTTAAATTACTCTAAAAGTTACTGTCCGATTTGGTTCAAAATAATTTTCCTAAAGAGTTTTTAGCACGATCTATCAGCATAGAAATTTGCAAGTTTCTATATTCTATAGTTTAAAAATGCTAGGGGGGGACCAACTTACAAACTACTTTGGAGGCCGATTACTCGAAAATGGTCAACTTTATAAAAAAGTAACGTATGAAACCTTGCCTTTATTTTAAAAGGCCTATTCTACGATACCCCACACGACGGAGTAGAGTGAAAAAATATTTTTCATCCCCACTTCACATGTATGGAGAGCCACCCCTAATATATAAAATTAATATTTTTTATGATCCCGAAACCGTGATCTATACACAATCTATAACTGTACCAAACTTCATCAATTTATATTCATAATTACAGGAGCTAGAGGCGCGGACAGACAGACAGACAGACAGACAGACAGACAAACGGACAGAGCGAAACTATAAGGGTTCCTTAAGTATTACGGAACCCTAAAAATGGACATGTTGGCCTCCCACCACTCTAAAAATGACTTTCGCTCTTTCTGGAAACAAACTAACAGGCTTTAAGCTAGGTCAGGTCTGCCGACTGGAGTTAACGGGGTAAATGAGCCTGATAAAATAGCAAATTTATTCGCGAATCATTTTGTAATAAAGTCTCCTCTTGGGCCTTCACACTCTTCGTTCAGTAATGCTCCCGTCGTGGACAGAGAAGTATTCTTTACTACTAAAAACATAGCTAGTGTAATTAAATCTATGTCTAAAGGAAAATCACCTGGCCATGACGGGCTCAGTATTGAACATCTCAAGTTTGCTGACCCGCACCTTCCAAGATTACTTTTTATGTTATTTAATTTTTGTATTGGACATAGTTATATGCCAAGTGATATGATGCGCACGGTGGTAGTACCTATTGTTAAAAATAAGACTGGTGACCTAGCAGATATTAGTAATTATAGGCCAATATCTTTGGCCACTATCATATCTAAAGTATTTGACAGCTTGCTTAATACACAGTTGAATAAGAATATAAAAATACACGATAATCAAAATGGTTTTAGACCAAACTTGTCTACAGAGAGTGCAATACTGTGTCTTAAGCATGCTGTCAAATACTACAATAAGCGTAGAACACCCATTTTTGCGTGTTTCCTAGATTTATCTAAAGCTTTTGACTTGGTTTCCTATGATATATTATGGAAAAAGCTTGAAGACCTACATTTACCTCCAGATTTAATAAAAATCTTTAAATACTGGTATGGAAATCAAGTCAACTGTGTTAGATGGGACGGTGCATTGTCTGAGCCGTATGTCTTGGAGTGCGGTGTGAGACAGGGGGGATTGAGCTCACCAACTCTTTTTAACATATACGTTAACGACCTCATTGGCGAGCTCAGCAGCACCAGAGTCGGTTGTTATATAGATGGCGTTAGTATTAACAACATTAGTTACGCGGACGACATGGTGCTGCTGAGTGCGTCAGTGTGTGGGCTTAGGAGGCTTATAGCCATGTGTGTAGCATATGCTTCAGCACATGGACTAGCCTACAATGTTAAAAAAAGTGTGGTTATGGTCTTTGAGGTCGGAAGTAAACGCTGGTCAGATGTGCCCTCTGTGTATATTAATACCTGCATGCTACAGAGGGTACAGAAGTTCAAATATCTAGGACATGTGCTGACTTCCGACCTCAAGGATGATGACGACATAGAAAGAGAACGAAGGGCGTTGGCGGTTCGAGCGAATATGTTGGTCCGCAGATTTGCTCGATGTTCACGGGTGGTCAAAATTACTCTTTTCAGAGCGTTTTGTACCACTTTCTACACGTGCAGCTTGTGGGCCTCTTACACGCTTAGAACCTACAGCGCCCTTCGCGTACAATTTAATAACGCGTTCAGGATGCTGTTGGGGCTTCCTCGCTACTGCAGTGCATCGGGTATGTTTGCAGAAGCACGAGTGGACTGCTTTTATGCTACCATGCGCAAAAGATGTGCATCTCTGGTGCGCAGGGTGCGGGGAAGTGCCAACAGCATTCTGATCATGGTTGGGGGCGGCTTGACTGCCCTTACATTCGTCACTGCTGCGCCATATCTAACGGCATGGTGCAGAAGTGATGCATGTAATTTACAAAATAATTGAAATTAAATTACTAACATAATATATTATTATTATTATAAGCTTTACTAACCATTGAGTCTATGTTACTTTAATAAATAAATTCATTCATTATTATAGCCTATTACTTATTTAACGCCAGCGGTCGCCATTCTACTTACGTTTTTTTGTTAGCGCTATTTTCCGCAGAACACACCAATCTTGTTAGCGCTTGCTAGCGCTAAAGAATAAAAACAGATTATCGGCCAGGACACTTTGCTAACTTCAAAACTTGTAACGTAATCCGCCGTTTTGCTTATTTAACGCCAGCGGTCGCCATTTTGCTTACGTTTTTTTGTTCTGCGGAACACAGCCATTGTAACACACTCTTTCTCGTTAAACTGAAATTGCCTTCTTCATGTGACATTTACACTTATTAAATTTCTTGACAGTAGAATACAATATGTATTATTACGGATTTTCCTCATATAACTGTTTTATACTTTAATATAATGTAATAAGTGTGTTTTCTTTTTGATTTTGGAACGTAACAAATGAATATGACATTCTACCATATTAATCTATATCTATCTATACTAATATACCTAATCTATACTATACTAATCTAATAAAGAGGAAAAGTTTGTTTATTTGCATTGGATAGGCTCCGAAACTACTGGACCTATTTTGAAAAAAATTGGCACAGATATAGAGTAAACCACGGGGAAGGAGATAGGGTACTTTTTATCGCGGAAAAATGTACGGTTTCTGTGAAATTAACTTTTCACTAAGTCACGGGCAACATCTAGTAGGCTGAGAATAATAAGTATATTATATATAAGGGTGGAAGCAGAGACCGTGTCGAAAATTATGGACCTATATCAGTTTTACCCTCAATTTCCAAAGTTTTAGAAAAAATAATTAACAATCGGTTGAAATCATATTTGGAAAAATATAATTTACTCTCACCATCGCAATACGGATTCCGAACTGGTCGCTCTACGGAGTATGCTGTGTCTGATCTCACCAATCTAGTAGTCAAAGAACTCGATAGAAAAAATAAAGTTGTTGGCATTTTCCTAGATCTTGCAAAAGCATTCGACACGGTCCCTGTTTCTGCACTTATTAAAAAACTCGAAAATCTGGGTATTCGTGGCTCTGCACTGAGATTATTTGAAAGTTATTTAAGTGATAGAACCCAGAAAACTAAAGTTGGCGCTGCAATAAGTGATGAAGAAACTATTACTTACGGCGTTCCCCAAGGAAGTGTCTTCGGCCCGAGCCTTTTCCTAGTTTACGTTAATGACCTTTGTAACACACATCTGATCAATGGAAAAGTATTTTCTTACGCAGACGATACTGCCTTAGTTTTTGCCGGTAAAGATTGGGAAGAGGCTCGGGCACACGCACAAGTGGGCTTAAACATCGTTGCTAATTGGTTGGCTAACAATCTATTGACACTGAATGTGGACAAAACCAAATATATGAAATTCACTTTGACTCGGAGACACATACCACCATTAAATATTTTTATACATAGTAACTGCAACCACACTTACTGCAATAATTGCCCAAAGATACAGGAAGTTAAAAACATCAAGTATCTTGGCGTAACTATTGATCAACATCTCTCCTGGAAAGAACACATTATGGCGATTAGCAGTAGAGAACGTAAACTCATATTTATTTTCAGACAATTACGTAGTGTTGCCGATAAAAACCTGATAATAAGAGTATACCGAGCTCTATGTGAGTCTATACTAACATACTGTAATACTGTATGGGGAGGAGCCTGCAAAACTCATATGAAATTGTTAGAAAGAGCGCAAAGAGCAGTTATCAAAGTAGCCACATCCAAACCCTATCGCTTTCCAACTGATGCACTTTATAAAGACGCCAACGTACTATCAGTCCGGCAACTCTATATTAAAAATCTCATATTAGCACAGCATCGCCTTACCCATGACCTAGACTTTGCAAATAACAGTAATAAAAGAAAAAAAGCTAAAGTATTTACAATACCTCAAATACAAACCACAACAGCACAACGCCGTCAATCATTTCTTGGCCCCAGATTGTACAACCACGCTAATAACAAAATTGATAATCTAACCAACTTAAATAAGAGAGATTCCAAGTTAGCAATCACCTGCTGGCTTAGTAGTCTAAGTTATCAGGAAACTGAAAATCTGCTAGAAATAATTAAATAAACACGCACCGTTTACACACTCACACACACACACACACACACACACAGGCACGCACGCACGCACGCTCACGCACACACACACACAGACACGTCTTAAATAACAATAATTAATAAGTCCCAGTAATGAATTATCGTTACCTTATATCTATGTCTATATAATTTTATGTATCCTAAGAATTTTAGTCAACCCCTACAACACAAGTATTCTTAGTGTAGGGGTTGCGCACTTCAAATTGTAAACCTTGGTACCTACTATGATAATATCTGTGTTCCTTTCCAAATTTGTATTTATTATGAGACAATAAAGTTTTTATATTTATATTTTATATATATTTAAATTACACGAAAACAGTATCAGATATTGCACAATCACTGCATATAAACTAAAAACACACTTTTGTTTTCATTCCTCCGAGTATAATGGATACGAATTGTATGAGACCGTTTCAACGCAATTTAAACGAATGTTATTATTTTTTTGTCAAATTTGCATGTTGTCGAAATTTCTGTTCGTTTCATTGTTATATGTATGGTTAAGTTTTAATATAGATATAAAAAACTTTTTAATTATATAACTCAGTGTTTAATTAAAATATATACTCGTAAGTTCTGTATCTACTTGAGTGAGATATTTTTAAGTACTGAGCTGAGGACAAATATGTAATTTGTAACTTGCTTCCTAATTAAAATCGTTTTGTCTTTAAATTAAAATAGAGTAATGAGTGCTAGAGTTTCATTGAAACTCTAACTGAACTTTGCCCGGAGTTCTGATAAATTTTAAAAAATCACAAAAAAATTGTATAAGTATGACGGAGGATGTAGTAGTATAGGGCTCAATGGGCTTGACTCTTCTCTACAGATATAAGTGGGTAGCTTCGAGCATCAATAAATAGGCAGACGTATATCTTCTACGCGTTTAATTATTTACGGGATCACAATTAAACGATGTACAACAATAATTATTATAGCAATCGATAATTAAACACAGTAGGAAATGCCTACCATACTACGGCTATGTCCAAGCTCGACTCCCTGTGACGTCACGCTTGCGTTCATGCATGTTCCGACACGCTCGGGTTTGCTCGCACTCCATTCTCCGACAAGTATAATATTTAGTTTTATAACAAAACATTTTTTATTGCGCGTGTGATGTCAAATTGTTAGTTTCACTCCAGTGTATCGCAACTAGAAGAGATCGTAAGTATTGGCGTTCGAAATTCAAAATTATAGTCGTTTTCTTGAGTTTTCATTAAATAGCTTTAATAATATGACGTCACAACTATGGTGACCGATCGTGTCGCGTTTGAAGTCACGTGATTTTTTTAACAATTTTATTAATTTTAAATTTTAATTAATCTAAAAATATATTTTTTAAGTTTTTCGCTTCAATTATCAATATTATAATTAATAAGAGTTAAAAATAAAAGTTGTTATGTTATGTTAAGTATATTAATGTATTTCTAATTGCGGACGTTCTATCTGCTATCTGGTATCCCATTTCTCTGCGTAGGGCTGCTGGAAGAAATTTAATTTTTAGAAATAAGCAGAACCTTTGTATCGTATTTCCTTTTTAATTGTAATGTTTAAAATGTTTCTTGTGTGCAATACATTGTTAAAAAAAAGAAAAGACAAAAAAAACAAGTAATTTTTTTTCATTCCCAATTGCTAGTGTTACCAAATTATCTGATTAATACAAATCGTTTTGTTCAAGCAAGTTTTTGTTTTCATTTATTTATTAACAATGATTGGGAGAGAGAGAGAGAGGGGCAATAATTGGTTTCAAATAAGAGATAATTAATTTCAGAATACGAAGGAAGCAAAAGTGCTGAGGGAAGTTGGGCGCGGAATCAATCTGGTGGATAATTATCACGTGGGATGAAAGCCGGTTAAGGCCGGATGCTCATTTCCTCTCTCCAACATGACTCACATGGTGATTCCATCGCAATGAATTTCGCCGATAAAACATACCACGTTTATGGTAATACTAGCTTTTTCTGCGGCTACGCCTGCGTAAATTATAGTATCGGGTATTATATGGGAATATTGTACTTTTTCGGGAAAAAAGTCATCCATACAGTTGTCTTTTTTGTTTTTCAAAGTATTTCAAATCACAATAACGCAGGGTTTTGTTTAAACTTTGGTTATAAAAGTGAGAATGAACTTACTTTTAAAATATTTATTCACTAAACACGGTAATTCATTTTAAAGTATATTCAAAATTATGAAACTAATAATTAACGAAATAATCAGATAACGTGTGTTATAAGATTTCGTAACAAAGTTTTCAACAAACTTGCGTGTTCAATGTTTTCTTATGTTCTGTTGACTTGCAAATAACTCAAGAGCAAATGCTAAAATTCACAAGGTGATGTACAAGTTTGTTGCTGAAGATACATAAACTAGCTTTCTAACAGAAAACATAAATATGAGTATAAAGTTTCTGTGAAAATGAATAAAGAGATCAATACTTTAAAATTAAAATACTCGTGCGTTGTAAAAACAAATTGTTTTTAAAAATATGATCTTGTTAAACAATGTTATATAATGATGTCCGCTCTTCCAAGAGCTTCATTATTTAGAATAGGGTATATGCCGAAAGGTAAAAATTTAGTTTTTTTAATACATCTAGAAATGATGATGTCTATCCAATTTGGTTAAAGTAAAAAAATATTTTATGAGTAGTTTTGAAATGTACGTTTCATTTCAAAGTTACAAAAAAGTTTTTTTACATAGTTTGTTTAAAAGATCTACATAATTAGAAGTATGCTTTTTAAAATTATGTACATTACTCATCAGAGCAATGATCTCTTTAAAAAATAATATTCATTTTTCGCACATAATTATTTCGCACAATAAAAGTTACCTGTTGTCCTATCATTGTATGCTTTACTTCCATCATAAACATGACATAACACATAACCAATAAACATATAAGGCAACCCTTTTCGATGTGGACAGATACAAATAAGGCGATATACAATACAGAGCTCCGCATACATCCTAAAGAGGGACTGTCGAGAAAAGTAATGTAAGCCCGTATGTATCCTGTATGGGAGAGATCAGTGTATTTTGGGTCAGTAAACCCGATACTAAGTCCCGTGGGGCCGCGACCGTCGTCAATAAACAGCGGCATTGCTCGTGTCTTATCATCTACGAGTATATAATATCGAGAATTGTCATAACTAATATCGAGTACGCAGTATTCGATGTGTTTATAATGTGGCTTCCAGTATTTTATTTCATAGTGTTTACATGTTCACAATTTTCGTAAAGAAAATATTTTTTTGGATTAAACAATCATAGAAAATTAACTAAACGTTAAGCCGTCCACATCAAATGCCACAGAATGCTATATTAAAAAAAATCGGCCAAGTGCGAGTCGGAATCGCACACGTTGGGTTCCGTACTATTATACTAATATTTTATATGTTTACTTATTACTAGAGGCCGCTCTGTGGCCGAAATTCGACCATAATTTCATGTTCATATTTTAATTTTAAAGCTTTAACTTTTTTATGTTTCCTTTGCCTTTTGGAATACGCAATAAAAATGTAAATGTTGTTTATGGATTGTGAAAGATAATTAAAACTCATTGACAATTAAGTCAAACCTCCTGTATTATATACAAAAATGCTACTATGATTGAGGTAGTATGTGTTGCTGATTTTTTCATTAATTTCATGTATTTCTAAGCATTATTTAAAGAAATTTAAGTTTTTCGCACGCCTTCCTCAGCATAAACTTTAATTGTGCGAAATTTCACTCTAATCTGTTCGCACAAGTCTCGTAAAACTGTACTTAACATTTTTGCTTCACGTATTAATGTAAATATTTTTTTTTTAAATGATAATATCGTTATTTTTGTACGAAATTTTCCAAGCGCATTTTACGAGATAAATCGCTATAACTGCAGAAGTAACAAAGTTATATAAGCCGTTATAGTTTTCATTCAAAATTCATCATATTATGGACTACCATCATAAATATTTTCAGATTTTATGAGCCAGCCATTAAGCTGTTAGACGAGGAGAGAACGCTCTATTTAAAAAAATGCCCTTTAAAGTTGAATGTCTCACAAACGGATAGCAAAATAAAAAAAAACGTCTTAGCAACTTCTTAATGTTTTTAAAAATCTATCTTATGATAACCACTACGGGGTAGACGCGTGTAATAAATCATCCCCACTTAAAAATATTTTTGAGGTATACGTAGGTATACCTCAAAAATATTTTTGTGTTTTTATTTGAGCACTTTGTCGTAGTCAATTCACATATCCTTGCAAAGTTTTATCTTTCTAGCACTAATCGTTTAGACGGTAAGCTGAAGACGGACGGATGGACGGACGGATGTGACAAAATGTATGATTACCGATTTGGTTCCGAGACGTGAACTACGAAACCCTAAAAATTAATACCTACGTGACTCGGCCCCCAGGTAAAAACAGCGCACGCGACGTTATTAAGTGACGCTACTGGACGGTAATTAAATTAAACTTTAACAGGATCAAGAGTTTTACTTGAACCATCAGTAAAACTAGCTTATAACTTGTTAGCTCGCACAAGAGGTCATAACGTTTTATTGCGGACATTAACAGCCTAGCTGCCAATTACAGTCCCGGTGTTAGAGATACAATAGCCTATTTCGAAGGTTTATCTTAACAAGCATCAACTTTTGAAAGTTTCCTGATAGAAAAAAACTTTTTATATACAATGCTACATATTAATATATTATTTTTATTTTATAGTTGATTATGATTGACTTTTACTGGTATCATACTTTTAAACCAAACGGACTAAAATCTTGCTGGAATCTCGCGCTTTCAAGTCTCGCGACTATCAGCTACGACATTCGTAGCTCTTGGCGTAGCGCTACGTCGTGTCTCACGTAGCCCGCTACGGCGACTTGAATAACGCTACGAAGCGATACACATAGGCCGTACCTAATTGGGCACAATTTGCAAAGTTCCTATAAATACTACCTTTAATTTCCTTTTTAGCAATAGGCAATCGGACTGATTTTTTTTTATTGCATACATGAATAGTACTCTTAAATATGAGTAACTTCTCAGAAGAAACCGTATATCAAAAGTCAATATTTTCAAAGATACAGCGATTTGTATAAAAAAATTCGTGAGTCTCGTAAAAGCGCTCCATACTAAATTTAACCTACAAGTGACGTCACTTGTAGGTTAAAGTGTATGAAGTGTAGGGCCGCAGGAATATATTTGGAAATATCTCCGATATTTGTGCGTTTAAGTTCATACTAATTACCATAATGAATGTTTTTGTATATGATGTAAGTAAACTAATGATGTAGGTTTTGTTTACCAATTTCGTAAAAAAATATATATTTTTTTTGTACTTTATAAATGTATTTAATTAGTAAACTACATATAAAATAATATATTTTTTTACATTTACCAAGTAGTGATGCCTCAATATTTCTGAATATATTAATGAAACTAAATATTTCAGATGTAGTCCGATCCCCTATTGCTATGAGTGCATCATGAAACGTATTTAAACCTTTTTAAGTTAAATAACATAAAAAAATAACATAATATATTTTGGCAAAATAAAGGGAAATTGTAATTATCTTAACAATATAAACTCAAATTTGACTTCATTATAACGCGTATAAAGGTCTTTGGCCTCTCTAAATTGGATAATAAAATACACACTGTCGACATATTTCAGATTTTATGAAAGAAATGTTTGCTAAATTGATTCGTTATATTTTAATGAGTACATAATTAAAACTTTGTTACTGAAAATATTTTGGTAAAGAAAAATTAATTGCAATGTAACTCTGAAAAAAGTTCTGAAAAAAGTTTGATGTTTATAATTCTTAAAATTATAGTTATTTTCAAAGCTTTTATTTAACTTGCTATGTATGTAGTTAGTTCGGGTGGAATTTTGCAACTCAATTTTGAAGCAGATATCTTCAATCGATTGATCTGAAATTCTGTACACGCGTTTAGTTTTGATGACAATGCATGATTAGCTATGTGACGTTATTCTAAATCGAACATTGCGGAACATCCAAAATGCCCGACAAGTAATTTTTAATGCGCTCCTACAATATGGGTATCAAATAAAAGGGCTTGCTGAGAATAACTCGAAAAATAAAGTGACGGAACATTCAAGATGCCCGACAAGTTATTTTAATGCAATCCTATAATATGGGTATTAAATGAAAGGCCTTGCTGAGAATAACTCGAAAGATAAAGTGATGTCATTCTAAATCTCATTGTGGAACACCCAAGATGGCCGACAAGTCATTTTTAATGCACTCCTACAATTTATATTATTATTTTATATTATTATTATATTATTATTATTATTAAGAGACAATTTGTCTAATTCTAAACAAGCTTTTATATTATATAAATTGTGTAATGACGTTATAAGTTGATAGTGAAAGTTTTAAAGGAAAAATATATTATTTAATTATTTTTAGTGCTTTCAAATAAAAGCTTGTTTTTTTTTAAGTTTTTTAAACTTTTAATCTATTAGAATTACTCTTATTGAAAAGAAACTAAAGAAATTCTCAAAACACCAATATATTTATTCGTTGAAATAAATAGTAAAAATATATTACCATAGAAGTGTGGTGTATTTTTAAATCTTTGGAAAGTATCCCTTTACTTCCATGATTCAAATTTCACGAACAACATGATGCCATAACATACGAGCCTGACCGGGCCTGGCCTGCTCGTTTACTTTATGAACTCGATGTTCGTTAGAGGCCAACTGTTGTGTTTTAAACTTTCTTCTTGTAAGTGTATAAAGATAATTTATTCAAATATATATAATTAATAAAAGTCAAAATTTTTTAATTCAAAATTGGTATTTGTATACTACTTTCTAAACGTCGGATTACATGATGCCTATCACCGGTTCGGGAACTAACCCGGCGAGAAGAACCGGCGTAAAAAACTCGCACGGGACACATTTTAGCAAAAATATGGTGCGATCGTCAATAAAATCATTGACCCTATAATAAGCTTTAGCATACAAATATTCTTTAACTACCTTTTTTTTTTATTTATTACTGGAAATATTTTGAACGTTTTCTGGGACTCTATTGTATAGGCCTATATATTGACCTATAAAGGATTTCTTACTTTACTTAGTCAAATTACCAGTATATCTAGTTTGTGCTTATTTCAAGTGTTTATACAGTGATTGTCGCTTTTAGTTTTAAAATTACTAATATTCGTTCTATCATATAATAAATTATGCAAAATGTGTTGAGAAGCGACGGTTGGAATACCTATTTCTTTAAACTTTTCTCTCAGAGGTTCAAAAGAAGATATTTTGTAAATTGAACGTATTGCTCGTTTCTGCAGTACAAAATATTGTATAAATGTCGGCGGCATTTCCCCATAAAAGGATGCCGTAAGACATTCTACAGCTATGAAAGTAACTAAAATAAACTAGTCGCGTCGTGTCTTCCTCAGAAATTTGCCTAATTTTTCAGACTTCATACGCTGCAGAATTGACGTATTGACCGACTGGTCAATATGGAATGACTATTCCTCTGGACCAGGCTGACTATATTGTGAGAATGCCGTATGTGCTTGGGCAATCATATGACATTTAAAAACCAACTGTCCTAGGCACTACAGTATTTCAAGAGTGGTTACTTCGCTCGGATAATACTGTATGAATTATCAAATAACGGATGAAAAGGCCTAAGTTTTTACCTTGGGCAATGTACCTAAAGTTTAAACTTTTTTATTTTTATTTAAAAGTAAGTTGTTAATATTAAACCAATGTAGACGTACTATTTTCGAGAGAGCGCTATTTACGTCGTCGCAATCTGACTGTTGTCACTTCACATTAAAAATTTGTGAAGTGTCATCTACAAAAAGTATTATCTCATTATCATTATCTTTAACAAGATAAGGTTAGTCATTTATATAGATGAGAAAAAGAAATGGGCCTAAAATGGATCCCCGTGGGACACCTAGTTCTATTTTGGTCACAGTGGATCTTTGACTATTTATCTCTACCCTTTGAGTTCTATGTTTAAGGTTTGTTTGAGTGCAGATTTCCAAATACCATAGTGGTGCAATTTTCCGATCAATGTAGCATGCTCAACATTAAAGCATTTGAAAGTTATTATTTTAAATGGGTTGCCAGCTGATACTTCATCTTAATATTTGGATATTTTTACGGACTTTTGGAAAATCGGTAATAGGCAATCGGACAATTTTTTTTTTATTGCATAAATGAATAGTACTCTTAAATATGAGTAACTTCTCAGAAGAAACCGTATATCAAAAGTCAATATTTTCAAAGGTACAGCGATTTGTATAAAAAATTTCGCGAGCCTCCTAAAAACGCTCCATACTAAAATCGATATACACATGACGTCACTTGAATATGAAGTAGTATGAAGTAGTATATGAAGTATATGGCCGCAGGAATATATTTGTAAATATCTCCGATATTTGTGCGTTTAAGTTCATACTTACCATAATGAATGTTTTTGTATATGATGTGAGTAAACTAATGATGTAGGTTTTGTTTACCAATTTCGCAAAAAAAAAAAATTTTTTTTTGGTATAAAGACTCGAAGAAATTTTGTATACAAATCGCTGTACCTTTGAAAATATTGACTTTTGATATACGGTTTCTTCTGAGAAGTTACTCATATTTAAGAGTACTATTCATCTATGTAATAAAAAAAAATCAGTCCGCTTGCCTATTTTGTAGATTTTAATGTACCTACTCTTTTCGAATTTCAAGTTTCACCTCGTTACTTGGCCGCTAGTGTCGGTGTCTTGAAAGAATAATTGTTGATGCTTTCTTTTTACCGATAACATTTTACGATAAGAACATGAATGACAAATATAAGCTAGAGAAAATTCCCCACTATTTACGTCCGTCTACTGTTTTTGTGAAATAAATAGTTTAGGCGTACGAGCGCCTTTTATCTATTTTGTGTTTTTACTTTATAAGTAAAACGTTACACAAAACTTAAAATTTTATTACAATCATAAAACTAGTTTTTCCGGCTTTCACCGCGGCTTGTTTAATATTTTACAAGCCTGACATTTTGAATACTTTACAATACTCCCGGGACTTAGATGTTGTAAAGTTTGTGAAACGTCAACAGTGTAAAATATTAAGCGAGTCGTAATAAAATCCCTAAAAAGGTGTTTTAGAATAATGAGAGTTTTGGCGTGAACCAAAACAATTGAAAATCTTGACTTATTTACATGTTTTGTGTTATATGTAAAATATGTCAGCTATGCACATTGCAGGTATTGTTAGTTTTAGCTAGTATATAATAATTGATTTGTATGCCATCATTTGATTAAAAGTAGCGACTTTTTTCATACACAAAACTAGTCACGTTTTGTACAACATAATATTAAATTGAACTAGTTAAACTGCAAATGGATAATTCCGCTTCATAAAAGATAATATGGTAATAGGTTAATACTATTTTAGTTCAATTCGTCATGCAAATGCCCTACCGCAGCCGGTATGCACGTACTGCGCCCGTAATTTCGGCGTTCAACTTTTATATATTTAGATTTTAGAGGCGAATGGGAATATATTGAAGAGCATCGAAGGAAGTTATAATAATGATAATAATAATAATATCTATGGATGGTGTGAACCACGTCAATCTGATCCCGTGGTAAGTTCTCGAAGAACTTGTGTTACGGGTACCAGACAACGGAAATATATTTAATACTTTTATACTATACACATATTTAAGATTTTTATTATATTATACACATATTTAATACACATCCATGACCCAGGAACACAGAACTTTTTGTTCCTTCGGCGGGATTCGAACTCGCGACCCCCGGCTTGAGCACCAACACACTCAACCAACTGAGCCACAGAGGTCGTCAAGTAAATATTATTATTTAAGTTTAAGTTAAGTAAATATTAATATATTATTATTCAATCTAATCCCATCTGGGATTAGATTAAATAAAAATAATCTAAAAAGGCCACTAGGTGAACATTAGATGAATCATATGCAATTCATATTATGTGCGCCATTTTAGGCATTTCTATTGAAAACTGCCAAAATGATGTTTAAATGATGTTTTAACTGTAAAAAAATATCAAACATAATACGAAACACCTAAAGTGGCCTTTTTAGACCTCCAGAATAATATAAATGTGAAGGTTTGTGAGGTTAGATGGATGGATGGATTGTTTCTTACTCTTTCACGCATAAACTACTGAACGAATTTTGATGAAGTTTGATATGGCTTTTCCCTAAAAGAATAGTGTTGCCGCGAGACACTGTATTTGCGCGGGCGGAATCTACTCAAATATAGTTGGATTAAGTTATTATTTAGCCAATGTGGTATTTTAGATGTTGATTGCTTTGAGGTAGAACGTCGCAAAATACGATTCATAAATCATAATATTCTTATACAGTATACATCTTATAAATGAATGAATACTCGCCATTATGGAAATAGTTTCACAAGTTTACCGTTAAGAATAGCGTCTATTTTCGAAACTTTCCATTCACCGCCGAATCCCCACAAATCAAATGAGCAGAGCGAAAGTGTTATCGATCGTAGTCGTATAAGCTTCAAATCTGTTTTTTCGCGAACACATAAAAACGAATGAAGAATAATTTGAAATTCAGAAGTACGGGGATAAGTTACCGCTTGACTTGCGCATCGCAGCGGGCTGAGTTGACGTGAGTAACAGTATCCCTCTGTACTCGATCGAGGACGGTCCTGTGCGCCTGTGATCCTCTACTATACGAGTTCACGCGCGATTTTTTATTATATAACGCAACTGTGGAGTTTTTACTGTGCACCCGCCGAGAGGAATATACAGACGAAATAAGGTGAGTAAATCAGAATTTTTAAGCCACATATTTAAATTTTAAGTTAGTTGGCGTTCGTAATTCAATATACATGCGGAGGGATTGTTATTACGGTTTCATAGTTTCCAGAAGTTATAAATTTATATGTAGAATCGGACTGTAGGTATTCTGTTTCCGAAACAAAACCAATTATCCCAAACTCAACTTTGTTAGAGCTGTATTCAATTTAGAATGGTTGAAATGTTACTGACAAAAATAATAAATAAATATTACTATAGGGAATAAATATTATCGGGAAATTTCAAGGGACTATTTTTAAAAGACTATGAAAAAAGATAAAGTTGAATTGGACTTTTTGTTTAAGAAGTCTGATTTGTATTTAAGATTCTAACAAAAAAGTGTAAGTTATTTTTGCTAATCATTAGTTGTTGTGTTAAAAATTGGGATGTAATATATTTTGTACCTATTATTTATTACGCCACAGCCTTAGAAAGCGTGAAATTTCTATCGTAACATGTAATCATCATTTTTGCATTTGAGCATTACGATACCTAATTTTCTTTTGGGTGGGTTAAAATAGCTGCATAAAATAAAGGCAGATAATATATAAGAATATATACCTAAGCTATTTTTTGTATATTTAAGTGCTAAGCACTTGTGGATTGTTTCACGTTGCATTTTTCTTTTTCTCGTTTCCCGACATTCCCGACATTTTCTACTTTCCAGCAGCCGTGGTCACGGGTAGTCTAAATAACATTCGCGTAAACATAAGAAATAAATATTTAGAATCGTATGTTAATTTACCTTATTCCACGTACAGGTGAAAAATTCAAAACTGTAAAGTACCTCCTTCTTGATCTCAAAAAATGTGATATATTCCTTTTATACCACATAAACGTAGTCGCTCGGGCGCTCGCTTCACGGCTTTATCTCGCTGAAACACTAAAGCCTCCGAGAGAGTTCATACATCCTCTATACTTTAGGTTACTCCGTACCTACTTTTATTCGATCTTTTCACACATTTATGTTTAAATTCTGCTTCAGATTTTTTTATCATTATCTGTAGTGATACAATATGGGATTAAAGCTTAAGGTTAAGGTGTGAACATAAGAATTGGACGCATAAGATACAGAAGCATTTAATTCTTATAATTAGTTCACAACATGACGCGACGAGACGCGGCGTTGTGTTTTTACAATAGTTATTCAAAACTAAACTTTATTCATTACAAGAAAAGATACACAGTTCATATGATACACTACACTGCACATGCGTCTGCATACGTAACGCAGTGCAACTTGACATTCGAATTCATACTATAAACGTGTAATAAATGAAGTTTAATATTGAATAGCTAACTTAAAAATACAGTACCGTATCGCGTATTGTTTCGTTTCGGTGAGAATTCACCCTAAGTGTGTTTGGTGAGCTTTCACGCTTAAACTATATAGCCTACAGTTCTAGGTATAGGAGCTTGTTGCTTGCGACTTCGTTCGCGTAAAACTAAAATGTTTGTAAGTTATATGGACACTTTCACACCACATCTAGCTGGTTCCGTGCTAAGTTCTCGAAGAACTTGTGTTACGGATATATTAAACAATGGAAATATATTTAATGCCTTTTCAAAACATATATTTAAGTTTTTTTTATTATATTACACATATTTAATACACATCTATGACCGAGGAAGACAGAAAACTTGTTCCCTGGTGGGATTCGGAGGCTCGAGCGCCAATGCGCTTACCACTGAACCACAGAGGTCATCAAAAAGTTGATGTTATAGGTTCTATAACACTATTTTAAATCCCATAATATACCACTAAAGATATCTGCGTTATGCCATCCTTTACTAATAGACAATAATATTATAACAATTTTTTAATTGACCTAGTATTTCCAACCTAATGTAGGGCGATCAATTATTAACACTCAAACAAATAATAGAACTACCTAAATTATCAACTAATCAGAGATAAAAATGTATACCAAACTCACCTGAATAACATATTTTATAGAATATTATATTGTAATAATATTGTAAAGAAACTTTGAAGACAACAACATACCTTAGAAAAATGTACTTTTGTAGATATGTTATGAGTTTTAACCAATTTAAATATTGGCAAATGTCGATACATTTAACATCAGAAGCATTTATTTAAAGACTCGTAGAGATTAACTTGTAAATTTATATACTCTATACCCTTTTAGTTGAGCTTAAGTTATTAAAAACTACTCAGGCTTTTCCTTGGTGCCATAATAACTTAGGTCGGTTTTCTTTTCAGCCCCGATTAAAAATGGTGCCGGCATTTTGAAGAGTTTTCTTTTTCCGTTTTGTTTTTAACGACACGAATTATTATATTCTGGATTTTTTTTCCATCACAAACATTAAACTGTCCAGTTTAACTTTAGATAAGTTGAAATTCACCGCGACAGGACCTCAGGTGGACTATTTTTAGGCGTCTCATGAAAAGCAATTAAAACTTTCTCTAGCCGCAATAAAATATTTATACACTTTACACGAAGACTCGGGCTTGAATAATATTTCCATATAGCGACCTGCTTTTTGTAGTGTGACGCTTAGAGCAATGACAGATATAAGATTTAGGACAGTCATGTGTCCCTAAAGACTCAACCCATCAAGATCATCAATATGACGAATAGAAGAGGGTTTTGATAAAATATGAAAGGATGTTTTTATGAATCTATCAACAGTGTGTCTCCTTATTTATAGCTTCTTTCTTCCCTTTGGACTAAAAAATATTGTCCGCTATTAATTTTACTTTGTCGATCACTCGACTTCTAGGTATCAATATTAAAAGTTTGATTAACCTTTGAGTAGATGTTATTTAAAACGGTTGAAAATACTATTCAATAAGGAATGGTAACACATTAAAGATTTTAGAACTTGACTGCGTTTGTTACAACAGTGAATAATATGAACTTTTTTTTGACAAAATGGTAGGCCTGAAAAAGTTTGCTTTTGGATCCCATGGGAGTGGTTGATAATATTAAGAAAGTCTGAAAAACAAGTTTAGTGATAAATCTAAGAAATTATATATTTAAGATATTATAATTTTATAGATGTTTACTGGGAGATCAAATTTTGTCCAGAGTTAAAAAATAAAAAAATAACAATTGTTGTACTGCCTTTTAGCCACTAATAACCATAATACATATATAACGGGAGATATTGCTTATCATCAAACGATTCGTTTGCACATTTCAAGATCTATTCCACAAATAAAGGGATCAGATTACCGCCGCCACACCAGAGGAGTTGCAAGTGTAGTCTCGATCTTAACAAGCACGAAGGCCAACTGGATCTTCGGTACCTTCCTCACACGCACACACACAGTTACGCAAGCGCTTTGTCACACCGGTTTTCTGTGTTATTTATCCGGCCGAGCCGACCCGCTAGTGCCGAAGCATCAACAAGAACTTAAAATAACCTATAACTTTTAAAGTTATGTAGATTTTCATAAAAGTTTAGGATTACAAAGTTAACAGTTCATTCATTTTCGAATTTTGTTTCTTTTACATATTATAACTAATAACGTAGCCTTATAACAAATTTAAAATTTCTAGGTCTACTAGAAATATATATTATGTTTTGAATTATTTTGACAGTGAGTAGGGACTCATACATAAAATACATAGGGTAAAACCAGGATGGTTGCCCCAGGAGTATAGTTGCTCCGATTTTAATAACTCTAGGTTTGTGAATGAATTGTATACTGTTTCAATTATTTATTGAAAGACTTTTCAACTACCACTAATATTATGTATGTAAGCTTAAGGATCGTCTAATGTTGAAAAGTCATGTTGCTAGGCCACGTGAATAAACAGTCTAAAAAATTGCATGCTGTGTTATTATTCCTCTTAGCACAAATAAGCGCATATTTAATAACCAAGTTGACTCTGTCGTAAGTCTAGTAAGTAATTGCATGGGAAGGCAAAATGCGATTAAAGTTTTTTTAGGGATACTTGCCTCGTTTCGAGAGAAGGCATCTATCCTATACGGGATTTATATAAATCAGGCTACTATCCCATACGTGGGATAGATGTCAAAAAAATTTGGAGGTCTGCTAAAATCGTTATTACTCCGAAAATATTCAAGGAAACGTTTTTTACTGTCATAAATTGGTCAGTGAAAACCTGAAGTACTTACCGGCTGGTTAAATAAATAAAGCATTTAACTTTATTTTATAAGATACTAGATGTTCGTGCGCGCAAAGGTTAACTTCGCAGAAACCGTACATTTTTCCGCGATAAAAAGTAGCCTATATCCTTCCCCGTGGTCTACTCTACATTTGTGCCAAATTTCATCAAAATCTGTGCAGTAGTTTCAGAGCCTATTCAATGCAAACAAACAAACATATTATAAACAAACAAATAAACTTTTCCGCTTTATTATATTAGAATAATAATAATAAAATAATTTTTAAAACTTTTGAATCTTTTTGCCCTACTTTTTGATATATTATATATAGAGTGATTTCAAAAAGTGGGGCCTGGCTGTTCTGGTTTTCCGCTACCTTACAAAATTACGTTTTTGACACAAATCTCAAAACTACATAATATTTTTTTATGAAATTTAAAAATGAAGCTCATGTTAATAATGACTCATCGTCGACAAAAAATCAGATCGCTAACTTTATTACAAATGAAAATATGAGGCACGAAAAAGCCACGAAATTCTTCGAGAAAAGATAGTAGGTACGGCTACTTCATGTCTTGGTAAGACTATTTTAGAATTCCGTCAGAGTCACCATTTTCAGTTCATAATAATAAACGACTGATTCTATATTATCTTATTTTCCTTATTTTCACTTAAATATTATATGTTGAAAAAAATATATCTTACTCTATACGTCTTACTTTCATAAAAAGAAAGTAATTAAAATTATAAGTCTACGTAACCACCTACCTACATAATACACAAACTTATTATTTTATTTATTATCCTGATCCCTGACTATTATAGTCGAGCGTCGGTTGGCGTAGCTTTTGATTAATAAGCTTGCTCTTTGTCCAGTCCCATTATTTAGAATCACAAATCGCCATTGTTTTATTGTTCAATTAAAACAACATCAATAAACGTTATTTGTGAGCTTTTATGAAATGACAAAAAGCTCATTAGGACATCGTTAATAAGCGGTTTACATGTATACTTTAATGAAACTTCAGAATCTATGTTAAAAATACGTTAAAGGTTTTCTTTTAAAGTACTCGTAATAATAATATTTTACCATGTTATTCTATGATTTCTGATATTAGAACTTAACTCCATCCATCGTGAATTTTGTAAATGAATTGCGTGAATAGGTCCTAATATTTAGTATAGTTTTTACCTGCGGCTTCACCCGCTTATATATAGTATCCCAAAAGACTACTGTACTTTTTCAGGATAAAAAGTTGTCTATTTGTTAATCCAGTGCTTAAAATAATACCGTACCAAAACTTCATCAAAATCCATTCAGTAGTGTTTGCGTTAAACAGACATCCATCCATCCATCTATCCATCCTCCCAAACTTTCAGATTTATAACACTACTAGGTTACGAATCACGAAAAAAATATTGTGTCAAAGTGTAAAACAAAACATATTTTTTGCTATTTTTCGAATAACGTTGTGGATGTAAGCTGTCAATTTTGCTAATAAAAGTGTACGGTTTTAATATGTAAGTGCATTAACATGCAGGGCTCGGTGAAAGAACATGGTGGTTGCGATTTACATATTTTAATATTAACAAGTCCGTAACGTATGCCGGTCCCCCGAATTACGTATTTGTTTTACGTAAAATATTCATCAAATTACGGAACGTGCGAACTTATTTTACTTCCTTTTCGTCGATTTCGGATTTAGCTCAATAAATTTATTAGGTTGCGTAATGAAAGCTAGTGTTTCTCTAGATGTTGTTCTTGCATGTTTAAATTATAATATTTTGTTCTATTTAACCTTAAATAATTGGAACGAAGTTCCTTATCGCGCGTTGTGAAAGGGGGCTAGACAGAAAAAATTCTTACGAAAAGTTGTCACGACACTTTTTTAATTACAAAAGATAATTTTATTTTTTATAAAAATTAAATATTTACGCGTATACATTTATTATATTGATGTATGTATGTGTGTATGTATGTATGTGTGTATGTATGTATGTATGTATGTATGTATGTATGTATGTATGTATGTATGTATGTATGTATGTATGTATGTATGTATGTATGTATGTATGTATGTATGTATGTATGTATGTATGTATGTATGTATGTATGTATGTATGTATGTATGTATGTATGTATGTATGTATGTATGTATGTATGTATGTATGTATGTATGTATGTATGTATGTATGTATGTATGTATGTATGTATGTATGTATGTATGTATGTATGTATGTATGTATGTATGTATGTATGTATGTATGTATGTATGTATGTATGTATGTATGTATGTATGTATGTATGTATGTATGTATGTATGTATGTATGTATGTATGTATGTATGTATGTATGTATGTATGTATGTATGTATGTATGTATGTATGTATGTATGTATGTATGTATGTATGTATGTATGTATGTATGTATGTATGTATGTATGTATGTATGTATGTATGTATGTATGTATGTATGTATGTATATAATGTATGTATGGATAATATCGGTTCGGATATTGTATTATTTATTTTATATATACATGTACAATTGTCTGTCTGTATGTCTTTTTTTTTTTTTTGCTATAGTAAGCTATTTTAAGCTGTGCGGCGTCGCATGTTTCTCTGTCTGTCTCTCTCTCTCTCTCTCTTATAGAAAGCAAGCCAGATATTTTCATCCGGAACTTTGTTCCATCCGGGTGTCCCTTGACACCTCTCAAGTTTTTTTTATTAAAGTTTTCTTCTTAAGCTTTAGACTATTATTACTTAATCAATATCAACTATCTAAATAGCTCACTCGAACCTTGACCGATTTATTAATAATAACCTATAAAATTCGATATAACCACCTCGATCTATTCAAATTTCAAAGTTCAAACTAAAGCTTCTATTCCATTTGACATTCAAAGTAATATAAGGCAATTAAAGAAGAAAAACCTTGAGCCTAATATAACAACAAAAGACTTTCGGTAACGAGACGATTTTATAGAACGATAAATTATTCATCAATTACAGCCGAATCGAATCGAAAATTATAGTAAAATGTATTTTCTATTTGTAAATCGGCCGAGGAGGAACGCTTTGTAGATTGTAATCAAACCAGCACCTCGGCTAATGGAAGCTTAACGAACCTGAATCATAATGAGATTTCGTCGTCTAACTTCAATATATAGTCAATAAAATATGGCCCATCGGTCATGTTTAAAATTTATTTTCATGACCATCTATAAAAATAAATTGATGTATCTGTTTGTAATTTCAAATAACATCTTTGCACTAAAAGTATAAACGGTACCTGCACAAAAAATATATTTTTTTAAACTTTTGTCTGACCGTCTGTCGAACTGTCTGACTCCAACAAATCTCTGAAACGCGTGGACTGGTTTTGATCGGACATTCGCTAACAGGTAGCTGATGCTATAAGAAGTAAATTAGTCTACTTTTATCTTAGGGTTCCGTTTCCATTAATACTTCCGCGCTAACAAAGTTGCAGGCACCAGATGGTTGGAAAATAAATGTTATGGGAGTAAGATTTATGTTTGTAGTGATTCCTATTGCCGAAAATTTCACTTAAAATAATAAGAATCTATACTTCTATACTTAATATTATAAAAACGAAAGTGTATGTCTGTCTCTTACCGCTTCACGCTTTAACAGCTGAACTGATTTTTATGAAATTTGGTATAGACATACTTTGGGTCCCGGGAAAGGACATAGGATATTTTTTATCTTGAAAAAATACAGTGTTTCCGCGGGATAATGTATTTACGCGGGCGGAGCCGCGCGAAAAGCTAGTAATAATAATATAATAAATTAATAATTTTAGTAATAATATTATAAATGCGAAAATGTGTCTGTCTGTTACCTCTTCAAGTTTTAACAGCTGAACTGATATTTATGAAATTTGGTATAGACATACTTTGGGTCCCGGGAAAGGACATAGGATATTTTTTATCTTGAAAAAGTACAGTGTTTCCGCGGGATAATGTATTTACGCGGGCGGAGCCGCGGGCAAAATCTAGTGGGTCGTAAATGTATCATTAAAAATATATATAGGTCCGAGCATTCAGTTGCTTGGTTTCCAATACGCAGTAAAAAATCTCATGTAATAACAGCTGGTCATTATTATTTTCCAACATGCATGAAACTTGATATGGGAAACATCATTAATAAGATCCCATCAAAATTTTAAAGGCGAAGGGATTACGTACATTTACAAATGAGTTTGGGGCCGAGCATGACGCTCAGGGACGAGCCTTCGTCTTGTTACGTAAGCAATTTATTAATAGTCACATGTAGCCTCGCATGACCGAAAATCATAATGTCGGTCATCGTATCTATCATACTTACTACTATTATAAATATGAAAGTTTGTGAGAATGGATGGATGGATGTTTGTTACTCCTTCATGCATAAACTATTAAAAAGAATTCGATGAAATTTGGTACGCTAGTAGTACTTGTTATCCCGAAAAGGTTTTTTTTATTCGAAGTATCTAGTCGTCCGATAACTGGATGAATAAGATATATTAATCGTCCGGTTATCGGATGAATAATATATCTTATTCGTCCGCTTATCGGATTAATAGTCCAAACATTAAGGCTGAAGCTAGTAGTCCGAAAATTTCAGAATATTTTTGGAACTAAAGTTCCTTAAATGGGGCTTTGCGGACGGATGCGGAGGTGGACATCAAAAAACGTCCATAACGTTAAATAAAAGCGTAAGATTTTTATGTTTTGTGATATTCTGACAGTTCGAAAGAAGCAAAATTTCGCAAAATTTTGTAGGTACATTCGGTATGATCTAGTGGCTAGCATACTATAACAAGCGTAGACAAGAACCTCGTACTGTATCACGCATGTTACGGTTACAGCTCGCTAATAAGTACCCGGCTCTAGTACTGGACACACTACTGGTCAGGGGCCACATTATGATTTTCTAATCCTCAGTATCTATTTGATTATTTAGTCTATACTAATATAATAAAAACGAAAAGTTTATTTGTATTGGATAGGCTCGAAACGACTGGACCAATTATGATGAAAAATAGACCACGGTTGCTAATTTTTATCGCGGCACAATGTACGGTTACCGCCGGATTCTCTTTTGCGCGCACGAAGTCGCGTGCAACATCTAGTATAACAAAAAATAGAATTTATCTAGAGGTGTAAAAGTAACGGAATAAAGCGTAGCCGTATGTATTCGTTACTATAACATTAGTACTCGTTACTACAGTATCGTTACGTAACAGCCTCCGTGGTCTAGTGGTTAGAGCATTGGCTCTCGACTCGGAGGTCGAGGGTTTGATTCCCTTGTTGAAACAACAAAAAATGTTGTTTCCAAGTTTGGTTAGGACAATGCAGGAAAAACCCCATCAGTCTGTTCTGGTTTGCCGCGCGCTACGGTCGTGTTTATCAATTTTGTATTTAAACATCACAAAAACTCATACTACGCTTGTACATGATACACGTCCGCACGGCCGCGGTTCGGGCGAGAACTGAAGCGATTTGTCCACACATGGTCCGTTCAGTCCGCCCGTTCAGGCCAGAATTAATGTTGCCAGCTTAGTTATTTTACAAATTTTCACTATTAGATTAAGTATTTAAGTAGGAATTTAGTAGTTAGTAGTGTTTTAGTAGGATCGTCAGACAGTAAATCATATGTAAAATGGCCTAGGTTAAGCACAATAAAAAACAAAAAAAAAATCTTATCATAATAGTATCATTCGTCCATAGTTTGCTTAAAACTACCCGTTAGTTAGTATAGTATATTTTAATGTAACGGTAAAAATAATAAAATTCAATGAATGAAAAAAAAAAATATAACACAATATAAAATGCAGTGGTTTTGGGGGCTTTAGGGATTCCTAAGTTGAGTAGCTTCTTTTAATAATTTTCAGTAGTTTTTTAGTAGTTTTTAGTAGAAATCGATACAAGTTTAGTAGTTTCACAAAAACAGAGCTGGCAACACCGGAACGAATCGCTTCAGTCCATACGGCCGACTGAAGCGATCTCGAAATTGCGCACAGAAGATACGGTTTTGCATCCGTTCAGGCCGAACTGAAGGCAGACCAGACCGTGTATGGGGCCCCTAAGGAAACATATTCGTGTGTAACGTTTCGTTACTCGTTACTAGACGGTGCACCCGTTAATCAGTACCGAATACGTCCGCTTTGCTACAGCTCTAATGTTATCGGACGATTAAGTTATTTTTATCCATCCGATAATCGGACGATTAATAATTAATATTATTCGTCCGTTAAGCGGACGACTAGCAACAACCTTTTTTATTTTGATTCTTACAGAACATGAATTATTTTATACACCCAAAAACACAATAAATAAATAAAGTACTGTCTACTTCTGAATAATTGTTTAATAATTCCTTTGTTTTGTCAACTCCCATGCGATTAGCAAAAGTACTATATTATTCAGCAACCCTTTTGACCTTTGCAGATACTTAACCTACAAAATACGAATAACTTGCCTTTAATGCATTAAGCTACACTTCACCTACTTAATATGTAGGTAGTTAGGTAGCTATTGTGTATTTTCAGGGGTTCACTTTTAACGAGAATTTCTTATAGTTTCGCTAAATTTTAAAGTATAGCATCGTTCAGAGTTTATGCACAAGAGACTTGAAATTTAACTATAGTACATAAGCGAATTATATTGAAGTAAAATTAAAAGTCTTCGTATATTATTTCTTTGAAAAAGAGAGTTTTAGCTCAGTAACGTATTGCTTTTATAACTTGCATTCTTGTCATTTTATCAAACGAGTAGTAGTAAAACTTCTTTAATTATACCTATTACATAATTATTATATTACATTCAGAATCTCAGAAATGGCTGCAAGTATGAAATTTAGCATGCAGGGAGATTTTCGGTGATAAAAATCGATCTACCTAGATCCATGAGAAACTGCGCATTTTTAAGTTATTATTTTTTTAAATCAATTAGCAGTCCTATTGTTAGTTTGGTATGCATATCATACTAGCTGATGCCCGCGGCTCCATCCGCGTAAGTACAGTAACCCACGGAAACCTTATAATATGTCCCGCGATAAAAAGTAGCATGTAAGGACATGCTACTTTTTATCCCCATGGTCTACTTTATATTTGTGCCAAAATTCATAATAATAATCGGTTTTGTAGTTTTTACGTGAAACGGTAAATAAACTATCCCACGGGAACCGTACATTTCCCTGCAATAAAAAGAAGCCTATGTCCTTTCTCAGGCTCTAGACTATCTGTGTACCAAATTTCATTTAAATCGGTTCAGTAGTTTTGGCGTGAAATACGGACAAACAGACAGACACACACACTTTGCCATTTATAATATTAGTATGGATTTTGCGTCAAAATTTGGAATGTGGTAGGTTCGAATCTCCGTCATGACAATTTATTGAGATATCTTTTTATCTAATAGAACTCCGATTACCCAGGTAATAAATTCGTATTATTGAAGAAAATAAAGCCAAAAATACGTAGCTATAAAGCTAATGCAATTTGATGCCTAGATATTTTATAATAATACTAACTACTTTCCATCATCATCATCAATTGAGAAGGTTCATGCTAAGGGTTTTACCGAGCTAAAGGGTTTGAGCTCGTTCTGAGGAGGGTAAAGATCGAATGCCAAAAGTGGACTAGGTACTAACCTAGTCCACTTTTGGCATTCGATCCGTAGACTCAACGCCTTTCTAAAGATATCTTGTCAAACACGATACTTGCCAAAAGAGATATTCAAGAAATGTATGAGGCCTGGGCCAGCCCTATGTACAGTATATGTAAATATAGCTACATAATATAGTAACCGTTTCCTATTATTTATTTTGTTTAATTTCACTTCGTTTCCATGTACATTTAAATTAACTTCGTCAAGGAGAGCAACATAAAGTAAAATAAAATATGGCGGATCAGATCAGAATTAACTAAAGAATGTTATTTTGTCAATGACATGACTTTTGACAAAGAAAGACGTCTGACATTCAAGACGAAATCTCTTCGTAAAACTGTCTACTACGTCAAAAGTCAAGTCAAAACAACTGTCATAGCCGCCCTAAAAATAGTGTTCTCGCAATAAAAAACTCTTCAAATAATCACTTTTGTACGCATGTACCCTTCTTCAAATAAATTTTTTCGTATTTTTATGATATTCCCATATTTTTTTCCTATTTACCTATGTAGTGTACATAGAACTGGCCCAAAATCAAATCTCTTTTAAGCGTCTGTAACATAAGGAAAAAACAAAAATATCATGGCTACCCACCATTATCTAGAATAAAAAATTGTACTCTCGAGTACAACTCGAGTAATATACACTGTACAGTAGTAGAACGATTGTACTAGTATTCCACGAACGCTCATATTCAAATATTTTGCTTCTAAAGAAAAAAATCTGTATTCCGACGATGTAACAAACATTAATTATACGGCGCCTTTTTTTGGAAAGTCAGGCCACTTTATGCCTCCTAAATGGCCCATAATCGAGGATTTTCCACCAATTAGAAGTTCTAAAAGAGAAATTACGTCGGCAAATGAGAAAAATAATTTCTGATGTCTACTTTTAGTAATTTATCTACAATAATCTTTCAATGTCAGCACTGGATAAAGATATTCTGACGATATACTGAAATATTTCATGGCTAAGGTCGAAAATTAAAGATATAAATGTTATGGATTACCTATAATTACGGGACTAATTTGGACTTGAATAGAATTTGCCACAAATGAGTATCATAGTTTGCATCGTAGAAGAGGAAACAAGTAAAATTTGGCATCATATGTATAAGGTTCCTGTCGGATGGGTTCTTAAAAAACAATATTTCAATCCTTACTAGCTTTGCGTACGATAAAGTAACCCTAAATATAATTCGCCAGTAGAACAGATCTACAATTTAGAAATTCTATTATCTTGTCGTTAAGTTTACCTTTACTATTGTATTTTGGAACCCCTATAAAAGTTTGTTTAGTAATTATGCCGAACGTTGCGTGCGAGCCGAAATCACGAAAGGTACGTAACAGCTGTCCTAATTGTTAATGTTTTTGGGAACTTTCATTATTTGTTTCACCAATTTGGCTTTTATACACATAGGAGCTGTTAGAAAGTTACATTTTAAGGTTAAAATTACCAAAAATGCAAATTAAATATGTAGACTAAAGCAAGTAGATTGGCCCACAGTGTTTAATGAAACACTACTAATGCACCTCATATTTGTGGTAATTTCCATCAAAATATAATAATACCTACCTAATAATAAATAATTCCTCGTAATATTCTTGGAAACAGTTCCGCTCAAATTTACTGTGATCGCTAAATTGTTACAGATCATGCCTTTGCATTGTAAGGAATAGACCTGACATAAGAATAAAACCTGAAAAGAAAACATACCTCATAGACATCGCTGTCCGGAATACAGATAGTCTGAAACAGACACACAACGAAAAAAATTAAAAAATACACTCCACTCGCTGATCTAACAAACGAGACGCAAAAATACTTTTAATATTATTATAGTCTTTATAACCATCACCTCAACCAGCGTCATCCCTATAATACTTAGGGCTACACCGAAAAGATTATTTATGAAAATTATTACATGTGAATGAAGAAATCCAGTCATTATAGGTACCTGTTCCATTATTAGTCGTTTCCTCAACACTTCGATATCTTCCACACCTCAATCTCAACTATTCTTATTGTGAATCTAACCGTAATTCTCGTAATTAAATTACAATTAATAAATATTTTATTTTAACTTGGAATGTATGTAATTAGTTTGGGTGGAATTTTTCAACTCTATTTTGAAGCAGATATCTTCAACCAATTGAGCTGAAGTTTTGTATACATGTTTAGTTTGGGTGACAATGCATGGTTAGGCATGTGGCGTTATTCTAAATCCAACATGGCGGAACATCCAAGACAGAATCAAACAAATTATGTCATAAATCTATCAGATCAAGTTACTTAATTTACAGGTTTGATCAAACCTGTTTTTTTTTAAGTTTTTTGCTTTTAATTTATTGAATTTTAATGAATCGGTTTTATTCATAAACAGATTTTTCACAAGCAAAACGGGTTTGGCGTTTATGAGAATACAATTTTGCAGTTTTAACCTATCGGGACTAGCTGTACTAAAGCAGGATTTAATTAGCAGAATTATTGAACTTCAGGATACTTGGCATAAGCCCGTACCTGGCTCATTCATCCGGCAAATTACTGAGACAGTAGTTCGTTTTAATATTAATAATAATAATGTCTATCATATTTAACAACAGCGATATAATAATACAATATTAAATTTTCAAGTTTTTTTGCTTATCTTTTAGATCAGTGTTTTTCAACCTTTTTCACGATGCCCCTTGTATGAAAAAATATCTCGCGACCCCCCGACCCTTCGCTTTTTTATCATGTATGTTACAGTGATACAAATATTCATTCCATACGACGTTTTTATGCGTCTCCATAATAAGGATTCGGACCTCCGGCGACCCCCCTACAGAAGCTTCGCGACCCCCCAGGGGGTCGCGACCCACAGGTTGAAAAACACTGTTTTAGATTAATTTTGAATCAAAATAATATCAAACACAATGGACAATATACGTTTTCTAAGCCACAAAAATATCCAATACACAAAAAATAGTTTCGTTATCCACAGAACAAAAACTCCACAAGGGTCAAGGAGGATGAACCGGGCCGATGTGAGCGTAAGATAAAATCAATACGATAAGATGATATTCATATTATAGACAATTTCAGTAAAATCGCTAATGCATGTTCAGACAAACATTATTCAATAAGATTATGGAGATAAAATGATTTAATTTACATAATAAGCTCAGATTCTATATCAATATTTTTGTAGATATTATGGATGGTGTTTTTTTGTAGACTGGACTGGATATAATCCTCAAATTTGATGGCTAGTTTCTACCATCAAGCCAAATTTTTGAAATAATAAAATAAGAACCAACAACTAACATGTTTAGAAATTGCGAAGGTTATAATATAATTCATTTATGAAAACTAGCCAAGTCAGGTCTTAGGCTCCAATATATTATCCTAAGTTATACAAGAAATTATATTTTATGTTGTTATAAATAAATTTCAGGACTGGCCATTGAACTTGGCACCCATTTAGATCTCTTCTTTGGTCGTTGAAGTCAACAACCAAGGCATATTACTTACATCTATACAGATAAATAAAATTGAAGTGTCTGTTTGTAACTTCAAATTAACAGCTTTTCACAAAATGAATCTGAAAGTAATTTCGGTACTTATAATAAAATACCAATTTTTTAATTTTGTTCTGTCCGTCTGTCTGTCTGTCTGTTTGTTCCGGCTAATCTATGAAACGGCTGGAACGATTTTCACGGGACTTTCACTAGCAGATAGCTTATGTTATAAGGTCTAACATAGGCTACTTTTATTTTAGGGTTCCGTTTAAAAAAATAGGGTTCTGCTTTCGTTAGTTCTGCGCAAACGAAATTGCGGGCATTAGCTAGTATATCATAATTTTGATATCGCTCTCGTTTCACATTTATGTTTTTGATAGGATTACAGATACACGTATCAATGTACGAGTTCGAATGTCAAGTTGCATCGCGCTGCGTGTCATATAGTGACTTATGTCATAATTTTTTGCAAAGTGTATCTTTTATCGCGGTGTTAACCTACCCTTACCCTGATTTGTATGTGTACTCACTGTAATATTTTTAAACTGATGACCTTTTCCTCAGCCTGATCGTTTGTTACAAATGTCACACATACGGGACCGCCATATTGCGTTATATCTCATGATACGATTTCATGACTTCGTTCGCAGGAACTCTGATATTCTGTACTCATGTAATGTAAATATTATTTTGTAATACAGCCAGTGTTGCAGGGTAGATCGAAAATCATTCCTACATTTGTTGGTTTCTTATGTTTATGCGAATGGCAAATAAAGCTACTTATAAATAAATTGTGGTTTATTTCATGTCTTTTGGTTTACCCGACGTTTTTGATATTGTACAGTATTAAGTACATTTTGTATACTTTTATAAATGACAAACGGACAGGTCCACACCCTTTTAATACATTATATACATTATATGCTGGGTCTTCTAATAATACTTTAATTAATACTGCTGCGAGAGTCAGTCGTTTGCCTATGTCCTTTTTTTCATGGGGAAATGCTATATGCATCCCCGGCGGACTGAGGACACCAGTCGGGGTATGTGGGACTCACCTGGGTGCGAGGTGAGGAGCGCACCCGGGGTTAGCCACTAAAACCTTGTCTTATAAGACATATATCTATATAGATTTCCCCCCTTAACTCCCTGCATACTATATTTTATGATTCTTGCAGCCGTTGCCGAGATTCCGATTATATATAATATACAAGATTAGCTCGTTTAAAGTATAAGACACATTATAATTTATATATCTATATATAAAAAAGAAAGTCGTGTTAGTAACACTATTTATAACTCAAAAATTGCTGAACTGATTTGGCTGAAATTTTGTGGGTACGTATCTTAAAACAAGCAGAAGGATATACGTATAGGATACTTTTTATCCCGTTCCCGAGGAACGTGACACAAAACGTGGTATTATTTATATAAATATGGATTACAATTCTAATGTCTCGCTGAAACTCGAGAACGGCTGGACCGATTTGACAAATTTTGGCCTTGAAATAATTGCGGAAGTTCAGGAAATGTCGAAACGGTGAGAAACATTGGAAAAGACGCAGGTTGTAGGAGTAGATGTTGGTGTAGGACTAGGACGTAGGTAGGTAGTAGGTGAAGTTATTTATTCGTTCCAGTTTATATTATTTAAAACGGAACAACGTGTGTCGGGACCGCTAGAACTTTAAAGAAGCAATGGTCACGGGTGGACTCACAGGGTATTATAACCGAATAAAGAAATGTTTTTGCAACATGAAACATTATTTTGTTTGGAACGTTGTATAACAGCTTCAATTCAGAATCGAACTTGCAACAGCTCAAATCAAACTTTGTTCCCAACAATATACAATATGTAGGAAGTAGCGAAGATAAACAAAATGCTACCACGGCTCTAGTTGAACAAATTTGAACTGTTAAGCAATGTTAAAAGTTTCAGTCAATATTAGACATTTTGGGTTAAACAATGAATGGTCGTTTTAGAAACCTCAAATTCGGAAAATTCGTGTAACTTTTATATTACAGCTTCATTGATTTTCGCTTGGTGTTTTCCGCCGATATTCATTTATCTTCCAAGTAAAGGTTATTGGCATTTAATGTTACTGTAGGTATTTCTTTCGCTGCCAGAATATCTTTTATTTTTATTTTCACTGTATATTAAAAAAAAAATGTATTATATTTGTACTAGACTGTGCTACATCTGTTTCATATTATATTTTTATTCAAATACTAGCTGATGCCTGCGGCTCCGCCCGCGTAAGTATAGTAACCTACGGGAACCGTATATGTCCCGCGATAAGAAGTAGCCTTTCCCGTGATCTCCTTTGTATATTTGCCAAATTTCATGATAATCGGTTTGGTAGTTCTGTAAATAAGGTATCCTACGGAAATCATACAATTCCCCGCGATAAAAAGTAGCCTTTGTCCTTCCCCGTGGTCTACTTTATATCTGTGCCAAATTTCATGATAATCGGTTGAGTAGTTTTTACGTGAAACTGTAAATAAAATATCCCACAGGAACGGTATATTTCTCCATTATAAAAGTAGCCTATGTCATTTCTCAGGCTCTAGACTGTCTGTGTACCAAATTTCATTTAATTTGGTTCAGTAGTTTTGGAGTGAAATCGAGACAGACAGACAGAGTTACGTTCGCATTTATAATACCTATTAGTATAGATTACATTTATTTATTTGCTCATTAGTAAATTACATTAATTAAAATTGGACGCTAATTAAGTGTCGCTTTAAAGACTTCAAACGAACTACATAGGTACGGACCTTTTAAAACAATAATTACAAAATAATATGTCATTCAACCCGTCTAAGTAAATTTCAACAATGCTGTACATGTGACAAAGAAATCGACCGCTTATTAAATTTCGTCCAAGTTATTTTACTCGGAGTTTGTACAAGAGCAATTCTTATATCGTGGACATAAAGGTCTCATCAGAGGTAAAAAGTAAATAACTCTTTAGAGTTATAGTTATACCCCCTTACTAATAAACGCTGTATAAGCTTTGAATAGTTATACAGTGTTTTGTTCCCGTCACACAAGTGATATATTTAATTCGATTGAAGAAGACAAAACACTGTATAACTATTCAAAGCTTATACAGTGTTTATTAGTAAGGGGGCAAGTCTATTCAAGGACTATATTACCGTCGGTCTAAATAACTCGTAGCAAACTACCCAACTTAATAGGAGAGACAAAAACATATTTTAAATTTGAACTACTATTTATTACAAGATATCACTAAAAGTCATTTCCTACTGTCAGAATGTTTTCTAATGCTCACGGTATATACGGGCTTTCTGCATTACAATCTCATTTTACACAAAAAATAAAATAGTTACGAGTTATCACATTAAGACCGACGATATGTAATCTATGCGTTTTATACAAATAAATCAAATAAAACTATGTTTGTTATTTGAAATTTCAAATAGCTTTGCACTAAATGCAATGATAGCATATCCGGTAGGTAACACACCAAAAAAATTAAACTGATTTTTTTTTGTCTGTCTATCTTTCTGTGTTTGTTCCGTCAAATTTCTGAATCGGCCGGACTGATTTTGATCGGACTTTCACTGATAAATAGCTGATGTTATAAGGATTAACATAAGCTACTTTTATCTTAGATTTCCGTTTAAAAAGAAGGATTCCGTTTCTTTCAACGCAAAGAAAGTTGCGGGCACCAGCTAGTAGATTAAATATGTTTTATTGTGAGTAACACGACTTGTTTACTACGTAAAATTATGGATATGTAGATTTTTTTTAATGTTTAATATCTAAAACTCGTTTTGACCGACCGAACGTCAAACGTTAAAATGGCGCCAGTTATTAATTAATCAAGCTACGTGCGAGCGTTAAACTGTCACTGACAAGTGCCGTTAGCGGTAACAAAATGTACGAGACGTAAGTTCATCATCATCGACACTACGATCCTAACACTTAGGAGTGAGAGCCTTTTACGTTTGAGATAAGCACGTCATGCTAGGAGGCTTTTTACGAGTGCGTGTGAAAAAAAAATATATCAAAGAATAATTTTAATTATAGAAAAAGAATTTAAATAATAATAATAATAAAACATTAATAATAAAAATAGCTGTTGCCCGCGGCTTCGCCCGCGTAAATACAGTATCCCAAAGGAACACTGTACTTCTTTGGGATTAAAAGTAGCCTATATTTAAATCCATTCAAATTTCATCGAAATTCATCGTGCGTCATTTTTGCGTGAAAGAGTAACAAACATCCATCCATCCATCTATCCATCCATTCATCCTCACAAACGTTCACATTTATTATCTTAGTAGGATTATACTCATTTCATTGAGGTATTTAAAAACTGTTTCAAGTCCAAAATGCAAACAGTTTCTGCTTTTTCAGTTATTGCGGAACATAATATTTGTAGTTTAAAGTTTAATCAAACATACGTATAAAATATTCACGTTCAAAATCAATTGCGTTAAAGTTATTAAAATTCTCGATCTAAAACTAATTGCCATAAATAAACAAGTGAAGCGGTAAAGAATAATAAACGTATAATTTAGTTTGGGGCTTGATCGACTTTTCCGAGGTCAAATTAGAGGCACGCCTTACAAATTGCGTCTATTTATTATGAAGCAAGTTCGTCTATCGGCGATTTGTCGAGGCTATTACGCAGATAACTGACGAAGTTCGTCGGGCTCCGTCCATTGTTGCCATGATACACGTTTCATAAACGTCGTAAATTTACACTACGGTCGAGGCATGAAATATTGGAGGCAAAAATCTAGTAGGTCGAGGTGAATTTATGACGTGGAAGTAGTGGGCTACCGGTATCGTGATCATAAATGAATCATGTAGGGCACACGCTACGGTGTTTGCGTATTATTTTTATGCATTATATTTTAATCGTAGGGTAATTCCAGGATACAATATGCTCCAGCGGGATAGTTGCCGCGATTTTAAGTTAAGGTATCATAGGCCAAAATATAATATGTAATAGCCAGTTTCATTTCACTATCACCAAAAACCGCCAGAAAGTGCGTTCTATAGGCGTGACATATACCTAGGTGTTACCTTATAATATTAATCGCTATACCTATTAAAAATATTAGTACTTATATAGTAATAAAAAGAAAATCTATACTAATATTATAAATGTGGAAGTGTGTCTGTCTGTCTGTTACCTCTTCACGCTTTAACCGCTGAACCGATTTTTATGAAATTTGGTATAGACATACTTTGCGTCCCGGAAAAGGACATATAATGATATTTTTTATCCCAAAAAAGTAGTGTTTCCGCGGGATAATGTACTTACGTGGGCGGAGCCGTAGGCAAAAGCTAGTTATACTATAATACCTTAAAAGCTACAAAAAAAAAGAAATCACCCAGGTCGTCCAGGCAGAGTATCAAGAAGACTCAGAGAGTTTCCTCGCTGGATTACGATACTCACTCTACAAATAAGGGTCAAATAATTGCCGGCTCTGGGGTTTCGGGTTTTTCGGAAATTTCTCTGAAAAGTTTGTGAGCACTCGAACCTGGGGGGTTCAACCCAAACGGTTCAAATATGAGATCCCCACTAAGGTTCTCTTATTTGCGCCGCTTGAGGTTCTCCGTCTGATTGGCGGCCGCAACTGCAGTACTCGAGGACATAGGACGGAGCAAGTGTATCGACGCAAGAAGCGTCCCATATAAGAGCCCATCACTCTCCAAGAGACCAGGGTCATACTGTCTGGTCTCTTGTCATCATCGCGTGCCAAACCAGAGGGTTTCAGCACTCCGGCGGTGACAAGAGCCCGACGGTCATCCGTCGTTCAGGCAGATATGTCGGGAGATGCGGCCGGAGCTTCGTTGATCGGACAGACCATGGTATCAGAGGCTGTCCACGTTAGCGCCACAAACGAAGCAGTGAAAGACAACGTGGGGGATGCCAAGACGTAGGGAAGTGGCTAATCTGGAAGCAGATATCTACTCCATGGCATAGATGTAATTAGTGTAGGATGTAGGTGTAGTGTATATGTGATGTCTATTTAATTATTCCGGTTCATAGTTAAGACTTAAGACAGAACGACGCGTGTCAGGACAGCTATTTAGTATAAAATATTTCGTGATTTCGGGACTAATATCGTAGTGAAATTAAATCCAATTTCTAATTAGGCGGCGGCACCACGTAAAGGAAATCAACGTGATTATCGAGCCAAGTTACAGGCGCTTAGCTTAACGATAAATTTGTGATTTCCAATTATGGTTCACTCAGACTGGTGGTAAATTGAAATTATAATAACAACATTTCCAAACCAAATATGTTTAGAGTTTGTAATTATAATTCTTTTGAGAAACAAAACTTGTACAAATTGTGCCTAAATTAAAAATAAAATACAATATTACACAATATTGTAATATTAGACTAGCTTTGAAAAGTTCGGTCAAAAGTGAAAAATATATTTATTTATTTAGTAGGATGAAACCCATTGGAAAACCAAGATAATATAACAAAAATTAATGGATAAATAAATAGTAGAGTAGACCACGGGGAAGAACATAGGCTACTTTTTATCGCGAAAAAATGTACGATTTCTGTGAAATTAACTTTTGCGTGAACGAAGTCGCGGGCAATATCTAGTTATTGATATAAGTACGGTATTAGTAACGTTGCATTATCGAATCTCAATAGGCAATCGGACTATTTTTTTTTTATTGTATAAACGAATAGTACTCTTAAATATGAGTAACTTCTCAGAAGGAACTGTATATCAAAAGTCAATATTTTCAAAGGTACAGCGATTTGTATAAAACATTTCGCGAGCCTCCTAAAAACGCTCCATACTAAAGTCGACCTACAAATGACGTCACTTGTAGGTTATAGTATATGAAGTATATGGCCGCCGGAATATATTTGTAAATATCTCCCATATTTGTGCGTTTAAGTGTTTAAGTTGTGTGATACTTACCATAATTAATGTTTTTGTATATGATGTGAGTAAACTAATGATGTAGGTTTTGTTTACCAATTTCGCAAAAAAAATTTTTTTTGGTACTTTTTAAATGTATTTTTAAATTAGTAAACTACATATAAAATAATATATTTTTTTACATTTACCAAGTAGTAATGCCTCAATATTTCTGAATATATTAACGAAACTACAGTCTACATATTTCAGATGTAGTCCGATCCCCTATTGTATAGGTGCTCTATGCTCTTTCGATAACGTTACGAATACGTTACTTGACAATTGTTGTTACTAGCCACACACATGATAGTGCGTGATGCTCGCGGGTTTTTAGCACTTAGGATTAGTCACATTGACTGCATGTTTGTTTTTGGTTATAATACGCACTCGCAGTCACGTAAAACAATTCCATGTTCAGTGACGTAGCGGTGGGACGAAGGTATAGGTCGATAGTAAATACTTGGCGCCTACAACATGTACACATGTAACGTTGTGTGTCGTCTGTGAATATAAACATTATGTGACGTGTTACGTCATGACTATGCATAGACAGCACACAACGTCACATGTGTACATGTTGTAGGCGCCAAGTATTTACTATCGACCTATAAATGTTAAACATATACCTTCGTCCCACCGCAAGTAATCGAATTAGACTTTCATGATCTAAATGTAAATGATTAGCTTAGCTCCATCTATCGCGTCATTACGCAGGGGCTCATTATTATTCAAGTTGGCTGCGAGCTCAGGGCCTGCATATTATTCATGTTTGCAACAGTAATGCCCTGCTGATTGTGAGCAATTGAGTTAATCTCAACACCCCCGAGGCAATTCGGAATGTGTAGCTTGGGGGTGACTGATTTTATCAAAGGCTGATCAAAATTTAATTGCACGATCGACGCCATTTTACAGTTTTATATAACACAGTTGACGGATGTTTGCGGCACATTCAATAAAACTCATGGTTTTCAACTTATCTAGTCGTTGAGAGTTTTGTTTTATATTCTAATAATTTACTAGGTTTGTAGGTTTTACAGATAGGTATGCTAAGCTTCAGATGCGCCAGCCTAAAGGAATCAACAAAATGTAAAATTAATCAATTTTAGTCAGTGGTCATCTCTAACGACTTCTCTCTCATACAGAGCTCTTACACAGAAATTAGTCTTTGGACTAACCATCTTGACATATATGGTACACGTCTTACTTAGCCCCTACTAATAAAACTAATTACACAACTAATTAGCTATATAATGTTGCTGTCTTTGCCTATCAAATGATATATCATGAGATAGCTATTTAGTAGAAAGAAGATAATTTTAGTTCCAAATCATTGTTCCAGACCAACAGCACTGAGAATTAACAATGTCACCAACATAGAGCGGCGACATCGTGCGTGATGTGAGCAGCATGCGACGGTGGCTGATGATGATGCTGGTGGCGGCGGTGGCGCTGGTGCGGGGCTGGGATTGCGTATGCAACCCGCGGGAGTGCGAGGCGCTCGAGCCCAGCGGGTGCCCGGGCCAGGGCATCGTGGTGTGGGATCCATGCAGGTTGGTAACTACTTACTTACTTACTTACTGCGGCGCAGCGACCAAAATTGAGTCTTGGCCTCTGACACTAGAGTACGCCATTTGGTCCTGTCCTGTGCGACATCTTGCCAGGCCTTCTTCTAGTGTCAGTTTCGTAACTTGTAATTTTTTACGTGGGAGGGTTGTTAACCCGCCGCACAACCCCCAAAATGCTGGAGGACCACATCCTACGTTGGTCGGCGAGTCCATTGAACTTAGCTGGGTAGCTAGCTAGGCTGTGCTACCGACCTCCCCCCATCCGCCTCCCGGGGGACGCCCCCCTACGTTGTGTAGGCCCAGCGCGGGGATGCAGGTTGGTAAAGAAACCATAAATAAATGTCACTAACAAATAGCGCAAAACCGTGGGCGATGAAAGCCGCATGCGACGGTAGCTGATGATGATGCTGATGCTAGCGGGGGCGCTGGTGCGGGGCTGGGACCATAGAGTAGAAAATGTAATATATATTGACGTACAGATAAACAGCTTTCATAGAAAGATCAAATAGATCCAAATTTATTATTTTGATGTCCTTTTCCCTACAATTTTTCCATAAAATTGTGAACACACCGTATGCTTGTCTACTGCAACGAAATCTATAGGTTGCTGGTGCAACCCGCGGAAATGCGGAGCCCTCGTGGTGTTGATATTTTTATAGATACACGATCATCTGCAAACAGATCGTCAACAGGTGAAATTGCTCATGGCGACCTGTAACACCAGAATACTAAGTACGATGCCAGAATTTCATTTTATTGAAGGTGTAAGGTCGCTGTGGTTCGAATATACCGCTCGCGCTGGTGACAGTTCGATTTGATTTAGTAAGCCCATTTGTCAGATAGAAAGCGAGCAGATTAATTTGAATAATAGCATCTTAATTGCTCTATTCGCTTATAAGATACGATGCTATGCCACAGGCCTTAGATCATTAAACCAATGCTTGAAGCCACAGACAAATACACACTGAGTGATGAAATCGAAATCGGAAAAAAAACTTCTAAAGTTATTCAAAGTAAACCTATTGCACGTTGATAGTTACGAAATCCTCCTTAGACTTTGGTTAGGTTAGGCTATTATTATTAATACTTTTTAAATGCATAAATTAGAAAATAATGATTTAAAGTAGTAGTATGTAGTAAAATGATTTTTCACCAAGTTAGAAAAAAAATAAACTAAGTGTCATAGTACTTTATTTTCTGTAAATGTTATGTACTTACCCTGTTTGTCTCGGAACTGAATAAAAAATCACCTAGTATACAAAAGAACAGTTAAACTTATATTACCTTTTTACGTTAATTTATAGTAATTTAATTTTTTTTAAATACTTTAAAATATTTTGTCTTGTAGGTTAAATGTCTAATTATTTTGTTACCTACAATTAATTTCAGTATCTACGGAAGTTTATCATGTTATTTGGTACTTACTCACCCGTGCGTTCCAGAAAGTTCAGAGCTGACCGTGACCTTTAGTTGTTTTCTGAGAACATCAAGGACTCGTCGAGATGAGATAATTTTAAAGTACTAAGTACTCCTATTTGGTCTTAAACATTTTGTGTTAATAATACATTGTAATGGAGCCGAATTCTATTACTGACTGTTACAGACTAAAGTTTTAAAGACTAAGATAGAATTGAGTGCTATAAGTATAAAAGAAAACAATACTTATACTTATAAACCTCCTCAATATTAAAACTAAGGGCCTCTTCACACTCTTGACTACAGTTATTCTTTATCTTTAATCTTTATTACAAATAAATACATTAGGCAAGCGGACAATTTTTTTTTTATTTCATTAATGAATAGTACTCATAAATATGAGTAACTTCTCAGAAGAAACCGTATATCAAAAGTCAATATTTTCAAAGGTACAGCGATTTGTATACAAAATTTCGCAAGTCTCTTAAAAACGCTCCATACTAAAATCGACCTACAAATGACGTCACTTGTAGGTTATAGTATATGAAGTAGTATACAATGTATACGGCCGCAGGAATATATTTGTAAATATCTCCGATATGTGTGCGTTTAAGTTCATACTTACCATAATGAATGTTTTTGTATATGATGTAAGTAAACTAATGATGTAGGTTTTGTTTACCAATTTCGCAAAAAAAAAAACCTTTTTGGTACTGGAGCGAGACTCGCGAAATTTTGTATACAACTCGCTGTACCTTTGAAAATATTGACTTTTGATATACGGTGTCTTCTGAGAAGTTACTCATATTTAAGAGTACTATTAATTTATGTAATAAAAAAAAATAGTCCGCTTGCCTATTGCTGAGTCTGTTTGTAATCTATATACTAATATAAAAAAGAGGAAAATTTTGCTTTTTGTTTGTTTGCATCGAACAGGCTCCGAAACTACTGTTCAGATTTTGATGGAATTTGACACAAATATAGAATAGACCACGGGGAAGGACATAGGCTACTTTTTATTGCGTCAATATGTACGGTTCCAGTGGGATTTCCTTTAGCGCGCTCAGAGCTGATTTGATAAGGTGTAAGATAGGCTACTTAATCTTAGAATTCCGTTAGCAAAAATAAGATTCCGTTTCTATTAATAGATCTATGTAAACGAAATTGCGGGCAATAGCTTGAAATAGGGCTCATGGAGGATATGCACTTTGGATATCATGTTAATTCGCAGTATCCAGTTAACAATTTGAACCTCAATTCTCGTATTTATAGCAGAATTTGAATTTACTTTGATTATATTGTAAGTAAAGCGACATGTTATCATGGACTGATTTATGAAGTTTCGACCAATCAGAGCGCGTTTCACATTAAACGTTTACGAGAGTACCGTTTGACAGTTTTAACGTATCGGGACTTGATTGTAATTGTAATAATGCATGTTTTATTTAGCAGAATATACCCTCTAGACTAGGTGCAATCCTCGAAGGGAAATTGTTGTCAGTGCTTAAGACATAAAACATCTCAAGATCCTAATAGGGAATCGGACTACATCTGAAATATTTAGTTTCATTAATATATTCAGAAATATTGAGGCATTACTACTTGGTAAATGTAAAAAAATATATTATTTTATGTGTAGTTTACTAATAAAATACATTTAAAAAGTACCAATTTTTTTTTTGCGAAATTGGTAAACCAAAACTACATCATTAGTTTACTCACATCATATACAAAAACATTCACTATGGTAAGTATGAACTTAAATGCACAAATATCGGAGATATTTACAAATTTATTCCGGCGGCCATATACTTCATATACTACTTCATATACATATACTTCATATACTACTACAAGTGACATCATTTGTAGGTCGACTTTAGTGTGGAGCGTTTTTAGGAGGCTCGCGAATTTTTTTATACAAATCGTTGTACCTTTGAAAATACTGACTTTTGATATACGGTTTATTCTGAGAAGTAACTCATACTTAAGATCACTATTCATTTATGCAATAAAAAAAATAGTGCGATTGCCTATTCCTTTGACAATTATTAATACATCTCACGCCTATGTATTCCTTATGGTATTAGACATTAGTCAGATATCATTTACATGGTAATGATACCATTAGCCATAACGCGAAACAATGCTATAGCTCGTTAATCTTGCCTACACCAGTTATATCACATATGTGATTACGAACGTGTTAATCGCCCAAATCATATTTTACGATACTATATCGGTAGGTAAGTATATAGTTAATTTCAGAAAAAATAGCCCACCGCAGTAGTTGTAGATGTAGATGTAGGTGTAGATGTAGGTTACACTTGAAAGTATAGGTTGTAGTAGTAGGTATATTATTTATTTATTCCAGTTTATTGTTAAGACAGAACAACGCACAGCTACTCATAATAATAAAAATAATACCTATACTAAATATAATAATAAAATAGATAATGCCAATTCACCACTAGTTAACTAATGGTAAAAACTTAATTCACACTTACCTAGGTACTACGCAAATAGTGTTGTTAAAAAGTTTATCATAAACTCAAATAAACTGTACGTTATATGTTAATATAACCTGTAAAATGAGCTAAAATAAACAAGATAAGAACTTAAGGCAATGCAGATATATTATTATTAACACTGCACGGCAAATGTAATACCTCCTGCATAGCGTACTCTTATATAAGCCTATTTATCTTTCTCTCGGATAGTATTTGATAAACTCTTGGATAAAACTCACACCCTTTTATTTTCTGGCTATATTTAGCTTATTCTTAACAAGGTATAACCTTGAATTGTTACACATATTAGGTACAACCAGACCAGACATAAATGCTTGTAATATTTTTACCTCGAAAGAAAAAAACCGAACCCATAAAGGATCACTTTGTTGTCCGTCCGTCTATCTGTCAAGACCCTTTTTCTCAGGAACGCGAAGAAGTATCAAGCTGAAAATTTCATCAAATTCTCAAGTCTACTGTCTTTTGCATTTGTGACAAAATGAAACTTCTAAGCCAACGAAATCAAAAGATACAGCCATAGATATATGCCGCAGATTTCCTCCAATTTTCGATTCTCGCAAGTGAATCAAAACCTACACGGTACTTTCCGTGAACTCAGAATCTTGAAATTTTAAAGTACGAAGCAACATCTTATATCACAAATAAAGGAAAAATTAAATAATAAAAAAATATAAATAATGTTAAAGAAAGTTTTGATATTTTTATCAATTTTGGAAGAACCTAAATGTAGTAAATGTAATAGGCCTGTTCTGCCTCTTAAATCTTAGTAGTAAAAAAAACCAGATGCAAAGACGTTAAATATCATCAACATTATTAAAACATGATAATATGCTGATTGGGATTATTAATGACAAAAATAATTCCCTACGTTCTATAGGAATAGTTACAAGTGCGACTAATTTCTCATCATATACCTACATGAGAGTAGGTACCACCGACAAAGTTTCCGCTCGACCAGTCTCTAAACATTAACCTTTATACTAGGACGCCTCAAAATATTTAAACACAAAGGAAGTAACCACAACGACTGCAGATGAGGTTGAACTACGTATATACACGTGAGTATGTTTGCGAGCCTACTATTCAACGGCGCTGTTGAGCGATTTTCATCTTATGCCTGGTCGAGCGGGAACTTGTTCGGTAGTACCTACTTATTATCACAGGCATTATAACATCAAACACTTAAAAACTCAGGATGGGAACATTTGCCCAAAAATCTTCATACGAGAAAAAAGTTATGACATCGTGATTTCAGAAGATTTTGTAAATAAATGCGGACTGAACTACGGAAAGCAGAACCTCAATTCTCGTATTTAAGTAGACTTTCATTTTACTTCATTAGTTTTGTAAATGTAGTGACATGTTACCGTGAACGGATTTTATGCCGTTTCGACCAATCAGAGCGCGTTTCACGTTGGTTTAACGTTCATAAAAACACCTTTTGAGAGTTTAAGCGTGTCGGGACTTGATTGTAATTGTATTAATGCAGGATTTATTTAGCAGAATTGCCCCCCAGATGTCAAAATGTCCAAATGACAAATGTTAAACCTCGACTGCCCCGAAGAACTCCACAGTGGGGCAGTTTAAGTGCACTTTTTGCTTAGTCTATTATTATTATTGTAGGTCAATTCTTATACTTTAAACGAGACAATCTTGTAAACAAACGGCTGCAAATATTTACATAAAATCTAGTATGCAGGGAGTTTTGGGGAAGGAAAAACGGTCTAGCTAGGTTGTTATTCCTGGGAAATTGCGCATTTTTTAAGTTAAATAATGTATCAATAATTTTGACTCTATAACGTCAGTGCCATTGCAGTTTAGTTAATTTTTGTGAAGCGAAATTCGGAATGTGATTGGTTCAAACCCCGGTAAAATATGTTTGTGATCCTTTTTATATTTTTTAAAATCTACAAGCCCTGGTACTGCTTTCGACTGTTTTCAAGAATTTTCTTACAGTAATATAATATTTGTAATATAGAACTTTCAACTGTCAAATAAATATTAATTTGCCGAGCATAAAAAACTTTTTTAAAGATTGGGTTGGATTTTTTAACGAGTCGCCTGAATTTGAGGGTATTGGTGGTGTAGGGGGCTTAAGAGAGTTAGTCTTAAACCCCCCAAAGAAATTTTGGCTGCCGGAATTGCGTCAAAATATTTTTAAATAATTTTCAAAAATTCTTAAATATTTTTGCAATTATGCAAAACGGAACGTAATCTTTATGCTTTAGTACAGGGGGGGGGTGAGCCAAGATCTTTTCTTTATCGCTTCTTTAAAGAATCGCCGATCAAAATGTATGGAATTGAAATTTGGAAAAAGAAAATATAATCGAGGTAATTATATTTTATATAATATAATATGATATAGGAAATGTATGAGAACAGTATATAATTCTTAAGTAATTAATAGCAATGTATTACTCCGAGTTGGCCCAATACGACTTCATTGGGTTAGGTTAGATGGCTTAGCCATCGTGGTTATTTTTTTGTAAACCACCCAGAAGTAGGAGCCCCGCGTAGCGGGTCTCCGTCGACTCATAATTGAAGCCAGTTGTTATTGAGGCCCATTGGGTTCTAGGTATGATTGAAAAGTCAACCACTTGGATTGTGACAACCCATTCATAGCTGAAGATGGGACTCATACTCAACGAATTGAGGGACTCAATTCGTTGAGTATGAGTCCCATCTTGTGGAGGGCCGTTAAAAGATTTTTTTAAAAAGACAATTTTAATAACATAGACAATTTTGCAGCAGTGGCGTGCGCTCCATAAAGGCAGAAATGCAGTGCTTTACTTACTTACCATTCACAGATATTTTAATAAAACGTTCGGACGTTTTATATGACTTTAATTAATAGTAAATAAATGAATAAACAAAATATAATAACTTAAAAACGCCTAATATTTTATAATAGCACCTATTTACAAGTACATTATGTTTGGCAGGCGTTTAGCGACATGTTGGTGATGCGACTCCTGCCTTGTCGTGTAGCAGTAGATTTGTTCGCATGTGTGTAGTAATTTTAGTGTCCGTACACAGTTCGCAAACGCACACACCTATGAATATCCCAAGGCGCGAGTCGTCCAACTCCTACGGCATGCTTATAGACTTCGGCGAAGTTCGGCAGTTGTCGGGACACGGAAGTAATCGGGTATATTCGTGGCACGGTGGCCTATAATGCGAGTAATTATAATTGACGTAAAATCTAATTACTCACTACGCACATGATGCGTTTTTGTTTTAGTAAGGTTTTATTTGTTTAAATATCAGATTCAAGGAAGCCATTTTTTCATGTGAAAACGCATTGTTATTTTTCGGTTGCCATTATATTTAATATTTATAGGTTTCTTAAAAGATTTTTCATTTTAACATTTGAAAGTGTGTACATTTAACAGTTTATTACTGAAGTTCTATAAAAATTGTAGGTAGTGATTTGCTTTTTAATTGATTTGAGTGATAATAAGTTCTCACAATTGTCATTCAGTAAAAAGATTCAAATTGTGTCTACTAAAGGTAGGTGTGTATCCGAGTTACAATAATTAAATCAGCAAAAAGGGAATGTAACTCAAAAGTTTCATGTTAAAAGTTATGAAGTTCTGTTAGTTCTGTTGGCATGGTTTCCGATTTAGAAATCCGTCGCTTGGCTGTGGCTATGCTAATTGCAGGGGGGTGAAACTCTCATACATGCACAAATTAACAGAGAACAGAGACATCTAAAAATGAATATCCGGTACTAACAGTTTGAAAGTTTTCGGATAGTCACAACAGATGCCACTAAGCGACTTCTACATCGCGCTATCGGTAACACAAGGCGCATACAGTATAAGGGCTCGCGAACATTTTACTATGCAGCAACCATATCCCACTATTAAAGAGGAACTTGGTCGTTGTTGTGTCTACGACATTCGATAAAACTTAATTTCTGTCCATAATTCAGTTCAATAAAAATTATCAGGCGGTACTACTTCCATCTAGCGGGTTTGATAGTAACTAAAACGGTACAACGCCATCTAAAAACGACATTCCGAAACTTTTGTAAGACTCAGTTTCAATTTTAGAGTTGCGCATCTATACTAATATATATCTGTATTATCTATGGCTAATTGCTAAAAATCTATAAAAGAAAAAGTTTTTGTGACCGACTACTCCGCCGCATACCCAGTGTCATAACCGTGTGCACGCCGCTGTTTTGCAGATATTATTTTTGAATATTTGTGGCGGCGAAATAACATGAAATATAGAAAAGATCCATTCGTGGAATTAATAAAAGCTATAAAACATGTTTATGAAGTGGAATAAACAATTTTTGAAAAAAAATCTGTTTTTAATTTTTTCTAAGGAAATCAAGTATTTCCGGCGGGTGAAAATGGTGAGGAGGGAATCCGACCCCTCTCCCCTCCCCCTTCAACCACTCGCAACCCCTTAAAATGGCGATGTTGTTTATAAAGTGGAATAAACAATTTTTGAAAAATTCTATTTTTTATTTTTTCTAAGGAAATCAAGTATTTCCGGCGGGTGAAAATGGTGAGGGGGGAATCCGACCCCTCCCCCCCTCCCCCCCTAACCACTCGCGACCCCTTAAAATGGCGACGTATTTTAAAATTTTACCCTAAAGATTTATCCCTTGTCCTACTGGTACCTATTCAATAGGTCCTATTATGCCCTTGGTAATTTAGGTATTCCTAGTTGATTAATAAAACATATATAAGGTAATTAATATGTACCTACCAAAATTAAAGGATCATTTACAAATTGTAATCTAAATAAGCAGACTTACTTATTAAAGAAACTTGAGATTGTATTCAAAGAAATAATTGGAAGACGTTCGAATCAAAATTTACTGCAAGATATTTGGTACGTTATTATCGGTTGAAATAAAATCTATTACCGGTGGGTTTCGTTGGGTAAAAATATGAACAACTGCCTTAAAATCCTAATAAGGGTTTGCATAAATATTTTATATCAAAATATTGTTATTTACATTATTATAACACCGACTAAAGTCCCTAAAACTGGAGCTTCCGTCCCTTCTCATGTGTACAAGGATTGTTCTACTTCTATTATTATTTAAATGCACTATAAGTATAACTAATATAACAAAAATCTGATTCAAAACAGAAACGTTTTTCGAATTATATTAAATTGATTTCCATGATTCACCTCACCGAGTCGGCATCACCTGAGTGAACAAGTATAATAAACCGGGTCTACTATTCGGAATTGACACAATATATCGGTTCACTTCAATCAACGTTTCCTCTGCGTCTTACGTTTGGCATTTTAGGGTTCGGAGATATCACCTAAGGACGGTCCAAATAATTTATTTGGAGAGTATTTGACACAACCCTATCAGGGATGTTTTGTTTCGTATCGATTAGGCAGATCTTTAGATTCGTTGTTTTTGTTTTACTGGCATGCGATTTCGAGATATTAGACTTACTAAATTGAAGGGTAAAAATTAACTGAATTGATTGAGGATAAAAATATGTCTGTCGCAATCGACTAAAATTATTTAGGTATTTAAAGCGAGAAAGACTAGAAATATTTATTAATTATTATTTATTGTGGATTATATTGGATTATAGTAGTTATAATGTAAGACTGTTATTGTAAGAAGTTGAAGAAGTCCAACAGACTCCTTTTCTATAGGCCTATATATTATAGACGAGGTATGTCGAGACAAAAAGTGGCCACATTTAAACTGCTTTGTCACTTTTATTTAAACTTCAGTTGTTTGGTGCAGTCGAGGTTTGGCATATTTTGTCATCTCGAAATACGTAACTTCAGGAATAAGTTGGTTCAAAGCGTTTAATCATCCAATAGCCAAATAAATGACCAAATTACTTGAAGTTAGAACGTGTGTGATCATCATTGAATTTACTTTAGTTTACAATAACAAATTTTTTTTCTTACAGATGCTGTAAAGTGTGTGCTCGAACATTGGGCGAAGACTGTGGCGGGTTCAGGGGCACGTGTGAGCCAGGCCTTAAGTGTTACGAGGGCTCGTGCTCGCCGATTATGTGAATACGTGTGTGACTTACGTGTATAGAACGTGAACGAAACATATCTCAGACAACGGACCGGACCAGCGATGGAGGTACAATCAGCAACCTATTTTTATTTTGTAACGTTTTAATTGTATAGTTTTTTGTTCTGTCGACTATAACTGCTCCTATTCCGTTAACTTATATTTGATTAAAAATTGTAAACACGTGACTAAAAATATATGAAAATAGTTTGGTATTCAAAATGCAGTGTTTTATAGAAATATTATAATCAAATCAAAATAATATGTAATATGTATCCTATTGGCAAGTATTTAAAAACTTCATGAAAACGTCTACGTATCTCTTTCATACGAGATATTGCATTGAGTGCATAATCGTTATTTTTAAATGGAAATATTATAAAAGCATAATCAGTGAAACGAGAAGCAAACAAAATAAAACATAAGTAGCTTTGTGAAAGCTAAAACCTATCGCTATGCTGATTTTAGCGTTGTCGATATTTTATTGAAAAAGATGTGAATCAAGGTTTGACAATAAACTTAGATTACTCGTTAAATTCAAATGAAAAACTTTATAATTATAAACATATTGAACAACGATATTCATGATTAAAATCATTCTGGATTTTGTTTTTGTAGGCATTTCATTTGTAATATAATTTGTATATCTACTAATTCATATTAGATACTCTTGCTACTTTTCTAATCTAATTTTATTTTTTCTCAGATGTACATAATAATGTATTCCAATATTTAAAACCTTGTAAATATTTATAAGTGTATAGATACTTGGATTTAAACCTAAATTTTAAGATTTTATATACTTACTTAGTAAGTAATAATCATAATAATAATAAGATAGTAATTGATTATAAGTATATTTCAGTATCCTTATAATAAAAATATAGATTTGTTATAACTAAATTACATTTAAATGTTAGGTTTTACCTTGTTTTGTTGACCGCAACAATGAAAAATAAATTTTTGGAAAGTTAATTTTGTTAAGTTAAAATTGTAACACAATAAACATCTTATAATTATATTGAGTTATATTTCATATTCGTTAGTATAAATAACTGTAACAATTGTGTACGAAATACTAATGTAATATTGTTACCTATGTTTTGATTTAAAGTGCAATTTGTACAACTTATAAAAACTAGCTTGTTGTCGTATAAAATTGATTTCATTTTATTATACCTACCTACTATGAAATGTTAAGAAGCTTAATAAAATGTTAATATTTTCTGTGTGCTTCCACGTTAATATGTAGTAAGATTAAAACTTGTACTTTATTACTGTAAATTAAAAATATAGTGTGTGTATTTAAAAACAAATGAATTTGAGTGTTAAGTTACATTTTACTGCATAATTTGTTCAGAGGCAATATCGACTAAGTTTTAAATCAAACAAGTGAGAGAAAAGTTTTAAATTTACTGATTTTTGTATAAAATTAGCATCAATGATCATAACGAGAAAACAAGAGAATATTGAAACAACTTACTTAATACGATCAAAAATATTAAATCATACTTTGCTAGGTTGCAATAAGTTTTGCTATATTAATTTGTTGAAACTGCAATAAAAATATAATACGATGTATCTCAAGTCTTAAGTAAATAATGCTTATAATAACCAAATAGTTATAACTTGTATAAATAGAAATATTTTAAAGGCTACTTGTTAACTGTGCACATACTTATTGTAAAATAAAAATAAGTTACCTGAAGGTTTTTTTTCGCGTAAAAATGTTGGATCCTAATGTTTAAAAGTACTGTACCTAATGTTTACTGTCCCATACAAAACCTATGGCATGTACCTATTTAAACTTGCGAAAAAACGTTCAAAATTTGGGTGTGAATAAACCGATTATGGCATACTGAATTACTAAGTTGGCGAAATAATGCAAGGCACGGAAAATAATAAATCCAGAGACTAAATAATGCCAGTTTTGTTACCTAATTATTCCAAACTGGCAGAAAGATATTATTCAAACAAAGAAATAACCATCTTGACAACAACTTGAGAGAAGCTCCCCTTAAGTAACCGCCGTCCGTCATACATTTCCTTCCGGATGAGTAAAATAAAATTTGAATATCCAGAATTTTCCAAAATATATATCTGGTACCGTGAGCTATAATATATACTGTGATAATAATTGCAAATCCTTCAGAATCCTCAAAATCCGTTGGAAACGACATCCATACGAAAGGAAAATAAACCCCAACAGTATCCAAAAATGCGATTTTTTGTAACCTATAAATTGACTTTTTAACAGCCATTAATTTAATAACCTACCCAATCTGGTTTTATAGTTGCTTATGACGGTGGCCAAATCGAAAATTAAAGTCGCTTACTTATAAATTTCTGTGCCAGTTTGGATTAATTTTCGCCACCTTTTCCGCCAATTTTTCATATTTTACTGCACCTGAGTGCTTTCACATGTTTTTAGTAATTTATACACATACTCGCTGCCAAACTCAGTAATACAGTATACTTATTTGCAGTCGCCGCCAACTTAATCACCCTAGATACTCTCATAAGGGTGTATTCTCAAAATGATGCAATCTCTCCTATAGCTACTACAGAGTCACTACGGGACTACTACCAAGACTTCTACAGATCTACTACAGGGCTACTACAGAGCTACTACTGGACTATTATGGGGATACTACTGGGTTACTACAAGGCTACTACTGGGCTTCTACAGTGCTACTACAGACTTCAAATTACTAAAATACCAATTTTCATCAAAATCCATTCAGTCTTTAGTCCTATACCAAATCATACTCATAAACTTTCACATTTTTAATAGCTTTGTACTTTTATTTATTTTGAATGAATCTGAACAAATATACAAAATACATTTCCTTGTTTAATGTGTATGTCTGTCTGTCTGTGTATCTGTCCGTGGCATCGTAGCTCCTAAACGTTAGGTCCGATTAAGATGCGTTTTTTTTTTGAAAACTGACGTGATCGATATGGATCTTAACTTTGGTCCAAGCAAAATATGCTCAGCCGTTTGAAGATCATCAGCTCTTTTCTACTTGACGAAAGGTTGTAAGCAACTACAACTGATCTGATCCGTACAGTATTTCGTATCCTGGTACCTTAACAATATTGAATATTAGCATAGTAATATTGTCAACGTTAAGCTACGCGTTCTAGATATCCTTCGGTCTCCAGATAATGCTGCAGCATCGCAGCATTACCTGGAGACCGAATGTTATCCAAGTCTCAAACTCATAAACATACAGCAGAGGTATCGTGTTCGGGTTCATTTTAGTGACCTCAATGAATATGATATAGAACAATAGTGATTACATGCACTTGATGATGCAGCATTACTTGGAATCTGAAGAAATCCCAACTCGTCCCTAACGAACAGCAGACATATCGTGTTTTAGCTCAGTAAAAAGGCTCTAATAAATAGGATGTACAATACGGCCGATGTATCTTGGCGAGTCTGAACTTCGCGCAGAACGTTGCGCACTAACTGTTTCTAAGTGTTTTCGTATTTATTTTATTTGTACTAATTGGTCAACTGTATTAGGGAAATTTTATTAGTACATAGGTATATAAAAATAATACAATAACAGTTTTCTTCACGAGTTGTACATGCGCTAAAGTTCGCAGAGCCTATGTTCAGACCCGTCAAGATACAGCGGCCGTAGTGTATATTATAGATGATGATCGTCTGCAGCATGATACTAGAACTTCGCTTATTACATTAAAGAATGTATGCAAATTTGATGTGGTGGCAAAACATACGTATTTATTGTCGTCGTATCTACAGTAAGTATCACTTAGTATCAAGTAGTCAATGGTAGCATGGGCATAATCAGAATATCAAATGAAATGTACAGTTTTGCAGAAACCAGTTAGATAAAGATTGTAATTAAATTAATTTAAAATCTAAAATTGAATAAAAAAAGTCATGAAATAAAAACAAAATTAAAAATTTTAGGTATCCCCGACACTAAAAACGATATAAAGTTAATAAATTTCTATTTTAGCCTTTCAATATTTTTAAAGGATCTTTGTAATACATATGTGCGTCGCCGAGTTGAGGAACCGCGGTGTGAAGATGTTTCTCTTAGCTGTAACGAATAGAACATAAACATTCTCACAATAAATATTAAAAACTTATTCACACCGCGATAAAAAAAAATCTTTAAAAATATTGAAAGGCTAAAAGAGAAAGTTATTTACTGTAATATATTTATACCTTATATAGATTTTTGTGCCAGAGGCTACTTAATTATTATTATTTTTAATATTATTAGTACTGTAATTCTCAGTTTAACAGCATATTTTATACATTGTCTAGGCAATGTGTGTATTAAATTAATAATTTTTAAAGCAATATGTCATCTAAATATGCCTAAATACCTTTGGATTCTTTACAATGCCTATGTTAAGCATAGTAAAGAATCCAAAATGTTACAGGCAAAGTTTGTAATATGTCATACCTTGCCTGTAACATAGAAACTCTTAACCGAATGGTTAAATAAAGTATGCCCGTCTTGGCACAACTAACCCTACAATATAGTTTACACTTAACTAACTATCACACATAACTACATTTTTTTATAAAACTATAACACGACTACTCCATTTATATAGCTATTATTGTGAATCTTTTGACACGCCATTCATTAAAATCAGATCAGTAGTTAAGAAGCTAGAGTGGAACAAACATACATACATACATAGACTGCCAAAATCATTACTCTTCCTTCTGGCATTGCCGTAGTCGGATAAAAAGTAGGCAGCACAATATTTCAGTATAATTTATAACATCGAGATAAGCGAAACCGACACATTGTCATATCTGGTTTTATATTATGAGCTCGTAAAAACATCGTACAACCAACATTATGCTCCTATTGACTGTATCACAATGATCTAACGAGTATATTTATTTCAATCGTCTATTTATGAACATACGAAGGGTAATTCACACCGAAACGAAACGATACGGGACATTGCGTTGCATTTTTAAGATTTAAAATTGAACCTTACACAATAACACATAATAAAGGTATACAGTATACACGTTTTCATTGTAAGGCTGCGTTCACACCAAACTGACTGTCAGCCGCTGAACTCACTGTGAGCCCCAGTGTAAACGTGAAAATAAACTGTATTTTATGTTCACTAATAAATCAGCCGCCGTATGTCAGCGTCAACGCATAGCGTAATAACGTATTGTCGGTTAGGTGTGAACGAAAAGGTAAATATGTATGGAAATACCATAAACTGCGTAACGATCTCACACTTTCGGCGGCTGACAGTCAGTTTGGTGTGAACGCAGCCTTAGAGTTCGAATGTCGCCGCGCCGCTCAGCGTATATTATATTGTAGTAGGTATATGACTGATGTCATATGAAATGTGTATATTTTGTGTAGAAAAAAATATTCAATTGCACGCCTTGTGTGCTCTACTCTCGAAAGGCTGCGTTGTGACAAGTTCACAACATAAATCTGTTGAAATACCCGAAATTAAATAATAAACTTAAAGAAAATGGATGTTTTTACAACTAGGAACTTCAAACATGACTGTAGGCTGTTTTTTACTTATTTAATTTAATTTATGTGATAGAAAATGAAATAAAAAAATTTAACGCTGTCCGTAGGTATGTGCGTTTGTTTGTTCCATCGATTAAGAAAAATATGGGCACTTTTTTTTAAACGTTTCCATTTATCCTAAGGATGAGCTCTATTGCTTGGCGTTAAAAAGATATTAATCAACATTTTTTGATAGAATATCAAGTTTTATTCGTTCCGTATCTTCTCTGAGAGGTAAGCATAAGTACCTACGCCATCCCATATACCCCTTTATTTTAGTAGGAACACAATTGCAATAGGTGTATCATCAGTTATAGTTAGCCGTCACTTATCGCTATTTTTCCCCAAAAGAGATACGTGGCCCATGGAGAGCTGCTTCGCTACGTTGAATATAAGAGGAGGAATGGATGGTAAGAATGAAAGTAGACGAAGCGAAACAAGTATATAAGGATCGTAGCAAGTGGAAAGAAGTGGTCTGCCTACCCCTACGGGAAAGAGGCGTGATTATATGTGTGTATAGATACGTCGACAAGTCAAGATAGCAGAGAGTTATGCTATCTACAGAGTTACAGACACACGAATTTGGTACGGAGCGTACAGCGAACCATATCCGGAGACCAAATTCGGTGTCGCTACACACGCACGAATTTGGTACGGTGCAGTGAAGCGAAACGCTCGACACTCGTGTGTTCGATTTTATGCTCTATTACATTAGCACAGAGTTCTATTTACAGTGCGGTTTTTAAACGATGACGATGATTCCCGCAATTCATTGATAACGGGCAGTGATACCAACACTTTAAAAAATATTTCTCCCCAAATTTTACCCCTGATTACTTATACCATTGACAGGTCTAAGAGATAATAAGCTAGAAAGAAAGGTTATGTGTTTAACATAAAGACTTACGCGTGAATAACATAAAACTAACTTGTCTTAATCTGATTTCACTCCCAATACATTTTCATATCCCTGGCTATATACACACATTAAAATAATTTTTATTATTACATACAAATTAATTCATAAGGAGTAAACTCTAAACATCTTGTCCTCTAGTAAACCCGGTAGATATTTTCCCTAATTTTGGGGGGTACATCCCTAAGTTGGCAACACTGATACTGTTGTACGGCCAAACCGCCGGACTGCTCTACACACGCACGAATATGGTACGGAGCGTACCAGATCCGATGCGGACAACAGTGAACTCTTCGCCTTCTTCATATGTTCGCCGGACTGCCCTACACACGCTCGGATCTGGTACGGAGCGTACCAGATCCGCTGTACGCTCCGTACCAAATTTGTGTGTCTGTAGACACCATTAATGAAAATCAGTGAGTGTAAATTGTCTGTGTAATCCTTACTAATTTTATAAATATTATGATTGTTAGTTTGTTTCTTTGTTACGCTTTCACATAGAAACTACTTAACCGATCATCATGAAATTTGGCACAAATAATAAGCAGACCACTGGGAAGGAGCTTCTTTATGTCGCGGGTAAATATACGGTTCCCTTGGGATACTGTATTTATGCTGGCGAAGCCGCGGGCAAAATCTAGTATAGTATATTTTCTTCCACCTCTTTGATAGGCGATAATCTAAATTTAACCCCAATAGAATATGCCTTCGGTATTTGTATGAAAAATAACGGTTATCGCTTAGCGATATTAAGGTCGCACGGTCCGAAAGTCAGCATGTTCATTCATTTTAGCGAAGCCCGACACCATTACGCGGTCGACCCGAGTATGAATAAAAATTAATAGCCAATTAATCCGAATTGACGACAATATTACACTGACCTTTTAGTGTGACACGAAGTTCGCAGTAGTTTTTAATCATATTTTGACCTTTTTTTATGTATTAATTCTTATAAGTTAGTTTTATAGATATAGCCAGGAAAATTTTGAAATTTTAGCAGTATCAAATGATGTATAGGTACGTAGTGTTCATCAGTCGCTAATAGTCGACTCACTTCTAAGACCATGGCCGCCCGAAAGAAGATAATAGGTAAATAGTAAATACTTAGGCGTTTAATAAGTTGAACTGCAATTTTTCACACTCGAAATTCTTATTTAATTTGAAACTGTTTATCTTATATTCCCTAAAGTTTTTGAGATAACGTTATAAATGTAATACTTTAATAATATTATATTATCAAATTAGTATTTAAAATATTCTAAATAGCTACAATAGTGACCTTTCTCTCAATAGTCCAGGATTGCTTTTGTAAAATGTTAGATAGTGTCGAATTCAACCCACAAAAAAGGAAAAAGCATTCCGGAATCTGGAGGTAAAGATCCTAAGAATCTCAATATTTTGCGGAATTCACTTTGCGATTTAATATTGCTTCTTAAAAATAGAAAAATATTTTCATAATACAGTTATTATATAACTAAAACACGTTTCGTGGGCAACAGAATTTTAATATGTTTAAGCTCAAAGTTTACGTCTAGTTTATTGCCTGGTTCATTTCTTGAGGCGATTCGGCACAAAGCTTATCTGGAGCAGTAATAACGGTGAGCGAGCCGATTTCGGTTATTCTGCAATAATCCTTTGTCGCACAGATTTTAGGTAGACACAAATAATCCAGTGTTTGTACGTCGCTTCTGCTAGAGTACAAGATACGGCGAGCCGGCTAAACAAACGGCGAGAGTTAGCCGCCTCCTTAATTTACTGCCTTACACCACAGCAGCACAAACACCTAGTTAATATTTAAAGTATCTAGAACGTTCTTGATATTTTCTTAAGTATCAATAACTTTCTTGATACACAATAATATTGAAATTTGATATAAGTACCTAATATACATAGAGCTGCTTATATTATGTATTTTATACACCAAAAATACCGAAATACTTTCAGCACTTATGATCACGTAAGGATTAAGAAGACAAAATGAATTAAAAAATAACTTATACACTTATACAGCGTTTATTAGTAAAGGGGTTACCCTTAAGTTCTGTATAACTATTCTGTTTTGTCTTCTTCAATCGAATTAAAAATGTCACATGTGTGACAGGAACAAAACACTGTATAACTATTCAAAGCTTATACAGCGTTTATTAGTAAGGGGTAATGACTTAATTATTTATTACTGTTAATGTTTTTATACAAAACAAACGTTTTGGGAAATCGCTAGCGGAAAGTTGTGAAATCATTTTGCCTTTAATTAAAAAGTTAATTATTTGGGATAGGTACTTAAAATTGGAATTACAATGAAGAGAATCATTTCAGTTGATGTTAATCAAAGTTACACGTATTGTTTCGGTATAATGGTTCATGCAAATATATTTTACTGACTATAAAAATATATGCAACTTAATTATCTTTTGAATGAATACCTAATGATTAATATTCTCCTTTCCTACGAATGTAAACGTAAGAATAGTATTTACCTACATAGTAATTTATAATACCATTAACAACATTTATATTTTGTACTAGCTTTTGCCCGCGACTTCGTCCGCGTGGAACAGTTACTTTGGAATATCGCTTAAATTTACCTACGACTTCATTTACGTATAAGGAGAACGCGCTTCCCCCTCACGACTGCCCGCTGCGCGCCGTGCATTATTATTGCGCGCTTGATTATTTTAGTACCGCGATATCTTCTAAAATACTCATTGAAATCAAAAAGTGTAAACGGTAAATTTCTTCTAGATTAAATGCTGCTGAATTTTACTTGGGTAAGGATTAGTATCATATTTATGAAAACAACTTCACAAATTATACTTACTTTTAGAACAAATTTGGTTAGCATAAAAAGGTTATAGTGAGCCAACTTTAAAAGATAGACATATACAGTCGCGGACTTTTTTAGGGAAACAATTTTGTCACATAATTTTAGCGAAACTTCAACCGTTTCCGCAGAGTACACAGCGAAAGCTCTCAAAAGAAAAAAAAAACCGATTTTGTATTTTTGATTAGTGCTACGCTCGTATTGAGTTATGATGATGTTATAGGCCTTCCTCGGTAAATGGACTATCCAACACAAAAATAATTTTTCAATTCGTACCAGTAGTTCCAGAGATTAGCGCGTTCAAACAAACAAAAACAAACTCTTCAGCTTTATAATATTAGTATAGATCTCGCGTAAATAAAATATCCCACGGGAATGTTTCGTGATAAAAAGTAATGCTTATAAGTTAAGCCTATGTTTTAATCCAGAGCTTAAACTACCACCATACCAAATATCATCAAAATCCTTTCAGTAGTTTCGTGTGAAAGAGTAACAAACATCGTTACATTTTCAGGGGAAGGTTTCGTGAGAAGGCTATTGGAAGGGTCTTGAGGTTTTTGTAATTTGTAAAAAGATGACTAAGATATGCCTCGAGGGGAATTTGGGGGGTTTCGAATAGTACTTACTTATCTGGCAAATGTTACCAACTTATTATGAGCCTCCAGATAAGTTGACCTCCCGCTGGAAGTAAATTCTTAGTTTAAAGAGACCTTGTAGTATTGGTTTTACTCCTTCGCTATTTATTATTTGTATTGAGTAGGATAGAAAATAGATTTATTCATCTGAAACATCTATAGGCGAGGGTAAACCTAATTTTTGGCGTGGTGAAAATTGCCGTGGCGACGCTTCGCCACCCTTTTGAGATTTTGGGGGCCATTTTGAAATTTGACATATGGTGAAAACACTATGGAAAAAAAAGTGTCTCCAGTTAAATAGCCCCACTTTGAGATATTTCACTTCTACCGGCACTCCCGAAGTGCAACCCGTTTTTATTTTTGAGGTTTTAATTTAATAGTTTTATTTCAAAAGAAAACAAAATAATGCAGTTAAAAAAGATGATTTAATGCGAAAAATGATGATTTATTCCGGTTTGTCAAGAAGGTTCAAAAATACAGTTTTTTCATAAACCCGTGGGAACACTTTTGTTTTCCAAAAAAAAAAATATCCTGTTAGTTATTTCATGTTCGAATCTACCTTTGTGCTAAGTTTCATTTAAATACGTCGAATAGTTTGCCTGAAATAACGTCAAATAGGTAGGTACTATTTTTTGAAGATCCCATGGGAACCGTTTCGTTTTTCAGGATAAAATGTATCCTATTTTACCCTTCAGGTCCTAAGCTACCTACCTGCAAAATTTCATTTTATTCCATCCAGTGGTTTCGGCGTGATGTGATAACAAACACACAGACAGACAGACAGACAGACAGACAGACAGACAGACAGACAGACATTTTTTTCAAAAACGTTATTTTTAGGTTCTGTGGCCTTTATAGACCCCCCATTTTGATTTTCACTTAAATAACTTTAATGTACAGACATGACCCCTCTACAGATTTATTATATGTATAGATATAGCGCGAATAAAATTAAAACAAAATAATATTATGGTACTTCAAGCAGATTTGCACTCAAAAACATAAATTAAATACTCACTACCATGGGCGTACCCAGGGGGGGCAGGGGGGTGCAGCTGCCCCAGTTGGCTACCCTGCAGTTGGCACAGATGTAGAGTAGACTATGGGGAAGGACATAGGCTACTTTTCATCGCGGAAAAATGTACGGTTTCTGCGAAATTAACTGTTGCGCGAACGAAGTCGCGGGCAACATCTAGTTTTTTATAAGCACCTAGCTCATAAAAAATCTGATTTGCCCTCCTCTGGCCCGAAACCTGGGTACGCCCATGCTCACTACATAATCAAGAATCCGACCCATTTTTCGCAAACTTTGCAGCATTGTAGACAATAAACAAATGTTTAAAAACTTTGCCCACTTTATAAATTGCCCGCAAAAAATGTGAGGGAAAATACAATTTACCGAACATGGTTTATCTTGAAGATAGCTGCCAAGTTAGGGGGTAAATGGCGAGATTGTATCAGCGGTCCCGCCGGTTCGTGGTCATTAAAATGAAATTAGGTTTCACGTTAGCTGCGCACGGAATGGAATAAAATATGTTCCCAGTATAATATACAGTGACTGGCGCGTTTTGTATGCATATACCTGATTGCCGAGTTAACCATTTTATAATATTTTTTGAGGGTGAATAATGATACCTAGTAAAATAAATGCTCAATAATTTGTATTTATTACCTCGGATATTAAATTTCATGGAAAACTGGACGGATTTCAAGTAGTTTTAATTCAATCTTTCACCCCTTATTTACATCCTCAAAAGGTTGAATTCTTAAAAACCCTGAAACACATGTGTTATGAAATATATTTAAAAGCATGAATTTCAATTTTCATCGAAATCGGTGCAGATTTAAAGGTTTTTCATACAAAATTTCAACCCCTATTTAAGTGTGGAATTTTTCAAAATCCCTTCTTAGTGTGCTCTGCATAATAAATTAAAACTACTGTCCAAATTTCATGTTACTACACTTATACGGTTATGGCTGTGCGAGCGTCTATATTTTGTTAGTCAGTCAGTCAGTGAGGTCATCGACATCTCCTTTTTAACACGCTTTTACTTGTATTAGGTCGACCTGTATGTAACTATCTAATAGAATCTAAGGTAACTAATATAACCATCTTCCAAGGGTCGTAGCTTCATGAAAATTGGCAGCTTTATGTAGTTCTGATGACAATACAATAATATGGTACTGTCGAATTGATTTGATGATGGAGCCGGCAGATATAAACTGGAACTTCATTATGAAATATCGAATCATAGCTGTGTTTGAACTTGTTATAAATTATCTAATCTAATTATCTAAATTATCGTAATGAACTTTGACCACAATTAGGTTTTTAGATCTGATGACGAAGCCGGAAGATAGAAACTGGCATTCCATAATGGACTATCGTATCAAAGTCGCGTTTCCGCTTGTGGAAAAGGTCACGTAGTGGACTTTGAACACGATCAGTTTTCAAGGTTATAACAAAACTGTTACTTTTCGTTGTCAAAGACTAAAAAGTGTAAAATAAATAGAAAGTTTAAAAAACACTAGAAAAACATGATTTTATAAATGCACGTAAAAACCAAAAATAAATTATAGATCGTTCAACTTATCTATATTTCTGGGCTGAAGTATAGATAGTTATCTTCATCAGTTGATGAAGATGCTTTTAAGCTTTTAATTATTTTTGATTTGATTGTAAAAGCATGGGGCGTTTTAGTATTAGTACTTGTTTACAAGAATGTCTTTCTTGTTCCAGCGCCCCACGCTTTTACAATCAAATATTACAATTAAAAGCACATAGTGTACACTTCAGCCCAGAAATAGAGACAACTTAAACGATCCATATATATTTTTTTGTTTTTGTGTGCATTTATAAAAGCGTGTTTTCTAGTGTTTTTTAAACTATTAATTTATTTATTATTTTAAGTATGTATTTAAAGATTCTTGATGCAGTATGCTTTTTGTAGCGCTTAAAAAACATACTTAAATAAAAATAAAATGCTACATTTCTTTTGTTTCTCGTTTCCTAAAGTTGCCTTTAGATTAAATAAATTCCATTACAATAGGGGAAATAAAATCCCCAAAACAACATCTAAATTTTCCCTAGTCTGATTTAAATGCCGTTTCGCAAATATATTTTACTTTAATGATTTTGGTTCCGCAAATAGATAAAATCTGGCCTTTTATACCCCACACCTGTGTGGTTTGTACAAATAAAGATTAAAAACAACGAGTTTGCACCTTTTAAAATAAATTCGAGGTAGAAATAAAAACGAAAGATTTTTTAGACTTAATTTTTGTGAAGTATCTTATTTTTTTAGGTTTACATTATTTTGACAATATAAGTTAAATTTTACATTCCAAGCCTTTGGAATAAAAGACAGAATTAGCAATTTTTAGAGCCAATTAATTGTTATAGCTAGCAGCTAATCTTATACTTTAAACGAGACATTCTTGTATACACATTATAATCGTAATCTCGTCAACGGCAGCAAGTATTTACATAAAATTTAGTATGCAGGAAGTTTTCGGGGAGAAAATCGATCTAACTAGGTTTTATCTCAGGGAAACTGTGCATCTTTGAGTAATTTGTGTTTTTTCATTCGTAGTACAATGATATATCAATATTTTCGAGTCTGTAATGTCAGTCCGATTGGCAGACGGTTAATTGTTCGGAAATGATCGGAAAGGCGTTCTTCGGAAATTCGGAATGTGGTGGTAAAATTGGAATGTGGGTCCACTGTAAAATATTATTGTGATTCTTTTGTTTTGCCGATTAGGGCTCCGAGCAAAGCTCGGTTACTATAGGTTAATATAACTAAATGTGTAAGTATCAGTGGCGAAGGCTGCTTCTCCTTCATAGGGAAGCCGGAGCCTGTATAATAGGTAGGGATTTCTATGAAGGTTTGCAAAAGGTAAGTGACAAGGGAAGCCGATAGGAATGGAGTTATAGGAACCCTACGCCACTGGTAAGTATAAGTAGGTAAATAGTTGCTTTTAGTGTTTCGTACTACACCCTTATAGGTACTTTCGCAATGTCTCTGTTTGTTTACCCTTTAAACTAATGTTATTATTATGAATATAAATAAATGAAACTTGGTTTAGCTATAGAATGTATAAAGATTTCGTTTGTGGCATTATAAAATAATAATATTTTCATATTTTAGGGGTAGCTCTCCATCAGTCATGGGAAGTGGGGATGAAAAATATTTTTTCACTATACCCCTTCGTATACCTCATCGTTGAATAGGGATTTTTAACATATTAATAAGAGTAATTTCCTTTAATATAACAGTTTTTAACACCCCGGTGGTGATGTTGTGATATAAGATAATTTTTTGTAGGTATATCTAATATTATAGTGTCATGGGATACTCTTCCCAACTTACCTGTCCGGTAGTTGTGGTACAGTATACGGGTATTGGCTTCCTTAGCTATTACTGTCCTATCCTTTGCCCTCCTGGGCGGTAATATCCTACATTCCCTATTTCCCACTCTAACTTACCAATCTTCCTTTCCACACCACCTATCCTTCCCTTTCCCTATACCTACCCTCTCCACCAATCCGTGGAAACGCAATGGATAAAAAAATAATAATTTAAATATCCAAAATGGCGGCGATGTGGTTCGCCACCCATCACGTCTCGTTTCTCGCGGAGGCGAAAAGCGGACCATGGAGAGACGCTTGGCTACGTTGAATGTAAGAGGAGCAATGGATGGTAAGAATGAAAGTGGACGAAGCGAAAGAAGTATTTAAGAATCGTAGTAAGTGGAAAGAAGTGATCTCTGCCTACCCCTACGGGAAAGAAGCGTAATTATATGTATGTATATAAAACCATAAATTTTTGCCCACAGACAAACTGCAACACCAGTTTTGTGTGACACTGCCACCTGTTTGTAAAAGTGTATAGTTATAGTAAATAATTAAACAATACATAAAATTAAATAAACACAAGGCTTGATACATTATTTTCTTACAAAGTTAACCATTTTCGAGTAATCGAGTAATAGACCTCCAAATAAGATTATAAGTTGCCCCCTTCTGGCATTTCTAAACTTCAAGAGATCGAAACTTATAAGTTTCCATGCCAGCAGGTTATGTTAGAAACTATTTAGGAAAAATATTTTGAGTACTACCGTACAATAATATTTAATAATAATTATAATAATATCTATGGACACTTCACACCATGTCAATCCTTAGTAAGTTCTCGAAGAACTTGTGTTACGGGTACCAGACAACGGAAATATGCAAAACTTATTGTTCCTTTGGCGCGATTCGAACCCGTGACCCCCGGTTTGAGCACTAACACGCTCAACCACTGAGGACGTCAAAACCTCATATATTTTTTTTAACTCATATAAAAACAAATTCGAGTTGATAGTTACGAAAACTAATAATTAGAAATATAATGAGTGTCATTTTTTTCTATTTATTAATAAATAAATTCTTGTAATAGAACTGAAAAAGAAAATCACGTGTCGCTTAAAGTTTTTCGGATAAGTAGGGCCTTACACTTATTCAGCTGCGATGGCGGAAAATGCATTTTCGCAAAAATAATTTACTGACATCAAATCAAATTGGATGAAATATTCCGAAACAGGCGTTTTAAATTTTTCCGAATGAAAAGATATTTGTTATCTATCAATACCATCATTTTCGGAAATCGTATGCAAATTATAATAATCGCAGGAAAATGAGCAGTTTCAACCACAAAAAATTTAAACGCCTCTCCTGCTGCTGCTGAATTGCTACTTAAAGAAAACGTAAAAGAGTGTGAAATCGAATTTAGATTTAAAGAAATAGGACCTCAAGACATTATTAAACATTTTAATTTGTTAAATATCAAGAATACTTCAGATTTATGGGGCCTATCTATGAAAGTTATTAAATCTATAATCGATATTATTGCACCTTACTTAGCAACTATCTTTAATGATTGTATAAAACGTGGCGTCTTTCCTGATCTAATGAAACACAATAAAGTTTTACCTCTCTTTAAGTCTGGTAGTAAGTCGGATCCATCTAACTTCCGACCTATATCTATTTTACCAACACTAAGTAAAATTTATGAAAAAATAATACTTAATCAGTTGCTAGCACACTTCAATATAAATAAAATTTTACATAACAAACAATTTGGATTTACAAAGGGACGCTCTACAACAGATGCAGGCGTCGATCTAATTAGTTATATTTTTGATGCTTGGGAGAGATCGTATGATGCTCTGGGAGTCTTTTGCGATCTCTCTAAGGCATTTGATTGTGTGCAACACTCAACATTGATCAGGAAATTGTGCCACTATGGAGTAAGGGGTCCAGCACTCGTTCTCCCAAAATCTTATTTATCAAATAGGATTCAGAGAGTTGAGATAAATGGAAAAAGATCCACAGGTACTAAAATTGAGATGGGGGTCCCACAAGGGTCAATTTTAGGACCCTTTCTTTTTCTGATTTATATAAATGACCTACCATACCTTATTAATGAAAAAAACGGAATAGTATTATTTGCCGATGATACGTCACTTACTTTTAATATTAATCGCCAAAACTCGTGTTATGACGAAGTAAATAATGCTCTTCTAAAAATAGTACACTGGTTTAGTGTCAATAATCTTTTGTTAAATAGCAAAAAAACTAAATGTATAAAGTTCACGTTGCCGAATGTAAGGCAAACTAAAACCAATGTGCTATTAAATGGGGAAGGTATGGAACTAGTAGATATAGCCGTCTTTTTAGGTATTACATTAGACGCGAAACTTCAGTGGCGCCCTCATATTGCTGGATTGGCCGACAGACTTAGTTCAGCAGTATTTGCAGTAAGTAAAATAAGACATTTTGCAGACGAAAACACAGCAAGGCTTGTGTATTTTAGTTACTTCCACAGTATAATGTCCTATGGCATTCTGCTACGGGGCAATGCTGACGATATAAATACTATCTTTGTGCTGCAGAAGCGAGCTGTTCGGGCAATCTACAAGCTGGCCCCCAACACTTCATTAAGAGATAAGTTTAAGGAAACTGGGATCTCTCATTATATTCTATCAAATGTACTATATGTTAAAAAAAATTTAAGCCTATTCAAAAAAAAAGTGACAACCACAATAGAAATACTCGAAATAAGAATAAGCTTTATGTACCAGTGACTAGACTTAGTAAAGTAAAGAATTCGTTTAAAGGCCAATGTATACGCATATACAATAGGATCCCAGAAAACGTTCAACATTTTTCAACCAATAAATTTAAAAAAGTAATCATAGAACGTTTGTGTAGTAAAGCTTATTATAAACTTAATGATTTCATGAATGATAGCACACCTTGGGAATGAGGTGGCCCCCTGCAAGGCTACTTCCATATACTATTGTATTCTAGTTATATAGTTTTAGTCATAACATTGTTATACATTTTTTTTATTTTAAAAGAACAATTTTCCATCTTTTTGGTAAAAGATGGCCCCGCGCGAGTTTCTTATGCCGGTTCTTCTCGCCGGGCTAGTTCCCGAACCGGTGGTAGGCATCATGTATACCGACGTTCAATAAGTGTATAAAAATACCAACATTGAATAAAAATTTTTGACTTTGACTTTTGACTAAAATTTTGTAATATCATAGAAGCATCGTAGTGTAATATTAAAATAATAAAACAACTTAAGAACTTAGGCCTTTTCATCCTTTAATGGATAATTTATACAGTATTCTCAAAGCGAAGTAGCCACTCTTGAAATACTCTAGTGCCTGGGACAGTTGGTTTTTAAATGTCGTAAGGTTTTCCAAGCACACGGCATTCTCACAACAGTCGCCTAGTCCAGAGGAACTGACTGGTCAATACGTCTGAGGAAAAAACCATGTGCGTGTACTCACGATGTTTTCCTTCACCATTAGAGCGTCCGTATAATGTACTTGAGATCTAAAAAAGTCGCATTGGTACACGCCACAACCTGGGATCCGAACCTGCACTCTCTCAAGTGCGAACCAAACCCACTAGGCCACGGAGCTTACGACTAAAATAATAGGTACACACAAAAATGAATGAAACCTACTGAAATAACTTAGATCATTATTTAAAAGTAGGCGAGCCATGCTTCGGTATGAATGGAAGGACTAGACTAGATGACACCACTTTATTATGACCTTATGACTGATGTCCACGGCCTTACAGAAAACCAGCATGATATATCGCTTGTGTTGTGTTTCGCCGAGAGTTTCCAAAAGCCCAAGGAGGGATTTTAAGGACCAGGGCCTCTAGTCAAGATACATTAGATAATTTCGCCGGCGAAGTTCGAAAACAAAATGTATGGGATATGACATAACGCATCGCAAGCGACGTGTCACTTAGCAAATCCCATACATTATTTTTTCTCGAAGTTCGCCGTCGATATTATCGAATGCGTCTTGACTAGAGGGCCTGGAACGCTAGTAGGCAACATCGACAGAGAAGTTACGAGTGTAACTGATTTGGTGTTGTGAGTGTCCATGGGTGGCGCTTACCATCAGGCGATTCATCTTCTCGTTGCTTGTCATTTCATAAAAGGATCATAATTTAAATGTTCTGGACATCGGGGTCAGGGAATAAGGCTGAGCTAAATAAAAAGCTTAAATAAATTTATTTAAACCATTAACAAGCTCCGAATAAAGTGCTATTTAAAAATTTATACACACTGCAGTAAACTATCATGCGATTCATCTTCTCGTTGCTTGTCATTTCATAAAAGGATCATAATTTAAATGTTCTGGACATCGGGGTCAGGGAATAAGGCTGAGCTAAATTAAAAGCTTCAATAAATTTATTTAAAGCATTAACAAGCTCCGGATTAAGTCCTATTTAAAAATTTATACACACTGCAGTAAACTACATGATCAAACTTAATCCAGATTGTAATTGTAAGACAACAGGCTCGATTTAAGGATTGTCGAAAATCCGCACAATAGCGTACAATTGCCTTTTGTAAGTCCGAGTAGATGATCCGAATTACTTTCAAGTTCTTTAGTAGGTTGGTACGTTGTAGGTGTAGATGTAGTGTTACTCTGGTTTTAGTAAACAGTAAGTATTAATAATCATTCGTTATTTCTATTTACTTTTCTATGAATCCAAGGTACCCCGTACCCCGTATGAAATACAGTAAAAATTACCACCGTAAAAATAAAACAAAAAATACGAAAAAAAAACAAAGCTTTCCTGTATTTTATGGTTATTTTCAGTAAAAAACTTTTTAAACCTATCTATACCTACTTTAATAAAAATAACAACTTTTTTTCAAGTAATTAATTGAAGTATGTTGTTAAAATAATGCGTAATGTGCAAGTATAGTTACGGAACCCTCCTAAAACAATATGTCCGGACATGCTCTTGGTTAGGTTTTTGTTCATAAAATGCACCAGTAATTTATAGTTTTTTTATATTTTTGAGTTGTAAATTTTGATTTTTTTTTAAACACATATCTTGCATTTCTTTTGATCTAATTTCTACGAAACTGTAATAAAAGGCATTATTTTAATCAAAATTTAATTCAGAATGTTTAAAGTCGCCGGTAGTTGCACCGTATTTTATATAAATTACCGTAAAATACGCGTATTTTACCTGCGTTTTCGGTAAAATTACCTGATTTTCCAACCTTGTTAGTAACTAAGCGGGTTATTTATTAATTGTAATATTGATATATTAAAGGTTTTTATAGAAAATATGAAAGTTCATTCCATATACCTACTATGTAAATAAATTGAAAAATAACAAATAAAAGTAATGAGAAATTCTTTTAAAGCTGGAAATAATTGAGGCGCTTAATTAAAAATACTACGAGTAATGAGTTTGACTCCGTAAGGGTCTTTGATCACTCCGTTCCAAAGTTTGCATAAAGACTTTTAATTTTGAGCCTACGTTAAATATTTTATACTATACATAATTAAAATAATTCAATTATGTTGGCATGAAGATACAAGTAAAATGCTGACTATTTATGACATATTTAAAAATCTTATTTTAGGAGGATGAAATTTTAACTGAGATATATTTAAGTACTTAAATTTATTTTAACGTATATTTTCTTTCCTTATCTTATATAGGACCAAAATATTCAGTTAAGACTAAATATTTTAAGTAATTTCTTATGTATCTAATTGTAGACACGCTGCAACAGGTACCTACAAATTGATAAGATTTGCCTGTCGACACTCAAGAAAAGACGAACAAACTACAGAGGCCAAGACGAAATACCTCAACGCTGTTTAGTCCAAGAGACGAGTGCTCATACCTGTAACATTAATATTTATTTTATGGTATGAAAAAAAAATCCGCATACAATCTTCTTCATACAGTCTTCAATACATCTGAAAATTAATTGTATTAATGTACATCTTCTTAATAGGTATATTTTATGATCACAACATAAAATTACCCTTTAAAATACGGGAATTAGTCAAGCTTAAATAGTTACCAATCTTTCACCCTTTTCTCCATTCAAATGATGTAATTTTCAATATCTACTCAATTTTCTTTTACATATATTTTTTTCCAAAATAGTTCAGTAGCTCTCTAACTAGTTGTGTAGAGTCGGTGAGTAGCATTTCAGCCATCACTGTCACTTTGACAGCTCCCAGATTATACGAAAGCATAACGTGTTTAGATGGATGAAGATGGAGCCTTTCCGAGTAAATTAAATTTTAGTTTTGGTTTTCCTTATCGCAACAATACAGTTTCTTTGTCCGCGTGATGGTACAATTTTGATTGTAGGTAAACTAATGTTCTTAGATTTTATCAAAATTATATTAAACTGGCTTTTTTCGCCGTAAATATTATAGTACCAGGTATCCCATGGAAATACTGTACCTTTTAGTATAAAAAGTAGCCTGTATTTTAATCCAGAGCCTAAACTACTATCATAACAAATTTCATCTAAATCCGTTGAGTAGTTTTGGCGTGAAAGAGTAACAAACAGTCATCCATCCATCCTTACAAACTTTCACATTTGTAATAGTAGTAAAATTCAGAATTTGTACGAAAATAAAATGAAAATAATGTTATGAACTTAAGACCCTATTAACCTCGGAAGTAAATGCAACACATAATTCAGATTGCGCGTTCAATGTTTCCTTAAAGATATTTCGTCGTAACAAAATCCCAGAAAATTTGCATAACGACATGGAATTAGCGTAATTATTACACGAAAAAGATTAAAAATTATGTAAAAAGGTACGTGATTAACAGTGATCTGATTAATTATTATTCGTGATGTTTGACAGTACCTATGAGTAATAAGCAAGCGGACTGATTTTTTTTATTGCATAAATGAATAGTACTCTTAAATATGAGTAACTTCTCAGCAGAAACCGTATATCAAATCAATAAAGACTCGCGAAATTTTGTATACAAATCGCTGTACCTTTGAAAATATTGACTTTTGGTTTCTTCTGAGAAGTTACTCATATTTAAGAGTACTATTCATTTATGCAATAAAAAAAAATAGTCCGATTGCCTATTATGTAACACTCAATTTTTATAACAATGTCTAAGAAATAACAAAAGCCTTTGAGAAAATATTATACATTATAGACTTGGCCCGCCCCACTGGGACCTTTCTCGGGGCCATTTTGACATTTGAAGTATGGTGAAAACCAAGATGGCTTGACTTTTTACTAAGAAGATTTGTTCTGTCAAATGTACGTAATAGCCTATCTTGAGTTTTGAAATGCCATCGTCGCATATCAGTTATATAGATACTTCTATAATTTTATACTAATATCTATACTAATATTATAAATGCGAAAGTGTGTCTGTCTGTCTGTCTGTCTGTTACCTCTTCACGCTTTAACCGCTGCACCGATTTTTATGAAATTTGGTATAGACACATTGGGTATAGGATATTTTTTGGGACATAGGATATTTTAATCCCGAAAAAGTAGTGTTCCCGCGGGACAATGTATTTACGCGGGCAGAGTCGCGGGCAAAAGCTAGTATTGAATAATTTTTATTAAAGTAATAAAAGTGTAAGCAAAGTTTAAATACGTTAGATAAATCATAATATATCTTATGAATAAAAACTGCAATGACATTTATTTAATCAATAAACTTTGCAAATTGTACAACAATGATGAAGTAAGTTAGGCATGTGTAGTAGTAGTTAAGCGGTAAAGCCATATTGAGATGGATGTTGCCCCACAGCGTGTACGCAAACTCATTATCTCGCGTGAGCTGGTAAAAAGCTTTTAATTGCCGTCGCTTCCTTGTATCTGTAAATCAAATTATCTCGGTAATGTAATTTTTGGTTTGTGACATTTGGAGGCAAATGAATCTCAACAAATAATTTTACCAGATTTTGTCACAGCTAGGCCTCTTTTGAGTGCGTGTCGAATACTTCTTGCTTGTCTTATTGTTAGACTACCGTAGTAGCACGGTATCAATATTAGTATGCCGTTTTTTATGCACTTTATCGTAGCATAGAGCCACAAATATTGAGCTCCCTGAAAGAAAAAAAGCTGACCTGTACAGAATATACGTGGCAGTATTAAAATTTCATTCATAATTTAAAATAAAAGTGCTCTCATCGTGCCAAAAGCACGTCACTTGAAAAAAAAATTAGAAAAAATTGTACATTAGGTGTGCAAATTTTAATTTTACATTTTATTAAATAATGGTCCAAGCGCCATATCTCTATTGAGCTGTACTTTAACAAGTTGTTAAACAAAAAGTTTTAATAGTAGCTTTAGATTCTAAATTATGCCGTGACGCATGTCGTGACGTAATGTGACCTTGAAATTTCTGCCTTTAAGAAGTTCTTATTTAAAAAACTTTGTTTTGGCAAATCATACATATATGTATTGAGGAATAGATAAAATAAAGAATCGGAAAAATTTACTCTATACATTAAGATTACCTTCAGGGACAAGTCCTCCATCATTTGAGTGTTGATGACACTCCTCAACAGCATGATTGTGATTATACCACAAGATGTAAACATCACTAGTATCTACAAAAAAAAACAATGTAATACTTGTTTTCTGTGACCGGCAAACGATAGCCTGATGTATCGTCACATATTATAAAATCTCACCGTTGTCGGCATTTTAGCAAAATTAGTATCTAGGTAAATAAGAATAATACACACCGGGAATCCTATAATTGTTTCTAATACACTCGACGAGTAATGCAACATTTCATATATCTTATGCAAACTCGAGACATCAGGTTTTATTTTCTGCGTTAAAATTGTAAGTTTATCGAATTTGTTTAGCTCCAAATATTCTTTAGCTGCATGAGCATGAATAATTGTAAGTCTCTTTAAAATCATTCCCAGTAAAGTGCAGTAAAAAAGCACTTCAATGTCATTTACTGCTATCGTTAAGTAGGAAATGGCGAAAGTATACACGTTGTAGGACGGATGATAGAAATAGTTAAATGCAAATACAAAATCCAAAACATTACAAGCACATATAACGAGTAGAAATATTAAGTGTTCACTTTTTGGGGCCACGATAAAAATATCCTTTTCAATTTTGAGAAGCACGTCAATATTATTTAAACTTCGGAAAAAGTTTTCCAGCGAAGACTTTTGAACGAAAACAGCGCAGATACACAAGATTAAATATTCTGTAAGTTGAGTGTTTTTGTAAATCGATTGGCTGGTGTTAAATAGCCCACTTATATTGTAAGTTAAGGTAGCTATTAAAAATATAACAAAATTTAATGTGGTAACACAATTATAACACAATTTACTAATTCCCAGTAGGTAAAGGCGATTCACACCAGTTAGTGCTTCAAAGTAAATCAAATATTTAAGTTGCTTTTGAATCATGTTACTTTCTGTGACGACCTCCGGTGAAATTTTGTTAGACGTCATTTTTTTTTTTAATTTTATACGACTGTATTCGTAGTAGAAAAATTACTCATTGAACTACTTTACGTACGACATTTATAATGTCGTTTTCCATGAGCAATTTGAGCAAATATTATGTTTTCATACCTTTATAGGAAAAACATAATTAAATACCTACCTACATTAAGTAAATTGCATCATAAATTGAATAGATTAAAAGCCGCTAAATTATTAACGGTATTTCACATATTGCCATTAGCTTAAGTGCTCGTACAATATTTTCTGATGTAGTTAACTTAAATAAAAATATTTTATTAAAGAAACAAAACATTTTTTCCTAGTACGATCAATAATAATTAAATATTATAATAGGTCCTTACCTATGAAATTGCCGTTCTGCAGTACTGGCTATTTCTAATCAAAATAATTTTTTTTGGCTAAGAATTCTAATTTCAAATTAATTTTCTTTTAAAAACATGGAATTTTTTTCCAAGAGTAGTAATTTGTTTATTGATAAGTGTTACATTTTCACCCTATGTTTTCACCGCATTTCAATATTTTTCGCCAGCACGATACGTTAAAAATTCGAGTAATTATGGAATATGAGTACCGTCGTGGCAGCAACGCGGCACAAGCGGCACGCAACATCAACGGACGTTTACGGAGCTAACACTACATAAACAAACGCACCACCTGTTATTGGTTTGCTCGCTTCCGTTCTGGAAATTTCGACCTGAAAAATGAACCTCGCGGTCGTTCGAAGACTTTGGCCGACAATGACGAATGAAAGGCGATTGTGGAAGCTGATGATACACAATCTACGGCTGAATTAGCAGCAGCTTTTGACGTTAGCGTCAAAACAATATTGGTCCATTTTCGTCGAATTGGCTAGGTAAAAAAGCTTGACAAATGGGTGCCCCACGAACTCTCCAGAAATGATCGCCAGCGCGAAGTAGGTACGCATCGAGACGTGCCTTGCACTGCTCAACAGACACACAAATGAAGGAATTTTGGACCGCATTGTTACCTGCGATGAAAAATGGATTCTGTTTGATAACCGCAAGCGCTCAGCGAGTTGGTTGGATCCTGGTTCAGCACCTAAACAATTCCCTAAACGAAAACTTACCTCTAGAAAAGTGATACTGTTTGGTGGTCTAGCGCCGGTGTAATTCATCACAGCTTCTTACCAAACGGGGTGAACATTACTCCATCATTGTGTTCAGTGTGAAGAACTGAACACAATGATGGAGAAGCTGGCACATCTCCAACCAGCATTGGTCAATCGCTCGTCTCCGCTGCTCCTGTACGACAACGCACGACTTTATACTGCACAGCAGACGGTCTCCAAGTTGCAAGAACTGGGGTTGGAAGCTCTCCGTCATCCGACCTACTTTTTCCAGAATTTGGATAACTTCTTTGTGGGAAAAAAATTCAATACCCGAGAGGAAGTACAAAATGCCTTTGAAGAATTTGTTGCCATTCAGCTGATTCCTTTAAGAAATAATCAATAAACTGCCAATGCGTTGGCAAAGATGCATTGATTGCATGGGTGATTACTTCGATTAATACAAATAAAAAATACATGAAAAAAAAAACCTTAAATCGGTTGTCTGTAAAGTCGGTTTACTGACGATAGTTTAACGTGACAACGTCATATGGAACGCCTAGTGCGAGAGCAAGGTAACGCCGCATACGTCATATTTTTTAACCCCCGACGCAAAAAGAGGGGTGTTATAAGTTTGACGTGTCTGTCTGTCTGTCTGTCTGTCTGTGTGTGTGTCTGTCTGTCTGTCTGTGGCATCATAGCTCCCGAACGGATGAAGCGATTTCAATTTAGTTTCTTTTGTATTAAAGGTGACTTACATGCGAGTGTTCTTAGACATGTTTGATGAGAAAATTGGTGGTGGGAAGATCAGCTCTTTTCTAGTTGATGATAATCTGACTAACTTTCCTGTTGTGGATAGAATTAAGTTTTATTGTAAATAGGCTTAATTTGTATATTTGTTTGTAAATAGTACAGTTTCAGTAGGATAAGAATCACTGAAATGTATTAGAACAGGCTAGGATACGTGTATGTAAGTTATTTTGCATAATATCGACAGAATATGTCCGATACATTTTGTAAATATTGTACATAATTTGCATTGTATCGAGTCGATAGGTCCTAGGTCACTTCTTTGTACTGTTAAGGATCAAAGGGGCCTATCCGATCACCGCGAGCGAATATGTGTGCGCGGAAAAGAGACGCACCTCGCGGTGAGGGATAGCATGATCCGCGGCGCGGGGGGTCACAAACTCGTAACCCCGCGGGGCCTCTTTGATTCTGGCTATAAATATAGAGCCGGATTCCGGGTTCTTCACTGTACTGAAGAGCAGTCACGAGTCTGGAAGAAGAAGACTCCCGAAGAAACCCAGGAAAAATAGTGAATAGTAATAGTGAAAGTAGTGCTAGTATAGTGAAAAGTGAATACTGTGCTACGGGAAAATTGTATGGGGAAAATAAACGAACGGGTTTCAATCGTGTAATGGTCGTTTCAATCGAAATTTCCCCAGAGCTATCGAGGCGGTCCACGAACGTAATATACGGCGCACCTGGAACGGAGGGTGTGCTGTATTAGGCCAGATAGTGGCCCCCGGACAGTGTCTGGCTGCCGTGCTGGATACTGCAACATCGTGGACTGTGGAAAAGTGAATATAAGTGGCCTCCGAGCTGAATCGTGAGTTCTGAGGACCACTACATTTCTGGTCCTTCTCGGCCGGATACGCTGTCTTGCCAGTGACAGTATTCTGGTCCAACGTGTTGGCCCCACGGTCGGATCGTGAGTACCGTGTGGGTGAAAAAGTGCTGTGTGTTCCTGCCCTGCCCGATCGGCTCCCGGTTCAGTGCGTGTTGGAGTCTCGGCCCAGAAGGGGTATCGGGTCCAACGAACTCGGGAAGTGGAGGAGCCTACGTCTACGTGTTCGTCGTGAACCTTCGCCGTGGTACGTCGAGTGGAATCGTCTCCAGGTGGGCCAAGTGGGTCTGCAAGCTTCCGCCGCGTGCATCGAGTCACCGGGGAAGGTCGTATCATCGGGTCGTCGTGTCTTCACGTCGGACAAGTACGTCGCGCGCACGTCGTCGCTACGTACGGACAGTACCGTGAGTCACTGAACTTTTTCATACTCAGTGAAAGTGTAAAGTGTTTTGTGAACATTAACGGTCTTATTCATAAAAAAAGCTTATAAAACGTTTATAACGGATAATAGTTAAAATGCTCGATAAGCTTATATAACGTTCGATAAAATTGTCTATTCATAACAGTTCTATAAACCTTCTATAACTAACAATTGTCTTTAAGCAAAAATGTTGCCATTATTAGGAAGTTGGCTAACAAGTTGGACGAACATATTGAATCGATCATAGATAATATGTATAAAACTACAATAATTTGTTGTCTACGCAATACGGAACGTCAAATAATTTCAAGTTGTCAACTGTTGTCAACGATCAATAATTTATCGTATCTATTTGAATTTATTTTTGTAGTATAAAACCTAACATTATTACCTAACATTATTATAAAAGTAGTTTTACTGGCATTGCAATTGATCTCGACTGTTAAAAGGCAGAGAAGTGAAAACTGGTTGGAGGAAGATAAGGTTAGTACTGATACACCTAAAATTGGAATTTGGACCATAGTAAGGACGGACGTCCAAAGAAAACGGATCAACCCTACTTCTGTACACTTTTCTTCGACGCGTATTTCTAGTTGTTCAATGACATCAAAGATGTGTAAAGCTTGCATTATTTTATAAAATCAGAAATAATTATTTTGTTTACAAAATAACATTGACAATATATTTGTGTCAAATGTCAGTTTTTTAGTAATCAGCTGTTATGAGTTTGGCCATCTTGTATCTTATAGTACTGTTAAAGTAGGGTCCTGGCCTCTATAACTTTATGATAGGTTTATAGAACTCTTTGTTGATATAATGCTGTTATGAATACAATTTTTTGCCAATCTTCTTATAGTGATCTTATAGAACACTTTAGGTGTTCTATAAGTTTTTATGAATAAGAGCGTTAGTGTTTAAAGACTCTTTAAGTACTTAGTTTTAGTAAACCCCTGTATATATTAATGTAAGGTCAGGCCAATTAAGTGCCTGCGAAAAATTTAATAGCAATATTTCATTTGTGTTTTTGCCTTCGAGCAAAGACAGGGGTTATTAAATGCCTGTAGAAATTTAATAGCAATTTCTCATTTGTGCATTTTTGCCTTCACAATAGGGAAGGCGTTCCCAACTGTTGGGGGAACATAAATTTAAGTTTAAATTGAATTTAAATTTGAATTTCGAATTATTTCTCGTAAATATTTTTTGAATTATTCTTTAATTGTCTTTACATTTTAAATTTTAATTTTAAATTTAATCTGTACATATTGTTGCTTGTTTTTTGTTTTTTGTTTTGTTGTGTAAATATTAGGTTAAGTCTTGACAATGGTAGTAACCAGAAGCCAAGCTGACGCACCAGAGATAGTTGAAAGAAATCGTACCGAAATGGAACGTCTACGGTTTCATGATCCGCCAGCATCCCCGTCTGTACGCACAAAGGCATACACTACGGAGCCTACGGAAGCAGGCACATCGCAGCTGCTCATGCAAGAACGGCCAAGGGTTCGTTCTACAACGGGATCACATGTGTCCACAATGAGCGCCGTCACTCGTGTGAAGATGGCTGAATTGAAAGCTGCAGAAAAACTAGCCGAGATTAAAAAGAAGGAACTCGAGCTGGAAAAACAATTGGTGCAGAAGCGATTGGAGGCCGAAGTATCTGCCATTCAAGACGAGGTTAGCATCCACGATGAGGAGCGCAACAGTCACACAAGGGTGACAGAATGGTTGAAGTCTACCGAGGCAGAGCCAAGGGAGGAAGCTGTTCAAGTGGAGCAGCCCCAACCAGTGCAGCAAGGCCCAACGGAAAAGGGAGACATTCAACGGCTGGCAGAGGCCATCGAGAAAATGGCACGGCCGCGAACTCATAGGATGGATCTACCTACCTTTTCGGGACTCATTACGGAGTGGCTTCCATTTAAGGCGGCCTACAATGAAAGTACAAGTATGTACCAAGTCCCAGCAGCAGAAAACTTGCAACGATTACGAACCTGCCTGAAAGGCGACGCAAGGGAAGCCGTATCGGCACTTCTGAGTACTGCGACGGATCCGGAGGTGATCATGAAGACACTGGAACAATGCTTCGGACGTCGGGAAGTGATAATCGATAAGGCAATGGAAGACCTCAAGAGGTTACAACGGCCCACGTCGGCGGCCGGTGAGTTAAATAATTTTGCCATCAAGGTGCAAAATATTGTTTGTGTGTTGCAGAGTGTTGACAATCGACGAGGTTACCTCTACAACCCCATGTTAACCAGGGAGGTCCTGGAAAAGTTGAGTCCACACCTCAAGTCAAGGTGGTGCGACTACGCACACGAACAAGAGGGAAGTGTGCAACCCGAAATAGTACTCCTGTCACAATTCCTGATGAAGGAAGCGGACCGAGCGCTCCGATACTCCTATGCACCGCAAACCAGTGCAGCGTCTGCCAAGAAGGAAGTGAGGCAGCCAGTTGGAGCAGCCGGACCGAAGAAAAAGAACGTGGTCTACAGCACTACCGAGGCTGCAAGTACCTGTCCGTGCTGTAAGAAGGGACCACACAAGTTGAGCACCTGCCAGAAGTACAAAGGCATGAGTGTAAGTGCCAGGTGGGAACTCGTGAAAAAGGAAAAGCTTTGCTTCAAGTGCATCGATGAGAAGCACCGAAAAGACAAATGCAAGGCAAAAGGCTGCAACGTAAACGGCTGCAACAGGCCTCATCATCCGTCGCTTCATGTAGAACGGGGGGAGCAGCAACAGCAGCAGCAGCCAACGGAGCCACAGCAGCAACCGCAGCAGCAGTGGCAGCGACAATCGCAAGAGGAGGTTGCGATGTCGACACAAACAGCTTCAGCTGAGAAGGTACTCCTGAAGATGTGCCCTGTGATCGTGTCCGGACCACGGGGGGAGTACACCACACATGCATTCCTGGACGAAGGAGCTACCGTCACACTCATCGATGAAGAGTTGGCGCGAGCCGTCGGTGCACAGGGTGATGCAAAACCGCTAAGGTTACGTGGAGTGAACATGCAGAAGAGCGACAATGCCAGCAGAAAAGTTCACTTACATATTCGTGGATTGTTCGCAGGAAAACCGCTCGCACTCCGAGCGCGGACAATCAAAAACTTGGACTTGCACCAGCAAGCAGTACCGTTGAACGTCGCATCGTGTCAACACTTAAGGGATCTTCGGAAAGAAGAGATTTGCTACGCAGCAGCAAAACCGATGCTACTGGTGGGGAGCGACCACTGGCAGTACATTATCAGTCAAGAAATAAGGACTGGAAAACGAAATGAGCCGGCAGCGTCCAGGACCCAACTGGGATGGGTCATCCATGGGACAATACCGCGCAGATCGATGCCTCGACAAGGGAATGCAGAAAAGGTGTTCCACGCGAGGACGGACGAAGGACTTCACGAACTGGTGGAGGAGCACTTCGCGATCGAGTCATTGGGAGTAGCAGCCAAGGCACGGGTAAGGCCAGAGGACCAACGTGCAGTGGACATCGTGGCGACTACCATCAGACCCACCGATGGAGGATACGAGGTAGGTCTACCATGGAAAAACGACAACGTTGAATTTCCAGGTCACTGCAGCTACGAAGCAGCTTGCAGACGCCTCAGGAAGATGGAGGCAAAAATGGATGCAGATCCAAAATTTGCAGAGGCTTACACAGCACAGGTAAGTAACTTGTTTGAAAAAGGCTATGCTGTTCCATGTGACGGTTCAGAAGAACATAGCAGGAGGAGCTGGTTCCTGCCACACTTCGCAGTGGAGAATCCCAACAAGCCGGGGAAGCTTCGCTTGGTGTTCGACGCCGCAGCCAAAGCGGGAGGCACCTGCCTGAACGACGGTCTGCTGGAGGGACCCGACAGGTTAGTATCGCTGCTCGGTATTCTTTTCAGGTTCCGAGAGAAGCAGGTGGCAGTAACAGCGGACATCCAGGAAATGTTCCTCAGGATAAAGATTATTGTAACGTGCAGACTGCAGCATAAGCAATTATGCATTTCTATCGTATACATGTGTAATGTATGTATGTATGTTGCCTCTCGTTAGTCTTAAGCTATAGGTCAGTAAGGACAGTATATAATTAGTATCCGTAAGGGTATGTTGCCCTGCCGGCACCTATGTAAACGCACTCTAAATAATATATGAAGTCAAAAATACAACCTATTTAATTTATCTCCTAATAGGGCATACCTTTACATTGGTGACCCCGACGTGATAAAATAGGTGCCGTGCGTTTTTCAAAAAAGTTTTTGACATTTGTGAATTTTAAATAAAAAACTTTGACAATTTTAAATCGTGAGAATGACGGACAATGAGAGTGTTGCGGTTACTGCTCCAGAGGTATCACAAATTACCGTTTCTTCACGTGTTCCTGATTTCTGGGAAGATCAGCCTCGGACCTGGTTTATTCAGCTGGAGTCTGTGCTATTCAAGCAGAGGTTGACGGATGAAGCCAAGTATCACCTCGTCATAGCCAAATTGGGCAAGAATGTCGTGCAACAAATCACCGATATTTTGGTGAGACCTCCAGAAGAAGGTAAATATGAGCTACTCAAGACCACTCTTCTTAGCATCTACGAGGAGTCCGAGTCCCGCCAAATACAGAAACTCATTGGCGAGATGGAGCTCGGAGACCAGAAGCCTTCTCACCTACTAAGGCGGATGCGTGAGCTTGCTAGGGATAAGGTCAATAACCATACCCTGAGCATCCTATGGCAGAATCATTTGCCTGCTCCAGTTCGCGCAGTTTTGGTAGTGTCAGACACGAAGGAGCTGAACACCTTAGCTTCAATAGCTGACAAAGTCATGGAGACTGTGAGACCTACGGCAGTAGACGAAATCGCCTCTTCATCGGGATACTCGATCATAGCCGAGATCGCTAAACTCAACAAGCGTCTCGACCGGATGACGTTGCCGCGCTCGAGAAGAAGATTTTTCCGTGGCAGAAGTGGCGCACGATCCCGTTCTTTTGGACGCCGTCGTCAAGATTCAAGACACAGATCCCCAGCGCGCAAGGACCTATGCTTCTACCATGCGAAGTTCCAGGAGAAAGCTCACAGGTGCGTCCCACCCTGCGCCTGGAAGGACGAGCAGGGAAACTCTCCGTCGTGCAGCCAGCAGCGGTGGCCAGCTGCATAGGAGTGAATCACCGTTTGCTGATTAAAGATAAGTTTAGTAATGTAAGATTTTTAATAGACACTGGCGCAAATGTCTCAGTTATTCCTCGAAATAAAGTGCGAATTTTGAGCGAATATTTTAAAAATAATAATTATAATTTGTATGCCGCAAATGGAACTCTTATTAAGACTTATGGTCTAAAAACTTTAAATTTAAATTTTGGTTTGCGCAGAATTTTTAAGTGGACATTTATTGTCGCTGACGTGTGTCAGCCAATTATTGGCGCAGATTTTTTGTCTAAGTATAGATTGTTAGTGGATATAGCGTCACGTAGATTAATAGATGAAATTACGCACTTAAATGTTTCAGCCGAAGTTGTTCAGTGTAATGAACAATCGGTTAAAACTATCGATGAGTGTCATCCCTATTATGACATACTTGTTAAGTACCCTGACATCACCAAGCCCGTTTCGTTTAAGGAACCTGCTAAACACTCAGTATACCATTATATTGAGACCAGTGGCCCGCCCGTTCATGCTAAAGCGAGGCCGTTGCCACCACATAGGTATACCAAGGTGAAGGAGGAGTTTCAACTCATGCAAGAGCTAGGGATTTGTAGACCGTCGAAAAGTGCGTGGGCCAGTCCACTTCATGTTGTTCCAAAAAAGGATGGTCAGTTGCGACCATGTGGAGATTATAGAGCGCTTAACGCTATCACTAAGCCCGATAGATATCCTATCCCCCGTATACATGATTTTACATATATACTAGAGGGCAAAAATGTATTTACGCGAATCGACATCAATCGCGCGTATCATTTTATTATGGTTGCTCCTGAAGACGTTGAAAAGACTGCTATAATTACACCTTTCGGCTTATTTGAATTCCCACGAATGACATTTGGTCTTCGTAACGCCGCACAAACTTTTCAACGGTTTATGAATCATACTGTTTTGGAAGGTTTAGACTTTTTATTTACGTATATTGATGACGTCATAATTGCAAGTGAAGATTTAGCTACACATAAGAAACATTTAAATTTAGTTTTCGAGCGATTAAATAAATTCGGTCTTACTATTAACTTAAACAAATGCTCATTTGGACAGCCTAAAGTAGAATTTTTAGGATTTGAAGTGTCCGCGAAGGGGATTAGCCCCCTTAAAGAAAAAATTGCTGCAATTTGCGCTTTTCCTAGACCTACAACGGTTGAAGAATTGCGTAGATTTTTAGGCATGGTCAATTTTTATAGATTACATTTGCCGAACGCAGTAGAATATCAAGATGAGCTTAATCAATATTTAAAATCTTCTAAAAAAAAAGGACAAGACTAAAATAATTTGGACTGAAAAGTCAAACGAAGCATTTATACAATGCAAAAATAAGTTGCAACAAGCTGCGAACTTATCGTACCCGAAACCTAACACTCCGCTTGCACTTATGACTGACGCATCAAATACGAGCGTGGGAGCGGTGTTGCAACAGCGCATAAACGGCGCGTGGACGCCGCTTGGTTACTTTTCCAAGAAAATGTCACCTACTCAACAAAAATATAGCACTTTTGATCGTGAATTACTAGCGATATATTTAGCCGTTAAGTATTTTAGGAATTCGGTAGAAGGTCAAGATTTGGTGATCTATACAGATCACAAGCCCTTAACTTATGCTTTTTCTAAGGTCGGCAGCGACAGTGAGTTGCCAAGGCGCGTTAGACAGTTACTTTTCATCAGTGAATTTACTACGAGTATTAGTCACATTGATGGTGATAAAAATATCGTAGCTGATGCGTTGTCTCGCGTAGAGAGTATATCCTGTTCAGGATTTTTCGATTACTCCGCAGTTAGCCGCGCACAGAATGATGATGATGAGTTAAATAAGTTACGCCAAAATAATAAATTTAATTTTAAACAGGTAATTTTACCTGGTAGCGACATAGCCGTGTGGTGTGAAATGTCCACCGATCGAGCTAGACCTTATTTACCCAAAGCATTTAGAAAAATCGTTTTTGAGAATATTCACAACCTAAGTCACCCCGGAATTCGTACCTCGCGTAAGCTATTAAAGGAAAGATTTTTCTGGGAAAACATTAATAGTGACGTAGGTAAATGGACAAAATCGTGTATTTCGTGTCAAAAAGCTAAAATTCATCGACATAATAAAACGGAGTTAGGACATTTTCCTTTAGCAGAACGCTTTACACATATTCACGTTGATATTGTAGGCCCCTTGCCTATATCCTTGCATGACTACAGGTATCTCGTTACAATTATAGATAGAGAGACTGGATGGCCGGAAGCTTTTCCCGTTAAAGATATAACTGCTGAGACTATTTCAAAAGTAATATTTGAAGGTTGGATTGTTCGCTATGGCATCCCTCATCAACTTACGAGTGACCAAGGGAGACAATTCGAAAGCAATATTTTCCAGCAGCTCATGAAATATTTAGGTATTTATAAGACTCGTACCACTCCCTATCACCCCCAGAGTAATGGGATGGTAGAGAGATGGCACAGATCTCTCAAAGCCGCGCTTATGGCTAGATTAAATAGTAAAACTTGGGTCGAAGAATTACCTATAGTCATGCTAGGACTTCGCGCTGCGCCTAGATCGGACACCGGTGTCAGCGCAGCCGAGCTAACCTTCGGTCAGTCATTAAGGCTACCTGGAGAATTTTTAGGACATAAAAGTATTAAAATATTAAATGAAAGCGCATACGTAGAAAGGTTGCGAAAGGTGATACGCGATCTCAAACCGAGACCGATATCACATAAGGATGCGACCACGGTATTCGTACACCCGGAGCTGACTCGCTGTACACATGTTTTCGTGCGCAACGACTCAGTTCGGAAATCGCTACAACCTCCGTATGACGGACCTTTTAAAATTTTAGAAAGGAAGGATAAAACTTATTTGATCGAAATGTCTGGTCGGAATACATATATTTCAATTGATCGTTTAAAACCTGCATTTACTAGTAACTTTTTAGATACTGATGAAAGACATACCGACAGTCATACTAAGCAGGATATATCGCCACAAGCGTCGGCGGATAGCGATCCGCCTGCCGCTAGTCCGCTACGCCACACTACGCGTAGTGGCCGATTAGTTAAAAAGCCCGTACGTTTCAATTTGTAACACGGTGAAATATTATAATACTTAGTGGCATAATACATTTATTTTATTCTGTCGATAACTTTTCTATAGAGCATTAGTGATATTTTTTACAAATTTAATTATATACAAGTTATATTTACAATATATTTTACATTTTTACATTATGGGTAATCAGTCGACTAAAGACAAAGTAATTGTTAATCAATCCGAAGTTCAAGTGAATGAAATTCACAACGCGATGGTAGCGTCGTATATCGGTTGGGCAGTAGTGTTATTACTGATAGGCGTGTTGGCCGCTTACGTCCTTTGTCGTTATGGCATTAACCAGACGAAGAAGTGGCTGCTGGAGCAGGTCGAGTCTGTGCAGAACTCTACCATATCCAACTTTACCAGAGCCACAGCGAGTTTCCGTAAGACTCGCGACACTGTCAAACCAGCGCAGACCCATATAGAAGTCTGCTAGAGTGTAAAGTGCTACATTTTTGTTCGCTTTTTACGGTGCTTGGTGCGTGTGCAGTTAGTTATATTTTAAATATTTGTTTAAGGATAGTTATGTCTTGAAAAATATTTTTAGTGATTGTTCATTTCTATAATGTTAAAACATTTGTGTTTGAAATTATAGTTAATGCATTCTCAGTAATGCATTCTTAATGCATCGTAACAATTGTAATGCTATCTTGGTAACATATTGTTTTTGTTATGTCTGGTGAACTTTTGTTTTGCAGTAAGGCATATTCGACACCTGCGTGTGTCACTTTCATGCATTGCAAACTGCACTTATACATTTAAGTTTGTAGTAATGTTTTATTCATTTGTAATGTTATATTGTAATGTGAAAAATTTTCAATTTTTGGGGGGAGTACTGTAACGTGCAGACTGCAGCATAAGCAATTATGCATTTCTATCGTATACATGTGTAATGTATGTATGTATGTTGCCTCTCGTTAGTCTTAAGCTATAGGTCAGTAAGGACAGTATATAATTAGTATCCGTAAGGGTATGTTGCCCTGCCGGCACCTATGTAAACGCACTCTAAATAATATATGAAGTCAAAAATACAACCTATTTAAGGTGGTTCGTTTCCCATACAAAAAAACAATGGACATTAATTAAGTAATTTCATACTATTACTATATAAATTATATGCACATCTATTTATTTTGCAATACAATTGTCGCAAAATACATTTAAAATACTTTATTTCACACAGAAGTCACATTTTTATTGAATTTTCGACAAAAAGTGACATTTGTAACTTATGTCACTTTTTGTCGAAAATTCAATAAAAATGTGACTTCTGTGTGAAATAAAGTATTTTAAATGTATTTTGCGACAATTGTATTGCAAAATAAATAGATGTGCATATAAATTTATGTAGTAATAGTATGAAATTACCTAATTAATGTCCATTGTTTTTTTGTATAGGAAACGAACCACCTTAATTTATCTCCTAATAGGGCATACCTTTACATTATCAAGGAGGATCAGGCAGCACAGCAGTTCCTGTGGAGAGGAACAGCACGGGACCGACCACCTCAGAAGTTCAAGATGAAAAGCATGATCTTCGGGGCGGCCAGTTCACCATTCATGGCACACTTCGTAAGGGACTACAACGCGGAAAAGCATGCGGAGGAGTACCCTAGAGCTCTGGAGGCAATCACCAAGGGGCACTACGTAGATGACCTGGTGATGAGCTACGAAGACGAACAGGAAGCCAGAATGGCCGTGGAGGAAATTCGCAAGGTACATGCTGTAGCAGGCTTCACACTACGAGGATGGAGCTCGAACAAGGAATACGTGCTACGCGACGTGCCTGCGGAACTACGGGAAGCTGCAAGCTCGAGCTTAGGGGGCAAGCAGCCGGAAAACAAGATCCTGGGAATCTACTGGGATGCAGGTAAGGACGTACTAGGTTTCAACACCAGGATGAGCCGAGTACCAAGGGACGTGGCTACAGGAAGCTGCGCACCAACGAAAAGACAGGCACTTAGTGCAGTCATGTCGGTCTTTGACCCATTGGGGCTCCTGTCGTACTACACGATCAGGGCCAAAATAATTCTGCAGAGTTTATGGAGGCTGCAGATTCCTTGGGACGAATGTATTCCCGAGGAGGAAAGTAACATGTTTAACAACTGGATTGGACAACTGGAAACTGTAAAGAATTTACAGATCAGAAGGTGCTACTTCGACAGCAAGGACTTCGAAGTGGAACAACATGTCTTCTGCGATGCGAGTGAACAGGCCTACGCTGCAGTGGTTTACTGGCGGATCATGTACGGGGACAAAACGGACGTGGTCCTGGTAGCGGCTAAGGCGAAGGTGGCACCACGTCGCACTCAAACCATACCGAGGCTTGAGTTGCGAGCAGCTGTACTAGGAGCTAGGTTAGCCGATAGTGTCAAGAAAGAACATCGTCTACACCTGAGAAGAACGTGCTTCTGGTCAGACTCGACAACGGTGGTCCACTGGATCAAGAACGACGCACGAAGATACACACCGTTCGTGGCACATCGGCTCGGCGAGATAAATGAGCTCACCGACAGAAAAGAATGGAGATGGCTGCCAACGGAGGAAAATGTTGCAGACGACGCAACAAGGTTCAGAGAGGAACCACTGAAGGAAGACCACCGATGGTTCTGTGGTCCAGACTTCTTACGCCGTGACGAAGAGGCGTGGCCCCAAGAAAGGGCACTTGAAGACCGGGAAGATGAAGAAACCGTGGCAGTTACCAGAGAAGAGGAAAGTGACTTCGACTGGTTGCCCGACCCGGCTAGGTTTTCGAACTTTGACAAACTCGTGCGCACTATTGCCTATGTTCTAGTGTTCACAGATCGCCTACGACGACGGTCTTCAGGCATGACCGTGGCACACCTCGAGCGCGCTGAGGCCCTGCTTGTGCGGCGCTCTCAAGCGGAGAGCTTCGCCGACGAGCTGGGGCGCCTGCGCCGAGGGCAGCCGCTGTCGAGGACGAGTCGTCTCCGGAGGCTGGACCCGATGTTGGACGACGGCATCCTGCGACTGCGGGGGCGCATCGGGGCGGCGGCAGCACCGGAGGAGGCGAAACGGCCTGTCATTCTGGACGGGCGACACCACGTCGTGAGGCTGCTCGTGGCACGCGAGCACAGGAGGGCTGGACACGCCAACCGGGAGCGTGTCACCAACGACCTGCGGCAGCGGTACTGGATCCTGCACCTGAGGCCTACGGTGCGTGCAACGGAGCGTGAGTGCACGTTCTGTCGCGCGCGCTGGGGCCAGCCACGCCGACCCATCATCGGGGACCTGCCCCGAGCTCGCCTGGAGCCCTACCACCGCCCCTTCTCCAACTGTGGGGTGGACTACTTTGGGCCCATGCTCGTCAAGATCGGAAGACGAAGAGAGAAGAGATGGGGTGCATTATTCACGTGCCTGACGACGAGAGCAGTCCACATCGAACTGGTGCCATCACTATCAACCGACTCTGCTATAATGGCGTTAAGAAGAATGGCGGCGAGAAGAGGATGGCCGAAGATAATCTACTCGGACAACGCCACCAACTTCCGGGGAGCAGACAACGAGCTTCGCAACGCCTACAAGGAGTGGGGACCCGCCCTACAAGAAGAGGGTCTCCGCCACAACATGGAGTGGCGCTTCATACCTCCTGGAGCACCAAACCAGGGGGGAGCGTGGGAGCGGCTCGTGCGGTCCATCAAAACTGCACTGAGCGCCACGCTACGAGAGAAGGTCACCACGGAAGAAGTTCTGCAGACTCTGCTGCAAGAAGCAGAATTCAGCGTCAACGCTCGCCCACTTACACACGTGAGCGTTGATCCTCGCGATCCCGAGGCGCTGACACCCAACCACTTCCTGTTGGGTTCATCGATGGGCCTGCCCTCAACGGGTCCATGCAATCAAGACGACAGGCGCACATGGCGCGCCAGCCAAGCGCTCGCCGACCACTTCTGGCGACGCTGGCTCCGCGAGTACCTACCTACGCTGGTACCTCGAGGAGAGCCGCGGCGGGACACGACGGCAGTATCCCCTGGAGACGTCGTGCTGGTCGTCGACAACACGCTACCCCGCAACGTGTGGCCGCTGGGAGTCATCGAGAAGACGTTCGCCGGTCCCGACGGAGGAGTTCGCATCGCGGAGGTGCGGACACGAACTGGAACCTTCAAGAGGCCCGTGAGCAAGCTCGTGACCCTGGTAAAGAAGGAGGCTACGCAAGCTGCGCCGGGGGGAGGATGTTGTGGATAGAATTAAGTTTTATTGTAAATAGGCTTAATTTGTATATTTGTTTGTAAATAGTACAGTTTCAGTAGGATAAGAATCACTGAAATGTATTAGAACAGGCTAGGATACGTGTATGTAAGTTATTTTGCATAATATCGACAGAATATGTCCGATACATTTTGTAAATATTGTACATAATTTGCATTGTATCGAGTCGATAGGTCCTAGGTCACTTCTTTGTACTGTTAAGGATCAAAGGGGCCTATCCGATCACCGCGAGCGAATATGTGTGCGCGGAAAAGAGACGCACCTCGCGGTGAGGGATAGCATGATCCGCGGCGCGGGGGGTCACGAACTCGTAACCCCGCGGGGCCTCTTTGATTCTGGCTATAAATATAGAGCCGGATTCCGGGTTCTTCACTGTACTGAAGAGCAGTCACGAGTCTGGAAGAAGAAGACTCCCGAAGAAACCCAGGAAAAATAGTGAATAGTAATAGTGAAAGTAGTGCTAGTATAGTGAAAAGTGAATACTGTGCTACGGGAAAATTGTATGGGGAAAATAAACGAACGGGTTTCAATCGTGTAATGGTCGTTTCAATCGAAATTTCCCCAGAGCTATCGAGGCGGTCCACGAACGTAATATACGGCGCACCTGGAACGGAGGGTGTGCTGTATTAGGCCAGATAGTGGCCCCCGGACAGTGTCTGGCTGCCGTGCTGGATACTGCAACATCGTGGACTGTGGAAAAGTGAATATAAGTGGCCTCCGAGCTGAATCGTGAGTTCTGAGGACCACTACATTTCCAATGTCCGATCGATTCGAAATTTGGTATCGTGTTACTTCAACGATATTCAAAGAACATGGTAAGGTAACCATGACCTGATCAGCCGTTTGAAGATGATCAGCTCTTTCCTAGTTGATGAGGGGATCTGACTAACTTTCTTATGTCTGATCGATTCGAAATTTGGTACCATGTTACTTCAACGATATTTAAAGAACATGGTAAGGTAACCATGACCTGATCAGCCGTTTGAAGATGATCAGGTCTTTCCTAGTTGATGAGGGGATCTGACTAACTTTCTTATGTCTGATCGATTCGAAATTTGGTACCGTATTACTTCAACGATATTTAAAGAACATGGTAAGGTAACCATTACCTGATTAGCCGTTAGATATCATCTTTTCTTTATTAGTTGATGAGGGGATCTGACTATCGTCCACATGTCCTATCGATTCGAAATTTGGAACCATCTTACTTCAATGATGTTGAAAGTATGTATATGGTAAGGTAACCATTATTTATACCTTCTTTAAAAAGGATAAAATAAAAGTAAAATTAAAAATTTTAAAAACCCCCCGACACAAAAAACTCTAAAAAATAAAAAATAATATTGCAAACCTATTATAATTATATTATCACATATTATAATATGTAAGTTGAAATATTTTTATTTTCCAATCGTCGTCTCGTCGGGGGACCGCTATGGTAGTCGCAGAAAGAACAAAAGAATTTACTCCAAAAAAAATTCGCTCATACCTAAATGTAATTCGTAATAATTAATTAGCTGTTGTTGTAAAAATACTTTATAAACTTTAGCGGTCCCCCGACGAGGCGACGATTGGAAAATAAAAATATTTCAACTTACATGATAATATTATAATATGTGATAATATAATTATAATAGGTTGCAATATTATTTTTTATTTTTTAGAGTTGTTTGTGTCGGGGGGTTTTTAAAATTTTTAATTTTACTTTTTCATGCGTGCAACCGGCTCCATCGAATTATAAGACGTTGTCACGTCAAAAATTCGTTTCAATTTTTTCATACAAAACGGCAATTTCATAGGTACCTATTGTACTAGCTATCCCGACATACGTTATTCTGTCTAAACTTTGAACTGTAATAAATAACTTACACCATCATATTACATACATACAACTACAACCTACATCTTCACCTAAAACTACAACTACATCTACACCTACAACAGCATCTACACCTACAACCAACACCAACATCTATAACTACCACCGACAACTACAACTAAAACTTAAACCTACATCTACACGTAGGGTAAAAGCCAGATAATTGCCTTGGTAGGATAGTTGCCTCGGTTCTGCATTCATTATTATGTTTTTTGCGGTTGACTTTGATTATGACTGGAAGTCCCTTCCCTGCAAACATTAATTCTCTAAAAATCGTTACTACGTAATTTAGAGTAAGACGCCAAAATCGGCTGTGCCTACTACACCAGTGCCACAGATAGGTTTTGAAACAAAATAAATTTATAGTAGCATGAAACCCATTGAAAAGGGAAGAGAATATAACAAAAATAAAAGGGAAAATAATTTACGGACGATTTGAGGTCGGGAAGTGAAGGAGGTAAGTTTTTAAGGGTAGAAAACGGTTTATCTCGATTTCCGGCAAAACTACAAGTCCTATGGAAAAAGTCAAATGGCAAAGTTGTAGGTAATAAAAAGATCTACATCTTTTGTATTTACACTTTTTTCACATAACCTCAAAATGTATGTGAAAGATTCAAACTTAAACAACTATACTATCTATACAACTATACAACTATAATATCTATACTGGCACTTGGCAGCGGTAGTTGCCGAGGTGTAATAGATAAAAATCCTTGAAAAACAGATCTTAAAGTCTTCGTGTTCTTGTAAGTTTTAATTGCAGTATCTGTGTGATTCCAAGAATGTTTAATTGCTCTTGCGAATAAATTTTACGGGAAAACTTATAATTACCGGAAACAATTTAGAAGCTAAACGTTACTTCACATCGAGACGGGTAACGTTGCATAGTGACCCTAAGGCATACGATGCTACAAATTGTTTGATAAAATAATTATGATGTTATTTCATGCATTTTGTGAGAGCTGTCTACTATCGTTTTGCGGATGTCACTTTGTATTTTCCCCTCAAATACAACTAACGGCCGTTTTCAATATTCTATCTATCCAAAATCCTTGCTACTAACGGTAGGCAAATCTATCTTTTTGTCCTTACTTGCGTTTCAATAACCTACTGGCAGTAGGCATTTCCTGTCGAAGCAGCACATCCTATCTACGGATGTAGAAGAAGACGAAGACGTATAGCCTACTAGAGATGGGTAAGCTCATACAAATGAAATGCAGATAGCTTTATCTGCATTTCAATATAAGTTTCAACTTAATCTCCGGTAGGCCGAGCTTACCGAGATACGTCATTTGCTTATCTGCCAAAATCGGGCGTTTTGCCGAGGATAGCAATGTGTACCATGTTGTTCATGTATTATTTTTATGATATTTCGGTTTTTAATGTGTATGTAATTATTATTTTAATATTTGCGCGACAAAATGTTGCCAGCATTTTTATGGCAGTGTTAGAATACCTTGATGCTGCTGTTCTCCTTCACAAAATTGCTTTAACTTGAGTATCATATATTATGTATCGGGCAGCACATTTTACAACCTCAAGCATTGTACAAATATCAATTTTCCAAATTTTGTTTCACTAATAACTGTGAATTTGGAGACATCTTCGACTTCTACTAGGTATCGACTATTGACCACTGTTTAAAGATTTCAAAACTCAAGTTAAGCTATCACGCAGTAACATTTGAGAGAACAAATCTTGCATTAGAAAGTTAAGGACATTTGAAGTACGGTTTTCACCATACTTCAAATGTCAGTCATATTGTTTTCACCATTATTCGAATATCAGCCATCTTTTTTTCACGATACTTCAAATTTCATAATGGCCCCAAAAATCTCAAAAGTGGGGCGAACTAACTGGAGACACTTTTTTACCTCAACATGCCTCGTCTAACATATATAACATGTCTTTGCCACTGTCGTATTTATCAATTTAAACTTATCGTAATATTATTAACTAGATGTCGCCCACGACATCGTTCGCGTGAAAGTTAATTTCTTAGAAACCTTACATTTTTCCTCAATAAAAAATAGCCTACATCCTTCCCCGTGGTCTACTCTACGTCTGTGCCAAATTTCATCAAAATCGGTCCAGTAGTTTCGGAGCCTATTCAATGCAACAAACAAACAAACAAGCTTTTCCTCTTTTTTATAAACTATATGTTGCGCGCGACTTCGTGCGCGACAAAAAAAATCCCGCGGTAACCGTACACTTTGCCGCGATAAAAGGTAGCCTGTCCTTCCCCGTGGTCTATTCTATATCTGTGCCAAATTTCATTAAAATCGGTCTAGTAGATTCAGAGCCTATTCGATGCAAACAAACAAACAAACAAACTGTTCTTCTTTATTATATTAGTATAGATTGAGTATAGATTTCACCAGGGTGTCGCAAGTCGCAACTGGCGATCGTAACTCGTAAGTATTGGCGTTCGAAATTCAAAATTATACCCGATATTATTCGTCTGTGCAAACCACGGAATATAAAACACAAGTGCAAACCACATACTTTGCTCGCTCTTTTATTGTGTGTACTCTTTCACACATCGCCTGTGCAGAAATAGCAGATTAATTTTAAATTTCAAACTACGAAATACTATTCTATTTAATTTGAAAAATTATTTTCAACTTTTACAGAATTTGTTAACTCATGTTTTGTTATTTGCAAAAAACTAATTTTTAGTGAAGTGAACCAACATCGTAGGTGTTGAGTGAATTCGAAATCATATTTATTATGATGAAACAGTGATTTTGATAAAAACTTCATGTATATTAACCACTGTTTATACATGCTTTAACTCAAAGAATATCGGTGAGTATTTGTATAAAATTTTACCATATTTTAACTTCTCGTTTTATTGAAAAAACATAAGATTATATTTGTTTGACGACCTTTGTGACTCAATGGTTCAGCGTTTTGGTGCTCAAGCCTGGGGTCGCAGGTTCGAATCCTGCAGAAGGAACAAAAAGTTTTTCTGTGTTCCTGGGTCATGGATGTGTATTAAATATGTGTATAATATAACAAAAATCTTAATAATAAAATGTAATATAATTTCATAATTTGCAGGTATTGGATTCCAATTTCAAGGGCACGCAATAATAATTATGACACATATTTCAAGATTCTCATTAGTACAACGTTACGTTACGCCGCTGTCAATTAATGGCCTGCTAGGCCTACAAAAGTGTACCTACCTACCTATTTTGCACCAAAGAATAACCGCTGAAGTTAATCAGGATATGTTGTTTAATAATGTGGTAATCTGGAATATTTTGGTTTTTTTTTTTTAACGGGCAATTGGCCCACCACATTTACCCACCACTGCAACTCCTGTGTAGCCAGGATCGACAGTGGTAACCAACCGCAAAAACCCTTTGATATGATCTCAGGGGTGCCCGGGGGACATGCTAAATCTGTCTTGGAACCCGCAACGAAATTAATCAGAAGATTGTAGGAGGAGTAGGAAGTATTCCAGTTTCCCTCCCCAAGCAAAGCGGGAGACAGCAAAAATTTTGATGACAAAAAAGTCAGAATTAAAGGGGAAGCACCACGGGAATAACATGTTTTTTTATGACTACAAGACAATGTATTATATGTTTTGATTTATAATAATTTATGACAATTATTACAATGGATTTAAGATGACAAAATAGTGTTGCATTGTTTCCAATAGTACTTATGGCAAAAACGTTTGAAAGCCCGGAAGTAAATATTTTGGTTACCAACCTTCAGCCTTCGTATCCACGAGAGTTTTTTGTGGTCGCGACTCGCGACAGGAAAAACTGCACTGTAAATAGAACTCCGCACCTACAATAGAGCTGAAAATCGAAGTGTCAAGTGTACACGATTTTCAGTTAATATAGTGTAGTTTTTTCAGTCGCGATCACATAAAAACGCTCGTGGGAATGTAGCCTTACTTTTGTATTTTATGTAGCCTTACTTTTAATGCAATAAAAACGATCGAATTATAGTTGTTTTGTTGTTTATTGGTTTATTTACCTTTTTAACCTAATAATTGGGACCTAAATATAAAATTGAAAACAATAACCTACGTACAGTTTTTTTTTTATTCTAGGCTTGAATCTTTTGCACTTTAGAAGATAATACGTAAAAAAGCTAAAAGAAAAGCTTTTTTTATTCCGAGTGCCACCTAAGTTACGTAGTATAGTTACATTCTCTCTGGATTTATATAACAACTGATATTAAGGCTACGTTCCCTCGAGGAGTTTTCAAAAAACAAATAACCTAACCAAGAGCATGTCAGGACATGTCTAAGGAGGGTTCCGTAACTATAAACGCATAATATGCTTATTTTAAATTACTCCAAAAGTTACTGTCCGATTTCGTTCAAAATAGTTTTCCTAAAGAGTTTTTAGCATGGTCTATCAGCATAGAAATTTTCAAGTTTCTATCTCCTATAGTTTAAAAATGCTAGGGGGGGACCAACTTACAAACTACTTTGGAGGCCGATTACTCGAAAATGGTCAACTTTATAAAAAAGTAACGTATCAAACCTTGCCTTTATTTTAAAAGACCTATTCTACGATACCCCACACGATGGGGTAGAGTGAAAAAATATTTTTCATCCCCACTTCACATGTATGGAGAGCCACCCCTAAAATATAAAATTTTTATTTATTTATGATCCCGAAACCGTGATCTATACACAATCTATAACTAAACCAAATGTCATCAATTTATATTCATAATTACAGGAGCTAGAGGCGCGGACAGACAGACAGACAGACAGACAGACAGACGGACAGAGCGAAACTATAAGGGTTCCATAAGTATTACGGAACCCTAAAAAGAAACACTCTGTAGCCTTACTTATGTATTTCACTTTCTTTAAAATGCAATAAAATGATTGCATTATAGTTATTTTATTGTTTTATTTAACTTTTTAATAGGTACAATAAAATCGACAAAAATATGTACCCAACGTATTTTTTCATTTCAGACTTGAATCTATTGCACTTTTATTTATTGGTTATTTTCTACGTAAAAAAGCTATGTTATAATTTTGAAGTTCGAACACATTTTTTTAAATTCGGAGTGCCACTTCTTATTACGTAGGTAGTGTAAAGTTGCTCTCTTTGCTTCGAAATTTGATTTCATTAAAAAATTTATTCCTTTTCACGCGACTCCTAGCATCAATCTGTTATATTTCACTATTGTATTTAATAAAAAAAAACATGATAACTATAGTAAAAAATCATCCCGAGTTTTGATTCTCAATTTTAAGACAATATTTATGGTCTTAACTAATAAATATATTAATTGCAAAATAAATATATAATGTTTTCAAACATGAATCGTTATGTAGTTAGCATGGAATGAAACATTTCAAAAGGCTTGCATAGGCGAGAGAGACGGATGCTATTCTTCAATGGTGATTGGACAAGAATAAATAGGTCCTATCTTTGATTGTGAAACGCATTTCCTATGGCTAGCCGCACACGTGCAATATTATTGACAATAAAACACATATTGACAATAATATTCCTTGTGTGCGGGCCATATTGCCGTTTTTTTTGTATGTGTTGACTAGTATTGACAATTTTATTCTGTCAATAATATTGCACGTGTGCGGCTAGCCTATCTATTTTTAATCATAGATTGGCTATCTATTTTTAACTGTAGATACGATATTGAAAACGGCCGTAAGACTACAACACGGGTATATTTGGAAAAATATTAGATGTTATTTACCTATAAATTTATTTACCTATAACATGTCATGGGATACTTATCCCAACTTACCTATCCGGTAGTTGTAGTATAGTATACGGGTATACGACCCCGGCTTCCCTAGCTATTACTGTCCTATCCCTTGCCCTCCTGGGCGGTAATATCCTACATTCCTATTTCCCAATCTTCCTTTCCACACCACCTATGCAATTAAATCCCTTTCCCTATTCCTACCTTCTCAGCCAATCCGTGGGAACGCAGCGAGGCCCATGGAGGATCTCCATGGGCCTCGCTACGTTGAATGTAAGAGGAGGAATGAATGGTAAGAATGAAAGTGGACGAAGTGAAACAAGTATCTAAGGATCGTAGCAAGTGGAAAGAAGTGGTATCTGCCTACCCCTACGGGAAAGAGGCGTGATTATACGTTTGTATTTACCTATAAAGGTTGTGTTAAGGACAGCGGCCTCGCCTCAACAAAAGTGAATTTAAAGACAATGAACGCTTATCAGTGCTCTAAAACGTTTCTAAAAACTGTAAGTAAATAGTACATAAACTCTTAAGAGTGAAAATAGTGAATATAAGTGTTGTATATAAGTGTTAAATTCATTAAAATAGTGGTAAATAATTGTTTTAAAGTCACGAGTTTATTTTCGTTATAATTTCTTAACCGTAGCTTATTTTGCTTGGAAAATTAGTTTTGTACATAGGGAAAATTAGTGGCTAAAGTAAATAACGTTTAGGTAAATTGAAATGTAAATGGTTTTAGAGAAAATGAGATTATAATGGTGAAAAATATATGGTTTTCTTATACTTGTAACTTTAAGTTGTGTATTACTAAGTATATATGTAAACTGTGTGATTATGTATTGTTTTATGGTAAATAAAGAATTTCACGTTATGCGTTTCACTTATCCTGGCTCAGGGGAAATAAAGGGAAATTAGGGAAAATTACGGAAAAATAGCCGTATAGAGAAATAAGAGAGAGATAGCTTATATGAAAGTTAGAAGAGTACATTTGTGCTCTCTATACGGCATTGCCCTGAGCCAGGTAAGCTAACGATTTAATGTGAAAAATGTTCTCCTCAAATCAGTGTTATTTTTTATACGCCCCAGCTCTGCCCGAATCGGTGTAACCTTGCTATCTTCGAGTCTGATCAGAGCCGGCGGTGAAAACCTAGTGGAAAAATACAGTCCCATACAGTAGTGCGTGGTCCTTGCGATCCGGATTGCAAGTTAGTGCGGTAGTCGCGTGTCATCCGAGATACAAGATTGAAGAAATTTTCGAAGTCCAATACCAGTTGAAAACAATCAAGAAAACACTTAGAAGAATTTATTGATGACGGAACATAGAAAAATTTATGGATGACCGGACATAGAAAAATTTTACTGAGCCAAGGAGATAGAAAAATTTATTGAAGACCGGACTTAGAAAAATTTACTGAACACTGGACATAGAATAATTTCATCGAGCCAAGGACATAGAAAATTTTTTGAAGAAAATTTATCAAGCCGAACATAGAATTTTGGAAGAAAGGAATTCAACACCGGGGATCGACGGACTCAGATTAGAAGATTGGACTCGAAGATACAAGACAACACCAAGGAAGAGGGAAGCAAGGATTCGCAGATTTTTCGCCTGAAAAACCTACCGAAGATTCTTGAAGAGTCGTGAAGACTCTGAAGATTTTTGGAGTTTGAAGACGAATATTTGAAGATTAATTTTGGATTTGAGGATTTAACTTAACGTAACATTTAACTTAAACTATGGTCATCACAAGGAGTCAGAGCGGGGCCGAGGAGAACCAACCACAACAACAACAACCGCGAAGATTTCCAGATCCGCCACGATCGCCGTCTGCTGCCGCCACGAGCCAGCCGCCGCCAACCGAGGGAAGGGCAGATCTGCTTCAAACAATTTTAAAATTTTAAAACCGAGACCAGGTACTAGCAAGGCACCTGTAGCTCCGGAAGTGCAAACATTAGCCAGGAAGAAGGCTATTTCAATAAGGTCGCGTCGATCGACAGCGAGTGTCGTCGCACGCATACAATATGAGGCGGAAGAGAAGCTTGCCGCTCTCCGTAAAAAGGAACTGCAGATAGAAGCAGAACTTATCAAGAAGAAACTCGTCGCCGACGTCGCCGCTGCAGAGGATGGAAGCAGCCCCGATGACGACGAGCCGTCTGAGCAGGTGGAGCAACGTGTACGAGCCTGGCTAAGCGAACAAGGACCCGACCATGAAGAGGCTAGACAAGAGCCGGTCGTGTTAGAGGAGAGAGAGACGCCGAAGCCAGAAGACATGCCACCAACTAGAGGAAGACGCGAAGGCCAGAAGACGAGATTTGAGTGGCCGGAACAGCGCCGTCCACGCTCACCCACACCGCCCACGTCTAGGGCCAACGGGGTGGAACATCTCGCTGAAACGTTAGACAAGCTGCTGAATCAACGCCAGACGCGCCACACAACGGAGCTGCCTACATTCTCAGGGGCTCCCACCGAATGGTTGTCCTTCAAAGCAGCCATGGAAGACACCACTGCATTCTACAAGCTGAAGCCGATCGAGAATTTAGCTCGGCTGAGGAACTGCTTACGGGGAGAAGCCAGGGAAGCCGTGGCACCACTGCTGAGCGTCGCTACGCCGCCCGAAAAAATTATGAAGACTCTAGAACAATGCTTCGGACGCCCAGAAGTTATGGTGGACCGCATGATGGAAGACCTGAAGAGGCTACCGAGGCTCGGAGGTTCGGCGGCGGAACTCAACCAATTCGCCGTGAAGATTCAGAACATGGTGGCTATCCTGAAGAGGCTGAGGCACGGGTACCTTTTCAACCCGTTGCTCACGAGAGACATTCTAGAGAAGCTCAGTCCCTACGAGAAAAGCAAGTGGTACGACTACGCAGAAGAGACGTCGCGCTTCAGGAACGAGCCCGATGTCGTCCTTCTCTCTGAATTCTTAATGAGGGAAGCGGACAGGGCGCTGCGCTACGGATTCAGCACGACACTGAAGAGAGAAACACCGCGTCAGCCTCCGAACAAGAGTGAAACCAGAGCAAGAAGGCCAGTCTTCGCGGTGACAGATGAGGGCAGGGGTTCGCCGAGCCACAGCCAACCCAAGAAGGTACGCGAGGAAGCAATGAAGTGCCCGATATGTGCCAATGATCACGCTCTGCCTCGCTGCGCCACCTTCAAGAAGATGAGCGTACCAAAGAGATGGGACACAGTCAGGAAAGAGGGGCCGTGTGTTTCCTGTGCATATCGAGTCGACACAGAAGATTCAACTGTAAGGCGAAACGGTGCGGCGCACAGGGTTGTAAGCGGCTGCACCACATGTTGCTGCACGAGGAGAGGTCCGGCGGCGCTCCACAGGCTGAGGACGCCGTTATTACCGCATCGGTCACGTCCGACCGTGCGGTAAAACTCAAGATGAGAAGGGTTCAAGTCGTAGGTCCACGGGGCGAAGCGGACATCTTCGCGCTGTTCGACGAGGGCTCGACAGTGACTCTGCTGGATGAAGACGTCGTGAAGGCTATCGGCGCAGACGGTCCGTCGAAAGTGCTGCGGATGCACGGGATCAATGCCGAGAGGAATGAGGAAAAAAGCCGACTCATACAACTGGGCGTACGGGGTCACGACGGTACCAGGCACGACATCACTGCGAGAACGGTGGGCGGATTGAACTTGCTCACTCAATCCGTTCCGGAATCATTGCTGCAACTCGCTCACCTGCACGATCTCAGGGATGAAGAGATGTGTTATGAGAACGAGAAACCCCAACTTCTCATCGGTACGGACAACTGGCAGCTCATCGTGTCAAGAGAACTGAGAATCGGGAAAAGGAACCAGCCTGCGGCCTCAAAGACCAAACTCGGCTGGGTGATCCATGGCAGCATCCCGAGGCGCATCATAAGGCAGGATGATGAGAGTATCCTGCACATATCCACAATCGAGACCAGAGGCGAACGGCTCGAAGAAATGGTGAAGAAACACTTCGATATAGACGCATTGGGAATAGCGGCTAAGGCGAGGCTGACAGACGGCGAGCAGCGGGCCATCGACCTCTTTGGCAGGACGGCCAAGAGAACGGAGGACGGTCGATTCGAAGTGGGACTTCTGTGGCGCAAGGACGGCGTCAAATTACCCCTCAGCTACAACAATGCGCTGAAGAGGCTTAAGAACTTAGAACACAAGCTCAGGAAAAACCCAGAAGACGAGGCGCAGTACCATGGGCAGATGAAAAATCTCATAAGCAAAGGATATGCGGAAAAATGCGACGGGACGGAGGCCGGAAGCGACCGTACATGGTACCTGCCGCACTTCCCGGTCAAAAACCCAAACAAACCGGGTAAGCTGCGACTGGTTTTCGACGCGGCGGCGAAGACAAGCGGCGTGAGCCTTAATGATCACTTGTTGGAGGGGCCTGACCTTCTGACGTCACTGCCAAGGATCCTGTTCCGGTTCAGGGAGGAAGCTGTAGCTGTGAAGGCCGATATACAGGAGATGTTCCTTCGTGTGAAAGTCAGACGAGAAGACCAGCCGGCCCAGATGTTCCTGTGGAGAGAGGACCCGAACGAGCCGCCGACCAGATACAAGATGGTGGTAATGATTTTTGGAGCGTCGTGTTCGCCGTTCCTGGCACACTCAGCCCGGAATAGGAACGCGGAAGAATTCGCTGAGTCACACCCGGAAGCCCATCGCGCTATTTCCGAAGCCCATTACATGGATGACTACGTAGACAGCTATCCAGACCGGAAGAAGGCCAAGCAGGTTGTAAAGCAAGTGGACCAGGTGCACAGGAAAGGTGGCTTCCACTTAAGAGGCTGGACGAGCAACGACCGGAGGGTGCTAGAGGAGCTGCCTGAGGACCGCCTAGCTGAGAATACTACGCAGCACGTCACCAAGGACGAGCAGAAGACCCTGGGCATGCTGTGGGACTCCAAAGGTGACAAACTAAAATTCAACACGTCGCTATCTAGAGTTCCTGTGGAGGTCCGTGAGCTGCAGCGCGCGCCGACGAAAAGGGAGGCCTTTAGCACCGTAATGAGTATCTACAATCCGCTGGGGCTACTTAGCTGTTACACCATTACCGCCAAAGTCATCCTACAAGGCTTGTGGCGTCAGAAGCTGGACTGGGACGAGCCGCTGCCAGCTGAGTCAGCCGAGGACTTCACCCGCTGGCTGACAGACATGGAATACATCAGCCATCTCGAGCTGCCCCGGAGTTACAACGGGGGGAGCCCGACGAGGAGCCGGCAGCTGCACGTATTTTGCGATGCGAGCAAGGACGCATACGCCGCAGCCGTCTATTGGAGGATGGAACAGGTAAATGGAGATGTTCGAGTCGTGTTGGCCGCAGCCAAGGCCAAAGTAGCGCCGTTGAAGGCCCAAACGATACCGAGGCTGGGAAGCGCCGTTGTAGCAGAACACAGGTGGAAAACAGATACCGTTTTCTACTGGATCGACGCACAGGTGGTGCTGTGTTGGATACAAAACGGCAGTCGGAAATACACGCCGTACGTCGCGCACCGCCTGGGGGAAATCGCCGAGTTGACGTCTGTCCACCAGTGGAGGTGGGTGAACACTAAGAACAACGTCGCGGACCTAGCCACGAGAACGGGCTATGTTCCGAGGAGCGACGAGGACCCATGGTTTAAAGGGCCAGACTTCCTGCGCAGGCCTATGAGCGAGTGGCCCGCGGAGAGTCCCGCCCAAGTCGAAGATAAAGAAGAACACGTCGCCTTTTACACCACAAGGGCGAGTGAGCTGGATTGACTACCGGATGTGACGCGCTTTTCGAGTTACGAGCGCCTCATAAGATGTACAGCGATGGTTTTGTTATTCTTAGAAAAGTGCCGAGATCGTCGAGCCAACCTCGAGGTACGACACCTAGAACGGGCCGAGATGTTGTGGTATCAGAGGTCACAACGGGACAGCTTCACGCAAGAAATTGAGAAGATCACAAGTGGCAAGACGGCGCCTAGGTGGAGCTCCTTGTACCGGCTCAACCCAGTGTACAAAGACGGGCTGCTCGTACTGGACGGGAGAATCAAAGCAGCGCAGGTTCCAGCGGAGATGAAGAATCCAATCATCCTGGACGGAAGACATCCGTTTACGAAGTTACTGGTGGCACGGGAGCACGCCAGGGCAGGACACGGGAGCCGTGAGAGGGTCGTGAACGACCTCAGGCAAAGGTTTTGGATCCTGAAGCTGCGGCCGACGGTGCGCAGCATAACAAGTAAGTGTGCGTTTTGTCGGCTGCGACGGGCGCACCCGAGAACACCACAAACTGGAGACCTGCCGGCGGAGCGCCTGGGGGCGTTCCAGAGACCATTTTCGTACTGTGGTCTCGACTGTTTCGGCCCGATGACGATCACCATCGGCCGACGTCACGAGAAGAGATGGGGAGCGCTCTTCACCTGTCTGACGACGCGGGCCGTGCACCTGGAGCTGGTGGCCTCGCTGTCGACAGACTCAGCAATAATGGCCATGAGAAGGATGGCTGCGCGGCGAGGATGGCCGTCAGTCATGTACAGCGACAACGGGACGAACTTCAGAGGCGCGGACGTCGAGCTGCGGCAGGCGTACGCTGAGTGGGCACCGGCTATGGCTCAGCTGGGCCTCACGCACCGCATGCAATGGAAATTCACCCCGCCGGGGGCGCCGAGTCAAGGAGGTGCCTGGGAACGGATGGTGAGGTCGGTGAAAACCGCCTTACTCGCTACGCTGAACGAGAAGTCGCCGAAAGAAGAGGTACTCCAGACCCTGATGGCCGAGGCGGAGTATTCCGTGAACGCACGACCGCTAGTTCACGTGTCCGTGGACCCCAGCGACCCGGAGGCAATCACACCGAACCATTTCCTCCTCGGGTCGTCTACCGGACTGCCGTACGTCGGACCGTGTGTGCCGGCGGACAAGAAGACTTGGAGAGTCGCGCAAGCCCTTGCCGACGAGTTCTGGAGGCGCTGGGTGAGGGAATACCTCCCCACGCTCACGCCACGCTACGGGGCGCCGCAGAGCAGCCGTGCCCTGGTTCCGGGTGACCTGGTCGTGGTCGTAGATCCGGCGCTGCCGCGTAATACGTGGCCGCGCGGGGTCGTGCACCGGGTCTACCCTGGCCCGGATGGACAGGTGCGTTGTGCGGACGTTCGCACGCGCAGCGGTGTGTTCCGCAGGCCCACAACAAAATTGGCAGTGCTGGAGGAGGCGCCGCAGTCGCAACCGCGACCGCTGGCGGAGCAGACGGAGCCGGGGGCGGTGCCGGGCGCGGAACGAGCGCCGGAGCGAGCTACAGACAGCTCGCAGTCGCCTGAGCGAGCTACAGACAGCTCGCAGCCGCCTGAGCGAGCTACAGACAGCTCGCAGTCGCCGGGGCGAGCTACAGACAGCTCGCAGTCGCCTGAGCGAGCTACAGATAGCCCGCAGTCGCCGGAGCGAGCTACAGACAGCTCGCAGTCGCCTGAGCGAGCTACAGACAGCTCGCAGTCACCACCACGAGCTGTAGCGAGCACAGACAGCTCGCGGTCGCAGCCAGTTGCAGCGGGCACGGTCAGCCCGCAGTCACCGGAGCAGTTTGCGGCGGACACGGACAGCTGGCAGTCAGCGGAGTAGCCCACGGCGGGTCCAGCGAGCCCGCGGTCACCAGAGGAGGCTGCGTAGAACCTGGCTACTGCGCCGGGGGGAGGATGTTAAGGACAGCGGCCTCGCCTCAACAAAAGTGAATTTAAAGACAATGAACGCTTATCAGTGCTCTAAAACGTTTCTAAAAACTGTAAGTAAATAGTACATAAACTCTTAAGAGTGAAAATAGTGAATATAAGTGTTGTATATAAGTGTTAAATTCATTAAAATAGTGGTAAATAATTGTTTTAAAGTCACGAGTTTATTTTCGTTATAATTTCTTAACCGTAGCTTATTTTGCTTGGAAAATTAGTGTTGTACATAGGGAAAATTAGTGGCTAAAGTAAATAACGTTTAGGTAAATTGAAATGTAAATGGTTTTAGAGAAAATGAGATTATAATGGTGAAAAATATATGGTTTTCTTATACTTGTAACTTTAAGTTGTGTATTACTAAGTATATATGTAAACTGTGTGATTATGTATTGTTTTATGGTAAATAAAGAATTTCACGTTATGCGTTTCACTTATCCTGGCTCAGGGGAAATAAAGGGAAATTAGGGAAAATTACGGAAAAATAGCCGTATAGAGAAATAAGAGAGAGATAGCTTATATGAAAGTTAGAAGAGTACATTTGTGCTCTCTATACGGCATTGCCCTGAGCCAGGTAAGCTAACGATTTAATGTGAAAAATGTTCTCCTCAAATCAGTGTTATTTTTTATACGCCCCAGCTCTGCCCGAATCGGTGTAACCTTGCTATCTTCGAGTCTGATCAGAGCCGGCGGTGAAAACCTAGTGGAAAAATACAGTCCCATACAGGTTGTATGTACCTAATTAGGACGAATTTAATATTATATGATTGCAGGTATGTAACTTTTAATACATTTTCTGTCAAATATACTTACAAAAACTTTTTCATGATAGAGCTTCTATTATCAAATTGATTTCTGCGAAAATGATTATTTTTAAGTTTCATGAGTTGGGCTCAGCAACAAGCTCGCGGCATGAATATAATATTTATGCGAAACTTTGCAACTTCCAGGAAGGATTGCCGTTGAGACAGTTGAAACAGGTTGTTTCAATGAATTATGATACTTTTACCGTAAACGGTCGTCAAGCAAAACCAAGGCATGTGATCCTAAGTTGGTAAAGGTTCTATATATCGCACCTTTAGAATTGAAGTGGCTTAATCCAAAATTCTTGATTTTTGGTAAACGCCTAAAATGTAATTGGTGAATAGGCCATTTTTTGGTTTTTTGACTATAATAGTAAGTGTGAGCCTTATGTAGTTACAGTTTTTGTTATTTGCCGTAGGTGAATAGTTGTTTTAGTGATTTGTTATTAAAAATATGAGTTTAATTATTTAGAACCTCTGTTAATTAATAATTTAAAAAAAGGTGTCACTTTATTTCCAAAATATTTAAAATTTAATTGACTTATTTAGCTTTGTGTCTATTTTTTACTAAAGCATTCAAAAATAAAACGTAACTATTTTAAAAATAGGCTATTTATTTCTAATGTAAAATTTATTTTTGGTGACTAATTTTGGAATATGCTAGTTTATTAATGGTTGACTTTTTAAATTAAAGGTAAATTAGAATAGAGAAAACTGAAAAAATATTTTATTTTATGCGTAATAAAGCTTAACTTATACCTAATTTGTATGTATTAGGTTCCTTATATTTTTATGTATTTACCGTGTACATAAAAATATAAGATACTTAAGTTACCGTGGCGTCTTCCTATCAAAATAATGTTTATTATACAGGAAAAGGAAATGATATTTAAATAAGCAATAATTAAATAAGCCTTTCAATATCAGAGGTCAATATTAATTATTATCGATGGGAAATTCCATCATCATCAGCCTACGGACATATGGATAGCCCACTGCTTAACGTAGTCCTCCACTAATGAGTGCCAACCATCCCGATCTCGGACAACCCTCATCCATCTGCTGCCAGCCAACTTTAAATCGGTCCATTGTGCCGCAGGTCTTCCTACACTACGTTTGCCTAAGCGTGGTATCCACTCTAACACTTGTCTGCGCCATCAACCGTATGTCCGTCTGCAAACATGACCGGCTCACTTCCAGTTCAGCGTTCTGATTCTATGAGCAATGTCAGTGACTTTAATTCTCTGTCGAATCACATCGTAGCAAGTTTTATTATCCACCAGAGATACCCTCAACATTGCACTTTCCATCACAGGCTGAACAACCTTGAACTTGTCAATTAGCAGAGTTCGCTGCCATGTTTCTTTACCGGTGGAACGCATCGATTAAAACCCTGGACCTTTAGTGAAGAACATTCGCTAATTTCGACAGCAAATTTCGAAATTAAAAATCTATCGGATTTGACATAAGTAATCGTTGTGACTTGTTGCTTGCGATGCCTTATGTCAAATTATCATTTTGTTTCCGAACTTCGCCGTGGAAAATATAGAATGCATCTTGACTATAAAGGTGATTGTGATTGTGGTATCGACGATTAAAAGTTTGCCCAAGATTCTTGCTTCTTAACTTCAAGACTAGTACCATGTACGATGACAGATCCTGGGAGAACATGTTCAATACTTAGAAAAACCAAAATTATTTGCATAATTTTGGTTTTGTTAAGGTTCATTCCGAAACCCACCCGTCTTGAACAATCGCTTAGGCTGTTCAGCATCTCTTCCAGGTCCTGCAGATATGTCTGGCATAAAGATTATTTCATCCGCAAATTGCAAGTGTGAGATGTACTGGCTGTTTATGTTCAGTCTTAGGCCCCGGCCATTCCAATCAAACGACTTGAAAACATCCTCCGACGCGTTAGTAAAAGTTTTGAAGAGATAACATCTACCAATTTCACTCCTTGAAGAAGTTGGATCAGAGATCACTTGAACAGACATCTTAACATCTCAAAATATTATCGGCAGTCAACGAGGCATTTCTGAATGAATTCTAGCACAGACCAGAACTTCAATTCTCGTATTAAAAGTAGACTTTCATTTTACTTTGATTGGATTGAAAGTGAAGTGACATGTTACCATGAACGGATTTTATGACGTTTCGACCAATCACAGCGCGTTTCACGTTGGTTTAACGTTTATAAAATACCCGTTTGAGAGCTTTAGCGTATCGGGACTTTATTGTTATTGTATTAATGCAGGTTTAATTTAGCAGAATTGTCGATCAGCGGGTCCAAAAAGAGCCACTTTAGGTGAACATTAGATGAATCATATGCAATTTATATTATGTGCACCATTTTACGTATTTCTATTGAAAACTGTCAAAATATATGAAACATTATATGAAACACCTAAAATGGCCCTTTTAGACCCCCAGGTCTCGACGATATCGAAGGCTTTCTCATAGTCCACAAACGCTAGGCAGAGAGGCTGATTATATGTCTGCTCCACTTGCTGAAAATCGTTCAACTTCTGGGACCCTCAGACCCTCTGATAACCCTCAATAAAATAGATAATACACGTGGCTCAGGAGCGGAATTGGACAGTAGTTTCAAGTCGCGTGTTATCACCTATTTAAAAAAATAAAACCACCATGCTCCTGCTGCATGCTTCCAGGGTAGTGCCAGTGTGGATGACGGAATTAAAGAGCTCAGTCAAGACAGGTGTTCCTCCTGGTGCAGCCCTGTGGTTATTTCGTCATCTCCTGGTGGTTTATTATTATGAATCTGCCTAAGAGCTATTCTAATCTCACTCATGTCAATATCAGTAATCTCATCAGTAAGGTGGCACATAAATCTGGCTCGTGAATTATCTGCAAGATGGGTTTGCGGTGAGCTCGTGTTTTAGGTGTATGGGGAATCCATTTCGACTTCATCGAGAATCTCCGATTTCGTGGTGACAATAGTGTCTTGCAAGTTGCGGCTGAATTTTGTCAAAATATGACAACGTGAGTTATAGAGTTTAGCAAATACCGTCGAGCCCTTAATTCATACTATAGCTTGCTTGATGACCCAAAAATGCCCAATACTTTTAATATTTATAGAAAAAACCAAGCCTTAAATATCTTTTATACGTTTAGGTTTTGCTAAAATCATCTTTTCTCGTATTGTATTTTCATTCCAGTTATATTTATATAGTGGCAAAATTTGGTCCTGTCTTTTCATTACTACCTCAAACTTTCATTGAAATAAATAAAAAGACAAAGAAATAAAAAGACTCAATCACAATTGAACTCGCCAATTTACATCATTTTGTAGAAAATAATAGACATAATTCCGTATACGTCATTGTAGTCACAAAAACGGTTTATAAAGTAAAGACATAATACATAATCAGGCTCAAGTATTTATGAAATGTTTAGAAATGAAATGACACTAATACAAATATGGCGTCAAATATTATTATCATTTAGATTTAAAACGCCCGAAACCTAAAAGAGGCTGTACAAAAATAAAATAACACACAAATTACTTACCTTACGTTTACAATTAAAACGACGAATTACAGTTTACGTCATTTACGGAGTAACCGCGTAGCACCCAACTTTTAGCATTATCGACTCAATACTAAAATGGGCTCTTCAAAAGTGAAAGAACGCGTGATAAGCGGTCGATATGAAAGAGACACAACTGTACGTTTATCCTTTTCTAGCTTGAAAGTGGCTGTTTATTTCTATTAGACCGATAGATCATATGTTTCTAAGTCGTTTTATGTATAAAAGTCGATTTCTTAAATTTTTGAGTTACGCCACTTTAATTCTAAAGGTGCGATATTACAAAGTATAAAATATATTGGGAAGCGATTTCTAGTAGTAAATAACTCGTTAATAATAATAATCCTAGTGATTGTCTAATTCTACTGTAGCTATGAAAAGGAATAATAAAACATTGATAATAATATAATAGATATTATTATAGATAGATTACTTCCGTAATTTACTGTGGATAAATATTCACAAAATTAAAATATATTCAGCGAATAGTATTTATAATGCACAAGTTTTAAAGTTATTCTAATTAGAAGTCCGTATCCTCGCTTTCGTTTCTTGTCAGACTTGGCGAAAATAAGACTTTTTTTATTTCATTATCCTTACAAAAGACAACATAATGTTTTATATTAGCCATAATTAAGGGTCAATTGCCCTACAAACTGCTCAAAACACATTCCCTCTTGATTAACTTCAAAAGGAGCGCATTGAGTTTCTCGTAAAATAAAATTAGTTTCCCTCAAAAGTCTACTTTTTATTTATTAAGTACTAGCAACTTTATTCGCGTAGTTCTTACATACCTTGTAAGAGATTTGAATTTCAAAAATATTTTTATGGTCAGCTACGTCATAATATTATATATAACTAAGTGCCAAGATTCAACGCAATCCGCACAGTTGTACATATTTCACTATACAAAATTTTGAATCCTATTTCACCGTTTAAGGGGACAAATTTTTAGAAACTATGTAGTATGTACTCAATGATTTGTATTTATTTGCTCGGATATTAAATTTCATGGAAATCGGGACATCTTTAAAATATTTTCCATACAAAATGTCAACCCTTAAATTACATCCTCAAATAAGGGCAAATTCTAATAAGCACCGAAACACGTATTTAATTAAATGTACCTATTTCAGAGCATTAATCTCAATTTTCATCGAAATCGGTGTAAGTTTAAAGATTTACCATACAAACTTTAAACCCACAATTTCTTTTAGGGATGATTTTTTTTTTCAAATTACCGTCTATGTGTGCGTCTACGTTGAAAGCGTCTTTGTATTATTATACAGCGTGTAAGAAGACCGCTTCCGTTAACTTTGGGATATGATTATAGTACCTTTTCTCATTACAAAAATGTATTTTTTAATTTTTGTTTTCATCAAAAAAAATATTTTTTTAAATTATTTTTTTACATTTTATAACTTTTAATCATAATAACAAGCTGTTTAGAAGTAGATTTTTTATTAAAATCTAAAATTTTATTATTTTTACTTCAATACGCAATGTAATTCACTTCATTACGCACGCGGGTCAATGACCCGTCAACTGACGCGGCGCGGAGCGGCGCGCCGACCGCGCGCGCTCCTACCTCGGTCACCCTCGGTCACAGAACACTATTACTCGCGGAGCCCTCGGTACACTTGTTCAGCGGTGACTTAGAACCGTACACACGCAAGTGACGGTAAGATGCTTGGATTTTGGAAATCGGACTTCTGACCTTGATAATGAGCCCTAGTCTGGATTTTGACAATTACCTAGTAAAGATCCTAATTTCATAATTTCAAATAATTTTGGCGGAACCTTGGTGACTATTGGGAATCCCTGCTCTACACCGCCTGCAGTGTGGTTCGTAACTCACGCTCAAAATGTTGGTTGATAAATAACGAACCAATGTACAGTGCAACTAAATGCTTAATGTCCAGCGGCAATCATCGCTTTTCTTTCGAAATTACAGACGGTGTGTGAAAAACGACAATAACCGAAAGATGTAACCTAGTTGAACTGTAGGTAACAATAAGACTAAGTAGGTGTATAAAAAAGGTGCCTTAAGTCGCATTAGTTAATTATTATTAATAATAAGTTACGTACGTAAGTACACCGATCATACTAAGTAAAACTATGGCTAATGGCTATTTACTTACGTGAAAGAAGTATTGAGTAGGTACTGAATGACTGCTAGTACTAAGTCTCTCACGTCAAGTCACGGAATCCATCGACCATCAATCAGGTCACAGGCTGTGACAGCCCACAGGTGACCGCGGCAAGGTGTCGCGTTAAAAGTTGTTAGAAAGTGTTTTTGTTGCATTGCATTTTGAAAAACGTTGATCCACGCACCATAAGTCAAAACACTTATCACTTAAAAATTTAACAACACAACAATACGTTTTTAAACACGACCTAATAGTGAAACTCAACTAAGACGACAACCTTTTACCTTGAGAGAAAGACGGCAACTAAATTCGAAAATCTATTTTAAAACTAAAAAGTTATTTTATCGACTTTCGGCAATATTCAAAAGAAGCCGACGCTAAATAATTCTTTGAAAAAACATTATTTTCTACTTTCGGCTAAATTCAAAAGAAATTGCCGACAAGAAGTGCATTGCTTATCTAGGGTCAGACCGTGCGTAATTATTAAAAATTAAACAGTTGACTTTATTTTACCCCGGTCTATCTACAAATGGAATCCGTCAAAGTCTATCGAATTTATTTGCAATTGCAAATCAACTGCTGATGTTGTTAGTGTTTAAATGATATCGAATAAAAAAGAAATCGATTAATTCGTTTATTAAAAAAAAAAAAAAAAAGAAATCGTTTGTTTAATTTGTTTAACCTAAATGGGGATAAATACTATGTTCTACGACTGATTCGTCTTTTCAGAGCTTCTTTCATAAATTAATTACTCTGAGTAAGATTCAATAAAAATGAGATTATAATACCTGTTAATTTTTAAATTAATAATTTGAGTAATCTTATGTTCTATGAGAAATCCGATAAAAGTAAATAATAAAGTGTTGAACGCCACACAATTTAAAATATTAGATTTAATTAAATTCTTAAGATTTGTGTCCCTTTGTCGGTGGATCACGCGGCGAGCCGCGTGGCGGCTCGGCTCGGCTTTTTCGCGGCAAATTCAAAAGCGTGTCGCACACTTTCAAAGACTAGGTACCTAGTCTAAGTGATGTGACCTATGAAAATTAAATCATTTACTCGTACGTAGTCGATATTTAAATTAGATAATTGTTTGATATGCTTTTTTTTCTTTTGTAATAAATGTAATAAATAAGTTACTTTTTTTATATCAAGTCAGCTGAGTTTTTATGATTTTAAATGACCGAAAAACGAGCAGTCAGATCGTCTGATGGTATACGATTATCGTCTCTCACAGATAGTGGATACCCGACTTCCGGTGTCAGGAGACACATGTGCGTTGTTCATCTTTTACGCGCTTTCAGCCGACGAAACACAATGCAAGCGCTGTTTACGCAAGACGTGCGTAATATGTCGTAACGAGATCGTCCTGTAATGTTCTTTTTTTTCGATCGTCGTCGTCGATCATCCTGTAATGTTCTTTTTTTTTTCGGATAAATAGTAGCGTGCTAATCTATTCTCTAAACCAGTGTTTTTCAACCTGTGGGTCGCGACCCCCCAGGGGGTCGCGAAGCTTCTGTAGGGGGGTCGCCGGAGGTCGAGAGAACTTAAGTAAAAGAACAATAAAGATTAAAAAGATTGATTTATTAAGTAAGACGCATAAAAACGTCGTATGGAATGAATATTTGTAACACTGTAACATACACATACATACATGATAAAAAAGCGAAGGAGCATGGATGTAGCGGAGGGGGGGGTTGGGGTTCAACCCTTTAAACCCTGAGAGACTGTTGTACTTTAGAAAAAATCAATAGCTTAAAACAGAAATCGCGAATCTATGGCTATCGAATCCTCGAACCTATAGCATGCGACACAATATTTTGGGCACGTGACTGATCACAAAATTTTGTAATTATGTATGATGAAAAAAAGTGTGAAATAAGTATTGTATGACAAACCTAACTTTACTTTGTCATCTATTTGCAACAACGCAAATTTTACTTTAATTACAAAATCATCCTATTTTTACAGTCTTTTAGGGTTTAAAGTTTGAACAGATTGAAATAGGTAATTATATCTATTAAAAAATAATATCTATTAAATAGGAAAAAATTTTGCTCGCTCGCTTCGCTTGCTCGCATTTAACATGAACATATTATATTATTTAGTACCGATGTTCTGTTTTAGCTGGTTGATTGTATGGTATTTTTCTGAATTTCACCGTTATTTAGTGTTTTAGTTTAACGTTTGAACAGATTTTAAACTGAAAAATGGGGAAAAAAATTGGCTCGCTCGCTTCGCTCACTCGTGTTTGGCGTAAAGAACATAATATAATAAAATTCAGTACCGAACTACCGACGTTCTTTAGTACCCACCGGCTATTGATATTTGGATTTTTTCGCATTACACAGTCTTTCAGGGTTTAAAGCTGAAACGGGTAAAAACGAAAAAAAAGGGGGCCCATTATTGTAATGTGCCCAGGGCTTCTAATAGGTTAAAGACTTTAGTCATTTTATTTTCTTGAACGCCCCCCCCCCCCCCCCCCTAAACCAAAACTTAGCTACGCCCATGGTCGGGGGGTCGCGAAATAATTTTTTCATACAAGGGGGGTCGCATCATGAAAAAGGTTGAAAAACACTGCTCTAAACTATCTAGTATCTGTAGGACAAATTTAATTTGAAACAATACAAGTTACAACTGATCGGAAATCGATCGAAAAAAGTTTGTAAGATTAGGAAGATTAAAGATAAGATGTTTTCAGTATTACCTAATGCTTGTAGGTATACGATTTATTGATGAAATATTTCATTATTTTAATAAATTAACTGTTAATTTTCTATTAGTTATGTAGTTTTTTTAATAAGTTCACACAAATCAATGCGTATGCAAATAGTTTATCGATATGAAAAACTATCGATAAAACATGTTAAATGTATCGGTTCGGGGCACATCCTTAAGTTTTTATAAATTTTTTCAGCTTTGGTCAGTTGGCTGTAAACCCGCGCTTTCGAGTGACGTTCTCGCCAATTTGTTCAATTATCCGTGTTATTTTTTTTTATTACCTACTAATTCTTATATTCGTTTTATTTTGACTTTTTCATTTGTTTTAACTGTTTTATTTGTAATTAGTATTAACTGTTTTGTTTGTTTTTTAATTGTTTTTTGTGTTTGTGTGTGATTTTTTTTATTTTAAAATGCCTTCGCCATACGCGTATACCGCTCGTGAATATGGTATGATGCTGATGTGCTTAGGAGAAGCATTTGGGAATGCCGCAGAGGCATTGAGGATTTACCGGAGGCGATACCCTCATGCCCGCCATCCTTCAGACTCCCGTACTATAACACAGGCATACCAGCGAGTGTTAAAAAATAGGCCCATTGAGCCTTCAGCGTCTGGCGGGGGGCGGCAACTGGACGTTAATGTTGAAGAGCAAATTTTAGACGTGGTGCGCCGTAATCCTAGTCTTGGAGCCCGCAGTGCGGCTAAAATGCTCAGACGTCGGCACGATAGGCCAGTTGCTTCGCATGCAACTGTACATAAAATTTTACGGCGGAACAGAATGCGTCCCTACAAAATACATCGTGTGCAGGCGTTGCTTCCGGTCGATCGTGTCCGACGCACCGAATACTGCCGATGGCTGATCCAGCAGGAAGAAGCATCACCATCATTCATCAGGCACGTACTTTGGACGGACGAGTCCACATTCACGAGAAATGGAATGTGGAACAGAAGAAACGCCCATATTTGGGCTGAGGAGAACCCACGGGCGTGTCAAGAAACTGGCCACCAAACACGTTGGTCAGTTAATGTATGGGGAGGTATTTATAATAATTTAATATTGGGGCCCATTTTTTTACCCCCACGGATGACCGGTGCGTCTTATCTGGAGTTTTTAAATAACCAGCTTACAGAAGAACTGGACGACAAAATACCGGTGGCCGATTATCCGCGAATGTGGTTCCAGCAGGATGGCGCACCTCCACACGTGGCGCGGCCTGTTCGTCAGCGTCTAGATGAAATGTTCGGCGATCGCTGGATCGGACGAATGGGACCCCAGGCCTGGCCACCTCGATCCCCTGATTTGACCCCACTCGACTTTTTCCTTTGGGGTTACGTTAAGGAAAGAGTGTTTAACCGGTCATGTGACAGTGCTCGTGAAATGAGGCTCCGAATTAAAAATGTTTTTCGTGAGTTGAGTAGACATTGCCGCGAAGATTCCACGTTTGCTTCTCGTTTACACGAAGAGACCAAGAGACGTGCAGAACTGTGCATTGAATTGGAAGGGGCGCAGTTTGAACCCCATCCCATACGACCGCGAGCACAAATGAGTTAATCAGGTCAATCACATTAAGTACTCTAATTGATTAATCGGTGGATTTTAAATTGTTGTTTCGCTGTTCGATTTAACTGTATATGTACCTGGTGGCATTTTATTTTCATTTATTTTTATTAATCTGAATGTAATTAAATTGTAACAACAAAAGTTAGTTAATACTTGAATATTAGAATTTTAAATAAGATTGTACATAATCTACGCAATTTTCGTGTAACTTACTTACTACATACGTGATACGGTACATGAAGCGCGGGCGCGAGGGCCGTGTGTGCGCGGGCGGAGGCGGCCTCTCTCCGCGCGACCCGTCCGTCGTCCGTCCGTACGTCCCGCTGCCGCCCATATCGTTATACTGTACGTTGTACATTGCGTGTTGAAAATTTTAACTTTTATAAAACTATCGATTAAAAGCAAATGACTAGTGCCGATGGATCTATCTCATGCCCTACTATAAGCCCATGAAGTTATCGGGACTGGTCTAAATACACCCGGTATATTAATCAGTGGAATCAAGTCGTGTACCACATAATACTACCAATATACTAATAATTTACATAAATAATATACTTATTTTAGATTATCAATAATGGTTTCTGCCTACCCCTACGGGAAAGAGGCGTGATTATATGTATGTATGTAATAGCTACTTGATGCCTAAATAATTTTACTCTTCAAAAAGTGATATTTTTAATATATTATCTAAGCTAATTTATTTATATTTTTTGTTGCCGTTATAAGTATTATGTACGTAGGTATTCAAATTCTGGACCTATAATTTTTGCTTATTTTATTAATAATTATATAATCACTGATGTGGCTTAATGTTATGAGGTTGAATATAGCCAAAAACATATTGCTATTAAGCCCGGCGGGCTTATTAGTGTCTTCCAATAGCCAAACAATAGCAATTTTTGCGCAAAAATCGCAAATTCGTATTACGTATCTGCAAAAACCTAGCAGAAGCAACCTAGGGACAGTACTGCCTCTACCGAACAATCGAGGAACTATAAATTGCAATCAATCGTTCGATCTCTTCAGTGCTGTCTAATTTTTTGTATTAAGTAAGACTTTTAAAGCAAAGCGAAAGCAATCAGCGAGCGATTTGTACTGTCAGTTAGCAATAATAAGCGAAAATGAAGCAAAGTGCATTCAAACACAACAGCGAGCGATTAGCAATCGATCGCATAGGTAATACGATTTTATTTGACGTTCAGCAATCGACTGCGCGTCTATCGCGCGATGACTGCAAGATTTTTGCTAATCGCTATTTTTACGTAATACGGCGGCGGGACGAAAAATGTACCACAAAAGTACCACTCTTGCACCAACAAACCATAATCTATGTATCCATTATCTAGGCAACTGATGGCGGTCAATAATAATAACTCCCCACACCGATCTCGGTGACGGTGGACGGTTTCATTGAAACCAGGCCAGTTACGCAGGAGTAATTTTATAGTGCCCAAGTGTATGTGCAGTACACAAGAGCACTCTCTCTTCCTTTACTCTCATAATCCGGATAACCGACAACACTGACGAGCGATCAGACGCATTTTCGACTTTTTACATGCCCATCCGACGCATGGATCATCTTTCTTGTCAGATAATCAGGTGATCAGCCTGCATTGTCCTAACCAAACTTGGAAACAACATTTTTTGTTGTTCCAATGCGGGAATCGAATCCACGACCTCCGAGTCGAGAGCCAATGCTCTAACCACTAGACCGCGGAGGCTAATAATGATGATGATACTAAGGACTATCGGCCTGTATCATATTTAGGCCTGAACTGATAGCTTAATTAAGCCAATCTACATATAAATTAGTTTAATCCAGTTAAAACTGCGCTCAATAATTAAACGATTAACAAATAATTGCGGCACTTGCTAATGATGAAGTCAATATAATTACTGTTATTTGACAAATAACGCCACAATTACAATTGTTATTTTGAATCTGTCATCTGAGTAGAATAGTCTTATGCTTTGTAGATATTTACAAAAAAAAATGTTAAATGATTTCACTATATTAAATCAACACCTCAAAAGAAACATTTTTGAAACCTGAGATGTGTTGAATCACTGAATCATTTATAAACTAAAAATCACTGCAACGAAACTCGTATGAAAATGTGGAATTTAATAAAATTTCAAGCTTGCATCGGAGTGAATCGTATTTACTTACTTAACGTGAATAAAAAGTTTATTTGGCTGAGCTACTTTTACAGCTTCACTTTAGTAGTTTTTGCCTCGGGTTTTATACTTTCGGAAACTGGGTTGTACGGTACAACCGTACTTATATTTAAAAATATATCGGCTGTGGAGCTTCTCCTATTGAGTCTGAGTTCATTGAACCAACAAAGAAAATTAAGACATTTATTCGATAACCTAGAACAATTCGATAGATTTCTGGAAATCGAAGAAAAATGTTATGCGAAGTTTACGTACAGCTTTTTATTTTTGTTATTTTTCGATTTTGTTGGCTTTATTTTAACTTTTGAATTTATGAGTGCTGAATACTATTCGAGTGTTTCAATTTATTTCTCGTTACTGCCTATTTTCGTTCATGATAGCGAAATTATTTTTTTTACCGAATTGATGATAAAGATTTTGAGACGTCTAGAATTTTTGCATTGTCGGATTATAAATAAATTACAAATGGATAAGAGCAACGCCAAAGTAATAAGCTGTAACAAAATATTGCAGAATATTCATCTAAATATTTGTTTCTTCCATAAGATGTATGACTTCATACACAGTTGTTCCGAACTATTGAGCTCTGTATTGGGATTTCCTGTAAGTAAAACTCACGTTTTTAATAAAACTATTTTACTTGTTACATAATATTTAATGTCTCTAGACGACAACAAAGTCAAGTTATCGATATAAAGTTTTAAAAGTAAAAAGTTTCTGGAGCTACGAAACTACTGAACTTAAGGTGGTTCGTTTCCTATACAAAAAAACAATGGACATTTATTAGGTAATTTCATACTATTACTACATAAAATTATATGTACATCTATTTATTTTGCAATACAATTGTCGCAAAATATATTTAAAATACTTTATTTCACACAGAAGTCACATTTTTATTGAATTTTCGACAAAAAGTGACATTTGTAACTTATGTCACTTTTTGTCGAAAATTCAATAAAAATATGACTTCTGTGTGAAATAAAGTATTTTAAATATATTTTGCGACAATTGTATTGCAAAATACATAGGTGTGCATATAAATTTATGTAGTAATAGTATGAAATTACCTAATAAATGTCCATTGTTTTTTTGTATAGGAAGCCAACCACCTTGGTTCAGTCATCACGATGCACGCGACGAGCAATGCGATACTCGACCCGAGACCGAATTAGCACGAAGTATAGAATACCAGAACCTCAATTCTCGTATTTAAAGTAGTCAATTTAAACAGACAATTTCACTTTGTTTGGATTGAAAGTGTAGCGTCATGTTACCGTGAACGGATTTTATGACGTTTCGACCAATCAGAGCGCGTTTTACGTTGGTTTAACGTTCATAAAAACACCGTTTGTGAGTATAAGCGTATCGGGACTTGATTGTAATTGTATTAATGCAGGCTTTATTTAGCAGAATTGCCCCTCTGGAGTCCGAACGGTATAGGCTTTTCTATAGTATTTATGTACACAATAAAAAACCCAGATCTTAGTTCTCTTTTCTGCCACTGGCTGCGCTAGAATTTTTAACGTACCGATGCTATTGTGGCGGACCAATCAGCGCACAGTCCTGAATCGCGCTTGGTACTTCTTGAACAATGGCGCGCTCTACCGGCAAAAAATCTGTCCACTAAATTGAGACCATTATTTTAACATTAGATACGTTCGGACTCCTGGGCGCCTAGACAAATTACCTTCGTTAAAATTCGGAAAGATCTGTCGTATCGACTTCTCTTTTGAGATCACGACATTTTGTCCCTAGACAAACGCACACTGTTGTTCGAATCGCAACAACGAATTGCTCAAACGTTAGTTGTTTATGATTTCAAGAATTTAGCCGTCAGTTGTGAAGTTGTCAAATGTCATATATATTTTTTTTAATTATTGATGGCGTTACGGCATAAAACTATTTGTCAGTGTCAAGTTAAAAAGGCAGACAACTAGATTTAATGTAGGTACCTATATGATTTCAACACCGTATTATTTTCAAGTCTAATGTCTAGTCAAAGTTCAAAATACAAATTTTGATACAAATAGTCAGTGCAAGTCAGTCGATTCAGTAAAACGGTACCTAGAAGTTTTATTGAAAGTTCCTAGAGTGTTTTGTATAAAATGGAATCAAATTTCAAGTGTAGATATTTACAATAAGAATAAAGTAGGTACTTATTTAACAAGGCCGATTATTACGGTTGTAAGGCTGGAACATGAAGCATAGATACCAGGAGTCCGAACGGTATAGGCTTTTTAATAATAATTATGTACACAATAATAGGACCAGATCTTAGTTCTCTTTTCTGCCGCTAGGCGTGCGAGACCGACGAGTACCAAGTGTTGCCAATACTATTATACCGAGTGTTGCCAATACTATTATTTATTACAATTATTTTTAAATTACCGTTAGGCAATTACCGTGTTCTACGGTATCTATTTTTCGAGAACAGTTTCTAAGAATTTCCTAAAACTTTTATATAATAAGATTTCAATCTTTCCAGAGCTGTCAATAGCAATTTTAAACTTCCCGCGTAATTTCAAACGAGTGCATGTCGAACCGTCGCGCGCTCTACCGGCAAAAATCTGTCCCAGTTATTGAGACCATTATTTTAACATTACGTTCGGACTCCTTGTTAACTATACTTCGTGGGCTGGAACTTCAATATGCACCGAAATCCGAAACACCGGGAAAAATTCAGAGGATTATAAATTAGACACACAATTGGATAACTGTTTATCTATTGTATGACTCCAGAGTTCTATTTTGAATAATTATATTATATAATACATTATTTAATTAATTATCTTCTAGTTTTCATTGATAATACAGATTTTATACAGATTTCTTGCCAAATGGTCATAGGACACACATTATAAACAGATTTTAAGAGATTACACTAAAGGCCATACTCACGGTGCGTCCAGCAAATCCAGCACTGGTACTATTATGAATTTTAATATTATCCGGTGTTCAGCATAAAATATGTGTACAGTCTGACAAGGATCTTTTGGCACGTGGACAAAATCAGAACTAACATCGCCGTCTTGTAAAATGTCACTTTTAGTATTAAATTGTATTGTTTTGTAGTTGCGACACTTACCTTTTGGCACGTGGATAAAATCAGTAATAACATCGCCGTCTTGTAAAATTTCACTTTTAGTAATAAGTATTGTTCTTATTTGCGACACTCACGCCCCCATCCAAGTGCCAAAAGATCCTTGTCCGACTGTAATGGCGTATCTATTGTCTTGCGAATGATACCATCTAATAAAAAAGAAGGAAAAGGTTTTAATGTAAACTGCATTTTTATTTAGTATTAAATGACTATTTCTAACTTTTTTAATTAGAATATGATATAGTTATAAACATTTGTTAAAATAATAATAAAGTACACTCGTTTTATCTAAGATTTTTCAAGTTACTTTTTAAAAATACCAACATTTTTCTGGTTGGCAACATGCAAGAACGAGACACACGGCCTCCCTTATGGCTATCTCGCTCGGCTCGGATTTACCTCTATTTTACGTGCATTGTGAAATACACTCTATTACCAAGGCAATACAGTTCTTTTTAGCAATTACAAAATACGGAGTCTTCTATCCTTAGGACTATATCCATGTCCTGGTAAAAAAAAAACTGGCCAGAAGAAGAAGAAGATGAAGTACAATTATTTTTGTTTGTTATCAAAATAACAATTTACCTAGGTACTTTATCTTAGAATTTACCCAATTTACCTAACTTAGGCCTTTACATCCGATGATGGATGATTTATACAGTATTCTCCGAGCGAAGTAACCACTCTTGAAATACTGTAGTGCCTGGGACAGTTGTTTTTTAAATATCGTATGATTTCCCAAGCGCATACGGCATTCTCACAACATAGCCACCCTAGTCCAGAGGAATGACTAGTCAATACGTCTGGGGCCAACTATGTGCGGGTTTCCTCACGATGTTTTCCTTCACCGGTAGAGTTGTCACATACCTTTTGCAAACCTTCATAGAAATCCCTACCTATGATACAGGTTCCGGCTTCCCTTTGAAGAAGCAGCCTTCGCCACTGATAGTGAGAAGTGATATAAATCATAATGTAATTATTAATGTATCAAAACCGCTTCCAACCTAAGTTAATTTGTATTCATTCTGTGACAGGCTCTAACTAGTGCGTGTAAATAATAATAATTATTAGCTGTGTTGATTTTTAAATTGTATAATGTTATTATTGGTTATGTGACTTGAGATAAAACTAATTATTTAAAGAAATATCTGCATTATGTAATTCCTTTGCAAGAAATAAAAGTATTTTTACATTTTAAGTTTATTTTCTTACTAAAACCATGTAAAACTTAATTTAAAAAGTAAAATAAAATGTAGATACTCTTGTATTGTTATTATTTAATCAATCCTAATACGGACACTTGATACGGCACGAATTATTTAGTCACAAATATACTATAGAGATTAAATATTAAGTATTTAATTGGTTAACACTACTTGACTGTTTATAATAGGTGTATAATAGCATAGATATATAATATTAAATTTGTAATAATTAATCAAAGTATAATAGCAAATATTTCAAAACTTTTATGAGGTGTTTGTGTCCTTCTAACCCATTTATAAGGTGAAGGTGTTGAGCATCGATGACAATAAAATATCATTACATTGAAAAACTTATAAATTTTAATTACTAAATACAAATCTTTATTTCTAAGGAAGTTTCAGAGAAACTTGCTTAATTATGAACTCCATTTGGTACCTAAATTATAGTAGTAATTTAGGTACCTACTATACACCTAAAGATTGCTTTCAGCTGATATAGTAGCGTGTAAAGATTACAAACTGCAAGTAAGCTACAAATTAAGAAATTTATATTTTAACAAAGTGTTGAATTATACTTGAATACAATGAATTACATATTAGGTATTGACAATAATTGTGATTTATTGAATACTTTAGATTGAATTCTTTTGACTTTTTGCAATATAGACTACTAGCAGAAGGTGTTTTATAGACCGTTTAGGCAACTTTAGGCAAATCATTATTATTTACAAATAACAGCTGATCAATAAAAATCCGCCATATTGTTCGTTGAGGCGATAAAGGTAGCTATCTGGGTATCTTTATCGTTAGGTCGATAAAGATAAAGATCACGATCTGCTAAATGTCACTTACGGCCGCTTGTCTAGGCATTGTATGGAGAAACGCGTTAGAGCAATTCGTTATATGGGTGCATCGTTAGCGTATTCGTTCAAAGTGGCTGTTTGGCTACCAATTTTTTTAACGATACGACTGAATATGTCATTTAACGCACGCTTATGTCAATCCCATACATTTTTTATTCACGAAGTTCGCCGTCGATATTATTTAATGCATCTTGTCTAGCCCTCCTGGTATCTATCTATACTTCGTGCCGAATTAGGGTCGCGGAGAAAATGCTTAGTATGAATTTATATGGAGCTATTCAATCACCGCGACCCGCAATGCGCGACCAATGAGCGTAGCCAGAGAACCTGATTGGCTGGTTTACAGGGCCTCTAATCAAGATGCATTCGATAATTTCGACGGCGAAGTTCGAAATCAAAAATGTATGGGATTTGACATAAGTCATCGCTAAGTGACATGTCGCTTGCGATACCTTACGTCAAATCCCATACATTTAGTTTTCGAAATTCGCTATCGAAATTATCGAATGCATCTTGACTAGGCCCTCTGATTGGCTGGTTTGCTGGTAGCGGATGCGGGTCGCGAACGCGAATCGCAGCGGTCGCATATATCGGAAGGCTACCTTTAGCTGTACTTTTTATACAAGATTATTAGGTATTATTATAATTTTTAAAAGTTTTGTACTGATAACTAATTTTTTATTCAGATACTAACAATGTATTTTATATCAGCTGTCTCAACAATAATGCTTTTAAAAAATACCGTGACTTTTACTAGAGAAAATGGTGACATAGTGGTAAGTGCGTTGCATTGACTTTGAACACACTAGTTTTACTATTAATTGTTATTATTTTTACGGATTACAAAATACAAAACAGTATTTTTAATCAGTTATATCATTCAAGTTTTTAGTGTAGGTACTAGAATTAAATTTTTTTATCAAGCAGGAATCTTTTTTGCAACTGAGCCTTTTTTTACGTATTTTTTTTTTTCAGAATATACGTTGGCTTGTAATGTTTACGTCGGGCCGCATTATTAAATACGCGATATTATTCACACTGCCTTGCTTATATAGCAGTTTGACAACCAGAGAAGCACAAAATATTCGCTCGAAACTTCAGGAAATCATACGTTTTTCAGATATTGGTAAGAACTGTACCTAATTTTAGCTCTAAGATCTAACGTTGTGTAAACAATTAGGTACTAGTTAAGCATCAAAAATTTATTTTCAAACTTCTACCTCCTGATAACCGTAGAAAAGCATTTGTAGTTATCAAAAACGTACAAACAAGTACTAACAACTATTAGACAAAGTTGCAATTAAGCATGATCGATACTTTTGAGTTTGAAAGTTGTTGAAACTTATTTTGGATGGATTTAATGATGTCATTGTTAACTTCTGTAAAGTAAACTTATCTTTTATTTAAAAGTTACTCTATCGGGCTTCATTGAAACTTTATTTTTGTTAGTTGCCTACGTTCTCTATATCAAGTATTTTTCAAATCGCGAACTCTCCATTCGCTATATTAAATTCACAGTGGAAATTGGCAGTGTGTCTAGCAGTATTTTCTTTTGGCAGATAAAACGACGCGACGGAAAGTAAAGGCTCTGTATCAGTTGGCGCGCGACAACGAGTTCTCTTACTCGCTGTGGGGAGTTATACACGTCAACATGTCACTCCCGCTCGTCTTCTGCGGCCTGTGTATCACCTACCTCGTTATTGTCTTTCAGTTCTCCAAAATGATTGATTAATATGCATTTGTTTTAATGAATAATTTCGTTTTTCATAAATCTGTGATATAATTCTCATTGTTTTAAGCAGACAGTTAATTGAATGCTTCAAGCAACTCAAGAAGTATAGAAGAAGAAGTATAGTATAGAAGAGCCTCAGACACGTGCGCTAAATATCCTCAATAAATAGGCATGATTATGAAAATTATATAAAATTAAAAAATATACCTAGTTTACGAAATAAGTAAGTACTTAAATAAAAGTTCTTAAATACAGAGATTAGTACTTATTATTTTTTTCATCCTCAAAAAGAGAAAACAAAAAGCTCCTGTACTTCTGTTAAACGAACGAATGACCTCAAATGCAAAGTCTCACCTTGAGTTGTTTCTCTATCATAGAATCTCGAAAACAGCTCCTTGCAGTCTCGCTAGTTTAATATTATGAAAGTAAATTAAAATCTTAACCTTTGTATTACTGCAATACAAGCGTCTAGCACGTTTAAGTATCACTCATCTATTTTAATTAAAACCCAGACGTTTATGGATGCAAAGATGTTCATATTATAACAAGATACGCAAGATATCAGCGGGGGCGTTGTCCTATCTATATCTTCTTATAGAGCAAAGTCCAGACACTTCTTTCCGACAAAACAAAGTCCAGACTTCTTTACGAAAAAACCACGATTGAAGACAAAATCTTCCTAAATTTTGAAACAGTCGGGCACAAAGGATTGTTAAAGAAAGTTTTGTAGTATATTATGCAGAAGAAAATATTTTGGATAGAAAGAACAATATTGACTTGTAGATTTAATTAATAATCCCTATAGTGAAATATGCCGAATATCTACTCGTAATACCTCTAATTTGCCGAACAACAATGTCAAAAGGGTAAACATTCCCTTCTGACGAGCGTCGACAGCGGATACCGACATGCCACAACGCGATTGCATACCTATCCGACGAATAATTATATCTGCTGGTTTCAAATTGTTGACGTGGTTTATAAACTACGTCACATTATAATGTCAATGTAAACTGTGGGAGATCCACTTTTCGGCATGAATGGGCCTCAATGGGATAAATACCTCATAGAAAACCGGTGTGAAATATGAGCAGGGATTGGGGATTTTAAGGACCAGGAACGTAAGTCACAACACTATAGGAGTTACAAGTAACTCCTCTGGTGTTGCGAGTGTCCATGGGCGGCGGTAATCGCTTTACCATCATGCGATCCGTCTGCTCGTTACCTGGTTCATTACATGAAAAAACGTCAGTGAAACATTGTCATAAATCGCTGATTAATTTATTTATTGTCTTTCTATCAATATTCTATGAACCACAAAGTAATTTCGATATTTTTTTTATTTATTTAATGTTTTTACTTGTAGAGGTACCAGGTTACCTATGCTAAAATTTTATTTGGCAATTTATATTTTTTACGTATTTTAATTATTATATAAATTATTGGAACAAAAGTTCCTTATGGGGCGTTGCCGAGAGGTACCCTAGTCGGCAAAACAACGTTCGTAACGATAAAAAAGGCGTTATATTTTTAAGTACTGTGATATTTTTGTTCAAAAGACCTGTTAAGAAACAAAATTTCGCAGCTCAATTAACATTCGATATGGTCTGTAGTGGCACAGAATAGAAGTGGCCAGAAAACCTGGCTCTCACCCAGGAGGCTTAGGTTTGATTCGGAATTACCTTTTTACATTTTTATATATTTTTTAAATCATTGTAAATAAAATAAAGGTGTTAAGATAATTTTACAAAGTAGTTTTTTTTTTACTTTTAACGATAAAAAACCATAATAAAAATGTATAGCCGAATAATATTTTTTTTATACCTCAAATAGAACTTGAAATTAATATTTTATAATTATGAAATTAGTTCCTATCTGGTGTCCCACACCACTACACGGCTTTTTTAATTATTTAATCGGTCTCCGAGGTACTTGTCTTTATTCAAGCTCCATTTATGCATAATTAGAATAGTATAATTATTTAGTCTACGTAATGTAACAACTACATGATAGTAAAATTATTTAATTTAACCTTTAAAGTTTGCATTAAAAAATAGTAAAATCAAAGATTCGAAGTTGAGGTCAAAGTTTTCTAAGTTTTTATTCAAGGGGCTAATTAAGTAATTATTATATATACAATATTTTTCTAGAATCTTCTATACTAATATTATAAATACGAAAGTGTGTCTGTCTGTCTGTCTGTTACTTCTTCACGCTTTAACCGCTGAACCGATTTTGAACTTTCGTCTTACTTTACCTACTTTGGGTCCCGGGAAAGGACATACGATATTTTTTATCCCGAAAAAGTAGTGTTCCCGTGGGATAATGTATTTGCGCGGTGGAGCCGCGCGCAAAAACTGTTCTTTTATAAATGACTAGCGACCCGCCCCGGCTTCGCACGGATACAATGTATATATCTGTATAATCTATGGGTACAATACTGATACTAATACTGCGGCTACCTCATAGATCTAAACTCCTCTCCCGCACGCACACCCCCGCCTTGGTGACGCCTACTTCGCAACGGGCCGTGGAGCAGAAATCGTAATATTTTAATTTCGCCATAACTTCAAAACCAAACGCCAAAAAAAATTTTAATCATTCAAAGACCAAATATTATCTACATAAACTTTACTTAGTGATAAAATAATTTATTTTGATAAGCATTAATAGCATGAGTAAAATAAACGCGTTTAAATGTAGTCCAAAAAAAAATCAAGATTTCTAAATAAAAAAATTGTTGTTGTGCTTCACTCGACATAGATAGATATAGTGTGTCGCGGACTTTTTTGTAGATATTTATAAGATCTATAATTAATTAGAACATTTTATGGTTCTATCTTTTATAGTTTAGGCAGCGTACGCAAAATAAGTAACTTTTCTGGTTGATTTTTTACGCCTTGTGTCCGAAAACCCCAAATATCTTACGGAACCCTATTTTTTTCCAAAATAAAATTTAGCTTATGTTACTCGTGGATAATGTAGCTTTCGAATGGTGAAAGAATTTTTGAAATCGGTCCAGTACTTTTTGAGCCTATTCATTACAACCAAACAAACAAACATACAAACAAAGTTTTCCTCTTTATAATATTAGTGTAGACTAACGATTAAATAATGATTAGTCACCTAATTATTTATGGACATAGACAACCCCCACGGTCCAGTGGTTTAGAGCTTGGCTCTCAACCCGGAGGTCGTGGGTTCAATTCCCGCGTTTAAAAAATGTTGTTTCCAAGTTTGGTTAGGACAATGCAGGCTGATCACCTTATTGTCTAACGAGAATGATGATCCGTGCATCGGATGGGCATGTCGGCAGAGTCGGACCTGCGCCTGATCTTCGCCAGTCGTGTCGGTTATCTGGTTCTGGGTTTCAAGGGTAAAGGAAGAGAGAGTGTTCTTGTGTACTGCGTGCACACATGGGCACTATAATAGAACTCCTGCATCGCTGGCCTGGTTTCAATGAAACCGGCCATCGTCACCAAAATCGGTGTGGGAATCTATTATTATTATCTTTGAAATTAAATATATTAATTTTACTTCTAAGAATTAAAATTTAACTCTTTATACCTTTAGATGACTGAAAATAACCTCGTTTATTTGCATGAAAACCATAAATAGGTAAATTTCAAATGCTTAAAAAAATATATTCATAAAAGTAAAGTCCACCATTTTACCATTCGCTTACTAGCGCGACTCTCATTAGGCAAATGTTGGTTATTATTTTGAACGGTCCACCAAATCCGGCTTGTAAAATAAAATTATATAAATGTAACCTAATCAGCATTTTCATTAAAAGTGATTTTATAGATGCAAACATAAGGGCAAAAAATTGGCCATTCCGAACTGAGATTTGGCTCTAAACTGCGGGTTAAATGGCCTATTCTCATTGATATGACCCTAATTGGCAATTAGTGCGGTAGGTCCTCGTTCACCCTCTATATCCAAAACTGCGTCGTACAATTGTTGCTGGGAGACCACAAAGGTAATTGAACGTGTGAAAATTCGACGACTTTTAAGGCACTTAATGGTATTTAAAGTTAACCCTCGAAAACCATTAAAAATCAACGACAGACAGAAAATCTTATATATTTTTATCACAATTCGAACAGTATCATAATTTAATAGAGGCTAAACATATCTTTTAAAGCTTAGATTTTACACGATACGATGTCACACGATGTTAGCCGAAGATACGTCGGTCGCTTTGCATTGCACACCAAATTTTACCTTTTCCAGTCCAGTTGTTCCAGTCGTGCGTCGGGACTAACGCACACTATTTGAAGTAAATACTTCTTTAGCGGCACTGAGCACTTTTCTTGGGATGGGTAAAAACTGTTAAACTCGCGCGACAGGTAACATGTCCTTATCGAAAAAGCGTAAGATTCACTTACGCGAGCATGAAACTATTTTAGTTCGTTTACCTCCAATCGTCCCTCCCACGACCCCCCCCCCCCCTTCACTCCAAGCAAAAAACGAGCCCAACATTTTGCCTACATACAGATTCCAAATTCCTGATATACCCTAAAAATCTGAAGTGTAAAATTTATAATCTATACATATAAAATCCTTTGTCCTGAATGACTGACGGATCAACGCAGAGCCTAAACCGCTGATCGTAGAGACCCGAAACTTGCAGGGCTTGCTCTTTGTAATGCGTAGGGATCCGATAAGAAGGGATTTTTCGAAATTCGATTCCTAAGGGGGTGAAAAGGGGTAAAACAGTTTGTATGGGGCAACGTGATTCCTTGGTCCAATCTACTTCATATTTTGCACAAACATTATGTAACAAAATTGTTGGAATTCGTGTATCATAGTTTATTGAAATTCGTCCGCTAACGGGAATAAAAAGGGAAAGAAAGTTGCTTGGGAGCGATTTGCTTTTAAGTTGATATAAATACTCCTTAGTGCTTTTGATATAAAGCTCCCCACACACAAGCGATCGATCGATTTAGTCTTTACAATTTAAACATTTACTGGGTTCGTAGTTGCAAGTAAATCGGTTTAGATAAAAATTAAATATAGTCTGAGATCCTAGGACCACCTTACTATACTTTTTATATGAAACTCGTATATATACGCGTAAATTTTGTTTCACTAGCTGGTAGGTCTTACACTTATCATTTTGTGTAATAGTTTGTCGTTAGCAATTTACTTTCAAATACGAATTATTTTCCAATTTGATCGAAGCAATCGATAGCCCGTGAGTGGGAAGCTTTATTTTTATTTTGACATAATATATTGTCATCATGTTGAAAAATAAATCTGTCAAGAATGCCAAAGTTAAATTTGATGAAAATCTCTTTGAAAAACTAGGCACCTAAATATTTGCGATTGCTATATTAATTATATTCATAATACTTATTATATTACATACTATTTCAGTCCTCTTTTAATATTATATATCTATGATTTCAGTAGGATACTTTGAGTGTAGGTATTATATTTCTTTCTCTTTTGTTGTTATAATATGCAATATTTAATTTATTTGTGCTTGATTTATCAGTGTGTAATACATAGGTTTTTAGTTTTTAACCCAGATTTTTGATCTGTACGTTTGTGCGAGCTAATCTCAGAAACTACGGAACGGATTTTTCTAAAATTTGTTACTACGGGTTCCACGCGGATAGGAATTAGGATAGATCTGCTTATAATTTTGTGTAGGTCTTTGATTAATTATATTATATGTCTATGGTGTAGGTATTTCAATTCAATCGGTTCATACCTACAAAAAGTTTTATCAATCTAAGAAATAACGTAGTATAAAATGCTATAAAATAACCAGATATTTGAATTGGTTAAAACTTCACCTAGGTTAATCCTAATCATGATTATTATATGAGGAATAAGTGAGAAGCTAGATGGCTTCGTGGTCGTACTGCTAACTCATCTCTCTCTCAAACTCTGTCGTGGTCCCAACTAGGATGGGCGATCACAATCCAAATTATTTTTATTAAGTTCAAAGTCCACAACGTCTTCCCATTGAAAAGATTTTCGAAGTCGTTAAAATACTAATTATCGGCTACAAAGAAATCCTTACTTAATTATTATACCTAAACGCGAAAGTTTGTATGTGCATAATAATATGTTTAGTTTTACATGCAATAAAGAAAAGTAAAGAAAACACGTAAAGAATTTTGATGAAATCAGGTATGGTAGTCCGTAGTAGGTTAAGCAGAATTAACACAGAATACTTTTTGCAGCTTATTAAATTTTATTTATGGTACAGTTCTCGGTAGATTTCTTGAACGTACCTACGAAGTCGCAGGAAACATTCAAATAAAATACAACTGATACGGCTGTGCAGTGCCTACACCATTATGTATTCAATTTTGGTATTGGTATTTTCCCGAACAAACTTTCCCTCTGACGCGAGCGAAGCTGCGGGCAAAAGCTAGTGTAATATAAATTGTCATGACGTTATGTTTATGTAGGATAGCCATAGATATATAATATTTAAAAGAGGTAGATATGTTATGAACGCGTAAAAATGAAGTCTCGAATTGGCCGTATATAACGTATCTATCTAATAATTAATCAAAGAGGACAGCGCAATAAATGAATATTGTATTTTACCAAATAAATTATAGTACGTTAAACGTACTATAATTTTTTTGGTAAAATACAATACGCTTTAATTATCAATGTAAACTTTTCACTGATAATTAAATCAATTGGTGCAAAGTTATTCCCTAACCATTACATAAAATCAAAAATGCACAACGTTAATCGTCATGTTTTTACTTCTGCCGGCACGGCACTCCCAGAGTGTAACCCGTCTTTTTTTTCTCAGTGTGATTCTCTACTCTTCTCTACTATACCCCGTTGGGTTTCTGATGATGACTTTAATCCAAAAAAAATTGTATCTTTGTCTGGGATAGTAAAAAAACCGAAGAAACATGTCATCGTAAAATTGTAAAAACCGTTATACTTATTGTAATATAACTAGCGAGATTGTACAAATATAACAAAAGATTCTTAGCTACATATTATAATCTAACGAATAATATTCCGTTAAATTGTAAGCAGAATTTACGGGTTCTTATCTTTAAACATTTTACAATCTCACTAGTTATATTACAATCTAACGGTTTTTAACAATTTTAACAACAATTTAAGACTTAGGTTATTATATTTTCGAATATTTTTATTCGTGTCCTTAACTTTCTCTAACCTACAGCTTTGACCTTTTTTTGAATAAGTAGGTAAAGTTTACTCAACACAGGTTTCAGCTGTCGTAACACGAAATATTCTACTTAAAGATTACAAGAATTTAGACTTAACAATATATAAATTTGGGATAGAAAGAAAATTATTTCGTATAAAAAGCTATCACAAGAGTAAAAGGCTTCAAAGTAGGTTTTAGCGTTTGATCTTAAAATGAGAAATATTTTCAACCCCATTTTAACATTATTTCTTTCATAAAATTAAACCTAAGTTAAACTAAGTATTACGGCTAGATTCTGTGGGACGTTATTTAGAAATGATTAAAGGTATTTTTAAATAATATTTTATGAATACAAAATATTGTTATTGACATAACTAAAAATTTGAAAATTTTGTAGATTACGGATTGAAGTTATTTATAAGAAGTTCCAAAAAATCGTGAATTTTAATATGTAAGTATCTATATTATAAATAGTATTAATGTAAAAATAACTATATTTTTTTAAGTATGAATTACTTAAAAAATATAGTTATATCTTCATTAATTTATTAATTTTTAACTTACAGTGGGTATTTTAAAATTGTCTAGGTATCTCTTCAACAGACGGTCAATTCTGTTAAATATAACATGCAGTAATACATTTACAATCAAGTCCCGATACCTACGCTAAAACTGCCAAACGATATTCTCGTAAACATTAAACCAACGTGAAAGGCGTTCGATTGGTCCAAACCTCACAAAATCAGTTTATGATAACATATTGCGTTATAAATGCGTTTATAGGTGTACCAGAATCTCATGGCAAATAGGGAAATAAAATTTTGTAGTGTGCAATACTGGGGAAATTGAATTAAACGATCTTGATACTGGTTAATTTTTAATTATGTCTTTAGTATTATTGAACATGAATAGGGTATTTTCCAAGTTTTTGAAAAGTATGTCAAATTGTTCCTAATACCAAAATACATTAGCAGTTTAAACCATTCTTTGTGAATTTCTTTCTTTTCCTTGCAAATTAGGCTAAAAGTTTAAATTAATATTATAGGCGCGAAAACGCTATAATGAGTTGTCATGACGTCACATTCTTGTAACACTGTAACTGTTAAATGTGTGATAAATGGACTTTAGTTACTCACGGGCTGGATTACACGCCTATCACCTTAGAATCTGTTGTATTGTTGTGGTTGAGTCTTGAAGTCCCTGGCCAGGGTGTCGATGCACTTTGTTTTTAGTTGATGTTTCCTCGTTGGCGTGCTGAGGTGTTGTGAGCTGTGGCCCGAATCTGCGACCGCCTAGAAGGCGGTCGCACTCGCGAGGATTCAAGCCATAACTGAGGCGTAGAGGCAGGTTTCCCCCGCACCCCGCACCCCGTTACCCGGGCGCTAGAGATGTGCCGCTGCAGTAGTGATGTACCGCAACATGCTGCCCGGGTTGAAGTAGTAACTTCAAAAATCTGGAAGAGGGCAAATATTATTAAATGCCCTTCTTATGGTTCCTCCCTTTGTCTTGATTTCCACCACTCGGGTGACACCGTCTCCACCAGGATAAAGATGACTCACTCGTCCCAATGCCCACAGCAGCGGAGGTAAATTCTTATCCTTGATTAATACAAGAGTCCCAAGCTTAAGTTCCCCAGAGGTAGATGTCCACTTGAGCCGTTGTTGCAGGCTACTGATGTACTCCTGGGAAAAGCGACTCCAGAAATGTTGACTGATGCACTGGATCCTTCTAAATCTATCGAGGCGATTTATATTGACATTGGATACCTGTGGGCACGGGACAGCTAATAGAGAACGTCCAATTAAAAAATGAGCCGGTGTGAGGGCAGAGAGGTCCGAGGGATCAGTGGATAGTGGAGTGAGGGGACGGGAATTGAGAACAGCCTCAACTTGAGAAAGGCACGTAGCCATTTCCTCATAAGTTAAGTGAGACATTTCTAATATGCGCTTAAGATGATATTTAGCTGAACGAACGGCAGCTTCAGCCAAGCCATTAAAATGTGGAGTGTAGGCTGGCACAAATTTGAAATCAATACCTTCCTGAGCCATGTGACCCTCTATCTTAAGACTTGAGTCAGCCAGGAACTGGGCTAACTCATTGCAGGTCCCAATGAAGTTAGTTCCATTATCAGATATGATGCTTTTAGGTTTCCCTCGACGGGAGACAAATCGATTCAATGCGGCTATGTAAGCCTCACTGGACAAGGCTGTAACGAGCTCGATGTGACAGGCCTTAACTGCATTACAAATAAAGATTGCCAAATATGACTTGACTAACCTAGAACCCCTCCCCTTGCGGTCAGCTATCATCACGGGCCCGCAGTAATCAACAGAGCTATTTAGAAATGGGAATTCGAGATCTGTACGCGAGGCTGGTAACTGTCCCATGATAGGTTGGGTCCCTTTAGCGTTGTGTCTAAAACAACGGACACATTTTTTCACTGTAGACTTGGCTAAGTCTTTACCACGTAACGGCCAGTATTTTTGTCTAATGTTACTTAAAAGAAGTTGAGGTGGTGCATGTAAATGCTTTATATGAAAATGTTCGAAAATAATTTTGGTTAGATTGTGTTTTTTACATAACAAAATTGGATGCTTTGTATCGTAGCTATATGGTGAATTATCGAGCCTACCGCCTACACGCAACAAGTTATCATTGTCTACAAATGGATTTAAGCTAACAAGGTTATTTTTCTTAGGCAATACCTTTCCGTTTTTAAGAATTGAATGCTCAATTGGAAACATTTCTAATTGTGACTTATAAAGTATTGTTTTTAATGAATCTTGAAGCTCCTCGACAGTCAGACATCCTGTGAGTTTTTTAGTATTATTTCGACAGTTAAATATAAATCTTTTAATGTATGCCATTGTATTCTGTAAGCGAGTAAATTTAGAAGATTTGTGAATTAAATTGTAAATTGAGTCTGCGTTGGTGGTCTCCTCAACTGTAAAAGAACAAGTGACTAATTCCGGTAGATCCTGACTAGATCTTATGTTTGGCATGCTAGGCCAGTCATGCTCTTTTAGTGCCAAAAATTCTGGACCCGACCACCAGAGCGAAGAACCGCTGATCAGATCAGCCTTCAGCCCGCGAGTTATAAGGTCAGCCGGGTTGGACTTCGACTGCACATAGCTCCAAGGATGGCCATGCGTGCTTTCTTGGATCTCATGAACCCGGTTGCGTACAAAACTTTTGAGTTTATTTGGGGGTGTACGTAACCATCCTAATACAATTGTGGAATCACACCAGAATCTACACTTATGAAATTTTAATGTTAACGATTTCAGTACCTTGCCACACAATCTTGCCGCTAGCAAAGCTCCACAAAGCTCAAGACGAGGAATGGTTGTCGGGTTGATTGGTGCTATTCTACTTTTGGATGTTAGCAAGTGTACAGATACCGAACCTGAATTATTGACAGAACGAATGTATATACATGCACCATAAGCTTGCTCAGAGGCATCTGAAAATATGTGTAATTCAAAATTATTGGACTGATCTGACAAAACCCATCGAGGAATTTTTAAATTATTGAGAAGTGGTAAGGTTTCCACAAATGAATTCCATGATTCTTTTATGTATGTTGAGACATCATCGTCCCAAGAATATTGTTCAATCCATAATTTTTGCATAATTATTTTTGCGTTGACAACACATGGACCTACGAGACCAAGAGGGTCAAATATTTGACTGATTACTGATAATATGTGACGTTTGGTTACCTTTTGGTGAAGATCAATGTTGATTGAAAATGACAATACGTCTGAATCACAAATCCAATTCAATCCTAATGTTTTTGATGAAACTTGAACATTATCACTGCTTGAAATATCTAAAATGTTTTTTGCCATAGAAGATGATGGTGCTATTTTATCTAGAATTGTTTGATTATTAGACATGAATTTTCTTAAATTGAAATGTGCTGTTCCTAATGTTGCTATGACACCTTTACAAAGTTTAACCGTTTCTTCTATCGTGGACGAGCCCCCCAAGTAGTCATCGACGTAAATATCTCTCTTTATGGACTCCTTGACTTTGTCATCGTCCGCGGTCGAAGCCAGGCTCACTAAACACCTTGTAGCTAAGTATGGAGCTGATGCTGTGCCATAGGTGACAGTATTAAGAGTATAAGTTCTTAATGGTTCGGACGAATCATACCGAAAAACAATTTGTTGGAGAGACCGCTGTGACGGCTCAATCCAAATAGCCCTGTACATCTTCTCAACGTCGCCTGTAACAACATATTTGTGCTGGCGAAAGCGTAATAAGATGGAATATAAGTCTTCCTGTACAGTGGGCCCAACCATCTGTATGTCATTGAGTGACACACCAGTGCTAGTAGCTGCGCTAGCATCGAAGACTGTACGAAGCTTTGTAGTAGTACTGGATTCACGTATCACACCGTGATGAGGTAAATAATAGTTGACCTGTTGAGGACTATTATTAGAAAAAAATTCTTTGTTTTGGGTCATGTGCCCTAAGCGTTCATATTCACGCATGAACTCTAAGTATCTTGATTTAAAGATAGGGTCTCTTGAAAATTTTCTCTCTAGTGACAAGAAACGGCATTTGGCCATTTGAAATGAGTCGCCTAAGACCGAAGGATCTGCCTTCAGTGGCATTCTGACGATGAAACGTCCATCCCTATCCCTATGTGTGTTTGAGGAAAAATTAAGCTCACAAGCACGTTCTTCTGGAGAATACGAATATTCTGGCGATATGGTATCTAATTCCCAAAAACGAGATAAATTTAGGTCGGACTCCTCACTGACAAAATGACAAACAGAAGTCAAAGACGGTGACTTAAGACGAGCTACCTGCCCTGACACCAACCAACCCAATTTCGTTTCATATAACCTAGGTTGATTTTTACCTAAGTCAATGGAATTATTACCTAAAACTGACCAAAACATTTCTGCCCCCACTAAAATGTCAATGTCTGATGGAACATTGAAAGAAGGATCTGCTAAGTTAATTCCCATTGGAAGAGGAATATTATCAATGTTAATATATGATGATGGTAATGATCTAGTAATTCCTGGCAAAATAAGACAATTAACTGATACATTGTAATCTGTATACAATGATTTGACAGTAAGATTACAAGACTGTGTAACTGACGTAGAATTATTATTAATGCTTGTTACCATAGAGCTTGCGCGCTGCCTCACTAACCCCAGCTTACTGCACAGTGCTTGCGTTATAAAGTTAGCTGTACTTCCATTGTCGAGCAGCATTCGGGCTTTGTGTTCCTTTCCCCTGCCGTCGACAACTTTCACCAATGCTGTGGAAAGCAACACGTGCATAGGAGTAGTAGGCTGACGATTAATGTTGGCGTTTGCAAAATTATTTATTAGTGGTATGGTCGGCTCTACGGACAGCTTAGATGACTCGTGTAAATGCAAGAGAGTATTATGCTTCTTGTTACAATATTTGCAATTAGTAAGTTTACAGTTGTTCTGAAAATGTCCAGGGCGCAAACAATTAAGACATAATTTTGCTTCTTTGGCCTTTTGAATTCGGCTTTCAATAGAAAGTGATCTGAATTTATCACAATTAAAGAAGAAATGATTTTGATTGCAAATAGAACAAGTAAATGTTTTCTTATTATTATTTTTATTTTGCTGTAATTTGATATCTCTGTTAATGAGTAAGTTTGTGTTGCCCATGTTAAATTCTGATTTTTTAACCTTAAATTTGTTTTCATTTAACGTTTCCAATAAGTCTGCTCTGTTACTAAGAAAGCCGATAAATAATTTTAAAGTAGGTGGATCTGAAAGGGTATTTCTGTGCTCCTCCCAAACTCTGCGAGATACACTATCAAGTTTTTCTGACATCATGTGAATAATTAATGTGTCCCAATAAGAAGTAGGTTGACCTAAGGTTTCCAATGCCCGAAGATTTTTATTGATAATGTCGATGAGGTGCCGAATAGATTCACAAGACTCACTTCGTATGACTTCAGCATTGAACAACGCGGAGACGTGATTATTTACTAGCAACCTATTATTATCATACCTATCACACAGTAAAGTCCACGCTTTATCATAATTTTCGGCTTTGAAATCTAAATTATCAATAACTAACAAAGCACTGCCCTTTAGGGAAGCACGAAGATAATGAAGCTTATTTATGTTATCAATGTCCCCTCTTTGATGAATTAACGAAACAAAGGTATGTTTATATTCAAGCCATTGATGATAGTGACCGCAAAATACGGGTAAGTCAATTTTTGGCAACCTAGCATAATTAGATTTAAATCCACTTGCCTGTGCCACATCGGAGCTCGTCCCAGATTCACCATGTGAAGATGTACCACTGAGATAGTGTCGTGCAACACCCACTAATTTGTAATATTGATTTTCGAACTGCTGCCGTTCGTGCTGCTCATTATCCATGTTTTCGGATTGCATTTCTATGTCACTCTGTAAACGATCGAAGATGTCGTATAAAGCATCAAATGTTTTAAACCTTTTTTCCAATTCTAAATGTTGAACACTACTTAACTCTTTACATGTTTTAAGCACGGTTAGATAATTTCCAAAAATAGTAAGCTTGGATTTCATACACGAACGTTTTTTAATTAAAGTTTCAATTTTTTCATCGGCCATGATTAACAAAAACACCAAACCAAAATTCACCGGTGACAACTGAAAGTTCACTGACGTGACAAACTTGAACTTGAAATGGCGCTTGCGTCGATGTATAAAATCCGCAATGTGAACAAATCCAATTGCATCAGATTAATCCTTAATTATTTTAATTTAGAATTTATGCGAAATTACTTGTACTATTATAACCCAATAAATTTTTGCTATATTTAATAAATATGTAATTAAATTTGGAAAATTTCGAAGAAAAAAAATTTTTTAATGGCGTTCAATGAATAACGAAAATGAGACCGAAGTAGATTTATCCAATTGCATCGAGCTAATTATTAGCGTTTCCGAAAAGAAATTTATATTTATGTGTTCTAAAATAAAATTGCCAACGGGGAAAATGCGTATTTTTTACGTTTACGTCAATATTATTGTCTAATAAGAAAATTTTGTTTGACAACCAGGTGGATTCCGAGTCGTATGGCGGATTTGAAAAAACTAATAATGTTAGAAAAATACTGAAATTAATGTTTCTGTGAAAGGAGATTGCAATATTTTACCGTGTTACATATAATGTGTAGGTTCTGTAATGTATTATTTGAAATTATAATTATGGTATTCTAATAAGACTATGGCGGCTACGGTCGTGTTTTTTATGTTATTAGAATCGGAAAAAAACGCAAATTACAAGAAATGCTATCCACATTTATGTCAATGCGAATATACCAAAATAATATGTTATTATGTTAGTCACTTAACATATGAGTGAAATATTTACTATGCACTTTGAAATACGAATTTGCATGCGAGATAACTTGTAATTAAAATGGCGGGTTTCGCCGGCTTATGAAAACGTGTTGAAAAAACTCAATCACACAATAATGATGCATCTAAATATTAGGATTGAATTGAGATTTTGAAATTTCGAATAGGATTTTTTGGAAAAACAGTAAGGAAGAGAAAATTGAACGACTCACGTAATTGCTATCCACGTGTGCAGGCTTTTCATTCCTTTGTCTTAATTGCCTTACTCTCAAACTTTGCGGGATTGTATACGGCTGCTATTCCCCTAGGTTGGAATATCAAAACGGCGATTGTTCGCCGTTCGGCGCTGAAGACCGTTGAACAAATTGGCCCGAGTTTGAAAACGGTGACGGCGTGATTTCTCCTTTGAAGGACCAATGTTAAATGTGTGATAAATGGACTTTAGTTACTCACGGGCTGGATTACACGCCTATCACCTTAGAATCTGTTGTATTGTTGTGGTTGAGTCTTGAAGTCCCTGGCCAGGGTGTCGATGCACTTTGTTTTTAGTTGATGTTTCCTCGTTGGCGTGCTGAGGTGTTGTGAGCTGTGGCCCGAATCTGCGACCGCCTAGAAGGCGGTCGCACTCGCGAGGATTCAAGCCATAACTGAGGCGTAGAGGCAGGTTTCCCCCGCACCCCGCACCCCGTTACCCGGGCGCTAGAGATGTGCCGCTGCAGTAGTGATGTACCGCAACAGTAACTGTCAAGTGTCAAGTGTCAAATTACACTGAAAATGCCAAATCCCAGAATACCTATCTCCTATTTACGTTTTTAAATAAATGTTTTAAGCCTATTAAAAATGCCTTATAAATGGTGCGTAGTGCCAAAATGAACTAATACGTCTATTAAAACACCGGGGAAAATCTTTGTGACTATACCAAAGAACACTGAAATGCGGAAAAAGTGGCTATTACTTGCTGACGCATGACGTTAATGATTCGATGCTGGCTATTCTTTAAGAAAATCGGGAAGACATTAATAAAAGAAGAAGAAGTACAAGAATATGACGTCACATTCCAATCTCGTGCGTTTTTAGTCACGTGCTCAAACGTTTTTTCATAATTTTATTTTTGATATTTTATAAAAATCATACATATTTTTGTGTAAAAAGTTGGTTAAATTGGTTTAAATTAATGTTTAGCGATAAAATATCAACAATCTGATGTATATTTTCATCATAGGATAATACCCTATTATAATAAGACTGTGTGAACGTGAAGAATGTTCGGTGTATAATATAGAAAACTAGCTTTTGCCCGCGGCTTCGCCCGCGTGGAATAGTGTTCTTGGAGAAAAAACTACTTCGGCGAATAACTCTCTACCTACTTACAGCAATATACTTCTGATACAATATTGAAAATGTTTTTAGGTTTGCTCAATGCAAATTGTTAAAAATGGGACCTTATCACCTCGACACGACATACGCGACCACTTGATAATATATTTAAATAATATTATATTTATCGCACTTGAATATAAGTTTTACCATAATCTTATATCTTAAAGACTAAATACTTAAAGACTATTATTTAAAAAACTCGCATCAAAATCCGTTGCGTAGATTTAAAGATCTGCATACAATATACTATACCTACATAGGGACAGACAGATACAGCGACTTGTTTTATACTATGTACTATGTAGTAAGTAAAGTTATTTGACATTCCAACAAAACTGACAAACGACCTCTGGATATTCCATAAGAATTAAGAACTGCAGTTACTATTATGTATTCTGTGCTGCAGTTCAAAATATTCGTGAACCTCTTTATACTGTATACGTCCCGCGTTTTCGATAGCGCGATGTAGAAACGCGAGAGCCCGTGCCGCGCAGCAACACTATATCCCTTTCCCTGCATTTTAAATCTGTAATATCTTCGAAAATATTCATTTAAATAACATGCCGTAAAGGGCAGTATTGATCTATCTTAAATGCACGATGTATTTAAGGTACTTAATTGGATAAGGATTAATACTGTATTGCTTAAAATCGCTTTGTAAATAAGCTATTAATTAAAATCAAAGTAAAGGATAAAAAATGGTTATTGTGGGTTATCCCTAAGAGATAGACATATGCCATCGCGGACTTTTTTGTAGGCTTTTTAAAGATGAATACAACTGTAGTACATAATTTTGATCTATCTCGTAGTGTTCAGCCAGCATTTTCAATGTAAGCGCAAAAGATGTGATTTTTTAGGACTTTAGAAACCTCTAAAATTATTTGTGTACCTCTACTATGTTATGCGTGTTATATACCTAAAAACCTTCCCGTTAAATCACTCTATCTGTTAAAAAAACGAAATCAAAATCCGTTGCGTAGTTTTAAAGATTTAAGCATACATAGGGGACAGACAAAAAAGGGACTTTGTTTTATACTATGTAATGATAATGATATTTCATGAAAAATAAATCAATCGTGAATTACTTTATATACTTATTTATTACGAATAACATACAATTAAATTGGCAACAGTTTATTTAATGTTGGAATTTCCTTCCGAACTGTATAGAACTCGTTTACTTTATTCCTAATCAACTATAAATCGAAACTGTCTTATGTTGATTTTCTTTTTTCCTCCTCTCCTCCTTTTACCAGGCATGGAAAACAAACCGTCATTCGATGTGCCATCAGCTACGATTCACCTTATAGTACTGGAAACATATTTAAAGAAGTCACAATAATTACCTAAGAAAATATAAAAAAACTAAAAGTATCAAAACAACTCACTCTTACTTACCGGTCAACTCTACCACAAGCTTTAAATTATAAGATTGAGTTCGATTTATACCTTCTTCTTTCTGTATTTTACTATAGACATAGAAAACAATATTTCTCGCTTGAGATCGAATTGCCTTTTTGGATATTTGCACAAAAACAACAAATTCCAAGAACATAATCACAAAATTTTAACAGCGGTTGACAGATCACGTACTTTGATTTGACGGGTCATACTTGACATTGCCATATGAAAATCACATTTTTTATTTTTTTTTAAATGCCATCAGATTCTGGTAGACCTATATTTAAGATAATATTACAAATCTCTTAAATTATTATCTGTATTTCTTCACTCTATTTATTAGATATATAATTTAAAAAACTGCATCAAAATCCGTTGCGTAGTTTTAAAAATTTAAGGACATAGGGACAGCCAAAAAATGGGACTTAGTTTTATTACTATGTAATGACGTTTATTTTACAATTGTGTAAAATAAACGTCATTACATAGTAATTATGGGTAACATTTTTTAAAGTTTGTAAAAATGTTACCCATAATTATGGGCAACATTTTTACAAACTTTGAATGCCGTTTTTATTTATATTTAATCAACATCATAAAATATAGGTAAGTTTTATGCTTCTAGTTCTGAAAATGATACAACTTTTTATCCCCCTTTTCAACCCTTTACACTACTTTTTTTTTCAATGAAAAAGTAGCTATATGTCCTTTCTCAGGTTCTAGACTAGCTGTGTACCAAATTTCATTTGAATTGGTTTATTAGTTTTGGCGTAAAAGCGAGACAGACAGACAGACAGAGGCAGAGTTACTTTCGCATTTATAATATTAATATTAGTTTTTTTTTTTTTTTTTTTTTTTTTATGTAATGAACCAGGAAACGAGCAGACGGATCGCCTGATGGTAAGCGATTACCGCCGCCCATGGACAGTCGCAGCACCAGAGGAGTTACACATGTAACTCCTCTGGTGCTGCGACTTGCGTTCCTGATCCTTAAAATCCCCAATCCCCCCATGGGCCTCCGGTAACCTCACTCACTCGGCGAAACACAACGCAAGCGTTATTTCACGCCGGTTTTCTGTGAGGTCGTGGTATTTACCCGGTCGAGCCGGCCCATTCATGCCGAAGCGTGGCTCTCCCACAGTTTTACTTTGATTGTATTATAGTATGGATAATATAATACAATCAAAGTAAAATGAAAATCTACTTTCAAAACAAGAATTGAGTTTCAGCTCTCGTGCAACGTGCATACTAAGTTACTCTATTTAAACCTATGAAACAGCTAAGCAGGTATTAAATTATGTTTATAAGCTGCTTTTAAAAATAAAGGTAAGAGGTAAACTATGAAGTAATATTCAATATGGTAAATTAACTTTTTGCATTACCAAAATTCTTCGTATGTAAATTAAAGTTATTATTTTTTAATTATTATCTATCAAACAATTTTAGACAAAAGAGTTTTCAGTAATTACTGTTTTCAGACATTCGCGTCCACTTTACAAAAATTTATAATGCATATTATTTGTTTTAAATTCTAAAAGAGCATAATATTTCAAAGTAAATAATAAGTCACCCTTTGTTATTTGTAGACTATATTTTACATCTTTAAAAAATTTCATGATGAAAGAATAACTTTCGTAATCAAATTTTGTCAGCGAACCTATTTTCAAATTTAATAATCTGTTTTAATTAAAAATTTTATAATCTGTTTTAATTAAAAATTTAATAATCTGTTTTAATTAATTAAAGGTCATTGACCCTATCAAAATCTATTTCTGTTACGTGACTTTGTTAAAAAATGTTTATGCGTCTATTTTTTACATTTTAGATATTAAAGGCAGCATTTTTGTCCTAGCCGCTGCTATCTGATGTTTATTTTCCAGCGACCTCTGTTCAAAATAGTTTCCGTATTATACTTCTCATCTTGCCTGTAATTACGTAATACTAGCTTGTGCCCGCGTCTCCGATGAAAAAGTACAGTATCCCAAAGGAACACTACTTTTTCGGGATAAAAAGTAGCCTATATTTCAGTCCACACCCTAAACTACTACCATACCAAATTTCATCAAAATCTGTTCAGTAGTTACTGCGTGAAAGAGTAACAAACGTCCATCCATCCATCCATCCTCACAAACTTTCATATCTATAATATTAGTAGGATGTAACTTAATACTTAAATAAACTTCTAACTGCTGAGCCACGGGTCTCTCCTCGACTTTACGAGGACCACGACACGATATAAATAATGTACAGTAGACTATCTTCATACAAAAATGCCCAAATCAGGGCACGCACACATACACGTCATTTACACGGCCGCTAACGAAACCTCAAATAGCAGAAGTATGTAGTATGACGCCGCGTGGCGCGCCATCGCATCAAGACTTGTCGCTGCATTGGATGATTAACAAGTTTTAGTTAGTTGTGCTGCAATGCTTGCACACTGCCAATGCAATTTGTAGACGTACCATCCCTAGCAATCTACACGGCCACGCTCAATTATTATAGGTAAAAATTTGAAGGACACGCCTGAGTTTCGCTAATGTTTATTATTTATTTTGGGACCACGGTATCTTACTGCAGGTTGACAACAAAGTTGGAACATAATTCAATGAAATTTATATAAATACTAAATCCATGGCAAGCAGTTAGTGATTAATTATATTAACGCTATGACGTCCTTGTGTGGCACGTATGAACAATCTCGCGTGACATTAACTTCGGCGAATTCAGTTCGTGATGAGTAAACAATTATGACATGACTGAATTATTAATTAATTCTGCTCACAAAGTTCGTAATGTATTGTCGGTACATGACTTTCATTTCGCATTTAGCATTACTTTATATTCTCTTCGTATGCATGTATGGCCATGGACAAATTATGTTCTAATTTGACGCTCATAAGACGGGGTGTTTAGTGAGATCACAAGAAAATTCTTCAACAGTTTTTATGATTATCATGTTATTAGGAGACACATACTATTTTTATTCTTATACGTGTTTTGGAAAAATTAGAATCACTTATAATATAGCTAGGTCTGAGAAAGTTTGGGTCCAACATAAGAAGTACGCTATAGACAAAATTAGTGTGTATCTGTCGTAGGATCATAATGATCCGACGTATTAAATAGCGGTTCGACAATTTCAAAAATAGGGCCGTTTTGAAATGTAGTGGTCAACGATTAGCCTTATTGAATGCGGCTAATTGAATATTCATAGTAATTAATTCGGCGCCATATTAAGTTCTTCAATAATGCAGTCATTATCTAACCGCCACTCGGAGAGTTTTTAGTTCACGTATTTAATACTCGTAGAGCTGCTAGATATAATAAATTATTAATTTACCTAAAGTAGCTATAATAATATTTTTTGATCAGTGATCAATATCCCACTACTATTATAAATGTGTTGTGGGGATGGATGTATGGATGTTTATTACTCTTTCACGTAAAAACTACTGAACGGATTTTGATGAAATTTGGTATAGTACTCCGAACTAGTAACTAGTATCTAGGTATCATACGTCATAGCATGAGCCACCTTATTGAAAAACGTATTGCAATAACAATGTGGCTAATCGTTGAACCACCGAATTTCATACATACATACATACATATAATCACGCCTTTTTCCCGTAAAGGGGTAGGCAGAGACCACTTTTTGCCACTTGCTACGATCCTTACATACTCGTTTCGCTTCGTTCACTTTCATTCTTACCATCCATTCCTCCTCTTACATTCTACGTAGCGAAGCGGCTCTCCATGGTCCGCTTTTCACCTCCGCAAGAAACGAGACGTGATGGGTGGTGAACCACATCGCCGCCATTTTGGATAATTGAATTATTTTTATGATTATCCGTTGCGTTTCCACGGATTGGTGGGGAGGGTAGGAATAGGGAAAGGGAAGGATAGGTGGTGTGGAAGGGAAGATTGGTAAGTTAGAGTGGGAAATAGGAAATGTAGGATATTACCGCCCAGGAGGGTAAGGGATAGGACAGTAATAGCTAGGGAATTTTAGAAACCGAATTTCAACACGTATCTAATGCCCTACCCGGTCTTAACTTATACAAGTATGTTTGCTTCCTCTGCTTGTATCTTAAAAATGGCTTAATACAAACAAAGCATAGCTGGGTACTACACTGATCCTAAGGGATCAATAGACAGCGTTAGTATCATGGAATATGAGTAAACACCAATTACATAAATTATGTATCGTAAATTTTCATAATGATAGCAATTTTCTATCCAGGATTAATAATATTCTGCAATATTATCCTGTTAATATTATAAATGTGAAATTTGTGAGGATACATGGATGGTTTGTTGGTAGTAGTTTAGGCTCTGGATTAAAACATAATAATAATAATAATATCTATGGACGCTTCACACCACCTCAATCTGATCCCGTGGTAAGTTCTCGAAGAACTTGTGTTACGGGTACCAGACAACGGAAATATATTTAATACTTTTATACTATACACATATTTAAGATTTTTATTATATAATACACATATTTAATACACATCCATGACCCAGGAACACAGAAAAACTTTTTGTTCCTTCGGCGGGATTTAAACGCGCGACCTCCGGCTTGAGCACAAACACGCTCAACCAATTGAGCCACAGAGGTCGTCAACTACACAGAGTACAAACATAGGCCTCTTTTTATCCCGAAAAAGTACAGAATTATCGTGGGATTCCCGATACTATATTTACGCGCCGCGAGAAAAAGCTAGTATTTAATTAACATGTTATAAGATTTACAAAATAATAATTAATAATATGGAATAACTATTACTTATACCTAAGTACTTATTGGAATATATTATGGAATACCTTTTACGCGCGACTTCGTTCGCGTGGACGCCCACTGCACTCCCGTGCGGGATAAATTTAGACAAATTCTTTTTAGTCAACGTCTTAATAACTATCTGCGTGCCAAAATTCAAATCAATAGTTGTTATACGACTGGTTGTTGATATTTCACAAGTACAAACTTTGGACATCCATTTCACTCATTATAGGACGAATTTCTAATGAGTATACAATACGTACTCAAATTTGTATTTATGAGCTCAGATATTTAATTTCGTGAATATCAAGGTAGATTTTAAATATTTTTTATACTAACTTTTAACCCTTATTTTACACCATCAGAGGATGAGTTTTAAAAAAGCCTGAAACGTATTGTATTTAAAAGACTACGAATCTCTATTCGTGCAAATTCTATATCTATTCTGTGCAAATTCAATGATTTCCAAACAAATTTTCAACCCTTATTCCACCCATTTACATTTTTCTAAATCCCTTATTAGTGTGTGTCTAAGTTTTTAATTTAAAAAACTGTCCAAATTATACGTTTTTAGGGTTCCGTAATACATAAGGAACCCTTATAGTTTCGCTCTGTCCGTCCATCTGTCTGTCTGTCTGTCTGTCCGCGCCTCTAGCTTCTGTAATTATGAATATAAATGAATGAAATTTTTTAGTTATAGATAGTGTATAGATCTCGGTTCAAGCATCATAAAATATTTATAATTTTATATGTCAGGGGTGGCTCTCCATACGTGTGAAGTGGGGTTGAAAATTATCGTTGAATAGGTGTTTTAAAATAATGGCAAGGATTCATACATGATTTTTTTATAAAGTCAACCATTTACGAGTAAGTGGCCTCCAAAGTGGTTTATAATTTGGTCCCCTCCCTGGCATTTCTAAACTACGAGACTTAGAAACTTGCAATTTTCCATGCTGATAGAACATGCTAGATACTCTTCAGAAAAATTATTTTGAACGAAATCGGACAGTAGCTTTTGAAGTAATTTGAAAAAACCTTTTACGCGGTTATATAGTTACGGAACCCTCCTTTGACATCTTGGTTAGGTTATTACCATAAGCGGTTACGGCTGTGCGTGCGTCTAATAAATCATCAGTCAGTGAGGACATATCCTTTTCCATACAAGTTATTTAATATAAAAATATTGTGATACTTACTGTTGCCCACGGCTCCGCCCGCGTAAATACAGTATCCCAAAGAAACACTGTACTCTTTCTGGATAAAAGTAGCCTATGTTTTAATCCGGAGTCTAAACTACTACCATACCAAATTTCATCGAAATCCGTTCAGTACTTTTTGCGTGAAAGAGTAACAAACATCCATCCATCCATACATCCTCACAAACTTTCACATTTATAATATTAATAGGATAGTCCACATGACAGTAAATTACATTCTTTTAATTTTTCCCTTTTTCATAGGATCGAGAAGGACTGAATGTTTGTATCTCGCCTTTGTACAGCATAGAGAATTGATGGCTACGGTGGCCGCAAAAAATACCTTCAATTGTCCGGGATCGATGGAACTACTTTTTTATGAATTCCAGCAAGCACACACTTTTTGATAAATGTGACTTTAGATAAAGAACATAATATAAAAGGGAGCGGTTGCCGCGGGCGTTTACAAGTATGATGGACGAGCGTAGGAAGGTGCCCTGATTTGGGCACGTTTTGTAAATGCGATTTTATTTCCTTTGCTGTATCTAAACGAATCTGGTATTTATTTATTATTCACTGTTGGAATAGTACGAATTACGTTACAAAATAGTTTTATAGTAATACTAGCTCGGGCGCACAACTTTGTTTGCGTGGAACTTTTAATGGAAATGGATCCCTATTTTTTAAACGGAACCCTAAGATAAAAGTATCCCAAGTTTTTTCTTTTAAAGTCTGGTCAAAATTAGTCTGGCCGTTTCAGAGATTAGCCGGAACAAACAGACAGATGGACAGATGGAAAAAATTTGCCGTAGGTACCGTACCTATATTATCACAATAATTATGCATTTTGTGCAAAGTGCTTAATTTGAAATTACAAACAACCACTTTAATTTATTTATGATATTATGTGTGTAGTTTTGATGGATTATAAACAGTATTGTTCACCGCTGTTATGAGCTAACTTAAGTAGATTAATTTATATACATATTACATAATACGATAATCCAGCAAAACTACACACATAATATTATAAAGTGGTTTTTTGCACTAAATGCATATTATGATATATCTACCTTTAATAATATATACGGTACCTACGGCAAAAAAAAATAAAAATGTTGGTTTGTCCATCTGTCTGCTTGTTCCGGATAATCTCTGAAACGTCCAGACCGACTTAGGCGCCGATTACACCCTTTCGTTAGGTAGGAAAATATTATTTAAGCTTTTACCACACATAAGTTTTTTATCACAGCTGACTTGCTGAGATTATTTAATTATAAACATTAATTTTCTCACGATATTTAAACCGAATGTATTAAAATACTTCTTTAATTGCTTACACATCTTACCCATTTATTTTAAATATCGTAAGAAAATTAATGTTTATAATTAAATAATCTCAGCAAGTCAGCAGTGATAAAAAACGGATATGTGGTAAAAGCTTAAATAATGTTTGCCTGCCTAACGAAAGGGTGTACTCGGCGCCTAAGTCCATCAATCACTTACGACAAGAAAGCGTCTGCAATGCGCAACATATTATGAATATATCCCGGCTTTGATAAGCATAGGGGCCGTCCATTAATCACGTGATGTTTTTAACAACTTTTTAGACCCCTCCCCTCCCCTGGTGATACGTGGTGAGGTTTTGTACTACCCCCCCCTCCCCCACCTAAGATCACGTGTATTTTTTTACATAGTAAGCAGGTCATGTTTGAAGAAAAACTTTAACTTAAAAAACAATTTTATCAAATAATTTAAGCAATTAAAAACTATACGAGTTATTTGTCTTGTACTACGAATCTACAACCGATAATAATTTCGGTATGCATAGACTATGTAGATTCGAAAATTAATACACGTGATGTCTCCTTATACACCCTCCTCCCCTTGGTGATACTTGGTGATTTTTTTTCGGACCCCCCCTCCCCTTTTAGGCATCACGTGATTAAAGGACGACCCCATACAGATATTCCGTTTCCATTACTACAAATTGATATTGAGAAAATATACATTTTTCATTTCTTCAATCATTAGCAACTCTTTGAGAAGTTTCAATGGAGGTTTTAAGTGATTTTCCTTTCGAATTGCCATTAAAAGTCTTTTAGTTGTAAAATACGATATTTTCTCATGTTTAAATTTCCTTTATTTTCTAGTGGTCCGAGTAAAAAGGGGTAGTGTTGTGGAAACACCACGATAAGCAATGTAATTGTTTTGGGATGATCTCCTAGGGCTAACGGTGGGCAGCCCTATAATATAAATAAAAGATATCGGTCGGAATATATTAAATCGTTCGATACAATAACTGTAACGGCTCCGCCATTTTAGATTCCTTCTTATAACAAATTTTAGGTAGACGTCCGGAATACATTGAAAATGAATGAAAGTGATTTTTCTGTAAACTGTTATACCTATAGGAAACAATATGATCCCTTGGGCAGCATAATATAAAACACTCTTATTACGTACTTGAAACTTTGCAATTTTTCGTATTATAATGTATTTCTTTACTGTGGTGAAAATAGTAAAATAGTGAATGCAATCTATTTTCACCACAATGAAAAAGGATTATTATACGATATTGGTAAATTTCACAATTTTAAGTTACCTATAATTACTAATATTAGAAAGAGGAAAAGCTTATTTATTTGTATGTTTGTTTGTTTGCATTGAATAGGCTCCGAAACTAATAGACCGATTTTGATGAAATTTGGCACATTATAATATATAGAGTAGACCCCGGAGAAAGTTACAATATTCATAGTTCGATAATTATTAACAACAATTTGAATAATTAATACTTAGAATAAATTGTAAGCAGGTAAACGATTTTCCGATATAGTGCGATTCAAATAAGAATAGGATCGAGTCGGCGCCATGTTGTTTCGAATTTAGACTGTTATGATAGTTAAATTTATGTTTAGATAATTGATTACTATATAACATATTTATTTAAATTCGATGCAAGACTATTAATATTTATATGCACATAAGTTTTTATGAAAATCGCTCTTTTCAAGTGATATTTGACAGAAAAAGGTTATTGACGTTCCTATTCTCATTTGAAACGCGTTATACCTACCATTCTATTGTTCATCACTTAATGAATATTCAAATTTGAACAAATACCTGTTTTAAATTGAGCGAAAGAAAATAAAATGTATTATTCGTAATAATATTGGTTCAGAGTAAAATAATTGTTACATTTCAATCACCGTATCGTAGAAACGCTGAATATTATATTCTATGCCAACATTCATTTAGCGAAGTAAATATTATATTATAATTTTGATTTTGAATTAAACTGCTTACTCAATAATAATAATTTGAAGTTCGTGCGCTAGGCACAAACTATGTATAGGTCGCGCAACGGTTTATGAGCGCTCAGTGAAAGTGGAGGGGATCGTTCGCGCATGTGACCAATAGCAAAGAATCTAGATTACTAACGTACCAATAGCGTGTCGGCAGCCACGTTCGGCATGCGTTCGGCGTATCCACACCTCGCCGCCCGAGCCCGCTACCGCCAAACACACCCAAAAACTGACTTCTGCGCATACCCCCTCTACTTTTGTCGAAAGATCTTAATTCGTTGCGTGACGTATACCTACCACCGACAAAGTTCCCGCTCGACCAGTCTTTAAACTTCACCTTTGCACTAGGACGCCTCAAAATATTTAAACGCAAAGAAAGTAACCGCAGCGACGGCAGACGAGGTTGAACTACGTATTTACACGTGAGTATGTTTGCGAGGCCACTATTCAACGGCGCTGTTGAGCGATTTTCGTCTTATGCCTGGTCGAGCGGGAACTTGTTCGGTAGTACATTAAAATATTACCAGTCAACTAAGGATCAGCTTACATAGAGGCGCGACTAAACAAAAAACGTAGCCGCGTTGTACAGCGCGTTGCAGTTCGCAAATAGAATGGGCATGTTGCCGAAAAAAATTTTCTTCGTCTATTCGATGTTAAACAACATGGTAATAATCAATCCAGAACCCATTTTTGTAGGGTGACACACCCAATTGCTAGCACTGTACCAAATTATCAGTATCCCGAACAAATAGTAAAATTATAAGCTTCTCACTTATTAATATATTTTGTTTCCACTTAATAAAAACAAAAATTTAATGTTTCTGCAATCTACTGCCGGCGACACCACACTTTTCGACTTAAAAACAGCGACATATAAGTAAATGAGTGTTGGTGTCCTACAGTATGAATTTTTTTGGCAGATTCCTTGTGATCGACTGTAAACTCACGTATTTTCATATTATCCTATATTTGACCTTTTACATATTTTTTACTCAAACTTTTGATTTGTCTCATATCTGAGATGTTTTATAAGGCTTATCAAATAAAAGGCAGTTAAAGTTATAGCAAAGTTAATGATAACACAAATGGTGCTGACATCTGGGTCCAATATTTTGTAAATTCCAATTTATCAGCACTAGTGGTCTAGTATGGAACAATTGAAGGTTATATCAACGTTTTAAAAACTCTTTAAGTTATATAATATTTTTATAGGGGATCAATTAGTCTCCTTTATATGGGGACACTTAGTACAAATCCGTGTCTTTAGTTTTAACAGGTAAATTAGTATTTTTCGTATTTTTTGAGTGATGCAATGTTCTGTTGGTTGTTGCAGATTCTTGAAGCTAAATAAACTCCACGTCTTTCAGTACCATTTTTAGGGTTTCTCTCTGTCCGTCCGTCTCTGTCTGTCTGTCCGTCCGTATATCTGTCCGCGCTTCTAGCGTCGGTAATTATGAATATAAATGGATAAAATTTGGAACAGTCATAGACTGTTTGAAGATCTCGGATTTAACATCATTAAATAATAATAATTTTACATACTAGGGGTGGGGATGAAATTTATTTTTCTTTCTACCCCATCGTATGGGGTATCATTGTATATTATTGAATATATCGTTGACAATTAAAATAAAGGTAAGGTTTTATACACTACTTTTTTATAAAGTTAACCATTTTCGAGTAATCAGCTCCAAAGTAATTTACAAGTTGTTCTCCTGCCCCTGGAATTTCTAAACAATAAGACTTAGAAACTTGCAATTTTCCATGCTGATAGATCCTGCTAATTATAAATAAATTATATAATTTAATAAATAAATTATTTCACTTAGGCTTTCAGCTCATAGTGTAGTCTGTTTTCTTAATCTTGTTTCGGTCTTTTTAGTGCGTTCCTTAGGTATTTGTCGTTTTATGCAGTCGGGTTTTTTATTTTTTTAATTATTTAGATTTTTTAGTTTAACCAACACACACTTAGTCGATTTAAATAAAAAAAAAATAATTTAAAAAATTTAAAAACCCGACTGCGTAAAAAGTTTACCAAACTAAGTACATAATTAAAACCGAAAAGAAAAAAACAAGCACTTAGATATCCGGTGGCCTAGAATTCTATAATATATTATTGAATTAATACTATTGGAACATAACAACTAAACAGTCAGGATCCATTGAAAAATTAGATTGGCTGTCGAATAATGGATCCCGACTGTTCAGTTGTTATGTTCCAATAGTATTAATTCAATAATATATTATAGAATTCTAGGCCACCGGATATCTAAGTGCTTGTTTTTTTCTTTTCGGTTTTAATTATGTACTTAGTTTGGTTCACTTTTTACGCAGTCGGGTTTTTAAATTTTTTAAATTATTATTTTTTATTTTATACTTTTTAGTTATGAGTACCTAGCTAGCTATTTACCAGACTGGATTTCCTATAAGCATCAGTAATACATCACAATTGCACTGGAATGTGATAATGGTTGTTACGCAACTTTAAATCGATATAGATTCTAAACGGTCAGTCGAATCGAAAAATGTTGAGAGAAAACTAAGAATGGTTTTTAAATACCTATTCAACGATACCCCACTTGATATAGTTTGTTGACTTTCATTTTTTTCATTTTCACAATATGGCGTCCAGTAGTCGCCATATTGAATTTTTACTAACGTCATGTCTTTAGTGACACTCGCCGGACTAAGAGGAATCGATTGACGTGTGAATCATAAAAATCGACCCAGGCGTTTGGTCTGTATAGTGCTTCAAAGGAACATACATACATACATACATACATACATACATACATACATACATACATACATAGGCTGATAAACACATTACCACTCCTTTGCGTTGCGCAGTCGGGTAAAAAAGACGACTATTTGAATGCATTTATTACAAATTTATTCGAATGATTTAATTAAAATGGTTGTAATTTTTCCTGATTTTATACATGACTTATGTATATTTTTGAAATCTCCTTTTAATTTTCTTTATACTAGATATCTAAGAACACTTGGGTTTTTTAGTCAAATCAAACGATACCTTAATTATTGAAATCCATCCAGCCGTGTGGAAGATACGTGGGAATAAAGGAATTTACATACATACATACATACATACATACAAGATACGTGCGAAAAACATAGCCTATCTTGACAGTCGGGTAAAAACAAAAAGGGGCGGATTAACTCTCTCTAGTTGCCCATAATATAAACTATAACTCAATAGTAATTTTACCAGAGACATTTAGTAATTTCTTTTGATGCTTCATTAAAACTTAAGAATATTAGTGGAATTAAACATTAATTAAAAATTCTACACTAAAACTTGGAAAAACTATATACTAAGGTTAATGAGAAAGACTTGGCTAATTAATAAGAATGAAGGTGATATTTTTAATTTTTTTATGAAACTGATTATCAGGCAAGGTATAAAAAGAGATTATTCTCTCATCATTGTTTTATTTCATAATGTTGTCCGCGGCTCCCCTCGCGTAAATACAGTAAGTATCTCACGGGAACAAACTGTGCTTTTTCGGAATAAAAAATATCCTATGTTTTTTAAATCCAGGGCTTAAACTACTACCATACAAAATTTCATCGAAATCAGTTCAGTATTTTTTGCGTGAAAGAGTAACAACCATCCATCCATCCATACATCTATCCATCCAAACATTCACATTTATAATATTAGTAGGAATAATTACCTAATTTAAATACCTACCATTATCACAGTGTTGATAATTTGGTACCCCAGTGTTGATAATTAGTGACGAGGGTGCTAATAATTGGTGACAGGGTAATTTTTTAGTTATGATTATTTTTATAAAATGTGGATGAAGTTAAACTATATTATGAAATAAAAATCTGTCATTTATTAAATAATAGACCCAGAAAACTCATCATTGTGGGTAAAAAAGTATTTTCCTCTGTAATAATCGGGGTTAAATTTGAACTATCTCTTAAAGTGCTGATAATTGGTACGTTCACCCTATATCTCAAAAAATAACGTAGATACAAACGATTGAAATTTATAATATGAAAGAGAGCGATATATCGGCCTGTGACGTCACAGCCTGCTACCGCCATACATTTGTCATTAGAAAATGTATGGCGGTAGCAGGTTGTGACGTCACGAATCGTTTTGCGAAAAAGAGATGGACAATATTTTTTATTTGCTTATATTTTTAATCCCGTCACTCTAAATATCTATTTCTTTCAGAATTATGTATCTTTAATCAACAATTTTAAAATTTAATTTGTAAAACTGTGATATTCCACACTAGGCAACATCCCTATTGTTGTAATGAAACGTGTATCCTTTTATATAGCATACCTGCTTTATTCTACTATCCTACTAATATTATAAATGTGAAAGTTTGTGAGGATGTATGGATGGATGTATGGATGGATGTTTGTTCCTCTTTCACGAAAAATTACTGAATGGATTTTGATGAAATTTGGTATAGTAGTAGTTTAGGCTCTGGATTCAAACATAGCCTACTTTACATCTCGGAAAAGTATAGTATTCCCGCGGGATGCTCGATAGTATATTTACGCGGGCGGAGCTGCGGGAAACAGCTAGTATTATTATAAATGTGAAAGTTTGTGCGGATGGATGGATGGATGTTTGTTACTCTTTCAGGCAAAAACTACTGAACGGATTTTGATGAAATTTGGTATAGTTTAGGCCATGGATTACATAGGCTACTTTTTATCCCGGAACTTACTTTTTATAAGTACAGAATTCCCGCGGGTGGAGCCGCGGGAACTAGCTGTAGATTACCAATAAAGTAAAATTTTGAATCGTTATCTTGAAAAGTGCGCAGCGCATCGTGACTCGGTGTGAACTGATGATAAAGCTAGACGTAACGGACAACGGTGTACCTGTGCAGCATCAGGTCGTTCAGGTAAACTTGAGTTAAGTGGTGTGGAAAGGTTTAGCTGTGCAGGCAAACCCGTCTGGTACCTGTACCGTTAGGCTGGGACTATATGGACGGAATTCTTGGTCGTTGCTTCAGGAACGACTTAAGAATTTCTCGAAAAAATTCGCCTTGTTTGAATGAAGTTATACTTAAGACAATGCTTAAGTTACGAATGTCATCTTAAGCATGTCTTCAAGGCGAACTTAGAAATAAGTATCGACCAAGAATACCGCCGTATGATCCGGAATCGGAGTCGGGAAAATTCAGAGCATTGAAAATAGAACTCTGCGCTAAAACAATAGAGTTGAAAATCGACCTGTCGAGCTGTAATAATATATGACATTGACTTTCGACTCGACACTAGTGTATTCGATTTTCAGATCTTTTATTATAACGCAGATTTCTGTTTTCAGTGCTCTGAATTATCTCCAGCCTCATGAATTCCGGACCAGGGGGCGTATTACAACCTCTTAATTCCAGCCAGTTTACGCCATAAAACAAACTGGCTGGCATTTTCGTATTATGACCACCTATTGCCAGCCAGTCAGCAGTCACGTGACACTTGACTTGCTTCTGCATTGAAACTTGAATGGTATTTTCGTATTACGACAATTTATCTGACATTAGCTGGCTTGTCTTTACGTCAAACAAAGCCGTTCAGTTTACGCCACAAAATATTAACTTATACTGACTGGTTTATTTTGTAGTGTTCTCTTTTAAAATTATTTTGGGTATTTTAGTAATGTAAAATATCGCTAAAATAATTGCGAATATTTGTTTATGTTTAAGATATAGGTTTTATTCATATGTTCATAGAAAATAATGATTATTTTACGTGTGACGCCTAACGAGTTACTAATAAGTATTTATATTTCTAGAAATACCTAATGCTTCACACAAGAAGCACCGAAATCACCAAGCAATTCACTATCCTACTAATCCTACTATAATATTATAATGTAAAAGTTTGTGAGGATGTATGGATGGATGGATGTATGTTCCTATTTCACGCAAAAACTCCTGAACGGATTTTGATGAAATTCGGTATCGTAGTAGTTTTATTTAAGCCCTAGATTAAATATAGGCTACTTATTATCCCGAAAAAGTACAGTGTTCCCGAGGGATACTATATTTACGCGGGCGGAGCCGCGGGCAACAGTTAGATCCTAATAATTTCAATAAACAATTATTATTGAGGTCATAATTTATAAAATAATTTGCACTTTTAAAATCATACGATCCGGTCAGATCAGTGTTACCACACCAGATTATTTAAATTTGCCGCCATTTTTCAGTTTCATAATTTGCTTGCCAGAATCTAGCCATTCGTTATTAACTCTGTGTTTACTGAAACAAAGACTTCTATACTGAAAGCATGCCATAAAAAAATTTATTGTCAAATTTGAGTCTAATTTGACGTTTCCATACGTCACCTTCACGCTCGTTTATCCAGCCAGCGACAACAAAACCGGGATTAATCCAGTCAGGATTAAATGTCGTTGTAATACGACAAAAGAACCAGCCACTTTAAGACCATATATTGAATTGCCTGGAAACTGCCAGGTTTTTTAAAAGATCATAATACGGCCCCAGGCCTTTCGTGTTCTTATTCAGCAATCTTTGTTAGTTTATTTTTCGATCTTATCAATATACAGGATGCGATTTCTATTTCCCATAAGTTTGAGGATTAATTCTTTCCCTTAAAAACATAGAGAACACCCTACTAATATTCCTATATATATATAACATAATAATATTATACATGTGAAAGTTTGCGAGGATGGATGGATGTATAGATGGATGGATAGATGGATGTTTGTTACTCTTTCTCACAAAAACTACTAAACGGATTTCGGTGAAATTTGGTATGGTTGTAGTTTATGCTCTGGATTAATTTTATCCTGAAAAAGTACAGTGTACCCGTGGGATACTGTTTTACGCGCGCGAAGTCGCGGGCAACAGCTAGTGTCATTATAATGCTAAGTAATACCTATTTTGTAATGCTGTTTAGTACCTCATATATTAAATTTATCATCTATTTCGTTAATTCTAATCTAATAGGACTTATCCTTTGTAAATTAACCCTATTAATATCAGTTTAAACTTAGACTTATAAAGCATATTATTATAAGATCTGAGACGAAACAAGACAGAAGTTGGTATTAAGTTATGTATTATTCAAACACTACGTAACTTATATAATACGTACACTAAGTAACTTGAAATAAGTACCTACTCAGATGTATAAATGGTTGATCGATATACTTGTTTCATAATAATATAATATATTATAAACGGCTAAGAAAACTTTTTTATTTTGAATTTTTGGTAAACAGGCAACTACGAATATTTTTGTCAATATTAAATAAATTAAATAAAATTAATCGAATTATTACAGCGATAAACTCATATTATGAAAGATGTCTTTTTACGTTTTTGGGCCACGTGCAGAACATATTTTAAAATTATATTGGTCGGGTTTGCATGTATAATAAATAATCAGTGGTCGTCAAACTGCGGCCCGTGGGCCATATGCGGCCGTGTTGGAGCGGCCCGCGCACTAGCGTATTTACCCTAGGGCCAAAAGAGCCATGGCCCGAGCCGGCAGGCTGCGAAGCCTGCCCAGACCAAAAAAGTGTGACGAACACTTTATATTGTTTATTTCAGCGCTAATATAGCAAGAAGGATGAGAAAAGAATTATAATACAAAGTAGATATATTTTTAACGCAAAATGAAAAACATTAATAACCAAGAGCGTGTAAGGGTACGGATTATAGAAGAGTTCCACGCGCAATAGTTTTTTGAAATTACTTCATGTTTGTTGTCCAATTTCGCTCAAAATAATTTTGTTAGTGATTATTTAGCAAGACCTATCAGCATGGAAAGTTAAATGTTTCTACCTCTTAGTTTAGAAATGCCAGTACCAACCAACTTGTACTTTAGAGACCGATTACTCGAAAATTGTTATATTTTTAAAAAAGTTACAATACGAGCCTTTATTTTAAAAATCTGATCGAAGATATCACACACGATGGGGAATTTTATTTTTATCCCCACTTCATATTAGCGCCATCCTAAAACATAAAATTATTATTATTATTTGATGATGCCAAAAATAAAACCTATACAGAATATTATATGTAACTGTACCAAATTTTCTAAATTTATTTAAATTTGTAAATACAAAAGGACGGACGGACAAAGCGATACTATAAAGGAAGAATGCATGTACACAACGGAACCCTAAAAATGCTCATTAGTAGGTACTGCAATCAGGTTGTCGGGAAAAAGTTAACTGACTAATTACCTTGCTTTAGTTGTGAGTGTATGATTATCCTAGCCTTTGACGGCAAAGGCACACGTGAAACGGAACGACTGGCATTGTTCGCTTTGTTGTATAAAGGTCAACATGTTAATGGTTAGGTACTATTGGTCTTTTTCAGTTCTTTGTTTACGTTTGTAGACTTTGTTACGTTGTTTTAGTGTTCTGTTCCCACGAGCTTCTATTTTTTTAAATAACAGTTATTATGTCACTAAGTTGTTTTAGTCGCTGGGTTTAAAAATCAGTTGCTACACTACAAAATTCGTCTCTACTCGTACTAGCTGCAAGCATGCAACAAGTATTTTTATTAATTATATTATTTTTACATCAACTTTTACAGGTAGCGTTAACGTTTTAGGGCAAGAACTTACTGAAAACACGACAGTCTTCAGACAGAATACTACAAAACAAAACATAACATTATCAGAACACACTGGAAACAAAACGTCTCATAGACAAAACTGTTTCATGGCAACATGAACTGTACGGAGAGAAGTCTGACTAATCACATATTAAGACAAAATTGTCTAGGGACCTAGGTACCCCCATATATACGGATTTCCGTATGTAAATCTACGGAATTTTAATGTTTAATCGGTGATATCTGGCAAGACTGGTCTTAAGACAAAACAGTTCCGTTTTAGATTTAAGTCATGTCTTTTCATTTAGACAAGTCTATCTCAGGACTGTCGTAATGAAAGAGAGGATTTCTTAAAGTTATTTTATGCTATTATAATGGTCCGCTCAAACCAAATCTGTACGTAGGTAAGCAACACTACTTCCACTAGGAAAAAAATAAAGTTTGACATTATTTTACTTAAATATTGACTTCTAAGATTTTTATCCATTCCGATGCTAAAATTCATGCCAAGAATAATAAGTGTAGGTAATGATGGATGAAAGTGTGTAAATTACTCGGAAAACTGTCACAGCCAGTAACTTTATGCGGCATTGGAATGAGCCAGTTTTTTGTTTTAAAAATATGTAAATTGTAACAGCGCTATGCAAATTATTCCGCCAATTTACATTTATGAGGGGTCACAATAATCTAACTTGAGCCAACATCTAGTTTAAACGTGGCGCGGGCACTCATTAAGTATACACTAAATTAAGAGCTTTACAATATTTATGTATATACAAGTATGTGTATATACATAAATATTGTACTGACTCTAATTACTTATCTTTGTAGTATTACAAAGATAAGTAATTAGAGTCAGGTGTGAACAGACAGTTTTGTGTGAGCCCAATATAACGTTTTAACAATAAATTAACGTTATGGATATTTTAATTGCTGCACTACAAATAGGCGTATAAATATTATCAAATTGTGACGGGGATGGGTTTGATGGGTGGGTCAAAGGTCAAATTTCAAATATCAATGTGTTGGGAAGGTTGGGGTCAAAAGTCAATACGACTAAAATAGTTTCATGCTCGCGTAAATCAAGACAGCAAACAATTGCAGGTTGCATCTTACGCATTTTCGACCAGGACACGTGACATGACGCAAGTTTAACAGTTTTTACCCATTCCGCTGCTAAAGAAGTATTTACTTCAATAATATGTAATTGTATTATATTAAGGTCAATACATACGTACGTAGGATTTGAACCTGGCAAATCTGAGAATAAGGAAGCCATGACATTTTGTACAAATCATAATATTAAATGAGAACAGGGAAATTCCATATTCATCCCCGTGTTCCATTATCCTGCTTCAAACTTACATCTTGTTAATCCATGATAATATTCAGAGCCGTTTTAATTACCTTCTATGCTCAGTTAAATTAATTCTACAATCCCCTTTAACAAATCAAAATAAAATGAACTAATTTAGAGGATTTAATATTTCTTTGATTGTATTTACGTGTATGTGATTTAAAATATGTTGAGACAATCCTTACTTTATAATACTCTAGTAAATGTTGCCCGCGACTTCGTGCACGCAAAAGTTAATTTCGCAGAAACCGTAAATTACGATAAAAAGTAGCCTATGTCCTTCCCCGTGGTCTATTCTACATCTGTGCCAAATTTCATTAAAATCGGTCCAGTAGTTTCGGAGCCTATTCAATGCAAACAAACAAACAAACAAACAAACTTTTCATCTTTATTAAAATAGTATAGAAGTATAGATAAACGTGAATGTGAGTTTGTGTGTTTGTAACGCTTTCACGTTAAAACTACTTAATAGATCATAGACAATATAGACTACTTTTTGTCGCGGGTTTTACAGTTCCGTGGGATACTGTATTTACGTGGGCGGAGCTGATGGCAAAAGCTAGTAGGTATATTGATAATTTGTTTTCTTAATTTTTATATTAATTTTTTCTATACCCTTGACAGAAAAGCGAGATATTCACTTAAAGTTAATTAGCAGAAAATTAAAATACAATGAATGACAATAGGAGATCGGACTACATCTGAAATATTTAGTTTTATTAATATATTCAGAAATATTGAGGCATTACTACTTGGTAAATGTAAAAAAATATATTATTTTATGTGTAGTTTACTAATAAAATACATTTAAAAAGTACCTACCAAAAAAATTTATTTTTTGCGAAATTGGTAAACAAAACCTATATCATTAGTTTACTCTCATCATATATTATACAAAAACATTCATTATGGTAAGTATGAACTTAAACGCACAAATATCGGAGATATTTACAAATATATTCCGGCGGCCATATACTTCATATACTATAACCTACAAGTGACGTCATTTGTAGGTCGACTTTAGTATGGAGCGTTTTTAGGAGCCTTGCGAAATTTTTTATACAAATCGCTGTACCTTTGAAAATATTGACTTTTGATATACGGTTTCTTCTGAGAAGTTAAGTACTCATATTTAAGAGTACTATTCATTTATGCAATAATAAAAAAAAGTCCGATTGCCTATTGATATAATTTGATAGCGAATAATTTGACAATCCGTAATTTTAATAATATGATAAATTGGAAAGTGTGTATGTTTTTTCGTCTTTCACGCCAAAACTACTAAACCGAGTTAAATAAAATTTGGTACACAAATAGTTTAGAGCTTGAGAAAAGACATAGGCTACTATTTATGGCAGGAAAATGTATGGTGATACTTTATTTACAGTTTCACGTAAACACTACTCAACTAATTGTCATGAAATTTGGCACAGACATAAAGTAGATCACGGGAAAAGACATAGGTTACTATTTATCGCGGGATATATACGGTGCCCATGGGTTACTGTCCCTACTTACGCGGGCGGAACCGCGGGCATCAGCTATTAAAAAATATTGAGGAATCTTAAGCAACGTCGCTGTCTTTGTCTGGCAAGTGACTTTTCCAACGTATCAGACAAAGATAGCAACGTTGTATAGGTTATCCGTTGTGTAAATATTTTTATCAGTAAGGGGGTTAACGTTTTGGTTTAAACAAAAATACAACATATTTTTTGTACTCTCACGTTGCATTGCAGTATATTCGTGATGCGGCACGCGGTATGAAAGTCACACAAAAAGCCAAACTCGAAAGCGAGCTTGAAAGAGGATTTTCCTGCAAAAATAACGCAGATTAGTTAGCATTACACATTTACCTCCGCAACTTATGTACTTTTTATTTTGTAATTAGGTACCAGCTTCCCTACGAATAAAGTTTGAAACGTTCATCTTTATTACGTCGTATAATATTAAATTTTACATTAATTTACTTAAATTAGCATCCATTACCATACCATACCACTACCATAATATAATATTAGCGTCTTTCTGTCTTTGTAAGTATATAACTATGTATATATTCTACTACCCAATTGATATTGAATATTTATTGGTTACAAAAATAAACGCAGTTATATTAATGCAGCTTAATTTCTGAATAGAAAAGTTGATATTAGAGTCTTCAATTTTCTAAAGAAAAGCTTAAAAAGAAGTCGGTTAATAAACATAAAAAGCAATAGCTAAAAGCGGAAAACGTCTGGAGAATGTATAAGACTTGACTGCTTCTAATTTTTGCGAAGCACTTTACTTAAATTAAACACAAAATACAGCAGTTGTGTTTTATTGCTGGCGCGGCTATTTTTTTTTTTTTTTCGCTTTTCCGAGTACATTTTTAAGTAATCACACCACCTTGAGAGTTGGCATAGTTGTTTTGAATTTTGTGCATAGTTGTTACAATGTAGTTAAAACTTTCATTTTACTTTGATTGGATTGTAATTGAAGCAAAGCCAAGTAATAGAAATATTGTTACCATGAACTGATTTTATGACGTTTCGACCAATCAGAGAGCGTTTCACGTTGGTTATACCCCTTAGGTACTAATAAAATACAAACGCCGTTTATAAGTTTTAGCGTGACTTGATTGTAAATTGTATTAATGCAGGTTTTATTTAGCATTTTTTTCTTTTTCGCTTTTCCGAAAATTAGTTGTTACATTGTAATATGCAAGATTACAGTTGTAAACAATTTAAAGTTGTAAAAGTACCTAGTATAACAAAATTAAAATAGAAAAAGTAGTCAGACTTAGTAAGTAAGTAGACTGCTAACTTACGATATTCGGCTACCATGATTATATAACACTAGATATTGCTCGCGACTTCGTACGTGTGAAAGTTAATTTCACAGAAACCGTACATTTTTCCTCAATAACAAGTAGCTTATGTCCTTCCCCGTGGTCTACTCTACATCTGTGGCAAATTTTATTAAAATCGGTCCAGTAGTTTCGGAGCCTATTCAATGCAAACAATCAAACAAATAAACATACAAACGAACAAATTTTTCCTCTTTATTATATTACAGTATAGATAATTGTGGGAGAGCAACGTTTCGGCATGAATGGGCCCGGTTCGACCGGGTAAATACTACGTCCTTACAGAAAATCGGTATATAGAGACTGCATCGAAACTGATTTATTATATTACTAGCTGATGCCCGCAACTTCGTTTGCGCAGAACTAACGGAAGCGGAACCTTATTTTTTAAACGGAACCCTAAAATAAAAGTAGCCTATATTAGACCTTATAACATCAGCTATCTGCTAGTGAAAGTCCCGTGAAAATCGGTCCAGCCGTTTCAGAGATTAGCCGGAACAAACAGACAGACAGACCAACAGACAGACAGACAGACAGACGGACAGACAAAAATTTAAAAAAATGGTATTTTATTGTAAGTACCGAATATACTTTCAGATGCATTAAGTGAAAAGCTGTTAGTTTGAAGTTACAAACAGACACTTCAATTTTATTTATCTGTATAGAGTATGTATAGAGTATAGATTTAATTAGCAGAATCGACCTACTGGTATCGCGTACTTGCGTTCCTGAACCTTAAAATCCCCGTAAATGTGATAATGTTGATGATGAATAAACAAAATTTTACCTACATAGTCTTTCTTCTGGTTGCTAAGTCATTTAATTTCGAATTATAGGCTTTTCTATTATTCGCAAAAACGTTAGCTTTTACAATAACAAGATTCTAAAAAGGTAAAATTGAGAACGCAATTCAAAGGACAACGTATACGTAAAAGGCACAATATTTTAGATTTATCAACCGTAGCGCGCACAAAAGCTATGCTGGAGGACTGGCGTGTCATGCGTCCTTTGTATACTTGGCCTTTTCGTAAATGAACCAAGTGACGTCAGGATTTTAAATTGGGACAAAATTATTTTCGAAAATACAGTCCCTTTTATTACTAAATAAATGTTGCCCGCGACTTCGTACGCTCAAAAGTTAATTTCGCAGAAACCGTACATTTTCCGCGATAAAAAGTAGCCTTTATATATATTTATAAACTATAAATGTAGGTATTAAAAAGATAATTTAAAATACAAAACTTAAAAGCTACAAAAAGAAAAAAGAAATCATCAATCGTTCCTAGCAGGCAGAGTGATCTAGAAAGCTCAGAGAGTTTCCTCGCTGTATCTACTTAAACTTGATTTTCTACTAACAATAGATTTTTGATCTATAGAAAATAAAATTTAATTTAGGAATAATTTCAATACAACAAATCCGTTTAAAAGCCGAACAAAGACTGCGCTTCAATATTCTAAAAAAGTAGCCAGTGATTCTATAGAACTCTTATACTTGACTGTCATTAAGCCTCTTGAGTCATTTATCAAGCTTAGATAACTGCTAAACGCTGGCTTAAGAATATAACTACAGTTAATATAGCCTGGATAAGTATTTTTGTGATACTCGTAGCATTGGCACAAAACCATCACAAAACAAATAAAAGTTATGCAATCGTTACTTCTTACCGTTTAAATAATGTGGCGTTGGCCGTTGGGGCAATTTTCTGAGGGAAAAATTAAAAACGGAGCGAGCTTATCTCTGTTGACCCCTGGCGTAATTCCACTGGGCCATGAAGTTTAATCTCTGATTATTAAAATCCGATAACTTTTGGGACTTAGCCGCGTTACATTGAAATTTACTTACTGTTTTACAAATGTTTTTACTTTGCTTTACTAATTTTTCAAATCGTTTTAAACTTTAAAGATTATATTTTAAACAATTTAATTTAGTTTATATTAAAGATCTTATATTTCAAACATTTTTCGGCTTCTTTTTCTTTATGTTGGTTTATTATCTAAAAAAAAGCTGCACATAAATATTATTTATTACAAAGAAGTAGTAACTACATGTGTATGTGTTTGTATTTTTTTATATTTATTGTAATTATGAGTGAAACTTGTGTTATAATTTAATTATTATAATTTTATTAATAATAATATAATTTCGGTTCCGGTACCGCACGTGTTAGATGTGGAGATATACTATAGAGGTATAGATATATATCGGTGAAGTATTTGTACTTAAGTCTGATTTGGTTTCGTAAGTTCCGTTAAATATTTGGCAACACCAATATTAATACCGCTTGAGTTTTAAATATATTAGGTAAACCTTAGTTAAGAGTCGTTGATGTAATTAATATTATTGTGTAATAATTGTTTTAAGAGTGCGCTAGTCAACGGCTCGAACTCAGTGCTGCGCGCGGGAAAAATGCTTGTTATTTCACCTAATATTGGGGAAAAAAGGATATACCCATAAAATAGTAATCTATACTTATAAGAGAAGCTATACTACACACATTTATGCAGCTGTGTAAAGTATTTTAGAAAAGGCGTCTTCAAATTACGCAAATCGACACTCAGCTGTTGGTGTTTTATGAAAAAACTATATAATATTTTTGTCTGAAGTGAAATTATCTCAATTGCTGAATAATTAAACTGTGTCGGTACGAGCTTGATTTTTTATTATCATTCTTCGTTTAATTTTTATTTACGTTCAAAGTTGCGCTAAAAATGCGATGTTTGGAGGCTATTATTTTCTACACTCATTTGAATTTCAGAAATATAAGCAAATACCGACCTAGATAAGTGTCATAAAAATCGATATTACGCTAGAATTTGGGTCTACAATGTTTGACTTTGGAGTAAATCACCAACAGCGTTTGTATGGAGAAAAATCCGACTAGCGCAGCCTTAAGTGTGAAGACTAAATGTATATAAAATATGGTCTGTGACAACTGTAGCAACCCTGTGGCCTATAAAAGGCGAGACAGACCCAGTCGGCCTCTTACACGGGAAGCTGAAATACCAGGTGATGTTACCTACTTATTGTTTGTCATATAAATATTGTGTTTAATATTATTTGATATTTTATGGCTGTAGCCTTTGGTATTATATTGTTTCCTAATAATTATTATAATTGTTAAAAGTAAGTATTGTTCACGATTGTTTTGTCTAGCTGATGTATGGTTTATTTCTAGCTGTTAGGATATATTACTTTTGAATCTCAACTGTACTTAGTAAGTGATAAATTACAGTTAGTGTAACTTTAGAATAAGTGTTTTGCTAATAGAAAGTGAGTCTTATAAAATAACATAGCTACCCACATGTTTTTGTTATTTCCGAATTAATAAATAATGTTGATTTATCTTGGTTTTGTACTTTGAACTGTTATGAAGATCCTCATAGAAAATGGTATATTTATATCTACCTACCTTTAATTTCTGAGGTAGGTTGAAATAAATGTATTTGCTTTAATAATTACATATTCAAATTGAAATATTAGTAAATGAACTAGTAACATATTAATATCACTTATAGCTATAGATTAGGGTCTACCCTAATCTGACACACGCGTAAATACATTATCCCGCTAAAACACTACTTTTCGGGATAAAACATATCCTATATCCTTTCCCGGGACCCAAATAATGTTTATACCTTTCATAAAAATCGGTTCAGCGATTAAAGCGTGAAAAGGTAACAGACAGACAGACACATTTTCGCATTTATAATATTACTAGCTTTTGCCCGCGACTTCGTCCGCGTGGAATAGTGACTTCCGGCAGAAAAGTATAGATAGCTGAGAATAAGTCAATGTATTGGTAATATTGTTTAGATTAAGTTAATGTATTCACATTCACATGAGGCTAAAGTACCTATAGAACGAAAATACTTTAGCGCAAAGCTTCCGGGTAAACTATATTGAAAGTTGACCCGTCCGGCACGTGAACATAAAGATTTCTAGAACTGCTAACAGGGGAAAGAGCAACGTATAACTGACCGTGCGAGAAACAACTGACACCGAGATCTACTCCGGCAACACGAAAAGTCTGCCCTTGAGCCTTATTAATTGTCATTGCATAACACACCGATACTGGGAATTGCGTCCTTTTAAATTGGAATGGAAAATTATTTGGTATTAAGGGTATTCTGGGAATAAAAACGGTTTCTCCTGCACCGCAACCTGTTAAAATTTGAGCCTCGATTATATTTTGTTGCAACTGGGTTACTTTGAGTCGAGTTCCATTGCAAAGTTGTGGTGGAGACGCAATGTCCTCTCAGTAAAAGTTTCTGACTCGCGAGAAAATGTATGACGTTCGCGGTCAGCTGTGAGATGCAATTCCCTCTCAGTGAAGGTTTCAGACTCGCGAGACAATGTATGACGTTCGCGGTCAGCTGTGAGACGCAATTCCCTCTCAGTAGAGGTTTCTGACTCGCGAGAAAATGTATGTCGTTCGCGATCAGCAATTCTCGTTGTGCAGCAGTTTCAGCTTCTCGGGATAACACATGTTGTTCTCGGTCATTGGTAAGACTCAGCTCTCGCTGAGAAAAGCTTTGAGACGCCCGTGATGTAGCATGTCTCACTCTGTCAGCCACTAATCGCACCTCTCTCAGGAGAGCTTTCATTGGCTCGAGAAGTTGAGGCACTAACTCTCAGAGTTTAACCGATGCGCTCTTTCCTCTGCCGATTCTTGAGAACGCGTATTTCTCATCCTCTCGAATTTCGAGATAAAGATGGTCGTTTTTTAGGAGGCATTGTGAATTTTTAATCGACGGCGGTAACAGAAGCTACCTTACACTTATGAAATCTAAATGCTTATTTAAATACCTAAGTATCTACCTAAACTACGTTTAATATACGTATGTTATAACCTATTTGACACCTAAGTACCTATTTAAAACTACTGCTAAATAAATGTTAACTTATAATTAATCTAAAAGTAATTTAAATAAGGAGACTATTATCTATATTAACCTATAAAATGTGAAAAATATAGGTACCTACTAAAACTAAATAATTCTGCTTTCGAAATATTTAACACTACCAAAATAACTAATAAACTAAAATAACTAAACTACTAATACTAACAAAACCTCTATACCTATTTCATAAAATAAAGACAACAAAACAAATCTAATAATAACCTATTCAAAAACTAAAAATCGCGCTGATAAGCACTAATAACTATAATTGTCTGTCAATAAGGTCGAACAATCTGAACGTCCTATCGCTTCAACAGCCAAATATTGTATGAACTATGAAGTTATCACGCGGACCCCCCGCCTTTTTATACCTCCCGCCGCGAAGCGCGTCGAGCGCGGCAACTGATACACAAAAATAATCCTTATTGCATGATTCTGTATTCACGCGCGATGACTTATTAGTGTATTTCATGTATAACTTTGGTGTTTCTACACCGATTTACATGATTCTTTTTTTATTGAATAAGTAATAATGTTAACTTTTTTTAATTAGGGATGAGTGAGAGTGTTGTAAACGTAAGATTAGACCAATATAATCAGAAAGCTCCGAATTGCTAAGCTACCGGAAGTTTCACGTGCTATTGTGAGTCAACCATAAAAGATAGACATTATGCTGTCAAGAAATATTTTTTATATAATATTAAGGAAAATATTTCCGTCATACGTGATTTCTATGCAGCTCTAACCATTAAGGCTGCACACGCGGTGGAAGCTTAAAAAATGGAGGAACTTCTTCCGTTTTCCCAATATATTCCTTCACTGCTCTGCGCCTATTGATCGTAGCGTAATGAAAAGTATACTATAACCTGCCCAGGAGTATGAAGAATAATTGTGCCAAATTTCATTAAAATCCGTCGAGTAGTTTTTGTTTCTATAACGAACATACAGACAGACAGACGGACATTTTTTTTAAATATTTCATGTACAGAATTGACCTCTCTACAGATTTATTATAATATAGATTATAGACGAAATTTTTTAAATCTGTGCAAATTAAATTTACCAAATTTCAATTAAAACAATCGGTTAACGTTAATAACAACAACGTTATATTTTGATATTGACTATATTTTAAAGAAATAAAGTATCATAAATTCTTTTTGTAGCAATAAATTCCTTAAAGTGACAAAGTTGAGAACACTTCAGGAAGACAATACGATACTGAAAAGAAAAGCAAGTCTACGGATAAATTAGTTTTCGCTGCGACGCTCACGCCGCCGCGACGCGACCGTCGAAACAAACTCATTAAGATTAATTAAAAAGAATTCAGAGTCGGAAAACGCCAATTAAAATATAATTAAGCTGATCCAAATACAAATGAATATTCGAAACAAATTCGTTCCACGAGTTAAAAGTTAACAATGAATAAATTATAAAGTTTGTAGGAAAACAACGAAATTATTAATTGTATTTCGTCAACAGCTCAGGTGTTTTTTCGACGTCTAAAAATTCAAGTTTACAAAATAGTAAAATATTACTATGATGTTATAATAAAAGGTACCCAAAAGCAACAAAGATATAAAACTTTTATTACTATTAAAAAACAAAGTTTAAACTGCACTTGCCGAATATCTTATATAATAATACTAGCTGACCCGGCAAACTTTGTTCTACCTTAGAGGCAATAAATGAGCAGATTTTGGATTTCATTTAGTGCAATTTTTCATTAGGATAATAGATATAATTAAAAAGAAATCAATTATTTTAATGATCGTTAAAATGGGCCATGTATTTTGTTACATGGGTTGCAATCTTCAGTAAAGCATCTTGTAATAGACGACATTTTTCGTTTTATTATCAGGCGCAAGAATAAATAACGCAGATGGTCTTCCGATCCGTGAATATGCCACATATAATTGACCAGGTGAAAAACATGGATTTTGTAGATTCAGACCACAAACTTTCAAGGATTGACCTTGTGACTTATTAATGGTCATGGCTAATGCAAGACGGATCGGAAATTGAAGTCGTTTGAACTCAAACGGCATATCGGTATTCGGTAGGGATCATCAGGATCTTCGGAATGAGAACTTCCTCACCTTCGAATTTTCCTTTCAGTATCGTCGCGTAAATCACATTATTTGTAAATCCCTAAATCCCCTATTTTACTAAATCCCCAAACATATTTTTCTGCTATAAATAGTAGCCTATGCTCTTCCTCGTAGTCTACTCTATGTCTGTGCCAATTTTCATGATGATCGGTTAAGTAGTTTTTACGTAAAAGCGTAAATACAGTATACCACGGGAACCGTACATTTTCTGCGATAAAAAGTAGCCTATGTCCTTTCCCGTGCTCTACTTTATATCTGTGCAAAATTTCATGATGATCGGTTAAGTAGTTTTTACGTAAAAGCGTAAATACATTATTCCACGGGAACCGTACATTTTCTACAATAAAAAGTAGCCTATGTCCTTTCCCGTGCTCTACTTTATATATGTGCAAAATTTCATGATGATCGGGTAAGTAGTTACGTAAAAGCGTAAATACAGTATTCCACGGGAACCATACATTTTTATGCAATAAAGAGTAATCTATGTCCTTTCCCGTGCTCTACTTTATATCTGTGCCAAATTTCATGATGATCGGTTAAGTAGTTTTTACGTAAAAGCGTAAATACAGTATTCCACGGGAACCGTACATTTTACCGCGATAAATAGTATCCTATGTCCTTCTCCTGGTTCTAAGCTACCTCCCTACCAATTTTCAGCCAAATCGGTTCAGCCGTTCTTGAGTTATAAATGGTGTAACTAACACGACTTTCTTTTATATATATAGATTATTATAAAATAACAACGCCTGACTGATTCATCAACGCCGAGGCAAAACTACTGAAGCTAGAAACGTAAAATTTGGAACATGGTTTCCTTTTGTGACGTATTAGTCCACTAACAAGAAATTTTGCAAAATTCACCCCCTAAAGGTTAAAAGGGGTTATTTACGTTTGTATATAATTTTTTTGTTTGTGGTCACATCTCTTTGAAATGATGATGTTGCTCTTTGGCATGATTACTAAAAACTCTAATTCAATATTTTCTAAATTTCGATCTTTTAAGGGCTAAAACGGGGTACAAAACTTTGTATGGAGTATTAAATGAGCATTTCGGTTTGGATCTTTGTAAATGTAGTCTTAAAAGAAAGTAAGTAAGCACATGTTTCCTGTTTTTTTCATGATATTTTATGGATGCATTTTTTTCAGAGTCGGACTCATGCTTGACCATTTTACTATATGTGTTGTATATTTTCGAAATGGTTTCTTCAAGCTCTTGATAATTTTGATACCAAACACCTTCTGCAGTCAGGTAATACAATATATTCATAGACTGCCAAAATCATATTTTTTTCTTTTGGCTTTGCCGTAATCGGGTAAAAAGGGTTCCGTTTTCATTTTCTATTTCTACGCAAACGAAGTTGCTAGCACCAGCTAGTGTATTTATATTCATAAAACTAAAAACAATAATTATACTTGTACACACTAAAAACTACATTTTTATTCCACGCTAAAAATGGGTCATAGTTTTGAAATTCATATTCAAATACCCGGCTGGCGCTGAATTTAGTTAACATTTAAACTAACAGAGTTAATTAAGCGAATCATCAACGGCTAAACTAACCAAAACTTTACATATGTAGATAAAGCGAATTCATGGTTATTACTATTGTTGGATTACGACCACATCATCCATAATGCAACGCTAATGGAGCACGGGCAATCAAGAGATAGAAATCTTATGTTTGTGATGGAGGCGATTAGTGACCGAAGAGCGGGACATTGTACTATATATATACCAAATACATTGTACTAAATACCAAATACATTAGTAAATTGATGTTTACGTGATGAGTTTAAATGTAAATACCATCAAAGACATAAATATGAAATGAGATGTTAATATACTTAGGTTTTTTTTAGTTGTTGACTTCAACGACAAAAGAAGTGAGATCTAAATGGATACCAAATTCAATGTGCAGTCATGAAAGGACCTTGGAAAAAACAGTATGAGAAGTGTCCCCACCTACCAACAGATTTCCTAACCTATATATTAGTGTCAAAGCGTGTGGCTCAGCTACGTAAGAGTCGAACTTTTTGTGATGATTTCAAATTGGTGGCAAGGGTTCATGTCCCGGTCAGACTTTTATTTTTGTGATATATATTTTTAATACCTATCACCATCTGTTTTAGCCGTGCTTGGTACAAGAACTCCGAGCAAAGCTCGGTCCACCTTTTATTAAAATATAATGTATTTCAACATTTCAGTGTGAAGTCTAAATAATATATTGCTTTCGACTAGACGAGAATAGCTTTTATAATTTAAGGTAATCTTGAAATATTTCATTTTTATAACACTGAGAATGTTAAAAACCTTATTTTATTGACTGTAAAATCATTATGAACCAACTTTTATAAGCTACAGTTGTCTTGCAGGTGCGTTGTCAGCTTAAGGTTGTTAAATTCGAATGACCTCTTTACGTTAACGGAGTTAGTTTCCTAGATTAGCCGAACAACTGCATCAGCAAAGTGCATTCAGTATAATAGCCGTAAAATTAAAGCCAATAATTATCGACCGGCTCCCAATTAAGCCAAGTGAACTGAATTACGGAACTCCTGCTCTGTGACGGATATTGTTCAAATTAGTTCCTATGTTAATCCATTTTCAGACAGCATTAGCGATTATCCATCTTATAATATGTTATATCTAAAATAGATTTACTGAAAAGTCGGCTTTAGTAATATCGTTTCATTGATGTTTGTGCGTTTAGTAATTCATTGATATTACAAATAATAATCATTATCCTACTACATTTATAAATGTGAAAGTTTGTGAATGAATGGACAGATAGATAGTTAGATTCTACTGAGCGGATTTAGATGAAATTTGGTATAGTAATTATTTAGAGTCGTTTGTTTGTTCGTCCCACAAAGTTTTATCCTAATGGGAAGAAAAAGCGAATTTAATTTTGTATACTTTATTTTGTATTATACTTGGTATTAAAACATAGGCTACTTTTTATTATCCCGATTTTTTTAAATTAAATGACTTAGGAAACGAGTAGACGGTAGACGGATCGCCTGGTGGTAAGCGATTACCGATACCCATGGACACTCGCAACACCAGAGGGGTGACACTTGTAACTCCTCTGTTGGTACAACTTGCGTACGTAACGTCTTTAATTATAAACTCATTCTATTTATCCTCGATAAACTTGACAATTATTACAATATGATAAACATTACACGAATATGATAATTATGTTATTATCCGCTATTCAGGCGCACTAACGTGCATTTGTATGCATATTTGATTGACCACTTCAAAGATAATTGCTTTATTATATACTAGATACTGTATGTTACTATGTTTGTCAGGACTATTAGTTTTATAATTAATATATATAAAATAGTGTTAGTAATCGATTTCATTAATTAGTGACCGAAAATGTGAATTCGTTTAAGTATTAATTATTCAGAACAATAATAATATTACTTTTAAATAAATACGTACGTATATCGCTTAGATGCACTAACAAAATTTACTTACTAATATACCTTACCCGACTACGGCGAAGCCAAAATGAAGGTTAATGATTTTGGAAGTCTATGTATGTATGTTTGTTTCACTGTAACGCCATTACTACTACCTGATTTTAATATATTAGTTGTCAATAGATTGCCCAGTTAACGTGGGCTATATAACTAACTGGGTGACAGGATAAGAAATAGTGAGATAAGGAAACGTTGTGGTCTGAAAGAAGATGTAGTGACAAAAATTGAGAAAGGTATGCTGAGATGGTTTGGACATGTTGAGAGAGTGAATGAAGAACGATTGACGAAAAAAGTGTATAATGCGAGTGTAAATGGAAGTGTTGGAAGGGGTAGACCTAGGCGGACGTTCCAAGACCAAATCGGGGACGTCTTGAAGAAAGGCCAGGTCAAGAGTACCATAAACCGAAGAGCATATATGAAGGGAATAATGAAAGTGGATGAAGCAAAACAAGTATGCAAGGATCGTAGCAAGTGGAAAGATGTGGTCTCTGCCTACCCCTACGGGAAAGAGGCGTGATTATATGTATGTATAAGGCTCATTCCACCGTTTCGTCCGGATCGTCATTCCGGGCCAGAAAACCTTATAAATATTACAGTCAGTGAAAATGTTTTAATTGATTAAGTTCATGATTAATTTGATCTCAATGACGCATGTTTCATTTGATCTCTCAGTTCATTAAATAAAAAGATCTTGGAACAAAAACATGTCAAAATGTCATTCCTTTCCTTATCCAAATAATCACCTAGGTGTTTTCCAGATACTTTAGAGTACTTTCTTCCATTAAATGTTCAGGTTTTTTGTACTGATATATCAAATTACTTAAAAACAATTAATAATTCATAGCATATTATGTTTAAATGAGTGCGTAGTATATAAAGAATCGACATTTAAATTTTGTCAAACGAAAAACGTCATTCCCTTCCACAAACTTTGCAACTGAAATTATTGTAAATTCCCATCTCTATTTCTACTTTAGCTTAATGCGTACCTCTCTTTTGTCTTTCTGCCTGCTGAAATAGTTCACCACCAAAGAACGAGCGCATCCACAGCGGAAAATATTTTCGGTTTTATGTTTAGAAATAGCTTTTATCACAGGTAAATACTCATTACATTCCATCGCATTGTGAAGTAAATCCATGATCGAATTCATTCTTTTTTTTTATATAACGATAGTTTATAGTTAGGTTTCATCACATTATTCGTATTAAGGTTATTGCACTATTTATTCTGAAATAAATCTAGAAAATCTTGCAAAATTTCATTCCTTTCCACTTCATTACATTCCATTCCCTTCCAAATTTTAGAGGGAGAATATTAAGAGGATTTGCAAGGTAGTGAATTTTTTGTGAATATAAACTAATGAGGGTCGTGTTTTTAAATAAAATAATGTAAAACTCAATTAATATTATATCTAATGGTTCAGTATTTACTCACTCATTTGCTCATTTGTATTTTAATAAACGCCTTTAGCAGCGATTTACATCTAGAAGGTATGCGAATCCATTTACCGTATCAATTTTCGAAACCGTCAAAATAAAATAAAATTGACAGAATCACACCGATTCGGACGAAACGGTGGAATGAGCCATAACTAACATAATCGGGTAATAGTTAAAAAAATACAGTTATTGTTTCTTTATACATTAGGATTGTGCTACGCCAAAGCTACGTAGCTGCTACGACAACGCTACGAAGCTACGAATGGGAAAATTAAGCGCTATGAGTTCCTCGAATAGGCAAGCAGACTATTTTTTTTTTTGCATAAATAAATAGTACTCTTAAATATGAGTAACTGCTCAGAAGAAACCGTATATCAAAAGCCAATATTTTCAAAGGTACAGCAACCGCTGTACCCTCGTAAAAACGCTCCATACTAAACTTAACCTACAAGTGACATCACTTGTAGGTGTATGGTGTATGAAGTATACGGCCGCAGGAATATATTTGTAAATATCTCCGATATCTGTGCGTTTAAGTTAATACTCACTATAATTAATGTTTTAGTATATTATGATGTAAGTAAACTAATGATGTAGGTTTTGTTTACCAATTTCGCAAAAAAAATGGGTGGGTGGGTTATTTTGATTATAATTTTCGACAGAATTTATTTATTAGCATGACTAAAAAGTAAATTCATATTAACATAATTTACTGTAAAATATAATGTGTGTACTTGTTCATATACATATAAGCCATGTTACAACTAACATACCTTTTCTGGAAATATTGTTGAATATTTATAATCTGTGGTACATGAAAAGGGCCACTTACCTACAAAAACCTTTTCACCCACAGACGTCTGACTCCAGAATGATTGATGTTTGGCTACTTAATATCGCAAATAATATATTAAGGTTTATAATGTTTTGTACACTACGGCCGCTGTATCTTGACGGGTCTGAACATAGGCTCTGCGAACTTTAGCGCATGTACAACTCGTGAAGAAAACTGTTATTGTATTATTTTTATATACCTATGAACTAATAAAATTTCCCTAATACAGTTGACCAATTAGTACAAATAAAATAAATACGAAAACACTTAGAAAAAGTTAGTGCGCAACCTTCTGCGCGAAGTTCACACTCGCCAAGATACATTGGTCGTATTGTATTATTTCTTTATTGTGCTCAATGAATGTAGCTAACGTATTATAAAAGATAATATTATCTTTATTTTTATCAAATATTTTTATTTGATGACCTCTGTGGCTCAGTAGTTCAGCGCGTTGGTGCTCAAGCCGGAGGTTGCGGGTTCGAATCCCGCGGAAGGAACAAACAAGTTTTTTTCCGTATTCCTGGGTCATGGATGTGTATTAGACATGTGTTTAATATAAAAAAATCTTGAATATATGTATAGTATAAAAGTATTAAATGTACTTCCGGTTGTCTGGTACCTGTAACACAAGTTCTTCAGATACGGGGGCCAGATTGATGTGGTGTGAAACGTCCATAGATATTTTACAAAAAAATTAATGTAGAAAAAAATCCAAGCTGTCAATTTGTCCAAATGTAATGTAATTTTGTCTAATTAATAGCGCCCTTCACACGTAAAGTTTGATCCGTTCAAAACAGCACAGGTAGATCCAACCCTCGCTCCGAAACGAACGTATAGATGCGCGGGGCTGACAGACTGATCTGGCGTTTTCCAGTTTTATTCGTGCTCTCACCTAAGTATCAATAACGCCAGCAGTCCAAAATCTCAAAAGACTCATTTTTAGGAAGTAAGCACAACAGTTCGATACATCCATCCGTGGCTTGGAACGCAATCCGATGCTACACGGTTGGAACTTTACGTGTGCAAGACGCTATTATTTTATCAGGGACCAGCTTTTGCCCGCGACTCCGCCCGTATAAAGAAATTATCCCACGGGAACACTGTACTATTTTGCTTTCTATTACGAACATTCAGAGAACATTCGTCATGATCTGTACAGTAGTTTTCTGTGTAAAATAGGAAGAAACATCCATCCATATTTTTTTTTATCCATCCTCACAAATTATTAATTTATTAAAGTGTATAATATGGAGTAATGGATAAAGTCAAACAAACAACTTGTAAACAACATTTTCATCGGTCTGCACTCAAATATAGTAGACAAACAGTTCGTTTAATTTACTTCAATCGCTTAATAATTGAACATCATTTCAAAATTGATATTTGAATTTGTCGCTACGTACACAGCAAACCACATAAATGGGTATTGGGAATATATTTGTAGGAAGATAATTGTAAATACAATGAAATATTTTCGAATTGAGGTTTATTTCAATTTTAACTACATTTAAAAGTTATAAGAAAAGGATGTGGGATAAAAGATATTGTGTGAAAAGATGCTTTATTGCAATTACACATGATTTAAGTCTGGTTGAATACGAAACGTTAATGCCCGGTTTCTAAGATTTTTGTTGGTAGTTTATCTATTTTTATTGGGTTATGCAGAAACTTCAATTTAATTTTAAAATGTGATTTAATGATAAAATCTTTAATATATAATGTCTCCGAAAACCAATTACGGATACTTCGGGCACATGATCCACTGCTTATGTAAAGACGTTTAGGCAAAAAATAATTGTCATACTCAAAGTAAAAAATCATCTCATGTATGGGTGACGCTCCTCAAAACGCAAACTCAAGAAAAAAAATTCTAGTGTGTTAGTTATTTTTCTGCTTAAGCAATAGATCACATGGCCCAAAAAAGTAATTGATTTTACCGAACCATAAATATTATAGAACAACGGTGAGTGGACTGTATCGCGATAGTAATAATTAATTTTTAATCGACTACGGTAAAGCTAGAAGAAAAGGTAATGATTTTGGAAGTCTATGTATGTATGTTTATTCCATCGTAGCGCCTAAACTACTGAACCTATTTTAATGATTAAAGTGTCAATAGACTAAAATGGCCCGAAAGACATAGGACATTACTTTACTAAAAATACTTATTAAAAAAAAATCTACACTGCAATAGCAAATACATATTTAACTATAGGTACCATTAACGTATAAGCACCACTTAAAGTTTGATGTGTTAGTAACAAACACAAACTCGTAAGCAGTGTGTGTCAGAAGATTATCCCGTTAAGCTCACAATATGATACTCGATATCCTTGAAGCAAATCTTATGCGGTTCCTATCCGATAACAACCTTGTTATTATTATAAGCATCGAGGAAGTGGGTAAAAAGGTGTTAAATTTTGTATAGAAACCGAACACCACGCGGACGAAGTCGCGAGCAAAAGCTAGTATTGTAATAAAATAATTGTAGGAAATTTATAAATATTCAAGGCATTATAATTATAATGTTGTAATGTGACAGGTTTAATACTCATGTATAAAGCCTTTACCTAGGTAGGTAGCTTCATGCATGTAACACAAAGTACACAAACACAACACAACACAAAGTAGGTGCTTTGTTTTCTTTACATACAGATTGAAGTGTTTGATTGTAATTTCAAAATTACAGATTTTCACTTTATGTATATGAAGGTATATTTGGTACTTTTATATTATATTTTATTTTGCTTGTCTGTCTTTCTGTCTGTATAAGGTCTAATATAATATGACATAAGGATAGAAAAAATCAAGGATATAATGAACAATGTAAAAGACAGGAAAGTATTTATAGAAATGGCAAGAAAAATTTCATCAAGCGTAATACAAAGCAATAAAACGTAACAAGATACATCGGTGGAAACGGATTAAGAAAAAAAAGGTTATAGGTATTCCCCTTAAGAAAATAAGAAAGTAACAAGTCTGTCGGAAAATAAATACCGACAGTTTTAAAATAAATACATTAAAAAAAAGGGTCTAATATAGGCCTATTTTATTTTAGGGTTCCGTTTAATAAATAGGGTTACCACATAATAAACGAGAAGAACTTAGGTATATAAAATCAAGATATAGAAGACTTATCTGGAATAAACATTAATCATAATCAAACTTTATCATAACGGGTATTATGACGATATTATTTTCCTAAGAATGATGAATGAAAAATCATTTCGACTGGATTCCGACACGTTTAAAACAATAGCGCCAAAAAGTCTGTATAAAATTATAATGAAGCACTCCGCTAACAAGAGCTATTGAAAAATACTGAAATATTTTTCAACGCTAAAAACGTGTTGAAAAAAAATCAATAGGTCACGCAGCGCCCAATCCGAAAAGTGTACATTGTTAGGCGCCTCTCAGTTTTTTTTAGAGTATTTAAACAATTGCTTTAGAATGGTATTTAAAAATTTCTTTTATGTGACCTACATCAAACAATTTTTCGTGTCGATACGCGCGTTCGGGATTATTTGCAATGGACTTTTATTTTCACGTCACTTCTTTTTAGCCAATATAGGACTTTTGTAGCGTTATAATGAATTTGTATTAATCGTTTCTTTTTGGAATTTGAACAATTAGAATGATGTCTAAACTTTAATTCTAATAGAGGTCGGCTCTTTTGGCTTCATTCATATATTCATTATTTCATTCATTCAATAACCTAATAAATAAATTAACCTATGACAGTAACCTAATCAAGAGCTGTCAGGACGTCAAAATAATTTTCCTAAAGAGTTTTTAACCCTAGATAACTAAACATTCGTCCATCGACGACCCATCTACTCGCTATTCTCGTGTTTGTGTACTTCTAGGTGGCCCAAATTTAATTTTGTGCGTCTATAATATTCTTTACACATCTGATTATGTAATCATGATGTTACCTAAAGTAATTTTTTTTATTATTATTTCAACATGAACTTACCGAGAAAATAAGGAGAGAGCGCGGACATACAGATAGACAAACGGATGAACAGGGCGAAACTATAACGGTTCCAGTGTTATGGAACCCTAAAAAGGAAATTTTCAGTGTTATTATTCGTACCAATTATTTCGTATGAGTAAGAAAGTCGTGAGCAAAAGCACAGATTGAGTACTTCAAGTTACCTTGTTAAGTATTTTTAATACCTGCATCATGTCGTTTACGTAATAATAATATGTTTGCTTTAGCTTGAGTAATTTCCCTTGATATCAACGTCACTGAACCGGGTCACAACCCTCGAGTTTTGGTCGAACTAACCTATTATGTACATTATGTGCTACACACGTATTTGGTAATAGATTTTCCTAATGCCGGATTACACGCTAAGTGTCATAGTCCCTTGTTTAATGTTTACTGAATTATAGATGTTATGCAGAAACATATCCGTATTATTAACTCCTAATGTAATTAAAAGAAAGGCTGAGGACCCATAAGTGCGTTGCGTTACGTCATGGCAATTCGCAACGGATTAACGCATTGCGTAAATGCAACACCTGCGTAACTTGTGTGACGCACTTGCGTCAACGCATGACATTACAGCACAAGAGGGTGATAGTACAGCGCATCATCCACCCTCTATCTGCGTGTCCAGTCCGTCGTTCCGTTGAAACGTCGCGTTCGAAGTCGCAACGCATTAATGGGACTTGTCATAAAGATTAATAAAAATCTTAATAAAAAACATATTAAAATTAAATTTAAATTAGAATGTGAAGACAATAAAACGCTTAATTTCCTTGATTTATCTATCACTAGAGACAACAATAAACACAGTTTTGGAATCTTTCGCAAACCGACATATACTAATACTACTATTCATGCATCCTCATGTCATCCTTGGCAACATAAACTCGCGGCTTTTCATAGTTACGTTCACAGATTAGTGTCCATTCCTCTTAGTAAAGAAAATTATCAGAAAGAGTTAAACATAATTTACCAAATTGCTAAGTCGAATGGGTATAATCCCAAAATTATTAATAATATTTTGAATAATAAAAATAAAAAGGAATTGGTTAAGTTTTTGTACGCAGGGACTCCTGATAAGGATGTAGTTAGATACAAGTCCAGTTTGACCTACATGGGTGAGGTATCTGCACGTTTATCCAAAATAATGAGAAATAACGACATGCACGTCGCATTCAGGACAAATAATACCTTAAAAAATCAATTGTGTCATAATAAAGACCGGATTGATTTAAAGTACCAATCCGGTGTCTATAAAATCGATTGCCCTGAATGCGATAGTGTATACGTGGGTCAAACTGGACGTAACTTTGAGACTCGGTACAAAGAACACATCGCGGCCTATAGAAATGGTCATCGTGATAAATCACATTTTGCTAAACACCTTTTAGATAGTGGTCATAGTGTACCCGATGGCCATTCCTATAAGATATTACATAAATGTGACAAAGGCTTTCGACTGAGCGTGTTGGAACAATTAGAAATAATTAAAGAAAAGAACAACAATAGACTTGCATTGTTGAATGACCAAACATGCTTGACTACGTCACCGCTCATTAATATGTTTGGTGGGGGTACTAGTAGCCAGTAGTCTATATAAGGTGGCGGTTTGCTTGGCAGCATTACTAACGAACTTTGTTCGCAGGTCCACTTCCTGAGGATGCTCCGGGTTTGGGGCGAAACGCGCGTCGAGTTTTGCAACCTGCATGGTGGTGTGGGGCTTTGCACGATCTTGCTGACATTGTTGCTTGTGTGGTGGTGGTGTTTGCACGATCTTGCATCTGAGTGCACGCATAAGCAGTGTGGGAGGAGGGAGGTGCGTTACGCATGCTTATGCGTGCACTCACACATTTGCTTGCAGGTTGAGGGTATTATTTGGCGGAAGATTGCTAAAAATAACAATATTTATTAAATTCATAAAGATCCAATCGGTAGCGTGAGACTACACTGATCGCATGATCGCATAGTAATTTATACTGGTTGTGGCCTAAAAAAGTATAAAGTTACCTTCTTGTGTTCAAAAAATTTTAGAGCAATATTGCGCAAATAAGCAACCTAAAAAAGTTTTTATCACTCTAAAACATCTATGAAAACAACGAAGTTTTTTGTTGTTAAGTAGTATTAATTAATGTTGATCCTCTTTCATGCATCACATCAGCTATTTATTGGCAATATTTGTCTACACCTGTATAGAAATTCCAGCAATTATGAAATAATTTTTGTTAATAATTTTAGTAAATATATTTTCCTGGAAAATTGTAGTAGCCGTTCGAGCTTTTGAAATTCTGGGAAGATCACACTATGTAAAAATAATGTTTAATTATTAAAAAAGCATAATACTATTATAAATGATTATTAATCTGCATGGTCCGCTTGCCGCCGCTTGCAGCGGACCATGGAGAGGCGCTTGGCTACGTTGAATGTAAGAGGAGGAATGGATGGTAAGAATAAAAGTGGACGAAACGAAAGAAGTATGTAAGGATGTAAGTGGAAAGAAGTGGTCTCTGCCTATCCCTACGGGAAAAAGGCGTGATTATATGTATGTATGTATGTATTAATCAGCATTCCAAAGTTATTAAAATGCTTACCTAGACGCAAGAACGACAGGGTGTTATTAATTTTACGTGTTTGTGTGTGTGTGTGTGTTATAAATTTTACGTGTTTGGATGAACCGATTTCGTTTTTTGTTTTTTGTTTGATAGCTGAATTAGTCGGGAGTGTTCTTAGCTATGTTTGATGAAAATAAGTTGAGCCGTTTAAAAGTTGTGGGGGGGTGAAAGTGGGGAAAAATAACTGAATGTCTGCAAATATACTCGAGTGGTATAATAATGACTTAATTGAGAGTGTCTGTTTGTCTATTTATGTGTCATGTTTCATGAAAATCTGTTCAGCTGTTTGAAGATCATCAGCTATTTGCTAGTTGATGATGGGATTAGGTACGAGCGATCTCTTTTCGGAGTAAATTCTTTTGTTGCAATCTGCGACTACACCTGTATCACTTAGCGGTCCCCCGACGACGTGACGACGCTTGGAAAATAAAAATATTTGAGCTTACATAATTATAAGTGACGATAATAATAATAATAGGTTTAAAATATTACATTTTGTTAGTTTTTAGAGTTTATTTTTTATGTCGGGGGAGTTTTTAAATTTTAAATTTTACTTTTATGTTGTGAAATCAATCTATACTAATATAATTGTGGGGATATGGTAGTAAGCCCCAAAGGGAGATCTCCGACAGAGCGAGGTGGTATGCTCGGTCGGGCCGAAGCCCACTGTAGTGGTTTTCAGGTGTCGTATATATATATATATATATATATATATATATATATATATATATATATATATATATATATATATATATATATATATATATCGCCGATTTTAGAAGACTTCGATAGCGCGATTCAGGACTGTCCGCTGATTGGTCCGCCACATAATAAAGAGGAAAAGTTTGTTTGTTTGCATTGAATAGGTTTCGAAACTACTCGACCAATTTTGATGAACTTTGGTACAGATAGGTATAGATGAGACCACGGGGAAGGACATAAGCTACTTTTTTTTATTTCCTTTTGCGCTCACGAAGTCGCGTGCAACATGTAGTACTTTATAATGAGGAACTTTGTTCTTATCTGGTGTCCCACGACACTACACGGCTTTTTTTTTTTTATTATCCTACAATTAACTAAGTATTTAAGTGTGATACACTCCAAATCTGCAACCGCGAATACCTTTTTTTTTGCCACCAAAAATGCATTGAGCATTCCACGGGGTATGGGGGTCCTACCCGGGAGTATATGAGACTCAGCTCGGCCCAAATTATGGTCCCCCCGATGGTTGCACGCCTTGTCGTGGCGGTGGGGCTTAGTAACAGTGGACTGATCACCCAGGGTGAACCTAAGACCCCCCGATGGTTGCACGCCTTGTCGTGGCGGTGGGGCTTAGTAACCGTGGACTGGTCACCCACGGTGAAGCTAAGAGGCAACCGGGGCCGGCCTGTTTGCCGCCGGCTGGCCCGAAGAGGGCGCTCCCAGCGGGCTGAACATGCCCGCAGAGGACGCGCGTGGAGGTGGGACCGCAGAAGAAGAGGAGTGCCGGTATTACGGTGCGCCGTTCTCCCTATCTTCTGCGGCCGTGGAGGGATCGCAGGGAGAGAGGCATGATGGTATTACGGTACGCCACTCTCCCTACCCCCTGCGAGCTGGCGGGACCGTTCCGTCAAAACGGCGTTGGTGGGGCCGCAGAGGAAGAGGCATGTCAGTATTGCGGTGCGCCTCTTGCCCTATCCTCTGCGACCGAGGTGTGGTCGGTGGCAGAACCACAGACCTGATCTGCCACCGGGTACCAGTTTATCGGTACCCATGGCCTCCTAGTAGCAGACTCAGGGGGAGTCTGCTACAGTACTGGTGGAGGCCGAGGAGGGAGGCGCACCTAATACCATCTGATGCGCCCATCGTGGAGGGCCTTCGGGCTCTCGTGATGGAGCCGCTTGTAAGCGGCTGCCGCCGGCGGGGTCGCGGATGTGTGTATCGTTCCCGTGGCCCCGTCAGAGGGCGGCGAGGAGGAAGATGGGGGGGTTTTTAGTGGGTATACCATGAGTCCCACATCACCACTTGGGTGCCCCCTGCACCTGGGTAGTATGCGTAAAGCACTTTCCCCCTCGGAAAAAAAAGGGTGAACCTAAGAGGCAACCGGGACCGGCCTGTTTGCCGCCGTCTGGCCCGAGGAGGGCGCTCCCAGCGGGCTGAATATGTCCGCTGAGGACGCGCGTGAAACCGCAAAAGAAGAGGAGTGCGCCAGTGTTTATGTTACACAGTGTTTATGTTTATTCATATTTCAAGTTCTGAAGGGTCAGAAATTTAAGTCAACTTAAACCTACGTCTGGTAAATTTTTACCCCGTCCACCTTTCACGTAAATATTTTCATAAAACAGGCTATGTGGTCTTTAACATCCAGTAATTTTAAACAAATTCCTAAAATATTTTCCTTTCATTGAATTTTAATCAAAAGTTAAGCAGATCGTTATAAAAAGGTCTGGGTCAGGACGTTGTCAGATTCAGCAAAACAGCTTAATAATCATCAAATTAAGGATATTTCAAAATTAAATAAAATATCACAAATACCGTAAAGAATATTATCGTTTGTTGATTTTTTTTTTAATAACTAGCAGGCGTAATATAAAATAATCTAGTAATTTTTAGAGTTACTTTTGGTTTGATGTAATAAAAATAATAGGATAAAAACACATTATGTACGTATTAATTTTATTCTATTTTTAGTATTTGTTGTTAAAGCAGCGACATAAATACATTATCTGAGAAAATATTGTTACGAACAATAAGACTAGCGCCATCTAGCGTCAACCAATGAAACCACTTGGTGCGAACAGGGACAACGTTTTCACGTCTACTCAATACTAGATGGCGCTACTGTGCGAATATTCCGGAACAATTCAACTAGTTCACGCGGCTAGCGAATATTTCTGGAACGGTCTGAAACTCGATTCGGCCCATATAAATACGCCACAGAGATGCGAACGAGTCAGTTCAGTTTCGAGCTACCTTCGGGCGATTTCGAGGCGAAACAGGCGATAAGTAAAAGTGATACCAGTGATTAATACCAGTGAAACCCGCGACTTGGCTACGACTTAAGGACACTGTTAGTGCTTAGTGTTTGGACTTAGTGCTTAGTGTTTGGACTTAGTGTTTAGTGTTAAACCTAGTGCTTTGTGTTGGACCTAGTGCTAGGGAATAAAGTCTTCAAAAGAGTCAGCAGGTCTTTTATCTCCAAATCCTTCGAACCCTAACACGTAACAACTGGTGTCGGAAGTGAGATTTGGAGATGCCATTGACTCCGAGAGAGGACTTCAAGGAGGGCGTCAGAACAAGGGCACAACGAGCTGCGGAGGCCACACCCACTGGGGACCAAGCTCCGCCCACTGTGGGCCAAGCCCCGCCCACTGACCCCGCCCACCAGGACCCGCCCACTGACCACGCCCCCAGGCTCCGCCCACTTTGACCGTAGCCACGCCCACCGACTCCGCCCACTGGGTCACACCCACTCAGGCCACGCCCATTGGCCCCGCCCACCGGGTCACGCCCACTCAAGCCCCGCCCACTGACTCCACCCACCTTGCCACGCCTTCCAGACAGGCCACGCCCACCAGACAAGCCACACCCACCAGCAGTACCGTGGCTCTTCAATTAGGAAATTTAATTGAAATAATGGAGCTGCAAAGGGCTGAAATTCGGGCAATGAAGGAATCACAAGAACGCAAGCTCGGTGATTTGCAACAGTCACAAGAACGTTTGCAAGAATCGCAAGAGCAACAAAAAGACCTCCAAGAAAAAGCGCTTTGGGCTATAAAGGATGTTAGTGACACGGTGATGAAGCTTCGAAAAGATGTCGACGTAGTGGAAGAACGAGTTACTGGGTTAGGATTGGATGTTGAAAACGTGAAAACCGGCCTCGCTGAACTACAGAAGAAAGTAGTGCGCCTTGAAACCACGGGAGTTGCGATGTCTAGTGGAACTACCGGTGTGGCACAAGGACCGAGAGTGAAAGTGCCGCCGTACGACGGCACTACTTCTTGGAACGCTTATCGTCAGCAATTCCAGACTGTTGCTACTGCCAACGGATGGACGGAAGAACAATGCCTGACCGCTCTCACTGTTGCGCTCAGAGGGCAAGCTTTGTCGGTCCTGGAAGCACTGCCACATACAGGAAAGGGGTTCCAAGACCTGATGGAGGCACTTGAATCCAGATACGGGGAGCGACACCTGGAGCACGTGTTCCGTGCCCAACTGCGTGACAGAGTCCAACGTTCAGGAGAAGGACTACAACAATGGGCGTTGGAAATTGAAAAACTCGTCAGGAAGGCACACCCAGGAGCCGATACCAAGATGGTAGACACGAATATGGTTCAAGCATTTGTCGACGGAATCAAAGACCTGGAGGTTAGAGCTGCAGTGAGGCTTCGTCACCATACCTCGCTAAGGGAAGCATTGGCACATGCTTTGGAGGTCGAGGCTGTTCGCCATGACATACGGCAGACCTATAAGATCCGCGAGGTCTCTGAAGAAGTCAAGGAGGTTAAGGCTCCTACGAAGAAAAGTTCTGGAGCCATGTGCTACAAGTGCGGCGAGAGGGGCCATCTTCAGCTCAACTGCCCACAGAAGGAGACCCAGATGGCAAGGATGAAAAGGATGGAGGAGCTAATAGAGAAGCTGATGAAGCAAGGGGCTCCGTCCCCTGCCCGCGATCAGGGAAACGAATAAAAGCCAGGACTAAGGGGCGAGTACTGGCTGACGCGGAGGAAGCCCCGATAACTGTTATTTCCCAGGCATGCAGTGGGAATAGTCTTGTGATTCAGGGGACTATTAACGGAACGGATTGCAAAATGACCCTAGACACAGGAGCCTCTAGAACAATAGTGAACCCAAAGCTGGTAAAAGCCGCAAGGGGGCACAAGAGGAAAATTCACTGTCGGCTTCTTACTGCCTCCGGTCAACCAATACCTGTCCTGGGAGAAACGTCAGTCACGATGTATGTAGGGGGGTCCTCATACTCTCATAACGCTATCGTGGCCGAGATTATGGATGATTGCATCTTGGGGTTGGATTTCATGAAGAAACACAACTGCAAAATTAATGTCGCTGACGGAGTTTTCAAGTGTGGTGAAGAAGAAATCTTCATTCTTGGAGGCGTCTGCGGGAAAGTCGCATGTGTAAAGAAAGTCATCATACCTGGACGAGCGGAAGCTCGGGTGCTAGTGAAACTGCCGCCAGTTGGAATGAAAAAGTCAAACAGATGCGTGTTGATCGAAGGCACACCTACCAAGACATCGGCGCAAAAACTGATGACGGCGAGAACCCTTGTTAGTGGAAGCAGTAACGCTGTGGTCAAGGTTTTGAATCTTGGTGATCGCGAGATCTGCTTGAACAAAGGTGACGTCATTGGAAAGTGCGAGGAAGTTGTCTGGATGAAAAAGTGTAGTTCGATGACAAGCGCAGATTCAGTAAACAACAAGAATTACGGATTAGTGACTGAGCTACTCGATGACTGCAAGAGTAATCTGACTTATTCGCAGAACATGAAAGCTAAGAAGTTTTTACAGCGCTACGCGAATATCTTCTCCAGTCAAGAAGGGGACCTTGGAAGAACGTCGATAGTTCAGCACAGGATAGATACCGGAAGCGAGAGACCAATTCGTCAACGAGCAAGACGGGTACCAATTGCAAAGGAAAAAGAAGTTGAAGGCCTTTTGGAGGACATGAGAAGGAATAAGATTATTGAACCGTCTGCAAGTCCGTGGTGCTCACCTGTTGTATTAGTGAAGAAGAAAGATGGTAGCACGAGATTTTGCGTGGACTATAGGCGTCTCAATGATGTCACTAAGAAAGACAGTTACCCGTTACCTAGAATTGACGACACTTTAGATACCTTGAATGGCATGAAATGGTTCTCGACCCTATACCTGAAATCTGGATACTGGCAGGTGGAAATTCATCCAAAGGACAAGGAAAAGACAGCTTTCTCGACCGGTAAAGGTTTATGGCAATTTAACGTCATGCCCTTCGGATTGTGCAACGCACCTGCCACATTTGAGCGACTCATGGAGTGTGTACTGGCAGGCTTAGTTGGAGAGGCCTGCTTGGTCTACTTAGATGACGTCATCATTGTCGGCCGCGACTTCGAGGACCATTTACGAAACTTGGAGCGAGTTTTCGCCGAAATAGAGGGAGTCAAATTAAAGTTGAACCCAAAGAAATGTCGTTTATTCAGGAGTAAGGTCAATTATCTCGGCCATGTTATCTCCAGTGATGGAATCCAGACAGACCCGGAGAAACTGGAAGCAGTTCAAAAATGGCCTACCCCTAAGGACAAAACCGAAGTGCGAGCATTCCTCGGCCTATGCTCATACTACAGGCGTTTTGTTAAAGGATTCTCGGAAATAGCCAAGCCATTACATCGGCTGACAGAAGATAAACGACAATTTAGTTGGGATGAGACTTGTGAAGATTCTTTTCAGAAACTGAAGAAGCATCTGTGTGAAACACCAATCCTGGGGTATCCACAAACTGAAGGTCAGTTTATAGTCGACACGGATGCAAGCAACACGGCCATTGGAGGAGTGTTATCTCAAAAACAGGGTGAAAGAGAAGTTGTTATTGCATATTTCAGCAAATCTTTATCCAAGCCAGAGAGAAACTACTGCGTGACAAGAAGAGAACTCTTGGCTGTTGTAAAGACGCTACAACATTTCAACAAATATCTCATCGGCAGACATTTTTTGCTGCGAACTGATCACGCAGCCTTGAAGTGGCTACTGCAATTCAAGAACCCAGAAGGTCAAGTAGCTCGATGGATTGAACAGCTTCAGGAGTATGACTTCAAGACGGAACACCGCAGCGGAAAGACGCATGGGAATGCCGACGCACTTTCACGAAGGCCGTGTTCGGAAGACTGCAAACATTGTGTTAAGCAGGAATCTAATGAAGTTACATTGAAGCTAACGAGAATAAGTCCTTTGGGTCTCTGGGAGAATGATGCTATGAGGGAGGCCCAAGAAAGAGATGACGACCTTCGGCACATCATTACATGGAAGAAACGGGGTGACGTCAAACCAATCTGGAGTGAGGTTGCACCCACTGGCGCTGTCACAAAGGCGTACTGGGCGCAATGGGACAGTCTGATACTTCAAAACGGAATACTCTACCGGAAATGGGAGAAGACTAACGGCAGAGAGTTCCATCTTCAGATAATTGTCCCAAGAACGAGAGTACCAGATGTTCTCCGTGAAATACATGATGGCGTATCAGGAGGTCATCTAGGTGTCAAGAGGACGTTAACAAAAGTGCGCGAAAGATTCTACTGGTTGCATTGTCGAGATGATGTACAGGATTGGTGCCGCAAATGTACTACTTGCGCTGCTGTAAAAGGACCACAGACCAGGAGCCGTGGGAACCTGCGGTTGTATAACGTCGGTGCACCGTGGGAACGGATTGCAGTTGACGTAGCTGGGCCATTTCCTGTAACGGAATCGGGAAACAAGTATTTTATGGTCGTCATGGACTACTTCACCAAATGGCCCGAGGTGTTCGCTATACCAAACCAAGAAGCTACAACAGTCGCTTCTAAGTTAGTCGAAGAAGTGATATGTCGCTTTGGTGTGCCTCTAGAAATCCATTCTGATCAAGGCAGGAACTTCGAATCGCAGGTGTTCCAGGAAGTGTGCAGAATTTTGGGCATGCATAAGACGAGGACCACCGCGTACCATCCACAGTCTGATGGAATGGTAGAAAGATTTAACCAGACCCTTGAGAGGCATTTGGCGAAATTGGTAGACGACAAACAAAAGGATTGGGACAAGTATATACCACTCTTCCTTCTGTCATACCGAACCGCCGAGCATGAGAGCATAAAAGCTACCCCGGCGTATGTCAACTACGGTAGAGAACTACGAATACCAGTAGACCTATTGACAGGAGGGTCACCGGAGGGACCAGAGACCGTACAAGACTATGTCTGCGATTTAAGGGAAAAAATGCGCTATATACACGCCTTGGTTCGGGAAAATGGGTTACAGTCAAGTAAGAACATGAAAACCAGGTACGACCGGAAATCGAACACGAGCGGCTTCGAGGAAGGGTCACTGGTGTGGCTGCATAACCCAACTCGCCGGAAAGGGAAATCTCCAAAGTTGCAGACCAAGTGGGACGGACCATACAAAGTGCTTACCCGAATAAATGATGTGACTTATAGGATCCAAAAGCAACCAAGAGGGACATTCAAAGTGGTACACATAGACCGTCTGGCGCGGTACCATGGCAGTAACAACGATGCTCGGGACGAGCATATCTAAGAGGGGAGTAGTGTTACGAACAATAAGACTAGCGCCATCTAGCGTCAACCAATGAAACCACTTGGTGCGAACAGGGACAACGTTTTCACGTCTACTCAATACTAGATGGCGCTACTGTGCGAATATTCCGGAACAATTCAACTAGTTCACGCGGCTAGCGAATATTTCTGGAACGGTCTGGAACTCGATTCGGCCCATATAAATACGCCACAGAGATGCGAACGAGTCAGTTCAGTTTCGAGCTACCTTCGGGCGATTTCGAGGCGAAACAGGCGATAAGTAAAAGTGATACCAGTGATTAATACCAGTGAAACCCGCGACTTGGCTACGACTTAAGGACACTGTTAGTGCTTAGTGTTTGGACTTAGTGCTTAGTGTTTGGACTTAGTGTTTAGTGTTAGACCTAGTGCTTTGTGTTGGACCTAGTGCTAGGGAATAAAGTCTTCAAAAGAGTCAGCAGGTCTTTTATCTCCAAATCCTTCGAACCCTAACACGTAACAATATCAACTGCCTAGCTATCACGGTTTAAGTAGTAGGTACAGCCTGGTGACAGACAAAAGGACAGACGGACATACTGTCAGGCGGACAGTTAATGTTTATAAATTACCTTAAAAGAGATGTTTGATTTTGGGCCAGTTCTTTGTACCTACATTACATAGGTAAATAGAAAAATGATATTTAAAAAACAAATGTTTAGGCATTTTGCATTTCGTGGACATTTAATCTACACATAAGAAGCTCGTTATTTAGAACAATGTACAAGAACTCAAATTTATCAAAAAACTATCAAATTATTAAACAAATAAAATTGGGACAAACGAAAAATAATATTTGTACAATTTTTGCCGACCATACCCAAATAGGAAAAAAATATGGGAATATCATAAAAATATTAAAAAATTAATTTGAAAAAGAGTACATGCGTACAAAAATGATTATTTGAAGAGTTTTTTATTGCGAGAACACTATTTTTAGGGCGGCCATGACAGTTGTTTTGACTTGACTAATGACGAAGTAGACAGTGTTACGAAGAGACGTCGTCTTGAATGTCATACGTCTTTCTTTGTCAAAAGTCATATCATTGACAAAATGACATTCTCTAGCTAATTCTGATCTGATCCGCCATGTTTTATTTTACTTTGTGTTGCTCTCCTTGACGAAGTTAATTTAAATGTACATGGAAACGAAGTGAAATTAAACAAAATAAATAATAGAAAACGGTTACTATATTATGTAGCTATATTTACATATGCTGTACATAGGGCTGGCCCAGGCCTCATACATTTCTTGAACATCTCTTTTATTATGTCTGTCTTAGAAACAATAAGTCATAGAGTTACAATAACCGAATTAATGGACACAGTAACTTTATTCAAACAAAAATGAGCCGGTTGAAATATAGCGGGAGTGGGTCACATTGCATTGGTTCTACGATTAATGGTCATAACGTGACCTAAGTCTCAAACCCTGAGCTCTTGAAACGTCCAAGTCATTTATATTTTTATATGTTAGTAACATAAAACTACTTTCATGGTTTATTATATCACCGTGTAGTTTCAAAGTTTTTAATGTTATTGGCCTCACAAAGATGTTTTAACTGTGCCCACCATATTTTACATGCCTATCAATATTTTTCAATTTGGTTATTGTTAAAATATGATACGGTATTTTCCTGATTTTTAATTATTTCATAAATAAAGTGATCTCAAAAATAAGAAAATATTATACTAAAAATCTATTTTTTCAAAGGATTGTTTAAAGCACTTTTGTAAATCTCGTAAAAACGACTCATATACTACGCTACTAATGTTGCTTTGAAATGTATGGTCATATGCCCATTTCTGATATCTCTGAAGTTTGCGCGTTCATGTTCATACATACCATAGTAAATATTTTTATATTTGATGTAAGTAATGTTGTAAAAATATTTCAACTCTCTTGTGATCTCGAAATGCATATAGTTATTACAAAATTACACATACTTAATGCAGGGGGTCAGGCACATGGGGTCCGGGTGCGCACAAACTATTTAGAGAAATTTCTAAAAAATTCATAGAGGCCACCCGAGAGCCTACAGCCGGCACCTATCTAGCTCAAAGAATTAGCATTGCTATCTAGCGAGGAAACTCTTTGAGCCTTCTACCTAGAAGGTGGGGACGACCTGGGAGATGTTTTTTGAAGCTTTTTTAGTTTTTCTAGTATTAATTTTCTTTTTGGTACTTTTATAGTTTGTAAATATTTTAAGTAGTTACGTATTCTATAGTTATTAACGTTAGAATTGTTATCTGATGAAATTAGTGGACACCACTGTATTTCTAGGAATAACACTAGATTGTAAATTACAGCGGGGTCCCCATATTGCAAATCTGGTAAACAGGCTCAGTTCTGCAGCATAAGCAGTCAAAAAAATAGAGAAATTACCGATGAGGACACAGCGCGGCTAGTTTATTTTAGTTATTTTCATAGTATAATGTCATATGGCATCCTTCTATGGGGAAACGCTGCGGACATTAATACAATATTTGTGCTACAGAAGCGAGCTATACGTTCTATTTATAAGATGTCATGTTTTGAATCTCTGAGAGAAAAATTTAAAGAAATAGGTATTCTGACCGTTGCTTCTCAAAACGTTTTAGACAATATGTTGTATGTCAGAAAGAATTTAACGAATGTTAAAAAGAAAAGTGACACACATTGCAGGAATACTAGAAATAGGAACAAGTTAGAAATACCAGTGATCAGACTTAGTAAAGTAAGTAAATCTTTTAAAGGTATACGCCTTTACATAGAATCCCAGAAAACGTTCAAAATCTTTCCATTAATGAATTTAAAAAAGCTGTTAAAGAACGTTTGTGTGCTAAAGCTTATTATAAAGTCAGTGATTTCATTAACGATTGCACACCTAGGAAATAAGATGGCCCCATGCAAGGCTGCTTTTATGTACTTAAGTATGTCTATGTACTTATGACTAATGTTATATAGATTAAGTTACAACATTGTAAAAATATTTTTGAAAAGAACAATTTTCCCATATTTTTGCTAAAAGGTGGCCCTGTGCGAGTTTCTTACGCCGGTTCTTCTCGCCGGGCTAGTTTCCGAACTGGTGGTAGGCATCATGTAGGACAATTCTATAAGCGTTATATTATAACCTACATGCAAATAAAAAAAATTGAGTTTGAGTTTTATCATAAATGGGAATTATTTATTAGTATACTATTCCACAAACCTAATTATTTCTTAATTTATTAAAAAAACTAAATTTTGATGTATACGAAAATACCCAATTTATAATAAGCGAGTAGAGCGAGTATTAAGAAATGAGCCAAAAAATAAGGTTGAACTGACCACAGTGAGCTGAGTAGCTAAAGTACATGAAACTTTACGTATTTTTGTTCGCTGAATCCGAATATAAAAGAAAAACTAACGAAGAAGCGCTATAGATAATAGGAGAAAAGAGAAATATATTAAAAACTCTAGAAAATAGAAGAGGAGTAATGATTGTGCATCTTAAACGACATGACACATTCATGACGACAATATTAGAAGGAAGGAGGGGTAGGGAAATTCCAAGGAAAAACTATATTAATCAACTTATAGAGAATATAAATGTCATGTCCTATAGAGTGCTGAAGGTACTAGTAGAAGATAGAGAAAGGTGGAGGGAGAAGCTCCACCGACAAGGGCCCTGCCCTTAAATTAAAGAAGAAGACGAAGAATCCAAATATGAAATTTATTTTGCTCTAAAGTAACAACTTAAATTCATCATTGAGAAAATGCAATTTTTGCAGTGTTTTCTTGGGCTGTTAAAAAATACAAGAGGTAATTTCTGTAAAATAATTAATCAGAACTAAAGAGATGAACTTTTAACGTTAAGGCCCACTTGCGCAGATCTGGGTTAAAGCGAACCCTGGGTTAAAATATCATACCACCTCTTTCATTAATACGAAGAACGAGAAAGGTAACATGATATTTAACCCAGCGTTAACTTTTGAGCCAGATCTAAACAAGTAGGCCTAATAATACGAATTGCCGGATTGAAATGTTGAGCAACGAAATTTTAAAATTCGAATTTTAAACAAAACAGACCAAAAACATACGTAAGCTACAACAGAAGTTTTTAGTTTCATGATTAAACACTAGGGAAAAAATTTATTTGATTAAAATAAGATCACGATAGAAGATAAAAGATAAAGAACAAGATAAAAGGAATAATATCACTCTATATAATATAAAATAACATTTTTAGTGTTCCGTACCCAAAGGGTAAAAACTCTCCTCTATTACTAAGACTTTGCTATGTCTGTCTATCTATCTGTCTGTCTTTCTGTATATCTGTCCATCTGTCTGTCATCAGACTGATTTTGTTAGATGATTTCCATAACCGTGATAGCTAGACGCTTGACATTTTGATGACGTATTTTGCTACAGATGACGTATTTTGCTATAACAACAAATACTAAAGACAAAATAAAATTAATATTTAAGGAGGGCTCCCAAACAACAAACATTATTTTTTGACGTTTAGTACGGAACCCTTTGTGCGCGAGTCTAACTCGCACTTATTTCATCTTTATTCGCTGTTCGTTGATAATACTGTTGCTTCTTTACAGGATTACCTCACTTCAGAGCTTCTACTCCAGACGCGAAAGCTTAGCACGTTACGTACACTACTCTGAACTTTAATATAAAATCATATTTTTGTGTAAAGCATTTTAAATTGGACAAATAGATTACGTCATTAAGTTTATAATGAGGCGAATTAATGTTTAAATTAAAAAGTTAATCCAAATCCCCCGGCGAAACTTTTTAATATTTTTATTTTAATTCAACTCTTTCACTCTTACAAATTTTTCAGTGCCACACCAAATTTTTCGCGAAATTAAAAAGTAACATTGATAAATGGATCTTTTTCTTGAGTCATGCTGGCTTTGGCCCATTTTCAAAATAACAAAAGCATAATTGTTTGACGTCAATGTGTGCCGCAATTTTTTTAAATCTCTTGATTTTGCATTCTTAACTTTTAAATATATCCTTAATGGTGACCTTACTAAAAACCTATACATAATGCTTCTTTGATCTAAATTAAGTACTACCAATTAATCGGCTAGCTAGTAAACCTCGATGTAAGTCAACTTTTATACATAATATCACAGCGTCTGGGACATCTTTTGTCAACTTAGATTACTATCAAGATAGATTACCCTCAGGCCTCAGAATTATTACGTAATTTTCATCAGGTTTACATTTGTATTTTCTTTCTATAAAGTATATTTTTAGGGATAAATACTATGAGAACCCATATTTGCGGCATAACCGGCTGTATCTTCTGATTGCGTTGGTTAGAAGTTTGATTTTTTCATAGCTCCAAAGGATAGTAGACCTGATTATTTGATGTAAATTCCAGCTTGATACCTCTACGCGTCCCTGAGAAAAAGGGTCTTGACAGACAGATAGACGGACGGACGAACGGATAACGAAGTTATATGGGCAAAGGAAACATTAAAGAATTATTTTGTTGTCCGTCCGTCCGTCTGTCCGTCTGTAAAGACCCTTTTTCTGAGAAACACGTAGAGGTATCTAGCTGGAATTTATATCAAATACTCAAGTCTTCTGTCCCTTGGAGCTGTGAAAAAAATAAAACTACTAAGCCAACGGAATAAAAAGATATAGCCGTTTATGCCGCAAATTTTCGCAAAAATTGGGAAAACAGTAAATTTTTAGTTCTATCATAATATAATAAAAATATTTTTAATAATTTAAAACTTACTGTTATGGATTTCATTTTGCAATAAAAATACCATAACTATAACTCGATTGTCGTGATAGGTGAACTGTTACTTATATACCTAATAGGTTTGTACGGATCCCTAGGTGCGCGAGTCCGACTCGCACTTGGCTGGTTTTTTTCTTCTTATTCTATCTTCTATTCTATTCTTATTCTATTCATCGTTTTGAAAAGGTCATAATTTTCATAAACCAACAACATCGACAACATCAAGAATCAATCCCAAAAGATGTTGGGGTTGATTTTCGATTTTATCGACGTTTCTAGGGTTACAATATAGATAACAGCAAGAAAATAACCTAATACCGTATTATATAGCAAATAATTAAGTGCACCTAGAACACGTGGCCTCTAGTCAAGATGCATTCGTTAATTTCGAAAGCGAACTACGTAATCAAAAATGTATGGGATTTGACATAAGTCATCGCTAAGTGACATGTCGCTTGCGATGCGTTATGTCAAATCCCATACATTTTTGTTTTTGAATTTCGCCGTCGAAATTATCGAATGCATCTTGACTAGAGGGCACGTATCTCTAATGTAAATATTTAAATCTTAGCTAGTATATATTTTATAGCTATAGGTATTGTTGTAAAGTTTAATAAAAGGTTTCTGAATAAAACATCTATCACTGGCGCTCACGTCATTACGTACATACAAAGGTGAGCACATTTTCCGGGAAATCGCGTACAAAACAATTTGTATTCATTTTAAGCACACCATTGTATAATATTAACTGCGTTAAACGTTGGATGCCACGTCATAAAAAATATTGTTGATGACTTAAAAGCATATTCGTATCTATTTTAACTCTAAACTGTGAGAGAGCCACGCTTCGGCATGAATGGCCCGGCTCGACCGGATAAATACCATGACCTCACAGAAATCCGGCGTGAAATAATGCTTGCATTGTGTTTTGCCGAGTGAGTGGGGTTACCGGAGGCCCATGGAGAGGATTGGGGATTTTAAGGACCAGGAACGCAAGTCGCAACATCAGAGGAGTTACAAGTGTCCTCCTCTGGTGTTGCGAGTGTCCATGGGCGGCAGTAATCGCTTACCATCAGGCGATCCGTCTGCTAGTTTCCTGGTTCATTACATAAAAAACCTCCCATCTGATTAATATAATTTTAATATACTGAATGAGATCCCAGTCTTGCCAGAATCCTCTTACTCTTATAACTGATAAAACATATACCATGTTGTAGTATTAGTGAGTACAATAAGCTTATGCATACCCACTAGTTTGTGCAGTGGGCCAATTCTTAAACGAATTTGGGCCAACACCATAGACGTATGATACATTATTATAGTCGAGGCATGTTGAGGCAAAAAGTGTAGCCAGTTAAATGGCCCCACTTTTAAGATTTTTGGGGCCATTATGACATTGGAAGTATGGTGAAAACAAGATGGCTGACATTTGAAGTATGCTAAAAACCAAGATGGCGTAACTTTTTATTGTATGAAGATTTGTTATGTCAAATGTACGTCATGACCTATCTTCAGTTTTAAAATCTTTGACCAATGCGAAAAACTTGTATTAACTTCTCTTACAGCCTTTGAACTGATTTTTACGTATAATTATAGGCAACTTTGTAAAAAATATGAAATCACTACTCCCTTTCCGGTTTAGTGGGCGGTTTATTCTGTCCTTTCCTTTATATAGTGAAAATCAAGAGCACAACCCTCTTACACCGTTAAACTTGAATTTGGGTCCATCATAATTTCCATGGTTCTATTATCATGGTCTCCTTGGTACTTTTATTTTAATTAAAACGCTTATGGTTACCCATAAATTATAATAATATGTGTTAGCAAAATGGTGTCAAGTGTTCAAATCCCGATCAAATGATATTTGATTCTTTTTACTTTTAAATATATTTTTATTACATTTTATCGTTTTACTCAAATTCTCAGTAAAGGTCGGTCTCCCAGGTTCTAACTTTTAAAATAATGTAATGTTAGTTCATAATGATACAAATATCAATTAATTTCGTAGCCTAGCTCCAGCCCTCAGTGTTGCTTCATTTCAGATATTTACATAATGAAATTGGCAGTGTATGTGTCTATTTGCCGACGACGCGAGCTCTGAATCCAACGTTGGATTGTTCGTCATTTTTTGCTCTTTTCGAATATCAATGGAATTTATAGGCAATTTATTAAACGATTAATGTTATCGTACTGAATACATCTGCCTCGTGAAGCAAGATTTTCACCGTTCTGCAGTCAAAAAATTCTCTTAATTTTTGCCTACTACTTATTATTTTCCATTCACCTATATATGTAACAATTACTATCAACTATCAGCGCATTTATGATAACTGCAGGTAATGTATGTAAAATGTATGCAATAAGTATCTGAGTCTCAAACTAATTGTGATCTCTAATTACTTTTAATCACATTAGGTATAATAATAATTAGTACCTGGCTTTAGCTTTTTAAAGCTCGGAGCTTTAGTTGATTTAAAACAATAAAAAATATCACAAAAATATTTATTTGGCCTAAATTTGAACCCGAGACCAATTCAAAAACAAACCAAAATTAATTCTTACCATTCCACCATCCGACTGATATTTGTAGAGTCGAAATGATTGAAGTATTGTTGTACGATGAGATAAAAACATAATAACTCAAAACGGTTATCATCATTACTTCTATACTAAAAATATAAATTTGATTGAACTGCATTGAATAGGCTCCGAAACTACTGGACTGAAATTTGGTATAAAGGAAACCACGGAGAAGGAGACACGCTACTTTTTATAGCTGCAAAATGTACGGTTCATGCTGGATTTCTTTTTGCGCGTATGAAGTCGCGGGCAACATCTAGTATCAATATAAAGTATAAGATTAAATGTAATTATGTCGATATATTTTAATTTGACGCTTCCTCTTGTTTACAGAATTCGATATTTTACTCGAACATATATTGGCTCCAGATATTTTACCTATTATAATAATAACAAATGATAATAATAACTCCCCACACCGATATCGAAAACGGGGGCCGGTTTCATTGAAATCAAACCAGTTACGCAGGAGTAATTTTATAGTGCCCAAGCATGTACGCAGCACCCAAGAGCACTCTCTATTCCTTTACTCTCATAATCTAGTGGGACGGATAACCGACACGACTAACGAGATCAGGCGCAGGTCCGACTTTTTACATGCCCATCCGACGCATGGATCATCTTTCTTGTCAATCAGGTGGTCAGCCTGCATTGTCCTAACCAAACTTGGAAACAACATTTTTTGTTGAACCCATGACCTCCGAGTCAAGAGCCAATGCTGTAACCACTAGACCACGAAGGCTGTTATACCTATTATAACTTCATCACAAACACAATATCAAATTTACGCGTAGAGTGAATTTCAATCATGTAACTGATTAATTTAATGAATGCTATGGAACTGGTAGTTCAAAGTATAACTGATTTATGTGATTGATTAAATTTAAATGATTTGTAAAAGCTATTCAAATTATTGAATTGATATTTTAAATGCAATTACTGTGCGCCTCACTGAATTGGTTGTTATAATATTTTTAACTATAGAAATATTTTTATAACAAGTAGTAAAATATCAATAACTTCTATTATTTCATATAATGTTGAGCATTATGATATTTTTAAAATATTAAAATACTAGCTTTCGCCCGCTGCTCCACCCGCGTAAATACATTATCTTGCGGGAACATTACTTTTTCGGGATAAAAAATGTCCTTTCCCGGGACCCAAAGTATGTCTTAAATACCAAATTTCATAAAAATCGGTTCAGCGGTTAAAGCGTGAAGAGGTAACAGACAGACAGACAGACACACTTTCGCAGTTATAGTATTAGTATAGATAAAAGGTATACTTGACAAAACGTAAAATAAAGTTGCAAAGATGACTTATATAACTTTATAAAAATTCAATATATAATTTTCATGAAAAATATTTTGGTTTTCAGCAAACAAACTTTATGTGAATGTGTGGCTTAAATCTTTATCTCGAAGTACGAAATAAAAATGAGCGAGGTCAAGTGAAGAATTCTCGTGGAATGAGCAAAGTTTAGAAATGTTTCAGTTCTTAACAACTCCTTGTGGGGTTTGTCCTGATTTGTACGGTAAAGTGCTAAGTGACAACTTAACAATTCTTTACAGGATTTCCTAAATTAAGAAAAACAGTAACTAACTTTAGATTTTTTAAAATATATAATAAAAGGCCAGTTAGCTGGATACTATTACAATATGTGTTATTAATTGTAATACCTACTTCATATTATTATCAATTATGTACTAAACATAATATTAGAAATACACAACTAGTTTTTTTACACCATTTCATATGGCTCCATAGACAGGTATTCAAAATTGTTTAAATAATATACAGATAGACGCTAGACAAAAAAAATATAATTGATACTTTATTTTATAAATAACTGTTTTCCGCAGCTCCGCCGTAATATATGAGTACTATCGAGTATCCCTTAAATCCAGATTCTAAACTACTTTTAAACCAAATTTCATCAAAATCCGTTCAGTAGTTTTTGCATGAAAGATTACTCCATTCATCCATCCATCTATCCATCCTCACAAACTTTTATATTTATAATATAAATAGGATAGAATATTAGTGAAATTAGATATCGGGACTACTGATTAGCCTGACTAAGCATTTTGTAACTCCCTCTGTGTCAACTTATTTTTAAACTAGGTATAATAAAAAAAAATTGCACCAAAGAATAAAAGAACTTGGTATTTGGCACTATTTTATTTACTTTCTTCTGACATAACGTATCCAGGGAGACAAGAAATAATAATATGTTTACGGTAGATTTGCGATGCAATCCGTTTTCGCTATAGATAAAGGTAACGAGGCGAGTAAGCACATAACAATCTCTTATGAGCGACAAGGGAGACATAAAAGAGAAACGTTTTATGAGTCTTGTACGTATAGTTACTAAACCAGATACTAATACAACACACAATACCATAATAAAGCTATGAATTTATGAGTAACTCGATGGATATTATTATAATAATAACATAACTCCCCCACACCGATTTCGGTGACGGTGACCGGTTTTATTGAAACCAGGCCAGTTACGCAGGAGTAATTTTATAGTGCCCAAGTGTGTAAGCAGTACACAAGAGCACTCTCTCTTCCTTTACTCTCGTAATCCAGTGGGACGGATAACTGACACGATTGGCGAGAGATCAGACGCAGGTCCGACTTTTTACATGCCCATCCGACGCATGGATCATCTTTCTTGTCAGACAATCAGGTGATCAGCCTGCATTGTCCTAACCAAACTTGGAAACAACATTTTTTTTGTTCCAATGCGGGAATCGAACCCACGACCTTCGAGTCGAGAGCCAATGCTCGAACCATTAGACCAATGAGGATATTATTATATTGTTTTGAGAAACAGACAAACATAATTTTATTTTGTTACCTTTAATACATTTAGATGGCGTAGGTATTAGGTATGTCATCTTATGCCACTTCATCATATGCAACTGCTTCAATGGTTAGATGACCATTGAAGCAGTGGTATTTAAATTATAGGCGCTAATGGTATTGTATAAACCATTTTTATTTTATATATTAATAATTATTATTTTGTACTTGTTAATATTAAATTGCAATAAAAAACTATTCATCGCCACAGTAATACCCATAAAATGGTTAGTTTCCTAGTATCAAATATATTAAATAATACTGCATTCTATGCTTCAAATTTAACTACGATATTTTCATAGCATTAAACGTGCGAAAAACCTGAATCTGCCAGTGCGCTAACAGGCAGGTCTCGTAATTTTCCTATGCTTAAACCGCTTTTTAAAGTTGCACGGGAATGTTTATACGTCGGTGCTTTGTGGTTTTGTAAGGAACTTTATTACACATTGTTTGAGCACAGAGCAAATGTTATAATCGCATTTTTCCCAATGCACGGAGCTGAGGAATTTTTAATCAGAACCGAGAATGCTGAGAAAATAACATCTTACTATGTATATGGCACCGTAAAATTGTAAAAACCGTTAGGTTGTAAGAATATGTCGAAAGATTAAAAACTATATATTTATAATCTAACGAAAAATAATGTGTTAAATTAAAGGCAGCATATTCGCGTCCGAAGTCTATCACCATTTTACGATTACACTAGTTTTATTACAATCTAATGGTTTTTACAATTTTTACGGTGACATAATAAGTATATATTAATTACACACTACACATCCTTGGTTTTTTAGTTAGGTACATCTAAAGAAATATGTTTGAAGAAAACAGAAATTAGCTAACTACTTTAAAGCACAAGACAAATACGTCTTTCAAATTCTAATCAACTAGAATATCATAAGCACATTGCTCTGAGATCATCAGTAGGTGCTTTATTTGGCCTACGAACGGCAGTTTTATTTGGCGCATGCGCTGTAAAATTTCACGTCAACCAGCGAAATTTAGCACTAATTTATCAAAATTACCTTTCAATTTGTAAACAAATTTGTTTTAAAAAATGACAGTTACCCAAAAATAAAAGATTTTAATTGGTAGTTTACAGCACATTCACCAGGAGTAGTTGCCGTTCGTCGGCTAAAGAAAGCACCTAATTTTAATTTGTGATGAATGCGAATATACTTTTATTAAAAAAAATAAGCCCCCTATTCCGTTCGTTCAGGCAAACGTAATTCTGGGATAACAGTTACTTCGTACAAAAACAAAATTCATCGTGGTAATAAGCTCAAATCGTCTTAGAAGGCCGTGATTGATGATAAAACCTCACTCAGCCACCCAGATCTAAAATAAATTCCTCACGCTACACTTTTTAAACGGAGTCCATCAAATCTTCTAATAAAACTACTGACCATCAGGTCAGTATTTTTGCCAAATTTAAGAGTTTTTACTACATTTTTTAGAAGAAAGATTAAAAGGATGCGGAGATATATTTTTTAAGATAGCTTTTCAAAATTAAACTTTATTCACTACACAAAAAATAAACATGTGAAGGGTACAGGAAAAAAAGGGGCTCATCGACATATTTGTCCAAATCAAACCAACAATGGCAGTTGATAGATCCGCGCTTCTAGCATTGGTAATTATGAATATAAATAGATGAAATTTGGTATAGTTATAGATTGTGTATAGATCTCGGATTTGGCATTATAAAATAATAATAATTTTATATTCTAAGGGTAGCTCTCCATACATGTGAAGTGGGGATGAATTTTTTTCCTTCTATCCCATCGTGTGGAATATCGTTGAATAGGTCCTTTAAAATAAAGGCAAGGTTTCATACATAACTTTTTTATAAAGTGAACTATTTTCGAGTAATCGCCCTCCAAAACTAATTTATAAGTTGGTCCTCCCCCTAGCATTTCTAAACTATAAGTCTTAGAAACTTGCAGTTTTCTATGCTTACAGATCATCAAAGACTTAGATCATGCTAAAAACTTTTTAGAAAAATTATTTTGAACCAAATCGGACAATTGTGAAGTAATGACCAAACGATGAATTAATTTGAAAAAAAAAAACATTATGCCATTTTAGTTTACGGAACCCTCCTGACATGCTCTTGGCTAGGTTATTTCAGTATGAATTGACACTTAGATACTTAGCTAACGTTACAGATAGACATGTATTACCCAACACTCGGCCGGCGGGTTCAGATGGCCCTGCGCCAATATGTCGCTTAAACGGTAATCCTAATTATGTTTGAAGTTGTGACGGACCACTATGAATACACTGAGTAATAAACTTTACTAACTCATGTATTTAATAGTCTCTTTCCATTACCTTAAAATATATTAAAGGGAAGAATTAGTTATATCTTTTTTACTTTTTGTCTTCAAATTAAAGGAGCTCCTTTAAGTTCGTACCAAACAAACATGAACTACATACTCCAGATTATGGATCCTCTATCTAGCATTGGGTACCTAAATCTGTACCTATGGAAATTCTTACTAGGTAGTAAGTTTTTAATTTCCACTTCAAGATTTATATCCTGTTGAGAACAGTAATTATCATGGTGGCAAAGTCTTCTTATTTTAAGTTTTCCTTCTGGAAGTTACTTCAACTCTACGCAGAAAATCTCCATCTACAATATTTGGTAAAACAATATTTACTGAGGATAAATTATAATTGAACGAACTGGCGACAAAACCTACCGTTCTAACCAGTTCACTGTGGTCTGTATTCAAATTGCCGTAAACGTGATCAAACTGGCCGAGTGTTAGAACACAGTGCACGTTCCATTTTTCAACAATAAGAAAAATCGATTTAATCCGTAAAACAGACCAGCGAGGTCGCAATGCACGGCTTATTTTCAATTATAAATTCAAAGGAAAGAAAGCTATATAGATTGTTAATATAATATTTTAATAATAACACCAGGAGCATGTTAGGACATGTCTAAGGAGGGTTCAGTTACCAACCAGTTATCAACGCGCAATAGGTTTTCTTTGAATTTCTTCAAAAGTTATTGTTTGATTTAGGTCAAAAAAAAATCCTAAAGAGTTTTTAGCATAATCTAACAGCATGGAAACTTAATAGTTTCTATCTCCATTGGCTTAGAAATGTCAGGGGGAGTCAATATATAAACCTCTTTGGAGGCCGATTACTTAAAAATGGTAGACTTTGTAAAAAATACATCTTTCAAATCTTGCCTTTATATAAAAAGACCTATTCAACGATACCTCACACGATGGTGTAGAATGAAAAAAAAAATCCCCACTGCACATGTATGAAGGAGCCACCCATAAAATATATATATTAATTATTATTATGATAAGACTAGCTTTTTCCCTCGTCTCCGCCCGCGTAAAAATAGTATCCCACGGGAATACTGTACTTTCTCGAGATCAAAGTAGGCTTTGTTTTAATCCAAAGCCTACAACTAACTAACCTAACCAGAACTACAACCATACCATATTTCATGGTGTGGGTTCGAATACCGGTCAGATAAAAGAAAATAATTTTTATTTTTTTAAATGTTTCAAAAGTCAGAACTCCGAGCAAGGCTCAGTTACCCAGGTACTACACATTTCGTATCAAATTTCATTCGTTTATATTCAAAATTACAGAAGCTACAAGGGCGGACAGACAGACATACATACAGACGTACGGACAGAGTGAAACTTTAAGGGTTCCTTAAGTATAATGGAACCCTAAAAACCGTATAGAACGTTTATACTCTATGGGAAGTGAATAGATTCAATCAGAGTTTATGAGGTCATTCATATAACGCAACAGATGATTGGAGGTTCACATTACCTTTTATTTATTCAGGGTAAAAAAAGGCGACATGATCAAAATACGGCACCATTTATATTTTCCAATATTGTCTTTTGACATCGATCAGTAGCAGCTGTGGAGGAAAGGCAAAAGATATATTGCTGAAATTTTGTAAACAAAATTAAAAAAGGCAGAGTATTATTATGAACTCATATCCATATTATGTATAATAAGAAATGAGTAAAAATTATTTTCAGTTAAACGGTTTTATTGAAAACTACATAACTGTGGCCCGCGGCTCCACCCGCGTAAATACAGTGTTACCCAAGGGGAACACTGTACTTTTTCGGGATAAAAGTATCCTATGTCCTTTCCCAGGACTCAAAGTATGTCTGTACCAAATTTCATCTAAATTGGTTCAGCGGTTAAAGCGTGACGAGGTAACAGACAGACATACAGACAGACACACTTTCTGATCTATAATATTAGTATAAATAAAGATTAAAATGATGTAGACAATGTCCTAAATTGATGAGGAGAGTGATGTGATGACTAGTACCTAGGACCTACTGAATTATTTTTTAGCTTTTAGTAAATGTACTAAATGTTAATGACAATGGTCTATAGTCATCATTTTAATCTTTGTTTTCAATAATATGTACCGTTTAAAAAAAAAACTCTTTTTTTTATTTTTAAGTTTTTTATTTAGGTACATACTTCCCATTCTTTTTAATTCATTCAGTGCCTCATTATTAGGTACAAGGCTTTTTCCTGACAATTTATAACAATCTAACTCTTACAATCTATTCAACTAGTCAAGATTTTTTCTTTGATATCCTGAAGGGATTTGTGAAGAGAAAAATGAACCTGCTGTTTTGTTGGCGGCCACATTGGGATTTCATTTTTTTTTTCATAGTGTAATCTATTCTACTAGTTAAGAGTTAAGACCTTTTATTTGATACCCATATTGAAGGGTTTGTGAAAAGAAAAAGGAACCTGCCATTTTGTTGGTGGCCATATTGGATTTTCATTTTATTTTCATAACGAACTCTATTCTATTAATCGAGCCCTCTCATTTGATACCGATATTGAGGAAGTAGTGATAAAATATTATGTAGCGGCGACCATCTTGGATGTATTACCGAATGTATTAAATTAAATTGTCACCAGAACTAAAGGTGCGTACCAAATTTCAGATCAATCCATCAACAGGAAGGTGGTTAAATTTCAATTACTAGACTTGACCCAAATAAACAAGCAGGGCAAGCTAAAACTGTTTAAAAAGTAACGAAACAGTGATGTGAAGTTAAATGAACTAAAAAATACGAAAGTATTTTCACTGACTTCACCAAGAGTCCTAGACTTTTAAGCAATGTGCTGTTCTACACGTTAATTGTAATCGTCTAAAATTTTCGTACGATGATCGAACAGAATTGATTTTCTTTTGTTGTTTATTTTTATCCACATCTCAACCTACTTTAACATAAAGTACACTAATCCTAACATTCGGACTGTCCGGCAAAGCTGACATAGGTAGTTTACAAACGTTAAATTAAATTAAATCTAAATTAAACCTTCGTGAAGTACATATGTATTTTAGTGTAAAATACACGATTTGTAATGATTTTGATTACAGTTCGCTATCGAGCACGATGCCTTATATTTAGTGTTTACACACAACTGCGATGCGACGCCGCATAAAAACTTCGAACACATAGGACACAACATAGCATCGCGCATTCTCATACATACCCAGAAAGATCCTGGGTTCTTCTAGCTATAATAATTTCCTATAAAAACATACGTATGCAACTCATATCATATAAGGGCATTTAGTCAAGATGCATTTGATAATTTCGACGGCGGATCGAAAACAAAATATATGGGATTTGACATGATCGCAAGCGATATGTTACTTGGGAGATGACTTACGTCAAATCCCATATATTTTTGATTTCTATTTTCGCCGTCGAAATGATCGAATGCATCTTGAGTAAAGGCCCAGTTTTTTAAGTATCTACTCATATCAGTTTTCTATGTTTTGTACGGTTGGGAAGGTCATCGAAGGAATGATCATCTAAGCAAAACCCTTCGTCGCATTAAATCGCTTCTCATCTATGTGCGTCTTCTGCGTTGCGAAATCACATCGCGCTGATCTGCTGTTTTGTGTGCAAGCCCATAGGTACTTGGAATGTTCTACAAAGCATGTCATGTATAGATGTTGCGATCGATCTGTTACGGCGCGGCTGGGCGTCGCATATCAATTACCCGTGACATAACATCATCACTCACATTCTTCATTGATATTCAACTACCTATCGATTTCATAATGTTTGGAGAATATTTCGAACTTTCTTTTGGATTTCACTATAATATAATGAATGATATCTCCAATTTTGTTAAAACAGTATAAAGAGAATATAATTAGTAATCACTATGGAGCAAGAGTTAATTATAATACCTAATAGCCTAATACACGAGCCTCGAAGAATTGCAAAATAAATAAGGGCTTTTTACTTATATATTAAACTAGCTGACCCGGCAAACTTTGTTCTACCTTAGAGGCAATAAATGAGCAGATTTTGGATTTCATTAAGTGCAATTTTTCATTAGGATAATAGGTAGATATAATAAAAAGAAATCAATTATTTTAATGATTGTTAAAATGGGCCATGTATTTTGGTGCATGGGTTGCAATCTTCAGTAAAGCATCTTGTAATAGACGACATTTTTTGTTTTATTATCACGCGCAAGAATAAATAACGCAGATGGTCTTCCGATCCGTGAATATGCCACATATAATTGACCAGGTGAAAAAAATGGATTTTGTCTACAAAACTTCCTCACCTTCGAATTTTCCTTTGAGTATCGTCGCGTAAATCACATTATTTGTAAATCCCTAAATCCCCTATTTACTAAATCCCCAAACATATTTTTCTGCGATAAATAGTAGCCTATGCTCTTCCTCGTAGTCTACTTTATGTCTGTGACAATTTTCATGATGATCGTTTAAGTAGTTTTACGTAAAAGTGTAAATACAGTTGTCCACAGGAACCGTACATTTCCCGCGATAAAAAGTAGCCTATGTTTTCCCAGTGGTCTACTTTATATCTGTACCAAATTTCATGATGATCGGTTAAGTAGTTTTTACGTAAAAGCGTAAATACAGTATTCCACGGGAACCGTACATTTTCTGCAATAAAAAGTAGCCTATGTCCTTTCCCGTGCTCTACTTTACATCTGTGCAAAATTTCATGATGATCGGGTAAGTAGTTACGTAAAAGCGTAAATACAGTATTCCATGGGAACCGTACATTTTTATGCAATAAAGAGTAACCTATGTTCTTCCTCGTAGTCTACTTTATATCAGCGCCAAATTTCATGATGATCGGTTAAGTAGTTTTTACGTTAAAGCGTAAATACAGTATTCCACGGGAACCGTACATTTTCTGCAATAAAAAGTAGCCTATGTCCTTTCCCGTGCTCTACTTTATATCTGTGCAAAATTTAATGATGATCGGTTAAGTAGTTTTTACGTAAAAGCGTAAATACAGTATTCCACGGGAACCGTACATTTTCTGCAATAAAAAGTAGCCTATGTCCTTTCCCGTGCTCTACTTTATAACTGTGCAAAATTTCATGATGATCGGGTAAGTAGTTACGCAAAAGCGTAAATACAGTATTCCACGGGAACCGTACATTTTCTGCAATAAAAAGTAGCCTATGTCCTTTCCCGTGCTCTACTTTATATCTGTGCAAAATTTCATGATGATCGATTAAGTAGTTTTTACGTAAAATCGTAAATACAGTATTCCACGGGAACCGTACATTTTCTGCAATAAAAAGTAGCCTTTGTCCTTTCCCGTACTCTACTTTATATCTGTGCAAAATTTCATGATAATCGGTTAAGTAGTTTTTACGTAAAAGCGTAAATACAATATTCCACGGAAACCGTACATTTTCTGCAATAAAAAGTAGCCTATGTCCTTTTCCGTGCTCTAATTTATATCTGTGCAAAATTTCATGATGATCGGGTAAGTAGTTGCGTAAAAGCGTAAATACAGTATTTCACGGGAACCGTACATTTTTATGCAATAAAAAGTAACCTATGTTCTTCCTCGTAGTCTACTTTATATCCGTGCCAAATTTCATGATGATCGGTTAAGTAGTTTTTACGTAGAAGCGTAAATACAGTATTCCACGGGAACCGCACATTTTACCGCGATAAATAGTATCCTATGTCCTTTTCCTGGTTCTAAGCTACCTCCCTACCAATTTTCAGCCAAATCGGTTCAGCCGTTCTTGAGTTATAAATGGTGTAACTAACACGACTTTCTTTTATATATATAGATTATTTTGTACCATTAGGAAAACATTTTTATTACATTAAAAAAACAACATAATCATAGTATACATAGAAATCATAGTATCCATTTTCCATTTGTTATTATACAGAAGAAAGACTTGTTTGTTTGTGTGTTTAATTAAATAGGCTGCGAAACTACTCGACTGATTTTGATTAAATTTGGCACCATACATATTACTCGTACCTAGTAGAACCACGGGTAAGGACATACACTACTTTTTATCGCGGGAAAAGTACCTACCTACTGTTCCCGTGGGATTTTCTTTTGCGTGTACGATGTCGCGACCAACACTTGTATTATAATATGTATATAGTTCTAACTATAGTTACGGGAGGAGAGACTAGACGTCACGTCGTCTCAATTTGCCGAGCTCAATTCAAAAAGCTCAGAGAGAAATGCTCAATTTTCCCAGATTATTACCTTACACAAGTGCTCACAGGGCATGGGTGCTTTGGTGAATAGCTGTGTAAAGTGGTCAAAAGGGAGCAGTCTGCCATCATTACGAAAGAGGAGCCGAAGACGGCGCAACATACGCGGGAGGTGTGTCCAGCTTGGGCGATCCCTTGCGCAGCTATGTCTGCACGCTTTAGCGCGGATTTATCGCTCTCTGCTCTAGTTGCCGCTTGTTGTTTCGGACTGGCTGCAAAAATTAAATTACAAATCAACTGAAAGCCTCATTAATAGCAATTAAACTTATACTATCCCACATTCTAAGTGATCTTAAATATAATATTAAAATATAAACACACACATACATACATATATACTAACTTCAACATACATATACATATTTTTTACCTTATACACCACTTATACACTGAGAAGAAATAAATGAATAAAATTATTATTATTATTATTATTATTATTATTATTATTATTATTATTAATCCTAACCTATGTATGTTTCTTTTCTATTAAATAAAAATGTTAATCTTAATGGACTATAAAAGTTTTTTTTTTTGTTAAAATTAATTTGTTCATTACATATAACTACTACTATATATGGACATGGATCCACATGGTACATTTACCATGGAGAGACTTTATTATGAGAAAATATTTTAACAGATACTTAACCCCCCTGGGTTGAGTGTTCCTTAAAAATATTATTTTTTATATTATTTGATATTTCCATGGTGCTAACTGCTAAGGTATAAAATACACTGAAAAGAGTACCTAAACAATGTTATGGTAAAATTAGTGAAAACATACAGCATGCAATACACTATATCGGGAGATCAAGTTTTCTTTATACGGGGAAACTTGGTTCATTTATATCCTTAGTTTTAGTAGGTAAATTGGTATTTTTGTTCACTGATATTATGTTGGTTATTACCAATTTTTGTAGCCAGATAACTTGCACTTATTCCGGTCCCTTTTTCATGACCCTATATGAAGGAAATAAGGGTTAAGAAACCAAAACGGGTGATCGAGTGTCCCCAATCTACTATATTAGAAATTAATGCATATCATTCGAAATTATGAAAATAAAACTAGCAAATCAATTAAACGAAATAAATATTATAATATTTGAGAATTTTAATTTTCCAGGTTTCCTTAATTATGACTAAGTTATTCGAGGAAATACAATATAATATTGAAGAATGAGTTTCTATTTATGGAGCACTGAATTTATTTTCGACTCAAATAAAACGTTCATCAGACGAACGCCTACAAATACAATAATATATTTTACATCGAACAATATTTTACTTCTAACGTTCCATAATAGAATTCGTAATAAGTACTTGTATATTAATTTTATGATTATTACTCGTAGGTCTTAGGTAATTCGATTAGGCCCTTGAAATTTAAGTTGTTTAATAGATAAAATGCAAATTTTTATTGGCTTTTAGAAAAGTACATGATAAGCTAGGAAATGTCTTTGCAATGGCATATCTACGATCAACCGTTGACGAAATATAGTCATCACAAAAGTGAGAACATTGGAGAGTTTTAAAAACGCTCTATACAAAAAATTATGCACGAGTAACGTCACAGCAGTAAGAAATGTATGGAGATAAATACAAAATTGATTTTATTAACTTAAATACTGCGTTAATGTATATCATTGTAATAACAAAAAATGGCACAAATAACATAAGGATTTGAACAGTAATTTTCGTTTTAGGATCAAAGCAAAAAAAATCGTCGTTTTTTTTTAATCCTGTAACTTTTTAATTTAGCACCAATTACTGTACTTTTTGCATTTAAGGTCCATATTTATGTTACCTTTTGGAAAATATGAGAATTCAATTTAAAACAAATGCATCTTCTCTATTAGCCCTTGCAGTAAAATTATACTAAAATTAATTTTGTACACGAAAATATTTAAAAAGTCATTTACCTACTAGTAATAAAAATTATGCCTTGTACCTTTATAGTATTGTTGTTTTTAACTTTGTCTAATTAAATGTTTGGATGTATATTTATTAAGTTTAGATTATGATGTACGTGCTATCATAATCATATGAAATCATAATCATAATATCGAGTGGGATATGAGCACGAATATAAAACGGCAAAAACGGTTTCGACAAAATGGGTCCCGTTTTACGGAACTCTAAATATTTTTTTTTTTATTTTGAAACTTTGCCAGTTTCAAAAAAAAAAAAACAACTACTGCAACGAGTACTAGAAGAATGTTGTGCAGCGTATTTACAAAGTATGACGTCATATGCTTTAAAAGTAGGCCATAGGGTGACTTGCTGGACTTATAATCCTGCGTGTTTACATCGGCCTGAAGTAGCAACGGTGCTACTGCAGTGCGTCATCCATGTACGCTCGGGTGTAGACATTAGACAATAACGGATATCATTAAACTACATTATGTTGTAGTATTATGTTGTCAAAACGTAATTTATATATTAAAAAACGTATTTTAAAGGGAAAATAAAACAGGTCAAGTGCGAGTCGGACTCGCGCAGCGAGGATTCCGTACAAACCTGTAGCGATTTTGCTACAGCGCAAAGGTATTATAGACCTAAGTATTTGATATGAATTTCAATTGAATACCTCTACGCGTACATGAGGAAAGGGGTAGTAAGTTTAAAATTTTTAATAATATTTTTATTATATGATATAACTAAAAATTTACGGTTTTCGCAATTTTTACTTTATCTGTGCTATAAGACGTTGCTTCGTACCAAATTTCAAGATTCTGAGTTTACGGGAAGTACCCTGTTGGTTTTGAGTTTGCGAGTGTCCGCATAAACTGCTGTATCTTTTGACTCCGTTGGCTTAGAAGTTTGATTTTTTCACAGCTCCAAGGGACCGTAGATTTAGATCTATGGAATGCTAGGATTTATATCAATATTTGATATAAACTCCAGCTCAATACCTCCACGCGTTCCTAAGAAAAAGGGTCTTGACAGACAGACGGACGGACAACAAAGTGATCCTATAAGGGTTCCATTTTTTTTCCTTTCGAGTTACGGAACCCTAAAAACACTTAAATTTGTAAATTGACTTAGCCCCGCTTCTGACCAGTCAGTCTAGCAGTCTCGTTTTGAGGTACATACAATAAGAGAAGTATACGACAAGGTTTCAACTTGTCCTAAACACTTGCTCTAATTTTGCTAGTAGCTCTATATTAATTTCAAATACGGAGATTCTTAGCTTAGCCGTACAATATTAGGTAAAATAAATTATTTTCCACTTGCTACACATATTTTTTATTTATATTTAAAAAAATTGGATATAATTTTGTTTTATTTTTACTCTTTATAATAAAAAAGTCTATATAAATGCCCTAGATACCTACTTATATAATGAAACTATCATTCAAAATAGTTTTCAGTATGAAAATATTTCGAGCCTGAACTTTTCTGTGCGATTTAATTAAAGCGTAAAACTTTCATAAAGTTTATCAAAGTGCGGGCTCTAGGTAGACTTCAAACAAGCACCTACAGTAAAAACGAATATTAATTACGAAATTTCAGTAGCTTCCAATAAAGTGAAAATATAACTGGCATTCATTTACAGGTTACAGCACCGACATATTTTATCCACGTTAAAAAATTATATCACAATTTACTTAATTAGGGTTCCGTACATCGAAAGGAAAAAACGGAACCCTTAATTAGGATCACTATGTTGTCCATCCGTCTGTCTGTCAAGACCCTTTTTCTCAGGAATGCGTAAAGGTATTAAACTGAAATTTATATCAATTACGTAGGTCTATGGTCCGTTAGATCTGTGAAAAAATCAAACTTCTAAGCCAACGCAATCAAAAGATACAGCGGCTTATGCCGAAAATTTCCGCAAATTTTCGACACTCGCAAACTCAAAACCTACAAGGTCCTTCCCGTGAACGCAGAATCTTTAAATTTGATACGAAGCTACGTCTTATAGCACAAATAAATGAAAAATTACGAAAACCGTAAATTTATAGTTACATCATATAATAAAATTATTTTTAATAATTCTAAACTTACTACTAAAAGTGTACACGCATATCAACCACTGAGGGTTGAAGATTCTTACAGTAGGTACTAATATCGATATTAAACAATGGGGGTTGGTGTTATATTTATTTTTAAAGCCAAACAATAAAATAAAGAAATGCTAAAAAAATATGGGGATAGGGCCACCCTTATCACTTCGGGGTATGACAAATAGCTTACAACCTATTTTTATACTCCTGGAAAATAACTTAAAAAAAATTGTCAAGCCGTTTCGGAGGAGTTCTGTATCAAACACTATAACACGAGAGTTTTAAAGTTTTAAATGTAGGTATATAAGATTACTATGTTAGATAAGAACATAAACTACCCTACTACTATTATAAATGTGAAAGTATGTCAGGAAGGATGGATGGATAGTTTTTTGTTACTCTTTCATGCAGAAACTACTGAACGGATTTTGATGAAATTTGGTATGATAGTAGTTTAGGCTCTGGATTAAAACATAGGCTTAAACTTTCTATCCCGCAAAAGTACAGTAGGTACTCTTGTGTAATACTTGATTCACGAGCTAAAAAATAGAAATAAAACAATTATGTGACAAAGTGAGAGTAAATACTTACTTATTACAATCTTAAATAGACAAACCAAATTATATATTAAAAAAACATAATCATAATGATTTATTTTACTATATTAGTTCACAATTTAATTAAACAATTCAATGGAACTATTAAGGCCTTGCAAGGAAATAATATGTTATTTCCCTGCAAGGCCGCTGTCCTTAATAAAGGAACGCTTAATAGTGATTTAATAGTGATTAAAAACATTTTATAAACTCTATGAGTGAAAATCTAGTGAAAAAAAAGTGTTCATTTTCATAGCATCAGTGTAAAATATTTGTTTTATGGACGTAAGTTAATTTGATAATATCTTTGGAATAGAAGCTTATTTTAATTTAATTCTTTTTGCAATATATAAATAACAGTGTTAACTGTACATATTAAAAGCTAGATCGTAATGTAAATGGTTTTAAAATTATAACGAAAATAGTTGTGGCCTTTGGTTGTTCTTGTGAACGTGAATATTTGTAACTGTTTAATAGTGTGTGACTATGTAATAACAGCCTCCGTGGTCTAGTGGTTCGAGCATTAGCTCTCGACTCGGAGGTCGTGGGTTCGATTCCCACAGGGGAACAAAAAAAAATGTTGTTTCCAAGTTTGGTCAGGACAATGCAGGCTGATCACCTGATTGTCTGACAAGAAAGATGATCCATGCGTCGGATGGGCATGTAAAAAGTCGGTCCTGCGCCTGATCTCTCGCCAGTCGTGTCGGTCATCCGTCCCACTGGGTTACGAGAGTAAAAGGAAGAGAGAGTGCTCTTGTGTACTGCGCACACACTTGGGCACTATAAAAATTACTCCTGCGTAAATGGCCTGGTTTCAATGAAACCGGCCACCGTCACCGAAATCGGTGTGGGAGTTATTATGTAATACTTTATATATGTCGAAAAGTAAATAAAGTGTTTAACAAAATGTGTTTTACTATCCCTAGCTCATGGTAAATAGGAGAAACTGCGGAAAATAGCCGTATAGAAAGGTAAAAGTGAGATAGCAAATCGGCCTGAAAGAGGCATACTGGTGCAGCTCTCTATACGGCATTGCCATGAGCTAGGATAATAAACCGACTTTTGTGCATAATATCCTCCTCAAATCGGTGGTTTTATTAATCGCCTCGCTCGGCCTATGTCGGTGTAACCTTGCTATCTTCGAGTCTGATCTGATCCGGCGGTGGAAAAACCTGTGGAAAAACCTGTTTAAAATTACTCTCCCATCCAGGAACTGGTTTTGTTTCTATCGGAATACTTAACCTTTAATATAAACAAAAATGTTTTTGGGTGAATACTATAGCAATGGAAATTTTATTTAATTAATTCAAAGGCTCACACGAATTTCACGTTCGAAACGGAAATGCATCGGTTCATTTCACCGCGTCATTGGAATTCTACCTACCCTACGGACACTCATATTCACGAATTTAATTAATAATTCGCTTTAAAACAGTTTCTGGCCCAGATGCATACTTGTGATAATGAGAATTGTTTAATTTAAGCCAAATTAAATAATTCAAATAATAGAAATAAAAAATTAAACCGACTTCCAAAGTAAAAAAGTATGAAATAAAACTTATTCTCTAAGTATTTTCCCTTTTAAATTCGGCTAAAATTTTAACTATTTCTCTACTCAATCTTCTTAATTGTGAAATCGATACCAGCCCAAACAATATCCTACAATATTTTATAGAACCCCTTCATATTTGCTGTGGCGACTTCAAAAACTTCAAACTTCAAATCAGAACCGGCTTACTAAAAAAAACCTATTCAATGCAAAGAAACAAACAAATATTTATATAAATTAATATTTCTTCTTTATTAGTGTAAATTAATATATGTATTAAATTAACTCAATTACGTGTGTAATTTTGTATATCGAATAACATGTAATAATTATAATGTATTTACAATGTGTTAATAAATATTAATTGATTTAATATGTGCCTAATTAATTGTCTACTGATATTAAGGGAGCCGAAGATTCTAATTTTGGTTTGTTTATTCGACCGTCGCGAAAACCTATTAGAATTTTAGATTAAATTATAGAAAAGGTAAATAATCCTATGATAGTGTTTCTACTTTTAGCGGTGTGCGTGTAAAAAAAACAATTACATAGAAATGCTGAAGCATGTCAGATTAATATTATATTTTTATATGCCAACATGTCTAATATTAGCTGATGCCCGCGGCTCCGCCCGCGTTAGTATAATATTTCCCGCGATAAAAAGTAGCCTATGTCCTTTGTCAGGCTCTAGACTATATGTGTACCAAATTTCATTTAAATCGGTTCAGTAGTTTTGGCGTGAAAGACGGACAAACAGACACACACACACTTTCCCATTTATAATATTAGTATGACCTCTATGGCTCAATGGTTGAGCTTGTTGGTGCTCAAGCTGGGGGTCGCGGGTTCGAATCCCGCCAAAGGAACAAAAAGTTTTTCCGTATTTCTGGGTCATGGATGTGTATTAAATATGTGAATAATATAATAAAAATCTTAAATATTTGTATTAAATATATTTCCGTTATCTGGTACTCGTAACACAAGTACTTCTAGTACTTAGCCACGGTACCAGATTGACGTGGTGTGAAGCGTCCATAGATATTATTATTATTATATTTTAATCTAACGATTACTCGAGGTACCTACTCTTGTATTAGTCTGAGGTACTCGAATAAATCCAATAATCCCCACTTGGGCTCCCCAGCCATGATACATTCTGCTCGTCGAGTTTACACGCTCTATCATAAATACTAAACAATATTATTAAACCAAATTAGATACTACAAAATATCTATGAAATTATCAAAATATCACAGCTCATTTGTAGAGCATTGAGGAACAAATGACTAAGGATCAACTCACACCGAGACGCGAGTGCATAGTAATTCAAAATTGAATAATTTATTCACTACACAAAAATATACACGTTTCATTGTAAGTGTTTGTAGTGAATAAAGTTCAATTTTGAATCGCTATCTTAAAAATTGCGCGCCACTAAACCACTGTACCAGTAGCTATTTAGTAATATGTGGCTGAATGCCGAAACGCGCAATGATTACGCGTCATCGCTCCGCGATCACGACCCCTGTCGTCGCGCGTTTACTGTTAAATAACATTGTCCTTTCCCGTGGTCTACTTTATATCTGTGCCAAATTTCATGATAATCGGTTTAGTAGTTATTACGCGAAACTGTAAATAAAGTATCCCATGAGAAACGTACATTTCCCTGTGATAAAAAGTAGGCTATGTCCTTTCTCAGGTTCTAGACTATCTGTGTACAAAATTTCATTTAAATCTGTTCAGTAGTTTTGGCATAAAAGACGGACAAACATACATACTATCCCATTTATAAAATTAGTATGGATTTGATATCTAAAAAATCTGATGCGGCATTATAATAATGCATTCCGGCGAATAATGATAGAATTTTTCTACTTGTAAAGTGCTGCGGAAAAGTATTCGACTGTAATAAATATGTACGGAAATTTCTGCTCCTGTTTTACTCCCTCTCTTCGTTGCAGGGCAAACCAATTCTCATCCTTCAAAAGTTTTACACTCAAGGGCTACTCCCTTATTAAAGTCCAAATCTGTAAGTTTTCTTTAAATTAAAATGAAATGATATGGTACATAAAAATAATATAATAATAATAATAATATCTATGGACGCTTCACACCACGTCAGTCTGGCCCCGTGGTAAGTATCCGAAGAACTTGTGTTACGGGTACCAGACAACGGAATACTTTTTATACTATACTTATATTTAAGATTTTTATTATATTATACACATATTTAATACTCATCCATGACCCAGGAACACAGAAAACTTTTTTGTTCGATCGAATTCGAACCCGCGACCTCCGGCTAAAGCGCCACTGCGGTCACCACTGAGCCACGGAGGTCGTCTAAATATAGGCAGCCTTAATGCTTAGTCAGCGTTTTAATGAATTAAAAACAAAATATTAAGTTTAATTCGCCCGCGTGTACACGTGGACATTGTACCCCCATGTAAAATGAACTTCAAAAATTCCTTTCTTAACAACCGTTAAGAGTTAAGACATCCCGTTTTAATCCGTTTAGACTTCCGTCGACGTCATACGAACTAATATATCGTTGCTTATGACAGATATATAACATACTTTTGTTTCCGAACTTCGTCGTCGTAAGTAGTGCATTGGCTAAAGGCTCAGAGATTTTAGTCAAGATGTTTTCGATAATTTCGACGACCTCTATCCGTATCCCATACATTTTTTAAAAAACCTCGCCGTCGAAATTATCAAATGCATCTTGACTAAAGGTCGTCTTTAAAAGAAACACATTGACTTATTGAAATCGCTGAAGCATGTCTTCGGCGTCTTCATATCGTTTGAGCACTGAGTCTACAAACAGGGGGTAGCAAAATCAATAACCCGTCAAGAGGATTGCTTAATAGATATTGCGTCGCTATCAAACGAGTATGCCATTAATTCAATTATGCAAACATCAATAGGCACTGCACACAGTTCGTATTTTGCATTACTGGACATTCAGCAGTATATATACATAAGCTTGCTAGTTTCTCTGATCCGAAAAATAAACGTGTAACAAGATTATTTGTAACTTGTAAGACAAAAAAAGGTACTGTGGCGTGGTGCACCTGCGTGGTCTCCATTTCGGATTTTGGACATTACACTGCCTCCTGCCTAATTTTTTTTATCTTTTATTTTTTCTGTATTCTTTGTTATTGTTTTTTTTTGTGATGTCACTGTTTTTTGTAAAAAATAAAGAAAATTTCAACAATATTATTATACTTCTTTAATATATTGCAAGAGGTTCTTCTCGCCGGGCTAGTTTCCGAACCAATGGTAGGCATCATGTAGGACAATTTTATAAGCTTTATATTATAGCTTATATGGAAATTAAAATTTTGAGTTTGTGAGAGCGAAATACGGTCGGTGTGACATCATATCGATAGTCCGCCGTACAGCGTACATTTATGCTGTTGACAATTTTGATATTTTGAAGTTTACTGTACTTTACCTGACATAATATAGAAACTACGTTTGTTTCGTAAAACTCTCTACGAAAACTTTTATCTTAACTGGCATTCATCATGTTTCGTAACAGTACCTAAATAAATATAAAGCAGACAGGCCGAAAATTACTTACTTAACGCCCAAACTTTACGACGGTCTTATTCTGGTACAATATTCCTGTAGAAGGTATGAATATTACGTTAAATACCTACTGTATTATGAGGACTTTGCAATTAGTTAAGGTATCGGTTTACACGATTGCTTCTTTGATGATTCAACTTTTCGCAAAATAAAGTAAATTACTATTGATTTTATTATCTACATACAATATAGGTACATTTTATTTTAAATGACTTGTTTTAATCTATATTGGACAGAAGGTATATTCCTAAAGCGCCTACTCACCGTCCAGCCTGCAAAAACAATGGCTCTGGCACTTGAAGCGGTCTTTCAAAAATTAGAAATGATTGACATTATTGACACTAATGACGGCCATTAGTACTGGTGCCAGTGATAACTAAGGATACGTTATATCCTTACAAAACTGACAATATTTCTGTGCCACGACACACATTGACATGGGACGTGTGTCAATGTGTCAACGTCGCATAGTAACACAAAACACGCTATTACTCGCGGAGCACACTAACCAAAATTGGCCCGACTCGGGCCAATTCGAGTCTTCATTTTTACGCGTTTATAACATATCTACCTCTTTTTAATATTATATATCTATGACTGGTGCTGAATTTTCAGGCTGGATGGTGAGAGATGCCCGAAATTAATAATTAATCTCATTTTAACTAAGATTAAGATTTCAATTCATCTCAACTTCACGTCAATTTACGTCAATTTTTGTTTGAGAATCTGAGATTGAAGTCAATCTAAGATTTTAGATATGCTAATAATTTCGGGCGTAAGGCATTTTAGCTATTATAAATATATAGCAATAGGGAAAACTTTTAATCCTTTTTAAGAAAATCTATAAAGTAATTTCACCTGTCAAGTGTTTACAGACACCTCCGGTCTGTGGTCGGTAGAACGAGTTTATTCTTCAAATATTTGAGCAGACGCCTTCGTTTACTCTAAACTTAAAGAAAATCTTTGAGCTCTAGTTCCACATTGTTCAATTCACAATTGATTCTTTCAAAACCCTTATTCAATAAAAGACAAAAAGGTTTTTGGTGAATATTAATGTTTTTAGTAACACATAACTTAATACATTTTGCTATTTTAATTTATGTTTGTACAAAAAAAAAACAAATTACACAACCAGTTTCAGCTATGTCACCATCAGATGTGGGTATATATAAAATTTAAATTATAGTAAAGCTCTGACCAGCCTCAAAGAATTTGAATTATGTGGAATATAATTAAATTTTTATATGCCACAAATTATTAAAATAATAATTATTTAAAAGAATCATCCATCCATCATTCAAAAGAATTGGGATGAATCCCTTCTTAATTTAGTCCAAACCTAAACTTACATACATACATACATACATATAATCACGCCTTTTTCCCGTAAAGGGGTAGGCAGAGACCACTTTTTGCCACTTGCTACGATCCTTACATACTCGTTTCGCTTCGTTCACTTTCATTCTTACCATCCATTCCTCCTCTTACATTCAACGTAGCGAAGCGGCTCTCCATGGTCCGCTTTTCACCTCCGCGAGAAACGAGACGTGATGGGTGGTGAACCACATCGCCGCCATTTTGGATAACCTAAACTTAAATTGGTTTAAACAATCAGACCTGTTAAATTGCTCCTTCCCTGCTGATCGCGCCCGTCTCTTAGCGTCCACTGAGCTGGAATCGGTGTACTGGCTCCATGCACTTCCGTCATTCAATATCGGAACTCTGTTGGATAAACACAACTTCCCACTATCAGTCAGTCTGCGTTTAGGAACCGCCACTTAAACGAGCCCCATCGCTGCCATTCTATCCTATATCCTACTACTACTGAACTGATGTCGATTTCGATGAATTTGGTATGGCAGTAGTGTGGTAGTAATGTAGGTTCTGGATTAAAACATAGGTTACTACTTACGCGCAAAGAGCCGCGGGAAAAAACTACTACACAAAATAAATCTCATAACATAATACAGACGGTTGTCGTTTGTAAATTAACTAGCTTTTGCCCGCGACTTCGTCCGCGTGGAATTCGGTTTCCGTAAAAAATTTTAGCCCCATTTTCACCCACTTAGGGGCCGAATTTTCAAAAATCCTTTCTTAGCGAATGCCTACGTCATTACAACTATCTGTTTGCCAAATTTCAGCGAAATCCGTTGAGTAGTTTCGGCTGTGCGTTGATAGGTGTGTCAGTCAGGTTTGCCTTTTATATATTTAGATTAAACTATAATACAACTTGTCATAGACACCATGAGGACAGAACCTACATTGTCATTTGACATAGGTAGAGCAAAATTAAACCTTTACTTTATTTTACCTTCCTCCTCAAACTTAACTAGTTTTGTTAAACGGAACAATTGACTTAAAACACCTACACACATTTAACACGTTCACAAAAAATGAACATTAAAAATATTTACCTAATTATACAAATATTTTGTATAATTATTAGATGATAAATTATTATTCCTTGTTTAATTAAATCCCTAATTAAATCTTGCACACAACTGCAACAGCGTTTACAAAGTTGTTAAATAAATTATCCAACGTTATCTACGTTAGACAAAACGCTTGCTAAGTTTAGCTAAGTTCCGCCAACTTTGCCCATTATGCCATTGTGGATGGAAGAGAATCATTCATAGTCACATTTGAGGACTCTTTCTTTCATTCTCATAAAGTTTTGAGGATATTAAAGTGTCGCCACTTGAGTCAACATTGGACTAATGCCAGATGGTATAATACTAAAGTTTATCCCAAATCCTTTGTCCCGCGTTTATACATAAGTAATATTATCTATGTAATATTTAGTAGCAAATTATAATAATAACTACATTAACATATTTTCTTGCAAACGACTACCTGACGAATAAATTTAAACGTGTTCTGTGTCCATACTAGTACTTTGCGTAAATAAAACGATGGAGATTTATTTATTTAAACGAAATTTTAGTTATAAGTTTATTAGCCATTTTTTACAATCTATTGACATCTCATTCATTAAAATCGCATACTTAGTTGTTTCACTACGACGACGGAATAAATATATAGACAGCCAGACATTAGACTGCCAAAATCATTAACATTCCTTTTGACTTCGCTGGTAAAAAGTCAATGCAAAAATATAACATCTCTTTGAAACCTATAATAATTGTAGATTGTTGTTTTAATGCTGTATAGCTTAATGGCGTTAGGATTGCTCGTGACTTTCCAATCAAATATTGTATATATTTTTATCAACCTTTACAATAAATTAAATTGTAAATAATATCTGTTCCTGTTATATTTAAACACTCTAGCTAGTTACTTGCAAATTCTATAAAATCCCCCAGCATGGCCCTAATTCTCGTACCTCGAATCTCGATTCGATTCTCGCGCTGACTCATTCACACAGGCGTCAAATCATGCGTGCGCGAGCGGGACAGACGTCCAATCGAACCGATATTCGAAGCACGAGAATCGGGGCCCAGTTCTTTCGCCGCACGTAGCTTAGAGTTGTAACTTCTAACATTTTGCTGGCCTGACTCTGCTCATCTCATCACTCACGCGTTCATTTATTAAAAACTCTTTGTATGCTCTTTCTTTCATCATCAAAAAATCCTTTTGTGGTTTTAATTTTATGCAATATTTTTTTTAAATATACCGAGAAGACCTGTGATGTGAAATACCAGGATACTTGGTATTATTTGAATTTGCATAAAGGAACTAAATAATTTGACTTAAAGCCCATGATAAAACTTTAACTTTGATTTTATTATGAGCAAATCATGAATGACAATGTCTAGAAAACGTGGCCTAAAAAATTTAAAAAAAGTTAATTGTCTTAAAATTAAGTAATATTAATATAACTTCATATTTTACGATAAGCATCGAACGAAACTAATAAATTGGATATCACGAATACAAATAGACATGGACGTATTTTATCTGTATTAATTTACATAATATTATGGTAATGAATTGGATCAATTGATGAGATAATATTGTACTTTATTTTGCTTCACTAACACGTTACGTTAACACTAAATACACAATCATTTCATTAATAATAACAATCGTAGTAACTATCGTTTAGGCTAGGACTATAATTATATAATCCGGAATCCGTAAGACCGGAAAAAATTCAGACATTGAAAGTAGAACTATGCCCTAATACAATAAATCTGAAAATCGAACACACACAACTAAACTTAGGCCTTCATCCGTTAATGGATGGTTAATACAGTATTCTCCGAGCGAAGTAAACACTCTTGAAATAATAATAATAATATTTATTTGAACTCAAACTAAAAATAAATTCTTACAGGAAATAACGGTGGCCTTACTTCTGAAGCAATTTCTTCCAGGCAACCATTAGATAGAAATACTGTAGTGCCAGGGACAGTCGGTTTTTAAATGTCGTATGTTACACAAACGTACGTACGTTAAACTTTAACTTTATAACGTTCATAAACGTTATAAAGTTCTAGACAATTATAATAAGTATTAATCTATGAATTTGGAAAACTGTATTAATATAATGATGTAAGTGAGACAAGTATTCAGATACTTGAGAGGAAAGTCCATGGCGAGGTTGATGACGCTGAAGAGTTTGTGTGAAAAGTCATTGTCTTTCGTCAATTGGAAGAATGCTTTCAATTCATCACGTTGATTTACATCTGAAAATAAAGTAAAAGTATTTGAAAAATATTAAAATAGTTTTAATATATGTTGTAGTTAAAGAGAGAAAATCTTTCTTAAAACATGAGCCTTTCATGAGTCAAACTATTGTCTTCTTTGTTAAGAACCATATTATGAAACAATTAATAAAATAAATAATTTATGTAATGTAATCGTAGATTTCTTGCTAAAGAAAAATGTAGGTATTTTGCTTACGTTGTTTTGAGTTAATTCCAGAATGTAGTAAGGAACGGATCGTCTTTACTTGGTTTTTTATCAAACTACAGCAGTAACAGGGCAACGTTACGAGGAAGGCACATTTAATACATCTGCTTGTTATAAACAAAATTGTGTAAAAGTATGGTGCCATAATCTCCTGAAATAAAATTATGTTAGCAATAGTTATTAACTTATTGTTAATCAGACGACCCGACACACGTTGTTCTGTTTTAACTTTTTTTTTTGTTTAGTTTGAACCTCAAACTACCACGATTTTCGAGATCAAATTTAGTCAAACTGGTTACTCTATCCATTCTCGACTTTTAGAGAAAGAAATCCATTTGTAAATATAAGAAAAAGATGCTATTTAATAAATGTATCATATAATATTATAAAAATCTTAAATATAATATGTAAAATCATTAAACAAATTTCTGTTGTATGGTACCCGTAATACAAGCTCTTCGAGAACTTATATAATTTAACCAATTTTCATAAAACCTTAACAAATTATATACCTAAATCTTCCCAAGAAACCACTGTCGATAGATGAAACTACATGAAAAAACCGTTCAATAATTTTTTGAGATTATCGCAAATATACCTACAGACAAACGCAGTGGGGAATTTAATTTATATTTTATAATATGTAGAGATAGTATTATAATTATGTTGAGATAGAATTAATATAAAGATAGATAACAGCAATGTTAAGGACAGCGGCCTCGCCTGTGTTTTAAAGTGAATTTAAAGACAATGAACACTTATCAGTGCTTTAAAACGTTTCTAAAAACTGTGAGTAAATAGTACATAAACTCTTAAGAGTGAAAATAGTGAATATAAGTGTTGTACATAAGTGTTAAATTCATTAGAATAGTGGTAAATAATTGTTTTAAAGTCACGAGTTTATTTTCTTTATAATTTCTTAACCGTAGCTTATTTCACTTGGAAAATTAGTGTTGTACATAGGAAAAATTAGTGGCTAAAGTAAATAACGTTTAGGTAAATTGAAATGTAAATGGTTTTAGAGAAAATTAGATTATAATGGTGAAAAATATATGGTTTTTCTTATACTTGTAACTTTAACTTATGTGTTATTAAGTGTCTATGTAAACTGTGTGATTATGTATTGTTTTATGGTAAATAAAGAATTTCACGTTATGCGTTTCACTTATCCTGGCTCAGGGGAAATAAAGGGAAATTAGGGAAAATTATGGAAAAATAGCCGTATAGAGAAATAAGAGAGAGATAGCTTATATGGAAATTAGAAGAGTACATTTGTGCTCCCTATACGGCATTGCCCTGAGCCAGGTAAGCTAACGGCTTATCGTGCAAAATGTTCTCCTCAAATCAGTGTTATTTTTTATACGCCCCCGCTCTGCCCGAATCGGTGTAACCTTGCTATCTTCGAGTCTGATCAGAGCCGGCGGTGAAAACCTAGTGGAAAAATACAGTCCCATACAGTAGTGCGTGGTCCTTGAGATCCGGATTGCAAGTTAGTGAGTTAATCGCGTGTGATCCGAGATACAAGATTGAAGAAATTTTCGAAGTCCAATACCAGTTGAAAACAATCAAGACGACACTTAGAAGAATTTATTGATGACGGAACATAGAAAAATTTACTGAACATCGGACATAGAAAAATTTTACTGAGCCAAGGAGATAGAAAAATTTATTGAAGACCGGACTTAGAAAAATTTACCGAACACTGGACATAGAATAATTTCATCGAGCCAAGGACATAGAAAATTTTTTGAAGAAAATTTATCAAGCCGAACATAGAATTTTGGAAGAAAGGAATTCAACACCGGGGATCGACGGACTCAGATTAGAAGATTGGACTCGAAGATACAAGACAACACCAACGAAGAGGGAAGCAAGGATTCGCAGATTTTTCGCCTGAAAAACCTACCGAAGATTCTTGAAGAGTCGTGAAGACTCTGAAGATATTTGGAGTTTGAAGACGAATATTTGAAGATTAATTTTTGATTTGAGGATTTAACTTAACGTAACATTTAACTTAAACTATGGTCATCACAAGGAGTCAGAGCGGGGCCGAGGAGAACCAACCACAACAACAACAACCGCGAAGATTTCCAGATCCGCCACGATCGCCGTCTGCTGCCGCCACGAGCCAGCCGCCGCCGACCGAGGGAAGGGCAGATCTGCTTCAAACAATTTTAAAACCGAGACCAGGTACTAGCAAGGCACCTGTAGCTCCGGAAGTGCAAACACTAGCCAGGAAGAAGGCTATTTCAATTAGGTCGCGTCGATCGACAGCGAGTGTCGTCGCACGCATACAATATGAGGCGGAAGAGAAGCTGGCCGCTCTCCGTAAAAAGGAACTGCAAATAGAAGCAGAACTTATCAAGAAGAAACTCGTCGCCGACGTCGCCGCTGCAGAGGATGGAAGCAGCCCCGATGACGACGAGCCGTCTGAACAGGTGGAGCAACGTGTACGAGCCTGGCTAAGCGAACAAGGACCCGACCATGAAGAGGCTAGACAAGAGCCGGTCGTGTTAGAGGAGAGAGAGACGCCGAAGCCAGAAGACATGCCACCAACGGGAGGACGACGCGAAGGCCAAAGGACGAGATTTGAGTGGCCGGAACAGCGCCGCCCACGCTCACCCACACCGCCCACGTCTAGGGCCAACGGAGTGGAACATCTCGCTGAAACGTTAGACAAGCTGCTGAATCAACGCCAGACGCGCCACACAACGGAGCTGCCTACATTCTCAGGGGCTCCCACCGAATGGTTGTCCTTCAAAGCAGCCATGGAAGACACCACTGCATTCTACAAGCTGAAACCGATCGAGAATTTAGCTCGGCTGAGGAACTGCTTACGGGGAGAAGCCAGGGAAGCGGTGGCACCACTGCTGAGCGTCGCTACGCCGCCCGAACAAATCATGAAGACTCTAGAACAATGCTTCGGACGTCCAGAAGTTATGGTGGACCGCATGATGGAAGACCTGAAGAGGCTACCGAGGCTCGGAGGTTCGGCGGCGGAACTCAACCAGTTCGCCGTAAAGATTCAGAACATGGTGGCTATCCTGAAGAGGCTGAGGCACGGGTACCTTTTCAACCCGTTGCTCACGAGAGACATTCTAGAGAAGCTCAGTCCCTACGAGAAAAGCAAGTGGTACGACTACGCAGAAGAGACGTCGCGCTTCAGGAACGAGCCCGATGTCGTCCTTCTCTCTGAATTCTTAATGAGGGAAGCGGACAGGGCACTGCGCTACGGATTCAGCACGACATCGAAGAGAGAAACACCGCGTCAACCTCCGAACAAGAGTGAAACCAGAGCAAGAAGGCCAGTCTTCGCGGTGACAGATGAGGGCAGGGGTTCGCTGAGCCACAGCCAACCCAAGAAGGTACGCGAGGAAGCAATGAAGTGCCCGGTATGTGCCAATGATCACGCTCTGCCTCGCTGCGCCACCTTCAAGAAAATGAGCGTACCAAAGAGATGGGACACAGTCAGGAAAGAGGGGCTGTGTTTCCTGTGCATATCGAGTCGACACAGAAGATTCAACTGTAAGGCGAAACGATGCGGCGCACAGGGTTGTAAGCGGCTGCACCACACGTTGCTGCACGAGGAGAGGTCCGGCGGCGCTCCACAGGCTGAGGACGCCGTTATTACCGCATCGGTCACGTCCGACCGTGCGGTAAAACTCAAGATGAGAAGGGTTCAAGTCGTAGGTCCACGGGGCGAAGCGGACATCTTCGCGCTGTTCGACGAGGGCTCGACAGTGACTCTGCTGGATGAAGACGTCGCGAAGGCTATCGGCGCAGACGGTCCGTCGAAAGTGCTGCGGATGCACGGGATCAATGCCGAGAGAAATGAGGAAAAAAGCCGACTCGTACAACTGGGCGTACGGGGTCACGACGGTACCAGGCACGACATCACTGCGAGAACGGTGGGCGGATTGAACTTGCTCACTCAATCCGTTCCGGAATCATTGCTGCAACTCGCTCACCTGCACGATCTCAGGGATGAAGAGATGTGTTATGAGAACGAGAAACCCCAACTTCTCATCGGTACGGACAACTGGCAGCTCATCGTGTCAAGAGAACTGAGAATCGGGAAAAGGAACCAGCCTGCGGCCTCAAAGACCAAACTCGGCTGGGTGATCCATGGCAGCATCCCGAGGCGCATCATAAGGCAGGATGATGAGAGTATCCTGCACATATCCACAATCGAGACCAGAGGCGAACGGCTCGAAGAAATGGTGAAGAAACACTTCGATATAGACGCATTGGGAATAGCGGCCAAGGCGAGGCTGACAGACGGCGAGCAGCGGGCCATCGACCTCTTTGGCAGGACGGCCAAGAGAACGGAAGACGGTCGATTCGAAGTGGGACTTCTGTGGCGCAAGGACGGCGTCAAATTACCCCTCAGCTACAACAATGCGCTGAAGAGGCTTAAGAACTTAGAACACAAGCTCAGGAAAAACCCAGAAGACGAGGCGCAGTACCATGGGCAGATGAAAAATCTCATAAGCGAGGGATATGCGGAAAAATGCGACGGGACGGAGGCCGGAAGCGACCGTACATGGTACCTGCCGCACTTCCCGGTCAAAAACCCAAACAAACCGGGTAAGCTGCGACTGGTTTTCGACGCGGCGGCGAAGACAAGCGGCGTGAGCCTTAATGATCACTTGTTGGAGGGGCCTGACCTTCTGACGTCACTGCCAAGAATCCTGTTCCGGTTCAGGGAGGAAGCTGTGGCTGTGAAGGCCGATATACAGGAGATGTTCCTTCGTGTGAAAGTCAGACGAGAAGACCAGCCGGCCCAGATGTTCCTGTGGAGAGAGGACCCGAACGAGCCGCCGACCAGGTACAAGATGGTGGTGATGATTTTTGGAGCGTCGTGTTCGCCGTTCCTGGCACACTCAGCCCGGAATAGGAACGCGGAAGAATTCGCTGAGTCACACCCGGAAGCCCATCGCGCTATTTCCGAAGCCCATTACATGGATGACTACGTGGACAGCTATCCGGACCGGGAGAAGGCCAAGCAGGTTGTAGAGCAAGTGGACCAGGTGCACAGGAAAGGTGGCTTCCACTTAAGAGGCTGGACGAGCAACGACCGGAGGGTGCTAGAGGAGCTGCCTGAGGACCGCCTAGCTGAGGATACTACGCAGCACGTCACCAAGGACGAGCAGAAGACCCTGGGCATGCTGTGGGACTCCAAAGGTGACAAACTAAAATTCAACACGTCGCTATCTAGAGTTCCTGTGGAGGTCCGTGAGCTGCAGCGCGCGCCGACGAAAAGGGAGGCCCTTAGCACCGTAATGAGTATCTACGATCCGCTGGGGCTACTTAGCTGTTACACCATTACCGCCAAGGTCATCCTACAAGGCTTGTGGCGTCAGAAGCTGGACTGGGACGAGCCGCTGCCAGCTGAGTCAGCCGAGGACTTCACCCGCTGGCTGACAGACATGGAATACATCAGCCATCTCGAGCTGCCCCGGAGCTACAACGGGGGGAGCCCGACGAGGAGCCGGCAGCTGCACGTATTTTGTGATGCGAGCAAGGACGCATACGCCGCAGCCGTCTATTGGAGGATGGAACAGGAAAATGGAGATGTTCGAGTCGTATTGGCCGCAGCCAAGGCCAAAGTAGCGCCGTTGAAGGCCCAAACGATACCGAGGCTGGAACTACAGGCCGCCCTGGTCGGAGCGAGGCTGGGAAACGCCGTCGTAGCAGAACACAGGTGGAAAACAGATACCGTTTTCTACTGGATTGACGCACAGGTGGTGCTGTGTTGGATACAGAACGGCAGCCGGAAGTACACGCCGTATGTCGCGCACCGCCTGGGGGAAATCGCCGAACTGACATCTGTCCACCAGTGGAGGTGGGTGAGCACTAAGAACAACGTCGCGGACCTAGCCACGAGAACGGGCTATGTTCCGAGGAGCGACGAGGACCCATGGTTTAAAGGGCCAGACTTCCTGCGCAGGCCTATGAGCGAGTGGCCCGCGGAGAGTCCCGCCCAAGTCGAGGATAAAGAAGAACACGTCGCCTTTTACACCACAAGGGCGAGTGAGCTGGATTGTCTACCGGATGTGACGCGCTTTTCGAGTTACGAGCGCCTCATAAGATGCACAGCGATGGTTTTGTTATTCTTAGAAAAGTGCCGAGATCGTCGAGCCAACCTCGAGGTACGACACCTAGAGCGGGCCGAGACGTTGTGGTATCAGAGGTCACAACGGGACAGCTTCACGCAAGAAATTGAAAAGATCACAAGTGGCAAGACGGCGCCTAGGTGGAGCCCCTTGTACCGGCTCAGCCCAGTGTACAAAGACGGGCTGCTCGTACTAGACGGAAGAATCAAAGCAGCGCAGGTTCCAGCGGAGATGAAGAATCCAATCATCCTGGACGGTAGACATCCGTTTACGAAGTTACTGGTGGCACGGGAGCACGCCCGGGCAGGACACGGGAGCCGTGAGAGGGTCGTGAACGACCTCAGGCAAAGGTTTTGGATCCTGAAGCTGCGGCCGACGGTGCGCAGCATAACAAGTAAGTGTGCGTTTTGTCGGCTACGACGGGCGCACCCGAGAACACCACAAACTGGAGACCTGCCGGCGGAGCGCCTGGGGGCGTTCCAGAGACCATTTTCGTACTGTGGTCTCGACTGTTTCGGCCCGATGACGATCACCATCGGCCGACGTCACGAGAAGAGATGGGGAGCGCTCTTCACCTGTCTGACGACGCGGGCCGTGCACCTGGAGCTGGTGGCCTCGCTGTCGACAGACTCAGCAATAATGGCCATGAGAAGGATGGCTGCGCGGCGAGGATGGCCGTCAGTCATGTACAGCGACAACGGGACGAACTTCAGAGGCGCGGACGTCGAGCTGCGGCAAGCGTACGCTGAGTGGGCACCGGCTATGGCTCAGCTGGGCCTCACGCACCGCATGCAATGGAAATTCACCCCGCCGGGGGCGCCGAGTCAAGGAGGTGCCTGGGAACGGATGGTGAGGTCAGTGAAAACAGCCTTACTCGCTACGCTGAACGAGAAGTCGCCGAGAGAAGAGGTACTCCAGACCCTAATGGCCGAGGCGGAGTATTCCGTGAACGCACGACCGCTAGTTCACGTTTCCGTGGACCCCAGCGACCCGGAGGCAATCACACCGAACCATTTCCTCCTGGGGTCGTCCACCGGACTGCCGTACGTCGGACCGTGTATGCCGGCGGACAAGAAGACTTGGAGAGTCGCGCAAGCCCTTGCCGACGAGTTCTGGAGGCGCTGGGTGAGGGAATACCTCCCCACGCTCACGCCACGCTACGGGGCGCCGCAGAGCAGCCGTGCCCTGGTTCCGGGCGACCTGGTCGTGGTCGTAGATCCGGCGCTGCCGCGTAATACGTGGCCGCGCGGGGTCGTGCACCGGGTCTACCCTGGCCCGGACGGACAGGTGCGTTGTGCGGACGTTCGCACGCGCAGTGGTGTGTTCCGCAGGCCCACATCAAAATTGGCAGTGCTGGAGGAGGCGCCGCAGTCGCAACCGCGACCACTGGCGGAGCAGCCGGAGCCGGGGGCGGTGCCGGGCGCGGAACGAGCGCCGGAGCGAGCTACAGACAGCTCGCAGCCGCCTGAGCGAGCTACAGACAGCTCGCGGTCGCCGGGGCGAGCTACAGACAGCTCGCAGTCGCCTGAGCGAGCTACAGACAGCTCGCAGTCGCCGGGGCGAGCTACAGACAGCTCGCAGTCGCCGGGGCGAGCCACAGACAGCTCGCAGTCGCCTGAGCGAGCTACAGACAGCTCGCAGTCGCCGGGGCGAGCCACAGACAGCTCGCAGTCGCCGGGGCGAGCCACAGACAGCTCGCAGTCGCCTGAGCGAGCTACAGACAGCTCGCAGTCGCCGGGGCGAGCTACAGACAGCTCGCAGTCGCCTGAGCGAGCCACAGACAGCTCGCAGTCGCCTGAGCGAGCCACAGACGGCTCGCAGTCACCACCACGAGCTGTAGCGAGCACAAACAGCTCGCGGTCGCAGCCAGTTGCAGCGGGCACGGTCAGCCCGCAGTCACCGGAGCAGTTTGCGGCGGACACAGACAGCTGGCAGTCAGCGGAGCAGTCCACGGCGGGTCCAGCGAGCCCGCGGTCACCAGAGGAGGCTGCGTAGAACCTGGCTACTGCGCCGGGGGGAGGATGTTAAGGACAGCGGCCTCGCCTGTGTTTTAAAGTGAATTTAAAGACAATGAACACTTATCAGTGCTTTAAAACGTTTCTAAAAACTGTGAGTAAATAGTACATAAACTCTTAAGAGTGAAAATAGTGAATATAAGTGTTGTACATAAGTGTTAAATTCATTAGAATAGTGGTAAATAATTGTTTTAAAGTCACGAGTTTATTTTCTTTATAATTTCTTAACCGTAGCTTATTTCACTTGGAAAATTAGTGTTGTACATAGGAAAAATTAGTGGCTAAAGTAAATAACGTTTAGGTAAATTGAAATGTAAATGGTTTTAGAGAAAATTAGATTATAATGGTGAAAAATATATGGTTTTTCTTATACTTGTAACTTTAACTTATGTGTTATTAAGTGTCTATGTAAACTGTGTGATTATGTATTGTTTTATGGTAAATAAAGAATTTCACGTTATGCGTTTCACTTATCCTGGCTCAGGGGAAATAAAGGGAAATTAGGGAAAATTATGGAAAAATAGCCGTATAGAGAAATAAGAGAGAGATAGCTTATATGGAAATTAGAAGAGTACATTTGTGCTCCCTATACGGCATTGCCCTGAGCCAGGTAAGCTAACGGCTTATCGTGCAAAATGTTCTCCTCAAATCAGTGTTATTTTTTATACGCCCCCGCTCTGCCCGAATCGGTGTAACCTTGCTATCTTCGAGTCTGATCAGAGCCGGCGGTGAAAACCTAGTGGAAAAATACAGTCCCATACAAGCAAGATTACTCTGCTGGATAACTTGAGCTTGCTATTTCAGGTAGATTTATGAATCGAATACTTGCCTTTTGCATTATCTCCTTGCTTATCAATACAAATAAATTTTGCACGCCAACTATTGTTGTAATTCCGCAAATGAAAAAAATTGATGACAGCTGTAATATAATGTGATATAAGATTTTAAGCTAATTTTTATCCTAAATCACAAATACATAGGTAGTGAGTTCCCACTCATGTATGCGTGCAATTTGAATATTCCAGTTATCCGTGTTTGTAAGAAGTGTTTATGCCATAAAATTATTATATCCTGCCAGTTATAGATAGTTATTTTGTAATTAAGGTTATTAAAAGCTATTTTGTAATTAAGGTTATTAAAACGGATACTTTAGGCATATGATCTACTGCTTATGTTTAGACGTTTAAGCAGAAAAATAATTAAAAATTTCGAAATAAATAACAATGTGCCAAATAAAATAATTATTACATTGTGCTCTAAAACGCGGAAGTCATTAACCCCACAGCAAAGACTTTGCTCAAATGACATCAATACAATCATCTGACGTCAATGACCTAACAACGCCGTAAAGAGCATAAATAATGTAATTTTGTTGAGTATCTTATTATTATTTTTCGAAATTTTTATTCTATTTTCAGCCTAGACACAAATACAAAATATCCGTAATTTATTTTGAACAACCTTATATACCTAGATGATTTTTTTTTCTATTTTCTATGAAGCTTGACTACTTATTTACTATTAACTTAAACAAACGAGATTAATATTTCGTTTGGAGTTTGGAGAAACTTTTAAAAATTCAAAAGTAACGTACCGTAAAGTTGAAAGCTGTATTTATCGATCTCGAACATGTGCGCAGTAAATCATACGCCTCGTGCAGGGAGCTGATGCTGACACTTTTTGCATTTAACTTTTCCACTTTTGTACTGTTATGACCAGCGATGACATATTCCACGTGAATCTTAACCGATTCAATTCTTGTGTAAAGTTGATTGAGCAAAAAGCAATAAAATAAAATTTCGCTATCTTGAGCAAAAACTGGAATGTAATTCAAGAACGAAAGCATCGGCATCTTCATTTTTATTCCTATGATCACTTCGAATATATCATGCACAGACATTACGGTTAACACGTAAAAGGACCAGTTAAAAATTATAGCTGGATGATTGTTGCTAAAAGTGATATCTTTTCGTTTCAAGATATCGAACAATCTCAAAAGTGGTTTCCTTTGCAACAGAGCATTCCAAATTATAAATGCATATTCTATTGTCGTTGCAGCCGCATAGACGGTAAAAGTCTTAGAAATGTAACTCACTTGACTCCTCCACAGGTAATATGAAGTGAAAACGAATAAAAGTAATGTGTACAAATAGCTGGAATAATTGATAACTTTGTGATATTGGAACAAATATAGCCTGTTTATTCCAAGTGTAATTTGCAGAAGGCATAAACACAACGGTTTTTTCGATGACTCTCCTTTACTTCCATTTGCTCTTTTTTCTTTTATAAACGGAATGAATAATGAGGCTGTCTTCATATTTGATATGATCAAAGCCGCACTAACTACATTACACTAGTGAGGATTATGAAGCCTCATCGCTGTAGTGTTATATTAAATTGACAAAATAACAAATTTTGCTTACGTTATTATTAATGTTATTTTCCGGCGTAGGAACTAAATTATGCACCAAGTAATCACTTTACCTTTTGTTGTTTCAAGAAATGTAAGACTGAACTAAGCTTTTAGTTGTATGGCTTTTCATCAACATTACACAACATAATATTATTACTTACATGGTAAACACAATAAAATAAAGACATACAATTCACAAAAGTCTCTACAAACGGCATTTTCACAAAAAGTTGATATAAAGAATAATATAAAGAAAAAATACAGAAAAATAAATAGAAATTAGTAGCTAATTTATTAATTCTATTTTGTTTTGTAGTCGACTATATTACACTGTTCACTATAAAGAAAGTGTGTGCCTAACTATGTGGACTGAGATACTAGGCCCACCAGACTACCTAATATTAAGAATATAGGGTTTAATTCTTACTAAAACAATGTGTATAATAATATTGTAGTATTAGTGTGTACAATGGAAGTTTGCATGCCCGCTAGTTTGTGCTGTGGGCCAATTTTAGGTACAAGTCGCTTAAGTTGCAGAAAATTGTACTCACTTTACTTACATTCTGATAAAGTATTCTTTTTATATTTTTAATTTGGAAGTTTTGTCGGTGAGTCGGTCACTTCCATCACAAAAATAGAAATCTGTCCTCAAGTAACCATCTCAATCAATTTTCTGTAATAATAATAAGTTTGAACATATTTTTTATTTAAATCCGTTCAGAGGATTTGTGTGAAAAATGTTCACACATATATTTGCACTTATAATAACTATTAATCAGATTCCAGGTACTGTTGTAACATTGGACAAAGTTATAGTTATTGTAAGCTCCTTGCCTAAATAATCATAAACATAAATATTAAATGAGCTATTATTACAAATAATGTTAAAATTCACTTGGTGTCTTTTCTTGTTATGCATTTGTATACCCTTTAAAATATTAGGTTTTCCTTACGACCGCGTCCGCCGGTAGTCCGGACTCGCTACAGCTATTAATGTAATTAACAATTCCTTTGGTACTGCGATATTTTAATTTATGTATTTTTCCTGGTATTTTAAGAACTGTTTTGGCCTAATAAAATAGTAAGATACATTGAGTTTTCATTGTGTTTTGTTTTTTTTTTTTTTTTTATTATTTCCTAAATTTAAGAACCTATTAGGTATTTAGAAAAATGTGCCATGGAAACGGGGTTGTTGGTATTTGTCGCTAATACACACATACCCAATTTTGCAGTCATTTTCGATAATTGTGCCTAATATGTCCTATACCAAGATACCTATGATACTGTTACGTATTAGAGTTCGAAGATTTGGAGAAAAGACCTGCTGACTCTTTTGAAAACTTTGTTCACTAGCACTTAGTCCAACACGAAACACTAAGTCCAACATTAAGCACTAGGCTCAAACACTAAACACTAAGTCCAACACTAAACACTAACGATGTCCTATGTCGCAGCCAAGTCGTGGGTTTCACTCACTGGTATCACTAGTTTTCACTTATCGCCTGTTTCGCCTCGAAGGAAGCTCAAAACTGAACTCAACTCGTTCGCATCTCTGAGGCGTATTTATACCTGCCGACACGAGTCCCAGACCACTCCAGAAGGTTCCCGACTCGCGTGACCGAGTTGGATTTATTCTGGAAGATTCGCACAGTAGCGCCATCTAGTACTGAGTAGGGGGCCCTACGCTGTCCCTGTTCACACCAAGTGGTTTCATTGGTTGACGCTAGATGGCGCTGTCTCTTTGTGTGTTCGTAACAATACCTATAAGATATACCTATATGAGAAAGCCATAGGCTTTCTCAAAAAAGAGAAATACATAGTATTGTTTGCAATAAATGTGTGCAGGTGTGCAATTTTCGAAGTATAACTTCTCTGGTGGCATTGAAACTGAAAATTCAAGTTCGCGTCACGTCACGATACGATTTTGGATATAATGCCATCGATAAAATGGTATCTGTCGTAAACTACTTCTAACAAGAAAACTTAACTTTCTGTAGTATAGCTCAACACACAGATGGCGCTAAATGTACAAATTTAATTTTTAAGTCATTTATATCTATGCTTTAGATACGATGAGAATATTTTTAGATAATTATTATTTTTCATTTCATATTTTTCATGATTATTGTTATTTTTCGTGGCAAAAGTTTCACTTCTGCCACGTGTACTCTGTATACGTCGTGTTTCTTTTCAACCGAATTCCAAAACACAGGAGGAGGTTCTCAATTCGTGTGTATGTTTTTTTTTTTGTATGTATGTTAAGCGATTACTCCGCCGTTTGTAGCCCGATTTTCGAAATTCTTTTTTTATTTTAAAGGGTTGACTCCCGGATTGATCCCATTGTCACCAAATGGTAGACCTGATGATGGGATCCATGAGGAATCGAGAGAAGTCCTCAAATTTTATAGGGACACCTACAGTAATTTTGACATTTTTTGAAGTAACTTGAGCATATGCTACCAAGAAGTGAAATGTGCCAAGGTATACCTTGGTTCCAAAAGCATTGAACGGTACTCCTCAGTCTTTGAAGATACACGTTTGAGAATTTCAGGATTATTTATAAAACTGCAAGCATAATAATATGTCACTCTTAAATAATCATCATCATCACCACCACGACTACCACCACCATCATCACACAATACCTACATTGTATGTTGATATAGGTATTTCTAATTGTCTTTTACACCGGTATCGATTTCTTTGAACATTCACAGTTACCAAAAAGTGAAATTTTGTACCAAGGTGTTCCCTAGGTCCAAAAGGTCTAAACAGGACTCCTCAGTCTTTAAAGTTACACGTTTGGAAATTTCAGCATTGTTTAAAGAACTTCAAGCCTATTATGTCGCAATTAAATAATGTCAGCTGTATGGTAAATTAGTAATTTGAGCGTTATTTACGAATTGGTCTTGGGTTCGAATCCCGGTCAGATAAATATTTTTGTGATTCTTTTTATTTCCTTTTTTCCCTATTTTTAAATATTTTATCATCCTACTTAAACTCTGAGCAAAGCTCTAAAAGAAAAAAAAATATATTAAAAAAAATATATAAACTGACTTCCAAAGTAAAAACATCTTTTAAATCACTCATTCTTATAAATCACTTAAAAGTATAAAATAATTCTTATTGTCGAATAGATCTCTTTTGAATTCTGCTAAAATTTAACTCAATTTTCTTATTTTTGAAGTCGGTACCAGCCCAAACAATTGTATATACCCTTTAATCAAAAAAACATCAATTTTAATACAACTACGTCCATATATGCATACAAACAATATTTTAAAGAACTTCCGTTCAAATTGGCTATACCTTTGCCTTTTCAAGATCAGAACCCTAATTTTCGTCTTCAATCTAGACTTTCAATTTATTCGTACCTTCGAGCAAGCACTAATCTTCATATTATACTGAATTTTAGAGTGTGGACCAGTCAAAATGCGTTTGACTTTGGTTTGACGTTGAGAATACCATTTTGCTGTTTTAACATATCTGATAAGACTGCATCGAAACTGTATTATTGTTAGATTTAATTAGCAGAATGGTCGATTCTGCTATATTAGAGTCATAGTTAATTCTAATTTGCTAGCTTCGTCAGCGTGCGAGGACCAATATACGATGTTTTTAGGCTATTTTACTATTGGGAAATTGAACAATCTTATCACTTTATTTTTCCGATGTACCTAATTCGAAGTGTCGTTTGGAGTGGTGTATCTCCACTTTTCCGCTCAGCGCTTTAAGCTAAATGAGTGTTCGCCCCGTTATCGTAATCCACCCCGTATAATCCTTGTCCTATTAGGCCTGACTTGGACGGACATAATCACCTAAGGTCGGCCATGTTTCGAGGCAGAGTTATGGCGTCACACTCGACGTTTGTCATTTTCACTTTGACGGGTATTAGAAACTGGATTTCGGTCATAATCCTCGACTTACTTGGAAACAATGTGACTTAGCTACTTTACTAATTAATATAAAATTACTATATAAGTAGTTATAATCAGTAACTGAATTTTATAAAATACCGATTATCTTATCTGGGGCTCGGTAGCCACATAATATTTTAGCTAAGAGTCTGTTCACTGATAGATAATGTTATTATATTATTACTAGCAGTTGCCCGCGGCTCCGCCCGCGTAAATATAGTACGTTCCCTCGGGAACACTACTTTTTCGTGATAAAAAGTATCCTATGTTTTAATCCAGGGCCTTAACTACTACCATACCAAATTTAATCGAAATCCGTTCAGTAGTTTTTGCGTGAAAGAGGAACAAACATCCATCCTAACAAACTTTCACATTTATAATAATAGTAGGATTATTATTTTACATGAAAATATATTTGGTGGGATTTAACATAATTCCTGTTACACATTAAGCGTACGTAACATGTAGATTATACCCTAGGAACTATCGCACAATAAAGGACATCAAGTAAATACCGAAGACGAACTCACAATGGTGAAAGTTTATGATAAATTGAAACACTATACGTGACTTTACAGCATTTGACTTATCCAACATATCCGAAGCATCCTATGTTCCCCGAGGCTTTAACTTACGTAGAACCTGAGAGATTCATAATATTTTATTATATTTTGTAAAGACGTAGAACATTGCGGAACTAACTTTTCTGATTTGAATAAATTGCATATTCTTTAAGATTCGTTATTCTTGTGCCCACAATCTTTGCGACGTCGCCGATTTATGAAGTCGTATTTACGTTGCGAGTGCTGTTCGAGGCTTTCCTGATTATTTAGTAACTTTTTATGTTACCTGAAATAAAGATTAATAAAAAACAATGGTAATAAAAACAACATAAATGTAATAGAAAAAAATTTTATTTATTTCCAGAAAATTTGAAACAATGGTCTTACAATTTGAATACAGAGCAATATCAAAATGTCTGCCTTCTGCGCGTCGAAATATTAATGTTATTGTTTTTAAAACTATGTATGCTGAATAGGTATATATAGTTATTCAATATTAGGTACATTTCTATTATTATTCGTCATTTTATTTAAACTTTCGTCATTAAATATTAAAAACAAATCATTAAAAATATCTTTGAGTATATAACCACTAGAGAGAGTTTAAGCCAAAGAGAATATAATCACTACGTGTTTAAGCCAGCAAACGCGTGTCCTTTTTCTGCTTGTGTGCATTGTATTAGTGTACGTGCAGGGATGTAACTTATATCGATATAATATCGATAAACTACTCAACTTTTTTGTGGTACCTATCGACGTTTGTAGATATTTTTATAATTCTGAATTTTTATTTTATAAACACATTTTAAGTTTTATGTCATCAGTTTATAATGTGTAAAACTCATTAAGTACCTTTTAATTTAAGATATAGGTATTTGAAATTAACAAGATTTTATTAGATGTGTAAAAAATACTGTATTCTTATAAGGTTTGTTTGTTTGCATGGGCTCCGAAAGTACTTGACCGATTTTGATGAAATTTTGCACATATATAGAAAAGACCACATAGGCTACTTTTTTGCGGCACGGCATTTCTTTTAGCGCGCACGAAGGCGCGGGCAATATCTAGTTTTTATCATAAAAGCGTTTTCCCACTATCCGACACGATATCGGTAAAGAATGCAGATAGCCGATACACAATAGCCAAAGGCGAGTAAAATGTATGAAATAATTAGTAGCATAATTCTTTCACATTATTCAGTCAATTGCGTATTTTAATTATAAAATAAGTATTATGAGAAAACGTTTTATTAATAACTATTTACATTAAATAAAATTACTCCCAATATCTACGATTGAAAGTTTACAATTCCTAACAATTCTGCACTACTGTTATAGAAATAGACCGTTCATAAATATTTTTAGCCGACTTTAAAAAAAGGAGGTTCTGTGTTCGGATGTATATAATATATAATATGTCAAATAAAAATTTATCCTTACAATAATTGTACGCAATAATTTTAGTTTTAATTATTATTATGAAAAAGAAAACAAATATGGCGGCGCGGGGCACTTGCCATTTAACCAATCGGCACAGTAAATATTACAATGTAACGAAAAATAACGTGTAAAATTGTAAGAAGTAATTTTTATTTGACAATCTGTCGACATTTTATAATATCTCTAGTAATATTACAATCTAACGGTTTTTAAAATTTTATGGTGGCATATATACAGCCGAACACAGAACCTCCTCTTTATTAGTAAGTAAGCCTTAGTAATACCGACCCGATAATATATCCCGACGGACATACTATCAGGAATCTGGAAGGCCGGGGAAAATTCAGAGCATTGAAAATATAACTCTGGACTGATACAATAGAACTGAAAATCGAACACACGAGTCTCATGTCAAATCTGACAACACAAAAATATTGCGTTCCATTTCCTCTCTTTTTAAAGTATTTGCATTTTTGATTAGCATCTAAATAGTAAATACATTGAGAGATTAGCTGAGTCAGTCAGATTACTCACTTGCTTGGGGGCCTAGCAGGAACAATTGTCAATAGCGTAAACGTTACGTTATCGAAAGAGATTTGTATAAAAATTATGACAGCGCTCATACAATTGACATTCGATAAAATTGCATTTACGCACCTGTCAATTTTTCCTGCTAGGCCCATATTTACAGGAATAAAAGTGCTTTTCTGTCCGATATCAAACCGATAATGTGAAAGACCTATGTGTTTCATATATTTTACTTGCCCTTGCATGGCTATTGAATATCGATTACTGTATCGGCATTCGATACCGATATCGTATTCGATCCGGATTGGATAATGGAGAAATGTTCTTTGTGCATTTTAATTGGAAACTAAATAAAAAAAATATGTTTAAGAAAGTATAATATATTATCGTAAGTCTTCTTAATTGTCCGGTAAAACAGAAATATCTTCCCCGTATCAATACCGTCACACCAAGCTGTCTCACTGGACACACTCTTCTAATTTTCGCATCTAACTGCTTCAATCTATTCGCCTCTTCTTCCGGAGCATTTCCGAGACCTAATAAAACCGTTTAGTAAAAGTTTATTATCTTTATCGATAAACTCTTGTGTCAGTAGGATGTACCCTACTGACACTCAAAATACGCAGAAAAACAAAGCTTTTATTTTGCACAAATTATTACTCATTACGTGATATTCATCATTAAAGCGTGATATAGTACGAAAAAGGGTTCGTTAAATTTAATGATTATCTGTTTATATTATAAAAATACTCATGATTTAGTTCACAAAACATTGTTAAAACATTACGTGTAAAACGATAATTCCAAGTATTTGACACCTTCTGTCGTCATTCTTGAGGCACAATATGCAGCGGAGCAACACATATTAGATGTTTTAAAATTATTATTTCCTTTACACATTTATTTTCATTGATAAAACACAAAAAATACACAGAGCTACTGCTCTGCAATGGCCTACTGAGCTGGTCATAACATGACACGAAACACGCGTTTATACACCGATATAAGCTCTCTCATCCACTCGTATTGACACATCGTTAGTAAGAGTTAAGACAGAGCAACAGAAAAACATAGTACCAACTTTCAAAAACTATGACTCCGTCTTTAGAAGTATTTGAAAAATATACTAATTACAGACTAAATCAGTGTCAAAGATCAAGACCAGAAATACCTTTTTTAACAACAAAAGTACCAAAATAGTTGAGCTTATTACACAATTTTAAGCCCTTCATGAAGGATAAATATGTGAACCTTAACACACATAACCTAACCATGTTACGACATGTCTAAGGAGGGTTCCGTAACTATTAACGTGCAATAGGTTTTGCGTGCAAAACTCTTTGATTTACTTCAAACCTTATTGTCGATTTTGCTCTAAATAATTATCCTAAAGAGATTTTATCATGATCTATTAGCATGGAAATTTATAAGTTTCTATCTCTTGTAGTTTAAAAATGCCAGGAGGGGACCAACTTACGAACCAATTTGGATTACTCAAAAATGGTTGATTATGTAAAAAAGGCATGTATGAAACCACTCCTCAGTAGGTGGCGCTGCAGTCTACCGACTGCAGCGCCACCTACTGAGTCAAATAATTTAATTCTAAGGCGGTAAGTTTGCCGAGGCAGCTATTATAATATAATATAATACTTAATAGATAATAATCAATAGGCAATTGGACTAATTTTTTTTATTGCATAAATGAATAGTACTCTTAAATATGAGTATTCTCAGAAGAAACCGTATATCTAAAATCAATATTTTCAAAGGTACAGCGATTTGTATAAAAAATTTCGCGAGCCTCCTAAAACTCCATACTAAAGTCGTCCTACAAATGACGTCAGTATATGAAGTAATATAATATGAAGTATATGGCGGCAGGAATATATTTGTAAATATCTCCGATATTTGTGCGATAAAGTTCATACTTACCATAATGAATGTTTTTGTGTATGATGTGAGTAAACTAATGATGTAGGTTTTGTTACCAATTTCGCAAAAAAAAAAAATTTTTGTACTTTTTAAATGTATTTTATTAGTAAACTACACATAAAATAATATATTTTTTTACATTTACCAAGTAGTAATGCCTCAATATTTCTGAATATATTAATGAAACTAAATATTTCAGATGTAGTCCAATCCCCTATTAATAAAATCCCATTTACAATTTTTTATCAGAGATAAACAATGTTTTATTTTCTTACGAAAGAGAATTTATCAGAAGAATGTTTTCCCTAAGACGGCTAATAAATAGTCGATAATGGTGAAACGCTGTTACATTACAACGGTGAGGTTTATCAGAGCTAAATGCAGCCAAAAAGCTTTTAATTTATTATCTTTATCTTAGTTTCTTTTCAAAGTTTTATCTATGTCTATTTTTATCAAACCTTCAAATGTTATAAATATTTTTGTAAAATTTACTCTTCTTCTTATTTTATTTTATTTTCTAATATTTTACAAAACTTGTGTTACTTTTTAATATAATTATTTACGTAAAAATGATGACATTCAATTATTAGTATTCTGATAGTACAATAATATTGTGTCAAAGAATATTTTTCTTATCAAGCATTCCCTTTATTTATTTACCAACATTTCCATTCTGTGGCCAGGAAGAACTCGTTTCCTGTTCAAATATTGACATACGAGTAGGTAGCGGCAGTTTGCTTCAAATTCACAGGACACTGTTCGAGACTTGTTCGCATTGTTGTTTCTGTAAGTGTGCTATTATTTCCTTGCAAATTATATCGTGGATATGTGTATATTATATTCTCTATTATTGCTCCGAGGTCTTGTGGGTAGACTGTTTGATTAGCACTCGAGAGAGTGCAGGTTTGAATCCCAGGTTGGGGCGTGTACCTACCAATGAGATTTATTCAGATCTCAAGTATATACGGACGCTCTAACGGTGAAGGAAAACATCGTAAGGAAACCCGCACATGATTGGCCCCAGACGTATTGACCAGTCATTCCTCTGGACTAGGCTAACTTTGTTGTGAGAATGCCGTATGTGCTTGGGAAACCATACGTCATTTAAAAACCAACTGTCCCAGGCACTACAGTATTTCAAGAATGGTTACTTCGTTCGGCGAAGGCCTTTTCATTCGTTATTAGATGATTTATACAGTATTCTCCGAGCAAAGTAACCACTCTTGAAATAGTGTAGTGCCTAGGACAGGTGGATTTTTAAATGTCAAGGGTTGCCCAAACACTCACGGCATTCTCACAACACAGTCAGCCTAGTAGGTCTTTTGACCAGTCATTCCTCTAGTGAGTTTTTTCCTCCGTCTGTCACCAACCATGTGTGGGTTTCCTCACGATGTTATCCATCACCGTTAGAGCGTCCGTATAATGTACTTGAGATCTGAAAAAGTCTCATTGGTAGGTACATGCCACTACTTGGGAATCAAATCTTTGGAAGTACAAATCAAACGGTCTACCTACTAGGTCACGAAGCTAGTTTTAAGAACTACGCAAAACGAAAGCTGAATATAAAAAAATCTTTAAAAAAGGGCAATCATTAGGAATCTCAATCACAGACTCATTTAGTGCAATTTAGAAGTACCTGCAACGCACCTCTAACTTCTCTGGTGTTGCGGTTTTTTTTATGTAATATGGGGGCAAACGAGCAAACGGGTCACCTGATGGAAAGCAACTTCCGTCGCCCATGGACACTCGCAGCATCAGAAGAGCTGCAAGTGCGTTGCCGGCCTTTTAAGAGGGAATAGGGTAATAGGGGAGGGTAGGGAAGGGAATAGGGTAGGGGATTGGGCCTCCAGTAAACTCACTCACTCGGCGAAACACAGCGCAAACGCTGTTTCACGCCGGTTTTCTGTGAGCCCGTGGTATTTCTCAGGTCGAGCCGGCCCATTCGTGCCGAAGCATGGCTCTACCACGTAGGAGCATGGCTCTACCATGTTGTCTATAGTCGGTGGGAACCGTTTACCACCTGGATCCATCTACTAGTTTGCTGGTCTTCTAACTAATCTATACTTACTAATATAATAAAGAGAAACATTTTGTTTCTTTGCTTGTTTGCATCGAATAGGCATAGAAACTACTGTTCCGATTTTGATGAAATTGGTACAGATATAGATTAGACCACGGGGATAGACTTAGGCTACTTTTATCACGCAAAAATTTACGGTTTCCGTAAGATTAACTTTTGCGCACACGAAGTCGCGGGAGAACGTCTAGTATTCTATAAAAAGTAAATCATTTAAACACACCCCACGATTCCTTCTTCATTCTTTCCCTTCTTTTAACAATACTCCGTCATCATTAGTCATCTTTAGAAAAATATAATAATTTATGAAATGAAGTCCGCCGACATTTTATCTTAGTTTGAATGAAATTGTATGAATTTCGATTGTCGTTGATTAATGGTTTCCTGCTGAAATTTTAGGATTGGAATATCAAATGGTTCGCAAGACGCAACAATTTTTGTAAGGGTCAGTTAACACCGTGACAATACACGACGCTGAATTTTTTATACCTATTGAACCTATACGACGAACACATGACGTGCAACATGACTTTCGAACTCTTACAATGAAACATGGACCTTCTTAAATTGCGTATAAAGTTCAATTTTGAACAGCTATTTTAAAAATTCATCGCCCTGTCGCGTATTGTTTCGTTTCGGTGTGAATGACCTTTTAAGACGTAGGTTTTTTAAAGATTTTTGGTTAAGCTGTTACAACAATTTTTTTTGTGAACATATGTATCACAGTTGAAGAACATTAAATAATACTACATAACGTTATATCCAAACAATACCCGTTGATACTGGAACTATTCCACAAAACCGGTAGACCCATTACATTATAGATATTCCATACAAACAGGCTAATTTGAGTTAATGGATTAACCCGAACTAGACAATGGATTCGCTGTAGTAATTATAGTAGAAAGATAACTGTACCGAATAACAGAACTGCACGTTTAATAGTCTGTAATCAAGACATTACGTACTTTCCAATGTCCAATAACGAAGCAAGTAAATGCAAAGTTCAGTTCAGTCCATAAAATTAGAACACAGAAAAATTTACGGGTCGAAAATTAAACTTAATTACCATTGAAAATAAGAAGGTATTTTACAACTAATTCTGCACCTGGATTACTCCTCTACTTTTCTTCAAGAGAGTCAAGAGAGAGTGTTCTTGTGTACTGCGCATTATAAAATTACTCCTGCGTAACTGGCCTGGTTTCATTAAAACCGGCCACCGTCAAGAAATCGGTGTGGGGAGTTTTTATTATTATTAAACCTGCAAATATCAATAAGTTGATCAGTTATTTATTTATTTATTGAATTTTAAGAAGGCTTACTAATAATATTAAAGTAACAGACTAATAACATTATAAGCTTAAAATAGGCTGTCATGTTTCTTTCCAAGAGCGGCGGTTCGCTGTGCAGAGCGGTTTAGTTTGACATTCGAACTATTGCAATAGAGGATCGGACTACATCTAAATAGAAATATTAAGGCATTACTACTTGGTAAACGTAAAAATGTATTATTTTATGTGTAGTTTATTAATTAAATACATGAAAAAAAGTCCAAAAAATTTTTTTTTGCTAAATTGTAAACAAAACCTATATCATTAGTTTACTTACATCTTATACAAAAATATGTATCCTATGATAATAGCAATGATAATAGCAATGCACAAATATCAGATATTTACAAATATGTTCTTGCGGCATTCATACCACCTTCATACAATTTAACCCAAGAGTGACGTCACTCGTGGCCCAACTTTAATATGAGTGTTTTTACGAGACTTGCGAAATTTTGTATATGTCACCGTAAAATATACCTAACGAGATTGTAAAAATATGTCGAAAGATTTAAAAAGCTATATATTTATAATCTAACGAAAAATAAAGTGGTAAATTATATGCAGCATATTCGCGTCGGAAGTCTAGCAACATTTTACAATTTCACTAGTTTTATTACAATCTAACGGTTTTTACAATTTTACGGTGACATAATATACAAATCACTGTACCTTTGAAAATATTGACTTTTGATATACTGTTTCTTCTTTAAAAAAAAACCCATATTTAAGAGTACTATTCATTTATGCAATTAAAAAAAGTCCGATCCCCAATATTAAACGTATATTTTCTGTACTGAATAAAGTTAAATTTTGAAGCGCTATCTTAAAAATAAAGTGACACGTCGCGTATCGTCTAGTTTCAATGTGAACTGACGCTTAGCAAGCTTTACGTCATTTTGGTACTAATGTTACCATTTGGTAATCCACAAATCATCTCTTGTACACTGTTTAGAACATTGGCTAAAAGCGCGGATGTCCGTCCGACTAGAGCAAACTATAATTTTTTGTTCCAAAAAAGCCAAGCAAGCTTTTAAGTCATTAGTGTTCTTGGGTTTATAGGTATAAGTTCTCGGCGTTTTAAGTAGAAAAGACCGTAAAATTTCTTATAGTGTACAAAATCTGTCTGTCCATTTGAATTGATTGTCCAATGGAAATTTCTACGGAAAAAAGCTCAAAGGACACATTTGTGTTAAAAATAAATGGAAAGTCCGCAACTCCCAAAATCCATTACTATAAGATGTCTATATATATTATAATTATTACTATAAGGTTCATCGCAAATAAATGAGTTCACTGCCACTAATGGGTTTCATTATTACATTACACGTAGGTACCAATCATCTAAGGATTAAATACGAGTAGTCGGATTTGGATGATATTTTCCCAATAACATTAGTACTTACACAATGTTTTTTCTTTGCTCATAATAAATTTGTATTAAAAATGTAACATAATAATAATTTTGTATAAGAAATAATTTAAAAAAAAGGAAATGCTCTGTTTTTGGTCTTTCCATATTGTGTAGATACAATTATTGATCTAATTTGTAATCTGAGGTTGAATTTTAGATTTACAAAATATTTAAAAAATATATAGCCTATGTTATAAGTACCCGCGGCATCATTACGAATCTATTTACTTCTCATTTATTAAAACGGACCAGTAGTTTATTCGCCTACATAAAACAATAAAAATTCAATCTAAATTTCTGCCAAAATCCACAGCTGAGGCACAGAATAAATATTGCTGAGGTGAATATACCATACTAAATAATTATCAGCATGGCAAGAGCTATTAACTGAAATCGATTCGAAATCTGTTGGAGAGTGAGGACGAATTTTGCATGGTCCTTTGAAATCAAAACGACCGTGATGATTCTCTTGAAGAGCTAAATATGGTACAAGATTCTGGCAATACCAGCTTCATCAATGTCATTTGATTTTAAATGTTAATTGATCCGTCGATAACAGCTAAATAATTATTTCATTTAAAGTACAGTAAAGTTCTGGATATTAACGAGAGGTTAAATTTATTATAACTAGAGGTCGCCCTGTGGTCGAAGTTTATGGATGCCTTCCTCAACATAAAATTTTATTGGGCCAAATATTATACTCATCTGTTCGCACAATTCTCATAAAACTGTACTGAAAGTGTTTGCTTCGTGTATCTATTATAATTCGTAATCTATTGCAATTTGGGGACGTGTTTTCGTAATTTGCTGGTTTACAGTAGTACATCCTTTATCTTTCTTAACATTTGTGTAGTCTATTACTTATATTATTGGCCTGTGATTCATGGAAATACTAAACGTCTTCTGTGGCTCAGTGGTTAACGTGTTGGCGCTAAAGCTGGAAATCGCGGGTTCGAATCCCGCCAGGGAACAAAAAAGTTTTCTGTGTTCCTGGGTCATGGATGCGTATTAAATATGTGTAGTACAATAGGTATTTACCTATGAAATTGCCATTCTGCATCAAAATAATTTTTGTTTGGCTAAGAATTCTAATTTCAAATTAATTTTATTTAAAAACATGGAATTCTTTTTCCAACAGTACCTAGTCATTTGTTTATTGATTATTGTTACATTTTCATCGCATTTCTTAGTCTTTGGTCGACAATGACGAATTAAAGGCGATTGTGGAAGCTGATAATACGATAAGCGCTCAGCAAGTTGGTTGGATCCTGGTTGAGCATCTAAACAATGCCCTAAACGAAAACTTATGTGAGACTTATTATAGAAAAATTATGGTCACTATTTGGTGGTCTAGCGCCGGTGTGATTCATCACAGCTTCTTACCAAACGGGGTGAGCATTACTGCAGATGTGTACTGTGAAGAAATGAACCCAATGATGGAGAAGCTGGCACATCTCCAACCAGCATTGGTCAATCGCTCGTCTCCGCTGTTCCTGCACGACAACGCGCGACCTCATACTGCACAGCAGACGGTCTCCAAGTTGCAAGAACTGGGGTTCGAAGCTCTCCGTCATCCGCCCTACTCACCAGACCTTGCGCCTACAGACTACTACTTTTTCCAGAATTTGGATAACTTCTTGGCGGGAAAAACATTCATTACCCGAGATGCAGTACAAAATGCCTTTGAAGAATTTGTTGCCTCCCGTTCAGCTGATTTCTTTAAGGAGGGCATCAATAAACTGCCACTGCGTTGGCAAAGATGCATTGATTGCATGGGTGATTACTTCGATTACTACAAATAAAAAATACATAAAAAAATCGTTAAAATTTTTTCATACAAAACGGAAGTTTCATAGTTATATGTATACTCCCTTACTAATAAAAATATTTATTGAGTAAATAAGCAATACAATGTTTTGATCTTGTCTGTCAAGCGAATTTTCCAACGCATAAGACAAGGACAAAACATTGTATTGCTTATCTACTGGATAAATATTTTTATTAGTAAGGGTAATTGTATATAACCCTTCTTGACAGTCGGGTAAAAAGTATTAAATATATTTCCATTGTCTGGTAACCGTAACAGAAGTTTTTCGAGAACTTACAACGGGACCTGATTGACGTGGTGTGAAAGCGTCCATAGATATTATTATTATTACTTATTGATATAATATAATTGCAGTCTTTGATCAACAATAATTTCGTAACAAAATTTTTAACTAATTATGTTATATGCCTATTTGACATGGCAAATAGGCATATAACATTAAAAACTATGTCAACCATTTATATCATAATTATTTTAGCTTCAAGTTAATATTATTCATATAATCCCGGGTAATCTAAATCTAGGATTGGCTTTACATCACCGTAGAGCCTAGGTTTCTCAAAACATATACACTACTTGATTCCCTAGGAGTTCTCAGGAATTAGTTACATATAAATAGTATAGCATAGTCCTGTGCTAGCTTAGCACAGATATTAACATATATTAGCATACATTACGATACTGGTTGCTTTAATTCTTGCAAATTCAAAACTAGGGTTTGTTTGCTCTTTAAAACAAGCGCCAGGAAGGGATAAACATAGAATAAGTCGTAAGACCTACTGTTATAAATGTGGAAGCTTGTGCGGAAGGAGGGAAAGAAGTTATATGGATGGATGCTTGCAACTCTTTTACGCAAAAACTATTGAACGGATTTTGATGAAATTTGGTATGGTAGTAGTTTAGGCTCTGGATTAAAATATAGGCTACATTTTGTCTCAAAGAAGTACAGTGTTTCTGTGGAATCATCATTCTGTGTGTGATGTATTTACGCGGGCAAAAGCTAGTATAGAATAAGTAGACTGATAGGTTATTATTATGGACGTACCTGTTAACTGTAACTAGTTTCCATTAAAATAACTCACATCACACCGCACGCGGTCGTTGATTTTGTAAATATATAATTTACAAAATCAACGACCGCGTACGTGTGGCAGATGGCAATATGCGTTATTTCTGTACTAATTACATAATATTTCCCCACACCGACCTCGGTGACGGTGGCCGGTTTCATTGAAACCAGGCGAGCTACACAGAAGTTATTTTACAGTGCCCAAGTGTGTGCGCAGTACACAAGAGCACTCACCAGTGGCGAGGGGTTCCTATAACTCCATTCCTATCGGCTTCCCTTACCACTTACGTTTTGAAGACCTTTATCCAAATCCCTACCTATTATACATGCTACGGCTTCCCTATGACGGAGAACCAGCCATCGCTACTGGCACTCTCTCTTCCTTTACTTTTGAAACCCAGTGGGACGGACGGACCGACACGACTAGTGAGAGATCAAGCGCAGGACCTACCTTTTACATGCCCATCCGACGCATGGATCATCTATCTTGCCAGACTTGGATCAGCCTGCATCCTAACCAAACTTGGAAACAACATTTTTTGTTGTTCTAATGCGGGAATCGAACCCACGACCTGCGAGTTGAGAGTCAAACTCTTAACCACTAGACCACGGAGGTTGTACACTACTGTATGAAAACTAATTATATAAATTATATAAAATATATAGGCAATTTACATCGTGTCCTACGCTTGTCAAAATCAATTTAGTATAGGCAGGTAACAACATTGAATACAAAATTGTTTTGATACAAAACTACAGCAAATTTTATCACGGCATGATATTTTCATAGCTCGTTCCAGTCACAAAAACCGCAACACCGAAATAGTTTGCCGACATAACGACGTCGATATTGCTTTTGTTACTATACGATCGCAGCCCACAATAGGGATATCTGTAAAGCAATCTTTTTTCGGCATTCAATCGCCATAACAGCACAATAACTCTTTTTGTTATTGAAATATTCTAGATTACATGAATATTTTATTACAACACAGTTCGTTAAAATATTAAATACTTACCAGTTGGTTTTAGTCGTGATGAACTTATATTTGTAGCTACTGTGAAACCCTTTTTTACCGACATTATTTATAACAACTCATCGGATATATTTACAACGAATTCAGAGGACGTTACATATTATATACGTAACGATTACATACGGACGTTAATAATAAGAACAATTTAATATAGGTTTAAACAACTTTTGGCTATAACGACTATAATGTATCGGTCCGTTTAATTATGTTTTAACAGTTTTACTCTATCGTTTTGTTTATAAGAAATTAGACGTTGCCCGCAACTTTCCCGTAGCTTTCCGTAGCTCTACATTGAAGAATTTCACAAACTATTTTATAGTCGTACTCAATGATTTGTATTTATTAGCTCCGATGTTAAATTTCACGAAAATTGGGGGTATATTTTGAATATTTTACATACAAAGTTTCAACCCTTATTTTACACCCTCAGGTTGTGAATTCTAACAAACCTCGAAACACGTGTTTAATTAAACATCTCCTAACTAACATTCTCAGAAAGAAATGAGAATATTTGAATCTCAAAAAAGGGTTCATATCAGGCTCAGCTATCTTACTTACTATTATAAATGTACTTGCTTACTACTTTTATACTACTATCACTATTATACTACTATATACTACTATTATAAATGTTATAAAAATTTGTGAGGCTGAATGGATGGACATGTTTGTTACTCTTACACGCAAAAACTTCTGAACAGATTTTGATATGAAATCTGGTACGGTTGTTGAGGCTCTGAATTAAAATATAGACTAGGTACTTATTATCCCGAAAAAGTGAAGTATTCCCATGGGATATTTACTCGGACGGAGCCACGGGAATATGCTAGTATAATATTTATTCATTTAAGTCGTACTTCGTGAATTAACGTTATCGTATCATCTCATTATAAGTTTACGAGGCCTTTTACGCTAACTAGAAAGTCTTATCCAATTCCGACTCAAGCCGATTAGCAAAATGCAACATTCAATACATTAAATTTACTTTAGCAGTAAGATCTAACGAAATAAATTATAGATAGAAATGTATCTTATACTTTAAAAGAGATAATTTTGTGTATATATAATCGGTTTTTCGAAAACAGCTGCATAAAATGTAAAAGTATGGAGGGAGTTTTGGGGGAGAAAAATCAATACCTAGCTAGAGGTCTTACCCCATATTCCTTATGCGCATTTTTAAGTTTTATAGGTACGTTATTTCTTTCGTCGTGCAACACTAACTCAATAATTTCGACTCTATTATTATTATTAATTAACACGCTTCACCTTTATGTAAGCTTGTTTGCTTGCTTGTATGTAACTATCAATACAATGCGGTCGCCAAGCAACCGTTTGAAGTTATTCCACGCGTTACACCGCCAACCTTTGAGTATATAACCGCCAACTCTCTCCTAATTATATGCTTTATTAAATGGACCTCTATCTTACAACAGTCTAGTATCTACACCTAAATTGCCTTTTACATCGATGATGAATGTATAAAATAACTAAAAATTTGAAAATAAATATAGTTTAAAAAAATTAAAAAAAACACGCTTTTAACGAATATGGAACTAAAAAGTTGAAATTGATTTTAAACATTTTAAAAATAAACTTAAAACAGTAGTATATAAAAAATACTAGTATAATTGAGGGAAAATCGTGGGTAGCTCGACATACGAAAATTATGGCACAAAGCGCCCCATGCTTTTCCCTCAATTATACTAGTATTTTTTATATACTACTGTTTTAAGTTTATTTTTAAAAAAATTAAAATTATTTTCAACTTTTTAGTTCGATATTCTTTAAAAGCGTGCTTTTTTAGTTTTTTTTTAACTATTTTTATATCAATCCGATTGGCAGTTTGGTGTGCGTATGTATAATTTTTGCTTTGTTCGAAAATTCAGAATACGGTGGGTTCGAATCCCAGACATGTAAATGATTTCAGTTTTTTTAGTTTAAATTACGAGCAAAGCTTGGTTACCCAGGTACTTTTAATTCATAACTTTCGTAACCTTCAAGTAGTATTTTCTTGTGGCTTCAGTCGCAATAGCACAAGCAATGACTAAAAACAGCAACAAAAATATAAAACCCTAAAAACTCTATGGATAAAAATAATTAGAATAGAGGTCTGATGACCTGAAATACTTATGCCCAGGGCCAGATTTAGGGTAGGGCAACCGGGGCTACAGCTCTGGGCCTCTACAATAGAGACTTCGGAAAAAAACCGCTCGATTATGAGAAAGCATAAGACGCAAGTCTGTCACCGAAGCATCCTCCTTTATCCTAGTGATTGACCAGTTTTTCATGTTTAAGATGTTCGTTAAATAATATAAGATTTATACTTGGTTTTGCAATAAATGTTTCGTAATGATTGGAAAACTTGACTGAAAGAAAATACCATTTTAATTGGGAAATAATTTAGGGCCTCCACTCGTTAGTTGCCCGAGGCCTCCCAACTTTTAAATCCGGTACTGCTAACGCCTACTTAAGAGCTATTACGCAGTGTCGACCAGGTCGTCGGCGACCAGGGGGTCTAAAAGGGCCACTTTAGGTGTTTCATGTTATGTTTCATATATTTTGCACTTAATACATCAATTTTGACAGTTTTAAATAGAAATGCGTCAAATGGCGCACACTTAGCGAACATAATATGAATTGCATATGATTCATCTAATGTTCACCTAAAGTGGCGTTTTAGACCCCCTGCAGTCGCTTGTGCGTCGCCACTACGCGGCGAGTCGTCGAGTCGTCCGGGCAACCAGCGATCAAGTGCGTAAACACCTATTTAAACTACAGTTATCACAGTCGCCGTCGACCGAGTCGCCGGTGACCAGTCGACAGTGCGTTATAGCTCTAAGGCACATACATGTCTCACACAGCAAATTGTATCATATTAATTGATTTTAGTCTAAGCTATACTATTATTGCCTAGCTACTACATAGTTTTATTGCGCAAAATCACAATATGCCAGGTTTATTTCTATGTTTATTGTTTTCATAAAAAAAGCGTAGATTTGCTAGAATGGATAATTACATCAACACAACCTACTCCAACAGAATACCGTATCACAATCTAACAGTTACAGTAATACCGTAACGTAATAAATGATATATTTTATATAGCTATAATGAAAATTGACATTTCGTGATCCGGATAAGGAATTTCATTATTTTGGTTGCTATAAAATGAAATGAGATGGGAGTGTATTGTTTAATTTTTAATATTCTCGTATTCAAAAGGGGATCGAACAACATCTGAAATATGTAGTTTCGTTAATATATTCAGAAATATTGAGGCATTACTACTTGGTAAATGTAAAAAAATATATTATTTTATATATGTAGTTAAAAGTTTTTTTTTTTTTTTGCGAAATTGGTAAACAAAACCTACATCATTAGTTTACTCATATCATATACAAAAACATTCATTATGGTAAGTATGAACTTAAACGCACAAATATGGGAGATATTTATAAATATATTCCGGCGGCCATATACTTCATATACTATAACCTACAAGTGACGTCATTTGTAGGTCGACTTTAGTATGGAGCGTATTTAGGAGGCTCGTGAAATTTTTTATTCAAATCGCTGTACCTTTGAAAATATTGACTTTTGATATATGGTTTCCTCTGAGAAGTTAATCATATTTAAGAGTACTATTCATTTATGCAATAAAAAAAATAGTTCGATTGCCTAATATGACGTATTTACCCAGTAAACGAGTTCATATTGTCTGATCAGATATTAGATGATATAAGTCAAAGCGTGTAATATACTTTAAAGTAGACAAATTAAACCGGAGGCCCATGGGGGCATTGGGGATTTTAAGGATCAGGAACGCAAGTCGCAGCACCAGAGGAGTTACAAGTGTAACTCCTCTGTTGCTGCGAGTGTCCATGGGCGGCGGTAATCGCTTACCATCAGGCGATCCGTCTGCTCGTTTCCTGGTTCATTACATAAAAAAAAAAAAAAAAATCAAAACGCAAATTACAATAATTATTTTTATCACTGTTTCTAACATTAAAAGGCGTTCTTGTTACGTAACCAGATTTCAATTAAACTTAGTTAATTCTGTATAAAATATTAGTACCTTATTTTAAATCTGAGATAAAAACTACTATTAAGCAAGCCAAGATAATCTCGTTCCTTTTTAATTTTCTGTCTGGAAATTGCTTCAATCCCGGCGTTAAATAAATGAGGATTGCATTACTTCTGCCCTTTTTTAAATTTATTTTATTACCGCGAGTAAGATCTTGGGTAAATTCCTTGGAAATACTTGTGCCAGGGTTTGATTAACTAGTCTAACTTTGTTAAAAAGTCTCTCGGACTACCATTTTTCTAAGCTTGAGTAATGATTCTTCACCAGTAAGTTAAATGTAATTTACAATGTAAGAATGTAACATTCATAAGAATGTACAATTTACAGCTATCTACAACTGCATGGGTAAGGGTAACTGCATGGGTACCATGCAGTTGTAGATAGCTGTAAATTGTACAAGAGCGGTCCTAGAATTATCCGACGTCACCACCAAAACAATGAAAATATGTGTAATTTTTTTTACCTTGATTATTTTTAGGGTGATAAAATTAAATTAAGAGATATTCAATAGCTTCGATACAACTTTTATAAGAGGAATAAGTCAAATCCTCCCAAAAAGGTGATAACCTCTTTTTTATATAAAAACTTTTAACCACCGACCAGCGAGCCGAGCAAGTTTGGAAAAAGGAATAGTCTGAAAGGATTAGATGTGGCAAGTAAAGTCACTTAAGATCTTTAAATAATTGATTTCTACCATGACAGTTATAGTGGCGCCGTCGCAAATGCGACGGTCATATGATGAACTACTTTTTCATGTCCAAACAACAAAATATGTTGTTTCCAAGTTTGGTTAGGACAATGCAGGCTGATCACCTGATTGTCTGATGAGAAAGATGATCCATGTGTCGGATGGGCATGTAAAAATCGGCCTGATCTCTCGCCAGTCGTATCGGTCATCCGTCCCACTGGGTTACGAGAGTAAAGGAAGAGAGGATGCTTTTGTGTACGGAGCACATACTTGGGCACTATAAAATAACTCCTGCGTCGCAGGCCTGGTTTCAATGAAACCGGCCACCGTCACCAGAATCGGTGTGGGAAGCTATTAATCCTACTAATATAATGAAAGTTAACTAATATTATAAAAATATATTATGTGAAAGTTTGTGAGGATGGATGGATGTATGGATGGCTGGATTGATGTTTGTTATCCTTTCATGAAAAAACTACTGAACGGATTGCGATGAAATTTGGTATGGTAGTAGTTTAAGCTCTGGATTAAAACATCCCGTTTATATTCAAACATCATTTTCATCTCGAAAAAGTACAGTTTTCTCATGGGATACCCAATACTGGAGCTCCGTAGCCTAGTGGGTAGACCATTTGATTCGCACTCAAGAGATTGCAGGTTCGAATCCCAGGTTGTAGCGTGTAACAATGAGACTTTTTAAGATCTCAAGTACATTATACGGACGCTCTAACGGTGAAGGAAAACATCGTGAGAAAACCCGCACATAGTTGGTCCCAGACGTATTGACCAGTTTATTCCTCTGGACTAGGCTGACTAGGTTGTGAGAATGCCATATGTGCTTGGGCAACCATACGACATTTAAAAACCGACTGTCCCAGGCACTACAGTATTTCAAGAGTGGTTACTTCGCTCGGATAATGCTGTATAAATCATCCATTAACGGATACAAAGGCCTAAGTAGTACCCGATACTTTATTTACGCCGGCGGAGCCGCGGGAAATAGCTAGTTATTAATATTTGCGGGCCATATAACCGTTATTTATCTATGTGCTAACTAGGCATAGGGTGCGGCTGGCGATAGGGTTAATTATAATCATAAACAGCATACCTAGTACGTCGTTAGCATGAGTGTCCGGTGACGTAGCTCGTAGCCCGTAGCCCGTCGTAGCCCGTCGTAGCCCGTCGTAGAGCGGCGTAGCACCACGTAGCACATAATTTAGAGTTTATTAATCTCGCATTTAAAACTCTTGAGTCTTGACTAAGTTATATTATCAGAAATACAAGTAACATATTAATTCATTGTCAGAAGTGTATTATAATTACGATATTTCTAAAAATTACATGTATACAGTGCATCAGTTAGGTCTTGAAAAAGAAGATAAAATACTATCTCTATTATTTTTGATCACATAATTCTTAATAATTTTGGATAATATTATGTAATATTTAAAGCAATTAATTTCAAATAAATACGAGGGAGTTTAATTACGTTTCAAATTTATTTAACAAGGGCGTAGCAATTAACATCGAGCACAAGATTATTTAAAGCGGTCAAAATCATTGCGGAGCTAAGCGACGTAAGTTGAGACGGCGTTAAACAATGAACGTCTATCTTAATTTTACTTCAATCGATTGCTAATGGCTCTGAGATTTTAGCCCAGTTGCCAATGCTTATGTCACTTGAGGTGCTTGTGTCAAATCCTATACATTTTGTAGATAGAAGCAATACATTTAAGTCACTTAGCGATGCATATGTCAATTTCCATATATTTTTGTTTTCGATCATCGTCAAAAACAAAAATGTATAATCGAATATTCCTTGATGTATGAATATGGTTCTTACGGAGAGAAAGTTTTAAAAACTTGTCTGAAAAGTCTATAAAAACACTTTTCTATACTCCCATACAAACGATTCGTAATAATACTTAAAAGACAATTTGAACTTTAACACAATACCATAAAGAGCCAGTGTTAGTGGAGAAGTTCCAGGAAGGCAAAGCAATTGAGTTACGTTAGTATCGTATAAATATAGGTATAGGTTTTTGGACCTTTTTTTAATATTGAAAAAGGTGTAGGTTGTAGGAGTAAGTGTAGGAGCAGGTGTAGTACTAAAAATACTTTCTGGAGTTTTAACTTTTTTAATTTAATTTGTATGTGATTTCAATGAATCTTTGCAGTATATTGTAGCGTAACGAGCAAACTTATTTGATATAATGTAACAACTTACATCATGAACTTTAAAGTAAAAGTGTTAGCGTTTTAAATTGTACTTTGTCAAAGAAATTCGAGTTTTCGTAAAATGCGTGGCACTGAAATTGCCGTCGATGTTGTGAAAATTTCTGACTAAGTAGCAAGTTGGTGCCTCTACGTTTCGTGCAGCGTATTAAATAAGCAGCTAGCGGAAAATGTCACTGACTTGCAAATTTAATTCTAAAAACAATATAAAATACTCGTAACAACGCATCTCTAATAAAATAGTTATTCAAATGAGAATAGGATCGAGTCGGCGCCATATTATTTCGAATTTAGACTATTATGATAGTTAAATTTATGTTTAGATAATTTATTACTATTTAATAAATTAACTAAACATAATTTTTAACGTTTTTATTTTGGGAAATCAGAAATTATTCTCACTTATTAATGTCTCACTTATTAATTTTGGGAAATCAGAAATTATTCTCACTTATTATTAGATAGACAACAAACCACATTTTTAAAACACTTGTGTACCTACTTTAATAAAAAAATATATGTGACCTTTCTTTTTATAAATGAGTCCCCGCGCAAACCCCGGGGACGGTTTACCAGACGAATGGTTTAAAAGCTTCACGTTAAATAAAATGAACTTTGGATTTTTATTTAGCGTTCTGAAACTTAGGGAAAAGAGTAAATGTTCTCAAGATTTTTTTAGGACTGAGATATTAAATATATTTTGTTTTAGCGCAGGTATTACCTGCAAGTAATTTGAAGCGTTTAATTCAAGATTTTTTTTATAGATTGAATTCGACTAATATAAGGTTAAAAACGCTCCCCCCGATGGTTGCCCGCCTTGTCGTGGCGGTGGGGCTTAGTAACCGTGGACTAACCCACGGTGAAGCGAAGAGGCAACCAGGGCTGGCTTGTTTGCCGCTGGCGGCTGAAGGAGTCCGCTGCGGATGCGCTTGGAGATGGGACCGCAGAAGAAGAGGAGTGCCGGTATTACGGTGCGCCGTGCTCTATATCTTCTGCGGGTCTCATTAGCCTGTACGGGAGTCCCACATAACCACTCGGGTGCCTCCTGCGCCTGGGTGGTATGCGTAATGCATTTCCCCCCGGAAACAAAAAAAAGGTTAAAAACGCTATACTACCAATGGTAGGTCGTAATATGCCGCAGTATAGAAAATTTTATTTGTTTAATCAATTTATATAAAACCTATAGAAGTTTAACTATATTATTTTAACATTGTAGCTTTTTCATATTTAAGATTAATATCATAACAACTTCTTAATGCATTTTACTCGAAATATTTTTGATTTAGCGCTTATAAAAGTGGAATTTGTGTGCGGAATTTTTGGGATTTCCGGTCAGCATTTGCAGTACCCTTTGCGGCATTAAGGCTTGAATCTCGCTGAGCATATTTGGTGGTTTCCTTTATTTTAATATTTATTGCTATATTAAAGGTACATTAACTTCAACACCGACTATTTTGAGTCAGGACACGTGTTGTCCGCCCATATGGCGTCGGGTAAGCAACCCGAGCAAAACCGTTTGGGTCGAGACGTGCACAGATTTTATGGATATTTTTTCGTAAAATTTTATTTCTTATACTATAAAAGCTTAATATTTAAATATCAAGTGTTACTGGTAGCCTAGGTTAAACCTTACAAAAATTATAAAAGAGAGAAAAAATACCTATCAACGAAAGTGATAAACTACATAATATTTTTGTACCACCATAATCCATCCATACTTAATATCGCACCTTTAGAATTGAAGTGGCTTAATCCAAAATTCTTGATTTTTGGTAAACGCCTAAAATGTAATTGGAGAATAGGCCATTTTTAGGTTTTTTGACTATAATAGTAAGTGTGAGCCTTATGTAGTTACAGTTTTTGTTATTTGCCGTAGGTGAATAGTTGTTTTAGTGATTTGTTATTAAAAATATGAGTTTAATTATTTAGAACCTCTGTTAATTAATTATTTAAAAAAAGGTGTCACTTTATTTCCAAAATGTTTAAAATTTTATTGACTTATTTAGTTTTGTGTCTATTTTTTACTAAAGCATTCAAAAATAAAACGTAACTATTTTAAAAATAGGCTATTTATTTCTAATGTAAAATTTATTTTTGGTGACTTATTTTGGAATATGCTAGTTTATTAATGGTTGACTTTTAAAATTAAAGGTAAATTAGAATAGAGAAAACTGAAAAAATATTTTATTTTATGCGTAATTAAGCTTAACTTATACCTAATTTGTATGTATTAGGTTCCTTATATTTTTATGTATTTACCGTGTACATAAAAATATAAGATACTTAAGTTACCGTGACGTCTTCCTATCAAAATAATGTTTATTATACAGGAAAAAGAAATGTTATTTAAATAAGCAATAATTAAATAAGCCTTTCAATATCAGAGGTCAATATTAATTATTATCGATGGGAAATTTTATCATCATCAGCCTACGGACATATGGATAGTCCACTGCTTAACGTAGGCCTCCACTAATGAGCGCCAACCATCTCGATCTCGGACAGCCCTCATCCATCTGCTGCCAGCCAACTTTAAATCGGTCCATTGTGCCGCAGGTCTTCCTACACTACGTTTGCCTAGCGTGGTCTCCACTCTAACAGTTGTCTGCGCCATCAACCGTCTGTCCGTCTGCAAACATGGCCGGCTCACTTCCAGTTCAGCGTGCTAATTCTATGAGCAATGTCAGTGACTTTAATTCTCTGTCGAATCACATCGTAGCAAGTTTTATTATCCATCAGAGATACCTTCAACATTGCACTTTCCATCACAGGCTGAACAACCTTGAACTTGTCTATTAGCAGAGTTCGCTGCCGTGTTTCTTTACCGGTAGAACGCATCGATTAAAGACCCTGGACCAGAGTCAAGAACATTCGCTAATTTCGACAGCGAATTTCGAAATTAAAAATCTATCGGATTTGACATAAGTAATCGTTGTAACCTGTTGCTTGCGACTTATATCAAATTCTCATTTTGTTTCCGAACTTCGCTGTGGAAATTATCGAATGCATCTTGACTAAAGGTGATTGTGATTGTGGTATCGACGATTAAAAGTTTGCCCAAGATATACGTATTCTTGCTTCTTAACTTCAAGACTAGTACCATGTACGATGACAGATCCTGGGAGAACATGTTTCATAGATAGAAAAATCAAAATTATTTGCATAATTTTGGTTTTGTTAAGGTTCATTCCGAAACCCACCCGTCTTGAACAATCGCTTAGGCTGTTCAGCATCTCTTCCAGGTCCTGCAGATATGTCTGGCATAAAGATTATTTCATCCGCAAATTGCAAGTGTGAGATATACTGGCCGTTTATGTTCAGTCTCAGGCCCCGGCCATTCCAATCAAACGACTTGAAAACATCCTTCGACGCGTTAGTAAAAGTTTTGGAGAGATAACATCTACCTATTTCACTCCTTGAAGAAGTTGGATCAGAGATCACTTGAACAGACATCTTAACACCTCAAAATATTATCGACAGTCAACGAGGCATTTCTGCATGAATTCTAGCACAGACCAGAACTTCAATTCTCGTATTAAAAGTAGACTTTCATTTTACTTTGATTGGATTGAAAGTGAAGCGACATGTTACCATGAACGAATTTTATGACGTTTCGACCAATCAGAGCGCGTTTCACGTTGGTTTAACGTTTATAAAATACCCGTTTGAGAGCTTTAGCGTATCGGGACTTGATTGTAATTGTATTAATGCAGGTTTAATTTAGCAGAATTGTCCCTCAGCGGGTCCAAAAAGGGCCACTTTAGGTGAACATTAGATGAATCATATGCAATTTATATTATGTGCGCCATTTTACGCATTTCTATTGAAAACTGTCAAAATATATGAAACATTATATAAAACACCTAAAATAGCCCTTTTAGACCCCCAGGTCTCGACGATATCGAAGGCTTTCTCATAGTCCACAAACGCTAGGCAGAGAGGCTGAGTATACGTCTGCTCCACTTGCTGAAAGTCGTTCAACTTCTAGGGCCCTCAGACCCTCTGATAACCCTCAATAATAGCTAATACATGTGGCTCAGGAGCGGAATGGGACGGTAGTTTCAAGTCGCGTGTTATCACCTATTTTAAAAAATAAAACCACCATGCTCCTGCTGCATGCTTCCAGGTATAGTGCCAGTGTGGATGACGGAATTAAAGAGCTCAATCAAGACAGGTGTTCCTCCTGGTGCAGCTCTGTGGTTATTTCGTCATCTCCTGGTGCTTTATTATTATGAATCTGCCTGAGAGATATTCTAATCTCACTCATGTCAAAATCAGTAATCTCATCAGTAAGGTGGCACATAAATCTGGCTCGTGAATTATCTGCAAGATGGGTTTGGGGTGAGCTCGTGTTTTAGGTGTATGGGGAATCCATTTCGACTTCATCGAGAATCTCCGATTTCGTGGTGGCAATAGTGTCTTGCAAGTTGCGGCTGAGTTTTGACAAAATATGACAACGTGAGTCATAGAGTTTAGCAAATACCGTCGAGCTCTTAATTCACACTATAGCTTGCTTGATGACCCAAAAATGCCCAATACTTTTATATTTATAGAAAAAACTTAGCCTTAAATATATTTTATACGTTTAGGTTTTGCTGAAATCATCTTTTCTCGTATTGTAGTTTCATTCCAGTTATATTTATATAGTGGCAAAATTTGGTCCTGTCTTTTCATTACTAACTTCAAACTTTCATTGAAATAAAAATAAAAATACTCAATCACAATTGAACTCGCCAATTTACATCATTCTGTAGAAAATAATAGACATAATTCCGTATACGTCATTATAGTCACAAAAACGTTTTATAAAGTAAAGACATAATACATAATCAGGCTCATGTATTTATGAAATGTTTAGAAATGAAATGACACTAATACAAATATGGCGTCAAATATTATTATCATTTAGATTTAAAACGCCCGAAACCTAAAAGAGGCTGTACAAAAATAAAATAACACACAAATTACTCACCTTACGTTTACAATTAAAACGACGAATTACAGTTTACGTCATTTACGGAGTAACCGCGTAGCACCCAACTTTTAGCATTATCGACTCAATACTAAAAGGGGCTCTTCAAAAGTGAAGGAACGCGTGATAAGCGGTCGATATGAAAGAGACACAACTGTACGTTTATCCTTTTCTAGCTTGAAAGTGGCTGTTTATTTCTATTAGACCGATAGATAATATGTTTCTAAGTCGTTTTATGTATAAAAGTCGATTTCTTAAATTTTTGAGTTACGCCACTTTAATTCTAAAGGTGCGATATTATAAATGCGAAAGTGTGTCTGTCTGTCTGTCTGTCTGTCTGTCTGTCTGTCTGTTACCTCTTCACGCCCAAACCGCTGAACCGATTTTGATGAAATTTGGTATAGGGATACTTTGAGACCCGAGAAAGGACATAGGATACTTTTTACCCCGGAAAAATGTACGTTCCGCCGCGATAAACGAATTTTGGCGCAACGGAGTTGCGGGCGTCATCTAGTCTTTTTATAAATAAAAAATGTCATAAAACTCGAGAATCTCATTCATTTTAATATTTAAAAAACCCCAAGATATGCCCTAGATGATTATAACACATAAAAAAGATTTTAAACTTGATTAGATCGTCAATCTTTAACACTGCCGAAACCTGGTTCAATTCTGTGTGAATTTTTATCACAACTCCATGCAGATGACGCATATTTTATGAGTATCTAAGATAACTAGAAGGTAATTGAAAGCATTCTGGGTTCATAATGACCGCGCAGAGACATAAAACACATCCCTCACTCTCATAAAACCAAACCAAATTTAGTAAAACATGATTTACTCCCAAGAAAAATGAGAGTTTATTATAAAGTAGATGGTACACTGCAAAAATGTTCTATTATTTCTTATTTTATCTTACTAAGAAAAGTTTTAAAGTTGTTATAAGTTTTTGATAGCTGAAAGTGAAAGTACCTAGGTACTTACTACCTAGTAAAGGACACTGGCAAATCCTGCCCGGTTTTATAAGTTAATATAATATTTATTTATTTAAATTTAAAATTTTCAGGACTTGGGAATAAAAGGGTACGAATGTCCGAGTATCAGAGAATTCATGTACTTATCTGTGGTAATCTCTGTCATAATATTACAATTTGAGGCGTAAAAGCTCCATCTAGCGTCCCAATAGATAGATTTTTTATTGAATATAAAATAATTTTCTTTTTCTATAGTTTTTAACAGTTTAGTACTAGTTTTATAGAAAAAAATGTTACTATGTGTGTGAAATAGTACTGTTTATATTTAGATGAAGAAAAATAATTATTATATTTTTGGTTTCCGAAACGTATAAGCGACATCTATCATTTATTTGTTGTGTTTCCAAAACAAACTAGTTATTAATTTTGAAACGTATTTGACATCACAATAAATAATAGGTCGCTTTTCCGCTAACCAGTAACCACTAGGGCAACTTATTGAACAATAGGTTAGGTTATATTTAATCAATTATATTTCATCCCCCGAGTTTGATATAATATGATATTATTGTTTTTTTTTTTGTTTGTTTTGTTTCTATGTTCATAAAGCACAAATTATAATATACCACGTATTTTAATAATGAACATAGAAACAAAAAAGCAATTAATTATAACATTTATGTTAATAATAGGGAATATGCACGTATTTTTTTTATTTATTTATATAGATCTATCTTGTTTGGTAAACCGTATGGTAAAATCAGTTTTTTGATATCATTAAAAATAACGAAGATATGAACGTTTAAAGTGGTCTATTAGACAGAGAGATCCGACGTGTATCGTGACGTCACATAACACGACTTTCATAGAAAGTTCATACTAAATATCGTTTTGCTAGAAAGAGATAGATTACAAACTTTGACCGCTCATATCTTGCTCATTTATCAACAGATATTGAAAATTTTCTCGCCATTTTCTTTATTTTTCTGTCTAGTATTATATTATTATATTTTAAGCTATTTTTATATTTTATGCATATTCCCTATTGCAAGTAGGTCAGTGTTTTATTCGTATATTTTCATTTTTATTTGTAACAATGTTCTTAATATAAATACTATGTAGGTAACACGTTAGCCAGTCCATTGCGTCGACAGCTTTTGTGCCTCCATCAACACGCCAATTATTTTATTTTTACATTTTCAGATGTAAATAATATTGTGAATATTATAATATAATGGTACGTGAAGCAAAAACTTTCAGTCAGTTTTACGAGAAATGTGCAAGCGGAGGAGTATGATATTTGGCCAATAAATTAAAGTTTCTGTGAAGTACGTAAGGTGTGTAGAAAGCTAAAATATCTTTAAATGATGACATTAAATTAATAAAAATAACAAGAACACTACCTCAGATTATTGACACACACTACACATTCATGGATAAATTATAATGGACGAATTTCGACCACACTTCTTATATACCTCATATTATTATAGCAGTAAATTAGGAGCTTCTAAGAATATTCGAATTGAGAACCTCGTCAATTTGACGTCAATAAGCGTAGATATTCCAACTTAATATTTAACATTTTTTTCAGTAATGGCGTCGTTGCCAGAATCAATAAAGTCAATGTTATTAAAATATTTACTCTACCATCATTACACTAGTCGAAGAATTTGGAAAACTGTATTACAATAAGGAGGTAAGTTGTACATATGCTGCAGTAGTTGAGCGGTAGGGCCATGTTCAGCTTGACGATTCCTCCCAAAACGTATAATATCTGGTTGTCTTTGGTCAACTGAAGAAATGCCTTTATGTTCCGCCGCTCAAGTTTGGCTGAAATGTAAAAAGGCAATAAAATAAATAATAATATATCAGCTATTAAAATAAATGAAAAGCAGTACAACTATTTCCTTTATTTCCCTCGAAAATCATGATATTTTTATGGCAACTACCGACAATGTGAGGTATAAGAAGATTCTCAAAAGATATTTTAAACGTAGTTTTACTGTATATATTTTTGTGAATTTTCATCTACGATTAAATGAAAACTAAATAATGATTGAGGCCGAGGAGTTCGGCAACAATTACAATGATACGAGAATTTATAACATTAAGAAAGTATTTCTGTTCTAGGCAAAACCACAGTCTGAAAGTGGTGAAAGGTTGGTGGTTACCAATCAACTGGAAACTAATTTTACAATCACGCCTCCTAGCCCTCTAGATAGGCCCCTAGCCTCCTAGCCCTCTAGGTAGGCCCCTAGCCTCCTAGCCCCCTAGACTCAAGCCTCCTAGGTAGCCACTAACGACTCTGTCATTATCGAATTTATTTCACGTGACTTGACCACAAATAGTTCATTTCGAAATGTATTAGACGTAGATAATAGTAATTTATTAGATAAGGTTTTGTTAGCTTTGTTTTTAAGCCTATAATATTTATTACTTCAATAAAATATACGTTTTATGGTAAGATAGGGCAAAGGCGGCAAACTTTATATTTTATGTATGACACTGATCTTTATCGATAAACCAATTCATCCATCTGACAATACCAAATTCTGTTAAGGAATACTAACTATACTTACTTAGTTCTTGTGTGTTCAACGTTTCTTGTAAAATAATTTGTATGGCCTCGACTTGGTTTATGGTTATAGTGGAGAAGAAACATAATATCACGATCAGGAATATATACTTCAAGCAACGAGCTATACCAACCATAATAATGGAATATTGCTGAAATACATTACATTAAATTAAAAGTATAATTAAAATACACATAGATTTTTTATTACAAAAACTAATGTAAGAGAGCTGAGACGCGGGTTTTGTCTTTTAAATGAGCATACACTATTTATATTTGGTAGATTAGTAATTTTTAACTTGCTAAAACTTAGTAAAGCTGTTTAGTGATTAAATTTTTAGTACCTAAACCAGATTACCAGATTTCGATAGTACGAGTGAATTTACAAAAACAACTCTACGCTACTCGATTGCTATAAAAGTATATTATGTTTAAATGTTTGTAAGGGAAAACAAAATAGAAACGGAAAGCAAAAATTGAAAAGAATGACTTCGTAAAATTGTAAATAGATAACAGAATACTTCGGTCCACCGAGATTAAATTAGGATTCATAATCTTCACGTTTCGTGATAAAGTTTCGCAGGAAGAAATAAAAAGACCCATTGAAAAAACGCGTTACCAGTTACCTACATTGAGATTACGATATAGATGACGCTTGCAACTGCGTTTAGGCAAAAGGCAATTAATTTACCCCACGGAAACCCTTCATTTTTTCAGTATAAAAAGATGTGTTATACTATCTGTGTTTTGCCTTTATAATTTGTGTGTGATTCGAATTTGTAACATTTTGGTTATAAGTTTAAAGCTATCTTAACTTACCAAAGCGTTTGAATTAAAATATTGCACCATCGTCTTCATGATCAATACAGTGCAGATCCCAGAAGATATTAACATGATTAAAATCTAAAAAAATGCATATTATGTAAAAACAGAATATTATGTTACTTGCTTTCATTGTAAATTTACTTACTTACTTTTAATAAAGTTTAATCGGTTTCGAAACCGAAAGTATTGACAGACAAAATTATAATTCATAACATACAATTCAATTTATGAAAATTACAATACATACCGGCAAACCAATAAGTTTATTCAAATGCTTAGAGCATTTGTGTATTAATTCGTATTCTTTGTAGAACGAGGCCGTAGCACTGAATATTTCAGGCGACAAATTACTTTCCTCCAACAAAAAAGCCTGTTCGTTTAAAATTAAAATCCTCGATACCCTTTCCCTTAATAACTTCACTCTTCTTAGTATCAATTCGAGTAACGAACAAAAAAATAATGTATCTATATCGTGTGCAAATTGAGCTACGAAGATTGCACTTCTCGCTCCGTAACTCAAATTATCATAAAAATATGCATCGTTGAAAATAAACTCGAAAATATCGTAACAAAATATTGCTAGAAAACAAAATATATAGCGATGCTTCGAATTCGATGCATCTGAAGTCTGTAGATCGTCAAACAATTCTACGAACAATCTACTTTTTGATACACTTGTAAAAGTTAGCAACAAATATTCCAACGCTGCTGTTAAATTAAAAGCGAATTGTGTTGCGCTGTGCACATTTATAAAAATTCTAAAATAAACAGTTAAAATAACCACACAAATTGTGTACGCGTAACTCAATCCTAGAATTAAGTTAGTGCTGCAAACTAATCTAAGCCTATTTATACCGAACAGGGTTTCAAATTTAATCAAATACTGTATTTTCTTTGGTATCTGACCGTCCTCAATGAAATTATTTTTTCTCTTTACTGGAATATTATTTGGTGTTATTTTATTTTGTCGCATTTCAAAGAGCACTGTTTGAAATACTGCACTGTCGCGACTAAAGTTTTACTAATACTGAATCAAGGAAAATACGAAATAAATTTTCATTTGATTGCGTCAATTAGAGGCTATTAAAATATTGGAGCCGTAGCACTTGAAACTAATTAACATACTACCTACCTACACTCTTATCCAAATTAAATATTTAGACAATTTTATTAATTTAATATCATCAAATGAAAACGTTTGCGTTTTGACTTGCGAAGCCCTCGGCCAGAGCCGCGGAATAATGAATAATGCGAGGGCACAGTTTTAAAATATATTATGTGAGTGTATGTGTAGGAAATATAGGCCCATGGGGGGATCGGGGATTTTAAGGGCCAGGAACGCAAGTCACAGCACCAGAGGAGTTACAAGTGTAATCCTCTGGTGTTGCGAGTGTCCATGGGCGGCAGTAATCGCTTACCATCAGGCGACCCGTCTGCTCGTTTCCTGGTTCATTACATTAAAAAAAAAAGGAAAATGGAGTGAGTTTAATGAGAGACATTAAGTAATTGTTCAGTCTCGTTATAGTCTAAGTTTATGTATATATATATATAATATTTAAATATTTCCTTTTTCCCCTCTTTATGGTGTCTACAGACACACGAATTTGGTACGGAGCGTACAGCGGACCATATCCGGAGACCAAATCCGGTGTCGCTACACACGCACAGATTTGGTACGATGCAGTGGACCGTAAAGCTCGACACTCGTGTGTTCGATTTTATGCTCTAGTACATTAGCACAGAGTTCTATTTACTGTGCTGTTTTTAAACGACGACGATGATTCCCGCAATTCATTGATAACGGGTAGTGATACGAACACTACCCGTTATCAATGATTTTACCCCTGATTACTTATGTCATTGACAGGTCTAAGAGATTATAAGCTAGAAAGAAAGGTTATGTGTTTAACATAAAGACTTACGTGTGAATAACATAAAACTAACTTGTCTTAATCTGATTTCACTCCCAATACATTTTCATATCCCTGGCTATATACACACATTAAAATAATTTTATTATTACATACAAATTGATTCATAAGGAGAAAACTCTAAACATCCTGTCCCCTAGTAAACCCCCGTAGATATTTTCCCTAATTTCGGGGGGTAGGTACATCCCTAAGTTGGCAACACTGATACCGTTGTACGGCCTAACCGCCGGACTGCTCTACACACGCACGAATTTGGTACGGAGCGGACCAGATCCGATGCAGACAACGGCGAACTCTTCGCCTTCTTCTTATGTTCGCCGGACTGCCCTACACACGCTCGGATCTGGTACGGAGCGTACCAGATCCGCTGTATGCTCCGTACCAAATTCGTGTGTCTGTAGACACCATTAATGTTTAAATTGTGTAGGTTTCAAATTTCATTTTATTTGATTGCGTCAATTAGAGGCTATTAAAATTTAAAACATTGGAGCCGTAGCACTTGAAACTAATAAACATACTACCTACACTCTTATCCAAATTATTTAGACATTTTTATTAATTTAATATTATCAAATAAAAACATTTTAATTTGTTAAATATATGCGAGGTACAACTAAATTAAACGTGCATTGTCTTATCATTTGTAGATCATTAATTTCTAGTGATTTTATTACGCTACACTGTCTTAAACTCTACCTATGCAGGCAGTACAATAGGTTTTCTCTTGAATTTGCAGCTTTTACGTCAGTGATACAGTTTTCGGTCGGATATGTGTGGAACTAAAACAACGTCGTGTATCATCATATCAGTTGATATATGAGGATATAAGTCAAAGCAAATGGCCCGATTCGGTGAATGGGTAATAAAATAATATTCGTATCTTGTTACTGACTAATCTTTTTAGTTTATTAGAGCATTGAATCCCGCGTATCAATAACATTTGCTTAAAAGGTTGGATGTAAGAGCATAGATTAAAAAATAGTTGGTAAGAGTCCGATTTTTATAGAAGACAATTCATGCCACGGAGAGATATAAAATAGACAACTATTTGATATTATACATCATATTATATATATCCTTTGAATACACATAACATAAACAAAACAAAAATTAGTAATTTTCCTGTAATTACCTACTTTATTTATTTTGTAAAACAAAAGTATACGTATACGTTAGTTACGTGATGAATTTATCAAATTGTAAAACAATTATAAGGTACGTAATGCAAAGATTGACATAGTTTAAAGGAAGTTTCATGTCTATCTTGATGTCCCAGAACAACTTATACACAAACTCCTTGTCTCTTGTCAATTTGAGGAGCGCCTTCAACTGTCGACGTACTCTTTTGTCTGAAATTGTTCAAATATAATTAAATAATATCCTACTTATATTATAAATGTGAAAGTTTGTGAGGATGTATGGATGGATGTTTGTGACGCCCTTACATGCAAAAACTACTGAACGGATTTTGATGAAATTTAGTATGGTAGTAGTTTAGGCTCTGGATTAAAACATAGGCTACTTTTATCCCGAAAAATTCAGTGTTCCCGAGTGATACTGTACTTAAGCGGGCGGAGCCGCGGGCAACGGCTAGTATCTCAATACGTAAATGACATGTAACCGTATTCCCATAGCTCATATACGCAAAATATGTACATTGTACGCACACTAATACGTAGAATTAAAAGTAAGTGAATTTTTAAAATTGTACGTGTTATTTTATTAATGTCAATTAGTTACACAGTTCCTCGTTAATTGACGCACGATAAATTAAAAGAGATGTTTGATTTTGGGCCACATCTATGTACACCACATAGGTAAATAGGAAAAAATAAGGTAATTTTATAAAAATACAAAAATGATTATTTGAAGAGTTTTTTAATGCGAGAACCCTATTTTCAGGGCGGCCATAACAGTTGTTTTGACTTCACTTTTGACGTTGTTGACAATTTTAGGAAGAGACGTCTTCTTGAATGTCTTATGTCTTTCTTTGTCAAAAGTCATGTCATTGCCAAAATGACATTATTTGGATAATTCTGACCCAAGGAATTTGTAAGTATTATATACAACAGGAAAGAGTACTTCAAACTTTATTTTCTTTTAATTCAATCAAAAATGATCTTTACTACTCAGACTTAAAGCTTATCACGTGCGCAATAAAAAAACCGGTCCCGGTGAGATAGCTATAAGTTATCCCTGTGTCTCGTTCTAACAAGTAACCTAGTGTAGCCAATTTATATCTTTCCTTAAATTTTAGGTCTGGTAGATTTTATGTGCGATATAGTGTATAAGAAAGAAATACTAATAAACTCGGTTAAATATTATGTTATTCATAATCTGAGAGAGAAATGTAAAATAAAAATCACTAGTTATTTAGAACCTACCTACTAACCGATAATTAGAAATTTGTTATTTATTTTTTGATTATTTGCATTTTGGTAGAGTAAAATGGAAGAAATGAAAATAGAATAGTTGCAACACAAAACGCCGTGTATTTCCCTTGGAACATTCTAAATGTTCGGGTGACAATATGATTTAATAGGGAATATAGGACATTTATATTATTTTACCTACCTTCATGATATTGTGAAGAGGAAACCATTGTATGTTTGTATGTTATTGATAATTTCTGAAACCTAACAGATTTGAAAAATTATTTCACTGGTAGAAAAATTCTTCATCCCTGAGTGCTTATTATGTGCGCATAGTTACGTGAGAACCTCGCGGGCGGGCGGGCGACATCAGACAGACAGAGTTATAATATTAGTAGGTAGGTTTATCTGTATAGGATGACTTATAATATAATTATAACATTTATGGACACTTCACACCACATCAATCTTGTCCCGTGGTAAGTTCTCGAAGAACTTGTGTTTAATTTTATAAGCTTTTATTTAGTTTCACCTGTCCCGTTGTCGGTCTGTAATGGATTCTAGCAAGTTAAATTTGATCCTCTTTCCGGTTTCCAATTGAGTTGAAATTTTGCACGAATATGTAAACCGCATGACAATGCAATATTATGATGACGTGGAGCTGATCTGATGATGGAGCTGGAAGGTGGCCACAGGAATTCCAAAATAAAACCACATAGTCCCATCGAATTTGGGCTCGTTTAGTTCATCTTGACATATACTTTGATACTATGTGGTAACCAGGATCTGATGATGGAGCTGGAAGGTGGCCATAGGAACTCCGTAAGTAAACGACGCACCCCCATCAAGTTTCGTCTCGTTTAATTCGTCTTGACGAGTACTTTGATACTATATGGTAACCAGGGAGCTAGAATATGGCCATAGGAACTCTGTAATTAAACGACGATGAGGTTCCATCGAGTTTGGGCTCGTATGTTTCGTCTTGACGAGTATCTTGGTTGGCTTGAATATGCAATCAAATGAATTGGGGCTTGGGCTTGCTGTGAATAACTCGAAAATCCAACATGGCGGAACATCCAAGATGGCCGCCAAGTCATTTTTAATGCACTCCTACAATATGGGTATCGAATGAAAGGGCTTGCTGAGAATAACTCGAAAATCCAACATGATGGAACATCCAAGATGGCCGACAAGTTATTTTTAATGCACTCCTATAATATGGGTATCAAATGAAAGGGATTTCTGAGAAAAACCCAAAAATCCAACATGATGGAACATCCAAGATGGCCGACAGTCAATTTGAATGCAATCCTACAATATGGGTATCAAATGAAAGGGCTTGCTGAGAATAACTCGAAAATCCAACATGGCGGAACACCCATGAGCAGACGGATCACCTGATGGTAAGCGATTACGCCGCCCATGGACACTCGCAGCAACAGAGGAGTTACACTTGTAACTCCTCTGGTGCTGCGACTTGCGTTCCTGATCCTTAAAATCCCCAATCCCCCCCATGGGCCTCCGGTAACCTCACTCACTCGGCGAAACACAACGCAAGCGTTATTTCACGCCGGTTTTCTGTGAGGTCGTGGTATTTACCCGGTCGAGCCGGCCCATTCATGCCGAAGCGTGGCTCTCCCACAGTTGAGTAGAGTAAAATCTCTAGGAGGTCTCCTGAAGAGCTTGACTGTACTAAATTAACCGGCAAATGACCTTGCAATAATGATGCGTTAAATGAGATGAACAGACTGAGAAACCTATCTAGCGATAACTAAAAAGTAAAAAATAAATTAAAAGTAAAAAAAAAAAACTTTTTTAAAAAACAAGCTTTTATTTGAATGCGCGAAAAAGAATAAAATATTTTTCCTTTAAAACTTTTACTATCAACTTACAACGTAATTACACAATTTATATGATATAAAAGCTTGTCGAGAATCAAACAAATCAAAGAAGTAAATCAAGTTACTTGATCTGATAGATTTATGAGACAATTTATTTGATTCTCGACAAGCTTTTATAACATATAAATTGTGTAATTACGTTATAAGTCGATAGTAAAAGTTTTAAAGGAAAAATATTTTATTCTTTTTCGCGCATTCAAATAAAAGCTTGTTTTTTAAAAAAGTTTTTTTTTTTTTACTTTTAATTTATTTTTGCTCAACCACTAAGCCGATGAGGTCGTTAAACTTTTAATTAGTGCAAAATATACTTTACCACGACGTGGTAGTGCTCATGATTACAAACTTTCCCAAAGGAACTTTTTTATTTAATCCACCTCAACTTAACATTAGGTAGCGAATTAAATAATAATGAAAAACAACGGGTTGCACTCCGGGAGTGCCGGTAGAAGTGAAAAATTTCAAAAGTGGGGCCATTTAACACTTTTCTCCCTAGTGTTTTCACTATACGTCAAATTTCAAAATGGCACCAAAATTTTCAAAAGTGGGGCCATTTAACTGGAGACATTTCTTTTCTCTATCGTGTTTTCACCATACGTCAAATTTCAAAACGGCCCAAAAAATCTCAAAAGTGGGGCCATTTAACTGGAGACACTCCTGTTCTCCATGGTGTTTTCCTGTAATTAGTAAAAGTAAAAGAAATAGCCAAATTTAAAAGGGAAATTATTTAGAAAATAAGTTTTATTTCATACTTTTTTGTGTATTTTTACTTTAGAAGTCGGTTTAATTTTTTGTTTAAAAATAATAATATATTTTGTTAAGTTGTTATTAATACGTCTTAAGAACGTCTAAAATAAACGATCGAATGTATAATTGAATACGCGCCAAGCTTCCATTAGGTATTGTTGTTAAGGTGATGATGATGGTTACTGTAAGTTACAAAGTGGCATATGCTTGCAGTTCTTTAAACAATGCTGAAATTTCCAAACGCGTATCTTTAAAGACTGAGGAGTTCTGTTCAGTGCTTTTGGATCTAGGGTATACCCTAGATTATTATTATTGCTCTTATTTTTGGATCTAGGGTATACCCTCCTATCTCCGTGTTAGTGTAAAATACTATAAGAAGTACCTTTTATATCATCATAATGTGATGATGTATGGTGTGATAGTGGTGGTGATGATGATGTTTATTCTAATTGACAGGGTGGCATATGCTTGCAGCTTGCAGTTCTTTAAACAACGCCGAAATCCCCAAACATTTATCTATAATGAGTCAGGAGTTCTGTTCTATACTTCTGGATCCAGGGTATATACTACGGCCGCTGTATCTTGACGGGTCTGAACATAGGCTCTGCGAACTTTAGCGCATGTACAACTCGTGAAGAAAACTGTTATTGTATTATTTTTTATACCTATGTACTAATAAAATTACCCTAATACAGTTGACCAATTAGTACAAATAAAATAAATATGAAAACACTTAAAAACAGTCATTGCGCGACCTTCTGCGCGAAGTTCAGACTCGCCAAGATACATCGGCCGTATTGTACCTTGGAGCAAAATATTACTTTTTGATAGCATGTGCTTGGACTTCTTTAGAAAAAGTTGAAATCACCATATGTTTCCAAACTTCAACTAATTTGTCCCCAAATTAAAAATATTGTTGTCACCCTTGTTAAAAAGAGACGGAGCGGTTTGTATTGTATCTCCCTCTCGGCACAAATTTGATGCCGAGAGCTCTTTCCAGTTGTATATAATACTTACAAATTCCTTGTTCTGACCTGATCCGCCATGTTTTATTTTACGTTGTGTTGCTTCTCCTTGACGAAGTTATTTTAAATGTACATTGAAACGAAGTGAAATTAAATAAAATAAAGAATAAGAAACAGTTACTATATTAACATATTATAGTATACACAGTGCTGGCCCACGCCTCATAGATTTCTAGAACATCTCTTTTATCCGGTAAACAGATGGGTACAATAAAAAAAAAACGATATTGATTTTAGTCTCTTATTAATAGGCAAGCGGACTGATTTTTTTTTATTACATAGATGAATAGTACTCTTAAATATGAGTAACTTCTCAGAAGAAACCGTATATCAAAAGTCAATATTTTCAAAGGTACAGCGATTTGTATACAAAATTTCTTCGAGTCTTTATACCAAAAAAAAATTTTTTTTTTTTGCGAAATTGGTAAACAAAACCTACATCATTAGTTTACTCACATCATATACAAAAACATTCATTATGGTAAGTATGAACTTAAACGCACAAATATCGGAGATATTTACAAATATATTCCTGCGGCCATATACTTCATATACTACTTCATACTACTTCATATTCAAGTGACGTCATGTGTATATCGATTTTAGTATGGAGCGTTTTTAGGAGGCTCGCGAAATTTTTTATACAAATCGCTGTACCTTTGAAAATATTGACTTTTGATATACGGTTTCTTCTGAGAAGTTACTCATATTTAAGAGTACTATTCATTTATGCAATAAAAAAAAATTTGTCCGATTGCCTATTATAGCCTGGCCACGATTTTTAGACAACCCACTTGAATTATATTTTGTAGTATACTAGATTTCATAACAAACAAAGTTTCATCGACTTGACGTCGACCTTAGTTCGTAACCTAACATTTTTATGCTAGGTTATTTTAGATAGCTATGTTGGTTACCCATTATGGTACAAAATTTCAAAATATCCTTTGAAATTTTATTGGTTAAACTTATTACTTCGAAAAGTTCATTACTCTATACCTACTTACCCAATTCTGGTATGTCCATAATTTTTTGTATAATAATCCGACTCATCATCACTTCACCTGTAGTCAAACGAGTAGTCACGCAGAGCATTACTAGAAATAGATTGTACTTAAGGCATCTGTTGAATACCAAAACTGCCGCATACGTCAATATCTACAAGTAAGAAAATCTCAAGTTACAAATATCCTAGTATGATTTAATACAAGGAAAATTGCTTACCTCTGCGCGAATATTAATATCCAAGTACTTTATATAGACTATAAACATCTTTAAAAGAAGAACTGTAGAAATGACTGTTGTTACGATCATGACTGTCATCTGAAATTATATTTTGGCTAAAGTCTGCTGATCATTATTTACAAGGTAGCATATTTTGTTTACAAGACACCATGTATAATTTCAGTCACACACTTAAAAACACTTACTGATATTTTGATGATATCATTTAAATCTTCTGAACAATTGTGTAAAAAATCATATTGTTTATGTATAAAAGTAATGCTATCTGATATTTCATCAAAACCACGGTTAGAAATGACGTTTTTTTCTTCGTCGATCGGACTAACATAGTTCAGACGATTCTTAATTATTTTAACTCTCTGATATATTAAGTACAAAAGAGTATTCAAGAATGACATTTCTAAATCGTAGCTACAAACTAATATGTAATCCGTGAAAAATTCCTGATCGATTCCGAAATATGGACTCAGCCCGTAAATATACACAAAACTTTCCAGTAAGTTAATCGCAACCACTACACAGATTAACAAAATATTAAAAACTTTTATACTCATTGCGTTGTTTTTAAAACTATTGCTTTGGTCGAAAATATGAATATTTTCAAAAAACAACTTATAAGATGTTTTATTCATAAAGGTGCAGTTCAAACTGTTTAAAATAAAAGCGATTAGTATGACACATTTGTATATAATCAAACTAATCGAATCCATGGGTAGTTTCAGAAACCAGGTACAAATAAAGTACAGAAAAATACAGTATAAGTTAGCAAGTAGACAAACGTATTTGTGACATTTGAGTAAATACAAGCGGCTGTATCCTATACAAGCAGATAGGTAAATTGCTGGTTTTAGTGTGTCTAATATACTTTGATTTTTCTTTACAAAGTTATTACATTTCACAGCTGGTTTGTTAAAATAAGAATGCATTTTAGAAAATTATTTCTATTCCCCACAACTAAACTTGGTCCTTTTTCTTACAGAAATGAAAAGTTCTAGGAAAGGAAAAACATTTTTTTTTTTTCATTAAATTAATGACTTGGTATATTACGTCATATTTATCATCATTCATTTCTATTAAGTCTACATAATATTATATTTACGACTGACTGTCGATTTGATAAGTTGAAAGCTTTTCATTAATATAAGTCACTACCTAGTAGGTATACTTACTAGATAGTGACTTATATTAATGAAAAGCTGAATGTGAATATTAATATTCTAACATTCAGTAAACCCAATGGTCAGTTCACACCGCGACGATACGCGACGCTACGGTCTACGTGGCGCTGCATTTTAAAATAGCTATTCAAAATTGAACTTTATTCATAAAACAAGAAGACACAGGGTCTTTAGTCAAGATGCGACAGCGAAGTTCGTAATCAAAAATATATGGGATTTTACGTAATAGTCATCGCTAAGTGATAATATGTCGCTTACCGTGCCTTATGTCAAATCCCATACATTTTGTTTTCCAACTTCGTCGTCGAAATTATTGAATGCATCTTACCTAGAGGTTCAGGTTTCATTGTTTCGGTGTGTATTGACCCTTAGGTAAAAGAAGTACGAACATTTCGGCTTTAAACTTTTTTTCCAATTTTCTTGAGCACACAATGTATATTAATAGTGTCTACGCCTACTTATAGTGCAGTGTAGGTGCAATAATAGAGAGTTTTACCTTACAATAAAACTTACCTATTATTTTTCCTGAGATATCCGGAATCCATCTTGAGTCAAGCACCCGTCTTTCTGTCGATTTCCGGCTACTTACCTCCTTCCACGTACGGCAGATGGCGCTAGTGTCGCGGATTTGAGACGGTTGCGCGCCTAACTGACTTTCTTCATTATGAAGCTCGAGATGTACCAGGTAGGGATTACCTGGATTCCGGATATCTCAGGAAAAATAATAGGTAAGTTTTATTGTAAGGTAAAACTCTCTATTATTTGTTCCGTCTTCGATATCCGGAATCCATCTTGAGTGATGTGTTTGTTATCTCCTGGTATACATACTGCAAATTTAAAGAATTTGAAAATGATGCCATAATGTGTTATTTGAATACATCATTTAATATTAATTAGACTTAATTACATCAATTCAAAATTTTTACTTAGGTCCAAAATAATTAAAAATAAGAAAGAAAAAGCCTTTCTCACATTGATCAATATTGGATTACATCAATCCACCCGAGATCAGCCAGGCCTCCAGGTTGATTGATTCTACTGCAGGAGGGCGCTTGCCTGTGACCGTGTCGATCAGTACATTGCGTAGATTCGGGATTGAGTGTGGTATCTGTAACGCTCGACGTTGTAAGTCGCCTCGCCAAAAAACTTTGTTCCACTTGGGTACTATGAGAATGTATCGACCAATTTGCGTGTTCAAATGAGCTAATACTTGCGGAATTAGGTTTGGTGGTTTCCACCACCAAACCTAATTCCGCACGCTAGATCGAACCTCCACTGGCGACTCAAGGCATTGTAGAACTGTGCTCGGGGGTCCCGTAGATTTAGTGTCGCATAGCTCGGAACTACGTGGGCTGTCGCGGACGCAAAGAGATCGATTTGTGGCATCCCCCACATATGAAAGAGCATCGAAGTCGCTGCTTCTGTCAAATGCCATTCTGGGCATTTCTTCCCTCGAGACACCGCGTCTACGTCTCCGTTAAATCTTCCCGGGAAGTACTGTGCTGTCAAAGATACATTAAACTCGTCCAGTAGCGAAAGAAGTTGTTGTGTCAGTTGCAGTAACTTTTTGGATTTCGTACCACCTTCCTTGTTAATGTAGGCAACTACAGTGCAATAGGGTATTATCCTATGATGAAAATATACATCAGATTGTTGATATTTTATCGCTAAACATTAATTTAAACCACTTTAACTTTTTACATAAAAATATGTATGATTTTTATAAAATATCAAAAATAAAATTATGAATTTTTCACGTTTGACCACGTGACTAAAAACGCACGAGATTGGAATGTGACGTCATATTCTTGTACTTCTTCTTCTTTTTTTTTTTTTTTCTTAATGGCCTCCCGATTTCCATATAGAATGGCCAGCATCAGAATCATTAACGTCATGCGTCAGCGAGTAATAGCCACTTTTTCCCATTTCAGTGTTCTTTGGTATGGTTACAGAGATTTTCCCCGGTGTTTTAATAGACGTATTAGTGCACTTTGGCACTGCGCACCATTTATAAGGCATTTTTTAAAAGGGCTTAAAACATTTATTTACAACGTAAACAGTAGGTATTTGGCATTTTCAGTGTAATTTGACACTTGACACTTGACAGTTACAATGTTACAAGAATGTGACGTCATGACACAGTAATAAAGCGTTTTCGCGCCTATAATATTAATTTAAACTTTTAGGCTAATTTGCAAGGAAAAGAAAGAAATTCACGAAGAATGGTTCAAACTGCCAATGTATTTTAGTATTAGGAACGATTTGACATACCTTTTAAAAACTTGGAAAATACCCTATTGTCCGTCTGTAATAATACCTGTGCATTCTGTAGTTGATGGCTCTCCTGGGCGACCGCTGCGTGAACGGCGTACAGCTCTTTCAGGTTTACGTGCCAATCTTTTTGTTCCTGCTTCCACCTTCCTGCCATCTTCTTTTCTCCAAGCTGCGCACCCCAACTGATGTTGGACGCGTCGGTCGTTAGGAAGTGAGTTATCGGGTTCGGGTGTATCGGTAATGTCCCGTCTGCTTCCTTTATCCACCAAACCATCTCCTGTAGCGCAGGGTCAGGTATAGAAGATTTTCGGTATGGATGTTTGGTGGACAGATGTCGACTGTAGTACTGCAGTGTTCGACAGTGTAGACGACCTCGGCGAACGACGAATGTGGCGAAGTTGAGTCTTCCCATTAGGGACTGGGCCTGTCTGAGAGACCAACTGCCAACCGAAATTTGGTGCTGAAGTGCCCTGCGTAGCGTTAGGCACTTGGGCTCCGACAAGGACCTCGTGTTGTGAGTGGTGTCCCAGGTGACGCCCAGAAATTCTAGGCGTTGCGTCGGAGCCAGCACACTTTTCTCCCAGTTCACCATCCAACCGAGTAGCTTCATCGTGGCGATGGTAAAAGCTACTTGCTCGGTCAAATGGTCGACGGACTGATGGGCTAGGAGGAAGTCGTCCAGATAGACCACACACCTGATGCCGTGAGACCTGAGGTATTCGGCGACCCAATTGGTTAAGGTAGCAAACGTTCGTGGTGCTGACGCCAGACCAAAGGGTAGGCAGGTCATTTGGAGCAGTTCGCCTTCGTAGCTCATCCTCAGGAACCGACGGTGCTTCTCGGAAATGCTCAGATGAAAGTACGCTTGGCTTAGGTCTAGCTTCGCCATCCAGTCTCCTTTCTGCAAGAAACTCGGTACTCTAAAGTGGTTGAAAAGTTGAAAGGGCTTTATTTCCAGAAATTGGTTGAGCGTCTTCAGATTGAAAATCGGCCGAAAGCTGTTGTCTGGTTTAGGCACTAGAAAGAAGGTCGAGACATAGCTGGGAGTGACCTCGGCCCTCTCTAAGATTCCTTGTTTCAGCATGCTCTGAATTTGTTGTGACATATCGAAGTTCTTTTTGGTCTCGTATGCTTTCAAAACCGTCTTTTCCGGATAAATTAAAGGTGGTTTTCGAATGAACGGTATTAAAACCCCTTTCAAAAGTTGACAAATGTGATCCGGTACTCCTAACCTTTTCCAAACACGCTGATATTTCACGAGACAGCCTCCTCGAAATTTCGGCCAGTCATTAGTGATATCGGTTACTTGGTGAACTTGCTTTTGTTCGCGGTTTATTTCTGCTATCGCGCTTGTTTTTATAGTTTGATGCATATATAGCTCGTTTATTAGATGGTTGTTCCGATTTTCGATTGTTTGGTTTTGATTTGTTGTACGATCGAAAAAACGTGTCGGACTGCTTATGATTAGCAGAGCTAGTAGCAGAATAATGGGCAGGTGCAGCGCGTCCCGTGTAACGGTTTTGTGTGGACGGACCTGCCATGGGAGCGAGCTTATCAGCCCCCCCCAATTTTTTGGAGGTACGACGATAAAATGTCTTTATCGAATAAAAATACTCCATCTGGAGGAATTTTTTGTAACGCACTGCTGTGATATTCTTCAGGTATTGTCTAAACACTGCTTCTCTACGTGCGTTAATATAATCGGCCCGTCGGCCGCATACAATTTGTAAAATATCGTCCGAAACTTTTGTGTAACCGGATTCCTTATTAAACAATTGTTCAATTTTATCAAACAAAGATGTAGGAGTTAAATTTTTATCATTATCTGTAGCCCAATTTATCAACGACTGTAAATTACTACGTAACTCGTCCTTTTGCTTTAAAATAGCATTTGAAATCGAAGCAAAACTACGTTCGGTTAAATAGAGGCGCAATGACCTTTCGTCCGTAGCCGATGGGGCGAAACGCCTAAGTTCGTCGTTAACGTTCATCTCGATAAAGCCCGGAACAGTAGCATATTTCTTTTGAGCGTCCGAAAAACGAATACAATTCCAGTCGCTACTCTTAAATTTTTGTAAATCAAAAATTCTCTTATAATGTTCGTCATTCGATTTTGGAGACAAAGGATCTTTCACTGTAGTGGATAGACAAATTTAACACTTGCGCAGGCTTTTGCGGCGGCTGCAACTGGAGAGTATTGTTCGAAACCGCGGCGGGAATATTTATCGAACTACCGCCCGTAACGTTTATGTCCGACGCATGCACTCGCATATCACTATAACTACACGCGATTAAGTTAGTCAAATACGAAACTTGTTGCGATAAATGTTCAAATTGTTCATTACTCACATGGCGGGAACGCTTACTTACGGTGCGGAAACGTTTGTTTCCGCGTGGGTCCGAATCGACCCCATGCTCCAAAGACGACGATGACGATGAATTGTCCGTAGATTCTCTCGAACGGGAAGACTTCCTCTTACGCGGAGTGGAATCCTTTGACTCGCTCATGATTTCGTCTTCCAGTGGAAGGAGATGCTACATTTATCGCGAAGTAAAATTACGAACACGTGTTCGGCAAAGAAAATCTTTAATCGCGAAAATTTATTGTTAAATACTAAATATGATTTCACTTTTTATTATTTAACATTACTTTCAAATTAAATGATATTAAATTGTAGCAATTAGCAAAATTTACGTAACAAAAATTTTTTGCCGATATTCACGACATGAAAAACGACGCCATAATGAAGAAAGTCAGTTAGGCGCGCAACCGTCTCAAATCCGCGACACTAGCGCCATCTGCCGTACGTGGAAGGAGGTAAGTAGCCGGAAATCGACAGAAAGACGGGTGCTTGACTCAAGATGGATTCCGGATATCGAAGACGGAACAAATAATAGGGTATTTTCCAAGTTTTTGAAAAGTATGCCAAATTGTTTCTAATACCAAAATACATTAGCAGTTTGAACCATTCTTTGTGAATTTCTTTCTTTTCCTTGCAAATTAGCCTAAAAGTTTAAATTAATATTATAGGCGCGAAAACGCTATAATGAGTTGTCATGAAGTCACATTCTTGTAACATTGTAACTGTCAAGTGTCAAGTGTCAAATTACACTGAAAATGCCAAATAATAAAAGCCCAGCCCAGAATACCTACTATTTACGTTTTTAAATAAATGTTTTAAGCCTATTAAAATGCCTTATAAATGGTGCGTAGTGCCAAAATGCACTAATACGTCTATTAAAACACCGGGGAAAATCTTTGTGACCAATATGCATACCAAAGAACACTGAAATGCGAAAAAAGTGGCCCTATTACTCGCTGACGCATGACGTTAATGATTCTGATGCTGGCTATTCTTTATGAAAAAAAAGGCCATTAATAAAAAAAGAAGAAGTACAAGAATATGACGTCATATTCCAATCTCGTGCGTTTTTAGTCACGTGGACAATCGTGAAAAATTCATAATTTTATTTTTGATATTTTATAAAAATCATACATATTTTTGTGTGAAAAGTTGGTTAAATTGGTTTAAATTAATGTTTAGCGATAAAATATAAACAATCTGATGTATATTTTCATCATAGGATAATACCCTATTATTCAACTTTTCAGAGAATTATGGATATAATATAAGGTTTGGTAAAATCAATTACGAATACTTCGGGCACATGATCTACTGCTTATATAAAGACGTTTGGGCAGAAAAATAAATGTCATACTCAAACTAAAAAATCATCTCATGTATGGGTGACTCGCCGCAAAACGCAAACTCGGGCATATAAAGAAAAACATTTTTTTTCGAGTATGACAATTATTTTTCTGCTTAAACGTCTTTACATAAGCAGTAGATCATGTGCCCAAAGTATTCGTAATTGATTTTACCAAACCTTATATAATAAAGGATTAGAAAATTAAACTAATTATAGAGCAAGAAACTTTATATTTTCTAAGCGATGCAGTTGATTAAGATTATAATAAGGGATTTTTTATTAATTGATGAATTTATCGAATTGTAGAATCATAATGAGATAGGTGATACAAATATGAAGATACTTTAAAGGTAGGTTCATGTCTAACTTGATATCGCCGTATAACTTGTATACGAATTGTTTATCTTTTGTTAATTGAAATAAGGCCTTTAACTGACGGTGATGGCTTCGGTCTACAAAAAAAACATGTAAAATATAAAGTTAGACGGGCAAAAGGAGCATTCTTAATTTCACTTTATTTGAAACATAGTATTTTGATCTTTACCCATCTTTACCCATAGACCATCATGACCGACAAAAAATAAAAGGAAAACTTTCCTTCCTTGTGTATAAAATTATTTTCCACATACCCAAACCTTGCGAATCCTGTAAGTGTTTGACTCGCAGGCATATACAGGCTACTTGGCTAGTGGTCAATCGTGTTATTAAGCTGATCATCATAAAAATTGATACATACTTCAGAGTGCTTCCAATAATTATAAGTATGCTATATTTGATCATCTAAAATTTGTGGTTAAAAATGTTTTCACGTTTTAGTATGTGTAATATTTTGATTTTACTACATACGAAACGATACTTACCTTGTGACCATCTACGTACGTCACTAAAATAGTAAGTATATTTAAAAGAAATACTGTACAAATAATCAGCGTCAAAAGTATTACTGAAATCTGAAAAAAGTTTAAAATATTGTAAAAGAAATAAATAATGATCATAAAAAGCTTAAAAAAACTTTTTATAACAGAAATCCTATGGCTACCTTCCAGCTTTATCATCAGACCCTAATTATGATACATAGGCAAAGTCCTCGTCAAGAGTCAAGGCTAGTCATACGAGCCCAAACTCGATGGGTTGCATTGATTGCAGAGTTCTTATAGCTCCCCCCCCCCCCAGCATTGTCACACGATAGACATATTTTACGTGCAAAATTTCAGCTCAATCGAAAACCAGAAAGTAGGTTAAGCTTAACTTGCAAGATTTGCTTATAATAAAATAAATTTTGTTACAATTGTCGCCCAGAAACTAAATATTCAAGTATTTTCTAGAGTAGTATAAACCAATACAAAGTAAAGCACAACTATATAAATGATACCTTAGAACTCGTACTTACAGGAAATCTAATAGCACTACTTAATAGTTCGGAGCAATCATGTAAATGATCATAATATTGCTTATAAAGACTACTGATACGCCGGGATAGAAACAAAAAATGCCTCGTAGATGTTGATTTATTATTCTTTACTTCAGTTATTAAACTGTTTAAATTACGATTGAATAATTGTATTCTTTGATAAATCATGTAGAGCAATGAATTTAAAAACATAATTTCTATCTGAAATCCTATACTAGATAGATATGAACTAAAATAGTGGCTGCCATAGCCGAAATAGACACTTACTCCGAAGTGGTACAACAAGTTTTCATAAGCCGAAATCACAAATATAGATGCGAGACAACAAATACTAAATAACTTCAAGTTTCTATTTAAACTTAAATTTGTTTTACTATCAGCTTCAAAATTACTCAGTTTACTGAAATAACTTTGTAATGATGTTTTCTGCGCCACCAAACAGCTAAGGGTGCTGACAATATTGGAAAAAGTAACAATATATCGGTAAACAATCAAACTAACAGATGCTAAGTCACTATGCTGCAAATAGTAGCAAGCAGTACCGAGTACCAAAACGGAATTCAAGTATGAAATAAATTGTAAGAAAATGTTACAATTCAGTAAATATGCGGCGGCTGTAACCGAAACATGACTTGATGAATAAAAATGATTGGTTTTAATCCATTTACAATTTCATGTTTCTTTTGCAAGAAATGATTGTGTCTAGGCACATAGAGATCTGGAATTTCTAAGTTCATAACTTTGCTCATAGAAATCAAAAAAATGTCTGCAAGAAAAATGAATATTGCAACTTGTATTGCCTCGAAATAACGAAACGTATATACGAGTACTAATTTGATATAATCTACAGCGAGTGACAGAATAATATTATTCTTTAATATTTTATACGTTCATAAGAAATTATGTCCATATAAATTCACATGGCATGTTTTTCAAACACCTAAATTACTATAATTATATTTGTTGTCAATATTAATTAACAATAGTTTTAGTAGAATAATAATTTGGCTACTAACTTTACTTTATTTGAAACTACCTAGTTTTTTTCAATTGCTAATATAGGCACTTTATAAATACTTTTGTAAAAGTACTTACACTTTGTAATGATATGACAATGAAAATGTGAAATAAATTTTGCACATAAAAGATAATAATATGTTTAAATTATTAAATTTTTAAATTATGTGTACGGTTGAAAAAAAATTTGCCTAATTTTGATGTTAAAATTTTGAATTAACTAATTAATTATAGTTACTAGGAACTACATAAAAACTAAAAAGCTACTAAAGGACATAGGCGTATAAATGACGTTGTTGGTTTCAAGATGTAAGTGTAAGTAATTAATAATTCAATGTAAGTAATGCTGTTACCTAATAATAATAAATTTATAAATTTGTATAACAATATTGAGATACGTAATGCAAACACTGACGTAGTTTAAAGCCTATATTAATGAAATACAGATGAACAGCTATACAGTAAGCTCGAAATTTTATTTTACTACTACAAGCATATACGGTGAATGAATGCTTCTTTCTTTATTATATGAGCGATATGTATTTTCATATTATTATAAGAGCCCATGGCCTAGTGAATAGACTCCTTGAGTCTCATACGTGATGGTGTAGGTTCGATGCCGGGTTTTGGGTGTGTACCAATTAGACTTTCTCAATTATTCACGAATTGTTTAAATCAAATTGTATTTTGGTAAGAAATTAATTTTCGTTATTTTGTAAAAATTAATGACAATCAAATGAACAATTAGGTTTCAATCCTCCTTTTAATAATATTATATATCTATGGTTTCAATTGATAAAAAAATTGCCTTCCTTATCTGTCATTGATCAAAAGTCAATATCGACGGAAGAAAACAGAAACGTAGTAATTAACAAAAATAATATTGTTCACCAAAGCCATGGACAACAATCGTAAAAAAATAGCTGTTTCTTTTAGCGTACGAAAGTATTATCTAAAGTTGTATAAAACGATACTTTATGTTAGTTACAGCGTCTGGCATATTTTTACAGAGAGTAAAAACGTTATAACTACAGTCCAGAATGTATTGTCAAGAAAATAAAAAAGATTTAACTGATTTCATTTCTCTTTATGCAAGCCGTGATAATGCTGCAAACAAAATATTATCAGTAACGTCTTCGTAAATAACGTTTGAATTTCTTTACTTGTATAATTTTAAGAACATAATAGAGATGTAATTATGAGGTAAGAAAAATACTTAAGTGAATTATAATGTTTTTATTACGTATTTTTAACAAAAAGGCAAATTTCAAAAAAGTTACTAGAAAAATTTATCATCACATTAGCAAAATCACGAGCAGCGGAAACGTTGTAACATGCACCCCGAATATTATCGATGTTTTATAAAGCCGGCGTAACCCTTGCATTACATTTTATTACAGGCAGCCAAAAATTGAAAACAAGAAAAATATAACGTTTTTTTTTGTTACTTACTGCGTTTCTTGGTCATAAAACATAAAAAAGAAGGCAAATTTAAAAAATTGTAACTATTTACCATAGAGTCACGAGAGTAAGAGCATTCGGCGCACAAAAAATTAAAACATTCAAAAGGGTTTAAAACGCATTTTAGTCAAAGTTATAACTGATTGAATGTACTGTTGGTTCTTGGTGGAAATTCATGTTCATAATAATATAACACAACTTTTTATACACACTTTTCCACTTTATTTAGATTTTTACAATAATTTATATATAAACAAGACCGGTTTCGATTAACTCATCATCAGGTGACAATAAAAAGTTGTGTTATATTATTAGTCAACGTTGTCAGTTACGACCTTTCTGTTTTCTTCCGTCGATATTAAAAGTGAATCTACATAAAAAAGAAAAAAGTAATTAAGTACATTGCATTATAAAATAAAGTTGGTACCTGACTACCTAACAAGCGTTTTAAGAAACACTGCAAATTCTGCCTTAACTATAATTTTCATACAAATATATTATATATATATATATATATAAAATAAAGTCGGGTTAGTTACACTATTTATAATTCAAGAACAGCTGAACCAATTTGGTTGAAAATTGATGGGGAGGTGTATGGGACTGTATTTTTCCACTAGGTTTTCACCGCCGGCTCTGATCAGACTCGAAGATAGCAAGGTTACACCGATTCGGGCAGAGCTGGGGCGTATAAAAAATAACACTGATTTGAGGAGAACATTCTGCACGATAAGCCGTTAGCTTACCTGGCTCAGGGCAATGCCGTATAGGGAGCACAAATGTACTCTTCTAATTTTCATATAAGCTATCTCTCTCTTATTTCTCTATACGGCTATTTTTCCCTAATTTTCCCTAATTTCCCTTTATTTCCCCTGAGCCAGGATAAGTGAAACGCATAACGTGAAATTCTTTATTTACCATAAAACAATACATAATCACACAGTTTACATAGATACTTAGTAACACACTAGCTTTTGCCCGCGACTTCGTCCGCGTGGAACAATACTTTGGGATATCGCTGAAATTTACCCGCGACTTTATTTATGACTAACGAAAGCGGAATCCTATTTTTTTAAACGGAACCCTAAAATAAAAGTAGCCTATGTTAGACCCTATAACATCAGCTATCTGCTAGTGAAAGTCCCGTGAAAATCGGTCCAGCCGTTTCAGAGATTAGTCGGAACAAACAGACAGACAGACCGACTGACAAACAGACAGACGGACAGACAAAAATTAAAAAAAAATGTATTTTATTGTAAGTACCGAATATACTTTCAGATTCATTATGTAAAAAGCTGATAATTTGAAGTTACAAACAGACACTTAAATTGTATTTAACTGTATAGATGTAAAGATATTATAATGTATTATATTTTAAGATATTATCAATTTGATGTTTATAAAATAACTAAACTAAACTAAACATTAACCCGCACGCGCACCCCGCCTTGGTGACGCTCACTTCGCAACGGGCCGTGCAGCAGAAATCGTAATATTTTAATTTCGCCATAACTTCAAAACCAAACGTCCAATTTTAATCATTCAAAGACCTAATATTATCTACATAAACTGTACTTAGTGATGAAATAATTTATTTTGATAAGGATTAATAACATGAGTAAAATAAACGCGTTTAAATGTAGTCCAAAAAAAATTCAAGATTTCTAAATAAAAAAATGGTTGTTGTGCCTCACTCGACATAGATAGGTATAGTGTGTCGCGGACTTTTTTGTAGATATTTATAAGATCTACAATTAATTAGAACATTTTATGGTTCTATCTTTTATAGTTTAGGCAGCGTACGCAAAATAAGTAACTTTTCTGGTTGATTTTTTACACCTTGTGTCCGAAAAACCCAAATATCTTACGGAACCCTATTTTTTTCCAAAATAAAATTTAGCCTATGTTACTCGTGGATAATGTAGCTTTCGAATGGTGAAAGAATTTTTGAAATCGGTCCAGTACTTTTTGAGCCTATTCATTACAAACAAACAAACAAACAAACAAACAAACAAACAAACAAACAAACATATAAACAAAGTTTTCCTCTTTATAATATTAGTGTAGATAAGCAAAATTACAAGTATAGGAAAAACCATATATTTTTCACCATTATAATCTAATTTTCTCTAAAACCATTTATATTTCTATTTACCTAAATGTTATTTACTTTAGCCACTAATTTTTCCTATGTACAACACTAATTTTCCAAGTGAAATAAGCTACGGTTAAGAAATTATAAAGAAAATAAACTCGTGACTTTAAAACAATTATTTACCACTATTCTAATGAATTTAACACTTATGTACAACACTTATATTCACTATTTTCACTCTTAAGAGTTTATGTACTATTTACTCACAGTTTTTAGAAACGTTTTAAAGCACTGATAAGTGTTCATTGTCTTTAAATTCACTTTAAAACACAGGCGAGGCCGCTGTCCTTAACAGTTTTAAAGCACTGATAAGTGTTCATTGTCTTTAAATTCACTTTAAAACACAGGCGAGGCCGCTGTCCTTAACATCCTCCCCCCGGCACAGTAGCCAGGTTCTACGCAGCCTCCTCTGGTGACCGCGGGCTCGCTGGACCCGCCGTGGACTGCTCCGCTGACTGCCAGCTGTCTGTGTCCGCCGCAAACTGCTCCGGTGACTGCGGGCTGACCGTGCCCGCTGCAACTGGCTGCGACCGCGAGCTGTCTGTGCTCGCTACAGCTCGTGATGGTGACTGCGAGCCGAGTGTGGCTCGCTCAGGCGACTGCGAGCTGTCTGTAGCTCGCCCCGGCGACTGCGAGCTGTCTGTAGCTCGCTCAGGCGACTGCGAGCTGTCTGTAGCTGGCCCCGGCGACTGCGAGCTGTCTATAGCTCGCTCAGGCGACTGCGAGCTGTCTCTAGCTCGCCCCGGCGACTGCGAGCTGTCTGTAGCTCGCTCCGGCGACTGCGAGCTGTCTGTAGCTCGCTCCGGCGACTGCGAGCTGTCTGTAGCTCGCTCCGGCGCTCGTTCCGCGCCCGGCACCGCCCCCGGCTCCGTCTGCTCCGCCAGCGGTCGCGGTCGCGACTGCGGCGCCTCCTCCAGCACTGCCAGTTTTGATGTGGGCCTGCGGAACACACCACTGCGCGTGCGAACGTCCGCACAACGCACCTGTCCGTCCGGGCCAGGGTAGACCCGGTGCACGACCCCGCGCGGCCACGTATTACGCGGCAGCGCCGGATCTACGACCACGACCAGGTCGCCCGGAACCAGGGCACGGCTGCTCTGCGGCGCCCCGTAGCGTGGCGTGAGCGTGGGGAGGTATTCCCTCACCCAGCGCCTCCAGAACTCGTCGGCAAGGGCTTGCGCGACTCTCCAAGTCTTCTTGTCCGCCGGCACACACGGTCCGACGTACGGCAGTCCGGTGGACGACCCCAGGAGGAAATGGTTCGGTGTGATTGCCTCCGGGTCGCTGGGGTCCACGGAAACGTGAACTAGCGGTCGTGCGTTCACGGAATACTCCGCCTCGGCCATCAGGGTCTGGAGTACCTCTTCTTTCGGCGACTTCTCGTTCAGCGTAGCGAGTAAGGCGGTTTTCACCGACCTCACCATCCGTTCCCAGGCACCTCCTTGACTCGGCGCCCCCGGCGGGGTGAATTTCCATTGCATGCGGTGCGTGAGGCCCAGCTGAGCCATAGCCGGTGCCCACTCAGCGTACGCCTGCCGCAGCTCGACGTCCGCGCCTCTGAAGTTCGTCCCGTTGTCGCTGTACATGACTGACGGCCATCCTCGCCGCGCAGCCATCCTTCTCATGGCCATTATTGCTGAGTCTGTCGACAGCGAGGCCACCAGCTCCAGGTGCACGGCCCGCGTCGTCAGACAGGTGAAGAGCGCTCCCCATCTCTTCTCGTGACGTCGGCCGATGGTGATCGTCATCGGGCCGAAACAGTCGAGACCACAGTACGAAAATGGTCTCTGGAACGCCCCCAGGCGCTCCGCCGGCAAGTCTCCAGTTTGTGGTGTTCTCGGGTGCGCCCGTCGTAGCCGACAAAACGTACACTCACTTGTTATGCTGCGCACCGTCGGCCGCAGCTTCAGGATCCAAAACCTTTGCCTGAGGTCGTTCACGACCCTCTCACGGCTCCCGTGTCCTGCCCGGGCGTGCTCCCGTGCCACCAGTAACTTCGTAAACGGATGTCTACCGTCCAGGATGATTGGATTCTTCATCTCCGCTGGAACCTGCGCTGCTTTGATTCTTCCGTCTAGTACGAGCAGCCCGTCTTTGTACACTGGGCTGAGCCGGTACAAGGGGCTCCACCTAGGCGCCGTCTTGCCACTTGTGATCTTTTCAATTTCTTGCGTGAAGCTGTCCCGTTGTGACCTCTGATACCACAACATCTCGGCCCGTTCCAGGTGTCGTACCTCGAGGTTGGCTCGACGATCTCGGCACTTTTCTAAGAATAACAAAACCATCGCTGTGCATCTTATGAGGCGCTCGTAACTCGAAAAGCGCGTCACATCCGGTAGACAATCCAGCTCACTCGCCCTTGTGGTGTAAAAGGCGACGTGTTCTTCTTTATCCTCGACTTGGGCGGGACTCTCCGCGGGCCACTCGCTCATAGGCCTGCGCAGGAAGTCTGGCCCTTTAAACCATGGGTCCTCGTCGCTCCTCGGAACATAGCCCGTTCTCGTGGCTAGGTCCGCGACGTTGTTCTTAGTGCTCACCCACCTCCACTGGTGGACAGATGTCAGTTCGGCGATTTCCCCCAGGCGGTGCGCGACATACGGCGTGTACTTCCGGCTGCCGTTCTGTATCCAACACAGCACCACCTGTGCGTCAATCCAGTAGAAAACGGTATCTGTTTTCCACCTGTGCTCTGCTACGACGGCGTTTCCCAGCCTCGCTCCGACCAGGGCGGCCTGTAGTTCCAGCCTCGGTATGGTTTGGGCCTTCAACGGCGCTACTTTGGCCTTGGCTGCGGCCAACACGACTCGAACATCTCCATTTTCCTGTTCCATCCTCCAATAGACGGCTGCGGCGTATGCGTCTTTGCTCGCATCACAAAATACGTGCAGCTGCCGGCTCCTCGTTGGGCTCCCCCCGTTGTAGCTCCGGGGCAGCTCGAGATGGCTGATGTATTCCATGTCTGTCAGCCAGCGGGTGAAGTCCTCGGCTGACTCAGCTGGCAGCGGCTCGTCCCAGTCCAGCTTCTGACGCCACAAGCCTTGTAGGATGACTTTGGCGGTAATGGTGTAACAGCTAAGTAGCCCCAGCGGATCGTAGATACTCATTACGGTGCTAAGGGCCTCCCTTTTCGTCGGCGCGCGCTGCAGCTCACGGACCTCCACAGGAACTCTAGATAGCGACGTGTTGAATTTTAGTTTGTCACCTTTGGAGTCCCACAGCATGCCCAGGGTCTTCTGCTCGTCCTTGGTGACGTGCTGCGTAGTATTCTCAGCTAGGCGGTCCTCAGGCAGCTCCTCTAGCACCCTCCGGTCGTTGCTCGTCCAGCCTCTTAAGTGGAAGCCACCTTTCCTGTGCACCTGGTCCACTTGCTCTACAACCTGCTTGGCCTTCTCCCGGTCCTGATAGCTGTCCACGTAGTCATCCATGTAATGGGCTTCGGAAATAGCGCGATGGGCTTCCGGGTGTGACTCAGCGAATTCTTCCGCGTTCCTATTCCGGGCTGAGTGTGCTAGGAACGGCGAACACGACGCTCCAAAAATCATCACCACCATCTTGTACCTGGTCGGCGGCTCGTTCGGGTCCTCTCTCCACAGGAACATCTGGGCCGGCTGGTCTTCTCGTCTGACTTTCACACGAAGGAACATCTCCTGTATATCGGCCTTCACAGCCACAGCTTCCTCCCTGAACCGGAACAAGATTCTTGGCAGTGACGTCAGAAGGTCAGGCCCCTCCAACAAGTGATCATTAAGGCTCACGCCGCTTGTCTTCGCCGCCGCGTCGAAAACCAGTCGCAGCTTACCCGGTTTGTTTGGGTTTTTGACCGGGAAGTGCGGCAGGTACCATGTACGGTCGCTTCCGGCCTCCGTCCCGTCGCATTTTTCCGCATATCCCTTGCTTATGAGATTTTTCATCTGCCCATGGTACTGCGCCTCGTCTTCTGGGTTTTTCCTGAGCTTGTGTTCTAAGTTCTTAAGCCTCTTCAGCGCATTGTTGTAGCTGAGAGGTAATTTGACGCCGTCCTTGCGCCACAGAAGTCCCACTTCGAATCGACCGTCCTCCGTTCTCTTGGCCGTCCTGCCAAAGAGGTCGATGGCCCGCTGCTCGCCGTCTGTCAGCCTCGCCTTAGCCGCTATTCCCAATGCGTCTATATCGAAGTGTTTCTTCACCATTTCTTCGAGCCGTTCGCCTCTGGTCTCGATTGTGGATATGTGCAGGATACTCTCATCATCCTGCCTTATGATGCGCCTCGGGATGCTGCCATGGATCACCCAGCCGAGTTTGGTCTTTGAGGCCGCAGGCTGGTTCCTTTTCCCGATTCTCAGTTCTCTTGACACGATGAGCTGCCAGTTGTCCGTACCGATGAGAAGTTGGGGTTTCTCGTTCTCATAACACATCTCTTCATCCCTGAGATCGTGCAGGTGAGCGAGTTGCAGCAACGATTCCGGAACGGATTGAGTGAGCAAGTTCAATCCGCCCACCGTTCTCGCAGTGATGTCGTGCCTGGTACCGTCGTGACCCCGTACGCCCAGTTGTACGAGTCGGCTTTTTTCCTCATTCCTCTCGGCATTGATCCCGTGCATCCGCAGCACTTTCGACGGACCGTCTGCGCCGATAGCCTTCGCGACGTCTTCATCCAGCAGAGTCACTGTCGAGCCCTCGTCGAACAGCGCGAAGATGTCCGCTTCGCCCCGTGGACCTACGACTTGAACCCTTCTCATCTTGAGTTTTACCGCACGGTCGGACGTGACCGATGCGGTAATAACGGCGTCCTCAGCCTGTGGAGCGCCGCCGGACCTCTCCTCGTGCAGCAACGTGTGGTGCAGCCGCTTACAACCCTGTGCGCCGCACCGTTTCGCCTTACAGTTGAATCTTCTGTGTCGACTCGATATGCACAGGAAACACAGCCCCTCTTTCCTGACTGTGTCCCATCTCTTTGGTACGCTCATCTTCTTGAAGGTGGCGCAGCGAGGCAGAGCGTGATCATTGGCACATACCGGGCACTTCATTGCTTCCTCGCGTACCTTCTTGGGTTGGCTGTGGCTCGGCGAACCCCTGCCCTCATCTGTCACCGCGAAGACTGGCCTTCTTGCTCTGGTTTCACTCTTGTTCGGAGGTTGACGCGGTGTTTCTCTCTTCGATGTCGTGCTGAATCCGTAGCGCAGTGCTCTGTCCGCTTCCCTCATTAAGAATTCAGAGAGAAGGACGACATCGGGCTCGTTCCTGAAGCGCGACGTCTCTTCTGCGTAGTCGTACCACTTGCTTTTCTCGTAGGGACTGAGTTTCTCTAGAATGTCTCTCGTGAGCAACGGGTTGAAAAGGTACCCGTGCTTCAGCCTCTTCAGGATAGCCACCATGTTCTGAATCTTCACGGCGAACTGGTTGAGTTCCGCCGCCGAACCTCCGAGCCTCGGTAGCCTCTTCAGGTCTTCCATCATGCGGTCCACCATAACTTCTGGACGTCCGAAGCATTGTTCTAGAGTCTTCATGATTTGTTCGGGCGGCGTAGCGACGCTCAGCAGTGGTGCCACGGCTTCCCTGGCTTCTCTCCGCAAGCAGTTCCTCAGCCGAGCTAAGTTCTCGATCGGTTTCAGCTTGTAGAATGCAGTGGTGTCTTCCATGGCTGCTTTGAAGGACAACCATTCGGTGGGAGCCCCTGAGAATGTAGGCAGCTCCGTTGTGTGGCGCGTCTGGCGTTGATTCAGCAGCTTGTCTAACGTTTCAGCGAGATGTTCCACTCCGTTGGCCCTAGACGTGGGCGGTGTGGGTGAGCGTGGGCGGCGCTGTTCCGGCCACTCAAATCTCGTCCTTTGGCCTTCGCGTCTTCCTCCAGTTGGTGGTATGTCTTCTGGCTTCGGCGTCTCTCTCTCCTCTAACACGACCGGCTCTTGTCTAGCCTCTTCATGGTCGGGTCCTTGTTCGCTTAGCCAGGCTCGTACACGTTGCTCCACCTGTTCAGACGGCTCGTCGTCATCGGGGCTGCTTCCATCCTCTGCAGCGGCGACGTCGGCGACGAGTTTCTTCTTGATAAGTTCTGCTTCTATTTGCAGTTCCTTTTTACGGAGAGCGGCCAGCTTCTCTTCCGCCTCATATTGTATGCGTGCGACGACACTCGCTGTCGATCGACGCGACCTAATTGAAATAGCCTTCTTCCTGGCTAGTGTTTGCACTTCCGGAGCTACAGGTGCCTTGCTAGTACCTGGTCTCGGTTTTAAAATTGTTTGAAGCAGATCTGCCCTTCCCTCGGTCGGCGGCGGCTGGCTCGTGGCGGCAGCAGACGGCGATCGTGGCGGATCTGGAAATCTTCGCGGTTGTTGTTGTTGTGGTTGGTTCTCCTCGGCCCCGCTCTGACTCCTTGTGATGACCATAGTTTAAGTTAAATGTTACGTTAAGTTAAATCCTCAAATCAAAAATTAATCTTCAAATATTCGTCTTCAAACTCCAAAAATCTTCAGAGTCTTCACGACTCTTCAAGAATCTTCGGTAGGTTTTTCAGGCGAAAAATCTGCGAATCCTTGCTTCCCTCTTCGTTGGTGTTGTCTTGTATCTTCGAGTCCAATCTTCTAATCTGAGTCCGTCGATCCCCGGTGTTGAATTCCTTTCTTCCAAAATTCTATGTTCGGCTTGATAAATTTTCTTCAAAAAAATTTTCTATGTCCTTGGCTCGATGAAATTGTTCTATGTCCAGTGTTCAGTAAATTTTTCTAAGTCCGGTCTTCAATAATTTTTTCTATCTCCTTGGCTCAGTAAAATCTTTCTATGTCCGATGTTCAGTAAATTTTTCTATGTTCCGTCATCAATAAATTCTTCTAAGTGTCGTCTTGATTGTTTTCAACTGGTATTGGACTTCGAAAATTTCTTCAATCTTGTATCTCGGATCACACGCGACTAACTCACTAACTTGCAATCCGGATCGCAAGGACCACGCACTACTGTATGGGACTGTATTTTTCCACTAGGTTTTCACCGCCGGCTCTGATCAGACTCGAAGATAGCAAGGTTACACCGATTCGGGCAGAGCTGGGGCGTATAAAAAATAACACTGATTTGAGGAGAACATTCTGCACGATAAGCCGTTAGCTTACCTGGCTCAGGGCAATGCCGTATAGGGAGCACAAATGTACTCTTCTAATTTTCATATAAGCTATCTCTCTCTTATTTCTCTATACGGCTATTTTTCCCTAATTTTCCCTAATTTCCCTTTATTTCCCCTGAGCCAGGATAAGTGAAACGCATAACGTGAAATTCTTTATTTACCATAAAACAATACATAATCACACAGTTTACATAGATACTTAGTAACACATAAGCAAAATTACAAGTATAGGAAAAACCATATATTTTTCACCATTATAATCTAATTTTCTCTAAAACCATTTATATTTCTATTTACCTAAATGTTATTTACTTTAGCCACTAATTTTTCCTATGTACAACACTAATTTTCCAAGTGAAATAAGCTACGGTTAAGAAATTATAAAGAAAATAAACTCGTGACTTTAAAACAATTATTTACCACTATTCTAATGAATTTAACACTTATGTACAACACTTATATTCACTATTTTCACTCTTAAGAGTTTATGTACTATTTACTCACAGTTTTTAGAAACGTTTTAAAGCACTGATAAGTGTTCATTGTCTTTAAATTCACTTTAAAACACAGGCGAGGCCGCTGTCCTTAACAGTTTTAAAGCACTGATAAGTGTTCATTGTCTTTAAATTCACTTTAAAACACAGGCGAGGCCGCTGTCCTTAACAGGAGGTATCTTAAAATCAGGAGAAGAACATAGAATACTTTTTGTCACGTTCCCGAGGGATTCAAAACTCGAGAGCGGCTGGTCCGATTTGGCTAATTTTTATATTGAAATAATTGTGGAAGTTTAGGAAAGTTTTAAACAGTGGGAAATATTGGAAATGGTGTAGGTTGCATTATAGGTATAGTTATTTATTCATTTCAGTTCATATTTAAGGTGGTTCGTTTCCTATACAAAAATACAATGGACATTAATTAGGTAATTTCATACTATTACTACATAAATTTATATGCATGAATATAGAAATAAAGTATTTTAAATATATTTTGCGACAATTGTATTGCAAAGTAAATAGATGTGCATATAAATTTATGTAGTAATAGTATGAAATTACCTAATTAATGTCCATTGTATTTTTGTATAGGAAACGAACCACCTTAAGACAGAAAAACATGTGTCGGAACAGCTAGTTAAATCTAAAAGGTAGGTCAAGTCTTTCAGCCGTGTAGCTAGTTACTTATCAATACAGTGACTGTAATGATAGTATTTTTTTATTTAATAGTAGATTATGCACCAAGGGGATAAAGCAGTGTCTTATGTCACGGGCAGCATATTGTATCCTGAGCGTAACGAGGGACTCTAGAGTTAACTCCCGAGCGCAGCGAGGGAATTAAAACTTAACTCCCGAGTGAAGCGAGGGAGTTATGTAGAGTCCTGAGTGGAGCGAGGGGTTCAAGCTGCCCAAGACGAAGACAGGCTTTATCCCAGAGGTGCATACTCTACTTTTCATACCTACTGCGAGGCAATAAAAACCCAGGGCTACATAAATAAAACATTTATTTTGTTAAAAGTTAATATTGATATTGGACACATTTGTCCAGTTATGGAGGGACAGAGTAATATTTTTATTAGGGAGAATTTTAAAACACGGAACTGTTGAAAAAAACGTAGTAGGTACCTATTTTAATTTCTGAAAATAGCATCAAACACTGGCTTTTGCTCTGAATTTTTTGAATCGCATTTTTCTTTTGTTATAGGTGGCCAGTTCGATTTTCGAATAAACTCTCAGCAATACCATATTATTATTGAAAAACTCTATGATAGATGCGTATCTATTAGAAGTTTTCATACGAATTTTAACGTTCCAAATTCAAATCACTTTAATCCCTTGGGAGTTTCATACAACATTATCTCCCTTGGGAGTCAATGACATGCTTTACGTTGAGATTGCGTGATATATATCCGATACATTGTCGAGCAGGCGGGATGAAAATAATGTTATAATTATGTCATGGGATACTCATCCCAACTTACCTGTCCGGTAATTGTGGTATAGTATACAGATATGCGACCCCGGCTTTCCTAGCTATTACTGTCCCTTGCCCACTGGGCGGTAATATCTTACATTTCCTATTTCCCACTCTAACTTACCAATCTTCCTTTCCACACCACCTATTCTTCCCTTTCCCTATTCCTACTCTCTCCGCCAATCCGTGGGAACGCAATGGATAAACATAAAAATAATTTCATTATTCAAAATGGCGGCAATGTGGTTCGCCACCTACCACGTCTCGTTCTCGCGGAGGCGAAAAGTGGCCCATGGAGTACCGCTTCGCTACTTTGAATGTAAGAGGAGGAATGGATGGTAAGAATGAAAATGGATGAAGCGAAACAAGTATGTAAGGATCGTAGCAAGTGGAAAGAAGTGGTCTCTGCCTACCCCTACGGGAAAGAGGCGTGATTATATGTATGTTATAATTTTTAACTATAGTGACTAGCAGCGCTCTTTTTGTTTCGGAAAAGTTTCGGCCAAAAACACATTTTTCAATTTTATCGCACTATCTTGTGTTAAATATGACGTACTTCAAGATATATTCGCTAAAAGCATTCTCGCTATCATCCTCTTCGTTTCATTTCCTGTCCGTTATCCCCAGCCTATATTTGTATTGCAAGTGAATGCATCTTCTCGGTCACTGGTAAACAGCTTTTATAATACACACAGATCCAAGAATATATAAAATTTTGTATGGAATCAAAAGGAATTCTTTCGTATTATTAATAAATATTTAAGTATTTTATTGTAATTGATGTTCTATCTATTGTGATTTAGGGCATAAGTGCAATTAATTTATTTCATCTACCTCCATCAAGCGCTTAGTCTTGCGAATTTAGAATGACAATTTTTACCTAGACAGTAGACACTTGCTATTAATCATGTAAGCGGACATAGATAATAATATGTGTTTTATTTCCACTGAACGAAAGCATAAGCCTCATTTTTATGTATTAAAGAGCAAGGAGTTATGGAATCCTTATTAATTTAATGTAGGATTAGAACAATTTCCAGATGGAAAATTAAAAATTAAAGCTACGTTATCTGGAACCTCACCGAATTACTAGACTGAGCAATTTTATAATTTTTTAGTAACAGCTAGTCCAAGTCCAAGGAAAATTATCCTAATAAGCTTATCCGTTAGGTGAAGTTAATTTCGTAGTTTTTAGATTATAATATGATAGTAATGGTTTTTTTTTTTCAAAAATAGCTTTACCATCCGTGTTTTTGTAAAGAAAAATGTATTTTACCATTACCTCGGCTCAACTTTAGAAAACTAATTCTACCTACATGTGAAGAGAATAATTAGTTTTTATGATAGAATTAAATATTCATGTGTTAGTTTTAAGCTTACTGGTCTATAAAGAAAGGGTAAATTGGCCATTTGAGACCCATAGTTTGAAAATACAACCCATTATTGGGTCCGGGACTTGGGAGGGATAGAAACGATTTAATGAACGAGCTGACTTTACCCAAAAAGCTTAATATTCTGGAAGTTACAAGCGCCATCCTTGTTTACATTCAATTTTAGTTCATGTTCTTCTAAAAATATTGTCGCAAAGGAGAATGGGCAGAAATATATAAACGCTGATCTACCTACTCGATACGAACAAGCAGTATGTCATTAACAGCCTCCGTGGTTTAGTGGTTAGTGCTTGGCTCTCGAGTCTCGACTCGGGGTCGTGAGTTCGATTCCCGCATTGGAACAACAAAAAATGTTGTTTCCAAGTTTGTTTAGGACAATGCAGGCTGATCACCTGATTGTCTTACAAGAAAGATGATCCATGCGTTGGATGGGCATTTAATGTAATATTAGATTACACAACATTAAAAATTGAAGTTTCGGAAAGAGTTACGTAAGGTACATTTAATTGTTTAATAAGTATAACTGAGTTAATTAATCGTTACTATATGGTTTAAGTAGTAACTATTTATTAATCTGTGCCCATATTTTCGCCTGTCAAGAGAAATTCAGTATTAAAACATACCTACATTCTTTTTCATTTAAAATACAAAGCAATTTATGAAAACAATACGATATTCCATAGTTATAGTATAGTATATATATTATGTAGATAGTTTGCCACATTGTATTACTTTCTAGAATTATAGTAATACTAACACTATCGAATATGTAATAAGACAAAAATAGTTGGTTTTATCACGCTGATTTTCTACGAGGCCGTGTTATTTTTCTGATCAGGCCGGCTCATTCATGCCCAAACATCGATCTTCCACGATAAAAAATAATATTTCCACCCTACCCACTCCAAATTATGTAAATTATGCTCAAACAAAAGTAAATTGAAACTTTTTTTTTGGCGTCTAAAACAAAGAAATGAATTATGAAAAGAGGCCTTTCTAATGACATATAGTTTGTGTGTATTGAGTAGGTAAACCAGAATACCTGTCCTCCTTTATCTTGCTATTTTCTTTTTGAACTTTGGATTGGAAACCTATTTAGCCTAATTGCCGATTTTCTCTCCGCTATCTTCAAACCTAATAAGCTCAGCCGAACGAAGCAATCCTTTATTTTTATCGAAAATGGGAATGTATTAGAGGGACATATTACGCTACGTTTTTCGTCGACTCATCCGAACTCGGAGCGATGTCGTTCGAGGAACAATATTGCCTACTTTTAACGACAAATAGGCGCTGATAGCAACTAATAGTGTGCGGTTACTATGCGCTTTATCAGCCTAGTCTCTGGTTTTTCTAAAAAAGAATAATTATTATAAAAAAATATTTTAAAGAGAAAATTCAATATATTATAAGCAAACTTTTACCTATTTCTTATAGTCTAATTAATTATTGTATTCAAACTCTCTAGGCATGTAATGGAATAACGCATAATACTTATAAATCTTTTATTATGTCCATGATTTAGTCCAGTCTTTAGGGTTCCGTAATACACAAAGAACCCCTATAGTTTTTTAAAAATTAAATTAAATAAGCATTTATTCCACTTTTTTAAGTACTACACTACCACATACAATATAACAAAAAATAACAAAACATGCGTAGTTTCACAATAAGATAAATAAAAGTTTCGCTCTGTCCGTCCGTCTGTTTGTCCGCGCTTCTAGCTTCTATAATTATGAATATAAATAAATGATAATATTTGGTATAATTATTATATATTGTGTAAAGATCTCGGTTTTAGCATCATTCAATAATAATAATTTCAATTTTACGGGGTAGCTCTACAAGTCTCCATATAATATGTGAAGTGGGGATGAAAAATATTTTTTTGATGTGTACCTAACATCTTTTCTCTCTTTTCTTGCAATTTGTGAGAGTGATTTCGTGAAATGGAAAAAAGAGTAGGTATTACAGGAAGTCGCGGAAGCGCGCGAAATTTTAATTGACGAATGAGCGCCCGGTGGTAGAGTTCACCGTCAGATTGGAATAAAATATTTCAATATTTACCTTATTTTAAATTTTGACGTTGATTTCTCACTACACTTACAGTTACACTGCTTATGGGAAAAGTTTCCGTAATTTTTATCATATTAGAAAATCGTAGGTACTAAGTATTTTTTTTTTAAATATTTTCATAAAATGCTACACACCATATGCGACTACTGTAAGGCTCACTCATTTTTTTTTAATTCTACACCATTGTCTGGGTTATCGTTAAATAGTTCTTTTTAAATTAATTTAATGTTTGATTCGTGACTTATTTATAATATCGACCATTTTCGATCAATCGTCTCCTGAATGATTTGTAAGTTGGTCCCCCCCTAGCATTTCTAAACTATTAGAGATAGAAACTTGTAAGTTTTCATGCAAAGAACGTTCAAAATAAACGATCAAAATATGTATAGTTATTAAATACGCGCCAAGCTTCCATTAGGTGTTGTAAATAAGATGTTGATCACATAGTGGCATATGCTTGCAGTTCTTTGAACAATGCCAAAATTTCCAAACGCGTATCCACTTTTGAGATTTTTGGGACTATTTTGAAATTTGACATATGGTGAAAACACTATGGAAAAAAGTGTATCCAGTTAAATGGGATGTTACTTTTGAGATGTTTCATTTCTACCGGCACTCCCCGAGTGCAACCCGTTGTTTTTTAAAAACGGAACCAACTTGGAACTTTTTACATTAAAGAAATAATTTTGACAATCGATCCACAGACGGCGGAATAGGGAATATGCACGTATTTTTTTTATTTTTCTATATAGATCTATCTTGTTTGGTAAATCGTATAATAAAATCAGTTTTTTGATATCATTAAAAATAACTAAGATATGAACGTTTAAAGTAGTTTATTAGACAGAGAGATCGTATGTGTATCGTGACGTCACATAACACGATTTTCATAGAAAGATCATACTAAATTTCGTTTTGCTAGAAAGAGATAGATTACAAACTTTGACCGCTCATATCTTGCTCATTTATCAACAGATATTAAAATTTTTTTCGCCATTTCCTTTATTTTTCAGTCTAGTATCATATTATTATGTTTTAAGCTTTTTTTATATTTTATGCATATTCCCTATTATCGTTGAACATACAAAAAATAAAATATATATTATATACAGCCGAATACATAACCGCCTCCTTTTTTTGGAAGCTGGTTAAAAATCAGTTGCAATAGTTTCAAAAATTTTGTGCCTCAAATAAAAAACGATATTAAAAGTTAAAGTAAGAATAATATCAAAGGGAACTTTTTATGTAAAGCCTTTGTAGAAAAATTTCATTCACATACTCGGGCACGTGAAATGAAAGAACTGCCTCACATTATATAAAAGAATGTCATTTTCGTTGGCAAGTCAACCAGAAGTATGTCGTAATATATCGTCAAAGTGTATGTTTAAATAGAATTAAAAATGCAAAACGCCCGGGTTTCGAATTAATAAAGTTAGTTTTGTTTGAAGTAGATTGTATCGATTAAATTTAAACGCGTTTTATTTAAAGTTTTATAAGTTAGTTTATATTACTTGAAATTATTTTACGTGCCTTTGCATTAAATTTTATTTTCGTATCTACCGATGATTATTATCGATGATAATAATTATTATACATAGATAACACACTAAAAATAGGGCACAAAACGCGCGTATGGATCATAAAAATTGGTTAAATCATAAAAATTTTAAAAACTATAACTGACTACGTAAAATATAATAATGTAGCCTATGTTAACATTATTACAAATCTATTGAACCTCATTCATTAAAATCGGATCAATAGTTTAGCCGCTAAGGTGAAACAAACAAACAAACATACTCGTACATACATACAACATACGTAGACTGTCAAAATATTTGGTCTTTACCTATGAAATTGCCGGTTTGTATGAAAAAAATTAAACGATTTTTTTCATGTATTTTTTATTTGTATTAATCGAAGTAATCACCCATGCAATCAATGCATCTTTGCCAACGCAGTGGCAGTTTATTGATGTCATTCTAAAGAAATCAGCTGGACGGGAAGCAACAAATTCTTCAAAGGCATTTTGTACTGCCTTTCGGGTATTGAATTTTTTTCCCGCCAAGAAGTTATCCAAATTCTGGAAAAAGTAGTAGTCTGTAGGCGCAAGGTCTGGTGAGTAGGACGGATGACGGAGAGCTACCAACCCTAGTTCTTGCACCTTGGAGACCGTCTGCTGTGCAGGATGAGGTCGCGCGTTGTCGTGCAGGAGCAGCGGAGACGAGCTATTGACCAATGCTGGTTGGAGATGTGCCAGCTTCTCCATCATTGTGTTCAGTTCTTCACAGTACACATCTGCAGGAATGCTCAACCCGTTTGGTAAGAAGCTGTGATAAATCACTCCAGCGCTAGACCACCAAACAGTGACCATCACTTTTCTAGGGATAAGTTTTCGTTTAGGGCATTGTTTAGGTGCTGAACCATGATCCAACCAACTTGCTGAGCGCTTGCGGTTATCAAACAGAATCAATTTTTCATCACAGGTAACAATGCGGTTCAAAATTCCTTCATTTGTGTGTCTGTTGAGTAGTGCAAGGCACGTCTCGACGCGTACTTCGCGCTGGCGATCATTGAGTTCGTGGGGCACCCATTTGTCAAGCTTTTTTACCTTGCCAATTTGACGCTAATGGACCAATATTGTTTTGACGCTAACATCGAAAGCTGCTGCTAATTCAGCCGTAGATTGTGTATCATCAGCTTCCACGATCGTCTTTAATTCGTCATTATCGACCAAAGTCTTCGGACGACTGCGAGGTTAATTTTTCAGTTCGAAATTTCCAAAACGGAAGCGAGCAAACCAATAACAGGTGGTGCGTTGGTTTGTAGTGTTAGCTCCATAAACGTCGTTGATGTTGCGTGCCGCTTGTGCCGCGTTGCTGCCACGACGCGACGGTACTCATATTCCATAATTACTTGAATTTTTAACGTATCCATGATGACGAAAAATATTGAAATGTGATGAAAATGTAACACTCATCAATAAACATATGACTACTTTTGGAAAAAGAATTCCATGTTTTTAAAATAAAATTAATTTGAAATTAGAATTCTTAGCCAAACAAAAATTATTTTGATTTGAAATGACCACGACCAGTACTGCAATTTCATAGGTAAAGACCTATTATAATAAATACCCATCCTTTTGGGTTTTAGTCGCTGTAGTAGGCTAAAAAACAAAAGCAAAAACTTAAAATTGTTGAATATTTTTTGTTTTGTGTTAGGTACAATAAAACTTAACACTTAACGTGGTCTTTCATTCTCACATTAATCTTTTACTGCTACATTTCACATTGAACGTTCAAATCGCCACAGGGAATTTGAAAATTACTCGTATAGTAAGAGATCATCTAGTACGCGTCTTTCAATGATATCCTCCTTTCTGTTTTCAATTTAGATACAATTCCTTTGTGAGCTGCACAGTAATGGCGTCTGGTGCTGAAGCTTGAATTTTATACACTAGTCGTACACGATACGTCAACTCACTGAATTTGTACTCAATTTGTGGCTGTAATAGTGCGACATTAAAAATACCGGCTCCCATAAAATTTATGTTGGCCTTTGGAATTCAAATAAACAGTTTTGTTGTTTATACTTTTTTATTTAATATGTATCACAAACTGGGCATAGAACATAAGCCCAACTTAAACTCGTTACAAGTAGTGTTATATTTGCCTGAGCAGTCATAAATGTGAAATTCAAATAAAATTATTGTGATAAACTGTGGGATAAATACCACGACCTCACAGAAAACTGGCGTGAAATAACGCTTGCGTTGTGTTTCGCCGAGTGAGTGAGGTTGATACCGGAGGCCCAAGAGGGGCTTGGGCCTCCGGTATCCTTCGGGGATTTTAGGAAGGAACGTAAGTCGCAGCAGTACGTGTAACTCATCTGGTGAAAGAAGTTAGAAGTGTAACTCATCTGGTGTTGCGAGTGTCCATGGGGGGCGGTAATCGCTTACCATCAGGCGATTCGTCTGCTTGTTTCCTCGTTCATTAAAAAAAAATTAAGATGACGAACCTTGTTTGTTTCATCAACAAAAATAAGGAACAACTAATGTTATTACTTTCATTCGTTTCGATTAATTTATTAAATTACATATTTTTCGACGTCACGGTACTTCATTACTTAAACTTTCATTAAATTACATATTTTTGTAATTTCATTCATTTCGATAATATGCCTACAATAGCGGTAGATGTTCTGATAATATAACTTCTTATTCAAACAACAATGAATGAGGCTAATTTTAAAAAGCAACACTATGGTTTTTACTGCTTCAGCCGCTCGTATAAATAACTAGCTGTTTCCCGCAGCTCAGCCCGCGTAAATATCCCGCGGAAACGCTGTACTTTTCCAGCATCAGAAGTAGTCTATATTTTAATCCAAAGCCTAAACTACTACCTTACCTTAGTTTCATCAAAATCCGTTCGGTAGTTTTTGCGTGAAAGAGTAACAAACATCCATCTTCACAAGAAACTTTCACATTTATAATATTAGTAGGACTATTTAAAAGAGGCTAGCGCACCAGCCCAATCTACAATCAAGTACCTAATTTATCTGGAAACTTTTGTTGCATATAACCGCAATGTTGTTTTTTTTTTTTTTTTTTTTTTAACTTGAAAAGTTACTGTCCGATTTCGATCAAAATAATTTTCCTGAATAGTTTTTAGCATGGGTCATCTGCGTGAAAACTTACAAGTTTCTATCTCTAATATTTTAGAAATGCTAGAGGGGGACCAACTTAAAAAACCACTTTGGAGGCCAATTACTCGAAAATGGAAAAGTAAAGGTTTGGTACATACCAAACCTTGCCTTTAATTTAAAATACCTATTGAACGACATACGATGGGGCAGAATAAAAATATATTTTTATCTCCACTTTACATGTATGGAGAGCCACCCCTAAAATATAAAATTATCATTATTTTATGACGCCAAAACCGAGATCTATACACAGTCTTTAACTATACCAAATTTTAATACTTTATACATGTGCAATATAAAGAGTTTCACAAAATGTGTTTCACTATCCCTAGCTCATGATAAATAGGAAAAACTGTGGAAAATAGCCGTATAGAAAGGGAAAAGTGAGATAGCTGTGGCCTGAAAGAGGCATACTGGTGCGGCTCTCTATACGACATTGCCATGAGCTAAGATAGCAAAACCGATTTTTGTGCATAATGTTTTCCTCAAATCGGTGGTTTTATTTTCGCCTCGCTCTGTCTAAATCGGTGTAACCTTGCTTCGAGTCTGATATGAGCTGACCGGCGGCGGTGGATAATCCTGAGGAAAATTACATTCCTATACAAGATCAAAACATGAATTCTCGTATGTAAAGTAGACTCATTTTACTTTGATCGTATTATAAGTGAAGCGACTTATTATAATAAACTGATTTTGTGAAGTTTCGACCAATCAGAACGCGTTCGTCGCTGGTTTAACAATTTACGAGAATACCGGTTTGGCAGTTTTAGCATATCGGGACTTGATTGTAATTGTATTATTGCAGCAGGGCAATTGCGCTAAGTTATTTCAGCGGAATCATAAATGAACCGTAAACGTCACTTTTGAATGATTCGGTATCGCGCTTACGTTTTATCAAATAGTTGGAACGAAGCCCAAGCGTAAACGATGTCAAAACAAGAAGTTGATACAATGCTAGTTTTTCTCGCACGTTCATAAAACGTTTCTTGTTTTGGTGTCTCAAATTATTGAGAATATGAGGTAAAAATAACTTGTAAATAAAAAGTAAATTGAGTTACGATTGGAAGAATATTGCGATACTGAAATTTGTTCAGCCGCACGGGAATCGAATTGAAACTGCATCATAACCAAAGCAAAGTTGAATCTCTGAATTTAAATGATAGACAATAGCGTAATTTCCGTGCTAGTTGTATTAAGCAGAATTGACCGAGACCTTAGACCCTATTGAACAAGACCGGAATGGGCAAAAGGATCACGGTAGGCGATTATTGCCGCCCACGGGTATTTGCAACATCAGAAAAGTTACAAGTGCCACAGGTCTACCTCATCATTCGGCCGGTCATCCTAATCTTATAAGATTAGGTTACGATGGGACTGACTTACGCTATGCGTCAAAAGTCCCTTAATAAACGAAAAATAAATAAAATGTTGTATTTTGAATTGATTTTACGCAACTTTTTCTTTAATCAAATACAAATGTAGACGTTATGCTATCTAGCTACAGTGTAATTGTAGTTTACCGATGTTATTATATTTATGTTATTAAAGACACTGAGTCAAATAGAGAACCTTTAGAAAATCATAGGGCATCAGACGAGAGAAGAGATACCTACAACCTATTCTAAATAAAAAAATTATACAAACCATTTAGGATCCCTTGCCCTCCTGGGCGGTAATATCCTACATTCCCTATTTCCCACTCTAACTTACCAATCTTCCTTTCCACACCACCTATCCTTCCCTTTCCCTATTCCTACCCTCTCCACCAATCCGTGGAAATGCAATGGATAATCAAAAATAATGTAATTATCCAAAATGGCGGCGATGTGGTTTGCCACCCATCACGTCTCGTTTCTCGCGGAGGCGAAAAGCGGACCATGGAGAGACGCTTGGCTACGTTGAATGTAAGATGAGGAATGGATGGTATGAATGAAAGTGGACGAAGCGAAAGAAGTATGTAAGGATCGTAGCAAGTGGAAAGAGGCGGTCCTGCCTACCCCTACGGGAAAAAGGCGTGATTATATATTGTATGTATGTATGCATTTAGGATTAAGAGCCTTACTAAAAGAAAATGCTCTCTTTTAATAAATAATAAGAAAAAGATAACCATTTCATATATAACATGAACGTAAAGTACATAATCCTTATCCTTAATAATATTACGAACACGAAATTTGAATGTATATGAATGTATGTATGTTTGTTACTCTTTCGCGTAATAACTACTGAACGTATTTTGTAGAGTTTTGGAATGGTAGTACGGTTCCTGCGGGATTTTATTTTGCCACGGACAACATCTAGTAAAATATGTGTAGGGCAAGTGCAACTAAATCTGAACATCTGAGTGATACGACACGTGTTAGTGTAGATACCTATACCTACCTTAGATATAATCTATACATCTATACATCTATACATCTATACAAATAAATAAAATTGAAGTGTCTGTTTGTATCTTCAAATTAGCAGCTTTTCACTTAATGCATATGAAAGTATATTCGATACTAACAATAAAATACCAATTTTTTAAATTTTTGTCTGTCCGTCTGTCTGTCTGTCTGTCTGTCTGTTTGTTCCGGCTAATCTCTGAAACGGCTGGACCGATTTTCGCGGGACTTTCACTGGCAGATAGCTGATGTTATAAGGTCTAACATAGGCTACTTTTATTTTAGGGTTCCGTAGAAAAAATAGGGTTCTGTTTCCGTTAGTTGCGGGCAACTAAGTTTACGCAAACGAAGTTGCGGGCATGATGCTAGTAGTGAAATAAAGTTTATACACTAATTCAAATGATTTTTAAAGGCAAGGCTCTCGATGCCATTATCTGGGTAAAGTAGACGTGAGATTGCGGTTGGGGATTCAATCATTACCCCGGGGGAGCGCATTACCCACGATTGTGGAACTTAAGTGTTCCTACCTGACATTGAATTGTATACCCCTCCTAATTTCAACTTACCTACCCATTTCAAGATAATTTTGAAGTGACATACTATGGATAAAAATTTATAGTGGTATACAAAAAGGAATTAAGAATAGAGTATTCCTCTTGCTTCAACGAATAATTTTTTAAACTATTTCTAGAAACAATCTTCATAATTTTGAAGCCAACCAGCCAACTTACACGCGAGTTCTATAAAATATTGTCAGGATACAAAACAATCTTTAAAATAATGAAGATTGTGTAGAGAAACAGGTCAAATTTTAGCCAAATTAAAGAGGGGAATTATGTAGAAAATAAGATTTATTACATAATTTTTGTGCGTTTTTATTTTTGAAATCGGTTTTCATTTTTTGTTTAAAAATAATTGCATGAAATCGTCACAAATTAAATGAATTTTTTCGGTAGGTACTTGTAGAGTTACCTTTTTTTATTTTATTAGTATCCAAGACATACAAAAAAAAATATTTTTGTCACAGTCATCATCAGAATTCAGAACATACAGGGGATTATATGTTGATGACTTAACAATAATAATTAATATAACTATTTCTTAACACTGGTGTCTTAACCTCGTAGAGAGGTAGGTAATGTGACTGAAAAGCAGCGTAAGCGGGTTCATTTCCAGCTAATAGATATAGTCAGTGCAATATATATTGCTCGTGATATTAAATTAATACAAATAAAACCATATCATATAAAACTAACAATTGTTAGAAATATAGTACTTCATTATCTAAAACAAGATGTTGCCCGCGACTTCGTGCGCGCAAAAGGAAATCGCGTGGGAACCGTACATTTTGCCGCAATAATATTAGCCCCGTAGTCTACTCTATATTTGTGCCAAAATTCATCAAAATCGGTCCAATAGTTTCAGAGCCTATTCAATGCAAACAAACAAACTTTTCCTCTTTATTATATTAGTATAGATTAGTAGGTATATAGATTGGTTAAAAATCTCTTTAGAAATGTTTGTGCGTTAAAATCTCTTAAAAAAGTGCATGAAATCTCTTTAAAAAAAGTGCGTTGATAGATGAGTCGGTTAGGCAAACCTCACTGACTCATCTATCAACGCACAGCCGAAACTACTGAACGGATTTTGCTAAAATTTGGCATAAAGATAGTTGTAATTACGTAGGCATCCGCTAAGAAAGAATTTTTGAAAATTCGCCCCCTAAGGGGCTAACGAAAAATAATGTGTTAAATTATAGGCAGAATATTCGCATCGGAAGTCCATCAACATTTTACAATTTCACTAGTTTTATTACGATCTAACGATTTTTACAATTTTACGGTGACAGATATGTACTTATTGAAAAAAACATTTCTAAAGAGATCTAGGCCGCTTTTGCAAACATTTTATTACAGCTAGACTTAAATCGTGTTTACGAGTAACAGCACTCAAATATAAATCGTCTTAACCCGGATTAAAAACTTGTTTATTAAACTTACGTTTCGAATCTCTTCAACTCCCAAAGTTTAAAGTTAATATTTTATGCCTTAATTCCTTAATATTTTATTTACCGATAAAGTAATCTTAAGAGCGTTAACGGCGCGCGACTCAGATTTCACAAAAACGCTACTTTTCAAAAGCAAAAATATCTAACAAAAACTGGTTATTCTGATTTTTACATGTAAAAAAACACTAGAAAATATTGTATTCTAATTTTTCCCTTATCATTTATTTTAAAATAATTTCAAACTTTTGAATAAAACTGACAAAACTAACCAGACGTTTTGACAACTTTAGGTTCAGGGGCATTTTCAAAACATATAATAGCTAAAACCACTTATATTTTTTAAAAACAAAAAATCTTTACAAACTTGTTGGATCCTCTTGTAGATTATCTCTTTGTCAGATTATTTTTATATACGTTTCTATCTCATAAAAATAAAATTTAAAGAATGCGAAATTATCAGGAATTATAGTAATTTAAAATGATGATATTTATGTATTTCACTTGCTCTTTCTCTTTCTTACTTACATAATCTAAAAGAACAACGTTTTATCTTTAATATGCCATTTAAATTTTTAACTAAATTAGCTTGACGATTTTTTTATGAATTTTTAAAACTAGTGTATAAATCGAGGCGCACGAGCGTTTACAAATCAGACGGCCGCGAGCCATTACAGAGGGTGGACGTATCGCACGGCGCTCTGCATTGAACTCTGTTGACCTTTGTAGTGCGTACGAGATCCACCCCGATAAAAAGATTTTGATATTTGGAAAATATATTTTTTAATTTAATAATAAATATTGTTATTTAAGTTAATTTTTTTTTATTGTAATAACAAATTATTTTACATATATAATAGATAATATAATAGGAGATAAAAATAAGTTCGCACGAAAAAGAAAACATACACATTTTGAAAACTTGGCAAAGGCAAGAGCTGCTAAAAGTTTAGTACATTTTAACATAATTAGACCCAGTAGATGGCGCTGTTGTTAGTCTACATTTATTTATTCTAGCGCTAGTCAACGGCTGGAACTCAGTGCGGCGCGAGGGGAAAATGCTTGTTATTTCACCTAATATCTGGGAAAAAAGGATACTTATACCCATAAAATAGTTATCTATACTTATATGAGAAACTATAGTGCACACATTTATACTGTTTTGTAAAGTATTTTAGAAAAGGTATCCTCAAATTACCCAAATCGGCTGTTCGTGTTTTATGAAAAATCTATATAATATTTTTGTCCGAATTTAAGTCATCTCAGTTGCTGAACAATAAAACTGTGTCGGTATGTACTTGCTTTTTTATTTTCATTCTTGATTTGTTTTATATTTACGGTCAAAGTTGCGCTAAACATCCGATGTTTGGAGGCTATTATTTTCTTAAATAATAGGCAATCGGCCTAATTTTTTTTTATTACATAAATGAATAGTACTCTTAAATATGAGTAACTTCTCAGAAGAAACTGTATATCAAAAGTCAATATTTTCAAAGGTACAGCGATTTGTATAAAATTTTCGCGAGCCTCCTAAAGTCGACCTACAAATGACGTCACTTGTAGGTTAAGGTGTATGAAGTAGTATATGAAGTATATGGCCGCCGGAATATATTTGTAAAAATCTCCCATATTTGTGCGTTTAAGTTCATACTTACCATAATTAATGTTTTTGTATATGATGTGAGTAAACTAATGATGTAGGTTGTGTTTACCACCAATTTAGCAAAAAAAAAAAAATTTTTTTTGGTACTTTTTAAATGTATTTAATTAGTAAACTACACATAAAATAATATATTTTTTTACATTTACCAAGTAGTAATGCCTCAATATTTCTGAATATATTAATGAAACTAAATATTTCAGATGTAGTCCGATCCCCTATTTGAATTTTAGAAATATAAGCCATAACATACCGACCAAGATAAGTGTAATAAAAATCGATATTACATAAACTTTGGGTCTATAATGTTTGACTTTAAAGTAAATCACCAATAACGTTTGCATGGAGACAAAACCGACTAGCGCAGCCATAATAACAATATACTACTTTGCATGTTCATTTTGTTGTTAATATGCATCTGCTTTCAAATAACAAAATTCTTGTGTTTACGGCTTTGTGGTTTAACTTCAGACAATGTGCAAAACACTCAAGTAAAGTAAAACAGAAGAAGTAGAACTTCGAAATGAAGAGGTACGTATTTAATAATCCATATAATCCCCTCAGATAGCAGTAGATTCTTAATTTGTATGTACAAAGTAAACTTCTTAAACTTCTAACTCGGAGCTGCGTACAATCAGGAGCCAAGATGGGAGCATTATAAAAGGAGAAGAACGTGTGTTAAAGAAATGTAAAGAGTATTTTGGTACAAAGTAAAAACTACTAACTACTTAATTACCAAGTTTTATCTAGGTACATATATGCGGCAAACGGTAGTCTGGATTTCGAGCTTATGATTTAGAAACAAAATTGTTTCCAAATCATTTTGCCTCGAAAAGAAACAACTTATATAATATGTCACCGTAAAATTGTAAAAACCGTTAAATTGTAAAAAAACTAACGAGATTGTAAAAATATGTCGAAAGATTCATAACTATATAGGTATTTATTATCTAACTATAAATAATGTGTTAAATTATAGGCAGCATATTCACGTCCGAAGTCTATTAACATTTTACAATTTCACTAGTTTTTTTACAATCTAACGGTTTTTACAATTTTACGGTGACATATATAAATGATAAGTACATCTAGATACGTATTAGTAACTAGTACTTTTCTTCTTTAAAATAGCACCTAAATTGGTAATTTCGTATTTAATTTTTAAAACACAAATATTTTGACGTCTTGATATAAGATGTTAAAGTACCTGGGAGACTGAGCTTTGTCCGGAATTTTAGTAGTGAAAATAATTAAAAATTATAGAGGAACAATTATTAGTCATAAAAAATAACAAATATAAAAAAGTATATAAAATTGTCTTGTTTAAAATATAAAATGTTTATTTTGTGTTCCAGAATCTATTGTATGTTTTGTGTAGATAATATGTTATATTATATATTAAGTAATATGACACAGAATATAATTATTATTATGATATTATGTATACCATAATCAAAATTCAATAATAATTATTATCGTTATTATTATTATCGTTAAGTAATTAAAGTAAGGCAAGTATCAATGTGGGTTAGTTGGCTTACAGTCGTCGAGCTATTCACGCACACAAAGACGCTCGCTGCAGGCTGCAGCTGTGTGCGTATTTTTCACCAAAGCTGACTTCACGCGCTATGCGTTAATGCTCTTAAGATGCCACAAATTTTGTTTAAATATTAAAATATATTTTCGGTTTCATTTCTACGTACTAAAAATAATAAATTTGGAGTTATTTCGAGTAAAGTTTTTTAACGTATAATATCAATAAATTAGGTGTTGTAAAGTTTTAAGTTTAATTATCAAACTCTTGTATGATAAACAAACTCGATGCATCTTTATAAGTAACTTTTTCATTTTAAAATTATAAAGCTTAGGTAGCGTTGCACCATAACCATTTATTAATCTGTGGTTAAAATGAAAGATATGAAAAACGTGGAAATTAGCATTATTATAAATAAATGTGTATGAATAAAAAGAATATGTGACCTTCACATTAAAGGAGACGACCAAAAGAACAGAAATTTCTAGCATGTCATGTCTTTTGTGGGGTATGCAGACTTCATTGCAACTTAAGAGCTTCGCTCTTGTCGGTGGAGTTTTCTCCATTCCTCTCTGCACTCCGCCCTTCTCTTGACCTCCTGATACGACACGACCATCACTTTCTCCTTCACCTGGTCCATAAACGTTCTTCTCGGCCTTCCACGTTTTCTTCTACCTTCAACCTTCCCTTCAATTATTCCTCTCATAAAGTTGTCGTGCCGTATCAAGTGTCCTAACATCTTTCCTCTTCTGTTCTCAATGGTCTTTAATATCTCTCTCTTCTCATTAACTAATGCCAAAACTTCTTCATTACTTTTCTTTTCAGTCCAACGTATTCTCTCCATTCTTCGCCAACACCACATCTCGAATGCTTCCAATCTCTCTCTATCGCGTTGTGTCATGGTCCACGTCTCGTTACCATACAAAGCAATGCTCCAGATGTATATTTTAATTAGCTTTTTTCGGATGTGACGTGATATGTGGGCTTTAAAAATGTATTTTTTGTCGTTGAAGGCTTTCTTTGCTATTGCTACTCTTGTTGCTATGTCCGATGTACACCTGGACTCATTCGTGATGAGGCTTCCCAAATATCTAAACTGTTTGACTTAATCTATTGAAATTGAGTTGATAGTTATGGGGTTATGTTTTGCTGTAGTCTTGGATGTAATTAGTGTCTTAGTTTTATTAACGTTGATTTTTAATCCAAATTCTTTAAATACAAGATCCATGTAGGTTACCAATTCTTGTAATTTCTTTGAACTTTCGGCTAGCGCAGCTATATCATCAGCAAAACGTATAAATTGGATATTTTGCCCATTCATTTTTATCCCCCCCTTCCCTGACTCTACAAGTTTCCTGATTGCACACTCTATAAAGATGTTAAATATGAGTGGTGAGAGTGGACAACCCTGCCTTACACCTTGTCTGATCTTTGCCATACCTTCCTCTTCTCCTATGCTTATTACCGTTTCTTGGTTCTTGTAAAGTTCAAATATTATTCTCTTGTCTCTATAGTCTATTCCTGCTTGCTTTAAATCATGTATTCATGTTTATGCAGACTTATGGTGACAAAAAAAAACAGCGAAGATACAGCAACTGTGGGGCATCAGTCCCAGTAGCGCGACCGAGGGTGATGAGAATCGCTGTGACGTCATCTGTTATATCGGTCTCCACCGCGCGGTTAGAACGAGCGCTAGGTACGATGTACTGAGTAAAAAAATTATTTGCTACTAGCTTTTGCCCGCGGCTCGGCCCGCGTAAATACATTATCCCGCGGAACACTGCTTTTTTGGGATAAAAAATATCATCTTTTCCCGGGACATAGCCGGGACATAAGGCGAAGCTGCGGGAAACACCTACTAGAACATAAACGAGCAAATTTGGAGATATCAAGTACCTATTTTGTGCATGTGACCACACATTTCATACCTACAAGAGAGTGACGTCACATAAGGCTCCCACAGACGAGAGGCCGATCGTTTCAGTTAGAACTGACGTCAGTTCGGCCTGAATGGATTCGAGCACACACACGGAAAAAATCTCATCCAACCCAATTTACGTCAGTTCGGCCTGATCTGATTCGGGCCCACACACGGAACAGTCGCATCAGTCCATTCTAGTTTGCCGCGCGCTACGGTCGTGTTTATCAATTTTGTATTTAAACACCGCGAAAAGTCATACAACACTTGTACACGATACACGCCCGCACGGCCGCAAGAACTGAAGCGATTTGTCCACACACGGTCCGGACAGGCCGCGCGTTTAGGCCGCTCGGTCAGGCCAGAATTAATGTTGCCACCTTAGTTTTACAAAATTTTACTAAATTGAGTATTTTATTCCCTCCTTGGTAGAAATTTAGTTATTAGTAGTGTTTTAGTAGGAAAGAGCCAGACAGTAATCATATGCAAAATGGCCTAGGTTAAACACAAAAAAAACCTATCATAATAATACATTCGTCCGTAATTTTCTTAAAACTACCCGTTTAATTACTATATACGTAATAATATTTGCTAGTATATTTTAATTTAATGGTAAAATGTATACTTAGTAAAATTCAATGAATGAAAAAAATTTAATATAACAAAACCTAAAATGCAATGGTTTTTGGGGGGCTTCAGGAATTCCTAAGTAGCTTCTTTAGAAGTTTTTTAGTACTTTTTACTAGAATTCAATACGAGTTTAGTAGTTTCACAAAAACAGAGCTGGCAACACTGGAACGAATCGCTTCAGTGCGTACGGCCGACTAACGCGATCTCGAAATTGCACACAGACGATACGATTTTGCATCCGTTCAGGCCGAACTGAAGGCATACCGGATCATGTATGGGGTCCCATAATCTCCCTCGAACATCGATAGTATATTTACGCAGGTGGAGCAGCTAGTCAATCATATGCGTGCCCATAGCCGCAATATGTTCAAGTTTCGGCTAGGCCGAAATCATCATTATTAAAATGTTATCTATACTAATATAATAAAGAGGAAAAGTTTGTTTATTTGTTTGTTTGCACTGAATAGGCTCCGAAACTACTGGAGCGATTTTAATAAAATTTAGCACAGGTGTAGAGTAGACAACGGGGAAAGACATAGGCTACTTTTTATCACGGATAAATGTACTGTTTCTGTGAAATCAACTTTTGCGCGCACGAAGTCGCGGGCAACATCTAGTTTATTTATAATGAAAACAAGATTTCGTTTTAATAATGACTAAAAAAAAACAAAAACTAACTTTGACGATGTATCTCATGAATATTATGAATACGGCTAAGATAGTAATAAAAGAGCAACCTTTTTATAAATAACTGGATCGCTACCCTTTCCGAAAATTTCCAATAAATAAGAACCTAAAGACCCAAAGAAATATGGCGCCGCGATCTTTAAGTATCCTATAAATTATAATTTACATTGTAAACATTAACTCCTAGTAAATTACAACACTCTTCGACTAAGAAAATTAACAAGAACAAAAGGCTGTATGATATCGTAATTTAAAATTGTATTATTTAAGTAATTAAAATCTGTATAGGTTAGACCTGAAAGTTTTATAAATACAGTCACTTATTGATATAATACCTAATATTATAATGTCACATTTACCCTCGAAAAAAACTATCCAAAACCGAAATGGACTCGCGCACGAAGGGTTCCGTACGTAATGGCAATATCACGTTTGTCGTGTAGGTACTGGGAAGTGGGAAGCCCACACAAATATTTATTTTGGAGTTTACTCCTTAAGATTCGATTGTCCATAAAGTTGATATTACAAAATGTATATTTGTCTCCAATTTATGTTAAAACTTATATATAATAATGAATATATGTATATAATAAAAAAATGTGTTTTTAAATAATTTAAAAGAAGTTCCCATCGTGCGTTGGAGTTGACACATACACTTTAAATTTTTATTGTTTTTAGAATGTATTCATATAGCGGCAACAGAAATAATATATCGACTCTAAAATCTCAACTGTCTATCTACCACGGATGAGATATAGCCTGTTGGTAGACATACAGACGGACGGAATCTTAGTAATCGGGTCCCATAGCTACCACGGATGAGATATGGCCTGTTGGTAGACATACAGACGTCCGTCTGTATGTCTTTCTCTCATTCTTAGTAATCGGGTCCCATTTTTACCTTTTGGGTACGGAACCCTATAAAAGTATACCGATTCCAAAAGTAACTAATAGGAGCCATCGGCAAATGACTAAATATTATTACTTGTAGGCAATGTGGTTATTAATTCCCTGCTAATCGAAAACAAGCCATACCTATATTCAGTCTGAACGTTTCAGCTACTACATAAGCAATAGGCATTTCATAAGTCTCCTCAGTTTTTGGATATACTGATATACCTACCTATTATCAGCCCGTTTCAATAACCTATATTATGTCAATAACTATTTGTTAAAAACGTCACATTTGGTATCGCTGTTACAGATGAATATTCCTCTATCAAATATAAGTTAGTTTATGGAAACACAAAAAACCGACAAATGATACCAAAGGTGCCGTTTTTAACAAATAGTTATTGGTAAATAGCAGTGGCGAAGGCTGCTTCTCCTTCGTAGGGAAGCCGGAGCCTGTATAACAGGTAGAGATTTCTATGAAGGTTTGCAAAATGTAAGTGACAAGGGAAGCCGATAGGAATGGGGTTATAGGAACCCTTCGCCACTGGTAAATAGGCTATTGAAACCGGCCGTATATCGACTTATATAAGTAGGTTAGTATATTTGTAATGAGGGTTTTTAAATTCGTGTCATCTGACAGCTTTTTCACCCGACAAGGACCGCCGTGCTACCAAACGCCGCCTAGTGACAGAAAAAGACTCGAGAATTCTTATCTACCGTTTTAAGGGTTCCGTAATACTTAAGGAACCCTTATAGTTTCGCTCTGTCCGTCTGTCTGTCTGTCTGTCTGTCTGTCTGTCTGTCTGTCCGCGCCTCTAGCTCCTGTAATTATGAATATAAATTGATGAAATTTGGTGCAGTTATAGATTGTGTATATATCACGGTTTTGGGATCATAAAAAAATAATAATTTTATATTTTAGGGGTGGCTCTCCATACATGTGAAGTGGGGATGAAAAATATTTTTTCACTCTACCCCATCGTGTGGGGTATCATAGAATAGGTCTTTCAAAATAAGGGCTAGGTTTCATACGTTACTTTTTTATAAAGTTGACCATTTTCGAGTAATCGGCCTCCAAAGTAGTTTGTAAGTTGGTTTAAAAATGCTAGGGGGGGGGGGGCTAGCATTTTTAAACTATAGGAGATAGAAACTTGCAAATTTCTATGCTGATAGATCATGCTAAAAACTCTTTAGGAAAATTATTGTGAACCAAATCGGACAGTAACTTTTGAAATAATTAAAAAAAGCATATTACGCGTTTATAGTTACGGAACCCTCCTTAGACATGTCCTGACATGCTCTTGGTTAGGTTTTGATAGATACGACTTACCAGATGACGCTTTGTGTGCGTTGGGTCTGCCTTCTAACGGCAGAAAAAATATCAAACACCTTCATTGAAACTCATTGGTAGTTTTAAACTTTTAACCAACATTGATATTTTCTGTAAACTTTCATTTCATGTTTTTCGTACGTACTACTTGGACTTTGCTTAGATCAGAAAATTTCTTCAAACATATTTTGTGGCATTGCCCTCTAGCTACATAATTTATATCTTGTTCAAGATATATTTCAAAGAAAATAGTTGGACGATATCTTCTGTGTTATAATTTACTACAGCTAACGAAGATGATGTTTTTATGCTTTGAAGCTGAAATAAAGAAAAGAAAACATTATGTCTAGAGTTTCTTATACAACATTAAGTAAAAGAATGAAAAGTAACGGACCTAGACAAGCAGATACAATATTATGTCATAAAACTATATGAATCATATAGTTTTATCAAATAATATTACTACTATACAAAGTAGTTTATAATATTAAAGGTCGGTGTTTAAAATTATGGACTGCTCTACCAATTTTAACTTGCTGTTTTAAATGAGAAAGTTTATGACAGTGGATGGATGGATGTTTAATACTCTTTCACACAAAAACTATTGAACGAATTTTGATGAAATTTAATAAGGTAGAAGTTAAGGCTTTGGAATAAAACATGGGCTACTTTTATCCCATAAAAGTACAGTATTCTCGCGGGATACCCGATAACATTATATTAACACCGGCGGCGGAGCCACTGAAAACAGCTAGTAGTTCATACGAGTATGTAAAGTTGTAATATTAATTACAATGCTTTAATTTTTTAACGCAGTCAATTAAACTACAATCAAAATCCATGATTTTATGGTAACACGTCGTGTTAGATATGTCACCGTAAAATTGCAAAAACTGTTAGATTGTAATATTACTAGAGATATTATAATATGCCGATAGATTGTCAAATAAAAATTTCTCCTTACAATTGTACGCATTATTTTTCGTTTTAATTATTATTATGATAAGGCAAACTAATATGGCGGCGCGGGACATATGCCGTTTAACCAATCGACACGGTAAATATTACAATGTAATGAAAATAAATGCTTACAATAACTGTATGTAGAAATTTTTATTTGACAATCTGTCGGCATATTATAATATCTCTAGTAATAATAATAATAATAATATCTATGGACGCTACACACCACGTCAATCTGACCCCTTGCTAAGTATCCGAAGAACTTGTGTAACAGGTTAACATGTATTTACCAGACAACGGGAAGTATATTTAATACTTTTATACTATTCATATATTTAAGATTTTTATTATATTATTATACACAAATTTAATACACATCCATGACCCTTTTTGTTCCTTCGGTAGGATTCGAACCTGCGACCCCCGGCTTGAGCACCAAAGCGCTGAACCACTGAGCCACACAGGTCACCGAATTACAATCTAACGGTTTTTACAATTTTACGGTGACAGATATACCACTAGTTGGACGTATAATATAATATAGAGTCTATTCTAGTGATGTACCAGCTGGAGCGCAGCTGTCGTCGGATTAATAGCACCAACGTGACCTGGACCTTTGGCCTTTCAACTATGTACCTCATAAAACTTACATTTGAATGTTCCAACTTCCATATCAGCTTATTAGTGACTAGATGTTGCACGAAACTTCGTGCGCGCAAAAGGCATTCTCGCGGTAACCGTACATTTTGCCGCAAAAAAGTAGCCTATGTCCTTCCCCGTGGCTTAATCTATATCCGTACCAAATTTCATTACAATAGGTCCAGTAGTTTCGGAGCCTATTCAATGCAAACAAACAAACTTTTCCTCTTTATTATATTACAAACAAAGTTTTCCTCTTTATAATATTAGTGTAGACTAGCGACCCGCCCCGGCTTCGCACGGGTACAATACTGATACTAATACTGATATAATAGTAATATGTATATTAGTCTATAAGGTATTTATAATATGGGCCTATGTCGCCCGAAGTAAATGGTATTTAATTTAATTTAATACTACAGAATGTCGCCCACTTCGCAACGGGCCGTGCAGCAGAAATCCTAATATTATAATTTCGCCATAACTTCAAAACCAAACGTCCAATTTTAATCATTTAAAGACCAAATATAATTAACATAAACTGTACTTAGTGATGAAATAATTTATTTTGATAAGTATTAATAGCATGAGTAAAATAAACGCCTTTCGATGTAGTTAAAAAAAATTCAAGATTTCTAAATAAAAAAATGGTTGTTGTGCCTCACTCAACATAGATAGGTATAGTGTATCGTGGACTTTTTTGTAGATATTCATAAGATCTACAATTAATTAGAACATTATATGGTTCTATATTTTATAGTTTAGGCAGCGTAAGCAAAATAAGTAACTTTTCTGGTTGATTTTTTACACCTTGTGTCCGAAAAACCCAAATATCTTACGGAACCCTATTTTTTTCCAAAATAAAATTTAGCCTATGTTACTCGTGGATAATGTAGCTTTCGAATGGTGAAAGAATTTTTGAAATCGGACCAGTACTTTTTGAGCCTATTCATTACAAACAAACAAACATACAAACAAAGTTTTCCTCTTTATAACATTAGTGTAGATGTAGATTATAGTACAGAAAATAGACTAACTTCATTGGTGAATAACAAACATCTAATTTGTGTTGAAGTAACGCGACACTACAACGTCATTAACTCATTATGCAGTATTATTAAGTTTTAACCGACTTAAAAAAAAGAGATACTTTAACATAAACGTTAATTAAAGGCCCACATCTTACAAGTTGCAGAGATCTAGGTTAAAGTTAACCCTGGGTTATCTTACCTTCTCTTACATAAATATGAAGAACAAGAGAGATAACATGATATTGACCCAGCGTTTACTTTAACCCAGAACATCAATTCTCGCATTTAAAGTAGACTTTCATTTTACTTTCGTTGTATTGTAAATGAAACGACATGTTATCATGAAGTGATTTTATGAAGTTTCGACCAATCCAAGCGCGTTTCACGTTCACGTAACGTTTAAGAGAATACCGTTTGACACTTTTAGCGTATCGAGACTTATTTGTAATTGTATTAATGTAGGTTTTATTTAGCAAAATTGACCAACAGATCTGCGCAAGTGGGTATAAACACACACACACAACACACGTACGAAATTTACACCCGCACTTCTCGTGTTTTAGCTTTTAGCTCACACATAGATCATCCCGATAGATCCTCTCCGTTGTTAAAATGTTAAAAGTAAAGCTTAATTCAAAAGAGCTCCCACATGGCTCTCAAATTGAATAGTCGCTTAATTCTATTTAATTCTAAATAAAGGGACAGATAGGTCTTTTATTACAAAGGACTTAAAAGGATTAGAGAGGATGGAACTAAAACCTAAAACTTTTAAGCGTATTTACTGTTTTCATTGCGTATTAACTGTAAAATATTTATTAATTATTTACATAGAGAATACTAAACATGTATCTAAATTTTTCTTTAGTAATTTATTATATTAAAAAGCACAAGTTGCATTTTTTACAAACTGTTTGTAGTTTGTTGTTTTGTTTAGTTTTAGTTTAGTTTAGTTTGTTAAGGTTTAAAAACGGTACGTACTGGGTTAAAAAAAAGGTTTTTTTTTCATTGTTTTAAATTATTTAGTTTTACAATAGCTAATAGATTACTATTATCTATTGTACTTAATGTATATAATATATTGTACTAAAACTAAATAATTTAAAACAATGAAAAAAACACCCGGTAAGTAAGGTAAGTTGGGATGTACTCATCCCATGAGGGATACTCATCCTAACTTACCTGTCCGGTAGTTGTGGTATAGTATACGAGTATACGACCCCAGCTTCCCTATCTACTACTGTCCTATCCCTTGCCCTCGTGGGCGGTAATATCCTACATTCCTATTTCCCACTCTAACTTACCAATCTTCCTTTCCATACCACCTATCCTTCCCTTTCCCTATTCCTACCCCCTCCGCCAATCCGTGGGAACGCAATGGATAATCATAAAAAAAAAAAATTATCCAAAATGGCGGGGATGTGGTTCGCCACTCATTACGTCTCGTTCTTACGGAGGTGAAAAGTGGCCCATGGAGAGCCGCTTCGCTACGTTGAATGTAAGAGGAGGAATGGATGGTACGAATGAAAGTGGATTAAGCGAAACAAGTACGTAAGGATCGTAGCAAGTGGAAAGAAGTGGTCTCTGCCTAGGCCTACCCCTTCGGGAAAGAGGCGTGATTATGTATATGTATGTAATAGATTATATTAAGTGTACTAATCTCATTACATTTCTCGTTATTTCTAAACTTAACTATTTACTGAAATAACTTCAACAAATCGTTGTTGAAAATATAGTCAATATTACGCACTGTTGAACTATGTATATATGTAACTGTAAAATGATTTATTTGTCTAAACACAAAAAGGTAACATACACCTAATTAAAGCCAACAAATTGGCGAGATATCAGATAACGTTTCAAAGAGAAATTCAATATTATGAAATAATTAACTTTCGAAGGTCTATTTACTTAGGATAAGTCTATAATGAAACGATAACATTGGGTAATGATTGGGCACGCACGGGTTGGCGTTACCACTAAAACCACTAAATATTATTCCTCATAATTCACTACATTATCAGCACTCTGTAATTGGTTTGTAGTTTCAACTGTATACATGATATATGATAGGTTATCTATACTTCTATCTTCTTCTGTTATTTAATAAAAATTGATTGACTGACAATTGAATTGACTGACTGATTGAACTGACAATTTGAAAATCTCGCTAAAATTCGAAAACAGCTGGACCGATTTGGCTCATTTTGGGCTTTTAAAATAAACATTTTAGTTCAGGGAAGATTTAAGCAGTGAGAAATTTCAGTTCATCGTTAATGCAGAACAACGTGTGTCGGGACAGCTAGTACCTACTTAATATTCTATGAAGACTTGTTTGTGTGTATTTTTGTTTGCATTAAATAATGCAAACAAACATACACTCCTCCATGGGCTCCAAAACTACTGAACCGATTTTGATGAAATTTGGCACAAATGTAAAATAGACTCCGGGGCAGAACATATACTTTTTATCGCGGCAAAATGTACGTTTCCGCGAGATTTCCTTTTTTGAGCATGAAGTCGCGGGCAATATTAGTATGTAATATGTATAGAAGAAAAATAACACATTTTGTAAAAAAAATATAAGATGCATTTATTTGAAGATAAATAAATGGATGCAAAATTTGTAAAAATGAATACAATTTGTAGCTAAGAAGAAGACCTAGTTCAAAACTATTCATACAGACTGTCAAAACATAACCCACTTTTACAGTTTCCCCGCAGTGGGTAAAGAAGTTAAACAAGTATCATAGCTTAGAATAGTGAACTGAAGACTTACTTATATTATGCATAATATAAACTTGAAGGTAACATTCGCATCTAAGTTATAATCGTTATTAAAACTCTAGTATAAGTTGTTTATACGAACAAAATATAATAGTACGGGTATATAATGTACTATTATGTTTAGTTTGTAGTTTTTTTTATCCTAACATTAACCCTACTACGTAAATTATATTCAACTAGCTTTTGCGCGCGGCTCCGCCCGCTACATTATCCCGCGGGAACACTACTTTTTCGGGATTAAAAATATCCTTTGTCCTTTCCCGGGACCCAAAGTATGTCTTTATCAAATTTCATAAAAATCGGTCAGCGGTTAAAGCGTGAAGAGGTAACAGACAGACAGACAGACTCACTTTCGCATTTATAATATTATAAGTATAGAAGTATAGATGTATCCCGCGCTATTATTACGAATCAATTGACACCTCATTCATTATAATTGGATCAGTTGTTTAGGCGCTAAGGTGGAACAAACACACATACATACACACAAAGACTGACAAAAACATTACCCTTCCTTTTGGCTTTGCGTAAAAAGAGTAAAAAGAGACTACTGGCGTTACTTATATTTTATCCTCATCCTACCTATAGAACAGTTGGCTGATTATAAATTATCTATAGGTGCTAATATAATAAAGAGGAAAATTTTGTTTGTTTGTTTGCTTGCATTAATACGCTCCGAAACTACTGGACCGATTTTGATAAAACTTGGCACAGATATAGTGTAGACCACGGGGAAGGACATAGGCTACTTCTTATCGCAGAAAAATGTACGGTTTCTGCGAAATTAACTTTTGCGCGCACGAAGTCGCAGGCAACATCTAGTAATTAATATAAGCATTACCAAAGAAAATTAAAGATACCTAATCGTTTTACAAAATATGTTATTAAAGGTGGAAAAAAATGTGCGAACAAGTAAAAAATCAACAAGCTAAAATCATCAAATCATAATTAAATCGTCGCTGGGAAAAGGTTTTCACACTTTTGAAAGTTTGTCCAGTCGGGCAACGCGCGGCGCTTGTCTGCAAACAGAGTCGCATACGCTGCCAATTTCATTATGCAAATACGTCTGAAATGAACGCGAAACATGGCTACAATGCCCTAATTGATGGACGAATTTGCATTCCAATAAAATTCATGCGCTGTCTCGTAGATTGCATATAATTGCAACCAATGTCCGATAATGTGAGTCCGAAATACGTGGACGTTATTGCCTTTGTTTTATAAACTCGTTTTCCTCTGGAACTTTTTGTATTTAATTACAGTTGAACATTTCAGCTATATTGGCAATCAAATGTACCAAATCTGATTTTGGGATACCATTTTGTATAGGTTTTCCATTTTCCGACGCGCCATATTAGCTTATTAACGGCCCGTTTCAATAACCTATTTAACTATAACTATTTGCTAAAAACGTCAAACGCAAAAAACCGGAAAATTACCACGTTTTTAACTAATAGTCATAGATAGATAGGTTAATGAAACGGGCCGTTAGTGACATTTGAAACATACTGGCATGTTCGAGAAAGTATTACTCTTTAGATTTGTACAATGTTTTAAAATATTAAATACTTAGTACCAAAACATGCAGGTATTTTTCACAGATTGCGGATTATGATACTAGTTACCTATTTCATTTTTTTAAATGGCAACAAATTTAAAATATACAACTCTCTTTACCTGTTTTAAAATATTGATAATATCTGTACTCCCAAGCGCAAAATTTCAAACTCTAAAATTGTAGGTACTAAAGATAAAAATATTCTTTCAAAATGTTGCAAAAACTACCCTTTTCGTGGAAATGTTTGCTACGAATACCTTTGTTTGGCTTATCAAGGGAACGGCGTTTTATTTGCCGTCACACTGAGCTTATTCGTTATTTTTTATTTACAGGCCGGCATTTTGATTTCAATTGAATTTTAAATTAGTAACGATGTTACAAGCGTACGAAAGATACAAATATTTTATTGAATTTTTCATTTATTGAAGTATAGGTTTTTGTATGGGTATCTCTATAATAATAAATTTAATAGGCGTTTTGTATCTTTCTTGCAGTAGGCAAATATAAATTTCGTGGTTGAATAAATCATAATTTTTTGTACCTACTTATTATGGAGATTTTTTTTTTATGGTCATAAAGTAGGTTATAACTTCGAGCAAGCATGCTTCTAATTGGTAAACTCGAAGCAAAATTAATGTATTTGTGAAATGATATTATACCAATTACCATGTAACTTGAAGTGGAGTGCATGAACATTTAATAGCACTTGTTAACGATTTACTGTGTAATTTGCCAAGTTGTATGCGCTGCTAGTTGCTACCTGAGAAGACTAACTTTTTCTTCACAGGACGTCTTGCTTAATAAGGTATGTTTAATGTTTCTGCCATACACAAACTTTAATACTTGTAAGTTACTATTTAGTAATCTATAGTTATACATACTATATTCACAAAATAATAATGTTCTACTATCTCAATTTTTAACTTTTATTCGTAACTTAATAGGCGTATAAGGATTTCCGACAAGCATGTTTTAGACCCTTAATATTTTTAATATAAAAAATAATAATATTTGAGTGTCATTCCAAAACGAAGAGTTCTATTCGAAGAAATACAATTTCATTCTATTCTCAAAGGTATCTACAAAATCAAACGAGACATAGCTTACTAAAAAGTCGAGCGACATAAACCTAGCTTACAAAGTCAGTCGACAAGGTATTGTCAATTGTCATCGATGAAGAGCTGATGAAAAAGTAACAATTTCTTTTAAAAATTTTAATATAGAGAGGGTTCGAATTTCTTTAAAATTACTTATAACACCATGTATTTCTGATCGCGTATTTTAAAACCTTAAATCTAATGCAAGATAATCTCGTATTTCAAATAAAACAAACCATCTAAGCACAACCAAAATCTATATGTTATGTTACATTATTACCTACCTTACCTTTTTTCCTGGAAAATCTACAATGACAAAATACACTCCCACATAAAAGTGTTTACCTCCTCATAAGTATGATACACGCGAGTATACCGCTGATCTTATCTTCAGCAATGACCATAAACCGTAACAGTTGTTAAGCATTTAATCATTCGGAATACATCCTTTTCGTTTAATAGTACTCGTACACAATAAAACGCGGTGGCTTCCCGAGATACGGCGTGAGGGAAACTTGTACCATAAATATAGCTGCACATTTAGTCTCTGGGGCGACTAGCGAGAACATTATAACATGAAATATATTTATGCTGTTTAGTAGAATTTATGATTATAACTTGATTCATTTGCGGACGAAACTGAGATATTTATATGGAGCACCAAATCGTGATCGTGTTAAACAGACGTCGTCGAAATACAATTCGTAAAAATAATACATTGAAAAGCTAATTATAGCTAATTAAAGTAAAGAGATCAAAGAAATTATTAATTAATGGACAGTACAGAGCACTGAGTAGAAAAGTATATTATTAATTTTCATTATATAATTTTTATATCTACAGAAAAGCGATACGGTTGGGGGTCGTCGTCACGTGATGCCTAAAGGGGGAGGGGGGTCCGAAAAAGAATCACCAAGTATCACCAAGGGGGGGAGGGGGTATAAGGAGACATCACGTGTATTAATTTTCGAATCTAGTCTATGCATACCGAAATTATTATTGGTTGTAGATTCGTAGTGTTGATTAAATACTTACAAAACAAATGACTCGTACAGTTTTAATTGCTTAAATTATTCGATTAAATTGTTTTTTAAGTTAAAGTTTTCTTCAAACATGACCTGCTTACTATGTAAAAAAAATACACGTGATCTTAGGTGGGGGAGGGGGGGTAGTATAAAACCTCACCACGTATCACCAGGGGGAGGGGAGGGGTCTAAAAAGTTGTGTAAAACATCACGTGATTAATGGACGGTCCCTTACATTTTGCTTTCCTAGTCAATAGCTAAACTTACTAAAAGAGATCAGCCATTACCGAGCCAACATTTAACAAAGACATTTATTTTCTCCGAATAGAACGTATTCTATTCATTTGCAGTCTTATTAATAAAATTATTTACACCACGGATTAGCTAATCCAACATGGCTGTCTCTGTCAGATACTTTGGAACAGTCACTTGATAGACAAAGAGAGCGATTTGGATTTGCTTATCCATGGTGTAAATATTTTTATTAATAAGGGTGTAAATGTTTAGAAACACATTGTGGCCATAGAACATAATAAACTATAATTATGAGCCGTAATTGTAGGCGCCATATTGCAAGCGCAATTCACGTTACTCACATCCCGTGAAACAGGTCAAGTTTGCTCCGGACAAAGGAATATTACATTCTAACTAGCTCCCCAAAATCGTTTCTAAAGATATTTAGCTTTGAACACACTGTTCAAAGTGCTTTGTGAACATTACTACATTGTTCAAAAGTCATAACGATGTTGTTACTTTAATATATTCTTCCTATTTGTGTAAGAAAAAAATGTAGTCTGCTCCCAAGCGATAGATGTGAAACCTTCCTGAAATGCTCATTGTCTTGCACCTCTGTGGCTCAGTGGTTCAGCGCTTTGGTGCTGAAGCCGGAGGTCGCAGGTTCGAATCCTGCCGACGGAACAAAAAGTTTTTCTGTGTTCCTGGGTCATGGATGTGTATTAAATATGTGTATAATATAATAAAAATCTTAAATATATGTATAGTATAAAAGTATTAAATATACTTCCCGTTGTCTGGTACCTGTAACACAAGTTCTTCGGATACTTAGCACGGGGCCAGATTGACGTGGTGTGAAGCGTCCATAGATATTATTATTATTATTATTATATCCGACATCCCATGACAAACAGCCTCTGTAGTCTAGTGGTTCGAGCAGTGGTTCTCGACTCGGAGGTCGTGGGTTCGATTCCCGCATTGGAACAACAAAAAATGATGTTTCAAAGTTTGGTTAGCACAATGCAGGCCGATGACCTGATTGTCTGACAAGAAAGATGATCCATGCGTCGGATGTAAACAAGTCGGACCTGCGCCTGATCTCTTGCCAGTCGTGTCGGTTATCCGTCCCACTGGGTAAAGGAAGAGAGAGTGCTCTTGTGTACTGCGGTCACACTTGGGCACTATAAAATTACTCCTGCGTAACTGGCCTGGTTTCAATGAAACCGGCCACCGCTACCGAAATCGGTGTGGGGAGTTATCCGACATATTATGTGCTTTTTAGTATAATTTAGTTTTAAATAACAACGATAATAAAGAAGTTAAAACGAACATTTTAATATAATTTATGTATCGTACTGTATTTCATGATTTTGATAGTCATAGTGTTTGTATGTATCTAGTCCTTATATTTGCATTTTACAAGGATCGTTATGTCAAAGCTATTTGTAAACGCGGTTTGGAGCCATATGCTGCGGACTACAACCTAAACGTTATATTGCTTAAAACAAATTGGATTTTGATTTCATATGTTACTTAGATTCAAAATAAATAATCGTTACCTCATAAATTGTTATTATAAGCAAACTTTTGAATGGCTATTATTTAAGTTCAAAAATAAATTCATACTTTTCTTGTCATAGATAAATCTTAGCTTTTATTACTATACCCATAGTCATTAATTTAATAGTGGCCCTTACCTTTCCTAAATTCTATAAGTCGCACACAGTTCATAAATTCCTCGGAATTAGGATTCTTGCTTCACACCTCATAGTTTTAAATAGTAATTTATTATTAGGGAGATCTTAAACAGCGCGAAACAATGACCAAAACACAAAACAGTAAATATGCACAGAGTAAATAATATAATACGAGTATATAGGTACTTATGTACAAAGCTTTCATATAACGAATCAAATTTTGTCAGGGTTGTCACAGAAGATGACGTAAATTGAACTAAGTCTAGCGTCAGTATACATTTATTAAGAAAGTCTAATTAGTATACATCACCACCCGTCGTCCAGCTTGCTTCCACGTGTATGACTCAAGGTGACGTGACGTCGCATCGCAGTTTTGTGTACAAGCTCTTAACAAAATCCGTACACTTTAAGCGAGCTTAGGGCAAAATTAATCTGCGTCTACTGCTCTTTGAATACTAACAATGTCAACAATGACAGCTGACTTGCAGTAACTGTACTTTTTAAATTAAAGAAGTTAAAATTGTTCCACGCCCTGAAATGCGAAACTTAGGAATAAGGATACAAAAGACCAGTGCGATCTTGTTTAACAAGAATTCTTAAGGGAGGATCTGCGAAAAAGTTAAAATTAAAACTCATTCTTCTCGCTAATAACTACTTAGTGAGTTTAGCTTTTGTCAAATACGATACGAATTAGTGTAATTTGTTCATGTTGGAACTTTATAGTTTATTAGCTTTATAGTTATAAGCCAAGTCGTGTATAACCATTATATCTTAGCTAATTAGCCTTGACTACACTACATGGTGTCTACAATTATTAGGTACTTATTATGGTTACAAACGAAATTAATGTTATCAAAAATGTTACGTAAAAGTTTTTTATTTTATATCTAACGTTTATTTCGGTTTATTTTAGTTTTAACTTGCTTATCATTACACAATTTCCTTTTTAAACTTCATTACTGGCAATCAACATCACGATTCAATAGGGAAGTCGCACAATACAGGTAGTATTGTGTGCAGAGGATGGGAGACTTCCGTCACCCTCACCACACTACGTCGGTCAATTCTAATTACTTGTAGAGAAATTGCCAGTTTCATGTGTTTGAACTATCAGCTCAGTATAAATTGCTCTTCTAGATCTTAAATATCTACATTTAAGATTTGAAGTTAGCTGAATTATTATTTAGATTAAGTAGGTTATTTAAGTAATGCAACAGGTTTTTAGTCTCTAGAATTTGATTTTGCTATAAAATTAAGCAGATAATAGTTTTAGCGTGGAGTTGTAATAAAACATTAAATGTATCAATATTTTTTATTAGAAAATACACATATGAGTTTTTATTTCTTATAAATAATAAATATTAAATTTACTATACTAACAACTTACAATATAGAATAGTAATTATTTTTATCATTGTTTAGGCTCATAGAAGTCTATAACGTTATTATTATTTTTCAAATTGTCACTGGTGACTAGATAATTGGAACCTAGCCAAATGTTACTTAAAATAAGAGCAAAATATTAATCATGGATATTACGAGCAATTTGCTACACTTGCCAAACAATTAATTAAGTACAAAATATTACATTCATAATTCAGAAATAATTACTACACGGCAATATATTTACACATTATTTAAACTACCTACAATATTAACACACTGACACACACACATACACTTATTTCTATCGATAAATCTTATCATCGTGCGGTGGCATACTTATAAAATAGGGGGCAGGTGGAGGTGGGGCCATATATCTGACAGATCCTGGCCCGGATTGCAACTTGTGTGGCAAGGTTGCGGTGGACAGGGATGGCGGTGGTAATGTAGCGGCGTACCCGGGCCAAGGTCCGTTCCATAGCGGCCCAGGACCCGCACCGGGGCTATTTGCTAGTGGACCACCTCTATAAGAGGTAGTTGTCATTCTTAATCGGACAATACAAATAGCAACAATCAGTATTGCAATGAACGCAACTACTCCACCTACTATACCTATAATGAGGTTATCGTCATTAGTTGTTGTAGCCACACCGAGAACAGGAGCGCCTTTCGGTTCACCAGAATTTTTTGGCCTTTCGTGAGAAGGAGCAACTGACCAGATAATGTCTGGTTCTACTGATGTCCGTTGCACTATCCGTGGAGAAGTAGTTGTGGCGGCACTACTTGAAGACGATGAAATTGTAGTCTTTTTTCTTTGGTCACAAGATAGCTCGTCGTCCCCAATTTCAATAAGCAAAAACCCTGATAAATGATCCGGAGAATGACATCGGACGTTTTCGATTCCGACGTTTGGTATCCAACGTCGAAGAGCTCTTGCGTTACAATCGCATCGAATAGGATTGGTGTCTAGACCGAACATGGATAAATCGGCACGACGGTCATCGAGAGCCACCAAAAGTTGAGGTTGTAAAGTAGTTAACTGACTTCCACCAACATCGATCGTAATCTGGGAAGACCTCGGTAATGGAAATAAAATAGCAGGAGGAAGATTTGTTATTGAGGTGTTTCGTAAACGTAGCGTTATTTTTGGCGCTTTTAATCCAGCCAACACACCGGACGACACTGTTTTCAGTCTACTACCTCTTAGGCCCAATTCTTCAAGTCGTGGATGTAAAATAGAATGCAATTGATCACTACCTATATTAGTATCCTTAACGTCGACGTCCAATTTTTCTAGCGCTGCTAAGTATTCTAGAGCACCTTGAATGTCGAAGTAGCCTAGTCTTGGATACCCGTAAGCTCTAAGTTCTACCAGATTTGTTAATACTCTAAATGAATACTTTTCTATTTTTGTACATCTTTCCAAATTACTTATATCCAATACGCGAAGTGATGATAAACCTTCAAAATTGCCATCGATAACCACTAGGATTGGATTAAAGGATATATTTAATTTTTGGAGATTTTTAAGTTTTGGCCACGATATTGCCAAGGAATTGGCGATTTCAGTAATTTGATTATGAGATAAATCCAACGATTCTAATAAAGTTGTTCTAGTAAATGTTTTTTCTGTGAGTTTAGTTATATTATTATGTGATAAGTTAAGTCTATATAAGAAGGGTGTTTCTAGCTGCTCAACTTGTTTAATGCCTGTTCCCGCAAGATTTAAATCTCTAACTGTCTTTGGTTCTGTAAGGACATTATTTATAGTTTTTTCAGACAAAGGATTGTAAGATAAATCTAACTTTTTAATATTGACCATCACACTGTCCTCGGCTGGTATATCTACTATATCATTATTTGACAAATCTACAGATGAAACAAAGAAATATTGCTTCTGCAATGCTTTTAAGGGTGCTTGTTCAAATAAATTGTGACTCAAGATTATAGACTCTAACATGTTTAATCTCGACCTATCAAATATATTATCGGGTAGCTCAGTCAAAAGGTTACCCTCTAGATTTAGAACTTCCAGTCTTATCAGGCCTTCAAATAATCTATCCCCTAAACGATCTATTTTATTATATGAGAAATCTAAGTGCTGAATTTGGGAAGAGTTGTGGAATGCCATTTCGCTTATCGTATCTATTTCGTTACGCGCCAGTAAAACTGTTCTCAGTTTAGGCAGGCGAGCAAAATCTAACTCATCAACATTCTTCAAAGCATTTCCAGACAAATCAACTAATTCTAGATATTGCAAAGTACTTATCAGTTCAGACGGGAAAAAGTTGAACTTATTGTTAGTGAGAATAATTTCACGCAACCTTGGATGTATTCTAAACGAAGAAGGGAATAAATAACTCAGTTGATTATCTGAAACGTCTATCACCTCTAAGCTCGTTCCTGTGTTAAAGAATTCACCCTTGAATGCGTTAAGCTGATTACCTTTTAATGATAAATATTGAATCGACATCACGTTTACAAAAGCGGGGGTTCGTATTGTTACAATGTTATTGTAAGATAAATCCAGGTGAGTTAAATTCTTTAAATTTTTAAATGTTCCCTCAGTAATCTCTTGAAGATAATTATTGGATAAATATATTTGCTGCAGGTTATGATTTTTTGAGAATAAATTGACAGGCAATGCTTTTAATCCAACATTACTAATATCCACAACTTGTAAAGCATCGTTCTGACTGAAGACATTCTGTGGCAAGACATTGATATGCAGGTTATGGCTCAGATTCAAATGCGTCAAACTAGGAACCATTTGAAAGGCGTCGACGGGAATTTCTGAGATTTGATTTCCCGATACGTCTAGGAACCAAAGATTCACAAACTTCAATTGTTGTCCGGTGAAACCGAGAATTCTATTTTGGTTCAAAGACAAAAACTCTAAAGTCGTTTCCAAGCCGCTGAATACTTCCGCCGAAATCGAGTTCAATAGATTTCCCGATAAGTCTAAGTGGCGTAAGTTCTTAAAGTGTTCAAAAGCGGCGGGCGGCAATTCTCTGATAACGTTTCGGGAGAGCACTAAAGAATTGATTCTGTCCGATACTGCATGAAGTATGTCACTCGATAGCGCCGTGACTCTATTGAAACCTAAATGAATAGAGGTGAGACTCGGCAGGCGTGATAAGGCGGTTGCGGGGATCAGGAGGATATTGTTGTCCCGCAACAACAGAGTTTGTAAGCTGGTTAATCCGTCGAATGCATCATCCTCCACCTGAAATCATACGTGCATGATAAGTGTTACTCGCAGTCACGTACGAGATTTGGTACAAAATATTTTAAGTAGATTTTCCCAATTAACGACAGAATACTGGAACGATTGTTAAATGAACTGACGCTCAAGTAACAAGCTGGCCTTGTCATTTCAGCTAGCAGAGACGGTGACAGCCTGTGATGAAGGGCTCTTGATTTTAATTAGCGTTCCAGTATTTAATTGGAAATAATTGTAAAATATTAATTGTATAAAAATACTTATACAAATTTTCTATTGTCATTCGTCCTCAATATATACTTTAATGGTATAACTAAACGAATATTATGTAATATGTACATTATCGGTACCAAACATTTCTAATGTCAATATAGACAGTGAACGTATGTTATAGAGCACAATATAACGTACCGTGCGAAGGGAATTAACTCCGACGTCCAAGTATCGCAACTCCGTTAGACCCACGAAGGTCCCCGGGGAGAGCTTCACTAAATTATTTCTACTCAGATCCAACACTTCCAACGCCGTCAGAGAGTTGAGGTGGCTATGGTCAATGTTCTGTAATGTAATTATACACACACATTTTTATATCTCTTTTAAAAATATCTTGGTTAAATTTTATAATATGTACAATTTGTACATATTACTCGTATAAAACTTAACCAAGATCATTTTTAAAAGAGGGTTCCGTTTTTCTCGTTAACTTAGTTACTTGGACTCCCGTTAATTCGAAGCACACTATTCTAGATTCTAAACAGGCAAGAGAGATAAATGCGGAGATAATAGTGGAAAAAAGGTCACAACTCACAATGTGTCAATATTTAGTTATTTGCAGTCACTCGACAGTCTTTTATTTATCACATTACAGTGTTAGTTAATATTTTTTTTTTAATTAGTTTACTGATAAAATGGCACCGCCGCATAAATTATTCCCAGTACGTATTGCATTCTATAATCCGGCTTCGATAATTTGGAAGTCTTTCTTTTCCCTATCCGGACCTACGATCTATTACTTTACTACAAAAATTATTGTCTGTAAAATAACTATCCTAAAGAGAAATTATCATGGTCTATAAGCATAAAAAGTTAAAACAAACAATCTATACTTAATATTATAAATGCGAAAGTGTATGTCTGTCTGTTACCTCTTCACGCTTTAGCCGCTGAATCGATTATTATGAAATTTGGTATAGACATACTTTGGGTCTCAGGAAAGGTCATAGGATATTTTTTATCCCGAAAAAGTACAGTATTCCTGTGAGATAATGTATTTACGCGGGCGGGAGCCGCGGGCAAAATGTAGTAGTTTATAAATGATCTATTAATTTGACTCACCGTTATCATGTTGCTAGATAAATTCAAATGTTTTAGAGACGAGAAAGATTTCAAGGCGACCGTCGGAAAATCCGTTATAAAGTTTTGCGAGAGATCCAATTTCTCTAAGTTTTCTATGCCTTGGAAAACGTCGCTGTTGAATTTGGAAAGCCTGTTCCGGCCAAGATCGAGGCTCTGTAGGTCGCCAAGGCTGACAAAGGCGCCGCCCTCGATGGCAGATATCATGTTCCCGTGTAAATCAATCTCCTCTAATGTCTTCTGTGACACGAAAGTCGCTTGCCTGATTAAACCTGAAACATAAAACTTGAGCCTCTTCAAAATATCCGAAGTTTATCGCGAAATATTTTTGTAGGCTTCGAAATTCATATCCTACTTGTATTATAAATTTAAAAGATTGTGACGATGTATGGATGGATGGATGGATGGATGGGTGGATGTATGTATGGTTGTTTGTTAGTCTTCCACGCAAAAACTACATAACGGATTTCGATGAAATTTGGTAAGTTTAAGCTCTGGATTAAAAGATAGCCAACTTTTATCCTTATAAAGTACAGTATTCCCGCGGCATACTCGATAGTATATTTACGCGGAGCCCCAAAAAAAGCTAGTATACAAATTTTAGGAAATTTAAAAAAATATCCTGAGCATAAAAAATGTATCTTGAAAAAGTTCAGTGTTTTTTTTGGGAAAATATATTTACGCGGACGGAGCCGCAGGCATCAGCTAATTTTTTTTTTTTGCAATTCTTTATTATTATGCTTTACGTATGCATACATATATTATGTATAATTTAGTGCAGTTATTATCCAAGCTGTCCTATACTTTGAACGAGCAAATCTGCTGTTATATATAATAGTAATCTCTCTTCCAATATTTTTATGTTTAGTAGGTATGCGGGGAGTTTTGGGAGGAAATATATTATAGTCTTATCTCTGGGAAACGGCGCATTTGTTAAGTTTGTTTTTCATTTGTCGTGCAACAATACATCAATAATTTCTATTTTAGCAATGTCAGTTCGATTGCCAGTTTGATATACGTATTATTGTAAACTACTTCAATTTTAGTACCTAATTCGAGCAACCACAAATCTGCAGCACAATATAAAAAAATAGATTTTGTAAACATGATTAAGTGCTACAAGTTACAATGAAAATAGGAACACTTAAGCCACGTATACACTAGGGAACATTTTGTCCTGCAACATGACGCGCAATACTGAATATTGCACAATGCCCCGCAGCATGCCCTGCAACATTTTACTTGACGCGGGATATGTTGCTTGCTTCCACTCTGAGAGAGAGCGCATGTGTCCCGCGTCATTGTTGCGCCATTTATTGCCGACCGTAGTCATGTACGCAACTTGTGTCCCAATATGTCTGTAATGTCCGAACGATACCGTGCTCGGGCGACTGCGACGAAACACTGACTATTGTGGGCTACAAAATGTTCCGCGGCATGTCTCGGGGACATTTCACGTAGCATGTTGCTCCATTTGTTCCCTAGTGTATCCGTGGCTTTATTTTCTAAAACTAAATTCGACTAAGCGTGGGCGGGAGCTACCTGCCGGAGGGCATAAGAAGATAGCATTCAATATTCCTTTCAAAACATTAATATAAAAAGGGTGCCCATATAAATAAAAAATAGTTTGAAGTGCGTCCTATTTACGAAAAGTTCTTTTCCTTACACAAAAAAAAGATTTATTTTACTTTGAGCGCCAAGTTTGGGCACTTTGCGGAGTACGACAAAGCCTCGCAGCCTACATTATAATTGTGGAAAAAACCAACTTACCTATTCTGTTTTCCCTCAGAGAAATAACTTTTAATGATTGCGGCCCATTGAGTGAGGAAGACGGAACGAAATTCATATTGTTACGATCCAAGCGCAATATCTGGAAATAAAATTTACATAAAATATCTTTACTACGGGAATATCATGCTGAAATTAAATTATAAAAAATCCTGGTACTTTCCATTTTCTTGGTTAAAATGATATAACGCAATACTCAATGTACAAGAAATGACTGTTGTGTTAAGTTAGGAGTATAAAATTAATTAATGAAATAAATGGGTATTCTGAACGAAAATAAAACAAAGTAATTTGATTTGTCTATGACAAAGCCTAAAGCTAAGTTGCCATCGCTAATTACGACGACGAATTTCGAAAAAATGTATGGGATTTTTTCCATCTTCATTTATTTTGAGGCTTTAACACTAAAGTAACAGCATCGCTAACTGATATCACAGTTTTATTGCTTACTAAGTATCTAAGACTTTGATAGAAGAAATATATTAACGACTTTAAGTCAAAATCTCTACTAGTAAATGTCTCCGACGGCGGCTGTTAGCGACGCTTATGTCGAATCCCGTACATTTTTGTTTTCGAACTTCACTGTCGTAATTAGTGTTGACAACTTGGTTAAAGTCTCAATAGTACTAGTACTAGTACATAGCGTTTTGTGCTCGTCTACAAAATGTATATAATTGGAAGATCTGAAGCTCACCTTGAGTATATCGCATCCTATTAGTAACCCCTCCTCGATCCCCCGTATGTTGTTCCCGCTCAAATCTAATTCCTCCAGCGCAGGCAGGTTATGGAGCTCGGCCGTTGAGAATATTGGATTCAAGTTATCTCCGAGCAAATTGTCCGCCAGCGCTAATTTCGTTAGGTTCCCCCTGACCCCGGCCAGTAGACGGTCGGGGAGCCTCCGGAGACTGTTGTGAGAGAAGTCCAGTTCCTTCATCGGCAACCCGTAAGAGGAGAATATCTGGAATAATTAAGTTTTTATCGATTAATATCCCAAATCGTAATGGACTTCGATAACAATTATAGATTTATTATAATATTATAAATGTGAAAATTTGTGAGGATGGATGGATGAATTACGTATGAACTACTGAACAGATTTCGATGAAATTTAGTATGGTACCTAGTAGTTTTAAGGTTCTGGATAAAAACATAGCCCATTTTTTCGGGATAAAAGTAGGCTATGTTTTTATCCAGAGCCTAAATTACTAGTATTCCCGTGAGATACCCGATACTATACGTGGAGCTCCGAAAAAATGCTAGTAAAAATAATTGTAGGAAATTTATAAAAATGCCCTGCGCATAAAAATTTTATTGTTTGGCTAAAAAGGGTATGGGCATTAAGCCTATTGTTTGTTTTTATTAAATAAAAAACCGGCCAAGTGCGAGTCAGACTCGCGCACCGAGGATTCCGTACAAACCTGTAGTGATTTTGTTACAGCTTAAAGGTATTTTAGATAGAGTTTTGATATGAATTTCAATTTAATACCTCTACGCGTTCATGAGGAAAGGGGTAGTAAGTTTATAATTATTAAAAATATTTTTATTATAATATGATGTAACTAAAAAGTTACTGTTTTCCTTTATCTGTGCTATAAGATGTTGCTTCGTACCAAATTCAAGATTCTGAGTTTACGGGAAGTACCCTGTAGGTTTTGTGTTTGCGAGTGTCGAAAATTTGCGGAAATTTGCAGCTTTAACGGCTGTATCTTTTGATTGCGTTGGCTGAGAAGTTTGAATTTTTCACAGCTCTAAGGGACGGTAGACCTTAGTATTTGATATAAATTTCAGTTTGATACCTCCACGCGTTCCTGAGAAAAAGGGTCTTGACAGACATTCGGACGGACAATAAAAAGGTCCTATAAGGGTTTCGTTTTTTCCTTTCGAGGTACGGAGCCCTAAAAAATTTAATAAAATATCCCAAATCGTCCAAATGATTCATCTGTTAACAAGTCTGTTTCAAGTGCGTTGTCGGTATTTTTTGATAAAAGATAAAGATAAGAGAAATGAATTTTACACAGCGTCTACAAAAACGTACCACATTTTGCCCCTAGCGTTTCATTATGCAGATTTTCCTGACGAGTTTTCATAGCCGAGTAATATTATTTTTGAAACTATCTTTTATCTAACGCTTGAATAACTACTATAATATAATAGCTTGTTTATAAATGTATTATAAATATTACGCTATAAAACCTAAAAGAATCCGATGTTATAAACGGAGTGTTACAATTATAATAATCATGGGTAAGAATATTATAAGCTTCCGTATATACTCCTTCAATGTATGAAATTAAATATCAGTCAAATAGCCACTTGACTGATATTTAATTTCATACATTGAAGGAGTATTACTTGGCTTAGGGAAACATATTCTAGCGATATCATAACTAAAAATCTTAATATTGATAAATAAAGTTTATTTAAAAATATGACAAACTATATTAAATATTTAATTTGACATCACAACACAGCAACCAACATGGCGAATACTGCTTTCAGCGGTTTTAAAAAGTATATTTTCAAAGTATTTGTAGGTTTTTAGGTTTCAAAATAATGTTGTATTATGTTTATTTGTGTAATGAAACAATTATGAAGCGTTTAGGACATAAATAAAAATAGGTTCATGTAGCTTATTTTCAATTTTTGAATATTTAATATTTTAAGTGCTACCAATTAACGATAATTTCTGAATAATATAATATTAGGTTAAACAATCTAAAAAGTATCGGTTTATTTGAGACTTCATATTATGTATGATATTATGATGTATGAAGTTGTATACTGGAATTATGTATGTAGTGTTGGAAGCGTTGAATGAATGAATTGCGAAAGTTTTTGAGCACTACACCGTACACTAGGCCCAAAATTGTTACATAATTATTTACTGCTACTAATCACATAAGAACTAATTCACCACTTAAAGATATTTTTCGAAGTCACAGGTCCTGAACAATAAAAATAAAAATCCATAACGGACGTTTTGGTCATATGATCTACTGCATAAGTAAAGACGTTTAGGCAGACAAATATTCTAGATTTCGAAAATACCAAATAATAAAAATTGAAATTACATTACGTTATTTCCGGCGTTGTTTAAACCAGTAACATAAGAAAAAAATTTGCTCGCTCGCTCCGCTCGCTCGCTTTTTACATAATCACCATATATTATTGTGAACTTACATTCTATTTAAGGCTATTGATTTGATTGAATTTTGGTTGAAAAGATTTTAATCTGGAAAGGAGGAAAAAATTTTTGCTCACTCGCGTTTAATATTAGTTCAAGTAGTGAAGTAGAAAAAAAATTTGCTCGCTCGGTACGCCCGATCGCGTTTCATTTAAGAGCATATTAGGCTCCGCTTCGCTCACTTGCGTTTAACATAATATATTATTTTAACCTGACGTTCTGTTTGAAGCTATTGATTTTTCCCAAGTGCAGTCTTTCAGGTTTTAAAGGTGAACAGATTTTAATGGAAAGAAGAAAAAAAAATTTGCACGCTCGCTCCGCTCGTTCGCGTTTAACATAATATTATATTATTAAGTACCGACGGTAAGTTATAGCATAACATTTAGTAAAGGTAGTAAAATAGACAAAAATTTTGCTTGCTCACTACGCTTGCTCGCATTTCATCTAAGACCATGTTAAGCTCGCTCAATTTTCGCTGACCTAATCCAGCACTGCATAAAAGACGACTTTTTTCGCGGCTCCGCCCGCGTGTTCCGTGGCAAAATTGTACTTTATCGGAACAAAAAGTAGCCTATGTGTTAAACAAGAAACTAGACTACTACCACACCAAATCATATCGAAATCCGTCTAGTAGTTTTTGCGTGAAAGAGTAACAATTATCCGTCCATCCATCCTCACAATTAATACACAATACCATAATGCAGTTAAACATTACCTACCACCTACAGTTATGTTTACTTTGTATTATTTAAGCCCGGTTTCCGTTTTAATATTGTATTTCCAAATTTTATACTATTTAATTAAGAAAGGACTCAAATAAAGGCCCGTACCAAACACGTATTAAAATTAAAATTGTAGTTTTACATTCTATGAATGTGTCAGTCTGTTAGATTATCACTTCTGCCATTGACAAATACATATATCTAACATGAAATTTAGACAGTGTGTGCCGAGCTAAATCTTAATATTGTACTGATAAAATTTAGTGTACGTTGGCCCTACACGAGTGGCATGCATGAGTTGTCCGACAAGATGCATTTATCAGATCGTGAATCGCGTGACATCACTAGAAATCGGAGCACACAATAGCTGCAATTAACCGGCTAAGCTCATGTTTAGAGACGCGCGGGGAATGCCTGGAGAGCCAAAACATCGGATTTCAATACTACATTTTACGGGAAAATTTATACGTAAAATCGGCTACAGTGGTCAATAGGAAAAGAAAACAAGATGGCTGATGGGATAAGAGAGCATACAAAACGAATGTTTATCTTGCCCAGTATAACTAATATAAAAAAATAATCAAGGTTGATATAAATATAGAGAATAACTTTCTCTTTAAGGTATTTAAAACTCAATTCCTACACATTTTAGGAATCTCATCAAAACGCAATAAAAGTATCATTACTTAATGAAAAATATTCAAAACTTGTCGTTTGATTTCTGTCTCTACACAATTTTGTTAGGTATAAGATTCCTACTTTGAATGTTATTCAATATTTTTAGGCACATTACTAAATAGTAACTTTATAAAAATGAATATACATATACCTGTGTAGGCAGAGATTGGTGGCCAGCATATCGCTGGCTAAACGATACTATTGGAGCTCCATATGGTAGTGGGGGGAAGTCCCCAGTAAACACCACTCGGTCGCAGTTCATCAATATCCGCAGCTGCAGGGCTCTGTCCACCTGGACCTTGCAGCGGCAGGGGTAGCGCAGGTCATCGTTCAGCTCCGAGCACGGCACCCAGGACTGCTGACCGACCACAAACGGCATAAACAGCAGGAGCAGCAGCCGCATCGCGACCTGGAAATAAATGTTCTTAAGTTATTTACTTTGTTATTAATCAAAAGTTAAAAACTATAATCTGACTACGCAAATTATTATATATCTGGACCATTATTACGAATCTATTTTAATAATCTTATTCATTAAAATCGGATCAGTAGTTTAAGCACTTAAGTGGAAGTTTGTTCCACCGTAGTGCATAATTATAATTATACGTGCATACATCTTCGCCATTGGCGGGTAAGAACTTATAATATTTGCTGATTGAGAGATGTCACAGAATGAAAAGATGAATATTAGGAAATATTTAGTTAAAACAAATTAACATCAATAATTAAGGACTACATTAAAGAAACTTTACATAACTTTAATAATTTTATTATTCACAAAACTTACTAGAATAACGATACCTATATCGACACTTTTACTTTCATAAATATATAAATTTGTGAAGATTACCTTTAAAGCTCATTTGCTAAGCCGTTAAAACTTTTACCTACGGCACGAGTTACCGTAATTACATTAATAAAATAATAATTACTCTCTTTAATAACATGTATACCTGTAAAGGCTGTAATTTGTTTGTCGTTTTCATCAAACGATCTTAAATTTAAATTAGCCCGTGAGTTGTGAGTTCATGTCGAGAATTATCTCAACAAATTTCGCTTCTTCTTATTTGCTCGCTGTTCTTTGATAAATCAAACAAAAGAAAACACAATATTAAGAAGATGGCGTGTTGAATTCGAATTGTTTAAACGACATTTAATGAAATTCCAAATATGAAAATGGAGTAACAAGAAAACCTTTTATCAGCTACGGCCTACGTTACAATATTTACGAATATTTTGCATCAGTGAAGCTTGTGCACTTTACCCCACTTTCTAGTAGTTTTTTTAATAATACTAGGAGGCAAACGAGCAAACGGATCATCTGATAGAAAGCGGTTACCGTCGCCCATGAACACCAGCAACATCAGAGGAGTTGCAAGTGCCCCCCCCGATGGTTGCACGCCTTGTCGTGGCGGTGGAGCTTAGTAACCGTGGACTGGTCACCCACGGTGAAGCTAAGAGGCAACCGGGGCCGGCCTGTTTGCCGCCGGCTGGCCCGAGGAGGGCGCTCCCAGCGGGCTGAACATGCCCGCAGAGGACGCGCGTGGAGGTGGGTACCGCAGAAGAAGAGGAGTGCCGGTATTACGGTGCGCCGTTCTCCCTATCTTCTGCGGCCGTGGAGGGATCGCAGGGGGAGAGGCGTGATGGTATTACGGTACGCCACTCTCCCTACCCCCTGCGAGCTGGCGGGGCCGTTCCGTCGAAACGGCGTTGGTGGGGCCGCAGAGGAAGAGACATGTCGGTATTGCGGTGCGCCGCTTGCCCTATCCTCTGCGACCGAGGTGTGGTCGGTGGCAGAACCACAGACCTGATCTGCGACCGGGTACCAGTTTATCTGGTACCCATGGCCTCCTAGTAGCAGACTCGGGGGAGTCTGCTACAGTGCTGGTGGAGGCCGAGGAGGTAGCGCACCTAATACCATCTGGTGCGCCCATCGTGGAGAGCCTTCGGGCTTTCAAGATGGAGCCGCTTGTAGGCGGCTGCCGCCGGCGGGGTCGCGGATGTGTGTATCGTTCCCGTGGCCCCGTCAGAGGGCGGTGAGGAGGAAGATGGGGGGGTTTTTAGTGGGTATACCAAGAGTCCCACATCACCACTTGGGTGCCCCCTGCGCCTGGGTGGTATGCGTAAAGCATTTTCCCCCTGGAAAAAAAAAAGGAGTTGCAAGTGCGTTTCCGGCCTTTTAGGAAGGAATAAGCTCCCATCTTGAAGGCGACAGTTCATATAAGTCATACAGTAAGTCCAAAAAAAATTCCTCGGAGCAGACCCCGTAATATATCCGATAGAGTATGCAGAGCGATGCTATATATATATCGCTCTGCATACTCTATCGGAGCTACGTAAAGATGTATACATCTTTACGTAGCTCTAAGGAGTCAAGCTTATTTGAAACACTATGGCAGTCCAAAATTCGACCGGCCGTTCGTTGGATACGATCCAGAGGGAGAAGCTGGTACTTTGGCGCCCCTACCCAGAGATGAGAACAGTATTCCATGTTAGACCGAAGCTGCGCCTTATACAGTTGTAGGCGTTGGACCGGACTGAATTACTGATTTAACCTATTTAGAACACCAATATTCTTGGAGGCTAGCTTGGCCTTATCTTCCAGACTATATCGAAATTGGACCTCGCTCGATATATTAACTCCAATTATTTCAATATTGGGGAGACAGTTATGGGTATGCTTTCAAAACGAGGACATACGAGTATAGGAATAAATTAAAATTCGTCCATTATCAGTTTTTTTATTCAAATATTGGCTGGCATTGAATGGTGTAAATTGATCTACAAATCTCGTTTGAATAGTAAACACTGGATGCTCTGTTAGATGTCAGGCTCCGTCTTACAACGTTTTAGCGTCCGACATCTGAAGCCTAAGGATACACCAATACACACCACAATCGAATTTACATAGCAATAAAGGGAATGCGGAAACTACTAGGTCTGAACAGTTATGCATAATCATGAAAATCGAATATTATATCATTAATCCAGAGGGGCAATTATGCTAAAATAAAACCTGCATTAATACAATTACAATCAAGTTCCGATGCCCTAAAACTCTCAAAAGGTGTTTTTATAAACGTTAAACCAACGTGAAACGCGCTGTGATTGGCCGAAACGTCATAAAATCCGCTCATGGTAACATGTCGCTACACTTTCAATCCAAACAAAGTAAAATGAAGTCTACTTTAAATACGAGAATTGAGGTTAAGTTAAAGACTTGTCAAGAAGACTTCGTAAGATTAAACTTAATTATATGTAAAAATCGCATAATTATGAAAATTTTATATTATGTCATTAAAACAACCTGAATTAATGACATAATATTAAATTTTCATGATTATGCGATTTTAGATAGTGAGTTTGTATAGAGAGTTGCCAAGAAAACATCGTGAGAACTTAATAAGAAAAAATGATTTAACGTAATTCAATAACTTTACTAATGATAAAGTTAAAAGCTCCTTATAATTATATTAAATGGGTAAGATACAAGAATCCCGTAAATTATTTAAAATATTGTCATGAAAATAAAACTACATATCTAAAGTGTGACGTAAAACTAGATTCTCCAGATGATGGAATGAATATTGTGCCTCTTCATAAGCAGAATAGTTATCTACTATTCTGCTTACAGTCTATCTTATTAGTAACTATAAGAATGATATCAACGTAAACATTAGAAATCGAAGAATCGCTATATTTATTAATGTTAAACTAGTAATTGCATATTGCATATGAAGAGGCACACGCATTCATATGCAAATAGATTTATGAACTTCTGGGTGTATATCACGCGAGGAATTATTATCGACGCACATACAACATTCTAAAGATTCCTACAAGACAAACCCAAAATTGGAGTCTTATTACGATTTAATTATTGTTTTCAAAATAAAGAGGACTACCCATAGACGTATATATTATAGACGAGGCATGTTGAGGCAAAAAGTGTCTGCAGTTAAATGGCCTCACTTTTGAAAAAAATTGGGCCATTTTTACATTTGGAGTATGGTGAAAACAAGGTGAAAACAATATGGTTGACATTTGAAGTATGGGGAAAACCAAGATGGCGTAACTTTTTCTTGTATACAAGGTTTGTTCTGTCAAATGTACGTCATAGTATAGAATTGTTAAATGTGTATCCGTTGTCTGATTGCCATAACACAAGTCTTAACTTAGCATGGGATTAGATTGATGTGATGTAGGTATATACATGTTTATTCTATTGTATGTTATTATGTGTATTTAATAAAGAATTTGAAGAATTTGAATAGCCTATCTTGAGTTTTGAATTTTTTAGCAAACTAGCTAACCAATGTTTACTTCAAAGACTTCATGATGATAGATTGACCGCTTGAACGGAAATTTCAGGAAAATAATGAAAACTTGGCAGTCGGCCAAGAGTGTCATAGTTGATTTAAACTGGCCACAGCACCTGTGGTCACTAAGTAAAATGGCCGTGACTTGTGACGTACACGACACTTTGCAGTTCGCGTGATGGGCGTTGTATTAACATTGTATAGTCATAAGGTAAAATTTATAGCACTTAGATTGCTTGTGCCAATAGAAAACGTATTTTATGAACACAGGAAAGATATTGGTTTGAAATAACACGTTACTCAAACTCAAACTCAAACTCAAAATTTTTTATTTCCATGTAGGTTATAATATAACGCTTATAGAATTGTCCTACATGATGCCTACCACCGGTTCGGAAACTAGCCCGGCGAGAAGAACCGGCGTAAGAAACTCGCACGGGGCCACCTTTTAGCAAAAAGATGGGAAAATTGTTCTTTTCAAAAAATATTTTTACAATGTTGTAACTTAATCTATATAACATTAGTTATATGTACATAAAACATACTTAAGTACATAAAAGCAGCCTCGCATGGGGCCATCTTATTCCCAAGGTGTGCAATCGTTAATGAAATCACTGATTTTATAATAACCTTTAGCACACAAACGTTCTTTAACTACTTTTTTAAATTTATTAATAGACAGACTTTGAACGTTTTCTGGGATTCTATTGTATAGGCGTATACATTGACCTTTAAAAGATTTACTAACTTTACTTAGTCTGATCACCAGAATGTCTAATTTGTGTTTATTTCTAGTGTTCATGCAATGATTATTACTTTTCGTATTGAACATATTTAAATTTTTTCTAACATACAACACATTGTCTAAAATGTATTGAGAAGCGACGGTCAGAATTCCTATTTCTTTAAACTTTTCTCTCAGAGATTCAAAGCAGGACATTTTGTAAATAGAACGTATTGCTCGCTTCGGCAGCACAAATATTGTATTAATGTCGGCGGCATTTCCCCATAAAAGAATGCCGTAAGACATTCTACTGTGAAAATAACTAAAATAAACAAGTCGCGCTTTCTTCGTCAGAAATTTCCCTAATTTTTCTGACTGCATATGCTGCAGAACTGAGTCTATCTGCAAGATTCGCAACACTGTAATTTACTATCTAGTGTTATACCTAAAAATACAGTGGTGTTCACTAAGTTCATTTTCTCGTCATTTAATAGTATATTGGTTTGAACTTGCCTAACATTGGGCAAAGTAAACTTTAAACATTTTGTTTTATTTGAATTTAAAAGTAAATTATTAACATTAAACCAATGTACTATTTTAGAGAGAGCACTATTTACCTCGTTGTAATTTGACTGTTGTCGCTTCACATTAAAAATGAGTGAAGTGTCATCAGCAAAAAGTACTATCTCATTATCATTATCTTTAATTAGATAAGGTAAGTCATTTATATAGACGAGAAAAAGAAATGGGCCTAAAATGGATCCCTGTGGGACACCTAATTCTATTTTGGTCCCAGTAGACCTTTTACTATTTATTTCTACCCTTTGAGTTCTATTTTTAAGGTAAGAACTCAAAAGGTCGAGTGAAGAGTCCCGTATACCATAGTGGTGCAATTTTCTGATCAATGTAGCATGCTCAACACAATCAAACTGACCTTTTTATAATCTGTTATAAACTGACCTTTCCTACAGGTGATTGAATAAAGGACTGAGGTAAATCTTATATAAGTATGCAAATGAATCTTAATAAAAATTACATTTAGATCTGTCGAGAAAATCTTCTACAAATCCGATATGAAAAACTTTTATTTTTTCAAATAGGTCGTAACCTATAAATGTAGCCAAAAAATTGAGAATGTTGTTTTGTCGAAAAATAAATATTCAAATATTTAGTGCAACATCGACATCCCTATTGCAATAACTAAAGTTGGGATGAATCCGCCGCGTTCGTTATTGGTATTCATTTTATTTAGTCGATTCGTTCCGATAAATTGTTAACGAAGCTAAATTTATGTGAAAAGTTTGTGTTCGTATTCAGAACTAGCTAAATTTGTTTCTAACTCGCCCAACTCCCATCAGGCTTCCATCTTACTGCTACTATTTGACGACTGGAGTATAACACGAGTACCCTTTTTATTTATTCTCCAATATCTAGATCAAACATCTCCCAAAGTTTCATCGATTATTGCAAAACTTTTAGTTTAGTGGTGATATTGTTACGTCGAGTGTTTGTTATCGTTTTCACTTATAAATCTAGTTTATCTTTCCACCGAACCTATCAAGATCAACTTTGTAACTGATTAATAATAATAACTGCCCACCAATCTCGGTGACGGTGGCCGGTTTCATTGAAACCAGACCAGTTACGCTCGAGTAATTTTATAGTGCCAAGTGTGTGCGCAGTACACAAGAACACTCTCTCTTCCTTTTACTCTCGTAATCCAGTGGGACGGAATACGGATAACCGACACGACTGACGAGAGATGAGGCGCAGGTCCGACTTTTTACATTCCCATCCGACGCATGGATCATCTTTCTTGTCAGACAATCAGGTGATCAGCCTGCATTGTCCTACTCAAACTTGGAAACAACATTTTTTATTGTTCCAATGCGGGAATCGATGCCCACGACCGAGTCGAAGGCCTACGCTCTAACCATTACACCACGGAGGCTATTGTAATTGATTATTGGATAGTGGCATGCCAAGTCTCCATAGTAATTTCGGCCCACAGTGCACACCTGTGCTATGTACTGATAATTATAGTAGGCGATGCCAACATCTAATTCCTAGAAGTGGTTTATAAAAAACTTGGCATTTTTAAGTTATCAATTATTTTTGTATGTAACACAAGTTATATGAAATAATATGTGCAATGTCATTTTATAAATTATTTTAATTTATTTGGGAGTACAATGTAATAAAACAATATTATATTTCAGTTTTACACGTTTATTCATCATCATTATATGCTACTAATACTTAATCTAAAAATTGAGCCGGTGATAAAATATTGTTTTGATGCCGTGCCCATCCTAAATACAACACAGTCATGACGTGGGCACAGCATCCTACCGTTCGACGGCCTACAATATAGTTATAATTAATGTTAGAGTAAGACATAATACTATTGTATAAGGGTCAGTTCACACCGCGACGATACGCGACGCTACGCGGCGCTGCATTTTTAAGATAGCTATTCAAAATTGAACTTTATTCACTACACAAAAAGGTACTCTTTTGATTGCAAGAGCGGCGCTTTCGACATTGATTTATTTGACATTCGAACTCTTGGGGTATTGCGGAGGTCAGAGTCGCTGAAAATTAAAATAAATTCAATGTAGATAGTACTCAATATTATCTGTATTTAAAAAATAAATCAGAATAGAATGGTAATAAAAATTATTTAAATATATTGAGAAATATTTCCACAACAACTTTTAATAAATGTAAACCCTTGTGTTCCGAATATCATTTTAATATGAAAGCGCCGAGTTAAATCATAGTAGTTTATGAAAAATATATTTTGAAGTAAGCGAAAGCCGCAATTTGGCCGGTCCCCAGGAGATTTGGAAGGCGTTGTCTAGTTTTATCAGCAGTGCTCTTTACGAAATATTTCAAAGAAAAACTTTTTGTTTTATAAAGCAGTAGCTCCATTCGACGATTTACTGCAGAGTAATTCCTACCTACAATCTTTTCTTACTTTGTCATAAAGATTTTTATATCCTTGATTATTGCAAGTCTCTTTTACGCAGCGAAACTTACTTTTTACCGCTATTGAAATAATAAATAAATAAAAACATAATTCACTAAAACTTAATATAATATCTATGGACGCTTTATCCACGTTCGTCTGGTCCCGTGCTCGAAGTCACCTTAGTCAATTTATGTGGCTTGGCCGTTTCATACCTACAAGAATAGTATAACAGAAAAACAGTCAGTAAATTTTTCACCTTACGCCCAAGCGAATGTAGCAAAAAGGCCAGGCCACATAAATTGACTAAGGTGAATAGTTTGTGAAGTCAGGCTTGCAGAGTTAGGGTGTGTAGAGTTAGAAGCTTGGTTTTACATGAGATCTTATAACTTTTTGACAGTGTGATCTTGACATCACTTTACATGAAAATGTTTTTGGTGAGATACTTTATTTTATGGTCATAATTTATCGTGACTTTTCCAACTAATTAGACAAAGACAACAACAGTGAATAGATTATTCGCTGTGTAAATATTTTATTAGTAGGAGGGTTACCCTCCTACAATCTTATATTGTTATGTTAGAAGTTAAGATAAATATTTGTTGTAGGTATATATATGATTGGCGCAGAACTTGCACGTGTGCACTTAATTAAAATAAATTCGATTTTCCCCCTACAGTCTACGCACTGTCAAGCGTAATTTCCACGCTTTACGATCAAACGGACTAACTGTAAATATTGGCTGGATAAAATTGCCTTTGGAAGAAATTAAATCCTAGAACAAATAATATGGGAGAAGTGGGAGGCTTAATTCTGATGGGAGACTAGGTATATTCAATTTACAGAGACTCTATGGACAACAATACTTTACTAGATTTAATCCCCCTGGATCAAGTGCCCCTTAAAATATTTGAAATCTATTAATTAATTTATTAATATTGTATATTTCCATTGTCATGAGCTATAAAATCCAAGAAAATATACACAAGAAAGAGTACCAAGCTATAAAAAATGATATGGTATAATATTATACTATAATTAATAACAGTAATTTAAACTTTAGGTAATTAGTGGCAATAAATTAAAGTTAAACCAACGTTTTTAAGAACTTTTATAGTTCATACTAGTTGTGTTGAGACATCAAATATCGCATAATGGAGGGATCAAGTATCCCCAGTCTTCCCTAATACTACTTACATTTAACTTCATTTAAATGTACGAAGACGATTGACCAAATTTAGACAAATATTTGATATCGGAGGCTTTAAAAAGTCATTCTCCCAAAAAGAACCGGCCAAGTGCGAGTCGGCCTCGCGCACCGAGGGTTCCGTACAAATCTATAGTGATTTTGTTACAGCTTAAAGGTATTATAGACATGAGTATTTGATATAAATTTTAATTTAATACCTCTACGCGTTCATAAGGAAGGGGTAATGAGTTTAAAATTATTAAAAATATTTTTATTGTATGATGTAACTAAAAATTTACTGTTTTTTATCTGTGCTATAAGACGTTGTTTCGTGCCAAATTTGAAGATTCTGAGTTCACGGGAAGTACCCTGTAGGTTTTGAGTTTGTGAGTGTCGAAAATTTGCGGAAATTTGCGGCATTAACGACTGTATCTTTTGATTGCGTTGGATTAGAAGTTTGATTTTTTCACAGCTCTAAGGGACCGTAAACCAATATTTGATATAAATTCCAGCTTGATACCTCTACGCGATCCTAAGATAAAAGGTCTTGACAGATATTCGGACGGACAACAAAGTGAATAAGAGTTTCGTTTTTTCCTTTCGAGGTACGGAACCCTAAAAATATGTATTAAAAAGTATTTGGGTAAATAATAACCGCGAATTTGACGCCATTGGCTAATTGATTTCAAATAACAAAGCAATTCCATAATTGAATGGACAATACAATGTAGTATGTACAGTTCACCTCAGAACAATGCATAATCATTTATCCGCCTGAATTCCCAACGGTTTCAGTTCTGATAGCCGTTGAAATTGCGAAATGCTGAAAAAATATCATTGTAGTATTTTTTAACAAAATAAAATAACGTTTTGGTCAACCCTACAAAAATGTCTGCTGCTACTGCTGTCACCTAGATATACCAGCTCTCGTAATTAATTAAGTTACTCTTAAATTGAATTATAAATTAATCGTCTTGATATCAAAAAACCGGCCAAGTGCGAGTCGGACTGGCGCACCGAGGGTTCCGTACAAATCTGTATCGATTTTGTTACAGCTTAAAGGTATTATAGACTAGAGTATTTGATATGAATTTCAATTTAATACCTGAACTCGTTCATGAGAAAAGGGGTAGTAAGTTTAAAATTATTAAAAATATTTTTACTATATGATATAACTAAAAATTTACAGTTTTCGCAATTTTTCTTTTATCATTATTTTAAATTTCTAGATTCTGAGTTCACGGGAAGTACCCTGTAGGTTTTGAGTTTGCGAGTGTCGAAAATTTGCGGAAATTTGCGGCATTAACGGCTGTATATTTTGATTCCGTTGGCTTAGAAGTTTTATTTTTGCACAGCTCTAAGGGACCGTATATGAAAACAATTACTAACAACAAATAAATCTTTAAAACCTTTTTAGACCATTACACAGTGTTCTATTTCACTCAAAAAATTTCCCTATGCTGTTTATCGCATAAATCGATGAAGAAATGCATTTTAAATACAAGAGTAAAACACCCACGTGTCTATTTCAAATACTTTTTTTTATAAAAAATAATTTATGTTTCGTGAGTCGTGACCTCGACGTAAAAAAAAGACTTAATAAATTCTGTAAGCGTGTCTGATCAATATATATTTTTTTGATTAATATGGTTTTATGAAGGACATTTAGGCGCATATTTTTCATGTTTTATTTTTTGAAGATCACTTCTGGTTACCGAGTTATTAATTTTTATTCAGTTTTTTGTTTTTATTTTTTTTCTCCCAAAAAACTCAAAAGTGCGACTTGCGACTAACACTGAAAGATTCATCTTAAATGTGTCTATCACTGATAAAAAAATCAAGTTGCACTATGGAAGCGTTTGGGAGTAAGAATAAAGGTCAAATGGTACATTTTAGGGTTATCACTAAGGTCAAACAATAGGCGATCGGACTTTTTATTTTTATTGTATAAACGTATAGTACTCTTAAATATGAGTAATTTCTCAGAAGAAATAGTATATAGAAAGTCAATATTTTCTAAGGTACAGCGATTTGTATATTATGTCACCGTAAAATTGTAAAATAACTCACGAGGTTGTAAAAAATATGTCTAAAGATTCATTACTATAATCATTATTGTAAATCATATACAATTTTGTAGTTTAAGTAAAAATTTCATTAATTTGAGCAAAAATGAAAGGTCAAATTGAATGTTAGGGGTAACACAATATTTTGAAATTCGATTACTCGTAAACGCTTCCATAGTGCAACTTGATTTTTTTATCAATGATAGACGCATTAAAGGTCAATCTTTCAGTGCCAGTCACAAGTCGCACTTTTGAGTTTTTTGGGAGAAAAAAAATAAAAACAAAAATCTGAATAAAAATTAATAACTCGGTAGCCAGAAGTGATCTTCAAAAAATAAAATATGGAAAATATGCGCCTAAAGGTCCTTCATCAAACCATATTAATCAAAAAAATATATATTGATCAGACACGCTTACAGAATTTATTAAGTCTTTTTTTTACGTCGAGGTCACGAAACTTAAATTATTTTTTATAAAAAAAAGTATTTGAAATAGACACGTGGGTGTTTTACTCTTGCATTTAAAATATATTTCTTCATCGATTTATGCGATAAACAGCATAGGGATTTTCTTTGAGTGAAATATAACACTGTGCATTAGAATGAGAAATTAATGTAGATATGGATATTCAGTCTGCTTAATGGTTAGCTCACATTGCGCACGGCGGTATGCAGAGCGGTGCAATTTGACATTCTAACTCTTGCTATTATGTCACCGTAAAATTGTAAAAACCGTTAGATTGTAAAATAACTATCAAGATTGTAAAAATATGTCGAAAGATTCAAAACTATATGTTTATAATCTAACGAAAAACAATGTTTTAAATTATAGACAGAATATTCGCGTCGGAAAACTATAAACATTTTACGATTTCACTAGTTATATTACAATCTAACGGTTTTTACAATTTTACGGTGACAATTACACGTATCTTCTTGAGTAGTGTAGATGTAAAGTACAATTCTTAATCTTGCGTTGGCGTTAACTGACACTAAAACGAAAATATTGAACATATTGATCTTGTATATTTTATATTGTTTTAAAAACTATGTTCTCACTTGGTAAAGCAGATTTCAAAATTTTCAGCATATTGATAACAACTGTTTATAAAGTTTCAATACCGAATTGTATGGAATTTATTCCATTGGAAATAATTCACTTGAGTATTTAATTATAGGTTCAATTGTATTTCACCAGACGACCGCTATTTCGTTTGTGTTTGATTGTACCGCTTTATTCTGTATCACTCTGTTGGAGGCTGGTATTCCAAAAATTTCGGTAAAGCTAAATTAGAAAATACGTCCTGATAATTGAATAAACTTTCAATGCATAAATTAAAACCAAATAAAAAGTGAAGACAGAACAAACAAAAAGTGATGTGTGGTTTTTTATGTTTGTAGTGCGTAGCAATTTGCGCACTACATATTTAAAAAACCGGTCAAGTGCGAGTCGGACTCGCACATCTAGGGTTCCGTACAAATCTGTAGTGATTTTGTTACAGCTTAAAGGTATTATAGACCTGAGTATTTGATATGAATTTCAATTTAATACCTCTACGCGTTCATGAGGAAAAGGAAAAGGGTCTTGACAGACAGACAGGCGGACAACAAAGAGATCCTATAAGGTATAATTTTTTCCTTTCAAGGTACGGAACCCTAAAAACCACACATCACGACAGCTCGCCTTAAAAGATAAGGCGTAGTTTTGTTACATGTGTGTGCGTGAAACTGTGAAATGACATGGTGAGGCTCACTGTGTGGTTTAACAATGACCGAAACTTATATTTTGATATCAATACAATAGTAATAAAAAGATACTAGCTTTAGCCCGCGGCTACGCCCGCTTTAATACAATATCCCACGGGAACACTGTGCTTTTTACTGATAAAAAGTAGCCAATTTTTTAATCTAGAGCCTATAACTACTATACCAAATTTCATCATAATCTGTTCAGTAGTTTTTATGTGAAAGAGTAACAAACATCCATCCATCCATCCTCACAAATTTTCACATTTATAATAGTCGTAGGATATTTTTTAATCAATTGAGTATATTTTAAATTAAGCATAAAATTCTCGTGTCACAGTGTTTGCAGAACTTTTCCGAAACGACATGACCGATTTTTATAAAATTTTGTAGGTTATCGATAGGTATGGTTGTAATCTATTTTTCATACCTCTAAGTAATAAGGGTGGCCCTACCCATTTTTTTTATAATTTGGCGTTAAAAGTACATACAGCCCTCAATTTTCACCCTTCTTAAACCAAAGACTACTTAAATCAAAGTTTATTAGAAATATTAGTTCTGTAATCATATTTAACACTAAGTGATCGATAACAGCTGTTCTACACATCAACCGTAGGTTATAGGGGTGATGTGTAGAATACTTAAATAGTAGGTGTAGGATGTAAGTGTAGATAGTAAGTGTAGATCTAGGTTGGAGGTTTAGGTGTAGGTGTGTAGTTGTTGGTGTAGACATTGTTGGTGTAAAACTCACTGTATACTAAATTTCATGGTAATACTTGCGGCCGTATTCGAGAGACGGATACTATATCGACCTCTGTGGCTCAATGTTTGAGCGTGTTGGTGCTCAAGCCGGGGGTCGCGGGCTCGAATCCCGCCGAAGGAACAAAAAGTTTATCAGTGTTTCTGGGTCATGGATGTGTATTAAATATGTGTATAATATGATAAAAATCTTAAATATGTGTATAATATAAAAAGTATTAAATATATTTCCGTTGTCTGGTACCCGTAACACAAGTCCTTCGAGATTGACGTGGTGTGAAGCGTCCATAGATATCATTATTTTATTATTTAAACAATAATATTGTCTCGTTTTAAGTATAAGATAGTTAGGACAGAACACTAACAACGTAGAGCTAGTAACGATAAAAAATAACAAATGCATTTTCGTGCAAATTTTTCAACATACTCGGGCAAGTGCACAACTGCTCATCCATTCCCCTGATAAGGATCCTTCAAGAATTTTCCTAACTTCTTTGAAAATGTCAGTTTCCTACAGAAACTAGTTGAAAATACTTATCAATTTTATAGAGACTTCCGTGAGATATTTATAAAAATTCCGAAATACCTAATTCCTTAATCGGTTTAGATGTTTCAGGTATCTCGTATTTATTTGACAGAAATCGCATGATCATGTTGACGTAAATAATTCTCCAACATGCCTATTGCTATTACAGAGAAACCTTTGTTTTTATTGCTGGAAACGGAAAACCTAATTTGTTTTGAAACGCGCTCCACTCTCAGGTACGGTATGTCTCAAATTTCATTCCTCTTTTAGAAACCTTTTAACAACAAACAAGGCAAAACAAAAAAGGATTCGGTATTAAGACTTTCAATTACGCGTAATTTGTATGGAAAATAACTTTGGTATTTTTGCGTTTAATTTATTTTATTTTGTATATATTTTCTTTGACGATAATCTAGAGCTTTGAATTCGCTGGGCCTAAAAATTAGGTTTTCGAGACTTATGTTCAGAGAAATTCATTTTAGGCTCACTGAAATGTAACGATAATATTATCTAGCGTCTGAGTCCTTGATTAGGTAGATATGGTTGTACTCGTAAATATTGTAACAATATCGTACAAGTTGTTAACATGATAAATTTTAATGTATTTTATTTTTTATTTACATTTTATTTGTACAGAAAAACTTACAGATAAATATAACAAAATTGCGACAGTTGACAAAAAGATTCTATAAATTCAATCGAATACCTTTAGATTATTATAAGTTATAACATAACTAAAAAAAACTAATTTTTTTAGGTAACTATAACACATTATGCAATTATCGTGATTAACAGTAATTTAACAGGTTTTAAGTTAGTCGCTATGCGCCGTTAAAAATTTTAGCAAAACCTTCCACACCTGACAAGAAATAAGAAATTATTGTTATAATTATGGCGCATACGAAACATTATTAAAGTATAATAATATTCTAGCTGGTCCAATTTTAAACCAGTATAATAAACTGCTATGAATTAATTTGATGAAATATGCATTGCCAACTTTGCAGCCGGCAAAGTTGTGTGCAAACTTCAAAGTTCTGCAACCCGCGCCGGTCGGCGAGACATAAGACAGATTAACGATGCCCTACAAAATACACAATCTTCATTTTAACTGACTCCCAACTCCAGCACAAAGCTGATTCTATTATGAATATGTTTATTATAATAACAGCTAAAAGCTCGTATCTTTAATGTAATAGTTTAAACTTAGCATGCAAATTAAATTTTCCACGTATACACCATATGTTTCAAATGTAAAACACGTCTAAATTGCAATCTTTAACGCTTTAGTAAATGCATTTACCAAATTTAATTTCAAGTAATTCTGGAAGATATATCTAGAATATTCTGTTCAGATTTTATCTTTTGTTCTAGAGAAATATAGTGTTTCACAATTCAGCGGAGCAGCCCGGTCACGTTTAAACCAATTCAAGTGAAGATTGGAGAACGCAGCGGACCAATTGCGAAACGAGTGCGGTTTGTCGCTGGTTCATCCGATTTCAACGACTAATAATATTTTCCGTGCAACCGACACTTTTCCAGTATACTCGTATTGTAACAAATCCTTATTTATTTTTATATTTATGAAAACAAACTGTTTTGCTTGTGGCTATATTTATTGCTTTGTTTTTTTGAAATTGTTCTGATATATAATATCATGTATAGTCGCCAACAAATTCAGTGAACTTTGAACCACAGTAATAGGATCGAAAAGTGGTAAACTGGGACTGTCGGTGATTGTACATTGTAGACATAAGGACTATTGCAATCTAAGAATCGATCTTGAAATAGCAAACTCGAGAAACTCCTTTCATTCCATTAACCTTTTATTTGGATTGAACATTTTTAAATTATAATATAAAAAGTTATGTTATTATAAGTTTTAATTTACATAGATAATAGCTAATATGGAAAATACATAATGTCTCAGAAAATTAATTACGGATAATTTGGGCACATGAACCACTAGGCAAAAAAATAATTGTCATACTCAAAGTAAAAATCATTTATTGTATGAGTGACTCCGCAAAACGCAAACTAGCCCATATAAAGATTTTTATTTTTCTAGTATGACAGTTATTTTTCTGCTTTTGTCTTTACATAAGCAATAGATCATATGCCCAAAATATCCGTAATTGATTTTACCGAACCTTATAAATCCCGTCAAACATGTAGCTAATTTGTTCTAGTGTACATGACCTATCGCCGAACTTGTAGTGTATCCGATCTACACACGAGGCACGTACGTCCGCAGCCATAGCCGCAAATACAGTGCACCGTAGTACTATAACTAGGTAACGAACAAAAGCAGAATATCATGTTAGTTTTGCAGCATGTATATGAAATACGAGGCATCATGTATACTCGGCGGGCTTATTACGTATCTTGCAATAGCCAAGCAATAGCAAAAATTGCGCAATTTTTGCGCAAAAATCGCAAATTCGTATTACGTATCTGCAAAAACCTAGCAGAAGCAACCTAGCGACAGTACTGCCTCTACCGAACAACCGAGGAACTATAAATTGCAATCAATCGTTCGATCTCTTCACTGCTAATTTTTCGTATTACGTAAGACTTTTACAGCAAAGCTAAAGCAATCAGCGAGCGATTTGAACTGTCAGTTAGCAATAATAAGCGAATATGAAGCAAAGTGCATTCAAACAACAACGAGCGATTAGCAATCGATCGCATAGGTAATACGATTTTATTTGCTGCTCAGCAATTGTTTGCGCGTCTATCGCGCGATGACTGCAAGATTTTTGCTTATCGCGATTTTTACATAATACGGCGGCCGAGTTGCATCATAGGATTGGCAAGTATCAAGTTGTATTGGATTTATAACATTTCCTCATCCTCATCTTTTTAATACGTTAAGCAAAAACTTTGTGCCCTTTTTACGAAAATTATGCAATCGGAGGAGAATGAAATTTGGCACTATTGAAGATTATATGCAGGATGAGTTCAGGAAGCTAATATTTTTTATACTTTTAGGGTCTGCTCACACTGAAACGAGGCGATACGCGCGTCGGCGCTTCATTCTTAAAACAGTGATTTTGCCAAAAAGGAAGAAAAAAAAAAAAAAAAAACAGTGATTCAAATTTGAATTTTATTCACTACACAAAAATAACATGTTTTATAGCAAGAGCTGAGCTCTACACTCCATAATTTTAATTGATGTTAGATGATTCCGGTATTTTAGATAATAGTATATTAGTAAAAAAAAAGATTCCGGTATTTTAGTAATAGTAAAAACCTATAACATCCATCACGGCATTTTATAAAAACAAACCTAGCCGGAAAATGAATGAAAACTCCAATATATTCGTTCCAGATCTGTCGTGTCCAAAAATGTGTGAACCAAAAACGCGTCCTAGCCCGGGAATGCACTGTCAGTTTCACGGCACATAAAGCTTTTATGGAGACAGACGACGCCCATGACCCACCTCCAACAAAGACCGACACTATTTAGTGAAATTTCATCACATTCTTTATGGAAAATGGTTGCGTCCTATTGTGCTTGACCGTCGGAGCGTACCCATAAAACTCATGTGATTTATATAATATTAGATCAAAGTATAAAATTAGGATCATTTATCTACAAGTGTTATGTACTATCACTGTAGTTATATTATTACTAGTTGCCCGTAACTTTGTGCGTGCTAATAGAAGTCTGGCGGGAACCGTACATTTTGCCGAAATAAAAATTAACCCATGTCCTTCGTGGTCTACTCTATATCTGTGCCAAATTTTATCACAATCGGTCCAGTTAGTTTCGGAGCCTATTTGATGCAAACAAACAAGCGAACCTTTCCTCTTCAATAAATTAGTATAATAGGTATATATAAGTATTTTTGAAAATACAATCTCTTATAGTTAGGTATCTAATTTTGTTTATAATATGTTCCCAGAGAAGAAGAAGAAAATCGATTAATATTCTATATGGAAACATCGCCTTTGAAACTCCTAATAGGCAAGTGTATCTTCAGTAACAGGGTCTTATCATTTACACAGCCCAAACAACATCTTACCTAAATTAATTAATAACAATATTCCGACTGTCAGTCGCCGACAACCCTGAAACTTAATTAATTAACAAGTGATGTTGTAACAAAAATGTTGCGAATTTGTTTAACCAATCGGAGGAGCTATGAATCTAAATCAAGAGGAATCTCATCAAAGTTAGCTTGCTCGAGGCCGAGGGGTACTTTTAAACTAATTTTCATATCGCGACGACGCTGCTTCGCCTAAGACTTCAATTAGGCCGTGTATTCTAAAGAAATCCCTCGAAACCGCTTCAAAGTAGACCAATTCCGTTGGTGTTTATTTTGTCAATGTTTATACGGACAGAAGTTTTTAATGGAATGCTTTTTGCGCTATCGGCTTGTGAACTTGTAAATACTGGATTTCTGTACGACGCTTTGAACCGTTTTATATTTTTGTTACGAAAAATTAACAGAGTTTCCTTTTTTATCATGAGCATCTAAATCCATTTTTTTAATGAATTTACATAGTGAACCCGTAGTTTTATCATTTAATTTTTAGATTCCAATTTCAATCCAAAAATGTTTTTGAATTGGAATTATACAAATAATTTAACGCAACTTTAACGTTTCTTAAAAAAACACATGCCTAAAACCTAAATACTTACAATTATTTTAAAGTTTAAATACTCTCTATGCAAATATATATTTCATACTAATAAGCTCTCATCACCATTAATGTATTAAACAACATTAATTTTGTGTTGATGAATTCACGGTATCCAATTTTCTAAAGTTAGAGTTTCAGCCAGATATTTGTTAGGTTACCAGGGCGCCTAGACAAATTACCTTCGTTAAAATTCGGAAAGATCTGTCGTATCGACTTCTCTTTTGAGATCACGACATTTTGTCCCTAGCCAAATGCACTATGTTGTTCGAATCGCAACAACGAATTGCTCAAACGTTAGTTGTCTACAATTTATAAGAATTTTTCCGTCAGTTGTGAAGTTGTCAAATGTCATAATTATTATTTTTTTATGATGGCGTTACGGCTTAAAACTATTTGCCAGTGTCAAGTTTAAAAGGCAGAGAAATAGATTTATTGTAGCCTGTTTATGATTTCAACACCGTATTATTTTCAAGTCTAATGTCTAGTCAAAGTCCAAAATACAGATAGTCAGTGCAAGTCAGTCGATTCAGTAAAACGGTATCTAGTAGTTTTACTGAAAGTTCCTAGAGTGTTTACAATAAGAATTAAGTAAGTACTTAATTAACACAGGCGATTATTATTGCATTCTAAATCAGACACACAATTTGACAACTGTTTATTATTTGACATTGACATGTGACTGACCACTCGTGTGTACGATTTTCAACTCTATTGTTTGACTCCAGAGTTTTATTTAGAATTATATTCTATTAAAATACATTATTTAATTAAATAACTTCTATTTTTCATTGATAATACAGATTTTACAGTCGGACAATGATCTTTTGGCACTTGGATGGGGGCGTGAGTGTCGTAAATAAGAACAATATTTATTACTAAAAGTGAAATTTTACAAGACGGCGATGTTATTATAGTACTGATTTTATCCACGTGCCAAAAGGTAAGTGTCGCAACTACAAAACAATACATAATACTAAAAGTGACATTTTACAAGACGGCGATGTTAGTTCTGTTTTTGTCCACGTGCCAAAAGATCCTTGTCAGACTGTATACGGATTGCTTGCCAAATGGTCATAGGAAACACATTTTATACAGATATTAACATGTTACACTAAAGGGCCATACTCACGGCGCGTCCAGCAAATCCAGCACCGGTACTAATAAAGGGCTATTATCTTTGATTAATTATTACATAGATACGTTATATCCTTACAAAACTGACAATATTTCTGTGCCACGACACACATTGACATTATATATCTATGGCTATTATAATATACTCACGGTGCATGATGCATCTAGCAAATCCAGCACCGGTACTAATAATAATAAATAGGATTTAGGAATAACAAGTAGATCCATTCATTAGTGTCAATCATTTAAAATTTTTGCCTACAAATCGCGGCCTTGAGCTTGCAGGCTGGATGACCTTTTACAAATAAATAGTGTAGGTAATGATCCTGGTAACACTGGGTAGAAAAAGAAGAAGATGAAGTACAATAATTTTTGTTTGATTATTGATAACAAATTAACAATTTACGTTAGGTAACTATTATCCCTAAGTCTATGAGGTAAACACAGATGAGAATAAACAACCTAAATAAGTTGGCTTCAAGTCTTCATATTGGTGGGCAGGTGAAACGAGGAAGCTCGCCGCGTAGCAGCACCGCACCCAGCGAACTCGAGTAGAGCCTAGTCCACCTCCATCTGCACTGGTCCATGAAGGTTGAGGACGTTGTGGACTAAGTACATCCTAAAGAAGACGTCTTTCACTTTTAGGGTCAAGCGTCTGGAGTCTCGCTACAACGTCAACTTCAGTTTCTTTGCGGTGAGAGTACCGACGCATCTTCTACCGACCTTCGAGGTGGAGGAGTTCTAGCCGACGGACGTGTTCTACCGAAGATTTCAAGGAAATGAAACAAAGCGTGCCTCACGTCGTCTAAAAAGTAGCATTTTAATCCAGAGCCTAAACTTTTTGTGTGAAAGAGTATGAGTAACAACCATTCCACCATCCATACTCACATACTTTTATATTTTTATAATATTAGTAGGATTTTTGACTACTAAAACATTACCATTACCTTATACATAATATAACATAAGTAAAATGTGTTTTAAATCTTTATAATTTGTAGGAATTGTAGCTATAAGTACAATAATGTTGTTTGTTAAGTAGTTTAACCATAGTGATATAAAATCTTCATAATGTACAATATGGCCGATGTATCTTGGCGAGTCTGAACTTTGCGCAGAAGGTTGTGCAATATCTGTTTCTAAGTGTTTTCGTATTTATTTTATTTGTAAGTACTAATTGGTCAACTGTATTAGGGAATTTTATTAGTACATAGGTATATAAAAATAATACAATAACAGTTTTCTTTTCAGTTCGCAGAGCCTATGTTCAGACCCATCAAGATACAGCGGCCGTAGTGTTATTAATGTATCAAAACCGCTAACCTAACCCAACCTAAGTTAATTTGTATTCATTCTGTGACAGGCTCAAACTAGTGTGTGTAAATAATAATAATTATTAACTGTGTTGATTTTTAAATTGTATAATGTTATTATTGGCTATAGCCATGACTTATGTAATTCCTTTGCAAGAAATAAAAGTATTTTTTACATTTTAAGTTTATTTTCTTACTAAAACTTAGTTAAAAAGTAAAATAATTGTGTCGTATCAGGCTAGAGCAGGCTAAAGCTCCACCGACAAGAGCGAAGCTCTTAAATTAGAATGAATGAATAATTCTAGCAAGACAATGCCTATAACAAATTCAAAGTGTTATGGCCGCTTGTAATATTTTGTATACGACGACCTCTGTGGCTCAGTGGTTCAGCGCTTTGGTGCTGAAGCCGGAGGTCGCAGGTTCGAATCCTGCCGACGGAACAAAAAGTTTTTCTGTGTTCCTGGGTCATGGATGTGTATTAAATATGTGTATAATATAATAAAAATCTTAAATATATGTACAGTATAAAAGTATTAAATATACTTCCCGTTGTCTGGTACCTGTAACACAAGTTCTTCGGATACTTAGCACGGGGCCAGATTGACGTGGTGTGAAGCGTCCATAGATATTATTATTATTATTATTATTATACAATATGTAGTAAGTAACTGTTAGGTTTTTTATGGCAATAGTACCTTGTACAGTCATGTACTTTTAATATTTTACTATTAATATTTTTATTACTTCCAGCTAATAACACTTCCTTTAAAGTTATAGTTCTTTAAAATTGCAAAGAATATTTCAATTATTTAGTCACAAATATACTATAGAGATTAAATATTATGTATTTAATTGGTTAACACTACTTGACTGTTTATAATAGCAAATATTTCAAAACTATTATGAGGTGTTTGTGTGCTTACATCCCATTTATAAGGCGAAGGTGTTGAGCATCGATATATACAATACAATAAAATATCATTACATTGAAAAACTTATAAATTTTATCAACTAAATACAAATCTTTATTTCTAAGCAAGTTTTTTAAGAACTCCATTTGTTACCTACTATAATTTAGATAGGTGCCAACTATAGGTACACCTAAAGATTGCTTTCAGCTGGTATAGTAAGCGTGTAAAGGCTACAAACTGCAAGTAAGCTACAAATTAAGAAATTTATATTTTAACAAAGTGTAGAATTATACTTGAATACAATGAATTAAATATTAGGTATTGACAATAATTGTGATTTATTGAATACTTTAGATTGATTTCTTTTGACATTATGCAATATAGACTACTAGCAGAAGGTGTTGTATAGAGCCTTTAGGCAAATCATTATTATTTACAAATAACAGCTGATCAATAAAAATCCGCCATATTGTTCGTAGGGGCGATAAAGGTAGCTATCTGGGTATCTTTATCGTTAGGTCGATAAAGATAAAGATCACGATCTGCTAAATGTCACTTACGGCCGCTTGTCTAGGCATTGTATGGAGAAACGCGTTAGAGCAATTCGTTATATGGGTGCATCGTTAGCGTATTCGTTCAAAGTGGCTGCTTGGCTACCAATTTTTTTAACGATACGACTGAATATGTCATTTAACGCACGCTTATGTCAATCCCATACATTTTTTATTCACGAAGTTCGCCGTCGATATTATTTAATGCATCTTGTCTAGCCCTCCTGCACCTTCTTAATTACGAGAGTAGAATTACCCTTTGATTAATTAATACCTGAACAATAAATGTCATAGTTCAAAATAAATATAGTTTGTAGTTAAGGACTGGCGCAGACGGGCCACAACGACGCGACATCTTGAAGGTTGATTCTGCTTATCTAATTTTAAAATAATGCATTCTCTTGTTCATGAAAGGGATGGATGGATGTTTGTTACTCTTTCACGTAAAAACTACTGAAAAAAGTGAAGCGTTCCGTGAAATACTGTAATTACTCGGTCGGAGACGCAGGCAAAAGCTAGTATTATCATAAACGTCAAACTATGAAAATATCAAAATATGAAACATTATGAAATCGAAACATAACAGTAGGTTGAACGAACCACTGACCTGTTCAAAAACTTGAGAGGTGCCAAGGGACACCCGGATGGAACCAAGCTCTATGAGAGAGAGAGAGAGAGAAACACGCCGCACGGCTTACAACTATAGCAAAAAGTGTCGTTACAACTTTTGGTCTTAATTTTTTCCGTCTACCCCCCTTTTGCAACGCGCGATAAGGAGCTTCGTTCCATTCCGTTCCTTTCCAAAAAAATAAGTATGGTGACCTTTAACTATATTAGTTTCATACGTTTTATATCGATCGCCGCATACGTGTAGCCAGTAGCAGAAAATCAAAATTTATTACAAAAGCTGTTTAGAGGGGTCAATATCGGTGGTGGTTTATGGCTCGTTTGCGCCGTGTCTTAAGTTCCTCTCGGTCTAGCTGTTCACAAACTTTAAAATAGACACACGGTGTGACGGTTCCTTAATCTGGCCACGCCAAAGTTGAAACAAGTGGCCAAGCTGACAAATTTAAGCTCAATCGTAACAGAACTATTTAAACTAACATAGTATAGTGCGTATATTATTTACTAAAATAAATAGACGTCTATAACATATTATAGACAAGGCATGTTGAGGCAAAATATATTATTTTTTTGCCTCAACATGCCTTGAATGAATTTGAATGCCCAATTTTAAGAATTTTGGGCTATTTTGATATTTAAAGTGTGATAAAAACAAGATGGCTGACATTTGAAGTATGTTGAAAACCAAGATGGCGTAACTTTTTACTGTATGAAGATTTGTTCTGTCAAATGTACGTCATAGCCAATCCTTAGACGAGGCATGTTGAGGGAAAGAGTGTCTCCAGTTAAATGGAATTTTAATATTTTTGGGGCCATTTGGACATTTGTAGTATGGTGAAAACAAGATGGCTGACATTTGAAGTATGGTGAAAACCAAATGGGCGTAACTTTTCACTGTATGAAGATTTGTTCTGTCAAATGTACGTCTAGCCCATCCATAATTTTGAAATCTATGCTAAAATATGAATTTCACGTATTACAAAAAATATCTATTTTAAACATTTTGTCATTCGTTTATCCTCCGATAATATTATATTTAACAGCCTCCGTGGCCTAGTGGTTCGAGCATTGGCTCTCGACTCGGAGGTCGTGGGTTCGATTCCCGCATTGGAACAACAAAAATTTTGCTTCCAAGTTTGGTTAGGACAATGCAGGCTGATCACCTGATTGTCTGATAAGAGAGATGATCCATGCGTCCGTAAAAAGTCGGACCTGCGCCTCATCTCTCGTCAGTCGTGTCGGTTATCCGTCCCACTGGATTAAGAGAGTAAAGGAAGAGTGCTCTTGTGTACTGCGCACACACTTGGGCACTATATAAAATGAAACTGGCCACTGTCACCGAAATCAGTGTGGGGAGTTATTATTATTATAATATACTCCGATAATTGAGACATTCTACTTGAGAGTTGCGATCCAAACAATATTCAGATATATTATGTTGAACGGCCTTATTATAATATTTACTATTTAAAATTATTGCATATTGTATGCATTACAATTCATATGATGAAGCATCCTTTATACATGTAACTGGTACTACCACGTATTCCTGTTACTGAGAGCTGTTAAGCTTAAGGCTACTTGTACTACGGGTTACAAAGAGCTTAGCCCCAGGGAATACTGTTACCAACTTTTACGAATCATAATAACATGCTTGTATTATATAACTAAATACTAGTGTACAACATGTACGAGAAGTTGATATTATACATACAGTACAAAATTAAGCTAACTCCTAATGAACCTAATTAATTACACATTTGTTAGTATACCTACCAAGTAATCAAACGACTGATACGCCTACCTATTCTGAGAATTACCTACCTAATTACATAATATTATGTGTAACTTGTTCACAAAACACTTATTACTTGCGGAGAACTTGTTACTGCGACAAGTAGAACTAACGAAAGAGCGTTGAAAAGAATATAATATCATAAATTATAGTGTCAACCGCATCGAAAGGGTTCAAAATACATTTTTGAAGACACTCGATTATCGGTCTGGCTCTTGGTCTATAGATTATGGGGAAAGTGCGGCAAGACCAAATATTCACTTAAGTTTACGAAACTTAAGAAAGTACAAAATAAAATTAATGACAATATTTGGCTCATAAACATTTTTTGATATAAGTTGTGTAGGGTTAAGGTTCATTAAATCTTATACCATTGTTACTACTGAATGTTAATATTTTGTATTCTAAATTATGGTACTATAGGTTTAGTTGTAGTTATAAAGTTTATTAATTTTTGTAAACGACTGTTAAAAATTAACTAATTCGTATTTATATAATAAATTGTAAAAAATTAAGTTTAAATAAGCACTGAAAGTGTTATGAACAAAAACCGTTACAAATGTTATCTCAGGGTAAGTTTGTCTTTAATGGCAGCGCTTAAACTTCAGCGTCTAAGGCCGCTACCTCGAATTTCGCTGTGAGCGGCGCGGCGGCGGCGGGCAGTGACAGCATCGGTGACGCGCGCAGGCGGGCGGCATAGTCACCGCTTGACAGGAGCAAAGAATATAATAAATAACTCCCCACACCGATCTCGGTGGCGGTGGCCTTGTTTCAATAAAACCGCATTGAAACCAGGCCAGTTACGTTGGAGTAATTTTATAATGCCCAAGTATGTGCACAGTACATAAGAGCACTCTCTCTTCCTTTACTCTCATAATCCAGTCCAATATCCAATATCCATAATCCAATATCCATCCCGGATAACCGACACGACTGACGAGAGATCAGGCGCAGGTCCGACTTTTTACATGCCCATCCGACGCATGGATCATCTTCCTTATCAGACAATCAGGTGATCATCAACCTGCATTGTCCTAACCAAACATGGAAACAAAATTTTTTTTGTTGTTCCAATGCTCGTATCAAACCCACGACCTCCGAGTCGAGAGCATTGGCTCTAGTGATTAGGGCATTGGCTCTACTAGACCACGGAGGCTGCATATTACTAACGTAACAGTAGTGTATTTATGACAATTAACGGTGGCTATGGCGCCCGCTGACGCGCGTCGCTGCTGCGATCACAGCCCGCTGCCGCACCGCTCACCGCGAAAATCGAGACAGCGGGCTAAATGTTATATTATAGTTCGGCCGTTCAAAGAATGCGTTCCTGACACCTATCAGTTAGTCACGACTAGTGATGGGCACGACATAACACTGAGTTCGTTACCGTTCCTCCAAAATGAACCGCCGCATTATTTTTAAGATTATTTTCGTTTTAAATTGGCGGAATCATTTAAAATTTATATTTTAGTTATTTAAGTGGAAACCAAAAAAGGTAATATTCATATAATAAAATTGTTTTATTTATTCTTTGTTACAAAGTTACAATCTGTATTTCTATGCAATAAAGTACATTGAATGTTATGTGCGTACAGAATATTAATCAGACTCCGATTCGCTTGAGGAGGTGGTGTCTTCATCATCATCTTCGCCTACATGTATAATTATATTATTATCAATAACAGAATCAATCCTTATATCTCGGTCAAAATGTTCCAAAATCAAGTTTTTACTCTTCTCAACAACCTTTGCCCAGTCATCTCTTGTGACTTCCCCGCAGGCTTCTTTTAATAACCCCATCATCTTTTTCGTGCTGAATGGCGGGGAAGTATTGTGGCGGGCGGCGTAACCTTTTATTTGAGCCCAGATTAGCTCGCTCGCGTTATATTGGCAATGATACGGTGGAATTCTTAGAACGCATGACCGTACTCCAGAGCCAGTTCATCGATTTCGTATCGCACATTTGCCGCTTTATTTTCTTTAACTAATTTAATTAGCTCTTCTTTTAGCATCTGCATATTTGCGTCAATGCCTTTTGCTTGTAACCAAGCCACCATTTCTTCTTTTTTATTAGCTTGCGTAGGTGGTTTCTGTATTTGAACCGAGTGATAGGAGGCATTATCCATGAATATTACAGAAGGCTCTGGCAGGCTGGGCAAAAGCACGTTCTGGAACCACTCTTTAAATGTAGTGGCATTCATTTCCTCGTGGTAGTCATTTGTGGTTTTTGATTGAAATGCCAGTAACGCGTTCTCCACAAAGCCGTATTTTGCAGAACCTGCGTGGCATATTATCAGACGGGCCCCCTTACCCATTGGTACTTTCGACGTCGACGCTTGTGTATCATCTGTCCAAGAACGGGAAACCGTGTGATTGGCGTTTAGCCATGTCTCGTCAATGAACACGACATTATCCCAGTTATCAATTTTTTTTGCTTCTCTCAAAAAACTTATCCGTTTTAAAATGATGTCGTATCGTTCTAATAAAATCTTTCTTTTGTCTGTTTTTTTATACGAAAAACCAATATCTTTTAAGATTTTGGTTAAAGCAGTTTTACCCCCGCTAAACAGTCCAGCTTCTCTTAACGATGCCAAAAGCTTCTTCCTGTTGAGATATTCATTTCTGGAATAGTAACCATATATATGATTTCTGATTGCATCGGCGTCAAAGGTGTCAATATCTGTCACGGGTTTAGTTCTACGTTTCTTCTTCGGAGTACGTAAAATATTATCTTCCGTGCCAGTAGAGCCGAACTTTTCTTTGTTAATATTTGTTATCGTTCGTTTGCTAACTCCAAGCGCCTTAGAGACGCGTTCTTGTACTTGTTCGACAGGTACCAGGGGTCCGCAATTTTGCCGCTCCCTCTCAAAGTAATCTTGCAGCTTGATGATTAACTCACGGGCTCCACTTTTCAATGTTTGTCCACGTTTAGGCATTATTATGCACCAAAAGTAAAAAGAACGCAATACACAACACAATCGAAGTCCGATTTAGCACCGATGTCAGTTTGAAAAGTTTTTCAAACTGACATCGGTGACATTTCATAAAAGTTATCTTATAGTCCATTATTTTCAAATTCTTAAAAAGAAAAACAAAACGTATTATTTTATAAAGTATAACTGTATAAGAACAGATTACGGTACTATTATTTCCTGTTATTGTTAGCACACCACTATTTTACAAATATAAAGCGCTGACATAACCTTGTAATAGCGCAGTATAGATTTAGAAAAATATTGTTTACCAAGTTATTTGACACTCAGTTAGGCACAAAATTATAACATTCATTAATTATTGATATAATAATGTTGTTTTCATGCTCATCAATTGTTAAAACGGTAAACAACCTACAAAAATATTTTTATCGTATCTGCAACGCCATTACAAAGTTACGTCGTCAGTTCAATCGAGACGTGTCAGGAACGCATTCTCTGAACGGCCGAACTATAAGACATTATAAGGAGAGATCCAGAGCCCTGACTCTGTCATTGTTGGAGAGAGATTTATTCGCCAATTTGTCTCCCAACCTAATTATAACTGCTCTATATCCATCACATCTACCTACTCTCAAATCAATGACCCTTCAATAATCTAATTATTCTAATTAATGAGGATTAACTATGATATTGTAATAATTAACGACAGTGTACAGACGCTTAGAGAGCTAAATTGAATCAAGATGACATATACATATTGAGTTATGCGCGTATATATGTTATATATACAAATAGAATATGTACATTATGCAACTAAACCATCTAACAATCATCCATCAACCATCCAAATACCAATCATAATTAAACTCAATCAATAGAATGCACACAGATAAAATTTGAGGTAATCTTGCTTTCTGTCGTCAAATTCACCTCAAATTAATGAGAAATGTTGATGGATAATGTCGAGACTTTAAGGTTATATGATCCCGTAATAAACCTGAAAATAATAATTTATATTGTGTTGCCGAGCATTATATTTACGGCCGGGATACAGACAACTCAACACCGGAACACGAAGTGTTAAAACGTAATAAATTATGGTATCAAATAACCCCGAAAAAATTCTCCGTGACCATTATCAATTTCACTGGAAACAGTCGGTGCAAGATAGCTTAGATTTATGAGTGAGGGTTATAAGGGATTTCCGGGCAGAAAGCTATAAATTTTGGTTTTAAAAATTTTATTGTGAAGAAAACATTGCTATGATCATAGAAAATGCAATTTAGCTTTGGCCTCATATTGTGATATTCATATTTAATTATTTTTAACCAACCCTTTTTAAGTGCGTTTCAAAATACGATGCATAATAGGTATAAATCTACGTAATAACATTATTCGTTTAATTTTATGGTTAGTTACCATTTCCTAATCGTAAATCGTGTAACTTTATTTAAAAAAAAAATATTATTTTTCTGCCCAAGCGTATAGATATAAGCAGTAGATCATATATAACTATCCGTAATTGATTTTTAACAATCTAAATTATGCAAAACAAATCTTCTAAGTTATAATTGACAAATACAGTAAGGCTCAAGCGCGATAAACATAATATTAGAGCATAAGGCGGGCGGGCGCCGAGCGCAGGGCGGGCGTATGCAGTGCAATATCCTGAGCCGCCTGATGATACGACACACGATAAGAATTCAATATACACCAGCTATTCTATAAAAATTTTCAGAGTAGACACGATGGTGCCAAGAGAATTTATATTCAATATAAAATTAAAACACTAGCGAATTTTATACATAATAATGATATTATGTACACCTACTTGTAGTCTCCGTGGTCTTGTGGTTAGAGCTCGGCTTTCGAGTCGGAGGTCGAGGGTTCGATTCCCGCATTAGAACTACAAAAAATGTTGTTTCCAAGTTTGGTTAGGACAATGCAGGCTGATCACCCGATTGCCTGACAAGAAAGATGATCCATGCGTCGGATGGGCATGTAAAAAGTCGGTTCTGCGCCTGATCTTTCGCCAGTCGTGTCGATTATCCGTCCCACTGGATTGCGAGAGTAAAGGAAGAGAGAATACTCTTGTGTACTGCGCACACACTTGGGCACTATAAAATAACTCCTGCGTAACTGGCCTGGTTTCAATAAAACCGGCCACCGTCACCGAAATCGGTGTGGGGAGAGCTACTGTTATGTAGTTTTATGAAGGTAAATTCGAATTAACGAACGGGTCACGGTCAAGATAATATTATGGATTTCATTGGAAGTATATTATACGTAAATCTGTCAATAAACACTAAAGTACTTGATATAATGTTACTCCAATTTTTAAATGGAAGCTATAGTTACGTTTCTTCGTAACAGACAAGGGCGTCTAAATTTGCTAAAAACAGTGTTAATTTTAACGTTGCGCGTTTAGGAAGTAATTTTGTCACTGTTCGGTCGTTTACATTTAAATCGCAAAGTCACAGTTTAAACAAACATAATTAAGTTAGAGCTACCCGTATTGGCCGCTAGCCAGTAGCCAGGGCGGGCGCCCAGTCAGCTAGTATTCGTGTGATGCATGGCCATCCTTAGCACCTAAGCCCCGTGTTAAATGTTCCCAGGGATTCTGCTATTCCAATTTCAGATATCGTTTCGTTAAAATAAAGGTTTAGTACCTTTTTTATTTAAGTAGGTAAGTAAGTTATAAAAATAAATGATATTGGCAACAGGTATTTAAATAAAGGTATTTCCGAAGCCATAACATAAAGCATAAATAAAAAGTTATAATATTATGTTTATTATTATATTGGTATCCATCTTAAACTATACGTGATTTTGCTTTATCCTTATTTTTATTTTTTTTAACTAACTACAAATTCGGTGGCTAGAAGTGTATGTTTTACAAATACAAAACTTTCAAAGCAAACAATTGAACAGGCTTTAAAATTGTTTGTTCTTTCTTGAAAAGCTAATTAAAAATTAGCATCCACTGCATCAAAATACCTTACCAAAACTAGCTAGAAAAACAGCTCAAGAAAAAAGTCCAAACCAACTCTTATAGAGCAATTTCCCCGAAACGAATAGCTCGTTCAGTTTTCAATTTGCCACGTTGTCTCGTACAGGGGAGACTGGGGACTGCTGACGCGCTGGGACAAGAAAAGCCCAGTGGAAATTCCCGTTAACTTCGAAGATGCATCTACCGTGTCGAATATCGATACTTTCTGATATTTTAGCTCTTATTTTTCTGTACCACATCATATATTTTTGACATGCTCTATAAGAGGAAAATATGAAGTCATTGAATTTTATTTGGTTTCTGAAATGTGATTAAAGAAATCGAATATAAATTATGACACCAAGAGAATTCATATAGAGCACGGTACATTCAATTCGTAAGATATACTCGTACAACCACTGAAGTATTTTTTTTTTCGTATATTTTAATTTTTAATTTTATAACTAAAATTATATTTTCATTTTTACCGGCATTTTTAAATTGCGAAGCGATAATCGAACCTAAAAAATATTTCAGACGAGGGTGCACTTGACAACCTTCGTGTCAAAATATGACTGATGCTTACATGAATCACGCTTGGTGATACTCTTCACGTTGTATATTGTGTAGGACGTAGTCCTCATAAATAATGTGCTTACCTGTCAGATTCGGTCCACGGAAGATTGGGTGGTACCTGCGAAGAATAAATAACATTAAATATTTTATAGTGGAGGTGAGAAGACTAAAGTATCAAAGAAATGTTGAGCCGCCTTTGTTTCATTGTACCTGTTGCCAATATCATTTATTTTTATAACTTACTTACTTAACCTAGCTTAAGTAATTTTAAGTAAATCTAGATTCTAGACAGATCAAATAAAATAAATAGTGATACTGGATACATTACATTAACAGATAACCCAAAATCTTCGTTATAATTTTGATTTATTTAGATCACTTATTAGAACTACTCTACTTTTGCTCTTGACATTTCATTTACAAAATTCATAGGTTTAAACCAAGTTTAACAATTCCCGATTTTACAGATGAATCTTTCCGTGTATATCTATTCTAAAGCGCTGTAAAATAGATAAACTACCGATAATACCACGAATTAAATTGTAGCAAGTAAATTGAAATAATATGAAGCATTGACGGGTTCTTGATTAATTCTACAAACATTTTTTTTAATTAAAGAAAGTAGTTTACGTAAGCATTTTACAGGGATCCCTAACTATCTTGTAACACACTAACATGAGGGGCACATGTACATTATAGCTACACTGGATATCATATTCACAGCCTTAGGCGCGGTTAAATCCCCATGTAACTTCAAATAATTTTCAGTCTACTCTCTCATACCATTACTATTATTAATGTGAAAGTTTGTGAGGATGGATGGATGTATAGATGGATTTGTTACTCTATCACGCAAAAACTGAACGGATTTTGAAATTTGGTATGGTAGTAGTTTAAGGTCTGGTTTAAAACATAACGGTCTATATTTTATCCCGCGGGCAAAAGCTAGTACCTAATATCTATAGTATAATTATATGTAAAGTGTACAGTTTTAGAAAGACTTTGCTACTTTTTATAAAAACTTCTCTCATTTACGTCTCTAAATTCAGAACGTATTTAAGAAATAATAATAATAATTCATCTATGGCTCCACGTGTACATGTGTAGACATTTTCTTGAGGAACGACAAACTAATGGCCCTCGGCGATCCTCGTTTCTCTATGGAAATAACAGACGATGTATGAAAAACGACGATTGCCGAAAGACACTACGGTTGTGGTCGTGCTGTACGTAACCACAGAATAAAAATATAAACTTACGCACCAGTGGCGAAGGCTGGTTCTCCTCCATAGCGAAGCCCTAGCCTGTATAGTATAGGTAGAGATTTGGATGAGGGTTTTAAAGATCCTAGAGAGGTAAGTAATAAGTGAAGCCGATAGGAATGGAGTCGTAGGTTCCCCATGCCACTTGTACGTACATTATTCTGAAATCGACATGTTAAGAAAGATTTCAAAACTCAAGACAGGCTATGACGCACATTTGACAGAATAAATCTTCTGAATACAATAAAATGTTACGCCATTTTGGTTTTCACCGTACTTCAAATGTCTAAATGGACGAAAAATTAAAATGTGGGGCTGGAGACACTTTTGGCTTCAGAATGCCTACTTACTTTAATTAAATCTCAGACCCCCCTAATTAATAAAAATATTTACTCCATTTTGCTGTCGTCTGATACGTTGGAAAAGCCTCTTGACAGACAAAGACAGCAACATAGATTATAGACGCATCCGTGGTGTAATAGTAGATTATGCACCAAGGGGATAAAGCAGTGTCTTATGTCACGGGCAGCATATTGGATTCTGAGCGTAACAAGGGACTCTAGAGTTAACTCCCGAGCGCAGTGAGGGAGTTAAAACTTAACTCCCGAGTAGATATGAGCGCCGCGCCGGCGCGCCGCCGCCGCCGCCGATTTTGCTACGCCGCCGCCGCCGCGAAAATACATCGGCGCGCCGAGTGAGCGAGAGCGATAGTCGTAATTTGTAATTTCAGTCAGTGACTATGAGCATTATACATATTACCCTAGTCATATATACCCATATAAGCCTTACTTCATTCATGCTATAAACAAGGAGACGAACGAGGACGTCCACATATGTGACACCTATCTCATCAAAAGAATTCTGCATAAAAGACAACGTGCTTACTAGAAAGGCAGATTTAATGATTGATCGAGCTAGATCGCATTGATAAAGCCATTGAGGATAAGAAGTTTGCGCTATGCGCCTTCCTAGATATTGAAGGCGCATTCGGATTAACTCCACATGATGCCTGGCTACAAGAATTACTATAGAGTGGATCAAAGCTATGCTAAACTATAACAGAGTAGCGTCATTAACTATCATGGGCTTGACACTCAGGAGCAGGTTGACCCATGGATGCCCACAGGGAGGGGTGGGGTACTGTCGCCGCTGGAACGGTTCCTGGTAGTGAATGGACTGCTATAAGAACTAAACAATAGAAGGTTCTATGCTTAAGGATACGCTGATGACCTAATAATAATAATATCTCCCCATACCGATTTCCGTGTCGGTGGCCGGTTTTATTGAAACCAGGCCAGCAGTTATTATAATAGTATCCCAGTATGTGCGCAGTACATTCTTCCTTTACTCTCGTAATCCAGTGAGACGGACAACTGACACAACTAGTGAGAGATCAAGCGCTAGTCCGACTTTTCACTTGCCCATCCGATGCATTTTTCCTGTCAGACAATTAGGTGATCAGCCTAACTTAACCTAACCAAACTTGAAAACATTTTTTTTTGTTGTTCCAATGCGGGAATCAAACCCACGACCTCAGGGTCGAGAGCCAAGCTCTAATCTGACCTAGCGATACTAGTGGTGGGCAAATGCGCATCAGTAGTTGCTGGGCTAATGCAATCAGGTGCAAAATTGGTGCAAAAGTCAACTCTAATAAGACAGTATTGATACCTAACACTAATAAGAGGAAGTTGAAGGGACTAAAACCCCCAATACTCTTCGGTAAAACAAGCGAGGTCGAATATCTTAGAGTGATCCTAGATATTATGGCACTTACTTAGAATAAGCACATCGAGGACATTATGAAAAAGGCTAGATGTGCTCTGTGATCCTTTTGTTTATTTTGGTCTCGCACTGAATCCGCGGATTGCCCTCAGCCGTTTTAGGGGAGTGTCCCGGATCTGTGTAACATAGGACACACCCCACGACTGGCCTACTACCTCTTATAGGGACCGGACTTCCAACGCAATTAGGGACCACTCCGGCAAACTGGAGCGTCCTCCTCGGTGCCGGGACTAGCTAAGCCCGGGAGGTTCCGCCTCCGCCTCCGTACTCCTATCCTACGTCGGCGGAGCGGAACAGAGGATGGATCTCTCTCTGTCCCGCTCCGCGGCCTCTTTCTGCGAAATGACGGCTTTGCAGAAAGAGATCGCCGCCTGCCAGGCCTAATCGCTCTCAAGCATGCAGCGAACCACACGAGAGGTCCCGCCCGAGCACTGTCACGAGATCGTGGCGCTACACGGCCCATCGCATCGCATACTTCTAAGGTGTGCTGGGCCGTGTCCTCCGCAGCGCCATATTAGTGGCAGACTGGCGAAGGCGACTGTCCTGGCGACCTTACACAGGTACGATCCGTCCTCGGTGAGCACCTGTGTAAGGCGGAAGATGAGGAGTTTCACCTTGCGGCGCATCCACGCCGCAAGGACTGGACGCAGTGCCGCGGCCATATGTACAGTGACTACTCCAGGACCTCAGCCCACCTCCTCAGCAACCACTGCTTTTTCCCAGTCCCAGCCTTTGGAACCGTCTTAGCTCGTCCATCGGAGACCTCTTTACGTGACCTCCCCTCTGACACGAGGAAGTTCGTCTCGGCAAGGACCGTTGCCGTAAGCTCCCAAGGCGGCTTCCCCGTCAGGGCAGTAGCTGCCACCCAGGAGACTGTACGGTAGCCCCTGATTACTCTCACTGCTATGACCCGCGTGCTATGTGATCCTGCCCAAGAAGCTCGAAATGTGACCTTCGGTCGAAGGCAATGCTGTGCTTGGTTATACACAGCTATAGTGAGGCAATTGTCACATATGCGTAGTGTGATATACCATACTACGCAGAAAAAAGCTGTACAGGTCAACTGCATCAAAACATTAAATAGAGAATGTCTGATAATCATGGGTGTGCTCTCTTCGGCACTCACCGCTTCACTTGAAACCCAGATTCACCTGACTCCACTTCCTCTGTTCATTGTTCGTATTATGGAGGCTAAGACGGTTGTTCTCAAGGCCATGACGACAGGTAGGATAAAAAGGGCCTCCACCCTACTTGGAAAACTGCAACAGTCTATTCTTGAGATACCTGTCATGGCCATGCCATCGGACGCCATGATCAAGATGCATAGCTTCTAGAAGCTATACCCAGTTTTCATAACTTCTAGGGAGGACTGGGTCCCAATTAATGTTCACCTTAAAGACATTTATTGACATTTAAGGATACTAATGTTTACCTTAAAGACAATTTGGTTCACGGATATATAGGAAAGGCAACCGGTATAGCGCTAGACTACGGGGGCGTGCTACATACAGGCATATAAGCTTGTTTGTTTGGGAGATTTTGCACCGTGTTTCAGGCTGACATCTCCGCTATTATTGGTTGTTCACTAGAGAGCCTACGCAGTCAGTTATATAAATGGCTTCGACGTCAGTTCTTGAAAATGTGGACGCTTATAAAAAGAAAATAGAAAAAGATTACTGTGATTACGCTCTTTGGAATCAAAGCACTGTTAACTGTCAATTCCAAAGTAGTTCCTACTTTGAAATTGTATTTTTACGTTGTCTTTTTTCATAACATCAAAAAGTTCCATAAATTGTACTGCATTTTAATTGTATGTTACCCTATAAATAAAGTAAACTACACTTTTTTTACTACCAAGTACAAACTTCAACCCTTTCAAGGTCACGCCGCCAACGCCGCCGCCGCCGACCCAAAATAGTCGGCGCGCCGCCGCCGACCTACTACCCATCGGCGCTCATATCTACTCCCGAGTGAAGCGAGGGAGTTATGTAGAGTCCTGAGTGAAGCGAGGGGTTCAAGCTGCCCAAGACGAAGACAGGCTTTATCCCAGAGGTGCATACTCTACTTTTCATACCTACTGCGAGGCAATAAAAACCCAGGGCTACATAAATAAAACATTTATTTTGTTAAAAGTTAATATTGATATTGGACACATTTGTCCTGTTATGGAGGGACAGAGTAATATTTTTATTAGGGAGAATGTTAAAACACGGAACTGTTAAAATAACGTAGTAGGTACCTATTTTAATTTCTGAAAATAGCACCAAACACTGGCTTTTGCTCTGAATTTTTTGAATCGCATTTTTCTTTTGTTGTAGGTGGCCAGTTCGATTTTCGAATAAACTCTCAGCAATACCATATTATTATTGAAAAACTCTATAATAGATACGTATCTATTAGGAATTTTCATACGAATTTTAACGTTCCAAATTCAAATCAGTTTAATCCCTTGGGAGTTTCATACAACATTATCTCCCTTGGGAGTCAATGACATGCTTTACGTTGAGATTGCTGGACTAGGCTGACTATGTTGTATGTGCTTGGGCAACCATACGACATTTACAAACCAACTGTCCCAGGCACTACAGTATTTCAAGAGTAGTTACTTCGCTCGGAGAATACTGTATAAATCATCCATTAACGGATGTAAAGGCCTTAGTTTTAGTTATAAATTCGAAAGTTTTTTGAGGATAGATGGACGTATGATTGTTACTATTTTACGGAAAAACTGAACAGATTTCGATTAAATTTGGTATTTAGTTGATTAATTAAACTATTACCTAGGACTCTGAATTAAAACATAGGCTACTTTGATCCCGAAAAAGTACAGTACAGTATATTTACGCGGGCGGAGCCACGGGAAAAACTTGATAGTTATACTTAGAGAAGATTGAATGTGCTGATACTGTGGCAGTAATAAACACTCTTTACTGTAATTAGGTAGTACAATCGTGAACAACAATTATTGCATTTTATTCTCCGTTACATAGAGCATCCTGTACGTGAGTCCGAGAAGAATCTGCAGACCGTTCATTTCTCAGTACTCACTCGCTCCGGCCACTGAGGCCTAAAAACTTGTCCCGTTACGACCTTCAGTACTGTTACACTTGAGTACAGTCGGATTAGTAATTAAGGTTACTTCTGATTCTGAGTAAGGTATCCGTGAATGGAAAAATTGATGTGTTCTTGGCCTTTGGTACGTTAGTTTATTCTTTGCCTTTAGTTTAATGATTGGTCTTTTTCACCTTGGTATTAAAAATGCTACTTATTAATTGTAATAAATGTTAAAGTTTGTGAGGATGAATGGACATGTTTGTGACTCTTTCACGCAAAAACTCTGAACGAATTTCAGTGTTAATTGGTATGGCAGTAGTTAAAGCTCTGGATTAGCACATGGGTTACCGTGTGATATTTACGTGGGCGGAGATGAAGACAAAAGTTACTGTTACACGTAGTGATTATATTCTCTTTGTTACTGTTACACGAAAATTATTAACAAAAATATTTTATGTAATAATTAATTGGTGTTCATTATTTTTTATGTTAGGTACTTAACGTTAAATTATATAAGTCACACTCTAGTAGCTACAAATAAAAACTTTGTCATCTTTGTAATTTTATGTTTTAAAAGATGAACTTTGATCTGATATTTTTTTAATACTTACATTAAAAATTATTCAACACATTAATTATAATGTAACCATTAAAAATAGCATGCTGTTTTTTTTAAACAACTGTACATTGCATTCCTCATGTGAAGGTTGTTATCTAAATAAGAACCACAGTTATGAAACCTTCTATTTAATAACTTGTGAACTGTGATATTTGTCGAAACCCATGATACATTGAAATTTACAAAACTTCTACAGGTCAGACAAAGTATTATTATTAGATTAGACCATATTAGACTTCTTGTTGGAGTGAACCCTCATGTATTTGCAAGTAAAAATTATTCACATCAGAAGGTCGATTCTGCTGATTACATCCGCCGATAATACTGTTACGATATGTTAAAATTGCAAAATGGTATTCTCATAAACGTCAAACACCCAAAATCATAGTTATTGGTAGCTTGGTTATTAAAATGGGCTACAAAATAATCTGAATGAACAAATAATGTAAACAAAGAAAATTCGTTTGAGAAAATTATTTTTTTTGTAGCTCGCTCTTTCTCGTTCGTACTTTGAAATTTTCACAATTGAAATAAAATTTTAAATTAGCTACCGAAAGGCGTTTTATAAGTAAAATACATTAAGATAACATTACATAAGTCGAGCACCTAATAAATGTAAATTGTAATAACATCGACCTTCCGGCCCTTACAACTTCATTAAAATACTTGACCTTTGTGTGTCATTGACCTCGTAGTACATTGATTTTCTCTTATATTGTTTTACAAATATAGTATAACTAGCTTTTGCCCGCGACTTCGTCTGCGTGGTGTTAGGTTTCTATACAAAATTTTAACCCGTTTTTCACCCCTTAGGGGAAGAATTTTCAAAAATCCTTTCTTATCGGATGCCTACGTCATTACAACTATCTGTATGCCAAATTTCAGCAAAATCGGTTCAGTAGTTTCGGCTGTGCGTTGATAGATGAGTCAGTCAGGTTTGCCTTATATATATATTTAGATTTTTTGTGTTTTAATACAGCAAGTAAGGCGGTATTGGATTTTTTGGCAACTGATGCTACGAGTAGTTTCCTGGTTTCGAAGTTAAACATTTCGGATTACGTTATTATAATTTGGATCTAAACATATTGTATTTTTGTCGTATAAATACGATATTAGGCAGGTATTTACGGTGTATGCTCTACATACTAATAGGGTAGGTACTCCGGCATGTTAAATATTTAATTCAATTTATATATTCTGAAATAATGGGGTATTATTACTTGATAAATGTAAAAAATATAGTATTTTATGTAAAGTTTTGTAATTAGGTACATACATTTGAAAGTTACAAAAGAAATTGGAATATTTTTTACAGAATTAGTGAAAAAAACCTACATAATTAGTTTACTTACATGAAATACAAAAACATTAATTTTAGTAATTATAAAACTAAACGCAATAATTTCCGAGATATTACGAAATAGAAAATATCCTCTTGCGACCTATATAATATTTCATATGACTGCAACACTTTTGTATGGAGCATTTTCACGAGACTTGCGAAATTCTATATTTCTAATTGCCGTATCTAAGAAAACATTGATTTTTATTAATATACTGTCTCTTCTGAGAAGTAACTCGTATTTAAGATTAACATTCATTTATCAAAAAAAAATCAGTACACTAGCCTATTACGACTTGGATGATTAGCGTAAAGCGAACCATAATCATCATAATGACAGTATCGAATTTAGCACAGCCGAAACTACTGAACGGATTCCGCTGAAATTTGGCATACAAATAGTTGTAATAGCGTAGGCATCCGCTAAGAAAGAATTTTTGAAAATTCGCCCCCTAAGGGGGTAAAAAAGAGGTTAAAATTTTGTATGGAAACCGAACTCCATGCGGATGAATTCGCTGACAAAAGCTAGTCTTACATATTTAAGAGGACGATTCCCTACAAGTTTTAAATGAGAAGCTCGGAAGGCATTTTAGTATCCAACAGCTATGTCCTAAAGACTGGACGTGACGAAAAATTTAATTTCCTTTTCGAGTAAAAGACAGAAATGTCAATACACTGAGTGACGCAATTTAGGAAGCTTATTACGTTATAATCTTACTTATCCAGCGTTAAAATATTTTACTGTGCCCAAAAAATGAGCTTTTTAACGACTAAACTGTATCGCAGAAGGTGTATCGCTACTTCTTAAGATTTCCTACCTAAAGTGTAAAAATGCGGGGACCCTATACGGCTCCGCTGTCCGTCTATCCGTATATCCGGTTGTATCCCATGACTCGTGATAGCTAGAGAATAGGCAATCGGACTAATTTTTTTTTTATTGCATAAATGAATGCCTCCTAAAAACGCTCCATACTAAAGTCGACTTACAAATGACGTCACTTGTATGTTATAGTATATGAAGTAGTATATGAAGTATGTGGCCGCAGGAATATATTTGTAAATATCTCCGATATTTGTGCGTTTAAGTTCATACTTACCATAATGAATGTTTTTGTATATGATGTGAATAAACTAATGATGTAGGTTTTGTTTACCAATTTCGCAAAGAAAAATTTTTTTTGGTTATTTTTAAATGTATTTTATTAGTAAACTACACATAAAATAATATATTTTTTAAATTTACCAAGTAGTAATGCCTCAATATTTCTGAATATATTATTGAAACTAAATATTTCAGATGTAGTCCGATCCCCTATTGGAATTTTCACAGATGATATATTTTTGGTGCCGTTATAATAAAAATACTAAAAACGTAATAAAATAAATATTTAAGTGGGGCTCCCATACAACAAATTTTTGCCGTTTGGTACGAAACCCTAAGTGCGCGAGTCCGACTCGCACTTGGCCGGTTTTTAAAGTTTTTGTTAATGTGCAGGATAGTCGAGTCGCCTATTAGTGAACTAAAGATACAACTGATTATATTTTTTGCTGATATTACCTCTTGCATTTTTGTTAGAAAACAATAGAAAATGGGACGAAGTGATGAATGAAAAAATCACAAGAAATTAAATTCGCCTCCTCGTCCCATTAGGACGAAACTTTGTGGGATGAACAAACGAACGACTCAAAATACCAGCCAAATATCATTGATTATTTTTCCGACCCAAATATCGACCAATAGAATTGCACCATTCGACGTCACGTGGTACAACCTACATGGTATTATACTGAAAATTTTTTGAAAATTTTCTCTGGTCGTTGCTATGCAAAACATGATCCAGTCAATTAACCACACGTCAAACTGAAATTCTTATCTGTACATTTCGTCTCATGGTGCAATTCTATTGGCCGACATTTGGGACGGAAAAGTAATCCCCCGAATACCACACGAGCTTCAAAATGATCTGGCATTTCCCTCAAGGTTCCCTGCAAACAAATAAAGTCGTCAAGTTTTTCAGGAAAAATCACTCGCGCTTCGCGCTCGTGATTTTTTAACCTGAAAAACTTGACTCCTTCTTTTATTTGCAACGAACCTATCGGGAAATATCCGATAATTTTGAAGCTCTTGTGGTATTATATAATGTGATAAAATACTGACACCAGTTGTAATAAATTAAATTTAATAGAAACTAGTTCGCCTCTATTTCGCAGGTCATCAAGCGCGCCGTGTACAGAACGTGTGTGGGCCAAGATGGAATATAATAATTTATTGTCTTCGTGCCAACGCAGACGCCCGTAACTCCGTAATAGATTTTTCCGGATTGAATATTTTGCTACGGCATTTTTGTCATATTATGAATCCGTAAACAATATAAAATGTTCCATTTTCGACAAAAATCATTAGCAGAATAATGTATCACTTGAATTTAGTACATATTTTTAAAATCTTACTATCTCAAAAATAGGTATATTATCTCAAATTTTTGCGTAAATTTGTCTTGTAGAAGACATTAGTTATCAAAACTAGTAACAAAACTTGAAGAGAACAAGAAATCCTAGTGCGTACGAACTTACAGTAAGAGCCAATTTTACAAACACCTGTTAATGTTAATTATTGTTGATCAGCTGATCAACATGTGTCTGATCAACATATGTCTCTGTCGTTATTCGTATAAAAGAGAAGGCATGATATTAAGACAAACGATAATACTTATAATAATATCTATGGACGCTTCCACGTCACGTCTATCTGATCCCATGGTAAGTTCTCAAAGAACCTGTGTTATGGGTACCAGTCAATGGAAATATTATATTTAATACCTTTATATTAAACATGTATTTCAGATTTTTTACATGACCATAACCCAGGGATACAGAAAACTTTTTTGTTCCGTGGTGGTATTCGAACCTGCGACCTCCGGCTTGAGCACTAACGCGCTAACCACAGAGCCACAGAGGTCGTCAAACAACAGGCGATATGAAATTGGGACTTAGACAAACTCCAAACGCCCGGTCACCGCCTTCCGGAGCTATAGCGGTACAACACGACCCACATCCGACCACCTGTACCAAACTCGTTTTGGGCGTTTATATGATAATGCCCGACATTGGATTACTATTATTTATTTGCTACGGTTAAGAAACTTGATTTGGCCTGCGGCAAAGAATATATATTACTAACCCTGCGGGTAGTTTAACGATATAATGACAAACTCTACATATACCTATGTTCTGCTAGGGTTGTCAATATTATTATCAACTAGCTGTCCCAAAAACTCTACATATACCTATGTTCTGCTATGGTTCTTTACAATGTCAATAATATTATCAACTAGCTGTCCCGACACATGTTGTTCGATCTTAGGCTGGGACTATATGCACCGGAATCCGGAAAGCCGTAGAGAATTCTGAGCATTGAAAATAGAACTCGGCGCTTAATAGAATAGAGTTGAAAATAGGAGTGTCAGGTGTCGAGCTGTCATATATGACATTGACGTTTATCTCGACATTCATGTGTTTGATTTTCAACTCTATTGTAATAGTACAAAATTCTATTTTCAATGATCAGAAATCTCTTCGTACAGCCCTCCGGATTCCGGTGCATATAGTCCCAGCCTTAACTCTGAAGTGGAATAAATAAATAACTGCACCTTCCAACTTATTGGGGCTGACCGTTTTTTTTTTTTTTTTTTTTAATAAATCAAACCAGTATACTGAACGCACCTGTAAATATTTGATAGTCAAGTGACAAATTGAACTCAGTGAACATTTAGTATGGTAAAATTCAATTATTTCATTTTTAGTATTTTCACAGCATTACAATATCTCTCACCAACCATAATTAACAAAATCGGTCCAGCCGTTCTAGAGTTTAAACGAGACGAAATTGCAATCCATTTTATATAAGAAGACACAATTTCCTGCCATTTACAACTCAACGAACGAGCCGCATATTATGTATTTTCGTTAACATTGTCTTATTACTCTAGTCTATTCGAAGTGAAGCTAAAGAAAGTAGGTACACCGATGATGGGTTTTGTGAGTCAAAAAATAAAACATCATTATTTAGCCTGCGGCGGCGAGCGCAATGAAGGCCTCGATCGGACTGGTCCCACGAGACCATTGTACGTTCCATCAAATTGCCTCGGGGAAATAATCTATAAAAACTCCAATTATGGTAACATCGCATACCATACAAGGAACGTTAAGCGTAACGAATCTGTTGCGCGTTTGTTTATTGAATTCCTGATATTCAATTTTTTATATTGGTTCAGATAGACTTTTGAGAGCCAATCCAATTACTTGTATACGGCAAAAATCTAGACACTCGGTAGCGTGTCAAGCCAAGTTCAAGTAACAGAATTGGCGAGCAGCACCGTGTGTAATATTACACGAACCATTTGGAGCCACTTTTACTACTTATTATGAAGCTAGATAGGTACGTTTTTCATGAGTTATACAGCGTGTCCCGACACCTATATCGGAGCCTTTAGTGGTAAAAAATATGGAATTTTTTATCGACAAATTGCCCCTCAAATTTTATTTTTCTCTCACGTTTGTAAAATGGCAGCCATTTTATTTTTTGGTTACCAAGATTCGGGCTCTCGTACTAATTCGACCACCACTACTCATGTAAATGTCTTAGGAACATAAATAGAAGTTATAACAATTTGTTGGTATCATCTCAGGCAGGGGGCCAGCCAGTCGTCTTTTTCAAATTGTTATAACTACTAAACTATTGCACTGAGAGTAAAGGGGTTTGTATTTTATTTTAGCAAACGTCCTCTTCTATCGTTTTAGAACAAAAAACAAGCAGGTTAATGGCCTAGATTTTTCACAAAAAGCAAATAATTTAAAATATTCACCGAAAAAAAATTATATATTTTTTAAATTACCTTTTTTTGTTCTTTTCTTCAAAGAAAATTAAAACATTTTAACTGTGAATTATTGTCCACATGTTATGTTATCAAATGAGACCTTTTTTATGTTCCTAAGACATTTACATGAGTAGTGGTGGTCGAATTAGTACGAGAGCCCGAATCTTGGTAACCAAAAAATAAAATGGCTGCCATTTTACAAACGTGAGAGAAAAATAAAATTTGAGGGGCAATTTGTCGATAAAAAATTCCATATTTTTTACCACTAAAGGCTCCGATATAGGTGTCGGGACACGCTGTATAGTATTAAGTAAATCTCCAAAAACTACTGCTTTAAATCAACGTTAATATAGTAGATCAAAGACTATTAAGATGTTATAAAAACCTAACTTTTTAAGCTTTCACATAAGCTTTCACCTCAAAACCTAAAATAAGATATGTAGAGTCTTGCATGAAGAAGGATGAGTCATAAAATAAATGGAGTGTAAGTCAAACTACATTGTACGGGGAATAGGTTAAAAACACGAGGTCCAGGCTGCAGCCAATAGTGACATTGTAGCGGTTAATGTACGGGAAACGGGAAAGTTACAACCGAAGCTAAATCCACTAGATACATGGCATCACAATACCGCATGGGAAAAATTTGATTGTCGGTTTTAGTATTTGTATATTACACGGATTTTGATGAAATTTGGCACAGATATAGAGTAGACCGTGTAGAAGGTTTGTACTTTGTATCCTATGTGGTCATAATGTGTAATACATTTTTCAACTTAGTTATTATATAAATGCTGTAAAGTTATAACCAGATCATTTCTACAATATTATGACATTTAAAACGATATCTGTATTTACTTTACAATAAAATATAACTTTAATACTGAGAAAAGAAAACATTAGAATCTCATTTTAACAAGCGTAGGATCCTCAGGACACGGCCAGTAATACTGTAAATAAAAATATACAACCTTTGACTTACATAAAAACCCACAAGCCTCGATTTAACTCCATAATATCGCCTTGACCGTTTACAAACTGTAGTTTGTGTCCAGAGTAATACCGGGTCAATTTAAAAAAGAAATGACGTAGGTCGAGGGATATAAGGATACGAATGGCCAATAAAAAGCTAACAAAACGTTGCGGCAACCATTCCGTGCTGTAAATCCGAGTGCTGAAGTCATAAATCCGGGGAAACATATCGAAAACCGTGTAATACACACTCATTCTACAGTGTACACTGACAACGGGGATACGGTAAAAACGACGTTTGTTTACGGCGCCATTCTAGGGTTAAATACGATGATTGGCCAATATATTTTTAACACCAGATGCTCTTTGTGGCTATCGGTATGAATACAATATATTGTGTGACGTTGGTTTTTCACTACTATTAAAATTGAATGCGAGTAATTGCATGTACTGAATTTCGACAAAGAGTAACTCGCAGTTTATTTCCCAGTATTTTAAATTGTAAAAATAAAATATTTCATTTGAAGAGTTGATTTTATGAAGCCTGTTCCAATAATAAAATGGTTCATTAAAAAAATATTTTATAATATTACTAACATAGCGAGTAAAGCTTGACTGTGCATATTTTGAATAAATATTGTCACAAACATCGTAATTTTTATTAAGACATTAAACGAAGAAACAGGACGTCCTCCCTACTAGGACAGCTACAACGGTCTCTTCTTGAGACACCGGTCATAGCCATGCCATCGGACGCCATGACCATGGTGTACAGCTTTTCGAAGCTATACCAGGTTTACCTTCTAGGGAAGTCTGGGAAGAAAATTTACCAATTACTGTTTACCCCAATGACATAGCTTACAGACGGATCCAGAAAGGACAACCGGGCGGGTGCTGGATTCTACGGCGGCATGCCACCAACAGGCAAATTTGCTTGTTTGGGAGAATTTGCAACCGTGTTTCAGGCTGTGACCTTTGCAATTATGAGAAATCTGATATGGTAGTAGTTTAAGTTTTGGGTTAATCAATAGGATAATTTTTAATCCCGAAAAAGTACAGTGTTCCTGACACTATATTTACGCGGGTGGTGCTGCGGGCAAAAAATAATTTCGTCGTTGGAATGTTCAAACTTTAAGCAGACGTGTGCGGAGAGTTCGAGACTCCAGTAGAGCCAGTTTTCAATGCCAAAGTCATATTTGGAATACGCTCTTAAGAACTTAATATTATTATCGCTATATTATTTATATATCGTCATTCGAGAAAAATCTTTGTATTTTTAATTCCTATTCGTATTGTAAATCGTGTTAAAAATAAAGTTTTTTAAATAATAAGCAATAATAAGCCTTGTGGTCAAGAGTCAAGAGTCAAAAGTCAGGATATGAAGTCATAACAGCTTTTTGTAAAGTTCTAATATTATGTCACTCAGCGTTTAAATACTGAGACGTTTTCTTTTTTGAACTCATAGTTTTATCTGATAGTACATAAAATTAAAAATTCAATAATGCAAAAGTAAAATAAATTATGTTGTCTAAAATCAACTGCGCATATTTTGGGCATATGATCTACTGCTTAAAGATGTTTAGGCAGAAAAATAATCAAACATTTCGAAAGAAATAAATCTAATATTATATAAAATTTCAATGTCACAATGTTAGTTACCGTACTCCTCCGAAACGGCTTTACTGATTTTTACCAAATTTTATATGCGTATTCAGTAGGTCTGTGAATCGGCTACTATCTATTTTCCATACCTCTAAGTGATGAGGGTTGTTCACCCTTAAATATATTTTTTTTAATTTTTGGACGAAATTTTTTGTTATTTTTTTATAATGTGGCTTTAAAAAATACATACAACCCAAAATTTTTGCTTTTTTTATCACCAACCCCTATTTTTATAGCCATTTTAGTAATTTAATCATTTTTCATCCCGCTCGATAACTTATCAATTATAGTGTTTTTAACTTTTTATAAGGCAAAACAACTTTGCCGGGTCAGCTAGTAGTATATAAAATTACATTACGCTTTCTAAGGCGCTGAGGCCATTCAGCTTACAGAAACAGGTGATTAAAAGAGGAAGCAAAAACTTTACCTTAATAACATCAATACAATAAGCTCTTAAAGACCTTAACAACACCGTAAAGAGCGTAGTATATTTTTATTTAGTATTTTTTTTTCGAAATTTATCTTGAATTATGTTGGATTATGCAGTAAATCATATGCCCAAAATATATGTAGTTGATTTTGAATATACTTATATAGAACATTACGAAAGATGAAACTCAATCAAGTCGGTGAAACATGGTCATACCAGACGTAACTTTTCACTGTCAACTTATAGTCAGGGATAGTTTGGCGCCTACAGTAAAGATAGAATATCGGCAAAATTCCTGCTCGACCAGTTTCCAAACATTTTTCATTGCACTAGTACGACTCAAAATATTTAAACACAAAGGAAATGCCCGCATCGACTGCAGACGTTGTTGAGTATGTGTGGGTGCGTGCGACTATTATCGAGCGGCAACTTGTTCGGTTGTATTTATTTACGATTTGCTCGCCTTTTTTCTTAATTTATATAAAACGAAAATGGGGAATGTTATATGTTTAAACTTTAAGGTAACTGAGTGTATATTCATGCAACAAGTAGTTAGTTCAAACCTAATAAGCCTATTTATAGTTATTAATCTGAGTTGAGCATGTACACGGATTTTACTGTTTTTTTTTTTTTTTGAAAGTAGGTACTCGGAAAAAACCATCTAAATTTATCAGAAAACTATAACACATCTAAATTAAATGGCTTTTGTAACCCGGGTTGTTATTACGAATCTATTGTCTCCTCAATTGTGAATCATAATATAAATTTAAAGGAGCATTTGTTAGGCGCTACGCTACGGTGGAACAAACATACAAAATCATTAACCCTTCATTTCAGTTTCGCCGAAGTCGGGTAATAATAATGAAACGGGATATAATTAAAATTGTTCAACTCAAACCAGATGTTACCACAAACGTTTCGAATTTGCCAATTAAATAAAATTTTACCAATACGCAAACTTTCAGGAAATTCTTCAGTAAGCGGTTTATAATCATAGCACCCGCTGCCGCCTCGGGAATTAAATACAATATTAAAATAAAAGTGATACCAGCCTTCGAATATTCCCATTAGAACCGCCGACTTTTGAGGAACTTTGTGAATAATTCTCTTTCTTAACTCGAAATGTAACATAAAAATTCGAGCGAAAATGAAATGTGTTTCGATTAGAATACATTTGACTTTCAAATGCACGGGGTTAGGAAATAATTTAAAATAGGAACCATTTCATCAAAGCCGCAATTAAAACGTTCGTTATTCTAAACCAGACCCTTTAATATATTATTTAAATCATGACTTTTTCTATCGAAGTAAGTATTGGCATTTGGCAAACTGTTTTATTTGGAGCTTTAATTAATTTACATATTTTATTGTTAAATATTAAGTAAATAACGAGATCAATGCTTTTTTGGCCCTTCCTTTTAGTAATTTTTGTAATCATTATAATATATTATAAACTAGCTGGTGCCCGCAACTTCGTTCGCGTAGAACAAATGAAAACGGAACTCATTTTTTAACGGAACCCTAAGAAAAACTTACTGCTTATAGCATCAACTATCTGAGCCAGTTAATGACATGTGAAAATCGGTCTAATCGTTTCAGAGATAAGCCGAAAAAAAAACAGACAGACGGACAGACAAAAATGTTTAATTTGATTTTAATTATTATTGTTAGTTTTTGTTCCACAATCTATAGATAAGTGTCAAATAGCTTATTGGCATGTTTTGTCTCTGTCGCTCGATATAAAGTAAGCAACAACAAAAAAAACTTCCGAATAAGCTACCCGTCACTTATTAGAAGATTGTGAAACAGACCCTAAGCTTGCCGGTGACTTCGTGCGCGCAAAATTTAATTTCACAGAAACCGTACATTTTACCGCAATAAAAAGTAGCATATGTCCTTCCCCGTAGTCGACTCTACATCTGTGATAGATTTCATCAAAATCGGTCCAGTACTTTCGGAGTCTATTCAATGCAAACAAACAAACAAACTTATTATATACATATTACCTATAGGTATACAGACTACAGTGTAGATTATACTTTTTAATAGTGAAGTGCATTTAGTGAAAAACTTTTAATTTAAAATTACAAAAATTACAGACTTCAATTTTTATTCCTACCTATTGATAATATAGATGAAGAATTATTATTTTTTACTTTGTACTCGGTGCTCAGTGCTCACGGCAATCGGAAGAAATGTATAGACGTAATACGTTCTCTTTTACCTCATTTGTAACGGCAAGAGTCCTTTGCTCAATGAACCTTAATATGCCGTTAAAGCAATCCAACTGTTCGGGGATTTTAAGAAAAAGTGGATAGAATCCAATCGACTTTCGCCTTTCATCAAAGAAATGTACTTAAGCTAGCAAGCGATTTTTTATAAGAGGACTATAGAATTTTCTTACGAAACCACATTGATTTCTTGTTTGTTATGTTATTCAGAATTTGTAATACTTTTGAATTAGTTAAAGGATTTAATAAAAGCTGGTTATTAGAAATAGCTATTTTAGAAAAGAGTAATTCGTGTAAAAGTAATTTGTAAAATTCAATAGATACTTAAGAGCATTGATCGGCGCGAGACTCAGATTTCACGAAAAACGCTACTTTTCAAATGCATCTATATCTAACAAAAACTGGTTATTCTGATTTTTACATGTAAAAAAACACTAGAAAATATTGTATTCTAATTTTTCACTTATCATTTATTTTAAAATAATTTCAAACTTTTGAATAAAACTGACAAAACTAACCAGAAGTTTTTACAACTTTAGGTTCAGGGGCTTTAATTTTTAAAACTACTAAATAAATCGAGGCGCACGAGCGTTTACAAATACTGTTGTAAACGCTCGTGCGCCTCGATTTATATAGTACTTTTAAAAATTCATATAAAATTCGTCAAACTAATTTAGTTAAAAATTTAAATAGCATATTAAAGATAAAAGGTTCTTCTCATAGATTATGTAAGTAAGAAACAAAAGGAGCAAGTAAAATGCATAAATATCATCATTTTAAATAACTATAATTCCTGATAATTTCGCATTCTTTAAATTTTATTTTTATGAGATAGAAACGTATATAAAAATAATCTGACAAACAGATAATCTAGAAGAGGATCCAACAAGTTTGTAAAGATTTTTTGTTTTTAAAAAATGTATGCGGTTTTAGCTATTATATGTTTTGAAATTGCCCCTGAACCTAAAGTTGTAAAAACTTCTGGTTAGTTTTGTCAGTTTTATTCAAAAGTTTGAAATTATTTTAAAATAAATGATAAGTGAAAAATTAGAATATAATATTTTCTAGTATTTTTCTACATGTAAAAATCAGAATAACCAGTTTTTGTTAGATATAGACGCATTTGAAAAGTAGCTTTTTTCGTGAAATCTGAGTCGCGCGCCAATCAATGCTCTTATAGGTCGCGCAACGAACTAAGATCTTTCGACAAAAGTAGAGGGGGTATGCGCAGAAGTCAGTTTTTGGATGTGTTTTTGATTAGACAACGCACAGGCGTGTCTCGAATGCCATTTTACAATTGAATAAATCATTAAATGTAGAGCCGGACATAGTCGATACCTATTAAGTCGTTAGAAGAAAATTTGAACATAATAATATTATCTTACCAAAATAGAAGTAAAACGAAGACAAAGTGCACAGAATACAATTTCATTACTTATAAGTTAAAGGTAAGTTAAAAAATATAGAAGAATATAACATATAAAACAACCTCCATGGTCTACTGGTTAGAGCACGACTCTAGACTCGGAGGTCGTAGGGTCGATTCCCGCATTGAAACAACAAAAAAAATGTTTCCAAGTTTGGTTTGGACAATGCAGGTTGATCACCTGATTGTCTAACAAGAAAGATGATCCATGCGTCGGATGGGCATGTAAAAAGTGTGACCTGCCCTGATCTCTCGGCAGTCGTGTCGGTTATCCGTCCCACTGGGTTATGAGACTAAAGGAAGAGAGAGTGTTCTAGTGTACTGCGCACACACTTGGGCTCTATAAAATTACTCCTACGTGACTAGCCTGGTTTCAATGAAACCAGCCACCGTCACCGAAATCAGTGTGGGGAGTTATTATTATAAATGAATATGGCTGGTCATAAATAATTCAACAACAATAATTAAAAAATACAATCCTATCAGGATAGACAATAACAATAATTAATATGTGGTCTCAATTCACTCAAGACAACTCAAGACGAGTATGGATTGAAAATTATGAATATTGCTATTCGAGTCTTTTGAAGTATGTTCATATACTGATGTTGGTTATGTCTCAACAATATCATTATACTGTTATGTAAACTGAATAAACGCGGTTTAAAAGTTAGATAAGAATTCATAGTAGAATTTTATAACCTCACAAAATGTGGCAAACGGTATCAAATTGGTTGCCGTGATGTAATATTTCTAATTATTCGGCATATAGTGCGTTTTCATAATAATAATTTTTTCAAACCCCCTATAAGAACTGCAATAATATTACATGATTATTCTAGACAGTATAGATAATAAAATTATGTTAAATGAATTAAACAATAAATATAATTTTTGTATTAAAACAAAAAATGAAAACCAACTTTCAAAGTAAAAATGGAAAAACACAAAAAGCCAGCTTTCAAATTTAAAAAAAATATCAAAATCGATTCACCCAGTCGAAAGATCTGAGGTAACAAACATAAAAATATATAGTCAAAATAAGAACCTTCTCTTTTGAGTCGACTAAAAAGAAGTTTTAAATATTATTTAAGTGCAATTATACGGCGATTGATTCCCACCAAAAGAAAACATGTTTTTATCCTAAGTGTGCATGCTCGTTATTGTTCTACGTCTATTGTTAACTGACGTGATTTTCACTAACCGTGACACAAGATTTTCTAAGCGATGCTCATTTTAATTTGTTAATTGGCTATTTTCATATATTTTTATGTCAATTATAATAAAATTAATGATCTTATGTACCTTCGAGTATTTTCACATTAACTAAGACCATATTTAATTTTGATTATTCAATTTTTTTTCTCTTATCTAATATTGCGGGGTTTTACAAATTAAAATTACACGAAGTTCATATTGGTCCCAGGGCTCAGAACTATCTCTAAGCCCTTGGACCGAAATATTCTTTATATTGACGGTTGACCCGTTGTTTTGGTATGGTATAAATTGAACTGAATGCGAACAGAGAGTAGAGATACGAAAACACGGCCGACATAATCCATACATTGTTTGTTTCGGTCGTAGAATGTGCTCAAAGGTTGGATTTAGAGATACCGAGCTCAGTAAAATAATTACGCAGCTTACTTGTTAGAGACACTTTTGAGGATAACAAATAAATCTAGAACACCTGCTAAGAGAACTGTGGGTTTCAAAGTAAATGTATTAAGTCTTAATGTATGTTTAGAGAGGTTCAGTTTCCTCTTCCCTTAAGTGTAGGACGCATTATTTTGAATCGTAATTAAGATTAACGGATTTATTTTGAGTAATAAATTCTATGTAACGTTTCATGCTAAAGTAGAGAATGGTGATTATGAAGAAGGAATTATGACATCCAAAATGCATAATTGCCTAAATTGAAAATATTCTTAGATGAACTCTCGATGTTTATACGTAAATAGGAAAAGTAACGGTCAGCAGACGACCTTACGGTAAGTGAATTCCGATGCCTACAGATATTTGCAGTACTAAATACCGTGAAATACAGTTACGAACACTAATTAAATAATGGAGTAGGTAATGATTCGTATAGTATTCTCGTAATCGTATAGTATGGACTGAGATCCCAGGCCCACCAGACTACGTATTTCAGTCCATACTATACGATTAAATACTAAATCAACCGTCAATACTAAACAGATACATACAGTAACGGCTCACGGTTTAAACTAGCGGGTATACATACTTTAATTGTACCTTGTACTAATATTTATTCTGTGATTGTACACACTAATACGATATACATTTTACCAGTAAGAAAATCTCTCGCTCTCTCTTTCTTTATTCTCAAAACCAAGTGGGACAGATGACCGATAGGACTGGCAAAAGATCAGGATCAGGAGGAAGGATCAGACCGACTTTTTACATGCCCATCCGACGCGTGGACACCTTTTTTGTCAGAGAATCAAGTCCTTACCAAACTTGGAACAACTTCTTTTGTTGTTCAAACGAGGGGATCGAACCCACGACCTCCGAGTCACTAGCCAAGCTCTAAACCACTGGACCATGGGTCTGTTTCAATGAGGTTTTTTAAATTCGTGACATCCGACAGCTTTTTGACACGACAAGGACCGTCGGGCTAACAAGTGCCGCCTGGTGACAGAAAAGAATCGAAAATTCTTATTGACCGTTTTTGATACCTCTTACGCCACCAGATGACGCTTTGTGTGCATCGGGTCTGCCCCCTAGCGGCAGAAAAAATATCAAACACCCTCATTGTTTGATTGTAATATAGTAAGTACTGAGTAGGTAAGAGCTCTTTTCTCGAATACCACCAAGTTTATTAATTAGAAATTTCGCACTAATATAGGTACGTTAAAACGTCTACAATTACAGAAAGGTTCCATAAATAGTAACCACATTTTCCGTCGAATATTCTTTGTACAAAATTATTTCAAAGCAATTTTCATTATTATTTAGAACTAGAGATTGCCTACGGCTCCACTCGCGTAAATACAGTATCCCAAGGGATCATTGTACTTTTGCGCGTAAAAAAGAAGCCTATGTCCTATACATATACAGCTACTCCATATGTGTGCCATATTTTAGAAGCTTATTCAATGCAAACAAACAAATTCTTGCACTTTATACCTAATATTAGTATTTTCAAAACACATATGTACTATTAGGAAATCTTATTCATAAACTCAAACTCAAACTCAAAATTTTATTTCCATGTAGGTTATAATATAACGCTTATAGAATTGTCCTACATGATGCCTACCACCGGTTCGGAAACTAGCCCGGCGAGAAGAACCGGCGTAAGAAACTCGCACGGGGCCACCTTTTAGCAAAAAGATGGGAAAATTGTTCTTTTCAAAAAATATTTTTACAATGTTGTAACTTAATCTATATAACATTAGTTATAAGTACATAAAACATACTTAAGTACATAAAAGCAGCCTCGCATGGGGCCATCTTATTCCCAAGGTGTGCAATCGTTAATGAAATCACTGACTTTATAATAACCTTTAGCACACAAACGTTCTTTAACTACTTTTTTAAATTTATTAATAGACAGACTTTGAACGTTTTCTGGGATTCTATTGTATAGGCGTATACATTGACCTTTAAAAGATTTACTAACTTTACTTAGTCTGATCACCGGAATGTCTAATTTGTGTTTATTTCTAGTGTTCATGCAATGATTATTACTTTTCGTATTGAACATATTTAAATTTTTTCTAACATACAACACATTGTCTAAAATGTATTGAGAAGCGACGGTCAGAATTCCTATTTCTTTAAACTTTTCTCTCAGAGATTCAAAGCAGGACATTTTGTAAATAGAACGTATTGCTCGCTTCTGCAGCACAAATATTGTATTGATGTCGGCGGCATTTCCCCATAAAAGAATGCCGTAAGACATTCTACTGTGAAAATAACTAAAATAAACAAGTCGCGCCGTTTCTTCGTCAGAAATTTCCCTAATTTTTCTGACTGCATATGCTGCAGAACTGAGTCTATCTGCAAGATTCGCAACATGAGGACCCCACTGTAATTTACTATCTAGTGTTATACCTAAAAATACAGTGGTGTCCACTAAGTTCATTTTCTCGTCATTTAATAGTATATTGGTTTGAACTTGCCTAACATTGGGCAAAGTAAACTTTAAACATTTTGTTTTATTTGAATTTAAAAGTAAATTATTAACATTAAACCAATGTACTATTTTAGAGAGAGCACTATTTACCTCGTCGTAATTTGACTGTTGTCGCTTCACATTAAAAATGAGTGAAGTGTCATCGGCAAAAAGTACTATCTCATTATCATTATCTTTAATTAGATAAGGTAAGTCATTTATATAGACGAGAAAAAGAAATGGGCCTAAAATGGATCCCTGTGGGACACCTAATTCTATTTTGGTCCCAGTAGATCTTTTACTATTTATTTCTACCCTTTGAGTTCTATTTTTAAGGTAAGAACTCAAAAGGTCGAGTGAAGAGTCCCGTATACCATAGTGGTGCAATTTTCTGATCAATGTAGCATGCTCAACACAATCAAATGCCTTGGAAACGTCGCAAAATACACCTAATGCATCCTGCGACCCCTCCCAAGCTTCAAAGATTCTACAAAGAAGACCTATACCAGCATCCGTAGTGGATCGACCCTTGGTAAAACCGTATTGATTATTGTGTAATAAATTATTCGAATTAAAATGTACTAGTAACTGTCTTAAAATTATTCTTTCAAAAATTTTACTAAAAGTCGGTAGGATCGATATAGGCCTGTAATTTGTCGGATCAGATTTATTTCCAGCTTTGAATAAAGGTATAACCTTGCTATGCTTCATTAAGTCAGGGAAAACACCACTTTTTATAGGCATGTATTTAAACTTGCGACAAAACAATTAAATTTTGGATGTGAAAATACCCAATATTGAATACTAAATTACCAAGTTGGCGAAAGAATGTAAGGAACAAAAAAATTACTAATCTGGTGACTAAATAATACCACTGAATTTTCCAAACTGGCAGACAGATTATGTTTTAGCGACTAAATAACCATCTTGGCGACAATTTGTGAGTACACATTTAATTTAAGAATAGGCACATATATTTTCCCTGATGTAGGTAACTCAAAAACCATACAAGCAGCGAAACGATCGCACACAAAAAAACCATAAAGGAGCGTACAAAATTCCCAATTTTTTTTTCTCGGTTTTAGGGAGGTGTAGATTATTGCGTAGATTAATTCTGAAATTAAAATATGGCGGATATTAATTTTTCGTAAAATTGATATGGGTGTCGTTTACCAGGTTTTTGGGAGTGCTGGATACGAAAATGACATTCGTTTTGAAATTCCAATATGGCGGACATACATAATTTCATAAAAATAATATGGGTGTCCTTTTATTGGTTTCTGGGGGTGCTGATTACAAAAAAAGTCATCCATTTTAAATTTCCTTAGTAACCCAACAACCTCATATTTTCTTCATGATGGGAGAAAAAGAAATTTGAAAATCCTGAATTTTCCAACATTTCTATAGCTTTATACATCTAGGAATGTATCTCAATGTAGAGCATTTACTATGTTTTTATAAAGTTGATTATATCTCGGAAACGGTGCATCCTATTGAAAAAATAATGAAAATTTCGACCCCCTTTGAAACCCCGCAACATCATATTTTCTTCTTGATGGGAGAAAAAAAATCGAAAATCCTGAATTTTCCAACATTTCTATAGCTATAAACATCCGTCGTATCTCAATGTACAGCATTTACTTCTTTTTTTATAAAATTGATTCTATCTCGGAAACGGTGCATTCTATTGAAAAAATAATGAAAATTTCGCCCCCCTTTGGAACCCCGCAACATCATATTTTCTTCATGATGGGAGAAAAAAAATCGAAAATCCTGAATTTTCCAACATTTCTATAGCTATAAACATCCGTCGTATCTCAATGTACAGCATTTACTTCTTTTTTTTATAAAATTGATTCTATCTCGGAAACAGTGCATCCTATTGAAAAAATAATGAAAATTTCGTCCCCTTTAGGAACTTCGCAACATCATATTTTCTTCATGATGGGTGAACATTTTTTTCGAAAATCTTGAATTTTCCTACATTTCTATAGATTTATACATCCGTCGTATCTCAATGTACAGCATTACTTCTTTTTTTATAAAATTGATTCTATCACGGAAACAGTGCATCCTATTGAAAAAATAAGGAAAATTTCGTCCCCCTTAGAATTCCCGCAACATCATATTATCTTCTTCACGATGGGAGAAAAAAATTTCGAAAATCCTGAATTTTCCAACATTTCTATAGATTTATACATCCGTCGTATCTCAATACAGCATTGTCATATTTTTTTCTATAGTCGCTTCTATCTCAGAAACGGTGCATCCTACTGCAAAAGTAATGAAAATTTGCTCCCCCTTATTAATCTAGAAATCGCATATTTTCTTCATGAATGGCAGAAAAATTCATGAATCCTGATTTTTTAAAAATTTCTATACCTACATACATACTTTGAACTACATAACATACTGTAATAATAATCATCAATCCTAATTAGCATCATTGTAATCAGAACCCCCAGAAACCGGGAAAAGGACAACCTTGTTAATTTTAATAACAAAAATTTACGCCATTGTGGAATTACGAAACAGATTTTATTTTCATATTATTCTGCACCCCCAGAAACCTAGAAAATGACAACCATGACAAAGAAAAACATACTCCAATAGTATCCAAAAATAGGATTTTCCGTAGCCTGCAAATTGAATTTTTAGCAGCCATTAATTTATCAACCAAATCTGGTTTTATAGCTGCTTATATGGTATAATGGTCACCAACTCGGAAATTAAGTCACCAACTTATAAATGTCGGTGCTAATTTGGATTAAATTTCGCCTCTTTTTATCTGCCGACTTTAGAATTTTTTGTCACCCGAGTGTTTTCGCCACTTTAGTAATTTAGTCGCCAACATATTAATTCGCTGCCAAATTCAGTAATACAGTATGCTCACGTGCAGCCGCCAACTTATTTTTTGTTCGCTCGATTAATTATATCCCCTTTTTATACAATCATTGAAAACCATCGCTAGATAAGGAGCTACGATGTCAATTATTGATTTAATAATTTTTGTAGACATTCCCCAGAGATCAGCAGTGTTTTTAATATTCAACAACTTAAATGTGTTAATAATGTCTCTGGAGTCAATTTCTTTAAACTTAAAATTGACATCACATTCCTTTACATTGTCTCTGAGTAGTTTTTCAGCAACTGCAGGTGATGAATTTAAATTTTTTGTAGTTGAGACCGGAATGTCAGCAAAAAATTTTTCGAAGACCGTCGCAACTTCTAGGTCAGTGGTTATCTTTTTATTTTCAAAAAAAAGTTCAAAATCGGAGCTACGACAGGTGACGTTTCCAGTCTCACTAGCTATCACCTTCCATGTAGTTTTAATTTTATTGTTAGAATTTTTAATCTTATTCTTTATATAAAGAGCCTTAGCGGCTTTACATACTCTTTTAAAAGTTTTTGAATAATTTCTAACATATTATGTTTTAAAGGTTTCACTATTGTTAATATGTTTCTGTTCATATAATTCATATAATCTTTGCCTGCTTATTATAATTCCTGCAGTTGCCCATTTAATAAAGTTGCTTTTTCTATTTTTAAAACTAACAGTTTTAGAAGTAAATATCGAATCAAATTGGGTTCTTATTATCTTAAATAATTTGTTAAAAGCTTCATCTGTGCTATTTGACCCATCTAACAATTGAATTTTTGAATTTAAGTTACTTCTAAATTTCTCAATACGTTTTGTATTCACAGGAACAAACACATGCTTGTCCTTGATGTTACTGTCACAAATGACATTAAAAGAAGCTAACTGTCCTCGGTGATCAGAGCTGAGCTTATTAATTATTTCCTTTTTACTTGGAGTAATATTAGTAAATATATTATCAATACAAGTGGCCGTTGTATCACACACTCTTGTCGGTTCATGAAACAGATTAAAAAGATTATACGATTTTAACAAAGATGTGAATCTAATGGTAGTGGAGTTCAAGTCTAATAAATTAATGTTAAAATCACCACATACTATAACCTTTTTATTAGATGCACATATTTTAGTCAATACTTGTTCCAAAGTTTGTTCAAAGGAATCGTATAACCCTGATGGAGGCCTGTATACGCTTACAATAATAAGTTGACTCAACTCTATGCAGGCTACTTCAATTATTCGTTCGGTGGAGAGACTCACAACATCTTTACGTTCTTTGAATTTCAATTTGTTATTAATTATTATTAATGAGCCGCCCCTAATGGCATTTTCTCTACTGAACGAACTTGCTACCTGGTGCTCATTGAAATTGAAAATGAGTTCATGTTGTCTGAACCAATGTTCAGATATACAAATAATATCAATGTCAAATTCCTTTAAAAATAACTCAATTTCAAGTTCTTTACCTACCATTCCTTGTAAATTTTGATGCACCAGATTAATTACATATGATTTATTATGTAATACAATGGGATTTTTTACATTATTGGTAGGATTTTGTATTTTACATTTAAAACTTAAATTATTTCTGCAAGAGACATTCTCTATTGTCTTATTATCTAATTTAAATAAATATTTGGAACATATTCCAATTCGTTAATACTATATTTAGTATTCTGCTCAATAAAAGCAGTAGTCGAAGAAGCCAAATTCTTGGCTTGGGAATAAAATAAAAAGTTATATAGCATCTAGCTACATGTCTTTTACAGAAATTAGATAAGAAATACTTATCTTTGTACATATTGCTTAATTTAAAACTTAAGTTATTTATGTCCACAACCTGACATTTTTGTGGTTGTGGGTCGCTTATGACTATACAATTATTGTTCACAGCACTATACAATAGGCTGTTCAACTCATGTCTATCATATAAGCAGATTGACTATTGTCTTAATTTGGTCGTAACCCGTATTACAATAAGTAACTGAATAACCGGGCCTTACTCGAAGTTCTAGTAAATTAAAAGAATAAAAATAATCACAAAAATATATCTTATCTGACCTGGATTCGAACCCACTACATTCCAAATTTCCGAACAACGCAATAATAACACATACGCATACCAAGCTGCCAATCAGATTGACATAATCTTACTCAGGCCTTTACATCCGTTAATGGATGATTTATACAGTATTCTCCGAGCGAAGTAACCACTCTTGAAATACTGTAGTGCCTGGGACAGTTGGTTTTTAAATGTCGTATGGTTGCCCAAGCACATACGGCATTCTCACAACATAGTCAGCCTAGTCCAGAGGAATGAACTGTCTACTACGTCTGGAGCCAACTATGAGCGGGTTTCCTCACGATGTTTTCCTTCACCGTTAGAGCGTCCGTATAATTTACTTGAGATCTGAAAAAGTCTCATTGGTACACGCCACAACCTGGGATTTGAACCTGCACTCTCTCGAGAGCGAACTAAACGGTCTACCCACTAGGCCACGGAGCTCTTTTTTTTTTGACATAATAGAGTGGAAATTATTGACATAATATTATTGTTACACGACAAAAGAAAAATACTTAAAAATGCAGTTTCCTATAAGACAGGATAAGACCTAGCTAGATCGATTTTCTCTCCCAAAACACCCTGTTTTATTTATGATAACACTCTACTTATAAATTAGATTCCTTGATGGTACACTATAGCTACTAGCCTGTTGAATCAAGTAGCAAATATTGATTTTATTGTTATTTATATAGGGGACGAGCTGGTATGGAGCTATTCCATATTCAATTAGGCCTCATACTAGAGGTAAGAGTCTGTCTCACGTAGAGCTCTATACGTGACTATAGACTATATAGAGGGTAGATACAAAATAACGCGAAGTATCTAACGTTCAACGTCACATAAACGTCGGCAGCACTTCCTAATAATATGACGCTAATTTTATTTTTCTTTTCTTTGCAACCTTTTGTTTCCTTATTTTTTCAAGAAGAAAACATTGAGAAATCTTTTGTGGCTCTTCTTTTGTATAAATTTTGGTTTACAGGTAGATAAGGGTTAAGTAGTTTTTATTTTTTTATTTTATTCAATAGCAATGGACTTTTGAAAATCATATTATTATATATGAAGTACATATTTATTATATTAGGTCTTTTTAGCAACCCTCAAAGATATGTTAAAAACTCTAGCCTAAAATATTTGTCAATGTGGAAAGACGGCTCATTTTCATAATATTAAGAATGAAATATGGTCTCTCAGGCGAGAGTAAGCGCGTGTGATATTTGTTATATCCATTACGTTGAGTGTCTCTTATTTTTCTTCGAGTAGAAATACAGGTTGAGGTACAGTATCGACAAAGTTCCTGCTCGACCAGTTTATAAACATTTTCAACGACGCCTCAAAATATTTAAACACAAAGGAATTGACCGCATCGACTGCCGACGTGGTTGAAGTCCGTATTTAAACGTGAGCGTGTGCGTGCGCGCGATTCATCGGCGCTGTTAGGCGATTTGATGTTACCTGTACCTCGATATAGAATGCTTTATTTACTTGTAATAAAAACATTAGGAAAACATTTGATCTAAAGGCCATCCGTGCAACTTCTTTTTTCTTTTAACTAATGCGTTATTTTTGAGCTTATCTAGCTCAAAAAGAAAAGTGCTTCTAAAAATTTTCACTGATCATTATCATTCATCAGACTGAACTGACTGACACTATTTTTTTTAATTTCAAACTGTCCTAACTGTAGAATGAATCAACCAATTTTCACGCGATTAGCGGCAATCGATGCAGTTTATGTCCTTTGAAAGAATCGACAACAAATATTTATTCGATGAAAAATTTCGGAGTAATTCCGAAAAAACTCATTTTTCGGTTTTCTTTCCTACACTATATCTCTCGAACGAATCAACCGACTTTGACGGGATTAGTGGCGATCGACGTGATTTTTCAAAGTTAAGAGCTAATTAGTTTTGGGAGTTGATCGATAAAGCCGTTTAAAAGTTATTCCAAAATGGAATTAATATCTCGAAAACTAAAGACTTTTTACTAAGGTCATATTACGATATTCTGGTGAGTCATAAGCTGGTCTATCAGCCTTCGAAGGGACGACGTCGACTTCTGGGACATCCTGTATATACGAGTGTTTCGAAGTCAATCACGGTTTTACGTCCATCAGATTGACATGAACAGTATAAACTGTAATCCAATCCACGCCCATACATACACAGGCAGTATGCGGATACATGGTGTCTGGTACAAATAGCGCAGACTGAACTATTCAAAAGGAATTCCTAACTTAATTTAAACGTAGGAAATTATTTAACGTGTTTACAGTGCATCATGGCAGCTTTTCATTAGTAAGGCTTACCCGGGCTTTATTCTCGAGCTGAGTAATATACGTAAACAACAGTGTATGGGTTTCAGGAAAATTCTAAAAGACCTATTAATAATATGTCAGAGTGAATTTTCAAGTTGTTTGCTAAAGTAATTCATGTTGAATTTTTACCCGACTACGGCGAAGTCAAAAGGAAGTGTAATGATTTTGGCAGTCTATGTATGTATCTATGTATATATCACCGTAAAATTGTAAAAACCGTTAGATTGTAAAATGTTGATAGACTTCCGACGCAAATATGCTATGCTGTAATTTAACACATTATTTTTCGTTAGATTAATATATAATTAGTTTTTACTCTTTCGACATATTTTTACAATCTCGTTAGTTATTTTACAATCTAACGGTTTTTACAATTTTACGGTGACATATATACGTTTGTTCCACCGTAGCGCTTAAATTACTGATCCTATTTTAATAAATTAGATGTCAATAGATTCGTATAATTCGTAGCCCCAGTAACATAGGCTATATAATTTAAGTAGTCCGGTTATAGTTTTTATAAGAATTATAGTTATCTTCTATAATTATCTTCTACGAGTAGGTATACAGATAAAAGTGTCTGTTTGTAATTTCTAATTAACAGCTTTTCACTGAATGCATATGAAAGTATATTCGGTACTTACAGTAAAACATTTTTTTTTAAATTTTGTCTGTCCATCTCTCTGTCTGTCTGTCTGTTGGTTCCGGCTAATCTTTGAAACGGCTGGACCGATTTTCACGGGACTTTCACTTGCAAATAGCTCTTATTGTAAGGTCTAACAAAAGCTCCTTTTATTTTAGGGTTCCGTTTAACAAAATAGGATTCCGTTTCCGTTAGTTTTATGCAAACGAAGTTGCAGGCATCAGCTAATTTAGAATGTATTTTGATGCTACCAAACAAATTTAACATGTAATATACAGCAGATACAGGAAACGAGGAAGGCCAACAGCTATGAAATGGGCTGACGACTTAAAAGATGTAGCAGGAAAAAACTGGCGAGAGAAAGCAAAAGACAGGAAAAAATTGTCAAATATGGAGGAGGCCTTTACCCTTGAATTGTTGGAGGGGTTCTCATTAGAATAATTTGATATAATATACTGGATATTAATGAAATTGTAAATTGTTCTATCAGAAATAAAAAAAATAAAATCAAATGTAATATAGAAATTTTACAATTATATCTTATGTAATAGCTCTAATATATAATCAAATGTATTTAATATAAACTAGCTAATAATGTACAAAATAAATAAATAATTATAATGTGTAGCATTTGTAATACTAATAATAATAATTGTGATGAAATGAGAATTAAATAAAAGGCTTTTTTTATTTTTATTTTTATTTTATACAGCAGATAGTTTTCCAGATCTTATACAGTTATTATTAGTATAGTATTACTTATTATTATAGAGAACACTTATAAGACCAATCAATACAGTGTTTCAGTGGCTCGAGGTCGGCTACCTCGTTACCTACATCATGTCGCGGAACTTTGCGGTCTGCTACTTTATCTATTCGTCGGTCAACTTGTAACTAGAGTAATATGAGAACGTGCATATGTTAAAGCACAATACACGAACATTACCTCCGATACCTTTCTACAATTCTCTCCTTTAAACACTGCCTGCTTCTGTACTTCACCGAATACCTGCAGGAGGTACCTACGTCAAAATAAATATAAAAACCGGCCAAGTGCGAGTCAGACTCGCGCACCGAGGGTTCCGTACAAACCTGATTTTGTTACAGCTTAAAGGTATTATAAGACCTGAGTATTTGATATGAATTTCAATTTAATACCTCTACGCGTTCATTAGGAAATGGGTAGTAAGTTTAGAATTATTAAAAATATTTTTATTATATTATAATGTAAGTAAAAATTTACGGTTTTCGTAATTTTTCCTTTATCTGTGCTATAATACCTCCTACTTGTGCTTTGACTTTGACTATCTTTTGATTGCGTTGGCTTAGAAGTTTAATTTGTTCACAGCTCCAAGGGACCGTAGACCGGAGTATTTGATATAAATTCCAGCTTGATACCTCTACGCGTTACTAACAAAAGGGTCTTGACAGACATTCGGACGGACAACAAAGTGATCTTATAAGGGTTCCGTTTTTTCCTTTCGAGGTACGGAACCCTAAAAAGTGTATAAAAAAAGGTTTACAATTACAAACATATTTTCAGAATGCCAAAAATTAACATACCTTCTTTTTAGGATACATCTTTTTTTAGGCCATTTCGTAATGTCGAATGTGTGCCACTTTCATCTTTCCTGAAAACTTTGTCACATGTCTATTAACTGTATCTAAATAAATACCTCAGACAGAAAAAATGTCCTCAACCAATTCAAATTAAGCCACTTTGAAAGCAGGCAGCAAAGTATTCGAAACTGAAGGGTTAGAGACTGAATCCCATCTTTGTGGATGTTTGTGGCGATGCCGCCCCTGCAAATCAATAAAAGGCATCCGTTATCCCGCCGAGCCTGCCTCCGTCACTGCTCTATAAATGATCACTTCTACGTCACTGTCGAACCCCACATCAAAGGCTCATTCTCAAACCAAATGTACTGAAAAAGTGCAAACAGCATTCTATTTCAAAAGGAAATGGAATGGTGTACATTCCGTACTTATTTTTAGACATTGACTCTTTCTATGCGAACGTGTTTATGGTAGGAATTTACGTAAAAAACGACTACTAAAACTACAGAATAATGGACTATTCATATAATGGACCGAATGGTTAAATATAATAAGCTTAATTTTCAATATCGAATAGGAAACATTGTATCGTTTACTGGAACACCATACTCGGAATAACTAATCAGTACAGTCGTGTGGAGAACTATTCCTCTCACGTACAGTCTCGGCTAGAAGTGCCTCTGCCTACACCCGGCTAGGGCTGCCTGCTATTCGTATCCCGTACTCACATAAAGTATATTACTACAGACTTGAAGGAAATTGTTCACACCAATTTTATTTATAGCAGGGTATGAAAGCCTTTTTCACGTTTACATAAATTTGAGCGTTAACCATTACCTATAAAGTCATAAAGTAATTTAAGTAATTATAATAAAACTTATTCTGTCAACCCTATACTACGTATTTGCTAGAATATTTCTGCAAATTAATGATTTACCGGACGTTTGTTATTGTGGACTCTCTAGGGTCATAATTATGTTTTGAGACCATTTTTCGTTTAACATGGGTGTAAGTTTACTTTAAACACCAAACAAAAGCAAAATTTAGTTTTGTATATTAAAAGTGCTTTCCTTTAATAGATTAGGTAGTATTCGTAAAGCCTCCGTGGTCTAGTGATTAGAGCGTTGGCTCTCGACTCGGAGGTCGTGGGTTCGCTTCCCGCATTGGAACAACAAAAAATGTTGTTTCCAAGTTTGGTTTGCAGGCTGATCACCTGATTATCTGACAAGACAGATGATCCATGCGTCGGATGGGCATGTAAAAAGTCGGATCTGCGCCTGATCTCTCGTCAGTCGTGTCGGTTATCCTCCCCACTGGATTACGAGAGTAAGGGAAGAGAGAGTGCTCTTGTGTACTGCGCACACACTTAGGTACTATAAAATTACTCCTGCGTGGCCTGGTTGCAATGAAACCGGCCACCGTCACCGATGTCGGTGTGAGGAGTTATTAGTATTAGTACTGATGTATGTTATTATTCGTTAAAGTTGGTTTACAATGGGAACGGACATGACCGGTGATCATGATAACATCTTATCTCCAATCTTTTTGTTGGCATCTTCTTTGTTATTAAAAGAAAAATGGTGTTTGTGTTATAAAGATGAAAAAGATTTCCGTTTTATATATTTAATATTCAGCCATGAAAGCGCGGTTAAAAAACAATGCTTTCAGAATCTGCTTCTCATCGATTAAGTTCAAATATAAGGCTGTGTTCATAATTTGTTATATTTTAATTCTGCCTGAATAAGCCGGCGGCGTACCGGACAACTAATACATATTATTGTATTTTGCCGAGTCAGTGTCCAGGAACGCACCCTCAACTCCTCTTGTATTGCAGCTGTCTATGTATTACGCGGTAATCGTAGAACCACGTAGCCACCATACATCTTATAACTTATTCGTAGGTAATTTGTTATGATTCTAATTGACGACAACGAATTGAAAATTGATGACGACCTCTGTGTCTCAGTGGTTAGCGTATTGACGCTCAAGCCGGAGGTCGCGAGTTCGAATCCAATTTTCGACAAAATCGACCTCGACAAAAACTTTCCTGGGTCATGGATGTGTATTAAATATGTGTATAAAATAATAAAAATCTTAAATATGTGTCTAGTATAAAAGTCTTTAAATATATTTCCGTTCTAGTACCCGCAACACAAGTTCTGGGAGAATGTACCACGCGTCCAGATAATAGCTCCCCACACCGATTTCGGTGACTGGTGGCCGGTTTCATTGAAAACCAGGCCAGCTACGCAGGAGTTATTTTATAGTGCCCTAGTGTGTGCGCAGTACACAAGAGCACTCTCTTTTCCTTTTACTCTCGTAACCCAGCGGGGACGGAAGACCGACACGACTCACGACTCGCGCACGTCAATCTGGACGTGTTTCTCACGCGTCCAGATTGACGTACTGTGAAACCATCCATAGATATTATATCGTTAACAAGCGGACCCGGCAAACGTTGTTTTGCTCATATATAAAAAATAGATTATGATTAACGACCGATTCTCGACAGACCTGCTAAATATGCAAAAATATATACGAATCGGTCAAGCCGTTTCGGCGGAGTGTGTCCTCGAACACTATAACACGAATTTTATATATTAGAAGATTGTCTAAGCCCCTGTGGTGTTTAAGTTGGGTATCTGATAGTCCAATCATATGTCGACAAACCTTCTTTTATTTCTACAGATTGAGAATTTACTATTCATAATGCATGAGCCCTTACTCAACCCCTAGCTGGCTTAACATCTGCCACTTAGTGACGTCAATCGGTTCCGAGTCGGGGCTTAACGCTCGAGCCGAATGTCAGTCCCTAATACAATCAAATACACCGAATAATGCCTGATCAATTCACATCAAACTTTTTTTCATGGTTCCTTTGAATTCTTTAGAGAGACGATTGATTAAAAGACGTATTAAATGTTCCTTAGGGTGCAAGGTTTAATCAAAACCGCCCAAACTCGTACCGTATAATCTGCAGTAAAAAACCATTTAACATTTTAACTTTTTCCAGCAGAGTTTCGTACAGTAACTTAACAATAAGTAAATTTACATATCACAAATCGTGCAGTTAAACATCAGCTTGTTGATGTGCGAAGGTTAATGAAAACATATCGGTGGAAAATATGAAAAAAGCATAAAAAATATACACACAAATCCCCATACATCTGTAAAAAAGAATAATCTAATATTCCTCTATAGTCTATGCTTTTAAACGTGCCTACTACGCGGGGAATAAAGCTAGTGAAATTACAGATGGTATCGCAGACTGTCACATTAGCGTGACGATAAAATCGGTACGTGAGAAAAAAGTTGATGGCGTGCCGTGTATTCAAGTGAAACAACTATAAACCGACTTAATAAACTTGTTATGACTCTTTATATTTTTATAGTTGAAGTTTTATATTATACTGTGCTGAAATAAGTACCTATCAAATGTTTTATTTAATTCTTTTTTTAAGTCTGTTAACACATTTTTTGTTCTTAGTCAATTAGTTGCATATAGGTTCATTATTTTTGTCAATGACAAAAAGTGTTAGTTAAATACGATTAAGCTGGTTAAAACGTCGGAATAATACCTAAAATACAATTTCTAATCTGAGCAAGTAAATAATTACTTATGAGGTACCTAAGTTACCTAAGTCTTTCTTTTAACATAATATTTATAGAAAGTGCACAAATATGGTTTTATGTCAGGAAGTGCGCGCATCTTGTTAAAATAGAAATCGGTTATACAACCGGCGGGTTTAGCACGTCCATACTTCATGCTCTCTTAATCTGGAAAATTCAACAACACGATTATCGCGGTGTGCACGAAACCTCAGCACTGGGTCAGCTATGTGAATTGCTGAGCTATTTGTATCAAACGCCACGAAACTTGCCTAAAACAAAGATACTAGATGTGACATATGGACGTAAATCGCTTTTATCAGTCTTTAATATTTAAAGTAAAGCAAACGAAAGACGGATTGGCCGACTGTTTTATATCTCTCTATTTTTCAGCGTATTTTTCGTTAATGGTAAGTTTTAACCACGGCACATAGACACAAACAACATCAAGTACGTGTAAAGTGTGTTAGTAGGTTATTTTAGATTTTCTTGTTAATCTATTTATTGATTTGTGTTTTTGATGTAGTACACTAGGCAACAAGTGCCTTCTTGGTCAACTTTTTTCAGCAGTCTCCGAAAATTATGATTGAGGTATCATTTGATTCGGAATGGCATCTAGATGATTTTTGAAAAAAATTAAGTTCCGCTTGCAAAAATTGCAAAAGTTATTAACAATTAACTAAAAACAAAAAAGGGGGTATAGTTTTTTTGCAAATTTCTCAAAAACTAATAAAAATTTTTCAAATTTGAAAAGAGATTCAAAAAGAGGAGGATATTTCCTAAAAAAGTTCCGACTCGCAGAATTGTAGGACAAATATTTATATTTTTCCCAGAGGGTTGAAAATGCGCCCGAAAACGGGTACTCCGGCTTTCGCAAGCCACGCTCCCTTCGGACCTTTAATGATATTTATTCATTTAAACTTATTAAATATGAAAATTTAAAATTGAAAAAATTCAGACGCCTACAGGACAGATCAATGTACAATAATCCGTGGTCAAAAAAAAATTATCGCGATTTTTCAATAAGTTATCCATTAATTAATTAACAATTTTTTGTAGCATGAACATTAACATTTCAAGTGCGATATTTGTTAAAACTATTAATCTGAGATTTTTTTTCTTTCGTGGAGCTATTTCTCAAAGGTCTTAGAATAAATTCAATAATAATAATTAGAACTAGGGTTGTTGAGGAAGTGATTATGAGGAGGAGTAGGAGGAAGAGGAATTGTCACGCGCAAATTTAGAGGATGCGGATGAGGAAGAGGATATTTTTGAGGAAGAGGATGCGGAAGAGGAAGCGGATGAGGAAGTGGATGATAGGAAATTATAAATACTAGCGAACCCAACCCAAAAGCCTTTGTCCTGTCTGTATATAGGTAACTAGGTACATACATTACACAAAAATTAATTAAAGGGCATTTTCCAGTGGACCAAACTATGAATCTAAACCATTCTCAAAACATACACAATAAAGAATCATCAAACTCATCATCAGGTGTTGATGATGAGTTAATCGAAACCGGTCGTGTTTATATATAAATTATTGTAAAAATCTAAATAAAGTGGAAAAGTGTGTATAAAAAGTTGTGTGATATTATTACGCGCGTAAAAAAAACAACGCTTGCTATGTCAACAAAATTAAAACAAACAAGCAAGGAACAGCGCGGGCGGCGAGAGGGGAGGTCTCGCTCGCCTGTTCGGTTCGGCATCGCGCGCTGGCGTGTGCGTTGCCATGATTGGATACGCTACGCGCATGCGCAGTGAAATTCCTCATAAATACCTCTTAAATTTTGAGGAAGCGATAGCGGAAGAGGATTTTTTTATTTTTATTTATGAGGATGCGGTAACGGTTGAGGAACCCAAAATATTGCGGAACTTCCACATTATGAGGAAACGGAAGAGGAATCCTCAGCAACCCTAATTAGAATACATAAACAATGAAAAATTAAATAAAACATTTTTTTATATATATTATATCAAAAATAAAAATAAATAATGATTTAAAAAAGAAAATGGTTCCTTAATATTAATTAGAAGTGGGAGAAAATAATTGTTAATCAACAAATGCGTTTTTCAGCAATAAAAATTGTTTTTTTAAGAAACGGTTTTTTTTTTAAATTATAATTACCGTTAAAGATTATGTTGTCAAAAAAAAATTAAAATTATTTCATAAACAACGCATTTGTTTATAACAATTATTTAAACAATAGGAGGTAAAAAATATTAAAAATCTTTTTTAAGTAGCTTCTGATCATAAAAAAACAAATCAATAATAATATTATAAAAAAATTTTTTTTTCAATGTTTAATAAAGATTTATAATTTTTCATCTTAGTAAATTGTTTATAAAAAAACGAAAATTAACATTTTTTAAATTTTTCCAACGGGAATTTATTCTAAGACCTTTGAGAAATAGCTCCACGAAAGAAAAAAAATCTCAAATTAATAGTTTAACAAATATCGCACTTGCAATGTTAATGTTCATGCTACAAAAAATTGTTAATTAATTAATGGATAACTTATTGAAAAATTGCGATAATTTTTTTTTGACTACGGATTATTGTACATTGATCTGTCCTGTAGGCGTCCAAATTTTTTCAATTTTAAATTTTCATATTTAATAAGTTTAAATGAATAAATATCATTAAAGGTCCGAAGGCAGCGTGGCTTGCGAAAGCCGGAGTACCCGTTTTCGGGCGCATTTTCAACCCTCTGGGAAAAATATAAATATTTGTCCTACAATTCCGCGAGTCGGAACTTTTTTTAGGAAATATCCTCCTCTTTTTGAGTCTCTTTTCAAATTTGAAAAAAAAATATTCGTTTTTGAGAAATTTGCAAAAAACTAAACCTGTTTTGTTTTTAGTTATTTGTTAATAACTATTGCAATTTTTGCAAGCGGAACTTCATTTATTTCAAAAATCATCTAGATTCGTAATTCGTCTGTTTGTAATTTCTAATTAACAGTTTTGCATTTAATGCGATAGTATTTAAGGCACCTACACAAAAAAAAAACAATTTTTTAAATTATTGGCTTTCCGTCTGTGTGTTTGTTCCGGGCGTTCCGGCTAATCTCTAAAATGGTCGTACTAATTTTAACCGCACTTTCACGGACAGACAGCTGATGTTATAACATAGGCTACTTTAACTTTTATATTAGGATTCCATTTCCATCAATAGTTCCGCGCAAACGATATTGCGTGCTGGTGCCCAGCTAGTATTCAAAAATTAAAAATTAATATCTAACGAAAGTAGAAACAAACATACATATAATATTACTAGTAATATAAGTTACCTGTTCCACTCGTATCTAGTTTCAAACTCTCGCATCACCCGGGAAACCTACACCCGCACTTTTACCAACTTTCGTGTTTAATCATATGCGAATTTATATGTTAGCATGTTCCTTACGTGTTCATAATAATATGTTTAATAACAAATTTTAGCTGTTTACTTAATTTTATCAAACAATACTTTTCGTAGTGTGTTATGTGTAGCATCACTTGTATAATATGTAAATCGAACTACATATAGAATAAACTTGTTTACAATAGTTAATAGAATCAGGCGGTACTTTGCGGTAATCCGCAAAGTACCGCCTGATACAATTGAATTAATATTATATCTAGCATATAGCAATATCCCACGAGAAAATATCCACAACCTATAAGCAAATATGTAAGTACACGCATATGTATGTGTAAAGCACCTCCCTCCTCCCACACTGCTTATGCGACATGCGTACACTCAAAAACAAGATTGTGCAAACACCACCACCACACAAGCAACAATGTCAACAAGATCATGCAGATTGCAGGGTCCCACACCACCTAGATATTAATGAAATTATTTGTCAATAGTCAATACTCAATAGACAGTAGATAGGTAGTAACAAAGTGGTTGTTTGCACATATAATAGTTATGTGCCTGAGCAACCGAGCTTTATTCGGAGCTCATGTGGATTTAAAAAAAAACACAACTATTTTACGGGAAATCGAACCCACCACGTTCCGATTATGTCACGTCCCACGGGAACGGAATAAAAATTCACCTATGTTCGTCTCCTGGTTCTAAGCTACTTCCACACTAATTTTCAGCCGTTCTTGAGTTATATATAGTGGAAGTAACACAACTTTCTTTAATATAATATATAGATATATACTCGTTTGAAGTATAAGACTTTAGTAGTCTCAAATAAACATGTAGGTTTCCTAATCAAAAACTTTGTCTCAGCATTGCTAGAAAAGAAGCTAAGTATATACATATCATATGGCCACCACAATAATATTATATATTAAGAAGTAGGTAAAAAGGTTTTACAATAAAATAATATTACGTAATTATTGTACGCGACCGGACGATTGAGGCATACCTACATAATACTCGTATTTACAATTGAGAACGCCCCTGAAATAAACTTACAATGTGTGAAATACAAAACCTTGCTTGTAACACAGATCCGAGCATTGTTTTAAATGAAAATTCATTTAATTATGAACAAAGAGTTGTATTTTATTATATCTACAATCATATTTTATTACAGTTTCATTACGAAATAAAGTGTTTTTTTCATTGGCACTACATTTTACAGAGTTAGACCTCAAATTAAAAACGGATCAATAACATCCGAAAATTGTTTAGGAAGCAAATTATTAATTAACATCAGCGGAAATTGCAATTTGCAACCATGTAAAGTTTATCAAAGCTCAGAGATCAGATTTTTCATCCGGTCCTTGTATTATATTTAAAATGTTATATTATTCCCTGCAAGGATTCAAAAAAAAAAACTCAAAAATGTATGATAATTATAATACAGGCATACGCTTAAATTTCAGAGTAGAGCTATTAGATGGGGAGCTACTAGGAAATTTAGAGCAGATGTTTGAGGTAAGCTGAAACCTGAACCTCAATTCTCGTATTTAAAGTTTAAAACAGTCAATTTTACTTTATTTGGATTGAAAGTTTAGCGTCATGTTACCGTGAACGGATTTTATGACGTTTCGACCAATGAGAGCGCGTTTCACGTTGTTTTAACGTTCATAAAAACATCTATTGGGAGTATAAGCGTATCGGGACTTGATTGTAATTGTATTAATGCAGGCTTTATTTAGCAGAATTGCCCCTCTGGTCCTGTACTTCTACTATTGTATCTCAACACGAGACTGCAGATCTGGCTGATCAGAAATGGGGCTAAGTCAATATACAAATTTTTGAAGAGTAAATTTTTTATCCCCATAAAACATATTTGAGGCAATTTGAAATTTTGATATAGTGCAAGTTTAATGTTTAAGGAGTTAGGGAAAAAGGCCAGGTCATTTAGTCGACAGCTTTTAATGCAAAATTAGTCGAATTAATGCAATGTTATCATTGCTGACATCTTTAATTATAAAAAAACAATATAAATTATTATATTCCTTTTAATAAGTTAACCACTGTTTAAATGATTCAATTGTAATCATAATATTAAATAATATAAAGTGTAATACCTATTTTGTACCTATTCTCATTAAAATATTTTCTATGAAACTTTCAAGCAAGCAATTAATTAACTCCCGAAGCTGTGTATTAGGATTTGGGATAAAAAGTTTCAACAGTAAAGTATTACGACTTCTTTCGACTCTAGACTTTTTCAGCCCACTTATTTGGAATGCCAAGTTTAAACTAGGTACAATGTTTGTAGAGAAATTCTATGGTTTTTATAACATATTAATTGTTCATAGATAATATAATTCTACTACCATTATAAATGTGAAAGTTTGTAAGGATGGATGGATAGATATTTCTGACACTTTCACATAGAAACTATGGACGGATTTTGATGAAATTATAAAAATATTGGTATTATTTTATTCTCAGTTTAAAATATAGACTACATTTTATCCCTAAAAAAACAGTGTTTACGATTTAAGATTTAAGACATTTATTTCTCATAAGACTACGTACAGACTACAGAGACGTGTCACAATTACACAAACCAAATTCATTACACAAATAATAGTCTTAACATTAATTATCAAAAACAACGGGGGTAGTTAGTAAAAACTGTGTAAAAACATAGCACGTAAACAGAATAATATCATTGATATAATATAATCCTATCATATTTTTACTGGTTTTTAATAAGCAAATACAGTATCCCATATACTATATTTGCGGAGGTAGAGCCGTGGACAAAAGCTATTATATATATATTTTTTTTTAATTTATTTAAGATACACTTTTTACAATATACTGTAATACGCCAAACTGATCAAGCAGTTTGTAGGCGTTCCTCTCATTCTGTTACACTTACATAGATACTTAAATACTTTTAATTACTACAATAACAAAATACTTTAAAGTTTGCCATGCCAATTACACTTACAAGATACATTAATAATATAAAAATGTTATGGTCCCTAAAAATTGACGTTTGTGTTCCTCTTGAGCGGCATCCACACGTTCACGCCTGTCCGCGGAGTTTAGAGTCGCTTTTAAGAAACTCCTGACTTTAGACTCTGCTTATGAAACACTGGCTTTTATCTCTACCACTAACCAAAGTATTCCTTTACATCAAACGTATCAGGCCGTACGCGCTCAAAAAGAAAATAGCATATTGCTTAAAACTATTTCACTAGATATTATGATAGATGAAACACGTCGATAGCTGTAGGTAAGTACTTTTATGTTAATGACAAAATCGTGTCTTACATTAGAAAATGATATTAGAGCACTATATTCCTGCGTAAATGTGAGGGTTCTGAACGCAAGAGCTGTTCTTAATGTGATTTTGTTGTAATGCGTAGGCTTAAGCCTATATTTAGACCTTCTTGATGTATAATGGATTGTTCAAAACGTAGGCTAATTTTACTTAAGAACTTTGCTTCCTTATCCTGTAAGGGTAAGTAATCCTCTTACCTAAGAGGCATGTTGTCAGGGGTCAAAAAACCTGTTCATGTGTCAACAGGGACTTGACACCAGGGGTGAATCTTTATCTTAATTCATACCATTGAAATCCTCATACCTTTTAGACAGACAGAAAAACCAATTAAAAATAGATATATACATATTTGCGACCAATGGCATCTCTATCTAATGGCGTACCTATCACTTTAGTGTGTACGTTTAATACTAAGCATTGAAATATTAATCCAATTTAATATTCGGTCTAACATCGATGATAACGCATGATAATTAATTTCGCGATTTAACATTTATGAGGTTAATTCCTGATAACAAGTCCAATATAAAATGCAAATCAACCACATCGAGGTGAACTCGCGAATAATTTGAAAACTCTATTCTATTAGCCAACAAATGGATTATATACCTACAATGTGTAACGTATGACGAATTATTATCATTTAGAATGCAATTTTGCATAATATAATGCAAATATTTGGTCTGTAATGCGAAATTTACATAGGTCGATTTTTACTGCACAATTTCTGCATCACGGCGAAAATGACAAGGTGATTTGTTTATTTCTAAAATTACTGATTATTAGCAATAGAAGCAGTAGCAGTAGTAGTCCCGACACTCGCTGTTCTGAACTGGAGAAAGTGGAGACTATGAACTGGAGTAAATAAATAACCAAGCCAAAAACCAACCAAATTGAACACAGTGAACAGTTAGCATGAGAAAATTCAATCGTCGTTTTTAGTAGGTATTTTCTCCACAAGTATTTCTCACCGTTTAAACCTTCCTTGAACTACCACAATAATTTCAAGACCAAAATTAGTCAAATTGATTCAGCCGTTCTTTTTTATTCGAGTTTTGCAAGACATTGGAATTGCAATACATTTTTATATTTATAAGAAGAAGAAGAAGACTTGAGAAGAATTGTTTTTGTATATAGGGAAGGTATAAAGGAGGGTATTTAAAGAAAATCGTAAGAATTCGATAAAAGCTTAAAATTGGCTGTTATTGTATAATGATCGTAAAAGTCCCGCGCTTCGATCACACGATTACAAATCAACATTCTTACACAGCACCGCAAAGTGTTTTAGTGCGCAATTGTACACAGTGTACATATGCGCAGAAAAGTGTTAAGATTAAAATAAATTAAAGGTTTACAACATCATTGACGTAACGTAGAAAATGGCCGACGAAGACGTGTTATAATATTTCTTCGTAAAAGTCTTATGCAACAGAAAAATGTTGAAAACTTCCGCGTTCGATCCATATTCGATGTGGTATTTTAGTTTCGTTTTAATTGATCAGTGAAAGTTACTTGAATTTCAATAATAACATAATTAGCTTGTAAATTTATACATCATCACTTTTTCAAAAGTGATTAGATAATCCGTATGTGGGTTTAGAAAGGTAAGATAATAGGTTTGAAAGAAAAGAAAAAACTCGAAGAACTGTAAATTCAAAATATAGCAAAAACTAAAATAAAGTTTTACCCATATCTTTGTCACGTCAAAGTAGGTACTAATTAGCCATTTACAAAATATAACTGTGAGCAAACGGTGGAAAAAAATGACTTTTTATAAAAAGATCTCTCATATTTATTGTAGCAAGAAGAAAATATAGGAATTGTGATAATGATGATTGCATTAATTCGTTTCGCCTGAAGGAACAACAAAAAAGACTGACTCTGTAAGTTTTCCGCTTCAAATATTTTGTATCAATTATTTTAAAATCGATTCTCAATTGTTACTTTTCTAACTTAAGTAATTCTTTAACGTCTATCTAGTTTAGAAATAAAGTTCTAGAAATTAAATGCTGCATAGAAAATCACGATGGGACGTTATTAACATGGCCACGGACTTCTATACGAGGCTATACACCCAACCAGACACCCACAGACATACTAGCACCAATCAACATAGCAGAGAAACTCGCGCGATTCCAGATTTTACAGGGCCTGAAATCCTTATGCAAATAAATAAGCTTAAACCCGAAAAGAGCCCGGGACCAGACTCTATCACAAACGAGAGTATCAAGTGCGCTAAAACTCTACTACTGGGACCAATTACACTTTTGTGGAATAAAATACTAAGGGAAGAAGAAGTACCAATCTTATGGACGGAATCTGAAATCGTCTTGCTGTATAAAAAAGGGGACCCAGCAGACATAGAGAATTACCGTCCAATAAGTCTCATTTCAGGACTCTACAAACTCTTCGCATCGTGCCTGCTCGAAATAATATCATCAAATATAGACTTACAACAACCCATCGAACAAGCTGGATTCCGCAGCGGCTTCAGTACAGTCGATCACATGCAAGTTGTTGATCAGGTGATAGAGAAATATTTAGAATTCCGCAAACCACTGTATGTTGCATTCGTCGATTACAAAAAAGCTTTTGATTCAATAACACACAACAGTATCTGGGAAGCTTTGAAAACGCAAAATATTGAAGAGAAATACATAAATATTTTAAGAAATATATATGCCAACAGTACAAGCAGAGTCAGGCTAGATAGAGTAGGCACAAAAATTAATATAAACAGAGGCGTCAGGCAGGGTGACCCTATTTCCCCTAAACTGTTTATAGCCGTACTACAGGATATAATTAAAACCTTACCGTGGTCAATGAAAGGCATAAATATAGATGGAAATATTCTTAGTCACCTCAGATTTGCCGACGACATTGTCTTGTTCTCGGAATCTGCAAAACAACTAAGCAGTATGATTAACGAACTGCAAGAGGCCAGCGCAAGAGCGGGACTAGGAATGAACCTCGAAAAAACAAAAATTATGACCAACCACCACAGAACGCCCATCATGGTAGACAACAACACTCTCGAGTACGTAGAAAAATACGTGTACCTGGGGAAACAAATTTCTTTTAATAAAAGCAGAAATTCTGAAGAAGTAGATCGAAGAATTGCGATCACCTGGAATAAATATTGGGCGCACAAAGAAATATTTAAATCTCAGCTCCCTTTATACTGTAAGAAAATAGTGATGGACTCAGAAATATTACCCTGCCTAACCTATGGTTGCCAAACCTGGACGTTCGACCTAAGAACTAGAAATAAAATTCAAACAACTCAAAGAAAAATGGAAAGAAGTTGCCTTGGAATAAAACTAAAAGACAAAATCAAAAATGCGGTAATACGAGAAAAAACCAAGGTAACTGACGCATTAAGCTTTTCGCTAAAGAGAAAATGGAAGTGGGCAGGTCACGTGGCCAGATACAATGACAGATGGACCATAAGAGCAGTGAGATGGTCTGGACCATTTGGTGGAAATAGAGCAAGGGGTAGGCCGTGCGCTAGGTGGGCGGACGAACTAGTAGCAGTAGCAGGGAAAGAATGGCTAGAAACAGCAAAAGAAAGAGAAAGATGGAATACCTTGGAGGAGGCTTTTACCCTCAGGGGGTCCATACAATTATAAGCATAATATAACAATTTTAATTTTATAGTTATGTATCTTGTTTATTTGATGTTTCTTTTAATTATTGTATTTTTAATTGAGTTATTTTATATTTTAATGGAATGAAAGAAATAATAGCTGATAAATTTGAAATATTAATGGGTATTGTAACTGAATTGTATGGAATTAAATAAAGCTTTATTATTATTATTATTATTATTATTATATTTGATAAAAACATAGCGATATTTTATTTTTCAGAATATTTTTATAAGCTAGATTTGTTTCGACACTTTTAAGGATCATAGATATTTTCCACGACTACTTATGCGTGAAAGAAATACCAGTGAGAACTGTCCTTTTTTTTCAGTATAAAAAAGTAGCCCGTGGTCTACACTATACCAATACCAAATCAATCCAGTAGTTTCGAAACCTATGCCATGCAAAAAATTAAACAAATATACAAACAAACAAATGATTCCTCTTTATATAAGTGTAGATAATTTTACGAATTATACCGTCGTGCAAAATACATCAACTTCTAAACTTGCCATTACATTCACGTAGATTACATAGAACGTTCAAATGACTTTAAAGCCCCGTACGTTCACAACGTACCGTGTCCGTAGATTGTTTCCTTACCTGGCTCTGTGCTGTGTAACACTGACGCAAGAAAATACTAGGCTGGCATTATGACTTTGGTTGACCACTACTTTTTGCTAAACGTCATAAAATGACGTAGACTCATTATAAAATAATATTTAACAAACAAAAAAATATTTAATTTATTGAACATCCTCATCTACACTCTGATGTTGGCAACTCCTAATGCCTAAATGCATTATATTTATATTGTTTAAAAATATTGTAGGGTTTTATCCATCTTGTGGCTTATTCTGAACAAAATATATTTTGTTTCATAGCAACCGTCATAATTCCTACCTACGCTTAAAACAAATGAACATCTACAATCCGAATAGTATAATTTAGTTTGAAGTTAAGATCGTTCATAATTTAATCCAGGGAAAACTACACTTAAAACAAAAGGCAAACTTTGTAAGTTGAAATCTTTATAAGTTTCAATAATTTTGAAAAGCAAAATTCAAGAAGATTTTCAATCAGAATATAAAAACATTAAGTAAGTATAATAAAAAAAATCTAAAAATTTCGTACTCTTAATATGCTATATGTAATATTTCACAAAGTATAGAATTGGTGACTTGTTGAAAGACGAAAAATAGGGCTATAACAAATGATAAATTATATCATGTAATTTGTTTTATTTTAATTGAAACTAGCATTAATTGCCCGCGACTTCACCCGCGTGAAATTAGGTCTCGAACTTTCATCTCCTATTCAGTGCCGTAAATAGCCATTTCTGCGCCCTGTGCGAGCTTCTATAACTGCGCCCTAGATCCGGGGCTGGTCCTGTCTGGCCTGGCCATTCTTGCGCCCCCCAGAGTCTACGCCCTGTGCCTGGGCACTGGTGGCACCGCCCTATTTACGGCACTGCTCCTATTTTACCCTCTTGAGGGTTGAATTTTGAAAATCCTTCCTTATAGGATGCCTACGTTATGACGTTGAAAAATACGTGTGGAAAATTTTAAATTTCTAGCCTAATGGGTTTACCCTGTGCGTTTATACATCAGTCAATCAGCTTTGCCTTTTATATATTTAATAATAAATAATAACTCCCCACACCGATCTCGGTAACGGTGGCCGGTTTCATTGAAACCAGGCCAGTTACGCAGGAGTAATTTTATAGTGCCCAAGTGTGTGCGCAGTACACAAGAACACTCTCTCTTCCTTTACTCTCGTAATCCAGTGGGACGGATAACCGACACGACTGACGAGAGATCAGACGCAGGTCCGACTTTTTACATGCCCATCCGACGCATGGATCATCTTTCTTGTCAGACAATCAAGTGATCAGCCTGCATTGTCCTAACCAAACTTGGAAACAACTTTTTTTGTTGTCCCAATGCGGGAATCGAACCCACGACCTCCGAGTCGAGAGCCAATGCTCGAACCACTAGACCACGGAGGCTTTATATATTTGGAATAACAATAGCCATCATTCTTATAATATCCTTTCTGTTTCACAATCTACGTCAGCCATCATTCCTTGGGCCTGTTTCAGGAACTACAAATAAATGTCCGATAGCTTATTGGCATGTTTTGTCTCTGTCTTTATATAAAGCAAGCAGCGACAAAACCTCCGGATAAGCTACCCGACACAACTTCTGTACGGCGAACTTTGAAATCAAAAATGTATGGGATTTTACATAAGTCATCGTTAAGTAACAGGTCGCTTGCGATGCAATTTGTCAAATCCCATACATTTTGTTTTCGAAGTTTGTCGTCGAAATTATTGAATGCATCTTGAACAGAGACCCAGGCCCTTAATCTTATTATAAGTGTGTTACAATTGTTATAAATAAGGTCAATAACCGTTATTCACATACATATTACAAAACACTTGGGTTAGGTGTCATTATTATGACAAGATATGAAGCTATGATGACGCTGGTAATGATGATAGTGATGTCGGGAGTAACGACCTGGTTCTGGACAAGAACCACCTAACCAGAACGACAAACTGTATTGACTCGGGCTTGCCCACTGAAGTGGCAAATGAAATTGATAAGACCGAGGGTAGACGTGAGTCATGAAAATAGATCAGCTTTATGGTCCATGGGTCCAGCTTCATAAAACTAATCCATGTTTAGACCACTTTAAGATTGTTCGTAATATGATATGCTTATTGCCCTTTAATTCTTAAAAAAATATCCCAACAGGTATTATATTATAACAGTAATACCACACAAAGTATCTTATATTTATAAGGACAAACATATCACTAATAATAAAGGAGGTACAAATACCGTTGAAATTACGAAGTCATGTTGCTTTGATTCTTATTCTTAACTAGCCTTTGCCCTCGGCTTCGTTAATTAACGGCCCGCGTAAATACAGTAGGTATATTCCACAAGAACACTATTCTTTTTTGGGATAAAAAAATAGCCTATGTGTTAATCCAGAGCTTAAAGGTACTACCTTACCAAATTTCATAAAAATCCGTTCAGCAGTTTTTGCGTGAAAGAGTAACAAACAAACATCCAGCCATCTTTACAAACTTTCACATTTATAACAGTAGTAGGACTAGATGTTTCCTGCGACTACATAGTCGCAGGAAACATCTAGTCGTACATACGTGCAAAAAAGTCCCGAAGACAACCGTATATTGTGCTGTGATAAGAAGAAGCCTATATGTTAAACCATACCATTCGTTGCGTGGAAGAGTAACAAACATCCTTACATCTATACATACAAACTTAAGCGTTTATAATATTCGTAAGGATTATTATTTTATGTCTAGATAACATGAACAATCTATAAGGGAACAGAAAGCTCTCTTAGATAAGAAATAAACAAATAAAGTAGAGAATGATAAGATAAAATTTTGTCTCATCTTTTGGAATGCAGTTTCAATTCTTAAGCCAGTACCAAGTACACTTGTACTTTTTACTAGTTTACTGTATAAACTTTTACATATTTGCAATGTTGTGATAAGGTGAGTAATTACAATGTAAAACGGGGACAAGGAGCGTACGGCCTGAGAAGGAATGCCGGTGATAAGTAGCAACCGTGAGTCGTGACTATCCAGTCATGCAGAAACACTAACGAAGAAATCGACCTAAAAACTGAACATATAAGTACCTACATATAATTATTTAACTCATAAGTTGCGCATGTAATTTTAATACAATAAAATATAACGTAATTCTTATGCTTAACTCACGTAACGATCGTAAATATTTATTTCTGTACGTTATTTTACTTAAGTTACAACTCACTAAGTAATGAGAGGAATGTCAAAGTTATATTAAACCAGTCTTCCATTTAACCTGTCTTTGAAAAAATGCAGAGTGCAAAATCCTATAATGGTCGTGCGGACTGGTATGTCATGTTCTATTGCTGAAGCTCCGTAAAATTCTTATTATTTAACAAAGATGTAGGTACGTTAATATAATTCGTATAAGATAAACAGATTTTTAGCTACGAGATATTATTTTTAGAGTGATTGCATTACATTTTTAATTCAGAAAGAATGTTTCATTCAAAATTACTTAGCAATGCAAACTAAAATCTCATCTCGGTGAGCGCCGAATCCAAAATTCAACTTCTGGATTCAAACAAATGTAATGCAAATTTACCTTTTCCCACGTTCCACTGACACTGAAAATTCACACAAAATTCACAATTCACACAGACACATCACTGCACATAATATTAAATCCGAAGTGAGGAATGCTCGAAGTAGAGTGCGCGCGCGCATCTGAGGGCACAGACCGAAGCGCAGTCCAGCGGTGGCGGGCGCCGCGGCGTGAGTACCGTTGTGCGAGGCCGCGGAGGCTTTGACATTAAGACCTATTACTATCTACACTCCTTTGTTGTTCGGACCTTGACTGTTTGATCTCTGAAACGAAAGTGGAATGATAGCCTAATTTTGTCAATAGAACGGACTATACAAACTAGACTACACAGTTTTGAACACATTTTTTTGTTATTTAACTTTTGTACATAAATCCTTGTTTTATAAGGTTTGGTAAAATCAATTACGGATACTTCGGGCGTATGATCTGATGCTTATGTAAAGACGTTTAAGCAGAAAAATAATTGTCATACTCGAAAGAATTTTTTTCTTTATGTGGTAGGGCGTTCTCTTTGCGTTTTGTGGAGAATCACCTATAGTCTATACATGACATGATTTTTTTAGTTTGAGTATGACAATTATTTTTCTGCCTAAACGTCTTTACAAAAGCAGTTGATCATGTGCCTGAAGTATCCATACTTGATTCTTGGAGTCCTACGTGTAACACATAAGGTTACTATATCAATCCGAAACCCAGTGATAATTCTCATGAAACTGAACAACTTTCCCCAAGGAACATAGATCGAAATATGAAAAAAAAATTGGACCTCCCATACTAACTTGATTTGCTAACCGTGCGGTTTGTATGGGATACATATTACAATATACATACATACTTATGAAGAGTATTATCGCTGGGTTTTGGACTGATATATCTTATGTGTTACATGTTGTATATTCTTAAAAAAAAATTAAAATGTCGCATTTTACAATCAGATACATATATACATAGTACATAACTATCTAACTTCTATTTCAGTACATACTTATCTAACTTCTATTTCATTAAAAAACATTTTTTTCGCTGTTTTCATCTTTTGATTTTATTATTAATTATATCACTTTATTCTTTTATTTTTACATCATTAAACTTATTCGACATATTAAATGAATATGGATCAGATTGTAAAAACAATTTAGTGTTATGAGATATTATTAATTTTAGAAAGTTTGTATTTTGAAATTCAGATTAAGATAATAAATAGTTTTAAGTAAGAGAATATGCATTTTTTATGTTTTATTCATTTCTGTTACTGATATTTATTGCTTGAATAAATTTTTAAACACATATTTGTTCAGCTCTTCAATTCCCAAGCTGAAGAGAGCGAACATAAAATAAAGCCAGAGACAAATATTTTACGTTAAAGTTTTATTTCTACAAAAAATATATAAAAGTGTTAATTTTAAAAATAAAAATGTTTATACAATAATTATTCTCGCAGATTATATTGGGGCTTATAAAGGGCTGCCCCTGTAGCAGCTTTGGTATGCTAAAGTCTCTCGTTCCCTAATACTAAGCCAGAGTTCAGGAAAATTTTTGAGGCCCTAAATTCCATGCTTAGAGGCAATAGGGATGTTGCCTAGTGTCGAATATCACATTCTTACAAATTAAATTTTATAATTGTTAAAAAGAGATACATAAATCTAAAAGAAAAAAATTCATTTAGTTCGACGCGAAGCAAATAAAACAATGATGCCCATCTCTTTGTGACGTCACAATCTGCTACCGCAATACATTGTTTGATGACGTCACGTCATGGTGACGTCACAGGACGACATATCGCTCTCTTTCTTATTGTAAGTGTAAATTATTTGTATCTTCGTTATTTTTAAGATTAACAAAAATGGGTTTGAGTTTATTTATTAACATGTTTTCTAATAATGAATAGAATAAAAATATATTTTAACTCAACATGCCTACTACTAATTACTATTTTAATACAGTTATATTAAGTTACTGGTACGTTACAAATGCAATGATAACAATATCAAAACCTACATAATATAACGATAAAAACAACGTCAATATATTATATTGACGTTGTTTTTATCGTTATATTTACGGGCCGCTGATTTTGTAGACAAAGACATTAAATAATTACATAACACAGATTATGTTTACAACCGAGACAGTTACGACGTAACAGTTACAATTATATTTAAAGAAATTACTCGCTTCATAGCGAAAGCGTACTTGAATTACATTTTATAACGTCTTAATAGGCAATTTAGCCTTGTTATCTGTGTATAAAAGGCAACCGTGACCTATCTATACATATAATAAATCTGTAGAGGGGTCATGTCTGTACATTAAAGTTATCTAAGTGAAAATCAAAATGGGGGGTCTATAAAGGCCACAGAACCTAAAAATAACGTTTTTGAAAAAAATGTCTGTCTGTCTGTCTGTCTGTCTGTGTGTTTGTTATCACATCACGCCGAAACCACTGCATGGAATTAAATGAAATTTGGCAGGTAGGTAGCTTAGGACCTGAAGGGTAAAATAGGATACTCTTTATCCCGCAAAATTAAAGGGTTCCCATGGGATCTTCAAAAAACTGTACCTACCTGTTTGACGTTATTTCAGGCAATCTACTCGACGTATTTAAATAAAACTTGGCACAAAGATAGATTGGAACATGAAATAACTAACAGTATTTTTTTTTCTTGGAAACCAAACGGTTCCCACGGGATCATGAAAAAACTGTAATTTTGAACTTGCTTCACAAACGGAAATAAATCATCATTTTTCGCATGTTTTCTCTTGAAATAAAACTATTAAATTAAAATTATAAAAATAAATTTATTTTTTATGCTACTCAACATCTTTGTACTCAACACAAATAATAAATAGCGAAGGAAAAAACCAATAGTACAAGATCTACTTAAACTAAGAATTTGCTTTGAGCGAGAGGTCAACTTATTTGGTGGTCTTTAATAAGTTACCTACTATTTTTTTTTGCCGGTAAAAATGTACCTTGATATTATTTCGTTCAGGCTCTTGAAATATTTGCGTTCGAAATTCAAAATTAAACCGCATACATAGGCTGTGTTCCGCGGAAAATAAAACGTAGGCACAATGGCAACCGCTGGTATAAAATAAGCAAAATGGCGGATTATGTTAGCATTATTGAAGTTAGCAAAATATGTGCCCTGGCGGATAATCTGTTTTTTTAGCGCTAGCAAGCGCTAACAAGCTCTATTTTCGGCGGAACACAGCCATAGTCTTTTTACCGTATTGATATTGACTGAGCAGAATAGAAGAATAACTGTTTTATAATTTCAAATACTATTTTATTCTGTGAAAAAATATTTTCAACTTTTATAACATTCGTCTTCTTTAATTTTAGTGAAATAAACTTTAAATTGATGTTATATCTTTGAGTATCCTACCATATTATAGGTACTAAGTAATTGTATATTAGGTTGAACTTGAAGCTTGGTAGGTATCTTATTACGAATAATGGTGTCTACAGACACACGAATTTGGTACGGAGCGTACAGCGGATCTGGTACGCTCCGTACCAAATCCGTGCGTGTGTAGAGCAGTCCGGCGGTTAGGCCGTACAACGGTGTCAGTGTTGCCAACTTAGGGTTTTACCACCCAACATTAGGGAAAATATCTACGGGGGTTTACTAGGGGCCAGGATGTTTAGAGTTTACTCCTTATGAATCAATTTGTATGTAATAATAAAAATTATTAAATGTGTGTATATAGTCAGGGATATGAAAATATAATATTGGGAGTGAAATCAGATTAAGACAAGTTAGTTTTATGTTATTCACGCGTAAGTCTTTATGTTAAACACATAACCTTTCTTTCTAGCTTATTATCTCTTAGACCTGTCAATGGTATAATTATCAGGGGTAAAGTTTGGAGAGAAATATTTTTGAGAGTTGATATTATATAAATTCATTGATAACTGCCTGTTATCAATGAATTTCGGGAATCATCGCGTCGTCGAAAAACAGCACTGTAAATAGAACTCTGTGCTAATGCAATAGAACTGAAAATCGAACACACGAGTGTCGAGCTTTTCGGTCCACTGCATCGTACCAAATCCGTGCGTGTGTAGCGATACCGGATTCGGTCCGCTGTACGCTCCGTAACAAATTCGTGTGTCTGTAGATGCCTACTCTGCAGCAAACCGCAAAGTTTTTACAATACCTATACTAATATTATAAATGCGAGTGTGTTTGTCTATCTGTCTGTTACCTCTTCACGTTTTAACCGCTGAACTGATTTTGATGAAATTTGGTATAGACATACTTTGAGTCCTGGGAAAGGACATCGTAATTTTTCGGCATAAAAAGTATCCTATTACTTTTTATGCCGAAAAAGTACGGTGTTTCTGAGGGATAATGTATTATTCTGTGTATATTTGACTGTCTTTCACTGCTAAAAGGTTGATCCGATTTGAATGAAAGTTGGTATGGTAGTGTTTTATGCTTTGGACAAACGCGCAGTCCACTTTTTTCCCAAAAAGATACAGTGTTCCCGAGGGATAATATATTATTTTGTGGATATTTGACTGTTTTTCACTGCTAAAAGGTTGAACCGATTTGAATGAAAGTTGGTATGGTAGTGGTTAATTCTTTGGACAAACGCGTAGTCTACTTTTTATTCCAAATCTATACTTCTATACTAATATACTACTATTAATATACTAATATATTATACTTCTATACTTAATATTATAAATGCGAAAGTGTGTCTGTCTGTCTGTCTGTCTGTTACCTCTTCACGCTTTAACCGCTGAACCGATTTTTATGAAATTTGGTATAGACATACTTTGGGTCCCGGGAAAGGATATAGGATTTTTTTTATCCCGAAAAAGTACTGTTCCCGCGGAATAATATATTTACGCGGGCGGATCCGCGGGCAAAAGCTAGTTATTAATAAATAGATTAATATTTTAACTAATGAATTGCATAATAAAGGATTTTACAAATTACTGTCCGAAGCAATTCGACGCCACGATAGTTGGCTCTGAACAGCCTCTGTGTTCTAGTGGTTAGAGCATTGGCTCTCGACTCGGAGATCGTGGGTTCGATTCCCGCATTGGAACAACAAAAATGTCGTTTCCAAGTTTGGTTAGGACAATGCAGGCTGATCACCTGATTGTCAATTATTTTTACATTTGCTTTCCTCGTTACAATTAATCCGCGTTTAATTTACAAAAACTTCTGAAATCGAGATGGCGTAATTTTTTTCTGTATGAAGATTTTTCTCTCAAATGTGAAGTACATAGTATAGTCATAGTTTAAATCATTGGACTATATAGTAAAAGCTAATGATGATGATTAGCAAAGTCATAATAAATATTACATACAATTATTTTCTCACATTTTCCTATATAAAAGAGAGTGATAACAATAATTCTAACACGCCACATGCTAGAGCTAAAAATAGCATCAAAATTACGTTAAAGAAAATATAAAATTTCTAATATCGATAAAGCTTTACTGTTATACGCCGTCCGCGTCAGTGTGGAACAGTGCCATTATAGACAAGTTAAAGCAAATGCCATGTTCCATATTACGGGTTTGTTCAAAATGGGGAAGTACATAATAAAATTAAGCCAGGAAATATTATCTTTGCAATGACATATATCTATGATCGACCATTGACGAAATAGAGTCATCACAAATGTGAGATAGTTGGGTAGCATAAAAAATGCTCTATATAAAAAATTATGCACGAGTGACGTTGCAGCAGTTGAAAATGTATGAAAATATATCCAAAATTGATTTTATTAACTTAAATGCCCAATTTTTGTAATTCATCGTTTTAACAAAATATGACTGTCATAGATAACGGATAATAATAATAAAAATGTTTTAATTGCCTATGTGGCAATTAAAATTATGTATTATATACATAAAAAATTAAAGTATAAAATAATTTTAAATTAATCAGTTTTAGATAGGTAGGTACTTATTTGAAATAATTTACAGAAACGGAGTAACTGTAGGTAACTACTAACACTTGCAATTATAAATAAACATATCTAATATTATTATCGATCGAGAAAACTGTTGCGCGTTGAAGTCTTTTAAATCGATAATTCTGCGCTGGTGCACGCTGCATAAATAATATTCATTACTAGCGACCCGCCCCGGCTTCGCACGGGTACAATACTGATACTAATACTACAGAATGTCTTTAAACCTCTAACAAAACGGGCGAAATTTTGTCAAAACAAACAGAAACAAATTAATATAGGTCCCTACTAAAACTCAATGAAATAAGTAGTGGGTTAACTTTTATCGTATGAAATACCTATAAGTACTCTTCAGGACTAACAATACAACAAACACTAAATAAATAGGTATTCAAGTATCTATGCATAATCCATCATAGTTACAACGAACACAAAACAAAAAAACTCATAGATCTAAACTCGCACGCCTTGGTGACGCCCACTTCGCAACGGGCCGTGCAGCAGAAATCGTAATATTTTAATTTCGCCATAACTTCAAAACCAAACATCCAATTTTAATCATTAAAGGACCAAATATTATCTACATAAACTGTACTTAGTGATGAAATAATTAATTTTGATAAGGATTAATAGCATGAGTAAAATAAACGCATTTAAATGTAGTCCAAAAAAAATTCAAGATTTCTAAATAAAAAAATGGTTGTTGTGCCTCACTCGACATAGATAGGTATAGTGTGTCGCGGACTTTTTTGTAGATATTTATAAGATCTACAATTAATTAGAACATTTTATGGTTCTATCTTTTATAGTTTAGGCAGCGTACGCAAAATAAGTAACTTTTCTGGTTGATTTTTTACACCTTGTGTCTGAAAAACGCAAAAATCTTACGGAACCCTTTTTTATCCAAAATAAAATTTAGCCAATGTTACTCGTGGATAATGTAGCTTTCGAATGGTGAAAGAATTTTTGAAATCGGTCCAGTACTTTTTGAGCCTATTCATTACAAACAAACAAACATACAAACAAAGTTTTCCTCTTTATAATATTAGTGTAGATAGTGTAGATTATAAGTACTAATTATTTGTCAATTTTTACTAAAATATTAGAAATTTTAATACCATCCCTATATTAACTTCGTGTTCATTCAAATTTAAGAAAAACATGCTCCATAAATATGATTCTTAATTACATTATAATCAATATACTTTTGCTCTATGACTATCATATTTCAAATCTTTACCTTTATTCAACACGTTCCGTATCTGATCCTTCATGATCTTTATCTTTCGTCCAAAAATAAATAAGTTTTCTTTTTCTTTACATCTTAAAAGATAAATTACTTACATAAGTGACGGCGGAATGGCCGGACGGCGGACACGGCCGATTAGTTACGCACATCCGCGGACCTGTTCAACTTACATAAACTACAAATTTCCTAAACATTAGAAGAATTACATAAATATACTTGTTGGCTGATTTTCTACCCGACTACGGGTAAAAAATCAGCCAACAAGTTGAGAAAATGAAGCCAAAAGGAAAGGGTAATGATTTTGGCAGTCTATGTATGCATGTATATTTTTGTTCCACCGTAGCGCCTAAACTACTGATCTGATTTTAATAAATGAGGCGACAATAGATTCATAATAATAGCCCAGGTAACATAGGATATACTATTTACGTAATCAAGTTATAGTTTTTCTTTTTTAATAAAAATTGTAGTTATTCATAGCATAAATGATTAATAAATAGTACTTTAAGCTAAATAGCTCTCAGAAGAATCAGTATATTTTAAGGGACTCTCCAAATGATACAACAGATTATAACAGTAGTTTATTCAGGAGTCAGGACACAATATGTTACCGGTTATCTATGCAGATTAGAAAATTGAAGTATCTGTAAATTCTAATTAACAGCTTTTCGCTTAATGCCTTTGTTGTTAACTTCAACGACAAAGAAGTGAGATCTAAATGGGTGCCAAGTTCAATGCTCAGTCCTGAAATTTATTTATAACAACATAAAATATCATTTCTTCTTATAACTGAGGATAATAATTATATTGTAACCTAAGGTTTGACTTGGTTCTTGGTGGAATTAGTTCTGATATACGAATTATATTCGATGGCTAGTTTCTACCAGCAAGCCAAATTTTCAAAGTAATAAAATAAGAACCGACAAGTAACAGGCTTAGAACTTGCGAAGGCTATAATATAATTCGTATATGAAAACTAGCCAAGTCAGACCTTAGGCTTCAATATATTATCCTAAGTTATAAGAAGAAATGATGTTTTATGTTGTTATAAATAAATTTCAGGACCCACCATTGAACTTGGTACCCATTTAGATCTTACTTATTTTGTCGTTTAAGTCAACAACCAAGGCATATATCATACTAGCGATCCGCCCCGGCTTCGCACGGGTACAATACTGATACTAATACTACAGAATGTCTTTAAACCTCTAACAAAACGGGCGAAATTTAGTCTAAACATGATTGTTTAGACTAAATTTCGCCCGTTTTGTAGTAGGTACCTATATTAATTTGTTTCTGATGAAACAAATTAATATAGGTACCTACTAAAACTCAATGAAATAAGTAGGTGGGTATACTTTTATCGTATGAAATACCTATACTCTTCAAGACTAACAATACAACAAACACTAAATAAATAGGTATCCATCATAGTTACAACGAACACAAAACAAAAAATTTACTCATAGAAGTCATGTCACGCGCACCCCCGCCTTGGTGACGCCCACTTCGCAACGGGCCGTGCAGCAGAAATCGTAATATTTTAATTTCGCCATAACTTCAAAACCGAACGTTCAATTTTAATCATTCAAAGACCAAATATTATCTACATAAACTGTACTTAGTGATGAAATAATTTATTTTGATAAGGATTAATAGCATGAGTAAAATAAACGCGTTTAATAGTAGTCCAAAAAAAATTCAAGATTTCTAAATAAAAAAATGGTTGTTGTGCCTCACTCGACATAGATAGGTATAGTGTGTCGCGGACTTTTTTGTAGATATTTATAAGATCTACAATTAATTAGAACATTTTATGGTTCTATCTTTTATAGTTTAGGCAGCGTACGCAAAATAAGTTACTTTTCTGGTTGATTTTTTACACCTTGTGTCCGAAAAACCCAAATATCTTACGGAATCCTATTTTTTCCAAAATAAAATGTAGCCTATGTTACTCGTGGATAATGTAGCTTTCGAATGGTGAAAGAATTTTTGAAATCGGTCCAGTACTTTTTGAGCCTATTCATTACAAACAAACAAACATACAAACAAAGTTTTCCTCTTTATAATATTAGTGTAGATTATTGAACTTGGCTCTCATTTTACATTTATGATAGGATTCAATTTTCAATAAAAATTATGATAGCTGCTGAGTGTTGATTTTTCATCTTGTATGTGCTGTTGCCAGTAATTCATAAATCATTCCCCGGTTGGCGGGCTAATCCAGGGATTCCCAGGGAATGTCTAATGGGAATTATATTATGACGTTGCGCTACAACGCCGATTATGGTCTACGTTTGTGAATTTGTTATAAACCTAGCAAAAAGTAAATAGAGTAAAACTCTATTCTTAATGTCTTTCGGAAATCTTGGTTTTTCTATACCTCGCCTGTCACTGCTATACAAATATGATAATTGTCGAGGGACATTAAAATAAATTGTACTGTACGTACATTCGAAGACAGATCCGTTGTATCATTTTCGACCTTATTCCTCGGCAATAAGGTTCAAGACTGATACACTGGATCAGTTGGCGACCGTACCGACTTAAGTTACTACTTACTGTTGAAAGTCCGTTTGGATATTTCTTTGGAGGTTGGAGTTTGGTGTTGGTATAAGATTGTATTCAAATGGTGGCATATTGGTATATGAAGCTCTCCGTGAATTCTGTGAGTTCATTCTGATGCTCTTCTTGATTGTTATAATATCTCGTTGAATATCTCTTTAAGCTTAGATGTTATTGCTACATATCATAGTCTTAAAACAAGCCTTAATTTTCAGACTTCTAACACCAACCCCATTGCTTAATAGCGATATTAGTCTATCTACTCTACTGTATCTACTGTAAATTGTAATTATAATCTTCAACCCTCTGTGGTCAATAATTACTCTTGTGTTCTTTTTTACACTAGGGCCTAGGGTTCCTACCCCAGTAGGTGTAGGTTGTGGGTTTAGATTATAGGTGTAAGTTGTAGGAGTCGGTAGTAGTTGTATGTTGTAGTTGTATGTTGTAGTTGTAGATAGTTATTTATGTATTCCAGAATCCAGTGCATCGTCAAGACAGAACAACAAGCGCTCTCTAAAATGCTGAGGTTATTAACTTCACAGAAACAGCTGATGTAAGATAAAGCACAGACTTTATCTAAATGACATCAATACTATCAGACATGTGAGGTCAGTTGGCGCCTGCAACATGTATGCATGTTACATTGTGTGCTGTCTATGAATGTATAAATTACGTGACGTGCGCCAACCCTTATCTAACAAGCTATAACTATGTACAAGGCCAGTACAAGACGCATTCGATAATTTCGACGGCGAAGTTCGAAAACAAAATGTATGGGATTTGACATAGGGCCTCGCAAGCGACAGGTCACTTATCGATGGCTTATGTCAAATTTGATTTTGAAGTTCACTGTCGAATTTAACGAATGATCATGTTGACATGATCACATTGGACTGGATATGACTTTGAGTACTTTGGGATTGGACTGCGGACAGGCAGGGAGGTGACTTTTAAGAGTTATCAGCAGTGTCTAATAAGTCATAAAAGTTAACAAACTAGCTTTCCGCTCTCATTTTCCTGTGCCGAAACGCAAATTATGCCATATTACTGTAACGTTTTTATAATGTTCGATGTTAACGGTACTGTCCAGTTTGTCCGCTAACCTGTTTAGTTCACCTAACGACCTACTTGATGAACTTAATGCTAATGCTGTTTCATTAATTATTCTAATTTCGCTTTTTAGACGATATTTTGCAAGTATGATAAATGTCAAATCATGTTCCACGAGTTTATTGATAGTAATGTGTATTACCTAAATACCTACTTTATCTTAGATCTTAAAATTAAGCTAAAGATTCATAGCTAAACAAACGTAGTGATTATATTCTCTTTGGCTAAACACATAAGAGGTTTTTTTTATTTAGAATACATCAATTTGAAGAATAAGACAAGATAAGTAGGTACTCATAACTTGTTTGATGCCTTAAATTAGGTAGACCTACTTAAATCATATACGTATATAGACGAAGCATTTTGAGGTAAAAACTGTCTCCACTTAAATGTTCCCACTTTTTATTCAGTAAGTGGGGACATTTAAGTGGAGACAGTTTTTGTAGAATAGAGTAAAGATAGTGGAGATGTATTTGTACATTCGTACAAATACATAAATTTGTAGAATAAGACTAGATATAAGATAAGTAGGTAGAGTATAACTTGTTTGATGCCTTAAATTAGGTAGGTACTTAAATCATAGGCGTATATATTATAGACATAATATATACGCCTATGATTATAGAGATATAAATGTCCCCACTTTTTGAGTTTTGGGGCCATTTTGATATTTTAAATATGGTTGAAATCAAGATGGCTGACATTAGAGGTAAGGTGAAAACCAAGATGGCGTCACTTTTTCTTGTATGAAGATTTGTTCTGTCAAATGCACGTCAAAGTGACTAGACTTTGGACTTGACGATTTGGAAATACGGTGATGAAAATTTGAACGAATATTCTATTTCCCGCCTTTTGTACTTGACACTGGCAAATTAAGCCGACGCTATATAATATAAATTAAAAAAAAGCCACTGTCAACTATCATTTGTCAAACATCTAATGTCAAAGACAAACGTCTACTGTCAGATTTTGATAAACTTCTCTATTTACAGTTTACAACATTACTTTAAATAAATACAATATTAGGGTTTATTTTAATTATTTCTCATAATATAATGCTCTATTTGCTGTATTTCAGTTCTTCGATATCACCTAGATTGTCATTCTAGCAATATTAATTAAAAACATTAATTACTAATACTACTTCTACCTTATTTTAGTTAACAACAGTGATTAGTGAAAATTTTATGATTAAACTTGCAACATGTCGGCACTACTAACTGCAGATTGGTTTCAACTAGAATCATTTTATAGGTAAGTAAATATTAACATAATTATATAGTACAAAAAAAAGTATCAATTTCTGGTGACCAAAGCTGATGCCATTCTAGAGTCTTAGTCTCTATATTTCCCTTTGTTATGCTTATTGCTACTTAGTTTTAATTATTTTATTTATAAATGTTATTCAGTACAATTTTATCAACATTTTTAGGAAGTTTGACCTGTACAATATGACTTGGACAATGACTGAAGGACTGGGCACTATGGTTGTGAGTGGAGCGCCTTATGGAGGACCCATAGCGACTATTCGCGACAGGAAACAAATGGTCCGAGTAATGACAACATCAAAACCAATCATAACAATATATAACTGTGCAGGGAATGTTATTTCAAAATTTCCGGTAAGTTACACATCATTTTACGTTTATGAGTGTAAAAAAGTTTGCCTGGACATAGGGCATTGACCACTAATATTGACTTCTAAAAAAAGTAAACTAGTACTGTTGTGTGGATAAGTAAATAGACTGAGAAAAAAATTATAAGGGTAGATATTATTTAACTTATTATGTTCAATGTATGGTGTACAATTGTATTTCAGTGGAATAGTGGTGTGTTAATTCATATGGGTTGGTCTGATGCAGAGCAGCTTCTATGTGTTCAGGAGAGTGGAGATGTGCTCATATATGACATGTTTGGGGCGTACCAAAAAACTTTCAGCATGAGACAGGAAGTAAGAGATACAAAGGTAAGAATTAAAATATTTTATATTTTTTCTATTATTATTATTTATTAAGTATCAAACTTATTAAGAGAATTACTCTATATCTTAAATTGGTCACACCAAAAAACTATTATCACTATACAGTGTAAAACAAAGTCCCTTTATCCATAATATAAAGTTTATTAATACTTACTGAAACTTTCTCAAACTTTTACAATCTCATGTGGTTATGATGCATATTTCAGGTCTCCAAGGCCCAGCTTTTCTCTAACCCAAATGGAATTGGACTAGCTGTTATGACAACAACCAACAGGATGTTTTTAGTGAACAATGTATTGGAACCAAAAGTTAGAGGTGCTCCAGACATACCCAGTAAGTACAAAAATATATCTAATATAAATTAAACATACCTAGAAAACAAAGCAAGCTTAGAAAAGCTGGAAAGATACATTTTTTACTTCAAATACAAAATAAGTAATGTCTTTTTTTTTTTTTTCTCTTTTAGAGTCAATTCACACCACAACGATATGTGACATGGTGCTGCATTTTTAAGATAGCTATTAAAAATGTATAGGTCGCACAACGGTTTATGAGCGCTCAGTGAAAGTGGAGGGGATTGTTTGCGCATGTGACCAATAGCAAAGAATGTATATTACTAATGTACCAATAGCGTGTCGGCAGCCACGTTCGGCATGCGTTCGGCGCATCCACACCTCCCCGCCCGAGCCCGCTACCGCCAAATACACCCAAAAACTGACTTCTGCGCATACCCCCTCTACTTTTGTCGAAAGATCTTAATTCATTGCGCGACCTGTAACTTTATTCACTACACAAAAAGATACATGTTTTTATATGACATCATTTATATATTGCATATCGGTTTGTTTCGTGTGAATTGACTATTAGTGTGATAATTGTTGTATGTACCAATTTTCAGGAGCCAACGAACCTATAAGCTGTTGGTGTGTCATAAGCTCCGGAACTCGTTCTACTGGCATCATCGGCTTCCTTGTATGTAGAGACAAAGAAGTGTATAGGTGTCAACTTGATGAATCTCGGGCTATTATGATGGTAAAACTTTTACTTACCATTGGTTTAAACTTTAATCTGACAGCTATGCATTATGCGCAGAATACAGAACACTATCCATAGACATATGTTATATTATAGACGAGGAATGTTGAGGTTTTTGGGGCCATTTTGACATTTGAGGTATGGTGAAATAGATAGCATAGCATAGCCCATCCTTAGTTTTGAAATATTTAACACTATATCACAATCCTAAGTATTTGTGCATTTGTAAAAATCAGTTTTGTATAATAAGATTACTATAAGTACCTATCCTTTTGTTTATGTTTTCTACCCTTGATTTGAATATAAGACTGATAATTTATTTTCAGCGTCCCGAAATTACAAATGCGTACACTCAAGTACTAACAATAGTCCCATCACAGAATGGGAGGCATGTCGCTTTGTTTACTGACTCTGGCTACCTTTGGATTGGCTCCTCTGATTTCAAGAGCAAATATTGTGAGATCGATACAAGCTATATCAAACAACCTAAGGAATTAGTTTGGTAAGATTTTTACAACTTAATGTTTATAATCTCTCTTAATGATATTATTATGCAGAAGAAAAATATGATTTTGGGGATATCTAGTAGATGTTAAAAATTTATTGCATGAGTATTTACTACCTATACAAGTAAAATTCTCGAGAAACCAAATTTAAAACATTTATTTTCTTGTAGGTGTGGCTCACAAGCAGTCATTGGACACTGGGACGACACAATGCGTATTTATGGGTTTAATGGGTCCTACGAAACCTATGTATACGACGGACCATTCCATATTATTTCGGAGATGGATTGTGTCAGAGTTGTATCGGAACAGACTCACGAACTCATACAGAAAGTTCCAGTGGTTGTGGAGAAAATATTTAGAATCAACAGCACGGCACCTGGATCCTACCTTGTAGAAGCTTCGAAACAGTTTCAAGTAAGTATGCTGGGAATTAAACATGGTGGAATATCAAAAAATTCAAATTCAAACCTATTTTATTCAAAGTAGATTTTAATATCACTTTTTGGCGACAGTTACAATTTAGGAGCAAAGTTAGTTATGTGTAGTCTAGCAGTGGCGAGGGGTTCATATAACTCCATTCCTATCGGCTTCCCTTACCACTTACCTTTTGAAGATCCTGATCCAAATCCCTACCTATTATACAGGCTACGGCTTCCCTATGAAGGAGAACCAGCCCTCGCCACCGTAGTGTAGCTTTTCATTTTTGTGTTAAGATGACGCATTGAACGGAAAAAAATTCGCGCACAACCCGCACATATCCTATACCATGCGGGGATTACGCGCGCCCGATTTTTTTATAGAAAACCGTCTCGGGATGTACAATTCACAGTGTAAAGCTAACAAAAATAGAACAACCAAAATCTCTCATGTGTTCTCTTAATCACCTAATTTATTTAGCCTGTGGCTTTGCTTGTTTTAAATCTTATTTTCCATTCAAAATTTTTACTCCATCGTCACTTTTGGATAATATTCATTGTGTAAAAAAATTTCTTACCAGATAGCTACGGTCATTTGCGTTAAGTTTGTTAAAATTTACCAATGATGCTTATGCCGTGTTCACATTCGCCATTTAAGTAAACCATTCTGACATTTTTCATCTGTCAAAAGTAACGTTAACATCGGCTCTAAACTAATTTATTGTTTAAAAATATAAATAACAAATATATAATAATAAATCAGTGTCAATTCTTAAGATAGCACTACTATTTATCAGTACAAGTGTTTGTGAGACATTTTACAAGTGATTTATAAAATAAACTAAAACTGAAACAGTGCAACAATTGTCTTTAAAATTAACTTTTTATGTAACAAACAAAACTTTAATATATAAACAAAAACGTGTAAACTATTCAAGAAAAGGCTTATTACATAGATTATAGTGGAAAAAGTGACTTTTTTTCTTTTTTTTTCTTCAAAAATAAGTGAACATTAATTCCTTTGTTCCAAAATACAAAAATTGTAACGTCTACCCACAACAATATTCAAGTCATAGCGTTACACCATCTAAACCACAAACTCATCTTTATTTTAACGTTACTAGTTACTTAACCACTGGTCCAATGGTGCTCGACTAACTTTAAGTATCAAGAGTTCCTGAGTTCAAACCCAAGTCTTCGATCATCACAAAAACAAAATAGTAAGGTGCTTATAAGAACAGCTGAAACTAATTTTTGTTAAAAGAACATAATTTTTATAGAATATAATATTATATAAAAGGCACATCGAAAATGGCTTCTGCAGTATTCACTTGTGATGGCTGTAAAGCAGATATTATAGACAGTAACTACATATGCTGTTCTAGGAAGAAGTGTGAGAAGTCTTTTCATATGGACTGTGTCAATATAAATAACTTAAATAGGGAGTCAGAAAAGAAATGGGTGTGCCCCATATGCAGTTGTACTTCAAAAAAAGGAGGTGATAACTCATCTACTCCTGTACGTACTAACCAGAATATGTATGTTACAACTAGGAAGCCGCGTCCTGCAAATACTACATCCGATGACCCACTCTCTGACACTGACTCCTCTTCACCACTTACAAACCTTACTGAAGAGATAATACTCCTAAGAAGAGAAGTAGCATCCATGAAGACCGAGTTCACTGCTGTTGTTACCGCACTAAGCCGCTGTCAAGATACTATCGAAGTGTTGTCAGCAACAATAACATCCCATGAGACACGTCTAAAACTGGCTGAAGATGTTGCAACAAAGGCAGCTAAGTTGGAAAAGGCAAACGAAATTTTACAGGCTCAAGTAAACTACCTGTCTCAAGCCAGACTTGAAAACGAAATTGAGGTATCAGGTATCCCGGAGGTGACTAAAGAAAATCCGTACCATCTAGCCCTGACACTCGCAGCAGCAGCAGGCTCCAGTATATGTGAATCCGATATAGAATTCGTAAACAGAGTAGGTCCGCCAAGAAACTCTACAAATGCTCGACCTCTGGTGATTCGCTTTTGTCGCCGTACTTCCAGAGACAATTTTTACAAGTCTGCTAAAGCTCGACGATTGACAACACAAAATCTAAACATAGAGGGCTCGCCAAGTAGGATCTACTTTGGCGAGCGATTAACTCCAACAAACCGAAATTTATTTCGTGTGTGTAGAATACGATTCAGGGAAGCGGGATACAAGTTCTGCTGGACAAAAAGAGGAACAATCCTCGTCAAAAAAGAAGATGGCAAGGGACGTGGATCCCAAGTCATTCCTATCAGGTCTCTCGACGATATTGATCGAGTACTGGGTCAACCTAGAAGTGAGTTGGGAGAAGGGGATACCGGACTTGCATAGTTTTGAATTTATTTTAAATACTTTTATATTACTTTTTGTCTTAAATTTGCATGTTTTATTTTCCTTTAAGTTTGTTAATTTTATAAATTATATGCGCAGTTTTCACACTAGACACCACACGCTTACACACACCACATATTGCTTACTAAAACTAACACATTACCTTAATGTCATGCTTAACAATATCCTAATGCACAAGTCGTTTGCACAATATGCTCGTTTGGCAGGAACAAAGCCATGTAACAATAATTATTGCTTTATATTTTATTATTATTTTTATGACAATGGCTAGCTTTGAAATATTAAATGATATTGATACAACAGTAACCCCCTGCCATCTGATTGAATATCCTGAGCATTGTGCAGAATTTATTACAAACAAGTTCAATTTTAAAATTTTGACTTTTAACATTAGAAGCCTACAGCAGAATTTTGACAGGTTTCTGATAACTTTTACACGTTGCGTTTTAGATTTTGATGTAATAGTATTGACAGAGTGCTGGTTACAGCCTGGTTCACTCATACCGCAAATCGATGAATATAGATCTTTTAGGACTAATCACTGCAACAACAGAGCTGGTGGCGTCGTCACCTACGTTAAAAATAAGTGGAGCCCTGAAGTAAGAGAGCCTAAAATCGATGGAGCTGATTGTCTATGTATAACTGTAAAAAATCAATTTTGTGTACTTGCAATCTACAGATCTCCCTCTTTTACTAGTATAGATCCCTTTCTTAACTCCTTAGCTTCGACAGTCCAGTCAATAGTGAATATTCCGTGTATGGTTGTAGCAGGCGACATAAATATAAATATAAACCAAAGTTCCCAGCTCGAGGAGGGCAGCAATCGATACCTCTGCCTACTAGCTGAGTTAAACCTTATTCCCACTGTCACAAAACCAACACGCGCTAATTCTTGCTTGGACCACATCAATATTACCACCAAATTTCAAGCTGAGACACTTATCCTTAAAACAGACGTGACCGACCATGATATTGTTGTTGCTGGAATTACCCTTAATACTCCCTCAGCTAACGCTAAGAAACAGTTCCGACTAAAAATCGACCACTCATCGATTATAGCGGATCTTGAAAACCTGGACTGGTACGATGTCACTAATTTAACTACAGTTGATGACGCAGTCGCAGAATTTAATAGTAAACTCTCAACCATAATTAATAAGCATTCCTGTAACGTTCCAATAAGCCGATCTAAGTCCACCATCAAACCCTGGATGACTCCTGGATTGATTAGATGCTCGAAGCACAGGGATGCTCTTCACGCTAAAGTTCGTCTTAATCCAGGTGACATCACTACGAAATTAATATACACACGCTACAGGAATTTTTACTTTAACCTTATAAGAAAACTTAAACAAAAACATGAAGAGATGGAACTAGAGAAAAATAAAAATAACCAGAAAAAACTTTGGAATACTATTAAAAATATAACCTACTCGAACAAAACCAACAGACACCCAACTGAACTGACCGTGACCAAACCTAACATCATAGATTCACTCGACTATTGCAATAATTTCTTTTCTAGTGTTGGTAAAAATCTTGCAAACAAAATACTCACGGTAAATAAAGAAAATGAAGAATCTCTCGCATCTAGAGTTAAAATTAAAAACTCGCCTACGCAGTCTCTATTCTTCCAACCAACTGATGAATCTGAAGTTCAATCTATCATAATGAATTTAAAACATAATAGTGCCCCCGGTCTAGACGGAATAAATAATAGATTGCTTAAAGCGATAAAAAAATGCATTGCTACTCCACTTACCTTTATATGCAATCTCAGCTTATCCGAAGGAATATTTCCAACGATTTGGAAAAGAGCTGCTATAACACCGGTATATAAGTCTGGTAATAGATCGGATCCCAGCAACTACCGGCCAATATCACTCCTTTGCTCGTTTTCTAAAGTCCTCGAAAAAATTGTTCACAAACGGCTTGTCAGTTTTTTGGATCTGAATAATATATTATCGGGTAGACAATTTGGTTTCCGTTCAAAAAAATCGACAGAAGATGCTGTGAAACTGCTGACAGATCTTGTTACCAGTTACCTAGAAAGTAAAAGGGCGTGTATTGGTGCATTTATAGACTTGGCTAAGGCCTTTGACACAATTTCCTTACCGATATTACTTCGAAAGTTGGAATTGTTGGGTATAAGAGGCAATACCTTGGCTTGGTTCCGTAGTTATCTTACAAATCGCACACAATGTGTAAAAATCAATCAACAACTAAGCAACCATCAAAAAATTGATTTTGGTATTCCGCAAGGCAGCATATTGGGCCCTACTCTTTTTATATTGTATATGAATGACATATTGGACTTAAATTTTAAAAACACTGACGTTATATGTTACGCTGATGACACAGTACTAATCTTTAATGGCAGAAATTGGGCTGAAGTAGTACACACGGCTGAAAGGTCACTCAGGGAAGCTGCAATATGGTTACAGAACAACCTTCTTACTCTTAGTGTACCAAAAACCAAACTAGTCTTTTTTCATAAGACAAAAACAACAGCACCGCCTATTAACCTTAACGTTACGTTACATACATGTCTTACAAATAGCGTGCACTGTAATTGTAGCCAATTAAGTAAATCATCATTCGTAAAGTATCTCGGAGTTTTAATTGACGAAAAATTGGATTTTAGAGAACATCTGTCGTTTGCTACAAACAGAATTAGAAAACTTATCTATATTTTCAAAAACTTACGTACCTCTGCATCTTTAAATTTATTGAAAACTGTATACGTGTCAATTTGTCAGTCAGTACTATCTTATTGTATCCCAATTTGGGGAGGGGCAACAACCACTAATATGATTGTTTTGGAGAGAGCTCAGCGATCAGTTCTGAAAGTATTATTGAAAAAGCCCATCTGGTATCCAACTACATCCTTATATAAAAGTCTTGAGGTTCTTTCAGTACGTGGAATCTACATACTTCGCGTGGTGGTAAAAGAACACAACGCCCTTCTAAAATCTCCTAACTATGAAATCCTACGTAAAAAACTAATTTTAAAATTGCCTCTTCCACAAATCAGTTCTAATTTTGCGAGAAGGTTTGGCTCATTCCTCCATGCATTTGTATATAATAGGGTGGGCCGTCAATGCAGCATCAGAGATTGTTCCGTTGAAGAAGTGAAACATATTGTCACAAACTGGCTTATTTCCTTAGACTACACAAAAATTGAACAGATTCTAAAAGAGATTAATTAAAAAACAATTAAGAAAACCTACACACACACACACACACACACACACACACACACACACACACACACACACACACACACACACACACATACACACACAAACACACAAATACATACAGACACACACCACAACACATACAATATACAGACAAACCCAAATTCAGACAATGCGCACTTAACTTTTTCCGTTGATTTGATTTATTTATTAAATTTTTTTTTATTATTTAAACCCATTAAATAAGTCATTGTTAATTTTTATGTACCTACTTATTATCAACATACAGAATATTGTGTAATATGTTTACCAAAAATGTTGGTGACCTGTAGGACAGGCCTAGCCTAGTGCAGGAACCAATTTAACAACTATTGTAGAATATGACTCAATATGATGAAATAAATGATTTTGATTTTTTGATTTTTGATTTACATTGACAATTAACTCACTGCAAACTTAACGCGAATGAATTATAGTATAAATATCTGCGTGCCCAGCCCAACTCGTTGTTACTAGTTCAGTCTGGAGCGATTGACTTAAATCATGATAAGTTTTAGCCATCCCACGTATAACTATTTATTTTTCTTTTTCAGAAACGTAGCCACCGAGCAGACGAGTACATACGCCTTGTGAAACCCGACTTAACGTCAGCGGTACGGGACTGTATCGACGCGGCGGCTTTCGAGTTCAATACCGACCTCCAGAAAATGCTCATAAGGGCTGCTCAGTTTGGAAAGGGCTTTATTATGAACCCAGAGCTCACTGATCACTATGTGACGACGTGTCGTTGGCTGAGAGTTCTGAATGCAGTGCGGGACCCGAGAGTGGCTATACCTTTGACGTACTTGCAGTATCCTTTACTATATTACTAGCTTTCCCCGGGGCTCTGCCCGCGTTAATATAGTATCGAACGTAAATACTGTACTTTTTCGGGATAAAAAGAGGATTAAAATAGGCTTAAATCCAGAGCCTAATATTACTACCATGCCAAATTTCATCAAAATCCATTCTGCAGTTTTTGCATGAAAGAGTAACAAACATCCATGCATCCATCCATCCATCAATCCTCACAAACTTTCACATTTATGATAGTAGTAGGATGACTTTTGACTGCGGCTTCGCTAGCTTCAATTCTGTTTCGCCGTAAATGATTTTGACTCCCAAACATCCTCATAGGTTTGCTGAAGTCAGATAAATAACTATGCGCGAGGAACCAGGAACGAGGAATTGTTCGGACTTATACCTGCTGCAACTTTTCGCCACCGTTCCAAGCAACAAAATATTTATCATCCTCATCACCTTGATAAGTGGCAGTCTTCCACCGTGCGCTTTACCCGAAGCTTTCTGCCGCGCACTGTAAAACTTGGCCGGTAACGCACTTGCAACTCCTCTGATGTTGCGGGTGTCCATGGGCGACGGTAATCGTTTTCCATCAGGTGATCCGTTTACTCGTTTGCCCGTTGTAGTTTTATTTTTAAAAAATCCGCACGGCAAATTAAAGTGTTATTTGATTAGAGATGTGTAATATAAATCAGTCCTTGCTATACAACGTGTAGGAATAAAGGAGTGATCCCACCAAAAACATTCTGTAAAAAACTAGCCAAGTCTCGATGGAGCTGCTTGTTTATCTCTAAAAAGTTATGAAATCTAGACAAAATCGTGCCAAGTCTAAGGTTCCTTACTGCGATTTCTTTATTATTATAGTTAATGTTGAGTGACTTGGCCGTTGAACATTCTTTATACTTTTGTGGGTACAAGCCAATTTTGTTTACATTTGTAACTACCTATGTTTGTTAAGCGAGATAATAGCCCATACTGGTATTGGTAATTGGACGCTAGTGTCTCATTTTAGGCTGTTGCTGATTGTACAACACACGTATTGGAGCAATGATGTCATGGAGCCCCTTTTGTACCCTTGTGTGCCCTTCAACGGCCAAGTCACACAACATTAACTATAATAATAAAGAAACCGCAGTAAGGAACCTTAGCCTTGGCACGATTTTGTCTAGATTTCATAACTTTTTAGAGATAAACAAGCAGCTCCATCGAGACTTGGCTAGTTTTTTACAGAATGTTTTTGGTGGGATTTCATTTCTTTTTGTAGAAACGTGGGCATATTGATTTATTTTCCTAGATTTTAGTGTAATTTGTTTATTTAATTTGTGTAATGTTCGAGTAGAATAAAGTTCGAGTAGAATAAAGGGGCCTGAAAATGCGGCAAAATGGTTCTAGTAAAGAATGGTACGGCAGTGTTTGCTTCGCACTCGACTTGGCGGGGGCACTGCCGTGCCCCCAGATCGACGTTCTGGTCTTATCTAGAGGTTCTCAAATAGGGGCCTGAAAATGCGGCGAAATGGTTCCAGTAAAGAATGGTACGGCAGTGTTTGCTTCGCACTCGACTTGGCGGGGGCACTGCCGTGCCCCCAGATCGACGTTCTGGTCTTATCTAGAGGTTCTCAAATAGGGGCCTGAAAATGCGGCGAAATGGTTCCAGTAAAGAATGGTACGGCAGTGTTTGCTTCGCGCTCGACTTGGCAGGGGCACTGCCGTGCCCCCAGATCGATTATCCTAGTTTTTATAGTTTTCCCTTTATGTGGCCATTAAACCCCGACTCTGTACCAAATTTCAGCTCTCTAAGTTTATGGGAAGTACTAGTTCTATTTTGATGATAATGAGTGAGTGAGTGAGTGAGTGAGTGTCGAAAATGCGAAACTTTGCTTTCGCTTAACTTCGGAACTAAATGACCTACAGACTTGAAATTTTGGATTTTAAGTACGTAAGTAAGTATTATAGCTTATTGGATGACGAAAATTTCTGCGTTCTGGTCTTATCCAGAGGTTCTCAAATAGGGGCCTGAAAATGCGGCGAAATGGTTCCAGTAAAGGATGGTACGGCAGTGTTTGCTTCGCGCTCGACTTGGCGGGGGCACTGCCGTGCCCCCAGATAATATATTTTAAGGGTGTGTTTGTGTTCCTTATAGAGAGTTCACTATGAAAGTATCAGCGCTGAATGAGCAATTTTTTTTTTTTCACTTAACGAAACCCCTAGTTTTATTTTTAAAAAATCCGCACGGCAAATTAAAGTGTTATTTGATTAGAGATGTGTAATATAAATCAGTCCTTGCTTATATACTAATACACACCTCAGTACAATTGAATGATATGTAGAGTAGGTCAGACTTGTGCGATCAGTTCCTAAATGAGCCAGAGTACAGAACCTGGGCGAGCGCGTGCTGCTGGACCGGCTGATCTGGCGGCGGCTGCACTGTCTGGCGAGTATGGTGGCCGCGCATCTGCAGCTGAGGGACGGGCCCACGCGCGTTCTATCCCACTGGGCCTGCTACAAGGTTTTTACCATTTCTATTTTTTTTTTATAACACTTTATGCACGTAATGTAAAAGGCTTAATGCCTAGTGGCATTCTCTACCAGCCAACCTTAGGGTGATGCAGAGACATGGTGAAGTAGGCGCATCTTATATCTTTAAACGAGCAATTGAAACTGCTCCAACGATTTTCATGAAATTTAGCATACAGGGGGTTTTGGGGGCGATAAATCGGTCTAGGTCGGTTTTATCCCTGGGAACTGCGCATTTTTAAGTTAGGTAAGATAATCTGAATCTCGGAAACGGCTCCAACGATTTTCATGAAATTTAGTATACCGGGGGTTTCGGGGGCGATAAATCGGTCTAGGTAGTTTTTATCCCTGTGAAACTGCGCATTTCTAAGTTAGGTATACATTCGCACCCTGGTGAGATATTTTTGTAATACTTGTTTTTTTAATCGACTATAGCTCCGAGCAAAGCTCAGTTACCCAGGTACAATACTAAGGTTTTAAATGAGCTTGATCGTTTAACCCATCTACCCTCCAGTGGCGTGGGGTTCCTATATAAATCAATTTCTATCGGCTTAACTTACCACTTACATATTAAAGACCCTCTTCCAAATCCCTACCTATTATACAGGATAGGGCTTTCCTATGAAAGATAACCAGCCTTCGCCCCTGCTACCAGCTATAATAATAGCTCCCCACACCGATATCGGCGATGGTAGCCGGTTTCATAGAGACCAGGCCAGCTACGCACGAGTTATTTTATAGTGCCCAAGTGTGTGCGCAGTACTCTCGAAACCTAATGGGTAACCTACACGACTGGCGAGAGATCAGGCGCATGACCGACGCATAGATCATCTTTTTTGTCAGACAGTCGTGTGATCAGCCTGCATTGTTCTAACCAAACTTGGAAACAACTTTTTTTTTGTTGTTGTTCCAACGCGGAAATCGAATCCATTACCTCAAAATAAGGAGTCAAGCTCTAAACCACTGGACTACGGAGTAGTATACCAGCTATATTATTCGATTGAAGGCTGAGTTTCATTGACGCTGCCGGATATTCTTATGCAGTTCGTTTATTTCTGCACTGTGTTATGCAATTTTTTAAATATTTGTACGGTTTGTTTTATACTTTCAATGACTACCGAACAAGTTCCCGCTCGACCAGGCATAAGATGAAAATCGTTCAACAGCGCCGTTGAATCGTGGGCTCGCAAACATACTCACGTGCAAATACGTAGTTCAACCTCGTCTGCAGTCGTTGCGGTTACTTCCTTTGCGTTTAAATATTTTGAGGCGTCCTAGTGCAAGGTGAATGTTTAGAGACTGGTCGAGCGGGAATTTTGTCGGTGGTACATTAAGCAATGTTGGACTAAAGAGCTCCGGCAGTCACACGGACGTTAGTGGTTGATGACAAACACAAAACTTGCAGGTGTCGCAGCCGCACATAGACAACGAGAGCGCGGCGCGGGAGATCGGCGAGCGGCTGCGCGGCGTGCCCGGCGTCTCCTACTCCACCATCGCCATGAAAGCCGCGAAGAAGGGGCGGAAGGCGCTCGCTATCAAGGTTTTGTACCTTAGACGTTTATGTTATAGACGTGGCATGTTGCGGCAAAAAGTGTATCCAGTTAAATGGCCCCACTTTTGAGATTTTTGGGGCTATTTTGACATTTGAAGGATGGTGAAAACCAAGATGGTGTTCTGTCAAAGGAACGTCATAGCCTATCTAGAGTTTTGAAGTCTTTGGTTTGTACTTTAATTTCAATACAATTGCAACGATCATCGGCACCCAACATCAATTATGTACCTACATTACTGGATAGCGAATGATCAAAGATTTTATTACGCTAAGTGAGGACTGTGTCGCACGCGATATGGGAGAACGCAATACTACCGTATAAGCCGTGTTTATGTCGCAGCCAAAATCCTTTTTAACAGATTTAGTATATTAAACTTTGAATTTCATTATAACAAGATAATTTAACAACAATACATGTGAAAATATTGATTTTTAATACATATACCTATTGTTTCCTTGGAGAACTTGCTCATATTTTAATATACTATTTACTAACGTGATAAAAACCCAGTTAACTAGCCTATTATTTCTAAAGCATTAATAGGCTACTTGACTGATATTTAATTTCATACATTGAAGGAATATTTCCTTTAGTACTTGGCTTAGGAAAACGTATACTAGTGATATTAATTATTAAAAGCTTAAGATTGATAAATAAAGTTGTTTAAAAATATGTATTTTTGTTTTTTAATTTCTACTGATGAAAAAACCTCGAAGTAACTTCCGGCAAGTATGTAACATCATTACATCACACACTCAACTCATACGTAGTAGTGAAACGGAAAACGTGTTTCTCTAAATAAATAGTTCATGACCCTTTAAAGTTATAAATTTAAAAACGTCAATCGTGAAACGGAACGTCACACCGCCATTTTGTCTGAGCGGACTATAGCACAGATTACAAATAGTACTAGTATGACGTCATAGCACAAATAATCTATCAACCAACATGGCGACTACTGTTTTCGGCGGTTTTTAAAAAGTGTATTTTTTATTAATTTTTTTGTAAGTTTATAGGTTTCAAAATAATGTATTTTTTTAATTATTATGAAGCGCTTAGGACATAAATAAAAATTAGCTCATGTAGCCTATTACTAATTCCTGCGCAGATCCTGGAATACGAGACGCGGTGCGCGCTGCAGGTGCCGCTGCTGGTGACGCTGGGGGAGGACGGCGCGGCCCTGCGGCGCGCGGCGGCCAGCGGCGACACCGACCTCGTGTACGCCGTGCTGCTGCACCTCAAGGACAAGATGGGCAAGCACGAGTTTGAGGTACTACTGAATTAAGGGTGTTCGATATTTCTTCTGCCGTTAGGGGGTATAACCAACGCACACAAAGCGTCACCTGGTGGCGTAAATGGTATCAAAAACTGTCAAGGAGAATTTTCGGTTCTTTTTCTCTCACCAGGCAGCGCTCGATAGCCCGACGGTCCTTGTTGTGTCATTACTAAAATTGTGACGTAACTAGACAAAAATCTAGTGCAATTTTAGATTAGATATTAGTTAGAAGAAAAGTTAGTTTGGAAACCAAACCGTGTTCGCTGGCCCCCGTTATTTACATGTCGTCTGAGGCTCAAGATTTTGGATCTATACCATTCAGACATAGGTAAATCGTGCAAATAGAATTATAGACTTACAATATCACTCGTTTATTCGGAATCACAATTCTTTCTTTATAAATGTACTACACTAAAATCATTGCACTTTTGTATACACTCGCACTAAAACGAAACTTGGACAGTTCCGTGACGTGTTGACTAGTTGGTGGCTCAGGTTGAACTGACTGCACCAAATGCCTGGTCGGCACAGGAGGGGACACCCCCCACTCCAGCACTGCTTTCCGACACGTCCCGACTCTGTCGAAGCGCGCCAAACAAGATGGCGCACTTGAAGTTCCGTTTCGGCTTTATGACCGGATGCGACATACATATTACGAGGGCGGTACTGAAAATTTCGGGAATCAAGGAAGTGGAAGGAAGTAACATTACTATTTAAACATGTATTTATTTCTTTTCGAAGTATTCTCCGCGAAATTTGACACATTTTTCCATACAATGGAACCAATCATTGAAGCCATCCATTCGGAAGTTGGGGTCTCCAAAATGGCCGTTTTGTAGGCGTCCACAGCTTCTCCAGGTGATGAAAATCTCTGACCACGCAATTTATTCTTTATTTTAGGGAAATTATAGAAATCATTAGGGCTTAGGTCGGGGCTGTACGGCGGATGGTCTAATAATTCTATGATTTCTTGCTCTAAAAAGTCTTTTGTTCTGTGCGCGTGTGAGAACTCGCATTGTCGTGATGGAGGATGATGCGGCGGTTGCAGTTCCCTTTACGGAGTTCAGGAACGACCTGTGGCAAACAAACGTTAGCATACCATTCTGCATCAACCGTTCTTTGTCCCTCAAGAGGAATAGTCGCAACATGGCCGGTTTTGGAGACAAACCTGGCCACCATTTTTTTTGCAACACTCCGTGAACGAACAATTTTTGTTGGCTTTAACTCATTTTCGAACACCCAAACTCGTGACTGGTTTTTTGATTCGGGTTCGTACGCGTATATCCAGGATTCGTCACCTGATACGATGTTGTATACAGCATTTGAGGATCCTGCGTGGAATCTTTCGAGAGTTCTGACGCACCAAGTAACGCGAGCCGCTTTTTGCTCTTCACAGAGCAAATGCGGTATCCATCGGGAAAACGACTTTTTTACACCTAATTGTTCATGCAAGATTATTTGTATTTGACTCATGCCAATGTCTAAAGTTGCCTGAATTTCGCGGTATGTCACATGTCGATCTTCCTCAATCAGCTTACGCACAGCATCAACGTTTTCTTGGGTGACTGCAGTTTTTGGACGACCTTGACGGGGATCATCACTGAGCTTGACACGTCCACGTTGAAATTCAGCAAACCAGCGATAAATTGTGGTTTTGGATGGGGCTTCATCACCAAATGCAGAAATCATCCGGTCAACACACTGTTTTTGTGTTAAACCACTTCGAAAGTCATAATAAATCATCGCTCTAGTATTTTCTCGAGTCAATTCCATTTTCTCAACGACTAAACAAGTTTGACAAGACCGATAATCTTTTTTTAAATAAATAAACGGTATTCGATTTTTAAAACCAAGGAGTTTTAATTTAAAAAGATTTTAATATGACAGGAACATTGGAAATATTCTATTCCCGATACTTTTAGTGCAGCCTATGTATGTGTGTTCAAAAGAAAAGAAATAAATTAAAATATATAAAACTAATGACATAATATGGCAATGCCGACTACCGGTAGCGTAGCTTAGTAACGTCAAATACGAGTTATGGAATAAACTAACGGACCACATTAAACGCTAAGTTAATTTTAGTTTCAACTTCACATAAATATTCGGAAACCCATTTACGCAAGTTTTGGAACCAAAAGCACAAATGGACTACCGACAAGTTGCCTTTAGAAACAGGCATTATTAGTAAGAGTAAGGCTGTGTGTTTGGCGGAAAAATGCGCTCGGATGAGCTCGTAAGCAAAATAGCGATAGCTAACCGGTAAATAAGCAAAATGGCGGATTGTGTTAGCGCTATTGAAGTTAGTAAACGTGTCCTGGCCGACAACTGTATTCTTTTCTCAGCACTAGCAAGCATTATCAAGCACTTTATCCGCCAAACACAGCAATTGTAAGAACTTCAGAAACTAAGAAAGTCGTTTTTATTGTTTCAGTTAACTATTCGGAGTTTTCCACTAGCGCACGCGTTATACATAAAGTACTGCGCGAGTCACAACAGAGAGGCTTTGAGAAAAGTGTACATACAGGTCTGTATGGGTCTTGCTTAACTATAGTGCCGATAATATTCCATCGGTTGCATTAATATAAATTTGTAGTCCACAATCAATGTTTATCTTTATGTAGATTGTATACCATAATATTATCCTCGTTCTATATTAAAACATGCCCTGTCAATTAGATGAAATAATAATGCTGTAATATGACGTCATAAGCCACAACTGTCACAAGTGCTGTAATATGACGTCACTGCAGGAGGACGACTTCGCGGGGCAAGCGGCGACGCACATCCTGGACGCGGTGGAACAGAGTACGGCCAGCAGTGCGGAGGCGTCGCTCATATCCGCGAGAGAGTGCTACAAAAAGGGGAAGAATGATCTTGGTAAGTATTATTTTTATAGGGTGAGAGCACCAATTATTATCAGCACTTTAGAAAAATGGTCCAAATATAACCTCGATTATTACAGAGGAAAATACTTTATAGTTTAAAGTATGGTGTCGCCGGCAGTAGATTCCAGAATCATTTTTTGTTTTTATTAAATGGAAACAAAAATTAAGTAGCGAGAAGCTTATAATTCTGCTATTTGTTCGGGGTGCTGACAATTTGGTGCAGTGCTAGCAATTGGGTGTGTCACCCTACTTACGGTAACTTACGTATAATTTTGCAGTAAATTTATTTTTAGAATGTTTTATTTAGTGTTGCATTTAGTATGTGTGTGTGTCTCAGTGCACATAATATATAGGTACAATACACTCGACCTTTCCTGGTGGTTATTCTTTGTTCTTTTAGCCGCGACTCGCAGCATGATGAAGTATTTAGTTTTAAATTAAGTTTTGTTTTTTGTATTATTTACTATTTAGTTTTAAATTAAGTTTTGTTTTTTGTATTATTTACTATTAATGTATTGTTGTATTTACTTAGTTATATTAGTAGGAATTTGGTAGTTATAACTTCAGTCACAGCTTGAATCATATTTAATTTCTTATCTATAAGTAGGGTGCCAGACGTCCTGTATGTGCGGGGACGTCCCGTATTTTAGGTATTATTTAAAATGGCCCGCCGGGACAAGGGCTGTCCCGTAAATCGAGTGATATAGGGTTTTCTACACAATGCCCGCAATATACCATACAAAATAGACATCAATATTATGAACTCAGGCAAAAACTAATAAAAATGCAAAAACTCGCTCGATCCTCAGTAAAATATAAAAAAATTATCACGATTTTTTTTTTATTCCGGGTAAAAACTGAAGTCCCATATTTTTGGCTTATGTAAGCATTTGTCCCATAGAGGCTTAAAAAAGTGGAAACTATTAATTGGCTACCTGGTGTATATAATAAGTGTAAACTTATTGTGTTTTATCATAACTCATAAGCTGTTAGTTTTCAAAATAAGTTAAAAATAAATAAAAATATTATTATAATACTTTTTATGTTTATTTCAGGGGCATCAATATGCGAGGACGCGCGCAAGTTATGCAAGCAACAGTCGAGCCTACAAGAAACGTACGGGGAGGGCTTCGTCGGCCTGTCTCTTCACGACACCGTAGAAAAACTACTTATGTTGGGAGAAGTTAAACTAGCAGACAAACTAAGAGCTGAATATAAGATGCCGGATAGAAGGTGCCTACATATTAACTTTGACATGAACACGTCTTTAAATTGCTTCATGATAGAAGTTGTAATTCAAAAATTTTATGATCAACAGTATCGAGGAATACATTTCTATGTTTACATTTTCATTCAAAATTCATTAGTACCGCTGTAAAGCTAAAGTATCAAAGAAATTATTACTGTAAAACTAAACTGTCAAATTAAGTAAGAAATGTGACGCGTTACGCTCAGAAGCAATGTTAACTTCCTTTTTTCACAGTATTAGATAATCAATCGATTAGATAAAGATCCTTTGTCAGTACTTCTTTCCTCTTGTTTTCTGTAATTAAATGTGTGAGTGGTTTTGTAAAATATGGGACAGCCGACCGTGTTATTGTGCTGTGTAAGGGTGGTAAAGTTGACAGTATTGTGTTATTTAGACAAAGCAAATAAATTAGTTTTTATATACCTACCCTCTTACTAATAAAAATATTTACACAATGGATAAGCTATACATTGTCTTGTCCTTGTCTGTCAAGCTACTTTTTCAAAGACAAGGACAAAACTTATCCACTGTATAAATATTTTTATTAGCAAGGGGGTTAACATTTACTACTCGTTATCCAGGTACTGGTGGCTGCGGATCCTAACTTTATCACAGAAGGACGAGTGGGAGGAGCTAGACAAGTTCTCCCGTAGCAAACGTTCGCCAGTCGGTTTTGAGCCATTCGTCGACGCGTGTCTGCGCCGCGCGCGACGCGACCAGGCGTTGCGGTACCTGCCGCGGTGTAGGGACGATATCAAAGTCAAATACTATGTGAAGGCTGAGTGAGTATCAATGTTTTTGAAGTGAAAAAAAGCGGCGTTGTGCATTTTTTTTTTTTTTTGGGATGGGTAAAAAATTTTTAACTGGCGTCAGGACACGTGACCTGATCGAAAATTCGTAGTGAGTATCAGTGTTTTTGAAGTGAAAAAAAAAGCGGCGTTGTGCACTTTTTTTTGGATGGGTAAAAAATATTAACTCGCGTCAGGACGAGTGACCTGCCTGTCTATTCTCTAAGAACATTTTCAAATCTCGAAAGCTGAATCCGCGGTGAATGTCAAATTTTTATATGATATTTGACACTCTCCGCGGATTCAGCTGTCGAGATATTTGAAAATGTTCTTAGAGAATAACACTGCTGATCGAAAATTCGTAAGACGGAGGGAGAGTTGATCGCCGGCGCGGCGTAGGAGAGGAAGTAATATCCCCTCTCTACCGCGCGGCGAAAATGTATGCCTGCTCCTGCTGTTTCGTTTAATAGTTCTGAAGTTAATTGTAATAATATAAATTGTCATTTTTGTGTATGATAGCAATAGCTATATTCCGTAACCATTCCAAAATATTCAAAAATGCACATCGTTAATGTTCAAGTTTTCACTTCTGTCGGCACTCCCGAAGTGCAACCCATTGTTTTGTTTTCTTTTCTAAAGTGGATATGTCCTTAATGATAAGAGAGGTCAGTCGGTCGGTACTTTTTAAAAAACGGGGAACACCGTTTGGTTCTACAGCTGCATGTAAAATTACGTCATATCCAGACTTAAATCAAATATTGTTTACGCTGTGTAAAGCATATCTCGTGGTGGAGGGAAAGCGAAGCTATTTTGAGGCTATTTTGCTGTGTAACGATTTTTTTAGACGACATATTTTTGACGACGCTTAAAGTATTCACGTACAATTTGGCTATGACCACTTCCAGCGGCGTGCACAGGATTATGACACTGGGTATGCGGCGGAGTAGGTACTCGGTCACAAAAACTTTTTCTTTTAAGTATATATTTTTAGCATAGCCACATCCAAGCGACGGATCTCTAAGTCGGAAACCATGACAACAGAACAAGTCTTAGATGTACTACTATTCATGTACATCTTCTACGGCAACTTTAAAATTTCAATTCTAATAAGTAAAATAATAAGCTAAAATATAATAACTACTCACCTAATCAGCTTCAATTTTCATTTTCATATATTCAAGGTTCCGGTTACTTGAGATTACTATATCCCAATGTAAATAAACGCAAGATTTCGGCTACCTCAAATATCTTATCCAAGTGAGTGATAGTTACAGAACACGTCCCTTGCAAGATATCCGATGTGGCCTTTAAAAAGGCCGATTTTCATGTGATTCGCAAAATATATAAATAAACATAATAATAAAACTCGAGTACACACCTGCCTTTAGAGTTTAGACACAATTTGAATCTTTTCACTGAATGACAATTATGAGAAAACCTCACAATCAAATAACATTTTAAAAATATCAACAAACGCACAAAATCAAGAAGCAAAATTATAGAAACTCAGTAATAAACTGTTAAATGTACACACTTTCGAATTTTTAAATGAAAAATAGTAAACAAAGTAAAATGGCCTCTTCGAAACTAAACATTTCTGCTATTTAAGCAAATAAAACCATACTAATACAAAAATGCATTATGTGCATACGTGATCAATGTACGTGAATGTCAATTATATTTGATCGGATTATAATACGAATATTTCCGATTACTCCCGACATCTGCCGACAGTTCGTAGCCTGCCGCGGGAGTCGGGGGACTCGCGCCTTCGGATATTCATAGGTGTGTGCGTTTACGAACTGTGTACGGACACCAAAATTACTACACACATGCGAACAAATGTACTGCCGGACGCGAAGGCATTAGTTGGGTACATTAATTTGCAGAGTCGGTGCTGCCGCGAAACTCCTGGCAAATAATGTTTGTATGCTTGCAAATAGGTGCTATTTATAAAATATTAGGCGTTTTTAAGTTATTATATTTTGTTTATTCATTTTTTTACTATTAAAGTCATCTAAACCGTACGAACGTTTTATTAAAATATCTGTGAATGGTAAGTAAAGCACTGCATTTCTGCCTATAAAGAGCGCACGCCCCTGACCATTTCCCATTTTTAATTCAACAGAGCCGAAGAATCATTTGCAAAGACATATTACAAACACAATGAATAAATAAATATTATACATAGTTAAAATATATTTTGTAATTATTTCAGATATTACGAGGAAGCGGCTCAAGTAGCGTTCGAGCAGAAAGACCAAAACGCACTGTTGTACGTGCAGAAAAAATGTCCCCTGCGCGAGTCAGAACAACACGCCAGAATTGCTGTGTTATTAGAACAACTCACTAATAAGAAATAAGATTGTTTATGTGATTTCACCATTTTCAATATACGCCATAGGGAATCATAAAAGGTAATAATTATATTATGCCAAGTATGAAAGGCAAAAGCCTTTCATACTTACCAATTTCCTGAAGCCTCGTATATTTTGCTTTAGGAAATAGATTTTTTATATATAATGTGCGCCTAAAAAACGTCAATGTGAAACACTCATGTCGCTAAAATATAAATCGCTAATGCACGGTTTCTGAAGATTTTACAGATACTCTAGATAAACTAAGGCTCAGCGTAGACAGAACGGAGCGCAGCGGAGAGGATTTTATTAACGCACTTGAAAATAAACTTTAAAATTGTTACATTACAGTGCATAAATGCTTGAACCTGACAAAAAATGCTCGCGCGTCCTCGAAGTTACGCGGAAATCCCCGCGTGGCGTCGAGTCGACGCCCGCATCGTACGCGTACTTTCAGTGTTGTGAGTAGTGGACGTCGTGAGGTCGCGCGCAAGCTCGAGCATACGCGATCCGTAAAGAAAATGCCCGAGACCGCGCGGGCATTATTCATCTCTGTCTGCGCTGACCCTAAGTGAATTTGGTGCAAAGTCCCAAAAGATAGATTCTATTGATTAACACATTCAATGCCACCACATTTTCTAGTAGTTCCCAGCGATGCCGCCGTATAAAAAACGCAAACATGCTAGGTGTGCTCTCGGCACTGCAGGATGAAATTACGTAGCACGCTAGGCGTGTTCACTGGCACTGTAAAGAGGTAAAATCATAAAAAGCGTTATTTCGACTTCAACCGTGCTTATTCATTAGTCCTTCTTGAGTTACTGAAGAGATATTTTGTTTTTAGCAGTGTTTGTGGTTTTGAAGGTTTAATTATGGCAGTAAATAGATTCCGAGGTAAGTATTTATCGTAATTTGATCAGTGAATGTCAACCTTTGGTTACTTATTTATGATTTTTTTAGAGAATAGAAAATATGAGCTGGAAACAGCGGAATATGATAATGATGCATCTCCAAAAAAATTTGAGATGCTTTACAAATATAGGGGGAAAAGTTTGGTATAATAAAATGGTAAATTTTGTCCTCTACAAAATAGATATCTTCTGTTATTAACGAAAAACTTACCGTCACGACTGAAACGTTCAACCAAACAAACTCTTCAGCTTTATAATACTACATATACATATATGTAGTATAGATACCTGGCAGTGGTTTGTCTTTTACAGATGAATTAAAGGTGAATGTTTTATGTAATTTATTTTATCTTTTTTGTTCAAATTATAAAAAAAAACATTATATTTTATTATTCGTATTATAAATTTAGTAAATTGACCAAACAATATAAAAGGTTGAGAACGCGTGTGGATGAACACGCCTGGCATGTTCGCGGCATTACATAATAAATTATTTTCGATAACATGAAAAAAATATTAGATCACGGAACCACTTAAGAATTCATTAGCTTACGGCACAAAGTTTATGCTCTGAGCGTTTCGGTGAAAAACACTGTCTTATCTTTGAGATATTGATGAAAAACGGAGAGCACGCCCGGCGTGCTCGCGGCATGGATATAAAGATTAGTGTGGACACGCTAGGCGTGTTAGTGGCACTGAATGTGAGTATTTTGTTTGTCTATATTTCGACAATTTACTAGTTTTATGAAAAACATTTGTTACTTTTGGAGTAAAACGGAGTTTTACACTATTTAAACTAATAAAAACAATCGTTTGTTTAAAATCTTTCTGTACCAGCGACATATCTATCAGTAGCAGTGTCAATTATGAGTTATGGAATCGATAAATGGACCTCATTGACCAGTTAAGTTAAACTTAGTTTATCTATTGTCACCTATTATCTACTGTTATCGAACCAACAATGCTAATGAATAGATAAACTACTGACAGATTAGCCACAGAAACCGGGCATTAGTGCAGTTACGTCAAATTTTAGATTTATGTTTCTTATATATTTTATTATTAATATTCCATAATATATGTCAGTAATTTCATATATTAAGCTATTATTGTGATATTCTTATTTTAATACATATTTACCTATTATTATAATATAAAGGAAATTAAATCTTTTATTTATTATCAACCACCATATTTCTTCCGTCAAAATAATAATTGAATTCATTAAAGCATGATTATGGGAAAATAAAACCAGGTATTTGATCATAGCATAATATAAGGATTTGAATCCATTTATTTACTACACATCAAAATACGAAACAACAAACTTGAGATATCTCTTCACTTTGGTATTTACTTTTCACACGTGGCGGTCTCTATCCAGCCGAAAAAATCACATTACCCGTTTAAGCACCATAATCATTTACCAAATGCAGGAAATATTTTATTTAGTGCACAAGTATTTTTTATTTTACCTTTGTATTTGTAATAATAACTTTAGTCAGAAAGTTGGTAGTAAAAAAAAAATATAATAAATTCGTAATTTTGGTTTATCAGGAACTGTTTAATTCTATTGTAATGTGATATACCTAATATTAGTAGAAAATACTTGTGCACCACCTTCAAATTCTGCCTGCAAATATCGCGTGACGTAAAGCCAATTTCTTTTCACAATAAACATTTCTAGATCCCCTTTTTAGCACCACAGTGGCTACCGTTCCGACAATCACAAATTGTATTTAAAAATTGACACACTTGCATAATGACATAAAAAGCATTTTATGTCGGAGCCATGAAGCATAGATACCAGGAGTCCGAACGGTATAGGCTTTTTAATAATAATTATGTACACAATAATAGGACCAGATCTTAGTTCTCTTTTCTGCCGCTAGGCGTGCGAGACCGACGAGTACCAAGTGTTGCCAATACTATTATTTATTACAATTATTTTTAAATTACCGTTAGGCAATTACCGTGTTCTACGGTATCTATTTTTCGAGAACAGTTTCTAAGAATTTCCTAAAACTTTTATATAACCACTCAAACGTCCATGTCTGACAGCTGCCAACCCCTTGAACGTCCACGCGCGCGCTGATATAATAATGCGGTCGAGCGCCAGATACCGTCATCGATTTAAAGCCTATTTTCTAACAAACTACAACTGTTACGGCAAATTAAAAAATACCTGTATAAAGCTGATATTATAAGGAATCAAAATATGTGAAAAGTGAATTATAACTCTTATCGTAAATAGTACAAAAAAATGGAACTTCACAACAATTTTTACCTAAATTGCGTAAAATATTAAATAATTACACGTTTTTACGTAATTTTTCGTAACATACCTTAATACTATTTACATATTAATAAACTAGATTGTATAAGCTTTTTTTTGATACCAATATTTAATTACTTAGAGGGATGAGTGTATTACAATAAAGGAAAACAAATTACCCATTCCTGCATGAATGTGATATCGCCCATGTCTAAATCCTGAGAATTAAATAATAAAAATATGTAATCCTTTCTTGTTTTGCTATATTTATTTCATTTAAATATTCACATATAATAACGATGACCTATTTTTTCAATTACAAGAAGTATTTTACTACATTAAACATTATATCATACAAAAACTTAACGAAAGACCGACAAACAACGGCAAAGTTTTTGCTTGTCGATTTTAACTCATTTTTAAGCATCTTATTAAACTGTGGATGCTTATAATTTGTAGATATTCTGAAATAATGATTCTTCAGGATTATTTCAATATATAACACCTAATACAATCGTATAATAAATACATTTTTACTTACATTTTAAAGACGGCACTCACAGACACTTCAAAACTTTTTAACGCACTTGACTCTAGTGTTTGTACAATTTTTTTCATAATGATGGTGTCGCCCGACGTACTGTTTTACCAACCCAAAAGACGGGTAATTTAATAAAGAACCATCTAGCGAAACACTTGTGTACCTCTTGAACACTACCACAGATAAAAACACGTTTAAGTGGAGCGAGTCATCTGGGCTGCTCTAGTCGCCCTAACGGTTGACGCGAAAAAGTTTTGGGCGACTATAGTCGCCCGGACGTTTGAGTGGATAATAAGATTTCAATCTTTCCAGAGCTGTCAATAGCAACTTTAAACTTCCCGCGTAATTTAAAACGAGTGCATGTCGAACCGTCGCGCGCTCTACCGGCAAGAATCTGTCCCCGTAATTGAGACCATTATTTTAACATTACGTTCGGACTCCTTGTTATCTATACTTCGTGGTCGGAGCAAACAATACAAAATCAATGGAAGATTTGGAAAGGGGCATAGAAGTATATTATAGACGAGGCATGTTGAGGCAAAGTGTTTCCAGTTAAATGGCCATTTTGACATTGAAGTATGGTGAAAACATGGCTGATATTTGAAGTGTGGTGAAAACCAAGATGGCGTAACTTTTTCTTGTATGAAGATTTGTTCTGTCAAATGTACGTCATAGCCCATCCTTGGTTTTGAAATCATTGAAAAGGGGGTATTTCATAAAAATAACAAGCCCTCGTATTATTTCGTTACAACAAATAATTATCGTATAGATTACAAAATATATACTTTTAAAGTTATCATTTTAAAACTTATTATATAAATGAGACAATAATTTACATTGTGACATGTAACAACACCCACACAAAACACGTTTCCAATGTTAGGGGAGATGAGTCATGACTCACGACGAAAATATATGAAGGCACAAAACACACTCACTCAGATGCAAAGGATATGTCCAGTACATACGTCATATATAATTAAAACAAACCATCTCACTTATAGGTAAGTTAAATTAATAGACAATCTCTCTCACAGCTAATTTGAGTAACAGCGGGTCTAAAAAGGCCACTTACGCAATATCATCGCAATATTGCTATTTGACACTAAAGCAATTCTGCTTGTAAATCTGTCAAATGAATGCATTATAGCCAATTTCTGCATATGAATTGTATCCAAATCTTAATATGAATTGCAATTCAAGTGGCCATTTTACGATCGCTGTCAGTAATTCATAACAAGAATTGAAAATGAATTACCAAAAGGGCCTTTTTAGACCTGCAGAATGAACTATTTAACATAATTTTATGTCAAACCATATTTATTAAAATTATATGACGTAAATAAAGAACAAAGTTTTTCTTACAATATTTAAACAATCTCAGCCTTACAACACTACAGTCAAAACTTTAAATAGGTATACGCTTACAAGCATTTTTTTTTTTACTTTTTATAATATAATATCACATTTATGAGTATATTTGTAACTCTAATTGATGACTCTGTAGCGAATGCCATACATTATTATAGTTACAAATTATCTTATTACAACTAATTGGTTTTATAAAGCATAGTTCACACTAGTAAGTACTACAAAGTACTGTTTATCACTGACACAGTCACGTTACCGTTCTGAAGTTAGTTGCTGTTGCGCTCGCAAAGGCCTGTCAAGCGCTAGTGCGTGCTATCTAACTCTGTAACTAAATTCAGCCTGGCTAAGTTTTTATGTCATAAATTTAATTTTTCCACCAAAGTCGTATTATTAATATATGTATTTATTAGTCTTGTCAAATGAGATTTTCACCACATTACCCTGTTGTAATGAATAAAAAAAAAGAAAAAAAAGACCAATAATAATACATAATAATATTATGTATCTTGCATAGAAAATATACATCAGGCTAAGTTTTGCGAAACAGTACATGCTCAATACTGCAAAAAATTCTAATATGAAATTTCGTAAATCACACTGGTACAATATAGGCAACAATATTCTTCTCACGAACTTAAAAATGGCTATTGGTTAATTAAATGTTATTGCGTTTGGGCATATACTGTTGTCAGTAAACTGTTGTGGTAAAAGCAAGACTAAGAAAAGCTTTTATATAAAACGCGACTTTTCCGCTACAAGGCCCTTCCGTGTCACTGACAAATATCACAATGGCTAAACATAATTAAATCTACAATCAACAAACAAAAAATTAAATAACTTAAATAAATAATATTCTTTTTCATGCAAAACAAAGTAACAAAAAAACATAAATAACTTTTAGTTTAAACAAAAATAAATGACAAATTATACTATGTTCTCTTTAAACATTTTAAATATTATTATAATCATTAAAATATTTGTACAACAATTTTCTAACAAAGTTATATGAAAATTTTAATTTACCAACTTTAGACGCCAATATCTACTTTTGGATAAACTCAAATTAAGTACAGTCAGCTACTTAATATTAAGTTTATATTTGAGACACTTAGCTTAAATCTTAAACGTTTAAGTTTTTCATATTTGGTTCAAATGAACAAAAAACCTTCGCATAAAATAACAAAACTTCACTTATCTTTAACATTGTCTTTCAAATAAAGCTACAAGTTCAATTCGCCACGCGGTAACGCAAAATTTCGTCAGCTGTCAAGTAAAATAGTAAAATAGGAACTGTATTATAATATCAAGTTTTTTCTTGCATAAATATCAAATAATAATACTTTATATTATGTTGTAGTTATAGAATTAGATTAATAATAAATATTAAGAAAACTTAGATAACACATTGTTGAATAAATAACGATAACTTAGGCATCTTTATGTAAGAAAAAACAAGCTATAGATATATTCGGTCGTATACAATACCTACTAATTAATTGTCTGCAATACACAAATGCTGGGGCTCAGACAAAAATAACATACATTCTAAGGGATAAAGGACTTAGTAATATGGCCTTTAAAATTATCTGAGTCTGCGAAGCACTCATCTGTTCACTTTGGCTATACCTAACATCTAATTACTTGCTGAGATTTTAATCAAAATAAGTTAATATAAATCTTTGTGGAATCGAGGAGAGATTAAAATATTAACTAAGGCAACTAACTGAGCAAAAATTCTGGGAATTTCTAGTTTAGATTATCCACGGCCTCTGGCGCTCAAGCCAGGGATTGAGGGTTCGAATCCCGCCGAAGGAACAAAAAAGTTTTCAGTGTTTCCGGGACATGGATGTGTATTCTATATGTTTATAATATACATATTATAATAAAAAAAAATATGTATTGTATAAAAGGACTAAAATATATACTTCCCGTTGTCGTGTCTGTAATACAAGTTCTTCTGGTACTGAGCATGAGGCCAGATCGACTTGGTATGAAGCGTCCACAGATATTTATTATTATATACTATAGATTATTGAGTTCTAGGTTTTTCACGAATGTAAAATCTATGTGACAACAAGCTCTACTTGTAATTTGATCTGAAAGTATAAAATAGTCTAACAAGTGAACAGACAGCGCGTTTACCATTTCGTGCTTAGCATCTACGTTCGCTTTGTGTCATCGATATGTCAGTATAGTCGTGCGTTACTTTCGGCAGCCTCTCACATTTGGTCTTGTCCAATGGACTAGAAACGGGGGACGAATTCGGCGTGAGGAGAACCGAATGGCGTATACCGCCGTTTTGACTAGTGATAATGTTAAGGTTTGTCAGATTATGCTTGGGTATTGTGAAGGAAGGGAGGTCTTTCGTTTTGATGCTGTCGTAAATGCGGACTAGTTTGCTCGTGTCTATGGCCTCCATGATGTTGACGGGGCGACTGGCCGGCGAGGCTGTCACCACAAGACCTGGCATCTTCTGCATATTCGGTCTGCTGGACTCTGTTGCTGGGATGGATACTGCACTTTGACTTATGTGGTGGGTTATCGAGTGGCTTTTGAGACCCTGAGCAGTTTTATAGCTCTTACCACATTGACATTTGTAAGCCTTTTTGATTCTGAAAACAAGAGAAAGTGAGAATTAGTATCTTATTAAGTTAACGGATTTAACAAAACGTGAACAAAATTCACGCAGAGTTAATGGCGCCCAGCGAATAGTGGGCGAAACAGAAGCATAGAAAGTCGAGAGTGTGTTAGAATGGGACAAAAACATATTGCGCACACAAGTAAGAGCCGGTCCACACGGCGCGTTGCGTCAGCGTTACGTCGACGCAGCGCTGTCGCTCCGTCGTTTTACATACTAAAAACTGTACCGTTCACACGGTGCGCTGCGTCGACGCAATGCTGCGACGACGCACGAACAACGGACAGCATCCCCCGTGACGAAGCGGGAGGGGTAACCACGTTACGTTTACTTCGCAACAACGCTGCGTTAACGCAGCACCCGTGTGGCCGGCATTGCGTTAACATGTTTGCGCTGCGTCGACACAACGCGCCGTGTGGACCGGCTCTAAGCGCTTTAAAATAATTGCTACGGTAGTGGGTACTCACTTGCCATCTTTCTTGTGTCCATTCTTAGAGTGGTATTTGATGCCGTTGACGTTCTTGTACCGCTTCTTGCAGCCGGGCACGGGACACGCGAACGGCTTCTCCTGCGCCGCCGGTCCCAGCGCGCCAGATGCAGCGCTCGCGTTCATTCTAATTCAAAATCATACAACGGAAATATATTTGATACTTTTATTTATAAGGCCAGCTACAGACGCGTGTAACGTGTAATCTAAGATTACGAGTAATTTAGCATCAACAGTGTGGACGTCACATGAACGCAACGCGAATCATGTAACGAATCTTGGTTTCCACTCAGTTGCTACGAACATGCCGAATAGGAAGGCTTTATGTTCGCGCATAAAACCGACAGCCGATGAATCAGCATGTAATGCTCGTAGTGCCGTCCACACACGATTCGCGTTACATTACTCGTTAGATTACATTACACGTTACACGCGTCCGGCCTAATACACATATTTAGTATCTACACAATATCTATGACCTAGGAACAGAGAAAACTTTTTTATTCCCTGGCGGGCGGGATTCGAACCCGCGACTTACGGCTTCAGCGCCTACGCGCTTATCACTGAACTACAGAGGTCGTCAAACTTATGGACGCTTTCACACCACGCCAAACTGGTCCCGTGGTAATTTCGCATATATTTACATAGCGCCATCTGTGTATTAAGCCGTACTTTTAAAAGTTAAGCTGTTAGGCAAGAAATATAAGTAGCTTCCGACAGATGGCGTTTTATCCAAAATCGTGTCGTGACTCGAGACGTGACGCGACCTTCAAACACTTCAAAAACTTGTTCGGTTTTCATAAAATTTATTTCGTTAGAAACCAAACAAAATAATGCGATAAAATATTAAGTAAAAAATAAGTCTGTATCTAAAATAAATGGAAAATTCATGTTATCTTTTTTTTTATCAAATCTATGATTGATCCATGAACAGTGGCGACGCGCGGCGCTAGGCGTCGGCGACGTCGGCCTCCGCCGACGGCCTCGAGCCTGAGCCTCGCAAAAAAGTTTTAGAAGTTACCGAACGAAACTAAGCGTTTCGCCAATCTTTCTGGCTTAGATAGCCGATGTACTTTTTCTAAATTATTAGAAAATAATTTAGAAAAAGTATATATCCAAATGTTTACATTACAATTAGACTCATGCAGTGGCGTAGCGTAGTAGGGGCGAAGGGGGCGGCCCGCCCCGGGCGGCACTTTTAAGGGGGTGGCAAAACCTAAGTAAGGGGGCGGCAAAACCAAGTAAGGGGGCGGCAAAATTGACGTCCGCCCCGGGCGGCAGACAGCCACGCTACGCCACTGGACTCATGCTGGCAGTTCCGGTCAGTACAGCTTCCGCTAAGAAAAGCTTCTCAAAGTTGAAATTGATAAAGACCTATTTGAGAAGAAAGACTATCCGTGTTATTAGTTCTGTCAAGCGAAGCTAAAATAGCGGCTAGTCGAAAAATTCGACTATTTTAATTTCTGTGTGTAATTTTTAGCATCATTTATTATCAACAATAAAACTCGTTTACTCATACATTATTTTATAATTTGGCTCACTTTATTTAACGTTTTTTTTTTTTTTACCGCGAAGTAATCGAGGCCTCGCGAAGTAAAAGGGCCCTCGCGAACTATTGATGTCGCCGACGTCTACATGTGGTCTAGCGCCGCCACTGCCCATGAACCAAATCCTGGATCCGCACCTGCTCTCCTTATTTTGAAGAGTAATATGCAAATACAACTTGTGTATGTATTTGAAATATTTGGAAAACCATGAATGAACTAAGCAACTTTCTTTCTCTATTCCAAGAAGCAAGTCAAATGATAATAATGCTCACCTGACTCCATAGCGCAGTATATACTCAGAGCTGTACTCTTCGACAGTGGTCCATGAGTCGTTGCTATCCTCGGACGGGCTCAACAACTCATCCTCATCCACTTCGCTGCCTGGAATAGCGTCACAAACGCTTTTAAGCCAACTCACATTAAAACTCTGAACTGAACATAAGCAATTTTATTAAAACTCGTCGGTAACATGCCTCAGTTCATACTGGCCATATCCTATAATTGTTTCTTAGCAATTGCTAAAATTCTGTTAGTTACGAAATTCTCAATTTTGACTAAAAATAATCTTTAAAACTATTAAATAACAGACAGACTTTCGTTATTGTAGCTTTAAGTTTGAACGCAATCCCATGTTATATTTATATTGTAACTTAGGCCGCTGCCTCGAATTCTGCGGGCAACGGGGCGGCAGCGTTGGCGGCGCGGACGCGGTGGGATCATATTATGCGTATAATCAAATGGACCGGTTCTCGAAAATAGCGGCGCGTCAGCAATGCCGGGTGCGTGAGCGGGCAACGATAATTTAGCTATTTCCTTCGCGAATAAAAATAAATATCTCGACGACACTACCACGAACACAACACTACGCCGCTATAGTGCCGCGCGATCTGCCCGCTCGTTTCGAGAACGGGTCTGCGTTGCCCGCGCCGCCGACGCCGCCGCGCCGCTTCCTGTAAAATTCGAGGCCGCGGCATCCCCATTAGGGCATCGAGACCGGTTTTACCCGAAACCGAAAACCCGGGTTTTCCCGGGTTTTCGGGCCTACAACAAAACCCGGTTTTCAAAATATTGAAAACCGGTTTTCGGTTTTTTCGAGCTTTTTTTCATTATGAAATTCTACAACAGTTTATAACAGTTACAGTCACAAACCGAACGTTATAGTAGCTTGTGATTGTCAATGTAGAATTTTAGAACAATAGTTATAATGTTTTCATGTTGTATGTAGTACCAGTGTGCTTAGTGCGAGTTTTTATCACTACTCGACATGAAAAAGTAAACTACAATTTGTATGGTATCGAAACAACGCCCCTAGTGGCAAAAATAGGAAACATAATTAGCGAGTGTGAGTTTTGTGGATTTTAACTAATCGAGCGTCGTCTCACACTCACGTTCGAATGTGGGTGTTTCAACGCTTTGATTGGTTGTTTCAAAAGTCTTGCTAGTGCCAGTTGCACATTTTGACATTCGAATAGTAAATTTGTGTTAACGCCGTCGAAAAGTTGTCACCCCGCGCTCACTTCCAATTTCTCAGTGACTAGGTAGTGAATTGCGGTGAAAGCATTTATAAAAGAAGATTTTAGCAATTAATTTGCTATGGCAGGACGTTTTTTTCGCGTGGAGGATGTTTGTGGCTGCTCAATCTCAAGACGACCGCAGTTTTAATGCAAAACGCGAAGCAAGATTTCGTGCATCTTTTGATCGTTTATTGGACATAATTGTTTACCGATTGTCACACTTACTGTTCCATGAATGTTATTATAATATCAAATTGAGAAAAACTTGTTTTCATTATTTTTAAGTTTAAATACAATTTATTATAAACGAAATGTAAAATTGTCTAAAATGCTTTGCAAATAAAATTCAAAATTTCGGCGACTTATGTCAGTGTCACAAACAATAACACTCGATATAACCCGTCACAATCTTGATGACAGCAGCTTCATAACAAATTATTACAGTGAAAATGACATTCAATTTGGACGGTTAATCTCACAGTCAAGTCGTGCTACCAATATAACAAAAATAATAAAGCGTACTCTCGGCGAAGAAACGCGTTCGATTAGTTAGATTGGATAATGACTCGCACTCGTTAGCTTTTAATTTTCGATTCGATTTGCGCTAACTCGATTTACAAGGTAGTAAAGTAATCGAAAAAATTTGTGGGACTCACACTCAGCACACTGGACGAGTGAGCGAAGCGCAAGCGATTCATCGATTTTTTGGACCTTCATAACTTGGTATAATTTATTATTCGGTTCCATCAGTGCGAATTGCTCTCCGTTCCCATGATACCAAAAATCGAGTGGGCCTAACGGAATCCGTCCCATTGTGTTAAAAATGTGTGCTTCAGAGTTGGCACCGGTCTTAACGCATCTTTTGCGGCTCACCTGCTCTTATGGCACAGTCCTGGCATCTTGGTAGACAGCTTTGGTGTGCTATCGCCTGCCCTGTTCATACTGCATATCAATGATAATATTATGTGATGACGACAGTACGGGTGATGCCTTATATATAGGTCGCCCGAACATCTCTCGGCAAAACGTCATTGAGAGTCGAAACGAACTTTTCTCTCAAATTAAGAATTCATTGGAGAAGATCTCTGAATGGAGTAGACTTAACTTAGTCCAATTCAACACCTCTAAGACACAAGTTTGCGCGTTCATCGCTAATAAGTTACCGATGGTCGTATGTCCTCGTTTTGAAAGCATACCCATAACTGTCTCCTCCAACATCGGAATACTTGGTGTTAGCATATCGAGCGAGGTCTAGTTCCGATATCTGGAGGGCAAGGCCAAGTTAGCCTCCAAGAAGCTTGGTGCTCTGAGCAGGTCAAGGCAGTATTTCAGTCCGGTCCAACGCCTACAACTCTATAAGGCGCAGGTTCGGCCTCACATAGAATATTGTTCTCATCTCTGGGCAGGAGCGCCAAAGTACCAGCTTCTCCCTCTGGATCGTATCCAACGAAGGGCCGCTCGAATTGTCGACTGCCATAGTATTTCAAACAGGCTTTACTCCTTAGAGCTACGTAGAGATGAGCATCGCTCTGCATCATATATCGGTTATATTACGGGGAGTGCTCCGAGGAATTGTTCGGACTTATACCTGCTGCAACTTTTCGTTATCGTTCGAAGGGACAAAATATTTATCATCCTCATCACCAACTGTCAAGAAGGCAGCATATTCCCTCCTAAAAGGCCGGCAAGGCACTTCTGTTTCTACACGCCTTAACTCTACAAGCCTAACTTTACAAACTCTACACTTTAGTCAAATTATGTGCCATAGCCATTTCGTCAGGCAACGTATTTTGACTAAGGTGTAAAGTTTGTGAAATTATTAATTACTTTACATGAAAATGTTTATGGTGGGATCACATTTTACCAGTATTACGTTGTTACAACAGAAAGCAGCTGATAAAAGTTAATTTTAGGACATTCCTAACAAAATTCTACAAAATCAAAAAAAAACCCGAAATACCCGAAAAAACCCGGGTACCCGGTTTTGAAGATGGCTGGGACCGAAAAACCCGGTTTTTTTAAATATGGCCGGTCTTCGATCCCCTAATCCCCATCCACCCGACCTTAAGCCCATACAGTTAACAAAAAAATGTCATCAACGTACATATTCTTAATCTAATAGCAATAACCTGTTGGGGTACTGCTTCGCACTGACGGTGTCTTGGGCGTGGACACGAGCCGCCTGCGCACGTCCACAGGCGGCAGACTCTGTAGTTCCCGTCGCGAGGCCTCCGTGAAGAACTTCAATACGTAGCTCAAAGGTATACATGCTGGCTGTGATGCTTCCTTCTGTTCTATTACGGCCGGGTCGTAGTCTGCGTGGAGATAAAATTCAAATTAGTCCCACTATACACGTAACGATTTAACGGCGTAAAACAGAAGTCGGCGACCTTTTGGACGACATGGTTCATAGTAAAAAAAAAAACAGATAAAGGCGGTCCATACTTGTAACATAATTTTTTACCTAACTGATATCTACCTAGTTATCTATTGTAGGTTGGTAAATTAAGTGCAAAATTATTTATTTATATTTAATTAATCCTAGACGACAAAAGCGCAATGCGATGAACAAAAACTAATCTTTGTATAAAACTAATATTACTACAATTATTATTTTACTGCAGCAATGGTTGTCTGGAAGAAACCTAGAGGTTCTAAGTACTTAAAAACTAATTTACATAATAGTGCTGTTGGCCTGCGGGCCGGGGTTTACCTGACCCCTGATATACTAAACTGTGCAGTTTTATCGTTATGTGTGTAGAGAGCATTATGACGGCCCAGAAGTTAATCCTAGACAATGAATACTATTTGGGTTCAAATCCTGCCGTGAACAAAAAGTTTTCTGTTTTCCTGGGTCATGGATGCATAATTAATATTTGTACATTATACAAATCTTTAATGTATGTAGGTATGTATGGTATAAAAGTATTATATATATTTCCGTTGTCTGGGACCTGTAACACAAGTTCTTCAAGAACTTACCACTGGACCAGATTGACGTGGTATGAAAGCATCCAGATATTGTATTATAAAATTTAATTTTTTGGTGTAGATATTGTGTAAGTGTGTATATACCTACTATTATATGCATTTTTTGCATAGCTATTAATTTCAAATTACAAACAGACACTTCTATTTTATTATTTATATGTGGGCGATTCTACCGTCACGGGTGGGACACTTGTACCTTAATTTTCAGTATGTGTGACTAATTTATGCTAATTGTATCAACGATATCAAATTGGTTTTTATAGGAAATAACAAATTAATTTATATACTTTCATAGTTATAGTGGAGGCGGCAATAAAACCATGTAAAATTAAATCAAAAAGACAGTAAATGTTTGTCACGGGTGGGACAAAAAATTGACATTATTGTTACACATGAATCATATTCTATGAAACTCTGCTATTTGATTAAACTTTTTAATGCAAATTACAATATTTGTTTGAGACAAAAAACTGAATGTAACATTCGGATAGAAAACAATGCTCTATTATTAAGACATTTTTTACAAACATTAAATAAAGGATGTCACGGGTGGGACTAACACTGTCACGGGTGGGACACATACGATTTACAGGACAAAATGAGTGGCTTGTAAGTTTTTTTTAAAAGATATGGATGCTAAAGTTTCATAATCAGAGTCACTCCAGCTGCTTGAGTCTGTATCCGAGTATATATTTGAAGCACTGAGCTTGAAAACTTTGCATCTTTTCAGATCCGAAAAAATCAGAATCAGCAGTAGTGCCCACTAATAAGTCGTCTTGATTATAGCCTTTGCAAAAGTAGAGGGACTGTATTTTATCAATACCCTGGCCAGTTACCATCTACTATCCCATATTTACATAAGGTTCGATAATCAATGTTTGCAACTTAATAAAAAATATAAAAAAATACAAATATACTAATAATTGTTATACTAGCATGAAATTTGAGGTATTTTGTATCGATAAATATAATAATTGATTGCATAAAATAAAATAAAAAAATACTCCTAGGTTTACTTTCCCATAGAATGCCCCATGTATAGATAGATCTGAAGATCAGATAATATTACACAAATACCTGATACACATTGGACCATCAGTGCCCAGTACAATATGTTCCTTATAGAATAGCTGACTATGTGTGTAAATTCCCAAGTAAAAAGCACTCAGCAATCAGCATTGTTACTTAATTTACAAAATAAATGTAATGTTTATTTTTATACAAAAAAAATTAAAAACTTATTCCTGGCTAGGTGAATTATATTATAGCCTACTATGTTGTCCGAGCCATTATCACGAATTACTGACACCTCATAAGTCATACATTAAAATTTGATCAGTAGTTTAGGCGCTACGATGTAAGAAACATACGTGATACATACATACATGGGTGCCAAAGCCCAAAATCATTACCCTCGTTTTGGCTTCTAAAATATATAGGTATATAAAATTCTCAAGGTAATACACAACTGCCTTTAATATTATGTACAGTACAGCCAGTACCTACATACAGCTACAATTAAAATATTACTCATCAATTCTCCATCAGCATAGAACAGCTGATCAATGTTTACAAAATATCAATTAATATTTTTAGTATTTCCTTTTATGGAAATCAAACGATGAAGCCAATATATTCTGGATGATACCAATATATTTAAAATTATTAATTATAACTATATTTTACAAATAATGTACAGTGGTAATTTTAAATTTTATGCCGAATTTAAAAATGTTAATGTTGGCAGCTTTGGAAACTGATAAGACGTATTATGGGAGGGTCATTGTATAATTGTCTACTTTTAGATTCAATAAATCAGATGATGTAGTAAATAGAAATCAATATTTACCAATGTGGACATCTTCAATGTGTTCAATTAAATCTGGTAGTCGAGGAAATGTTATCCCACAGCCATTAAATTTACAGATGTTTATCATGAAGACGGCCATGTCGAACGGTGGATAATATACTAGTCAAATTAGAAACTCTACTAATGTTATAGTAATTTTCTTCCTGTGTTTTTAAAGATCTTTAAATCACAAATTGTATACAATTCTTTGGTGTTCCTCGTTGTAAAATAAAATAAATAATTTAGAAATAACATATTCAAAAACTTTTTATGGATAATTTTATTTTAAATAAAAAGTGCTTTTTATATATGTCATACACCCTGTGTAATCAATAGTTGGCTGTTCTTAGCGGAAATTTCGCGCACTGCGCAAGTCGACCAATGACGACACTCGATTTATACTCTGTTTCAGGTCGGTCACTCAAAAATTGAACATTCCAAAGGCCGGTCTCCTCCTTCTCGGTGTTCTTTGGTAAGTGTCATAGAATTGTGAATTCTAATCGTGAAAAAGTGCTGAAATCTGAAAATAAATTACGGTAAAGAGTGATATATTGTGCCCACGAAAGGTCCCAGTGATAATCGGTGATAATATTTAATAGTGTTATTGTAAGTTAGCATAGAAATTCACTTTGGAATATAGCTCCTGTTCGGCCATTTTCTACCGCTATTTGTGACGAAAACGTCTATATTTATGTTAATATTCGCTAAAATAGTAGGTTCCCAGTTATAAATTGGCTACAGTTTATTGATATTTGGACATTATCTCATGTATCGTCCCCTTATTACGTAGCCCTAATAATTACGTAACGCTCCTGCGGTCAAACTGACAAGTCTTACTATACCGTAAGTACTATTAGCTGCAGTAATAAAAGAAGACTTCGTTTCTATTTCTTACAGTTGTTAATCGCCGCACCCAATTAACATTAAAATGCTGTCCGCCGCAAGATTGATCGCCCCTGCAGCCAGGTCTGCTGTAAGTACACAACTTGTCTACTTTGTTGGTTAACTTGGGATCATTTATGAATAAATCTGTTCATAAATTCATATTAACTGCAACTTTTCTTTTTAGGTTTGAGAGAACCTCTTATGCAATTTTGAACCTTTACCTTGACATTGCAATAGCTATTGATGACATTATTATATTTTCATTTAATTTGTCATACATTAATCTGATAGTGTAGCTTATATAAAGTAGGTTTGAATTAAAGGATATATTGTTATGTAACAGTGAATCAGATTTCAATTTATTTGAAATTCATCAAGTACATATTGGACTTGGACTTATGATTCGAACAACTATAATTCTTTGATTAATATTGTAACACTTTTACATTTCAGATCTTCAGCAACGCTGCCATTGTCAGGCCACTGGCAGCAGTGCCCTCACAGACACAGATTGTGCCTGCGGCCCCAGCACAGTTCTCAGCTGTCCGATCCTTCCAGACCACCTCCGTCACAAAGGATATTGACTCTGCCGCTAAATTCATCGGCGCTGGTGCGGCGACAGTAGGAGTAGCTGGATCTGGTAATTATTCTTCTATTACATAATTAACCTTACCTTTACACTTAACTGCATGATTGTATAATACCTAACCACCAACCTATCATTATTACCTTGCCGTGTCTTTGGTTTTTCACTGAGAATTTACTGTCAATAAAATAACCACAGTTTTTATTCCAAGTGTGTAAAATAATATAGTCTATGTTACCTGGGCTATTACGAATCTATTGAGATATCATTAATTGAAATTGGGCAATTAGCTTAAGCGCTACCATGGAACGAACATACAAATTAACTGCCAAAATCATAACCCTTTTGACTTGCAGTAGTTGGGTAACAATAGTTGATAAAAAATTATAAGAAAACCAAAGACACAGTAAAGTGTTATGTTTGAATGTTTTGTTTTAATAATTATTGTGTGTTTTTACAACTTAAAAATCAGGCTAGATGTTACTCAGCACTAGTAACATGTCGCAAAATGCTATGGAAAGTTAGTTACATGTTTTGTGCCTGGTTTCTGAAGTTTTTTGTTGGCAGTTTATTTATTCAATAGTGCTTTTGATTTGTTTGAACAAAAAACCTCTGAAACTGGGGTATTAATTAGCTCCTTAATTTTTTTTAATAATCCCTTTGTTACATAATCTTTTTTGGACAGAGATTTTCACATCACATTTTAAGTTGTAAAAAATGTTTTCAAAATAAATTTTAACCTGCAGGTATTGGAATTGGTGTCGTGTTTGGATGCTTAATCATTGGTTATTCACGTAACCCATCATTAAAACAACAACTTTTCTCGTATGCAATTCTCGGATTTGCACTGTCTGAAGCTATGGGCCTTTTTTGTTTGATGATTGCTTTTCTAATGCTATTTGCTTTTTAAATTTAAGCGTTACATTCAGTGTACCGTCTTGCTTGCATGAAACTTATACTATACTAATAAAAAGGGTAAGTTGCATTTTTGTCCTACTAAAATAATAAATGTTAAATGGATGCATGGATGCATGTTTTTTAATTTTATGTGCCATATTGCCAAATAATGGTTTGATGTTACTTGTTACTGTGCACACACATGGGTACTGTAAAATTACTCCTGTGTAACTGGCTGGTTTCATTGAAACCAGGCCACTGTCATCAAAATCGGTGTGGGGAGTTATTAATATCATTTTCGAAGAGAAAGATTATAGGGTCTATTTTAAGCCTGTATTTATTATCTTACTAATATTATAAATGTGAAAGTTTGTGAGGATGTATGGATGGATGTTTGTTACTCTTTCACGCAAAAACTACCGAACGGATTTCGATGAAATTTGGTATAGTAGTAGTTTAGGTAGTGGTTTTTGGATTAAAACATAGGCTACTTTTTATCCTGCAGGCTTAGCATGGCGATCCATAGAAATACATTTAAAGTAGAAATATTCTATCCAAAACAGTTCATTGCAAAATAGGTCTTAATCCATGATAACAAGGTCGTCGATAGAAGTCAACATTTCTAAACAGCCATATTTTTAAAATGGTTGCCTAGTGGTTGTAAAATCTTCTGTCAAAAACGAACAAATATTCAAGTATATGACTCAACGTAAAGAAACTTTTTGTCTAGGTCTGCCATGATGTGGAGTGGTTGACATTACTGTGGGACTTTTTGACATTAAATTAAGAAAATGTTTCTACTTTAGCTGTCAAAACAGGCCATTTTGTGCGCTCATGCTCGGGAAGAAAAGAAATGTTATTTCTCATAACGATGATACCACAACCTTGCTACCTTATAATAAGACCTATTTTGCTCCGAATGGTATTAATGTTTCTTCAATCTGTCATATTTTCTATTCTTCGTTGTTTCTTCTATGCGCATGCTAAGCCTGCTGGGAAAGTAAAGTATTCCCGCGGGATACCCGATACTATATTTAGTGGGCGCGGGAAACAGCTAGTAAATTATAATTATATTATTATCTTTTAAAAAATGAATGATAAATTAAAAATTATTTTTATCATACAATTTCTTATTTTAGGTACTCATGTACACAAATCTACAAATAATAGTAAGCTTTAAAAAGCAAAATTGACATGGTATTTTGTTTTTCAGGTGCTGGTATTGGAACAGTGTTCGGCTCCCTCATCATCGGTTATGCCAGGAACCCATCCCTCAAACAGCAACTTTTCTCATATGCCATCTTGGGTTTCGCCCTGTCTGAGGCTATGGGTCTGTTCTGTCTTATGATGGCCTTCCTGCTGCTATTCGCTTTCTAAGCTGTTTATTGTTAAGAACACTACTGCTGCCATCCTAGGAGGTTTCAGTGTATAATATCTGGAGTGAAAGGCCATGGAATCAATGTGTGAAACCTCATCCTCATAGTGGTGCAAAGGACATGTGTTTTAAGTGTTATGATATGCCGTTACATCATTGGGCATGCAATTTATTTAATTATGTAGTATATATCTGCAAATAAAACATTGTATGAAAACTTTGGTTATTCCTACACCTAATGTTTGTAGACTGTTGACCGAAAATCATGTTATGAATAGTCTCGCAGTGTAACTGTCAAAGTCCTTGATAATATTTTAAGCCAGTCAAAACGCAATGCGTGTGAGTGTTGTCATTGACTTAATACTTATGCTGTTTGGGAATGTCAGTATCTGTATTGTACATTTTAGGGCAATTAAATGATACAAATCACAAGCTTTTTTCACTTTAACTAACCTCTTTATTTTTATGTTTGAACAGTATTTCTGAATAAACTGTAACATAAAAATGTAAAGTGCAAGTAAATTTACAAATAACTATAAAGTACATGGACACTTTACACTACCTGCAGGTAGGTGTTGGAATAAAACTTATATCACCTTACTAATAAAAATATTATCCAGTCTAATAAGCAATACAATGTTTTGTCCATGTCTGTCGAGCGACATTTCCAATGTATAAGACAAGGACAAAACATTGTATTTCTTATCTACTGGATAAAATATATAAGGTCTCCAAAAATCAATTACGGATACTTAAGGCACGTGATCCACTGCTTTAAGTGAAGACGTTTAGGCAGAGAAATAATTGTCATACTCAAACTAAAATAATCATCTAATGTATGGGCGACTCTCCGCAAAACGCAAACTCGCCCTTATAAAGACAAATTTTTTTTTCGAGTATGACAATTATTTTTCTTCTTAAATGTCTACATATAAGCATCAGATCATATGCCCGAAGTATCCGTAATTGATTTTACCAAACCTTATATTTTTATTAGTAAGAGGGCTAAAATATATCTAGTTAAAATGTAATAAAAAGCTTGTTTATAATAAAATAGTGGTTGATTCTGCTAATTGAATCTTACAATAATACAGTTTCGATGCAGTCTTGATGGTAAAACAGCAAAATGGAAAATGAAAAATGAATTTTTCTCGGTTTTAGGGGGTGAAGATTATTGTGTAGATTAATTTTGAAATTTAAAAATGGCGGATATTTATTTTTCGTAAAATTGATATGGGTGTCGTTTACCAGGTTTTTGGGAGTGCTGGATACGAAAATGACATTCGTTTTGAAATTCCAATATGGCGGACATACTTAATTTTATAAAAATAATATGGGTGTCCTTTTATTGGTTTCTGGGGTTGATTACAAAAAAATCATCCATTTCAAATTTCCTTAGTAACCCCGCAACCTCATATTTTCGTCATGATTTCCAACATTTGTATAGCTTTATACATTCCTAGTATCTCAATGTAGAGCATTTACTTCTTTTTATATAAAATTGATTCTACGGTGCATCCTATTGAAAAAAATCCCTTAGGAACCCCGCAACATATTTTCTTCATGATGGGAGAAAAAAATTTTCGAAAATCCTGAATTTTCCAACATTCGTATAGCTATAAACATCCGTCGTATCTCAATGTACAAGCATTTACTTCTTTTTTTTATACAATTGATTCTATCTCGGAAACGGTGCATCCTATTGAAAAAATAATAAAAAATTTCGTCCCCCTTAGGAACCCCGCAACATCATACTTTCTTCATGATGGGAGAAAAAAAAATTTCGAAAATCCTGAATTTTCCAACATAAACATTCGTCGTATCTCAATGTACAGCATTTACTTCTTTTTTTTATAAAATTGATTCTATCTCGGAAACGGTTCATCATATTGAAAAAATAATGAAAATTTCGTCCCCCTTAGGAATCCCGCAACATCATATTTTCTTCATGGTGGGAGAAAAAAAAAATTCGAAAATCCTGAATTTTCCAACATTCCTATAGCTATAAACATCCGTCGAATCTCAATGTACAGCATTTACTTCTTTTTTTATAAAATTGATTCTAACTTGGAAACGGTGCATCCTATTGAAAAAATAATGAAAATTTCATCCCCTTTAGGAAACCCGCAACATCATATTTTCTTCATGATGGGAGAAAAAAATATCGAAAATCTTGAATTTTCTAACATTTCTATAGATTACAACCCTCGTATTATACCAGTACAGCATTGCCATATTTTTTTTCTATTGTCGCTTCTATCTCAGAAACGGTGTATCCTACTGCAAAAATAATTAAAATTTCCTCCCTCTTATTAACCTAGAAATCGCATATTTTCTTCATGAATGGTATAAAAATTCATAAATCCTGAATTTTGAAAATTTTCTATATATAGCTGGTACCTTGAACTACATAACATACTGTAATAATAATCATCAATCCTAATTAGCATCCCCAAGATCTTTTAATTTAGTATTCATATTCATTTTACGAAGATTGAATATTCTCCATTTTGGAAAATGAAATTGGAAGACAATTTTGTAATCAGAACCCCCAGAAACCTGGAAAAGGACAACTTTATTAATATTAATGACAAAAATTTACGCCATTGTGGAATTTCAAAACAGATTTTATTTTCATACTAGCTAATGCCCGCAACTTCGTTTGCGCAGGACTAACGAAAGCAGAACCCTATTTTTTTTAAACGGAACCCTAAAATAAAAGTAGCCTATGTTAAACCTTATAACATAAGCTATCTGCTAGTGAAAGTCCCGTGAATATCGTTCCAGCCGTTTCATAGATTAGCCGGAACAAACAGACAGACAGACGGACAGACAAAAATTAAAAAAAATGTATTTTATTATAAGTACCGAATATACTTTCAGATTCATTTTGTGAAAAGCTGTTAATTTAAAGTTACAAACAGACACTTCAATTTTATTTATCTGTATAGATATAGATTATTCTGCACCCCCAGAAACCTAGAAAATGACACACATGCCAAAGAAATACTTACTCCAACAGTATCCAAAAATAGGATTTTCCGTAGTCAGCAAATTGACTTTTTAGCAGCCATTAATTTATCAACCAAATCTGGTTTTATACATATATTATATGGTATAATGAATGGTCACCAACTCGGAAATTAAGTCACCAACTTATAAATGTCGGTGCTAATTTGGATTAAATTTCGCCTCTTTTTATCCGACTGCGCGACGCAAAGGAGTGGTAATGTGTTTATCAGCCTATGTATGTATGTATGTATGTTCCTTTGAAGCACTATACAGACCAAACGACTGGGCCGATTTTTATGATTCACACGTCAATCGATTCCTCTTAGTCCGGCGAGTGTCACTAAAGACATGACGTTAGTGAAAATTCAATATGGCGACTACTGGACGCCATATTGTGAAAATGAAAGTCAACAAACTATATCAAGTGGGGTATCGTTGAATAGGTATTTAAAAATCATTGTTAGTTTTCTCTCAAAATTTTTCGATTCAACTGACTGTTTAGGATCTATATCGATTTAAAGTTGCGTAACAACTATTCTCACATTCCAGTGCAATTGTGATGTAGTACTGATGCTGATAGGAAATCCAGTCTGGTAAATAGCTAGCTAGGTACTCGTAACTAAAAAGTATAAAATAAAAAATAATAATTAAAAAAATTTAAAAACCCGACTGCGTAAAAAGTGAACCAAACTAAGTACATAATTAAAACTGAAAAGAAAAAAACAAGCACTTAGATATCCGGTGGTCTAGAATTCTATAATATATTATTGAATTAATACTATTGGAACATAACAACTGAACAGTCGGGATCCATTATTCGACAGCCAATCTAATTTTTCAATGGAATTTCTGTTTTTCAATGGAATTTCTGTGAAATTCAAGTTGATTTCTGTATTTCGTTTGCATCATGACCAGTGTAAAAACTGAAAATCCACTCTTGAGTCATCAAGCCGCCATTACGTAAATCTTGCCGCGAGCCCCCTACCGACGAATGGCGAACCCCTAGGGGTTCGCGTACCCCACTTTGAGAAACCCTGGTCTATGGTAAGCAAAAGGACATATTAATATTATAGCTTATTATATACGGGAAGGTGGGGCAAAATGAAGTGAGGGTTTGAAGGGCAAGACCGCAGAGCAAATACAGACAAGCCCGCCGCACCGTAAGCGGACAGCACGAATCGAGCGACTCATCACGCAATTCAAATCATTGTCTCATTGTCATTGTTTAAGAAATGCCAAGTAGTTACACTACACCTACGTCTACACCTAGTCAACAATTTCAACCTGCACTTACAACTACAGTCTACACCTACCTAACCTGGAGCCAGCCGATTTTGAAATAAAGAGGTAAACTGACCGCACCTATAATAACTTGACAGTCAAGTGACAAATTGAATACAATGAACAATAAGGGACTGTATGATCCGGAATCCGACAGGCCCAGGAAAATTCAGAGTATTGAAAATAGAACTCTGGATTGATACAACTGAGTTGAAAATCGAACACATGGACTGATACAATTGAGTTGAAAATCGAACACATGGACTGATACAACTGAGTTGAAAATCAAGTCACCAGATTTGACTTGACACTCGTGTATTCGATTTTCAGCTCTATTGTATTAGCGCAGTTCTATTTTCAGTGCTCTGAATTGTTCCTGGCCAAATTTTATAAAACGGTAAAGGTAGGTATTTGAGATATTATGCTGAGGGACTTAAGTATTGCCATATTGGGCAATATGTTAATACCAGTGGCGAGGGGTTCCTATAACTCCATTCCTATCAACTTCCCTTACCATTTACCTTTTGAAGACCCTTATCCAAATCCCTACCTATTATACAGGCTACGGCTTCCCTATGAAGGAGAACCAGCCTTCGCCACTGATACATACCCAGTTGAAGCTTGCAAAAAATTTAAATAAAATTCATGCTATCATCAACAAATTTATTGCAAATAATTTCAATAGAAAGCATTTAAGTACACACCTCTGTAAAGCCGTATGACCTCACAAAATTATGTAAAATAAATGGCATAAGACCACAAAAAGGCGCATACTGTTTTGGCCATAATATGACAGAGGTGAATCCTTAAATTTTTTTACAAAACTTCTATATTAAATACTTAATAAATCGGCGACTTTCTCAACACAATTTTGAACAAAACCAATGTGCCAAAGTGCATACAAAGTAGTAAATATACTTCGTATTCACTTTGGAAAAATGAACACTAATCGAGAAAATTTTGTAGGAAACAACTCAACGTTCACGCATCGCGCGCACAGACTGTATAAACATGTAAATATATTTCTGTTGTAATAGACAATGTCAAATTCCTTTTTATTTGGTGTTTCATCAGCTACCTTATAGCTACTTGTACATCGTTCCTTTTTAACCATCTTCTAAAAATTATAAGTTTTATTTTTAATACCTTAATAACTATGTAGGTACAGGTCGCGCAACGAATTAAGATCTTTCAACAAAAGTAGAGGGGGTATGCGCAGAAGTCAGTTTTTGGGTGTGTTTGGCGGTAGCGGGCTCGGGCTGGGAGGTGTGGATGCGCCGAACGCATGCCGAACGTGGCTGCCGACACGCTATTGGTACGTTAGTAATATATATTATTTGCTATTGGTCACATGCGCGAACGATCCCCTCCACTTTCACTGATCGCTCATAAACCGTTGCGCGACCTATACTCTTCGTGAAATTTGACACTAACCACATACTAAACATGATGCAAATTGTACAATAGAACCCCAGAACAAAATGTTCTATTTGTCTCACATAAAGACAGTGATTTTTATTACAGACATCCCCCAATACTTTCAAAGAACTTTCAAAGTTCAAATTTTGAATGTCTGTAGCAAAAAATTTCAGGGAACATTTTTTATACTTTATGTATTTTATAAACGTAGAAGTGAAACAACAAAGTTAAAGTGAATATTGTCTACACTTTCAACTATCTTAAAATGTGTTTATTTAACATAATTTATATATAAAACAACGTGCTACATGTTCACACTACTGGGGTGTCATCAACAAATGACAGGTGTCCACAAAAGTAATATGTTACAGTTAATTTATATTCAAACATGATATAGTTTTACTTAAACCTAGCCCGCAAAACAAATAAGGCAAATCACTACAGCATCGACTACCCAACGTCTCTTTATACTGTCACTTTCCAATCAAGCTCATAGAAATGTAACTCAAAACTATACCACTTTCAACTCATATTTTGTGAGGAAGAAATAGAACCTGTCTAACGTCAACTAAAAAATGATATGTTTATGATGACTATTTTACCATTTTACATATATATCGGTGCACCTACAATCTTCAATAGTGAAGCTATGACAAATTAATTACAATTATGATTTGGTATTGTTTAAAATATTAAGTTTTGATTTATTTATGTCGATTTCTTATTATTTAAATGTTAAACTATTGTTGGAAATATTATTAATATTAAATTTCAACAATTAAAATAATTAAGATTGATCTGTGATTTCAAATTATGATTTTTAATGTAAACACTCAAACTTGAGCTATTGAGCAGTATGGACCTCAATATACTGCAGTTACGCTGAATAAAAGAGTATTTGGAATTTCTATTGAGTTTTGCCTGGTCAGTCTCTTTTTCTTTATACCAAGATGAGTGATCGTCATGTAGATAGTGAAAGTGACGTCACGCTTTTTAAAACAATACGGAGGTGTTCCTCCGTCGTCATATATTAAAGAAATAACTTTAAAATTGCCTGATATTACTTAATTGTATTATATTTACACTATCACCGATAACACTTAATTTGTATATTCTAAAAGTTGATTGTAATTATTTTAACTTATAGATTTAATAGAAAGTTTTCATAATTGCAATAAGTAAGCATGTTTTGATTCTGTAGCGAGTCACACAAATTTTAAATAACGATTTGCTTGAAGTTTAGCTAAATTGAAAAAATAAAGTTTCATAACATTATGTTTATGTCGAGGATATTAAAACTGCAAATTGGTCACGCACATTATGTAGTAGAAAGTGGACATAGTTTTGACAATGTTGCCATTAAATGAGATCAACACACAGAATTTTGGTCCGAAAAATATTTCTATGAATTTGAATTAACATTATGTGACATCTAACATTATTTTTGGCTCCAAACGTCCGTCGCATACAAAACACTCATATCACCATTTATATTACCCTCTTTTATAACTAATTGATAATCTTTACAACTAACAACTACGCTAATTACAGTTAAATCGCCTCCGTTTCGAACTGAGCGCCCTTTGTAAACGTAATAGGTCCGTATGTTTCCGTCTGTTCTATCTTTAACATTTGATGTTTTTTCAACACAAGTAAACTGTAGAACTTCTGTGCCACCTAAAAATATAAAACGCTATTAGAAATTTAAAATTGTATACAAGGTAATTGAACTCAATCTGTTTAGTCGCGAGCGGGTTTGGATAATCGTTCACCTTTCTCCAAGCGTTGAGTTAATATGGGCAATCAAAATCGGGGCATTGTCTGAATACCTCCTACTTGTGTGGACATTGGCAGTTTTTACTGAGAAAAAGATATTATAATGTAGTATATATGACTATACACACCTGTTTCCTCGTGTTGTGGCGGGGCGCAATATCTGCAAAGGCGAGGCGCTGGCCAGCGGCAAGCTTGGAGCGTACGGCAGCAAACAGCTGAGCGGCACGCCGGTTCAGCACGCGCTCCTCGAATTGCTCCTCCGTCTCGCCCACCTCGCGCTCGCCCTCCTCCGGCTGAAAGAGAGATATTCATTTGAGTGAGAAAGAGACAATAATACGCACTCGTCCTCCTCCAACTGAGAGTGATGAAATGATATGAGCAAGAGAACGATACGAGCTCGCCCATTTCCATTCCTGTGTAAATGAAAAAAATGAATGAACGAGATATTTCAGAATGTACCTAATATGGAGGATGCTATAAAAATACAACATAAAAATCTCAATAATTCCAAACTGTTTTTTTAAATACTTACATTTTCCACGCTGAGTGGTAAATCGTAATCGTGCGGTGGACTGTGGTGCCCTTGTTGATCGTCGTACCCTAAGTTCGTCATCTGCATACCACTCTGAAATCAAAAATGTAATATTACTAGCTGACGTCCCGACACACGTTGTTCTGTATTAAATATGAACTGGAATGAATAACTACACCTACAGTGCAACCTACGGACTAGTCCTACACCTACTACAACCTACACCTTTTCCAATATTTCTCACCATTTAAACCTTCCCTGAACTTTCACAATTATTTCAAGATGAAAATTAGCCAAATCGGTACAGCCGAATTGCAATCCACTTTATACATAATACCACGTTTTCTGTCATGTCCTGGGATAAAAAGTATCCTATATCCATCTCCTGGTTCTATGCTACCGATATATTTTCAGCCAAATTGGTTCAGCCGTTTTTGAGTTATAAATAGTATAACTAAGACTTTCTTTTACATATACATAATATATAGATTGTGTATTGTAAGTAATTTAAGAAATTAAGACAAAAAAAAATAATGTTAAAAAGAACTTCCTTGATGGATGAAAGGTTCACCAATTTGTATAAGGACACACCCAAGTCGTTTTATTATAATCACATTTTCTTAACTGCATAATATTTAAAATAACTTTTTAACGGAAAAAATACACACACGATAAACAAACAAAAATATAAAAATCTATACGCCGTACCTGGTAGTCGGGATGTTCAAGCGGCAGCGGCAACGGTTCGAGCGGGCCAGCGTGCAGGTCGTGCGGCGCAGGCGCAGACTGCGGCGCGGACCTCGTGAGCAGCGGCCGCTCGCCGCCCACCTGCGGCATCATCGGCGGCGGCTCCGGTCCGTGCTGCAGCAGCATGTGGCCTGGACATAGGTATTTTTTTTTTACTTATTATGTTCATATTGGTATCCTATAGCTGTGTAGTGACGATGGCATGTAGGTATGTGTGTCGTTACTACACAGTAATGATGTTGCTGTTGACATTAATATCATACATTTAATGAGTATTCAGTTTTTTACAATTTTATATTCTATAGGCGTAGCGCTAAATTGTGAGTTCGAAGAAAGTAACAAAAACCACTCACATTATATAGATTCATGCGGCCATAAAAACGGTTAGTTGGAAGAACGGAACAAATCCTGCCTTTATTCCCTTCTTCCAACTATCAACGTTACGAGTATAAAAGTTAGTGTTTATTTTTGCTTGTTTATTTATCAATTTTTTGTTTTTTTGTTGTTGTTGTTGCAATAAATCGTTTTGAGAAAATATATCAATACTTTCCTGTCCGTGGCCATTCGTTTCTACAATGTGACAGAAATTTTGGGACTGCTAAAAGACTCATTAAGAGATAGGACCGAATTTACGTTCCAAATGAATATAATAATTTTTTTGTCAGCAAAAAACAGGGGGTTTACAGTTAAACCTGTTACTTCAAACGACATACTTGATTTTAAAAATTCATAGCCCAAGAGCTACTAAGAAATTTTGAGTAGGTATTTGAGGCACGTTGAAACCTTGTCCTGTACTTCTCCTATTGTACCTCAACACGAGAATGCAGGCCTGGCTGGTCAGAAGCGGAACTTAGCCAAAATACAAATTTTTGAAAAGTAGATTTTTTTATGCCCGAAAAACATGTTTGAGGCATTATGAAATTTTGATATACTGTTAGTATAATGTATAAGGAGTTGGGGAAAAAAAAAGCCCCGTAATTTAGTCGGAACTTTAACCTAGCCATGTCAGTTTAAAAGTAAATAGTTTAAAGGTTAAAAATAGGTGTGTGAGGCACTTCGAAATTTGAGTAGGGTATTATTTATTATTTTTAAAAAATACTGTAAAAAATACAGATAATTTTATGGGAACTTTCCACCTGCCATGTGACTTAGAAAATCGAGAAAATCTGGCTTTTAATTCATGATTTTGTGACATCTATCGGTCATTTTATGAACTGCAATATACGTTTGAAAGGTGATGCGACATCTAGGAAGCTCTCAAAGAACTACGTGGTCAAAAAATAAAATTGCGTATTGTGCAATAAACTAACTCACTTACTACGCCAAAATGTATTTATAAAACAAATAGGTATTAATTAAATAGAAATGGCATACGAACCAGCCTAATCTACCATTTACATTAAGTACTTAAAGGAAAAACGACATCTAGGAAGGCATCAAGGAACTACGTGGTCTTGATAATTTTCGCAAAGTCGATATGAGTCGTTTTTAATTGATTTTCCTATAAAAATCGAAGACATCCATTCGTTTTTTATACAATATTGTATGCAATAAAATTACATATTGTGCAATAGTCTAATTTACTCGACAAATTTATAAAATAAATAGGTATTTATTAACGGCATACGAACCAGCTTGACCTACGCTGATTTACATTACCTATCTACGTAAAAGCGATATCTAGGAAGGCATAAATAATAATAACTCCCACACCGATCTCGGTGATGGTGGCCGGTTTCATTGAAACCAGGCTAGTTACGCAGGAGTAATTTAATAGTGCCCAAGTGTGTGCGCAGTACATAAGAGCACTCTCTCTTCCTTTTTACTCTCGTAACCCAGTGGGACGGATGACCGACACGACTAGCGAGAGATCAGGCGCAGGACCGACTTTTTACATGCCCATCCGACGCATGGATCATCTTTCTTGTCAGACAATCAGTGATCAGCCTGCATTGTCCTAACCAAACTTGGAAACAACATTTTTTGTTGTTCCCTTGTGGGAATCGAACCCACGACCTCTGAGTCGAGAGCCAATGCTCGAACGAGGCATCAAATAACTTTGTGGTCTTGATAAAATATAATCTTGGTAAAGTCGATATTATGAGTAGTTTAATTGATTTTCTTATAAAAATTGAAAATTTCCATTCGTTGTTTATACGATGTTGTGTGCAATAAAATTAAATACGTTTTGTGCAATAGAGTCTAATTTACTCGACAAATTGTATTCGTAAAACGAATAGGTATTAATTAAATAGAAATAGCATACGAATAACAGGCTACGGTCTACATTACCTACCAAAGTAAAAGCGACATCTAGGAAGGCATCAAAGAAATCACCGCCTATCAGGGTAAAAACATGAGTTTCGATGTTCTCGTTACAGTCCGTTTTCATCTCTATGGCACAGTAATAAGGTTAATTATTTAAAGCAAAAATAAAGTTTTGTAATTGGTATTTTACAACGCATGCCATAGATTATACAGATACATACGCGCAGGCGCTAAAAACTTTATAGTTGCAATTAAAACGATCAGTGTGATCAATTTGTCGAGTAAATTAGACTATTGCACAATATGTAATTTTATTGCATACAATATTGTATAAACAACGAATGGATGTCTTCGATTTTTATAGGAAAATCAATTAAAAACGACTCATATCGACTTTGCGAAAATTATCAAGACCACGTAGTTCCTTGATGCCTTCCTAGATGTCGCTTTTACGTTTATGTACTTAATGTAAATGGTAGATTAGGCTGGTTCATATGCCATTTCTATTTAATTAATACCTATTTGTTTTATAAATACATTTTGACGTAGTGAGTTAGTTTATTGCACAATACGCAATTTTATTTTTTGACCACGTAGTTCTTTGAGAGCTTCCTAGATGTCGCATCTCCTTTCAAACGAATATTGCAGTTCATAAAATGACCGATAGATGTCACAAAATCATGAATTAAAAGCCAGATTTTCTCGATTTTCTAAGCCACATGGCAGGTGGAAAGTTCCCATAAAATTATCTGTATTTTTTACAGTATTTTTTAAAAATAATAAATAATACCCTACTCAAATTTCGAAGTGCCTCACACACCTATTTTTAACCTTTAAACTATTTACTTTTAAACTGACATGGCTAGGTTAAAGTTCCGACTAAATTACGGGGCTTTTTTTTCCCCCAACTCCTTATACATTATACTAACAGTATATCAAAATTTCATAATGCCTCAAACATGTTTTTCGGGCATAAAAAAATCTACTTTTCAAAAATTTGTATTTTGGCTAAGTTCCGCTTCTGACCAGCCAGGCCTGCATTCTCGTGTTGAGGTACAATAGGAGAAGTACAGGACAAGGTTTCAACGTGCCTCAAATACCTACTCAAAATTTCTTAGTAGCTCTCCAGCTATCATGGCATCGATGTTGCAAGAAAAGCTGTAAGTCATTAGACAAGGCAACAATATTCAAGATCTTGCAATATCGAAGCTCGTTAAACATACATTTTTACTTCAAAAACCTTCTACAAATTCCGGCATATATTACTAAAATACCCATAAATGAGGAAAAAATGAACGATATAAAAAAATAACCCAATACATTTCCGAGGAATTCAAAGATTTTTTTGATATTATTCTGACTTGGCCTACAACTACAAGTACCGAGAGTGAAGAAATAGATGTTACGTTGTAGTGTTCTTACGTTTTTCTAATAAATAAATAAGTTTTTGTTTTTAAAATGTCTATTATTTCAAATTATTTTGTATATAGATCTTATAAATTGGAAGAAGGGAATAAATCCAACACATTTAAATATATGTATATAAATAAGTATTATATATTTCAGCCAGATCTATTAGTAAACAAATAAGTATTTATATTTTCTTTAATATGAGTGATGTCACGTGAGCCTATAAGTTGAAAGTAAAAAGTTATAAAGTTTTTTTTAATTATCTCCATTCCTGTTTTTTGGATTTATTCCCTTCTTCCAATTGGTGGTTCAATTAAAGTTTTGTGGGTTTTTATGGGTTTAAAATAATGTTCTATTATTGTTTTGGGGTAACGGAACAATTATAATTAATCGTTTAGAATAAAAAAATAAATAATCAAATACAATTACAAAACACATGCCAAGACTTATCGTTTATTGTAATTACGGAGCCTAACCATAGAGATGGGACGGCTAAGATTGACCTTAAACTAAAAGTACGCGCAAAATTTTTAAAGGCAGTAAAATATACAACACACAACTTACTTGACGGCGTCATTCCACCGTGCTGTAGGCCTGCTGGTGTCAGGCCACCGTGCTGTAGTCCCGCCGGCGTCATTCCTCCGTGGTGCAGGCCAGCCGGTGTCATGCCTCCGTGGTGCAGGCCAGCCGGTGTCATGCCTCCGTGATGGAGACCAGCGGGTGTCATTCCGCCGTGCTGGAGACCAGCCGGGGTCATTCCTCCAGGAGTCATGCCTCCGTGATGGAGTCCCGCTGGAGTCATGCCGCCGTGATCTAAACCTCCTGCACCAATAAAATTATATCAAACTAGCTGTTGCCCGCGGCTCCGCCCGCGTAAATATAGTTTTTTCGCGGTCGCGGATATGTGACTGATGCAAAAAATAGATTAAAAACAATCCTCGATGCGGATTATATAACATGCTAAAATTTTAGCTCGATCGGTGCAGAACTTTTTGAGTTTTTGAAGCGTAGGTACACAAACCAACATAACATTTATATATAAAGATATAGATAATGTATGCTTAGGGCTCGTATACATAAGTAACGCCGTGACGTGATTGTGGCTGACGCCCGACAATCGTACGATATTATCGCTATAAACGCCTATAAATAGTTTCCTACCTGGAGTCATACCGCCATGGTGTAGTCCCGCCGGCGTCAACCCACCGTGTACCAAACCGCCTGGCGTCATTCCGCTGTCCAAACCCAAGCCCGGAGTCATTCCGCCGGGAGTCATGCCACCAGGTGTCATGCCGTCAGGTGTCATGCCGCCAGGGGTCATACCGCCGGGCGTCATGCCTAGAAAAACATAATATATTATGTTCTCAATTACACATAGTCAAAATTATTTCAATAAAAATAATATATTAAATAATATATTATCTTAAGGTACTAACCAGACAGAATAATTATGTCCATAAAGATAATTATGGATATTATTTACGATATTTATGATATAAAGTTGCCGCTCGACCGGTATAAGATAAAAATCGTTTAACAGTGCCGTTGAATCGTACGCCCGCACACATACTCATGTGTAAATAGGTAGTTCAACCACGTCTGCAGTCGTTGCGGTCACTAACACACTTGAAACTGGTCGAGCAGGAACTTTGTCGATGGTGCAAAACTACAATAAAATTAGGTAAAATATCGAACGTCATACATACATACTTTCATTATTATATTTCCACATTGTTACATTTAATTTATCAATACAAATTCTGAGTAAAAAAAGGACTTATTGGGTTGGTCATTTATCATCCCATCTTTTAGCTGTAAAATACTAGTTTCTTTTTATTTTTTGTTCTTTGAGCAGGATGGAACTAGCGACCTATGAATACTCGATAAAGTAGTTTTCACGATATCAATAAAAGCTGTCCCCAAAACCGACACATGACAAAGTTTTACCTCCATGTTGCAGCCCCACAGGAGTCATGCCACTAGATGGTAATCCCAGGTCCATCGGTTGTTCTCCATGAACCAAGCCAGCTGGAGTCATAGCTCCGAGAGGTAGGCCTCCTAGAACAATAATCATTTTTGTTTCATGTTGTATTTCTAAAGACTAATGTAGCCAAATTATTTTACCTATAAGGATAAACAACCAATACATGCCACATACTTCATCCTTTTGTAAATAAGGCTTTTTAGACCTAAACTAATATAATAAAAAGGAAAAGTTTGTTTGTTTGTCTTTATATAGACGAGTTTGCGTTTTGCGGTGAGTCGCCCATACATTAGATAATTTTTTAGTTTGAGTATGACAATTATTTTTCTGCCTAAACGTCTTTACATAAGCAGTGGATCACGTGCCTTAAGTATCCGTAATTGATTTTACCAGACCTTATATATTAATGACGATTAGTGTCGTTTTCTTATAATAGGCGCGTATCTGTATTACTACTCATATCATGTCAAAGGAATTTTAACAGAAACTAAGTTATTTAAGCCGCAAAGAATCAAACATTATACTGAATATTCTCTGTGCCTCAATGTGAAATACCCTGTATCCACTTACCGGGCGTCAAAGCTCCATGCTGCAGTCCGCCCGGTGTGAGGCCGCCGTGCAGCAGAGTGCCCGGCGTCAGCGTACCCAGCACGCCCGGAGTGAGCGGCGGGCCCAGCGAACCCAGCATGCCACCTGGTACATGACAATATAGGTAGGTAACTCGCTTTAATGAGAGGCGGAAACACATGAAGTGTACATAACATGATCTGTTGACGTATACTGTAAACTTTTATTATTATGTGACTCAGTCAGAAGTATTATAATGGGATTTCACTGTGTGAAAGTAAATCTATATAAATGTAAAAGGAGGTATCAAAAGAGCTATTAAATAGATTCTCTACCGATAAAAAATAAAGAACAGATAAACTATGAATTAATAAAACCTCAGAAATCGGACAAAATCGTAATATATAGTATGATTTGAGTTGTATTTTTGGTCAAATCCATTGGATTTTTACCACTTTGTTTACGGTTGAAAGCATAGAAGTGTGTAGATATATAAGGTCTCCGAAAATCAATTACGGATACTTCGGGCACATGATACACTGCTTATGTAAAGACGTTTAGGCAAAAAAATAATTGTCATACTCAAAGTAAAAATCATCTCTTGTATGGGTGACTCTCCACAAAACGCAAACTCGCCCGTATAAAGAAAAATTTTTTTTTTCGAGTATGACAATTATTTTTCTGCTTAAATGTCTTTACATAAGCAGCAGATCATATGCCCAAAATATCCGTAATTGATTTTATCGAACCTTATATAGAAGTATGTAGATATAAACATTCTACTAATGCACACCTTCCGCCGCGAATACTGTACTACAGTATAGTATAAACGTTGTAGAGGGGGGGGGCATATTTAATAAACATTCTACTAATGCACACCTTCCGCCGCGAATACTGTACTACAGTATAGTATAAACGTTGTAGAGGGGGGGGGGGCATATTTAAAATGGTGTATCGTTACCTGGTGATTGGTCGTCGCTGTCGTGTCGCGGCGTGCACGCCCCGTCCTCCGGCTCTACACCGTGCGACCCAAGTGTTAGTAGTGCTAGTTACCACATCATAAACTCACAATATGCATATCTCAGCTAGCTAGCGTCGTGGACTACTAACACAATATTAATAATGTACAGTAGACCATCTTCATATTAGACCGCCCGAATCGGCGTACGCACACATACGCGTAATTTAGATGGCTGTTAACGGAACCTCAAATAGCTGAAGTATGTACAGACATGCCGCGCCGCCAAGACTTGTCACTTCATTGAACGACTAACGAGTTTTAGTTAGTTGTGCTTTTGCAGCAACACTAGCGCTTGCTTGCTGTCAATAGGGAATATGCATAAAACATAAAAATAACTTAAAACATAATAATATGATACCAGACTGAAAAATAAAACAATGGCGAGAAAATTTTCAATATCTGTTCAAGATATGAGCGGTCAGATTTTAATCTATCTCTTTCTAGCAAAACGAAATTACTTATGAACTTTCTATGAAAGTCGTTTTATGTGACGACAGGTTACACATCCGATCTCTCTGTCTAATAGACTACTTTAAACGTTCATATCTTTGTTATTTTTAATGATATCCAAAAACTGATTTTACCATACGGTTTACCAAACAAGATAGATCTATATAAAAAAATCGTGCATATTCCCTATTCCTTTTTTGTAGACGTACCAGCCCTAGCGCTCCACTCAGCCACGATTAATCGTAGGTAAAAATTTCAACGATACGGCTGAGTTCTGCTACTGTACATTAGTTATATTGTGCTACTAACCCTCACTTTAGGGAGAGAACCGAACCCCAGTATTGGCGGCTATTTTTGAATGCATATTGTGAGTTAATTTTTAGTACATATGAAACACAAAAGCACAAGTAAAGCGTTTTTGTCATGACTCATGATAAATAATATTATAGGATGGTAAAAATAATTTCAAGATAAAAGTTAGCAAAGTATACATAAAACATGTAGAACATTCATTTAATTTTAATCGAAGACACACAAAGTGTAAGTAAAAATTAAATCATCTACATGTTTTGTGTATTTTTAATTATTAAGTACTTTTTAAAATTTCCAAGTATTCAGTGATTGAATTATGTGTTTATGAAGTGACAGACATTATTTTTAGTAAAAAGGAAAATTAAAGCAAACTATTATTTGTTATATTAGCATGTTTTAGTTGAATCAAAGTTATTATAGGAATATTAAGTTAGAAAAATAGAACAATTCTATATGTAATTCAATTCGTTACAAGCATAATATTATGTCTATTAAACAATAGATTCATAATCTTAAGGCTAATATGATTACAGCTAACCTTTTTTACTAAAGTAAGGTAGAATGCGTTTTGTACAAAGAAAGAGAAGTCAAAGTGGAAAAACACAGAGAGTGTGAAGATCATGAAAGATATGTGGGCACCCCCAGACACCAGATTCCAAATTTATGCACATTTTAGGATCCACGTTAAGGTCAGGTCACACCGAAACTATATGTGACGGTGCATTTTTAAGATAGCTTTTCAAAATTGAACTTTATTCACTATACAATAAGATACACATTTCATATGACATCACTCATACACTGCACATATGAAGTGTAGCGCGGTGCTACTTGACATTCGAAATTTTACAATGAAACATATGTTAAGAGTGTAATAATAATATCTATGGACGCTTCCACACCACGTTAATCTGGTCCCGTGGTAAGTTCTCGAAGAACTTGTATTGCGGGTACCAGACAACGGAAATATTTTTAATACTTTTATATTATACATATATTCATGATTTTTATTATTTAATACACATCCATGACCCATTAAACACAGAAAACTTTTATCTTCCCAGGCGGGATCCGAGCCCGCGACCCCCGGCTTTAGCGCCAACGTGCTAACCCTAAGCCACGGAACGAAATAAACAAAGTTCAACTTTTATTAGCTATCTTAAAAAATTCAGCGCCGCATCGCGTATTGTTTCGGATTTGACCCTTAGGCTCAAAATACTAGTATCTAGTGCCATATGGATTAGTAAAAGACCACAGTACTCACCGACAGACGGCTCATAATCATGAGGCACGGGAGTGGCCGGCTGTACCTCCGCCGGCGCTGGCGTCTCCGCCGCAGCGAAGCTCTAGAAATGTTACGTACCATTGTATTATGTACCTGTACCATTACCATTGTATGTATCACATGGCCTATAATAATTTCCTTTCGGAACCCTTCCTACTAGGGCGATAACAGCGCGGCTTCCGCGCAATCGCTGTACATTTAACAGACAAGCGCGATTACAAATGAATGGAGGTTTCACTAAAAGTAAGATGGGATGTGTCGAACGCGCGTTTGTATCGATGAAAAAAAATCTCAGTCGATCGCAACTTCCAAACTCTAACATAAACAGTACTTACGACGCGGTTCTCTCATCGAAGTAATGACAAAGATTATCTTTTTCAATTATTATGATTAATCTAGCATTAGGTCACAGATTAAAGAAATCAAACGGTTTAAAGAAAGCTAACTATTTAGCTGTTTAAGCTACATAGCTAGCTTTCGATTTGATCGCACTATTACAAACATACGGACTATGGCGTGTCCACAATAGGGGATCGGACAACATCTGAAATATTTAGTTTCATTAATATATTCAGAATTATTGAGGCATTACTAGCTGGTAACTGTAAAAAAATATATTATTTTATGTGTAGTTTACTAATTAAATACATTTAAAAAGTACAATTTTTTTTTTGCGTAATTGGTGAAAAAAACCTACATCGTTAGTTTACTTACATCATATACAAAAACATTCATTATTATAAGTATGAACTTAAAAGCACAAATATCGGAGATATTTACAAATATGTTTCTACGGCCGTATACTTTATACCTACTTAATACACTTTAATCCAATAGTGACGTCATTTGTATGGCGATTTTAGTATGGAGCGTTTTTACGAGACTTGCGAAATTTTATATACAAATCGCTGTACCTTTGAAAATATTGACTTTTGATATATTGTTACTTCTGAGAAGTTACTCATATTTAAGAGTACTATTCATTTATGCAATAAAAAAAAACAGTCCGATTGCCTACTATGTGGAAAAATTATGGGCCATTTTGATAGTTCTATGAAAATTGTTTCTCGGTATGCAAGTATATATATTTTATACTCTGTGGTAAAGAGGATTAGGCAGTAGTTCACCACACTCTATCTGCTCGTTTCTATTAATCGTTTGTATCAAAATGTATACATTTGTTGTACTTACCTCTTCGTGTCTCCGTTTCCGTCCTCCACGTTTGGCCACAACGGGCTCGGGTTCCGGCGAGCGCGCCGCCTCGCCTTCCTCCGGCTCGCTCCGTTGCGTCATCATGCGTTGGTATTTCTGGTAAAATAACAGTTTTACTTTATATTTCATAAACTATAAAGTATATAAACAAGGAGAAAGTATGGCGATTACTCAAGCTCAAAAACTTTTATTTCCATATAGGGTGAGACACCCAATTGCTAGCACTGTACCAAATTATCAGCGACCCGAACAAATAGTTAAATTATTAGCTTCTCACTAATCAATGTTTGTTTCCACTTAAAAAAAAAATGTTTCTGGAATCTATTGCCGGCGACACCTAGGGTTCATGATTTCTCGAACTTATCAATTTCTCGGGTCTCGAGAATACTTGTTACGAGGGTTGTCGAGAAATTTACATTTACGTACGTTTTTGCAAATTTTTTCGGTTCTAATAATGTGATTAATCAACAAATTCCTTTCAAAACTTTTATTGACAGTTTTCAATAAAATTGGGTTATTCTTAAAGAAAAAAAAATTAAACTATTCTGTCTAACTTATAATTACAAACACAGCACCATTTTTGGCTGGTTAAAATAATTAAATATAAAAAAAGTCAAATGAAAACTTTGCAAGATCAATGAAACATTTGAAGCTGAACAGGTAGGTACGTAATAATTAGGTCAGTTTACTCTGTCTGATAAAATATGCCTTTAGAAAAATTAAAGCATTTATAGCTTTATCAGACAGCAGATTCTTATTTTATTAACTACATTTCCCGAAATTGAAAATACTCTTTCATTTTCAGTTGAAGTAGGCTTAACTGAAAGCAATGCTTTGTATCGATTCCGATGTACAAAGCATTGCTTTCGCTGCCGCCGCGCGTTTAAAACAAACGGCAACGCGGCAACGGCAAACGCAAATAGTTTTATTTTATAATTTTATAGACTCATCAAATATGATTTCTCGAGTTCTCGACTTTTCTCGAGCTTCATTTCCCGGGAACAAAGCTCAACGATTTCTCGGGAAAATTCTCGGCTCGAGAATTCTCGGGAATGAACCCTAGCGACACCATACTTTAAACTATTAAGTATTTTCCTCTGTAATAATCGAGGTTAAATTAAGACCATCTCTTAAAGTGCTGTGCTAATAATTGGTGCTCTCACCCTAGATAATTATTAAATAACACCTATAGAATTATTCTACAGAGTGCCTACCACCAGTAAGGAAACTAACCCGGCGAAGAGAACCAGCGTAAGAAACTTCCGCGGAGCCACCTTTTAGTAAAAATATGGGAAAACTGTTATTTACTCCATCAACAAGTGATGGGCTCTTAATGTTTGAATAAATGAATGAAACTTACGAAGACACACGTATTTTCTGATCACATCCAAATGCCTATACCTATTTGATTGATTTTAGCTTATTCAATGGAGCAGTCATTTGTACACAGAACATTTTGGGACCCCCTTATTAATAAAACTATTTATACTATATCATGAACTTACCTTAAATAGCACCCGAGACGGGATAGGTCTAGCGGGCAACGTAAACAGTTTCTCCACACCGCCCGTTTCCTTCCAATGCATGAGTCTACGCGTAGGCGGCGCCAGATCCAATGTAGTGACAATGTCCGAGGTGTTACTCAATTGGTTCTTCATCTCTTCACCAGATATATTCTTCACTTCGTCCACGATAAGTTTACGCTTGCGCTTCGCCTTCGTGATACCTACAAAATATTTATACATATGTTTAAGATTAACAAATGATTTATATAATTCGAACTTTGCTTACAATTTTGTTTTTCAATAAATTATGAAGATTAAAGTTCCAACTTTTAGTACTTGTCCATTTCATTGTTCTTTATTTCATTTCGTTTTTATTCACATCACAAAGCTTATTTCACTGAATGTAAGTATATAGGCCGGAAAAGACGACGCCCTTACATTCCACTGTTAGCTATAACACATAACCTAGCTAAGGGTTCCTTGCTACAAAACCCTAAAAACACGAACAATTACTAGCTTAGGGAAAAAACCCCTAAAATATTTCAACGCCTACCCTTCAACACAGTAGCGTCGACGGGCGCCAGGGCGAAGGACTCCTCGTCGTTGTGCAGTAGCGTCGTTGTGTCTATGGCCGGCGCCGGCGTGGTGGGCGCTTCCGGCCGCGGCGCCTCGGCCGCCAAGTCCTCGCCGTCTATTTCCTGCATGGACAATAATTATTATAGTCAGATGGGGTAAGAGGAGCATTATGGATGTATTGTTAAATGGGTTAAAGTCTATGAGGTAAGACCATCTTTCATGGGCGTAGCCAGGGGGGTTTAGGGGTTAACCCCCCCCCCCCCCCCTCGAAATGGGCCAGCTGGTCCATATGGATAACCCATATACAGAGGCGTATTAGAAATTTTGCGCCATTAACCCTATGTGAAAGATGATTTTTTAAAGTTATTTTAGAAAAAAATCAACAGCCTAAAACAGAATTTTAATACTAACTTGTTCTATATTATGTATGTGCTTATGTTAAATGCTTTCAAACTGAGAAAGCGAGCGAATGTTTTTTACTCTTTAACCTGTTAAAATCTTTTTATACTTTATTTAAGCCCTGAAAGAATGTTGTACTATAGAAGAAAACAATAAAATCAACAGCCTAAAACAGGGATCGCGAACCTATGGCACGCGTGCCATCGAATCCTCGAATCGAATATTTTGGGCACGTCACTGATCACAAAATGTTGTAATTATTTACTACGAAAAAAGTGTGAAATAGGTATTATATGACAAGCCTAACATAATAAGTTATTTGTTATCTATTTTGTAACATCAGAAATTACACTAATTTTACTTTAATTTAAATTACGAAATGATCCTATTTTCACAGTCTTTTAGGGTTTAAAAGAAGAAGGGGCATTTTTGTATGGAGCCCGTCCCCACTACTGTAGCACTACAAGACATAATATATCAAACGAAAGGGCTTAAAAAGTGTGTAATTTTATTGTATGACGAAAAATCTCTAAACCATGGGAGAAAAAAGTCAATGAGGGTTAAAGGTTAAAAAAAAGTTTAAAAAATCACCTGTATTATTGCACAATTTTATAGTGTTGCTAATAAGGAACAATTTTTGGAAAGTAATGGTATACAGCAAACTTAATAAAAGTGGTATATTTTCATAAACTACCTCATATTTTGAAGAAATGTATGGAATAATAATAAAATGCTAAAAAAAAAGCTATTTACTTAATTTTTTCGCACATAATAGGGAATATGCATGTTTTTTTTTTAACGTTTCTACTGGTTATAACATTACCAAAAATATATATAACACATCAAAAACATTATCCATTAAGCTGGAAAAAATGTTTAAAAATCACTATAATTTTTGCGCGGTTTAAACACGCCATTTTCGCGGGCTTGGGTTGTGACGTCATCGTACACGAAAAAGACAGTTGACAGATAAAATCATAGACGAGTCAGAGCATAAAATTCAATTTAACGTCAGTTATGTCATTGTCACGAAAGACAGCGTCGTGTAGCGTGACGTCACACGCGCGTCACCATTGGTCGCGACTCGTGACCAATGGTGACGCGTTTCGCAATTTTAAATATCCCGGGCTGATTTTGCATTTTTTATATATTTTTTTTCGGCTTAAATAAGAACTAAATTTAAAAAATTCCTTTTAGTTATAATGTGACGACAATAAAGAACAGGGAAAAAAATATTTCAGGCAAATTAAATTTTTATGCATATTCCCTATTACTTTCTGGAAATTGTTTCTTACTTGCGACACTATCGAATGGTGCAATATACAGGTGTATTTTTTTTTACAATCTATGGGTTCGAATCCTGGCTAGGAAAATTGAGTTATTAAAAATCTAATGATGCAGTTTAAGTTTTCATCAAATCGGACTCGACACTCCATAGAGCTAAATTGCTATTCCTAATTTGTTTTAGACTTCTCTTACAACGCCCAGAAGAATAGTTCACCATATAATATGTTTTTTTTACGTTTTTTCAGTGCATAATAGTTTTAAAATATTTTTTGCTTTGATTTTAATGTAATTGTTTTATCTGCATCATTAGATTTTACATAAACCAGTTTTCCAGGCCAGGATTCGAACCTGCAAATTAGGAAAAAAATACATTCTGTATTATTGCACCATTCGATAATGTCGCGAGTAAGAAACAATTTCTAGAAAGTAATTATGTGCGAAAAAATTAAGGAAATTACCTTTTTTAGCATTTTATTATTATTCCATACATTTCTTCAAAATATGAGGCAGTTTATCAAAATATACCACTTTTATGACTTTTACGGTATACCATTACTTTCCAAAAATTGTTCCTTAATAGCAACACTATAAAATGGTGCAATAATACAGGGTGATTTTTTTTACTTTTTTTTTAACCTTTAATTCTCTCATTAACTTTTTTCTCCCATGGTTTAGAGATTTTTCGTCGTACAATAAAATTACATACTTTTTAAGCCCTTTCATTTGATATATGTCTTGTAGTGCTACAAGGGTGGGGACGGTTTGCCCCTTCTTCTTTAAACAGATTTAACCTATTAAATAGGGGAAAGATTTTGCTCGCTAGCTTTGCTCGCTTTTAGGGTTTAAAGTTTGAACAGATTTAACCTCTTAAAAAAATTTGCTCGCTCGCTTCGCTTGCTCGCGGTTACCATAAAGGACATTATATATTAAGTATTTAATACCAATGTTATACCGGTTGATTTTATGGTATTTCTCCAAAGTTCACCGTTATTCAGTGTTTATATTTTAGTTTAACGTTTGAACAGATTTGAAAGTTTGAACCTGTAAAATAGGAAAAAAAATTTCTCGCTTGCTTCGCTCGCTCCTTTTTGGCTTAAAGAATGTATTAGAAAATTTTGTACTGACGTTTAGTTTTAGACTATAGATATTTGTATTTTTCCGAATTATACAGTCTTTCAGGGTTTAAAGCTTAAACAGTTAAAAACGAAAAAAAAATATATTCTAATGTGCCCCAGGCCTCTAATAGGTTAAATACGGCCTTGGTTATTTAATTTACTTGTAGTCGTTTTATTTATATTACTTACCCCCCCAAAACTAAAACCTGGCTACGCCCATGCTATCTTTCATCATTATGACTTTACTTTATGAGGGACACTAGATACCCAAGTAAAATGGTGCTTTTTTAGCTGGTGTCATGTCAAAGCTTTTTTTTTAACTCATAGGTTAAGATTTGAAGCTAGGAATGATTAAAATATGTAAAGTAGTTGTGTCTTGACAAAGACGTATTTTTTTTTTATCTAATCCAAAAAAATCTTCCTTCCGTGTGACTAAAAAACCGGCCAAATGCGAGTCGGACTCGCATGCAAGAGTTGACATACCAAACGGCGAACAAACATGTTGGTTTTAGGGAGCCCCATTTAAATATTTATTTTTATTCTATTTTTAGTATTTCATGTTATAGCACCAACAGAAATATATTATCTGTGAAACTTTCAACTGCATAGCTCATGAACAACGGTTCATGAGATATAGCCCCATGACAGATAGTGTCCTAGTTTAGCCTACATGGCAAACAAGCACAAAATATGAAAGAAAATAGTAACATTATAAAAAATAAGAAGAAAAAGTGTAGCATAGAACTTATGCTTGAATAATAAGGCTATTGTATTTGATTGTAATAGGGTAGTTACCCTTGGGTGCAAAGCCCGAAAAACTTAAAAAAAGTCATACGTACCATGGGCCTGGCGGGTGGCGGGGAAGGCGGCGCAGGCGGCGGCATGAGCGCTCCGTCCGCCACCGCCTCCGCTCCTGCCGCAGTCTCCACACCCGCCTCCGCCTCGTGAGTCGGCGACCCGCCCCAACTGGAATATAAAAGTAGGGTTAATTTTCTAATACGGTAAAAATAATAGACTTCCAATGCTTGAAAAATAAATCTTTTAATCGTTAAATAAATTTCCATTCATCTGTTTGTGTGTATGTGTGTGTTATTGACCTGTGGTGCGGCGAGTTGCCGGCCTTGTAGTGGTCGCCATAGTGGTACGTCTGTTCATGTGTGTGTTTTACCTGTGGTGCGGTGAGGTGCCGGCGTCGTAGTGGTCTCCGTCGTCTTCGGAGTCCGGGCCCTCGGGCGCTGCGCTTGCACCCTCCCCCGCGCCCGCCGCCTCTATCTCCGCCTGTGTACACCACAACAGAATAACTTGTTTGATTACTATCATATGTAATGTACATACATTGTTATATAAATTTCACATTCACTTCAATAAATCACACTGACGACAGCAAATGTACCTAGTTATTTTTGTAAATATTGTGTTATAAGCTATGATTAGTATAATCATCGGACAAACTGTGAATTGAGCTGCTTGCAATATTGTTTCATTATTTACACACTTCAGTTAATAATATTATGTATTATGTGTGTAAGGTCGCTCAGACCCAGTGTACAACATTTCAATCTTATTCCTGTAGCAATGATGTTTAAAAAGGGAACACCTGGTTTGTTGGCGACTGTACATAACGTAACGGACAATCCAGTATATGTCGAGCCAAAGATCGGCTTCCAGTATCATACTTTTCAGAAATGCAAACGGCATGATAAACTTGACATTAGATTTTATGGTATATCTTAATCAATTTACCTGCAAAGACTGTGGTTGCGTCTCAGCTCCAGGCATCCCCGCCGCGGCGCCGGCGGTAGAACTGCCCGCGGTCACGTCTCCGAACAGGTCACCCTCGAATAGACCTCCCGCATCTATAACATCAAAATATTTGATGAGGCAACAATGACATCAAACATACACTTCCTTTTGTTAAGCATTTTTTAGTCCCGAGGAAAAAGGGCTGTTAGGGGCCATCGATAACTTACGTCACATGTTAAGGGGGAGGAGGGGGTCAACGAAGTGTGAGGTGGGAGGAGGTTCTTGATTTCGAGAGTCACATTTCAAAAACTATTTTAATATGAGTGTTAAGTAATAGCTATGATATGATAGCTATTGCCCTAGTGTCGAGGCATACTTGCTGAAGCAATCATGTTACATGATGCATCAGTTATCTATATTTCGCATTATACAAGGCCACTAATCAACAAAAGCAATTATAAGAAACAACAAGAAGATTTGCCCGTCGTTAGATTCGTCCTCAAAGAATTGCTGCTGTCTAGCACGTCTGTGCCAGAGATATTCTTATTTGGATCATGACAATGATGCTGTATGTATGTTCGGTCACCATGGTCCAGTGGTAAGAGCTTGGTTCTCCACTCGGAGTTGGATTCCCGCCACATTGGAACAACAAAAAATGTTGTTTCCAAGTTGCAACGAATTTTCGAACTGCTGTTTTAATTGAATAATTATTTCTAGGTGTAAAATGTGAAGTCACACTAGAGAAGGGGGTCTCACTTATGTTACCAACTGTGACAAGGTCGGGGGAGGGATCAAAAATCCATGAAATTCGTGTTTCTTTTTTTTTTTTATGAAATATGGGGGCAAACGAGCAAACGGGTCACCTGATGGAAAGCAACTTCAGTCGCCCATGGACACTCGCAGCATCAGAAGAGCTGCAAGTGCGTTGCCGGCCTTTTAAGAGGGAATAGGGTAATAGGGGAGGGTAGGGAAGGGAAAAGGGTAGGGGATTGGGCCTCCGGTAAACTCACTCACTCGGCGAAACACAGCGCAAACGCTGTTTCACGCCGGTTTTCTGTGAGCCCGTGGTATTCCTCCGGTCGAGCCGGCCCATCTGTGCCGAAGCATGGCTCTACCACGTAAACGTGTGTGTGACGTAATTTTTAATGGCCTCTTATTAGACTTAGGTGTCTTGTCTGTGGCATCATAGCTCCCAAATGGATGAACTGATTTTATGATATAGTTTTTTTTTTCTTTTTGAAAGCTGACATGATTGAGTGTTCTAAGCTATAATTCATCATCATCAGCTCGCCCACTACTTGACAATTCGGAGGTTACTTAATTTTTTTTTCATTTACATTCTTTAACAAAATTTAAGAACTGTATTCTTATATCCTTATTACAACATCAGTCAGTAACATAACATTTAATTTACATTAATTTTTTATACACTTCATTTCACTCTCCATTACAGAATTACTGAACTATGATTAAAACATCAAGAGCTATATTGCTATTTTCTATACATTACATAGATAATATGGTGAAATAACATACGTCCAAAGTCAGGTACATCTCCTATTGTTCCACCAAAACCATCATCCAATGGTGCATGAGGTGCTGCCTCCATCCGAGGTTCAGCTAGAGTAACTCCCGCACCACTGGTACTACCGCTCTTGCCACCGAGTTCCAATGCAGATGTCGACCCAAACAGCAGATTACTCTGTCAATAAGATACATTTTTAGTTCCTTTGGCCTTATAAAGGACTTTATCACAATTATAATAAAGTTCGCCTATTAAAAAAAAATCATTAATATATTTGCCTAAAAGTAGTTAGGTGGTTCATATTTTGGATCTTTCTTAGATTTTAGGAAACCAGCTAATCTGAAATTTATTAGTAGGGTTGTATCAAACCTACTGAATGAGGGTTTTTAAATTCGTGACATCCAACAGCTTTTTGAGACGACAAGGACGTCATGCTACCGAGGCACCACTAGTGACAGAAAAAGAATCGAAAATTCTTATTGACAGTTTTTGATACCACTTACGCCACCAGATGACGCTTTGTGTTAATTGGGGTTGCTCCCTAACAGCAGAATAAATATCAAAAACCCTCATTGGGTCTAACCGGCATTTGTTTTATACTGACCTGCTCTAAAGCACCTTCATTTCCAATGGCCTCTCTCATAATATCTGGGTTGTCTGTATCAAATCCCATATCACCAAATCCATCATCATGTGTCACTAAGTTCAAAGAACCATAATCTTCGCGCATAGTTATTTCTTCTGCTCTTGACTGGTTGAGTGAAAATTGTGCCTCAATATCCACTTCACTGAAAGTTATCAAATACAACTCCATATCTTATGAAAACATTTTATTAAAATATAAACAGTAATTATTGTAAGTCATAAAATATGCATAAATAATAATATTAACACATATTTTGTTGAATCTTTATTTGACTTAGAATAGTTGTCTTTTGTCTTATTGAAAACCTTAAGTTTATAACTTACATGTGTACATATTGCCTAATAGTTAAAATATAATGCATAATAGTTACTGTTATTTGCCAAACAAATACAACTTACTTTAATTCCGGCATAGCTGTATCAAAGTCATGAAATACTTCTGGCAATGTGATTGCATTCATTGCAGCTTCTCTGTGCTCTTCCGGCAAATCAACCATACCAGGCCTAAAAGCCATCTGCAAGAAAATATTCGTTTAGACCAAATATTTTATTTATTTGACGACCTCTGTGGCTCAGTGGTTCAGCGCTTTGGTGCTGAAGCCGGAGGTCGCAAGTTCGAATCCTGCCGACGGAACAAAAAGTTTTTCTGTGTTCCTGGGTCATGGATGTGTATTAAATATGTGTATAATATAATAAAAATCTTAAATATATGTATAGTATAAAAGTATTAAATATACTTCCCGTTGTCTGGTACCTGTAACACAAGTTCTTCGGATACTTAGCACGGGGCCAGATTGACGTGGTGTGAAGCGTCCATAGATATTATTATTTGTATAGATTACAGAAAAATTATACATCATAAGCATAGTTTTCTTAGGATATATTTATTATATATTTTATATTTCATTCACTACTATATTACGGCCACTATATTAAGACAGCACTACTATATTATATAATAATAATAAATAATAATAGCCTTTTTTATTCTGACTTCAAGCTACAAAATGTCTCGAAGCTTAGTGTGCCTCTTGGCATAGGCCTCCTCCAGCCTTTTCCACTCTGTTCTGTCTAGTGCTACTCTTCTCCAATGGTGTCCAGCTGTTAGTGCTAGGTCGTCTCCCCATCTGGTTTGTTGGCGACCTCTTTTCCGTTTACCATCTCTTGGGTACCAGTAAGTGACGGCTGTGCTCCATTTATTTTGTTTGTCTCTTAACATGTGTCCGGCCCATCTCCACTTTCTTTGGTCTATTTGGGTAAGTATGTCTGTTACTTTTGTTTTTTCTCTTATTGTGGTGTTTCTAATCCTGTCTTGTCTCTTTATACCTAGCATGCTTCTCTCCATAGATTTCTGACATCGTTCCAGCTTTTCTCTGTGTTGTTTGGTAAGAGCCCAGGTTTCACCTCCATAAGTTATTACAGGTAGGACACAGGTGTTAAATGCCTTCCTTTTTACGGTTAAACTCATGTCAGATTTAAATATTTCTTTGAGCGACCAGTACTTTTTCCATCCATTTGCAATTCTACAGTTGATTTCCTTTGTCGTCTGGTTTTCATGGGAGATTAATTGTCCAAGGTAGATGTATTCTTTCACATATTCAAGGGGTTGTTCATCAATTTTTATAATAATTTGTTTGGAGTTAGTAAGTATTTTGGTTTTGTCCTTATTCATACTAAGGCCTACTTTTTTGCTTTCATTGTCAAGAGCTTTTATCATTGTTTCAAGGTTGTTTGGGTTTTACTATATTATGACAGCAATACTATATTAGGAAACCAGAGCTTTAAACATATATGTTTGTGTAAAATTTAAGATTAATATTTTTGGTAAATTAATGGAACAAAATTAAAACAATAGTATAGTCATGTTAAGAAGATTTTAGAACTTTTAGCCATTATCTGTACCACAGAATACAGAACATCCAGAATTAGTGTTCGATCACATTTGTATGCAGCGCACTGTATCCAAAACCATGGCGAAACACCGCCCTGCCCGCTCTTTTTTGCGTTGCGACAATTAGGTATTCAATAAAAATTAATTGAAAAAAAGTTGGGTAAAATATTCCATTACTCTATGGCAACTTATTATGTGTGGATAGTCACTCCAATTTGGAGTAGTCGTGACGGCTTCACTTTCAAGTGCGTTGACGGTTTCTGGATGTTCTGTATTCTGTTGTCTGTACTAACAGATTTTCAATCTGTCTGAAAGAAGAAATTTAACTTGTTTAATGTTTACATTCAAAACAATATATGTTCAACAAAAAAACAAACCTTTATCTTCACGAAAGCTTCATTACAATCCTGGAGAAGATATTTAGCTTTCCTAGAGTAAATTCTGACAACACCAAGAAGTAAATGGCCTGATGTACGCAGGGCCATCTTCACTTTAGGTTTTAAAATCCCATCAACAGATTTTTCTATGTTCGTTTCGAAGACATGGGCTTTTGTAAGTTTCTTGTCCCAGTGAGCTGCCAGCCAAATCTTGGCCAAAGGGCCTTTTTTGGCCAGCACAAAGTGTGCGTAAAACATCGTTACAGATTATCTTTTATTTCTGCCGCATTCAAGGTATTCTGAAAGAATGAAGATAGTTATTAGTACATAACATTGCCTACCGAAAAACTTTAGAGTTTATTCAGTAATCACCCAATTAATAACACGATTGTCGACAATTTGGCGCCTATTCCACCCGTCAACAAACGCAAACCTTTTGCGACTGATTATAGATTTTTCATAGCATTTCGATTCTTAATATTAAAGACATTTTTTCACCACTTTATGATTTTACACAGTATATTGAAAAATATACACACCTTTAAAAATGATATCAAAAAATATTTATTACACCTTTCACATACAACGTAAACATGACAACAATTATGCTTTCAAGATGGCGCCTGTTTTTTTTTTTACCAGTGTTTAAAACGTATCACGGCATAGGGCAATCCACGAGGCCAATCCCGTGTCCTGTGTATTTTAGAAAATATATTTTAAATATTGATGCACTTAATACATAGATGTATTAAATTAAAAAGCGGTGCACATACAATTAAAACCCTGATACGATACGATTAGCCAATATAAATTAAAAAAAAATATTTTTTTTTCCATGATGGCTCGTATTTAAGTGCATCAGAGAAGTGTTATATATAAACAATAAATAATGCATCAAAGACCAAAGAGAATATAATCACTACGTTTTCAAAGACTTCTAGAAGCTTCTAGTAATGTGCATCGTTTGTGAAGGTTTGTGATACAAATTATTTTTTGTGAGTAATTAATTTGCTATTTTTATGCATAATGATTATCCAATATTTTTTACATACCTACATACATATAATCACGCCTTTTTCCCGTAAAGGGGTAGGCAGAGACCACTTTTTGCCACTTGCTACGATCCTTACATACTCGTTTCGCTTCGTTCACTTTCATTCTTACCATCCATTCCTCCTCTTACATTCAACGTAGCGGCTCTCCATGATCCGCTTTTCACCTCCGCGAGAAACGAGACGTGATGGGTGGTGAACCACATCGCCACCATTTTGGATAATTAAATTATTTTTATGATTATCCGTTGCGTTTCCACGGATTTGTGGAGAGGGTAGGAATAGGGAAAGGGAAGGATAGGTGGTGTGGAAAGGAAGATTGGTAAGTTAGAGTGGGAAAAAGGAAATGTAGGATATTACCGCCCAAGAGGGCAAGGGATAGGACAGTAATAGCTAGGGAAGCAGGGGTAGCGTACCCGTATACTATACCACAACTACCGGACAGGTAAGTTGGGATGAGTATCCCATGACAATTTTTTCAGACATCATGAATTTAAAAAAAAAATTTTTTTTTTTTCATGGTGGCTCGTTTGCATTTTTGCACAAGAAGATAGACTAAAATTACTTGGTTAACCTGATAGATCAAATTAATGTTATTTTGATCTATCTCGTAGGGTTCAGCCAGCGTTTACAATGTAACTAAATGTATTTATTTACGACATTACAAACATTTAAAGTGAACAGTGTGTCTCTACTATAATATTAGAGTCCGACCGAAACTGGTTTTCCGGCCGAAACCGAAACCGAAACCGAATATTCGGCCGTGGCTTCAGTTTCGGCCGAAACCGAAACCGAAACCGAAACTCACGTGGTCAAGTAGAAAATTCCTTAAAATACTGAAATTTGGTGCATTTTATCCATTATTCTGCATTAATTAGGACATGAAATGGAAACACGGTATATTAATTTTGTTGTAATCATTTATTTAATGTAATATTAAAAAAATATTAATTATATTTTAATTATGTTTTCAAATTCAGTTGCCTTGTCAAAGCGCACAGTGTTCTTTTGGACTCAAAAAATTTCCCTATGCTGTTTATCGCATACATCGATGAAGAAATACATTTTAAATGCAAGAGTAAAACACCCACGTGTCTATTTCAAATACTTTTTTTTATAAAAGTAATTTATGTTTCGTGACCTCGACGTAAAAAAAAGACTTAATAAATTCTGTAAGCATGTCTGATCAATATATATTTTTTTGATTAATATGGTTTGATGAAGGACCTTTAGGCGCATATTTTCCATGTTTTATTTTTTGAAGATCACTTCTGGCTACCGAGTTATTAAGTTTTATTCAGATTTTTGTTTTTATTTTTTTTCTCCCAAAAAACTCAAAAGTGCGACTTGTGACTGACACTGAAAGATTCATCTTAAATGTGTCTATCACTGATAAAAAAATCAAGTTGCATTATGGAAGCGTTTGGGAGTTAGAATAAAGGTCAAATGGTACATTTTACCAGTAAATTTATCAGTAAACAACATAGGGAAATTTTTTCAGTGAAATAGAACACTGTGAAGCGTTGCCGCAAGAAACGAAGTTAGACGAGCGTGCACGAAAACTTCCGAAATCAGTTTCGGTTTCGGCAAAAGTTTCGGCCACTTTTGGCCGAAACCGAAACTGCCGCCGAAACTTGATTTTTGGCCGAAACTCGGTCGAAACCGAAACCGAAACCGAACTTTCGGTCGGACACTATATAATATACAATATGTTAAGGCGTGACTCCTGTTCGAAACATTACACAGAAAACATGAAACATTGGGGCGTGGCTATACACATTTGTCTAGGAATAGACAATGTTTTTGTTTTCGGAGACGGACGAAAAACATTCCCGTGCGGGTAGAGAGGGGAAGAAATGTTTCATTTCTTATCTAGTGTTCACATCGTTCACATGACACCTAGGTACAGGTTTTTTAGGGTTATAGTTTTGCTTGTTGTGTTTTTTGTGTTTGTTTTTGTGATCGCTCATAATATATGGTCTGACTTAATTAAAAAACACAAATTTTGTCAGTTTTCAATAGAAATGCGTAAAATGGCGCACATATTTATGAGTTAAAAAAAAATACTTTTATGAAACACCTAAAGTGGCCTTTTCAGAACCCCTCTTTTCTCCTAGATTCTACACCTACAATCACTAAAACTGTGAGCGCTAATACGTCTTCTTCGTCGGAACTTAGATCGTGTCTGGACAAAATGTTTTGTTTCGACCAAAAACATTTTCTGTAGCTGGAGACAGCTTGTGTATGAAAACAAATGTTTTTGTTTCATGTTTTCTGTGTAATGTTTCGAACAGGAGTCACGCCTTTATATACATATAAACCTTCCTCTTGAATCTATCTCTATCTTTGAGTATCCAACTATATGGATACTCAAAGATCTCTATCTATAAAAAAACCCGCATCAAAATCCATAGACCGTAGCGTAGTTTTAAACATCATACATAGACAGATAGAAAAAACAACTTTCGTTTTATACTATGTATTGATTAATATTTGTTAGGAATTTTAATAAATCATAGTAGGTAGTAATTAAACATTTCAAATATTATGCTTGGTCCCTAAATATTATAGTTCTATACTGCTTTAAGAAAAAAAAATCTCTCATTATTTGACATTTCAGTTGACAGTGACACATTACTGTCACGATGACATTTCGTCAATAGGGACGAACTGGGACGAACATTGTGCATGAAAATCGATTTTTAATTAATCGTCATTTTTTAGCATACAAAAAGCGATTTAAATAATCGATTTTTATTAAGAAAATAAACGATTTTGTAATATTAATCGATTTTTTCCTAATTTGTCAATTAATTTCTCAATATTAGGTCCTTAGACCGGGACTATACGGCACCGGAATCCGGAAGGCCGTGAAAAATTCTGAGCATTGAAATAGATCCTGCACTAATACAATAAAGTTGAAAATCGAACATCCGAGTGTCGAGTCAAATGTCAATGTCATATATGACAGCTCGACACCCGAAACTTCTATTTTCAACTGTATTGTATTAGCACAGAGTTCTATTTTCAGTACTCATAATTCTCTACGGCCTACCGGATTCCTTTTTTTTTTTTTGTTTAAAGGTGGGTTTAGACCAAGCGAGCGAATGCTCATTCTAGTAAAGCTCTTTTGATGTAAACAAACAACGAGCATTCTTTCGTTGTTCTGGTGTATTCGCCACGTGTTCGCCGGTAATTTGGTAGAATGCTCTAAGAACACTCGCTCGTTTGGTATAACCGACGCAAGAGCGCACAAACAGTTGCTTAGAGCGTTCTTTCGTGTTCGGATGTGCTCGCTACTTGAGGCGGTCTCTTCAAAGGGATTCTAGTGTTCTTGAATTCTTGTACATTTTGGCGGCTAGTTTTAAGTTTATTCGTAAATATGGATAGGAGCAACGAAAAATTTATGATAGAAATGTACCATAATATAAGGTGTTTATGGGATCCAACTTATGTTTTATGAACATTATAAAAATAAACTGTACACGGAAGATGCCTGGAGGCAAATTGCAACAGCAATCGTCACCCACCAACGTCTCTTCCTTCTTTTCTTTTTCATTAATTACGTATTATCAATAAATGAAGCACTTGAAATCACAATATAGTCGCTATCACACTCAGACATAGTGTAGTGTGAACAGTACTACTTATCGTTGGCAAATGAGCAATGAGCATTCGCTCATTTGGTCTACATGATTCTCATATAAAGAGCAAAAATTCTTGTTCTTATTGTTCTTGTTCGGAATGTTTAGTGTAAATGATGTAAACTATGTCTTACCGATTTATCGTTTACATTAAACGAATACAAAAGAATGTTCTTGTGTAGTTCTTGCTCTATGTTCTTTTGGTCTAAACCCACCTTTATTCGTCCCGAAATGGAACAGGCTAAGGTCTTAGACCATACTGCCTCGTCTGTCGTTTGAGGTATGTCTTATTTCTAAATCGTCAAGTCCAAAGTCTAGTCAAAGTCCAAATAAGTAGTCAGGGTAGTCAATTAGCAGTGTTGCCAACTTAGGGGTTTTCCCCCTAAATTTAGGGACAAAAGGTCTCTTCAAGGGGTTTTCTACGGAGAAGAATTTTTTAGGGTTATTTTTAGGGATTTTTATTTTATGATTTTCGATTAAATTAAGCTATTTTAAATATCGAAAAGTAATTTGAAAAGTCAAACTGTAGAAAATAAACTTTTTTTATTATAATTTCTATTATATTTTGCTTGTCATTGTAGATTTTTGTAGTATTATTAATACTACAAAATCTACAATGATATTCTTAATGATACAAAAAATTAGGAGGATTTTCAATTTCAAAAAATGATGTTTTGGGAGTTTTTTTACATAATTTTGGGATGAAATATTTTTAAGAGTTGGCAACACTGTCAATTAGTCAAGTCAGTCGATTGAGTAAAGTGGTAGACGCTTTACTGAAACTTCCTAGGGAGTTTTGGCGGGAAACCCAATTTAGCACGCATTTTGTAGAATGTATCACTTTTCCACACTAATGCACCTCAACGAATAATTAATGGTTAATATTCCACCACTATAACATATTAAAAACCGAATTAACACGAATTTAGAAAAATAATACAGAAACACAACATTGCTAATTGACTTTCCCGGCAAAACTCCCCCTACCGGATTCCGTTGCATATAGTCCAAGCCTTACATTTGAAATCGGCGTTTTATCGTACCAGCTGGCCACTTTGATCTCAAATATATCTTCTTTGGTTAAGAATTCCAATTTTAAATTTATACCGCTATTTACTCATGCATTTGTGTTTCGAAAACCGTAATTCATTTGTTTTTTCCTCTTTTGGTTTTTTTCTTTGTTTACACTCACTCTGTTTGACAGAATGGAAAACTTGAAATATCGCAATTTTTTTTTTAATTTATATATTAATTTCGAGTACGAGTTCTACAGTAGCACCAGTGCTACAGAAACGGCTCGAAGGATTAATGATGTACATGTATGGCGGCGGTGTCGTAAAAGAAAACACAGTGCGTTTTTGGTTCCAAAATTTCGTTCTAGAAATTTCGACCTGCAGAACAAGCCCTGTGGACGGACGGAGATTTTGTTGTCACCACTATGATGTCAAAAGGACTAATTTGGGATTATACCCTATACATAAAAATAATTTTGAAAATCGGTCCACAGACGGCGGAGTACCTAATCGTTGAACATACTTACAAGAAAATAAAACAATATAGTCTATATATACAGGCGAATGCTTTTTTGGAAGTCGGTTAAAAAGGGCAATCGGCCGCCGTATTACGTAAAAATAGCGATTAGCAAAAATCTTGCAGTCATCGCACGCACAGTCGATTGCTGAACGTCAAATAAAATCGTATTACCTATGCGATCGATTGCTAATCGCTCGCTGTTGTGTTTGAATGCACTTTGCTTCATTTTCGCTTATTATTGCTAACTGACAGTTCAAATCGCTCGGTGATTGCTTTCGCTTTGCTGTAAAAGTCTTACGTAATACAAAAAATTTGACAGCAGTGAAGAGATCGAACGATTGATTGCAATTTATAGTTCCTCGATTGTTAGGTAGAGGCAGTAATGTCGCTAGGTTGCTTCTGCTAGGTTTTTGCAGATACGTAATACGAATTTGCGATTTTTGCGCAAAAATTGCGCAATATTTGCTGTTGCTTGGCTATTGCAATATACGTAATAAGCCCGCGGATAACCTACCTAAAACGCATGATTTTCAAACATGTAAATTAGACATTTTTAACTTTAATAGTAAGTAAAATGTACGGGCGACGCGGTGTCGCGCGAGTGGACTGAGCGAGTATTGCGATGTACTGTGCAGTGACGACATTGCCCCGAGCGTCGCGCCGGCCTGGTGGAATTCCGAATCGCGCACTTATTTTGGAATTAAAATTCTCGGAAACTACACGGGCGTATCGAAATATTTTTTTCACTCATATGTTTTATTTTCAACTGAGTTTACGGAGAGCTTAAAACAAAATTTGTGAACATTCTTCAACACCTACTGCAGTCACATCGGGAGTTCCTCAAGGTTCCCATCGTCCACTGTTTTTTGTCATTTTTATAGACGACTGCCTAAGTCTCCAACAAGATATTAACAAAATATCTGATTATAATATATTTGGTCAATAGTCAGCCGCGTAGAAATGGTAAAAGATTTAGGCATCTTCTTTAATGAAAAACTCTCTTTTCGGGACTGTGCAGGACGACACCGAAACGCGACATGTAAATATAGTTTAATATCGATATAAGATTCATATTTAGTGATAGGAATGTAAATATTTGTTTAAATACTTACTTATATAAAATACTTAGTCATTCCATTATGATTTGATAACATAAATTCATATTAGAATCTTAGAAAAGTTAGTTTGCATAAGTTTTTACTAAACAACTTGTTTAGCCCCCATAGGTTGTACCCCAACCGAGGTTACCTTATAGCTTGTTGTCCCGCTCTTATTGCATATGTGTGACAGAGATGCAATATGTATGGGAACTTTAAAAGTCTTATTAGAATATGTTATTGTTAATTTTTGTAATTGTAAACGTGTTATTTAGCTTCTACTCTGTTTTAAGTTTGATAATTAATAATAATCTTTTTACATTATATAGTAATTTTATAAGAAATTTCGATGTAAAGATTTTGTATTATTAGACAAGATAGGCAATATGTTAGAGTAAGAGGTAGATAGGAACGCTCTTATTGGTGAATTGTAAGTTCATTCTGATTGGTGTATATTTTTGGACCAATAAGAGCTTAGATAATTCTGTGGCCGGATCCATATAAATATTGGATCGATTTTGGCATTCGGCACTTCAGTATTCGGCTACATACTAGTGTAATGAAGAAATAGTAAGAAGAATAAAGGAAGATTTCTGAAAGGAAAATTACTGCCGCTGTTTTCTTCTCTCAATCCCAGCAACAAATGTGCTATAGCGCACATTTATGGTCCTTCGGTCGCCGGATTATAGAGAATAAATCCCTGCCCGTCGTATAGAAGAAATCCCTGCTCGTCGTATAGTGTGAAATCCCTGCTCGTCGTATAGTGTGAAATCCCTGCTCGTCGTACAGTGTGAAATCCCTGCTCGTCGTGCTCGTCGTATGGTGTGAAATCTCTGCCCGTCGTGTCAAGACAACTGCCTGTCCGCGTATAGTGTGAACATGCCGGTCACCCGTAAAGCACAACAGTCTATGGGAGCGCAACGGTCTGCGTCGGAGACGGAGCATACCACGTCCTACGAAACCACTAGTTCAGACCGAACTCAAACATCTGGTGAAACAGCCACTTCGGGCACCGGTACTACCACACTAACTACTAGTACCGACACAACGAAATCAAACGTCACCGAGATGACTGGTAGACCGGATACTGAGTCAAATGAAGAGCCGCGCCCCTCGACTACTGCCAGTCGGGACGCACCGCCGATAGTGCGCAAAGTAACTGCCACTATTGCTTGCCTACCTGAAGCCAGCAAGCATGAAGAAAGGAAACGAGCCGCATCCGTCAAGTCAAGAAAGGCTTATAAAATAGCAAAGGCAAAGGAAGAGTTAGCGCGCCTTCAAGTCGAGCTAGCCGCTGCTCGCCTCGCCGTATTAGAAGCGGACTCGGATGAAGAAGAAGAAGATGTTGTCTCCGTGTGCTCGAAGATGGAAGCCACCACACGGGTCGACACATGGCTGCAGGCTCAAGCAGAGCCACCGGTACTAGCCATAAGCCATATACCTCATCAACCTGCCACCACAGAAGAAAGGATATTGGGGCAGCCAATCAACACAGAAGACAGAAGCTTCAGAGAACAGGACACTCAACAAAGGACTGCGAGAAGTTCAAGAAAGAAGATGTTCACAAAAGATGGGACATTGCCAAGAATAATCGACTGTGCTTCAGATGCCTACGCTACAGGAGCAAGAACCACACGTGTCGTCAACAGACATGCGGCATCGAGAACTGTAAATATTATCATAACCGGATGCTGCATGTCACGAAGAACATTGAAAGGAAAGAAGACGACCAGAAAACAACTGAAGCAATCAATTCCGCCTGGACTTCAGCTACAAGACAATCTTATCTGAAGATCGTCCCAGTCACAGCGTCGGGACCAGCAGGAGCAGTCAACACATACGCCCTGCTGGATGATGGGTCAACAGTAACACTCGTTGACGAGAACCTGGCTCACCGCATCGGAGCAAGAGGACCCATCGACCCACTTCGCATAGAAGCTATCAACGAGTTAAAGACATCCGAAAATAAATCGAGAAGAGTCAACATCAAACTAAAGGGAGTAAATGAACACGAAGAAGACATACAAGCAAGAACAGTGAAGAATCTTCATGTGGCCACTCAAAGGGTTCCGAAAGAAAAGATTGAAGAATGTCAACATCTTCAAGACATCAGCGAGTTCATCACATACACACACGCGAAGCCAGAAATATTAGTAGGACAAGACAACTGGCATCTTCTTCTCACGTCGACGGTGAAGAAAGGAAACAAAGAGCAACCAGTGGCGTCACTCACACCACTCGGATGGGTGCTCCATGGAAGCCACACAAGAAGCTCTAGCATCAACTATATCCACCACCTGAGAGAAGATCCAGCTGAAGACTCCTTAGAAGAACTAATGAAGCAATACTTCGCGATGGACTCCCTATGCATCAACCCTAAGAAGCCAAAGACAGATCCAGAAGAGCAAGCCTTACGAATCCTTGAAAAGAATACAGTCCAAACGAAGACAGGAACATATGAAACGGCGCTCTTGTGGAAGACAGAAGACATCAACCTCCCTGAAAACTATGAAAACTCGTTGAAAAGACTTCACAATATAGAAAAGAAGCTTGACAGGGATCCAAAGCTGAAGCAGAAATATACAGAACAAATGGAGGCTCTCATCACGAAAGGATATGCCGAGCCAGCTCCGAAGACGAAGACACCAAACAAGACATGGTACTTACCACACTTCGGAGTAGTCAACCCAATGAAGCCGGACAAACTCAGAGTGGTCCATGATGCAGCAGCCAAGACAAGAGGAACATCGCTCAACGACCAACTCCTCAAAGGCCCAGACCTTCTGCAATCACTACCAGGAGTCGTCATGAGGTTCAGACAGCACACCGTCGCTGTGACTGCGGACATCAAGGAGATGTTCATGCAAGTGAAGCTTCGAGAAGAAGATAGAGACGCCTTGCGGTACTTATGGCGAAAGGACAGAAGAGATGACCAGCCACCGGATGAATATCGGATGACATCGCTCATTTTCGGCGCGTCAAGCTCTCCAGCAACAGCAATCTTTGTGAAGAATATAAACGCAAAGAAATACGAAGAAACGTATCCCGAAGCCGCAAGAGCCATAGTAAAGAAGCACTACGTAGACGACTACTTGGACAGCTTCAAAAGTCTAGAAGAAGCAATACGCATCACCACAGAAGTCCGAAGTATTCATAAAGAAGCCAACTTCGAGCTGAAGCAATGGAAGTCTAACTCAATGAAGCTCCTAGAAGCCATAGGGGAATCAGATGGCCAAGAAGACATCGAGCTCTACAAGTCTGAAGACAGAATCGAGAGGGTACTGGGACTCATCTGGAAGCCAGAAAGAGACGAATTCACCTTCAATCTCGACATGACACGAATACCGCCATCACTGTCCGAGGGAAAGAAGCCAACCAAGAGAGAAGCACTAAGAGTCGTCATGTCTCTATTTGACCCACTTGGCTTCGCCTCACCAGTTACCATCAAGGCCAAGCAAATATTACAAGAAGTATGGCGACGTGGAACATCCTGGGACAACGAGATTGACGAGGACCTCTCGAAAGATTGGCAGACCTGGCTACTCCACCTGAAGAACCTCTCGAATGTGGCCATACCAAGATGCTACCTAGGCTACAGCAACGCCGTGTCTCTTCAGCTACATGTCTTCACAGATGCAAGCGAGTCTGCTTACTCAACAGTACTATTCTGGCGAACGGTAGCTCCAAATGGCGAAATCAACGTATCACTCGTCATGGCCAAAGCAAAGGTATCACCGTTGAAAGTAACCTCAATACCAAGACTGGAACTACAAGCCGCCGTCATGGGAACACGACTCGCAGAAGCAGCCATCAATGAACACGAAAGGAAGCCAGACTCGAAGACCTTCTGGACGGACAGCAGAACTGTACTCACCTGGATCAAGACTGGATCCCGCTCATACAAGCCATACGTTGCGCACCGACTAGCCGCCATTGAAGAATGCTCCACAGTAAATGAATGGAGATGGGTTCCGACTAAGCTCAACGTCGCTGACGACGCCACAAGGGATGTACCACCCAACTTCGACAGGGACCATAGATGGTACAAAGGTCCAGAGTTTCTCTACGAGCCCGAAGACTCACGGCCAATGGAACAACCTACCAGTGTGGAGGCAGTAGAAACAGGAGAAGAAAGGATTCATCACATCTCAGTCGACGATACTCCGAAGCTAGCAGAAGCCCTACCCGAGGTCTCACGCTTCTCCAACTGGGATAGACTACGCTACACTACAGCAAGAGTACTCCAATTTCTTCAACTCTGCCGGCCAACAGAACAAGTTCACTACAAAAGGAACTCAAGAAACTCCGAAGCTGACCCGAATTGGAAAAATACGCGTAACAGAGCAGAAAGAGTACAGCCACGACAGGAAAAGAAGAAAGAAGAAATAAAATTTATTCCAGTTCCTGCAGAGCTCCTAATCAAGGCAGAAGAACTTCTCATGCGGTCTTCTCAACAAGAAGCCTTCACTCAAGAACTTCAAGACATAAGAAGAGGGAAACCCATCTGTAAAGAAAGCCGACTACATCAGCTGAGTATAGAATACCTGAACGGGGCCCTCAAGCTAAGAAGCCGCATATCAGCCGTACAAGAAGTCTCTGAAGCCCAAAGAAGTCCTATGATCATAGACGGAAATCATCCCACGGTCAAGCTATGGATCAAGAACATTCACTGCAAGCTACATCACGCCGGGGTAGAAACCACAGTAAACGAGTGTCGCCAACAATATTGGGTTCTCCGTCTACGCCCTATAACTCGCACGATCATACGACAATGCCTACACTGCAGAATGAAGACACAAGCGCCACCCTTTCCAAGAACTGGGGACCTGCCACCGTGTCGACTGGCTCATCATCAACGCCCGTTCACCTTCACAGGAGTGGACTATTTTGGACCCCTCTCAGTCACCGTAGGACGCTTGCACCAGAAGAGATACGTCGCCATCTTCACTTGTCTGACCACGAGGGCGATACACCTGGAAATAGCCGGCTCACTCAGTAGCAGCTCAGCAGTCATGGCCCTACGAAGAATGATGGCCAGGAGAGGCTGTCCAACGGAGATCTGGTCAGACAATGGGACCAACTTAAAAGCAGCAGACAAGGAACTGCGCCGAGCGATCGACGAGTCAACGGCTGAAGAAGCAGCGAGACGACAGATCCACTGGCGGTTCATCCCTCCTGGAGCGCCATTCATGGGCGGCGCCTGGGAACGAATGGTGAGATCAGTAAAGACATGCCTGACGTCGACACTCCACGAGCAACATCCAACTGAAGAGGTACTCTCAACGCTACTGGCAGAGGCTGAATACACCGTCAACAGTCGACCTCTAACACACGTATCAGTCGACCCAGAAGATCCAGAAGCTCTAACTCCCAACCACTTCCTATTGGGAGGACCAGGAAGAGTACCAGCGTTCGGGCGCTTCTCAGAAAAGAACATCTCGAAGTCCAGCTGGCAAGCCGCGCAGAAGTTAGCAGACACCTTCTGGGAGCGCTGGCTTCGCGAGTATCTCCCCGAACTCCAAAACCGGCGGGAGCCCCACGGCCGAGGCCCCCCGATACAAGTCGGAGATCTCGTTCTGCTGGTCGACCCGAACTCACCGCGCAACGTATGGCTCAAGGGGAAAGTCGTCGCAACGTTTCCTGGACCGGACAACGTCGTAAGAACAGTCGACATCCGGACCAGAGGCGGAGTACTTCGGCGCCCGGTTCGGAAGCTGGTGATCCTGCCCATCGAAGACAGCGTCGTCGCAGCACCGGAAGAAGGTGTGACGGAGCCACACGGCGGGAGGAATGTGCAGGACGACACCGAAACGCGACATGTAAATATAGTTTAATATCGATATAAGATTCATATTTAGTGATAGGAATGTAAATATTTGTTTAAATACTTACTTATATAAAATACTTAGTCATTCCATTATGATTTGATAACATAAATTCATATTAGAATCTTAGAAAAGTTAGTTTACATAAGTTTTTACTAAACAACTTGTTTAGCCCCCATAGGTTGTACCCCAACCGAGGTTACCTTATAGCTTGTTGTCCCGCTCTTATTGCATATGTGTGACAGAGATGCAATATGTATGGGAACTTTAAAAGTCTTATTAGAATATGTTATTGTTAATTTTTGTAATTGTAAACGTGTTATTTAGCTTCTACTCTGTTTTAAGTTTGATAATTAATAATAATCTTTACATTATATAGTAATTTTATAAGAAATTTCGATGTAAAGATTTTGTATTATTAGACAAGATAGGCAATATGTTAGAGTAAGAGGTAGATAGGAACGCTCTTATTGGTGAATTGTAAGTTCATTCTGATTGGTGTATATTTTTGGACCAATAAGAGCTTAGATAATTCTGTGGCCGGATCCATATAAATATTGGATCGATTTTGGCATTCGGCACTTCAGTATTCGGCTACATACTAGTGTAATGAAGAAATAGTAAGAAGAATAAAGGAAGATTTCTGAAAGGAAAATTACTGCCGCTGTTTTCTTCTCTCAATCCCAGCAACAAATGTGCTATAGCGCACAGGGACCATGTATGTTAAGGCGTGACTCCTGTTCGAAACATTACACAGAAAATATGAAACAAAAACATTTGTTTTCATACACAAGCTGTCTCCAGCTACAGAAAATGTTTTTGGTCGAAACAAAACATTTTGTCCAGATACGATCTAAGTTCCAACGAGGAAGACGTATTAGCGCTCGCAGTTTTAGTGATTGTAGGTGTAGGATCTAAGGGAAAGAGGGGTTCTAAAAAGGCCACTTTAGGTGTTTCATAAAAGTATTTTTTTCAACTCATAAATATGTGCGCCATTTTACGCATTTCTATTGAAAACTGACAAAATTTGTGTTTTTTAATTAAGTCAGGCCATATATTATGAGCGATCACAAAAACAAACACAAAAAACACAACAAGCAAAACTATAACCCTAAAAAACCTATACCTAGGTGTCATGTGAACGATGTGAACACTAGATAAGAAATGAAACATTTCTTCCCCTCTCTACCCGCGCGGGAATGTTTTTCGTCCGTCTCCGAAAACAAAAACATTGTCTATTCCTAGACAAATGTGTATAGCCACGCCCCAATGTTTCATGTTTTCTGTGTAATGTTTTGAACAGGAGTCACGCCTTTATACTTCTATGTATGTTATACTTCTATGCCAACCATAAATAAAATCACGTATAAAAGTCGATTTTTTACTTCAAAAAAAATCGATTATTTTCATAATCGATTATACATCCCTATTTGTCAGTCTTCTTTCTTTCGAGTTTCGGCCATTATCTTTTCCAGTTTACCTGTGGAGCGTGCGAGACGTATGTGTTTTTGAAATCATTATTAATCTTTTGAATCGTGAGTTACAATGTGTTTTATTCGGAATAATTTGATATTTATGATCGGTCTTGTTTCAAGCGAGGGTGTATTTTGTGTTATAACAGTTTTGACTGGAATATTCATTGATTTGCAGAACTCGTACATCATGTTTCACGAGGGTCTTGATTCGCTCTTTTTGTGGCCAGACCGATGATGTGACTTCTGATCAATTTGTATTGATTTTGTTGCTAGGTCTGCCACAGGCTTCCCAAGATGGGTGCGTACAGATATATTCAAGAGTTGTACCGCAAAAAGTTGAGCGATGTTATGCGGTTTTTGTTGCGTGTCAGGGTATGGCAATACCGTCAATTGACTCGTATGCATCGTGCTCCTAGGCCTACTAGGCCCGACAAAGCTAGAAGATTGGGATACCGTGCTAAACAAGGTAACATTTTTACGTCATGGTATTAACTTGTAAGCACTAATTTTAATTTATCCTATATATCGTATATCGACAATATTAATTCCTTATTGTTTTTAGGTTATGTCATCTTCAGAATCCGTGTACGCCGTGGTGGTCGTAAACGCCCCGTTGCAAAGGGTGCCACTTATGGCAAACCCAAGAGCCATGGAGTTAACCAACTGAAGCCTACACGCAACTTGCAGTCTATTGCTGAGGTAAATAAAACGCCGGTTCTATGACATATTTAACCACACGTGGATGACATGTTGTAGTATTTATCAATGAGTATACTATCATAAACATGAATGTAGCTTTAATATTGGTCTTACTTGACAGGAACGTGTCGGTCGTCGTTGTGGCGGTCTCCGTGTCCTTAACTCCTACTGGGTCGCTCAGGATTCATCATACAAATACTTTGAAGTCATCCTAGTTGATCCATCACACAAGGTAATTATTTGTAGTTGTAAGCACATGTACTACTTTTACAAATACCTAATTCTCGCAAGTAATTTTCGCAAGTTTAAATTTTTCAATGATGAACTATTTGTCATGCACCAATCTGAAAGGTTTTGCTGAAAAATCACCTACCATATTATCTGATAAAATCTTAAAAACCAGTTTGGCATCTATTAATCTAAATTTCAGTTTCTTACGCAGCATTATTATTCTTACAGGCTATCCGTCGTGATCCTAAGATCAACTGGATCGTAAATGCTGTCCACAAACATCGTGAGATGCGTGGACTCACATCAGCAGGAAAGAGCTCTCGTGGTCTTGGCAAGGGTCATCGCTTCTCACAGACCAAGGGTGGTTCTCGTCGTGCTGCCTGGATCAGAAAAAACACTCTACAACTTCGCCGCAAGCGATAAATATCTTATTAAAATTACTATTGACTTTCTATTTGACAGTAAATACCGTCATATGGAAAGCCAGTGGGGTTACAATAAATTTACTGCTATGTGCAATTTTAGTTTTAATTTTTCTTCTCTAAAACTAAAGAAACTAAGAAGGTAAGATGTATATATATATTATAGTATATATTGGAGAGTCTAGCCTTACCTTTTTTAAAATAAAACTATTTTCCCAGGTGGTGTTTATCTACTTCGACTGAGAAAAGGGACATGAAAAGGTAATAAAATATTATTTTGTGTTTACTTTCCTTAGTTTTGTATTTGTCAGTAAAACTGATTTTTATCATTAAGATAAAATACTTCATGATCCATAACTATATCTCTTACGAATTTTTTAAATGATGATATAATGCTTAATGATATGCGCAACCCTGATTACCACGCATTTAAAACTTCCTTGGATGGCTGATAATGTTATTTTTATTATTTTTCTTTTTCGAAATTTTGATTGATAAATTAAAATCGGACCTTTTTGTCTTCAGATGCTCAACACCAAAAGAGACATTTGGACACCCACCAATTCAGGTAATAAATTAATTAACTCTTACCTATCTCTTCTAAGTTCTAGCACAATTAGCAATGACAATCACAATAGATAAATTATTCACTAGTTTTGAGCATTGCACAGATAATGTTGAAGTAACTTAAATAATTTTAAATTATTCAGTTTAATAGAGACCCCCAAAATCATTTTATATTTAATTAATTTTTATAATAATTATAATGAATTTGGGAAGATTATTATCTCGTCTAGGTGAGGTTGTTGTTACTTAAATTTTCGATTATCCTCAATCCGGCGAGAAACAAAAACATCTTGATATTAAATATAATATCCAGATGAACAATATCATGTATGCATTGAAATATTTTTTTTTTTTTCAGATAAGGCTTGAAGGATGTTGGTATAAAATTGTTGCTGTACATTATTTAAAATAAATGTTATTTTAAAATATTTTGGACTGTATTTTTGATTTATTTTCGACTGATAGGCATTAATTAACCTTATATTTTTTTATCGAAGATGCTAATAAATCGATTGCGTGTGGACTGAGAGACCCACCTGAATTTCCCCAAATAAGTATAGCAAGTTTTTAGTAGGAGTCTAAAAAAAAATATAGAATAAACTTTTTCCTTTTCATAAAAGCTGGACAGTAATTTAATGACCTAAGATTTCTATATTTTTTTAATAGAAAATTGGTATACCAAAAATATCAAATTTCATCAATGAGGGTTCCATACCCAAAGTATTATAAGACTTCGCTGTCTGTCCGTCCGTCCGTCTGTTACCAGGCTGTATCTCAATAGCTAGACAGTTGAAAATTTCACATGATATATTTCTATTGCTGCTATAACAACAAATACATACTAAAAATATTATTATTATTTTTAAACAAAAAATTAAACCGCCTTCCAAAGTAAAAATACATAAAAAAGTATGAAATAAAACTTAGTGAAGTCGCAACCAGCCCAAACGATATCCTACAACATTTTATAGAACTCACATTCATATTTGCTGATACCGACTTCAAAATTAAGAAGATTGAGTAGAGAAATAGCCAAATTTAAAAGGGGAATTATTTAGAAAATAAGTTTTATTTCATACTTTTTGTGTATTTTACTTTGGAAGGCGGTTTAATTTTCGTTTAAAAATAATAATCACAAATGATTTTTTTGTGGTATTTTAAGTGTTATATTTTGTTCAGTTATTATTAATATGTCTTAAGAACGCCTAAAATAATCGATCGAACGTATAATTGAATACGCGCCAAGCTTCCATTAGGTATTGTTATTAAGATGATGATGATGATTACTGTAAGTTACAAAGTGGCATATTATGCTTTCAGTTCTATCAAACAATGCCGAAATTTCAAAACGCATATCTTTAAAGACAGAGAGTTCTGTTCAGTGCTTTTAGATCCAGGGTATACCTTGGTACAACATCTTATTTTTTGGTAGCATAATATGTTTGTGTTACTTCAGTAAAAGTCAAAATCATATAAATTTCGAGGAGTTCCCTCGACTCCTCATGGATCGCATCATCAGGTTTCCACTTTAGTGACTAAAGGACCAATTTCGAATCAATTAAATCCTTTACAATAACAAAGGAATTTTACAAAAAGGTCCATAACCGGAGAGTAACGTTCAAAGATCTCCGTGTTAGTGTAATATATTATGAGAAGTACCTTTTATATCATCATAATGTGATAATGGTGGTGATGATGACGATTACTTTAATTGACATGGTGGCATATGCAGTTCTATAAACAACGCCGAAATCCCCAAACATGTACCTATAAGGAGTCAGGAGTTCTGTTCTGTACTTTTGGATCCAGGGTATACCTTGGAGCAAAATCTTACTTTTTCGTAGCATATACTTGGACTACTTCAGAAAAAGTAGAAATCACCATATGTGACTAATTAAATTTCGAGGAGTTCCCTCGATTCCTCATGGATCCCATCATCAAATCACCACTTTTTTGAAAACGGGACCAACTTGGGATTATACCTATTACATCATAAAAAAATTTTTGAAAATCTGTCCACAGATGGCGGAATTATAGTTGAACATACAAAAAAAAAATATACAGCCGAACGTATAACCGCCTCCTTTTTTTGGAAGTCTGTTAAAAAAAAATTACGAGGGCTCCGATACATATAGGTAGGTACATAGTTATCTAGATGTTGCGCGCGACTTCGTGCGCAACAAAAGGAAATCCGGCAGTAACCGTACATTTTGCCGCGACAAAAAGTAGCCTATGTCCTTCCCCGTGGTCTATTCTACATCTGTGCCAAATTTCATCAAAATCGGTCCAGTAGTTTCGGAACCTATTCGATACAAACAAACAAACTTTTCCTCTTTATTATATTATATAGATAATTGGTAAGTATATGGGTTGCTTGTAGTACTATGAACCCCTAAAATAGTGAAAAGGTGCGAAACCGCGAGCAAAACGTAAATTTAATAAGGTATAACATAAAATTATATTAGGTACTATCCTCAATTTGCTTCTTGTGTGGTAAACCTACTCTGCATTTTCATACAACAAAAAAATTAACATCACGGGCGTAGCCAGGTTCTAGTTTCGGGGAGGGTTCAAGAAAATAAAACGTACGGCGGGGGGGGGGGGGGGGGGGGGTAGTATCGAAGTTCTGATTTAGGCTGTTGATTATTTTTCTAAAATAACTTATAAATCATCTTTCAGATAGGGTTTATGGGGCGGCAAAATATGTTAATTGGCCTCGGGCGCAAAATTTCTACATACGCCTCTGTATATTGGTCAGATCTCTGTATTATATATACTAGCCGGCCCATTTCGGGGGGGGTTTGAACCCCCTAAACCACCCCCCTGGCTACGCCCATGATTAACATTATCTCATCTAGGAAGCAAGAAATTAAATATTTTATGTGCTTATCCAAGAGAAGCAAACTTCTACATTTTAAGTATAGTAGACTTTCTGTTATTTTTCTCGTTTATTAGTTATTTAAGTTTTTCTCATACACAAGTGTGTGAACAGACTGAACTGAGGGATCCAACATAATGGTTCATATCTTCCAAATACGTCGATAGTGATTAAAGCGTTACAAAACAAATACCTCAGAATGAATAAATAAATTTAAAATTGCATTGATATCATTCAAATAGTATTTATACTACTTAAGAATTTAGAACAAATTAAACCCAATTGCTAAGGACACAAGGTATATAATATAAGGGCCAATGGCTGAGTACATTTTTGATTAAAAAATATGGCTATTAGACGTTAGCATTTGGAGACTATTTTGAATTTTCATTGTAAATATCAGTATCCTTCAAAAGTTCAAATTTAAATTAATAAAAAATTAAAGTAGGTAGGTATGATTTCCCTTTTGATATAAAGTATCTATCTGTTGCCCGCGGCTTCGTATTCGACCGCGTATAAAGTATTATATTTATGCGGGCGTAAATAAATATTTTAAATTAATTCGATGTCAACCCTAGGCTTAAGTCAACATAACTGACATTTGTCGGTGCTCGAACTGTCATTTGTATAGAGTGTCGCCCCTGTGCCTATGCTACGACTGTCCAGTCTGCTTACGCTCATGACTACCTACATATTATATTATTGTAGTTACACGAATTTACGTTCGTTTTTTTTTAATATTATCTTTTGATGTTTTTACATTAATTATTATGCAATAAATTTGTTGTTCTTAAAATAACATTTATAATAATATTTTTACTAACTATAATAATTATTGTTACATGCTAAAATACTTAACTTAAACATGTCATAAAGTTGATATAGATATGTTATATCTGCCAACTGTTAAATAGGTCTATTACTTTTAGGAATCTTATGTACACTAAAATGTAATATTTGTAATCTCTTATGTTTAATAAAGATTTTCAAAAACAAACAAAACAAAACCTCAGAATGCAACGCCTTTCTTTTTAACAAAAAAGAGAGCCGCGTTCAAAAAACTAAAAAATACTTAATTATTTATTTTTAAGTCGGTGCCTCCCAAGTCCCAATGCAGAAGTTTAGTTAGTTAGAAATATTTAGTTCCTAAATTACTCAAGAGATGGTGCTAAACGCAAAGACCGGAGGCACCGTCGCGCCGCGACGGCTAAAAAATTAATTACATTAGATACGTTTTTGTTTTGTTTTATTTATTTTTCCGTAAAGGCGTGACTCCTGCTTAAAACATTACACAGAAAACATGAAACAAAAACATTTGTTTTCATACATATGCTGTCTCCAGCTACAGAAAATGTTTTTGGTCGAAACTAAAACTTTTTGTGCAGACCACATCTAAGTTCCAAAGAGGAAGACGTATTAGCGCTCGCAGTTTTAGTAATTACATGTGTAGAATCTAGGAGAAAACAGGGGTTCTGAAAAGGCCACTTTAGGTGTTTCATAGAAGTATTTTTTTTCAACTCATAAAAATGTGCGCCATTTTACGCATTTCTATTGAAAACTTACAAAATTTATGTTTTTTAATTGTCAGGCCATATATTGTGAGCGATGACAAAAACAAACACAAAAATCACAACAGGCAAAACTATAACCCTAAAAAACCTGTACCTAGGTGTCATATGAATGATGTGAACACTTGTTATGAAATGAAACCTTTCTTCCCCTCTCTACCCGCGCGGGAATGTTTTCCGCCCGGGTCCGAAAACAAAAGCATTGTCTATTCCTAGACAAATGTGTATAGCCACGCCCCAATGTTTCGATGTTTTGTGTAATATTTCGATGAAGGAGACGCGGCTTAATAGTTATCAGAACTCCGGTGTGCGTGTGGTTTGAGGGACCTAGCTGAATATCCCCAAAATAAGTATAGCAAGTTTTAGTAGAAGTCTAAAAAAAATTGTAGAACAAATCTGGGAATTTGTAAAAAGATAGTTTAAAACATATAGCCCTCAGAGTGTGGTCCCTCAGTTCACACACCGCTATTTTTCAGATCTCGAAAAGTATGTGGAAAATTATGGTTTTTTCACTACAGAATTTTAGTAGAACTTTTGTAAAAGTTTTTACAAATTTATCAAATACATAGCATTAGAAATAAAAAAGCTACAACCACCGAAGTGTGGTCCCTCAGTTCACACAAAAATGACATACTCATTTCGCGATATATTACTGACTTTTTTAATTATTTTTCTACGTAGAGTTTTAGTAGAAAATTTGTAGAATTTGTAGACAAAATTTCAGCAAAATCTATCGGCGCATTTGGAAGATATATACCATTATGTTGGGTCCCTCAGTTCACACACTTGTGTTTAAGAAAAACTCAAATAACTAATAAACGAGAAAACTAACAGAAAGTCTACTATACTTAAATTTTAGTAGAAGTTTTTTTCTCTTGGATTAGCACACAAAATATTTAATTTCTTGCTTCCTAGCTGAGATAATGTCAATTTTTTGATTGTATGAAAATGCAGAGTAGGTTACCACACAAGAGGCAAAATGAGGACAAGTCCTAATATTATTGTGTATGTTATACCTTATTAAATTTACGTTTTGCTCGCGGTTTCGCACCTTTTCACTCTTTTAGGGGTTCATAGTACTACAAACAACCCATATACTTACCAATTATTAACTATGTACCTATTTGTGGTTTCGCTCTGCCCGCCCTTTTCTCTGTCCGTTCTTGCTAACTCCATTACATATCTACACTAATATTATAAAGAGGAAAACTTTGTTTGTATGTTTGTTTGTTTGTAATGAATAGGCTCAAAAAGTACTGGACTGATTTCAAAAATTCTTTCACCATTCGAAAGCTACATTATCCACGAGTAACATAGGCTAAATTTTATTTTGAAAAGAAATAGGGTTCCGTAAGATATTTGGGTTTTTCGGACACAAGGTGTAAAAAATCAACCAGAAAAGTTACTTATTTTGCGTACGCTGCCTAAACTATAAAATATAGAACGATATAATGTTCTAATTAATTGTAGATCTTATAAATATCTACAAAAAAGTCCGCGACACACTATACCTATCTATGTCGAGTGAGGCATAACAACCATTTTTTTATTTAGAAATTTTGAATTTGTTTTGGACTACATTTAAACGCGTTTATTTTACTCATGCTATTAATCCTTATCAAAATAAATTATTTCATCACTAAGTACAGTTTATGTAGATAATATTTGATCTTTGAATGATTAAAATTGGACGTTTGGTTTTGAAGTTATGGCGAAATTAAAATATTACGATTTCTGCTACACGGCCCGTTGCGAAGTGGGTGACATTCTGTAGTATTAGTGTCAGTATTGTACCCGTGCGAAGCCGGGGCGGGTTGCTAGTGTATTATATGAATAAAAAACTGGCCAAGTGCGAGTCAGGCTCGCGCACAAACGGTTCCATACAAAACGGCAAAAAAAATCACGTTTGTTGTATCGGAGCCCTCGTTAAATATTTATTTTATTTTGTTTTTAGTATTTGTTGTTATAGCGGCAACAGAAATACATAACTTGTAAAAATTTCAATTGTCTAGCTATCGCGGTTCCTGAGATACAGCCTGTTGACAGACAGACGGACGGACAGAGAGCGAAGTCTTAATAATATTTTGGGTCCCTTTGGGTACGGAACCCTCATTGATGAAATTTCATATTTTTATTATACCTACCTATTTTCTATAAAAAAATATAGAAATCTTAGGTCTTCAAATTAATGTCAAGCTTTTATGAAAAGGAAAAAGTTAATTTGTGGGATGTACGGTGTACATAATGTTATTCTTAAGTGTGTGTGCTTTTTTTTGTGTGCATTTTTTTTTATGGACGCCAACACACGATAGCATTCCACTTTTAAAATACAGTTCACGAGTGGTCTTAGTATTTTTTACTACTTCGTAGATGTCCAACAACGAAAGCATGACGCAACGAATGTATATTCAAGCGCGACAAATATAATATTATGTATATATCAAGCGGTCGCTCATATCGTGTCGAGGCGAAACTCGGAAGGGTCCAATTTTTAACCATTTGCATTGGGTAAACCTAAAAACATATTCAGTATTGTATCAGAAGTATATTGCTGTAAGTAGAGACTTAGAGAGTTATTCGCCGAAGTAGTTTTTTCTCCAAGAACACTATTCCACGCGGGCGAAGCCGCGAGCAAAAGCTAATATAACAAAAATATTAGGTGCAGTCATAATAATACATTGAGTAATCTTTGGTGCTGGGGGCGAGACGACGACGAGACGAGGACGAGGGCTCCGATACAACAAACGTGATATTTTTTGCCGTTTTGTACGGAACCATTTGTGCGCGAGCCTGACTCGCACTTGGCCAGTTTTTTATTCATATAATACATATGTAATTACATATAAGGAGTTATCAAGAACGGACAGAGAAAAGGGCGGGCAGAGCGAAACCACAAATAGGTACATAGTTAATAATTGGTAAGTATATGGGTTGTTTGTAGTACTATGAACCCCTAAAATAGTGAAAAGGTGCGAAACCGCGAGCAAAACGTAAATTTAATAAGGTATAACATACACAATAATATTAGGACTTGTCCTCATTTTGCCTCTTGTGTGGTAACCTACTCTGCATTTTCATACAATCAAAAAATTGACATTATCTCAGCTAGGAAGCAAGAAATTAAATATTTTATGTGCTAATCCAAGAGAAAAAAACTTCTACTAAAATTTAAGTATAGTAGACTTTCTGTTAGTTTTCTCGTTTATTAGTTATTTGAGTTTTTCTTAAACACAAGTGTGTGAACTGAGGGACCCAACATAATGGTATATATCTTCCAAATGCGCCGATAGATTTTGCTGAAATTTTGTCTACAAATTCTACAAATTTTCTACTAAAACTCTACGTAGAAAAATAATTAAAAAAGTCAGTAATATATCGCGAAATGAGTATGTCATTTTTGTGTGAACTGAGGGACCACACTTCGGTGGTTGTAGCTTTTTTATTTCTAATGCTATGTATTTGATAAATTTGTAAAAACTTTTACAAAAGTTCTACTAAAATTCTGTAGTGAAAAAACCATAATTTTCCACATACTTTTCGAGATCTGGAAAATAGCGGTGTGTGAACTGAGGGACCACACTCTAAGGGACCACACTCTATATCTTTTAAACTATCTTTTTACAAATTCCCAGATTTGTTCTACAATTTTTTTTAGACTTCTACTAAAACTTGCTATACTTATTTTGGGGATATTCAGCTAGGTCCCTCAAACCACACGCACACGAACTCCGAGCAAAGCTCTCTCATGTACTTCTACTAAAGTAGGCACAGCATAGTTTTTGGTTTAAAGTGTAACTATTTTTTTATTTCTAAATAATAGGTATACTATGGACCGGATGAGTAAAATAAAACACTCACCAATAATTTATGATCTTATACATGAAATAACAAAACATAATTTTATACAAACTAAATACAAAATATCTTTTTTCTTACATTCTTAGATCTGGATGAAATAAAAACTATCCCTAGTTACAGTTACCAATAAATTGATTAGGTTATCGATATCTCCAATACAAAGCAATATCACGCAATTACTCTATCGATGATAATGAAAGAAAGATAGTTTATATAGAAAAGATACTACTATAAACTAAATATTACTTTTTAGTTTATAGTAAATAATTCTATTTAGTTTATAGTAGTGGACTCATTCCCGGCTCGCCAGACTGCCCTTATATTCTTACTGATAAAATGTGTATTGTCATATTGTAGTATTGCTGTGTACAATGAACGTATTGTACCGTGGGCCAATTTTTTTCTCTCATGCAACAAACGTAGATTTGTTTGTAGTATTTTGTTTTATTTTGCTCAAAATTAATAACGGCAACAAGGTAAATATTAGGTACCTGAATATTGAGTTGTGTATATTCTCTTCAAAAATAAATAATAAAATGATGTTGGAAGGCCCCATACATTAAACAAATTTTTTTAGCTGTATTTTGCTCAATATTAATACTAGTGCTCGATATTTAGTAGTAAAAGTTGTATAATGGTACGAAATCGACTCGCACTTGGCGATATAAGTTGATATAAAGAAATCAATTTAATATGTATTTGTATGTATTTATTACCCAGCGTATATTAAAATTCAATCAACCAATGAAATGTAGGCCAAAGAACATTTTTTTACTTCTTACAAAATATCTTTAGTGTTTATAGGTACTTCAATCCTGGGGAACTGGTAAAGTCGACAAGAAGCTTATCACAAAATTAAGCGATATTAATTGAAGTGGAAAAAGTACAGTCCTTTAAATGTAGAAAAATATTCTGACACGTTACAGTGTACAGTCGCTAATAGATTTGGTGTACCTTTGAACCTTAAGTAATAAGATCGAAAACTAACACCAGCACGCATTGCATGACCATCGTAGAAATTTTTACGTAGAAAAAATTTCTACGGAAGAGTGGACAAAGTGACAGAGGGAGCGTTCAAGTATTTTGTAACTTAGGTGTTCCGTAACGTTAAAAATCTTAAAAATTGTTTTACGTAATACATACTTAAACGCTCCCAGATTGATAACAAAAAATATGCATAAATACAAGATAGATACGTCCATTGTTGAAAGATAGATGATGCTGGTATACGGGACTGTACTTTTTAAAACGAGAGAAAATAAAATTAAACTTACACAATTAATTGACTAATTATACACAAAATAATATAACTTAAATAAAATATACATTTTCAAAGCATTATGCCTATAATAACAGATTCAGCACTAAACTCAATAATTTTAATAGAAATTGGAAAACACGATAGATTTTATCACAATCTTATTATAATTTTTAGGGCTATGGGTTGTGAAACGATTTCACGATTTGTCAATGAGAATAACATGAGTGTTATAGTTGCCGGCACATAAGTCTAGCGCTGAGCGAAGTGTAGTGGGGATAGCTGCGCATGTGTACAGGCGCGTACAAAACAATTATAAAATAAAATAACTGTTTTGATTAGAAACCAAGTTATTATAAGAATATATATTATTTTAACGTACTCTATGTAAAATAGTAAGTCTAACGCTAGGTGATTTGAGGAGAATATTAAATAACCGAGTATGTATTATTATTAAATTCCATAGCTTGTGAGTTGTAACAGGGTTTTTACTATTCAAAATTAAAAATCTACTACGGTGAAGCCAAAAAAGGATAATAATTTTGGCAGTCTAGGTACGTGTGTGTGTAACAAGAAACAAGAAATACAACAAACGAACTGAAACTTAACAAAAAACAATTACACTAAATGGCGATAGTAACAATAAACACGTGTTTGCGACTGTACGGGCAGAAGTCCGCGGAGCGTCGTACGGCAGCGGGGGACGGAGTACGACTGGCTAGCCAATCGGCGTTGCGCTCGCGCGCCCCTAGTCCCTATAGCCCACGTGACACCTAATTTTTGACTTCTGCGCAATATCTGTCAGCGCTAGAGTAACGTGCCGGCACTTATACTTGAAAACGAAACCAATATTAATCATATTATAACCGTGACAATATTTATCAGCATGCCTTACAATTTATCTGATTGCACCATTATCAACATCAGTTTACTTTCAGACATTTTAAAAATTCTTACCCCTAATTTCAACAGTTATTTAAGAAATGTGCCCTTAATGTTAACAAAGTACCTAATTTTTTTTTGGAAATCAGTACACATTGTAAAACTGCTATACCTACCATTTTAAGTCCATATCTCCAATTATTTGTTATTTAATTGTTTGGTACAGGTTGATTTGGTCTTCGATCAAAATGGAATGTGTCGGAAAGATATAAACCAAATATAGCAACACTGTAAAACACGGTTAAAGCGAAGAGGGCGACGCTTGCGCTTGCAGTAAACATGTTCGAATATTCACATCTGAAAACATGAAATTTAGTTTTAATAAAGTATTTCCCTATCAGGTACCTTTTTTATCACCACGTAAACGTGAGGGTTGAACACAACATTTAAACGATAAGTTATAGGCCATAAACACACACATTTATTTACTAGACCACGCAAGTCTCGTCGTTTGTATAGAAACCAAGCGTGCCATTATTTTTCTATCTACTGTGATGTCACAAGCGCGATTTAGTAGTGATAACTCCCCGTCCCCGAGTAAACGATACAAAGGCCGTCGCCCTGTCGCGTTTTTTAGCTTTTTAGTTTTCGTTTGAAGTTTGGCACCGAGAATATTCGAGAGGAAATGGCGCTGAAGGGAGTGAATTTCACTCCTCTTTACACGCGAAGGGCATACACTTGCGTGGTCTAGTCAATAAATGTTGTGGCCATAAAATATTACTATAATCGTAATTTAAGCAAGCTTTCAGCGCACACTTTAATTGCTTGCTTATCTTTTGATATTAGACAGTCTCACCTAAAAAACCAGACGATGGTAAGCGCAACTGACACCAGCGTCATGAGTACATTCTCCATGTCCAACCAGCGCTCTCCCTGCGGCGTCTCTCGACCGAACTCTGGATTCACAGTAGCCTCCGGCGGGTTCTGTTGCTGTAATTAAATATTTAGCTATTTGAGGTACATGATAAATACGTATATTATATCTCATAAAACTTAGGCGTCTGCTTCGAATCTTGCGAGTAGCGGGGCGGCGGCGGTGGCGGCGGCGCAGGCAACGCAATCAATTAATCAATCAATCAATCCTTTATTGTAAGAATGTGGTATACATAAGGTCTTAAAAATATTATACTAGCTGGGTTCCAACATTCTGCCATCACAATGGCGCGCAAAATATCCATAACATGCAAGGTGTTAGGTGTGTGGAGTTAACATTTACAGATTTAAGCAACAAATCGGAATTAAATTAAATACTTATAGATAATATTATACATTAAGGAACATCAAGAATTATTATTAACCATAACAAATTAAATAATATTTAAATAAATCACACAGTTTCAGTACATATTGGTCATAGAAATAAAATAAAGTTAAATCACAGCCCATAGGCAATAATTAAAAAAAAAATTAAATGTCAACTGTCAGTCATAATTCCAAACAGGTTAGAACTAAAATAAAATAAAACGTGGTCTTTACGTGGCATTATTTTAGCAAACATATGCACCAAATTTTATTGTGCATTCCGAAACATGGTTTACAAAGTATATTATAAATACAACATAAGTTTTACGAGTGATTCACATTAAACCAGGTTTCGTCCCTTAACCCGTTGACCTCATTGACACGAGGTGCATACATTGAAGGTATATATCTGATAATTTAATATCATATTATATTTAGACCCGTTCTTTAGTTCTTCGTTAGACTTATAGCAGACCCGTTCTCGAAACAAGCGGGCAGATCACGCGGCACTATAGCGGCGTGGTGTTGTGTTCGTGGTTGTGTCGTCGAGATATTTGTTTAGCGAATAAAATGTCTGAATAACGGCGACAACATCTTTTTGATTCAAATTTATTCCTAACGCTCGTTTTATTGTGGGCAACAACACTGCAATACAGACGCGCGGGCGGTCGCCGCTCGACTGGAGCGCACCGCTCGTTGCCCGCGCCGCTGTTTTCGAGGGCCGGCACGCATTAGATCCTGCCCCACCGCCACCTGTCTGTCCGCAAGATTCGAGGCAGAGGCCTTAAGGCGAAAATATACGTCGATGACGTCACAGATTCGGGCGTGGCCTAACACTTCCCGCCGCGCCACCCGCATACACCCCGCAGCGCTCGCAATCTCCGCGCGCGGCCGCGCCGCGACTCAAATTATAAACTGAGGAACGGCCCTTTTATACGACTTTAGGATTGATTTAAATGCAACTTGAAAATATTAATTTATTTCTGGTCTATGAGCAAAGAAAAAACGTAGAATGTATAAGCCGCTTCTCCTTCTTCTGTAGAAGCCGGTCGAGGTTATTCCCGAAATCTAGAAATTATTTGGTAGGCAATGCGGCTTCCAACCCATCACTTTTGATTTCATTTTCCACCTCTACGCCCACCAAAATGCAATACTTAGTGCTATTGACAGAATCACTAAAATATCCACTAGGTGTTTTTTCACTTTCCTAAGCGACAAAAATACCGAAAATGAGTTATATCAATGAGTTTGTATTTTTTTTTCTGCGTCGATTGGTCTAATCGTCGTCTTCCTACGACGATTTTTTTGTCGCTTAGATATAGTGAAATTTATACAAAATCATGAATGTTATGTTCACTAAGCGACAACAAAAAGCTATTTGTAAAAAAATTCATTTGGATATTTTGAAGAATTTTAAAAATCTACTTAAGTAGTCTATTTTTCATGTTTTTACTTTTCTTTTGTTTGCACAAAAATATTTTTACTTGTTTAAAAAATTCTTTTCGTGAACACTTTGTACATTTTCTCCATACAAATTATTTGTGAATTGTCCTTACAGTGCATTTAATTTGATACCATTATTTTACGAAAGTGCAACTTGTAGAATTTTACCCATAGTGAAATAAAACAATAGTGGCGTAAAGATAGTTTTACATATTTGACACAATAACTATTCGTGCTATGTAGATATTTTTACTTGAAAACTTTTGTTTTTAAGTATGTCGGTTAGATTTTTTTTTTTTGTCGTCGGTTAGATAAAATGTGACTAAAAGTATTAAATTTACAGTGTGTGGGAACCTTAATGAACGCAAACATTGCTAAATATATTTCTATATTTATGCGCCTAATGTTTCGCTAGTTAGTCCTGTCGGTAGTAGAAAATATCAATATACTAGGTTATGGGAGTAAACTTTGCGCACATACTTGGACATAATAAAATAGCTCCTATAGCTGGTCTATTTTCAATTAAATTGGCAACAGTCACTGAAATCGGTGTGGTTTCATTATTATTCCTTTTTTAAGGTTCCGTAGTTCATGTCTCGGAATCCTTATAGTTTCGTCATGTCCTTCCATTCGACCGACCGTCCGCCCGTCCGTCTGTCCATTCAAACGGTGGTGCTTGAAATATGAAACTTTGAATGGATAAGTTTATTTATCACGTCGACATAGTGCTAAAATAAATGAAGATAATTTTTGGTTACACCTACACGAAAAGGGGAGATATAATTAGGTACATAGACATTATAAGAACATTGAGAGGTTTCTGAGATTATATTTTGATGTACGTACGTATCCGTTTGCGCGATATTCCACTTTTAAGCGCATTTCTTGTTAAAATACGGCGTCCCCCCCTCTAAAAGCCAAACGGCTGGCTCTAAAAATGTGAAAAATTCATGATGGTAGTCCATGTAATAAACTTTGAACGAAAACTATAACGGTCCAAAAAACTTCATAAATTCAGGAGTTATAGAGACTTAAATTGAATCAGTTTAGATGAAGATATCTGTGGCTCAGTGGTTAGCGCTTTAGTGCTCAAGCCAGAGGGCGTGGGTTCGAATCCATAAGAGAATAAAAAGTTTTCCGTGGATTCCTTGGAAAAATTATGTTAACTGGGGTTAAGAATTAACTTCAACGATTAACGAATTAACGCTGCCGACAAAATATGTTACTATGATAAAATTTTAAAGCGATTTTGCCAAGTTGATGTTCATAAAAAAATTATCAGAATATAACAAATATTGTTCATCTCTTTTGTTACATCAAAAGCTGCTATCACCGTACATTTTTAATGACAAATGTATGGCGGTAGTAGCGTTTTTCAAGGCCAGGAAGCCAAATGGACTTCCACCCTTCATGGACAGATGCAATAGTCTCTTCTTAAGACACCTATCATGGCCATGCCATCAGACGATATGATCAAGGTGCAACACCAGGTTTTCCTATCGTCTAGGGAGAGTAGAGGATAGGAATCAATGTTCGCTCCAATGACATAGTCTGGTACACGGACGGATCCAGGAAAGACAACCGGGTGGACGGACCTTCTACGGGGGCATGCCACCTACAGGCTTGTCTATATACTTGCTTAGGACAATTTACAACCATGTTTGAGGCTGTGATGAGTTGTTCACTACAGAGCCTACAGATTGTCCTTGTCCATAAAACATCCTAATCTTATAGAGAAGATTAGGATAATTTAGATGATATTTCTGCTACTGTCAATGCTTTCAGCGCAGTCTGTCAGAACAATCACACTGCGCGGAAGGCACTGACAGCAGCAGAAAGAAGAAGGGGCATTTTTGTATGGATCCCGTCCCCACTACTGTAGCACTACAAGACATATATCAAAGGACTTAAAAAGCGTGTAATTTTTTTGTATGACGAAAAATCTCTAAACCATGGGAGAAAAAAGTTAATGAGAGTTATAAGTGAAAAAAAGTTTAAAAATCATCCTGTATTATTGCACCATTTCATAGTGTTGCTAATAAGGAACAATTTTCGGGAAGTAATGGTATACATCAAGCTTCAGAAAAGTGTTATATTTTGATAAATTGTCCCATATTTTGAAGAAATGTATGGAATGATAATAAAATGCTAAAATAAGCTCTTTCCTCAATTTTGTCACATACTTACATTATGGAAATTGTTTCTTACTTGCGATACTATTTAAAGGTGCAGTACACAGGATGTATTTTTTTCCATAATTTATGGGTTCGAATCCTGTCTAGGAAAAATGAGTTATCAAAAATGATGCAGTTTAAGTTTTCATCAAGTCGGCCTCGATATTCCGTAGGGCTAAATTGCTATTGCTAATTTTTTTTGACTTCTCTTACAACGCCCAGAAGAATAATTCACCATGTACAATATCTTTTTTACTTTTTTTCTGTAGGTCTAATCGTTTTAAAATTATTTTTGCTATTTAATTATATGTTTTTTAATGTAATTGTTTTATCTGAATTGTTTGATTTTACATAAACCACTTTTCCAGGCCAGGATTCGAATCCGCAAATTAGGAAAAAAATACATTTTGTATTATTGCACCATTCGATAGCGTTGCAAGTAAGAAACAATTTCCAGAAAGTAATTAGGTATGTGCGAAAAAATTGAGGAAAGAGCTTATTTTTAGTATTTTATTATCATTCCATACATTTCATCAAAATATGAGGCAGTTTATCAAAATATAACACTTTTCTAAAGTTGAGTGTATACCATTACTTTCCAAATTTTTTTCCATAGCAACACTATGAAACGGTGCAATAATATAGAATGATTTTTTTAAACTTTTTTAACCCTCATTTACTTTTTTTTCCCATGGTTTAGAGGATTTTTGTCATACAAAACAATGACACTTTTTTAAGCCCTTTCATTTGATATATGTCTTATAGTGCTACAAGGATGGGGACTTTTTGCCCCTTCTTCTTTCATCTAAATTAGTTATGGCTTGTGTTCAAACGCTAAACATGCTAGGACGAGATAACAGCATCAGTCTGGTATGGGTTCTAGGCAACGGCAATATCTCCGGCAACAAAACCGCGGATGAGCTGGGTAGGCTTTGGGCCAATTGTGTCACGGTGTCGTGCCCAGAATCGGTATGTGGAATATCTCCCAGCACTACCAAGAGAGAACTCAAGGAATGGGGCCGCAGCTTAAGTATAAAGCAATGGGCTGAAATCCTAGGCCTTGAGTTTTTACTTCTATATTTTTTATTATTTCAACATCAAAATTAGCTAACATTTTAGCTCGTTTTAGTCAGACAAGGGAACTGCAATTAATTTTTATAAACAAGAAGAAGGAGAATATTGTCAGTTAGGAGCAAAAATTTACAATGTCATTGAATAATAAATTTACTAAGATAGCTTTAGCCGTAGAAAATTCTTAATGTAAGCAACATTTATGTAACTTATCTTGTTTTATTTTATAAACTCTTAGGCCATTTAGATGAATACTCCTATAATTTTTTTAAAGTGTTTGGAATTAGTTATTTTTACCTGTTATAACAGAAAATGTATCTATAGCTTATCTATTTTTACATGTTGCTGAAAACCTTTAAAATAAAATGTAGGCAATTTTACTTGATATTACATAACTTTCGTTGATAGCTTAGATAATTTTACCTATTTTTCGAATTAGGACTTTTTTACCTAAGCGACATAAACTGCCTGTAATTCGAAAGCTATATGACTCGTTTTAATATCAAAAATTGCTATAAAAATAAGATACACGTTGTATCTTATTGATATAATATATATATTTAGTAGTGTCCGACCGAAAGTTCGGTTTCGGTTTCGGCCGAGTTTCGGCCAAAAATCAAGTTTCGGCGGCAGTTTCGGTTTCGGCCAAAAGTGGCCGAAACTTTTGCCGAAACCGAAACTGGTTTCGGAAGTTTTCGTGCACGCTCGCCTAACTTCGTTTCTTGCGGCAACGCTTTGACAACGCAACTGAATTTGAAAACATAATTAAAATATAATTAAATATTAATTATATTTCATTTAATATTACATTAAGGGCCGATTTTTCAATCGTCAGTTAACTCGTACCTGAGGAATAAATAAGTGACATTGACAGATTTTTCATACAAAATCTGTCAAAGTTACATATTTATTCCTCAGATAAGAGTTATCTGACGATTGAAAAATCAGCCCTAAATAAATGATCTCACCAAAAACATTTTCATGTATAGTGATGCCAATACGATACAATATAACTCGCACTGTCAAAAAGATATTAGATCTCATGTGAAACCAAGCTTCTGACTCTACCAAACTTCTAACTCTACACGCAATAATTCTACAAGCCTAACTCCACAAACTCTACACCTTTGTCAAAATATGTGGCCTGGCCATTTCGATACATTCGCTTAGGCGTAAGGTGAAAAATTTACGGACTGTTTTTCTGTTATACTATTCTTGTACGAACGAAATGGCCAAGCCACATAATTTGACTAAAGTATAGAGTTTGTAGAGTTAGGCTTGTAGAGTTAAGGCGTGTAGAGTTAGAAGTTAGGTAGAGTCAGAAGCTTGGTTTCACATGAGATCTAATATCTTTTTGACAGTGCGAGTTATATTGTATCGTCTTGGCATCACTTTACATGAAAATGTTTTTGGTAAGATTTCACTTCTTTTTGAAAGACAATTTTCAGACCTCTAGAGTAAACATTTAGGTAAGTCTCTTACAAATTTTCATCCCCTAGTTTAAGGGGTTGGAGGATAAAAGTTCCAAGATTGTCAATCTTTATGTTGGTTATGGGCTAAAACTAGCTTACATACCAAATTTCAGCTTTCTATGACATCCGAAAGTACCCTATAATTTTGTTGATCATCAGTGAGTCAGTGACGAAATCAGGGATATCACTAAAACCTAAATTATTAGACCTTTATATTCAAAACTTTACATGTTTCATTAGTCCGCTACTGGGAACATATCCTGAAAATTTTGTGTATCTGGTATAATCTAATCCCAAGTTATGAGGGTTCAAAATATCGACGAAACGCTTCGAGAAAAAGTAGTCTGGTAGTGCCCTTGCGCTTCGCTTAGCTCGTCTTGGCGGGGCACTACCGTGCTCCCAGATTACAACAAAATTAATATACCGTGTTTCCATTTCATGTCCTAATTAATGCAGAGTAATGGATAAAATGCACCAAATTTCAGTATTTTAAGAAATTTTCTACTTGATCACGTGAGTTTCGGTTTCGGTTTCGGCCGAAACTGAAGCCACGGCCGAATGTTCGGTTTCGGTTTCGGTTTCGGCCGGAAAACCAGTTTCGGTCGGACTCTAATATTTAGATGTATGTTAAAACCATCTAAATCCGACTATTTTGTGATTTTTAATGATTTTTTTTTCTAAAAATTTTAACGTTAAGTCACTCTTCTATAAAGTTTACTAAATTTATGCGTCATATGTGTCTTTCTTTAATTATTATATTTTCTTTAATTATTATTTTTTATCAATTATTATTATTTAAACTGGAAATATCATAATTTAATATGTATTATATAAAATATGAATTTGCTCTCCTACGCTATCGAATTGGATTTTGTCTGTAATGGTAGTTGTATGTGTGTTAAATAAATAAATAAATGTCGCTTAGGCATTTTTACCTCATATATTATATACCTCAAAACGTTGATATACTAAATAGACAATTAAAACAGAAATAATATAATATATCTATGGACACTTCACACCACGTCAATCTGATCCCGTGGTAAGTTCTCGAAGAACTTGTGTTACGGGTACCAGATAACGGAAGTATATTTAATACTTTTATACTATACACATAATTAAGATTTTTATTATATTATACACATATTTAATACACATCCATGACCCAGGAACACAGAAAACTTTTTGTTCCGTCGGCGGGATTTGAACCCGCGACCCCCGGCTTGAGCAACGACACGCTCAACCAACTGAGCCACAGAGGTCGTCATAGAAATGAACTATACACTTTCTGTGAAATTTACAAGTACATATTATATAATAAAATATTATACTATAATATATACTATATAATATTATATTAATATATTATTAAAATTTCAAGTAAGAAGTTGAAGGAACAAAAAAGTACATTCAACGATCGAACATTTTCATTCTATCGCAGGCAGAGTGCTCGCTAAGGTTTTCATAATTTATTTTTTACGGCATGTTGTTTCCTATTATTTCAAGAGTAAAATAAACGATTGCGAAATAGCGGCACCGCGGAGAGTGACACAACCTCCTCGTACGAAAGTCAGCGGCTCACTGTCCCGCGCGCCCGCGCACGCACCGCTTACAAATATTTTCACAAAATAATAGTTATTTACGTATATTTTGAAAACAAAACGGTATTTCGAAAAACCCAACGATGAAATGTTAGATAAATATATTCTTCACATTTTCGTAAAAGAACCATCTTTATAGCCGTAGTAGGTAGTAAGTAGATAGAAAAAGAAATCTGAAAACAGGGCTTTTTAATTTTAATTTATTTAATATTAATCTTCGTCTTATTAAAAAAATTAACGATGATATTAAAGATGAAGGATTGAAGTGTGAAATGTATATTTTTTTGAATTTTTTTATTCCCATTTTTCGGAGTAGTTCCGACTCAAACTGAGCGATTTTTAAGCTTTAGGGGCTATTTGCCCCTTAAGTGGGTTGGTCCAACTTAGTTACAACTTATAGGCTTAAATTCTCTAGGACAGTCGGACCATCACACAAGTGTTGTGTGATGGTCCAACTGTCCTTATATTGATGTTGTTTCCAAGTTTGGTTAGGATTAAGGCTGATCACACGGTTTTCTGACAAGAAAGATGATCCATGCGTCGGATGGGCATGTAAAAAGTCGGACCTGCGCCTGATCTCTCGCCAGTCGTGTCAGTTATCCGTCCCACTGGATTACGAGAGTAAGGAAAGAGAGAGTACTTGGTGTACTGCGCATACACTTGGGCCCTATAAAATAGCTCCTGTGTGCCGGCCTAGTTTCAATGAAACCGTTCACCGCCACCGAAATCGGTGTCGGGAGCTATTATTATTATTAACTAGCTGTTGCCCGCGGCTCCGCCCGCGTAAATATAGTTTTTTCGCGGTCGTGGATATGTGACTGATGCAAAAAATAGATAAAAACAATCCTTGATGCGGATTAATATATATCATGCTAAAATTTCAGCTCGATCGGTGCAGAACTTTTTGAGTTTTTGAAGCACACACAAACCAACATAACATTCTTATATATAAGATAATTACTGTAGGATTAACCTGTGGCTGTTGCGGGCGGTTGGGGTGCACGAGGCAGTGCACGACGGCGCGGTGGTGGAGCCCGAGGGCCCGCAGCGTGGCCGCCTCGTCCAGCAGCACTCGTCCGTTGAATATGAGCCGCACGCGCCGCTCCGATGACAATTCCGCAGAGAAATGCCTCCTGTACATAAAAATACATTTACTATTATGTTGACTATTACAATGATGATAAATTGTATATCATACCACATTATTATCAAGTCACTGAAGCCGAAAACGGTTAGGTAATTAATAATAATTATAAACGCAAATTGTTTTTTTTTAATTTCCATGTAGGTAATATACTTTTAGAATTGTCCTACATGATGCCTAACACCGGTTCGGGAACTAGCCTGGCGAGAAGAACCGGCGTAAGAAACTCGCGCGGGGCCATCTTTTACCAAAAAGTTGAAAAATTGTTCTAAAATAAAAAAGTATATAACAATGTTATGACTAAAACTACATAACAAGAGTACAATAATATAAAGAAGTAGCTGTGCAGGGGGCCATCTCATTCCCAAGGTGTGGTATCATTCATGAAATCATTAAGTTTATATCATATCATTAAGCTTTACCACACAAACGTTATTTGACAACTTTTTTAAATTTATTGATTGAAAAATTTAAACGAATTCTTTACTTTATACTTATAGGTTACATACATGTTAAATACAAGCAAGTGGTCCCCACAGAATTACTGTCGAATTATTCGTTTTTAAATCACAATAGGCCGTTTTCATTTTTATGGTTTCGTACCCAAAGGGTACAAACGGGACCTTACTACTGAGACATTGCAGTCTGTCCGTCCGTCTGTCACCAGGCTGAATATCCTTATCTACGATAGCTAGATGGTTAAAATTTTCACAGGTGATGTATTTCTGATGTAACACTGAAAAGAGAACCCAACGTGCGCGAGTCCGACTCGCATTTATTAGTCATGAGAAACCATAAGAGATGGTGACACGGTTAAAAATATAAGAAAGATCAATATCTATCTTATATTTCTTGTACTTATATATGTCATCATAAAATTGTAAAAACCGTTAGATTGTAATATTACTAGAGATATAAAATGTCGACAGATTGTCAAATAAAAATTTATCTTTAAAATTGTACGCATTATTTTTCGTTATAATTATTATTATGAAAAAGCAAACAAATATGGCGGTGCGGGGTACTTGCCGTTTAATCAATCGGCACATTAATATTACAATATAACGAAAAATAACGTGTAAAAGTCTAAGAAGAAATTTTTATTTTACAATCTGTCGACATTTTATATCTCTAGTAATATTACAATCTAACGGTTTTTACAATTTTACGGTGACATATATAAGAACAAGGAATATAAGCTATATGATCTATCTTATATTTTCAACCGTGTCGCCATCTCTTATAAACATGTTACAGGAGTATTATAGCCTGATGACAAGTACCAACGAGTTGTTTTCCAACAGTTTCTATAGTATTCTTATTTAGCTAGATGGCGGGATGTTCGATTAATCTACACTAATATTATAAAGAGGAAAACTTTGTTTGTATGTTTGTTTGTTTGTTTGGTTGTAATGAATAGGCTCAAAAAGTACTGGACCGATTTCAAAAATTCTTTCACCATTCGAAAGCTACATTATCCACGAGTAACATAGGCTAAATTTTATTTTGGAAAAAAAAAGGGTTCCGTAAGATATTTGGGGTTTTCGGAAACAAGGTATAAAAAATCAACCAGAAAAGTTACTTATTTTGGTTACGCTGCCTAAACTATAAAAGATAGAACCATAAAATGTTCTAATTAATTGTAGATCTTATAAATATCTACAAAAAAGTCCGCGACACACTATACCTATCTATGTCGAGTGAGGCACAACAACAATTTTTTTATTTAGAAATCTTAATTTTTTTTGGACTACATTTAAACGCGTTTATTTCCTCATGCTATTAATCCTTATCAAAATAAATTATTTTATCACTAAGTACAGTTTATGTAGATAATATTTCGTCTTTGAATGATTAAAATTGGACGTTTGGTTTTGAAGTTATGGCGTAATTAAAATATTACGATTTCTGATCCACGGCCCGTTGCGAAGTAGGCGTCACCAAGGCGGGGGTGTGCGTGCGGGAGGGGAGTTTAGATCTATGAGGTAGCCGCAGTATTAGTATCAGTATTGTACCCATAGATTATACAGATATATACATTGTACCCCTGCGAAGCCGGGGCGGCCCGCTAGTCTCTTATAAACATAGACAGGAGTTTTCACCCTATGGAGAGAAAGGTGATATTCGTCGGTTCACACTTCACACGAGTGAATGCTTCATTTTTCTTACATTCCATGTTCATATGGCTTGAAGTGAGCTGTAGTGACAGTGCCGCCGCCGCACAGTGGGTCGAAAATCGGCTTTCATAGACATAGAAATGAAATCTCGAAAGTGATAGATTTTTTGATGGATATTGCTTCAGTTTAGTATTACTATGTAGAAAATTAAGTTTGAGATAATTTGGCCCAAAAATGAGGGAGTAATAATTTTTTTACGAAAAACTTGTATGGAGCCAACATGAAAAATTCAATTATTTCAAAAACGGCAAGTTTAACCGTAATATCCTGACAGATGGTTATAGTACCAATTATTCATGATTTTTTGGCATACATCATATAACGGTTTTAGCTGCTCTTTTTTTTTTTTAAATCGTCGAAATTTTTGAAAAAAAGTCACCCTGTATTATTGCACGATTCGATAGTGTTACTACTAAGGAACAATTTCTGGAAAGTAATGGTATACGGCAAACTTGAGGAAAGTGTTGAATTTTAATAAACTCCTTCATATTTTGAACAAATGTATGAACAATTATATAAAATGCTAAAATTAAGCACTTTCCTTAACTTTCTCACGTATAGTTACTTCCCAGCAATTGTTATTTACTAGCAAGACTATCGAATGCTGCAATAATACAGAGTGACTTTTTTTCAAAATTAACGGATTCGAATCTTAACCAAGGATGTTGACTTGGCTATAATCTGATAATGCAGTTATATTCATCATACACTGTGAAGTGAAGGAAAATTATGCCTGAGTAATTTCTTCCCAAAAATACTGGATTTATAAATTTTTTTATAGAAAATTTCTATGAAGCGAATGAGAAAAATCTAGTTATCTTCAAAACGGCAAGATAAATCAGTATATCCTTACATGCTTTTATAGTACTATTGATTCGTGATTTTTTTACATAGTTCATGAAACGGTTCTATTTGCCATTTTTTTTTAATTATCGAAATATTCATTTTGAAAAAAAAAAAGTCACCTGTATTATTGCACCATTCGATAGTCTAGCTAGTAAAGAATAATTGCTGGGAAGTAATTACACATGAGAAAGTTGAGGAAAGAACAAAATTTTAGCATTTTATATTATTTTTCATACATTTGTTCAAAATATGAAGAAGTTTATTGAAATTTAACACTTTCCTCAAGTTTGCCGTATACCATTACTTTCCAGAAATTGTTCTTTACTAGCAAGACTATCGAATGGTGCAATAATACAGGGTGACTTTTTTTTTCAAAATTAATATTTCGATAATTAAAAAAAAAATGGCAATTAGAACCGTTTCATGAATTAAGTAAAAAAATCACTAATCAATAGTACTATAACAGCATGTAAGGATATACAGATTTATCTCGCCGTTTTGAAGATAACTGGATTTTTCTCATTGGCTTCATGGAAATTTTCTATAAAAAAAGTTATAAATCCAGTATTTTGGGAAGAAATTACTCGGACATAATTTTCCTTCACTTTACAGTGTACGACGAATATAACTTCATTATCAGATTATAGCCAAGTCAACATCCTTGGTTAGGATTTGAATCCGTTAATTTTGAAAAAAGTCACCCTGTATTATTGCAGCATTCGATAGTCTTGCTAGTAAATAACAATTGCTGGGAAGTAACTATACGTGAGAAAGTTAAGGAAAGTGCTTAATTTTAGCATTTTATATAATTGTTCATACATTTGTTCAAAATATGAAGGAGTTTATTAAAATTCAACACTTTCCTCAAGTTTGCCGTATACCATTACTTTCCAGAAATTGTTCCTTAATAGTAACACTATCGAATCGTGCAATAATACAGGTTGACTTTTTTTCAAAAATTTCAACGATTATTTTAAAAAAAAGAGCAGCTAAAACCGTTATATGATGTATGCCAAAAAATCATGAATATTTGGTACTATAACCATCTGTCAGGATATTACGGTTAAACTTGCCGTTTTTGAAATAATTGAATTTTTCATGTTGGCTCCATACAAGTTTTTCGTAAAAAAATTATTACTCCCTCATTTTTGGGCCAAATTATCTCAAACTTAATTTTCTACGTAGTAATACTAAACTAAAGCAATATCCATCAAAAAATCTATCACTTTCGAGATTTCATTTCTATGTCTATGAAAGCCGATTTTCGACCCACCGTGCGCCGTGACATTTCAATATAGTTTACTTCTGATTCATTCTGTACCAAACGTAATCATACTGAATTCGCCAAAATTCTCACATAATCACTTGCACTTAGCAAACCATTCACCGGAATCTAGAAGTATCATACTTGATATTTCACGACAATTTATAATAAACTATAAATCGAACATCCCGTCATATAGCAAATGAAGAATACGGTAGAATCTGCTGAAAATCAACTCATTGCTTGTCATCAGGCTATAATACTCTGTCTGTACTTTCGCCGTATAAACAATTATGACTGCATCAATTTTTAAATGTTATTGACAGTTTAAATTTATATTTTTTAAACATTAAATAGTATTGGTGATTGTATTGTGATATCAGACCTTTTAAAATCCTTCAACAACTCATCCAGGCTGCCTTCGACTTCTTTCAAAGTTTCATTGAGGTATTTAAGTTTTATCAGAATTTTCCTTTCGTCGGCGTCTGCACTAGTGATTTCGGTATTCGAAGTACTACTGGCGACATCTACCGCGGCTGTATTTTCACCGCCTTCTGCTACCGGTTGATTATTTTTATCCTTTTTCTCTTCGGTAGTTTTTAAACTCGAATTCGGTTCTGAAACAGTTTTTTTGTCCTCATTAAAAATGTCATAGATTCTTCCGACTTACACTATAAAATAAAATTTAATGTACAGAACAACGTCTGTCGGGGTCAGCTAGTAAATTAATAAATGTACAAACCATTAGGGCGCGCGAAGAAGTCACAGCCATCAGTGACATCAGCCTCCATCGCACTGACAATGCTGTCCATCTCGCGTATCTGGTCGTTGCTGGCTGGCTCAGTTACCGCAGGTGTCACCTCCTCCCTCTGCGTCTCTTGTGTTTGTGTCACTGCGGGCGCTGAAAAAGATAAAACTGTTAGTTTCAAATTCCTGTTATACATGTAAGGTTCGGTAAAATCAATTGGGGATATTTTGGGCACATGATCTATTGCTTATGTAAAGACGTTTAAGCATAAAAATAATTGTCATACTAGAAAAATATTTTTTTACATATACATACATGAGATGATTTTTTAATTTGAGTATGACAATTATTTTTTTGCCTAAATGTCTATACATTAGCTATGGATCATATGCCCGAAGTATCCGTAATTAATTTTCGGAGACATTATAGAAACCCGCAGTCTGCACTAAGGCTATTTTTTTTTAATTATTTTGCACGCGTGAAAGTGGGGTACTAAACCCCGATATCTTTATAATTTATAGCTATTCGTAATTCTGATGTACTCGTATCATGGTAGGGACTAGGGGGCGGAGCAATTTATTTTTCTCGCGCGTACTTTCATATTTATGTTATTTCCAAAGATATTAATTGAACCGTATGGTGTAAAATAAAATGTGTATCAAATAATTATTTTTTTTGACATCGTTGAAATATGACAACCAATTTGCATAAAAACCTTACCAAATTATACACCAAAACCTTCCCAAGGACTCCCAAGAACCACACTGTCGATAGATGAAAGTGCATGAAAATCTGTTTAGTTTTTGGAATCATCGGGAACATACAGACAGACGTGGCAGATGCTTGAAGTGAGCTGTAGTGACGTGGCAGAGTCTTTAATCTATACTAATATTATAAAGCTGAAGAGTTTGTTTGTTTGAACGCGCTAATCTCAGGAACGAATGGTTCGATGTGTAAAATTCTTTTTGTATTGGATAGTCTATTTATCGAGGAAGGCTTTAGGCTATATAACATCACGCTGCGACCAATAGGAGCGAAGAATCAGGAGAAAATGTGGAAAAAACGGGGAAAATCGGGCTTCCGTTGTTTGTTTGAACGCGCTAATCTCAGGAACTACTGGTTTGAATTGAAGAATTATTTTTGTTTTGGATAGTCCAATTATCGAGGAAGGCTTTAGGCTATATAACAGTGGCGAAGGATGGTTCTCCTTCATAGGGAAGCCCTTGCCTGTATAACAGGTAGAGATTTGGATGAGGGTCTTCAACAGGTAAGTGGTAAGTGAAGCCAATAGGAATGGCGTTATAGGAACCCCACGCCACTGCTATGTAACATCATACTAAGCTCAATACGAGCGGAGCACGAATCAAAAATGTTTTAAAATCGGGTATTTTTAGGGTTCCGTAATACTTAAGGAACCCTTATAGTTTCACTCTGTCCGTCTGTCTGTCTGTCTGTCTGTCTGTCCGCGCCTCTAGCTCCTGTAATTATGAATATAAATTGATGAAATTTGGTGCAGTTATAGATTGTGTGTAGATCACGGTTTCGGGATCATAAAAAAATAATAATTTTATATTTTAGGGGTGGCTCTTCATACATGTTAAGTGGGGATGAAAAATATTTTTTCACTCTACCCCATCGTGTGTGGTATCGTAGAATAGGTCTTTTAAAATAAAGGCAAGGTTTCATACGTTACTTTTCTATAAAGTTGACCATTTTCGAGTAATCGGCCTCCAAAGTAGTTTGTAAGTTGGTCCCCCCCCCCCCAGCATTTTTAAACTATAGGAGATAGAAACTTGCAAATTTCTATGCTGATAAATCATGCTAAAACTCTTTAGAAAAATTATTGTGAACCAAATCGGACAGTAACTTTTGGAGTAATTAAAAAAAAAGCATATTACGCGTTTATAGTTACGGAACCCTCCTTAGACATGTCCTGACATGCTCTTGGTTAGGTTATTTCCTTTTGAGAGCTTTAGCTGCGTACGTTTCGCTAAAATTATGTATGACAGAATTATTACCCTTTAAAAGTTCTAAAAAAAAAGTCCGCGACTGTATATGTATATCTTTTAAGATTGGATCACAATAATCTTTTTATACTAACCAAATTTGTTCTAAAAGTAAGCATTATTTGTGAGGGTGTTTTCATAAAGATGATATTAATCCTTTTCCAAGTAAATACGTTATTCATTACAAGCATTGAATTTAGAAGAAATTTGCTGTTTACATAATTTAATTTCAATGAGTATTTTAGAAGATATTGCAGTAATAAAATAATCAAACGCGCAATAATAATAATGTACGGCGCGCAGTGACGGATTAAGACTACTTGATGCCCTAAGCAATCCACGCCTGTGGGTCCCCCTATACGTATGTCAACTAGAAACGGTCTTTAAAACTTTACCGCCTAAAAACATTAGTTTTTTGTAAAATAAGATGATCAGATGTGACGTACCTTAGAAGTGGAGTAATTGCGACAACAATACAAACCAAAGCATAATTTATTTATTTATTGAAATGCGCCTTTTAGTTTGGGGGGGGGGGGGGGGGGTCAAGAAAAAACTACATACATTAAATACTAGTTTTTAACCTATTAGAAGCCATGGGCTCATTAGAATAATGGGCCCTCATTTTTCTTTCGTTTTTACCCCTTTCAGTTTTAAACCCTGAAAGACTGTGTAATGCGAAAAAATACAAATTTCAATACCCTAAAGCTGAACGTCGGTACTGAATTTTATAATATGTTCTTTAAGCCAAACACGAGCGAGCGAAGCAAGCGAGCAAATTTTTTTTCCATTTTACAGGTTAAAATCTGTTCAAACGTTAAAATAAAACACTTTAAAACGGCGAAATTCAGAAAAATACCATACAATTAACCAGCTGAAACAGAATATCGGTACTAAATAATTTAATATATTTTTCATGTGAAATGCGAGCGAGCGAAGCGAGTGAACAAAATTTTTCTCCTATTTAATGGATCAAATCTGTTTAAATTTTAAAACCTAAAAGACTAAAAATATGATGATTTTGTAATTTTAATTAAAGTAAAATTTGCGTAATTTTTGATGTTGCAAAATAGATGACAAAATTAAGTTAGGTTTATTATATACTACTTATTCCACACTTTTTCGTCGTACATAATTACAATATTTTGTGATCAGTGTCGTGCCCAAAATATTGTGCTATACTTTCGAGGCACGAAGTATAGATATATGTAAGTATACTTCGTGTTCGAGGTATCTATACTTCGCGGTTCGAGGATTCGATGGCACGCATGCCATAGGTTCACGATTCCTGTTTCAGGCTATCGGTTTTACTGTTTTTTTTAGTACAACAGTCTTTCAGTGTTTAAAGTTTAAAAAGATTTTAACAGGCAAAGGAGTAAAAACATTTGCTCGCATTCTCAGTTTGAACGCATTTAACATAAACACATACTAGTACAAATTAGTATCAAAGCTCTGTTTTAAGAAAACAACTTCAAAAATCATCTTTTAGATAGGGTTAATGGAGCGGCAAAATATCTTAATTATCCTAGGGCGCAAAATTTCTAAATACGCCTCTGTATATGGGTCAGATCTCTGTATATATACCAGCCGACCCATTTGGGGAGGGGGGGTTGGACCCGCCAAACCCCCCCCCCCCCCCTGGCTACGCCCATGACGTCTACGTTTTTAACAGATCGGACTCTATGTATAATATCAATAAATTATCGAGCCTATCTTGTATCATCTTTCTCCTTTTCTCATTTTTTAATATTTTTAAAAAGAACGTGCCAAAGAACATAAAACGAGGAATTTTCAAATTAGGTGTGGATGAATGTGTACTTTTTTGATGTGGTTTTTGGTGACGTGAGAGTAAGACATGATGCCCTAAGGACGGATTTTTTGTGCTTATTCTGGTGCCCCCCCAGACGTGATGGCCTAGGCAATTGCTTAATTTGATTAAGGGTTAATCCGTCACGGACGGCGCGCGGCGGGCAGGGGGAAGCGCTTCACCGTCTACGTAAATGAAGTCGCGGGTAAATTTTAGCGATATGCCAAATAACGCGGACGAAGTTGCGGGCAAAAGCTAGTTAATATATAAAAATTTGCCTTCATAAAATATATTAGAACAGAAAGCAAACAAGCAGTTTTCGGCACTACTGTTATTTACTGACCATCAATTCGTCTATAAAAGTGTAGGCGGTTGTTATCTAACATCGCCATATCTGCATCTACTATGCTGTCCATCTCTTGAAGGGGAATCACTCCATTGTTTCTTGAACTCTCCGACTCCAAGGCAGTATTTGTTGTAGTTGCTGCAAAGAAAAAAAAAATTGTGACATGTTTCTAAAAGAAACAATTACTTATAGGAATAGATATATTATATTAAAAAGAGGTAGATATGGTATGAGCGTGTAAGTTAAAAATCTCGAAACTGTCCTAGTGGGACAGTTTTTGGTTAGTATGCGACGAGCAGGTCGACGAGTAGTACATATTACGCGTCTCGTGTATTGACAAACACTAGTAATCTTTTTAGGGTTCCGTAATACTTCAGGAACCCTTATAGTTTCGCTCTGTCCATCTAATGTCGGTAATTATGAATATAAATGGATGAAATTTGGTATAGTCATAGATTGTGTGTAGATCTCGGATAATAATTTAATATTTTAGGGTTATCTTCCAAATTCCAATACATGTAAAGTGGTGATGAAAAATATTAAATTATTGTGTGGGGTATCGTCAAATAGGTCTTTTTAAATAAAGTCCAGGTTTTATACATGACTTTTTTTCTTTTGACCATTTTCGAGTAGTCAGCCTCCTAAGTGTTCACCCCTAGCATTTGATTTTCGAGCATAATTTTTTTTAAATCCAAAACATTTGGAGTTTCTTATGCTGTAATACTTTTTATAATTTTGTAGCAGCTGTTTACAAGAACGATGCAACTGTTGCCTGTCACATAATTATTGATTTTGTAAGTACTATATCCACAGTAAGACCTTTTGGAAAAGTGATAAGCCATGTATTTTTGATTAATGAAAAATGATTATGCAACTGAAAACATAAACTTGAAATGGATCTTACGAGTAGGCTCAGCAGAAGTTTCCTGTGAACTATTTATTTGTAAATTTGTAGTATTTGGTCCTGAAAATAAAAAAGTCTTTTGTGATATAATTATTATACTCTAAGGCATGTTTAAAATTAGGATTGAATAATAGTTATAATATAAGTATGCACTATAAACATAAAATTATTAAAGGACATGCAATGTTGTATATATTAGGTCCTTAGTCCTTACATACCTATTATGAAATTAGCGTTTTGTCATACTAACCACTTTGATCTCAAATATTATATCTTCTTTGGTTAGGAATTATAATTTCAAATTTATACCGCTATTTACTCATGCATTTGTGTTTCGAAAACCGTAATTAATTTGTTTTTTTCCTCTTTTAGTTTTTTCTTTGCGTCACGCTGTTTACAAAATGGAAAACTTGAAATATCGTATTATTTTCGAGTACGAGTTCGAGCACCAGTGCCGCAGAAACGGCTCAAAGGATTAATGATGTGTATGGCGGCGGTGTCGCAAAAGAAAACACGGTGATTTTTTGATTCCATTACATTACATTGCGTTACATTACTCAACCGGCACAATAATGAAGGGATTTTAAATCAAATCATTACTTGTGATGAAAAATGGATCCTGTACGATAATCAGAAATGCTCATCACAAAAGCTAAACCCTGGCGAACCAGCCAAAGCCTGCCCAAAGTGAAAATTGACTCAAAAAAAATTACTTGTGAGCTTTTGGTGGCCTAGTGCCGGTGTCGTTCACTACAGCTTTCTTAAATCTGGCCAGATGATTACGGCAGATGTCTATTGCCAGCAACTGCAAATCATAATGGAAAAGCTAACTGCTAAACAACCGAGGTTGGTCATATTTTGTTCTAGGCCACTACTGCTTTAGGACAACGCTAGACCACACACTGCACAATAACAGACGGCTACCAAATTAGAGGAGCTTCAATTGGAATGTCTAAGACATCCACCATACTCCCAAGACTTTGCTCCAACAGGGTAACATTTTCTTTGAAATTTGGATAACTTCTTGCAAGGGAAAAAATTCTACTCCGATAGGATTGATTCCTGTGGTTTTTTTAATAAAGGAATCAATGAACTACCTATGAGATGGCAAAAGTGCATAGATAGCAATGGTATATACTTTGATTAAATATATTATGTTTAAAAAAATCGACTATGTTCCTCCTTTACAAAATGCCAATTTCATAATATGTAATGACTTATTACATGTTTTTACCCAAAACAAAAACATCTATTAAAGTAACAAGTCTTATTGTGTAATAATATTTGCTATATATATCAGTAATGACAGAGATTCAAAATGGTAATAAAACTACTACTGACTAAACTATACAGAGTTGGTAAAACTTACTTGTTCGTATACTAACTGTGACAGGATGGTGGGGCCGGGACCTCATAACAAGTATTGTCCTGTATCTGTTTGGTCTAGCATTTGTAGACCACCAAGCTAATGATGCTACAAGGATAATCAACACTATGGCCATAAACTGTATAACTTCATCGCCAATTCCATCTATCATAGTCATTTTGAACTGAAATACACATCATGATAAAATGGATGTACTTTTTGCTATTAATACTGAGGAAATTTATACGAAATCATAAAATTTCGCATGTAAGTTAAATTGATCAAGGTCATAAGCGAAAAAGGCAAACACAAACCACTTGTATATTAAGTCCAGACAGATATTAACAGATGTACTTAGTCGACTATATTCCGTTCAAGCGTCGATTATACCGAAAGAACATACATTGCTAAAGAGCTGAAATGCGATCATTTATTACGATTGTTATAATAATTCGTAAGCACAAATTTTGCATTATGAGCTCTTAGATAGCAACATGAGAAACAAACTACTTCAATCTGAAAGTGACAAAAACAATTTTATTAACATAATTTGTATGTTAGTTGTTACAAACAAAAAATAAAATGAAACTAAACTTTTAAATAAAATCTTATTGGACATAAAATAAAAATATTATTACAAATATGTATGTTTCGTGAAAATAGAAAATGTTTGACAATAACAAATGACAACTGACTTTGACAGTAGATTTTTTTTTTAATATGGCGTCGTAACTTTTAACTATTTGCCGGAGTCAACGGAGTCAAGTTTGGATAAATTATAGTACGGGAGTTAGCGCTACATTTTTTTTAGGAATTTTATACCGAATGAATTTTACTTCAAACAGTTGTTTATTGTTCGGAAATTAGTAAAGTGAGCGTCAGTTGTCGCACCAGCGGTGGAGCTAAAGGAGACAGCATGACAAAGTCATTGGAAAAAAATCTGCTCCAAGGAAATTTATACCAAGCGAAAGTTGTATTAAATTATTGTTTCAATCATATTATTTACAAAAATTATCGTCAGCTGTAAAGACGAGGGGGGGTTCAATGTCAGTCACGTGCATAAACCTCATTTAAAATTTAAAAAATAAAGTTATTTTATACCTTATGAAATTTATATATCTCAATTTTCATACTTTTAAAATAATAAAAAAAATAGTCAGCTGTACGTTTGACGGGGGAAACACCGTCAGTCAGCGTGTTAAACATGTCGAGCGCTCAATAGAGGTGGGACGTATAAATTTAACGTAACAGTTAAAAATAACGGTAAAGGTATTTGAAAATAACACATAAGAGTCGATATCCAGTTATTAAAATAACAGTTATTAAATAACATAACAGAATACGTCACTATAGGCGTATTGCGTTACAAGTAAAAAATAACTACCCGCGTACAGCGTACGTGCACTTCGAGTGGCCGAGGACAGGGAAAAGTGGAGAAATATCGTAAGGATAAAGACCATGGAAGGTGGTGGTCACGACCCTCAGACATGAGGAGCACGACTGATGGAGGAGGACAGCGTACGTGTTACCGATATACTATAGTCCGATCTTGTCTCTCTGTTATACAATCCACATACAACGACTCCAAAAGCAAAAACGAAATGCACTTAGTATTTAAATACTCTGTATGTCTTTCTTACACTTATAAGCATCTATTATTTGCTGGAATGAAAAGTACGTTTGGTGGAGCCTTAAAAATTTTGCATTGGAGGGAGCGTCTCTCGGGGTCCTTGTGGTATATACCAGATCCCGACAGGAATTTGGGGAATCTATTAGAGTCAAAATGTAGGGCTCGTCCTCTCGATTCCAATGAACTGTGGATAAAAACACGTGTAACTTGTTATCCACCGCGCGCAAACCACTGCATCACGGAGGCTATTACCTCCATATTAACCATACTAACTACTAACATTGGACTGTTATTTTTTAACAGGAATCCAAAACAGGTAGTTATGTATAACAGTAACAGGTATAACTGGTATCGTATTTAACTCACCTCTAGCGCTCAACGCATTCGAGCGTTGCATAGTCTTATTGGAACATAAACTGACGATCTTTACACCCACAAACAATCAGCTGACGACGATTTTTTGTTTCTTTAACATTTAAATTATCTTATACTTAAAATTCAATAAGTATAACATCAATTTCATATAAATAACACCACAGTATATTTATTTATTTCGTGTAGGTTCCAAATTACATACAAACATATTTATTTATTAGAAACAAAATGCTAATTACTTGAAAATACTTTTTTTAACCAACATAAATAAGACAAAAAATTAGATTTCTATTAATACCTAAAATATTATTCTACTTCTTCATATGCATCTTCTGCTGTGTCTGTGTCGTTTCGTAATTTTTTTAAATATGTATAATGTATAGAATTTTTATTCTAGTTTCTAGAAAAATATAACATACTAAGGTTTTACTTACGATTCATCATTGAAAATCGAAAAATCAAACGCCGTATACTGGCGCGCGACTGTTTTTTGTGTACACATCAAGTTTGCTCGTATTCATTTAGTATTTTTAAAATTCCAGTTAGGTAGTCATATAGGGAATTTATTCTTGTTTTTAAATATATGTCACATGCAAAAGTTATATTTACAATTTATCAATATAACCTTGAAAAATAAAAGGGCGGGAAATGCGGCCGAGTTAGCTCGCGATGGCTCGACACGAGACTTGTTTAGATAGTTAACGCGAGTTTACGCGCTACACCCAGGAGAAGGAGTCTTTTACGGTTCCCCGTAAAAGACTCACTACTTCAACGTACCTTTCCTAAAAATTATTATTCTGGCCTCCACTAGAATAACCTTTGGTAGTAAGTATACCCTATTAATATTTTTTCGCATAAAATCATATGTCATCATTTTACTTGGCATAATTTCATTTGACCTAATAGTAGTTTCGCATAATATTCATTTGTCATAACTTTCTTAGCATAATTTTTTTTCGCATAATATTCATTAAGAATAATATTTTTATGCATAATATTAAAAAGCATAAATATATTTACGCATAATGATATTTAAGCATACTATTATATTTACGCATACATCTTTGTAGCATTTTTTTTCACATACCAATGAATGATAAATTCTACTGGGTATGCGAGTTAAGACGAAATAACAATTATAATTGTAATTTTCGACTGATTACGAAATTAAACTCGGACAAAAAACACGAACTGCTATCTAAGAACATGCCGAGCTAATTATTTTAAACATGTTAGCGGCTTACGAGTGGCCCAAGGGCCACCCCGCCGCAACTTAACCTACTGTTACACATGTTACACTAGGTATATGAGTGTAATACCTGCTTTTAATGTTTCATAAATATGCGTTTAATTACCTTAATTGTGTTTTCATTATGTCGTTCCATTTTATGCATATTTGTGATTTGTGGCAGAATGCCTTGAATTTATTATGACAAAAATATGCCTAACGAGTTTATGCCGATAAACAATTATGCCTAAGTAATAATAATGACTCCCCACCGATCTCGGTGACGGTGGCCGGTTCCATTGAAACCAGGCCAGTTACGCAGGAGTAATTTTATAGTGCCCAAGTGTGTGCGCAGTACACAAGAGCACTCTCTCTTCCTTTACTCTCGTAATCCAGTGGGACGGATAACCGACACGACTGACGAGAGATGAGGCGCAGGTCCGACTTTTTACATGCCCATCCGACGCATGGATCATCTTTCTTGTCAGACAATCAGGTGATCAGCCTGCATTGTCCTAACCAAACTTGGAAACAACATTTTTTGTTGTTCCAATGCGGGAATCGAACCCACGACCTCCGGAGTCGAGAGCCAATGCTCTAACCACTAGACCACGGAGGCTGTTAGCCTATGCCTAAGTATTATTATGACAAGAAAAATTATGCCTTACGAGTTATGCCTCACTAAATTAGGACAAACAATATTAGTCTAAATGATATTTATGCCTAATGATGAAGTATGCCAAGAAACCATTATGCCAAAGTATTATTATGCGTAGTAAAATTATGCCAAGTGAGGTATGCCAAATGAAATTATGACAAATAAAATTATGCGAAAGAAGAGGATCCCGACTTTTACAGCTTGAAATTCCTTGATGCTACAGTACATATTAATATAATTTGGAACCGACACAAAATTAATAAATGTACCTACTGTGGTGTTATTTATTGATGAATTTGAAGAAATTGATGTTATATTTATTAACTTTTAAGTATAAGATAATTTTAATGTTAAAGAAACCAAAAATCGTCGCCAGCTGATTTTTGTGGGTGTAAAGGTTGTCAGTTTATGTTCCAAAAACGCCCGAATGCGTTGAGCGCGCGTCATGTTTAACACGCTGACTGACGGTGTTACCCCCGTCAAACGTACAGCTGACTATTTTTTTTATTATTTTAAAAGTATGAAAATTGACATATGTATATAAATTTCATAAGGTATAAAATAACTTTATTTTTTTAAATTTAAATGAGGTTTATGCACGTGACTGACATTGAACCCCCCCCCCCTCGTCTTTACAGCAGCTGACGATAATTTTTTAATTTTTGTAAAAAATATGATTGAAACAATAATTTAATACAACTTTCGCTTGGTATAAAATTCCTCGGAGCAGATTTTTTTCCAATGACTTTGTCATGCTGTCTCCTTTAGCTCCACCACTATCGGAGCTGTTATGTGTTAGGGGAAAACTATTATTCTTATGACTTTCAGCCGGTATAAAATGACTTGGTCAACTATAGCGCTACCTCCCGTAGTATTATAGAATAAATTTATTTATCCTTCAAATTTTTACGTATTGTCTAAATCGTCAAGTCTAAAGTCTAGTCAAAGTGCAAATAAATTATTATAAATAGTCAGAGTAGTCAATGACTAATGAGTCAAGTTAGTCGATTCAAATAAGTGGTATATAGACGCTTTACCAAGCTTTACTTCCTAGTTCCTACGGAGTTTTGGCGTATTAGCAAAACGGCATACTCTCTAAATGGCGCTTTGTCAAAACAACGTATTCTCAAAAGAACATAAATTGTACAGTCTATGATATAAATAAAGTGTATGAATTTCGACCATGGTTTTGAATGTTCAGATGTTTCATGTTTATGTACGGGAGTCGGGAGGAGAGAGATAGGTAGGTACTTGATCCTTACGGGAGACTTCGTACATGGGATTTACAAAGACTATATTATAGACAAATGACAATATACTGTAGTTTTGTACTTGCTATGTACAGTAGTATCAGCTAGCGGATGGATGGATGGATGCATGGATGGGTGGATGTTTTTTCACAAAAAAACTTATGAATGAATTTTGATAAAATTTGGTATGGTAATAGTAGTTTAAGCTCTGCATTACCAAAACCAAAGACATAGGATACTTTTATCCCAAAACATATAATGTTCCCGTGGGATACTGTATTTAGGTACGTGGCAGAAACCACGGGCAAAAGCTAAACGTAGCATTTAACACATCCCTCCCGGGCACAGTCTAATTAGGGTAACTTATCCTCCGAGGTAGATCAATCACACTAATTGATTTTTTTTATAATTATTTAAATATTTTCATAGGTACACTACGGCCGCTGTATCTTGACGGGTCTGAACATAGGCTCTGCGAACTTTAGCGCATGTACAACTCGTGAAGAAAACTATTATTGTATTATTTTTATATACCTACGTACTAATAAAATTTCCCTAATACAGTTGACCAATTAGTACAAATAAAATAAATACGAAAACACTTAAAAACAGTTATTGCGTAACCTTCTGCGCGAAGTTCAGACTCGCCAAGATAAATCGGCCGTATTGTAAGTAGGTATGAAAAACAAGAGAAGGTACACATTAAATTATTTTAAAAACAAAAAATTACCTAAACTGACTTACAAATTAAAAATACACGAAAAGTATGAAATAAAACTCTTCTTATCTCAAATTAATTATTCCCCTTTCAAATTCGGCTAAAAAGCGATGTTCAAGAAATGTATGAGGCCTGGGCCAGCCCTACGTACAGTATATGTAAATATAGCTACATAATATAGTAACCGTTTCCTATTCTTTATTTTGTTTAATTTCACTTCGTTTCCATGTACATTTAAATTATTTTTTTGTATTTTTATGATATTCCCATATTTTTTTCCTATTTACCTATGTAGTGTACATAGAACTGGCCCAAAATCAAACATGTCTTTTTTACTTTTTCTCTATTCAATCTTCTTAATTTTGAAGTCGGTACCAGCAAGAATTACCTTGAAGAGAGGGTACCTACCTAGGTATTATAGCACAGCCAGTGATAACTATTATATATCTATGAGCACAGCGTAATAAAGATACATAGACGGTGGTACTAGGTAAGTAGTGACGGACCTGACGGTAGGTAGGTATATTATAGCAGGTAGGCTCAGAATGTATTTAGGTAGATCTAATACACCCTTGAAAAAATGCAGAACCCTATCCTATCTACCTGCACCTAAAAGGTGTAGGTAGATAGGAGAAGATGGGAGACGTCTATCGGGTCAACGAGATAAAATAAATCCTTTTGGCTAATCTAGCCGGGCTAGAGCAAAGTGTTTAGACGCCGCTATCTAGTGTAATTTATCGGAGTGTTGCGTCAGCTCAAGTCTTATAAATCCTATAGATAGTTTGGTATAGTGCTAATGACGTCAGTGTATGATAGGTGTATGAGTTGTCTTTGTAGCGTTATGCATTTTGCGTCAATCCAAATTCTTTTTACGGCGATGGATTAAAGTTAACCTCAAAAGTTGACGAAAAAAAATGTGTAACCTTTGATTGAACAATAAATTGATACCAAGCCAATATTAATAATTTAGAAAATGTATTAGTTACTTGCAATATTTCATAAAGGTCACATAGTACATAACGGTAACATGTATTTAATTTGGTTTAAAAATACGTCTGTTTAAAGTGAACTGCGTTGTTTGAAACGTATTTACAAGACTCTCATCAGTTTCTATATACATCTCGCTTGCTCTTATTAAAATTCGCATAGTGCATCCTTATCTTTAAGATTATGATTTTGACAAGTGACATTGACATGTCAGTTGACTCAATCCGTGATCGTCATTTGTGTAATCATTTCACGTTATTTGAAAATTGAAATCAAAAGTCGAATTTATTCTGATAACTGATTTCTGAATCATTTTGAATTCAAAGTTTATAAAGAATAATTGGTGGCTATTTGATAAACGATAGTTACGAAAATACAATTCAAGTTTTAAATAATAGTTTTAGTGTGGATATTACTTCATCCTGAGACCTCATCATTATTAGTAACTTTTAGTGAGAAGTTTTTGTAACTTCACGACAAAAATTGAAAACTTTTCTATTTCTTAATCAGCAACTAATCAGCAACCAAATATTTCTGACAGTTTCTTGATCTGTCCCTACAGGGATAAATCTTGCAATAAGTAACATGTGCTGCGCACAAATCCAAAAGGGAAATTATTTACAGAATAAAATAAATAACTGTTTGGAGAATCAATTTGTTCATATAAAAATAATTTCTCGACAAATTATTTGTATCAGAAAGAACAAGATTGAAAAGTTTAAGACAACAACAGGATTGTTAAGAAGAATGCATGTCAACATGTAAGTTAAATTAATAATTATTAATGTCTCTAGCTTTAGTTTGTCATTTAAAATGTAATATAAATGTAAAGAAAGTTAGATATACATTACATAATGCTACCAATTAAAATTTCACTAATTCACAGCGCAATAAGGTTTTGTTTTTAAGTTAATTTAATGACTCATTCATTTGGTTGAATTTAATATTTTGTTTACATTTAGATTACATTGGGTAAAAATTTAGGACCATGCCCCCTTATTTAGGGGCGGAGGGGTGGTGAGGGGGGTAGGGGGGAGAGGGGCGAACCCCCCCGTACCACTCTCCCCTCTAAGAGACCCCCTGTTCAGAAGTTATTAATGGTTAAAGTTCGAAGTTATGTCTATGTTTAAGAGGTATTATTTCACGCCGGGATTTTGTGAGGCCGTGTTACCACTCCGAAGACGTTTTGAACAAGGTAAAAAAGTTCTAACCTAACTAACCTAACCCAAAACTACACAGACGTTATTTTACGCCGGGTTTTTGTGAGACCGCGTTAACATAAAATATTTTTTTATGATAATGCGGTCTCAGGTCTCAGTTTTTGTGAGGCCATGTTACCACTCCGAAGACGTTTTCAACAAGATAAAAAAGTTCTAACCTAACTAACCTAACCCAAAAGTACACAGACATTATTTTACGCCGGGTTTTTGTGAGACCGCGTTATCATAAAAATATTTTTTATTCAAAATATTAATATCAAACTAATATTTAGAAGACCTTTCAGTTAATCTGGAAAATTGACCCCTTTTTGGGTATAGGCCTCCCCCAACTTTTTCCAACACTCTATTCTTTGCTTTGTCGATCCAGTTTTTTCGAGCCTCCTGCATTATATCATGGGCCCATTGCTGCTTTGGTCTGCCGAAATTTCTTGTCTACCTTTTGTCCTTACAGCTCGCGATGTGCCCAGCCCATTGCCATTTTAAGGTAAGTTCATATTTTAGTGCATCTGTGATCTTTGTTATTTTATCTAATTTCTTCACTTCTTATTTTCTATCCTTTCTTATCCGTAGTATACTTCTCTCTATTGCTTTTTGGGTATTTTGTATTTTGGTTTTGATATATCTTTGTTCAGGTATTTGTCCAGGTTTGACAGCCATAGAGGAGGCAGGGTATAATGCAGATATCTATCACAATTTTCTTCATAAGTAGGCTGTAGTTGCCTTTAAAAATTTCTTTTAATGACCAGAATTTTTTCCATGCTAGAGTTGTTCGTCTCACTACCTCATCTGCGTTACTGTTTGTATCAATTGTGATTAGTTTTCCTAAGTAAACATAGCTATCAACATAATCTATTGTATGTCCATTTAATTTTATTGGTCTCTTGTAATTGTTGTTGGTCATTATTTTTGTCTTTTTCGTGTTCATATTAAGTCCAACTTTTTTACTTTCCAGATCGAGTGTTGTGACCATATCTTCTAGAATTCTAGATCTTTGGGTGTTTCAGCTAATATTACTATGTCGTCTGCAAATCTAAGATGGTTGAGGTAGTTCCCATTTATTAGTATGCATTTTTGTGCCCGGTTTATTTGACTGAAAAAGCTTTGGCGACAGTGGGTCACCCTGTCTTACACCTCGCTCTATTTTGAAGGGTTGACTGATGGTTTGGAGTTTTATTCTGCTTGTATTATTCTCATATACATTTTTTAATATGTTAATATATTTTTGGTCGATTTTTAGTGTCATAAGGGCTTTCCAGATAGAGCTGTGAATGATACTGTCAAAAGCTTTACTATAGTCAGTGAATGCTATGTAGAGGGGTCTGTTATATTCTCTGAATTTTTGTATTATTTGTCCAACAGTCTGTATGCGATCTATGGTGCTGATACCTGATCAGAGTCCTGCTTTCTGTGTCATATAAAAAGAGTAATACACCATTATACTCTATCTCTATCAAATGAATGGCTATAGCCAGTTGAACGACAAAATTTACAATTTGTGGTTTCAACTCATAATTATACAGAAATTTTTAATAATTGATGACTATAATTTAATTTGTTCATCAGATAGGGATATACCATGTTCAGATTCAATTTGATCATAACATAAACAAATACAATTGTGTACTATAAATTATAATGCTACCAATCAGTGGCGTCGGGTTCCTTTAACTCCATTCCTATGGGCTTCACTTACCACACACATTTTGTAGACCCTTATCTAATCCCTACCTATTATACCAGGCTAGGGCTTCCGTATGAAGGAGAATCAGCCTTCGCCACTGTTACCACTATTACCAAATATAATATTATTTTATTTATTATTATTTTTTATTTACATTTAGATTAAATTGGATTTGAACAGAAAAATAATATGACATCATATTCTAATTAAAATATGTACCTGGTGCTATAGACGAAAGTAGTTATTTTGCAGGTTGAATATCTTTATTAGTTATCAGTTAAAAAAACTGAACTCAAAAATCTCAGATTAATTAACCGAAACGTTAAAAAAATTAAACTATTTTGTAAAACAATTGAGTATTTTCACGTGGGAGGCCGGCTCGATCAGATAACTACTAGGGCCTCAAAAAAACCAGTGTAAAATTACGCTTGCGTTGTGTTTCGCCGAGTGAGTTTACCGGAAACTAAAGAGGAATAGGGGTGGGGATACGGGAACGCAACCTGCCTACGTAATATAGCATGTTATGATCATGATTCATGATGCAAAATTTGACAATTTATATTATTTCACTCATGCGCTGATAGATAGTCTAATCGCAGTAGCATGGTTTTATTTCGTCCAATAAAATCTTGGGGAAATACTGGGAAATACAAGTTCTCTGTTCTCTGTATTGGTTCTTAGGATCCGCTTTGTAAGTTACACCACTGCTAAGACTGTAACTTTATCCAGCGCCTGCTGTACATGCTTTCTTATTAGTATAAAGTATGGGTGGCAACCCTAGTTGTAGGGGGTAATCTCTGGATCTACTGAACCGAATTTGAAAATTATTTTACCAATAGAAGGCTACGTTATTTGTAAGTGACGTAGCCTTTATGGATGGATGGATGGATGTTTGTTACTCTTTCACGCAAAAACTACCAAACGGATTTCGATGAAATCTGGTATGGTAGTAGTTTAAGCTCTAGATTTAAATATAGGATACTTTTTATCCCGAAAAAGTACAATATTTCCGTGGGATACTATAATATGTATTCGGACGGAGCCGCAGGTAACAGCTAGTATTCTTATATGTTTTCAACTTTTCATTTACAATATTATTTATTTTTTTTTGCCTTGCATTCAGCTAGGTGACCCTATAACCACAGATAAATAAAGTACTACGTAACTATAACTTAGAATTAGTAGATACTAGATAACCTTAGATGTAGATAACTATGCGTTATTTAAAAAACAAATTCACACGTACGTACATAATAGCAGCAACAAGCGACGAAAATAATTTTTACTTATCATGCGGCATGCCTGAGTCTATAAAATTTTAACAAACAAGGTGAGTCGCGACTAGTGAACTCTAGCAAAATATACTGGGTGATTTTTTATTCCGTTTCGAAAGAAACGGGTGTGGTGGTGGATGTGTTTGCACGATCTTGTTTTTGAGTGTACAGATAAGCTGAATGGGAAGAGGGAAGTGCTTTATGCATGCGTAAGCCTGCTCTCACACATGTGCTTGCAGGTGAATTAAATGGCCATTTTCGAATAATTGATCTCCAAACTGGTTTACAGCCTCCTGGCATTTCTAAATTATAAGTGGTAGAAACTTGTTAATTTTACCGAAAATGTTTTGCTAAAAACTCATTAGTAAAATTATTTTGGGCGAAATCGGACGATAATTTTTAAGTAATTTGAACAAAAAAAAACTATTAGTAACGGAACCCTCCTAAGACATTCCTGAAAAACTCTTCGTTCATCATCATAAGCCTATCGCCGTCCACTGCTGATAGAAGCCTCCCTCAATGAGCGCCAACTATCCCGGTCTTGGGCAGCCCTGATCCATCCGCTTCCAGCCATCTTCTTCAAATCGTCGGTCCATCGTGCAAGACGTCCTGCACTACGTTAGCCTAAAGGTGGTCTGCTTGTCACTCTTCAGCGTGCTAATTCGTTGAGCAATGTCGGTGACTTTAGTTCTCTGGCGAATGACATCGTTACGAATTTTATCCACCAGAGGTAGGTAATAGGTATACCCACAACATTGCTCTTTCCATCGCACGCTGAGCAACCTTGAACTTGTGAACCAGCCCTACGGTGAGTGTCCATGTTTCGGCTCCGTATGTCATTACCGGTAGAATTCATTGAATAAATACCATGGTCTGAAGGGATTGTGGGATGTGAGGAGTTGGGAAAACCCGGAAGTCGCCCGGAGCTTCCCGAATGCAGCCCAGCCCAAGCGTATTGTTCTGCTTGCCTCTTTCTTTGATAGTTTGGCCAGATATACGTAGTCTTGCACTGCTTCGAGACTAGTGCCATTCACGACGACAGGTCAGGAGAACGTGTTCATTATACATGACTTTGGTTTTGTTTAGGTTAATACCGAGACCCAGCCGTCTTGAAGAATGGCTTGCTAAATAGACAAGCTCTTGGTTAGGATATTAATTTGTTATTCATACTCTTGAACATAACTAAACTTATCCACTTGTGGTTGATAATAATAATAATCCCCACCCGTGGAAGTTGACTGAAGGTCGCCAATGACGTTACGTGTATCTAAGTTATTATCTATCTCTTATATATGTATTATGTACATATCATATGTAATACAACGTTTGTTTGGTTATTCTGATGAATAATCATTATGGTGCACATTTATCATTATATGACAAGCCCGTGTCATCAATTTATCATTATGATAATAGCTTTGATTTTCCTGGTTTGCATGATCAACATTGCAATCTATTTCAAATAAATCTTATGGGTTATGGGATTATTATTATTCAGTTTTCAGTTCATCCACAAGTTTGGGTGCTTAATAAAACTTAGATTACGATGTGATCTGTCACTGCTTTGTGAATCATAGAGTTAGCAAGTGCCTGGTTATAATATATTCATAGCAAGCTTTCACTGGTTAAATTACTTTATTATTATATTTTCACTTCATTACGGAAATCCTACTATGCTTTTACTTTTAGATAGCTAAAAGCGATATTCGTATATTCTTCGTCCTTTACAAACTTACATATAAATTTTAAGCAGCCTCGCATATTTGCTCTTGGTGATGAATTAGTCGTTTTATTTTTAGCACCTGATTGTTGACATGACAAAATAAGACAATAGAATAACTATAGTCAATTGATGCTACAGTTTTTACATGCGTTCGGACGAAGCACATGACAGAACCACACATTCTTCACGAGTAACGACTACCGAATCAACAGAATAAACTCTAATGTTGATCCATAATACGACGTCATATTTAATCTGAAATAGTAAAGTGTATTGAACTTCAAACGCGAGAGAGCACATGAGTCATGACTCAAAGGTCCTTTGAACACTAACTATGCGTGACGATGACAATGACATAATTATTATGAACTTATTCGTACTTTATTTACAATGAAATATATATTACAAAAAAATTATATACATATTACATAATACAAAACCGAATACAATAAATATCCTAACTGGATCCTAATTCCTAACTAAATAGAAAATAAATTTTGAAGTATATCTATAATAAAGTATACCACCTGGTATAATCCTAAATGTTTATTTCAGTTTAATTAGTTTTCTTATGTATAATGGTAAGGAAAATCCTGCGTTATTCGCAGGAACATTGAACCGATGGGTTTTTTGTACTCCACAAAATTGTCCAAATCGATGCTTTTTGTAAGTAAATTTTGATTGGAGATATATTTGTAATTTATGTAAACTAAAATGTAGTCATTATACCGAAGTTTGACATTAACTTAATACGGAAAGAACATGTTGAATTGTTGACATGAAAATGCTACCATGTGGTACTCCAAATTTCACTTTTATAAAAATTTTCTGTACAAGCTGTTTTATTTAAGCATTAAATAACTATAGTAGCCAAGTAGGCTCATTGTTTTTTTTTTTTTTTATGAAAAAATATTCAATATATGCATATTATAATATGTAACTTTTTTCCTTGTCGTCATCTTCTTATTGTACGTGTTCATGGGCTGCCTTTAATGTTGCAATTTCCAATTTTCTTTTGTATCCCATTTTGTACAAGATCTGCTTTAATAAAGCTGAAATCGACAAGTTGAAACATGAATTGACTTGCACAGTTACGGCACGCACAGGTAAATATGGATGGTTGATTTAATTCTCGGAAGTACTACCTATTAGAAGTTAAAAATAACTATTTTACGAACTACATTTATGTACCTACGAAGTGGTCATTATTATTATTCCTGACTAGTGTTGGGATTCTTTCCGGATAAATACTCAATATGGAAAAATACTCATAAATTTCCGTTTTTACTCAAGTATTTTTCCAAAACAGTGGAAAAATACGGAAAAATACTTTTTACAGATTTAGATACGACAGTCAACATAGATTTTGTACTTTTACTACCAAAGGGACTGAAATAAATAAAAATCCTAAAATATTGATTAATAACATGCTTTGTTAATCACATTATTTATGAATATTTAGTAATAAACCTGTAATATCTAGTAATAAACAACATTTATTAATAATAGAATATATGTACACACAATTTGTTACTTACATTATGATTGTAACATTAAGAAAATTACACTATTACTAAAAAAAATTGAAATTACAACAAACACACATATCTACAATCAATCTTTCGAACAGAAAATGATAATATTATAAAGTTTAAAACAATCAAACATGCAATATTTACGAAATAAATCACGTCGAAGAGACATGCATCAACACGAATGTGCCAGCTTGACCAAACAAAAAGTACCACAGTCGCACGGTAAATCGGAGTCTAATTACGCTTGTGCTTGTTGAGAATTTCTCAACCTAACTCTTCTAACTCTTCTGTGTGGGTGTCCATGGATGGTGGTAATCGCTTACCAACAGGTATGCGGTCTACTCGTTCGTGGTACTTAATTTCATAAAATTAATTAAAAAAACTGTAATCACCATCATAATTAAATATCTAATATTGAAGTCGATCGTTGCTTTAGTCAAATTCTGAAAATAACTACTATCACTATTGTTTTTTTTTATAATAAAGATTGCTGATGCATCAATCTTTACTAACTAAAAATAATTAACAAAAGTGATATCATTGCTCGATTCATCAGTATCTATCTGTACTAGAGATGGCGATAAAATGTAAATGTCTTTATCATCTTCGTCGCTTTCTGCACTTTCCTGAATTTTACCAATTATGCACCCGCAACATTAGAGGAGTTGCAAGTTGCCGTCCTTTTAGGAGGGAATACGCTCCCTTCTTGAAGGTTTGCAGGTCGTAATGGTCCGCAAAATACTGCTAGCGACAGTTCATTCCAGAGTTTTACAGTGCGCGGCAGAAAGCTTTGAGTAAAGCGCACGGTGGAGGACTGCCACTCATCAAGCTCTTCTTGGCTTCATTTCCAAGAATCGTAATACTAGGCAAATTGAAACTCATTTTGGATTTCATAGCATTTAAGATCATAAATACTGTGTGAACATTGCATTTGTTGGACTCTAGTTGAAATATAGGTTCTGTTATTGGCTCAAGTACAGATATTATGCATTGGTCTGCGTGATACCAAAAAATATCATCAAATAATATTAAGCAAAGCAAAGCTGCTTTTATGTCATTAAACATGACCGTGTCTTCTTCTATAGCTTAAGAGTGACTTTTGTATTTTTCAAACTCCGTGATGTAAGATAACTGTCCCACCTTGTGCACACAGAGATTAATTAAATTATTCACATTTTAGTATATCGTGAGCCATCAAATTAAAAATGTGTGATACACAGGTATAAACATGTGGTTTAACAACTTCCTTGACTAACCGAAAAGTATATTATTTAGGATATTTCTAGCGTTGTCTGTTGTCACCAATAACAACAACAAATTTATCTTTCTCGTATACTCTCATAACTCTTATTATTTCATACCGGAGGTATTCATTCTGTCTTAAACTCTACAAAGAATGATTCTGGTCTTGATATAATAAATCCATTCGTCCATCTGAAGATACAAAGCATGGGGGTGGGTTCAAACCTCCCCTCGAAATGTTCAGTTATATGAAAAACCTAATATAATAACATATAATTAATTATATTTTTACTATAAGTTTTTTAACATATAAGTTTGAACATATTTAACCTATTAAATAGGAAAAAATAATTGCTCGCTCGATCCGCTCGCTCGCGTTTAACATAAAGAACATAAATTATTTAGCACCGACATTCTGTTTTAGCCGGTTGATTTTATGGTATTTTTCCGAAGTTCACCGTTATTCAGTGTTTTAATTTAACGTTTGAACAGATTTTGACCTGTAAAGTGGGGAAAAAAAATTGCTTGCTCGCTCGCTCCGCTCACTCGTGTTTGGCTTAAAACATATTATAAAATTTAGTACCGACGTTCAGTTTTAGGATATTGATATTTGTATTTTTCCAAATTACACAGTATTTTAAGGTTTAAAGCTTAAACAGGTAAGAGAAAAAAGGGGCCTCTTATAGACGGCCCTAGCCCTTATTTAACGTACTTTTTTTAGTCCTTTTATTTTCTTGAACCCCCCCGAAGCTAAAACCTGGCTATGCCCGTGATGCAAAGTAGTTCACAGTAGCTATAAGTTTTTCTTTGTTTCATGATAAAATTGATTGAAACATTTGGTTTATGCCGCAAACATGGGCATGTGGGCTGAAGAAATATTAGCGGAAAAACGGGACAAAACATGCAATAAGAGCCGAAAATGCAAAAAGTTTTTTCTACCATATTACTCTATTATTACATTATAACAAATGTGATATCTGTGTTATCGGGGTTTGAAAGGCAGGTATTACATACTTTAACAGTCATAAAACCTAGGAAAAACAGCGGCGTGCATTAAAGCTTTATAAGAGCATAATATATTTAAGCAATTTTTTACGTCAAGAAATAATTAAGAATGAAGTGGTCTGTAGGTAATGTGCAGAAAAAAATCACTGACTGTAGTAACTCCGTGAACTTAATGTATCTAATCATATTATTAGCATTTTGTCGTAGAGTATAAACTTTGGCAAAAAAGTCACGGAAATAATCCAGAATTCCAGACTAAAATTAGTTATACTTATTAATATTTTTATTAATAATAATATTATATCTGTACAAGCTATTATATTATAAGAAATAACCATCTGATTCACAAAAATATAAATTTCCTACATTTTGAGTAAATATCCGGTAAAAATGGAAAAATATGAGTATTTTTCCATTTCGGAAAAATACCTGAGTATTTATCCACTGAGTATTTATCCGCTGCCCATCACTATTCCTGACATAATAAATGTTGCAATTCTATTTCAAATGCATCTTTTCTATTATAAAATTTTCATTTATATCCTTCATATAAGTTATAACTTTAATTGCAGTTTCTAATGTCCATTGAATTGGCCCTTTCTCTAGGTTTATAATTTTATTCTCATTTCTCTTACAGTGAATTGCAAATTAACTTATGTGTAATTCTCTCTCTCATTTGTAATATTATTATTTATTCTTCCTTCTTACATTGTTATCTTTTGTATTTGGACCTTGTTATAATTTTTTATAGAAAAGTAAGTCAGTTCATATTGTAGTTAAAACTATTCTTAACCGGCTTTTCTATACTGTGTTTGTATTTTGTATAGTGTGTTCACGTAAAAACCCCGGTGAAACTCGCAGAGACCGACGCGTCAGGCGGACCTACTCCGCGTCCACAAAAACATTATAAAGCTATACTATCTACAGTGTAATAAGTGAGGGTCTTGTGACTACCGTAATTTCTGCTCTCTCATTGGTTGGAATTTCAACGTCATACGCGAGCTCCAATAGCATTCTGCGGAGTATATTTAGATCGCACTGTGGAGGGGATTGGGAAAACCGAGGAACTGCTACGGTCCTCGGTTTCGAATGTTGCACAATATTTTCTGAGCTCACATCGAGCGTGCGCATGTAAACTTTCCCTCCTGAGTGTTTTCCTTGAAAAGTTTTAACACATTTATTTAACTAAAGAAAAAAGAGAACGTGTTTACAGCGGCCTTTGATCACAGAAGTTACTTCTTTTTCATATATTTTAAAGAGTAACTTACATTCTATAAGACTGGGATCTTCAAAACAGAAATATTTTTTGGGTGAGTTCAATAACTTTTTTAATTCGTGAGCTTTCAGACTTTCAAACTACTTTTTTGATTTTGTAATAAATTATTTTTTTCTTCAAAAGATAATACAAGCTAAAAATGCGCATCACGTTGCGAGTCGCGTGCATGCTCATACTTGTTTAGATCAAGATAAACGTAGTTAGTTTCTGAGGCGCAATAGTATTTTCTCGAACAAAATTTTCTTTTCTTTGATATCCAACGTTAGTTCTTAATTGCATTAACTTTTAGAAATTATCAGATTGACTCCTGTTTCCTAAATTTTATTTAGTTATTTGATGTTCGCTGTATCGTATTCGTTCTAATATTAGATACTATTTAATGGGCTCAAAGGTCAATACTAAATTGATGGAAATATTACATTGAATATTAAGCAATACCTACTTTCATATCGATTTACTAGTCTGTGTACGTCATTAGTGGCCTTGTGAACCGTCTACATTAACATCACATTTTTTGGTAGTGGGAAGTAAAAGTCGAAGGTAAACAAGTATTTTATTTGATGCTTTAAATTTATACATTTTAACTGTTAGCTACTTACCAATGAAATGACCTTATTTATGGTTTCGTAATTTTTCTTGGTCACATTTTCATTTCGAATCTGAATAATTGTTAGTCAAGTGTGTGAAGTGTTCGAGTTATCACATAGGGGAGACTATCGGTTCATCGTCGACGTGGTTATACTGTTGTCTGTAACTACTTAGAGGCAGTCGTCGGGCGTGAGTGGCAATGTTTCTCATTTTAAAAATCCGGTGGACTGACAAGTTTCTTTAATTTGAACACTTTTTGATAATGTCTACCTAATTAAGAATTTGTTGTGTACGTCACCGAATTATGAGATATAGTTATACCAATTTACCTACAGAGTACCACTCAGATCGGTGCGCAACTTAATTGTTACACAACTTAATGCATGTATTGATACTAATACATATTGTGTAGGTACTTAAGCTCTATGGAAAACTACTAAAATACCGTATACTTGTACATAATACATATCTATATCAATGACATCGACGCTTCTAGCGACCTTGGCGGTATCCAATCCATTAAAATATCTCTGTTGTGTCTAGTCCACGTGTCGTGTGACATTTTATTTTGTGATTTATTTTGTATTTTTCCATACTGGATTACTTTTAAAATATTTATTACTGAGTTTTTATATGCAAAGTGTTAAATATTAATTATCTCGATATTATTATAAAAGGCAAAGCTGATTGACTAATGTATCAACACAGTATGCACAGGCCAAACCTTTAAGGCTAGAAATTTGAAATTTTGCACACGTAGGCAATATGTGACGTAGGAAGGATTTTACGAAATTTACCTCTCAAGAGGGTAAAATAGGTGATGAAAGTTTAAAACTTCGTGGGCGAAGCTGCGGACAATTAATGCTAGTTATAATATATTTCTCATCTACATAGATTGTTCTAGAATCTAGACGACTCACAAGTCACAGACAGCTCAATCAAAAAATAATTGTCTTCATTGTTTCAGGTCTACACCTGTGAGAGTTTCTTGGTTGCGAGCCTAAAGGGTTACAATTTCCTTGGGAACTCAAGAAGAGTTCAAAAAAGTAAGTAACGCCGCTTCGGCGGTTTGTTCCCCTAATGAGCTTTGTGTGTTACAGAATCGAGAGCGCAGCATCAACTAGAAGTTTCTACGACACACTATAAACCTCTAATAATATAATAATTTACCAAAAAGTAAAATAATATAATAATTTTACTTTCAACATTTTACATACAAAAGAGCTACCGGAATTTCCTAATTAATATTCTTTTTCTAAAGAAATCTATAGTTCTTGATATACCTACGTGATAGATAATTTGAAATTAAGTAGGCATTTCTGAATCGATTTTTAAGTAGCATATTAAATAATAATAAAGAAACGCTTATAAATTCATCAACTTCACGTTACTTTCTAAATATTATATAACTTCAATTATATAATTTCATTCAATTAATTATATAAATCATTTTATCTACACTTTTTTTCATTATTGTATTATTTTTTCATTCTACATCCAAATGCATTATTTTAAGTACACTTTATTAATTACATTTATAAGAATAACAATTACTAGGATCATTGAGCTATAGAAAAATAACTAACATTTAATTTAATTTTTTATTGGTTCAAAACAGGTTTCGTCATTGCTAAAAACTATACGTATCGTAAGATAACTAAGTACCTCCCAGTATCTCGATTTGTATCGACAAGGGATTAAACAATTCTCCAGTTTACTTCCTTTTACGTTTAAATAAAAAGTTAGGACCAAAACATCATCTTCAAATTTATAGCAGCAACACTTCATTTTTCTGCTTTATCCGCTCACATTAATTTTCTCCTTTAATTTCTTCACACGCTCGAACATCTTGCAATCATCACGTCATTTGAATATTCACGTTTTGTTACGTCGTATCATTTCTGTTTGTAGTTCTATACAAAATGGTTGCTCAAAAGTACACCGTCTGCCCCTGTCGCGGAGACGTTGTTGGAAATCAGTTCAACTCTAACAGCGAAAGACATGGTTTTTTCGCAAACGAGTCTCAAGACTCAAAATTTATTGAAAGTGGTAGAAATAGATCGCTTAAAGTCCGAAAAGAACCAACAGGTGAACGGCCTAAGCGGAGTAATTATCAACCAAATTACCGAGTCAACACCACCATCGCCAACGGCCACGACCAGCTTTTCAGAGGTAAGCGGTGTCAGCAGAACCGTGAGTAGTGTAATAATAATCATCTTATTTATTGCATTTGTTACCTAAGTATAGCTACCGTCTTGCTCCAGACAAGAAAATAACATGGCTTTTGTAATTTCAGGAATTTATCAAATCGGAACAAGAGTTCAAGAGCGAAATGTTTCACGAGGATTGCGAATTCTTCCAAGATCTTGTTCAATGGTGCCCGCCTGTCGAGCAAGAAGCACTACAGTCCATTGGTAAGTGTTTTGACGTAGATATGCTATTTCACAAGTCTCGATTTAAAAATAGTTTTCTTTGCATTTATTAAAATAATTCATGAAATAGTCAAACAAACAAATATCTCTTAATTACTTCGAAGTTTAGCTGATGCCGTCCAATGTCGATTTCTTACTTATAACGGGTATATTACTTTGTTTTCACAGATTTGAAACTAAATGAGGAGAGGACAGTCAACACTGACACACAGCACACACATTTCTCACCCCAGGGTTGGGATGTTTTGGACGCAAGTATGTCGGCCCAGGCAACATACAATCAGGGTTACATAAACCCGGTGTCGCCCAACATCGACGACATCATAAACTTACACACCAACCCCTTCAATACACAACATACATACACTAACAACAAAATACCTTTTCAAGAACAATTCGTAGACATAAGCAACTTGCCTGTGGTCATAAAAGACGTAGCGTCCGAAAACATAGTCAATATGGACCCGTGGCAAACCACGGGGTCAGATTGTCAGAACACATATGTCGTCAACAACACAAATAACACACAACCGTTTATCGATCAAGAGGACTCCCTGGATGCAAAATTCGTAACGGTCACCCCACAAGACGTGGAAGCGAATGACTTCTTCCTAACCGAGTATGTCATTAACGAGATGGATTCAGGGGGTCAACGCACGCAGGAGAGTAAAGAGCGGCACAGGGGAGGGTTGTCCGTCAACGTGGCTGCGCGCTCACAGCCTTGGCCTGGGGACATTATGAGTACGCCCGAAGTACTTAGCTGTGTTGAACAATTGGAAAAAGAAAAATGTCCATTGTTGAGCATGGTAGGTATTTTTCTTTGTTAGATTTACTTATCCAAAAAGTTTAAAAAGGAAAAAGTTTAATTTGCTACAATTTTTTTTTTAAATTATTCGCAGAAAGAAAAATCACCAGTCCAAGATGTTTTTGTCGAAAGCACGTCGATAGTCAATTCTCCTTCGGTAGAATCTCCGCCATTTACTCCAAAAAGTGAACATCAAATCGATACAGACGAAGATGTGAAGGCTAAGAGGAAGAGGCGCCGTCACGCCAGCGAGGACTCCGATGAAAGTTACACGCCGTACACAGAAGCGTCACCGCGAAAATACAAGAGAAGAAAGCCTAGCATACCTATACAGGACATGATACGCGTCCTAGAGGGTTCACAGCAACTCCCGAAGGCGCGTCGGGGGAGACCCCCCAAGAGGCGCGAGAGCACCGTATCGACGGTCAGCGAGAACTCCTCCACCGTGTCCACACATGAAATGAAATACAGAGAGTTGAGAGACAAAAATAATGAAGCATCAAAGCGATCGAGAATGAACAGAAAGCTTAAAGAACTACAAATGGAACAGCTCGCCGATGAATTAGAGGAAAGGAACAAAAAACTCAGAGTACGCGCGGAGTTGTTAGAGGATATGACTAAAAAGCTTAGGGAGGCGTTTATGTCCGCGGTAGCCCAAAAGAAAGGCAGTTAATTAGATCTAGTTTTGGATGTAGTGCATTCGCTTTTTTATAAATCTTTGTTCAAAGATCGATGGTTATGAACCATCGCTATAATCTATGAACGTAGGTGTAGCGAAAGCTTATACCATGACAACAGCTCAACAGCTTCGATGCTTTGTTATTTTCTCGTATCTCATAGGATTTGTTAAAATCAAAATGACCGGATCCAACTTATATTAGAATAAGGAATTTGCTATTAAGTTTTTTTAATGTTGTAAACACTTTGATAATATGTTAAAAATAAAGTGTGTTAAATCGTAGACTAAAATAACTATTTGTTAAATCTCGAAATGATTTTAAGAAATAACAGAACATTAAATTTTATTATTCGTAATGTATTATGATTATATATTATATTTTAAAATAATGCATGGTATTTGAATAGCTCTTATATTTGAAATAAATGATTTATTGTTATTTTGATTTTAATTTGACTTTCTCCATATAGCATTCAAGAAAACAAAATGACCTTACAATAAGTATGTAGTAGCTAAATCTATAAAGGGTGAGAGCACCAATTATCAGCACAAAAATGGTCCAAATTTAACCTAGATTATTACAGAGGATTATTATTTTTAAACAAAAAATTAAACCGACTTCCAAAGTAAAAATACACAAAAAAGTATGAAATAAAACTTATTCTCTTAATAATTCCTCTTTCAAATTCGGCTAAAAATTTTACTATTTCTCTATGTGCTGAATCTTCTTAATTTTGAAATCTGTACCAGCCCATTCAATATCCTACAATATTTTATAGAACTCACGTTCATAATTATTGCTGGTACCGACTTTAAAATTAAGAAGAATGAGTACATAGAGAAAGAGTAAAAATTTCAGCCGAATTTGAAAGGTGAATTATTAAATAAAATTTTATAGAATAAGTTTTATTTCATACTTTTTTGTGTATTTTTACTTTGGAAGGTTTAATTTTTGTTTAAAAAGAATAATTTTTAGTGATATTTGTTAATTTATTATTAATACATCTTAAGAACGTTTTAAACGATCGAATATATAATTGAAGACGCGCCAAGGTTCCATTTTCCACCAATTTCGAAATATACTCCTTACGACAAAATAATTTTGGAAATATGTCTACAAACAGCATAGTAATGTTCAAAGATATCCGTGTCGGTGTAAAATACTATAAGTACCTTTTATACCATCATAATGTGATGTATGGTGTGATGATGGTGGTATTGATGATGAATACTCTCATAGTGGTTACCTATATGTTTGTAATTCTTTAAACAACGCCGAAATCCCCAAATATGTATCTATAAGGAGTCAGGAGTCTTGTTCAGTACTTTTGGACCCAGGGTTATACCTTGAAGCAAAATCTTACTTTTTGGTAGCATATGCTTGAACTACTTCAAAAAAAGTCGAAATCACCATATGTCCATATAAAGAGGAGTTCCCTCGATTTCTCACGGATGATGATGGGATCATCAGGTCACTAAGTACTTTGATATCAAAAGGACCAATTTGGGATTACACCCTACACATCACAGATTTTTTTTATCGGTCCACAGGCGGCGGAGTAATCGTTGAACATACAAAAAAAAATATACAGCCGGACGTATAACCGCCTCCTTTTTTTGGAAGTCGGTTAAAAATACTTTATAGTAGTATGGTGTAGCCGGCAGTAGATTCCAGAAACATTAAATTTGTTTTTATTAAGTGGAAACAAAAATTAATTAGTGAGAAGCTTATAATATTATTCTACTATTTGTTCGGGTCGCGATAATTTGGTACAGTGCTAGCAATTGGGTGTGTCACCCTACATATACATAAATAAAGATCCCCGTTTCTAATGTTTTTCGGGAATCGTCGTTTTTCATACATCATCTGTCAATTTCATAGAAAACCGTTCCGAGGGTCATTAGCAACGTGGTCGTATATAATCCAAGAAGTGGACAGAGTTGACAACTTTCACAATATTTATAATTGTCAATTAGGCCTATAGGATATATATACTCCTATTGGCTATTAGTATTACCTACCATTATAAATATGAAAGTTTGTGAGGATGGACACCCGTTACTTTTTATCCCGATTCTATATTTACGTGGGCGGAGCCGCGGGAAAATAGCTCGTATAATCCTACTAATATTATAAATGTTAAAATTATCTGGGGATGGATGAATGGATGTTTGTTACCCTTTCACGCAAAAACTACTGAACGGATTGCGATGAAATTTGGGATGGTAGTAGTTTAGGCTCTGGATTAAAACATTGGTTACTTTTTAACCAAAAAAAGTACAGTATTCCCGAGGGATACTTTATTTACGCGGGCGGAGCCGCGGGAAAACAGCTAGTATTTGATTAATTATAAAGATCGATCATACTGATCCGCCTCGAAGGACCAACATGCCAACTTCGTAAGAGGGTAATTTCTATGGACAAAATATGTAATATGATTAAGAAGGAACACTTATTCATTCTAAGGCCCTGTTTCACAATCTACTGATAAGTAAAGATCCTTCGACGGGTTCCTTCAAGCAATCTGTAGATTGTTTGAAGGAACCTGACCTCGACAGATGTGTCAACTATGAACTAGAATTTCGGACAAGTTTATAATGAAAATCAATTATGTAGGTACTTGTGCAAAAAATTAGATCACTAATTAAAATAATTATTCAAGATAACATTTGTTTTACCTACTCTTAATCTAGTAATAGATATGTTATTGATTGTACTGTAGGTTCTTGGTGGAAATTCATGTTTCACACTTCACAGTAATAATACACAATACTTCTTGCACTATTTCCATTTTAATAAGTATTTTACATTAATTTTAATATATTACACGACCGGTTTCGACAATGATGATGACGTTGTCGAAACCGGTCGTGTAATATATTAAAATTAATGTAAAATACTTTTTAAAGTGGAAATAGTGCAAGAAGTATTGTGTGCGTTACGATTGCTCCGCCAAGTTATCTAAACAGAAAAAAATTTCGCCAAAAAAATTGTCGAAATTTGTCAAAAACGAAGGGAACAAACCAAAAATTTGTCAAGGTAGAAACAAAGAAGTTACAAGGATTTAAAGTTGGCCGCGCGAACGTTACGTGGAGGATTGCGCGGCCATGAAGATCTCAGGAATCACGTTTGTCAGAGAACTAATTCATTTTGTCATATGAAGACTGAATTTGTCAAAAATTGTCGAAAAATGAATTATAAACTGTAATTCAATATTTTAAGAAATATTTACCTTAAAAGTTATGGCCGCGCAATCCTTCACTTGTCATTTTTTTATGTTGATTATTTCTTTAAAACTTAAGACTTAGTACAAAAAATTGTTACAGGAAGAAAGGTCTTAATTTGTCGAAACTAGTGAAAGCAATAAATACTACAAAAGCTTAGTTAAACAGACAAATCAGTCCGAAACAAAAAATACATGGCCGCGCGGTCGAAACGTTACTTTATACGCTGATATCTCATTATCTGTAATTACTAGGATTTCAGTGTGAATACCCATTTATTCGACATATTAACCTGATTAGAATGACGTATCGTTTTACCCTCAGAACAATTTTCAACACGTGTAATCTCTAAAAAATGTTCTCTCGTACAATGTTCGAGCAGGGTAACCATAATTTTGATTTAATTTGGGAATACCTTTTGCTCTACTAGACGAAAATGTATATATTTCATCAATAATATCAATTTGGTCACAGACATTTCCTATAGTCGAATTTCGACCATTTACTCGTAAAATTAAATTTGTTAAGTTATGAGTTAAAAAAAAACATTAACTTAGCGATCGCTATCTTTGTCAAGATTGCAGACCCAGGTCAATGAGAGTTGATTTTCGCTAATTATCAAGTGGCCAGTATCGTTAACTGCCATAATATTATGTAATAAAGACAGGCAGCTCCATAGAGTGGTTTGGTGCCTTTGTTAACAATAAGGAATATGCATGAAAATTTAATTTGCCTGAAATATTTTTCCCTGTTCTTTATTGTCGTCACATTATAACTAAAAGGATTTTTTAAAATTTAGTTAATATTTAAACCGAAAAAAAATATATAAAAAAAATAAATTGCGAAACGCGTCACTATTGGTAGCGAGTCGCGACCAATGGTGACGCGCGTGTGTGACGTCACGTTATTTTTTATTGTTTTATCTGCTTTTGCCTTATTGATTTTGGTTTTAAATTTTATCATTTTCATATTAGCACATTATATTTTTATTTTTAAATGTTTTCAAATTTAGAACAGTAATGTCAAATTTTTAAACTTTTAATTTTATCTCACATTGAAACACATTCATTTTGTAAATTTTGTGTACCTTATTAATAAACTTTATCTATTTAAAAAATATTATTATTTGAGACCTCCTGGCAGAATATAATACATCTATGCCTCCTGGTAATTAATTAACTCCAAATATATCTTCCGTCCTGAAGAGCCTTTATTATTTTTATAAATACTCAACTAGACCAGTGAAGGAGGAAATGTAATAATAAAAAGGTATACGTTAACTCCCTTACTAATAATTAATAAAAATAGTTTTTTTGTCAAGCTACTTTTTCTATATATCAGACAAGGACAAAACATTGAATAGCGTACTTATCCATTTCGCGAAAGCTTCGATAGCGCGATTCAGGACTGTGCGCTGATTGGTCCGCCACAATACTAATACTTTTGCAAATTGAGTTAGATGTTGTTCAATATAATTGCAAGTCTCCAGTTAGAGGTATTCCCAAATTAAATCAAAATTATGGTTACCCTGCTCAAACATTGTACGAGAGACCATATTTTTCGAGATTACACGCGTTGAAAACTGTTCTGAGGGTAAAACAATATGTCATTCTAATCAGGTTAATATGTCGAATAAATGGGTATCCACACCGAAATCCTAGTAATTACAGATAATGAGTTAACAGCGTATAAAGTAACGTTTCGACCGCGCGGCCATGAACTTTTTGTTTCGGACTGATTTGCCTGTTTAACTAAGCTTTTGTAACATTTATTGCTTTCACTAGTTTCGACAAATTAGGACCTTTCTTCCAGTAACAGTTTTTTGTACTAAGTCTTAAGTTATAAAGAAATAATCAACATAAAAAAATGACAAGTGAAGGATTGCGCGGCCATAACTTCTAAGGTAAATATTTCTTAAAATATTGAATTACAGTTTATAATTCCTTTTTCGACAATTTTTGACAAATTCAGTCTTCATATGACAAAATGAATTAGTTCTCTGACCCACATAATTCCTGAGATCTTCATGGCCGCGCAATCCTCCACGTAACGTTCGCGCGGCCAACTTTAAATCCTTGTAACTTCTTTGTTTCTACCTTGACAAATTTTTGGTTTGTTCCCTTCGATTTTGACAAATTTCGACAATTTTTTTGGCTAAGTTTTTTTCTGTTTAGATAACTTGGCGGAGCAATCGTAACGCACACGAAGTATTGTGTATTATTACTGTTACACTACGGCCGCTGTATTTTGACGGTCTGAACATAGGCTCTGCGAACTTTAGCGCATGTACAACTCGTGAAGAAAAAACTGTTATTATATTACTTTTATATACCTATGTACTAATACAATTTCCATAATACAGTTGACCAATTAGTACAAAAAAAAATATACGAAAACACTTAGAAACAATTATTGCGCAACCTTCTGCGCGAAGTTCAGACTCACCAAGATACATCGGCCGTATTGTAATCTAGTAATGTTTCCACTGCTGGGGCTCAGGTGTCTCCGAAATGCGAGGGTAAGGTCCACTACCACTAATGAGGGTGTTTGATATTTTTCTAGGGACCAGGCCCAATTTGGGCCAAATGTACACACAAGCGTCATCTGGTGGCGTAAGTGGTATCAAAAACGGTCAATAGGTAACAATTATTTTCGATTCTTTTTGTCACCAGGCGGCGCTTTATCGATTGTTGTCGTGTCAAAAAGCTATCGGATGTCACGAATTTAAAAACCCTCATTGTTTGTCCTAAGCAGTCTTTCTACCACACTACACAGGTCATATAAATTTGCAAACTTTTTGACAATTATTATTAACAATTTATTTGCAAAACTGGACTTGGAAGAAGTATGCCAATGAACTCCTGTGGCAAGTTTCACCACCAATACTTCAGAGTTTAGACTGACAGATAAAAGGTTCAACTATGAATTAAAAAATAAAAGCAGCATGTGGCTGTAAAAAGAGTAATTTATTTATATTTATTCATATTCATATTGAAGGTACCAAACAAAATTCGTGAGATTTAGAAACAATGTTCGCGGCATGTAAAAGAGCATGATCCTTGTGACCAACTTTATTTCCTAATTAATGTATAAGTAATATACAGATAGATATGCTGATGCACTAATGCAGAAACAAGCAAATCTTGGAGTGTATATATTATAAATAATACTAGTAACATTCTAATTATAAATCTAAACAGACTAAACAATATAGTAGACAATATTCTAACAAAAAAGAACAATTTTCGGCGGTGACGTGACATGTTCCAATAAATTAAAAGAAAACAAAAACAGCACCTGCAGCTAATGTCAGAAGGTAGGAGTCGAAGATACATATCATTGATCTCTGGCAATTATTTTTATTTATCACTCACACAATATCATAACGAATTCATTAAAAAATTTACATCAATCTATAATAATGATTGTGGTCGTGCCCCAGTCTTTAAGTGTGGCAATCTTTGTGAGCATTACAATAATTTTATAAGTTTATGTATCTAACAGCTTAAGAAAGCACAATAAAGACTGGGGCATGCCTCGAAGCAGTGTGAGCATGTACAAAACCTAGACAACACAAACACCACACCACACTATCGCAGTTCTAGCATATATTGCAGTAAAAACTGCTATGCTACAGACACTTTACTTGTAATTTACACTTTACACAACTTTACACTGTCAAATGGACACTGTAATAATTTAAAGCACTGTATTCAGGATGTGTTAATCGGAAACATCATCAGCATCTAGGAAGCTAAATTTGTTTGATGCAACGAAGTTCTGAAACAAAATATTGTAGAATTAGATTCAAAGGGTAGTTTCATATTGTAAGTTCGATGAACTAAAATACATTAAATACTTAATTATATTAATGAGTTTCTGACACTAAGGGCCTGCTGTTTCAAAATCTTCTATTATGTGCCAGATAGCTTATTCGGAAGTTTTGTTGCTGCTTACTTTACATCAGGCAACAGAGACTAAACATGCAAATATACTATTCGACACTTATCTATAGATCGGGAAACAAACCCTGAGACAATTTTTTTAGTTTTCACGTACCGGTTTTTCCTGTTCCTTCAGTTTAGGCAGCGGCCGCTCATCGACGTCACGGTCATCGCGGCGGTCACGGGAGCGACTCTCGCGGCCATTTTGCTCCTTGTTGGGGCTGGGCGAGCGGCGGTCGCGCTCGACGTCCTGCGAGTCCAGCCTCTCGTCCCTGTCGTGGTTGTCGCGCCTGTCATCATCATCCCGCCGCCGGCTGTCGTCGCGCCGGCTCTTGTCGTCCCGGTCGTTGCTCTCGCGGCGATCCCTACTGTCGCGGGAATTGGTCCTGTCCCTGTTCTCTTTAGAATAGTCGCGTTTATCTTTGTCCTCTCGCGAGTAGTCGCGGCGATCCTTGTAGTTGCTGCGATATCCGCGGTCACGGTCTTCTGTAAATTTTTAATGCAATTTTACACTTAAAACTCCATGTCTATAAATTATGACAGGATTTAGGCAAATTATCCTCAAACAGAGAAAAGTCATTGTTTCAAATTCTCATGTCATAGTGTGTTCCAGAACTCCTCCAAAACGGCTATAGATTTTTATGAAATTTTGAAGCCGTATTCAGTAGGTATGAGAATAAGTTGCAAGCTATTTTTCACATTCGTAAGTAATAAAGGTGGCCACTTTTATTATTTGGCAATAAAAAATTTAAAATATTATAACCCCTCATGGCAATCTTCAATCCTCAGTTGTCAATAACTCTTTCACACATCACCTGTGGATTGTAGGGTTGGGTTGTAGGTAGGGTACATAGTAGGTGTATGTACCAGATGCAGAAACTGTAGGTGTATGTAGATTGTAGGTAATTATTTATTCCAGTTTACAGTTAAGAATAATTATTAATTGGGTACAGCTAGTAAACAATAATAAAACTTACCTCGTCTTGCTCCACCTCTTCGGTCATCTGAATGATCATTCTGTAAAAAACAATATTATTAGAATTTATGTAGCATATTTCATGATGTTTGAAAAAATCTCAATATAAATTGATGACTTTATTTGCTGCTTTTGAAAAACTTACTCGGCGACTCCATTTTTCTTTTTCTTCAGTTGCACGTCTATTTTCTTCCTCCTGCTTACGTAGGCGCTCTTCTATTTCTCTTTCCCTTAAAAATTATTATGAAATTAAATTATGTAGTTAGGAGTATCATTTAAGATCAGTCATTCTAATAAATGTAATATTAAGCGACTTTAATATAAAAATTACAATGTAGGTATAAAGCGACCATAGATTGTATTGTCACATACTATGGTGTCTAGGTAACCCTGTTTTATATAGCACATATTATATAATAATTATAAAAACAAACAAAACAATATGGATCTGATTGATTTTTTAATGTGCTACCCGATTTATTAGGATTATTTAATAATTAGAGAAAAATTTTAGTATTCATTTATAAACACAGATTTTTGTAACAAACATATTTACAACACAGAAAGAGTTGAATAACATAGAAAAGGCTTCCTTTTAAAACTGAAAGAATATTATAAACAAAAAAAAAACTCACTTTGCAGCTGTGTCTACAGGTTTGGCAGCACCAAAAACTTTTTCAGCCGACACAGGTTTGGGTGCTGGTTTACTATCAATTTTCTCTATGGGTGCACCATCGGCAGGTTTTGTAGGAGTCTCTACTTCTCTTGGTACTGTTCTAGGCAGTAAGTTCAACTTTGGGCGCTCGCGGGGCTTGCTATCTGCTGAATTAAATCAATTACAGTTTTAGTACATTGTAAAGGCTTTATATTTGATTTGCTTTATTGCAGTGCCTGACCCCACTCGGTGTAAGCCCGAAGGTCACAGCTGAAGGAGACTATAATATAATGAAGGAGTATCAGGGCTTTAACAGAATGACATACATTGAATTTTCTTTATGAACGACACATAAGAAATACTGTGGGCATAAAGCGACCAAGTCATACATTATAATACGACATGGTGTCTAGTCGGCCTTAATTTATTCTGGCACATGGTCAATAGATAAAACAACTAAAATAAAATTATTTTAGTGCTTTTAGATGTGCAATTGAGTATTATGAGGAATTCAATTTTTTAGTAAATTGAAAAATACCTTCTCTGGGCGGGTCACGATCTCTGTCGCCAAAACCTCTGCTACCAAAGCCTCTGCTTTCACGGCCACTGGACAATAAGATTTTTTATCTTACATAGTTGTATTGTGATGTATGCACTTTATATTAGTGATGTAACGAATGTCTCTTTTTTAGCATTCGCGAATGCGAATGCGAATATTTAGTTTTTGTTCATATTTGGCGCCAATTTGTCGCGCAGTCGCGTTCGGACAAGGTTCGTTATGGGTTCGTTACGTTCGTATCTTCCGAGTATTGCCGAGTTCATACGAACTCATCTATGATCTAAATGAAGCGTTATTCATTCCGCTCCGCTCACTCAAACTTAAACTCAAAATTTTTATTTCCATGTAGGTTATGATATAACGCTTAAAGAATTGTCCTAAATGATGCCTACCACCGGTTCTAAAACAAGCCCGGCAAGAAGAACCGGCGTAAGAAACTCGCACATTTGCTTTTGTTTTCTGATATTCATATTCGCAAAACATTCGCAAAAATTTTGCGAATGCGAATATACAAAAATGTGCGAATATTCGCGAATGCGAATATTCGTTACATCACTACTTTATATGGATTTACAAGATATAAAAAGAAATGTTTCACTTCAACTCTGACTGTGCAGTCAGAGTTGAAGTGAAACATTTTTTAAAATTCCAACTTACCCAAAGCCACCACCATCTCTTTCGGCAGTTCGGAATCCATCACGGCCACCATAGCCACGTTCTCTGCAATAAAATTAAATTCCGATTATGTTCAGTGCTAAGCACATAATACACACGAAACTAAAGTAAGCCACGATTTGGCTAGTGAAGAAATCAAATATAAAATTGTGGGAATGGTGGAAGATCCAAAGGGAGATCTCTGACTGAGCCAGATGATATGCTCCGTCAGGCCGAAGTTCACTTGTGTTACAGATGTTGTATTTATAGCACCGAACTGTGAAAAGATCGATAGTGCGATTCAGGATCGTGAAGCTAATTGGTCCACCACAAAATATAGTATCTGTATATGTTTATAGCCTACCCCCCTTAGTAATAAACGCTGTATAATCTTTGAATAGTTATACAGTGTTTTGTCTTCTTCAATCAAATTAAAAATGTCACTTGTGTGACGGGAACAAAACACTGTAATAACTATTCAAAGCTTATACAGGGTTTATTAGTAAGGGGGTACCTGTTTACTGTGTTAACATTTTTATTGAGGATTACCTGTCACGTCCGTAAGAGTCTCGGCCTCCATACGGCGCTCGCGGCGGCTCGGTGCGCTCTGCATCGCGCCACGCCCCCGGCTTGTTATCAGCGCTAGCTGCAATTGCACATCAACAGCTATAAATGATATTTTAAAACTTCATTTTATAAAACAAACACAATTGCCGCTCAGAATGTATTTTGAGTGAGCCAAAGACTAGTCTGAATTGAGTTACGGAGTTTCCGTGTTACAAATTATACTAAAACTGTTGGTAACGGGGTTCTTCCAATAGCAGATAAGATTTCATCTCTTCTGTAGCTTTCTACAGAGTCCTAGACTAGTTTTATTGCTAAAAGTTTCTTGTACCACCGCCATCTCGTTAGAGATGCTCCCTTCTAGAGAGTAATCAACAACAAAACCTTTACTCAGACCTTCCCGAGACTTGATAGAGTAACTGTGATCATTACTTTTCAGTTTTGACACATGGTAACATTTCAAAAGCAGTAAAACAGTAAGAACATGTCAATTAACTTTTTGAAAAGCATACTAAAAATTTGTTCTTACAGTCAATAATCAAAGTACTCTGTGTGTGAGTCTCAAGTGTAACATTAAAGCTCACTCAAACACAATCATCATAGCGTTAGTATCCATTTATACTTTTTCTTCTTGGGCTTCTTTCTCAACACTTCCCAACATGTTTTTCCGAACACAAACATTGTGCTTCCTAATGCACAAAGAGCACATGTTATTTAAATAGATTATTCTAAAGAAGAGTATAGCAACATATTTCTTACATTCTCTTTCACGATCTCTTTCGCGATCGCGCATTCCATCTCGCTCCATCGGCCGCGCACGCGTGTTAGAGTCTGGCACTGCTCGGGGACCGGATCTCCAATCTCCCATTGTGCGCTCTGGATCATATTCCCTAAAAATAGCATTGAAACATGTACACTATACTTTCTCCTAGTCAAACGAAATACTACATATTCTATTATAATCAGTAGAATCACAATGTAAAGTTTGTTAAAAAAATAGTACCTGGGTAAACAAGCTTTGCTAGGAAGTTTTAAAAATTAAATAAAATAATATAATAAAGCCATTTACTCCATATATAGTGAGCTCTGTGGCCTAGTGGGTAGACCGTTTTGTTCACACTCAAGAGGGTGCAGTTTCGATTCCCAGGATGTGGCGTGTACCAATGAGACTTTTAAAATTTCAAGAACATTATACGGATGCTTTAACGGTGGAGGAAAACATCGTGAGAAAACCCGCACATGGTTGGCCCCAGACGTATTGACCAGTCATTCCTCTGGTAGTAGGCTGTGTTGTGAGAATGCAGTATGTGCTTAGGCAACCATACAACATTTAAAAACTGGTAACATCTAATTTTTTATATATTGATGCACAACAAAAGAAAAAACAAACGAAGCCATTTTTAAAAAGAAAAAACATTTTTAAATGTGCAGTTTCACAGAGATGAGACCTAGCTAGATCGATTTTTTCTCCCCAAAAACTCCCTGCATACTAAATTTCATTGTTATATTTACAACAGTTTTCAAGATACCGATTACATATGTCACTATAAAATTGTAAATACCGTGAGATTGTAATATAACTAGTAAGACTGTAAAAATATGTCAAAAGATTCATTACAATATATATTTTATAATGTAATAAAAAATATGTTAAATTATAGGCAGAATATTTGCATCCAAAGTCTATCAACATTTTACAATTTTATAGTGACATATTATATACAAGATAGTCTTGTTTACAGTATAGGATTATGGTAAAGACAATTGGCTTACCGGTCTCCTCCTCTATTGTTTCTTCCCATCCGGCGATCATTGTCTTGATTAGAAACTTCTATTCTTATTCTCCTTCCACCGACAGTCTAAAAACAAATTAAATTGTAAATAAATTATTAGAGACAGACCAATTCGTTCGAGATAAATGAAAATCTTAGGTACACTTACTAGATCAGGCATGTTCATGGCACTGACAAGACTCTCTCTGTCTTCAAATTCTACATTTCCAAAACCTTTCAATCTTTCTCCTTCTCTTGGAAGTCGCAAATTACTTATCTGCAAAATAAATTTAAAAGTTTATATAAAACAAAGAATATCACTGTAACAGGAAACTTAACTTACTTTTTTTACTAAATTAATTGCAAATAAAATTACAAGGATTCATTACTATAGTTTTGATAATGATATTGAGTATTGACCATGTACTTATTATGAAATACACTCAAAAGTTTTTCCACCTGACTTTGTACTTTCACTTTTAATAATACATTTTTCAAACAACATATAATTGACAACAACTGTAATTGTATTATATTGCACCTCCTTCTACACCTACAGATTATGGACTAACTATACCAAGAAAACATACAATGCCCTACGCATCAAATATAATAATGTCTTCAGGGCGCTGTTGCGACTGCCGCGGTTCTGTAGAGCTTCAGCGTTGATTGCACTTGCGGATGTGGATAGCTTTGAAGCTATCCTCCGCAAGACTGCATCGTTGCTGTCCAGGATATGCGACAGTAACCACAGCGTCCTGAGAGAGATAGTCGACAGCAGGGATTGTCCACTAATCGACGATATGATAAATGGAACTAAATCGCTCTTCAAAATAGAATACTAAGTTTTAAGTATTTTACTTACAAATAATATGGATTTTTTGTGGTCCGAAATAAAGATTTATCTATTTATAGTAATTTTATAGTTATTGTAATTTACCTTTAGTTCCGCAAATAACTCCATGATTGCACTCTCATCAACATCATAAGGCAAATTGGAAATATGTGCTATGTAGGGTGGGCGACGTGGGATAGATTCATCATCCACGCCGAGGTCCCCTCGCGCCGCCCGCGACGCTGAGGGCAGCACCACGGGCGGGCGAGGCCGAGATGACGCATATGATGAATAGGTGCTGGCTGAAAAAAAATGTACATAGCATTTGGAATTTGAAAAAATCTACATGTAGTTTCAAAATCACTTACACAGCCCCTCAGAAAATCAGGGAGCAAGCTAATGGAAGACTAGTCTGAATTGAGTTATGACCTGTGCCATCTCGTAGATTAGACTAAAATTGCTGGTCATGAGGGTTTCCAACAGAACCAAAACTGCGCCTCCATCTTACCCACTGGTTAGATATCATAAGCTGGCTTTGGTTCCGTATTTTCTGGTTCCCTCACCTTTCCTTTCAGGAAAGCATCCGGCTAGAAAGTTTTGGAAACACTTAGACCTTTACTCAGACCTTCCCGAGGCTTAAAGAGAGTGACATACACCCAGTTAGTGAGCCCCATGTACGAGATTAACATTAGCTTGCCATTGCCCTTAATGCTTCATCATTGGGAGTTTGAACTTGCATACTCAATTTTAGGATAATTATTTATGTAAAATATGTTTTTGGATCTGATAGGTACTTACATTCTTCATCTACAGAGTCTGCCCAATTGTTTGTGGCAGGAACAACTGTGGTTTCCGCTATAAAATTTGTGACGCTGGCTTTTACCCATTTTGTCTTCTTTGATTTCTTGCCTGGGGAAAAGATATTGTGATTAGTAATTATAAATAAATAGAGAGCGTACAAAACTTTATCCGTTCGTAGAAAGAACAATGATGACGCATTGTGCTTATGTGAACGACCTAGGTACCATGATTTTTAGAGCGGTTAAAGTGAAGGTGTTACGGATAATGTAATTCTTAATAGACGTGTTGTATTCAAATATCTAGGTAGATGTTTTAGGTAAAAAGAGGGAGGTCATGGAATAATTATGTAGTTAATAATGAAAGTTTCATTGAAAGGCCACGCGGTAAATCCAAACGTCTGCAGAGGTGAATAGATGACACGTTAGCATCATATAGTTACATTTTTTAAACTATAAATTTTATAAATGATACTAAAATTAATTGTAGGTGTTAAAAATTAAATAAAATACAAAATAAATTACATAAATGCAGCTAAATTCGATGGTTTTACAAAAGACAAAATTAAAAGAACTAACCTGTAGCGGCCATATTACAAGGCTGAGGTCGGTGTTGCCACTATTTTCGATAGCATAGCAGTTTTACGCGTATGTTACTAACACGAAAAAAAAAGTAAGAATATTATCTGTAGGCTGCAGGGAGGCTGGCGGTTGCAGGCTATATCTTAGGTTGCAGGCCAGTGTGTAACTTGGAATAAGATAGTGTTCTTAAATCTGAGGGAAATCGCGAAAGCGATTCGGTGTTTTATAATAATATAATGTATATATGTAACCATACCCACTGACCGTCTAGACTGCAAGGTGGCGCATTGGAATTGCAGGCTGGATGGTCAGTATGGCGCTTTAGCCCACGTTCGAGCGATTTTATGTGGTCGCGACAGAAAAAACTGCACTGTAAATAGAACTCTGCGCTAATACAATAGATCATAGAATCGTAGGAACCTAACCTTAAGCAACCTTAAGACCATAGAGGCCATAGCCCATACTAACCGTCCAGCCAGCAGATCCGGCAGCCTGTCTACGGACACTTGATCCCCATTTTACTTTTAACCCTTAATTCGTACATAAAAATCCTATTTGGAAAAGTCTGTTATTGATGGTATACGTGGAATTTAACTGTCTTTCACCAAACAACGACAACCAACAACAGTGAAATAATACAAATTTACCCATTGGCACTAAAACTAATGAAAGGGATTCATTGTACCAAGTGTCCGGTGCAGTGTCCCCTAGATGTAGGGTAACATCTCTATAATTCGACAACACGGACTTGAAGACGCATGAAACCCTCGGATTTTGGAGCTCAAAACCCGGACATGTTGTGAAAAGTTTTTGCAATAGTCTGATTTACAAAATCCCTGTCAGTGAATTTCGGAAGATTCGGAAATTCGGACCTCTAGAAACTTTTAGAAAAATTTCAACAGGGGGCGAAAATATTGCAAAAAATTATATAGCTGTCACTTGCCGCCAGGTGGCAAGCGACTCTAATGGACCTAGTATAACAACAGGACCGAGTACTGTGAGCAAAAAAACGAGCCGAGCGAGAGGTTGGAAGAGAGGCCGTGTGTCCCTTTCGTAGGGTGACAATAATATTTTCTGCTGTGGCAAACTGCAAAGCTGTGTGAGACAAATTGTGAAACACTGAATGACATACAGCTGAGGCTTTAAAAGTCGACTAGATTGAATAGTGTAAAATCAAGAAGGTTTGAAATGACGGCTGCAGTGAATATGTAACAGATTTTTATGTAATTCTCTGCCTTACTTAAACACTATTGAGCCATTTTTGTCGCATTTTTTCATTGTTGGGAGATCTATAAAAACTTTTTTATATCTACACTAATATTATAAAGAGGAAAACTTTGTTTGTATGTTTGTTTGTTTGTTTGTAATGAATAGGCTCAAAAAGTACTGGACCGATTTCAAAAATTCTTTCACCATTCGAAAGCTACATTATCCACGAGTAACATAGGCTAAATTTTATTTTGGAAAAAAATAGGGTTCCGTAAGATATTTGGGGTTTTCGGACACAAGGTGTAAAAAATCAACCAGAAAAGTTACTTATTTTGCGTACGCTGCCTAAACTATAAAAGACAGAACCATAAAATGTTCTAATTAATTGTAGATCTTATAAATATCTACAAAAAAGTCCGCGACACACTATACCTATCTATGTCGAGTGAGGCACAACAACCATTTTTTTATTTAGAAATCTTGAATTTTTTTGGACTATATTTAAACGCGTTTATTTTACTCATGCTATTAATCCTTATCAAAATAAATTATTTCATCACTAAGTACAGTTTATGTAGATAATATTTGGTCTTTGAATGATTAAAATTGGATGTTTGGTTTTGAAGTTATGGCGAAATTAAAATATTACGATTTCTGCTGCACGGCCCGTTGCGATGTGGGTGTCACCAAGGCGGGGGTGCGCGTACGAAGTTTAGATTATTGGGTAAATTTTTTGTTTTGTGTTCGTTGTAACTATGATGGATAGGTACTTGAATACCTATTTATTTAGTGTTTGTTGTATTGTTAGTCCTGAAGAGTATAGGTATTTCATACGATAAAAGTATACCCACCTACTTATTTCATTGAGTTTTAGTAGGTACCTATATTAATTTGTTTCTGTTTGTTTTGAACTTTAGACTAAATTTCGCCCGTTTTGTTAGATGTTTAAATACATTCTGTAGTATTAGTATCAGTATTGTACCCGTGCAAAGCCGGGGCGGGTCGCTAGTTATCATTAAAGGCCTTACTCGACTTCACACGTTTTTTTCTCAGTACTTTCTACGATTCTAGGCGAGTCGCCTCTGACTAGTATAATAACAAAACGTAGTACAATTATAACTCTTAATAGCGTCAGTTGCTTTAATGTTAACACTTTTATACTAGAATAACTAGATTAACATTAACAATTAACTTACTAATGTTACTAATAAATGAAATATTGCAACCAGCATAACTTTCACTTCGACAAGAATAATATACACAACGTTTTTTCACCATTTTGACTGTTAAATCATCAAATAAATAATAAAAACATAGTTACGGAGATATATGAAGTAAGAAATAAAAACTATTTTCAATTTTAATATTATCCGGTGTTCAGCATAAAATATGTGTAATGGCGTATCTATTGTCTTGCGAATGATACCATCTAATAAAAAAAGAAGGAAAAGGATTTAATGTAAACTGCATTTTATTTAGTATTATATGACTATTTCTAACTTTTTTAATTAGAATATGATATAGTTGTAAACATTGTTAAAATAATAATAAAGTACACTCGTTTTATCTAAGATTTTTCAAGTTACTTTTTATAAATACCAACATTTTTCTGGTTGGCAACATGCAAGAACGAGACACACAGCCTCCCTTCTGGCTATCTCGCTCGGCTCGGATTTGCCTCTATGATACGTGCATTGTGAAATACACTCTATTCCCAAGGTAATACAGTTCTTTTTAGCAATTACAAAATTCGGAGTCTTCTATCCATAGGTACTTACGTGCATTGTGAAATACACTCTATTACCAATATAATACAGTTCTTTTTAGCAATTACAAAATTCGGAGTCTTCTATCCATAGGTACTATATCCATGATTTAAATATACACTTTACAATTATTTTATAAATGGTATCACCCATATACAAGGAATTTGTAAGTATTATATACAACTGGAAAGAGCTCTCGGCATCAAATCTGTGCCGAGAGGGAGATACAATACAAACCGCTCCGTCTCTTTTTAACAAGGGTGACAACAATATTTTTAATTTGGGGACAAATTAGTTGAAGTTTGGGAACATAATATGGTGATTTCAACTTTTTCTAAAGAAGTCCAAGCACATGCTATCAAAAAGTAATATTTTGCTCCAAGGTATACCCTGGATCCAGAAGTATAGAACAGAACTCCTGACTCATTATAGATACATGTTTGGGGATTTCGGCGTTGTTTAAAGAACTGCAAGCTGCAAGCATATGCCACCCTGTCAATTAGAGTAAACATCATCATCACCACCACTATCACACCATACATCATCACATTATGATGATATAAAAGGTACTTCTCATAGTATTTTACACTAACACGGAGATCATTGAACATTACTCTGCTGTTTATGGACCTATTTGAAAAATTCATTTGTTGTTGTAAAGGGTTTAATTCGAAATTGGTCATTTAGTCACTAAGGTGGAAACCGGATAATGCGATCCATGAGGAATCGAGGGAACTCCTCGAAATTTATATCGTCACATATAGTGATTTTGACTTTTACTGAAGTAAACAAGCATATGCTACAAAAAAATAAGATATTGTACCAAGGTATACCCTGGATCCAAAAGCACTGAACAGAACTCCTCAGTCTTTAAAGATATCCATTTGGAAATTTCGGCATTGTTTAAAGAACTGCAAGCATATGCCTCGGTTGGTTTCAACATCTTATTTTTAAGAGCATATTATGCTCCTAAAAATAAGATGTTGAAACCAAGGTATCCCTTGGTTTCAACATCTTATTTTTGTATCTAGGGTATACCCTAGATCCAAAAGCACTGAACAGAACTCCTCAGTCTTTAAAGATACGCGTTTGGAAATTTCAGCATTGTTTAAAGAACTGCAAGCATATGCCACTTTGTAACTTACAGTAATCATCATCATCACCTTAACAACAATACCTAATGGAAGCTTGGCGCGTATTCAATTATACATTCGATCGTTTATTTTAGACGTTCTTAAGACGTATTAATAACAACTTAACAAAATATATAACTAAAACGGGTGAAATTATTATTTTTAAACAAAAAATTAAACCGACTTCCAAAGTAAAAATACACAAAAAAGTATGAAATAAAACTTATTTTCTAAATAATTTCCCTTTTAAATTTGGCTATTTCTCTACCTAATCTTCTTAATATGAACTTTAAGCTACCACCACGGTACCGGCAAATATGAACGTGAGTTCTATAAAATATTGTCGAATATCGTTTGGGCTGGTATCGACTTTAAAATTAAGAAGATTAAGTAGAGAAATAGCCAAATTTAAAAGGGGAATTATTTAGAAAATAAGTTTTATTTCATACTTTTTTGTGTATTTTTACTTTGGAAGTCGGTTTAATTTTTTGTTTAAAAATAATAATACGTCATAAATGATAATACAAGTTGCTGAAACGTATATTATAGAGTGACTTTTAACTAGTGTAAAACACTTTACCACGTGATAATGCTCATGATAACAAACATCTTACCCAAATAAACTTTTTAGAGCATTTATTATAAGTGAAAATTCCTTTAGCGGCACTGCGCATTTTTCTTGGAATGGGTAAAAACTGTTAAACTCGAGCAGGACACATGAATCTGATTGAAAAGTCATAAAATGCAACTTGCAATTGTTTGCTGTCTTGGTTTACGCGAGCATGAAACTATTTTAGTTCGTATTTACTTGTGACCCTAACTATTGACCTTTGGCCTTGACCTTGACCGCCAATCATCCCCATCACATTTACCCTTACATTGGCCTTTACCTCCAATTGTCTCCAGTTAAATGGCTCGACTTTTGAGATTTTTGGGGCCATTTTGAAATTTGACGTATGGTGAAAACACCATGGAGAGCAGAAGTGTCTCCAGTTAAATGGCCCCACTTTTGAGATTTTTGGGGCCGTTTTGAAATTTTTACGTATGGTGAACACCATGGAGAACAGAAGTGTCTCCAGTTAAATGGCCCCACTTTTGAGATTTTTGGGGCCATTTTGAAATTTGACGTATGGTGAAAACACTATGAAGAAAAAAGTGTCTCCAGTTAAATGGCCCCACTTTTGAAAATTTTGGGGCCATTTTGAAATTTGACGTATAGTGAAAACACTAAGGAGAAAAGTGTCTAGTTTTGAAATTTTTTCACTTCTACCGGCACTCCCGAAGTGCAACCCGTTGTTTTTTATTATTATTTAATTGGCTACCCAATGTTAAGTTGAGGTGGATTAAATAAAAAAGTTCCTTTGGGAAAGTTTGTAATCATGAGCACTACCACGTGGTAAAGTATATTTTGCACTAATTAAAAGTTTGACGACCTCATTGGCTTAGTGGTTGAGCATGTTGGTGATCAAGCCGGTCGCTGGTTCGACTTCCTCCATTTTTTCTTTTAAAACTTTTACTATCAACTTATAACGTAATTACACAATTTATATGTTATAAAAGCTTGTCGAGAATCAAATAAATTGTCTCATAAATCTATCAGATCAAGTTACTTGATTTACTTCTTTGATTTGTTTGATTCTCGACAAGCTTTTATATCATATAAATTGTGTTATTACGTTGTAAGTAGATAGTAAAAGTTTTAAAGGAAAAAATATATTATTCTTTTTAGCGCATTCAAATAAAATATTGTTTTTTAAAAAAGTTTTTTTTTTACTTTTAATTTATTTTTTACTTTTAAGTTATCGCTAGATAGGTTTCTCAGTCTGTTGATCTCATTTAACGCATCATTATTGCAAGGTCGTTTGCCGGTTAATTTAGTACAGTCAAGCTCTTCAGGAGACCTCCTAGAGATTTTACTCTACTCAGTAAGGACCTCAAAAAACCCCAACACACCATACTTTCATTTGATACCCATATTGTACGAGTGCATTAAAAATAACGTGTCGGCCATATTGGGTGTTCCGCCATGTTGGATTTTCGAGTTATTCTCAGCAAGCCCTTTCATTTGATACCCATATTATAGGAGTGCATTAAAAATAACTTGTCAGCCATCTTGGATGTTCCATCATGTTGGATTTTCGAGTTATTCTCAGCAAGCCCTTTCATTTGATACCCATATTGTCGGATTACATTAAAATTGACTGTCGGACATCTTGGACGTTCCATCATGTTGGATTTTCGAGTTTTTCTCAGCAATCCCTTTCATTTGACACCCATATTGTAGGAGTGCATTAAAATTACTTGCCGGCCATCTTGGATGTTCCATCATGTTGGATTTTCATGTTATTCTCAGCAAGCCCGTTCATTTGATACCCATATTGTAGGATTACATTAAAATTGACTGTCGGCCATCTTGGACGTTCCGTCATGTTGGATTTTCGAGTTTTTCTCAGCAATCCCTTTCATTTGATACCCATATTGTAGGAGTGCATTAAAAATAACTTGCCGGCCATCTTGGATATTCCATCATGTTAGATTTTCATGTTATTCTCAGCAAGCCCTTTCATTTGATACCCATATTGTAGGAGTGCATTAAAAATGACTTGGCGGCTATCTTGGATGTTCCGCCATGTTGGATTTTCGAGTTATTCACAGCAAGCCCTTTCATTTGATTGCATATTCACGCCAACCAAGATACTCGTCAAGACGAATCATACGAGCCCAAACTCGATGGAACCCCATCGTCGTTTAATTACAGAGTTCCTATGGCCATATTCTAGCTCCCTGGTTACCATATAGTATCAAAGTACTCGTCAAGACGAATTAAACGAGACAAAACTTGATGGGGTTGCGTCGTTTAATTACGGAGTTCCTATGGCCACCTTCCAGCTCCATCATCAGATCCTGGTTACCATATAGTATCAAAGTACTTGTCAAGACGAACTAAACGAGCCCAAATTCGATGGGACTATGTGGTTTTATTTTGGAATTCCTGTGGCCACCTTCCAGCTCCATCATCAGATCAGCTCCACGTCATCATAATATTGCATTGTCATGCGGTTTACATATTCGTGCAAAATTTCAACTCAATCGGAAACCGGAAAGTGGATCAAATTTAACTTGCAAGAATCCATTGCAGACCGACAACGGGATAGGTGAAACTAAATAAAAGCTTATAAAATTAAACACAAGTTCTTCGAGGACTTACCACGGGACAAGATTGATGTGGTGCGAAGTGTCCATAAATGTTATTATTATATTATAAGTCATCCTATACAGCAGGGGCGGATCGTGAATTTGTGGGGCCCTGGGCTGTAACTACTTAGGGGCCTATCTAAGTAGGTACTCAACTAATAGCCATGTCAAAAACCTGTTTCTATAATTATATTATTACATATTCTTTATCGCACAAAAAACATAAATTTTATATTACTTAAATCTACGCAAGTAATAGTTGTACAAAAGGCGTCCTTATTGCTGTGGTATCAATCTCTTCCAGGTAACCTTTGGACGAGAGAGAAACCGAAATAGATAAGAATATAAAAAAACAATAAAATAATTTTATTTATTTATTATGAATTAGTAAAAGAATTGACAGGTTATGTGTGTGACAGTTATGTTATATTACTATTAAAATATAATCGGAATGACAATACAATACGAGAAAAGATGATTTCAGCAAAACCTAAACGTATAAAATATAATATTTAAGGCTTGGGATTTTCTATAAATATAAAAATATTGGGTATTAAGGGCCATCAAGCAAACTATGATTGCGTGCGAAACAAGGGCTCGAAGGTATTTGCTAAACTCAATGACTCAGGTTGTCATTTTTGACAAAACGCAGCCGCAACTTGCAAGACACTATTGTCACCACGAAATCGGAGATTCTCGATGAAGTCGAAATGGGGAACAGTACACCTAAAACACGAGCCTACCCTAAACCCATCTTGCATGTGATTCACGAGCCATACTTATGCGCCACCTTACAGATTAGATTCTTGATATTGACATGGGTGAGATTAGAATAGCTCTCAGGCAGCTTCATAATAATAAAGCACCAAGAGATGACGAAATAACCACAGAGCTGCTCAAGGCAGGAGGAACACCTGTCTTGACTGAGCTCCTTAATTCCGTCATTCACACTGGCACTACCCCGGAAGCATGGAGCAGGAACATGGTGATTTCATTTTTAAAATATGCGATAACACACGACTTGAAACTACCGTCCCATTCCGCTCCTGAGCCACGTTTATTAGCTATTATCGAAGGTTATCTCTAATCATCATTCCCAGAAGTTCAACGACTTTCAGCCAGTGGAGCAGACCGGGAACCACATACATACATCGAGAAGTATAATCAGATACCGTCAAGACCTGAGAGGCAATTCTACTAAATAAAACCTGCATTAATACAATTACAATCAAGTCTCAATACGCTAATTTCAAACGGTGTTTTTATAAACGTTAAACCAACGTGAAACGCGCTCTGCTTGGTCGAAACGTCATAAAGTAAAATTAAATTCTACTTTAAATACGAGAATTATTGAGGTTCTGGTCTGTGCTGGAATTCATGCAGAAAGGCCTCGTTGACTGCCAGTAATATTTCGAGTTGTTAAGATTTCTGTTCAAGGCCGCAACAATTACCGTCCAAGTAAAAGAACAGACCATAAAACGGATCCAACTTCGTCATGGAGTGAGACAGGTAGATGTTATCTCTCCGAAACTGTTTACTAACGCGTCGTAGGACGTTTTCAAGTCGCTTGATTGGAACGGCCTGAGACTGAACATAAACGGCCAATACATCTCACACTTGCAGTTTGCGGATGAAATAATCATTATGTCAGAATATCTGCAAGACCTGGAAGAGATGCTGAACAGCCTAAGCGATTGTTCAAGACGGGTGCGTCTCGGGATGAACCTTAACAAAACCAAAATTATGCATATTGAACATATTCTCCAAGGACCTGTCGTCGTAAATGGTACTAGTCTTGAAGTTAAGAAGCAAGAATAGGTATATCTTGGGCAAACTCTCATTCAACTAGGGCGGCATAACTTTGAGAACGAGGCAAATAGAAGAATAAGCTTGGGCTGGGTTGCATTCGGGAAGCTCCGGGACAACTACTACGAATTAAAGCACTGACATTGCTCATAGAATTAGCACGCTGAACTGAAAGTGAACCGGCCATGTTTGCAGATGGACAGATGGTTGATGACACAGACAAGCGGAGACCACGCTTAGGCAAACGTAGTGTAGGACGACCTGCGGCACAATGGACCGACGATTTAAAGTTGGCTGGCAGCAGATAGATGAGGGCGAGATCGGGATGGTTGGCGCTCATTAGTGGAGGCCTAAGTTAGGCAGTGGGCTATCCATATGTCCGTAGGCTGATGATGATGAAATTTCCCCGTCGATAATAATTAATATTGACCTCTGATATTGAAAGGCTTGTTTAAAAAGAATTTCCTTTTCCTACATAATAAACATTGTTTTGATAGGAAAACGCCACGGTAACTTATGTACCTTATTTTTTTATGTACACGGTAAATATAGAAAAATAATATAAGGTACCTAATACATACAAATTAAGTATAAGTTTAACTTTATAACGCACAAAATAAAAGTTTTTTTCAGTGTCCCCTATTCTAATTTACCTTTAATTTTAAAAGTCAAATTAATAAACTAGCATATTCCAAAATTAGTCACCAAAAATAAATTTTACATTAGAAATAAATAGCCTATTTTTAAAATAAGTTACGTTTTATTTTTAAATGCTTTAGTAAAAAATAGATACAAAGCTAATAAGCCAATAAAATTTTAAAATTTTTGGAAAAAAGTGACACCTTTTTTTAATGATTAATTAACAAAGATTCTAATTATTTAAACTCATATTTTTAAAAGGCTTACACTTAACTATTATAGTCAAAGAAACCAAAGAATGGCCTATTCTCCAATTACATTTTAAGCGTTTAACAAAAATCAAGAATTTTACATTAAGCCACTTCAATTCTGAAGGAATATATTAAATAAAATAACCAAATAGTTTCAATAAATAATATTCATTTTTAATACCTTAAAAATTAATGAAAATCAGCATGAAAACATCCTTTCACGCGTATTTTCCGCCTTAACTCAATTCATAGAAGTATGCAATTTTTTTACAATGTTTTCTTGTGACAATATCACTTAAAAATATCGCCCGTAAACCGACTTTACAGACAACCATTTTTTAAATTCAAATTATCGCCTATTGTTTTTAGCGGGGTTTAGGGGCCCCTTGTAATCTCGGGGCCCTGGGCTGCAGCCCAAGTAGCCCTTAGGTAGATCCGGCCCTGCTATACAGATAAACCTACCAACTAATATTATAACTCTGTCTGTCTGATGTCGCCCGCCCGCCCGCGAGGTTCTCACGTAACTATGCGCACATAATAAGCACTCAGGGATTAAGATTTTTTCTACCAGTGAAAGAATTTTTCAAATCTGTTAGGTTTCAGAAATTATCAATAACATACAAACATACAATGGTTTCATCTTCACAATATCATGAAGGTAGGTAAAATAATATAAATGTCCTACATTACCTATTAAATCATATTGTCACCCGAACATTTAGAATGTTCCAAGGGAAATACACGGCGTTTTGTGTTGCAACTATTCTATTTTCATTTCTTCCATTTTACTCTACCAAAATGCAAATAATCAAAAAATAAATGGCAAATTTCTAATTATCGGTTAGTAGGTAGGTTCTAAATAACTAGTGATTTTTATTTTACATTTCTCTCTCAGATTATGAATAACATAATATTTAACCGAGTTTATTAGTATTTCTTTCTTATACACTATATCGCACATAAAATCTACCAAACCTAAAATTTAAGGAAAGATATAAACTGGCTACACTAGGTTACTTGTTAGAACGAGACACAGGGATAACTTATAGCTATCTCACCGGGACCGGTTTTTTTATTGCGCACGTGATAAGCTTTAAGTCTGAGTAGTAAAGATCATTTTTGATTGAATTAAAAGAAAATAAAGTTTGAAGTACTCTTTCCTGTTGTATATAATACTTACAAATTCCTTGCCCATATATCACCAACCTTCCGCCATCTAGCGACTACGACGAAAGCTGTTTGACAACCATCAACAACCATATTAAAAAAAACCTTTAGTTACAAACCTTTGCCAATAGATGGCGTTGTATAGTATAATTTAGCTATAATGTCTAGCAGTAATATAAAGCTGAAGAGTTTGTTTGAACGGGCTAATCTCAGGAACTACTACTGGTTCGAATTGAAAAAATATTTTTGTGTCGGATAGTTCATTTGTCGAGGAAGGCTTTCAGCTATATAACATTACGCTGCGCACTGCGCGTTGCGACTAATAGGAGCATCAGTGAAAAATGTTGCAAAAATGGGGGAAATTATTTGAGAGCTTCCGTTGCGTGCGCTGCTGCGTAAAAGTTACCCAAGCAATATGTATCAAAGAATTATTCCTCTTTATATGATCTAAAACAAAATGTCCGCGACAGTTTAGGCAAAGAATATATATATGGTATAGGTAAGTATGTCTATCTTTTAAGATTGACTTACTATAAGCCTTTTTATGGTAATTAAATTTGGTCGAAATCACGGAATTTATAACACTGTTCTTTAATATTCCCTGGTCGAAATTAATGCATTATTGCGCCATCAGTCGACGCGGACGAAGTCGCAACAGCTATTGTAGCCAATAGGATTATTTTTTCACCAGTACAATAAATCAACATACGTAATAGTTGTCAAAAATAAAAAATACTAGCGATTTTTGTTACTACCCCTTTGGAACAAAAAACAAAATTATCAATCGACAATCCCCGAACTTATCCGCTAAACTAATACAAAATGTGGATGCATTACGCATCTATCGATGCTTTGTTGCCAAATCGTGCGCCGCCCCCTGGCCGATCGCTTACCCCACCCTGCCGCCCCCTACCTCATAAATCATACCGCACCACCCGCTGACGCCTTGTAGTTAGTGCGCCCATGCGGTGTTAGATTGGGTAAAGGATAAATTAATTGAAATGAAAAAAAAAATTATATTTTTATGAAAAAGTATTCCTGTATTAAGTATATGACGCAGGCAGTGGTGTGGGTATCTGCCGCCCGGGGCGGATGATAATTTTGCCGCCCCCTTACTTAGGGTTTGCCTCTCCCTTATTTAGGTGTTTTGTATGTCACCGTAAAATTGTAAAAACCGTTAGATTGTAAAATAACTAAGTTGTTATTTAATAACCCCACAAGTTAGTTATTTTAAAACAAATTCAAGAAAATATAATGACTAAAAGTACATTAAAATATACGGTAACCCATTTGAAGCTATATTTTATCGTTTTTACCTGTTTCTTTCTGCTTTAAACCCTAAAAACTATAATTCGGAAATATACGAATTGATAATAGCCTAAAACTGAACGTTAGTACATAAAATAATGGTAAAATATATGTTTTTTAAGCCAAACACGAGTGAACGGAGCGAGCGAGACAAATACCATAAAATAAATCGCCTAAAACAGAACATCGGTACTAAATATGTTCTTTATGATATAATTTTTTTCCTGTTTAATAGGTTAAATATGTTCAAACTTTAAACACTAAAATACTGAAAATAGGATTATTTTGTAATTTAAAGTAATGTAAAATTAGTGTACCTAATTTCTGATGTTGCAAAATAGATGACAAATAATAACTTATCATGGTTAGGTTAGGTTAGGTGATTAGGTTTGTCATATAACTGAACATTTCGGGGGTGGTTTGAACCCCAAATCCCTATTTTTATTTCTAAAATAGCTTTTAAAATCATCTTTCAGATGGGGTTTGAAGTATAATTACTTAGATGTTAACCTGTAAGGGGCCCCATACATGGTCCGGTCTACCTTCAGTTCGGCCTGAACGGATGCAAAATCGTATCGTGTGTGTGCAATTTCGAGATCGCATCAGGCGGCCGTACGGACTGAAGCGATTCGTTCCAGTGTTGCCAGCTCTTTTTTTGTGAAACTACTAAACTCGTATCGATTTCTACTAAAACTACTAAAAAACTACTAAAGAGGCTACTTAACTTAGGAATTCCTGAAGCCCCCCAAAAACCACTGCATTTTAGGTTTTATTATATTAAATTTTTTTCATTAATTGAATTTGATTATAAATGTTACCATTAAATTAAAATATACTAGGAAATATTACGTATTTAGTAGCTATTTTGCATATCATTACTGTCTGGCTCTTTCCTACTTAAACACTACTAATAACTAAATTTCTACCAAGGAGGGAATAAAATACTCAATTTAGTAAATTTTTGTAAAATAACTAAGTTGGCAACATTAATTCTGGCCTGACCGATCGGCCTGAACGCGCGGCCTGTCCTGACCGTGTGTGGACAAATCGCTTCAGTTCTTGCCCGACCCGCTGCCGTGCGGGCGTGTATCTTGTACAAGCGTTGTATGAGTTTTCGCGGTGTTTACATACAAAATTGATAAACACGACCGTAGCGCGCGGCAAACCAGAATGGACTCATAGATAATACAGATATATATTAGTATAGATGCGCAACTCTAAAATTGAAACTGAGTCTTGCAAAAGTTTCGGAATGTCGTTTTTAGATGGCGTTGTACCGTTTTAGTTACTATCAAACCCGCTAAATGGAAGTAGTACCGCCTGATAATTTTTATTGAACTGCATTAAGGACAGAAATTAAGTTTTATCGAACGTCGTAGACACAACGACGACCAAGTTCCTCTTTAATAGTGAGATATGGTTGCTGCATAGTAAAATGTTCGCGAGCCCTTATTCATACGCCTTATGTTAGCGATAGCGCGATGTAGAAGTCGCTTAGTGGCATCTGTTGTGACTATCCGAAAACTTTCAAACTGTTAGTACCGGACAGTCATTTTTAGATGTCTCTGTACTCTGTTAATTTGTGCATGTATGAGAGTTTCACCCCCCTTACTAATATATATCTGTATTATCTATGAATGGACTGATGCGACTGTTCCGTGTGTGGGCACGAATCAGATCAGGCCGAACTGACGTAAATTGGATTGGATGCGATTTTTTCCGTGTGTGTGCTCGAATCCGTTCAGGCCGAACTGACGTCAGATCCAGCTGAAACGATCGGCCTCTCGTCTGTGGGGGCCTTAAAAGAAGATTGTGAAAAAGTCCGCCACTGCTCCATGGTGCGGCAAAATATGTTAATTGGCCTGGGGCACAAAATTCTTTTCGCGGTTAAACAGTTAGTAATTCATCAATTACTGTCTAGGGTGTAGGGTGGGCAAAGAAGTTTCTAGGGTGGCCTTGCCCCCCCCTAGCTACGCCTATGGGCAAGAATAAAATTTGTGGCTCTTCAAGAATTTAGAAATTTTGTAAATTATAGTTTTTGACTCTTCCGACTCAAAAGGTTGCCGACCCCTGGTATATACCATTTCTATCTTTGCACTTTCGCTATTGCTATCTCATATTATGTAGGTAGTTAATTGATTCCTTTACCAAAAAACAATTCGGCCAGGAATCAATAAAATATTTGAAGGCGGTTTGGGCTACCCTATCGGAGTACAATTTTTCCCTTGCAAGTTGCAAGTAGTTATCCAAATTTCGAAAAAAAATGCTCCTCTAATTTAGTAGCTGTCTATGGTGCAGTGTGTGGTCTAGCGTTGTCCTGAAACAGCAGCGGTGACCTAGAGCGAATGATCAACCTCTGTTGTTTAGCAGGTAGCTTTTCCATTATGATTTGCAGTTGCTGGCAATAGACATCTGCCATAATTGTCTGGCCAGATTTAAGAAAGCTGTAGTGAATGACACCGACACTAGTCCACCAAACGCTCACAAGTAACTTTTTTTGAGTCAATTTTTGCTCGGGGCAGGCTTTGCCTGGTTCGCCAGGGTTCAGCCATTTTGATAAGCGTTTCTGATTATCGTACATGATCCACTTTTCATCACAGGCAATCATGGGCGTAGCCGGGGGGGGGGGGGGGGGGGGGTTTAGGGGGTTCAAACCAATGCACTCAATTTATGAGGTACTTACCTACCCACCTTTCAAGCTTTTTCAAATTCCCAATTTGCTTCAAGTGGATAAACAGTTTTATTACAACGCCGTAGCCTGCAGTTAACTCGGAGTCGGACGTGGTTTGTGATGGATCCGCTTCCACAATAGCCTTCAGATTTCAATTCTTCGTTATCAACTTCTCTCGTCGGCTCCGGCCGTCCACAGGGCTTGGTTCTGCAGGTCGAAATTATCAGAACGAACCGTTTGCTTTATCTTCTTCGAGCATTTAAAATAACTTTCCTATCTTTTTTTATCCGACTGTCAAGAAGGACTGTTTTTCGCGCGTACTTGTAAAAATATCAAATATGTTGAAAAATTCAAAACTAGGTAAGTATATATATTTATAATCTAACGAAAAATAATGTGTTATAGGCAGCATATTCGCGTCGGAACTGTCGGAAGTCTATCAATATTTTACAATTTCACTAGTTATATTACAATCTAACGGTTTTTACAATATTACGGTGACATACATACAACAATACATACCTACATAATATGTATTGTATGTATGCATGTATGTTCGTAAATTCCTTTATTCCCACGTATCTTACAAACGACTGGTTTGATTTCGACAATTAGATTTGTCTCAAAAACCCAAGTGCCCTTAAATAGAGAGGTACCTAAAGTGCGTTTCATCGAATAGTTCCTTTGCCGTAAGGTTGGCACCACTGTCTGTCAAAGATATACACACACGAAGGCGCTTCTCCTGATTTTAGCGATTTTACTTTGTTTTCTAACCGCTACTCATGTCCAAAACGTTGAAAAGTGGTGAAAGAAGAATGGTGTTGAAGGTGAAAGACTTTTGTGAACGTGAAAAACGTAATGAGTCGCCGATAATTCCGTTTAGATGTGTTCAAGCTCGTGTTGCCGCTTTTAAATAGGGTTACCAGCTGCAGAGAATAATTACTCGTTCAGTACCTTATAATACCTTTACATAATAAAATGTTACTAAAATTATTTAGTATTTATTACTCTCCTGTCAATTAAAAAAAACCTTTGATATGTTAGTTTGTTTGAAACTAGTTTTTGCCCTCGGTTCTACCTGCGTAAATATAGTATCACGCGGGAACTGTACATTTTCCCGCGATAAAAAGTAGCCTATGTCCTTCTCCGTGGTCTACTTTATAACTGCACCAAATTTCATCAAAATTGGTGCAGTAGTTTTGACACATACATATGCAGTAGGTACCCTTCCTCTAATATTATATATTATTGTTGTTTATTATTAACCAGCTTTTGCCCGCGGCTTTGCCCACGTGGAATAGTGTTCTTGGAGAAAATACTTCTTTAGCAATTAACTTGGGATGCCAATAGTGCCGCGCATTGTACTTACTATGTCCCTGCATTTTAAATCTGTAATACCTTGGAAAATATTCATTTAAATTAAATGCTATATAATATTTACCGATATTAAATTTACAATGAATTTAAGGTACTTAATTGGATAAGGATTAATGCTGTATTGCTTAAAATCACTTCGGAAATAAGCCATTATTTCTCGTAAAAACTAAAGGTTAAAAAATGGTTATTGTGGGTCATCCCTAAGAGATAGACATATATACCATCGCAGAATTTTTTATAGACCTTTTCCTGATAGATCAAATTAATGTTATTTTGATCTATCTCGTAGAGTTCAGCCAGCGTTTGCAATGCAAGCGCAAAAAATGTGTTTATTTACGACATTACAAACCTCTAAAATTATCAGTGTATATCTACTATAATATTATGCATGTTATATACATATAATATAGTATATAAGATGCATAATATAGTAGAGATACACTGATAATTTCTCTTGAATCACTCTATCTATTAATAAACCCGCATCAAAATCCGTTGCGTAGTTTTAAAAAATCATACATAAAGACAGACAGAAAAAGCGACTTTGTTTTATACTATGTATTGATTAATATTTGTTAGGAATTTTAATAAATCAAAATAGTAATTAAAATTTTCAAATATGCTTTTCCCTAAATATTATAGGTAAGATTAAATATGGAATTAGCAACACTGGAAAACACTATTACCAACATAACGGCAAAGGAACTAATTGATGAAACGCACCATGAAGCATAGATACCAGGAGTCCGAACGGTATAGGCTTTTTAATAATAATTATGTACACAATAATAGGACCAGATCTTAGTTCTCTTTTCTGCCGCTAGGCGTGCGAGACCGACGAGTACCGCGTGTTGCCAATACTATTATACCGAGTGTTGCCAATACTATTATTTATTACAATTATTTTTAAATTACCGTTAGGCAATTACCGTGTTCTACGGTATCTATTTTTCGAGAACAGTTTCTAAGAATTTCCTAAAACTTTTATATAATAAGATTTCAATCTTTCCAGAGCTGTCAATAGCAACTTTAAACTTTCCGCGTAATTTCAAACGAGTGCATGTCGGACCGTCGCGCGCTCTACCGGCAAAAATCTGTCCCCGTAATTGAGACCATTATTTTAACATTACGTTCGGACTCCTTGTTATCTATACTTCGTGAAACGCACTATAGTTCAAAGAAAATATACAAAATGGCGAATTTTGGCGCCAAATTGTACCTAGGTAACATTTTGGGAATAAATGAAAGTCGCAGGGCGCCGCCGTCAGGACTGTATGGCGGATGACTCATTATCCCGAGTCCCGACACTTGCCATAGTCAAATATTCAACAGTCCGTTTTGCAGAGTGCGCTGAAGGAGGATAGTGCTTCGAGGGCGCTGCAGCTGTCGAATTTTTTGCAAGACAAAAGGCAAACAGCGATTGACATAAGAGTCGGCACTGTCCTTCCATCTTCTAGCACATCAAACCAGAAAAACAACCTATCAAAGGAAATTAAAAGCAGATTTCAAAAATAGGGTGAACGTACCAATTATCAGCACTTTAAGAGATACTTCAAATTTAACCCCGATTATCACAGAGGGAAATACGTTTTTACCCACAATGATGTGTTTTCTGGGTCCGTTATTTAATAAATGACTGATTTTTATTTCATAATATAGTTTACCTTCATCCACATTTTATAAAAATAATCATAACTAAAAAATTACCCTGTCGCCAATTATTAGCCCCCTGGCCTCGTCACCAATTATCAGCACTGGGGTACCAAATTATCAGCCCTGTGATAGTGGTGATGAAATTCGGTAGTTAATTCTACTAATATTATAAATGTGAGTGTCTGTGAGGATAGATGGATACATGACATGTATGGATGGATGGATATTTGTTACTCTTTCGCACAAAAAATACTGAACGGATTTCGATGAAATTTTGTATGGTAGTAGTTTAAGCTCTGGATTAAAACAAAGGATAAAAAGCACAGTTTGTTCCCATGTGATACTGTATTAACGCGAGGGGAGCCGCGGGCAACATTATGAAATAAAATAATGATGAGAGAATAATCTCTTTTTATACCTTGCCTGATAATAATCAGTTTCATAAAAATTTGTCTTTAAAAAATATCACATTAATTCTTATTAATTAGTCAAATGTTTCTCATTAACCTTAGTATATAGTTATTCCAAGTTTAAGTCTAGTACTTTTAATTAAACTTTTATTCCACTAATATTCTTAAGTCTTAATGAAGCATCAAAATAAATTAGTAAATGACTATGGTAAAATTACTATTGAGTTATAGTTTATAGTACAGGAAATTGGAGAGACTTGATCCCCCCTTTTTGTTTTTCCCCTTATTTTATATAAAATATGGATCCTATATTTTAAAATAATTCAAAGCGGCCAAGTGCGAGTCGGACTCGCCCATGAAGGATTCCGTAGCAGCAAGTAACATAGCATAAAAGTTCTTGTAGAGAGTTGATTGAATGAAAGGTAAATTGCAGTTTACGATTTATGACGTATTAAAAAAACTTCGTACTAGATCTCGTTCAAACCAATTTTCGGTAGAAGTTTGCATACTAATGTACATCATATATTTTTTTTAGTATTATCATTCTCTTATTATAGAAGTTACAGGGGGGGGGGCACACATTTTACTACTTCGGAAGTGTCTCTCGCGCAAACTATTCAGTTTCGGAAAATAAAAGTTTATTAGAAACCTAAATTTTTGAAGACCTATCCATAAATATACCCCACACGTGAAAAAAATTTTGAGTTTCAATTCTAAGTATGGGGATCCCCCAAAAATTATTGTTTTTCTTTTCTGTTTTTGTGTGAAAATCTTAATGCGGTTCATAGAATACATCTACTTACCAAATTTCAACAATACTATAGTTCTTATAGTTTCGGAAAGTGGCTGTGACATACGGACGGAAATACAGACAAACAGACAGACATGAATCCATAAGGGTTCCGTTTTTTGCCATTTGGCTACGGAACCCTAAAAAGTAGTACTGAAAGACGTGTAGTTTATCTAGGTTAAAGAATTTGCAACAACTAACCGAATATCAGTCAAAATAAGTATTAATTTACCTGCTAAAACTCAAGACACGTACCTATTTATTTTTTTACTTAAGGCTGCGCTAGTCGGTTTTATCTCCATACAAACGACCCAAATTTTTGTGTAATATCGATTTTTATTACACTTATCTAGGTCGATATGTGCTTATATTTCTATCATTTTAATAGCCTCCAAACATCGGATTTTTAGCGCAGCTTTGACCGTAAAAAAAAACAAACGAAGAATGAAAATAAAAACAAGCACATACCGACACAGTTTTATTATTCCGAAATTGAGATAACTTTACTTCAGACATAAATATTATATAGGTAGTTTGTTCATAAAACACCAACAGCTGAGTGTTGATTTGCGTAATCTGATGACACCTTTTCTAAAATACTTTACAAAGCAATATAAATGTGTGCACTATAGCTTCTCATATAGGTATAGATAAATATTTTATGGCTATATCTTTTTTTCGCCGATATTATGTGAAATAACAAGCATTTTCCCCACGCGCCGCACTGAGTTCGAACCGTTGACTAGCGCACTCTTAAGTCCCCATATAAACTTAAACCAGGCCTGTCCCACTCCCCGTGTAGGTATCGAAAATGTAAGTACATGCGGCGGCCTCCCAAAACGGGCCGATCAGTATAGGGACTCACGCGCGAGCAGTGAGCGACGTTATGTGCGAGATTTGTTCGTCGCATTATTTTATGGATTGGATTGAATCATAGATCGATTAGAAAAGTCATTTGTTGACAAAAGTACATAGATTAAGGAGGCGTGATTCAACATCTTTGAGTAATATCAGCAGGCTTAGCATGCACATCGTAGAAACACCGAAGAATCGACAAAATGAGAGATTGAAGAAACATTAAATACCATTCGGAGCAAAATAGGTCTTATTGTAAGGCAGCAAGGTAGATACATTGTCGTTATGAGAAATAATCTTTCTTTTCTTCTCGAGCATGAGCTCCCAAAATGGCCTCTTTTGACAACTAAAGTAGAAACTTTTTCCTAATTCAATGTCAAAAATGTTAAAAACTCCACATGGCGCTCCTAGACAAATATTTTCTTTACGTTCAGTCATTCACTTGAATAATTGTTTGTCTTTGACAGAAGATTTCCCGGCAGCCATTTTAAAAATATGTCTGTTTAGAAATATTGACTTCTATTGACGACCTTGTTGCCATGGGTAAAGAACTATTTTGCAACGAACTATTTGGATAGAATATTTATTCTTTTTTATTTCTTCGCCATGCTAGCCGCATGCATCGCCCGTAGGCCTGTCTCACTTCCCGCGAAGGTATCAAAAACGTAAGTAGGTATGCGCGAATTTATTAGAAAAAGAACTATTAACACCTACCCTTTTATTATAAGAATAAAATTACAATACGAATTTATTAGAGTTCAAGTATAATAATAGTAGGTACTATTAACACCTACCTTAGGTTTATTTGGAAAGTAATTTGTTCAATAAAGTACAGTAGGTAGGTACTAGAAAAAAAAGTTGTAATTAAATAAATTATTTTTTAAATGGAGACAACCCCGATTTTGTCACAATTATGCGATATGAATAAGAGTTATGCGTTAGAAAGAGACGCAACTTGTAGGTAAATATAATCGTAGGCGATCGCGCGCTGTGCAAGCTGAATTGAACTTAATCGTATCGTAGTAAGAGTCCCTATTTCTTCTAATGACTCTTCGAAGTGGGGCTTCTGTTGTTAGACTAATATTTATTCTGTGCTTAAACTTAAACTCTATAAAAATACTGTGCAACTTAAAAGAGTATAAACGTTGATATAACATTCATTTGTTCCATAGTAGAACACTAGTGCTGATAAATTGGAATGTACAAAATATTGGACCCAGATGTCAGCACCATATGTTTTATCATTAATTTTGCTATAACTTTAACTCTCTTTTACTAGATAATCCTCATAAAACATCTCAGTTTTGAGACAGACCAAAAATTTCAGTAAAAAATATGGAAAAGGTCAAAAATAGCATAATATGAAAATACGTGAGCTTACAGTCGATCACAAGGAATCTGCCAAAAAAATTCAAACTGTAGGACACCAACACTTATTTACTTATATGTCGCTGTTTTTAAGTCGAAAAGAGTGGTGTCGCCGGTAGTAGATTCCAGAAACATTATATTTTTGTTTTTATTAAGTGGAAACAGATATTAATAAGTGAGAAACTTATAATTCTACTATTTGTTCGGGATACTGATAATTTGGTACAGTGCTAGCAATTGGGTGTGTCACCCTATATAATATTAGATATTATGCACTTATGTCATCTATTTAAATTCAATCAGGAGTTTTTAATCATTAGAATAATTTTGTAATCAATGCAATTAAATCGACATTATCATCATCGTGTTGAATAAACTAAAATAAATAATTAAAAAAATAAAAAAGACAGATACCTTTCCATTTGCAAATTAAAAATCGTACAAAAATAACCTAACCAAGAGCATATCAGGACATGTGGTTCCGTAACTATAAACGCGTAATATGCTTCTATATAATAAGTTTCTATCTCCTATAGTTTAAAAGTGCTAGCTAACTTACAAACTACTTTGGATGCCGATTACTCGAAAATAGTCAACTTTATAAAAAAGTAACGTATGAAACCTTGCCTTTATTTTGAAAGACCTATTCTACGATACCCCACACGATGGGGTAGAGTGAAAAAATATTTTTCATCCCCACTTCACATTTATGGAGAGCCACCCCTAAAATATAAAATTATTATTTTTTTATGATCCCGAAACCGTGATCTATACACAATCTATAACTGCACCAAATTTCATCAATTTATATTCATAATTACAGGAGCTAGAGGCGCGGACAGACAGACGGACAGAGCGAAACTATAAGGATTCCATAAGTATTACGGAACCCTAAAAATGGGCCCCGCCTGCTACAACTACGTAGTCTACTGTAGTCTACGTGTAGTCGGTTTTCCCAATCTTGTTTCGGCCTAGTTTAGTGCGTTTCATAAGTACTTACATACCTATATGTCTTTTTTTGCAGTCGGTTTTTTTAAGTTATTTTTACAAATCGAGAAGAAAGAACTTGTGGTGGTCGGACATCCAGGACGGCGACTGAATTTGCGGTGGCCGGTCCAATGACTTGTTTATAAAATATTATATTTTACTTGACTGGGAGTTGGGACTTGGGAGTTTGGACAGACAGACTCCGATATTGCATGTACATAGAATGTAGATTGTAGATGGCATTCACGCCGCGACCCGTTAGCGAGCGGACGTCGGGGCGAGCGCTTATGTCGGGCCGTATTTTTCAATAACTTTTACTGCTGCAGTTCATAGTGCCGAGCTTTAATTTTATGACGTTAAATTGTGATCGCTTGGATTGAATTACATCGTTATTCAGTGACAAACAGTGGAGTGATACTGAAAAGTGATGTGAATCGTGTTGTGTTTACGTTTTGATGTGTGAGGTAGTGTAGGCAGATCAACATGGGTTATGCATCCAACGGCGCGGGGCGAGCGGCCCATGAGGCTTTACTCGCTCGCCAGGATGCAGAGCTTCGTCTCATGGAGGCTATGAAAAGGAGCCTTCAAGCTAAAATGAAAAGCGACAGGGAATATGCGCTCGCGCTCTCCGCCGCGGCCGCGCAGGGCCAGAAAATGGACAAGTGCGAGGAACTAAACGGTACGGACACAAAGGATTTATTTCACTTTGTGGTCTTTATTTAAACTGGTTTATTTTTTTATTTGATCGTTTTATTTAATCATTGTTAATTCGTATGTCATGCGCAATATTTTGCAAGATTGCTGATCTACCCTCTTTTGTCCCTTAGGTACATGTTTTTATAGAGCAAAATCAGTTTAGGAAATACCTACCAAATTTTTAAAAGTTAAGTATCTTAATTTTTGGTTTGATGATATTAAACAAACTAGCATTAATTGCCCGCGGCTTATCCCGCATGAAATTAGGTTTTAAAATTTCATCCCCTAATTTTCAAGTTGAATTTTGAAAAATCCTTCCATAGTGGATGCCTACGTTTGATGCAGTTGGTATTTCTGTTATGACGTAGTACGTCATACCTATAACCTACGTGTGCAAAATTTCAAATTTCTAGCCTCAAGGGTTTGGCCTAGGGATTCAATCCGGATACTTCTAAATTAGAAAAAAAATAAAAAATTTGTTGACCAAGTTGGTCATGTTATCATCAGACCAAAAATCCAACTAGACCCGCTATCCCCAACCCGCGGCCCGCGGGCCGCATGCGGCCTGCCGGGCCTTTATCTGCGGCCCGCGTGAAATCTGTAACCGTTAGATAAAGTTGTGAAAAAGCGTTCACAATTCCAAAAATCTCACTGAGTGAACATAATTATTATCTATACTAATATTATAAAGCTGAAGAGTTTGTTTGTTTGTTTGTTTGAAAGCGCTAATCTCAGGAACTACTGGTTCGAATTGAAAAATTCTTTTTGTGTTGGATAGTCCATTTATCGAGGAAGGCTTTAGGCTATATAACATCATGCTAAGCTCAATACGAGCGGAGCACCAACCAAGAATGTTTCAAAATCGGGGGTTATTTTTTCCTTTTGAGAGCTTTCGCTGCATACGCTGCGGAAACGGTTAAAGTTTCGCTAAAATGATGTATATCAGAATTGTTCCCCTTTAAAAGTTCTAAAAAAAAGTCCGCGACAGTACATGTCTATCTTTTAAGGTTGGCTCACAATAACCTTTTTATGCTAACCAAATTTGTTCTAAAATTAAGCATTATTTGTGAGGATGTTTTCATAAAGATTATATTAATCCTTATCCAAGTAAATACGTTATTCATTACAAGCATTTAATTAAAAATAAATTTGTCGTTTACATCATTTGATTTCAATGAGTATTTTAGAAGATATCGCAGTAGGTAATAATATAATGGGGCGCGGGCAGTCGCGGGCACTCGCGGGCAGGGAAGCGCTTCTCCTACAACGTAAATGAAGTCGCCGGAATATTTTAGCGATATCCCAAAGTAACTGTTCCACGCGGACGAAGTCGCGGGCAAAAGCTAGTAATACATATTTGTTATTTTATTTTGTGTCGTTAGCTCATCTTAAATGTTTAGTTTCACTCTTTTAACTACCTTGTGTTATTCTATTATTAAATCGTTAAAAGAGATGTTCTAGAAATGTATGAGGCGTGGGCCAGCCCTATGTACACTATATGTAAATGTAGCTACATAATATAGTAACTGTTTCCTATCCTTTATTTTATTTTATTTCACTTCGTTTCAATGCACATTTAAAATAAATTCGTCAAGGAGAGCAACACAACGTAAAATAAAATTAACTAAAGAATATCATTTTGACACTGACATGACTTTTCACAAAGAAAGACGTATGACACTCAAGAAGATGTCTCTTCCTAAAACTTACAACTACGTCAAAAGTCAAGTCAAAACAACTTTCATGGCCGCCCTAAAATAGGGTTCTCGCATTAAAAAACTCTTCAAATAATCATTTTTGTACGCACGTACCCTTCTTCAAATTACTTTTTTTGTATTTTTATGATATTCCCTTATATTTTTCCTATTTACCTATGTGGTGTACATAGAGCTGGCCCAAAATCAAACATCTCTTTTAAACAACATATTTTTTTGCCCCTAAAAAATTTTGGTTGCGGCCCGCGACACCAGGAGTACAACGGGTTTGTGGCCCGCGTAAAAAAAAAGGTTGGGGACCACTGAACTAGACCAACACTCTAACAATATTATACAAACTAGCATTAATTGCCCGCGGCTTCTCCCGCGTGAAATTAGGTTTTAAAAATTCATCCCCTAATTTTCAAGTTGAATTTTGAAAAAATCCTTCCTTAGTGGATGCCTTCGTCTGATGTAGTTGGTATTTCTGTTATGACGTAGTACGTAATACCTATTACCTACGTGTGCAAAATTTCAAATTTCTAGCCTCGAGGGTTTGGCCTAGGGATTCAATCCGGATACTTCTAAATTAGAAAAATTCTAAAAATCCGGATTTTGCGGCGTTAAATGAAATCCGGATTCTTTCTTTAAAAATCAGGTTTTTTAGAATCTTGGCTTCTATTATGAAAAAATTACATATCTTCTATACATCTATACATCTATACTCTATGCGGATAAATAAAATTGAAGTGTCTGTTTGTAACTTCAAATTAACAGCTTTTCTTAAAACTAGCTGATGCTCGCGGCTCCGCCCGCGTAAGTGAAGTATCCCTTGGGAATACTGTACTTTTCCGGGATAAAAAGTAGCCTATGTTTTAATCCAGAGCTTAAACTACTAGGGACTACCATACCAAATTTCATGGAAATCTTTTTAGTAGTTTTTACGTGAAAGAGGATCAAACATTCATCCATACATACATCCTCACAAACTTTCACATTTATAATATTAGTGGGATTTTAGCCAAATTTAAAAGGGGAATTATTTCGAAATTAAGTTTTATTTCATACTTTTTTGTGTATGTATACTTTGGAAGTCGGTTTAATTTTTTATTTAAAAATAATAATTTCACCCTTTTTAGTGATATATTTTGTTAAATTATTATTAATACATCTTAAAAACGTCTAAAAAACGACCGAATGTATAATAATTGAATACGCGCCAAGCTTCCGTTAGGTATTGCAAATAAGATGATGGATGAATACTGTAAGTTACAAAGAGGCATATGCTTGCTGTTCTTTAAGCAATGCCGAAATTTCCAAACGCATATCTTTAAAGACAGGAGTTCCGTTCAGTGCTTTTGGATCCAGGGTATACCCTGGTGCAAAATCTTATTTTTTAGTAGCATATGCTTGTGTTACTTCAGTAAAAGTCAAAATCACTATATGTGTCCATAATTTCCAGGAGTTCCCTCGATTCCTCATGGATCCCAACATCAGGTTTCCAATTTAGTAACCAGTTTAGGACCAATTTCGAATTAAACCCTTTACAACAACAAAAGATTTTTGCAAATAGGTCTGTAGAAATGTTGTTATTAAATGTCCCTGAGGATATTTATTCTACCTATTTGTCGATCTGTCCGTCTTTTCTTATGTAGGGAGACGGACACACGGCGCGCGGAGCGATAAGCGTAGTGATTTTGTCGACTCGCAAATGTAAAATATATCGCTACAGGTCCATAAATGGCAGAGTAATGTTCAAAAATCTCCGTGTCGGTGTAAATTACAATGAGAAGTACATTTTATATCATAATAATGTGATGATGTATGGTGTGACGGTGGTGGTGATGATGATGATTACTCTAATTGACATGGTGACATATACATGCAGTTCTTTAAGCAACGCCGAAATCCCCAAACATGTATATAAATTATAAGGAGTCAGGAGTTCTGTTCTGTACTTTTAAATTCCTTGGATCAAAATTTTGCTTGGACTACTTCAGAAAAAGTTGAAATCACCATATTATGTGTCCATATAAATTTCGAGGATTTCCCTCGATTCCTCGTGAATTCCATCATCATGTCACCACTTTTTTTGAAAACGGAACCAACTTGGGAACCTTTTACATCAAAAAAATAATTTTCAAAATAGGTCCACAGACGGCGAAATTATCGTTGAACATACAATATATTATTAAAATAAAAATTTATTTAAATTAAATTATAAAACAGTAACTGATTTTTTTTACTAATGAGTGTAAATTTTGCTAATACGTCGTAGTTAAAAAAATATCAAAGTTTTATAAAATATGGAAAAAATATAAAATATTACATACTTAAAACTTAAAAAAACCGGATAATCCGGAATTTTGCGAGAAAAAAACAAAAAACCCGCATTTTCAAAAATATTTGGATTTTGCACCCTCTACACTTTGGCCTGTGCGTTGATACATTAGTCAATCAGCTTTGCCTTATTAAGGAGATAATAGTTAAAAAAACGGATAATCCGGATTTTTGCGAGAAAAAATCCAAAAATCCGCATTTTCAAAAATAGTCGGATTTTGCAACCCCTAGACTTTGGCCTGTGCGTTGATAGGTACATTAGTCAATCAGCTTTACCTTATTAAGAAGATAATAGGAAATAAGAAGAGAATAGGATATAAGCTTTCATAGCATTTAGCAATATAAAAAGCTTATATTTATCAAAATAATTGTAAACAATTAATATTAAAGCATGTAACAGCAAATACAACAGAAAATTCGCAGAATAAATAATTAAAATCGTATTGTTAGAGCGCACGACCCGATAAAAGGGTCTAAAATTGAGAAGTTGCGACTTACCTGTAAGATTTATATTTTTATTTTAATATTAATAATAATAAAAAAAAAAACAAAATCAAAATTCTTTTCATAAAAATTAAATGTTCATAATAAGCCCCAACAATGCCTACTACTTATTAAATTATGATTGACTTGTAAAATACAGATATCTAAGGTACATCGGTAACCTATGAGGCAGTGGCGAAGGCTGCTTCTCCTTCATAGGGAAGCCGGAGCCTGTATAATAGGTAGGGATTTGGATAAGGGTTTGCAAAAGGTAAGTGGCAAGGGAAGCCGATAGGAATGGAGTTATAGGAACTCTTCGCCACTGCTATGAGGTAGTATTAGAATACCCAGCAGTTACCAATTTAGCACACAAAATAAAAACCTGAATTACTTCCTTACTAAACTGTCTACCTATCAGTACTCAGTAGGTATAGGTGTACCAGAATCTCATGGCAAATAGGGAAATAAAATTTTGTAGTGTGCAATACTGGGGAAATTGAATTAAACGATCTTGATACTTGTTAATTTTTAATTATGTCTTTAGTATTATTGAACATGAATTATAATAAGACTGTGTGAATGTGAAGAATGTTCGGTGTATAATATAGAAAACTAGCTTTTGCCCGCGGCTTCGCCCGCGTGGAATAGTGTTCTTGGAGAAAAAACTACTTCGGCGAATAACTCTCTACCTACTTACAACAATATACTTCTGATACAATATTGAAAATGTTTTTCGGTTTGCCCAATGCAAATTGTTAAAAATGGGACCCTATCACCTCGACACGACATGCGCGACCACTTGATAATATACTTACATAATGTTATATTTATCGCACTTGAATATAAGTTTTACCATAATCTTAATACCATAATAAAGACTAAATACTTAAAGACTATTATTTTAAAAACTCGCATCAAAATCCGTTGCGTAAATTTAAAGATCTAAGCATACAATATACTATACCTACATAGGGACAGACAGATAAAGCGACTTGTTTTATACTATGTACTATGTAGTAAGTAAAGTTATTTGACATTCCAACAAAACCGACAAACCACCTCTGGATATACCATAAGAATTAAGAACTGCAGTTACTATTATGAATTCTGTGCTGCAGTTCAAAATATTCGTGAACCTCTTTATACTGTATAGGTACGTCCCGCGTTTTCGATAGCGCGATGTAGAAACGCGAGAGCCCGCGCCGCGCAGCAAGACATATCCCTGCATTTTAAATCTGTAATATCTTCGAAAATATTCATTTAAATTACATGCCGTAAAGGGCAGTATTGATCTATCTTAAATGCACAATGTATTTAAGGTACTTAATTGGATAAGGATTAATACTGTATTGCTTAAAATCGCTTTGTACATAAGCTATTAATTAAAATCAAAGTAAAGGATAAAACAATGGTTATTGTGGGTTATCCCTAAGAGATAGACATATGCCATCGCGGACTTTTTTGTAGGCTTTTTAAAGATGAATACAACTGTAGTACATATTTTTGATCTATCTCGTAGTGTTCAGCCAGCATTTTCAATGTAAGCGCAAAATATGTGATTTTTTAGGACTTTAGAAACCTCTATTATTATTTGTGTACTTCTACTATGTTATGCATGTTATATACCTAAAAACCTTCCCGTTAAATCACTCTATCTGTTAAAAAAACGACATCAAAATCCGTTGCGTAGTTTTAAAGATTTAAGCATACATAGATAGGGGACAGACAAAAAAGGGACTTTGTTTTATACTATGTAATGATAATGATATTTCATGAAAAATAAATCAATCGTGAATTACTTTATATACTTATTTATTACGAATAACATACAATTAAATTGGCAACAGTTTATTTAATGTTGGAATTTCCTTCCGAACTGTATAGAACTCGTTTACTTTATTCCTAATCAACTATGAATCGAAACTGTCTTATGTTGATTTTCTATTTTCCTCCTCTCCTCCTTTTACCAGGCACGGAAAACAAACGATCATTCGATGTGCCATCAGCTACGATTCACCTTATAGTAGTACTGGAAACACATTTAAAGAAGTCACAATAATTACCTAAGAAAATATAAAAAAAAACTAAAAGTATCAAAACAACTCACTCTAACTTACCGGTCAACTCTACCACAAGCTTTAAATTTAATAAGATTGAGTTCGATTTACACCTTCTTTTTTCTGTATTTTACTATAGACATAGAAAACAATATTCATCGCTTGAGATCGAATTGCCTTTTTGGATATTTTCACAAAAACAACAAATTTCAAGAACATAATCACAAAATTTTAACAGCGGTTGACAGATCACGTACTTTGATTTGACGGGTCATACTTGACATTGCCATATGAAAATCACATTTTTTATTTTTTTTAAAATGCCATCAGATTCTGGTAGACCTATACCTATTGGGGTTTTACCGTAGCAGTATATGTATACCACATTTTATTCATTTGTTGTTTTCAGTTGTGTCAGTCCGTCTGTCTTCCCTTGTAGATTAGGAGGTCACGACATTTTTGGTAACGATATCCAAAATGACTTATTTTAGATAAGAGCAACTCTCTGATGCCAAATATGTCGGTCTGCCTGCGTAAAGTAGTTGCGTTCTCTGTATAGGGCGCCTGAAAACCCAGTTATCATGACCAAAAAAAAATGATAAGGTAAATGGCTGAGTAAGTTATATTAGGTAAGTACTAGTTGTTCTCATATCAGTAGCGTAAAAACTGACCAAATATTCGGTTGCGTTATGAAGCAACGAGCGTTCAAACGTGATTTATCGTGACCAAAAAAAAAACGATCAGTTAAATGGCTGAAAACAACATAGTGTAAAGTATCAGTATGTTCTAGCTTAGTGACACCAAAACTGACCAAATATTTTGTTGCAATTCATGGGTATAAGGTTGTTTAGGTTACAGTTATTTTTTATCACTATCACTGCATAGTATGCAGTGCATACCTACCTAATTTGAAAATTTTATTAAAGTTACTGATGAAAACATTTTGAAACATCATGTCGTTATCATATTACTAAAAATATCTGTCTGTCTGTGGCATCATAGCTCCCGAACGGATGAAGCGATTTCAATTTAGTTTCTTTTGTATTAAAGGTGACTTACATGCGAGTGTTCTTAGACACGTTTGATGAAAATCGGTTGAGCCGTTTAAAAGTTGTGGGGGGTGAAAGCGGGGAAGAATAACCGAATGTCTGCAAATATATTCGAGTGGGGTCTCAAATGAAAGCACACTGAAAGAGAATATTGATGACTTAATCGAGAGTGTTCGTAGCTTCGTTTGATGAGAAAATTGGTGGTGGGAAGATCAGCCGTTTGAAGATCATCAGCTCTTTTCTAGTTGATGAGGGGATCTGATTAACTTTCCAATATCCGATCGATTCGAAATTTGGTACCGTGTTACTTCAACGATATTCAAAGAACATGGTAAGGTAACCATGACCTGATCAGGTCTTTTCTAGTTAATGAGGGGATCTGACTAACTTTCTTATGTCCGATCGATTCGAAATTTGGTATCGTGTTACTTCAACGATATTTAAAGAACATGGTAAGGTAACCATGACCTGATCAGCCGTTTGAATATCATCTTTTCTTTATTAGTTGATGAGGGGATCTGACTATCGTCTACATGTCCTATCGATTCGAAATTTGGTACCATGTTACTTCAATGATGTTAAAAGTATGTATATGGGAAGGTAACCATTATTTATACATACTTTAAAAAGGATAAAATAAAAGTAAAATGAAAAATTTTAAAAACCCCCGGCACAAAAAATATACTCTAAAAAATAATAAATAATATTTTAAACCTATTATAATCATATTATCACATATTATATTATGTAAGTTGAAATAATTTTATTTTCCAATCGTCGTCTCGTCGGGGGACCGCTATGTTTGAAAAACAGGTGTAGACGCAGAAGGAACAAAAGAATTTACTCCGAAAAAAATTCGCTCATACCTATATGTAATTCGTAATAATTAATTAGCTGTTGTTATAAAAATACTTTATAAACTTTAGCGGTCCCCCGACGAGGCGATGATTGGAAAATAAAATTATTTCAACTTACATAATATAATATGGGATAATATGATTATAATAGGTTTAAAATATTATTAATTATTTTTTAGAGTTTATTTTTTGTGTCGGGGGGTTTTTATCGTTTTTAAACCAAGCATTTTACTAGTAAAATACTTAAAGAATATACGTTCAGACTTCAGACATAGGTCGCCGATAACTATGAATTGCAACAAAATATTTGGTCAGTTTTGGTGTCACTTTTAGCACATACTGATACTTTACACTATGTTGTTTTCAGCCATTTACCTGATCTTTTTTTTTTTGGTCACAATAACTCACGTTTGAACGCTCGTTGCGCAACGTTAACGCAACCGAATATTTGGTCAGTTTTTACGCTACTGATATGAGAACAACTAGTACTTACCTAATATAACTTACTCATTATCATTTTTTTTTTTGGTCATGATAACTGGGTTTTCAGGCGCCCTATACAGAGAACGCAACTACTTCGCAGGCAGACCGACATATTTGGCATCAGAGAGTTGCTCTTTATCTTGTCAATCTAAAATAAGTCATTTTGGATATCGTTACCAAAAATGTCGTGACCTCCCGTAATATTGGTAACTACGATAATTATGAAAAATGAATAATTTAACAAATTTTTGCATTTTTGTAGGTTGCATACCTATTACCTATAAATTATAGAATTTACTTTGGCAGAATAAAATAATAAAAAAAATATTTTAGGGGTGGCTCCCCATACGTGTGAAGTGGGCATGAATGTTACCTTATCGTGTGGGGTATCAAAGAAAATGTACTTTTATTGAATAAAGGCTCTCGCCTTTATTCAATAAAAGTACATTTTCTTTCACGACTCATTCACGATTTTTTCTATTTTGTAAACCAGCTCAGCTGACCGCTGACGTGCTTTAAGGACATCGTGCATCGCCTTTTGGGACACGCTATATAATTTTCAAGTTTTATAAGTAGTCCCACGATATACAAACCTTGATTCTTTTCAGGCTCTGTGATAGCGGCTGCGTGGCGGACCATGACCGAGGAATGGGAGAACACCAGTCGCTTGATCAAAGCCAACGCAGAGGCGCTGGACTCCCGCGCTCTCGACAGACTCAACACGTTGATGACCGAACGTCGGAAGTCAAGGAAGGCTTATCAAGAGGATCATAGTAAAATATCGTCTCAATTCACTCAGGTATGTTGTTTTGATATATATATCGTCTTTACCTATAGCTAGTTTAAATTCATATAATATTATTATGTAAAAATGAAAGCTATTAAATCTGTTTAATGCTCTATATATTATAATTGTAAGATAAAGTAGATCATACATACTGCTGCTGTAATTATTATCCCACCAAAAACATTTTCATGTAAAGTGATGCCAAGACGATACCATATAACTCGTACTGTCAAAAAGCTATTAGATCTCATGTGAAACCAAGCTTCTGACTCTACCAAACTTCTAACTCTACACGCCTTAACTCTACAAGCCTAACTCCACAAACTCTACACCTTAGTCAAAATATGTGGCCTGGCCATTTCGATACATTCGCTTAGGCGTAAGGTGAAAAATTTACGGACTGTTTTTCTGTTATATTATTCTAGTACGAACGAAATGGCCAAGCCACATAATTTGACTAAAGTGTAGAGTTTGTCGAATTAGGCTTGTAGAGTTAAGGCGTGTAGAGTTAGAAGTTTGGTAGAGTCAGAACCTTGGTTTCACATGAGATCTAATAGCTTTTTGACAGTACGAGTTATATGGTATCGTCTTGGCATCACTTTACATGAAAATGTTTTTGGTGGGATTTCACTTCTTTTTGAAAGACAATTTTTAGACCTCTAGAGTAAACATTTACATGGGTAAGTCTCTTACAAATTTTCATCCCCTAGTTTAAGGGGTTGGAGGATAAAAGTTCCAAGTTTGGTAATTTTTATGTTGGTTATGTGCTAAAACTAGCTTACATACCAAATTTCAGCTTTCTATGACTTCCGGAAGTACTCTATAATTTTGTTGATCATCAGTGAGTCAGTGACGAAATCAGGGGTTTTTAGATATCAATAAAATCTAAATTATTAGACTGATATTATCAAAACTTTACATGTTTCATTAGTCCGCTACTGGGAACATATCCTGAAAATTTTGTGTATCTGGTATAATCCAAACCCAAGTTATGAGGGTTCAAAATATCGACGAAACGCTTCGAGAAAAGGTAGTCTGGTAGTGCCCTTGCGCTTCGCTTAGCTCGTCTTGGCGGGGCACTACCGTGCTCCCAGATAAGTTTAATTTAGTAAAGCTCGTCACAAGCTTTTGACTTCTGTAGTGGGTCTAAGTTAGGGTTGCCAGATAGAAAATTATTAATTCCGGGACAATACTAGGACAACGGTGTCGGATCGTGGTCGTAGTAAAAATATCTCGTTTTTTTATTTTCAAAGGATTTATTGTATTTAAAAAGGAAATGCAATTTATTTTTAAGTACTGTATCCTTTTATTATATGGGTTTCTAACTATCTAAGTGCTTAGTACATAATTAACGCCAGTTATAATTTTAAGATGCAGCTTAGACCTAAAACTCTGGTAGTAAAGTACCTAGTTGTTAGTTTATTTTGTTACAAAACTAGGTCAATAAGGTCTAATTACTGGACACGAGACAAGACGCAAAATTCCGGGACAATCCCGGATTTTCCGGCCTTGTGGCAACCCGCTCTCTAAGTACCGCTTACGTGTGTATCATAATAAGAAAATACCCATACCATGTGACCTGTTTTGGGGTTTTTTAAGTACTATGCTTGGTCACTGGGTGGAGGGAGGGGGTGACCCATTTATTTTGTGACAAGGGATTTTTACCCATTAAAAATTGCTAAAAATTGGTCACGTTACACGTAAATTTTGTCTCAAAGTAGAACATTATAATCAGTACCTGCTTCAGTACTTCAAAACCAAAACAATACATATAATAATTATATATTATTATTTAATAGACTAGCACTTTGCATGTGAGGCGTGACGAAAACACGTGCAAGAATAAAATAATTAATATTATTATTCACACACTTATATTATTATTTTACAGTATACGCATTTTAACAAAAAAAAAAAAAGATTGATATGAAATGTAATACGTCTATTCCTAAATTGCCTATATTTAATTATTGGGATTCTACAGATGAAGATTTGTTGCAAAAATAATTCCTACAAGTACAATTTTCCATTTAGTGGAGAATTATCCATGCTTATAAGTTTTTGACTGAATACTAAGTAGGTACTGACACACTTTCAGACCTCAGAACAGATTGCGCTGAGAAGGCAGTAAGTAGTAAATTATTTAGATAACCACTATAGAAGGATTTTCAAGGTTTTTTCCTAAGGGGATGTAACGATTCCAAGTTTACAAAAAAAATATGAGTAAATTCGCGAGCAAAGCTAACTCCTAAACGCATAAAGTTGCATCAACAGCAGTCAGCCAGTATGTATTAAATATGGCAACGTGCGACGGAGTAGTTATAATCTTAAATCTGTAGAATGTATGTTAAACACGACTAGTTCTTATCTAGCTGTTATCGTCGTTTCCGATCACGTTCCCACTGATACAACTACTGACTCATTAATATTTGTACTGCCTTTAAGGTGCTTTAAGTAATTTTTACTTTAACCGTGCGTACAAACTATGCAGTCACGTATAGGGTTGCCAGGTCGCCAAATCTCATAGCCGGACAGACCAGCCAGTTTGTCCGGACATTTGGGTAAAAAGGCCGGACACCCTACATTCTTAAGTATTTTGTAGAGTCCGACCGAAACTGGTTTTCAGGCCGAAACCGAAACCGAACATTCGGCCGTGGCTTCAGTTTCGGCCGAAACCGAAACCGAAACCGAAACTCACGTGGTCAAGTAGAAAATTCCTTAAAATACTGAAATTTGGTGCATTTTATCCATTACTCTGCATTAATTAGGACATGAAATGGAAACACGGTATATTAATTTTGTTGTAATCTGGGAGCACGGTAGTGCCCCGCCAAGACGAGCTAAGCGAAGCGCAAGGGCACTACCAGACTACTTTTTCTCGAAGCGTTTCGTCGATATTTTGAACCCTCATAACTTGGGATTACATTATCCCAGATACACAAAATTTTCAGGATATGTTCCCAGTATCGGACTAATGAAACATGTAAAGTTTTGATTATAAAGGTCTAATAATTTAGGTTTTAGTGATATCCAAAAACCCCTTATTTCGTCACTGACTCACTGATGATCAACAAAATTATAGGGTACTTTCGGATGTCATAGAAAGCTGAAATTTGGTATGTAAGCTAGATTTAGCACATAACCAACATAAAGATTGACAAACTTGGAACTTTTATCCTCCAACCCCTTAAACTAGGGGATGAAAATTTGTAAGAGACTTACCTAAATGTTTACTCTAGAGGTCTGAAAATTGTCTTTCAAAAAGAAGTGAAATCTCACCAAAAACATTTTCATGTAAAGTGATGCCAAGACGATACAATATAACTCGCACTGTCAAAAAGATATTAGATCTCATGTGAAACCAAGCTTCTAACTCTACCTAACTTCTAACTCTACACGCCTTAACTCTACAAGCCTAAATCTACAAACTCTATACTTTAGTCAAATTATGTGGCTTGGCCATTTCGTTCATACAAGAATAGTATAACAGAAAAACAGTCCGTAAATTTTTCACCTTACGCCTAAGCCTGTATCGAAATAGCCAGGCCACATATTTTGACAAAGGTGTAGAGTTTGTGGAGTTAGGCTTGTAGAATTGTGGCGTGTAGAGTTAGAAGTTTGATAGTCAGAAGCTTGGTTTCACATGAGATCTAATATCTTTTTGACAGTGCGAGTTATATTGTATCGTCTTGGCATCACTTTACATGAAAATGTTTTTGGTGAGATCATTTATTTAATGTAATATTAAAAAAATATTAATTATATTTTAATTATGTTTTCAAATTCAGTTGCGTTGTCAAAGCGTTGCCGCAAGAAACGAAGTTAGGCGAGCGTGCACGAAAACTTCCGAAATCAGTTTCGGTTTCGGCAAAAGTTTCGGCCACTTTTGGCCGAAACCGAAACTGCCGCCGAAACTTGATTTTTGGCCGAAACTCGGCCGAAACCGAAACCGAAACCGAACTTTCGGTCGGACACTAGTATTTTGTCTCATTATTAATAAATACGACAGTAAAATGGTTTCTTAAATCAACAAGCCTTTTGGATTTTCACAAAAAATTATACTTACCTATATATGTATAAATAAATCGAATGCCTGTTCATTGGCATCGTTTGCGAAATGTAAAAAGCCTAATAAAATCCGGACAAGCCGGACACTGTTTATTTTGGCCGGACACGCAAGCTAAAAATAAAAAACCTGACTATGTCCGGCTTTATCCGGACGCCTGGCAATCCTAGTCACGTAGGTAGGTACCTACTATATAATTATAGTAGTAGGATTTACCTAGTGGCTCGGTGGCCTAGTGGGTAGACCGTTTGGTTCGCACTTCAGAGAGTACAGGTTCGAATCCCAGGTTGTGGCGTGTACCAATGAGACTTTTTCAGATCTCAATTCTCAATTACATTATAAGGACGCTCTAACGGTGAAGGAAAACATCGTGAGGACCCGTACATTGTTGGCCCCAGACGTATTGACCAGTCATTTCTCTGGACTAGGCTATGTTGTGAGAATGCCGTATGTGCTTGGGCAACCCATACGACGCGACGTTTAAAAACCAACTGTCCCAGGCACTACAGTATTTCAAGAGTGGCTACTTCGCTCGGAAAATACTGTATAAATTATCCAGTAACGGATGAAAAGGCCAAGTTTTTTTTTTGTGACAAGATGAGTAAGCGACGTCATTAGGGCATTCCCCAAAGTATTTGGTCGATTACCTGTCGAGTGTCGACATGATCACTTTGTTTTTAAATGTGGGTTGAATGACATTTTAAAGAATTTTTATAAAATCCTAATTTACTCAAAACAAAGTTAGTTGTCTCGCTACACACGTATGACGTAACGATAAAACCATAGTTAGTACCACCATAGTCGAAGTAAGTTTAATTGATACAGATTGGTGTTTTATTAATTTGTTTTCTCTCATTGTACATATACTCGTACAATACCACTCTATTAAATGGAGGAATAAAAAAACTTGTTTAGTGTCTTTTCAATGCCAAATGAATGCGTATTATTAATGCTAACTCTGTTAACTCCGAGCATAGGTGGTCGTAAAACAGGCGTTGTATGTTTGGTGGTTGGGCTTGTGCCAGTTTTTTGTTTGACTTGTAAATTATCGATTTGGCGGCAATCGCAGCTTCCAACGATTGACCATCTGTCTGAAATGAAAGCTACGATCTAAATGGCTAGCCGCACACACATAATATTATTGGCAATAATGCTCATATTGACAACAATATTCCTTGTGTCCTAATATTAAATAATAACAAATATATTGCCGTTTTTTGTATGACGTGTTGACTTACTAGTCAAATAAATATGGGCTTAATATGGGCTATGACGTAGGTACATTTGACAAAATAAATGTTTATACAAGAAAAAGTTACACCAACTTGATTTTTGTGAAACAAATGCGGACTAATGCAGAAAGGCGAAAGCAATTGTTAAGAATCAAGATGATAAATTATTTCAAACCTCGATTGCCCGAAACAACCCGAAAAGTAGGACAGTTTAAGTATCGACACTTTTGCCTCGCCTCGTCTATATAATATTATAGATGTCTACGGTTAGGAGTCCATTATCCATTTTATCAACATACATTACATACAGTCTAGCGCTTTACCGTGTTGGAAAGCTCCAAGATTGAAATATTTTGTAGGTATTTATTTTGCGATGTGATTCGTTAATTATGTCAGTGAAAGCTTTAACAGCTTAAGGGCTCCCACACATAATTGCGAATTCGAGCGAGTTCGCGTCGCATCCGAGTGTAACATACGGCCCTTGGCCAGGATGTAGGTGCGAGCAAGCGATATTTGCGATGTGATGCGAATTCGCAATTATATCACCGATCAAAGAAATTCCAAGCAAAAGTGACTTATGTTAGATTTGTTAACACTGTTAGATTTGTTTCAGTTACAAACCTCACCCGGAACCTAAACGTTGTAGATTTACAGTCATAAAACGTGTCTTATGACTGTAAATATATTACGAAATATATCTACTAGCAACTTCAAGTCATGCGAAAGACTGACTTCAAATAAATTAAATAATTCAATAATTTTGTCTTGGTTCAATCATTTTTACCAAAGATCTTAAGATTATCAGATATGATGCAGGCATTCGCTGAGAAGGAAAATAATGTTCAATTTTCAAAAAATATACTTCGAAGAACCTCCAAGGAAACATAAGAGACTGTTCAGTTCATAAAGTAGTAGGTAGTTATTTGTTAGTCGTAACTCGTAAGTTGGTTGAGATCCGTAGAGGCGGTACCAGACACCAGTTCGGCGTTCGCGGCCGGATTTGACCCAGTTACGCTATACTTGTCGCGGATTGAAAATCGAGAATCCCATTCGTGTCCGCGTTACCATGTTTAAACTAGGAACTGAACCGAAAGTATTGCGAACGAACCGTTTGTAGTTTTGTTCCGACTACCACAGCTGTTGATTGCCCTATTTTGTGCTCACATCAAAGATTTCAAAACTGTATATCTACGTCAGACGTCTATCGTGGCTCACATAATCTACATTCTCTAGTCTCGAATTCTCTAGTCATCACAGAAGTTAATAAAGGTGTACGCTGTACGTAGCTTAAAGATTTTATAATATTTATAAGCATTTGTTTTTTTTATTTCTTAAAAAATGGTTCAAAAAGGCAGCAGACATTCACCTGCAGAGCATTTGTTAAAACCTAAAACCTTGTACCTTACTAAAGAATTATTTAATTGGCAATATAAGTACAGAGTCGTCGCTAAAGATCGAAACCTTCAGAAGTTCATAGCAATCATAGCAAAAAAAACATCCATCAGTATCACAACACATAAAACTTTTTATCAATGTGCCGTTACGAAAGATCTTTGTATCTCGAACATATTTGAATAGGTTCCAAGTGCCAACTGTCAATGATTAGGTACGTTTAAAAATCTACAACTTTTAGTGTTTACATAATAGGCTATTTAGTATTTTGTTATCAAGCTTTTCCTGCTAAATACTCTTTAGGATAATTATTTTGATAGTAATCGGACAGTAACTCTTGAAGCAATTTGAAAAATCCTATAGTTCCGGAACCCTCCTAAGCCATTGTAAAAATTGTACAGACAACAGCCGCATTTGTCACAATCAAAACTTATAAAATTATAAAATCTATGCGGAAATTCCATTCCTCCAAAAATAATGTTTCCAATACATCTTTCGTACAATATAATGAGCGCGAGTACATTGATAAATATTCATTGATGGTTAGCGCGGTTTCGGTTATGCAAGTGTCGGGCTATCGGCATTCGGTCAATGGTGGTCAGGTGCGGGTGCTGGGAAAGTGAAATCCGTCGGTTAGTGAAAGTATAGCCCTGTCGGCTATCAGTTATCTAAATTTTATAAGCAGACAGGTTGAATTACGTCAATAGTGCATCATTTTGGACGACGTATATTACCGTAGATACATCACTGTGTATGGCAGAAAGTCTAGAACGATTAGGGGCTCGGATTCATGTTTGAGACTGATTTTTGCACGCGTAGCATGACCACCATAGAAATGCGTTTTGTCTAAACAACAATACTGACAACTTTCCATCCGTAGAATGAAACCATTTCTACGGTGGTTAAGTGGCTGGAACTATATGATCCGGAATCCGGCGTTCCCGGGAAAATTTAGAGCACTGAAAATAGAACTCTGCGCTAATACAGTAGAGTTGAAAATCGATGAGTCGATTGTCCACTGTGTTATATATGACATTGATATTTGACTCGACAATCGTTTGATCGATTTTTAGCTCTATTGTTTTAGCGCAAAGTTCTATTTTCAGTGCTCTGAATTTTCCCTGGTCTTACGGATTCCGGGCAGTATTAGTCCCAGCCTAAGCGTACTGGAGGAATATAATAATAATTTGTTTCTTGCAGACGTGTGTTACTAGTTACAACGTGATGATCAACTTCTTGCAAAAAAACTATGATTAGTTTTACGGCGACCAAAGACAAAATTAGGCTAGATGTAAGCGTAATTACACCTGGATTACAGCTACACAGGTCGCTTAACTGTAGGAGGTGGGGTAGGTTCTCATATATTTTTACTCATTTCGATAAATCTTAATAATTATATTTGTCATCGTAAAATTGTAAAAACCGTTGTTTTATAACTAACGTATTTGTTGTATTATAACTATTGTACTTAATATAACTAACGAGATATTTTAGTCAAGGTGACTACTTTAATTACCATCACGAAGTTCGAAACTAAAAAATTATGGAATTGTCACATTTGGTTGCTAATACAACGTGCAGGTTACTCCCATACAAAGTATGTATGTGAGTAACCACGTTGTTATATTATAAGGACTTCGTAATCGTTCTGACATTGTTATTTATCTAAGGCCCCTGTATGTTCAATATTTAATTATTCTAAATGAACATACCATGAGGACTTCTGCGCTTGTTATTTGTTCCTATTAACTAAGCTCAGGGTTGATTTTCTGCGTAATCAATGCTTTAAATCTAAAGTTGTCAGTACTTATCTTTATTTCTTTGTCTTCGGAATTGCCTTTCGTATAAAAACTTCTTTTATATCTGTTCAAATATCAAGGTCAGTTGATGCCACTTAGGTTTATGACTCGATTCATAATAGTGATCCAGTGATCATTATTATTATTCGAGTAGGTACACTGCATTTACTGTTCGCACAGGTACAAAAACTTAATTACAATTCCCAAGCGATAGTAAAAGTTTATGGCTTACCTATAATAAAAGATATAAATACAGAAAGAAGTTACAGTCTTAAATAACACGATCCCACAGATGCATGATAAATATATTAATTGAAACATAAATTTAACAATAGAACAATCGGAAATTTCCAATTGCTGGTTTTTCCTGAAGCTGAAAAAAATCTAGTTATGAAACACACATCAGCAGCACTTAATTGCTCATTGAGTTTCAATAGATGATATTTCACTGAACGTGGCCATTTTAGATCAGCTGTAGGACTTAGGAGAATAATACATTGTAGATTATACAGATGAATGCATCGTAATACTTATCACAATAAACAAAACGATGATATCAACTCGACAAATGTGCTGATGATTTGACCGTCTCGGCGTACAATATGTTTAATTGGCGCAATGTTTTAGATTCGGTCTGGCTCCACGCCGAGCTTCACGGAATTAGATGTCACACTGCTCTAAATAACTTGTGTGCAGTTCCAGCGTGGTTTTTTTTTATTTGTAAGTATGCCATAAGAGTTTGCTTCGATTAAACGGAAGATTTATCTTCCTTGATTGAGATCTTCGGTTTTTAGACCGAAGATCTCGATCTCTTTGTAGCATGTAGTTAGTACTTAGTAGTCTATATGATATATTACAATTATTAAAATTTCTAAAAATCTAAAATTAATCGAACGTCTAGGGTTTTGAAAAAAAAAAACATATCGAATTATAATTATCATTTAATCAACATGTTCTTTGAAAATTAAATGACCAATCAACAAAATTTGACTATGTATTATGTAAACTGTAGGTAAATCAATGATTATTTTACAGAAAAAAACCCTATCATATATTATACATGCGTCAAAGAATTTAAATGGTATTGCAACCAACATAGTTATGAATTACCAGAGATGATATAATAAAATACTTTAAAAGTGAATAATTCTTACCGTGGGAACAAAAATGTTTTTGTTTAATGTGGGTTACTAGGGTACTTGCTTAGCAACATTGTAGTTGTTAATTTTTGTATCAATTAAGATGGGTTTCCATCAAGTTTCAAAAAATCTCATTTTCACTTTCTATGTTTTTTTTTGTCAGCACTCATCCCTTGTGTTTTTTATCATTTTTATACCATCTTTCTCATTCTTAATTCTTGTGTTACTATTTATTTACACCTTGATCAAAGCAAATTAAGTGAATTCGACGGGAGTCGCGATGGCTTATTTGGTTGATGTCTACAAATGGTTGGCAAAATGCCAATTTGAGGCATCGTGGTACAGTTTGTAGAGAATGCGTAAAAGTAGGTATATATACCTAACACTCTGATGGCAATGATAATCCCATAGTTACATACATGTACATGATAAAAAATATCAATTATAAAAAGTAATCAATTAATAAAAAAACCTTGTTGTTATTCAAAACAGTTAAGTTAGATTAGCAGGTAGATAATAAATTTCTCTATAATATTGTAATAGTAATTGCAAATCCTCCTATCTCCTACGCTCTACACTCTACGGTGTATGAGATAGGAGATAGGCCACCATATCTTAGATACGCCTCAACGATCTATGCCGACTTGTTAATTGAGATGTCAAGTGGGAGGTCAACTACCAATTTCCTTTGAGATTATTTATCTAGTTGTGTAGTCAACAGTAAGTTTGTTTCTTAAGTTAAAAAAATTAAGCAATTTTATGTAAAAAGATGGATTGGGGGGAATTATCGCAGCGATTATTCAACTGGATTTGCTATTAAAACTGGTTTTGGAGAGCAGTGACGGATTAACCCTTAATCAAATTAAGCAATTGCCTAGGGCATCACGTCTGGGGGGGCACCAGAATAAGCATAAAAAAAATCCGTCCTTAGGGCATCATGTCTCACGTCACCAAAAACCACATCAAAAAAGTTTCTAGGCCTAATTTGAAAATTCGCGCGTTTTATGTTCTTTGGCACGTTCTTTTTAAAAATTAAAAATATTAAAAAATGAATTATGGAGAAAGATGATACAAGATAGGCTCGATAATTTATTGATATTATACATAGAGTCCGATCTGTTTAAAACGTAGGTAGATGTCATGGGCGTAGCCAGGGGGGGTTTAGGGGGTTCAAAACTTCAAACCCCCCCCCCCCCCCCCCCCAAATGGGCCGGCTGGTATATATATATACAGAGATCTGACCCATAAACAGAGGCGTCGCGATTTTGCCGCCCCATTAACCCTATCTGAAAGATGATTTTTTGAAGTTATTTTAGAAAAAAAAATTAACAGCCTAAAACAGAGCTTTGATACTAATTTGTACTAGTATGTGTTTATGTTAAATGCGTTCAAACTGAAAATGCGAGCAAATGTTTTTTACTCCTTTGCCTGTTAAAATCTTTTTAAACTTTAAACCCTGAAAGACTGTTGTACTAAAAAAAAAACAATAAAATCAATAGCCTAAAACAGGAATCGTAAACCTATGGCACGCGTGCCATCGAACTCGAACCACGAAGTATAAATACCTCGAACACGAAGTATACATATATCTATACTTCGTGCCTCGAACGTATAGCACACTATTTTGGGCACGTCACTGATCACAAGATTTTGTAATTATGTACGACGAAAAAAGTGTGAAATAAGTATTATATAACAAACCTAACTTAATGTTGTCATCTATTTTGCAACATCAAAAATTACGCAAATTTTACTTTAATTGAAATTACAAAATCATCATATTTTTAGTCTTTTAGGGTTTAAAGTTTAAACATATTTAATCTATTAAATAGGAAAAAAAAAATTTGCTCGCTCGCTTCGCTCGCTCGCGTTTCACATGAAAATTATATTAAATTATTTAGTACCGATATTCTGTTTCAGCTGGTTAATTGTATGGTATTTTTCTGAATTTCACCGTTATTTAGTGTTTTAGTTTAATGTTTGAACAGATTTTAACCTGTAAAATGGGAAAAAAATTTGCTCGCTCACTTCGGTCGCTCGGCTTACAGAACATATTATAAAATTCAGTACCGACGTTCAGCGTTAGGCTATTGAAATTTGTATTTTTTCGCATTACACAGTTTTTCAGGGTTTAAAGCTGAAAGGGGTAAAAACGAAAGAAAAATGAGGGCCCATTATTCTAATGAGCCCATGGATTCGAATAGGTTTTATTTTTCTTGAAACTAAAAAGGCGCATTTCAATAAATAAATAATTTATGCTTTGGTTTGTATTGTTGTCGCAATTACTCCACTTCTAAGTTACTTTACATTTCATCATCTTATTTTACAAAAAACTAATGTTTTTAGGCGGTAAAGGTTTAAAGACCGTTTCTAGTTGACATACGGATAGGGGGGCCCACAGGCGTGGATTGCTTAGGGCATCAAGTAGTCTTAATCCGTCACTGTTGGAGAGATAAAAACCTGAATTATAAAATTGAAGCTGACAAAAATGCTTACATTTTTGCTCGTTTCAACGATATTCTTTACCGACAAGACCTTTATTTTGCAATACATAATTACCTTTAAAGGCCGTGTCAATTTGTCAAGAATGTTATATTTATTATTAGCTTGAAGAAGTGTTGAGAAATCGAAATATTTCTTTGAATACTTCCTGGTAGGTATAAGTCATAACTTCTGATAGAGCGATATTGCACTTCGATAAGTTCTTATTTATTATTATTAATTCATACTTATTTGTTATTACATTTTCTGTGTCTTACGTATACTATAAGGCCGTTGCCTTAATAGGGAATCGGACTACATCTGAAATATGTAGTTTCGTTAATATATTCAGAAATATTGAGGCATTACTACTTGGTAAATGTAAAAAAAAAATATTATTTTATATGTAGTTTACTAATTAAGTAAATACATTTAAAAACTACCAAAAAAAAAAATTTTTTTTTGCGAAATTGGTAAACAAAACCTACATCATTAGTTTACTCACATCATATATAAAAACATTCATTATGGTAAGTATGAACTTAAACGCACAAATATGGGAGATATTTACAAATATATACCGGCGGCCATATACTTCATATACTATAATCTACAAGTGACGTCATTTGTAGGTCGACTTTAGTATGGAGCGTTTTGCGCGATGAGCGCGAGGCTCGCGAAATTTTTTATACAATTCGCTGTACCTTTGAAAATATTGACTTTTGATATACGGTTTCTTCTGAGAAGTTACTCATATTTAAGAGTACTATTCATTTATGCAATAAAAAAATAGTCCGATTGCCTATTGTAACTTGCAAGAATTCAAATGTCCAACTGGGTCGCTCTACATAGAGAAACGTGTATCTTCTTGTGCAATGTGTGCTTAATAAAGTTCAATTTTTAATCACTATTTTGAAAATGCAGCTTCGCGTGCGTATCGTCATGTTTCAGTGTGGGCTGACCCTTTCATACGCTGTGTTTGAGAATTGTGCAGCGGCCTTATGGACACCTATAATGACGAGGTGTATTTTCTTGTTTCAACTTTCTTACAGTAACGTGTTCTTTATGCTTTGGTTGAATCTATATTAAGTTTTATTTACCTTTCTGTATTTATTTTACACAAGAATGGATTGTAGAAATTCAACTCCCTACTTTCTCTCAAACGTTATTATTAATACTGTGCCTTTTTAATTATTTATAGTGTTCATACCTACAATCGTTTATTTGACACGCATTAAACGTTTCACAAATAACATTACTAATTTTCTTGAATTTCATAATTTAAACGCCATAATTTATTGGCTATTAAATCGATAGCATTTACAAGCTTATTGACGTCAACAACACCGTACGCAATGTTCACTCCATTTTTTTTACCTCGACGCTATCCCATCTATTTCAATCAGCGTGAAATTATTTCCAAACTGTAACAGATCAGCACGCAGGTACTTTATTCCGGCGGACAAAAAATTTGACAGCCAGCATCCATCGTAAAGATATTAATGAAAAGATGAAAGAATAAAAAATAGAATCTTCCTATTCGAATTTTAAAAAGCGGCGGGTTCAAGCAACTGCGCCGGGGCTTATTTTGTTTGAGAATCGAGTGTTCGGCAAAGAAAACAAAAACTCGAGGTTTCTTTTCTCTTATTTGCCTCTGACCTCGGTCGTTATTGACAATGGTTACCGGAATGAAATATGGGGCACCGCTAACGAAAAAGAGATTAGTCGGATGATTTTATTCTTCACATACCTATACTCTATTGTTAGATAGGGGTCTTGCGGCGTTGTTTGTTGTTTCTAACGCGTCACATGTACCTTTTAAATCACCTGTTTGCCTGTGAAGAAGGTTATGTTTTTATAAGCTTAGTTTGGGAGATAATATTTTATCACATGATAAATGATCCGTCAGGCGTCCATTTTATAGTTAGCATTATATAAATTTTTTATAATATTTTATTTCTACATAAGTTAACATTATATGTACCTACCTATACAGAATTAGAAAACATATTATTATTATCTTGTTTATTTAAGTTTTAGCAAGGGCGTAAGATTAGAGAAAATTTTTAATTTTTGATTCTACACTTTAATTGATAGCGACATCAGACGGTGGAATTTGATTAACTTGAATTTAATAAATCCAATTACGGAAAAAAGGTTTCAGATGAAAAAAAAAAAAAACAGTGCCTGAAGACGAACGTACTGAAGAAAAAACAAAATTTTAACCCTCTATTGTTTAATCCTGATTCGAAAAGATCCTGAAATTAAGACAGTATTTGAAAGCAATTTAGTTAATCTTTCTACTGGCCTTGTTTATGATGTTGATACGTAGGTGATCGGTAATGAGGCGTAGAGGGCAGACCGGCAGACACAATAGCCGCCGCCGCTCCTTCCCAGAACCGGTCCTGAGGCCAGCGTCCGCCGAATTTCGCGCCGACCACCCATTGCCCAGGCTCGATACTTATCGCACCTGTATTTATTGACTAGAAACTCCATTATGATACCGACACGACTCCACCTCGGGGGACGAAGTTGCGACTTACGAGACCACCCGCTCGACCTATAAAGTTGTCTTTATCACTCGACCTGTTGAAGAAGTTGAGGGCGATGTGTATAAATTTTGCTAATCTCCAGTTATCTTTCCTTTCCGGCGCCGCGTGCGGCATCTTTGGTGACTCGCACTAGTCACTTAGGCGAACAAAAAAAAAACAGCAGCACTGCAAGCAGCTAGATTCTAGAGCCTTTTACGTTTTAGATAAATTAATTATTGAAATGTTACTTTTTGGAGAAGATAACTCTAGTCTCTACTGTAGGTAATTTACACCTTTATAAAGAGAACTTTAAATTTGTAAATGAAAGAGCTATATATTTTATTCAGCTGTTAATACTGACTGTTCATCAAAAGTTTTGTTTATTATCAAACCTTTATCAAAAGCTTAATATTGCAATATTAATTGAACAATCATCTCTTTCTTGATCGCTTGATTTGAATGAAACGATAGAAGCGTTGTTACTTGTCAGTATATCCTGTGGCAGTAACCCTGCGCAGGCGCAGTTCATTGAGTAAACTTGTGTAGCCGCTAGCGCGCAGCCAACGTTCGCTTGTGTACGTGGATGCACTCTCCTGCTCTAGGTTTATTATTTGCTGTAAACACTCGTAGCTTCGTTCATCTTCGGGTTAGATTTTATCTTGTATTCATGTCATATTATACACAAGTCTTTTTTCTAAATTATTTATTGCTTTGCCCCACAAATTGTACTTATACTGTTAGAAAACTTATACTTATGTGGCTATTTTGAATATGAATAATAAAACATAGGTAGAATTATCGATTCAAAGACTTTGCTTTGGCTTACACGAAGAAACAAACTTTCATGTTATGTCTAGGTCTAGGTAGTGACTAATCCGTAATTTCTATCGGTATTACGCAGTACGCTATAAAGATCGTAGGGCCGGTTTTAGACTGGTATAGGGAAAGTCTAACTTTCTGAATACTAATCGTATAAAAGTAAAACTCATTGTACATACAACGACTAGATGAATGACAGGACATGATCGTGATTGACTTTGTATTCCTAGTTCCTACTGCCTTTATCTTGAACCCGAAATTGGTTCCCAATTTGAACTTTATTTAACTATCACGTTTTACCTTGGTCTGGAACTTAATCATATTTTCAAAAGCATTTTTTTCAATATTTTCTAAAATTATGAAAAATATCTACGACAGTCGCAAGTCGCAAACTTTTCAGATTTATTCTGTATTTTTAAAGGTACTTAAATTAAAATTGTTTTTTTCATTTTTACTAGCTTTTGCCCGCGTCTTCGCCAGCGTGAATAGAGTATCCCACGGGAACTGTTCTTTTTGGGATAACATGTAGCTTGTTTAAATCCAGAGCCTAAACTACTACCATACAAAATTTCATTAAAATCTGTTGCGTAGGTTTCGCGTGAAAGAGTAACAAACATCCATCCATCCTCACGAACATTCACATTTATAATACGAGTAGTAGCTATAGTAAGATGTTTATATTCGTAGAAGCAAGAAGGTAACTAACCCGACCTACATCGGCCGATAAGACTGCCGACAAAAGTGCTGCAGTTTTCCTCACCATGACGCAATTTCGTCATTACGCTGATACACATCAACCACTCGAGGGAGGCCCCCGTGAAGCGGTTGAGAATACCGGATTGACTCGCGAAGTAAAAAGTCCAGGTGTCACGTTAAATTGGTGTAACACAAATAACAACGTTTTGAGTTTGCTTAGCTGGGTAAATAGAGTCGGTTTGATAGTACCTACCACACGCGCCGGTACCGAGAACTTTTCATTTGCATATTATCTATCTAAATATAATTTTATCTTTGTAAACTAGGTATACCCTTGTATTAAGTTTATTACCTTTGTTATTATTTAAACCGAATAGTTGGTGCGAACTAAATAGACATTACCATCTTTTTGGTGCAGTATTATTATATGTATTATCATTTATTAAGTAGATAGTTTTATCGTGATTTTCTTATTTTAAATACGTTCACACGTCACACCAGATGTTTTCTTCATCTACTAAATAATGTAGCCTAGCAGAATACCAGATCCATCAAGAATGCTATACGTATACTTATGATTTATCTACCAGCATTTGCTTTTTGATTTTCTTTAATTCCCAAAAGTTTTCCTTCAAGATTCAACATTGTAAGTATTAATAAATATACGCGACTTGTGCCTATATTTCAAACGTTAGACAACTAAGGGAAAGTAAGCCTACAGCTATCATTATTATGTTCGAAATTATCCTTTCAAATGAACTTCGGACAATCACCTCCAGATTTAAACTGCCATGTGTCCCACTGTCACTGGTCCCTAATGGTTGTATATTAAAAGGTCAGACAACCTGCGACGTTACGTGGTTAGTGGTTACGTGCCGGTACGTCGAGTCAACGTCCTGACATAGTTCGGTGTTTACATACCACCACAAACAAAGACTTCGAAACTGTCCTTTCTACTAATAATAATTACTTTGTTCTATAATTGGTGGTACTGTTTAGACATGAAGTTACGATTTACAACTTTTACAAGTGATTTTGATTGTAGGTACCTATGATGTTCATTCTGATCGCTGATGTTTTAGTTATCAGTACCTACCTACTACCTAGAACTACCTGTTTCGGAATCTTAACCTACCAAAACTACTTAATTAGATACGTATAATGTAATAACAAACCCGTACCTAATACACACATTTATAAGGGTTAAGGTTAAAAAACCGCAAACACACTCGAAGATAACTTAGGCAACATTGTTGGGTTTGAGGCGATTTCATGAAACAATCCGGAGCAAAATACATAAATCAAGTCAAAGGTGGAGTGGAACTAATTGGCGCGGCGCGGGGAGGTGTGGGGAGGTGCGGGGCGGGCGCGGAGGGAGGTGTGGTACCCGAGACCTGTGGGAAGTAGCCGTTGGCGGTGCGCGGACGAAAAACAAAACCTCACTCATATTTGCACATATTATCCTGCCCGTGCTTCGGTTTTGTTTTTTCTTAATAACTTTGTTGTTATAATATAAACTACATGTTGCCCGCGATTTCGTACATACAAAACAAAATTCCGCGGGAATCTTGCATTTCAACGCGATAAAAACTAGCCTGTCCTTCCCCGTGGGCCGTGGTCTACTCTATAGGTATCTACTTATGCCAAATTTCATCAAAATCGGTTCAGTACATTCGGTGCCTATTCGAAGCAAACTAACAAACATATCTTTCCTCTTTATAATACCTATTAGTATTTTAGCCGCTTCGCTACGTTCAATGTAAGAGGAGGAATGGATGGTATAAAGAATGAAAGTGGACAAAGAGAATCAAGTATGTAAGGATGTAATGTAGCAAGTGGAAAGAAGTGGTCTCTGCCTACCCCTACGGGAAAGAGGCGTGATTATATGTATGTATGTATTATTATTATGACTAGGTATCTATGTAAAAAGCGCTAATAAATTAATTAATTATTAATGCTTAATGTATCTACAATTTTAGATGACAGTTGACACATTAATTCTGCCGTCCTAACGAAGAGTGCAGTAAGTCGAGTGTTTATGCAAATCGAGTTCAGACCATATTATACCATAATATAAGGTCTTAATCCAATTTGCCCAAAAACTCAACTTACTGCACTCTTCGTTAAGACGGCAGAATTATATAGGTACCTATCCATCCTAGGGCATAGGAACAATTCGCGCGTTTATGTCTTATTATTATAAGTTTAAGTAAGTTATTTCCCTACCATACTTAAATTGTAAGTCATTTTACCTAGTCTTATTTAACATTATTGTGTCCCCTGAGATTTACGGCTACCTAATCCAACCAAACCGTTTTCAATAAAGCCAGCTGGTTGTAATCATTTGTAATGATTAATGAAGACATTCCATTAGTGAGCGACAGTTTGGCGCAATTATTAGTTGTTAGGATTCCGTACACAAAAGATAAAAACGGGACCCTCACCCTATTACTGAGACTTCGCTGCCTGTCTGTCTGTTTGTCCGTAATAAGTAGTCCGTTTATGTATGACTCACCACTCACGGGGCTGCAGATATCTCCCTTGGAGAATAGAGGTAAGGAGGACCATCTCGTGTATTAAAAGTGTCCGTTGAAAGGGGAGCAGATTAAGTGGCGCTATAATAGCATGTGGAAGAATATTAAAAAGAGCACCACAAACTGGCCACAATTTATTAGAGTAACTAACCAATAAATAACTTTCAAATAACTTGACTCCATTATTTTTAACTTCATATCATACTCTCTTCTGACTCTAGCGCCATTATGGCCAGTTTTGGAACTATTATTTGGTTACTTTTGTCGGACACTTTTTAGATTTTCTGTCCTAGAGTCCTCCTCCTCCTTACTTCTATTCTCCATGGTATCTCCTTAACCGTGTTAGCTATACAGTTGAAATTTCACAAATGAAATAGGTATTTCTATTGTCTGATGTATATGTTTGATGTATATTTTCACCATAGCATAATTTTATTCCCATACAGCAAACGTAATTTTTTTGCGGTTTCGTGCGCGAGTTCCACTCACACTTGGTCGGTTTTTTATATCGACGAAACGTGCTCACGGTTATTTTGGCCTATGAGACATTGTGTTGAACAGTAAACTGTATGGATATCGGCTACGAGTGTTACGTCACGATACCGGTCGGTCCGAGCCGGTGAAAGCCAACCGCGCCTTGTGATTTTTTCCGTCCATTCGTCACCCGTCGTCGTTAGTAATGCACATGATGCAAAAACGTGTTTACTAATATTGTTATCGGAGTTAGAAAACATATTGAAATGGACATTACGTACACACATATTGCCAAATTGCATCATCGTTTGATTTATTGGCATAAAATCAAAAAATGCTAGAATTGTGAGTGTCGTAGGGGCGAAGGCTGGTTTTCCTTCATAGGGAAGCCCTAGCCTGTATAATAGGTAGGGATTTGGATGAGGGTCTTCAAAAGGTAAGTTGTAAGTGAAGCCGATAGGAATGGAGTTATTGGAACCTCACGCCACTGGAGTGGCGTATACACTATACATGCAAGCTTTCTTCTGCCGATCTAATAATATCGATTACGTAGGTATTCGAAAGCCGTTCACCAGCATACAGCACGTTCGGAATTTTAAATGCTAGGAGCAGGGCGTTTCCCGTCACCGAGCGATCGGTGCATGAAAATTGCAACGGCAAAAGCTCTGACTCACCCGATCGGCAATTAAAATTTACTTACGATGGGTTATGGTACGTCGGCAATCGGAATTGATAAAAATAGCTGAAAGTTTATTAACCGATTTAAAAATAAGGTTCTCAGTTTGAACTGCAGGGGGTCTAAAAATGCCACTTTAGGTGAACATTAGATGAATCATATGCAATAGGCAATCGGACAAATTTTTTTTATTGCATAAATGAATAGTACTCTTAAATATGAGTAACTTCTCAAAAGAAACCGTATATCAAAAGTCAATATTTTCAAAGGTACAGCGATTTGTATAAAAAATTTCGCGAGCCTCCTAAAAACGCTCCATACTAAAGTCGACCTAAAAATGACGTCACTTGTATATGAAGTAGTATGAAGTAGTATATGAAGTATATGGCCGCAGGAATATATTTGTAAATATCTCCGATATTTGTGCGTTTAAGTTCATACTTACCATAATGAATGTTTTTGTATATGATGTGAGTAAACTAATGATGTAGGTTTTGTTTACCAATTACGCAAAAAAAAAAAAATTTTTTTTGGTACTGGAGCGGAGCGAAATTCTGTATACAAATCGCTGTACCTTTGAAAATATTGACTTTTGATATAGGGTTTCTTCTAAGAAGTTACTCATATTTAAGAGTACTATTCATTTATGCAATAAAAAAAAATCAGTCCGCTTGCCTATTCGTATTATATGCGCCATTTTACGCATTTCTATTGAAAACTGTCAAAATTGATGAAACATAATTATGAAACACCTAAAGTGGCCTTTTTAAACGCCCAGGTATTTTTGTCTGCGATTTTTACGTTACAAAATCTGATGAACATATTCGGAGATATAAATAAACCTTGGAAGTTGGGACAACTGGGCTTGTAAGGATGGACTGGGCTGGGATGGGCTTTAACTTTTTTTTACAGAATCAATCGTAGTTGTAGGCTAGGTACTCTAGTTAGAGTCATCTTAACACTGCACCGCGCAGATTTAAAGTCAGATTGGACACAGTAGAGTTTTTAAAACAACTACTGTCTATTACTATTCAGAATAAAGTGTGACCGACAAAAGTAAGAGGCGGTCAGACGACCATACCGAAATTGTCATATGCCACACATATCATTCTGTGTGACACAGAGAAACAAGTTAAGAAACTTTTTCGCCTCTATCTAATTTGGCAGCCTAAACCTGCTCAAAGTAACCTAGATTCAACCAACTAGTTACTAAACCATGTACCTATAAGAATCACAATGATATTTTTTTGAACATATGGACCTTAAGTTTTGGTTGTTAGGTACTCAATTCTTTTTGTTTAAAAAATATAATCACATGAGCATAGGTACATTAGGTGCATATTGTGTATACTTAAATAGTTTACTTTTGAGATTTGTTTGGTAGTTTGCATTGAAAACGCTCCGAAACCACATATTATAGAATAAGTTTTTAACTCGGGAAATGTACGGTTTCCGGGATTTTCTTTTGTAGTAGGTATTTAATAGCATTTATTAGGTATTATAACTATTATTATAACTTGAAAACTTCAATGGCCATTGGCCACCGTTATTTCTCAACAAGCTATTATTTGAATAAGATTAACGATTTCCTCTATTGAATGTCATTAAAAGGTATTATGTTTGCATAACGAGTTAGGATCAAATTAATTAGTAAAATACCATTCGAATCCTACTGCCACGTTGGATTATCTAAAATTAATATTGGAACGTGTTTTGTTTCAACACTCGCTACTCGCTAGGTGATAACATTTGTTTGACTTGCTATGAAAATGAGAATAAAAGATAATATAATATTATCTTGTATGTATTTCTAAGGATTTGCATTGCATATTTTAAAGGTAGCAGACAATTGTTAGCAGAGTTTAACAAAGAATAGGTCAAAGCAAATAAGACAATAAGTACGATAAGCTTTTAGGACAAGTATTAGCAGAATTAGGTAAGTGCAATTCTTTAGCATTAGCGAATTACTTATCTAGAGGAGTTATTTTGATGAGCCTACAATGAACAATGGTTATTTAAAATTGAGTACTGGCTCTATTGTTAAACAGCACCGAACAGTTAGTGTCGGTGTATTTGAAGGCGTTACTTGGAAATACACTTTCTCTGCAGGTAGCTGTGACATTCTTATTTTAGTCGTTCATGCGGTTCAGCTACAATCCTACTTGTAGGTAGATATTATTCGTTTTGCTGGCCTTTTAAATTTGGTTTTTAAAGTTTTAGCATACCTTTACAAGGTTAACTGCAGATAAGGTTATTGTGTAGCATAAAATTAGTATGTAATTTGATGTGTGGTAAAGTAGGGTAGACCGGGGACAATTGAAACGCGCTATGATTGAAACAACGCGTTTTTCTAGTAAACTAATGTACTTACGGCGTTCAACTGACACTTTTTCGACGCACCGAACATGTCCGAACTTTCTCCAATAGCATCGGCGACATCGCGCGAAGCAGTCGTGCACAAATGAGGTTTATTGATTTTTGACACCTACCGTGAGTATTTTCAATGTTTTTGATTATTTAATATTTTCGTTATTATGGTAATTTTTGCTGGTTGATTTATTTTAGTGGTTTGTTTGTTTAGTTGGGTTTCTTTTTATATAATCGGAACCACTTTAAATTCAGTATTTATGTCGATAAAATACCTTCAAATGCAAAGTCTCGTATGGGGACATTTGTTACAACAGTATAGGGGACGATTGAAACGTTTCAATCGTCCACGTGTTTCAAACATCCCCATCGTTCATATTATTATATTGTATGCACTTTTATTAATATAATATTATAACTGGATGTTCTGACAGACATTGCTCAGTGAGTGCACTTTATTCAAGCTACCTACCATCTACTTACGTAAACCTTTCAGTTACTCTATAATATTGATTGATAATTTTAATTCGAATGAAGAAAATGTAAGTAATTATTACTTATCTAATTAATTTTTAGATGCCACGAAAACGTATACTTTCAACGAACAGAAGTTTAAAGGACCTATTTGCCTATCAATACGAAGAGGTTTTGGCAAGTAGAAAATTAAGAAAAGCTGCAGATATATTTAATGTGGATCATAAGTCTCTAAGTAGGTACAAGAAAAAAAGAGAATCTGTGCGAGAAGACACGCTAATCGCTGAAATTAAAATGGGGTATATATCAGCAAAAAGTTTTCAAGAAGCGAAATAGCGAAATATGCCATAAAAAGTGCTAATATATAATTATTTTGGACTATCGACCAGAGGTTTGAGGAAGTTAAGAGTTTTTGTTGTTGGAGAAGGCGCTGTTCAGTTAGAATGAATGAAGATATTATTTGTAATTTTTGAATACAAATTTATATTATTTTAATGAATAGCAAAAAAACCATAATATAGTTATGATTGAAACATAGTCATGATTGAAACTTACCATTTTGTATGAAACTATTTTTATATTATTTTAGAAATAGTTGTAGGTTCTATTATAAACATTCGGTTACCTTTTAATTATTTATGTTAAATGAAAGCTTTGTATCTAAAAAATACTATTGTAGCTTGAATAATTTCCAAGTTATTTAAAATCTTAAAAGCAGTTTGTTTTTTGTTGAAGCATATTGGTAAATGTGGTCCAATTTTGCCCGTATTTATATGATATAGTTAAAAACTAATTCTATAACATGTTCTAATATATACCAAATGAATTCTTTTTTTTGTTAATTTTTTATTTAAGTGTTTTAATTGACCCCACCTATTGTTTCAATTGACCCCCTAGTGGGGTAAATTGAAACATTTTTTTCCACTTGGTTTTTTTAAATTTGTCGTTTACCTGATACAATTTTACTATTGCGGGATACTACATTTGATAGCCAGATATATTATCTACAAATGTAATTAGTTTCAATTGCATAAATTTATGTAGTATGATCAATACATACATTTAAAGTAAAAGTGTTTCAATTGTCCCCGGTCTACCCTACCTACTGTATTAGTGTATATTTCAATAAAGTTAGATAATTTGTAAAAAAAACAATACGTAAAAGGCAACCTGACAGTGCGCATTCATTAAATTATATTGTTGTTTTTGATGATCAAATAACATAAATAACAAATATAATGATGTCATAATCTCCATAACGGCGGATGACGCAATTGTTGAATACAGATGAACGTCTTCCGAACGGTGCGCGGTGTTCGCCTATAATATAGGTTAATGTTTATATTTCTAACGTTTAATTACTTGCTGAAATTAATACTGACCTATTTGCATGGTGTGGTCTAGAAAATTAGAAAAAAAGAACTGCTACGTGGAATACTAGCTTTTTTTCGCAGCTCCGCCCGCGTAAATATAGTATCTAGTATCCCACGGGAATACTGTGCCTACTTTTCGTAATAAAAAGTAGCTTATGTTTTAATCCAGAGCCTCACACCATACAGTATTTCATCGAAATCTGTTCAGTAGTCTTTGCGTGAAAGGGTAACAAACATCCATCAATCCATCCTGAAAACTTTCACATTTATAATATTAGTAGGATTAGAGTAGTAGTAGAGAGTAGGAGTAGAGAGTAGGAGTAGAGTTAGTGTCAGCTCACGCCGAGACGTGACGCGGTGCGCACTTTTGAAGATAGGATTCAAAATTGAACTTTATTCGCTATGTAGCGTGTTCCACACGGCACTTATTTTGCCCAAAACGCTACGATAATTTCTACCACAAAATGGTGTTTCTTTAGCGAAATAACGTTATTATTGAAAATTTCGAAAATGTCGTTTTTAGCAATTTTTGTGACTAGTGGAACAACTGACAGCTGATCACAGCTGATGTTGAAAACGTCAAAAAGTGCTAATTTTAACCCAAGTAGGGAGCTGGGTAAAAATTAGCGAAATGTTGTGATCATTCTTAGCGTTATTAACAGTTTTTGACAGATGACAGTTGCGTGTGGAACAGGGGTGAAAACAGTTACGAACGATCATAGTGGCGCTAAAGAAACAGAATGTGAATGAAAATAACGAAATATTCGTTCTGACCGTGCTAGTGGAACGCTAGGATAGTTGTAGTAGGTATATAGTTTCAATGCAAGAGCGACATCGGGCTGTATGCGGTGCAGCTCGCAATATTTTCGGTATATTTTTTTATGAAATGGACCAGGAACGAGCAGACAGATCGCCTAATGGTAAGCGTTTACCGCATCCCATGGATAGTCGCAAACTCGAAACACCAGAGGAGTCAGGAGTTGCACTTGTAATAACTCCTCTAGTGCTGCGCACTTGCGTTGGTCCTTTAACCCACCTTGGGCATCGGCAAAACGCAAGTCACAACGCAAACGTTATTTCACGCTGGTTTCCAGTGAGGCCGTGGTAGTAGCAAATTTGAACTCTTGCAATGAAACGTGTATATTTTTGTGTTAATGAATGAATGCAGATTAGAATAACATTTTCATTAGATATTTTTCCTAGTCATCGTAGCTAACATAAATGACTTTTGTCATTTGTTTAAAATAAAAAGATAATGAATAGGTAGATTGTGAATCACGCGATCGACTTCACTTTCTAAGAACCGAAGAGTCAATACACCTTCATTATTATTCAATAAATATTGCAATAGCAGGCGTTTCAACTAAGTTTTCAAGGTAGAGTAGGTACCTACCTACATTGTTTTGGACTTCGGTACCAAGTAGTAAATCACCAATCCAACACTAGGTACATAATATAATAATTTATATCCTTTAAGGAGTTGGATAAATAATAAAAATCGGCCAATCGGAGTCGGACTCGCGCATTTTCTAAAGGGTTCCCGCACCATTTTCTATAATTTAATTATTTAGTGAATTACAAATAAATATATTCTGTGAAAATTTCAAGCGTCTACTTTTTGCCGACTGCCGTTATTGATATCGAGCAAAAAAGCCAAAAAATTACGTTTGTTGTAAGTATATTATTATATTTGAGCCCCCTTGAGTATTTATTTTATACCGTTTTTAGTTAGCGGCAACAGGAATTTCAATTACGAAATTGGTGTCCCGTAGGGTTCTGCTCTAGGTCCTATGTTTTATTCATTTTATAAGGACGACAATGTAAAACGTAAGTACTTTTTTATTACAGTTAAAGTTCTTCCTAAAATATTGTTTCAGAATTTTTATAGTAATAAATAGTTAAAGATTTTCTTACCTAATCTAACTACAAACCAAACAAGATACATTTTAGCGCGTCAGACATTGAAATCAATCCTTCTTGTTACAATTTATGTTCTGTGCTTACGAGTACAAGTTTTTAAAAGCCTGATAAGTAGCTAATAATGATGACGTGTTATTTTGTTTTTGAGAGTGTGTCGGACTGGCGGGACTGGGTCGGTACTCGGTACTCGGTGTGCAGCGGCGAGAATGTAATGCCGAACATTTCCGGAACTGCTTGAAGGCTGTTTACACTTGAGCAATACTGTCACGACTTGGAGCTAAAACTTAAATCATTTAGGCACTTGAATATTAAAGTACACCATAGAACATAATATCTAATTTCTCATTGGACACGGCTTGATATTTAAAGAGAAGGGCGTTATGTTATGTAGTAGGTACCTTACCTCCGTGTAGGCCGTAGGGTTCTGAGTTCTGACTAATGAGTTGCTTCAATTTTCTTCATCTCTTGTCAGCGGTCTGTTTCATGTATTTAGATTCTACTGTCTATAATTGATCTCCAAGAGCAGACTTACTACTTTCTGGGATTAGGTATTATGGCTCTTCAAATATTAGACATAAATTAGGTATTATATTCTATACACTTGATATACCTCATGTCAAGTGCATAATACACAATTGATAGGCATAAATGATAAAATTATTTAATTGAAACAAGGAAAACTTTAATATTATATTATACTAGAATATTGCAGATGTAGTTTCCACAACTATTTCTGAAATCGATGACACATGCTGAGTGTTATTGAGACCTTTGTGAGTTGTGACACGTCAGCGAATTGAATACTTTTGAGAATTCTAGCAACCACTTTACGATAAAGTAGTATTTAACACAGACACGTCACGTTAAAATTTCCTGCTTACAATTTAAAATATACATAAGCAAGTAGATCATTCATACATGAATTTAGGTTTGTGTAGATAGGAAATACAAGTGATAAAATTATTAAAAATATGTATTATATTTTGTTCACAGTTATCTGAGGAAGTGCAGAGAAAACAGAGCGAGTACCAGAAATGTCTAGAATCATACAAGCAAATGAGAGCTAAGTTTGAAGAAAATTACCTTAAGTGTAAGTACCATCTATATTATTACGTCGGCGAGCATTTAAATAGTACCGTTAAGCTAAAATATGTTATGCACATACAAAACTAGCTGCAGAAATAAGTGCCTATATTCTAACAAGGAAACGGCGTATTGTTAAAATAGACGCATCGCAAATCGTAACCAGGCAAACGTTGGCGCAATTTATACGGCAACTTCTAAACAATTTCGATCTCGATAGAAACGTAAACAAACAGTACATAACGGCTAACGCCCACACCATTGTCGACCATTTGTTCAAATTAACAACGAGCATGCGAACTTGAATGGTTATGACTTTATGACGTTATGAGGTGTTTACAAAGAGAGGTGTGCGTCCACGCGTATTGCCACTAATGCCTACCATATTAAGTTACTTTAAAGATAGAAATCTATAGACAATAATTTTTTAAGAGGCAGGTGGATAGTTGATACCTTATGCCTATACCTGGAGCGCTACTTACAATATGAGTTCTAGCTATTGCCAATGGAATTTATGCTGACCATTTATCATGTTCACCTTAAACTGTTTCAAACATTTAACGTTGTATTCTTTAAAATAGATGTATTTTGGGAAGAAAGAACAACTGTGAAAAATGTAGGTTACCACGATTGTTCGGTAGGAATAGATATTGGTATTGAATACACGCATTTGGCTCGGCGCATTAGTAATGTAAGTCTTGTCTTATGACCTAGATCGCTTTACTCTTTTTCTTAAAATAACTAAGACGGTACGGAAAGTAGATTTGAGGTGGACCGTGGAACGATTTCATAGTGATTGAAATTACACAATCGTTGGACCACTTAATGGCGGATGTTTAAAAATATTCCAAGCAATCTCTATTTGCGTCTATAAATAAGTAGGTATTTATTCGAGAAATAAATACATAGTGATCACTTTAATTAAAATCATGATATTCCGCTTTTCCAATTTTTGCAAATCATCATAGAAGATTACTTTTCGGAGTACAAAGTTTGATTAGCGAAAGCAAGTTATTTAAATAATTTCGGAGATATTTGCAAAAAGTCCATAGGAGCTACCTACGATTTTACCTACCTATAGAATCGCATAATAATCTTCTTTTAAATCAAACATTACTTATTCGTCATCAATTATGAAAAATAAGGCGTATCCTTGACATTTTCCCAATTGAAATAATTTCTTTGTTCAGATCGACTTATCTGCAGGTAACAGTAAACAAAGCCATTCACTGCAACTTGCAGTTATGCTCTAATGACGTCGGCCAGTTGACCATAACTCTTGAATTCACGACTATCTAGTTCCACGGCTGAAGCGGCGCCAGTAAATAATATTCTGCAAAAACAGCTCTGTTTACCGGTAGTCGGTACACGCAAACTTACTGAGTCGTATCTCGCATGCAGTACCACAACCTCCTGGAAGCAGGTATATTATTATAACGTTTGCTAGGTATTTGCGAATACCATTATGCCGTTATAATTAGACTTTTCGAATCTGTTAACAAGTCGACTTGCCGTTGAGATCGCTGATTTAGGTATGTTATTAGCAATTGCGAATAAGGGCTTCTCGTGAATTTACGTTTTGACTTTTGGCGCTGATCTAGGATCTACATAAGTACGTAGGTACATTTGTTTCAATGCAATTGCACTTGAAAATCATACACGAATAGCGTGCGCTCTATTATTAAATAACCGGTGTCATTGTGCTATAATTAATAAATACTTTGTCATCATTTGTCTGTCTACATTGTTCTCACAAGCTAGATCACTTTAAACGATTATGACCTTTGGAAAAAACAAGTTTCAACTCACTAATCGCCGCAAATAAATGTTGTAAATTCATGAGTGAACTTTTTTATATGTCCGACTTTTTTCTAGATGAAATTCAGCGTTTAGATATAGTTTTTAAGAATAGTAAGCATTTAAATGAAATTGTAGAGATAACAATAAATAGTCTAAAATAAACACAAGCAATTTGCGTTTATCATAAAAATGATCCACGTCAGACTACATCAAGTTTGTTTTTATGATTTCCTTTTATAGGACTTCTGAGAATTTCTCGTTTGGTAAACAACTGAAGGTGCATTTATGTCCATATGAAGTACCTAACTTTGTCTATTTCTTATTTCAGGTCCCACGAGTAGGGGTGGTCGCAAACTGGACGAGACCCGGGATAAGTACGGCAAGGCTTGCAGAAGACTGCACAGGGCGCATAACGAGTATGTCCTACTGCTGGCCGAGGCGACGGAGTGCGAGAGGGCGCTGCGGACGGCATCGTTACCAGCGCTGCTGGACCAGCAGAGGAGACAGGGGGAAGCTACCGCCACCTCATGGTACCTCTCCTTCTTAAATGGAACCAATTCAAAAACTTTGAAACAAAAAAGCTACAGTAGGTCACGTGCTAGATGGCCGGGGGTAAAACATTAAGGGGCGTTAGGGTATCACTAAATGACTAATTGACTATTTTAGTTCTACGAAAACGAATGATAGTACTTACCAAGAAAATTAAAAAATGTTAAATATTTTTTTAGGAAAGGGATCCTTTTGGAAGTAGTTCAACGCTCAGATTTCAGCACGGACAAATTCCGGGAGATCCAAAGTAAAGTTGAAACTTCCATACAAAATTTGAGGCCTCAGGATGAGTACAAAGAATTTATGGAAAAGTACAAGTAAGTATGCTTATTATTTTATTTCAGGAAGTACATAATAGGTTGGGGAAAAAGTCTTTTCGCATTATAGTATTGTTACGTGTTGGGCCATATCGGAGATTTGGAGAAAAAGACCTGCTGACTCTTTTGAAGACTTTATTCACTAGCACTATGTCAAATACTAAGCACTAGGTCCAAATACTAAACACTAAGTCCAAACACTAAGCACTAACAGTGTCCTTAAGTCGTAGCCAAGTCGTCGGTATCACTCACGGTATCATCACATCACTGGTATTCACATCGATATCGCCCGTTTCGTTGTCCAACTCGAACTCCCGATCGCTAGTTTTCGCTGGTATCGCCCGTATCGCTTCGGATGAAGCTCAAACTGAACTCCTCTCGCTCGCATTCTTCCGACGTATTTATACCGGTCGATACGAGTCCCAGACGATTCCAGAAGGTTCCCGAGTCGCGTGACCGTGTTAGATTTATTCTGGAACGTTTGCACAGTAGCGCCATCTAGTACTGAGTAGGGGGCCCCACGCTGTCCCTGTTCACACCAAGTGGTGTCATTGGTTGACGCTAGATGGCGCTTTTGTGTGTTCGTAACACTACTCCCCTCTTAGAGATGCTCGTCCCGAGCATCGTTGCCACTGCCATGGTACCGCGCTAGACGATCTATGTGCACCACTTTGAATGACCCTCTTGACACCCAGATGACCTTCTGATACGCCATCATGCATTTCACGGAGAACATCTGGCACTCTCGTTCTTGGGATGATTATCTGAAGATGGAACTCTCTGCCGTTATTTCTGGTAGGGTATTCCGTTTATCAGACTGTCCCATTGCGCCCAGTACGCCTTAGTAATAGCGCCAGTGGGTGCAACCTCACTCCAGATTAGTTTTACGTCACCCCGTTTCTTGCACGTGACGATGTGTTGAAGGTCGTCATCTCTGTCTTGAGCCTGCCTCATAGCATCATTCCTCCCAGAGACCCAAAGGAGTTGAGCAGGCGGGGCCCGGTGGGCGGGGCCAGTGGGCGGAGCCTGAGGGGCGTGGTCAGTGGGCGGGGCATAGTAGGCGGGGCCAGTGGGCGGAGCTTGGTCCCCAGTGGGCGTGGCCTCCGCCAAGGGTCGCTCCTCTCCGCCAGGGGTCGCACCTCTCCGCCAAGGGTCGCACGTCTCCGCCAGGGGTCGCACCTCTCCGCCAGGGGGCCGCACCTCTCTGCCAGGGGGTCGCACGTCTCCGGCAGGGGTCGCTCCTCTCGGCCAGGGGTCGCACCTCTCGGCCAGGGGCCGCACCTCTCGGCCAGGGGCCGCACCTCAGGGGCCGCACCTCTCGGCTAGGGGCCGCACCTCTCGGCCAGGGGCCGCACCTCTCGGCCAGGGGCCGCACCTCTCGGCCAGGGGTCGCACCTCTCCGCCAGGGGTCGCACCTCTCCGCCAGGGGTCGCACCTCTCGGCCAGGGGCCGCACCTCTCGGCCAGGGGCCGCACCTCTCGGCCAGGGGTCGCACCTCTCGGCCAGGGGTCGCACCTCTCGGCCAGGGGTCGCACCTCTCGGCCAGGGGTCGCACGTCTCCGCCGCCAGGGGTCGCACGTCTCCGCCGCCAGGGGTCGCACGTCTCCGCCGCCAGAGGTCGCACGTCTCCGCCGCCAGGGGTCGCTCTCCATCGCCAGGGGTCGCTTTCCATCGCCAGGGGTCGCAGTCTTCCGCCAGGGGTCGCTTTCCATCGCCAGGGGTCGCAGTCTTCCGCCAGGGGTCGCTCTCCACCGCCAGGGGTCGCTTTCCACCGCCAGGGGTCGCAGTCTTTCGCCAGGGGTCGCTCTCCACCGCCAGGGGTCGTAGTCTTCCGCCAGGGGTCGCTCTCCACCACCAGGGGTCGCAGTCTTCCGCCAGGGGTTGCTCTCCACCACCAGGGGTCGCACTCTTCCGCCAAGGGTCGCACCTCTCCGCCCGGGGGTCGCACGTCTCCGCCGCCAGGGGTCGCACGTCTCCGCCGCCAGGGGTCGCACGTCTCCGCCGCCAGAGGTCGCACGTCTCCGCCGCCAGGGGTCGCTCTCCATCGCCAGGGGTCGCTTTTCATCGCCAGGGGTCGCAGTCTTCCGCCAGGGGTCGCTCTCCACCAGGGGTCGCACCGCTCCACCAGGGGTCGCACCACTCCGCCCGGGGGTCGCACCTCTCCGCCCGGGGGTCGCACCTCTCCGCCCGGGGGTCGCACCTCTCCGCCCGGGGGTCGCACCTCTCCGCCCGGGGGTCGCACCTCTCCGCCCGGGGGTCGCACCTCTCCGCCCGGGGGTCGCACCTCTCCGCCCGGGGGTCGCACCTCTCCGCCCGGGGGTCGCTCCTCCGCCCGGGGGTCGCTCCTCCGCCCGGGGGTCGCTCCTCCGCCCGGGGGTCGCTCCTCCACCCGGGAGCTGCTCCTCCCGCCGCACTTCTTGAAATCTTCTCTCAGAGTCAATGGCATCTCCAAATCCCACTTCTGACACCAGTTGTTACGTGTTGGGCCATATCGGAGATTTGGAGAAAAAGACCTGCTGACTCTTTTGAAGACTTTATTCACTAGCACTATGTCAAATACTAAGCACTAGGTCCAAATACTAAACACTAAGTCCAAACACTAAGCACTAACAGTGTCCTTAAGTCGTAGCCAAGTCGTCGGTATCACTCACGGTATCATCACATCACTGGTATTCACATCGATATCGCCCGTTTCGTTGTCCAACTCGAACTCCCGATCGCTAGTTTTCGCTGGTATCGCCCGTATCGCTTCGGATGAAGCTCAAACTGAACTCCTCTCGCTCGCATTCTTCCGACGTATTTATACCGGTCGATACGAGTCCCAGACGACTCCAGAAGGTTCCCGAGTCGCGTGACCGTGTTAGATTTATTCTGGAACGTTTGCACAGTAGCGCCATCTAGTACTGAGTAGGGGGCCCCACGCTGTCCCTGTTCACACCAAGTGGTGTCATTGGTTGACGCTAGATGGCGCTTTTGTGTGTTCGTAACAGTATGTATGAACTTGTCATAAAATATCTTGGGCTATACCAATTGTATCTGGCTGATTTTGGTATCATTAAAAAGTTTTAATTTTACAGAAGACAATTCCAAATTCAAATTAGGTAAATTTGAGATTTTCATTTGTTTTTCTTATTGTTAAAATGAGTGATTCTTATGAAGAATTTCGATACATTTTAAAATTTTATTACAAAAAAGGTAAAAACGCAACACAAGCCGCGAAAAAAATTTGTGATGTTTATGGACCTAATGCAGTATCTGTGAGAGTAGCACAAATTTGGTTTAAGCGTTTTCAATCCGGAAATTTTGATATGAAAGATGCACGTCGCTCTGGTCGCCCTGTTACGGACAAAACTGTTGCCATTTTTGAAAAAGTGGAGCAAGATCGGCATATTAGTAGTTACGATGTAGCTGAAGAACTGGGGATTGACCACAAAACGGTTTTGGCGCATTTGAAAAAAGCTGGGTACACAAAAAAGCTCGATATTTGGGTGCCTCATGAGCTCACTGAAAGAAACCTAATGAACCGTGTACTCATTTGTGATTCTTTATTACGACGTAATGAAACCGAACCATTTTTGAAGAAGCTGATAACTGGTGATGAAAAGTGGATCACGTACGACAAGAACGTGCGAAAAAGATCGTGGTCAAAGGCCGGTCAGGCTTCACAGACTGTGGCGAAACCCGGGTTAACTCGCAACAAGGTGATGCTGTGTGTGTGGTGGGATTGGAAGGGCATTATTCATTATGAGCTGTTACCGCCAGGCAGGACCATCAATTCTGAACTGTACTGCGAACAACTGATGAGATTAAAGCAAGAAGTTGAGAGAAAGCGGCCGGAATTAATCAACAGAAGGGGTGTGGTTTTTCACCATGATAACGCTAGACCACACACATCTTTAGCCACTCAGAAAAAAATACGGGAGTTTGGCTGGGAGGTGTTAATGCATCCGCCGTATAGTCCTGACCTTGCACCTTCAGATTTCCACCTGTTTCGGTCGCTGAAGTTCCGTAGGCAGTGTCAGGTTGACATCACAAGAGGACTGCCAAAACCACTTGTCGCAGTTTTTTCATCAGAAGCCCCAAAAATTTTATAGCAATGGGATCATGTACCTACCAACAAGATGGCAAAAAGTTATCGAACAAAATGGCACCTATATACTTGTAAATAAACTTTATAAAAAAACCTTTTGAATTTTTATATAAAATGCGAAGAAACTTTTTCCCCAACCTAATATCTGTGGCCCTAGTGAAAAGGGGTACAAGTCCGATTTTGTCGAAAATGAGTTTATTATACCAAAATGATGAGAAATAAATGCTCTATCGATTGGTGTAAACGGATCTGAGCTATCTTTAAAAACAACAAAGTTTCTTGGTGTATATGGGTCTAACTAACACGAAAAAAAAAACTACAAAAGTCGGATCCAAGTACATCTGTATTGTTTTAAACTGAAAAATAAAAAAAATATCTTGTGTTTTTTAATCTAAATTAACATAAACTACCTTCCTTTTTATAAAATTGGTGTTTACCAATACAACAAGAGTTGGTCCTTAAAAATGACTTAGTGAGTAATGATGTTACTGGACATCAATCTGTTTTCACCAAAATAAATGACAAAAGTCTAGTATAACTCAGTTTAGATCAGTATTCACAATACGCTATTGTGAAATCAATAAATGTAATGTAGTACTACTCTAGTTGTATCCTACGAATGGTATTCATTTTACGTGTAAAACGATATAAGTCGTCGATGCGGGGGACTGGTGCGGGTGTGTGGAGGGCGCATTGCGCCCGCGCCCCTTCAGTTTGAAATTATGAAAAAGCCAAATAAACTTTTTACTTAAGTTTTAACAGTCATATTTGACTGTTGTAACTTTAAAAGTCAAATATGACAACAAAATATTGTTAATATTGTTGTTAACAAAATAAAAATATTAGGAAATCTCATCTGAACAGTCATCATTAAGAAGAGGATGCTGATCATCGTTATCATCACTTATTAGATTAGTATAAAAAGATCTGACACTGGGGTTTATTAATGGGAGAAGACTAAGTCTCGCTTTTTCTCATTAGAAATTGCAATCGGCCCATCGTAAGACTTGGGTATAAATTTAGTTTCAAAAATACTTGGAAGCGGTGATTTTCCGCGTTTTCTTTGCGTTCTGGTCAAAATAAAAATATTCACGTTGTATGTATATTGTATGTTCCTGTTAGCTATGCATAATAATACAAATGTGGAAACCATAACGCATAATTTTTTAGTACCAGATCATACCCACATGGATTGTGACGTGGATCATGCATTAATTGAAAGGCCAAGAAAAAAACTCAAATGGACATTCATCATCCGCGGGATTGGTTCCTATCAACTTGTCCGAACATGCAGTAAGAAGAAACCATTTACATACATACATACATATAATCACGCCTCTTTCCCATAGGGGTAGGCAGATACCGCCTCTTCCCCGTAGGGGTAGGCAGAGCCCACTTCTTTCCACTTGCTACGATCCTTACATACTTGTTTCGCTTCTTCCACTTGCATTCTCACCATCCATTCCTCCTCTTACATTCAACGTAGCGAAGCGGCTCTCCATGGGCCACTTTTCGCCTCCGCGAGAAACGAGACGTGATGGGTGGCGAACCACATCGCCGCCATTTTGGATAATTAAATTATTCCTATGATTATCCATTGCGTTTCCACGGATTGGCGGAGAGGGTAGGAATAGGGAAGGGGAAGGATAGGTGGTGTGGAAAGGAAGATTGGTAAGTTAGAGTGGGAAATAGGAAATGTAGGATATTACCGCCCAGGAGGGCACGGGATAGGACAGTAATAGCTAGGGAAGCCGGGGTCGCGTACCCGTATACTATACCACAACTACCGGACAGGTAAGTTGGGATGAGTATCCCATGACATAACCATTTACTGTTATAGAAATGCATTCAAAATTATTTCTAGACTAGCTTTTCCCCGCGACTTCGTCCGCGTGGAATAGTTACTTTGGGATATCGCTAAAATTTACCCGCGACTTCATTTACGTAGAAGAAGCGCTTCCACCTCACGACTGCCCGCCCGCTCCGCGCGCCTTACTATAGCGCGCATGATTATTTTATTACTGCGATATCTTCTAAAATACTCATTGAAATCAAATGATGTAAACGGCAAATTTCTTCTAGATTAAATGCTTGTAATGAATAACGTATTTACTTGGATAAGGATTAATATAATCTTTATGAAAACACCTTCACAAATAATGCTTACTTTTAGAACGAATTTGGTAAGTATAAAAAGGTTATAGTGAGCCAACCTTAAAAGATAGACATATACTGTCGCGGACTTTTTTTTAGAACTTTTAAAGGGGAACAATTCTGCCATACATCATTTTAGCGAAACTTTAACCGTTTCCGCAGTGTACGTAGCGAAAGCTCTCAAAAGGAAAAAAAGACCCCCGATTTTGTAACATTCTTGATTGGTACTCCGCTCGTATTGAGTTTAGCATGATGCTATATAGCCTAAAGCCTTCCTCGATAAGTGGACTATCCAACACAAAAAGAATTTTTCAATTCGTACCAGTAGTTCCTGAGATTAGCGCGTTCAAACAAACAAACAAACAAACAAACAAACTCTTCAGCTTTATAATATTAGTATAGATTTTGCGAGTTATTTAAAAGGGCCACTCCAACAAAAGAAAATGGATGAAAATAAAAACAAGTTCAACTTATCTGAGTGTGCAGCTTTTAAATATAAAAAAGGAGAATTTCCTCAATTCCATTACAAAATACATGGCGAAGATGAATGGTATATAGTAAATTTGCAAAGAAAACGCGGAAAATCACCGCTCCCAAGTATCTTTGAAACTAATTTTATACCCAAGTCTTACGATGGGCCGATTGCAATTTCTAATGAGAAAAAGCGAGACTTATTTAGTCTTCTCCCATTAATAAGCCCCAGTGTCAGATCTTTTTATACTAATCTAATAAGTGATGATAACGATGATCAGCATCCTCTTCTTAATGATGACTGTTCAGATGAGATTTCCTAATATTTTTATTTTGTTAACAACAATATTAACAATATTTTGTTGTCATGTTTGACTTTTAAAGTTACAACAGTCAAATATGACTGTTATAACTCAAGTAAAAAGTTTATTTAGCTTTTTCATAATTTCAAACATTATCCTAATTACACGGATCGTTTCTATACTAAGCGGTTATAGATAAGTACTTAAATTTTCAGGAGCATTTTTTTCTTTTGTTTTCGACTCAATTTATGATTTTGTGAGTGTGAATCTACATAACATTGATTTTATTTTTAGTTGAGAGAAATGTGAGTTTCTCTCAAATTATTTTTGTATTGTACTACAAAAGATATTGTTACTTAACTACGCTATCTTAACTCTTATTTTGTAAAAAATAAAAAAATATATTAATTTTGTATTCTTTTCGTTTTATTTTTGTTAAAATAATGGATATAAGTTGCACAAAGTAGTTCATATAAGTCTAGATATACCACATGCCACGTATAAAATCTTTGTGAAAAAGACGCTAAGATATATTTTTTTCATAATTTTGACTTTTTTTTTGAGTCGAAATAAAGTACACAGTCAAACACATACTTTTTATTAAGTGAGCCATTAAATATCTCTTTTAATTACTTACTTATCATAAAAGTTATTGCAAATGCGTATTCCTTTTCACATAACATAATTCACAATTTACTTATGTGATAAAGGGTATAAGTTATTTTATACCCTTGAGGAATTTATTTTTTCGTGGGTATAAGTCATTATCTTAAAAAATATTAAATTTACAGAAAAACCAACTTAATAATAATAAAGAGCATACTCTGTTTACCTACAAAAATGTCACATGTATTATTTAGCTAGCAGTTTAAAGAAGCTACACGAGGACAAACACGAAATTTCTGCGCGCTGAGTGTTTTTTGCCTCTCCTGTAAACTTGTAATTTTAGACTTAAACCCCTTTTCACTAGGGCCACAGATATGTTTGTTAAATATTAATTATGATTGTAAGTAATTGGACCTTTCCAAAATGGTACTGGACCAATCGACGATTTATGACAATCTCAACTCACAAGTCCTAAAGATTTGGTTAATTTCTACTAATAGAAATAAACCAGACGTGATTTCTAAATACTAATATAGTAGAAATACAGCAGACGCAATCACAAAAGATCTTTTAAGTATTGCCACTGTGTATTAGTTAAGGTAGGTGCGGCCAATAACACCTGTCTGGTAATAAGGCTTGTATCAGAAACAACTTTAAAAATCCCACCACCCCATTGCAATCCTTTCTCCCCACCTTTAGATCACTACAATAACACCTCAACTTTTTTTCAGATCACCACCATCAACGCCAATATCATTTGCATTTGATGAAAGTCTAGTCGAAGATACGAGTGGTAAACTCCAACCCAACCAGCTAACAGTAGACAACCTCACTGTAGAATGGCTGAAGGAAAAATTAACAGAATTAGAATCAACACTACAAGACAATAGGGAGAAGCAGACAGCTCTACAGGGACCTGAAATTATTGGGAATGGTGTCTGTAAAAACAATAACAGTGCAATGGCTAACGGAGTTAATGGTGTTGATAGGTAACTTACATACATACATACATACATATAATCACGCCTTTTTCCTGTAGGGGTAGGCAGATATCACTTCTTGCCACTTGCTACGATCCTTACATACTTGTTTCGCTTCGTTCACTTTCATTCTTACCATCCATTCCTCCTCTTACATTCAACGTAGCGTTAATAGGTAACGAGAGCCTTTTGTTTCTAACTAGCTGTCCCGACTCCCGATGTTCTGTCTTAACTATAAAATAGAATAAATAAAATATAACCTAACAGTTAGTATGAGAAAATTTAATCATAATTTTTTAGTATTTCCCTCGCAATTGTTCCAATATTTTAAACCTTCCCTGAACAATAATTTCAAGAGCAAAATATCCCTTATTAACAAAATAACCCCTATTTCTATTGGTCAGTGCAACCAGTAGAAAAAGTCAATATAGATTAATGTGGTTTTAATTCGATTGTGTGATCAAGGAGTTAAAGCTAGCCTATACTTAGGCTAATTTTAAAGATGAAACCGCTTTTGCACGGGTGCTGTATTAAGCCATGGCGATCATCTAAAAATTAAAGATTTATCTTTTTGAATGTAAACTGCAAAAACATTGTTTTTGTTGCAATCATCTTAAGTTTATACAATAATAGTTTTGTCATACCTGGGAACTAGGTTTACATGTACCATTTTGTACACTAAATCATTGTAACTGTATTAACGTAATACATTTCATAATGTTTTTATTGACGTCTTAAAATGTTTGAAATTGTTTTCGTAATTTATATTGCTTGCAACAGTTATAAAGAAATTCAAAGAGTAATAGTTAGTCTTAAACCGGTTGATACTGTTGTCTGTCGTGGACTTGTTTAGTTGTTATATATAATTATGTCCTGTTGCCCGTTGTGTGTGCGGAAAAAACGGTATTCTTGGTACAGTTATTTTTAATATTACCTACTCTACGTTTTATTGACGAATCTTGTAAATAACGGAAAACTTGTATTTTGTTTCCTATTTGGGTTGTCAATGCCCAGATCCAAAAACATATCGAATGGATAAATAAAAGTATAATTTCCAGGCATTCCCCTCCCCCAATTCCGGTGACGAGCGCGGAACCAATGAAGCTGCTGGAGCTACGTGTATCGGAAAGAAAGTGCGCGCGTCAGGCCGAGCTGATCCGCAATGCCCTGGCGGAGCTGGGCTGCGAGGAGGCCCCCAGTGGCTGTCCCGACCTCTCCACTGAAACTGTCGGAGTGGATGGCTTAGATGGATCCCCTGATAACCAGGTAATATTGCCTCTATAAGCCTACCTCTTATTGTGAAGTGGAAAATAGTGGCCGTTTAAATTAAGTTTATGACAGTGATAAGGCTACAAGTAAAATCTGTCAGGCACTTGAACGAGACAAGTGATATCAGTTCTTATGGTTTTAATATTGCGCTGTTTTTTTTATTGCCTGTCCCCATTGGATATTTTATATCTACTGTGCAAACGTCTGTCGTAACCATGTGATACAATCTCTAGGACCGTGGTTCGATCAGCTCTAAAGCATCAGATGTGCTAAGACTACACTTGCACTCCATAATACCGCCCCGACCGTTCTTCAAAATATTCACGCGACCGTTCCGACGCAAATCCGTACCGTCCAGTCCGGCGCTACCCCCGAAAACGTACAGAAGCAGCAGCGAGGGTCCCAGCGACTCGGTAAAACTAATACGCACCATCAGCAAACAGCGTTTGGTGTTAAAGAAACGTTTTCGCAAGCGTGTGGATGTCTATGTGCAGTGTAGTGTAAAGAGAGACCCGTCCAAGAAGCGGCGCAAATCGCGCCCTTGTAAATGTTCTAATCGTGTGGTGAGTGGCACTAACAAGACCGCATGATGTCCGCTGTCTGCATGAATGGAATTAATAAACACTCGAGAGACGCTCACTTTTTAAATGTCGGGATCTATTTTTATGCATCCTGCGCCCCACGCACCGCGCGAACTTCGCACCGGATTGTGCTTTCGTACGATAATTTAAAATAGAACCAGACTCACATAATTTCAAAATCAAGGTGACGTTGGTTTCCAGAAATGTTTCTGTTTACACGATTTCCGAAAGTTTCACTGGAAACTCTTTCAGAAGTGCACGTCGGGCCACGTTCGTTTTTAATTAAAACGTGCGGTTTGTGCGAACTTGTTTATAAACCGAAATGGATCCGTTCGCAATGTACATAACCAACGCAGACATACACCCGCCTGTGCTTATACCTCGACGGAAGAAGCGTTTAAAGCAACAGCAGCTGGAGCTGGAAAAGGATATCGTATGTCACGATTGTTTGTTGTGTGGAAAACTTTGCATATTCCGTGTTTGTAGAGTTACCTTGATATTATTATCTAACCAGACCAGGCATGAGATGTGCACTAACTTTGATGTTTGCAGTGTTACTTATCATTGTTTTTTTTTAGTTTTAATATTGAGATTTTATAAGTTTATAATTAATTGTTTCATAATAATAGTATTAAGTAGTTACTTATGTTAAAGTTGTTTATTAAATATTATAAACAATAATTATATTTCTATGTTAAAAAATTTGCGACCTAGATAAAGTAAGATATGTTAGGTATCCTATTTTATCAGGTTTTACTCAATTAACCTGTAAAGCACTAAAATGATCCTTTTAAATATTAACAGGTGAGTGTAACTGAAGCAGAGAGGTCTCTCGTAGACCAGGAATGGTTCCATGGCGTACTGCCTCGAGAAGAAGTAGTTAGGCTACTGAGAGCCGACGGCGACTATCTAGTTCGGGAAACCACACGAAACCACGCGAGGCAACTAGTTCTGTCTGTGTGCTGGGGACAACACAAGCACTTCATAGTGCAGACTACGCCGGAGGTTAGTATTTTATTTAACCCTTTGATTGTTGACCTTCACGTCGATCAAAGGCTTAAATCACGAAGTATAGATACAAGGAGTCCGAACGGTATTGGCTTTTCCATAGTATTCATGTACACAATAATAAACCCAGATCTTCGTTCTCTTTTCTGCCACTGGCTGCGCTAGAATTTTGGACGTACCGATGCTATCGTGGCGGACCAATCAGCGCACAGTCCTGAATCGCGCTTGGTACTTTTTGAAAAATGACGCGCTCTACCGGCAAAAAATCTGGCCCCTAAATTGAAATAATTTTAACACTACGTTCGGACTCCTGGTATCTATACTTCGTGGCTTAAACAATCGACCAAAACGATTAGGTATAGATTGCATACAATGACAGCACCTATCGGTCGATCCTGAATCTAAGATTTTCTTCGAGTAAGTTACCAATCGACCTGGTTGGCTTAAAAGTCTCGATACCTTGCCGTAAAAAACGAATAGGTTCTGATTCCGAAACTGCCCAAGCTTGAACAGCTGGTTTAAGTTGTCAATCTGTATAGTGCGATTCAAATGAGAATAGGATCGAGTCGGCGCCATATTGTTTCCAATTTACACTGTTATGATAGTTATATTTATGTTTAGATAATTGATTACTATTTAACGTTTTTATTTAAATTCGATGCAAACTATTAATATTTATATGCACATAAGTTTTTCTAAAACTCGCACTTTTCAAGTGATATTTGACAGAAAAGGTCATTGACGTTCCTATTCTCATTTGAAACGCGTTATACCTCCCGTAAAACCTCAATATTTGTGTTACAATTTCAGGGTCACTACCGTTTCGAAGGCGCTGCGTTTCCGTCGGTCGCGGAGCTGATCGCGTGGCAGCGCGCGAGCGGCGTGCCCGTGACGGCGCGCTCCGGTGCGCTGCTGCGGCGTGCTGTGCCGCGCGAGACCTGGGAGCTTAATAACGACCATGTGCAGCTGTTGGATAAGATTGGCAGGGTAAATATTACGTCTAGCAACTTGTCTGGTCTATTAAATTGATTTAGTGGCACCTGAGTCTTTATAAACTTGACCAGTCTGCTACGCCAAGCGATAGCAGACGTAGGTTGTTTGGAGTGAAGTATTTTAAAGTTGACGGGATGAGTTTTTGGCTAGGAACTCCAACAATGTAAGGCAGCTCAAAGCTGGCCCCAAAACACGAAGCTACCTCGAAGGATTAAAAGTGTGTAATTTTCAGATATTTTAATTTTTAACAGGCATCGGAAAAGTTATTTAAAGTGAAGAAATACCTTTTTACGAAATAATACTTTATATGTGTTTCAGGGTAATTTCGGAGACGTTTACAAAGCAAGACTAAAAACGACGGGACAAGAGGTAGCGGTAAAAACGTGTCGAGTAGCTTTGCCGGAGGAGCAGAAGAGGACATTCTTACAAGAGGGGCGGATTCTCAAGCAGTACCAGCACCCTAATATCGTGCGGCTCATAGGCATTGCGGTGCAGAAGCAGCCGATTATGATCGTCATGGAGCTCGTGTCAGGTAGTAAAATAGCACATAAAGTAAATATAATTATTAATATGAATGAAGGACATGGGTACCTTTTAAATTGACTTTAGTATCACTTTCGCTTATGTCCCAATTATCATTAACCGCCAAGACTTGTCTGCTGTAATGCCGTTTTATTTGTCCGCGACTGACGCATCTCCCATCTTATGAATATCAAGCATTCGGCACCTGTAGGTACAACAATGTTTATTTACTTATCATTATAATCCTCTACAGTCGACTCTCGTTAATTCAAACTTGTTCTAATTCAAACCTCTCTGTAATTCATAGTTATCACTAGTTCCCTTGATAATCTCTAATAATTCGAATAAAATCAATACATTTTTATGCACATGGTAATTCGAACGAAAAAATCAACGCGACGTAACAAAACGACGCGTTAAATCGAACTCACGGCGACGACACTCGACAATTCTAAGTTGAAGAGAGAAAGAGAGTGAAAGATTACAGAACTTTCAGAGGTACATAAGTATATTTTGAGACAAGTCCAAACTCATATAATCGTGCACGAGCTTTTGTCATTGTAATGATTAGTTTGACACACACTTGCGCACGCATTGGTTTGTTTGGTTAATTTCAAACCATTTTTTTTTCGTTTTCGAATCATTTGATATTTCGAACACTCGATAATCTATAGTCGTACTTATCTACAACTGTTGGTTTGTCTACGCTTCAAAAACTCAAAAAGTTCTGCACCGATCGAGTTGAAATTTTAGCATGATATATAACGTCTTCGAAAATCAATTACGGATACTTCGGGCACATAATCCACTGTTTATGTGAAGACGTTTAAGCAAAAAAAATATTTGTCATATTCAAAGAAAAATCATCTAATGTATGGGTGACTCTCCGCAAAATGCAAACTCGCCCATATAAAGAACAAAAATTAATTTATAGTATGACAATTATTTTTCTGCTTAAACGGCTTTACATAAGCAATAGATCATATGCCCCAAATATCCGTAGTTGATTTTACCGAACCTTATATAATAATCCGCATCAAGGATTGTTTTTATCTATTTTATGCATCAGTCACATATGCGCGACCGCGAATAAACTATTATTACGCGGGCGGAGCCGCGGGCAACAGCTAGTTCGTAATATTTTAAGAGTCCCATGAGTTTCGAATTAACGAGAGTCGATTGTATCATTCCGTGTTATCCTCAGGCGGTTCGCTGCTGACGTTCCTGCGCACGCGTGCGGGCGGGCTGGGGGCGCGCGCGCTGACGGGCATGTGCCGCGACGCCGCCGCCGGCATGCGCTACCTCGAATCCAAGAACTGCATACACCGCGACCTCGCCGCAAGGAACTGCTTAGTCGGCGATGATCATCAGGTTTATTTTCTTTCTTTTTCTTTTGTCACTAGCATAGCTACTAGCCACTCATACATATTATATAAGCCGGCCTTCCCTATGGTCCGCCTACTGGAAATATATTACTTACGTACAGTTTTCTTAGAACGATCCAAATATGCAAAATCGTGGACACACCGTACGCTTGTAGTAGTGCAATCAAATCGAAAGCTAATGGCTGTGTTTCGCGGAAAATAGCGCTAGTTAGTGCTTGCTAGCGCTAAAGAAAAAAAAAAACATTATCGGCCAGGACACGTTTGCTAACTTCAATACTGCTAACATAATCCGCCATTTTGCTTACTTAATGCCAGCGGTAACCATTTTGCTAAGGTTTTTTTGTTAGGGCTACGGAGTACGTAGGAAATTACACACCACTAGACTTCCTTTTAAACGCTTTAAAAGCCTCCTTATTTTACCAGGTGAAGATCTCCGACTTCGGCATGTCTCGCGAGGAGGAGGAGTACATCGTGTCGGGCGGCATGAAGCAGATTCCCATCAAGTGGACCGCTCCGGAGGCGCTTAACTTTGGTGAGATTTACAGCTTATGGTATAACCGGTGTGGGAGAACTATGCTCCGGTATACGTATAAGACACTGACGTGCTATAACCGGTTAGTCTGTAGGTACTAAAGTCCTAACGAGGATGAGATGATAAAAGTTTGACAACGCGCTTATAACACCTTTGGTGACGCAACAATTTTTACAATAGTAGATGCAGAAAAGTCAACAAAAACATATTTACTTTTTATTTATGAATTAGACTCACCCAACTTATTTTTCCGTTTCCTTTCTTGAATTTTCTTTTTCCGTTTTCAGGTAAATATACGTCCCTGTGCGACGTATGGAGCTACGGCGTGCTCATGTGGGAGATATTCTCCAAGGGCGACACGCCCTACGCCGGCATGAGCAACTCCCGCGCAAGAGAGAAGATTGACAACGGTGTGTATCCTCGTAATTCTACTTTATTCTCATCGTATCGTTCGCTGCTGACAGTAGGCTTTATAAGATTCTAAACGACAATATATTTAAAGTCAGTATGCTGTCCAACACATAGGTGGACAGCATACTGTCTTTAAAGATTAAGATAAGCAATTTTTTTTGTTTTATCATAACATTAGTCTGTAGCCGTCCATTCTGATTTCTGAACACGGGATTTAAGTATAAGGATTTAAACTAAAATGTCTAAGACTCTCTGCTGCGCAACTAAAAGCAGTATACAGTTCTTGAATCTGGAGTGAAAATATGCATATATTTCTTTTGCCCATAGGTTACCGCATGCCCGCCCCCGAGGGGTGCCCCGAAGAGGTGTATGGACTGATGCTGCGCTGCTGGGAGTACGAGCCCGAGAAGAGACCGCACTTCCACCAGATATACACCATCATAGACAACATATACAACAGATAACATTCTACTTTAAACTCATTTCAACGAGGGTGTGAGACAAATAAAGTCTACATAATATGATAGGTATCATAATTGTAGTGATCATTTAAGTAAGACTTTGTCTTAATCCCTCTTTTTTAAACGTGTCATATTTGGGAATGAGTAATAAATCCATCATATTCTGCAATGACTTTCTAAGATCTTTATTATCTGATAATCTATATATTATTACGTTTTTTAGTAGGTAACAGGCGCAGTTAAAACTTAGAAAAGATTTTTTTTACTTCTTTTCCTTGTACACATCCTTACATACTTGTCATTCCTTACAACTACAGGCATTCTATTCAATTCTGTATACGTCATTATTTCAATTCTGTTTTTCTTTTTCTAAATTTTCTACACATGAAACTGAAATTATTTTCTTTTCTTGCTGTTCGATTTCTTAATTTTTTTAAAAGAATTTATGCTGTATCCATTCCTCTTATTAATAAAAATAGTTACACAGCGGATACGTGAAACCATGTTGCTGTCTTTGGCTGTCGAGAGGCTTTTGAAGAGTAACATGGATTAGCATATAATATGCAGTGTTAAGTATTTTTATTTATAAGGGGGTTTATGTTTATTATACTTTAATGACTTTTTTTCTAATGTATAATGCAATATACATACACCAAATTGTAATTATTAAATGTAGTTTAAAGATCCATATAGGTTTATCAGTATTTCGTATGATGTAATTGTATTGCTGTGTCGAGCCAAAGGACTAGGACTCCAGGCTATAATAATTAATGATTTTCAATTGATGTAATTTTAATAGATCTAACATTTAATGATCTCTTACGTATCGATCCTTGTATAACCGAGACATTATTCAATTGATAGTTTTAGGGTGACATTTGTAATTATTTTGATCATTATGTATTTACACTTTATATAATTATCTGAATATTTTTCCTGCTTTAGATGAACGGAACGTTTTCTGACAAAGCAAACCTTTGTTATGTGCAAATATACAATATGTCAATAATATGTATTCTAATAATCAAGAATCTAATTCTTTTATAGAATAAAATCGATTTAAGATAAGAAACGACGTGTTTGTATCGAATGTAGATATTTATCACTTTTATTAGAATATTTAAAGTATCTTACTTTGTAAGGCAGATGACAGTAGGTATGTTTGTGATAAAATGTGCTTCCGAATAAATGATAATATTATGTCTTGCCTAGGTGTAGTTAGTGTATATGAAAATGTATTTTAATCAGTGAGATAATGTTGTAGAGTTGTCTTATATAAGCCATTAAAGTGTAAATATTTTTATATACTTAAATTTTATGAATAAATGTCAGAAATCTTTTTAATATCATTGCTTTTTATTCACTGACCTCATAGTAATGATTAAACAATTCTGGTCTGGCAGTACATTGGGCTATCTCATTGAATGAGAAGTAATGTCACAAAGACTCGGTAATGTACTTAATTATTATTATAATTACTTAATCAGGAAAGATGATGGTCAATAATTAACCCAGTGTCGACAGCAATGAAATGCTTGCCAATGTGTTCACTTTAAAGCATTTTTGATGTTACTAAAAGGACAATACTGAAATACGCCGGGCGTAGAAGTTATGACCTCGAATAAAATCCAAAACCAATCAGTGAAGTTATGACCTCGAATAAAATCCAAAACCAATCAGTTTATGTATGGTAATGACAGACGTGAGGCGATGTATGGAAAAAAAAAGATGATTCCCAAAAGACATTAAGAATGTGGTTGTAATTATTAGGTACATATTAAGACAGAGTAGTTTTGGAGTTAAATTGTAGGTATACTTAGAATTTCAACTCTAAAACTAAACCTATATCTTGCGAGACAGAAATGAAGATCCGTCACAATTCACAACTCATATCTATACCCACAGCGTACACTCTCTCTACAACAGTATGTAGTTAACATACTACTATAGTTCCTACACCAACAAATACATCTACACCTACTATGATTTAGGATTTTATTCTTGTTCATAACTTATTTCGGTATTGTCCTTTTGGTAACATCAAAAATGCTTTAAAGTGAACACATTTGACATTGGCGTATTTCGGGCTTGCGCCCTTTGGTAGCATCAAATATGATTCAAAGTAAACCCATTGGCACCATTTCATTGCTGTCGATTCTGTGTTCTTTTTTGTATGGATTTTTTAACATCTCCTTTTGGAATTCCTTTTTAGGGTTCCGTAATACTCAAGGAACGTCCGTCTGTCTGTCCGCTCTCCTAGCTTCCGTAATTATGAATATAAATGGATAAAATTTGGTAAAGTTATAAAATATGTAGTATAGATCTCGGCTTTGACATCATAAAATAATAATAATTTTATAGTTTAGGGTGGGGATGAAATATATTTTTTCATTCTACCCCATCGTGTAGGGTATCACTGAATAGATCTTTTAAAATAAAGGCATGATTTTAAACACGGCTTTTTACAAAGACAACCATTTTCGAGTAATCGGCCTCCTAAGATTTTTATAAGTTGGTCCCCCCCCCCTGACATTTCTAAACTATACGAGATGGAAACTTTTAAGTTTCCATGCTTGAATAGATCTTTTAAAATAAAGGCACAGGAGTAATCAGCCTCCAAAGATTTTTATAAGTTGCCCCCCCCCCCCCCCCCTGACACATCTAAACTATAGGAAATGGAAACTTGTAAGTTTCCATGCTAATAGATCATGCAAAAAATTTAAAAAATAATATTTTGACCGAAATTTGTGTTCACTATTTTATATTTTAAATCATTTGTACATTATATTGAATACAAGTTTATTTACAAATATAGTTTAATAAGCTCATCACTTACAGCCGAGGGTGTTAATATTCCTAAGTCGGTAAAGAGCAATGTAATATGAGCAGGTGGCGTATAGTCAACTAGCGGATGTTGTTTTGACAGATCTCCAGATTTGAGCACACTTGATAGATACTTAAACTCATTCGGTAAGTCTAACTGATTCAATGGATAAATTCTCAAAAACTTAACACTCTCCGTCATGACACACACAATTTTCTTATGTTCTGATGCCGACATCGCAATACTGAACGTGCCGATCTGAAAAACAAGTACAAATTTTATTTATTATATGAGAAAAGGTACCTAATATAATACCTTTATGATAACAGCTACTCAAACTACATTTAAACATGAATAGTAGGTACTCCCTTAGGGATTAACATGAATAATCCAAACCCAATTTATGAGGGTTAAAAAAATCGATAAACCACTTCAAGTAAAGGTGGTTTAGGTGGTGCCCTTGCACTTCCCTTGCCTCATCTTGGCAGACATGAAATATTGTTACAAGGATTTTAATTAATAAAATTATCTTGTACAGCAGTGTTTAAAACTATTAAAATACTTCTTTGATAAACTAGGGATTATACATATAAAATAATAGCTGTACCTACCTTGTTTATTATTCCTCCACTTTCCGTGACTCCCTCAGCGCCAACCATCACAAAGTCAACTTGCTCCATAATATAGCCCACAGCGGAGTCCAAAATTAATGTTGTGTCTATGCCCGCTTCCTCCAGTTCTTTATGCATTCTTACCCTAAAATAATTATTTATTTTATTTGCAGTCAAATGTCACAATTTCATAAAGTTATGGTAAAAGGTCTAAAAGGTAATGGAGAACTGTCTCAACAATTAAATCATTTTACTACGATTTAGTTTATTTATTATAACAAAATTAATACAATAATAATGAATTAATAAACCCTGGCAATGAAAATGCATCAATTTTTTTTTAAGTTATATAGAGATTTCAGCATTCTCTTAATATGTTTATGAGTGTGATGGATTAAACATAACTTTTACAAAATATTGTACTATTCTGCTGTGAAAAAAAAAATAAAAAGAAAAAACACACACCCACTGTTGTCTGGACATGACATAGTTACAAACACTTGAAATCTTTTATTCAGTTTGGCGGCTTCTATTAAAGCTTGTAGAACTACTCTTGATCTTGAATGTGTTAGAATTTTCTGAAAAGGAAAGAAAAAAAATGCTTATATCTAGTTTATAACTCACTGGTACTTTTGCTAGTCTGCTCTAATGTTGACAGAGAGATTTAGCAACTAAACTAACCAATAGAATTCATCAGTTTCTGAAGCACAATAGTGAATATAAACAACAATTTACTTTAAATACAAGTGAAAAAACAATTTAACTTTGTAACCATAGTCTTGTGTGTGTTGTAATTCACTTGAATTACAAGTCTATAGGCTAACCCCCTTACTAATAAACGCTGTATAAGCTTTGTATAGTTACACAGTGTTTTGTATTTTTCAATCGAATTAAAAATGTCACTTCTGTGACGTGAACAAAATACTGTATACCCCTTACTGATAAACGCTGTATAAGCTTTGAATAGTTATACAGTGTTTTGTCCACGTCACACAAGTGACATTTTTAATTCGATAGAAGGAGACAAATCACTGTGTAACTATTCAAAGCTTATACAGCGTTTATTAGTAAGGGAGTATATATATTATATACTTACTCTAATTGAGTATATTTATATAATATGTTAACCATCAGGTTATAACTTATGCTCAGAATAAGTTATAACCTATTCAGAGGTTTAAAATAATACTTACACAACCATCGAAAATGAATTGTTGAGCAAGTTTAGCAATCTTCCCCCTAGCTGCCAGTAATGTATCCAAAAATATTCTGCCTCTTTTCAACATTATTTGCTCACATTGTTCAAAAGACTGAAATAGACAAAAATATGCCATAAATAAATGGTGTCCAAAACATCACAAGGTAGTTTCACTATCATTTAAGTGTTGACATTGTTTTTTTTTTGTTATGCTATCAATCATAGAGTTGTACAATCAGGGAATCTAATTCTTAAGCAGTTGAGTGTTGACTGTTGTCATAATTTATTTTTATTATGTTAGTAGGATATCAATCTGACATGTCATTGACAATAATTGTATTGTGATGGCATGCCATCATTATAATGCAAATAAATTATGAGAACTACCTGCTTATGAAATAGATTTCCTGATAGTACATGAATTAGTCTATTTATTCCTCACCTCAACATCAAGTTTAGCAAAGGTGATAAATCTCATAAACAGCTCACACCCGGAGGATATCCCAGTGACCGGTTGATCACATTGCTTCATAGCATCTACAGCTAGTTGCAAATTCAAGTCCAGTTCCCGTACTGTAGCCACTAAAACAGATATATTATAAATTGATAAAATATTCATAAATATTTTATTTTTTTATTTTTTATTCTTTAATTTATGTTTAGAGATTTTATGATAATATTATATAAACTTAAGTAAATTTAATAATGTTATGTTTTGTAGATGTAGATATGATGTCTTCATGTAATTGTAGATATCATAATATTGTTATAAGGGCTTATGGCATTAATTCATATATTTATTTTAGATTGTATGTAATGAAGCTAGGGTTGCCATCCGTCCGGGTTTCCCCGGATTTGTCCTAGTTTAAAGGGCGTCCGGGGAGCGTCCGGGCCGGATTTTATTTGCTATCCGGGTTTTTGTAGGCAGAATTAGGAAGGCCTAAGTTTTTTTTTTTTGATAAGCATCAATAATAAATCTTCCTTTCTTTTTGACATTGCCGTAGTCGGGTAAAAACTGTTCTATGTCCGGGTTTCGTACTCCAAAATCCGGGGTTTTCACGCGTCTTGTCCGGGGAGTCATATGTAAGAGATGGCAACCCTAAATGAAGCTCACCTTTATAGTTTTCTATGACTGTTAACAATGTTTTAATAGCAGCAACTGCAGTGGAAACATCCTCCTCTTCCTTAAGAATCTTAAGAAATATGTCTTGTGCCTCTAAAAGTAAATTTGATCCAATTAATCCCAACATTTTCAAAAAATATTCAGCAATATGTAAAAGTTTGTTTGGAACTTGATTCTAACCTTCTTTTTTCATTGTTATATTTTAGGACGCTTACAATAACTTAAAAAGAGAAAACTATACTAATATATTTTTATTGTGTTTCGTAAATTAATTCGTCTAATATATCTATAGGTAAATTAATTAGAAATATTTTATATAAATTTTATTTCACGTCACAAAACGAAATTCTGGTTCTACTTCCTCTTCTATTTTTGACATTGACTGCACATTTTTTTAACTATCTATTTTCCATTGGTGATATGGCTTAAACTGGCTTAACACGTTCAGTGCCACCGACTCACCTGTATAGTTCACGTAAATTTGATTCCAGTGCCGACGACTCACCTGTATAGTTCAGTGTTTTTCACTAATATTTCCAAAATGCATCCGTATTTTCTGCTCCAAATTATAGTTTAGACTAAATATATGCTAAACTAAAGATTTATGCGGTGGGCCGGGCGTGGAGATCCCGTTTATTTTTGAAAGGAAAAAAACGATTATGCAATGCCATGAACTACACAGGTGAGTTCCCGGACATAGATCCTCAAACTGGAAATATGTATGACTGTATGTACATGTTAGAAAACGACGTCAACATAATAGCATGGACGACCTACAATCTACATACTTGTGATATGGAACTAATATACAACAAACTAGTTTCATTAGAATCTATACGGTAGGTATATATATTATAAGTCGTGTTAGTTACACTAATTATAACTGAAGAACGGCTGAACAGATTTTTATGATTTTTGTGTTTTGGGAATTGTCTTCGTCGGGAATAGGATAATAAAAATGAAGAAAAATTAATAATTATTATTATCAGTAAAATGTTGTTTCACGTATAGATATTATTATTGTTGCATATTAATAAGTTATCATTTAATTTTAATTCAGCAGATTTTAAACTTTTTAAAAAAAGGTTTATTTTTTAATTATTATCAATTAAATTCGTCGTTTCCACAATAAAAATAATACATTTTAATCTAAAGCCCGTATTAAAATATTTCAGGGTAAAATTGACTATTCACAAGTATTAGAAATTCAAAATATAACCTTAACAATAACCAAAGTTTAAAAGATTGACAACCACTGCTTAAATTACGAAACAAACTTACCTTTTATTTTATCCAAAGAGTTTTTTGTCATTTTTACAAGCTGAATAGTCCTACAACAACACCTAACACTTTTTAATTGCGTTAAACACCTTAGTTACACTGTAACGACCACAGAAATAACAAAAAATTGAATTTACCCTTACGCAGTGCCAGTGAACTCATATGGTGAATCGATTCAATTCATATTGCAGTGCCGGCGACTCACCTGCTGAGTCCGCCGTACAATGTAGGCGGCATCCGAGAAGACATCATGAAAATCGTAGTGGCAGCGAAAGTGTTAAAGCATTGCGATTTGCGAGTGTCTAATTAAAAAGGCGGGAAAATTAGATTTTCGTATAGGAAGTTTCTCAGACCAATAACAATCCTCCTCTCGGTACATTTCAAACACAGTGTAAAATAATAATAAATCGTATTATACAAAGGAGCATGTGAAGGCGGAGACTCGCGAGTCGAGACTCCTAGACTTCAGGGTCCAGAATATAAAGGTTCTAAATAGAACCTTTATACCTTTATAAACGCAATATCATATTGTATCATGAGACAAATTGTCTCATGATACAATATGATATTGCTAATAGGTTCTATTTAGAACCTTTATACCGGTCCGGTCAGAGTTATTTTACTTCTGACTGGAGCCTTATATCCTTATGCCAACGACTTATGGATAACTCTCATATTTTTAACAGTCGGTGCTGGACGTTACACAAGAATGTATACCTAATGTAGATTTAATCCATACCTGTGGTTTATTGTAGGACATCGTTGTGCTAAATATATAGCTGGAATCAGTATATTTAATTAGTAAATATTATTGATTAATAGGTATCTATACAAATACAAATATTATAAAGCTGAAGAGTTTGTTTGTTTGAACGCGCTAATCTCAGGAACTAGGTTCGAATTGAATAATTCTTTTTGTGTTGGATAGTCCATTTATCGAGGAAGGCTTTAGGCTATAGGTATAACATCACGCGCGCTGCGACCAATAAGAGCGAATAATTAGTGGAAAATGTGGAAGAAAAAGAGAAAATTATTAATCTTTGAGGGCTTCCGTTGTTTATTTGAACGCGCTGATCTCAGGAACTCCTTGATCGAATTGAAAAATAATTATTTTTGTGTTGGATAGTCCATTTGTCGAGGAAGGCTTTAAGCTATATAACATTACGCTGCGACCAATATGGTCACTGCGAAACATCTATAAAAATGTTGCAAAAACGGAGAAAATTATTCATATTTGAGGGCTTCCGTTGCGTGCGCTGCGTAAACGGTTCAAGTTACCCAAAAAATATTTATGAAAGAATTATTCCTCTTTAAATGATCTAAAAAATGTTCGCGACAGTAAAATATGTCTATCTTTTAAGATTGACTTGATCCTTTGTTTTATGGTAAGGTCGAAATGATGCATTAAAAATACATAAGACAAATTAAACATTATTGCGCCATCAATTGACGCGGACGAAGTCGCGGGCAACAGCTATTTTAATACTAGCATTAATTGTCCGCGGCTTCGCCCGCGTGGATAAGGATTCTCAAATAGTCATAAATACGAACAATTTCGAACTCTGTACTGTACCTACTTAATGAGTTTTTGAATAACAGTGAACGGCGTAATTTTGAACGAAACGCAAAAGAAAAGTCATGGTCGTTTTAGTCACCTGCAGTACAATCACAACACTGTGTGGCTGCAGCACGCTAAGACGTGTTAAAGTTATTTATTTTATTTATGTTAGTGTTTATTTATTGAAATGGGAAATTCTGCATCACTGAAACTGAACGATAAAAGAAAATGGCAGTAAGTTATCACAAGTTATATATACATATTTATAACATTGTAATACTTAGGTAAACCACTACAGGCACTTCACCTTCCTGCTCGACCAGTTTCTCAAAATTTTCCTTTGCACTAGGACATCTCAAAATATTTAAACACAGGAAGTGACCGCAACGACTGCGGAAATGGTTGAAAACCTATTTACACGTGCGCACGATTCAACGGTGCTGTTAAGCAATTTTTATCTTATGCTTGGTCGAGCAGCAACATGTTCGATAGTACATACTAGACAACAAAGAATAATCTTGCACTTTATTCGAATAATAATATTTTTATATCAAAAATATTATTTAAAAATTAGGTATCTGCTCTGCCACCTTGTACCTACATATTTATGTGATAACTTCTTAAATTAAAACTTAGGCCTTTTTATCCTGATTGGACGATTTATACAGTATTCTCCGAGCGAAGTAACCACTCTTGAAATACTGTAGTGCCTGAGACAGTCGGTTTTTAAATGTCGTGTGGTTGCCCAAGCACATTGGCAATCTCACAACACAGTCAGCTAGTCCAGAGGAATGACTGGTCAATACGTCTGGAGCCAGCCATGTACGGGTTTCCTCACGATGTTTTCCTTCAGCGTTAGAGCGTCCGTAAATGTAGGTACCTACTTGAGATCTGAAAAAGTCTCATTGGTACACGCCACAACCGAACCTGCACTCTCTCGGGTGCGAACCATACGGTCTACCCACTAGGCCACGGAGCTCTGCCTACTACATAATTATACAACATACAATCCAGATTGTATATGATGGGCGAGATCACTGTCGCCTCAGCTTGTATAATAGGTTGGGGAAAAAGTCTTTTTGCATTATAGTATGTATGAACTTGTCATAAAATATCTTGGGCTATACCAATTGTATCTGGGAGATTTTGGTATCATTAAAAAGTTTTAATTTTACAGAAGACAATTCCAAATTCAAATTAGGTAAATTTGAGATTTTCATTTGTTTTACTTATTGTTAAAATGAGTGATTCTTATGAAGAATTTCGATACATTTTAAAATTTTATTACAAAAAAGGGAAAAAATGCAACACAAGCCGCGAAAAAAAATTGTGATGTTTATGGACCTAATGCAGTATCTGTGAGAGTAGCGCAAATTTGGTTTAAGCGTTTTCAATCCGGAAATTTTGATATCAAAGATGCACGTCGCTCTAGTCGCCCTGTTACGGACAAAACTGTTGCCATTTTTGAAAAAGTGGAGCAAGATCGGCATATTAGTAGTTAGGATATAGCTGAAGAACTGGGGATTGACCACAAAACGGTTTTGGCGCATTTGAAAAAACTGGGTACACAAAAAAGCTCGATATTTGGGTGCCTCATGAGCTCACTGAAAGAAACCTAATGAACCGTGTACTCCTTTGTGATTCTTTATTACGACGTAATGAAACCGAACCATTTTTGAAGATGGTAAGGTGCGCCTGCCTCCTTGGCCTCCACCAGTACTGTAGCAGACTCCCCCGAGTCTGCTACTAGGAGGCCACGGATACCAGCCTCCACAACCGGTACCCGGTGGCAGATCTGGTATATGGTTCTGCCACCGACCACACCTCGGCCGCAGAGGATAGGGCAAGCGGCGCACCGTAATACCAACTTGCCTCTTCCTCTGCGGCCCCACCAATGCCGTTAACCGTACGGAACGGCCCCGCCAGCTCGCAGGGGGGTAGGGAGAGTGGCACAACACCACCACGCCTCTCCCCCTGCGATCCCTCCACGGCCGCAGAAGATAGGGAGTACGGCGCACCGTAATACCGGCACTCCTCTTCTTCTGCGGTCCCACCTCCAAGCGCGTCCGCAGCGGACTCCTCCAGCCCGCTGGGAGCGCCCTCCTCGGGCCAGCCGGCGGCAAACAAGCCGGCCCTGGTTGCCTCTTCGCTTCACCGTGGGTGTCCAGTCCTTAGTCCAGTTACTAAGCCCCACCGCCACGACAAGGCGTGCAACCATCGGGGGGAACTACAGGAAACCTACCTCAACCTAATATAATTATTAGAACGTAATCTTGGGATTGTCAGCTGAAATGAACCAAAGCAAATAGGCCATTGTCGCTCCTTTAGGTCATAAAAAATGTCCTTTATTATGTTTTGCCTCAGAAGTTCAGAACCGCGAGGTTAAGGTTAGATCTGATCACTGGCATTTGTGGTCAGTCTGTGTTAATTAGTGCAGCAATGATAATAGTAAAAAAAATTGTGGCACCTTTATGACTATCAATATGGAAACACGTGAAAATGTAAACAAATACATTAATGCCGCCGTCCGGTTGTGTACATACGAGTATAATAACGGCGCATTGTGTTATCGGGTTTCTTAAACTTTGTCATGCTCTTGATACTTCTCTTTGGGCAATGGTGATCGTTTATTATCAGTATCAGTGATATGCGGCTCATTTGCGATAACCATAAAATGACAAAATGTATGGGATTGATATAAGGCATCGCAAGCGACATGTCACTTATCGATGACGTATGTCAAATCCCATACATTTTTGTTTTCGAACTTCGCCGTCGAAATTATCGAAAGCATCTTGACTAGAGGCCCTGGCTCATTTTCTATATATATGGAACGTCAATTAGCCAAGGCGACCAATGATAAAATTAGGATTATAATTTATAACGGCATAGGTCGCATCAGTGGCGAAGGCTGGTTCTCTTTCATCCCTATGAAGAAGAAGCAGCCTTCGCCCTAGCCTGTTTAATAGATAGGGATTTGGATGAGGGTCTTCAAAAGGTATTTAAGTGGTAAGTTAAGCAGATAAGAATGGGGCTATGGGAATTGGGAACCCCACGCCACTGGGTCGCATTCTGCAGGAGGTAGGTTAAAAATTTGCCAACTGTGAAATTTAAATTCATTTCAATTTTCAACGAATATATTGACTAACCTAACCTAAAGGTGCTTATTATAAATATAATTAACTATTTATTGATTATTATCTCCGCTTATCCACGGACCTGAATTAAAATAATTACGGGAAATGAAATAATAATGAAAATTGTACCTAAGGTCTCTACTATACTTTGATTTGTGGTCGCCACTTTTCAAACAGCGGGTTAAAACTCCCAAATTTTACGATAGTCGATTAGAGGGAAGTGGTTCAACATTAAAAAAGTTTTCTTTTAACTTTTTCAAGATAAGTAATTTGTAGGTACAATTATCTACATACCAGTACCTAAGGAACACACACTTTTTGGTTTATTAGTCTTGAATAGATGGTAGGTACCTAATGTCCCTAATAACTACTTACCAATCAAGTGAGAAGATTTGTTAGTTTTCTTACATTAACAAAAAAAAAAAATTAGGTAAGTAGGTACCTAACCCCCGAATTGTCGAGCATTTCGAGCAATGAGCTGATGATGACGAATTATAGCTAAGACCACTCTCTTCGATTTCCAAAGTAAAAATACACAAAAAAAAAGTAGGAAATAAAACTTATTCTCTAAATAAATCCCCTTTTAAATTAAAATTTGACTATTTCTTTACTAAATCTTCTTAATTTTCCCTTGATCATGAGCTTTAAAGCTCATGATCAAGGGAAATATTAAATGTATTAATTCATAATATACTTATAACTTTGGAAACGGACAGCAGTAATTTATTATAGTGCAAAAAGTTGATACAATTAGTGAAAAGGTTATTTCATAGGAAGACCTTGATGTAAGCAAGGCTGTTAAGTTTGACAAGTGACAAATTAATCATACTGAGGTTACAATAGATGAATAGACAGTAAGAAGCCTAGTTCCTGTTACCTGTACCTACTTAGAACCATCTAGAACGAATGCTCTGTAGTTACAAGTTTGTAACAGGGCGTCTATAAAAACATTTATTTAAGTAACCCCCGATTTGTATATCAGTGAGCAAGCTGATAATGATATTTTTTTTTTAAAGATAAAAAAAAATCAAAATAGATTCATCCATTTGGGAGCTACGATGACACGGACAGACACACACACAGGCACACAGACAGACAGACAGACAGACAGACAGACACGTCAAACTTAGAAAACCTCTCTGTATTCGCCAGGGATGAGAACAATAATTAACATGAATTATGTAATTAATTAGTAAAATTAATTAAAAAAATAGAGATCAGCACCATTCCAGAAAAAAAACCAGCCTCCAATCAAACTGAGACTATCTTATTGGATACCTACCCTTAATGTCTATTCAATAAGATAAAGTGGTAAACAATATTTGCAGGAAAGATGTCACACTTCGCCAGTTGCCACACAATGAAATTAATATTGAATCGTAATTATTCTAAGATTGAATCCCTTCATAAAATCTTATCATATGTATTTTAGAGTTATTTATACCTTTATAAATAATATGCATTATACACCCTACCTACAATTGAAACGGCGCGGCGTTATAAATCTATCTATACTTGAATGTGTGTTATGTCAATGACGTAATCTAGACTGAAAATAAGATAAGATATTCGAATTTCGAAGAATGAAGAATTAAGAAAATACCTAATGTTCATGAGTTTACAGTCACATACAATAATAAATAATTATTTCTGATAGGTCTGAGAATCGGTCGTAATCTATTTTTTATAAATACCAAAACGTTTGCCGGGTCAGCTAGTATTAGATAGGTATTATTCGAAATTTGGTTCCGTTGTCACCAAAGCTAGGGTACCGACTTCAAAATTATGAAGATTGAGTAGACAAATAGGTAGTTAAAATTTTACTTGAATTGAAAAATAATTCATACTTACTAGCTATCCCGTTAACACACGTTGTTCTGTCTTAAATATGAACTTAAATATAAAATAAAATAAAAATACATATACAATGCAACCTAAGCCCTAGTCCAATCTAAACATTTTCCAATATTTTTAACCGTTTAAACCTTCCCTGAACTTCTACAATTATTTCTAGACCAAAATTAGCCAAATCGGTTCACCCGTTCTTGAGTTATAAATAGTGTAACTAAAACGACTTTCTTTTATGTATACAGGATGTCCCAGAAGTTGACGTCGTCCCTTCGAAGGCTGATAGACCAGCTCATTACTCTCCAGAATATCGTCATATGACCTTAGTAAAAAATCTTTAGTTTTCGAGATATTGGCACTTTTTATAATTTATTAAAAATTACACCTCATGTCAGTTTTTAGACTGCCGCAACTACAATTTCCCGTATTGTGGGATACAAATTAAACTCTAAAAACTGACATGAGGTGTAATTTTTAAGAAATTATTAAAAGTGCCAATATCTCGAAAACTAAAGATTTTTTACTAAGGTCATATTACGATATTCTGGTGAGTCATGAGCTGGTCTATCAGCCTTCGAAGGGACGACGTCGACTTCTGGGACATCCTGTATAGATTTTTCGTGCATTTTTACTTTAGAAGTCGGTTTTCATTTTCTTTTACTTCAAAATAATAATTATTATTGCTAAGAGACAAACAAACTCAGATTTGAATCGCCTTTATTAGGTAACCACAGATTTTAAATGACATGGATACCTAGCTTAAATTCGAATGTTACTAATATAGTCATAGTAATTCTATGATAATATGTAAATAACAATTAGCAAGTAAGTGCGTGCTGTCTACAAAAAGAAAAGTTTAAATTATAACCTTCGCAGCTTTGTAATAATAACATCTACTCTACGATCATGAGAGTAATACAGTAATCATCAGACATCATGGTAATATTCACACGTCATATAAAACCAAGACGGTCGAATAAGTCACGACTTACACCTTATTCTATTTAATGGAATTACCTTATGGGTATTAACGTTGCGAAGAATAATTCAATAACATTTAAAAAAAACCTATAATTTTATCTAAAACCATTACTTATTCTAAGTAGTTATATAATACTTTCCACTAAGTAACTTTACTTACTGAAAAGTATTATATAACGGTACGAAAGTCCTACATATGGTAATGGACAAACATGTAGAGAAGCACATAGCACATAGCTATCTCCTATTACATACAGACCAATTCCTGGTACATTCAAGTAAATTAAAATTACTCATTTTCGTATGTTATCAAGCGTCAAGGCAAAAATATTTTGTAATTTGAACACTGCGGTTTGTACCAAGTACCAACTACCAAAGAAAATATACTTCGTGAAGGCTAGAGTGCTGCAATACATAATTTTACCGCTCTACATACTGTGATATTATTGGAAGTAGAGTATATAGTGTTTTCCGAACTTTGTGCCAGTGGATGGTTTTGAAATATAATTTTTCTATTAAATTCAATTACTGGCACTAGCTGCTCAGAAGCCTAATTCTCTTACGGCCCGTTTCAATAACATATCTACCAGTAACTAATCGTTAAAAACGTCATTCAATTATTTGCCGGTGTTTTGCAATACAAATTTGAAGTTTTTAACAAATTGTTATTGATAGATAGGTTATTGAAACGAGCCGTTAACTATTTTCAATAAAACTGTTTTTATTTAACAAATAGTTATAGTTATTAGATAGATAGGATGAAACGGGCCGTTACGCGACAAACCGTGTACGCGTAAACGGGGTAGTCTAAAAATCCAAACAAGATTTGATCGATAATAATAATTACGAGTATTGCCCCGCAGAGGTAGTAGAGTTAGAGGAGTAGGTACTAGCTAGTGGCTTACACCATTTAAATTAAATTAAACCTAGAAACCTTAACGATATACATATAAATGATACCGGAATAAGCCTTTTTAGGGTTCCGTACCCAAAAAGTTAAAAACGGGACCCTATTACTGAGGGTTCGCCGTCTGTCTGTCTGGCTCTCCGCCTGTTTGTCACCAGGCAGTATCTCCCTAACCGTGATAGCTGCTAGACAGTTGTAATTTTTAAAGATGATGTATATTTTTTGTTACCCCATAACATTTATAACAAAAAATACTAAAAACAGGATAAAATAAAAAAAATTTGGGGAAATTGAATAAACAAACGTGATTATTTTGCTGCTATGTATGGAACCCTTCTAATCCGATTGGCCGGTTTTTTATTAATCAGATATTAAATATTAATATTATGTTCTTTGCGAATTTTAATTTATTTGATATGATTATAATGTACCTCATAATACGGTGCAATCATAATTCGTTGGAATGGTATTAAAAATTTTATGTAAGCCTATTGCTCTCTGCCTAAGCGTGCCTATTTTAATTTTTATGCTGAGTTAAATAGAGCCCTTATGTGATTTAATGTACAGTGTCGTATGTGATTGTAATATCAGTATACTTAGTATTAACTATTAATATATCGTTAAAGAAGACAGTTTCCGTGACGCAAGACGCAAGTCAGCTGCTGTCAGCTCTAGGTAGAGTTATTTCGTAACACTATTTAGATCTCAGCTGTTGCAAAAGAGCGACTCTACATCTGGTACATCGCGCTTTCAAAAGGTGTAATCGCACTATTGTTCATTAAATATAATAATATTATCATAATGTCACTTAACATAATTTATATCTGAGTATTTTTTTATCTATGGGGCTTAAGTTAGGACTTGACGCAATTTACCACTAAATCCGTCTGAACAAATTGGACATAAATGATTGAAAAAGCAAAATTCATAAAAAATGGACATGACACACATTGCCTCTGAGGTACTGATATTTTAATAAAATTCTGTTATTCCGTCTTTTATAAGCGTAATAGCAGAATTTATGAAGTGTACCAGATGTAGAGTTGGGATTGGTGAAAACTTAAAAGCCCTCAGATTGTTTGAACGTGGTTGAATTATAAGTGCTAAACGATCTATTTATTTTGGCCTGTCCACGTATAAGATGTTTCGCCTATAACCTATTTTTGCACTCGCTCTATCGCGTTGATTTAAATGAACGATGCTACGATTTATGGTCTATCCACAATATGTCCACGGCACGACGCGGACGTCGCGTCGCGGACGTCACGTCGTCAACGGATGAAGGTGCTGTGTCGCGGCATGGTGCGTTGATAATTGACATAACTTGCAAAATTCACGTCATCGTAAAAATGCACGTCACGACACCAGTTTGCCGTGCCATACAAAATTCCGGTACATTCTGCGCTGTTCTCCGGCGACGTTGTTATGCCGTGAAAAGTCACGATGCGACGCGGCAACTCACCATGCCACGAAGTCGCGACATCGCACTGTTTTATGTTGACGACGTCGTGAGTGGGCTCGTGACGTGGACATGTGGAAAGGCCCTTACGAAAACCGGAAAATGAAACCGAGAATCAAGTCATTTTTATTTTGAAGCAAAATGTCACATTAAGTGGTTTGACTTTTTAACTGACTTCCAAAAAAGGAGGCGGTTATACCTTTGGTTATACGTTCGGCTGTATAATTTTTTAAATTTTTTTTTTGTATGTTCAACGATAATTCCGCCGTCTGTGGACCGATTTTCAAAATTCTTTTTTTAATGTATAGGGTATAATCCCAAGTTAGTCCCGTTTTTTAAAAAGGTGGTGACCTGATGATGGGATCCATGAGGAATCGAGGGAACTCCTCAAAATTTATATGGACACATATGGTGATTTTGACTTTTTCTGATGTAGTCTACGCATATGCTACCAAAAAGCAAGATTTTGTACCAAGGTATACCCTAGATCCAAAAGTACAGACCAGAACTCCTGACTCCTTATAGATACATGTTTAGGGATTTCGGCGTTGTTTAAAGAACTGCAAGCGTATTCCACCATCAATTAGAGTAATCATCATCATCACCACCACTATCACACCATACATCATCACAATTCACATTATGATGATATACTCGTAAAAGGTACTTCTCATAGTATTTTACACTAACACGGAGATCTTTGAACATTACTCTGCCGTTTACGGACCTATTTTTAAATTATTTTGTTGTTGTAAAGTGTTTAATTCGAAATTGGTCCTTTAGTCACTAAAGTGGAAAGTGGAAACCTGATAATGCGATTCGTGAGGAATCGAGGGAACTCCTCGAAATTTATATCGATACATGTAGGTACCTAGTGATTTTGACTTTTACTGAAGTAAGTAAGTTTACATGCATATGCTACCAAAAAATAAGATGTTGTACCAAGGTGTACGCTGGATCCAAAAGGACTGAACAGAACTCCTCAGTCTTTAAAGATATGCGTTTGGAAATTTCGGCATTGTTTAAAGAACTGCAAGTATATTATGCCACTTTGTAACTTACAGTAATCATCATCATCATCTTAATAACAATACCTAATGGAAGCTTGGCGCGTATTCAATTATACATTTGATCGTTTATTTTAGACGTTCTTAATACGTATTAATAATAATTAAGTTATTATATCACTAAAAGGGTGAAATTTTTATTTTTAATAAAAAATTAAACCGATTTCCAAATTAAAAACACACAAAAAAGTATGAAATAAATTTTCTAAATAATTCCCATTTTAAATTTGGTTATTTCTCTACTTAATCTTCTTACTTTTGAAGTCGGTACCAGCAAATATGAACGTGAGTTCTATAAAATATTGTAGGATATCATTTGGACTGGTAGCGACTCCAAAATTAAGAAGATTAAGTAGAGATATAGCCAAATTTAAAATGGGAATTATTTAGAAAATTTATTTCATACTTTTTTGTATGTTTTTACTTTGGAAGTCGGTTTAATTTTTTGTTTAAAAATAATAATTAGAGTAGTACCGTAGGTAGTTTCCAGGTAGTGTACCTACTTTTAAGGGGATCGCCATTATTGGCATATTCTGGCATTTTCACCACACATTTAACGTTTAAACCCGCAACAATAAGATATGATTTTCCTCAGTATAGCCCCACTATATGACACATGTGAAGCAAAACATAGTGTCCTGTGTCACCTCTAAAGTCCACCTTGTTACATATTACATTCTAACTTTATCTGACCCGCGGCCTCGGCCTGAACTTGTCCATGCGGTCGCGAGCTGCCGACGCGAGTGACGGGAGCGATCACCGATCGTCGATAACGACAATATTTACTATACATTTTGATCACAATATTGGTTCCCTTCCATACAAACATACTCTGTTTTATTGTCAAGTTGCCGGTGAAACTACGCCATGGTGCATACGTTTGGAAACTCACGTTCAAACTTTAATGGCTAACGGTAGATACACATTACACTATAAAAGAAACTACGACCATGTTATTTTTATTATAATTTCAGGGATAGCTCATAGTGATGGAATATTGCGACGCGACGATTTAAAAAATAAAATAAAAATATAAAATACAGACGAACGTATAACCGCCTCCTTTTTGGAAGTCGGATAAAAAAGTAAAGCGCCGCGAAAATATAGAGAAAAGCTTGTGTATGGACATTTTTTTAATTTAAAAGGAGTAGATTTGTGTAAACAGTTTAATACATTAAATTAACGTTTATTAAAAGTTACTGTTAAGAACTTGTTATGAATATTGCCAAGTCGATGTGTTCACCTATTAGTCATTACGTATGTCATCACTTTTGTTATAATATTTTAGGCGCTTGAAAAATGCCAATAAAAATATAGGTATTATTTTCAAATGAGTTCGGGTAAGACAACAATATTATTTTATAACACCTTCTATCTTTTTTAGGTACGATGTTCCCATTTCCTTTTTAAATTCCAACTGCCTATTAAAATAAATGTTTATGTTAATACTTGACTTCAAAAGCGTTTTATCTGTTGCTTCCACTTCCGTCGAGAAGCGAACTCCCGGCCTGTGGATTTAAATGTAGAGCTTTAACCGCTGGGCCATTGAATCACTTATCGGAATTTATCTGCGTGATAATACCGAAGGTCGACAGAGCAGTGCATCTTTTGGCGCGCACGTTTTTAGGGTTCCCTAATTCACGTCCGCTTCCTGGTCGTCACGTTTTCTCGCGTTTACCCCATTATTATACTTTAAATACTCTGGCATTTGTTTTAAAAACATTGCTTAGACGAAGAGAAATATTCCATTCCATCTGAAAACTAAACGGCTGGCTTGAAAAATCTAAAAAAGTTTATAGCGATATTCTAATTTCCATGTGATGAACTTTGAAGAAAAACTATAACGGCTTAGACAACTTTGTTACTTTAGGAGTTACAGAAGCCTAACTTGTAAATTGCGCTAACTTGGAAAACTTTGTACAAAAATAACGAAATAATATGGGTGACTACGGAACCGTATTCTATGTTTGGCTTGACACGCACTTGGCTGTTTTTTTTATACGTTGATAAGAAAAGCGAATAGGCCGCTTTACCAATGCGCTAAAAAGCGTTTGTTATTATTGATGATGGTTGTATAATCTTACTAATATTACAAATATGAAAGTTTGTGAGGATGGATGGATATATGGATGGATGGATGTTTGTTTCTCTTTCACGCAAAAACTACTGAACGGACTTTGATGAAATTTGGTATGGTAATAGTTTGAGCTCTGGATTAAAACATCTAAGGCTAATTTTTATCCCGAAAAAGGACAGTGTTCCCGTGAGATTTTATATTTACGCGGACCGAGCCGCGGGCAACAGCTAGTTCTGTATAATTTTTATCATAACTAAAGGCAATATAAATTTCAGTCTCAATAAATAATAAAAAAAAAAACTTTTCTACATTATATGGCATAAACTAATAAATAAGTATTTATTAAATAAAACAGCGCAGTAAGTTCGAAACCTTTGAATACTAAGTTAAGAATAAAATAATAATCACGTGTCTTGGTAACCTCTGCTGTGGTCGAGGGCTTACATCACTGACCTGCAACTGTTTGGTTGTCGCTAAACTACTGTGCTAGTGGCGTGATAGTCATTATAAATCCGATCGCATCTTCCGTCCTCCAGTCGTTAGTGGGATCCCGCAAGCACTAGATGACTTAAAATTGTTCAGATGAATCCAACTTATAGTTTTAACGTTTTATAATTCCATTTTGGAAGTTTATTTCAAAATTCTACTGTGATACTTACGATCTCTTTAATTTTTATTTTTAACTATGGATTTATTTACGCGCAAAACCAAATCTAATGGACACATAGGCGTACAGACCAATGGTGCGCCCCCCGCTCTTAGACATAAACTGTAAGTACCTGTACCTATTACTTTTCTTTATAACTTCTCATTTTACATTTAAAAACAAGTTAAAATCAAGCTTGCATTTAAAATCAAGTTTACATTTAAAAACAAAATAACACAAAAAAAAATTACATTGGCCTATCCACATTATGTAGAGCCTACCGGAAAATGCAATTTCTTGTTTGCGACAGGTTTTATGATCAATAATTTAATATTTTAATTGATTTATATAACAATATTCACTTTTTAACTACCTATAATTTTATCGACTAACATTTTAAAAATAGGTTTTCGATTTCATAATTTCCTATGGTGACAATATCCAGAATTATTTATTGTCAAAATTTAACTTTCTTGATTAACCAGAGAGTATAGTATAAGATGAATTTATATAATTATAGCTCCTATCTATGTATAAAAAGAAATAAAGAAATACATTAATTATTATGCCCCTTCTTTTCCTTTATTAGGAAATAACTAATCCTACTATAATATAATCAAACGAAACTACAATATTCATTATCCACAGGTGATAGCGTCATTGCGATGACCGATTTGACCTATGTATATATCGCAGTCATCTGCTTAAATCTTCACCTTATCGAATGCCTAGGCAGTTTATTTAAAGTATACCTATCTAATGAAATGGATAAATAACAACTAGCCAAGTTATTTTACCTAATTAGGTGGCTGAAAGTCGCGTAAATATTTAGTTAAATTTGATATATTTATGGATTTGTGATAATATAATAATATAATAATAATGTCTATGGACGCTTCACACCACGTCAGTCTAGCCCCGTGGTAAGTATCCGAAGAACTTGTGTTACGGGTACCAGACAACGGAAATATATTTAATACTTTTTATACTATACTTATATTTAAGATTTTTATTATATTATACACATATTTAATACACATCCATGACCCAGGAACACAGAAAACTTTTTTGTTCCCTGGCGGGATTCGAACCCGCGACCTCCGGCTAAAGCGCCACTGCGCTCACCACTGAGCCACGGAGGTCTTCAAATTGTGATGTTTGATTATGATTATTGACTATGAGTTCACAAATTTAATTATATGCAACTACTTTTCTACTACTAAGTAACTAGTAATAGTGAAATATTTTAATAAACTTTTGATGACTCCTAGCGCTGCAATGGAAAAATTGAACTAAATTTGAAACACTTGGCTGAGACATTAAGTCATATTCAAAGAGCTGAATTTCAATACGCCAAGTTCAGTGATTCTTCATTCTAGTTTAATTACTTCTCGGCTTAGATATTCAATTAGATATCGGCGATTAATGAACCGACTACACGTCTAATAAGCTTGATAGGTATACATAATATTATTTGACGACCTCCGTGGCTCAGTGGTGAGCGCAGTGGCGCTTGAGCCGGAGGTCGCGGGTTCGAATCCCGCCAGGGAACAAAAAAAAATTCTGTGTTCCTGGGTCATTGATGTGTATTAAATATGTGTATAATATAATAAAAACCTTAAATATAAGTATAGTATAAAAAGTATTAAATATATTTCCGTTGTCTGGTACCCGTAACACAAGTTCTTCGGATACTTACCACGGGGCCAGGCTGACGTGGTGTGAAGTGTCCATAGATAATATTATTATTATGGTATTAGATAACCCCTTACCCCACATAATATAACATAATGATGACATGATCTTGTGCAATAAATAATTATTTTTATAGTGTGATTGAGATTTTTATACAAATATTTATAATATTAAAGTTATCATTTGCCTAAACGATTTTATAAAACATCATGGTTCTTCTAGAACAGAAGTGTAGTAGTAGGTAAGCTTTGTAAGCGATTTTTAAGATTCGAAGCTCTACATCCTAAACTCCCTAAATTCTGATGCTTAAACGCTTATATTAGACCTAAAGACACAGGTGACAGGCCCCCTTGGCATCTCTCTACATGCCCCTTGGCAGTCACCTAGAATTGTTGGGAACTACTGATGTAGGCTGTAGAGTCATGTATTACATGTTATTATAAAGTTTATCTTATACTTTAAACGAGACAATCTTGTATATATATATAATGGATTTCTCGAAAATGACTGCGAGTGTTATCATGAAATTTAGTACGTAGGGAGTGGGGGAGAAAAATTGATCTACCTAATTCTTTATTCCTGGGAAACTACGGATTATTAAGCTTTTTAATAAGCATTTTCTTTTGTCATGCAACAATATATCAATAATTTCGACTCTATCACGTCCGGTTGGCAATTAAGTATTTTTTTATTTATTTATTTTAAGACAATATAGATAGGTATCTTAAACACCGCGCAGATTATTGCATTGTCTAAACCAGTGTTTTTCAACCTTTTTCATGATGCGACCCCCCTTGTATGAAAAAATATTTCTCGACCCCCCGACCCTTCGCTTTTTTATCATATATGTATGTGTATGTTATAAATATTCATTTCATACTACGTATTTATGCATCTCCATAATTAGGATTCGGATATAAGTACATAATATACCTACTACGTAAAATAAATTATTTTACTACATACATCGATGATATCGATGATCATTTATGAGTATATCCTTTTGTTAAAATTCTCTTACTTAATAAATCAATCTTTTTAATATTTATTGCTTTTTTACTAAAGTTCTCTCGATATCCGGCGACCCCCCTATAGACCCACAGGTTGAAAAACACTGGTCTAAACAATAGAAGTATTTTCTTTTTCCCGAGGTTTCGCTACTTTCCAGCATGCGTAGTCACGGGAGAACTGAGGTGTCAGTTGTCCTATTTGTTGAAGTTGTTCAGACTAGGTACTCGAAGATTCTTCAATTATTATTTGTCTTCCGATCCACGCAAAACATACTACTAGTAAGAACCATACTACTAGTAGGAACCATAGACCAATGATTTATCTATGGTAGGTTGGTAGGAACCTTGAGAGAAGATTACTATTTTTTATATTTTTTAACTTTTGCTATTTTTTGACAATGACAGCTTGTTTTCAAAAAAGTTTTATTTGTGATCTTTGAGTGATAGGTACCTACTAGATTTTACATCTCAAGCCAAAGCAATCTTATATAGGTAGCAATATTTGAGCAATATGGATTAACAGGATATTATCCTGAGCCTAGCAGCTGTGCAACAGGTGCGCAATTTTTGTTATGGAATTTTGTTTAGTCTAAATTCGTAATTCATAAGCATAAGTTCACTACCACTTCTTACTACCTACTTATGAATACTTATAATAAGTGTAAACAGCAACATTTGAAAATATTTTAGGAACCACATCATTATTAGGTGCAATATATATATTTTTTATGTTCTATTATCTATTAATTTAAATATATTGTTAAAATATTATTATTATAATTTTTGCATCAACTAGAACAGATAGCTGATAGGAGGTCGACGGCCTAGTGCCATCTGTTATCGCGGCGCGGAAACCACTAAGTGCGGTCAGCATGAATGTTACAGCTGAAAATTTTCCTATTTTCCCAGGAGCGAGACCGCGATGACGGCAGCGCCCCCCGCGCAGTGCGATAAAAATGGCGCAACACTCGCAACTGTCAAACAGTCGCTCGCCGCGTACGGACGACAGAGTACACGAGACATGGACCGCGACCGCATCGGTGTATGGGGCTCCGGCGATGGCCAGGCCAACAGCCGCCTCTCCGGCCTGGACCGCCTCAAGCACCCGGGACTCAACAAGGTCAGTACACCACCCCGGCTTGGCCCAGGTCACGATGGCACAGACGCGGGGGACCTACGCCGCATATTATATCACTCGTAGTCCAATCGCTTCGTGAACCGGATCAGATTTACAGTTTCAGTAATTTACATGCATTGTTTACATATTTTTGTTTGTCCAATTGACATGACAGCATACACGACAAAGTTCACGCAAAGGTGTATAATACAAACGCGCATACATTACAGTATTTATTCACTGACTACTATTCGATAAATGTACAATGAGGAAGATGTAAATCAAAATTTATTCCCCTTTTTCAGCCCTAACAAAAAATTTAAGCAATAATAAGACTAACTGTGAAAAAATTGTGTTGATATCACGAAAATTGAGTTTTTTATAAGCAAATCAATATGGGAACGCGCGAAAACTGATTGCGCCCGTCGAGTAATGGCTGTGACGTCACATCGCCGTGCGTAGCTAGCTAACTATGCAATGTGCATACAGTATGTTTTTGACACGCGCTCTGTAAACTTACCTTCGTTCATTTCGATTCATTTTTATATATTATTATAATAAATATGACTTAATAGGGAAAATTGTTAAATTTAAACAAAAAATTAATACAAACTTTCAAAGTAAAAACGCACAAAAGAGTATGAAATAAATTTTATTTTGTAAAAATAATTCTCCTTTTAAATTCGGCTAAAATTTTAACTATTTCCCTACTCAATCTTCTTAATTTTGAAGTCTGTGCCAGCCCAAACAATATCCTGATAAAACAATATTTTATAGAACTCACATTTAAGTTGGCAACCAACTTCAAAATTATGAAAATCGAGTAGAGAAATCAAAAATTTCAAACTCAAAATGGGCTATGAAGTACATTATTTTGATAGAACAAATCTTTATCAAGTAATAGTTACGCCATCTTGGTTTTCACAATACTTCAAATGTTAGCCATCTTGTTTTCACCATACTTCAAATGTCAAAATGGCCCCAAAAATCTCAAAAATGGGACCATTTAACTGGAGATAGTATACGTCTATGAGAGAAATAATTAAAATTTTTGCCGAATTTAAAAAGGGAATTATTTAGAAAATAAGATTTTTTTCATACTTTTTTGTGGGTTTTTACTTTGGAAGTCTGTTTTCATTTTTTGTTTCAAAATTATAATGTTTTCCATTTTTAGGGCTCCACTTAGGGCACACAAGGAACGCTTATAGTTTCGCTCGCTCCGTCCGTCCGTCTGTTATACTTCCGTAATTATGAATATTGATAGATGAAATTTGGTACAGTTATAGATTGTGTGTAGATCTTAGGTTTGGCATAATAAAATAATAATAATTTTATATTTTAGGGGTAGCTCTGAAGGGGGGATGAAATATTTTTTCATTCTACCCCATTTGTGGGGTATCGTTTAATAGGTCTTAGAATTTAGGTAAGGTTTCTTTTAACATTACTTTTTTACAAAGTCGACTATTTTCGAGTAATCAGCCTCCAGTGGTTTGTAAGTTGGTCCCCCCTCCCTTAGAATTTCTAAATTATAAGAGATAGAAACTTGTAAGCTTCTATGCTCAAAATATGATATATCTGCTAAAATCTCTTTAGGAAAATTATTTTAAGCGAAATCGGATAGTAACTTTTGAAGTATCTTGAAAAACCTATTACGCGATTTCCAAACGTGTGTCTTTAAAGACTGAGTTCTGTTCAATGCTTTTGGATCTAGGGTATACCCTTGGCACAAAATTTTACTTTTTGGTATGATATGCTTAATTTACTTCACATTGGCCAAATTCTTAAAGATGTACCTATACATTTTGAGGAGTTCCCTCGATTCCTCATGGATTCCATCATCAGGTTTCCACTTTAGTGACTAAAGTCTAAAAGGGCCAATTTCAAATTAGGGGCCATCCACAAATAACGTCACACGTTAGGGGGGAGGGAGGGGGTCGACGAAGTGTGACATCGTGTGACAAGGGGATAGGAGGGGTCCTAATTTTACGTATTTATACGTTAGGGCTATATACATATATAGCCCTAACGTATATCCGCCTCCTTTTTTTGGATGTCGGTTAAAAAATACTAAAATATAATAGTCAATCTATGACATTTTGTTCATAAAGTTTTTTGTCGAGATCTCAAACAAGTGACTACACCATAAACATAGTTATAAGCGAGGGGAAAAAGTAGGTAGGGAGTTTTTTGTATTGTCTTATTTCATCTTTTAAGTTTCATTCAATAGATTAAATATATTTTTTAAGTAGGTACCTAACATATCTGCGTGACTCGTGTTTTATTTCTCTATGTAAAACCCATTGTTTAAAATACATTGTCACTAAAATACTGAATTCATTCTGAGCATATTCTATAAACTAAACATTTAGTAATGCAAAAAAAAATGTAGGTAGATGTTTCGTATTTATTTAGGTACCTACTCAGTACTCACATTAAAATATTCTTCGCAATAAATGTCTACTGATTTTTGTAGCTATAACACTTTTTTCAACACTTTACACAACTAATTTTCTCAGATTTTGTCGTTGGGCACATGAAAAAAGTATTTTTCTGGAGTGCTAACCGTTGTATTATACATAAAGGTGTTATACAATTATATCTATATGTTATTTTATCACCATAATTCCAAAAAATTCAATAAAACTTCAAAATTACTGCACGAGTTCCTTACCGCGGCGGTCAGAGCCGGCGAAATGACGTCACGCGTTGAGCGGTCAAGCTCGCGCTGATTTTAAAAACATCCAACTTTAAAAATTAATAAAAAATTCAGTTTTTGAGATATCGAAAAAATTCTTTCACTAATATTTTTTAGATTTTATTTTTGATTTTTATACATTATAAAATAATTACACTCATCTAGCTCATTAACAGCTGATTTTACCGTACTAAAATCTATATTTTTTTCTCATGTCAATCAAAAATAATATCAGAAATAGAACTAACTAACAATTAATTATTTAAATTATGTAACATAATTATATACTACAGAACAAGTTACAAGAATAACACAAAATAGAGAAAATATTTTGGACTCATATTCACGATAAACATAACCTAGGTATATTACACAACCCTTTTGCTTCATTGATTCAACCCCTAGCTTAAGTTCTAGTTTTTAAAAGGGGTTGCATATTATACAAATGTCAGGGAAATAAATATACCTACCGTAATGAACAACACGACATCCTCAATGCAGACAGTAAACACATGATGTGAATATAATGTAATATTTTTCTTATTATAATTACATTTATTATGTTTAATTAAATTGAAAATATGCTACTTCATGATCATATTAATGCATTCCATTATTTTCTATGCATAATGAAAAAGTAATTAAATAAATTATTATTTAACTTCACTTGGAGGAGGTTTGTTATAAATACTTATAATACCTACCTACATAATTATCTCAATCTTTATTCATTATATCTTAGAAAATTCTCATACCAACCTCAAACCTCACATTTTAGTTGAATGCTAGGAATTGGGCTCCTAGTAGCTAAGGGCCTTTTAAACATTATATTTAGGGTCTACTTCATAATCAAAAAAAAAAATAAAATAAATAAGGATCAGAGAGCCTAGTCGAGATGCATTCGATAATTTCGACGGCGAAGTTCGAAAATAAAATGTATGGGATTTGACATAAGGCATCGCAAGCGACAAGTCACTTATCGATGATTTATGTCAAATCCCATACATTTTTGATTTCGAACCTCGCCGTCGAAATTATCGAATACATCTTGACTAGAGGGCCAGATAATCTCTCGATATAAAGTTAGCAGCGACAAAACTTCCGAATAAGCTATCCAAAACTTATTTATTTGAAGATTGTGAAACAAGCCCCATGGAACATTACTACATTTTAGTTTACGTCATAATTTGGATCAAAACTCTGTGTAGGTAATTATTATAATAATCAAAAGTTAAAAATATATTATAACGAGACTACGTATATTATATAGCCTATGTTACTTGCGCTATTATTACGAATCTATTGACACCCTATTAATCACAATTGGATCAGTAGTTTGGGCGGTAAAATGGAACAAACATACATACATACAAGATTGTGAATATCTACCCTTTTAACCTTTCTTTTGGCTTCGCCGTCGTCGGGTATATAGATATCGGTCGGAAAATGGCTGTTAAAATTTAATACAATGCGTATATCTAATATAAAACTAATCTTACAGACTGAGTTTATAAAACATAGTCATATATTATATTAACATTTCAAAGCTAATTGTTGACTTTAAACAAGGCCTAAGCCTTGAACACAAAAAAAAAACAACAAACAACTACAGGAGTGTGAGAAACTAGAGTCACAAGTGCCACTCTACATTTATAAAAACACTTTTTGTCAATAAATCTTGTAAATAAACATATTATTATAGATTTACTATGTTTGAACTTTATGGATTTTAATGCTGCAAATTATTAAAACGTATGGAAAACCAAAATGAAATTGAACCGCGATAAAATCTGTAACTTTTATGCAATACGGTCTATTATTATCCGTGGTAGATTTATTTGCAATACTTTACAAATGATATATTTTTCGATATTAATATTGTATTACCATAATGTAAATTATTTAAATTTTAAAGCTTTTTGGTCCTCGAAAATATTATTCGTAAAAAAAAAACGCAATACGAGGAACTTTTAAGGGTATCTTCTTACCTACTTTGTCAATCAACGATTTCCTCACTTTCGCATGATCATACTTCATAACATAATAATAATAATAAAAATTGTTTATTTGAACTTAAAATAATATTAAAAGGACATCGTGGCTCTCGAATATAAGAAAATGGGCCAGTATAGTTAGCGTTGAAGACCTGTTCCGCCTGGCGAAAGACAGAGAGGGGTACTCAGAGCTGACTGCCAACCTCCAGTACTTAGTGGAGAGGCACTGAAAGAAGAAGAAAATAATATTACACAAATTATAGGTTGTAGAATAAAAAGTCCAAAGCCTTACTGCTAAAGCAGTTTCTTCCAGGCAACATATAATCTACATGATTATTGACGAGTCATGTCGTGTGTGAGTCGTGGCTCATGAGCTCGTGATACCAACATTACCCATGGTTACTCACGTCTCACTTGAAAACCTTTAGGAAGTGTGAATTTAATAAGTAATTTCAATATTTTGCCTCTACACGTACCATGACGTTATTTTGGATTAGTTGATCAATTGCAATGACTTGACATAAAGAACCATCAACCATAGCACTCAGAATCTTAACTTATCATAAATACAACATAAATATGGTACTAGATCTAGATGAAGAGAATGGAATGGGAGTGGAATGGAAGTGTTGGAAGGGGTAGGCCTAGTCGGAGGTTTCAAACCGAGGTGTGGTCGGTGGCAGAACCACAGACCTGATCTGCCACCGGGTACCAGTTTATCTGGTACCCATGGCCTCCTAGTAGCAGACTCAGGGGGAGTCTGCTACAGTACTGGTGGAGGCCGAGGAGGGAGGCGCACCTAATACCATCTGGTGCGCCCATCGTGGAGGGCCTTCGGGCTTTCATGATGAAGCCGCTTGTAGGCGGCTGCCGCCGGCGGGGTCGCGGATGTGTGTATCGTTCCCGTGGCCCCGTCAGAGGGCGGCGAGGAGGAAGATGGGGGGGTTTTTAGTGGGTATACCATGAGTCCCACATCACCACTTGGGTGCCCCCTGCGCCTGTGTGGTATGCGTAAAGCATTTTCCCCCCCGGAAACAAAAAAAAAAAAAAAAAAAAAAGGCGGAGGTTTCGAGACCAAATCGGGGACGTCTTGATTAAAGGCCAGGTCAAGAGTACCCTAAACCTAAGAATATGTATGAAGGAAATAATGAAAATGGACGAAGCGAAACAAGTATGTAAGGATCGTAGCAAGTGGAAAGAAGAAGTCTCTGTCTACCCCTACGGGAAAGAGGCGTGGTTAGATGTATGTATGTATGTAGATCTAGATCTATGAGTAAATATGATGTCTCTAGAGTAGGTAATTATTTTGGTGATAGAAAATAAAAAAAAAAACGCTTGCCATATCTAATAGTTTATCCGAAAACATTAGACTGGAACCAAGTTTGTGAAAAAAGGTCTACTAAAATTATTTGTTAGAATCATTTTAATATTATATTTTTATTCTGTATTAAGGATCTTGCTTATAATAATTATTTTTATTATGTAACCTAAAGATACTGGTAGCCTGTAGGCAAACTGCGCAGTGCGGAAGCAGTTTTGCGGGGCATGTTTTAAAAACAATGTACTTTACATGTTGGTATTTAATAAAATAAAAAAAATAAGCTCCTTATTTCAAACCTGTTTGTATCATATCGGATCAATGATGCACAAATTGTAATCATAAACGATACAATTTTAAATATATTGACAACAATAGATTTAAACATTTTTAGCTTAAAAATCTTATTTAGTATTAAATAAGTATTTAGATAAATAATGATCTAATAATATTTACAATCAGTGAAGAAGATCAAAGACTATAACATTTCTAATAATACAAACGTACTTAAATTATAATTTTTGAGAAAGCACCAACCTAAGAGATAAACAGACGGACATACCGGACAACAGACTGTAGGTACCATAAAAATACAATAATATTCTCATTTAACATGCCTAGGAAAAATATAAGTTAAAGTATTGTAATGAGCTTACAATAAGGGATCGTAACATGAGCGATGCCAGTACAACTTAACAGTTGACACGGACTCAAATCAATACTCCTACTCCTTATAATGTGGGTCATAACCACGGTCATAACATACAGTTGGAGTAGCACTTATCTATACTAATATACTAATAATCCTACTAATATTATAATTGTGAAAGTTTGTGGGGATGTATGGATGGATGTTACTCTTTCACGCAAAGACTACTGAACGGATGTTAATGAAATTTAGTATGGTATTAGTTTAGGCTCTGGATTAGAACATATTCTACTTTTTATCCCGAAGAAGTATCTACAGTGTTCTCGTGGGAATTGGGATACTGTATTTACGCGGGCGGAGCCTAGAGCTATAGAGGGTAGAGCTCTACCCTCCATACCTAGAGCGAAAGCTAATAATATTAAAAAGAAAAGAGTTTGTATTGTGGCATTCAAAGAGAATATAATCACTACGTTTGTGATATTCAATAGGCTCCCAAACTATTGGATCGATTTTGATGAAATTTGGCATAGATATAAAGTAGACTACGAAGAATAACATAGGCTACATAAATCGCGGGCAACATTGTTTCCTATATATTATATTACCTAGCTGTGAGTTATCTAAAAATTAGATACGTACGTTTATTAAAATATAAGTTTAGGAAAAATAATTTAATTTTTATCATGAATATTTTGATGCAAATCTATAGTACCTAAATATTATTAATTAATTAATTAAAATTAAAATTTAATTACAAACTTCGCAAGATATATAAAATTTAATTCATCCTGAAAGGCCTATTATGTATATAATCTATATTATGCCTATGCAGGACGTACTATGTTCACAGTTGTAGAGATAACATATTTTATAAAAGGGACCGACCGACGATGGATAAAACTCATAATATCTTTTAATAAAACGGTTTATTTTCTGTTAGATCGTGTATTATCGTCGCCATGGTGATATATGGTTATTTGCCTACTACGAGTAGTACACTGTGGAGCCTAGTTTTCGTTCGGTTTTCCTCTTTCTCAGTAAAGTGCGATTTAGTGCGGAGTGCCAATACCTATTTAATATTTATGCATTGTTTGTGTCGAGCGTTAAAGTAATGAAAAAGGGGTTAAATTAAAGTGATAAAGTGTAGCATTTATAAAACTACCTTAAAAGTGGCTCTTGTACCTACCTATTATTTTTGCGCGATCCTTAAATATTGGCAAAATAAATATTTGACGAATACGTTAGAGTTTATCGTATCTATTGACAAAATACCCTCACAGTAGGATGAGTAAACTTTCAGCGTAATCTGAACCGTCAAATTGTAGGCAGTATTATCAGGAATTCTGATAATAACTCCCTGCACCCAACCCAAGCAGAAAAATCTTCAAACGTTTTCAGCATTCTATTTAATATTTATAATTCAGTGTACACAGGTATACCTATGTACACAGTATACCTACTTCAAAAGTATGTACTTTTGAAGTAGGTATAAAATATATATGCATAATTTGGCTTTCGAAAAGTACATATTATGCTAGGAAATATCGTCTTTGCAATGACATAACTAAGATCATCTGTTTTAGTCCTGTAACTTTTCAAGTTAGCAACTTATTGCTTTTTGCATTTTTCGGTCCATATTTATGTAGCCTTTCAGAATATATAAGAATTTTACAGATTTGTAACAAATGCATGTTCCCTAATGTATGACTTTGACAGTTTGATAGTTTATCAATACGTTGTGTAGATAGTAGGTAGATACTGAGTACTGACTGCTGACATGCACGAAGTCAGGAAAGACCTACATATTTTGTTACAAGGTGATCTGCATAATTGCCTTAAAATTTGACTGACAGCTTATACCCAAGGGTCATTTTGTGGACCTACAGGGTACATACGAACACCCTGTATTGGCCCAAGACTATTTTAGGCACATTCATTATTCGCTACCTTAAAAGAATAATTAATAGTAGAACGTTAATTTCTAATCATACAGAATTAATCTATAGGTACTATATTTTATTTTATCAGTCTTTTTAAATTTTAACGAATAATTTTAAAAGTTATTCTAGAATAACATATTGTGGAAACAGTATGAAAATAAATTGTAATGTATCGTACCGTACCGTATACCTATCTACTAATAATAGGGATTAAGTAAGTTGACTTTCTGATGGGTTTTAATTTGCGTAAGCGGGTTTTTTAGACATGACGAATTGCATAGATATCGAAACTAAACAGTTTGAAAATTGTAATGTATCGTACCTACCGTACTGTATAACTACTAATAATAGGGATTAAGTAAGTTGACTTTTCCTGATGGGTTTTAACTTACGTCAGTGGGGTTTTAAGACATGACGAATTTGATATCGAAACTAAATATTGACTATGAATTGTAAATTAAAGTAAATAATACTAGAGGCCTGGCCGGTATGCATACGTACATTCGCTTCATTGTAGGTATACACATATATACAGTATACTTCAATATGATGTACATATTACCAGTAAGAATAGCTTACCTAAGCTAGGAGGGCTTGGGATCTGAGACATCCACATGTATTTTCAAGCGAGTCATCGTGACGTTTTCAATGTGTATGTTTTAGTCATTATCAAGTAAGAAAAAATACAACTCGATTATCTATTTGTTTTTTCAAAACCATTTTAATATTTAAGGAAAATAAATTAATATTTTTAATAGCAATAATTAGGTAATTACCAACACACTTTTTAGTTTTGGTATATCGGTATTTGGTTTTTAGATGTTTTCAACTATAAAAGTTGTTTTACTATTGTTAAAAGTATCAAGTGTTCTTACGGTTTAAAATTTAAAGGAATGTTGAAAGTAATTAATCTTTTCAGTCATTTTAAAATGTTTAACGAAATAAAGAAGAAGGGGCATTTTTGTATGGAGCCCGTCCCCACCCTTATAGCACTACAAGACATGTATCAGATGAAAGGGCTTAAAAAGTTTGTAATTTTATTGTATGACGAAAAATCTCTAAACCATGGGAGAAAAAAGTTAATGAGGGTTAAAGGTTAAAAAAAAGTTGAAAAAATCATCCTGTATTATTGCACTATTATATAGTGTTGCTAATAAGGAACAATTTTTGGAAAGTAATGGTACATAGCAAACGTCATGAAAGTGGTATATCTTGATAAATTGCCTCATATTTTGAAGAAATGTATGGAATAATAATGAAATGCTAAAAAAAAGCTATTTACTTAATTTTTTCGCACATACTTAATTACTTTCTAGAAATTGTTTCTTACTTGCGACGCTATCGAATGGTGCAATAATACAGAATGTATTTTTTTCTCCCATGGTTTAGAGATTTTTCGTCATATATAATAAAATTACACACTTTTTAAGCCCTTTCATTTGATATATGTCTTGTAGTGCTACAAGGGTGGGGACGGTTTACCCCTTCTTCTTTGTAGTAAGTAACCGTGACAGAAATGTGTAGTGTAGGTAGTAAGGTACTGTCACTACTGAGTACTGACTAGGTAGTAGGTACTGACTCCACGCCGGGAGCTGTACTCAGTCCCGAACTAGATTATAGAAGCGCAAGCTAAGACAGAGGATAAATTGCTATATTCTCTAACATCCTTATTAATAAAAATATTTACATTTTACACCACGGATACGCTAATCCAAGTTGCTGTTCTTGTCTGTCAAGTGGCTTTGTAACCTTAGAAAAAGACAGCCATAAAGATTAGCTAATTCGTGGTGTAAATATTTTTATTAATAAGGGGGCAGAATAATTACTACTTATGTCTTCCGGATTGCAATTTATCCTCTGTCTATTCATGTAGAAATTGAATCTATTTGAATGAGAGGTTGTCTATAGACTTCGTCAAACTCAATTGGATGGAACAATATTATAGCATAATATACCAGTGGATATTGTACCATCTATGTTATAAACAAGTATAGTCTATTTAAAGAAATACATAAGAAGAAATATACAGGTGTAGTTTTAAATCAAGGGCGACAACACTAGTGAGCTATAAATGATTTTAATTAATGAAATAGTCATTAGTGAAGTAATTGATAAAAAAATGGCATAGTCAGTAGAACTTGTGCGGCCATGAAGTCTCCGTAGAACATTAGAAGCAAATGTTTCTAAGTGCAGGTGCGGCGAGTTATTGATTAACACGTTAGCATTGTGTGTGATCCGTAACTGTAGGTACACGGTACTAGGTATCATACAGCCATGTGTAGGATGTAAAACCGGCCAAGTGCTAGTTGGATTCGCGCACGGAGGGTTCCGTATTAAACAGCAAAAAATATTCTTCCACGAGGCCCCCATGAGCCATGCTTAAATATTTATTTAATTCTGTTTTTAGGATTTGTTCCTACCGCGGCAACAGATTGTCTAGCTATCACGGTTCATGATATACAGCCTGGTAACAGACAGGCAGACAGACAGATGGATGGACAGCGGAATCTTAGTAACAAATGGGACCCAATTCCGTACCCAATCCTTTGAGTATGGAACTCGAAAAAATGTCACAATATCCTATAGAAAGTAAAAAGATATAGGTATAATAGGTACTATGCTTTAGCAAAAGCTTCTCTCACGAGCTAAAACATATTGATTGTGCGTTAGCATTTATTATATTAAAAGGCTAAGATTTAAAAATATATTTTGCGAACGATATCAATTATCAAATAATACTTAAATACACTACTACAGTCTTCGTCAGGATCCAATAAATTGAACATACATTCTCGCACGTCGTTTGAGCGGAAAATTGGGATAACATTTGACGTTTATTGAACGAGGAATAAAACAATTGAAGTATGGAGAGGGACTGGTGGCAGCTGACTCCGCGCCGGGAGCTGTTCTCAGTCCCGGACTGTCTGGCGTCGCACGACTCGAGGGTGCGTTATATGTATTATACACAGAATTACAGAAATTCTGTGATATTATAATATATTTTTATAATACTTTCTCTACCTATAATTTAGGTACTCTACACGGATATGCTTTAATCTTTACTGCGAAAACTAAAAAAATATCCATGGTTGGCCTACCGTACCAATCCGTATAAAATATAATGTCACCGTAAAATTGTAAAAACCGTTAGATTGTAATATAGTGTAATTGTAAAATGTTGATCGGATGCGAATATTCAGCTTATAATTTAACACATTATTTTTCGTCAAATTATAAATATATTGTAATGAATCTTTCGACATATTTTTATAATCTTGTTAGTTATTTTACAATCTAACTTTTTTTAAGCTTTTGCGCAAGGTGGTTGTAATTGACAAGCGATCTCTTTTTCTCATAATATGTATTTGTTTTTACTTTTTTAATAGTTTATATATGTAACAAAAATAAATTAGATTCTTCATAATACTTATGTAGAACGGACTTGCATAAGCTTTGGCCAATCACACTTGTGCTTACTTTTCTGAGTCATGAATCATGATCATGACATATTGGTATTTTTACAAATACCTACGCGTGTTTTTACTATTGTACATATAATTAGTACCTACGTAATATCACGGCCACTTGCAAATTGCTTGCGAGTGGCGCGATGTTTCGTCATACATCCGCCACACCTCCCGAAATCTGATAATGTGCTCGTGTTTCTGAAGAAGCGCACTTAATTAATTATGTGTTCGTAGTAAGGAACACTTACTTGATGACGGCAACTTAGAAACAATATTAACATTTAACATTAATTTCGTAATTATATTATTTTTTTAATCTGAACATTATATTATTGGTGCGTGCAACATCTGTTGATATTCAAAATCGTCTAATAATTCTGACGTAATCGTGGAACGATCCTACTAATTTTATAATAATGTGAATGATGGTGAGGAAGTATGGATGGATGGATAGATGTTTGTTACTCTTTCACGCAAAACTACTGAACGGACTTTGATGAAATTTCGTATCTTAGTAGTGTAGGCTCTGGATTAAAACATAGGCTACTTTTTATCCCGAAAAAATACAGTGCTCCAGACTTCCAGAGGGATACTGAATTTACGCGGGCGGAGCCGCGGGCCACAGCTAGTTTTTCTATATTTTCATAATATAACAATTAGATTTTTTGCTGTCTCATTATGTAGTAATTATGTTGAGCTAAACAGAATCGCAAGTGAAGGCCATACAAGCACCTTGTGACGTCACGCTCAGCTGTCAACTCTATTTAACATGTCTATACATTTTGCACTGTCTTTGTCTTTTGACTTTTCCCTCATGTTTTCCGGATATACTTGTATTTTGATTTCTAAAATATAAATACGTTATATCCTCGTTTGTTATAAACGACATTGGCCTTGGTCATTAGCTCTACTTTAGCAGTAAAACGACAGATCTCTATCACGTAGAGTACCTATCGGCTATCAATCAAAGATTTCAACTCAAGATAGGCTATCACGTACATTTAGCAGAAAAAAAGTTCATACAAGAAAAAGTTACGCCATCTTGGTTTTCACCATAACTCAAATGTCAGCCATATTGTTTTCACCATACTTCGAATTTCAAAATGGCCCCAAAAATTTAAAAATTGGGGCCAATTTACTGGAGACACTTTTTGCCTCAACATGCCTCGTCTATAATATATGTCTATGCTATCAATACTAACGAATGTTAGGACAGGAGTGTCACATGTTTTGGAAGCTTAATTTAAGAAAGATCTGTCGTTATATTCTCCTTTTACTTGTAATTTATAAAAAAGATATTACTAGCTTTCGTAAACACAGTAAACCGTACATTTTCGCGCGATAAAAATAGCTATGTGCACCACGTGGTCTACTTTACATCTGTGCCAAAATACATGATGATCGGTTAAGTATTTTTACGTGAAAGCGTAACAACCAAACAAATAAACTCACAATCACATTTATAGTAATAAGTAAGGATATAATAATATAACGAATGAATCAAAGAATCTTAGTATATGACGCACGCCCACTTTTGATTTTAGTGTCGATCTTGACACTAAATCAAAAGTATCGTTCTATACCTAGTCATATAAAGTACCTACCTAATTAGATAAATATTTTAACTACAAGGTCTCGCTAAGTAAACCGTTCCAATTCAAATCTGAAACAGTTTGTGACTGTGTTGGCGTTTAATTAAAATTCAGCCAAAGTTGCGTTTGCAGTTCTAATAATAAAATATTTGTGGGTCGAGTACCTAGTGTAGGTACCACTTGTTTTGTTTATTTTGAATAACAAATTATCTTCATATTTTATTTCTATTTGGACCATGATTTTTTTTTTATGAATATGATGATGAATAATAAGTAAGATAAATGTTGAAGTTTGCGTCCAGACAATAATCCAAAAAGAAATAGAGATCTACATGGTTTTTAGGGTTCCGTAATACTTAAGGAACCCTTATAGTTTCGCTCTGTCCGTCTGTCTGTCTGTCTGTCTGTCTGTCTGTCTGTCTGTCTGTCTGTCTGTCTGTCTGTCTGTCCGCGCCTCTAGCTCCTGTAATTATGAATATAAATTGATGAAATTTGGTGCAGTTATAGATTGTGTATAGATAACGGTTTCGGGATCATAAAAAAAGTATAATTTTATATTATAGGGGTGGCTCTCCATACATGTGAAGTGGGGATGAAAAATATTTTTTCACTCTACCCCATCGTGTGGGGTATCGTAGAATAGGTCTTTTAAAATAAGGGCAAGGTTTCATACGTTACTTTTTTATAAAGTTGACCATTTTCGAGTAATCGGCCTCCAAAGTAGTTTGTAAGTTGGTCCCCCCCCTAGCATTTCTAAACTATAGGAGATAGAAACTTGCAAATTTCCATGCTGATAGATCATGCTAAAAACTCTTTAGGAAAACTATTTTGAACCAAATCGGACAGTAACTTTTGGAGTAATTAAAATAAAAGCATATTACGCGTTTATAGTTACGGAACCCTCCTTAGACATGTCCTGACATGCTCTTGGTTAGGTTATTTAATTGAAATTCTAAGCGCAAACATTTTCAGCAATGCCTAATTTCATAAAACCTTTATGAAATTCATCTATACTTATACTTATCTATGTACTTTTATACTAATATAATAAAGAGGAAAAGTTTGTTAGATTGTTTGCATCGAATAGGCTCCGAAACTACTGGACCAATCTTGATGAAATTTGGCACAGACATAGAGTATCTAGTAGTAGAGACCACGGAAAAGGACATAGGCTACTTTTTATTGCGGCAAAATGTACGGTTCCCGCAAGATTTTCTTTAGCGCGCACGAAGTCGCGGGCAACATCTAGTATTTTATATTACTTACATAGTATTCTCGGTATTCTAATGGAATTATTGATCACCCAGGGCATGGCGTTCACAATTGAAGAGCGACAGGTGATGGGCATCCACGGGCTGCTGCCGCCGCGGGTGAAGTCGCAGGAGGAGCAGGTGCAGCTGTGCAAGCTGTCCATCGAGCGGTACGAGGACCCCCTCAACAAGTACATCTACTTGATGGGATTACTGGTAACAAATGATGAATTAGTCAAATTATTGTATTAGTAAAACTAAGTATGTTAATATCCGGCTCAAATGGCCATTGCTTATTTTCATCTTCTACGGCAATCCACAACACAGCTTTCATCTTTAGTATTTTAGAATTAAGTGTATAGACCTTACTTTCCTTCATTTATTTCATCTATACTAATATTATTAAGAGGAAAGATTTGTTTGTTTGTTTGTTTGCATTGAATAGGCTACGAAACCGATTTTGATGACATTTGCCACAGATAGAGCAGACCTCGGGTAAGGACATGGGCTACTTTTTATCGTGGCAAAATGTTTGGTTCCCACGAGATTACCTTTTGCGCGCACGAAGTCGCGGGCAACATTCAGTTTTCAATTAAAGCGCACAAATTAATAGAAGCTACTATACCAATTGCCATCTCTTTCAGGACCGCAACGAGCATCTATTCTACCGTTTCATCGGCGAGAACGTGGCAGACCTGATGCCCATCGTGTACACACCGACGGTGGGGCTGGCCTGCCAGAAGTACGGGCTGGTGTACCGCAGACCCCGCGGACTGTTCATCACCATCAACGACAAGGGACACGTCTACGATATACTCAAGAATTGGTACCTACGTGGTTTTTTTACATTTCTATTTCGAAAATAAATGAAGTTCGTAGTGAGCCGCGAGACGATACTCGTCGATTCTCGAGTAAGAAATGAGTCGCTCCGATATATTTTAAAAATTAAGAGTCGAAAAAATTAGAGAAGTAGAAACTAGAAATCATGGAGTGTACTGTGCAATGCATAATAACAGATAGTGTTCGTAATGTAATGTTTGTTCCAGGCCAGAAACCGATGTCCGCGCCATAGTGGTGACGGACGGCGAGCGTATCCTGGGTCTGGGCGACCTGGGCGTGTGCGGCATGGGCATCCCCGTCGGCAAGTTGGCGCTCTACACCGCGCTCGCCGGCATCAAGCCGCACCAGTGCCTGCCCATCACGCTGGGTGAGTACGACCTAGGCACTGCTGACTACTGCTAGAGCACGAGTCACTCTCTAAAATAACGGGATGATTATATACGGGATGATATACCGAAGCCATCAATTTACTCGCTATCCTATTTTACTGACGAGTACAGACTTGAATGAAACAATGGTAGACATACATAATGGCCAATGGAGTGTTATTTGGAATGGCCAAGGTAGAATTACTTTAGATGAATAAAATAGAAATTAAAGGATACTGTGATGGCAATTATTTTTAAAAGTAAACATTTTTCATTCGCAACTGCATTTGCGAATGCGCAACAACATTACTGAGAAAATCGATATATTTTGACAAACGACATTCCCGACCACTGACCACTCACGCTCAGGCGCTAGTAGTTATTGGAGCGTCTATTTCCTTTCTATTGTATTTTCTGCTATTTCTGATCCTCATCAAAATTTGAGGATTAAATATCGAATGGAATTTTCCAGACGTGGGCACCAACAGTCAGACGATGTTGGACGACCCGCTGTACATCGGGCTGCGACAGCGGCGCGTGCGCGGCGCGCAGTACGACGAGTTCATAGACGAGTTCATGAACGCCGTCGTGCGTCGCTACGGACAGAACTGCCTCATACAGTTCGAGGACTTCGGCAACGCCAACGCCTTCAGACTGTTGGAGAAATACCGCGGAAAGTGAGTACAATGAGAGAAAAAGCAATTGTTGATATGTAAATAAAATACGCGGGTTAAATATTATTTTTTTGATATGTTAGAAAATAATAGGTTGTCTGGTCTGATACGACCTTAAAACATATGTACTAAATATTGTACAAAGTTGGTGGGCACAGAATCAAAGTTCCCCCCAGACAAAATATATTAGAACTGAGACAGTCAGTCTGGTCAGGGACTGTACGAGTTTCTAGAATGTTTTTTAAACAACAGAATACATGTCTGTTTCCAGATACTGCACGTTCAACGACGACATCCAGGGCACGGCGGCGGTTGCGGTGGCGGGGCTGCTGGCCAGCCTGCGCATCACCAAGAAGCGTCTCTCGGATAATGTCATCGTATTCCAGGGCGCCGGGGAGGTACGTAGCTCTCACTGTATATATTAGGGTTGTAACGGAGCTCCGCCTCCGCCTCCGTTACTGCGGAGCCTCCGCAAAAAATTTCACCTCCGCCTCCGCATCCGCCTCCGCAAAATTGATGCGGAGTTTTAACGGAGGTTTATTTACGATTACATACAACGCGCAAGAAGCGATACTGGGCGAAGCGGCCGCTCTGTGCCTCTAGTCAAAATGCGTTCGATAATTTCGATGGCAAACATCGATATCAAAAATTATGGGATTTGACATAAGTCATCGTTATGTGACATGTCATTTGCGATGCCATAAGTCAAATCCCATATATTTTGTTTTCGAACTTCGCCGTCGTCTTGATTCTTGAGGCCCGGGTGCGTGTTTGCGCGTGAAATGGTTAAGATTTTGCTTGTGCCGCCGGAACACGGGCGAGCGGTGGTGGGTGCGTGAATGCACGAAGTATAGATACCAGGAGTCCGAACGTAATGTTAAAATAATGGTCTCAATTTGTGGGACAGATTTTTTGCCGGTAGAGCGCGCCATATTTCAAGAAGTACCAAGCGCGATTCAGGACTGTGCGCTGATTGGTCCGCCAAATAGCATCGGTACGTCCAAAATTCCAGCGCAGCCAGTGGCAGAAAAGAGAACTAATATCTGGGTTTATTATTGTGTCATGAATATTATGGAAAAGCCTATACCGTTCGGACTCATGGTATCTATACTTCGTGCGTTAACGAATGACAATTGACAGTGTGACCAGCTTCAAAATCTGTTATCCTGCCCCACTGAGTTTAAAAAACTGACGAAACCTGCCATACTCTTAAAAAAATGCCAAAATAATGCCGAAATTTAAAATACAGATTTTTGGTACTTTTGTTTAATGCAGAAGCCAAAATAATGCGTAAATTTCAAATACAGATTTTTGGTAGTTTCGTTTAAACTTTAATACAGTGTAGTTAAAAGTTTAAAAATTAAATTACCATTACACATTACTTGTATTTGCATCATTAATTTCTTCATCGACTTCTTTAAACATCGCTTTTGTATTTTACTGCATCATTTATTTTGTTGGTTGGAATGAAATGCAATCAATAAATTCACTGATGCCTTGTTTTACATGTAAAACCTAAGTAGCTACATGTAAGTACCAACTTCAAAATGAAGATTAGTAGAGAAACAGTTAAAATTTTAGCCGAATTTGAAAGAAAATAATTCCCATTACTTATTTAAAAAATTAGTTTTATTTCATACTTTTTTGTGCATTTCTACTTTGGAAGTCGGTTTTCGTTTTTTGTTTATTATGTTGTTGATTTGCGAGAATCAACATCATAATAAAAAAAACTCGCAAGTTGAGTTCGAGATTGACAAGATATTTTACGGGGAATCCTCTACCCCAGTGTTTTTCAACCTTTTTCATGATGCGACCCCCCTTGTATGAAAAAATATTTTGCGACCCCCCGACCCTTTGCTTTTTTTACCATGTATGTGTGTGTATGTTACAGTGTTACAAATATTCATTCCATGCGATGTTTTTATGCGTCTCCATAATTAGGATTCGGATATAAGTACAATAAATCAATCTTTTTAATCTGTATTATTTTTTTACTAAAGTTCTCTCGACCTCCGGCGACCCCCCTACAGAAGCTTCGCGACCCCCCAGGGGGTCCCGAACTCCCGACCCACAGGTTGAAAAACACTGCTCTACCCCAAAGAAAGTTGCCATAATTACCTACTGATATTTAAATTAGCACATTTTTTATCGATACTACTTCAATACTACAAATAAACTTCTGAATCTTTGAATCATTTTACTGCCAAATCTGCCAGCTAATATTGCAATAGTGCCACAACCTGCCAAATTACTTAAACGTCAACAAATACTGCCAGAGGCTAAAATTATGACCAAAAGGGCAGGATCCTGCCACATATGGTCACACTGAACAGGAACCAACTTGTCGGATCGTTCGGTACCGCGAAGCTGTAATTGAGTTGTGATTGTTTTAAGTGATTAAGTGCTTATTTAATAGTCGTTTTTATTTAAATCGCGTAAAATGTTTCTGACTTTAATAAATCATGAATTTATTTAATTTATTCCACTTCAAATTTCACCTCCGCCTCCGCCTCCGCCTCCGCTAACCTCCGCATCCGCGGAGGTGAACCTCTTCTCCTCCGCATCCGCATCCGCCTCCGCTAAAATGGCCTCCGTTACAACCCTAGTATATATTAGAACCTAAAAAAACCAACTATCATCTCCATAGTCTTAGACTACAGCCTCCGTGGTCTAGTGGTTCGAGCATTGGCTCTCTACTGGGAGGTCGTGGGTTCGATTCCCGCATTGGAACAACAAAAAATTGTTGTTTCCAACATTGGTTAGGGCAATGCAGGCTGATTACCAGATTGTCTGACAAAAATGATGATCCATGCGTCGGATGGGCATGTAAAAAGTCGGACCTGCGTCTGATGTCTCGCCAGTCGTGTCGGTTATCTGTCCCACTGGGTTATGAGAGTAAAGGAAGAGAGAGTGCTCTTGTGTACTGCGCACACACTTGGGCACTATAAAGTACTCCTGCGTAACTGGCCTGGTTTCAATGAAACCGGCCACTGCACCGTCACCGTAATCGGTATGGGGGGGGGGAGTTATATTTATATACTTAGAGTGAGTGGCGTACCCTAGAATACTATAGTAATAAAATCCCTTCATTACTTTACCACAGGCATCTCTGGGTATTGCGGAGCTGTGCGTGATGGCGATGAAGGCGGAGGGCACGCCCGAGGCGGAGGCGCGTGACAAGATCTGGATGGTGGACTCCAAGGGGCTCATCGTTAAGAACAGGCCCGAGGGTGGCCTCAACGTGCACAAAGAGAAGCTGGCCAAGGACAGGGCGCCCATACGCACCCTGGCTGAGGTCGTGGAGGTCGCCAAACCGTCGGTACTTATTGGTGAGTAACTTTATCAAAGCAAGATCTCCGCTCTGACTGGAACCGTTTAAAGACTGATGTTGGCGTTACATAATGACATGTAGTATATTTTTTTATTTATTTAAATTATTATCTGAACCAGGCGCTGCGGCGGTGGCCGGTGCGTTCACGCCCGCCATTTTGAGGTCAGTGGCGGCGGCACACGAGCGGCCCGTGGTGTTCGCGCTGTCCAACCCCACCAGCAAGGCCGAGTGCACCGCAGAGGACGCCTACTCCAACACGGAGGTAAGAGTTTTTTTTAACTTATTTACAGACAGGAAACTACCTAGTCATTTGTCTATACTAATATAATAAAGAGAAAAAGTTTGTTTGTATGTTGTTTGCATCGAATAGGCTCCGAAACTATTGGACCGATTTTAATGAAATTTGGCACAGATATAGAGTAGAACACCGGAAAGGACATATGCTACTTTTTATTGCGGCAAATGTACGGTTCCCGCGAAATTCCCTTTAGCGCGCACGAAGTCGTGGGGAACATCTAGTTTTATATATACTTAGGTAAATAATGCACCGTGGCCATCTGCAGAAATAAAATTACAATAATAATCCTTATGCATAGAGCATCTTTCTAAGGAAGTTGTTTACAATACTTTAATAAATATTTTACTAAAACGGTAAAAATGACGTTAATGACGGTAATTGGTAATATTATCGAAGTTATTGTTTTACTACCAGGAAGAGTCCCATAATAATAATATCTATAATTACACCTCTCACCTTATTAAAAAGATTGACTAATATGGATCTTGGATATTATACATATTTTTTAAATTGGTGTCGTTCATTTTTGAAATTGTTCTGTTCAAAGGTTTCGTAATTAAGTATTCTTAATTGCCTTAAAAGGTTATTATATTTTAATGAGCGCCGTACCTGGATTGTTGACTTATTTACCTCATTTTTATAATTAAAGGTATTTTCTAAAACTTCTTCTAAATCGACTCGATATGAAAAACTGACATAAGGAGTTTGTTACATTCAAAACGCGTTTGACGTTGATTTGACGTTTATGAGAATACCATTTTGTTGTTTTAACTAATCGAGACTGCCTCCTCGTAACTGTATTATTGTAAGATTGAACTAGCAGAAACGACCTACAGGGCGAAACTACTAATACATACATAGTTCTTGTGGTCGTAACTCGTAAAGTATAAACTAAGGTGATTTTCCTATAGCTAAATGCACACTGAAGCCACTATATCATTCAAGTTTTCAACATAGAATTTATTTACCTAATACGAAAATAAAAATAAAATCAAAGACTTCGGAGGTAGGCCTTTGCAGTGGGATAGCATAATATCTATACTAATATTATAAAGCTGAAGAGTTTGTTTGTTTGAACGCGCTAATCTCAGGAACTGCTAGATAGAATTGAAAATTTCTATTTGTGTTGGATAGTCCACTTGTCGAGGAAGGCTATATAACATTACGCTGCGACCAATAGGAGCGAAGCATCAGTGAAAAATATTGCAAAAACGGGGAAAATTATTCATATTTGAGGGCTTCCGTTGCGTGCGCTGCGTAAACGCAAGATCCAATTCTTTATAATATTGTTATTCTGGCGCAAGAAAATAAAAATCTACGCAGTAGTACTTTAAAATATATTCTTTTAAAACCTTCTAAAAATAACAGAAATTGACGCGGATGAAGTCGCGGGCAACAGCTAATGCTTAATAAAAAAAAATATTCTAGGAGCGCGCGATCTTCGCGTCGGGCTCGCCGTTCCCGGAGTACCGCACGAAGGACGGGCGCGTGCTGCGGCCGGGACAGGGCAACAACTCCTACATCTTCCCCGGCCTCGCGCTCGGCATCATCTGCGCCGGCATCGTCGACATCACCGAGGACTTCATGCTGCTGGCCGCCGAGGTATGTCTTCCGATGCTGAATGGTCGAAGTCAAGACAAATGAAGTCTACATAATATAATTGACGGACTAATTTGGTTCTCTATCTTTTTTTTACCACATATCTTACCACTTAATTGTTGTAAGTTGGGTCTGTTGACTCAGCAGCATTTATCATAAACTCACGGTGGGGATATTCAATGATACAATGATTGTATATTCTTCTTTATTACATATGTTCTACATATAACATCCATATAATATATCTTATCATACATATAATATGTTAGGGAGGCCAAATAGACATACACACGTCTAAGCTATACATAGCCTTATGGCTAACTGAATATTCTATCTCAGGCATCAAAGTGACACCTATGAATGACAGATTATCTTTTTAATAATGTTACATCATTATGCAACATTAATATTTTATTATTAAGTCCAGAATTGATGCGTGTATAGATAAAAGATAGATGTTAGTTACAATAATGTATTTTTTTTTACAGGCTCTTGCCGAGATCGTCTGTCAAAAGGATTTGGATCAGGGCAGCGTATACCCACCACTGGAAGACATTCAGAACTGCTCCGTTAAGATTGCCAAGAAGATTGTGGAACACGCTTACAAGACCGGTGAGTTGAACCCAAAATAGAGAAATAATATTTTTCTTTTAAACTTTGTTTTCTTTCAAAGCTTTGGAGTTTTATCACACCGGGACGCAACGCGACGCGTTCTTTTTAAGATAGCGATTTAAAATTGAACCTTATTCACATTAGGTCCTCACTGTCTCAGCATGAGCATGAATTCTTTATAATAACCAGTTTTTCTCTGTAATAACCAGAGTCACATTAACCTAATGACTTACTTTGTTGAAGGAATTTGTTAAGCCTTGGTACATGTATAATATTATAAGGTTCGGTAAAATAAATTACGGGTATTTTGGGCATATGATCTACTAGTATTGCTTATGTAAAGACGTTTAAGAAGAAAAATAATTATCATACTAGAAAAAAAAAATTCCTTTTATGAGCGAGTTTTGGTTTTGCGGAGACTCACCCATACATAAGATGATTTTTTACTTTGAGTACATTTTTTTGCCTAAACGTCTTTACATAAGCAGTGGACCATGTGCCCGAAGTATCCGTAATTGATTTTCGGAGACATTATATTATGTATATTGTAAAGGGTCGCTACTACATTTGACTGAAGTCATTGAATATCTATTAACAAACCCTTTCTACCTCAGGAAAAGCGTCAGTCCAGCCCCAACCGCTGGACACGGAGGCGTTCATCCGCGCTCAGATGTACGACGTGCACTACGGCTCGGCCGTGCCCCCCACCTACCCCTGGCCGGAGGACACGCCACACGTGCAGCAGATGTAGAACACCAGCCGCCTACGGGGCCTTGCAGGAACATTTCACAGCGATCATGGAGAATAGAAGTAAGGAGGACCATCTCTAGAGCAGAAAAGCTAAAAAATGTTCGACAAAAGTAACCAGATAATAGTTCCAAAACTAGCCATAACGGCGCTAGTCAGAAGAGAGTATGATATGAAGTTAGCAATGCAAAGAGACGGAGTGAAGTTATTTGAAAGTTAGTTATTGGTTAGTTACTCTAATAATTTGTGGCCATTTTGTGGCGCTCTTTTTAAAATTCGACCACACGCTACTATAGCGCCATCTTATATTGCTCCCTTTCAACGGACACTTTTTAATACACGAGATGGTTCTCCTTACCTATATTCTCCATGACAGCGACGTAAACGTGTAACGTTACGACGCTGTCAAATATTCCCACTAGGCCCTCAGATTATACTAGATGAATTTTCTGAAACATGTTCACTAATTTCCAACTCTTCTAGTGTTTAATTTCCAAAAGGTTTGGAATATTTTTTGGAAACTTCTTCTAGTGTGAGCTTTTTTTTAAATATCACTTAAACGGGATAATGAGATGAAAAGTTTTTAACTATTTCTTGTCTATGGTTAATTAATAATTTCTTATCTTGGAATGTAAATTAATAATATAAATGTTGCAGTTTTCTGTGTTACATACAATTTTATAATTATATACTCGAATAATTTGATATTTACACAAAAATTTTTTTGGTATTAAACGATATACCTATCAAGAATTTGTGTAATCAATGCGTTATAACTTTTAAAATTGATAAGCATATTATGCGGCTTGTAAGTCCATAGCAATTGCATTTAAAGTGTTCTATTTACATAAGACTACAGAAACATAAAAATACAAGATTTTTAATGATAAAAATATGTTCATTCTAGATTTAGATGATGAAATATTACTAAACATGTTTGTAATTTATTTTATTTATGTAGAATTGAATGTTTTTCTTATATTGTGCTACTAATCCATTTTGTTTTATTGTTTTATCTCTGGCAAGAAAATCATTGGTGTATTGAAACTTTTGTAACGATTAAAATTTGGCAGACGACGTGCCCAGGTGGCTGCATAGAGAGCTCGATGACGCAAAATTTATTTTTATACGCGATATGTTTTCTTATGTATTTTTATACTTTTGCTCTTTGTGCGTCACCCTGAGATTATCTGATTAATGACATTCCAATTGCAGCGCTATGAAAAACTATAAAAAGTGAGGCTCTATTATTTTGTATTACTAGCAAGTAAGAAATTAAAATCGGAATATACAGTCGAGAGTCTACAGATATTTGCTGTAAAAATTTTATCATCAATATTTATTTCAAAAAATTCAAATAAAGTTATAAATGAAAAAATAAGTTTGTTTTATTTTATCTATAATAGCAAGATTAAAATGATTTTTTTTTAGCTTTTCATAAATCTTCAATGTCATCGGAATTAAGAAGTAGGGCACGAAAATAAAACTTAAAAAATCAGACTGACAGTCTTTATTTCGAATAGTTATTATAAATACAAATTGAGAAGTACCGATTTCACGACAAAATATTAACCGCTTCGTCCACGTTCGTAACCAAGATTTCATAACTGGTTATGAATAAGGAATTTTTTTCACTGTTTCGTAACCAGTTATTAAACAAGACTTTTTTTTCCATTATCGTAACCAGAGCCTCTGTCATGTATGGACTCCTGATACTTTTTTCCCTGGAACAATGATATATATTTTTCAAACGACCTCTTTCCATATAGGTACATAGGATCAGTTTAGTGAATAGCTGGCTAGTTTTCACTGTCACAGATAAATGTTGACAGATGAGTTTCAAATGCAATCGTTGTTGTGGAAAGAGAATTGATTCCAGGAATTCTCATTAATAGAAGTTTTTGCGTGTACAACGATGGAGTTCTTTTCGACTAAACGAGGCGGTACAAAATTAGTTTTTGAAGGCCGTGAATACCATCTCCGGAAAACCTATGTCAATGGAAATAAGTTTTGGCAGTGCAATAATATCAAGAATTGCAAAGGAAATTTAACGTTAAATACTACAAATATTGTAACAAAAGATAATCCTCACAGCCCAAACTGCGTAACAAATATGGCGAAATATACAATTTTTCAAAAGCTTGTTCAGTTAAAGAGAACAATTTGCGAGAATTATGATCCCATTCAAAAACAATTTGAAGCAGCAATATGCGAACTAAAGGATGATGGTTTGGATATGATTGCGGAGCTACCTCAATTTGGAAATGTCAAAAGTGGTTTGTATAATGCAAGAAATAAAGAATTGAAAGTTCCCAAACTTCAACATAAACTGCCAAAAGATGTGATAGTGCCTGAGAAGTTCGAAAAATATCTATTGGCCGATTATAATGATGAAATTAGAATTCTTATCTTCTGTTCTCCTGATACTGAAAGGATTTTACAAAACTTTGAAGTTTACTTACTCGATGGTACTTTCAAAGCATGCCCACCACCTTTCAAACAATTATATAGTATCCACGGTTACAATGCTGACACAAAAAAAGTGATTCCGTTATTTTTTGCCTTCCTCCAGGGTAAAAGTACAAAAACTTACCAAATAATGTTTGATTTAATCAAAACAAAATTTTCAAACTGGACTCCATCAAAGATGTTGATGGATTACGAGAAAGCGGCAATGAATGCTGTTCCTAAAATATTTTCAGATACGACAGTAAAGGGTTGTTTTTACCATTTTTGTCGCAGTCTCTTTAAAAAATCTAAACAGTTAGGAATCAAATCGAGAGTACAGAGGAGGCATGTTGCACGATGCGCTGGCCTAGCACGTTTACCCATAAAATTTATTGTTTCGGGCTATAAGTACATAATGAACCAATCTCCAAAAACTGAGATGGTAGCAAAGTTCAATGACTATTTCAATCGTTTCTGGTTAAATGACACACCATTTATTAAAACGTGGTGTTGCCAAGGAGAAGAAATAAGAAATACAAACCATCTAGAAGGATGGCATTCTCGAATAAACCGTTTTGTTGGGCAGAAAAGGCCCTCCTTAGCTAAAGTCTTGGACATTTTAGTAAAAGAAACTAAAATGAGGGACACAAGGATTACACGAAAAAATAATAACTACGTAGAAATCGACAAAGAAATCAATCGAACAATAGAAGAGTTAAATGCAAAAGAAATAAGTGTCGGCCATTGTATAGAAATCATTGCACCGTTTATGTTTTAAGTTTAATTTGAAAATTATTTTTTTTTCTGTTGGAGTTATTATTTCAATATTAAAATAATTATGTGCATATTTTTGTGTTTTGTATCACTATAATGGTTTTAATACGCGTGAAAAATTCGCAACGCCACTATATTATAGCATTATCTACGTTATAAAAGATGAATTTCACAATATAAATCATTATTCCAGGGAAAAAAGTACCAGGAGACAATACATGACTAAGAGGCTCTGGTTACGATAATGGAAAAAAAAGTCTTGTTTAATAACTGGTTACGAAACAGTGAAAAAAATTCCTTATTCATAACCAGTTATGAAATCTTGGTTACGAACGTGGACGAAGCGATATTAACTAGGATACAACAACGTCCGACAAAATAATAATTATATCACTTATCACTTTATCATAACAAATTTACAAGTCCATCGCCGCCGCCGACTCGCGGCCGCGGCCGGCCGACCCATATTCGTCTAACACAGCCCAGCATCGTACGGTATTTACAGAGTAAACATGCTAATTTTTGTCAGCTTATTAAAAGTATAGTCGATTATCCTTTGCAAATTCATTGAACACGTACAAAAGAATATGACGAGGCGTACGTCTCGCGGTGGCGGGAGCGTGGTGCGTGCGGGGAGGCGGGAGCGCGCGGCGCGCCGGCGGGCTCACCTGCTGAGCGAGTGCGAGCGCGACCGCGACGCCGACGCGCCCGACACGCCCGACACGCTGCCTCGCGCGCGGTCACTGCCTGCGGAAACAGAAGGCATCGTTACTGATATGCCCGCTAGCTTAGCGACCTGTGGGCTGCTAAAATGTTACTACTATTGTATTATACTTAAACCAGAAAAATATACATTTTATAATATTTATCATGAATATCTAATACACGACGCACTTAAACATATTAATTTATACATCTGCGACTGTGAAATACAGAGCGCTTCGATATCGACTAATTCATCCCGTTTATTTTTCTGGTAAAAAATCTGAATTACAAATAACATCTTAACTGAGTCGGTTTCTATGAAAAACGTTTCAATTTGCAAGTTTAATTTTACTAATAATTGCGGGTACAATTAATGTAGTATGATTTCGACTCAGTTTTAACGGCAAGCTTTACATTCAACTTCACGGTAACCTAATTTGTGCCAGTACGTAACGTGCCATAGTCCACTACATCTCGAGTCATGGTATGTCGACTGACAAGATTCTTTACTCGCAGACACATCTAATACACAAATAGGAAGGCAACAAAACATTTACTATATTGTTGGAGCTGCAGTGTAAGAAAAACAAAAAGGAAAATAAATTTTTAATCTTCAAATTGAATATTTTAAGTTTGCATTGTACAGAAAGAAGCAGCAATAACAATCTAACATGCAAATTCAAATTTTTAAACGAAGTAAATTTCAAACCAAAAAAATATTAGCTTTACGTTTTCAAAAAACAAGCAAATAATATGAAATTAAAATTGTTTTTATGAACGGTTAAGATGTGCTCAAGTTTCGAAATCAATTCGCTATGAAAAAAAAAAAAAAAAAACACGAAGCTCCGTAAAGCGTCTAACAAGAGGAAACGGGCCTGACCTAAGATACGACGGCCTTGAATTCTGGTGTCCTATAACAAACAATTATCACATCACACAACTGCGACCGCCAAGGTCACTTTCAATTTTTAACACATCGGTATTACATTGGCAGAACCATGAACGCGTAGTTGAATTATCAGAAATTCGAAATACAACATGTGTTTATGAGCAATTTTAAACTATTTTATGATGTATGCAAATGTCAGCTGGGCCACTTGTGCAATCATGTATATTTGAGTGGCGTGTGCTAGTACTACGCGATTTGACGACGCGCACTCTAAGAGCGAGCGCTCACTTGAGACATTACAGTTTTAAGACAGTATATTGCATTACAGAATATAATAATTATGAAGAAGCGCACACTTGAGACAAAACGTCTCATAGACGAAATTGTCTAGGAGCGACACAACTCCCGGCAGTCTTAAGAAAGACTGCCAGGTCTCAAGTGAGCGCTCACCTTAATGTGACTCGCGCGGGGCATTGGTTTATTAAACGTCAACCCTATTTATCTGAAGCAACTGTCCGAGTATACAGCAGCGCGGTTACGTACCTAGCCTCTGATGTGGCGGCAGCTTGCTGAAAAAGGGGTGTTTGAGTGCGTCCCGCAGCGTGATGCGCTGGCTGGGCTCGTAGTCCAGCATGCGCACGATCAGGTCGAACAGCTGCCGGTGCTCCTCGCTGTTGCTCTGCAGGTACCTCTGTAGCACGCATACAACATTAGTTTTGATATGATATTATAAGCTACCATAGCAGCTGATTGTGTGGTTGTATATGTCACCATAAAATTGTAAAAACCGTTAGATTGTAATAAAACTACTGAAATTGTAAAATGTTTATAGACTTCCGACGCGAATATGCTGAAACATTATTTTTCGTTAGATTATAAATATAATATAGTTCTTAATATTTCGACATATTTTTACAATCTATTAGTTATTTTACAATCTAACGGTTCTTACAATTTACGGTGACATATATACACGAGGTCCGCTAACTATAAATAAATTACAACTACAACAAAAGGAAGTAGGTAGTTTCAAAGTCAGTAAGCAAACGTTGACCTAAAATTGGCATTCAAAAGCGTTTGAATTAAAATTTCCGCACATTTGGCGTAGTTTAGAGTTTATTGACACTTGTCAATTGTCAAGCCATTAGGTCGCTTGTTAGTCTTTTCAATTTGGGACATAATAGTGATTTAAATTTAGAACGTGTAATGTCGTTGTACTCGATTCTATAGCCTGTCCTAGTTTCTCGCCAAAAAAGTTTTTAAATGCGTTTTTTATTATAATTTGTAATTTCGTTAATTGTGACACTGAAACAATTAAATAGTATTTAATATGAAGGAAAAATATACTCACCAAAAGTGGTTTACAATTTTCTCTAACATATCTGCCTGCTGACGTCCTTTCGTCCCAGTCTAATCTACCGTGGTAGAAATATTTAGTCCTAGTTTTGCGAGCCATTCTGTAACAAAAAGTTTAACAAAAGCTCAGTTAGTGAAGTAATTATTATTAACTAATAAAGAGTATTAATCTAAAAAAGTTTGTTACAGGAACTGCAGGATTCAATGTACAATGTTATTAGTTTTCTCCTGCTACTGTTTTTGCCCAGGTAAATTAACATTAGGTTTCCATTCCATTCCATATAACTTGTTGTTTGCTACGCGGAATATGTCAACATATAACTAGAAGTACAACCTCGCTTTTTTGAACTAAATTTGAAACGGCTGTAAGAGCTTGTAAATCGTCCATAATATAAAGATTGGCTGCTAGTGTGCGTTCTATCAGGCGATCCGTACGCTCGTTACGTACCTGTAGGGAATGGGTCCGAGGATGCGCTCCATCATGGCGAGGTGCTCGCGGTTGTCGTGCGTCTGGAACAGCGTGATGCCCAGGTGCAACTCGAACATGATGCAGCCGATCGACCACACGTCGCACGGCTGCGCCCAGCCCAGCTCTACGAACAAACGTTACTGTTAGCATTCCAACAATTACATACATACATATAATCACGCCTCTTTCCGTAGGGGTAGGCAGTGACCACTTCTTTCCACTTGCTACGATACTTACATACTTGTTTCGCTTCGTCCACTTTCATTCAAACCATCAATTCCTCCTCTTACATTCAACGTAGCGAAGCGGCTCTCCATGGGCCACTTTTCGCCTCCGCGAGAACGAGACGTGATGGGTGGGGAACCACATCGCCGCCATTTTGGATAAATAAATTATTTTTTATTCAACAATTAGAACGCAATAAATAACTTTTGGAGTGAGTCCTCACACACACAGTCAAGTCTTTTTCTTTTACACGTCACTTTCCGCACTGGTAGTAAGCCTATAGCTGCAGTAATCTATTGTATCCGTAATTATCGATTAGAAGGTACTCCTTTACTCTAGCCGCCATGAATAATAATGCTTTATAATAAAGTAATTTCAAGAGAGTTTTGCCGGGATAGTAGGATAGCAATGCTGTGTTTTCATCTTAATTTTCTAAATTTGTGTTATTTCGGTTTTTAATGTGTAATATTGGTGGAATATTATCCATTACTTATTCGTTGACGTGCACAAGTGTGGACAAGTGATACAACTACAAAATGCGTGCTAAATTGGGTTTCCCGCCAAAACTCCCCAGGAACTGACTTGACTCATTGACTACCCCGACTATTTATTTGGACTTTGACGATTTAGAAATACAGTGATGAAAATTTGAACAAATATTCTACTTCCCGCTTTTTATACTTGACACTGGCAAACGGTTATAAGTCGACGCCATAAATAAATAAAAAAAAAGTAATTTCAAATGATTCACCTAGTATGACCTCTGGCGCGCGGTAGTGACGCGTGGAGACGATGGTGCTGTGGTGCTCGTGGTCGAACGTCGCGCTGCCGAAGTCGATCAGCCGCACGTCGCTGCGCTTTACGCGCCGCAGGTCGTGCTTCTGGAAACGTCCACAGGACAGTTATTATAAAATATTAATTAAGACACTCATGTTTGAATGTAAGGTAGAGAATGGAGATTGCTGTAATGTTCCTTCGCATCGCGACTGTTGCATCGACGAGCTCGGTTGCATGCAACTACTTCGCAAATGCATTGCTACTTTTAGAAGAGCATGTAACGTAAAGGACTGTGTCGATATTGCCTGACGTTTATATCGCTTTCAAAAGCCACTACGAGTAAAGGACCAAAGTTAAGCATTTTTTACGGATTCCACAAGTGAAGAATGTTAAAATGATTTAAAACTAGTGTACCTTCTTAGAACTATTATATACACTGGCAACTTCGTAGTCACTGTCCACAAACAAAATATTCTCTGGCTTGAGGTCTGTGTGCGTTAGTTTGTTCTCGTGCAGGAACAACACGCTGTATATGAGCTGGTAGGAGATGTGTCGCACTTGTTCTAGCGGGTACGGTTGGTAGTTATTGTCCTTCTGAAATAACAGAACAAATATATTTAGCACTAGATGTTGCCTGCGACTTCGTGCGCACAAAAGTTAATTTACGCGCTAAAAAAGCCTATGTCCTTCCCCGTGTCTACTCTGTATCTGTGCCAAATTTCATCAAAATCGGCCCAGTAGTTTCGGAGTAGGCTTAAAATTGAATTTACAAACAAACAAACAAACTTTTCCCTGTTTATGATATTACTATAGATAATTATGTATCTCTAATTTTCAATCAGTTGGAGTTTTCCCTTCTTATTTTTTTATTATTAATAAGTAAAAAAAATTTGGCAAATAATAATTTGTGAAGTAGATATTTAGTAATAATCCGAATAAAAGGGCAAAAGCGACAAGTTGTGTCGTGATACACATACACGTATACGTAGGTACCTATTAATAGGAAAACAGGAAAACTGTGTTTCTATTAATATGTAATGCGCACAATTATAATACTCACAAGAAAATCGAACACGCTCTGTCCCAGCATCTCAAACGCGATACACATGTGTCCGTGGTACTCGAACCAGTCCAGCATCTTCACGCACAAACTGTAACAACATTGTTTTCCGAATTAATATTATTTAATACAATCAAATATAGTAGTTATGATGTAGGTATTTTCAATCCACTTGGACTATTGGAATGTGGATACATTTAAATAATTATCTGATACCATCAATGGGAAAGGTTGAAGTTATATAGGTTTCTTGATCCATTTCAACTACCTACTGGATTTAAAGACGAGTCTCCTGCTCGTGTTTTTTCGAAACATTACACAAAAACATCGAAACATTGGGGCGTCGCTATACACATTTGTGTAGAAATACACAATGTTTTTGTCTTCCGAGACGGACGGAAAACATTCCCGTGCAGGTGTAGAGAGGAGAAAGGATGTTTCATTTCGTAATAACTGTCACACCACTCACATGACCATTAAACATAGAAATACGGAACAAATTATCAGTTGCAAATTCGTAATCCCTCATCGGAACTCATGATCTTTTCTACACAAATGGTTTGTTTCAATCAAAAACATTTTATATAGCTGGAGACAGCTTGTGTATGAAAACAAATGTTTTTGTTTCATGTTTTCTGTGTAATGTTTCGAAAACTCATGAGCAGGAATCACGCCTTAGCGTAGACATAAAATGCAGGTACTATCGAACAAGTTGCCGCTCAACCAGGCATAAGATGAAAATCGCTAACAGTGCCGTTGAATCGAGCGCATGCACACTAACACACGTGTAAATACGTAGTTAAACCACGTCTGCAGTCGTTGCGGTCACTATGTGTTTAGATTTTTTGAGGCACCCTTGTGCAAGGAAAATACTTAGAAACTGGTCGAGCAGGAACTTTTTGACATTTGACAAGTGGCAATTTATAATACGTTAATTTTTATCGTTATCATTATGTAAACCAATGTTCTCCACTGCGGTTCGAAACAACTCTGGCTATTTGCTAAGTGAATTAGGAGATAAACTTGCTATCAGCACTATTTGTATAAAAAGATCTTATGTATCTTTATATATCTGAGAGGCATCCGCAGACAGATTAGAAAAGCAATAAATAAACAGTCAATGCGGATATTTTTAGGACAAACACACCTAAAATAATTTTGGCGTTCTGAATCAATAACACATAAACACTCTGCATATAATTATAATTTACTGTCTATTTAAGGAGCTATTTCTAAAACTGGTCTCTTTAAAGTGTACTGCAATCTCGTAATATTATGACAGCTGGTGTTTCGAATGTAAAGCTCATACAGTGGCGAAAATGAGGTAAAATAATCGGTCTCAGAATTGCCATTTGTATATCGGACGGTATTTTTATGTTTTGGTTGACACCGAGTTTTAGATTGGCGCCGTGCCAGACGCGGCTATAACGTCGCGTATAAACGGGCAAGGTCAGATATCGCCGCAGGCCGCCCTCATCTGCCGTCCGTGCGAAATATCCAACAGATATCCTCTTGCCCAAACGTAAGGCTTCCTTAGTTGAAACATCAAAAATGTTTGCCTACTCAGTACTCATATACGTACAGAACATTCGTGATTTATGTACAGTGTTGCTTTTAATGTACGAGACGTAAAGATTTTATAGTTTCATTTCATGGCGCCACCGGATGTGTTAATCTCACATTTTCTGTACATTCAGCGCTTGAAAAGTTATTACATTTAAATATACTCACTTATTACAGTCCGGGTCGATGTCAGCTAATTTTTCTAGTACGTTTATCTCTAATTTTGCAGCCTCTCTATACTTCTCAACATTCTTTATTATTTTCAGAGCCATCCTGTGCTCCCTGAAATTGAAATTTAAATAACATTAGACATACATTTTTGCAAATAATGAGGGTATTGTACCCATTTAAGGAAGTAAGTATTTAACTGTTTTATTATATACGAAAAGGATTGTGTGGTATAATATAAAATTTCTAGAAATTGTTGCAACAAGTGAAAGTCATAATAAAAATTTCCTGCTTTTCTAAATAATATAATTAAGTCCGTTGATGAAATAATTAATTAAATAAATAAACGATCTCGTCGATTTTAAATATCCTTAGCAGAATTGAAATTGTCATTTAAAAAACCGGTGTGGTTTTATGGAATTTCAGCAGAGGTGAATGTGAATCGAAAAATCGATTCACATTCACCTCTGCTGAAATTCATTTATTAACTCACAAGTCACAATCCTAGTAAAAGATTATAATTATTCTGTACTCATTTTATGAATGCTTGAAAACAAGACATGGATGAATTAATTGTATTATTGACGTAGATATACAAAGTGCAAAGCAATACTTACATTTGTAAATCTTTCACCTCGACGACCTTGCCAAAAGTGCCCTCACCGAGTGTCTCGATGATTTTGTCTGAAATAAACCAAGCAAATACACGTTAGACAACTAGACACACGACTAAGCCATAGAGGATTTCAGCATTGGTTCTATATTTATTGAATTAAAAAAAATCTTCGATCGTAAGACCAATGATTGTAAGTCCCATATGACTTTGAAATATTTTAATAGCATTTCCTGCTACTATTATTTAAAAAAAAAAACTAACTTTGAAATAAAAATTGAATAAAAAAAAACTAAGTCTTCAGAACTCGAATCTGCAGTAGCTTGAAGGTATGCAAAATCTGTTTGTAAATAATTTGAAAATACAAAATGTTTACTGAATTGTCGGTATTGTGTCTGTGTGTGCCGTGTGATGCTGTTGTTCAATTAGATATTACGTGATTACGTGTAATTATACAAGTCTAAAGGTATGGTTGTGGACACGAACATCTCGCTCCCATGACATAGCCGGGCCAGTACACCAGGTGTCCATCCTTGTCGTCCTTGACGGAGGAGCGGGCCCGGGAGCTCTGCACGCGCCGCACCGCAGGCCGCCCGCGCCGCGCCGCACGCCACACCGCCACGCCACCACCGCGACGACACACGCCACATCAGCACATGCCACGGAGAGCGCCACGCGTTCGCCACGACCGAGTAGTGTTGTACCCAACAATCAGACAATGGAACGGTTGCCCGTCAGACAAGCGACATTTGTATGGTGTGTCGAACATGCTGTTAGAGGGCGGACGGGTGGGCGCTGTGCTCCGAGAGGCGCGCCGCTGCGGACGCCCGGACCGGCGGTCGCGGGCGTCCGGCAACTGTGGCGCGCCGCGAGCGGATAGGAGCCGACCGGGAGAGGGAACTGGGAACGGAACGCCTTACCCGCTCTCACTCGCATCCCATTCACGACCACATCTCACATAAGGATAACAGTGTCCACCCGATCCAGTCACATTAATTCTTTATATATTTTATTCTCTGAGGTTACATTTAATACTAACACTTTGATTTTCGGAAATGGAATTTCGTCTTGAGAAGTAATTTATAATCATTTTAACGCGGAACATTGACATTTTAGAGAAAAAACGCATAACAAAGCTAAAAGCATGCAATATCATGACCAAAAACGTAATTTTATCGTCAACATCTATCAATAATCACTTCATGTTTAACTTTGATAAGTTTTTGACATGTTCTGGCATAATTTTTCAAACTACCCTTGTTTACATTATTTTTCCCGTCGGTGCCGGTACGATACGAAGCAAAATACATGCATCTAATACGGAGTGCGTATTCAAACGCTTTTGTGTTTGTTATAAGTAACAGATACCCGTATCACATTATTAATTTTATCTAAGTACCTATACATATTATTTAAGCCATTTTATGTAACAAGAAGTACCTATTAGCTTATTGAGGTATTTAGACATTTATCGACATTACGATTTCGATAGTAGAAAAATCACGGACCAGGTGTTAGCGGCACACGGATGCGGAAGCAGGCGATTAGCTTTTGCTTACAGGCGGCGTGGCCGCGCGCCTCGTGTGGTGCCGCGGCTTCAGCGGCCGCTGTCGGCTGCGTAGCTCCGGCGGCAGCGCCACAATGTCTCCGACATTTATCGGTTGGACGGGCTCCGGTATTTTGGGAGCAGTTGCATTGCTCGTCACTCCGTTTTGTTCCTTATCCATGCGACCGTAAACCTCATCCAAGTGAGCATATTTCATTATGAGACTTTGAATCTCTTTCCGTCTAGTCTCTCTGTCGGTGAGAATGCGGTCACCTACGGGAGTTTTATCATCGTCTTCGTCACTAGATGGAAAATATATTTGTTTCTGTCTGCCAATTTCATTTACCGGAGATGACGCAGGTGTTTTAGTCACCGGCTTACTTTCGTTCGTGTTTTGTTGTATGGGGGATACGAGGTCCCTGGCACTCGGTTGTATATCGATGTCGACCGGTTTTAAGGACAGTTTTCCCTCGGTTCTATCGATAATACTTTTTTCGGCACGAAGTGACCTTCTTTGATGTCGGCGGTAAATGCTATCTCTGTCCTTACCGAAATGTGGTCGTTCCCTGAGGGTCACGTCAAACCCATTTTTGTATTCGTTTTTATCAAACTGTTTGTGACTAGATGATAAGCGGCGATCGGGGCCATTTTTAAATGGTGTTTTGTCCCTGGTTTTTTCATGCGAGTAATTATTTCTTTTGAAGGAATTTTCGCCAAAAACTGCCGTGGTTAAACTTCTCATAAGTCCTCGCGAAAAATTTACTTCCGGCTCGAGAGTTTTATCACGATCTTCTTTCTCCTTCCGAGCTCTCTCCTTTTTCTGAACAGCTATTTTATCTAAAACGGATGAATACTTGTCTTCCAGGCGACTTCGCGTCGTACCTAATGTAATAGTGCTATTGGCGATATTGTTATTGGTTTCTTTTAGAGGAATTCGTTTTGTACAGGGCGATAATTTGGCATCTTTCATGTGCGCCCTCCTGAATGAGTCAGTGCGGTTGAGAGCACTGACACCTGAGTTTGAGAGCACAGGTGGTGATGCGTCCACGCGCGGCTTGGTCGAGCTCAGGTAACTCGAGAAGGCTCTGTCGTCGTTAAGCTTCTTAGCCGATACACTCGACGTGAACGTGTACGGAGATATCCGTCTATTATTCTCGTAACGACGCACATTTGCCAAAACAGAATTCTTATTAGAGAATTTGTCGTCAAAACGAGGGCGCGAAATGCTAAGCTTGGAATCAACAATGTTATCACTTTTCTCCGAAGGTCCCCTTCGAGTGAGTCGATTCATAATACTCGAATATCCGTCCGATAATAGTTGAGTCACACTAGTAGTAGAAGCACGCGTATACCTCTGCCTTCGAGGGCTCGGAGCACTTCCACCGGCGTTTATGTTAGCCATACTTGTAATTTAACAATACACTTTAGCCGGGATAAATTACATGATAGTTGTGGAATATCATAATATTTTAAAACTAATCACAAACGAGGCTTGCGTTCCGGCGGTATTCAGGCGGAGGGTGTACTCGTGTATCACATAACTCCCGTTGCCCCAGTACCGGGAGCGGGCTCTAGCACGACATGATTTGAGAAAGATCACTAGCGCAGCCGAGTGCGGCCGTCGTTGCCAAGTAATGGTCGCGAACTAAAAATATCGGCAACCCGTGGGAGCGCCCTCCCGCGCTCTCCCGAGGTGCTGCCGCACGCGCATTTTCGTCGCATCATACCCGGTAAATGTATTCATTTAAAGCATTTTGCGCATGAACCGTACAATAAATTCGACAACAGCTAATAAACGGCCACTAATAGAAGGTGAGAAGTAAATTGGCATATAAAATTAAACAATTGAATATTTATCTTATATATATCAAGCGACAACAAAACCCTATCAGTTGCTATATCAGTAGTTAGACAATATTATCAGTCATTGTTTCTTTCGTATGACACGAAACAAACACGATATTAAAACATAAATACAAATATTCGCAAGGTAGTCCCTAAGTTCCTTGACTCGTGACTGCTGATACCGAGAACATCTCCTTAATTGTGTGTACAGTGTACCTGTAGCCGTGCTTTCACTTGAGCTCCGTAGCCAAGACAGCTCTGTCAATAAACGGTAACTAATTGGGTCATTGGAGCGCGTGGATGCTGTACACGGGGCCGCCGTCGTCCGCGCACCGGTATAAAAAATTAAATTAGCACGCAATGAAACACAAACCTGCGCTCACATCGCGTACCTACGATCTAAGGTCAAAGTTATCACTTCACACTTCTACCCATTATACCTACTGAGCGTGATCTCCGGCTGATTTACTAGGAAGATTAGGGCATTATCTATTATGCTCATAACTAGAAGCATGCTTTATTTGCCTTAGCGCATGCCACTTAAAACCATTACTATCTATTACTTTTCTCTTTAACATGAACAGAAAAAAATAAATTAATAAGACAAACCTACTGATTAAAGTGCCTGAGATTTACTTTCTCAGTGATTATTTCTGCCGTATAAATTTAGTAAACCGAAAGTCTGATCTGAACATTCTTAGAGCATTGTTATCGCAAGTCGACATCGAGGCAACTGTACGTTACTTTCACCTAGCTAACATTTTTCAGAGGCACGGAATGTTCATTTTCAGCAAATAACTGGAGTAAAAACCGTAACAAATCTAAATACCTGAACGTTTTCAAATAAGCAAGTATGTATGTTACATGCATACGAATAACGAAGCAAGAAAATTATCTTCACAAAAAACAAGGATCTCGATTTATGTGTGTACTTTAAATATCAAAAATTAAGAACATATTAAAATTTAAAATGGTAAATGATAAAACTAAAAAGTTTTTGAGATCAAATCTCTTGTGAATTTTCGTTGAACTAATGTAAGCTTTCACAACATAATCTGTACGATGCGGGTCCCACTTCCTGTTGTTTATTATACTAATCTATACAATGCATACTATTTCAAAAGGGAATGTAATATGCAACGCTTTCAAACAAGAAAAATAATCATACAATAATGGTTTCATTACGGTGATAATTTTACCGATTTCTCGAGTATGTATTTATATTATTCCATCTAAAAATGATTTGAAACATGACATTATTTTTGCGATAATATTTTTTAATAATCGGAATTTTAACACTGCACCATATTAATATTTAAAAGTACACAAAATATAAGACGGCATGTATTTTACTTCGTTCTAGTACCTATCTAATTTGTGTTGAATTGACTACAATTTTACCTATGAATCAACCAATACCCATCCCCATTTCCCAAGAAAAAACCATCGTCAGACGATGAAAAAATTATTATATTATGCAGATTATATTTTGTACGTTACCTCAATGATAAATTTTAATGGTCTATAAATATTTCTAGTAACAGATGATATATTTTTTGTAAAATCTGTCAGACGAAATCTATCTTACCGATATAAAATCTTCTTCGCAAGTGATAAGATACAAAACACATGCACAAAACACATTTATTAACAGTTTTACAGTATCTACAACTTTTCGAAAAACTACATTCTGTATAACAACACAAACGGAAAAACCCGAAAATATTATCGTACTTGACTTAGGTGAAATGTACTTTAATATAATTTGCGCCATATATGCAAGAGATTTTGACCGTTCATATGGCATGCACCATGCCAGCTGTTACACGTATTTTGTACTAATTCAAAACGGTACATATTCAGGTAAGAATCATCCCTTCTACAACTGCTCACGGGACCCCTGTTTCTTGGGGTGAGTTACAGAAAAGAATAGCTAGTTTGAACGGGCTTAAGAGACGCAAACTTGTTTATCTTCAACATTTTAGGTATAAGAGTAGTCTATATGAAGTGGAAATTCATTTTTAGGAACCTAAATTTTTTAATGCTGACTAATGTCCGGTTCATGTATTTAATAGCGCTTTTGATCGGCTACCGCATTTTCGTTGACCAATGAGAGGCGCTATTGAATAGATAAATGACCGACAAAATACCTCAGAAACTGGGCATAAAAAATATTAACTTGAAAAAACTGACCTTGCTCGCAATTTTACTGCACGCATCATCGACGTCAAAAAGTATTTCGGCAACAACGGCGAGGAGTTTGGCAATATCGTGCCACTTGCAACCATGATCCTCGAGAAACCGTTTGTACAGGTCATAGAAGGAGGAGAGCCGAAAAGGTATCCTCACTCGATCACTTTTTAAAATTATTTCAGCCATGTTATTCACTACACTGTATCACATATAACACAAGTGCATGGGGCGGGCGGGTGCTCGCCCGTCTGATTTACAACTGTGGAGTGATGGCGTCCGAGAGTCCGAAGGCCCCGCTTTTAATATAGAAAACGTATAGATAATAAAAAGTAATGTATTAATCGAAAATATTTATGTCTTCAGAACTCAAAAGTAACGAGAACAAAACACGTAGGACTGCGTCTAGCGTTCGTGAGCCATCGGCCGACTGAAGGGAGGTCGGAGGACCAGCGTCGCGCACTAATTAAAAGTCACTAAACACTAATAAACACAGCGATCCGTAGTGGTAGATTGCGGTTCAAACAGGATTTAATTTATCCTCGTTCATCGGTATTTTCTGCAAACACTACGCCAGATATTTTTCCATGAATATTATTGTGATTCACACGTTATAATACTATTTTTTTTTTTAAATATACACAACACAATGATTACTTTTATTCTCGATATACATATTTTAAAAATTTTGAACAATAGCACTATAAAATTGTTCTGATTTTATTTGTCTCACAAATATGGGAAAATGCACTACGTGATCCCGGACGGACGCGGGGCACGCGGCAATCGAGTGAACATCTTGTGTGAGGAGTGAGCGATAAGAGTAAAACATAAAAAAAATACAGCATACCGTTATTGTAGGTATTATCAATGTTATTTATGTAAACAAAGTTAATCATCAACATTAAGATGACACAATAGAAATAATAATTAATAAAAACTGTTTAAATTATTTCGTGCGAACAAACGATTACATACGAGAACGCAACAATGAACGAGTAAACATTGTGATCGTCGCTAAGCTTTAGATACCTCAATGATAACGAGGCTTTAGATACACGATGTTTGAAAAACCGTCGTTTACATATTAAATATGCCTTAGCAAGAAAAAATATTTAACGAAAAATCAATGCAGTGAAAACTAGCGCAATGAAGACTACCTAAACGATAATAACAAGGTCAGGCGGAAGAAACGAGCCTATTACTAAATAGACCGCAGGGTCCGGGTTCGATTTGCATTTAGACATTTGTTAGCCGAATAATTATTTTAGTAACCTAAATATTTAACAGAATATTCGAACGACGCTAAAATGTAGCAAAATCTAAAACAAGTAGGCAATACCGAAGTTATAGGTAACGAGTCTCTTCTTTGCCCTACAAGTATAATGAATTATAATAAATACTTTTAGGGGTCATTCAGATATAGAATCAGATTAAAAGCGAATGAGGCGTCAAGGAAATGTTTGCAAACGTCACGATAGCATCTCTCCAGACAAAAATTTGCAATAAAACCAAAAATATCTACAAACATTACGTCAAAGCTAATATTAGAAGAGAACATTGGTATAAGCAGTATGCTATTTTAACGTGATACAAAGAACGACGAAGAAGTTATACTGAAATTGTATTTTTTTTTTACTCGCTTCCCTTACTAAGCCACAAAACAGATAATGTTTCAGAGACGCTTGATCAACTGATGAAAACTGGCTAGAACGAGTATCAATTTAAGAATTTAATGATTCAAAACAATTGAGCGTGTGTTGTGTAATGAATTTGCACTAATTTCAACACAACATTTGAGAGCTGAAGTAGTCTTTTACCAACCTATTATTATTGGTCAATATTTATTTAACACCCAAGAGAATTTCAATACATTTCGCCTAGGTGAAGGTAACGGGTGCTATTTTTGTGCGCATGCGTTCTTACATTTATATTGTCGCTAGCACGTGGCGCCATCTACCGATCGCCATTGGAATCACACCGGCAGTGCCAGGCGCTCTATTTTCGTCAATTATACGTACATTTACTGCATAATATAATAAGTTCTTCCTTATATACATTGTATTACATACCTTAATAGGAACGTGACACATTAGATGAGATAATAATAAAAAAAATTGTTTTTAATAACTTAACGCTATTTTTAATAATTTATGTACCTAATCTACAGTAACGAGTAATTTTATTTAATATGGTTAGGATTTTTATCTCAATATTCAAATCAAAATGAAAATCAAGACACCAGAACTCAGATGATGCATTAAATCCTTGACCTAATAATTTAATTTTACACGCATTACTCTCGAAACATAACTAATTGATTAACATTCCGCTTTTATACATATTGTAAGCGTCAGGAAAGTCAAAAAGTCAAATAAAATAATATTTTGCTGACCTCAACTTCTTTTTCAGGTTTCAATTGTGATGTTTGTGGTGGTACTTGGGTTTGCACATATGAGCACGACGGTTGCGGTTCTGATGTGGACTGACTATCCTTAGCTATAGTAGTAGGTTGCGATGGTGGCTTCGGACTTTTATCGAAAGTCCTGCACTCTCCTTGTGTATTCTGAACTGTAATTTGCGGGGCCTGTGCAACGCTCGGAATGCGTTCATCGGCGACGTTCGATTTCGTTAGCCATGCAGATGGAACTTCCGGTGGGTGTGGATGCTGATTTTTATGTAACGGCAATTTCACTCCAATGACACCATTGTGAGGTAGTTGGTCTTGAGATTTAAATATAAACACGTCACTATTATTGTTTGAGTCAAGTACATTAACAGACTTGTTTGAAAAATTTGAATTTTGCTTATTTTGTAATGATGCAGAATTTAATTTAGAAACATTTTGGCTACACGGTAATAGTGGTAATGTCGTAGGCAAAGATTCTACTAATGGAATTGATGGAAGTTGGCTGAGAGGAAAATTCGCCAAAGACGGTCCCGAATTCGCTGTTTCCAATTTATTATCACTATGACTAGTAGCTCCAGACACAGCTGGAGTAAAGTTGACTTTTTGATCTATAGCTAATGGAGATAGTTCATCACGGCTTTGTGAGAAATCTGAACTGTCAGATGAGAGTTCGTCTAAACTTTGACCTATATCCAGAGCTGATGCTTCCTGATAATCTGTTGAGCATGGAGAAGTATCACCTGAAGTGGTATCATCTGAACACTGGGGAATTTGTGAACTTTTACTACTAGGCATGAACGCCAAACTGGAGGTTACGTCAAAAGAATTATCTGCATTTTGTGATTCTTCGCTGCCAGAAGTAGATTCCCTATTGCTAGTTTTATTTTCTATGGAATTTATAGTGTTGTTGTCTGTGGTATTTGTGCTACTTATTTCTGCTACTTGAGTGTTATCGATTTCTTTTACTGTCGCAGACGAAACACAAGAAGCTTGAGCCTTCATACAGTTATTATTATTATTGTCATAACTATTATATGAATCTTCAGTAACTTCTTCAACTTTAACCGAGTTAATTCCTGAATCCGCAGTCGGTAAACTTTTATATTGAGGTATAGAATAATCCATATCACTGAGTCGCAAATATTGCAATCCTTCTTGTATTGGTAAATTAAATTGTGGAGTGTAATACCCATAAGCGTTGTCGGCGCCATACACAGACCATGGGTCATTTGGCGGTATAAGAGGTAGTTCATCGTAATATAGCCCTGGGTTTAATTCCCTGTTAACAATAAGTTCTGGTTTACATTCCCATGTTGGTATAAAAGAATCTTCAAAAGCCAAATAATTTTCAGGTAACATTATCGCAGTTGGATCCATCTGCGAGGGATTTAAAGCATATGTTCCATCATAGAAAGGATTATTTAATACGATTGGTTGAGCACTTACAGGTTCACATACTACGTCAGCTTCAAGGTAAAGTCCATACTTAGATAGATCGGGTTCGGATCTCCGATTTTGGTACACGTTATCATCTGGTAAGACATCAGTATTTTTTGTATACATATAAGATATATCAAAGCTTTGTGCTCGTTTAACCGCATTACATACTTGAAATTGATCTTGCATATAATCTTCATGAGTATTCTCATCGCTGATAAGATTCTCACAATTTTCACTGAATGGACTTTCAAAAATGGGCACTCCTACATTATTTATTTTATTTAAGTAATCTGTCACATCATTTGTTTGGTCAAGGGCGACGTTAGATGTACGGGGAGTACCACTGCGCCTAATGTCACTCGGTAATAGTACTATATGTGGTAAAGAAGGTGGCGGACCGGAAAACAACAAATTGTTGGGGAGACGCGGAGGCTGGGCAGCCATGGCTCTTGCGCTGGCCGCCCGCGACCGTTTATAGTGGATTCGAATATCAGATCAACGGTAAAAACGCGTTGGGCGGCCGGCAGAACTTTGCAACTGACTGAAAGCGTACAAAGTGACGAAGGCGAACGCAAATAGAACGGGCGCTAACGTGAGGAGGTCGCCGTCTCTCGCGCTTCTTCTTGAGCGAAAGCGCATGCGCACGCGTATATTATGCCAAATCAATTACATAGTGTTTATAGTTAATGAAAATATAATATAATTATAAACCGGTTACCGGTACAAAGATAATTCCATTCATATAATAATCAAGTGTTAAGTGTATTCATATTATAATATAACATTGTTTTCTAATGTTTTCGGTAGGACACTGTAGTAGGAAGTAGAGTCGAGTGTGAGGTGTTTGAAAGGCATAACACATTCATTCATCACCGTGTCAGATTATTAAATTGCAACGGTAAGACTCACCTGTTCAGGGGGTGAACGTGGCGACGACTCGTCGCGGTGATGCCTCCTTCGGCGGTGCGATGTGGGTGATCTTCGGTGGTGAGATCTTTTAGATCGCTCATTTCGCCGCCTCCACGAATGCTCCGAGCTGTGAAATCAGCGATCGGAGGGCTATAGGGTTAGTGAATAGGGACAACGACACTAAATCACAAATGATTTTAAGTTGAGGTGAGGTCGGAATGTGCATTATGAGTACTAACGTCTGTAACCGGTCATCGTAGGCCGAATGTAGATTTACAAGTTGATCTAGGCTGTTTGGTTGTATCGTACAGCAAGCCCGCACCAATACTCTTAAAACAGACCATCGAAAAATTCGCGTACCAATTTTTCTTAAAACTATTCAAGTAACTTAAAAGATCCGAAACGAGACATTCATGCTTTTCAATCAATGTCGGTTAAAAAATATTGTATTGTCGACAACCAATGTTTACACGGTCACAACAACATTATATCAAAAGCGCGACCATTACGTCACACAAACGAAGTGTCGCGGACTGCGCACGCGGATAGACTGACATTAGCGACGCGTCGCCTGCGCGTCGAAATCGAGCAATAAAACGTTATTGTGTCTGTTGTTGAACAATCAATATAAATTTAAGTATGTAAGTTTACATTTACTAACGTAGGTATCTACTCGCCAAAAATATACATCAATGTGACAAAGTAGAACATACACAATATTATTGTATCAAGTTGATAGAGGATCAACTGATCTTTTAAATATTTGCGAAGCGAATGCCTACAGAATAAAAATGGAATATAAATTGAACATAACGTGAACGAGCCGCATCGCTGGCGCATATTTTAAGCGTTTAATAATGTGTTACCAATATAGGTAATTCACGTGGGCAACAACCAGATAAAATGCAAATACCAACCAAGACATATCCGAAGTTCCTTATCGTGTATTAAATATTTTAAATCTCCACATTTAAAGTAATAGACAGACTTATTTTCTTACATTGACGGACAGTGGACATGTACAGTAATTAGTAATCAAATCTTAGAATTAATTTAACAGATTTTAGTGAAGGTCAAAGTAGCCTAAGGAGGTGTTTTCGGACTTTCCTATGTAAACTTAAAGGTGAGTATTGAAAGAAAAATTTTATGGCGTAGGCGGTAGGAGTATAACATTAAATTTTCCTTACAACTTTTAAATGACCGATGCAAGCCTTTTTAAACTAAGCCGGCCAAGTGCAAGTCGGACTCGTGCTCGAATGAATCTGTACAAAACGGCAAAAAAACACTTAGCTGTCACGATTCATGACAGTGACTGGTGCCTGGTGACAGACAAAGTCTTAGTAATAGGATCCCGTTTTTACAAGTTGGGTACGGAAGGTAGTACGGAACCCTAAAAAGTCTCAAGATTAAAATTATAGTAAATCTAATAAAATGGGGTCGGGCGTTGCGCGGGTGTTGTTGTACGCGAGGCGTAATGTCATATTGTTCTCGACAGCAGGCGACAGGTTGAACTTGAGCACGCGAGCCTGCGCCTGCGCCTGCGCCGCGGGACCTTGTGTGATTCACTATTGCCGCTAGTCGCCACTCGCCACGAGCTGATCGCATATATAGAGATCTAAGTTCAGTTTAACGTCATACGATTCAAACCAAATAAAAAAATATAACCTTAGGTTAGGCATAAGTAATATTATAGCGGGTAATATTAACGTTAACTTTCAGAAAAGTATTCTAATTACAATTCACACCAGTACCTATATGAAGTATGAACATAATTCAAGTTAAATTAATTATTATTAAACAATAAATTAAATCGACTTCCAAAGCAAAAAAATAACAAAAAGTATGAAATAAAACTTGTTTTCTAAATAAGTCCCCTTTTAAATTCGGCTAATATCTTAACTATTTCTCTACTCAGTCATTATTTTGAAACATCATCACAAAGGACATCAAAATTTATAAAACTACCAATATTAACTCCAGCAAAACTTTCTAGGCAACCCCCCTTTTTCTCGACCAAATGACATAAAATCTTGTGACAGTAATTAATTTGCAGCCATTGTAAGTACAAGATTCGTAAACGTACTGTTTCTATTTAGCTTACCAAACAAGCCACTGCGACTCATAGTGAATAACAAACACCGGAACGTTCGCTTTCGATTGACAATCACATTAATATTTTAATTCAACGTCTCACGTATACATTTGAAAACGAAAAAGTATTACGTGAATTTGGAACGTTAACTGAATTTGTTTTGGAAAATGAAATAAGTTTTAAATACTTATTGACGTCGTTGTTTTTAAAGAAAAATATATAGGTAGCAACTTTATTACCAACGCGCATCAAATATTCAACTAAAATAAAACAATAGAACACTAAAACTGTTTATCGTTATCGAGTAGGTAGAAATAAAATATACATAATAAATAATAATACATACCTAATTAAGAAAAAAAAACTTATTTTAAATGTTTAGCAAACTGAAGTTCTCGTTTAACCTAAGTCTTGTTAAAACAAAATCGATCAACGATGATTTAACAAATTTCGTTTTTAAATAAAGCGCCCTTACTTAGTCCCTAATCCTTATAGACTTACCCCCTTACTAATAAAAATATTTATCCAGTAGATAGGCAATACAATGTTTAGTCCTTGTCTGTCAAGCGACTTTTCCAACGTTTATGAAAAGGACAAAACATTGTATTGCTTATCTACTGGATAAATATTTTTATTAGTAAGGGGGTAGGGCAAAGCTTTGAAAAAGGGTAAAAAGTGAAAAAAATTATAGTAGGATGAAAACAATTGAAAAAAGGAAGAGAATATAACAAAAATATAAGGAAAAATAATTTACGGCCGATTTGAGGTCGGGAAGTGTAAGGGGGTGAGTTTTAAGGGTAAAAAACGGTTTATATCCATTTCCAGCAAAACAACCAAGTCCTATGGAAAAAAGTTAAATGGCAAAGTTGTAGATTGACGCGAGAATTTTTGATTGAATATTAGGGTAAATTATTCGATATAAACTCAAAATAAGGTGAAAAATAAATATTTTAAATCAAAAAAATTACAGTATATTTGGAACATAAAGAGATAGATTTCACCAAATTTCGTGAAAAAAATATTTTGTGTAATAAGATAAAAAGAAAAAGAAATTCTCACATAAATTTGGAGGTTATGTGAAAAAAGTGTAAATGGGTCAATCAATTTTTAAAGGTCCCGAGCATAATTTTCTCCTATTTATTTTTTTTGCTTCATTTTCAGCATTTTACTATTTCATTTAGAAGAGGATTATTCGTAGATTAAGATTATATAAGCAGCAGTGATGTTGATTAAATACATTTGTGGATTTAACTTCACTAACCGATCTTTTCACGGGAAATAATGTCCTTTGGACAACTTACACAGTAGTACTTTTTTAAATGCTAAATGCCCTTAAGAATTAAAACAAATTCTTCTAATATTAAATAATAAATAATATTTTGATATTTGTTCTATGTACACCCAAAATACGAAATATTTTTATTAAAATTGAAACGAATGATGTCTTTTGGACAACCAAATTATGTTTCATATATAAAAAAAATTAAGTAAAGCGGAAATAGTGACATTTTTTTTACAAAAAACTATTAAGGCGAGGTTGTTACGTATTGTATTATTGATTTTACTAAATTAAAATGAACTGATTCTCGATAAAACTGAATAAATGAAGTATAATGTGATTTTCATATGGGGACATCTTAGTTGTCCAGAAGACATATTTGGTTGTCCATGGGACATTATTTGTTTGTCCAAACGATAATGAGCACCATCTTTTATTTTTGTGATAACTTTCTCTTTTTTTTTTCTTTTCCGTTCAGCCAATTTATCTGGGTCTGCTTTAAGCCTTTCTAGATAGCGTCTTGACTTTTTTTTCTCCGACAATCCCATTGTCTTATCTAAAAATGTAAAAATTACAATTAAACTAGACATAAAATCGTGTAATAAAAATGTATTCCCGAAACAGCCGAGTAATAAACAAAACATGAACTATTTAACTGTTAAAGTAAGTTTTAAATAATTATTGTCCTAGGGACAACCAAATTGTCCATGGGACAACCACTTTGGTTGTCCAAGTGACTGGTTGTCCGCGGGACATTTTTAAAATTTTGAGCCGCAAAGCAAATACTATTGTTATTTTATATATTAATCTCAGCTCACACTAAAATATAGACGAAAGCGCATCTCGTGTAGTATAATTGATAACGATGCATCAAGTACTTACGTTTTAACCACAGTTGTCCGACGGACTGACAAAAAAGCCACCCACACTCACCAACGTCGCTCGGGACGACTGTCGCCGTGATTTTATACAAATCAAAATGGCGTTTGAGCGCGACAGTTAACTATTGTGTTTGGCTTGTTGTTTAGGAGTCTACCGCGCCACTGTGTTTTGGTTACATAACTAAATTACGGTTGTCCGTGAGACCTGCGCCATGTAGGTGATTTATGGGGACAAAAGTAAAATGCCTGAAAATCGTATTATATCCAATAAAAAAAAAATGTTTGTATGTTTTGATGTCAATAATTATGAACTAAAACAAGAAGTGTATTTGGTATTTATGGTCGTGATAGTATGTTTTTCGTGATGCGAAGTTTCTTAACGCATTGTGGCTTGGGGACAAATGTGATAGTACTGGAAAATTGCATTTAGTCTCTTGGACAACCATGAAACTACGCACAAATTAATAAAACAAGTAAAATATTGTTCACAATAATGCTAGAAAATATTAAAAGGAATATAATTAAAACCAATTTAACTCTTTATGATTTAATATTTATTAATTATCGTTCAGGGACATGATGCGTGTACCGTCGGACCAATAAAAGTTGATCGACCCAAATACTAAAGTTGTTGTTTTTTTATTTCCTACAACTTTGCCATTTGACTTTTTTCCAATGGGTTTCATCCTACTATAAGTTTTTTTTGTTTCAAATATTACCGGCACTGGTTTAAGGTTAAACTAAAACAAAAAATTAAAAGAAACGAGTTATAACTAACTCTAATTGAGTTATATAACAAGCATCATCCGTAGAATAACCGATTATTGTTTATTAAATGGCGGATTGGTTGGAATACATCATCGTTTAATCATTATATTTGCATACAGAGTGAAAGCGGTCGGTGTCGAAATTCAACAAGTGTAAACACTTTGTGAAACTCAACATTTTAAGGACGTGGATATTATATCTATTTTATAATTCAGTGTCTACAGAATTGTCCAAGTATATAAATATTATGTTCTTCAGATAGGCTCTATTTTCTATTAATATATGTTTCGAAACATACAGATTAAAGAAAGATTGTGATGTAGATTATCTGTTTTAAAACCAACTTTTTTAGCTCTATTGATTTGTAGATTCACACTACCAAAAAGGCTTAATCCAATCGTTTATTTTAATAAAATTGAATATAATAATCATTAAGCTATTAAGGATATTAAGTAAATAGGTTAAGTTAATACGCAACCGAGGAAAACAATCTACGGAGCGGTCAACGCTCAAACAAATACGGTATTCACACAACGGTTCTTTATATTTAGAAGCATCGAACATGTGTATCGAATTGAATCATCTCGATTCTATTAGCGTAGGGATATTTCCTCATGCCATGATATAATTTTGCTTAATAATATATTCATAGCTTGGCTGGCCCATTTTACAAATTACAACACAGTAAGTGGCGATATTATTCATTTTATTACTAGCATAATAATGGAAATATCTACTAAAAGAAGTAAATCATAGTATATATCGGATACATCATTATACTCGTAAAACATAATATTAATTTACTAAAGTACATTTTAATACAAGTGAAAACAGTCATTATTTTAAAGTTCGTTGTAAAAAAAAAGCTTAAAAATATCCGTGGGATATCTTAAAGGATTCTCACGGAAGCCATGGATGGGTAACAGGGTAACACACAATAGTTTAAAGTTTCCAATTATCTCCAGCATTTTATACGGGAGCCTTTTTTGATGGGGGCTTTTTGTGGAGCATTAAATGGTCGGCGTGCCTCCACCGCGTATGGGCTACCGGTCGGCACTCGGCAAGCAAGGCCGCACCGGATGAACGATTTCTGTGAACCGTGTCAACAGTGCAGCCGTGACTAATGCCGCCCGCTCTCTCGGGTCAATGACAACCACGGTACCCAATATTAAAGAAACGACATTTAGAACTTGACTATTACTAATAGACAATGTCGATAATTTTTAAACAAAAAAAAAAAAAAGAAAAAAAAAGTAGGACGAAACCCATTGGAAAAGGAAGAGAATATAACAAAAATTAAGGGAAAAATAAATTACGGGCGATTTGAGATCGGGAAGTGTCCCTTACTTACACTTATATGCATAGATGCCTATTTATTGCTATTTTGTGATAACTTATATACCTGAGTGACCTATGGATAATTTTAGCCCATCAAAAGGTATTACATGGAGAAGCGGGGAAGGGGTAGGCGAAGTGGGGTAAGGAGAGATTTCAACAAACAAAAAGCCCACCGACTTTAAAAAAAAAAGCTGATATTTTAACGGAAGAATTTTCGATTGAAAATTAGAGTTAATTTTTCGATATTAACTCAAAATAAAGTGAACAAAATAAATATTTTAAATCAAAAAAATTACAGTATATTTGGAACATAAAAAGGTAAGTTTTCACCAAATTTCGTGAAAAAATATTTTTTGTGTATAAGATAAAAATAAAAGACCAAAAACTTGGTTATTTGAATGTTTCACATACATTTTGAGGTTATATGAAAAGAGTGTAAATACAAAAGTTGTAGATCTTTTTATTACCTACTAGCGACCCGCCCCGGCTTCGCACGGGTACAATACTGATACTAATACTACAGAATGTATTTAAACATCTAACAAAACGGGCGAAATTTAGTCTAAAGTTCAAAACAAACAGAAACAAATTAATATAGGTACCTACTAAAACTCAATGAAATAAGTAGGTGGGTATACTTTTATCGTATGAAATACCTATACTCTTCAGGACTAACAATACAACAAACACTAAATAAATAGGTATTCAAGTACCTATCCATCATAGTTACAACGAACACAAAACAAAAAATTTACCCAATAATCTAAACTTCGGACGCGCACCCCCGCCTTGGTGACACCCACTTCGCAACGGGCCGTGTAGCAGAAATCGTAATATTTTAATTTCGCCATAACTTCAAAACCAAACATCCAATTTTAATCATTCAAAGACCAAATATTATCTACATAAACTGTACTTAGTGATGAAATAATTTATTTTGATAAGGATTAATAGCATGAGTAAAATAAACGCGTTTAAATATAGTCCAAAAAAAAATTCAAGATTTCTAAATAAAAAAATGGTTGTTGTGCCTCACTCGACATAGATAGGTATAGTGTGTCGCGGACTTTTTTGTAGATATTTATAAGATCTACAATTAATTAGAACATTTTATGGTTCTATCTTTTATAGTTTAGGCAGCGTACGCAAAATAAGTAACTTTTCTGGTTGATTTTTTACACCTTGTGTCCGAAAACCCCAAATATCTTACGGAACCCTATTTTTTTCCAAAATAAAATTTAGCCTATGTTACTCGTGGGTAATGTAGCTTTCGAATGGTGAAAGAATTTTTGAAATCGGTCCAGTACTTTTTGAGCCTATTCATTACAAACAAACAAACAAACAAACAAACAAACAAACAAACATACAAACAAAGTTTTCCTCTTTATAATATTAGTGTAGACAACTTTGCCATTTGACTTTTTTCCATAGGACTTGTAGTTTTGCTGGAAATCGAGATAAACCATTTTTTACCCTTAAAAAGTCACCCCCTTATACTTCCCGACCTCAAATCGCCCGTAATTTATTTTTCTCTTAATTTTTGTTACATTCTCTTCCTTTTCCTATAGGTTTCATCCTACTATAATTTTTTTCACTTTTGACCATTTCAAAGGTAAATTGCCCTAAGTCCATAAACTGTCTAAACCTAATTAATTTTCTGCCCTACCTTGTTCGTATTCAATATATTATATTGAAGGCGTTATTAATGAGTTAATAATTAATTAGTTCTGACGCAGCTACGATTTTACAATGACGGGAGTACCAGGTTTTACCAACAAAATATATGCACCAATACTTTGTTATGTAGAACAATGCATTTAAGAGCGTAATAAATGTATGATAATAATTCTCGTTTGTTTAAGCAGATAAACATTGATAGTAACATTTATTAGCGACGTGAAACGCGAACAATATGGCGCACGAGAGCGACGCAGCAAGGGGGACAAGTCTGCAGTGAAAGTTGATCATACTACGTAACGAGAGCCGATGAATGTCAAAAATTCTGTTTGATGTTCATTGTAAATATTATTACGTGTTGCGACCGATGATGGTCATAGTCTAAACTCTAGTTTACAAGTTAAAAACATGTGTTAATTCCTGATACTGCGAATTAAAATACGTACGATATGTTGGACTCGTTATGACGTCTAAAAAAATGTTCGAAAATTTCAAACCCCCGTGCAACGGACCTACGAGTATATCGTACTTCACTTTTGACGCCGCGCGTAAAAAAATCACGCTGAGACAATTTTCACCGTTAAATTAAAGTTAAAACGTCACGTTTTCAAATTTATCAAATAATTATAGTTTATGAACTATTGACGAAAACCCAATCGCTTTTGACATCTTTGTGTAGTACTATTGAAGTAGTTTATGTAATTTTATTGAAATAGTTTATGTATGTGGGTTTAAAATTTTACCCACATTATTTTATACATCATAATTCACAACCAAAGAGTCCAACGAGCTATCGAGTATCGACATATTTTAATTCACAGTTTCAAGAACTAACACGATTTTTAACTTGTGAACTAGACTATTAGCGTCTCAATAATTGAGTTTTTACAAACTTTATTACAAACATTGCCCTATCTCTCTCACGTAAATATAGAATATCGCATTTGCAAAAATAATGTGTTAAAGATTAATTTTCTCGAGTCTTGAATGAACATCACTCTTTTTAAAATGGTAAAAATTGGAAACTGTTATTTGATTTCCCTTCCGATAAAACTATCAAAGCAAAATATGTAGTCATTTTTGTCTTGACATGAGAACCAAGACTTAAATTGTAAATGTTTTCAGGCAAATGTTAAGGAGAAAATAATGTTATTATGTATCACAGAAATGATTTCTTACGTCAGAATGAATGCTAACCAGGTTGACAAATCCTTTGCGAGTCTACAAACCGGGACGAGACCTTGAAACATTCACTAAAACGCTATCGAGACGAATCTTGTTAAGTTATAGCAACGGCTGCTGCCCACGGATTTTCAAATATCCGATCACTATAATAGAGAAATATAAAACAACCTTCATACGTAGCTTTAATCGATTTCGGCTGTTACAAATAAAATGATAATTATACGCTACATAAGACGCTTCTAAAATATTGTTCTGGCATTAAAACTATATTGGGTTTATGAATAGAGCGATTGAACAAGATAAAATAAAGCACTGCAGTGGTGAGTCAGAACTGCTTGTGTAACAAATGGCTTTGCACAACCGGTCGCCAGACCCTCGCTGCTGTCATACTGCATAATGTTTAGAACAAGCGAATTCGGACAATGCATCCATTTCATGTTACAAAAATACGTGTTAAACAACGCGTAATTTTACGACAGCTTCTCTTACATGCAGATTAAATTCAAAAAAACTACTTTTAAAACAAGGGTGTTTTTAACCCCCGACGCAAAAAGAGGGGTGTTATAAGTTTGACGTGTCTGTCTGTCTGTCTGTCTGTGGGTGTGTCTGTCTGTCTGTCTGTCTGTCTGTGGCATCATAGCTCCCGAACGGATGAAGCGATTTCAATTTAGTTTCTTTTATATTAAAGGTGACTTACATGCGAGTGTTCTTAGACATGTTTGATGAAAATCGGTTGAGCCGTTTAAAAGTTGTGGGGGGTGAAAGCGGGGAAGAAAATCCGAATGTGCAAATATACTCGAGTAAGGTCTCAAATGAAAGCGCACTGAAAGATAATATTGATGACTTAATCGACAGTGTTCGTAGCTTCATTTGATGAGAAAATTGGTGGTGGGAAGATCAGCCGTTTGAAGATGATCAGCTTTTTTCTAGTTGATGAGGGGATCTGACAAACTTTCTTATGTCCGATCGATTCGAAATTTGGTACCGTGTTGTTTCAACGATATTTAAAGAACATGGTAAGGTAACCATGACCTGATTAGCCGTTTGAAGATCATCTTTTCTTTATTAGTTGATGAGGGATCGTCCACATGTCCTATCGATTCGAAATTTGGTACCATGTTACTTCAGTGACGATGAAAGTAAAAAATAATAATGAAAAAAAAAATACTTTAAAAAGGATAAAATAAAAGTAAAATTAAAAATTTTAAAAACCCCCCGACACAAAAAATAAACTGTAAAAAATAATAAATAATATTTTAAACCTATTATAATTATATTATCACATATAATATTAAGTAAGTTGAAATAATTTTATTTTCCAATCGTCGTCTCGTCGGGGGACCGCTATGTGAAAAAAACACGTGTAGTCGCAGAATGAACAAAAGAATTTACTCCGAAAAAATTTGCTCATACCTACTTAAATGTAATTCGTAATAATTAATTAGTTGTTGTTGTAAAAATACTTTATAAACTTTAGCGGTCCCCCGACGAGGCGACGATTGGAAAATAAAATTATTTCAACTTACTTAATATTATATGTGATAATATAATTATAATAGGTTTAAAATATTATTTATTATTTTTTACAGTTTATTTTTTGTGTCGGGGGGTTTTTATTTTTTCTAAATATTGGCTTATTATTGCATATTTTTTTTTGTTATTTACTACTTTGTACGGTTTATTTAAATTTATATTGATCTCCAAGTTACTTATTAAAGTTATTATTGTTTTAAAATGCTCTCACAGCACATTCAGACCAAAATATCGTCGTTGTGATTTAAGGGACAGTGCAAGGTTAGTAAAGTAAGCATCTTAGTCAGTTGTCATCTTGTCATGACGGCAATTAGTACGTACGATACGCTCCACTCGTGTTCCCGCATGTTCTTCTGGAAGGCAGCTGATTTTGGAGTCCACGAATCCACACCCAGGTATAAGGCAGGCAGCTCGGAAACTTTTGCTTCTAGGCTTTCGGCCAGTCTTTGTTCTACAACGGTTTTAGATACATTTGTGAGAGGGCGTTGGTCTTTACTTATTCTCCTCTCCAAAACGTTGTAGCTGTTGAGCTTTTCACCATTACATACTGACACTGTTTTCGGACTGTCTGTCCGAAGTAATTTGCTAGTAACTGTTTCCCCTTTCGAATAATTTTTATACTGCATAGATTCCGTTCCGTTCACAATGCGTGAATATTTTGTGGAATCAAATGTGTCACCATTTAGGCTACTATATTCGACATTATTTAGATTCACATCTCTATCGACACGTTTCGACGATATATCGTATCCATTTCGTTTACCATATCGCTCCTCCAGGTTTTGTTTTAAAAAGCTATTCTCGAAACTAGCCTTACACTTAGGAACATTGTTTATATAATCGCTATAGTTTATATCTTTAGTGTGTAATCCTTTATCACAGTTCTTTTTCAAAGTTTCCTGTATATCTATACCGTTACCACTAAACCTGCTACAAGTGTAACTTGCAGGTTGGCTGCTGTTGTCCGATTTATCCGATTTCATTAGACCCGCTTCTTTTCTTTCAAACTCGTTCTTAACGAGAGTAACACGTGAAATTTCTTCCCCATATGAGCCTTTATTTTGCGTTTTATAATCAAAATCAGCAGCCGTTATGGAAGCTCGCGTTTGCTCCGTCGGGGCAGTCCAAGTATCGTGTTTCTTCTTTTCGCTACTTTTGGACGACCAAGCCTTAGCGAGAGCAGCCTTCAGTGCTTCTCGCCTTTCCTGCACACTGACCCTCGGGTACTCGTGAATAGGCACTATGGCAGGCGCATACAACGCCGAGCGCGGGGTGGCTCGAGTTATACGAAAACTTCTGAACTCCCTGTTGAACTCCGAATTGAGAGAATAAGCTGGTATTCTCGAAGTCACCATTTTGAGATCAAAATTTTCACTTATCAGTAAAAATAACTTAAAAATATTATGTTCACAGTTACACCAGTTAAAAGGTTAAGAACACGATGATGAACACATATCGATTTTACCTGTAACGACAAATTCACAATATATTGAAAAATTAATAACAGATTTAGGATTTCAAAGGGTCGGAACTGGGAATTTCGCGTAGAAAGGCATAATACATATTATGTGGGGTGTGGGCCGCGACCTTCGAGGTGGGCGGCAGCGTGGCGGGACAACGCACTGGTCAACGAACCGCCCCGTCAGCCGTGCACTCCGACTTGCATAACGCATTCGCAAACCGGTGTTTCTCTTATCTCTTGTACACTCATAGAAGGGCTAATCGAAAGAATTAATAAAATAATACACTATTCGAGACTAATTTGATACGAGTTCACTGCAAATAACGATAAATAAGAGTGTAAATAATGAAATTATTACTGGTGCGAGTTAGTTTTTATGTGGAGCATTTATGCCGTATAAGTGCAACAAGTGTCGCCTTGGTGTCGACCCGATATGGGTACTCGAGAGCAGCCATATGGCCCGCTAACGACACATCCTCGACTCCTCGCTCCAGCTGCACGGGTGGCGACCACTGGTGCAACACGAATCTATTCTGGACCACTGTATGCAACCTGTTTCGCTTGAAATTTATACAAAGGAATCCGTACAAGTCGAGTACACTCAGTAAATATTTTGAACGTTGGCTTCCAGTTTGTTGTTTATAGAGACACTGTTTATTTTAGTTATTTTCATGCGAGACGCATAGCTTATGAAAGTATAAATTATGTATGAATGCATGTATTATGCCCATCTATTAAGTCGAGACATTTAGCCAGTAAACAATGTTGTTAATTCTTCAATATATATTTTTTTCATTTAGACATAAATTAAAATTTTTTGAGATATCACTATCACTTTAACCGCCATTGATTTCAATAATAACACAGTTTATTGTAAAGACAACAATAATGAAATATTGAATTAAACCAATTATTCGTATTCGTGGTTCAAGCACCGGAAGCGTTAACTAGTATCGCGATGCGACGGACACAGCCGAGCCCGTGGTCTCGGTACGTGCATACCTTCTCGTAGCGCGCGCGAGAACTGCGTGCGGTGTGCGTGCACCGCTGCGACTGAACTGAAGGGAGGCAAACGCACGCTCGCTCGCGAGTCGCGCCGGAGGACCCCACCTCCGCCTCTCTCCTGCGGTTTGCCACTTGTGACTCTAACACCGGGCACTACGGCCTGTATCGCGGGAGGGCTGACCTTCGTGCCGAGTGCCGACTGCCGAGCTGCCTGCCGAGCCAGATCCAGCATGCGTCTCACAATACACTGTGCTCTACTTAACACAAATAAACAACCCTAGCGGAGTTTATCCTAGTACATACTGGATTAGTCCCTAGTATCGGAACACGAGCATGGACTTTGGACGTATATTTTCTTCTTAGTTTGATTTCAATATTATCATACACTCGTTTGTTTACCTACTTTGATTTAATTGAATTGTTATTTCCCTAATTGGAACCCAATATAAGTATTTATTACCTTCTTTTTTTAATAATAATGAAAAAGTAAATATTCCTTATAACCAAAAATTCTTGAAGAACTTGCCCAATTATTGACCTCACCTCAACGAGAAGCTCTATCAACAGATTGATGAGAAAGACAAATTCATTACCTGAAACAAGTAAAAAAATATTAAAGTTTATAAAAATGAGAGGGATGATCATTTTAGGCCACATGGACCAACAGAAAAAAATGTAATAGCTTTGTATTGTGAAGTCGAAGTGAATATTTTTACTATGGCACGGCAAGAATTTTTTTATAATCACTGGTTTGAGTTTTTGCGAAAAGTTCTTTCGGGAGCCTCAATCTCGATTTTGATAAAAAAAATACTTTGAACTTTTATAACTTAACAAGGTATAAACTATAAATTATATAATATCTACATCATTGTAAACGATGCGTTTTATATACCTACCTACGTACGTATAGTGCGATTCAAATGAGAATAGGATCGAGTCGGCGCCATATTGTTTCGAATTTAGACTGTTATGATAGTTAAATGTATGTTTAGATAAGGTACCATTTAACGTTTTTATTTTTTCGCTGCAATTGCAATTAATTCGATGCAAGACTATTCATATTTATAGGAAAATAAGTTTTTCTGAAAATCGCACTTTTCAAGTGATATTTGACAGAAAAAGGTCATTGACGTTCCTATTCTCATTTGAAACGCGTTATACCTATACGTGTGAAATAAAATGACCTATTCTCAACGTTACTTATTGCTCGTTCGTCTGTGATATGTGTCACTGCCAACAATTTTGCGCTTGTATATTTTTTATACTATAAAGGCTTTCATGTATAACATGTAAGACCTGCTTAGGTACAAAACCGTAAATACTTTTGTAAGTACCATAAGATATTTAGGCTAGAATTTCAACAAAATTCAGAATTATTATTTTTATTTTTTACTTAATATTACCTATTGCTTAATGCTTATACTAGACGAATTACTGTTTTGTCTAAATTGTCAGAATTCGCATGAAAATAATAAATATTGCACGAGTGTTGCGCTACGGATCGACTCATGTTATGAACTTTTACCGTTAGGTGCCCGTTACGATTTCCTCGCAATAATATTACAAACAGTGAAAAAATATAATATTTTCAATGATGAAAGTTAAGGTGTAATGTCGCAATTTATTAAATGACCTATGGCAAATAGTTTGTGACGCGAGTATAACAAAAAATAGCCCCGGAGGCTATGAGTAACATCAAACGGTAAGGTCCATTGACCCAAATGGCTCATTGCTGTCGGTTAGACAAACGAAACGAAAATCGGTCACCTCCATACAACAATTAATTGTTTCAAATTTTTTGTCTGCTGCTCTAAAGAATCTAAGTAGTTCACACTAATTACCCACTCTATTAAGCACGATATAATGTATTGTCCAAAGACATAATTCTATGTTTATGATTTTAGCATCGCGATAAAAAGAGTAGGTAGAGCCTATTATAAAATTTTATCAGACAAGCGGTCGAGTTAAAAACGATAGTTAAATTAAGTGACGCTCAAAGCTGTCCTTGTTATTTCGGCTATAGATGGAGATTGGAGAGCTACTAGGAAATTTAGAGCAGGTGCTCGAGGCAAGCTGAAACCTTGTCTTTTACTTCTCTTATTGTACCTCAACACGAGACTACAGGACTGGCTGGTCAGAAGAGTAGCTAAGTCAATATACAAATTTTTGAAAAGTGTTTTTTTTTATCAATTTGATACTTTGATATAGTGTTAGTTTAATGTATAAAGTGTTGAGGAAAAATAAAGCCAGAACACTTAGTCGGGGCTTTAACATTTACGTTCCAGTGTAAAAGTAAATTGGTAATATGCTGGTTATCAATTTATGACTTTCTAACATCTATCAGTTATTTTATGCACTACGATCGAGTCTACTATACGTTGATACATAATAGGAAGTGTTGGGGTACAATAGGAGAAGTATAAGGATAAGGTTTCAGCTTGCCTCAAGCACCTCCTCTAAATTTCCTAGAACGCTTGGGCTACTAGCAGAGATAGCGACAACCTGTAAATAGTAGGACTCTTTAATTTTGATTAGCGTTTCATTATTCTTTTGTATGTTTATATGTTTTGACTTTGACTTTTCACAGTATCTAAGTAGTTATTACCCAAAATCTCCAGTAAAAACGTGTGAAAATCATAGTTAAATACAGTAATAAAAATCCAAATCGAAACGTTTTAAATAACATTCTGGTTATTAAGATTTGATGAAGTCACAGCAAAAGATGCTTTGGCCTTTATGGTAAGTCACGGATTATTGGATAGACTTAATTCGCTTCCTAGTAGTTTGTAAGTCCTCTCCAAATTGAAATAATGGGCACATAGTTATAACTACATACACTTTAAGTATATCCGTAACTCTAATAATAGTGTCCAATTTATACTTAGCCGTAAATGGAGTCTGTACAAACCTGATACGTTAGTCAGTCGCCTGTTGCTGCGAGTTCAAAACAACTTATCAAAATCAAGCCTATAAATGGGCTTCCTGGGATGCCAAACATAATTGTGCCTCTAATCAAGTTGGCAGTAAAAAATCGGACTCTAGATCACATCACATAACTAATATGTACTATAACAATATATTGAAGATGGTGCAAGAGGATATATGTACGGTTCTTTAAGTTTTGTACAAGAAAGGTTTACATTAGGGGTAACTAATTTCAAATACTGCGCAATAATGACTAACAAAGTCAAAAGAAGTAACGGTTCTCGTCATACAAGTAATCGTTCAGAGCCTACGAAAAAAAACGAACTTCAGGTCGAATATTGGATAAGTTTTAATACAATAACTCATGATTTATCATCTTATTTTCACCTAGGTAGGTACTTATCAAGCAGTGAGCGAGCTGTTCATCAGTACTAATCTACACTAATATTATAAAGAGGAAAACTTTGTTTGTATGTTTGTTTGTAATGAATAGGCTCAAAAAGTACTGGACCGATTTCAAAAATTCTTTCACTAATCGAAAGCTACATTATCCACGAGTAACATAGGCTAAATTTTATTTTGGAAAAAATAGGGTTCCGTAAGATATATAGGTTTTTCGGACACAAGGTGTAAAAAATCAACCAGAAAAGTTACTTATTTTGCGTACGCTGCCTAAACTATAAAAGATAGAACCATATAATGTTCTAATTAATTGTAGATCTTATAAATATCTACAAAAAAGTCCGCGACACACTATACCTATCTATGTCGAGTGAGGCACAACAACCATTTTTTTATTTAGAAATCTTGAATTTTTTTTTGGACTACATTTAAACGCGTTTATTTTACTCATGCTATTAATCCTTATCAAAATAAATTATTTCATCACTAAGCACAGTTTATGTAGATAATATTTGGTCTTTGAATGATTCAAATTGGACGTTTGGTTTTAAAGTTATGGCGAAATTAAAATATTACGATTTCTGCTGCACGGCCCGTTGCGAAGTGGGTGACATTCTGAAGTATTAGTATCAGTATTGTACCCGTGCGAAGCCGGGGCGGGTCGCTAGTTCATTATATCTAAGAACAATGTCGTACATGTCAGCTTTCAAATCTAGACCACAATCGGTTCATCCGTTTGCGAGCAACGATGCCACGGACAGACATACGCACACAGATACATACGTCAAACTTCCCCTCGTGTTTTCTTTGAGGGTTAAAATTAAATTAAATATTAAAACATAAGAACATAACTACCTAGGTCCTACGAATATGGTTAAAAGTTGAGTCATCGGTCATCAAAACAATAATAATTATTGAGAATTGTTCTGATTCCAGTAAACAGATATCTATTTAAAAAAATAACCTTATAACAGTTGCAATCTGTATATTTCTAAAGTTAAACAGGAGAAATCTGTCAGACGATCTGCATTAAAATACCTTTTCCACAAAGACATACATGTAGAGCTTCCGAGAAGAACAACAAAGATCCTGTGAGCGTGACTCACACGTAAGTTGGAACCTTAATAACAGACAAAAATAAAAAATCGGAACTTTTTAGTAGTCAACCTTCATCTGAGTATTTCTGTTACGAAAGGTAGTAAGTAGGTAACTAAATACTTTCAGCCATTGCTTGTTTGGGAGTTCCCCCTTAAGAAATATTTTTGTCTGTTTTTAATATTTGCTATTCCAGCGGCAACAGAAATACATACCTTGGGAAATTTTCAATAGGGGATCGGACTACATCTGAAATAGTTGGTTTCATTAATACATTCAGAAATATTGAGGCGTTACTACTTGGTAAATGTAAAAAAATATATTATTTTATGTGTAGTTTACTAATAAAATACATTTAAAAAGTACTAAAAAAAATATTTTTTTTGCGAAATTGGTAAACAAAACCTGCATCATTAGTTTACTCACATCATATACAAAAACATTCATTATGGTAAGTATGAACTTAAACGCACAAATATGGGAGATATTTACAAATATATTCCGGCGCTATATACTTCATATACTATAACCTACAAGTGACGTCATTTGTAGGTCGACTTTAGTATGGAGCGTTTTTAGGAGGCTCGCGAATTTTTTTTTACAAATCGCTGTACCTTTGAAAATATTGACTTTTGATATACGATTTCTTCTGAGAAGTTACTCATATTTAAGAGTACTATTTATTTATGCAATAAAAAAAAATAGTCCGATTGCCTATTATGTAGCTATCAGGATTCATGAGATACGGCTTGGCTGTCACCAATTCTGTCGAATAGGGTCCTGTTTTATACCCTTTGGGTACGGTACTCAAAAAGTCAATCCTGCCTCCAATTCAACAAATGAATAATAAAATTTATAGGGTGATCGATACTTCTAATAATCTTCGATGAAAACACATTCAAAGATAATTTACCTCGAGCAGAAGAATATTAAATAGGAGAACGTTCAGATGGAAATTTTCCAGGTGTGAGTGCCGTTACCGATATGAGTGTAAATGGGGCAAAAAGCCATCAAACGCTCTTGTACAGTTCGATTCTTCGAAGGTGCGCGTAGGAGGCAGCATACGGCCACTCGTCATCCTTAATACACAAAATTACTCGTTCCCATAATTTAAATTCGAGGTCACTGTCACACTTAGTGCAAATCATTAGAAAGCAGAGTGTGCAATTGCTTTTATAACAATCTATAATGTTAGTATGTAGGCGGATGTTCCATGTTCTGTGTCATAGAAGTAGGCAAAGTTATCTACGCTTTCCTGTACAAAATGAAAATAGGACAAACAGTCAAGCCGAATTATTATTCGATAGCATGTGATATAATAGTATATTTATTGTAGCATTCTACTTCCTAGAAGACTTATCAACGATCTCAGTGTGAGGAGTACCTACGCAACATTCTAGTTTTACGCTTTCCAAAATTTACACGAGGTTAAAAAATTGATTGAGATTCACTTCGGAGATCATCCAATACATCAAAGTTCATTTAATATTGTTAATAATGTAGATAAGCCAGATAAACGTAAACGCGATTGGCATGTTAATGATCTAGATTGTAATATCTTCTGTAAACAGTTCCTGTCTTCTCAGTGGTTAAGTATTTAATATGTGGTTAAAAGTCATTAGCACCTGCCTAGACAGGTGATTGAGGAAGAATGTTAATGTACCAGCACATATCAATTATGCTTATCTTTTATGTAAAGGAAGTAAATCAGTTAAAAACAAATATCACGGTGAAGTGCAGCGCAAAATATTTACACGCGAGTCGCTAGGTAGGTATACAAAATTTTAATACGTTCCCCCATTCATATCATTGAACTCTATCAGACTTACTGTTTAGTTTATATCGTAAAACACCAAATAGACGCAACATTTGTTAATTATTGCAATGATGTATTTACTAATTATATTACACGTCTCTGTTTAAAAATAAAATATTTACACATCTAGTGCAGTGGTTACAAATTTACTGTTAAGAAACAACAATTACATACCTACTCGAATTGGTACAACTTTCGCCTAATATTATATTTCGCTTTGATGAAAATGAGAACCGTGTCATGTTTGATGACAAATTATTGCACACAATGAAGACAACGGTAGGTGGTATGTAATCAAGGTCAGAAGTCTCGCCGCCAGTAGATGTACGAAAACAAAAGTGATCAATCGTTGAATCGGCTTTTAAAGCTCATATTGCGTAAGTCAAGAATCACAGACTCTAGGCGTCTCCTCAAATTGTTCGCCGTGATAGTATGAAAACAGAAAAACGAAGAAATAATTAAAAATCGTAGAACTTGGAGTACCGTAGTATATACCGTACTCCAAGTTCTATGATTTTTAATTATCATTTTTAATTATCTCCCAAAGGTGATAATTAAAAAAACTTTTTACCTACCTTTGGCAAAGAATAATATCTACAAGTGCCTTTGGGTGCTATAAAATATAGGTACGACGAATTAAAACTGAAAAGACTTCTTGGAGAAATTTATCGCTAACAGTTAGGAGAACCTTTAAAAGGTAATCCTAAGGCCAAAGCCATAAAATATAATTCGCTAACGAAATGGTATAGTCCAACATAAATGTTCAAGCGGCAGTATCAGATAAATACCTCCGCGAACGCGCGAATTACCCAAAAGATTGTTTGCAGTGTTATAGTGCAACGCCTCCATCGATTCCAGCTCGATACGTGGGCGGTCGGTGCATTGCCAGTCCATAATCGGAAACCTCGTTCATTTAACTACTTGTCCTCCCTTTTAAAATAGTCGATATCATACCCAAAACCGAGGTCCGTCATTAAATTCGTTCGTAAAGTAGACATTTAGAATGCAATCTCACCCATACAAATTGCCCTCTTCATCCAATCAACACATTGGGAAAAATTACTTGTAACATTAAGACGTGGTTAAGACTGAATAGCTTCCGCAGACGTGATGTCCACTTGAAGACTTTTCATCATGGCTTAAGCAGTAAGCACTACTTGCTTCATGAAGCCACATATTTTCTACATATAAGCGGGATTTTGTTGAATAGACACATGCGTAACCCAAATTGTAAAATGTTCTAGGGTGTCAGCCGTCAGGGTTTAAGACAGATCAAATAATATCGAAATTTTATAAAAGCCTTACAGTAGCCTATCGTCCAATCGGCTAGCCGCTACCTATTGGATTAGATAGAATCTTATATATAAAATTGAATTGCTGTTCGTTAGTCTCGCTAAAACTCGAGAACGGCTTGACTGATTTGGCTAATTTTGATCCTAAAATAATCGTATCAGTTCAGGAAGGGTTTAAACGGTGAGATTTCAGTTCATAGTTAAGGCAGAACAACGTGTGTCGGGACAGCTAGTTTAACATAAATGCCGATTGGACTATAGGCAGTATAACTATTGTTAGAGGCGGTATGTGTTCTACGTACACAATAGTAAGTGATAATATGTAAAAATAAAGAATTTTTAATGGGTATGCCATTGAACGAGGATGATCTAAGTACGCTGTATACAGTCAATGTTATCGACACCGACACAAAGGGTCGTCTATCACTGACTCAAAAACGTGCTTCCTTAGCTGCTTATGACTACATCGTGATTTCAAAGCACGTGTTACTGTATCATTCTACTAAATATTATATTATTTATGAAGGAACTACCTAACCAGACAGTATCATATTCAACTACAAGTGGTAACTAAAAACTGATATTTTTATGAAATAAAAAGCAAACAAGCAGACAGATCACCCGATGGAAAGCGATTCCTGTCACCTAAAGACATCAAAGGAGCCGCAAATGCATCGCCAGTCTTTTAAAAAGGGCATGGCACTATCTTCTGGAAAGTTTGAAGGTCGTAACTCGTAGTGGTTCGGAAATAACTCTGGTGACGAGACAGTTCAATCGAGATTTTTATTGTGTGCGGTAGAAGACTCCGAGAAAAGCGTACAGCGAATAACTCTCCAACAACTCATCGAGATGATGAGTCTGGAATTTTTGTCGCGTGCATAGGCGTAGCTAGGGAGGGGGAAAGGGTGGGCAGCGCCCACCCTAGAAACTCCTTTGCCCACCCTAGACCATAGACGGTGTTAATGAATTACTAACTTAAATGACCCCCCCCCCCCACGCCACGGACGGCTGCCCCCCCCTGCAGACAAAATTCCTAGCTACGCCAATGGTCGCTTGGAACGGTGGCAAAAAGTAGCAGCAGGTATAAGTCTGAACAATTCCTTGAAGCACTCGACCCGATGTATTGATCGATAGAAGATGCAGAGCGAGGCTATATCTATACTTTATTGGCTTGGAGTCAAGCTGATTTGAAATATTTTGGATGTCAACAATTCGAGCCGCCCTTTATTGGATGAATCGAGAGGGAGAAGCTGGTATTTTGGTGTTCCTGCTCAGAGGTGAGAACAGTATTCCATGTGAGGCCGATCCTGCGCTTTATAAAGTTTTAGGCGCTGGGCCGGAGTAAAATACTGATTCGACCTGTTTAGAACACCAAGCTTTTTGGAGGCTTACATAGCTTTACTTTCTAAATGATCTCGCTCGATATATCAACACCAAGTATTCCAATGCTGGCCGATGCAGTTACGGGGTGCTTTCAAAACGAGGACATACCACCATCAGTAACTTTTTAGCAGTAAACGGTTTAGGTGGATTAAAACAGTGTTATCACTAACACCGCAGCCAGCAGCTAACTCGGACGTGCAATGGATCCGCTTCCACAATAGCCTTCAATTCTTCATTATCAACTTTGGTCTCCGGTCGTCCACGGGGCTTGTTCTGCAGGTCGAAATTTCCAGAACGAAAACGTTGGAACCAAAAACGCACTGTGTTTTCTTTTGCGATACCGCCGCCATACACATCATTAATCCTTCGAGCCGTTTCTGCAGCACTGGTGCCACGGTGGACTACGAGTCCTCGTACTCGAAAAGAATACGATATTTCTATTTTGTAAACAGAGTGACGCAAAGAAAAAAACAAAAGAGGAAAAAAACAATGAATTGCGATTTTCGAAACACAAATGCATGAGTAAATAGCAGTATAAATTTGGAATTGGAATTCCTAACCAAAGAAGATATATTTGAGATCAAAGTGGCCAGTACGACAAAACACCAATTTCATATGTAAGGACCTAATATTTTAAATACCACATGAAGTAATGCTATTGCAATTGACATGAATATGTTTTGTTTAATTTGGGTTAGTACGTTTGTTTGGCAATGATGAGTCAGGACCGAAACTAACTGTAACTATCTCTAGGTACCGAGCATGTTCTTATTACCTACTTTTAAATATCAAATTACTAGATATATAATCTGTATCAAATGTCGTACATTCGATTACATTGTTTAACGTTACGATTCAAAAGATTTGACAATAATGATGAAAGCACGAAAGCATTTTCATCGACAGAAAAATTAATATCGTAAATCGACGTGAGAGATATCGTTGGGGAATTTTTCTCTGCCAATGTCAAATTAAATGAATACTTGGTATACCTTATATATCGAAACAAGAACAGAGCCTACACAACCTAACCTTACATAAGGCAGACATTAATAGTCTCTAAATTAAACACATTTGATAAATTTAATCCGGTATTAAGAACATTATCTTAAACTATTAACTTCGTTCCATAATAATTCACTCGCAAAAATAATTATTGAAACTTTCTAAGAATCGAATGTTTATTTATTTTCCGAGAATACTTTCACCGATTTTTTTGTGATTCCTTCGGCATCATTATGTTTGTCATATTTGGGCATAGCAATAAGACATATTAATTATCACATTAATGTCTGTTTGACCCACATGCTGTAGCCTGAGTTAGTTACAGCCACGGCCCACGCGCTCGACTACAGCTAACAATGCTATATTGTGTTCCCATTAGTTCCATGAAGCTTTATGCATAAACATCTACTGACAATGCCTTATGCCGTACTTCGCAAAATTCATGTTCGGTTGATACCGAAACAGGTCCAATTCAAATATAATTTGGAACACTTGTAAAATTATTTAAACACAAGAAACAATTACAGTTTTCAGGTCCATTGGAAGCGCAATAACGATAAAAAAACTATAATACACATGATTGTGTTAAGTAGCAATGTCATTGATAATGACCACAATTATAATATGTTATTAAAATGCAAATTGTATAGTTTGCATAACTAATTTTATTTGATAAACGAAGTGTCTACTGTCTAGAACGTACTCGATAAGGAACACAAATTGTGTTGGTGTTCGGAAAAGCCGTCATCGTCAACGTTGAGATTCCCCACTTTTGACGTGGTGACTGGTGAGAATATTGTGATATTTGTGAGCGAGTTTTATTTAGACATGATACAAGTCAGTTTTGATCACGGAATAGTCATAAAACGAATGTATTTCTGCCGTATCGAATGACACCGATAAACCAATAAAATTAAGACGCATTTGGAAGCCTGGTCATATTGATCAGTTTACCATTAAATTCTTTCCATTTCCCATCGCGATAACAGTTATTGGCGATCAATCATCAGTGTCTTTATCATAACATCGTTGAATAATAACGGCAAATAAAAGAAAACTTACTGTGGGAGGTCCAAGTCAAAATTTCGGGTGAGTAGGTATGATTTATCTTTTGCGTACATACCTATATAATATGATGTATGATGAAATGGGTGTGCACTTCGATGACAAAGAAAGAACCATACATTATACATATTACATAGCGACTGAAGCGTACGGCTAATATTATTGGATAATGTATGTCCAGTGTCCACTTGCTTGTTACGAATGGTGTGTAATTGTGTATGTACCTATAGAATGTAGAAATTCTGTGATGACGCCAGTCAAGCTTTTTGATCTCGAGAGCAATGCAGCCGAAATATATAAGCAATTAACTAATGACTGCTAATTAATGCTAAAAATAATTACGAAGATGATAATTAACTTTCACTTGCATCAACACCTTTTACTGTCTAAACTCTAAAATATCTATTTGCGACGGTGACTAATAATAATTTTAACACATTGGCACCGAAACACCCAAACATAAATTCTTTTTGGAGTCACTTTTACCATTAATTGTACCTACCTATCTACCACCAACCTACCTATCTAGTACTTTAATAGGGGAGCGGACAACATCTGAAATATTTAGTTTCCTTAATATATTCAGAAATATTGGGGTAATGCCTACTTGGTAAATGTAAAAAAATATAATATTTTATGTGTAGTTTATTAATTAGAAATATGTACATTTTAAACATACATACATACATATAATCACGCCTTTTTCCCGTAAAGGGGTAGGCAGAGACCACTTTTTGCCACTTGCTACGATCCTTACATACTCGTTTCGCTTCGTTCACTTTCATTCTTACCATCCATTCCTCCTCTTACATTCAACGTAGCGAAGCGGCTCTCCATGATCCGCTTTTCACCTCCGCGAGAAACGAGACGTGATGGGTGGTGGACCACATCGCCGCCACATTTTAAATGTCCCAAAAAATTTTTTTTTTTGCGAAATTGGTAAACAAAACCTGTAGGTTTTGTTCAAAACTGTTGTTTTATTAAAAACTATTAGGATAATTGTAGACAAAATATTACGTTTTATAATTTTATTGGCACAGTTCGCTTATAATAGTTCTCTCTTGTTGGGTTGAAAACAACAAAGCACGTCCCAGTGTTTCACAGACAGACATTTCTATGATCGTCATTAACGCGTTCCACAATGAACAATCGCATAGTTCTTGTGTAGGGTGAACCGAGTAAAAGTGTAAACACATTGCTTCAACAGCTGTTTCTTGTTCGATAATACGGTTAATCTGTAACATTATGTCGTAGTTGCCTTTTAATCTTGTGTAAAAAAAGATTAATTTCTTAAACGCAGGTAAAACTTCTTGTGTAGGTTTCACATTAACTTGGAGAGGCTAAATGGACTATTCAAAAATTTTAATTAAATACTTAATTATCTATTTCTCTAATCTAACCTCTTCCTGATCTAAACTATTTTAAAGACAGAAGAGTTTGAGTTTGAGAAGCAAATATTTGGGCGTTGTTCTTATTACTAATGTCCACATATCTTATAATAAGTAAAATAAAATTCTCGTGTCATGTGTTTGTAACAAAACTCCGAAACGGCTTGACTGATTTTATAAAATTTTGCAGGTATATTTGGTAGGTTGAGAATAAATGAAGTTATCCATATTTTATTCCCCTATTGGTGAAGGATGGCCCCACCTGACAAATTAATTTTTAGTTTTCCGACATTATTTTTATTATTTTAAAATTTGGCATAAAAAATATAGGCCTCGATTTTTCGACCTGTTTAGGTACACCAACCCCCCACTTTTTTAAAAGCGATATTAGTACTGCAATAATCCCTAACCCGCAGTGGTCGACTCTTTCACACATCGTGGTTGTAGGTAGTAGGTGTCAGTGGCAAAGGCTGGTTCTCCTACATAGGGAAGCCCTAGCCTGTATAATAGGTAGGGATTTGGATGAGAGTTTACAAAAGGTAGGTGGTAAGTGAAGCCGATAGGAATGGAGTTATAGGAAACCCCACGCCACTGGTAGGTGTAGGTTGGTAGTTAATTATTCCAGTTCATAGTTAAGACAGAACAACGTCTGTCGGGCAGCTAGCTATTTCTTTAACAAGCGTAAAAGCTCACACGCTTTATTATAACTGAGTAGAACCCGATAGCTTTGATATTTTAAATATAAACCTAACCTTTATCCCTCACGGTCAAACAGGTGGGTAAGGGGGCCACGGAGCGTTAACAGTTTACGCTGCGGATGGTCACTCGTGTGCACTGAATTATCCACATTAAAAATATACCCCCTTTATATACCAAGAATAAAGTGACCGTTTCACAAAACACGATCATCATGATCAAATTCTTCGAACATCATATACTTACAAAGACTTAATTTTAAGTCTGCACTATGAAAGCGGAGAGCCTAAAATATATTAAAGCTTTTTGATTATATCTCTTGTATGTACTTTTTCATACTTATTATTATTCTTTTACACCCACAAGAGCGTGTGATAACCTACTTAGATATTAATTAGTCCAATAATCCCACATTCGCTTTCGTCGCCGAAAATGGCGATAGTAATGATGAGTAATGTATAGAGCAGTGTTTCTCAATTTTTTTCATGACACGGCCCCTTTAGTATGAAGAATTATTTTGCAGAATATGAATTATAGGATGGAAAAGATCTCATAAGTTATTTTTATTTTTCGTTTATGTAATTTAAATGATTATGACCTTTACTTAATTTTTTTCTTAATAAATCTTTATAAACTTTATTGTTTTTTTACAGCAGTAGCTTTCCCCACCTTTTGCAACTCCCCTATAGAAGTCCCTAAAGAGGCTTCGCGACCCCCACTTTGAAAAACACTGGTATAGAGAGCTGGTACAATTCGCGGCTCGTGCGGCGTGCCTACGCAGCCGCTGTACCGCCGCGGCGCATCCACTCGGAACAATGCTCGCCGGTTTACTTTCTCGATTGACTCATGCTGATTCATTGTACACGTCTAACGATTTCAATTACATTAATTAGAACGGTGACAAAAATCTCCGAATCCACCCACTTTCTTTGTACGGTACGAAATACCTGCACTTATTAGCAGGGTTCGAAAATATCCGATATTTATTATAAATATCAAAATATCGGATATTTTTGATATATATCCGATATATATCCAAAATGTTGATATATATCCATTTCGTATGAAAGTCATATTATTATTTTATTGTATTATTTATGTATACTAATTGCATAATATGTGTTACATTATAAACATAATTAATTATTAAAAAAAAATACGGGTTGCACTCCGGGAGTGCCGTCAGAAGTAAAAACTTAAATATTAACGTTGTGCATTTTTGATATTTTGGAATGGTTAGGGAATAATTTTGCACGAATTGCTTTAATTAATTATCAGTATAAAAGACCTATCATTTATTTGGTAAAATACAAAATTCATTTATTGCGCTATCCTACACAAACAACATGACAATTTATATTACATTAAAAATTGAACACTTCAGATTTTTGGGGTATATCATGAATTTGGAATCTGTTGGAGCCAAAACGTAGGGCTCGTTTTCCCGATTCTAATGATACCTCAATCGAGGGGTCTGGGGGTTAGGAAGGCATAGTTATGGCTCGAGGAATTTTTGCTTGGAGGGAAGGGGAGGAGGTTATGTGGGGGGGGGGGGGGGGGTTGGAGGTAAAGCTCAGTGTAAAGGTCAATGTGGATAGGGATGGTTGGAGTCAAAGGTCAAATACCAAGGTCAAATGTTAAGGTCAAAGGTAGGCTTCTTGGGAAGGTTGGGTTCAAAAGTCAATACGAACTTAAATAGTTTCATGCTCGCGTAAACTAAGACAGCAAACAATTGCAAGTTACGCATTTTGGATCCGGAATTCCGGACACGTGACCTGTCGCGCAAGTTATTGTCTGTCTGTAGCGCGTGTCGTCCATTAATCACGTGATGCCTAAAGGGGGAGGGGGGGTCAAAAAAAAATTCACCAAGTATCACAAGGGGAGGAGGGGGTGTAAGGAGACATCACGTGTATTAATTTTCGAATCTACTACTATACATACCGAAATTCTTATCGGTTGTAGATTCGTAATGTTGTTTAAATACTTACAAGACAAATTACTCGTATAGTTAAATAATTGGATTAAATTGTTTTTTTAAGTTAAAAGTTTTTTTTTCAAACATTACCTGCTTACTATGTACAAAAAAATACACATGATCTTAGGTGGGGGGAGGGGGGTAGTATAAAACCTCACCACGTATCACCAGGGGGAGGGGAGGGGTCTAAAAAGTTGTTAAAAACATCACGTGATTAATGGACGGCTCCTTAACAGTTTTTACCCATCCCAAGAAAAGTGCACAGCGCCGCTAAAGAGGTATTTACTTCAAAAACTGAAATGTTTTTAATGTTTTATTTATTTAGGTACTTAAAAACATCCGAAAAAAAACCGAAAATTTTACATAAAATCTATCAGTCCCGAATCAACATACTTATAAAATTTTCAACACATCATAGATTGGTTCTGATAACGCTTCTGTTTAAAATAAAGACAACCTAAAATTCATGATATAATAAACAGATATCTATACTTTATACTAATAATATTATAAATGCGAAGTTTGTCTGTCTGTCAGTCTGTTACCTCTTCACGCTTTAACCGCTGAACCGATTTTTATGAAATTTGGTATAGACAATAGACATACTTTGGGTCCCGGGAAAGGACATAGGATATTTTTTATCCCGAAAAAGTAGTTTTCTCGCGGGATAATGTACTTACGCGGGCAGAGCCGCGCGCAAAAGCTAGTATTCTATAAATACGAAAGTCATTTAATGCTTTTTATATACTCAGTAATGAAGTGAAATCGTTTCTGCACTTTGTCAATTACTTTCTTTGTAAGAAATAATAGAGTAAACACAAACAGAAACTTAAATTTTTCTGACATGACTGACACCATTAATGCCGGCAGAAGTGTTGCTATTGCTATTTATGGATTAGAACTTATTAGTAGGGAATATGTTTTACCTCTACTCCAACGCCATATAGGTACATTTAGGAAGTAGAAATACAGTAACAAACGCCAAAAATTACTTAATAGTAGATATAAAATTTTAAAAACCAATTTTGTATTGATATATATCATAAAAAGTCCTTTGATATATATCGGATATATATCGGATATATATCATGATATATATCCATTGATATATATCCTCGAACCCTGCTTATTAGTGATCTCGGTTTCACTAAACAACTATAACTTGGAATCTTATCGCAAAGATTATTGCGAAATCATTAGTTATTATTGCGGTAGGATCTAAGCCTTTTTTGTTTTTCGAAAAAATTAACCCGGTGGGTGTGTGGTGAACAAATGTAGCAAGAACTTTGCAGTGGGGTGTGATCCACCCCGGCACGAATTTAGCTATCTTACAAATAATAACAATTTTACTTTTGTTTTTTGAAAATTAAAATTGATTTAACGTATCCAAAATGTAATATTTTCACTATTTTTACCAAATTAATATATTTTTACACTATGAAATTTTGAGGAAAAAATTTACCCTCTATGAAATAATTGTAAAGAAACTAATAAAAAATTACTGTATGTTGTATGTTACGTTTAAACATGAAATAAGCAACTGAAACGGTATGAAAGCGTTCATAGATATTATTATACATAACTACAAGAAATAATAACGGAAAATAATAGGAAACACCTTGTGAACTAAAACTAAAAATAGTGCCATTTTTGCTAATCAAAAGAGGTCCAAAGACCATCTTTATAGTTTTTCCACAGATTAGCCAGCACATGCGTATTTTAATTGTCTAATCATTTTATACAAATATTTTTCACATCCAACAGAATAACTTAAAATACCTATTTTGAGTTTCATCATCTTTTACTTACGGTTTTGAGGTACTTTTACTTCAGAACGAATACCAACGCCCAATTTTGGGCGAAATTAGTTTATTTTGCATTTTTACCCTAATTTACTTAATAATTATGTGTATGTAATTTTTGTCACGAAACTTGTCAGTTTGTCGCACCGTGTGGCGGGGTTTAATCCGGGGTGGAGCTCAGTTAAAAAAGCATAACTCAAGCGCAGGCTGCAACAGCTCTTTTACTCAAAGCAACAATATATTAAAATGCCACAAACAGGAAATACACGCAAATGAGTAAGGGGTGGGGTGTCATCCACCCACCATACTTCGCGGGTAAAACTGAGTAGGTAATTACCCACAACATAATTTAGAAGAAACGCGCAAGTAATTACAATAACGTTAATTTGCGTCGGAATTACGTGTGACTTGAGGCAGTTATCGACGTAGCAGGAAAACGAACTTTGTGGCTTGCGTGTATTAAACCATACCATAAAACCGGTGACCGTGTATGGTGCATTGTCCTCATAAATAGGGAAATGAACAATACCTACCTATTATAATAATTTTCCCAACTACAATAAGTATATTATAACTAAAATGAATCACGATATAAATACGAAGTAAGCAAAAGTTTTGCATATGTAAGTATAATACAAGTCGTGAGTTGAAAACAGCGCGGAAATAAGTTTATTCTTCCGTAGTAAGACATTAATCTTCTCGCTCTTCGGCCTTCGTCTCATAATCCTCAATTATCATTCTAATAATATGATTCTTTCCAACTATAAATTGTTCCGGCATATTACTAATATGTATGTTGTTATGTTTACAAAAGTATGCGTTAGAACTTTGATTTGAAGACCGGTAGTCCCCCTTTTACTCTACGTAGAAATAACTTCTGCAATTGTTGCGGTGCGCAGCGCATTCTTACTTACTGGGTATTCGGCATGCCCTATGCACGCAACGATTCCAGAGGTTCGGAAGTAGGTAAGTGGTACCTCCACTCCACTCTACCTGTACTTGTCTAGTATATAGATTGTAGATAGTAGAGAATTTCCCAACCTGACTCGGAAGTCGGACCTATTTATGGTTTTGAGAAAATGTGATCCTAGAACCTAATACGATCCAATAAAACATTCGATTCCAGTCCTAATGAACCTTGGTTCAATTGGAGATTGGCCTTAAATCTTCATGCAATGTTGAATATTAAAACCCTGATATGTCCGACGCTTACGAAGATAAAGCGAGTGCAACGGTACCATCAATTGACATGTAATGATAATGTTGTTGTAATTGATTTAGTTGCAGTCGTGCTGAGTACTGGGTAGGTCGGTGCGCGGGCGCATGCATCGCTAATGATTGTGTGTCGCGCCGCTGACCCCCGACCCACGCCGGGTTCGACGCCCGGGACCCCCTCCCCTACCGCGCGCGCCCTTCGACTCCCTCCCCCCCGCACCTCCCGACCTCGCAGCCCTACAGGCCTACACCTAGCGCTCCAGGATGACACCAGACAACTTTATCGCGTAAACTTTCCGCTGCTAAATAATTCCCTAGGTTGATAATTATTATTATCTATTAGAAGAATATTTCACGTAGTTTTGAATAGAAACATTTTGATTTCTTTTGAAAGAATATGACATAATATAGCTAAGAAAATCAAAGTAACATTATACATACAAATCGGATCTTGTTATTTCATTCACAGGATATGCGAATTGTTAAATATTTAAATAATTTTTATGTTAATTCATGATCTAAGGACGAAGGAAGTACATACATCTGCATAATACACATTATGCGCCACCGTAATGCATAGAAAATTAATGAGGGAAAAGATTTGTGAGTCACCTAAGTTTTTAAATGTTACTTATAAATATTGTTTACGATTATTACGATCTTATGGATACTATAAGTATATTATGTACATTAATTAATAATAATGATCTGACAAACATTGGCGTAGCTAGGAATTTTGTCTAGGGGGGCAGCCGTCCGTGGCAGGGGGGGGGGGGGGGGTTAAGTTAGTAATTCATTAATACTGTCTAGGGTCTAGGGTGGGCAAAGAAGTTTCTAGGGTGGGCGTTGCCCACCCTTGCCCCCCCCCAGCTACGCCTATGCTGACAAATCATACAAAGCTGTTGTTATGTTGTTGGTCTAAAATCTGAATCTAAAATATAGGTAAAACTGAAAAAAATAATGCAAGTTTGTGTCAAATTACAAGGAATTATAATTAAGAGATTGACTCGCTCGAAATCAAACATTCCAACGTCAGAATGAAACGAACACAGCACAAAACATGCGATAATATTTAGAAACACTCGGCATTAGCCGCTACTTAGAACAGGCGACGAAATAAGTTTCCAATTGATTGCGAAATAGTAATTCGCAAGTGGCGTTGAGTATAAATAGCGAGAACCTGTTTCGTCGGTAATCGGTATGCTAAGATCCATTATTCCACTCGGGCGCGATGCGGAATGAGGATCATTATAATTATAAAAGCAATTTCAAAGTTCCCGAGCAAGAAATGCATCTGGTATTTGGAAAGGTAGAAAAACTGAGACAAATTATTATGAACGGATGTGCGGAGTTAAAAACGAGATGCCAGCAGAACCTGTCACCTGTGAAGTGAAACTAGACGTAGGTATTTACGGTACTTTTCATGCGACTCGTTTAAATGCACGTCCACTTTACTTCTCCTACTGGTCAACACGTACTTCGGCGTTAACTACGCTCCGAACGTTATAAAATGCGGAAATCAAACGCAGCATTACACAAATTCTTTATATAACAAAAGTAGGTTACAAGATAATCGTCGCCATCTTCTTGGAAATTAATGAACCGACAAGTTTAGTTTCAGCCAATTTCAAACAGAAAAACTTTAACAACGGCGTTTTTGTGAACACGGAAAATGAAGAAACTATCTTTTCGGGTGGCTGAGTTACATGTTGCCAGTTGGTCTAACGAACGTTCGGTTCGCACTTGCAGGCTTAACATGCGCACAGTAGAAACACCGAAGAATAGAAACTATGACAGATTGAAGAAACATAAATACCATTCGGAGCAAAATAATTCTTATTATAAAGTAGCAAGGTCGATATATCGTCGTTAATAGAAACAACATTTCTTTTCTTCCCGAGCATGAGCTCACAAAATGGCCTCTTTTGACAGCTAAAGTAGAAACGTTTACTTAATTTAGTGTCAAAAAGTCCCACAATAATGTTAACCATTCCACATCATGGCGGACCTAGACAAATAGTTTCTTTACGTTGAGTCATATACTTGAAAATTTGATCATTTTTGACAGAGGATTTCCCGGCAGCCATTTAAAAATATTGCTATTTAGAAATGTTGACTTCTGTTGACGACTTTGTTATCATGGATTAAGAACTATTTTGCAACAAACTGTTTTGGATAGATATTTCTTCTTTAAAATTATTTTTATGGATCGTCATGCTAAGCCTGCTGATATATTGCGTCTATATCCCCCCCCCCCCCCCGCGTCCCCCGCAGCTGGGAGTGCACTGTGCAATAGCTCGAGGTGCATAATTCGCGGTCGTAGGCGCAGGCGGCTCATGGGAGTCAATGCACGGGGACCGGTTCACTAATCGGTCCCGCGCAGCCCGCTCTCCCGTCCGCACCTAAACGTGCCTATAACGGCTCCTCCGCACTCCGCACACGGCACAGCCAGCCGGCCAGATTAGTGCACTCCGCCAATTCTTTATCTTTTTACTGCGCGTTGTGAGTGTCACGACTCACGTACACTCAGCAGAATTGATAGAGTATTTGTAACGTAGCGATTACTCGTTTATCAGTCCACTAAAACGTATGGATAGCTTATTTTCATTATCATACTGCACAGGTGCTGGTTACTGTTGCATTAACCGGTACCTTTTTTAATAATAATATCTATGGACGCTTTTACACTACGTCAATCAAGTTCTCGAAGAACTTGGGTTACGTTACCAGACAACGGAAATATATTTAATACTTGAATTTATTTAATATTTAATAGCTGTTGCCCGCGGCTCCGCCCGCGTAAATTCAGTATACTGTACTTTTAATATGTGGGAATACTGTACTTTTTCGGGATAAATAGTAGCCACTGTTTTATTAATCCAGAGTCTAAACTACTAGTAATACTACCATACCAAATTTCATCGAAATCCGTTCAGTAGTTTTTGCATGAAAGAGTAACAAACATCCATCCATCTATTCTCACAAACTTCCACATTTATAATATAGATCAAAAGCAGTAAGTATATTATGATATATAAAATTAAAAAAATATATTCATAAAAAATATTATATTATGAATATAAGGTCAACACTTTAAATTCAGTTTGTCTTACAGTTTCTCTCGCAAAGAATAAAAGAGTTTAGAAATCCAAAATACAGCCACAAATACGTTTTCTGGCTTTCATACTACAGCTTGCCGCCTGCCGCCTGGTAGTCTGATCATTAATAAAATAATAATTATAATAATATGGGGCAATAACCTTGTCTTCCGAAGCTGTTTACTTTCCTTTATTTTATCTGTATGTAATTATTGTAAACTGTCATATCCTTGTAAGTGATTAAGTTTAAGTCAACAACTTGTAAATGTACATAATATGTAATATGTATTTACTTATTTTCTTTTCACTTTTATGTAAGACTTGTTTAAAACCTCATTAAGGATATAATTAATTATATAACTCGAGTCTCACTGTTAATGCCTTTCTTTGGAATTTTCTACATTCATAATAATCTATATATTTTATAATTAAACTTATTTTAAACTAGCTGGGGCCCGCAACTTCGTTGAACAAACGGAACCCTATTTTTTTAAACGGAGCCTTAAAATAAAGTAGCCTATGTTATAAATTATAATATCAGCTAGCTGCCTGTGAAAGTCCCGTGAAAATCCAGCCGTTTCAAAACAGATGGACAGACAAAAATTTAAAAAAATATATTTTTTATTGCAAGTACCGTATGTACTTTCATATGCGTTAAGTGAAAAGCCGTTGATTTAAAATTACAAACACACACTTCAATTTTATTTATTTGTATGAATGTACTAGGTTTATGTATGTGTTTATGTACGAGATGTTACTTTAGTAGGTAGGTACTAGGTACTATACGACAAGTCAGCATAAACTAAGGGGATGAAAAGATAACTTGTCAGATGTCTTCTGCAAATTAAATGAAAAAAAAAAAAAAAAAACAATGCTAAATCTCAATAGCAGATGTAGAGTTGTAACTTGTAACAGTGATGATGACTGTTCCTCACACAACGAGACGTGTTTTACAATCACATGTATGTTTATTCAATTATCACGTAGACTAATATAAGTACCTACATGATATGATATCCAATATATGGACACTATTTTATTGTACTACTAGACGCTGCCCGTGACTTTGTGCGCGTAAAGGTTAATTTCGCAGAAACCGTACATTTTCCGCAATAAAAGCTAGGCAATGTCCTTCCCCGTGGTCTACTCTACATCTGTGCTAAATTTCATCAAAATCGGTCCAGTAGTTTCGGAGTATATCCAATGCAAACAGATCAACAAACTTTTCCTCTTTATTATAATAACTCCCTACCGATTTTCGGTGACGGTGGCCGGTTTCATTGAAACCAGGCCAGTTACGCAGGAGTAATTTCATAGTGCCCAAGTGTGTACGCAATACACAAGAGCACTCTCTCTTCCTTTACTCTCATAATCCAGTGGGACGGATAACCGACACAATCAGGTGATCAGCCTGCATTATCCTAACCAAACTTGGAAACAACATTTTTTGTTGTTCCAATGCGGGAATCGAACCCACAAACTCCGAGTGGATAGCCCATGCTCGAACCACTAGACCACGGAGGCTATTCCTCTTTATAAGAGTATAGACAACAAAATGCAAAGAAAATACTTATACAGTCTAGTGATATATTAAATGCCTGGCGATTTCACCAAGAGATTGTTCTGCTCTTGTTTTTCGTCGCTGGGTTGTCAATTCACACCGAAACGAACGATGCGAAGCGAAGCTGGATTTTTAAGATAGCTATTCAAAATTAAACTTTATTATTTACACAAGAAAATACACGTTTCATTGTAAGAGTTCGAATGTGGAGTTGCACCGCGCTGCACAGGGCATTGTGCAGTTTGTGTGACTGATGTCATATGCAACGTGTATCTTTTAACAGCCTCCGTGGTCTAGTGGTTCGAGCATTGGCTCTCGACTCGGAGGTCGTGGGTTCGATTCCCACAAGGGAACAACAAAAAATGTTGTTTCCAAGTTTGGTTAGGACAATGCAGGCTGATCACCTGATTGTCTGACATGTAAGATGATCCATGCGTCGGATGGGCATGTAAAAAGTCGGACCTGCGCCTGATCTCTCGCCAGTCGTGTCGGTCATCCGTCCCACTGGGTTACGAGAGTAAAAGGAAGAGAGAGTGCTCTTGTGTACTGCGCACACACTTGGGCACTATAAAATCACTCCTGCGTAACTGGCCTGGTTTCAATGAAACCGGCCACGGTCACCGAGATCGGTGTGGGAGTTATATAACGTATCTTTTCTTAGTGAATAAAGTTCAATTTTGAATAGATATCACAAAATGCAGCGCAGCGCCGCGTATCGTCTTTATCTATCCTTAGTCCTTACTAATGATATAAACTTGAAAGTGTGTTTTATTTATGTATAGATGTTTGTTACTTTTTCACGCAATAACTACTGAAATTTGGTATGGTAGTATAGGTCGCGCAACGGTTTATGAGCGCTCAGTGAAAGTGGAGGGGGTCGTTCGCGCATATGACCAATAGCAAAGAATACATATTACTAACATACCAATAGCGTGTCGGCAGCTACGTTCGGCATGCGTTCGGCGCATCCACACCTCCCCGCCCGAGCCCGCTACCGCCAAACACACCCAAAAACTGACTTCTGCGCATACCCCCACTACTTTTGTCGAAAGATCTTAATTCGTTGCGCGACCTGTACCATAGTTTAGGCCCTGGATAACACATACTGGCTACTTTTTATCGCAGCATTTTTCTACGATAAAAAGTAGAACTGTAAGTACGGTTCCCGCGCGATTTCTGTTCGCGCGTATGAAGCCGCGGGCAACATACAGTCTATATCTATATATTTTATATTTTAAAAAGGCAATATATAATTGTTTGTATTGAATAGGTCAGGAACTACTGGACCGATTTTGATAAAATTTGACACAGATATAGATTAGACTACGGAGAAGGACATAGGCTAGATACTTTTAAACGCGGCAAAATGCACGGTTCAAGCGTGATTTCCTTTTGCGCGTACAAAATCGCGGGAAACATGTAGTTAATAATAATTCTACCCCTCTATTTCTTAATCTCAGCACATAAATCTCAATACAAGCGGAACACCTAGGTATCAAATTTTGAGGTCAATTATTGTTAGTCTAGTTCGCTGCTCTACAATGCTTTTACTTTTTCAATAAATCATCGGTTCGGCGAGCCCAATACGGGCACCGAATGTCGGAGTTTAATGTGTTGGCCGTAAATCATGTGAACTCTGTTCTACATGTCGACGAGTCAAAAGGTTTCTCGGCCCAGATTCGCGCAGATTGCACTAGATACTTCGCGACCACTCGCGACCCGCAACCCGCCGTAATACTAAAACAAATGGCTTTTAAGCATTAATGGAAGGCATATAAATGGGTTGCAAATGCAGTCGTATAACTTGAATATTTGATGGGAAGTTAACTGGACCAAAATACTAAAAGCTACAAAGCCATTTTATCTAATAACTGCGTTCCTAATCGCTATGTTGGTAAATATTTACTGTTACGGACTCATTTAATACAATTATCATTTAATTACAGTTTATTGCAACATTGGAAGTTGTGCAACAATACCATGAAATGTTGGAGGATAACCCTTGTTGACATTTAGTAAGCACGTAGCTAGTTAGCGAGTTATTAGTTCTAAAAATTAAGGCTTATCTAATAAGTAAAAGTTGTTGACTTTACTTTCACCTGCCTCTTAGAAATTTTACCTTAACAGAAAACATTATGCTTCTGATTAGACCGTAGCATTCATTATTTAGAGTTTATTTAACCAGGAAATTAAATTAAAGCCTGCGACATTTGAAATCGGATACGTATATCGCTGTAGGTCTCCTGCAATATTTTACACTCACATTCTCAATAACATGTATTATTTATTGTACACGTTAAATGTTAATACCCTTTTCGCCTCGCTCGTCGCGTCTGGTAACGTACATTAAACATTTAAATATTGTTATAGTTGTGCCGGCGCAGGTCTAAAAGCACAGATGGCATAGGCCAGACGGCGCGCGGCGGCGGGCGGGTGGTGCTCGCGGCCCGCAAAAGCTCGGCGTGGGCAGGCTGCACCTACTGCACTTCTTGTTTTACTGTGTCAAGTACGACGCCTATCGACCTCTCCTGCCCTGCGCCCCGCGACTCTATTTTGTCACCAGCGCCTAGTCTCCGATGAATATTTGGCACTATATATGTTATGATGATTAAAATCTGCTTAACCATAAATCGACATTAAAATAATCTATTATAATAACCTAGTTATTAGCTAATAAGCAATATTAGTTTTATTGCAAGAGGAAAGGTATTAACTGTAACAGTCCGCAGCGGGCGTAGTCTCTAGTATTAGACATCAACGTGTTTGCTACTTGCTGTGCGACAACCTCTACGCGATCGGCGGTAGCCTCGAGCGCCTGAAAATAGGAGCGCAGACAGCCGGTCGACCTCAGTAATAAAACTTTAAACTAACCTCTAAACTCCTTGACACGCAGTTTTTTATACATAAAAGTAAACGCAGCGCTTTTTGTTCGAGCGTAAGCGTTTAAATTGCAATCGACTTCGCGAATTTGAATTGATGACGTGACCGTTTAGCGCAAACCAAATATAACTGGACATGTCCTAAGATAACATTAAGATTACCGTTTTAGCGTGTGACCTTCTGCAGGTCCTTGGCACGACGGTGTTGCGACATACACGAAAATTAAAACATATCGGCACGTAAGGCGACCGTGTGCACCGATATAATTCATCGTTAAACCGCCTGTGAAACGAGTTATTAATTTGGGCACTGCAATTGTTAGCTTGTACAGTTAGGTCCTAACCTAAATGTGGGGCCTCTCCGAAACTTCACTGAGTCATTCATTTATGCACTTCAAAGAAAGTATTTTCATTGTTAACGATGTGCAAATCTTAACATTTATTTTATTTAAATCAAAATATATTTTACAAAGTAACATTATATGAGTATACTTATAAAGCAATATTATTGAACACACAGGTTTTTTTTAAAACAATTAAGAGGGCACAGCCATCAGTCGTAAGAGTTTTAAACTCAAAACTCAAACTCAAAATTTTTATATCCATGTAGGTTATAATATAACGCTTATAGAATTGTCCTACATGATGCCTACCATCATGCCTTTAATAATACCTATCACGATCCTGTTGCAAATTAATAATTATACATATTACATGAATACATTTGACTTAATAAAATAAATAAACTGCTTAATACTGAGTCTAAAAATATTCACAATTATGTATTTATTATAAGGTATTGTTTAAATGATGATCCACATTTAATTACCGTTTTTTATACGCCCGTTACCAACGATCTGCATTACTACATTAGTTTTATGAAATAAGACTAATGAATGTGTTTAGTGACATACATTTAGCAGCCATTGTATGCAAATAACACACCTTTATTTTGAACATGAGCTCAAGCTCTAACACACAAAAAGAATATTCAAATACGCAAATCATTTTCGTTGCCAACAAGATCTGTTATAATGAAAAATAAAACAACACTTTAGTTCTGGCTAAGTAAAGTCAAGCCTTAAGTTATGTAAACAAAACAAAAGAGTATCATGTTCAAAATCGGTATATTATTCTGTTAAGTGCATCCTTGCCGATTAACATTATCGGTGGATATCATATTTGGACGGTTTATAGGCCTGGTTGTCGCTCGGTCAGAGGATCACGGTTCGCTAATGGCCGCGCGGCCGCAGCTGGATATGGTATTAGAACAGCGCTCGCCGAAACTCGGTCACTTTGTGCACTGATGTCATTATGCTCGGAATTACTCGTTTAATTTTATCCGGCTCGCAGACAGGCCATTTATCACGATACAATTTAACCAAACTGGTACAGGATGTAGAATCAATTTGACCAAAACTGCACCAAACTTTTTAACTTGATATTGTAGCATGTAGTAAACTCTGTGGTTTCAGTGGAACACCAGATGTATCTTAGCGGCGAAATGTTCGTATAACTATTCCTAGCGACTCCCTTCACAAATATGGTAGATACCGATATGCTTAAACAGTAAACACCGAAGACATTTATTAAGGTAATCGACATATTCCTGAGATTCTAGTTTCTTAGAGACTTATCCCAGGATTATAAAAAAACCGGCCAAGTTCGAGTCGGACCTCGCGCACCGAGGGTTCCGTACAAACCTGTAGGTACCTATATAAGTAAAAGTTCACCCATCACGACCATCGAGTCATAGTAGAGGTAGTAAGTTTAAAATTATTTAAAATATTTTTATTATATGATGTAACAAAAAATTTACGGTTTTCTTTATCTGTGCTATAAGACGTTGCTTCGTACCAAATTTCAAGACAAGTTCACGGCAAGTACCCTGTAGGTTTTGATTCCCTTGCGAGTATCGAATTTTGTAGCATGTGGAGTAAACTCTGTGGTTTCAGTGGAACAAATAAAATTGTCATTGAATACACTGATTATACATTTGATAATCCCAGTCCTGGTCCTGCACTTTACCGTGAGCTTGACGAAAGTATTTGCATCACGTGGGGTCTAGCAGGAACATTCGACGGCGGCGTAAACGTAATGTTTACTAATGAGAAGTGTATGAAAATCTGTAAAAATCATAACAGCGCCCATACAAATTTCAATCGATAACGTTACTGGGCCTCTAGTCAAGATGCATTCGATAATTACGACGGCGAAGTTCGAAAACAAAATGTATGGGATTTGACATAACGCATAGCAAGCGACATGTCACATAACGATGACTTACGTCAAATCCCATACATTTTTGATTTCGAAGTTCGCCGTCGAAATTATCGAATGCATCTTGACTAGAGGCCCTATTCCTGCTATTCCCCCATATATCACGGGGCCGTTTTCATCGATATTACGTGTTTCTTCATGTCACATTAGTAGATAAAACCTGATATCATTACGAATATCTTCAAAATAAAAACACAGCTGTCAACAATCTTGTATTTGGAGCGTTAAATTAATATATATTAAGTAATTTTATAACTTTAATTGCAGCCTGCTGCTTGTAGCATGCATCGCGCAATAACAATTAAGCCGCAGGTAGCGACACGAAATTTAATACCGTGGCTATAATATAAATTGTACGTGTAAGGTTATTTGTATTTACTATACGCCTTTTTTCCTTTTTTCTTAATAATACAATAAAAAAACTCGCGTAATAATTGGATTTGTTTATCGAGATTGAAAGGTGAAGGGTAACACGTCTCTTTAGCGATTGATTAATAAGTAATTAAATGTAATAAAAATTAAGCACGATAATTATTTAACACAGGCTCGGAGGCATTTCCTTGAATTGAAATGAAAGTTTACTTGCACCATTAATCAGAGAAGCTATTTCTAAATGGTACTTCTGTGTCTGTTTATTTCAATCATCGACTACCTACAGTGTGGCTAAAAAACTTCTATTCTGAGAACATAATTATCAAAAGAATAATTAGGCGGTAGATATTTTACTCGCTTTTTTGTCTCGAAAGAGATTTATATTAATCATCAAAATAGTTAAAGAAGTTTACCCATATACAAAAGTCAAAATATTTATCATCACAATCATTTGAATAAATCTCTTTTTAGAAACTACAATACATAATTTATAAATGATCTCCATTAAGAACCACATTAGATTCCATAACCTTATTCAAGTGGTCGGTGTTAGCATAATATGGTAAGCCGTGAGACACCAGATGTATCTTAGCGGCGAAATGTTCGTAAACTATTCCTAGCGACTCTCTTCACAAATATGGTAGATACCGATATGCTTAAACAGTAAACACCGAAGACATTTATTAAGGTAGTCGACATATTCCTGAGATTCTAGTTTCTTAGAGACTTATCCCAGGATCCAAGTATTTTGTAGATAAACGCATCCCAGGATTATAAAAAATCGACCAAGTGCGAGTCGGACTCGCGCACCGAGGGTTCCGTACAAACCTGTAGGTATATAAGTTCACCCATCACGACCATCGAGTCATATAGGTAGTAAGTTTAAAATTATTAAAAATATTTTTATTATGATGTAACAAAAAATTTACGGTTTTCGCAATTTTTCCTTTATCTGAGATTCTGCTTCGTACTAAATTTCATGATTCTAAGTTTACGGCAAGTACCCTGTAGGCTTTGATTCCCTTGCGAGTGTCGAAAATTTGCGGCATAAACGGCTGTATCTTTTGATTACGTTGGCTTAGAAGTTTGATTTTTTCACAGCTCCAAGGGACTACGACCTGATATAAATTCCAGCTTGATGCCCCCACGCGTTCCCGAGAAAAAGGGTCTTGACAGACAGACGGACGGACAACAAAGTGATCCTATAAGGGTTCCGTTTTTTCCTTTAAAGGCACGGAACCCTAAAAACGATCTAATCATCCAGCCATCTAACTAACGCCAGTTAAAAGAGTCGTCAGCTGAATTTGTAGCAAAATGAGTGTGTGCTTTTAGAAAACCCAATACAAATCACACGTAACCATTTACGAACGCTACCGTCTCACAACTGCGCAGATTTCGGTTAGCAGTTGGCACGCCAAACAGGCTGCGATAAATTAATTGAAATATTCGGCGTTGACAAAAACTTTTTTTTTCTGTAGGCAACCCGCCACGACCTACATTATGCGTCGTTTATCTTTGTATCTGTTTATATACGGCTTTGTTTTAACCTTTGGCGTCTCTTAAAAATGCAATGCGATTGTATATAGGTGATAGCTCTCACGAATTTTTATTTATGGACGCGTGGGGTAGAGTGGTATATGCCATTAAATTTTTATAACCGTTGACATTAAACTTTGATCTTATTTGGATTGTTTCGCATAACCCGGCCGCCATTATAACAGTTTTTTAAATATCAAATTAAAATATTATAGGTTAATTTCTAATATAAATTAGGACTTTCGATATCACTATTCAATGTTATCTAAACATCGTCTATCATTAGATAGACAATAATATATATACTGACAATATGAAACATACATATAATAGATACTGACAATATGAAACATACATAACGAAACTTAGTACAAGATTTTTTTTAATAGCTGTTAATGTGCGAATTGTTTTGAAGTTATTTTTTTGGGCTTCCCTGTAAACAGCACAGCAATGTTTCGTGTAAATCATCATTCGTCACGAAACGCATTACTCATGAATAATGCGGTTTATGATTGTTACTTTCAACGCTTTTACACTTTAATTCATTTGACGACCTCTGTGGCTCAGTGGTTGAGCGTGTTGGTGCTCAAGCCGGGAGTCTCGGGTTCGGATCCCGCCGAAGGAACAAAAGTTTTTCTGTGTTCCTGGGTCATGGATGCGTATTCAATATGTTTATAATATGAAATCTTAATTAACTGTATAATATAAAAGTATTAAATACTAGCGACCCGTCCCGGCTTCGCACGGGTACAATGTATAATATATCTGTATAATCTATGGGTACAATACTGATACTAATACTGCGGCTACCTCATAGATCTAAACTCCCCTCCCGCACGCACACCCCCGCCTTGGTAACGCCTACTTCGCAACGGGCCACGGAGCATAAATCGTAATATTTTAATTTCGCCATAACTTCAAAACCAAACGTCCAATTTTAATCATTCAAAGACCAAATATTATCTACATAAACTGTACTTAGTGATAAAATAATTTATTTTGATAGGGATTAATAGCATGAGTAAAATAAACGCGTTTAAATGTAGTCCAAAAAAAAATCAAGATTTCTAAATAAAAAAAATGTTGTTGTGCCTCACTCGACATAGATAGGTATAGTGTGTCGCGGACTTTTTTGTAGATATTTATAAGATCTACAATTAATTAGAACATATTTTTATGGTTCTATCTTTTATAGTTTAGGCAGCGTACGCAAAATAAGTAACTTTTCTGATTGTCATTTTTACACCTTGTGTCCGATAAACCCAAATATCTTACGGAACCCTATTTTTTTCCAAAATAAAATTTAACCTATGTTACTCGTGGATAATGTAGCTTTCGAATGGTGAAAGAATTTTTGAAATCGGTCCAGTACTTTTTGAGCCTATTCATTACAACCAAACAAACAAACAAACATACAAACAAAGTTTTCCTCTTTATAATATTAGTGTAGACATCTACACTAATATTATCCGTTGTCTGGTGTAACACACGATCTTCGAGAACTTACCACGGGACCAGATTGACGTGGTGTGAAGCGTCCATAGATATTATCATTATAGTATTATTAATTCAGAGATATTAGCGCGAGTATACTATTTTAACACTATATTATAATAATTACGGCGTAATTTACAATTTGCTATTCACTAGTCTTGGTTTTCCAGTAGATACATACCCATATAAGACCTTCAGTTAAGGCTGCGCTAGTCGGTTTTTTCTCCATACAAACGCTGTTGGTGATTTACTCCGAAGTCAAACATTGTAGACCGAAGTTCTAGCGTAATATCGATTTTTATGACACTTATCTAGGTCGGTATTTGCCTATATTTCTGAAATTCAAATTAGTGTAGAAGATAATAGCCTCCAAACATCGCATTTTTAGCGCAACTTTGAACGTAAATAAAAATTAAATGAAGAATGATAATAAAAAAGCAAGCAAATACCGACACGGTTCAATTATTCAGCAATTGAGATAATTTTACTTCAGACAAAAATATTATATAGTTTTTTCATAAAACACCAACAGCTGAGTGTCGATTTGCGTAATTTAAAGACACCTTTTCTAAAATACTTTACACAGCTGCATAAATGTGTGCAGTATAGCTTCTATTATAAGTATAGATTACTATTTTATGGGTATATCCTTTTTTCCCCAATATTAGGTGAAATAACAAGCATTTTCCCCGCGCGCAGCACTGAGTTCGAGCCGTTGACTAGCGCAATCTTAAGTTTAGTTTTTTGTGTAAAAACCTTATTTTTTAGGGTTCCGTAGCGAAGTTTTAGTAAAAGGGTAAAAACGGGAACCTATTACTAAGACTTCGCTGTTTGTCCGTCCGTCTGTCTGTCACCAGGCTGTAGGTATCTAGACAGTTGATTTTTTTTATAATAATAATAATTATATCTATGGACGCTTTCACACCACGTCAATCTGGTCCCGTGGTAAGTTCTGGAAGAACTTGTGTTACCGAACCAGACAACGGATATATTTAATACTTTTATACTATACATACATATATTAGGTTGGGGAAAAAGTTTCTTCGCATTTTATATAAAAATTCAAAAGGTTTTTTTATAAAGTTTATTTACAAGTGACTAAAGTATATAGGTGCCATTTTGTTCGATAACTTTTTGCCATCTTGTTGGTAGGTACATGATCCCATTGCTATAAAATTTTTGGGGCTTCTGATGAAAAAACTGCGACAAGTGGTTTTGGCAGTCCTCTTGTGATGTCAACCTGACACTGCCTAAGGAATTCTGCAGCGACCGAAACAGGTGGAAATCTGAAGGTGCAAGGTCAGGACTATACGGCGGATGCATTAACACCTCCCAGCCAAACTCCCGTATTTTTTTCTGAGTGGCTAAAGATGTGTGAGGTCTAGCGTTATCATGGTGAAAAACCACACCCCTTCTGTTGATTAATTCCGGCCGCTTTCTCTCAACTTCTTGCTTTAATCTCATCAGTTGTTCGCAGTACAGTTCAGAATTGATGGTCCTGCCTGGCGGTAACAGCTCATAATGAATAATGCCCTTCCAATCCCACTACGCACACAGCATCACCTTGTTGCGAGTTAACCTGGGTTTCGCCACAGTCTGTGAAGCCTGACCGGCCTTTGACCACGATCTTTTTCGCACGTTCTTGTCGTACGTGATCCACTTTTCATCACCAGTTATCAGCTTCTTCAAAAATGGTTCGGTTTCATTACGTCGTAATAAAGAATCACAAATGAGTACACGGTTCATTAGGTTTCTTTCAGTGAGCTCATGAGGCACCCAAATATCGAGCTTTTTTGTGTACCCAGCTTTTTTCAAATGCGCCAAAACCGTTTTGTGGTCAATCCCCAGTTCTTCAGATACATCGTAACTACTAATATGCCGATCTTGCTCCACTTTTTCAAAAATGGCAACAGTTTTGTCCGTAACAGGGCGACCAGAGCGACGTGCATCTTTGATATCAAAATTTCCGGATTGAAAACGCTTAAACCAAATTTGCGCTACTCTCACAGATACTGCATTAGGTCCATAAACATCACAAATTTTTTTCGCGGCTTGTGTTGCATTTTTACCTTTTTTGTAATAAAATTTTAAAATGTATCGAAATTCTTCATAAGAATCACTCATTTTAACAATAAGAAAAACAAATGAAAATCTCAAATTTACCTAATTTGAATTTGGAATTGTCTTCTGTAAAATTAAAACTTTTTAATGATACCAAAATTAGCCAGATACAATTGGTATAGCCCAAGATATTTTATGACAAGTTCATACATACTATAATGCGAAAAGACTTTTTCCCCAACCTATTATTTAAGATTTTTATTAATAATACACGAATTTAATACACATCCATGACCCAGGAACACAGAAAACTTTTTGTTCCCTGGCGGGATTCGAACCCGCGACCTCCGGGCTTTAGCGCTAACGCGCTGACCACTGAGCCACGGAGGTCGTCGTCAAACTAAGTAATACTAAAAATAAAATAAATATTTAACGAGGGCTCCCATACAACAAAGGTGTTTTTTTCCGTTTTGTATCCTTTGTGCGTAAATCTAAAAACATTTTCAATATTGTATCAGAATAAGGTATATTGCTGTAAGTAGAGAGTTATTCGCCGAAGTAGTTTTTTCTCCAAGAACACTATACTACGCGGGCGAAGCCGCGGGCAAAAGCTAGTGGAAAATATAGAAGAGTTCGCAAATCATTAGTGATAGTTATCCGTACTGCCTGCAGTGAGCGGGTCGTGGGGATCACGTGGCGCGGTTCCGTACGTTTAACAGACGTAAGACAATCTTTCAAGGTTGCCAGCCATACAAACTTTTCTTGTAAAATCATGTAATATACGTATGAAAAATATCGTAGAGCAGCCAACCCTGTCTTAGCAATTTATCTAAGTACCGTACTGCGGGTACCGTATCCGCGGAGGTTACGTAAGGTTACAACATAAACAACTTCAGCCATTGGCCGCTGATTGAAAATTTATCTTCCCTTGGGGCGAGCGCACCTCTGGCGTAATTTAATACACGGGTGACTAGTTGACCCCCGCAATTTCGTTCGCCAACGAAGTTACTCACTAATGTCTATACGACAATACAAAATGTATGTCATTCATAAGTGCATAAGTGTCTACCAATTTACTTTTAGAAATAAAATAAACCGACTTTTAATATTTTCCCGTCATTGTATAGGTACTATCGACAAAGTTGCCGCTCGACCAGGCATACGTAGTAAATTGCTTAGCATCGCCGTTGAGTCGTGCGCATGCATACCTACGTGTAAACACGTAGTTCAACCACGTCTGCAGTCGGTGCGGTTACTTCCTTTGTGATTAATTATTTTGAGGCGTCCTAGTGCAAAGACAAAGTTATGAAACTGGTCGAGCAGGAACTGTGTCAAAGGTACAATGTCTATGAAGTATTTGGGTAAACTTTACACATAATATTTAAGTGTGTAAGTAGAACTACCATGTCCCCTAATGTAAGGTTATAATATGGTGGTGGCCTCAATACGCAACAGTGTAATTACTTTTTAGGATCATTAAGTTGAAAACTTTTAATGCTCAAGAGTCTCATTGCACACCATTATCAAAGTTTCAACACTTAATTTAACTTTGTACGAAAGCAATATTCAACATTTTACAAAACCACTTATAATATTAATTTTACGGCAGACTAGTTTCCCTCTTACTACTGGAACTATTTTATTGAATAAAAACTTGAGTTATGTAACATGATGGAAATATTAGGAACTATGAATATATTTATACTTGGCCATAGCAGATTCAGAACAGACGAAGGAGAATAACATTTTAGCTATGGTAAGGTTCCAAATGTGTCTGACACATTTTATATCCTGTAAATTTACATTTTTAATCTTTCAGTACTGTAGTATCTATTCAAATTAAATTTGATTTTTAAACACATTAAAATATGTCACTTGGTAATAATAATAATATAAGCCATGAAAAATAAACGTAGCATAAAGCTGTGTAAAATGTAGCTAGCGCCATCTACATACGCGCGTGAAAGTCTTTGACACAGGTTAAGAAGTCAAGTTGTTACTTCCGACGGCTGATAGATGTCGCTTGGGCGCATAAATTTATACATGAAGGTCATTTCAAGGCAAAAACATGCTTATTAATTACTTCATCATTCGGAAAAAAACATTTTTCCGGTATTTAGTAGTTGTATAAATTAATATATGAAACTAACCTGTCACGATCCCTGCTACGGCTGCGTTTCCTGTACGAGTCCTCCTTGGCTCCGTCATCCAGTCTACGCCGCTTTGCTTCATATGACTTCGACCTCGACCTCGAGTGTGACGAGTAGTGCTTCCTGCGAGTGCGCGGCATCTGGAAAGTATTGACCAGAACAATAAGACATCTTGAAATACGAAATATTCATAACATTATATGCGACACTGTCAGGCAACAGTGAATGGTGGTTAACAACATGATTAACACCAGAATAACACTTATGGCCCATGAAAATATGCTTTTGTAGGTTAATAATGCATGTCTTGGAAAATTAAGATCTTAGTGAAAATCCTAGGATTATTATTTGATTCTGATATAAAATTTCAGCATCTTCTAACTCAAGTTTCCCCTTTTGCGAAGATCCCGAATTTTTTTACGAAAACGGCGAAATTTTATCTCAGAATCAATTAATCCGGCTCTTTGCAATAATCCTAGTATTTTAGCGAAGATCCTAGTTTTCCAATTATCCTACGACACATACACTGACCTGCAAAAGAAAGTATTATTTTATTTTAATAGCTTTTAAATAAAAACTGTTATTTAGCTAATTTTATCCATTTCTACTGTTTTATATCATAATGTAAAAAACATTGCATGTCAATGTATGTAATGTAGTTTCAGATTAATGTCATTTATTTAAAATTGGTGACTTTTATGGTTTTGAAAGAAATACAATTTTAAAAGTTTGTTTACAGTTTACCTACTTTCTTTTGCAGGTCAGTTTATTTTATATTATGTGTGTATGCTAGAAATTTATAACAAATACAATATGAGCGACTCTATTACTTTTAATATTACACCAAACTGAAGAAGGACAATAAACAGAACTGTCCTTATTATATAGAATTATGTATCACTGGTATGTATAGAAACATTATATTAAGCATAAAGCTATGATTAACTCAATTAAGAAACATACTAATTTAAAGCAAGTTACAGAAGAAAGCAATACAATAAGATTCAGAAAGAGATCCTGGCTGTGAGAGACCACACTATTGCTGTCCATTTTATAAACCCATAATTTGCAGCACACAAAATTTATTTTTTGCACTTGTATGTCAACAAAAAACTATATTTAAGTTTTCATAATTCATTGAAAGAATATAGGTATATTAATTATAAATTCGGTATTTGTGATAAAAGAGCTCTGTGGTCTAGTGGGTAGACCGTTTGATTCCTACTTGAGAGAGTGCAGGTTCAATTCCTAGGTTGTGGAGTGTACCAATGCAACTTTTTCAGGCCTCAAGTACTAATTACGGTCACTAACGGTGAAGGAAAACATCGTGAGGAAACCTGCACATGGTTGGTCCTAGATGTATTGAGCACTCATTCCTCTGGTCTATGATAACTATGTTGTGAGAATGCCATATGTGCTTGGGCAACAATACAACATTTTAAAAACCCACTGTCCCAGGCACTACAGTATTTCAAGAGTGGTTACTTTGCTCGGAGAATACTGTATAATATATCATCCAATAACAAGGCCTAAGTTTTTTTTGTGATAAAAGTTTGTGTACATAAGTTTTATTTTTTAAGGTATAAAGGTAAAAAGAACAAAATAAAAACTGTTGAGTGTTGGAGATTTCAATTTTGTTACATTAAAAACTGTTTCATCTTCTATGTTAACAAATATTTCAAATAGGTATAATACGTGGTAGAGCCATGCTTCGGCACGAATGGGCCGGCTTGACCGGAGAAATACCACGGGCTCAAAGAAAACCGGCGTGAAACAGCGTTTGCGCTGTGTTTCGCCGAGTGAGTGAGTTTACCGGAGGCCCAATCCCCTACCCTATTCCCTTCCCTACCCTCCCCTATTACCCTATTCCCTCTTAAAAGGCCGGCAACGCACTTGCAGCTCTTCTGATGCTGCGAGTGTCCATGGGCGACGGAAGTTGCTTTCCATCGTTAATTTATATACTCATTACTTTAATATTGAGGTATTATTAAATAGTTATATTAACTATTTGATAAACATAAAAAAATATAATAATTTATGTGTAAGTTGTTTAGTATTTGGTAGGTACATACGAAAATACAAAAAAGTTTTTGCTATATTAGTCAAAAAACCTACATCATTATTTACTTACATCATATACAAAAACATTCACTATAGTAAGTATGAATTTAAACAAATAAATTTTGGAGATATTTACAAATTTAAACCTGCAGCCTTATATTTTATACACTTTTACCTAGGTTTGACGTCACAGTTAGTTACGAATTTTGCATGGAGTGTTTTCACGAGACTTGCGAAAATTAAATATTGATTTTTATATACTGAAAACTTACTCATATTTAAGTTGTCTAGCATCTAGACTCTAGCCCATTCTATACTATTCAAGAATGTTGCTCATTGCCTGTAAATGTTTTTGATAACCATGTTACCCTTCCCTTAGAGCTCCGAAGCACATGGCTTATAATATGATTTGTGCAAATTCACATTACGGAGAAAAGTTTTTTGTTACATGAAATCTTTCTTTGTAAATCACAGCCTTATGCACAATTTGAACATGCACTAAATAAACAATTTATATTTTTGTTGTCAATATAAATTAGGCAGCAGCTATCAATTTGCATATAAATTAAATTAAGCTATGGCTAGGTTGCTTTTTTTTAATACGTTGGAGATTACAATGTGTATAATATTATGGATACTAGTTAAAGTGTACAAATACATAAATGAAAATGATTATTATGGCATCAACTTGTGGTATTTAATAGATATATTTATATTTTATACTATTTATCATTCCAGTGTTAAAATTGTTAATACTTTGGAAATCTTTGTAAGGTAAGAATACAAGAAAAAAATAAGAGAATAACCTAAAAAGCAAACAAGTCATTGCCCATGCAAAACCATATTATTTTTATAATAGTGACATAGTATGCAGGTAGAAAGTACACTAAGTACTCCCACTTACCATAAAAAGAATATCAAAACTGGTATCGGAGCAGTTTAAGCTGAAAAACATTTAAAATTCTTTAGACCACTATTGTTGGTCAAGTGTCTAATAATGCCTTTACTTATTCATTGAACACCTTCATTATTTATTTCCATAAAGTATATCTACATGAATGCACCCTATAAATACTATAAAATTATAAAACAAAAGAAGTACTTATTAATTTAAAATAAAAATTAAATAACCCTGTACAAAGAAGTCAAGCTACAGATTTTAGATACTTTGGGGTAAAAATGGAATTGTTAAAATGAAATGTTGTGTTGACTCTATTTCAATTTTCATTTCTTACCAGCTGTGTAGTAGATAGGTAGGTACTCAATAGGCCATAATATGCAAGATAGTAAGATAGTGCAAATCAATTTCTAATGACAAGTTTGCTAACAATCGCCCATCTAATGTGCAGGGACTCTCCGTACTTGTTTTTCAGTAAAATAAAGTTTTAACATAAAGCCATTCTAAAAGTACCAGCCCTACAACAGTTGTCATAAAAGTTATTTACATGCTGACGCCATCTTCGTTCTAAAACTCAATGGAGCCCTACACTAACCCACTACCACAAAAATTTGTAACTTTCTCTTACTTACCCTTAATTCTCGTAAATATTTCAGCTTACACCAAAGTAACTGAGTAAAACTAGTAAGGCAATTCCAAGTTCGGGATGCAGAACCTTGAAGAATGCTTCTTCGCATCAAAGGCCCGAACATCGATCCAAATGCGAGACAGCCGATTTCTGATAGTTGGCAGCCCTACTTTGATCTTTCATTTAGCAGTTTGGCGTTTAGCACAACTTTTATTTCAATAAAATTGTAGTTGTTGTGTAATTTTACAAATGGATTTTTAACTAAAAGAAAACAAAAACAAATAAAACCCTATAAACCCTCACTAAAAGTCCTCTACAAGACCATATAAATTAATTTTAATAAAAGATAAATCTACAACCACTGATAATAAATTGACATAAAATCGGAAATAGTTATAGATTAATAGATGTATTGTACCAACATTAAAATTTTGATTTTATTTACTTCCGGCTATAGACAATCGACCGTAGTCTGAATTTCTCTCCGCGTCTAGCGGAAAGTCGCAGAACTAACGTATGACTGGTAAAAGTACGGTTAGAACACAGATTTATATATCTGTGGGTTAGAAGTACGATTTTAAATGATATTGAAAACAATTTGTTATTCTTTATGAATCCTCTCAAGCGTCCCTTGCTGCCTTGCAGCAAGTGACAGCATGACTCTCAAGCGTCGCTTGCTGCCTGGTGGCAAGCTGGGCACGCCCATAGAATAAATTTCTAATTTATAAGTGGTTTGTTTGTACCACATAATTTATACATTTATGTAATTAATATTAAGTTTTTTATGCGTATACTAAGTATTTTCCATAAATCTACTACAAATTACTTCAGAAAATCGAATGAAAAATATACGTTTTTATTGCTATTTTATTTCATAGTGAGTTTATGATTTTCTTGTGAAATGCATTTTGAATTGAACATTTTAGTAGAAATTTTATTAGAACGGTATTTTTTCTAGAGTCTACGAATAGAATATATGGATAAGAATAAGTAAATTTATTACTATGATTGTTTTTGTAAGACATTACCGTCAAAATAGGCCTAGTTTCGGAGGGTTCAATGAGGAAGTTCCCTTATTGTACATTGTAAAAAAATAATGAGTTACTGTAATATTTAACATCCTGAAATGTATAAAAATATAAAAATATGTATTTAATTATGTCCCAGTTACAGTTTATTGAGCAATCAAAATATGTACTATGTCAGATATTTTTCATAGTAATTGTAATTAGTTTTGCTCCAATCCTTGTTAGTACAACTGTTTTTGTATTAAATTTTTATGTATAATATATCCAATTACGTAAATAAAGCAACATTCACTGTATAGAAACATACATTTTATATTTATTTGAGTTTTAAAACAAAATATTAAAAAAGACGAAGTTTATGTGTTTGTATCAAGATTCCATTTATTAAATGAGTATTTTTCTAAATTCCATTTACGTCATCACTTAGGAAATCTATTCTACTTTTTAAATATATATCACATGCATAGGTAGTACATAAATTATAACAATATAATTTGGAGAAATAAAAATCGCGGGAATCGAAATTAGACTGAATTAGACTGACAATTTTATAGTAGGTAACTGTAACTTATTTTATATCGGTTTTTGAATTAAAATTTTATATATAATGTGTGCACCTACGTAAATTAAGCAAATTTTACTATATAGAAACATAAATTTGGCCTTAGTTTAGATTTGCAATAAAAATATAAGAAAAAGTCGTGTGTTGTGTTTGGATCAAGATTTCTTTTATTAAACTAGTATTTTTCTTAATTCCAATTATGTTATCAATTAGGAAATTTAATCACCTTTCTAAATATATATAACATGCATATGTTTTATTCACAATAAAACATTATAATCTTGAAGAAAAACACGACGGGAAACGTCATATGATATATAAGGCTCATTCCACCGTTTCGTCCGAATCGGTGTGATTTTGTGAATTTTATTTTATTTTGACGGTTTCGAAAATTGATACGGTAAATGGATTCGCATACCTTCTAGATGTAAATCGCTGCTAAAGGCGTTTGTTAAAATACAAATGAGCAAATGAGTGAGTAAATACTGAACCATTAGATATAATATTAATTGAGTTTTACATTATTTTATTTAAAAACACGACCCTCATTAGTTTATATTCACAAAAAATTCACTACCTTCCAAATCCTCTTAATATTCTCCCTCTAAAATTTGGAAGGAAATGGAATGTAATGAAGTGGAAAGGAATGAAATTTTGCAAGATTTTCTAGATTTATTTCAGAATAAATAGTGCAATAACCTTAATACGAATAATGTGATGAAACCTAACTATAAACTATCGTTATATATAAAAAAGAATGAATTCGGTCATGGATTTACTTCACAATGCGATGGAATGTAATGAGTACTTACCTGTGACAAAAGCCATTTCTAAACATAAAACCGAAAATATTTTCCGCTGTGGATGCGCACGTTCTTCGGTGGTGAACTATTTCAGCAGGCAGAAAGACACAAGAGAGGTACGCATTAAGCTAAAGTAGAAATAGAGATGGGAACTTACAACAATTTCAGTTGCAAAGTTTGTGGAAGGGAATTACGTTTTTCGTTTGACAAAATTTAAATGTCGATTCTTTATATACTACGCACTCATTTAAACATAATATGCTATGAATTATTAATTGCTATTAAGTAATTTGATATATCAGTACAAAAAACCTGAACATTTATTGGAAGAAAGTACTCTAAAGTATCTGGAAAACACCTAGGTGATCATTTGGATAAGGAAAGGAATGACATTTTGACATGTTTTTGTTCCAAGATCTTTTTATTTAATGAACTGAGAGATCAAATGAAACATGCGTCTTTGAGATCAAATTAATCATGAACTTAATCAATTAAAACATTTTCGCTGACTGTAATATTTATAAGGTTTTCTGGCCTGGAATGACGATTCGGACGAAACGGTGGAATGAGCCATAAAATAAACTGTACTATAAATTTGATTTTAAAATGGTAGGTAACAAACGTTATTAAAAAAAGGAATTACTTAACTTAAATTAAAAAAGGAAATATCAGCCATCTGATAGTTCCGAAATCCGCCACTAAGGAAATTTGCTCGCCGCTAATATTTATTTGTAAAGTACCTACTCTAGTTCTCAGACTAAAGCGCCTTACTCACAGTCCAGCCTGCAAATCCAGCACCGGTACTAATGGCCGTCATTAGTGTCAAAAGTTTTTGTCTACAAGTCCACTTTAAGGCTGGACTATATGCACCGGAATCCGGAAAGCCGTAGAGAATTCTGAGTATTGAAAATAGAACTCGGCGCTAATAGAATAGAGTTGAAAATTGAAGTGTCAGGTGTCGAGCTGTCATATATGACATTGACGTATAACTCGACACTCATGTGTTCGATTTTCAACTCTATTGCATTAGCATAGATTTCTATTTCCAATGATCAGAATTTTCTACGGCCTTCCGGATTCCGGTGCGTATATATATCTCTACCCTAAGCTTAGAAAATCTTAAGAGCTTAGAGCTTTGGTTGGATGCTCTAAGACTTTAAGGCAGTTGTGATGGATTTGCAGGCTGGACAGTGAGTATGGTCATCATCATTAATTAATAACAATAATTTATAAAATTTGCATACAAGTCCATGGCCTTGGGCTTGCAGGCTGGATGGTCAATATGGAAGGGCTATATTGACCATCCAGCCTGCAAGCCTAAGGCCGCGGATATGTAAGCAAAAATTTTAAATGATTGACACTATTGACACTAATGACGGCTATTAGTGCCTACTGCGGTGCTGAATTTGCTGGATGGGCCGTGAGTATGGCGCATAAGGCTTCTTTCGAAACATTACACAAAACACCGAAACATTGGGGCCTGGCCATACACATTTGTGTATGGCCAGGCCCCAATTTTCGTTGCGGGTTCCAAGACAGATTTAGCATGTCCCCCGGGCACCCCTGAGATCATATCAAAGGGTTTTTGCGGTTGGTTACCACTGTCGATCCTGGCTACACAGGAGTTGCAGTGGTGGGTAAGTGTGGTGGGCCAATTGCCCGTTTAAAAAAAATACACAAATGTGTAGGAATAAACAATGATTTTGTCTTCCGAGACGGACGGAAAACATTCCCGCGCGGGTAGAAGGGGGAAGAAATATTTCATTTCTTATCGAGTGTTACACCACTCACCTCACCACTCACATGACTATTAAACATTAAAATACGGATGAAATTATTTAACAATCCCAAATCAGTCTTCTATTCGTAAATCTTGATAAATACTGAAATAACGGGTCAGTATAGGTCGCGCAACGAATTAAGATCTTTCGACAAAAGTAGAGGGGGTATGCGCAGAAGTCAGTTTTTGGGTGTGTTTGGCGGTAGCGGGCTCGGGCGGGTAGGTGTGGATACGCCGAACGCATGCCGAACGTGGCTGCCGACACGCTATTGGTACGTTAGTAATATACATTCTTTGCTATTGGTCACATGCGCGAACGGTCCCCTCCACTTTCACTGAGCGCTCATAAACCGTTGCGCGACCTGTAAATATGTCCTAACTCGAAATCTGAGGTCTAAAAAGGCCACTTTAGGCGTTTCTTATTATGTTTCGTATATTTTTTTCCATGCAAACATCGTGAAATGGCTACATGATTCATCTGATTTCATCTTAATATTAAGAAAAACATCAATTTTGACAGTTTTCAATAGAAATGCGTAAAATGGCGCACCTTATTGTGATTTGTGAGCATTTTGTGAGTTGAAAAAATTATGTATATGAAACACCTAAAGTGACCTTTTTAAAAACTCAGTGTTTTCTCCCAGATTCTGCATTTGCAATCGCTAAAACTACGAGCGCTTACGTCAACAAATGTTTGTGTTTCATGTTTTCTGTGTAATGTTTCAAAAAAAACATGAGCAGCAGTCACGCCTTGAATTACTATCCTTCTTCCGTGCTCTAGTTTTACAAATATGAGCGGGAAGACTAGCTTTGCTCACGGTCCAGCCTACAAATCCCGCACCGGTACTAATGACCGTCATTAGTGTCAAAAGTGTCAATCATTTATAATTTTTGCCTACAAGTCCGCTTCAAGGCTTGACGATGAGCCTATAAGGAGCAAGAGCGTTTTCACAGCATCTTATCGAACCGATATACGATAACAGACAGAAAACATTCTTACGTCTTTGGCACTAGTGCGTTTTTTCAATATCCAGTCTGATGTCCGTGGATAACGTGCCGATAATGACAAAGACATCGCCTATCTCTCTCAGTCTCTCATATATTCGTAATTTATCGGTGCGATATGCGATAATATCGTGTCTCTGGAAAACGCTCTTAAAATATGTAGTGTTTTACATTATCTTTTCACTAAGAGGTCACAACACTGCGTTGCGAGTTACATCGTCGGCAGTCGCAACTTGCGACAGCCGACGATGTATCGTCAAAACGATGTCGCATTGCAATACAATTTACAAGAATTGTACGACGTCGTTTGTGCGATGCGTCGTCGCAACGCAGTGCTTTGGCCACGTAACACGTCCTATATTTTTTAATTATCCTATATAAGTACATTAATCAGGGGGCACTACGCCCTGGCCAAGACGAGCCAAGTAAGTGAAGCGCAAGGACACTAATGAGTATTTTTCCTCGAAGCGCTTCGACCATTTTTGAACCCTCCTTGGGGTTGGATTATTCGGGATATATTGCGAGTAGCGGACTTCTTAAATAAAATATATAATATTATACAATTTTAAATGCATAACTTTTGTATGTTAGATTTTATTGATATCTAAGCTATATGCTCCGTAATCCGAAACGCCGGTAAAAATTCTGAGCACTGAAAATAGAACTCTATATATAATAGAGAATACAGTTCTTGCCTATCCCTATCTCCTGATTTCGTCACTGACTATTACCACTTAAGTATAAGCTCCAGGCGTCGGTGCTCGCCGAGGTGCACCTCTTCGCGTCAGAGAGGAAGGCACACTCCGGCGAGTCCCCGACCTGGGAGGAGCTCTTGCGAGTGCGGAGTCTGGGGCAACAGTGGTTGCAACGAAGGTGGGGTGAGGCCCTGGAGCAGTCGCCGTACGGCCAACATACGGCCGCGGCACTGCGTCCAGTCCTTATGCGCCGCAAGAGGAAACCCCTCACCTTCCGCCTTACACAGGTGCTCACCGGGCATGAATGTTTCGGTGCGTACCTGTGTAAGATTGCCAGGAGGGATCCTACGCCAGCCTGCCACCATTGTGGCGCTGCACCGATGGACCGTGCAGCGCCACGATCTCGTGGCAGTGCTTGGGCGGGACCTCTCGCTCTCGAGTGTGGTGCGCTGCATGCTCGAGAGCGATATATATATATATATATATATATATATATATATATATATATATATATATATATATATATATATATATATATAATATATATATATATATATCATCATCATCAGCTCGCTCCTTGCTTTGCAATTCGAGGGTTACCATTTTTTAATTTTGTTTTTTGCATGAAAAAGTCACAAACATCCATCCATCCAACAATCCATCTATTTACAAACAAACGTTTACATTTTTAATAATTATTACAAATGTAAATGTTTATGAGGTACCCTTATACCAAGGGGAGGGGTATCCCGGGGATATGTGGGACTCCCGACGCGACTCGCCGGTTTACCCACTAAAACTGAACCTGCGGATTGCCATCAGCCGCTATAATGGGAAGTGCCCCGGATCTGTCTAACACAGGACACCCCCCGCGACCGGCCGGTCTACCTCTATAGGGCCACACACAATTAGGGGCCACTCCGACAACCTGGAGTGTCCCTCTCGGCGCCGGGATTAGCCAAGCCGGGGAGGTTCCCATCCTCTCCCGGAGCCCCGGTTGGACAGGAGACTATTGGAGGAGATTCGCATAGCGATGCCTCCTCGCTCCCATCCTACGCCGGCGGAGCGGAACAGAGGATGGATCGTTCTCTCTGTCCCGCTCCGCGGCCTCTGTCTGCGAAATGACGGCTTCGTAGAAAGAGACCGCCGCCTGCCAGGCCTCATCGCTCTCGAGCATGCAGCGCACCACACTCAAGAGCGAGAGGTCCCGCCCAAGCAATGCCACGAGATCGTGGCGCTGCACGGTCCATCGGTGCAGCGCCACAATGGTGGCAGGCTGGCGTAGGATCCCTCCTGGCAATCTTACACAGGTACGCACCGAAACATTCATGCCCGGTGAGCACCTGTGTAAGGCGGAAGGTGAGGGGTTTCCTCTTGCGGCGCATAAGGACTGGACGCAGTGCCGCGGCCGTATGTTGGCCGTACGGCGACTGCTCCAGGGCCTCACCCCACCTTCGTAGCAACCACTGTTGCCCCAGCCTCCGCACTCGCAAGAGCTCCTCCCAGGTCGGGGACTCGCCGGAGTGTGCCTTCCTCTCTGACGCGAAGAGGTGCACCTCGGCGAGCACCGACGCCTGGAGCTTATACTTAAGTGGTAATAGTCAGTGACGAAATCAGGAGATAGGGATAGGCAAGAACTATATTCTCTAATATATGTAGAGTTCTATTTTCAGTGCTCAGAATTTTTACCGGCGTTTCGGATTACGGAGCATATAGCTTAGATATCAATAAAATCTAACATGCAAAAGTTATGCATTTAAAATTGTATAATATTATATATTTTATTTAAGAAGTCCGCTACTCGCAATATATCCCGAATAATCCAACCCCAAGGAGGGTTCAAAAATGGTCGAAGCGCTTCGAGGAAAAATAGTCATTAGTGTCCTTGTTATTCACTTACTTGGCTCGTCTTGGCCAGGGCGTAGTGCCCCCTATGCCCTGGCCTGCCCCCTGATTAATGTACTTATATAGGATAATTAATATATATATATATATATATATATATATATATATATATATATATATATATATATATATATATATATATATATATATATATATATATATATAATGTCTTCGAAAATCAATTACGGATACTTCGGGCACATGGACTTATGTAAAGACGTTCAGGCAAAGACATAATTGTCAAAGTAAAAAATCATCTCATGTATGGATGATTCTTCGCAAAACGCAAACTCGCCCGTATAAAGTTTTTTTTTTCTAGAATGACAATTATTTTTCTGCTTAAACGCCTTATGCGATAGATCATATGCCCAAAATATCCGTAATTGATTTTACCAAACAAATACATAAATGAGATCGAAATTGGTTTATCCATTTGAGAGCAGCAGGAGCAGCCACAGATACACAGACAGATCTGTTTTCGTCGGGAGTTAAAAACTACTAAACGAATTATCATGAAGCTGAAGTCGGCAATAGGCTCAGGACTCTGGAATTTTAGTTGTACTGTTTTAGTATTCTACAAATGGAGCAGATTATGGTCAAGAGAGGCTGACTGGCGGGAATCAGCTGATCGGGATTGCGCATTGCGCAAATCTACGGGACGGGCGGCGGCGGGGGCGCGGGGCGAGCGCGACGCGCGGGGGTGCAGGGCCGAGTCCCGGCCAGTCGCGCGCCCTCGAGGCTCGCCTACGACCTCCGCGCCGAGCACGCCGCGCCACCGCGTCGGCCGTGCCGCGCTTCCGCTTCACACCGCTAACACAGGAAACCTGAGAGAAAACCGTAAAAGTAGACTACTTTACCACTTCTACCAGGGCCCGCCTATGTCACCACGGCCGCCGACCCCCGAGCCGCGATAACCGTGCAGAGCCGCGCGGGACCCCGGGCCATGCGAGACCGCGGCAGGCCGAGTGGCGCCGCTCGTTCCCCCGCTCTCCCGTGCACTCCCGGCGTATTGTTATGAGGGACGCCGCGTGCGTACCGGATACGTGTACAAAGATGTTCGATACGTCAATTCAGGAAATAAACGGGACGGGGCCCAAGAAGAGGAAAAAGTCGCTGGAGCTTATCTGTGATAATGAGGGGAAGGGCGAAGCGTGCGAGGCGGGCGGGGTGGACGAGCCGGCGAGCCCCGCGGCGGTCGGCGTGGTCGAGCGCGTGCAGCTGCTGCACTGGCGCGACATGCCCAAGCACCTGCAGTTCAACCCGTACGTGCTGACGGGCTACCGGCCGCTGCAGAGCTGGGGCGGCTGTGTCCGCAGTCTCTTCTACTTCCACAATGAAACCATCAACATACTGACGCACGGTAAATATACTTCCTTTTTCATTAATTAACATATTTTAAGGTTGTAGGTTCGGTCGCAGCCGCATAACCCATTTAGTTTTGTAGAAAAAAGTAACTCTGTATACTTTTAATAACATAAATACATCGCCATTCACTTATATTCTCTTTAGGTATGTGATTTTCGCAGCTAGCCTGAAATGCAACTTTATGAAGTTGAAATTCCAATTTTCGTAACAAAAAGTACTTAATCATAATTAATTCCTATCCTAATACCAATAGCAGATTTGGTTCTAGAAAGTATTGGTTGTGTATTATAATTTGAACTACCTGTCCCGACACAGGTTGTTCTGTCTTAAATATGAACTAAAATGAATAAATAACTACACCTACTGCTACACCTACTCCTACAACCTACACCTTTTCTAATATTTCTCACCTTCTCTGATATTCCACAATTATTTCAAGACCAAAATTAGCCAAAACGGTCCAGCCGTTCTCGAGTTTTGAGTCCCTCAGGAACAGGATAACAAGTATCCTAAGTCCTTTTCCTAGTTCTAAGCTATCTCTCCACCAATTTTCAGCCAAATCCGTTCTGCCATTCTTGAGTTATAAATAGTGTAGCTAACACGACTTTCTTTTATGAATAAGAGATATATAGATATTTTATAGCATATCACCAACATATCTTGCATATATTTAATATCTTTATTATATAGTCAAATTAAGTCTGCACTTTCTGTAGCATACAATGTAGTAAAGTCGATTCTTTTGAATGAGATTTGCTTGTATGTGTATCATTTGCATGTCAAAGCTCTATAAAACAAAGAATTCCGTACGATAGTGCAGTAACATAAATCATGTGAACTTACGTTTCAACTTTTATACCAACTGAACTACCCTGGCTTGACAACGATCAAACTCTGGCATACGACCAGTAGTAGTAGTCAGTAGTCATAGCTAGCCCTGTTATTGATAACATTTGGGTGCATTGTAACTTACAGCCCATTCTTATTACATTTTGCATAAAGTTTAGTTTAGTTATTTATTTGTTTTTAGGGTTACGTACCCAAAGGGTGAAAACAGCTGTCTCAGTAATAGGGTCGCTATTACTGAGACTTCGCTGTCCATCCGTCTACCTGTCCGTCTGTCACCCGGCTGAATCTCTTTAACCGAGATGGGTAGACAGTTGAAATTTTCACAAATTCAGAGACTTCCAAAAAAAGGAGGCGATTATTTTACGGAACCTTTCGTGCACGGATCCGACTCATACTTGGTCCGTTTTTATCCAAGAATATGCCTCCATATTTCTAGGTGTAATTTTTGTGTGAATACATAATAATATTCATAAAAGTTGATTAATAAAGTTGTACATTATAAATCCTAATCTGCCTAATCGATTTAATTAAAGTGAATTCGGCTCGGCGTTAAGTTTATTAAATCGTTGATTAATCTGTCGATATCGTCAACATTTGCTGATTACCGCCAGATACAAATAGCAAACTATCGTATTTATATACTTCTATCGTATTTATATACTATTTAATAAACAGGAAATATTTGTTTGTTTGCATTTGAATGGGATCTGAAACTATGGACTGAAATGCCTCTGAAACTACTGGACATTTTTGATTGATGAAATTGGCACGGATTAATGGATGGATAGACAATGGAAAAGGACATATTCGTATAATATTTACTTTTTATCGCTGTAAAATATACGGTTCCTGCGGGATTAACATTTTCGCACACGAAGTAGTGGGCAAAATCTTAGGTAATAATTATCTCAAAATCAGGAACCCACAGCGTTTCATGAATTATACATTATATTAGTTTTAACGACATAATTATAACGTAGTTAGAGACTTTAGAATCACTGTTGTCAAACCCGATTTGAATATTTTTGGTTCTTTGTCCGTCGTAGGGGTGCATAATTCTTGTCCATTAATTTAAGTTTATAATAATAAGGAATATGGTATTTTAACACGCAACCTTATTATATTAATATAAAGTTGAACCGTCAGCCGCAGAAGTTGCGAGCACCATCCATCCACGTCGCGACAATGAGTTATGAATTCGATTCGCCCTCGTCGATGGAAGCAATAAGGCCCTCTAATCCCGACCAATTGGGCGCGCCTCCCTAGGGGGAACACAAATTCAGCATAGGTATTTTTTATCAAAATTTTTAATCGACGCCTCAAAAGTCGTTATTAGACAAGTTTCGGAAATTTTACCATAGATGTATATATACGAGTAATATTATAGACGAGGCATGTTGAGGTAAAAAGTGTCTCCAGTTTAATGGACTCACTTTTGAGATTTTTGGGGCCATTTTAACATTTTATGTATGGTGAAAACAAAATGACCATTTGATATGGTGAAAACCAAGATGGCGTAACTTTTTCTTGTATGAAGATTTGTTCTTTCAAATGTTTTGAAATCTTTGTTTTGTACAAAAAAAATGTCACATGCACTACAATGCTACTACAATTATTATAAATGTGAATGTTTGTGAGAATGGATAGATGCATGAATGAATTTTATATGATAGTACTTTACGCTCTGGTTTAACACATAGGCTATTTTTTATCCCGAAAAATTACAGTGTTCCCAGCTCGTTGTAGTACCTCTACGCAGCCGTAGCCGCTCTACGCGGTATTCTAAGGGCCTGATTCACATTCCTAAAACTATTACAAAGGTGAAAGTTTGTGAGGATTCATGGATAGATGAATGGATGGATGTTTGTTACTCTTTCACGCAAAAGTACTGAACAGATTTTAATGTAGCGTATTTTAAGTGTACTTAAAGTATATAGTACAATAATAATAATATGTGTGATAGTCTGTAAGGTATTTATAATATGGGCCTATGCCGCCCGAAATAAACATTATTTATTTATTTAATAAAATTTGGTATGGTTGTAGTTTACTGGATTAACACAAATGCTACGTTTTATCCCGATTTTTTTTTGTCTTCATTTCTGGCTACTTTTAATCTTATTTCAATTTATGTACCTATGTTAGCTTAAAGATGTAGTACCTATATTTTTTTCTAATTATTTAGCTAAATTAAAAGATTCAAAGTAATCTTATTATATTAAAAACTAGCTGTTCCTCGCGGCTTCCATCCATCCCTCCCTATGTTACTACTAATACTTCCAAAAATATGTGTACAAAGTTTCATGATGATCGGATAAGTAGGTAGGTACTTCTCGCGTGAAAGCATAACAAACAAACTTACTTTCACATTAATAATAGTATAGAAGTATAGATATAGATGATTATTTTTTTATGAAATAGTGTCTATGTAACTTAGGCCTTTTCATCCGTTATTGGATGATTCAAACAGCATTCTCCGAGCGAAGTAACTGAAATACTGTAGTACCTGAGGTTTTTAAATGTCGTATGGTTGCCCAAGCACATACGGCATTTTCACTACATAGTCAGCCTAGTTCAGAGGAAGGGCTGATCAATAATAATAATAACTCCCCACACCGGTTTCGGTGACGGTGGCCAGATTCATTGAAACCAGGCCAGTTACGCAGGAGTTATTTTATAGTGCCCCAGTATGTCCTTAGTACACAAAAGCACTCTTCCTTTACTCTCATAACCCAGTGGGACGGATGACCGACACGACTGGCGAGGGATCAGGCGCAGGTCCACCTTTCTACACGCCCATCCGACGCACGGATCATCTTTCTTGTCAGACAATCAGGTGATCAGCCTGCATTGTCCTAACCAAACTTGGGTACAACATTTTTGTTGTTCCAATGCGGGAATCAAACCCACGACCTCCGAGTTGAGACCCAAGCTATTACTACTAGAAGCTATAACTACTAGACCACGAAGGCCTGATCAATACGTCTGGGGCCAACCATGTGCGGGTTTCCTCACGATGTTTTCCTTCACCGATAGAGCGTCAGTACTTGAGATCATTGGTACACGCCACAACCTGGGAATCGAACATAAACTCTCTCGAATGCGAATCTCGAATCTGCGAATCAAACGGTCTACCTACTAGGCCACGGAGCAGTGTGTCTATATAACAGATATTTAAATAAAATGAACATGGAATACTACTTCACACGGAAATCTGTTTATTCATAATGGAATTGTTATGGTAATATGACGAGGGACGGAGGGCACTTTCAGATTACAATGTTCCCGCGTAATGGTAAATAAAACGCAAACTAAAAGCTGTATCGGACAAAACACCAAACACTATTCGTAGGTCTAAAGGTACGATTAGCAATTTTAGTAATTAGATTAAAAGATTTAAAAATATATTATATAGGTTTATTATTAACATATTCTTTCAATTAAGAACATCGTAGAACTGTAACAAATTCTTTAAGAAGTAAATAATTTGAATATGTAAAGAAAACAATAATTCACAGAAAAATAAATGTTGACTATTTATATTTCAAAAGTGTTTTGACGTAACGGGTAACGATAATTGACAAGGGGTCGCGGTCGGGACTGACTAAATTGTTATCTCTGAAATACGAAATTTTTTAGTCACAGCCTTTTGAGTTAAGGTCCTCATCAAAGGTTTCAGAGTAGATTCACAGCTGAGTACAAACCGTCACGTAGTTATACAAACGAGCCTTAAGGGTTGTCTGAATATAATTAATACATACATACATATAATCACGCCTCTTTCCCGTAGGGGTAGGCAAAGAACGCCTCTTTTCCATAGGGGTAGGCAGAGACCACTTCTTTCCACTTGCTACGATCCTTACATACTTGTTTGACTTCGTCCACTTTCATTCTTATCATCCATTCCTCCTCTTACATTTAACGTAGCGAAGCGGCTCTCCATGGGCCACTTTTCGCCTCCGCGAGAACGAGACGTGATGGGTGGCGAACCACATCGCCGCCATTTTGGAAATTTAAATTATTTTTATGAATTATCCATTGCTAGGCAGTGGCAGTAATAGCTAGGAAAGCCGGGGTCGCGTACCCGTATACTATACCACAACTACCGGACAGGTAAGTTGGGATGAGTATCCCATGACATACATAACATTTTATATTATATAATTAATGGCCGTACATACCATTTTTGGTGCGCACATTTCATAATTTATGTCACATTTCTTACTTAAATTTAATATGTGCCTTGGGGTAATTCCGACAGGTTTTCCATCGAGTTGACTATAGGTTTAAGTTTTGGTCTGTCATTTAAAAATAATCAATATTTGAATAAATGAATGTATTTATTGAGTTATATCATTACTTGATTGCTAATTTGTCATAAATATTGAAATTATAAATGGTATATTTATTATTTAAATGTAGGGTTTTGTAACATTGTCATGATTTAATGATATGGGGAAAATTACGACATAATGTGGGGGAATTCCGTAATGATTGAAATCTCGACTTTACAGAACCTGTGCATTAGATATATATTGCATATAATATCAATAAAAACGATTAGCTATAATGTATAAAAACTCATATTTAATTTACTTACCAGAATTTCGAAATATACAATATTTACATGTTGGAGTTATTGCGAATCGACAAAAATGACGCAAAAAACACAAATCGAAGAAAAATTTACATAACGTACGCCTTGTCGCTGATTTTACCGGGCGGCAATTGATGCAGCCAAGACAAACAAATTGGCCGCTAAACTAATGTTCCCATTTAAAGAAATTTTGCTTGTTTAAGTAGATTTTAATTAATTTCGGAATTTCCCCATTTTCGGAATTACTTATATTTATTTGTAACATGTAGGTAGATCACTCAAACGATTTGTTCGTAGATTCATATTATATTGACGGCCTACCGTTTAAAAATATTTTAAATTACATGCCAAAGTTAAGTAGGTATAATATAATTATATTATACCTACTCAACTTTACCATATTACTATAGCTGACCCGATAAATGTTGTTTTCTACACTAATATTATAAAGAGGAAAACTTTGTTTGTATGTTTGTTTGTTTGTTTGTAATGAATAGGCTCAAAAAGTACTGGATCGATTTCAAAAATTCTTTCACCATTCGAAAGCTACATTATCCACGAGTAACATAGGCTAAATTTTATTTTGGAAAAAAATAGGGTTCCGTAAGATATTTGGGTTTTTCGAACACAAGGTGTAAAAAATAGACCAGAAAAGTTACTTATTTTGCGTACGCTGCCTAAACTATAAAAGATAGAACCATATAATGTTCTAATTAATTATAGATCTTATAAATATCTACAAAAAAGTTCGCGACACACTATACCTATCTATGTCGAGTGAGGCACAACAACCATTTTTTTATTTAGAAATCTTGAATTTTTTTTGGACTACATTTAAACGCGTTTATTTTACTCATGCTATTAATCCTTATCAAAATATATTATTTAATAACTAAGTACAGTTTATGTAGATAATATTTGGTCTTTGAATGATTAAAATTGGACGTTTGGTTTTGAAGTTATGGCGAAATTAAAATATTACGATTTCTGCTGCACGGCCCGTTGCGAAGTGGGTGACATTCTGTAGTATTAGTATCAGTATTGTACCCGTGCGAAGCCGGGGCGGGTCGCTAGTGTCTTATATAAATATATATTATATTTTTAATGATAAAAATAAAAATGTAAAAGATTGTCGAAAAAATAAATATATATTTAGGGCGTATTTTACCCCTAAATATATTTTATTACACTATATCTTATTAATATTATATATCTATGCACTATATATTATTTCTTAACTATCTAAATGGGTTATTTGTTAGGTAAGCACTAGTACTTAGATAATTAACTCATGCAATATATTGGCGGATAGAGTGGTAATTCGCGTTAAGTAAAATACAGGATTATTTTTTCACCAGTACAATAAATCAACATACGTAATAGTTGTCAAAAATAAAAAATACTAGCGATTTTTGTTACTACCCCTTTGGAACAAAAAAACAAAATTATCAGTCCCCGAACTTATCCGCTAAACTAATACAAAATGTGGATACGTTACGCATCTATCGATGCTTTGTTGCCAACTCGTGCGCCGCCCGGCCGATCGCTTACCCCACCTCGCCGCCCCCTACCTCATACCGCACCCGTTGACGCCTTGTATTTAGTGCGCACATGCGGTATTAGATTGGTTATAGGATAAAATAATTGAAATGAAAAAAAAAAATATTTTTTTTTATTTGAGAAATGTACTCTATTATCGATACCAATGACGTGGTAAAATTTATTGTACCGATGAAAAAGTATTCCTGTATATGAGACAAGAATACAACCTTCACCCATATCGGCGTTACGTAAGATTTGGCACTCTGCCAGAGTTACAAGTTACAACCGTGCATCGACTGTGGGTCACCTGTTGGGTCACATGACATCATCTCATACCTTTCTTTTGCCTGTTGTTAATATCCCATATAGATAGTGTTAAATATAAAAGTTTTATTAACCAAAATTAAATCTGTTTGCTGATAATTGTTTTAATAGAGCTGCCATGCGATTAAAAAGGGAAATGTCACGGATTAGGTATGAAGTTTATTTCTTAAATTAAAAATTCAAACAGCTTTTATTTAAAAAATAATTCAGCTAGAAGGTATCGTGGTGAGTAATAAAATAATAAATAATAAATGACATGAGTGATGACGAATGCCCCATGACGATGATTGCTGATAACGACAGTACCAATATACAAACTAAAAAGTCATTAGTGGATGAAACACGCACGAAAATGTATCAAGCCCTAATTACGTTCCATAGATACGAATCAATTGAAACCATACAATGTAGATTGTACGTATATTTATGAAAATGTACAACAAATGAAAACTATCGGTACAGACAAGTATAGTTTATTGTGTAATTAAAGAAACTTGTATAGGTGTAAGGTACCTTTACCATTAAGGTTGCATTACAAAAATGTAAGCTCCAATTAATTTAATGATAATTTAATAATTAATGAACTTTTTGAATAATTAATACTTATTTCAACGAAATGTCTCATTTTATTTTCTTGTGGAATAATCAGTATGGATTGTGTAGTCACAGGAAAGAACTGGAGAAAATTTTTCGTCATCAAGTTTAATGGAAACGTGTTTATTTGGTGTGTCGACACATGAGACCGGCATAATGTTGCGAGCCTTTGTAATATAAGCCTTATTTATGAGCTCGTAAGAATGAAAGTGAAGCGATAGCAGAGTAATGCTTAGCCTAGGCTGAAGAAACATTTTGAATATGAGGTCATTTGTTTGGGCTCATTCCCCTGTATTGAACAATGTTTTGATATTATGAGGTATTCGTGACGAAATGACTGCTATTTACTGTTGGAATTATGTATTATGATTTATATTTTTCGAGGCATGCTCTTCTATTCGTGTACTTTCTTGTACAAGTAATATGTTAAAAAAAGTAGAAGAACATAATATTATGGCTTGTGAAATATATTATAAAAGAATACTTTAAAAGTCGTCTTACACACTTTGTAACCTACTAAAAACTGCACAAAAAATGGCGGTGACACACTTTTATAAAGTAACGTTCACGACGCAGCGCAGGCTGTTGAGAGGTAATTTCCGGCTGTAAAACGTATTACAAATTAACCTTGAGCCGCGGTTCAGCGCTGATATCGTACATCAGATATCTTGGAGATACTTCGTGCTCTTCGTAGACTTAGATCTATGGAGATTATAAAAGGAAATGTCCTCACTGATTGACCGACATATAGACACACGCACAGCCGTCGCCACTAATGGCAAAAAATTAACTTAAAATTTTCCCCTAAAAGGGTGAAATAGCGATCCAAAGTAGGTACATAATATGGTGAAATATTAAGTACTGTATGAATTGTGCTGAAATGTAGCAAGCAGATAGTACCTATTTATGACGTAGACATCCGTTATGAAAATTTTTTGGAATTTATTCCACATAGGGATACAATGTCCACGCAAAACTAGCTTTTAATTTTTAATGTATTAAACGAAATTAATAAATTAAAATAACATGAGGAAAGTCCTCCGGATTTGGACAAATTATTGTAATTTGAAGGCCGAGTTATCACTTTTCCTTTCTCTTCAACTGATGTTTATTATTGTTAATGGAAACATTCGTTTATTTTCTGACTATAGTTACTTGAAACTTACCGAGTTTTTACTTTTTCACGTAACCGTAAAATAAAAATAGGAAATATAATATAATGCTAGCAACACAGTTTGCGTCGTTTAACAATACATAGTTTTATATAAAATAGGCCAGCAAGTATTATAAAAATGTAAAAATATAACGCGTTTGGCATGTTACATTATGTTTTCAGAGTTTTCATCGTAAAACAGACACGTAGATTGTAGCTGCAGCTCCGGCCATTACGTGACATAAACTTTTATTTCAACCGCTCGCGACATCTTATGTAACAATGAATAATGTTCTACGATTTTCTAGAGCATGTTGAATTTTATCGAGATTTCGATTAGAATTAACTTGTAAGTATTTATCTGAATTCTAAATCTATCGCTTCTCTCAAATTCTAACCCCTCCTAATTAAAATATTTATACAATTACTGGCTGTTGCCCGCGGCTCCGCCCGCATAATTATAGTATCCCAAAGGAACACTGTACTTTTTCGGGATAAAAAGTAGCCTATGTTTTAATCCAAGGCCTAAATTACTACCAACCAAAGTTCATCGAAATCTGTTCAGTAGTTTTGCGTGAAACAGTAACATACATCCATCCATCCATCCATCTATCCATCCATCCATCCATCCATGTTTGTCTGATACGTTGGAAAAGTCACTAGACAGAAAAAGACGGTAACATTGAATATAATAATAATAATTATAACTCCCATTGAATATAGCTTATCAGTTGCAAGAATATTTTTATTAGTAGCCTAAAAAATTTTTAATAGTAGGTACTTATAAAAATATTATCTAGAGTCTATACCCTGTTTTAAGTAACACGTTTATAATATCTCGTAATTGTATAATTATTTACTTCTATTTATAGTACACGACTTCCGGAAATGTTGTATAATACTTTATTATATAACTTTATTTAAGTATAACATATTAAAAAAATATAAGAGTAAATAAACCCCGCTGTAAATTAAATTTTACTCTTTCAAATTGAATTTTCATAGTTGCTACAAAAATATCGTAGAACGCTACGCTCGTGCTACGAAGTACGCGTGTGAGCGAATTTTCACGTTGGTTTTCCTGACACTATAATGACAGGTTAAGCACTCGAGTCTCGACATGACTTGTATCAATATAATATAACATACGATAGAATCGATTCCCTTGCATAAGTTATGCACTTTCCATGCTATTATACCGTCAACTCTTTTATTTATTTGCTGCAAGCGTGACTGATATGTGTCATTGGATACATAAATCGTAATTTGAGTGATAAGTATAGCTTACTATAAACATACGCAACAACAAACAATTTTGTTTCCAAGTTTGGTTAGGACAATGCAGGCTGATCACCTGATTGTCTGACATGAAAGATGATCCATGCGTCGGATGGGCATGTAAAAAGTCGGACCTGCGCCTGATCTCTCGCCAGTCGTGTCGATTATCCGTTCCACTGGGCAGCGTTGCCATTTGGCAACTTTGGTTGCCATTTTGGCAACATTTGACCCTTCGTGGCAACCAGGCTCAAATGGCAACTTTTTGGCAACTTTTCGACTTGTCGGCAAGTATCAGTAAAAAAAATATCGAATAACTTTCCCAGAACTGAACACATCGGAATGAATTTCATTTGGGAATCAAAATCTTGAACACATTTTTATTCCCAAATGAAAACAATTCATAATTAGTAAATAAACAAATTGTACCCGTATTTCTACATCCAAAAGGTCTATTTTGGTGAAGCTAGAGATAAAAGTAATTTTATGAAAACTCTAAAACACAAATGGAACAAAGTGTGTGTCTGTGAGCAGTGTGTAGTGCAGTGCAAGGGAAGTTTCTTTCGTCGTTTTCTAATACTTTTGTTTTTAAATCTATTTATAAGTTCTTAATTTTTTAACTTCCTGCTAAGAAAATCTAATATTTTCAAACATCGGGAAGTTATTGGTTTTACCCTGTTTTGTAGAAATCGAATTCTCATCAAATCTCGACGTTGTAAGGTTACAGGAAGCTTCCCTTTTTTTCGAAATTTTTTATCTAAAAATTTTTTGTTGTTAATTCTTTCAAAGGACATGAAAAACTGCATCGTCAATCGCGTGAAAATCGGTTGATTCATTCCAAAGTTATGACAGTTTGAAATTTCAAAATATAGTGTTTTATAAAACTTATAGAATTTTTCCTAATGGCAACCTTTGATTTGAGATGGCAACATTTGACCCTAAAAATGGCAACCTGGGCTGAGTAGGCTCTGGCAACACTGCCACTGGGTTATGAAAGTAAAGGAAGAGAGATTGCTCTTGTGTACTGAGCACATACTTGGGCACTATAAAATTACTCCTTGTTTCAATGAAGCCGGCCGATTTATTATTATTTTATAAAAAATGGATTGCTATTTCAATATTTCGCTAAAAGTCGAGAACGGTTGCACCGATTTGGCTTATTTTGGGCCTTGATTAGTATGGAAATTCAGGGAAAAATACGGTGTTGGAAAATTGAATTTTCTCATACAAACTGTTCATTGTGTTCAATTTGTCACTTGACTCTCAAATATTTATAGGCTTTTAGTTTACCTACAGTTGCAAAAAAATTGCCCTAGTAGATTGATAGGTCTGTGTGGGAGGTAGGTGCAGATTTCGGTTGTAGTTGTAGTGTTTTTATTTATTTTAGTTCGTAGTTAAGACGGAACAAAGAACTTTGTCCTACCTAGTACCTATTGTACAACCTGTCCTAGGTGCCGTGTATCATGTACATGACGGAGTACAGACTGACGTAGGGCTGTGAATCAATGTCGGCGTGGAGTGACATGCATTTAATTACCACCCTATTGAATTATGGAATTGCTATGTATCTACTGTACAATATAGCAATGTTTGACTAGTAATGTTAGTTATTATTCCCTAATGTCTGGTGGAAACCCGATACGATAAAAATATATTTCATTTAATTATTTGACTAAAACTTTGACCATGAAAATAATAATTATGATTTTTTGGTAATTTTATCTAATTAAATTATATTTTAAGAATTAAGTAGTTCTCTTTTTCAATTGTATGCTTTAAATTACACATACCATTATATTATTATGGTAGAATATATGTTATGATTCCTATGTATTGTTTAAATGTGTTTCTACAGCATTTTTGGGAATAAATAAATTATGAACATAAAATTTTATTAAAGCGAAGTCATCAAAGAATCGACTAAGCCTGTTAGATTTTTTCCACTCGAGTTTCAAAGCAGTTACTAACTTAGAACTTTTAATCAAAACCTTTAAAAGTTTTAAGGCAAAATTAAAATTAAAAGTTTTCCTTAACTATAGCTACGATAATTAACTTTTAATAGCTGCCTTATCGGGTCAAAACACCTGTAAAGGTGATCTCAATTTTTCGCACCGTTTAACGTATGTGGAAGTATTGAAATTAAATTCATAACGCAATAATTAACGCTTTGCTAGATGTAGTTCTTTAAAATTATTATGTACATTGTAGGTGCTCCATTTTTAATAATTAATAACCTGTGATTTTAAACATCCATTTCTAGTATATTATTCTTGTAAAATACATTACCCAACTCAGTTATTTAGCTGAGTTGTGGAATTATATAAGAATTAAGATGACAACGAACTTGCGGTAGACATAGGTACATTTAAATATTATTTTAATGATTATATGCCGTATACACTAAACAATATACATGTTAATGCTCGTGACTGCAGCTTGATGTGATCAGTACACTGTAGGTACATAGACACTCGAGATCTCTCGCTCGCAGTCGATTTAGCTCGTTTCCGCGAGAAATGCACGCACGGATATTGGATGTCGCATGGACGTCGTTGTCCCTGAACATAATAAGTATTCACTAGTTTTCTAATCCTGAAGATAAATAAATAAATGTAGGCCTTTTCATCCGATAATGGATGATTTATACAGTATTCTCCGAGCAAAGTAACCACTCTTGAAATACTGTAGTGCCTGGGACAGTCGGTTTTTTAATGTCGTATGGTTGCCCAAGCTCATATGGCATTCTCACAACACAGTCAGCCTAGTCCAGAGGAATGACTGGTCAATACGTCTGGGGCCAACCGTGTGCTGGTTTCCTCACGATGGTTTCCTTCACCGTTAGAGCGTCCGTATAATGTACTCGACTACTGAAAAAGTCTTATTGATACACGCCACATTCTGAGGATCCAACTTGCACTCTCTCGAGTGCGAATCAAACGGTCTACTCACTAGGCTACGGAGCCATTAAAATCCTGAAGATAACATGTATAAAAATCAACAATTGCACTAGGTATCACCCACTTATCCATAAAATAATAATAGTACCTAATATCTATGGATGCTTCTACTCCACGTCAATCTGGTCCTGTACAAGTATCCGAAGAACTTGCATCACAGGTAGCAGAAAACGGAAATATATATTTTAATGCTGTTATACTACACATATATTTTTATTATACTATACATATATTTAATACACATCCAAGACCCAAGAACACAGAAAAACTTTTTGTCCCTTCAACAGGTTCGAACCAGCTACCTCCGGCTTAAGCACCACAGCCACAGAGATCATCAAATTATTTCAAGGACTGATTAGCAGCTAATGAATGTTCCAGACTCGACTTTTTTAGATACTTTTGAAACGCTACCTACGAGATAACTAATTATTACTATCATTCTAATTAATCGTTAATTTTTAAAAACAAACATATTATAGTATTTTAAAATAATACATCAATATTACAAAATTTGTTAAACCACAATACGAATATGGGGTAATTACATACGGAAACATACACTTTTTGGTCAAGTTAGCTCTTTAAAAATATTATAATTTGCATGTAAAAATTGTAAGCTGTTGTAGATCATTCTATCTCACACCATATAAATTTAAATATGAAGTAACTAGAAAAACATACGAGCAAACTTTCAGTTTAAAGCTGTATATTTAAATTAAATCGAGCAAAAAATTATACACACAAGTATAATAAGTAGAAGTATAATTCTAGCAAACATTTATGTAAAAGGTAATTTTTATGTAGACTATTAAAATGATATTACCTATACTGCTTATCTAGGTAAAATTGCAAATACGTTTAGCCATGTGCAGTGTGCTTCAAATGTTTTTGGAAATCTTTTTACCCGACTATGGCGAAGCCAAAAGGAAAGGTAATGATTATTGCAGCCTGTGTATGTATGTATTTTGGTTTGCTCCACCGTAGCGCCAAAATGGCTGAACCGATTTAATATATGAGGTGCATGGAGAATAGAGGTAAGGAGAACCAAGGGAACAAGATAAGATGGCACTATAGTAGCGAGTGGAAGAATTTCAAAAAGAGCGCCACAAAATGGCCACAAATTATTAGTAACCTAACCATTAACTAACTTTCAAATAACTTCACGCCGTCCCTTATTGCTAACTTCATATCAATTCCAATTTCTACACTAGCGCTATTTCGGTGAGTTTTCGAACTATAATTTGGTCTTTACGGGTGGAAACTTTTTCAAGTTATCCCCCATACAAGATGGTTCTCCATACCTCTATTCTCCATGATGAGGAGTCAATAGTTTCGTAATAATAGCCCGTGTAACATAGGATAGGCCCGGTAATAATCAGAGCACTGGAAATAGAACTCTGCGACTATACATTAGAGTTCAAATCAAAGTGTCGAGTGTCGAGCTGTCATACGTGACATTGACATTTGACTCGACACTTGTGTGCTCGATTTTCAGCTCTATTGTATTAGCGCAGAGTTCTGTTCTCAGTGCTCTGAATTTTGCCCGCCCTTACGGACTCCGGTCAATAGAGTCCCAGTCATATAATTTACGTAGTCGAGTTATAGTTTTGTGTAAAAAACTAAAAATTATAGTTATTTGTAACGAAACAGAGCGCACTATATGAGATGGTAAATGTGAGCCTCCATCAATTTACACAATATGTGTTCAAACGAGCGGCGTTATTTTGTCAAGCGCTTTCAGTGCTTTTAATTTTTAAACTGAAAATTCTCCCGCAACATTGCTTTTTGTGATTTATGTGACATTAAACGGAGCTGCATAGATTGCAGTTCTGATACCGAATATAAAGCGGCGAGATAATTAATGTGTTCGGTGTAAACACACTCATAGTTTCAATTCCGAAAATTATTTTGTCAAAATGTAAATAAAAATTATTTTTTAGAGGAGAAACATAAATAAATAAGTCGATATATTTAATACCTGCGTTATACATATCACCCTTATTAATAAACTATGATTAGCGTCAGAACAACTTTACTCCAAGACTTACGCAGAGATTAGGCAATAATGGTATTAATAAACTAGGAGTAAGGACGGAGTTAACTAATCAAAATTTACTCCCGGAGTAAAAGTTACTCCGCGGAGCCACATGGTTTAACGCTTGAGTAAGCATTGATTTTTATTGTATTTCCAACTTCTATTAAGATATATATACTAAACATAACCTAAATATATTTTCATATTTGTTTGGTGTTCGTTCAAGTACTTACTAGTGTCTGATTTTGTAATTATTATGGATTAAAATGAATAGAGATTATTTCATTGACGATTTGAGAATGATAGAAGGAATTGAAGAAATATTACCATTAATAAGGCATGTGAAATTGTATAAACCTCGCAATAACCCTTTTTATATAAATATAACATTTTATATAAAATAGCACAAATTCTAAAACCGCTATTTTGATTTCAACAAGAGAAATACAGAATTGACATATTATGTTCGCTTGTGATAGTTGATTGTCAAATAAAAGTGTAAAATTTCAAAATTTAGCTAACTGTCAGTGTCTTTTTAATCGACATTTCATTCTATTTAGTACATTTTGTTCATTCTTTTCATGTGTGTTGCCATAACATACACCTTAATCTCAGTGTAAGAATTGTATTGTTACTCCGAACCTACTTCGTATTTATTAATACCGTTATTACACGTAGCTATTCTGTGACTAATCTAGAATTAACTACTCCCGGTGTAACTTTGAAGTAAGAGAAGAATAAGCAATTTTTATTAATAAGACTGACTATGTGTTTGTACTTTCTTGATGATTAAAGCGCGATTAAAATCTATATGAATTGTGGAGTTTCTGTAGATATTCGGCCAATGTAGGTACATTGTACGAATACAAACATTTATAATTCTTAGTGGTCAGACTTTCATTAGCATAACTTGTGAACAAAAATGTTAATAGGATATCAAAGTCTTGCCTACTCGTGATTAAATAATAGAATAAATACGTAAGAGATTTTGTGTGGCTATTATATTAATATCATAAGTACTATTACTTCTACCAATTTTTTGCTTTGAGTGATGTATTATAATTATGTAGTAACCACATATGAGATCCCACGAACTAAACAATGAATAAAGTAATTATATTCATCACAACATTATGACTTGCCTTATCTTTAGCACTGCACTTAGGGAGAAAATATATTATATGTATAAAGTCCTTCGACCATTGTCTTTGTTAGGTATTGGCAGAATTCCAACTTAGTTATTCCAACAAAGTAGCATGTATAACGAAATTATGCCGCATGATATTGCTTAGGTAAATCCCAAAAATGTCATGTGTAGGTAAGCTCAATTCTTTTGTAATTGCTTGTTAGGTTTTAATAAGTTATTTTATGTTACACTTTACAGCTGATATGGATGCCTTATTGTTTTCTACCAATGTTTCTTTGGCAAAGGCAGAGATCGGAAAGACTAAAATATGAAGTATTTACTATGTAGGCGCATAATATCCACTTTATTTGTAGAAAAAACAGCTGTATCGAATATTCTTTAATACGTTGTACCGAAAAATATTAGAGAAAATGTCTTGATACTCGAAAATATCTTCGACATTTATCTCGACACAATCTTTGTCGTGATATCTATAATGTAGAGTCGATTCGGAGTGCTAAAAGAACTTCGCGTATGACCTACTTACATATTTTATGTGTTAAAATATCGTTATAATCAAGATAAGATTCGGTACCTAACGAACAACAAAATCTCCTAGTCTAAATTGGATTTTGGTATATTAATTTATGTATGTATCGTACGATTAAATCAACTTTCATTTGGCAGGCTTTGACCGGCCATACATTTTCACCTTTCCCGTGTAGCTAGAATGACAATAATTACCACCAACAGACCTTTCACATGAACTCAGGGGAACTCGAGGAAAAAGCTGTAGTTGTCTTAATTGTAAATAATATATTCAGCTATTACGGATAAATCTACATTGATAGTAATTTGTAGCTTTAAATGACGTTCTGCAGATAATATTGTTTACTGATAGACTACATTTTCATAATAATAATAATTTTTCCTTTCAACACAATATACAACCTTTCTTTTCGTTGTCAGGAGTATCCCTGGTGTACATCCTGGCCGTGATGCCAGGTCTGCTGCCGTGGGACGGCGGGGGTGGCGGCAGCGGCGCATGGTTCCTGTCCCTGTGTCACCTGCTGGGTGCGCTGGCGCCTTGGCTCGGCTCCTTCCTCTACCACCTGTTCATGAATCACACGCGCGGCGCCAGCCTCTATCACCGCCTGCTGCAGCTGGACATGCTGGGCATCTGGGTCAGCCAGAGTATCGGTAAGTTTTGTTTGATAAACTAGCAGAATGATTGTCTATTGCCCTTATTTTTGTTTATGACAATTTTATTATAATTGGACTCCTGCAACACCTGGGCGTCTGTTTTAAAAGTTTTGTGCATCCGGTACCCTCAGTAAAACGGCGACACTCGACACAAATTTATGTAAGTCAAGTCGGCCTCTTTCATGCAAAATTACCTTTAGGAAGGTTTTCTTCAATCGCTAAAAAGTTATGTTGTTTATATTGTGATGACTTGTTTTCATTTTAAAAAGTTTTATAATCCTAAATATTACTCCTTTATTTGTAAAATACAAGGCTTTAACAGGCTAAGAAAGACTTGGGTTATAGACAAAGGTATTGTCGGTGTATGTAATTTCAGTCTAGGGCTATTGGCAGCATAAAGAAAGTATTTGTAGGAATATAAAATCTTTCTGGGGCTTTATCTTCGTAACATATGACCTTTTTTACAAAAAATCAGGAAGATTAATGCAGGTTTTTGCGATCAAAGTCCTATAAGATTTAAGAATAATATATTTTTTGTTAGATTATTTATTCCTTTGAAAAATACGGTTCGAAGAAAATGTAATATGTAAGGAGCAGGTTAAAATATTAGAGTAATTTTGGCGACGATTTAAAAATGTGCCTGCTTCCTTCACCCCATTAGACCCACCCGCACTTAAGACGGTGAAAGGAACGACTCACTGTTATTGTAAATTCTCAAAGACGAATCATAAAAACAGCTAATATAACTTAAGTACATTTATAATAAATTGAATTCCAAAGTCGGCTTCATAAAACTGTGTAATATTTTCGTGGCAAATACGTCCATTACGAATATTATTTGTGTAAACAGAGCGGGGGGGTGGCGGCGGGGAGGGGATAGGCGACCGACCTTTTAAATAACTCGGGAGACAGCGGCTACGCCGACTTTGGATTACCGCAAAGACCTTTTCAATTGTACTTAAAATAACGGAATTTAACAAACGTTCCTATTTTCCTTCGGTTTTATGGACATTTGAAAACCAAATATTATTTGAAAAATATACAAGTAATTTGTAACTAAAATATTATTGTTTTTAATGATTTTCGTTTAACTAATAAGGTATTTGAATAAAACAAAAGAAGTATTTAATAAAACTTTTGTATTTGCCTTTAACTATCTTATTCCTTACCAGTCTTTTGTGAGAAAGATCGAAGCTCGTAGGCGCGCTACGACGCGACGTAGTGTTGTGAGACAAAAAAATATATTATGTACTCGTTGAACCGACACACTTTGTTTTGTCTGAACTGTGTGTACTATAATATTATAAAGAGGAAAAGTTTGTTTGTTTACAATGAATAGGCACCGATACTACTGGACCGATTTTGATGAAATTTGGCACAGAATTTGGTAGAGAAGACCACGGAGAAGGACATAGGCCTTTTTAGCGTCGTTTTTATTATTTTCCTTGAATTTTTTTCCAGTATTTCTCACCGTTTAAACCTTTTCTGAACTTCAAAAATTCAAGATCGAAATAAGCCAAATCTGTCCAGCCTTTCTGGAATTTTAGTGAGACATGGAATTCTTCTTTCTGTCTTTCTATTTTAAATATATTTTTATATAATACTAGCATTAATTGCCCACAGCTTCACCCGCATGAAATAAGTTTTTAAATTTTCATCCCCTATTTTACCCCCTTGGGGAGTTGAATTTTGAAAAATCCTTCCTTAGTGGATGCCTACGTCATATAGTATATATGTTACCGGCCAAACCCGATTTTAGGACAAACTAGTTTTGCCTAGGCTAAACTGGTTCTTCCTATACGCGATAGGATTAACTAGTATATCCTAGTCCAAACTAATTTGTCCTAAGCCCAATAGGATAAACCAGTTTAGCCTAGGCCAAACTAGTTGATCCTGATATTAATACGCACACTCCAGGATAAACTAGTACGGCCTAGTCTAAACATTATGGTATATCTAGAAAGTCTAAATAAATATATAAACTGAATAAAATACTCCGTAATTGGAAAAATTTAGTTATTAAAACGATAATGATTCGTCGTTAAAAGCTATGGATATTTATTGGTTATACAAACAATAACAAATAATAAGAGTTTTTTAAATAAAAGCAATAATCATATCTCAATAATTAAAATTGTTATTTATTTTTACATGGTGTGCTTTGGTGGCACTTAGAATTGCAGAGTATCATTGCCTTCTTGCACTTGCATCTGTTTGTGGAACAGTTTTTGATGCAGCTGCATCTCACAAAACCTTAGCCTGATCCAACTGAATGTTTCGTAGCTGCAGTCCTAAACATTATTCCTATAGTTATTTGTCCTAGAGTGTGCGTATTAATATCAGGATCAACTAGTTTGACCTAGGCTAAACTGGTTTGTCCTATCGGGCTTAGGACAAATTAGTTTGGACTAGGATATACTAGTTAATCCTATCGCGTATAGGAAGAACCAGTTTAGCCTAGGCGAAACTAGTTTGTCCTGAAATCGGGTTTGGCCGGTAACATATATATGTAGGAAGGTACGTGTCCGAATTTCAAGTTTCTAGATTTGGCTTGTGCGTTGATACTTCAATCAATCAGCTTTGCCTTTTATATATATAATATGTAGATATAGATAGATAAAAGAAGATTAATAAATAATAATAATAGTTAAGTACACTAGAAAAAAATCTTAAGAAAAATCTTTCATTTTATAATACAAATTAATCTAATGAATATTATTGAAGAGAAATAAAATTTTATAATAATTAGTGCAGACTTCTTTGTTTTCCGACATTCTTTACAAAAAAACCGGTATTCTTGGCATTGATTTTAATCCTTATTATATTATTTACTTAAAGAAGTTTAAAATTATAGCAATGATAATGATAAATGATAATGATGCAATTTTATATGAAATGCAAACTTCGTATGAAAATGTCAATATGAATATAGTGGTGGTGAACTTTTATGATAATACGCGAGTACTACCTGTCTATGTCTCCTGTCTCTAAGAACATTTTAAATCTCGACAGCTGAATCCGCGGTGAGTGTCAAATTCGTGTATGATATTTGACACTCACCGCGGATTCAGCTGTCGAGATATATAAAAATGTTATAAACGCACACGGAGCACGGCCGCGCGGGTGCTAGATAGTCACTGCATAGATTATACCAGAGGTTCCCAAACTTATTCCGTCTAACGCCCACTTCAAAAAACCAGTTATTTTGTAGCACCGCCCATTTTTTCCACCTTTAAATAGATAAAAGATACTCTCGCCTGGAGAGTATCTTTTATCTATTCAAAATTAACCAATAATAATCAACATTGAGCAATAATAATACTACTCACATAAGCGCCCCCCAATTTATTCTGGGTCCCTTACCGCCCCCCTTTAGGCCTCCAGCGCCCACAAAGGGGCGTTATCGCCCACTTTGGGAAAGATCGGAAGGATTATATAGATATATACATTATACTAGTAAGATACTGGTCCGGTTGTGAGTAGGTCACCCTATTCTACGATCTACTTTCGGGAACGTGAAAGGAAAACTTTTACAATTTGACACCCCTGAAGGCGCTCTGAACTTTACTTTTAATAAGTTATTTTTAATTTTATGGGGGATTTACATGGGTCGATTCTCGCTTGAAGAGGATTTGCCTCTTACCTTGCTGCATTGCAAGCCCGTTTATGCAGGTGACTAAAATCGTCACTTTAGTCAACTTCCTTCAAAAATGACAATAGGGAACATAATTTGTTTTAAATCAGCATGCAAAAAGTACAGTACCTAATCAGTGCTAAATAAAAAAGTTACACCATTAAAAAAAACGACGAATTGTTTTTCTATGATCGTAAAACAAAAATAACTGTTCAAATTCTTTGGTTCAAATCCTATGTCATTCGTGGCATTTTTGTTATCACAATCACAATAAAGGCCTACATAAACGCAGTATTTAAGTTAATAAAATCAATTTTGTATTTAACTTCATAAATTTTCAACAGCTGTGACGTCACTCGTGCATTATTATTTGTATGGAGCGATTTTGATGCTCTCCAACGATCACACTTTTGTGACTCGATTTTGTTAACAGTTGATCGTAGATAGGCCATTGCAATGAAAATATTTCCTGGCTTATTATGTACTATTTCAAAAATCAATAAAAAACTATGCATGTTATTAAAATATGCATAGTTAATATCGCAGAATTATCATATAATACTGTCAATTTTTGGCGGTGAAAATCATGCTTGTCTGTTGTCTTGTCACCAATGTAAATCGCACATTATGCCTGTATAGAAAATGTAATACAGATTTTATTAGTATGGAAAATCTACACATTGCTAGGGAAAAGACAATTTTTTACAATTACATAATATGTTATTTATTTATTAATGTACCACAGGATTTAATTTATTTTGATGATCTAAGTCTTTTCGCTTTCTGCTAGAGAAAGGGAATAATTAAAAAGCACCTACAGTGTAGTTTGTTGTAAATAATAAAAGTGTCTCGAAAAAATCGGTTTGCTTAAAACATAAAGAATAAAGATATACCTAAACATTACACAGGGAGGTAATTTATTTACACAGGTATTGTCGGCCATCTTGGATGTTCTGTCATGTTTGTTTTTCGACTTTTTCAATTCTCAGCAAGCCCTTATAATTGATACCCATATTGTAGGAGTGCATTAAAAATGACTTGTCGGCCATCTTGGATGTTCCGTTATGTTGGATTTTCGAGTTATTCTCAGCAAGCCCTTTCATATTTGATACCCATATTAAAGGAGTGCATTGAAAATGACTTGTCGGCCATCTTGGATGTTCCGTCATGTTGGATTTTCGAGTTATTCTCAGCATGCACTATCAATATTGCCCCGGTTAGGTAGGACTCCAAAATGTGATGTATGTTTTCCCTCGAAGTCGCGGGCAACATATACGTATAACATTATCATCATCATCATTATTATAATACGCGAAGCATAAACTTTCAGTAGGTACAGTTTTACGACAATTGTGCAATGGGAATTTTTGCCTGTAAATTAAAGTTTATGTGGAGGAAGAAATACACAAAAATATCAACAACACACACTACTGGTCGACCACAGGGCGACCAATTACTATTTTCTCATAAGCCTCGTTTTTCGAGCATAATAATAATTATTCTTTCACATAACTACTTTTATATTACAACAGCTGTTTAAGTGCAGGGCTTGTACAGTCAAATAATAATAATGGAACTAAAAACAACAATTTTGACAAAACCAATGCAAATTAAATATAATTTTTTCACAAACTCAAAGAAGGAAAATCTTAATAATAATAATATATAATATTATATCTATGGACGCATCACAATTCACACCAAGTCAATCTGGCCCCGATGTAAGTTCTCGACGAACTTGTGTTACGACAACGACTTACGACAACAGAAATATATTTAATACTTTTTTAATAAACACATATTTAATATACATCCATATTACATCCATGACCCAGGAACACGGAAAAACTCTTTGCTCCTTCGGCGGGAATCGAACCCGCGACCCCCGGCTTGAGCACCAACACGCTAAACCACTGAGCCACAGAGGTCGTCAAAGTGAAGAAAAATATTAAAAAACAATTTTCCCATCTTTTTGCTACAAAGTGGCCCCGTGCGAGTTTCTTACGCCGGTTCTTCTCACCGGGCTAATTTCGGAACCGGTAGTAGGTAGGCACTAGGCATCATGTAGGACAATAATTCTGAGTGTTATTTAATAACATACTCGTATATGGAAATAAAAAGTTTGTGTTTGAAATTAAATTTAGGTGACGCGACAGTTGACGCGAGCTATAAATAACTCTGTGGTTACGAGCATTAGTTTATTGGCTGTTGAGTTTACTACACAATCAAAACGAGTGAAAATTACCATACTCATTAAGCGTGCTACTACTACGGTTTTATGGTAATAATAGAAAAATTAAATCATATTTGTTTTTACTAAGACATATAATCAGACTACAATTCGAATTATTATATTATTATTTTTATTTATTTATATTTTATTATCAATAAACTTTCACAAACATTTAAACATTTTCCCACAAAACTGGTGTAGCAGTTTGTCTGTGCCATAATATTATCTATCATCTTGACAAAAATCGAACGTACAGCTTCAAGTTGAGTGTTACTATAGGGTTGCCAGACGTCCCGTATTTTAGGTATTATTTAAAACGTCGCCGGGACAAGCGCTGTTCCGTAACTCGAGCGATCTAGGGCTATCTAAACAATGCCCGCAATATACCATACACGTAAATATAAGCTCAGGCACGGGGCACCCCAAAAATTAATAAAAAATGCAAAAATTCTCCCGATCCTTCGAAAATTTTAAAAAAATATCACGAATTATTATTTTTTGTCCCGGGTAAAATTTGAAAGTCGCGTATTTTTTTGGCTTATAAAAGCTGAAAAAAATCTGTTACTAATTACTGTAAGACTACAGAGGCAAAGAATATATATTACTTAACAGAGGCGTCGATTTAAATAACAAAGTCCAAATGTGAACAATAAACAATTCGTTTGAGTTACTAAGGTAATTTTACTAAAAATTATTTCGTACACAAAGAAATTTCGACGGAATTAACTTACATTATGTATATTTTTCAGCATTAATGATAAAAGAATATTTTTTATGCACAGAGGGGTTGTATAATGTGTTTGAATAATTCAGTCGAACCGAACGCCATGCGGCCGGAATGTAAAGTGTCTACTTCTAACTACTTACTTTGTACAAGCTGTGCCCTGCAGGCTACCATCCACGTCAGTACTTTCCAAAGAAACATAAATGTATGTATTTCACCCCTGCCTATTAATAGCATATCCAACTTGGCATGGTATTTGATATTTCTGTTTCGCACAACATATACCCACGTAACGCGTCAAACCCGTTATGTTCTTACGCAAACATACACGTTTCGCCCCTATTTCTCCCCTTCAAGTTACAGTGTCACGAAATGGTCTAGAGACCCCTTTGAGTTTCAATTTTAAAATAATTAAGCATTCAACCTTTCTTACCGTGCGTTTGCTTTGTTTTTCTATCTATACTAATATAATAAAGAGGAAAGATTTGTTTGTTTGTTTGCATCGAATAGGCTCCGAAAATACAGGACCGATTTTGATGAAATTTGGCACAGATATAGAGTAGACCACGGGGAAGGACATTGCGGCAAAATGTACGGTTTCCGCGGGATCCCTGTTTGCGCGCACGAAGTCGCGGGCAACATCTAGTATTTTATAAAAGTATTTTCTGTATGATTTGTTTATGGTGTGTCTCACAAACCAAAAGCTTAAACACAGATAAAACAAGATATTACCACTGTTGGAGATTTATAAGTTATTTGTATTCAGATTGACCACGCGGAGTGCGGGGGGGGGGGGGGGGGGAGTGGGCTGGGGCACTGTTAATGGTCCTCGGGGGCACCGAGCCGCGATCATTGTGTTACTTAACTAACTTATTCTATGAATTCCTGAGTCCTCATCATCATCAGAACCATTAACATGATCTAACTGAATCACTTTTGAATAGATTTGGAACTCCTTCCTAGTTGAAGTAGTTTAAAATCTTGTGAGTAGTATTATCTACACTATTAGGTATTATAATAAAGAGAAAAAGTTTGTTTGTTTGTTTGCATTGAATAGGCTCCGAAACTACTGGACCAATTTTGATGAAATTTGGCACAGATGTAGAGTAGACTACGTTGAAGGACATAGGCTACCTTTTATCGCGAAAAAATGTACGGTTTCTGCGACATTAACATTTGCGCGCACGAAGTCGCGGGCAACATCTAGTATAATATATTATAACTTGTGTTCAAACAACAAAGTAGTTAACAGTACGGTATTGGCGATTAATAACCTAACTTGATCTTCTTGAAAAAAAACTCTAGAATATTATTAACTTTATAAACATGTTAGTTTAGTTGCAAATATGTCAGAATTATACAGATAGACAGGCCTGAAATTATAAGAAGTCTTATTATTAAATTTTAAAATGTATAATTCTCATTTTAATATAATACACATAGAAATCTGTAGTAAGCCCCTAGAGCTCTTAATTTAAGCCGATCTAGATTGTATCTGATATTAAAAAGACGTCGTTAGCGTTTATCTGATTCGCGATGTACCAAGCACAATGACGGTAATGTAAAAGTTTAAGGCCCCTTATCCTTACTGCTGGAGAGGATTTCACACTTACCTCTTAAGTGTTAAAGTTTGTAGGCGATAGAAACGAACTTTGTTTTTATGGAGGTTGACCGACACTAAAGTTTCCGATAATTTGCTTGAATTTATTCTGCTACTATTCTTTTCATGGCAAGAGTAGCTCTTTTTTTTATATTACTGTTGTTTAATCTTCAAAGATTAAAAAACAGTACAACAATAGTACAGTTTTCAACAACGGCTTTTTAACTTATTTTATAGTAGGTAGGTACATATTACCAGAGGACGTAGACATTAGATAAATCTATTAATGTGACCACAACCTTTTGAGCGCGCCTGAACCACAAAGGAAGCAATATATCTCGGCGCTGAAACTTTCATGATTCGCTCCCAAATCCGTCACCTTTGTTCTCGAAAATAAACGAGCAAAAGGATGCAGGCGCTTCGGGGAGATCAGACCCTTTTGATTGATACTTGAGATTTTATTTAAACGGTCCTATCTTTCAATAAGTGATCTTGAACCCCTAAAAACACTTTACTCAAGTTTTCATTCGTTGAATCATATGCAATGTGATTATTTTGTGTAGGTTTATATATCATCATGTTACAATGTTATATAATATAAGCTCTAGGCAGGTATTGCTTGGTACAACTTAAAAGTAGAGACTTTTGAGGACATTATTATAGGTAAGTAATTTTATCTATTGTTCCAAAATCCAACTATAAACTTAGCAGACGTCTGTATACCTAATATAAACGTTAAAAGAAATAAATTCAATAAACTTTTAGTAACGTTTCAACGTTTAATACCAATATCACACCAAAAAGTTTTAAAATAACTTTATTGGCGATTGCAGCGAAAGAAACAAAGTGACTCGACGGCACACCACGTACAATAAAGCGCTCGCAAGTCGCAAGTATAAAGTGCTCACGACAGTTTAATTAATAATATATTGTGACAAAATAACTTTCATAGCCATAATATGAAGCGGAATAATTACGCGGCCTGGGCCTCCCCTGATAATTGAATAACGATGATTAATACTGTTATTACTTTGAAGCACACCGCGACGCGGCCGCCTGCTAAATACGCATCTATTGTTTCAATTTATTGCCCAATTGTTATTAAAATAACAGGCGTTTAATTAACTTTATTGTTTTTATGGACGCGAGCATTCATGACCTACAATTACCATAATTGTGCTATAGTATAAGGCACTACTACTAAATACTACAGTCTGTGTTTATCGCTGTTTAATGATAAAAAAAAGTAAGGGCGAGAGCACACGGTTCGTTGCCGCGCCGCAACGCATAATTAACGCCATAATTTTTTTTAGCAGCCGGCATCGGCAGGAGCAATTTATATGGCAAGCCAGCTGCGACGCGGCGCCGGCCGCAACGCACCGTGTGCGCTCTAACCCCCGAATTGTCAAACAGTGAGCGAGCTGATGATGATGATAGCTAAGAACACTCTCTATCACTCTATTATATTCGTTTTCAAACAAAAAAAACTAGATCAAAATCCGTTCATCCGTTTAGGATCTACGATGCCACGGATAGACACACACAGAGACAGACAGACACGTCAATTAACTTATAACACCCTTGTGTTTTTGCCGAAGTTAAAAAATGGTAATTGGTGTGGTTGGAGTGGAAATGATATATTTTCATCCTCATCCTCAAACGAAAGTCGTGGGCGCAATATGGTTGATAGATAATCTGGTTCCATCAGATACCTATAAATAAAACCTTATTCTATCGTTGCACGTTTCAAAGATTTTACATTTTATGGGGAATTATTTTCCTAAGACTATTCAAGTCTAATAAGAAGATAAATCCCCATTAAATGCAGTATCATATAATTATACTCAGATTTAACAAATACAATGTTAAATTATAATTAAGTATGTATAGATTAAGTAAAGCAAGTATATTAGTTAAATATTTTATACGCATTGGCGTCTCTACCGCTCTACTAGTTTCAAAGATTTAACGTTTATACTTGACTATTTCAAAGCTATCAATAGCGAGCATCTAACAATAGCGTGGAAGGTCTGTAGATAAAGTCAAGGCCGTACTAGCTGCGCCCACTTCCATTGCACCAAAAAGCACACCTTGATCAATATCCCGACATAAATGGGCCCATTATGTTTCGAGTCATTTTACAGCACGTCTTATATTCAAACGGTACTGAGAATTCTGTGATGTCTGAATCTTTTCTCATTAAAATCTCTTCTTCTTTTGACTTAATTCTTGGAAATCTCGATTTTACCCTTCGTAAATTTTTGGCTGTAGGCATAGTGTATACTTACTAAAGATTTGGAATCTAGATCACCTAAATATTCAAACGGCTTTCGGCAATATATTGGAAACGGTTTCAGCATTAACTATTTCAGTATCACAAATCGAATTCTAGACGGTTATGTAATTGTCTGGGAGCTGCGACAGTTAGATACAAACCGGGGTCAGCTCTGATGCAGAATATCTAGGCACAACTACATAATATACTTATACATATACATAGAATTTATCACGCATTTATCTTGCAATAGTTTTTGCCTATGACCACGTTCGCGTAGTAGCTACATCGTAGAACGAATATTAGAATTCATGCAAAGAGCACATATTTTATCAGAAGTAGAGGTAGCCGTGTGGTCGAAATAATATACCAATAATAATGCATTAAATAATTTTGTAAGGACAATGCTCAAAAAAAAACCCAGAAGTGAACAGATGCAGGATGTAGTTGAAAACGTTAGTGATATTTAGTGAAATAAAGTAAACATTTTGCTATTAAATTCGATGGCTAAGTATGTGATATTGCTATGTGTTTTCACTAGGGGTGTTTTTTTTTTTCGAGTATAGAAAATATCGTTGTTTGAATTTACTATTGCATGTAAAGTAAAAAAAAAAATTAATAACGCTACTTATCACTATCGCATGCTTAAGTTAGAAAGAGACCACCAAAGACCACCAAGACCACTAACAATAATAGTAACAATAAGTATGTTAAAAAATAGGATACATGTTTTTGCATGAAATAAAAACACAAGTAACTTAAAAAAGTGCACAATTATTATTATCACGAATACCAAGAAGTTCGAACAGCTACTTAGTAAATCATATTCTATCTTTCTCTTTCTAACTTAAGCATGCGATAGTGATAAGCGCAACCAGTGTCTTTGTCTAAAATGCCCATGCGCAACACAGAGCACAATACTTTTTTTTTTCTCTTCTTCAATCTTTCTTCAATCTCGCAGGGGAAAGGTCGTTACGCCCTTCCCGGGTTGGGGGACCCGGGGGTATGTGGGACTCCCGATGCGACTCGCCGGTTTACCCACTAAAACTGAACCTGCGGATTGCCCTCAGCCGCTATAAGGGGGAGTGTCCCGGATCTGTCTAACACAGGACACCCCCCGCGACCGGCCGGTCTACCTCTTATAGGGACCGGACTTCCAACACAGTTAGGGGCCACTCCGGCAAACTGGAGCGTCCCCCTCGACGCCGGGACTAGCTAAGCCGGGGAGGTTCCCATCCTCTCCCGGAGCCCCGTTAGACAGGAGATTGGAGGTTCGCAAAGCGACGCCTCCATACTCCTGTCCTACGCCGGCGGAGCGGAACAGAGGATGGATCTATCTCTCTGTCCCGCTCCGCGGCCTCTTTCTGCGAAATGACGACTTCGCAGAAAGAGACCGCCGCCTGCCAGGCCTCATCGCTCTCGAGCATGCAGCGAACCACACTCGAGAGCGAGAGGTCCCGCCCAAGCACTGCCACGAGATCGTGGCGCTGCACGGCCCATCGGTCGCACACCTCTAAGGTGTGCTGGGCCGTGTCCTCCGCAGCGCCACATTGGTGGCAGGCTGGCGTAGGCTCCCTCCTGGCGACCTTTCACAGGTATGCACCGAAGCATCCGTGCCCGGTGAGCACCTGTGTAAGGCGGAAGGTGAGGGGTTTTCGCTTGCGGCGCATCCACGCCGCAAGGACTGGACGCAGTGCCGTGGCCGTATGTTGGCCGTACGGCGACTGCTCCAGGACCTCACCCCACCTCCTCAGCAACCACTGCTCTCCCAGCCTTTGGAACCGCCTTAGCTCCTCCCACGAGGGGACCTCGCCACGTGACCTCCCCTCTGATACGAGGAGGTTCGTCTCGGCAAGGACCCTTGCCGTGAGCTCCCAAGGCGGTTCCCCCGCCAGGGCAGTAGCTGCCACCCAGGAGACTGTACGGTAGCCCCTGATTACCCTCACTGCTATGACCCGCTGCGCTCTTCGCAGTTGGGCCTTATTGCGAGCAGTGAGGGAATCCGCCCAGATGGGGGCACCGTACAAAGCTACACTCCGGCAGACTCCGGAGTATAGCCGCCTGCAGGCCTCGCTGGGCCCCCCTATATTCGGAAGGAGTCGGCCCAGCGCTGACGCCACCCTCACGACCTTCGGCCCCAGTTGTTGAAAATGGGGGCCGAAGGTCCACCTCCCGTCCAGGGTGAGTCCGAGACACTTAAGGGTAGGACTCACCCTAACAGAACACAATACTAGCGGAGCAGTGCGCAGTACTTCAATAGCCGTTGTTGCAATCGGTGCGTTTTTTGCTTTCGGAGTTATTATTTTTGCTAACTGATTTCTGGATTTTAAGTTATTTGAAGTTAGGATTATTATTTTTGCTAACTGATTTCTGGATTTTTGATATTGCTTAACGATTGGTGACCTTTTGAAATGGAAAATGTGTGTATTACGTGTAACCGCGCACTACGCCGGACTCGGAGACATGGTCTCACACGGGACTTCTTCGAATCCCATCGAGACTTCGTTGAAGCTATATTTCGTCACTTAGAACCGCTACAAGAGGTAAGTTCCATCTACTCTTTTAATAACCTGCCTATAAGCTCAGTTTAACTGACGTATTTTTATGATCGAAAATCAAATTGAAGTGGAGATTTCCTGTTCTATTTATATTCTATTATAATGCTGATATCACACTTAAAATAGCCTAATAAAGTTTAGTATAGGCAGGTATTTTGTATTCTTTGTACTTAACTTAACTTCTTTAACATTTACTTTTTGTGACTTGATTGGTGGAATGGTTTGCGCAGCAGACTTCAATACCGGTCGCGAGTTCGATCCCCGCACAATACAAAAATTTGTGTGAATATGTCTGTTTGAACATGTCTGGGTGTTTTCTATGTATAATATCTAGTTTTTATACGTTTCTACAAGCTTATAGTTTATTAGGGACTGGATTAGTTTGATTGTTTGAGACATTATTATTATTATTTAATATTTAAATTCCGTTTCTGTTGGTTGCAGATTCTTCTTGACGGATCAAGGTCGATTTGTCACGCTTGTTGGTGTAGGATCAATCGCACTTTACATCGTGAACCAATGCGATCGCCTTCACCTGCATCTCGGAATTCTTTCACACTCCCAGGCTTTGCAAGAGCATCTAATACGTCAAGGCGCTGCATGATGGACAACTGTAATGACCTACAGCTCCGCCAAATACCAAACTCCATAAAGGTGTTTCTTTTGAGTTATTACAATTTGCATATACCAGAACTGGCCCGCATATGTCAAAATCACTTAAGAAACACGTCTTTACAAGACATACCGAACAATGCCACACGACGACAATCCAACTTTGGCGCAGAAAATGTTCAGGAAATAATCCATATGTATACTACAGCATTGGAACAGCGGAACAACTTAGATTTTGAGAATACTAATGAAATATCAGTAGAAGACCTACACTTCTGGACAGGCTTGAGCCATGACCAGTTCAATAATCTTCTGGAACAAGTACCAACACTGAGACGTAGATCGACTACGCCACAAGAAGACCTTGCTATTTATTTGTCTAAAATAAGAACTGGGGAGCCGAACGTTCGACTTGGTACCGTTTTTAAAAAATCTAGGCAAACTATCGACCGAAAAATCCATTTTGTAAGAGCATATCTTTTTGACGATTTTGTCCCCCAACACTTAGGACTAGATCATATTTCACGAAATGAAATTAAACTGAAACAGATCTTTGCCTGACTACATCTTCGGGAGTGAAGGATCGCGTAAGGCTATTTTAATAATGGACGGCACCTACCTTTTTATACAGAAAAGTTCCAACTTCCTCTTCCAAAGAAGGAGTTACAGTCTGCATAAATATCAAAACCTAATCAAGCCTTTTATGATAGTTTGTGTAGATGGGTACATTGTGGATGTAACTGGCCCTTACGCGGCTACACCTTCTGATGCTTCTATTGTTCAGCAGATTTTAGAAAATCACGAGGGACCGATGGAAGAGGCTCCAATTAATTACTTGCTTGAGGAAGGTGACATTTTTTTACTTGATAGAGGTTTCCGAGTTTCTGTTCCCATTTTATAAACATATGGGTATGTGGTCCATATGCCTCCATCTAAAAGACGCGATGAAACTCAACTCTCCACAGAAAATGACAATAAATCAAGACTTGTGACTTCATGTAGATGCGTAATAGAAGCAATAAACGGCCGTTTTAAACGTGATTTTAAAATATTCCGTAACAAGTTATTCAACAGATTACTACCACACACAATAACAGATTATAAAATAGCTGCCGCTCTCATAAATTGCTTTCAACAACCGTATACCGATAGGGTGTTTTCCAATGAAAAGACGTTATACAAGCTATACTAGAATATTATTGCTCTTGCATCCATGGGACGAGGACGTTGGTAAGTTGTAGCCACGTTATGAGTGTTATATATTAATTGGGATGGGCTCGACACGAACCTTCTTTTTTACATCCCGCATTTACACTTGATAATATCACATTAGATGTAGAAAATGTAAAATGTATCTTACATAGATTCATACAAATATAATAATAATAATAACTTCAAACGGCATTTTTATTTTGCAAGTACCCAAAATAGTTGTCAGTGCAAAAGCAAGTAACAAGCTGGTGCTGCGCGATAATTCTGCATAAGCACTAATGGGGCTGGGTATATTCCCAAATGATTCAAGTTACTTAAAAAAACATTTATTATGTTTCGTTTATATAAAACTTTATGTGAATAAATAATTATTATAATATAATATTATTTATTCTTATCGTTACTTTTTGGCACCAGAGAATAAGTAAATTATTAAATAATATATCTGGGGGCACGGCAGTGCCCCCGCCAAGTCGAGCGCGAATCAAGCACTGCCGTACCATCCTTTACTGGAACCATTTCGCCGCATTTTCAGGCCCCTATTTGAGAACCTCTGGATAAGACCAGAACGCAGAAATTTTCGTCATCCAGTAAGCTATAATCACATACTTAAAATCCAAAATATCAAGTCTGTAGGTCATTTAGTTCCGAAGTTAAGCGAAAGCAAAGTTTCGCATTTATGACACTCACTCACTCACTTATCCACTCACTCATGATCATCAAAATAGAACTAGTACTTCCCATAAACTCAGAGAGCTGAAATTTGGTACAGAGTTAGGGTTTAATGGCCACATAAAGGGAAAACTATAAAAACTAGGATAATCGATCTGGGGGCACGGCAGTGCCCCCGCCAAGTCGAGCGCGAAGCAAACACTGCCGTACCATTCTTTACTGGAACCATTTCGCCGCATTTTCAGGCCCCTATTTGAGAACCTTTGGATAAGACCAGAACGTCGATCTGGGGGCACGGCAGTGCCCCCGCCAAGTCGAGCGCGAAGCAAACACTGCCGAACCATTCTTTACTGGAACCATTTCGCCGCATTTTCAGGCCCCTATTTGAGAACCTCTGGATAAGACCAGAACGTCGATCTGGGGGCACTGCAGTGCCCCCGCCAAGTCGAGCGCGAAGCAAACACTGCCGTACCATTATTTACTGGAACCATTTCGCCGCATTTTCAGGCTCCTATTTGAGAACCTCTGGATAAGACCAGAACGTCGATCTGGGGGCACGGCAGTGCCCCCGCCAAGTCGAGCGCGAAGCAAACACTGTCGTACCATTCTTTACTGGAACCATTTCGCCGCATTTTCAGGCCCCTATTTGAGAACCTCTGGATAAGACCAGAACGTCGATCTGGGGGCACTGCAGTGCCCACGCCAAGTCGAGCGCGAAGCAAACACTGCCGTACCATTATTTACTGGAACCATTTCGCCGCATTTTCAGGCCCCTATTTGAGAACCTCTGGATAAGACCAGAACGTCGATCTGGGGGCACGGCAGTGCCCCCGCCAAGTCAAGCGCGAAGCAAACACTGTCGTACCATTCTTTACTGGAACCATTTCGCCGCATTTTCAGGCCCCTATTTGAGAACCTCTGGATAAGACCAGAACGTTGATCTGGGGGCACAGCAGTGCCCCCGCCAAGTCGAGCGCGAAGCAAACACTGCCGTACCATTCTTTACTGGAACCATTTCGCCGCATTTTCAGGCCCCTATTTGAGGAGCTCTGGATAAGACCAGAACGCAGAAATTTTCGTCATCTAGTAAGCTATAATCACATACTTAAAATCCAAAAATTTAAGTCTGTAGGTCATTTAGTTCCGAAGTTAAGCGAAAGCAAAGTTTTGAATTTATGACACTCACTCACTCAGTCACTCACTCATGATCATCAGAATAGAACTAGTACTTCTCATGAACTCAGAGAGCTGAAATTTGGTACAGAATTAGGGTTTAATGGCCATATGAAGGGAAAACTATAAAAACTAGGATAATCGAACATCTGGAGTACCTGGTGACCCTGATTAGAAAACACAAGAGCCCAACCAAACTATTAGAGATCGACATACCGCCTTTACAAAAAATATTCAACATGGTGGTGGGCCGCTTCATTTGATGTCAAAAATCGAAGGTCTGAAGTATCTGATGAAGAATCCTCAGCTGGTTTCAGCTGATTAGAGATATGGTAATGCCCCCCTTCTACTATTGGTACATAAAAAAATCGACTGTAATTTCAAAAACCTAGCGAAGTGGGACACATCTTCTAATTTAATCTAGTCCGTAGCATTCCACTGCTGGGCGAATGCCTCCCTTTCTGCTTTTGATACGCATATAAATAAAATTAAAGGAAAACTCTGGATAAGACTAGACTGGCTTTTATACTTATATTTACAAGTTTACAAGAAGAAATAGTCGAACGATTAACTTTATTGTACTCGATCATTACACAAATTAAATAAACAAATTACACTGAAATCTAGTAAAATAAATCAATATGTCCACGTTTCTACAAAAAGAAGTGAAATCCCACCAAAAACATTCTGTAAAAAACTAGCCAAGTCTCGATAGAGCTGCTTGTTTATCTCTAAAAAGTAGTGAAATCTAGACAAAGTCGTGCCAAGTCTAAGGTTCCTTACTGCGATTTCTTTATTATTATAGTTAATGTTGTGTGACTTGGCCGTTGAACATTCTTTATACGTTACAAGTGGGTACAAGTCAATTTTGTTTACACGTAATGTATATCTGTTGTAACTACCTATGTTTGTTAAGCGAGATAATAGCCCATACTGGTATTGGTAATTGGACGCTAGTGAGTAGTGTCTCATTTTAGGCTGTTGTTGATTGTAGAACACATGTATTGGAGCAATGGTGTCATGGAGCCCCTTTTGTACCATTGTGTACCCTTCAACGGCCAAGTCACACAACATTAACTATAATAATAAAGAAATCGCAGTAAGGAACCTTAGACTTGGCACGACTTTGTCTAGATTTCACTACTTTTTAGAGATAAACAAGCAGCTCTATCGAGACTTGGCTAGTTTTTTACAGAATGTTTTTGGTGGGATTTACTTGACTTGATGAGCCAAAATAAACGATATTTTCCATACTCGAAAAAATCACCCCTATTAAAAATTAATAGCAATATCACATACTCAGCCATCGAATTTAATAGTAAAATAATATTTTACAAAATTATTCCACTAAATATCAATAACGTTTTCAACTACATCCCATATCTGTGCGCTCTGGGTTTTTTTCCCATACTTGTTGAGCATTGTCCTTTGACTTTATAAGGGTTATTTTACCTCGATAAAGTTTAAGTTTGCCAAACGTCAACGTGTAACAAAATTGACCACTATTATTAAATGGACAGTAGTGTGTTTTGATAAAATCTGAGGTAGTAAATTTATAGTAGCGTTTTGTTGTTATTTTTATTAATTTTATGTACTTCCAAGCATTATTGAAAAAATAGTAGCTTTTTGCACACCTTCCTCCATATAAACTTTCATTTACCGGCCAAATTTGTTACTCAGGGGGTTGCACAATTTTCGTAAAACTGTATGGCTAGCCGCACACGTGCAATATTATTGATGCAATAGATTTGGCAATTTCTTCATCATCAGAAGGTACATAATATCAATTTTATTGACAATATATATTTTTTCTAATTTAAGCAGTCTAGTGCGATCCCTCTAACTGAGCAGAAGTTCTTTATAATAAATCTAGCTAATAATGATGCGAAATATTATGTAGGTATTGCAGTTGTTAGCAATTTAGCATATTAGAAAAAAAGGAAACTAAAAAAGCAATGGGTTAAAGAAATACCTACGATAGAAGAATACTAGCAGAAGGTGTTGGTTAAAGGCTGGATGAGTAAAAGAACCGCTGTAAGTCAACTTCTTTTTTACATCTTCCTTTGTGCTCGCTGGTTTGATTTGTTTGTAAATTTCTAGTAATTTATCAAGCGCAAGGTCCTTTTTTACCTTGTCCCAATATGCATTTGAGGAAGTATTCCATAATTCGGGACACGTTTCCCATACGCGAATAAATTCTTTTAAATATTCTTTATCATTATGTCTAATATTAATATTATTAGTAGGTATCAATATTTTCTTCGTCCTCCATGATTTCATTTTAACGTTCACTCCTCAGATTATACTATGACGTACATTATAACAAGATGGTTTACGCGTCGTTACTCCTGCACATCTGAAATATTGCAATATGGCCCACATACACACAATAATTATTGGCAATAACCCGATATTGTCGGCGTATTTCAGAATTTCCGGAAATTTTTCAATTATATTGAACAATACGATAATATGGCCCGCACACGAGGAATATTATTGTCAATATGAGTATTATTGACATTATTATTGCACGTGTGCGGCCAGCCTATAAAAAGTTTTTACTCCACGTATTTATAATAATAATAATAATAGGGCTGTCATGCATTAAGCTTTATTCTTGCATCTTAATAACATTTAGGTCTGCTCTACTATTTTACATAAAAAGTAACAAGTCTATCCAGTGACTGGAGGCAAGGCGTGCATACAAGCCGGATTTCCTTATGTATATTATATCTACACTAATATTATAAAGAGGAAAACTTTGTTTGTATGTTTGTTTGTAATGAATAGGCTCAAAAAGTACTAGACCGATTTCAAAAATTATTTCACCATTCGAAAGCTACATTATCCACGAGTAACATAGGCTAAATTTTATTTTGGAAAAAATAGGGTTCCGTAAGATATTTGGGTTTTTCGGACACAGAGTGTAAAAAATCAACCAGAAAAGTTACTTATTTTGCGTACGCTGACTAAACTATAAAAGATAGAACCATATAATGTTCTAATTAATTGTAGATCTTATAAATATCTACAAAAAAGTCCGCGACACATTATACCTATCATATTCGAGTGAGGCACAACAACCATTTTTTTTGTTTAGAAATCTTGATTTTTTTTTGGACTACATTTAAACGCGTTTATTTTACTCATGCTATTAATCCTTATCAAAATAAATTATTTCATCACTAAGTACAGTTTATGTAGATAATATTTGGTCTTTGAATGATTAAAATTGGACGTTTGGTTTTGAAGTTATGGCGAAATTAAAATATTACGATTTCGGCCCTTTGCGAAGTGGGTGACATTCTGTAGTATTAGTATCAGTAATCAGTATTGTACCCTTGCGAAGCCGGGGCGGGTTGCTAGTAATATACTATTTTTTAAATACGGTCCTAAACCAAAACAATATTTTGCGCCCAGTACACCCAAAAAAGTGCGCTAACACTATGTGAGGAACCAATTCCGTATTTTATATATTAATATATATTTATCAAAGACTCCATTAGGATAAGATGGCGAACGGTTGAAATATTCCAAGTTTAGATATTTATTACAATATTATCGAATAGCCCAAATGCTGAACGATCAGAAACGTGACAAGTTCGATGCCACGTATTCCACGACTTCCGTATTTTATCCTGATTCCTGAGCTTTTATAATCCAGTCATTCCCAAATTCAGGCAAATAATCCCCAAGTCTCCATGACAACCATTCTTTTCTATGACATCTATCAATACTGGCATCGACCTAGTCCAAATAGTAAAACTACTTGACGTTTCCAATCAAAGACAATCTTAGCTTTAACACGCTCCGACACGGCCATTCTGACAATTCGCACGTCCCTGTGCGAAACAAATCCGTTGACACTCCGACAAGATCACCCTGGCGATTCTGAGATCCTTGTGTGAAGAATATTTATGTGCATCAACGCTCCGACACGGCTATTCTGTCCATGCACACGTCCTCGTGTGAAGCGTCTCACGTCTTCGTTTCAAGGTTCTGAAAAAAACATTTGACAGCACAGTAAAAGGTTCTCACTCGGTCAACCTGACCTCGGAAAATTAATAAGAACTGCTTTAATCCATGGACATAACATTTAATTTTCTCATATTCTAACACATCAATACCTCCCTCCTGTGTCAATACACTCTTATTAACATCCTTCATCTAACCTCTATGTAGTGTTCTCAGAGTTAAGTTTTAATTTACATTTTATACTCTCAGATTAAACACACATGAAGTATACAGATACAACACAATATCAACCATAATCTTGCTACCAAATAAATCATGACATGCTTTACCACACACTTCACACTTTACATGTACCAATCTCAATATCGAAAAACGATGCTGTTATATTCCCATCCGGTAGGCAGCTAAAGAGCCGACTCCATCCGGGCTAACTATACTCAACCACTGCAGCATTGGTACAATACAAGGCCACCTCCATCCGGTGCACCTCACTACAAAAAACCACTGGGTTGCCTCCATCCGACACCCAGTCACAAGGCCACCTCTATCCGGTGCCTACTCTCATCAAGCAATGGGCTGACTCCATCCGGCATCCACTCACAAGGCCACCTCTCTCCGGTGTCTACTCTCATCAAGTAATGGGATGCCTCCACCCGGCACCCAATCACAATCCTCGCTCGCAATCCGCAGTCGCAATTCACATTCGCAATCTACAGTTGCAATTAACAGGTGCAAACAAAAATATTCTCAGTTTACATTTTAACAAACAGTTTACAATGTACTTCAAAATCTTAATGTCTTTGGACCGCTTAGATTATTACCGGATTGAGCGCGCCGAACATCTTGGTGAAATAACTAAACCTACTATTAAACCAAAAGCTAATATCATTTTACTTTAGTGCTAAACAGAGCCGTCGTATTGCATACACGTCACGAACTTTTAACAAAATATTTTTGCATTTAACTTTTTTAATAAATACATCCAGAAGCACAGACGGGCGAGCAAAAAAAAAACATTGACCGAACCGGTAGCACATTTACAAGAAATAAATAAAGATTTAGTGCCTCACATGACTATCGAGTACTTTAAAAATTATTCCACATAATTCGAAAAAAAAATACTGTCGCAAAAACGTTAAACCGGGCAACCCGATCGTCTTTGTTTTAGGCTCAAATTGTAGCTGACTAAATTGTCCAGAGGAATTTTTCGCAAATTTTTAAATAATTCTCCGTTTCCAAATTATCGCGCTCCAAAAAATATAAAAAAATCTGAATAAAATTTAATTTTTATTTCACTGTTTCAGCCATAACTTTTTTCGTTTTTTTTTTTCGTGAATACGCGTCCTTTGAGCTTTTTTTGAATATCATATCCTTCACAACTCTCCGAGATATAAGGGAATCTTAGTTTTTCATGAAATCGGAGCTTGCACTGGAGCGAACGAAAAGAAAGTTACAATGTCAAAAGTATTTCGTATTTTTTCTAGCTATACACACTACAATTAATGTTGAAGGGTCAGGTGTTTCACAATACTCCCGCCGAATGTAAGCAGTTGTAACTTGTTACACTAAGTTAACATAACACATATTAGGACGATTACGCTAAAGATTGATATCAATATAAAACTTTTGAATTTTCAAAGTTTCTGATGGAAATTATACGTTTCTTTCTCATAAATTTAATAATCGTTTGGTCGTAAGCAACTTTGGTGCGTTTATAACGAACGACAAGGGTATTCAACTCGAGGTTCATTTTCACGTTTACAGATGAGCAATCGGATTGTTGATGGAAAATAACCATAGCCGTCGCTTTTATTACCATACCAAAAGAGTCATAAATGCGTTGCTAGTCGTTAAGATAATCTTAGGTCTCCTGTCGCACAATTTTTAAGTATTTTTGGTTTTACCTAAGTACCACAATATTCTAGGCAATTTGATTTTAGCATGTGTAACAATATACATTCGAAGCCCACAAAGTAAACCAAAAGGTCGATTCTACTAATCAAATTCCGTGACAATACAGTTACGATCCAGTCCTGATAATATATTAAAACTGCAAAAATGGCACTCTCACAAACGTCTAACCAACGTCAAACCCGTTTTGATTGGACACAACTCCAAAAATCAGTTCATGACGTCAAGACTAGTCATCCACAACTCAACAAAAGCAAACTAAAAGTGTAAGTCAACTACGAGAATTGGGGTTCAGAATAACTGATAGTTGACACAGAGATGACTGAATATACCAGTAGTAATAAACCTCCTCCTGACATTTCATAAGCTTACTTCTACATCTGTTACTTTCTGGTCGATATCCTTTAACTTCATTGGAAGTAACTGCAATTTTAAGTCCACGGTTTTAATATGCGCAAGTAAAATTCAGGCTTCTGAAACTTTGCCATTACTTTCTACTTAAAACCTTACCGATCAATAATTAATTGACAATATTTATAAGATCAAATAGCTCATAAATATCAAAAAAAGTAAGATCAGGACAAAGATTAATTTGCTTTGATGTCCGTTTTCGCAAACTAGAGTATGTATGTTGTGTCTATATGATGACGTTGCCATAGGTTGACATTTCCAGTTAGGTTCAAGTGGTTCATTTTTCTGAAGGTTTGGGGGCCGTTATACCAAATACTCCATAGACCTTAGGAAAACAATTATTATTAGCAAAATCGGATATTGACTTTTCATTATGCCTGCTTTTTCTTAAAACAGTAACCTATATTCAGAAGATAGATGATTCGTCATTTCGATATATAATAGTAAAAAAATTTTGTCATTCGTATCGTATCGAAATAAGTTGTTATTTCTTTGTTCTAAGTTAAACATTTTTTCAATGGCTCGGCTCTGATCACTAACATTCCCAACGCTGGGGCTCGGATCTCTCATCAACTGGAAGTTGCATCAGTCTACTACGCTACCTAATCACAGAACGCTTATTACGGAGAAGAATGTCGACCTCATACAAAAAAATTGGGACCAGATAAGCGCTTCTAGTGAGCTGCCTCTTCAAAATTTTAACCGCCTTCCAACAAAGGAGGACTACTTAATTGATTATATCAATATGGCGACAAATTTAAGATACGTAATCATAGTTTAAGATATAGTTAAATTCCTCTTTCGAATACAATTTGATATTCCAACAAAACCGATTAACCATCTCCATAAACTATTCATTAATACTGCAGAACAATATATTCATTTTTTTTGTTTCTTTTTTTTTCAAATGGGGCTACGTTAATGTCATTTAAGTTGTTTTAACTTAATCGGACTGGTGACTGCTATTTGGCTAGTCTTTATGGTACAATATATTAATCATTCGTGAGCCTCATGTACATAAGTCTAGCGTTTTCGATGGCGCAAGGCAGAAGCGACATAGTGTCATCTGTTGTGGTTTTAAGTAGCTTTTATGTAACGTTAACCCTGTAGGACAGAGCGATATATTGAAATGTCGCCATTCTCATTGCACCGAACTGCCCCCTTGTACCTAATACTAAAACCAAGAGAGAAAATAATTTATGCAATCAATAATTATCTGTCAAAATAAAATCATCCCAAAGTACATACGTATCATTCCAAATTAATAAACAATTTCACTTGGTTAGATAATAATCTAGCGCCTGACACATGAATTTTCAACTACTATCTTAAAGTATCATGCGAATTCTTATTGCAAAGTTAGATTTTGACAAACGGACAAAACTGTATTTTCAATTTGATCCAAAGGTTGCGAAGTACTATAATTTTATGTTCGTTTTAAATATTCTTTTTATTTTTGTCTCATGAAATCAATTATGAGTTATTATGTACTCAAATAAAAATGTCATTCGTGAGAACGCGCAAGATCACGCTCCTTCTATATCATAACAAAGATTACTTAAATTTGCAAAATTTAACAACTATGTCATACATTCTTATAGCATCATCTGCAAAATAGCAGTACACTGTAAGAAGTAAACTATTACACTCATGCACATCGTCTCAGACTTCAGCAGGCTACGCGTCGCTATATAAGTAGGTAGGTCCACACATATGCAGTCTTTCGATACACAAACTAGTATCTAACCTAAATCTTAGTTTGAGATGTGCTAACTCGGTTAGACCATGAAGCCATTAGCATCAAGAGAAGCAACATCTTATATGATCTTTATTAGCTAGGTAATTTCGCTATGTGTATCAAATGAAAGAGACTTCATAAACAATACTAGATCAATTCTACCAATATTTCGAAAAAAATATCGTAATGGAAGGAATACGCTCACCACAGTTATTGAGTGTCCAAGTTAGAATCTTTATGCCCAATATATTATCATTTACCAAGTTAAGAGAGCAAAACTGCATCTGCCACGTAATTTATCGTCAATTCCCTCCAAGTATGTCAATACATAGTGTCCTTGTCTCCCGCTGTAAAATAAAAATAAACAATACATGACATATCTCAGAATTGCTATTAAACTAGCTTTGATGTTCTGATGCAGCTAAACGTCTTTAACAAAGCTTTTCCTCATGCAGGACAATCAATTGACTTGTGTCCCTATCAACCACAAACAAAGCATTTGCGAGCAGTGTGTTGACCACAGGATCTTATATTCTCTAGTTTTGGCTTTCCATCTCTTATGTTTGTTATTATTATATTTTTAGCGATCAATACAATTCAACTTCAACTCAAGAATCTTGTGTTCTAAGTCTCCACTACGGATTAAGTGTACCCAATATACTTTGTAATTGGAATGTGAATGCAGTCTGATTATTTCATCTTGCTTTTACACCATGAAGATTCACCCATGCTAAATGCATGTACTACGCTCTTCTGACTCTAGTGTCATTCTGATCGGTTTCGATCTATTAATCTAGGTATTACTTTCGTCGGACAACTTTTAGTTTTCTCCACGTTTTGGGCTCTACGCATTTGTTCATTTGCGATTTAAGCAATTTGCTCATCCTGCGTGTCATGCTCATTCTGCCCTTTGCACGTTATGCTCCGAAGGGTCTTTCTATGTGGGTCGTGATGTTCATACCAGTTCTGATATCAAAGACTCAATTAGGATAAGATGGCGAACGGTTGAAATATTCCAAGTTTAGATATTTATTACAATATTATCGAATAGCCCAAATTCTGAACGATCAGAAACGTGACAAGTTCGATGCCACGTATTCCACGACTTCCGTATTTTATCCTGATATCCCCAAGTCTCCATGACAACCATTCTTTTCTATGACATCTATCAATACTGGCATCGACCTAGTCCAAATAGTAAAACTACTTGACGTTTCCAATCAAAGACAATCTTAGCTTTAACACGCTCCGACATATTAAATAATAGATTGAAAGTAATATTCATAAGGAAAGCTGGTTTGTATGCACGCCTCGCCTGTGCCTGAGTATCCACACAAACAATTCGTTTAGTATGTTTTGTTGGTAGTTAGGTAGTTTCGTAGTTATTAGTTATTTTGTTTAAGAATTATAATACGGGAGATTATTTGTTTATCGGCTTATTTCATCGGCTAATTCTTACTAGGTACCTATTAGTAAATGAATGCTCCATTAACGTCGGCCAGTACATAATCGAGAAACGAGCGTAAGTCCGATCACTGCTGGCCGATTTATGTCGCGTGAGTTACAGCTGTTGTTAGCAACTGTTTTATGTATCTCTTATTTACGACATCCATCAAACTTGCTAGATTTTTCTCGCAACTAAATACAAAGTGCTTATAAAATATGAAAATCTCGTGTTGTTACTGATGAAAAACAAAACAAAATAGCTGCGACGATATATTTTGAGGGTTATTTTTATCCTGTTGGCTGAAATATATTATACTTACGCAAAATAAATTCTGTTTATTTTCCTTCAATTTTGCTGAGTAAAATCCAAAACGCTTTACCGCAATGTCTGTTCGTAGGGAAGTCTTATATAGCCTGTGGTACACCACAAATAAATCCCAGGCAAAGAATTGTAGCAAGACGTTACGAGGGGAAAATGTGTAGTATTTCCCAGCACTAAGTCCGTTGTATATGACTAAGCGATTTGGTGCACTGGTTCGAAGCCAAATTACGTCGTCCTGCTTTTACTTTGTACGTCACGTTTCTTTCTTTATTTTCTTTGTCTACACTAATATTATAAAGAGGAAAACTTTGTATGTTTGTTTGTCTGTTTGTAATGAATAGGCTCAAAAAGTACTGGACCGATTTCAAAAATTCTTTCACCATTCGAAAGCTACATTATCCACTAGTAACATAGGCTAAATTTTATTTTGAAAAAAAAAAAGGGTTCCGTAAGATATTTGGGTTTTTCGAACACAAGGTGTAAAAAATCAACCAGAAAAGTTACTTATTTTGCGTACGCTGCTTAAACTATAAAAGATAGAACCATATAATGTTCTAATTAATTGTAGATCTTAAAAATATCTACAAAAAAGTCCGCGACACACTATACCTATCTATGTCGAGTGAGGCACAACAACCATTTTTTTTATTTAGAAATCTTGAAATTTTTTTTGGACTACATTTAAACGCGTTTATTTTACTCATACCATTAATCCTTATTAAAATAAATTATTTCATCACTAAGTACAGTTTATTATATACTATTTGGTCTTTAAATGATTAAAATTGGACGTTTGGTTTTGAAGTTATGGTGAAATTAAAATATTACGATTTCTGCTGCATGGCCCGTTGCGAAGTGGGTGACATTCTGTAGTATTAGTATCAGTATTGTACCGTGCGAAGCCGGGGCGGGTCGCTAGTTACATATATGTCAAAATATGTTCCACGGATATTATATATACCTAACTAATGTTGAATATTGTACTCGTTTTTCTAAAGAAAAACTTACATGCAATGCGTAGTATTACGTAACTCATTACAGAAGCCTGAAATAGACTCGAAGCCTATGCTCGAAGCCCTATCATTCATCAAAGATGTGACAACTAAATGGACGACTAGTCGAAATATATGAAACGGCAATCTATTTCATCACAATTGTATGGCCATCCGTCTCAATCACGGAGCAATCAAAATGAAAGCTCAGAATCAGTGGAGGCTGCTTGCCGTTGTTGTTTTAATGCAATCGCAAAATTGCTTTTTGTTTTGTACATTTTTCATTTAGAAATAAACTATTACGTAACACGTCTTTTGAAAAATTTGGCCAATATTGATCCCGTTTTAACAAAACATTTTATGGGGAATTATCTTCTTATTCGACTTGAACAATTGCAGTATCATATACTCAGATTTAACAAATACAATGTTAAATTATAATTAAGTATGTATATATTAAGTAAAGCAAGTATATTAGTTAAATATTTTCTAAGCATTGGCGTCTCTACCGCTCTATTACCCTTCTTTCACTTCCTTTCTAAGCGACGGTTGACGCACTTGCAAACTGTGCGCAACGTGCAAAAAACGAGCTCTATAATATTCTTTCCTTTTTCTTGTTTATTTAAATCTTGATAAGGAACTATATAGGTTATTAGGTTAAGCCGAGGAGAAAATTTGGCATCTATGTTTTCTCTTATCCCCTTTTGTTCCAAGCAATAAATTTACTCCAACGAAATCGGTATACAAACTAATGTATACTATTAGGATTAGGAATAGTGAATCGTGTTATCGTTGTGGTGCAGTCTAGTAAAAATAACATCGGTATTAGATACAGATAGTTATATATGTAGATAGATCACAAATACTTTATTGCTCACATTAAAGAAGGTACAATCAATTGAATAAAACCCGTATGATTTTTAATTTTCCTTTATGCAGAAACGAAGGCTGAGGAGACATAGTTAGAATTGTTAATGTAATTTTAAAACATAATCTAATTTTTTTCAAATATTAGATTATGTTTTGCATGTTTATTTTATCTGTGATTATGTGATTTTATGAAAATGATTTCGTTATTCGAATATTGTTACTGTTCCAGGCGCCATCCCCATGGTGACGGCGACGGTGTACTGCGCGCCCGCGCCGCTGCGCTACTCCGCGCTCGCCGTCTACTGCCTCGGCAGCCTGCTGGGACTATACAAGGTAATCCCAGTTCCAGGCACCATCCCCATGGTGACGGCGACGATGTACTGCGCGCCCACGCCGCTGCGCTACTCCGCGCTCGCCGTCTACTGCCTCGGCAGCCTGCTGGGACTATACAAGGTAATCCCAGTTCCAGGCACCATCCCCATGGTGACGGCGACGGTGTACTGCGCGCCCGCGCCGCTGCGCTACTCCGCGCTCGCCGTCTACTGCCTCGGCAGCCTGCTGGGACTATACAAGGTAATCCCAGTTCCAGGCACCATCCCCATGGTGACGGCGACGGTGTACTGCGCGCCCGCGCCGCTGCGCTACTCCGCGCTCGCCGTCTACTGCCTCGGCAGCCTGCTGGGACTATACAAGGTAATCCCAGTTCCAGGCGCCATCCCCATGGTGACGGCGACGATGTACTGCGCGCCCGCGCCGCTGCGCTACTCCGCGCTCGCCGTCTACTGCCTCGGCAGCCTGCTGGGACTATACAAGGTAATCCCAGTTCCAGGCACCATCCCCATGGTGACGGCGACGATGTACTGCGCGCCCACGCCACTGCGCTACTCCGCGCTCGCCGTCTACTGCCTCGGCAGCCTGCTGGGACTATACAAGGTAATCCCAGTTCCAGGCACCATCCCCATGGTGACGGCGACGATGTACTGCGCGCCCACGCCGCTGCGCTACTCCGCGCTCGCCGTCTACTGCCTCGGCAGCCTGCTGGGACTATACAAGGTAATCCCAGTTCCAGGCACCATCCCCATGGTGACGGCGACGATGTACTGCGCGCCCACGCCGCTGCGCTACTCCGCGCTCGCCGTCTACTGCCTCGACAGCCTGCTGGGACTGTACAAGGTAGTCCCAGTTCCAGGCGCCATCCCCATGGTGACGGCGACGGTGTACTGCGCGCCCGCGCCGATTCGTTACTCCGCGCTCGCCGTCTACTGCCTCGGAAATACTATAGAAAATACCAAAAAATCATTCATCGTCATCGTCATCACACGTCACTCGTCAGTTCATTAAAATTACTTACTTACACATGGAAGCGTTCTGCGTTACTCGTATTTCTAATTACGTGGGTAGGTCCAAACTTAAAACTTTAAACAAGTTCGGTAATGTGCTAATGAAGTGGTCGCACAGAACGTATAAATTCACGCAAACTTTAAATACATAAAATAAGAAAACTTAAATTTTTCATTGAAAGTGGAAAGTTGGCGTAGCGTTTCTGCGTAGCATTCCAACTAGACTCTAGAGTGTTTCTGCCTGACCCAGATTTGTTTTACAATTTGCGCTCGGGCGCGGGGCGTGGGGTAAGAGGCGCGGGGCGGCTAACCTCTTGCCTTCGTTGCCGATTCGCGGGACACATAAAAGTAGGTTAATTACTCACTTAATCTCTCACGGATTTCGGATGACGGTAATAAGGCACGTGCAGTTCTATTCAGCCGTGTCCTCTCGCTTGAAAATGTCATCAACTGAAGTGAAGTGAGGGGCGCGAATGCTCTTTCTGTAGTCGTGACTAGTCGCGTTTTGCAACCCACTTTCAGTTTTTTGTACCTGTATTAATCCAATTAACTTGTACCTAGGTACACGAATTTTTCCAATATAATATTTTCATTATTTTACAGGACTTTATTTAACGTAGCCGAGCTTCGGTATAATATTTTCTTTTGTATAATCAAAGGCCTCGCAATTTTTTTAACTTCAAAATAATAATTTTTACTTCTTTATAAACCTATATAATATTCATAAAGAAGAAATAATTGTTTGTTTGCATTGAATAGGCTCCGAAAGTACTAGATCGATTTTGTTAAATTTGGCTATAGTGTATGTACTATGTACTTCCCCGTGGTCTTCTCTATAGGGAAGGACATTTGCTACTTTTTATCGCGGCGTTTAAATGTACGCTTTCCGCGGGCAACATCTATGTAGTATAAAATACTGTGGTCTGTCGTACTGTATCGGCCACGAGTGGGTTTAATTTCTCCGCGACACAAAGTTCTACGGCTGAAGAGATTGCTCGAAGTGCGAAGGCTTTCAACTCATAGAATAGTAGACTCATGTGAAGATATCAGAGCTCCCGCCGCGCAGCGCAACTCAAAGACTAAATAGAAGAATATATTATGGTCTTTTATGCAACTGACAATACATTTTATACCTGCCTACGCCTCTCTATAATTTACAATACCTTTTAATATCCTACCACGTTTAATAAATATTCTACTGGGCTTGGAGTTGATGTTACCACGTAGATGTGTATTGTGTAGTACAGATCACCGTACACATTGTGTAAGTTGATGAGAACATACGTTTTTTAAATTCACAAATAGCAAATAGATTTGATGACTTTATTGTTATTATTAAATTCGACGTAAACATAGATCACTTTTTACCCAATTACATAAGTCTTGTAATATGAGACCAGGGCCTTTAGTCAAGATGCATTCGATAATTTCGACGGCGAAGTTCGAAAGCTAAATGGATTTTGACTTAAGGCATCGCAAGCGACATGTCACTAAACGATGACACGTCAAATCCCATACATTTTTGATTTCGAAGTTCGCCGTCGAAATTATCAAATGCATCTTGACTAGAGGCCCTGGCTAGGCAGACCAATTTCAATATATTATTATTCTAAGTAATAAGAAGAAATTATATTTTAAGTTATAAATAATGTTTAGGATTGAACCATTGAATTTAGCACCCATATAGATCTCAGTTCTTTTCGTTGAAGTCAACAGCCAAGGCATATTACATAATACCTAATATTGAACTTGGCTCTCATTTCACATTTAGGGTTTTGATGACTGTTCCAATGACGGTCTTGCTATACTGTACTGCCTGGGATAGTTGGTTTTTAAATGTCGTATGGTTGCCCAAGCACATACGTCATTCTCACAACATAGTCAGCCTAGTCCAGAGGAATGACTGGTCAATACGTCTGGGGCCAACAATGTGCGGGTTTCCTCACGATGTTTTCCTTCACCGTTAGAGCGTCCGTATAACGTACTTGAGATCTGAAAGTCTCATTGGTACACGCCACAACCTGGGATTCGAACCTGCACTCTCTCGAGTGTGAACCAAACGGTCTACCTACAGGCCACGGAGCTGACCAATATTATCAACGGTAACAGTACCTACTACTAAGGCCGGGTGAATAGTATTCTACTATTCACCCGGCCATTGTAGTTTCATAACATGTTATTTAGACTATGTCTGGTGCGCAGGCGATGCGCGCGTGGTCGCCGTGGGAGCGGCGGCTGTGCTTCGCGGCACCGTTCTGCATGCGGCTGCTGCTGGCTGGAGCCCGTGCAGCTCGGCTCGGCGGCGGCGACCCGCACGCCATCCTGCACGTCTTCTTACAGGTAACGAGATAACAGATCACCTGATAGTGTTATATGCCGCCCATATACTGTTTATTATAGACGAGACAATATGTCGAAAAGTGTCCACACTTAAACTGTCCTACTTTTGGGATTGTTTGGGGCAGTCGAGGATTGACATATTTTGTTATCTTGACGCGTTAAGCGCGCTTAAACTAACCCAGATTCGATTTCTCTATTTCATTCAATTTTAATGAATTAAATAAATTAAATAAAAAAATTAATGAAAGAGAGAAATTGTTTAAAATATGCCGCTTTAACAGCCTACCATAGATACGTTTCATCGACATTCGTGATTTGTGACGTTAGTTACAAATTGAGCCACCGCTGGTTAGTTACAGATCGTGCGCTAGTGTAGGTGTTGGAAGTAGCAAAAGCTGTTGAGATCAAGCTGATACGATTCTCGATTGTGTCGGGAGTAAGGGGGCTTGTGGGGTTAACAGAGCATTCTTAATAAAAAAAATTAATAAGAGCTATGGCATTTGGCAGGAGAGCTAGGAGGAGCTGATAGCTACTGATAGATAAGTAGGTCTCTTTTTAAAAAGTTTAAAATATTTCCACTTGCTAGTCTGTATATCTTAGAATCGTGTCTATTTTTTTTTAATATTACGAGTTATTTGATCAGCATCAACACCCATAAAGCTCCTCCCTCCTAAATAAATAATTATATTCTATTCTAAATGGAAACAGACATATCGAAAACCGTTGCTCAGCGTTAACGTCGTTTTAATACGTTGGTGAAATTGGGGCTCAATTACTAAAATATACAAACTAATACCCAAACATTTGATCCGCTCGCTTCCAGCGGCCTGCTGGATGCTACGCGGCCCTCTACGCGGTGTAGAGTTTCGTAGGAGCTAATTACTCATTAATTTACAGAAACTTTATATTATACTAACTTAATTTTTTGGCTGATTTTTTTAAAGGTTTGCATGCGTTTGACTTCATAGCAGGGTTTATAATACAGTAATCCATACAGTTATTCACTATATAAGCCTATTAATAACAAAATCAAAAATCAAAATCAAAAAAGTTTTATTTCCATATGGATTACAAAGTAACGCTTAAAGAATTGTCCCTACTTGATGCCTACCACCGGTTCGGGAACTAACCCGGCGAGAAGAACCGGCGTAAGAAACTCGCACGGGGCCATCTTTTAGCAAAAAGATGGAAAATTGTTCTTTTTAAAAAAAATGAAGTTGTTTACTGTGTTTAATGTGAAAACTTAGGTCTATATAATATTGACAAAAGTCAGATACATATTATAGTACATATAAGTAGCCTTGCAGGTGGTCATCCTATTCCCAAGGTGTGCGATCGTCAATAAAATCATTGACCTTATAATAGGCTTTTACACACAAACGTTCTTTAACTACTTTTTAAATTTATTAATGGAAAGATTTTGAACGTTTTCTGGGATTCTATTATATATAGGCGTATACATTGACCTTTAAATGATTTGCTCACTTTACTTAGTCTGATCACCGGTACATCTAGCTTGTAATAATTGTAATTCTAGTGTTTCTACAGTGATTGTCGCTTTTAGTTTTAAAATTACTAATATTCTTTCTAACATATAATACATTATCCAAAATGTATTGAGAAGCGACGGTCAGAATACCTATTTCTTTAAACTTTTCTCTCAGGGATGGGAGAAAGGGGGACATTTTGTAAATTGAACGTATTGCTCGCTTCTGCAGCACAAATATCGTATTAATGTCTGCGGCACTTCCCCATAAAAGGATGCCGTAAGACATTCTACTATGAAAGTAACTAAAGTAAACAAGTCGCGCCGTGTCTTCGTCAGAAATTTCTCTAATTTTTCTGACTGCATATGCTGCATAACTGAGCCTATCTGCAAGATTAGCAATATGAGGACCCCACTGTAATTTTCTATCTAGTGTTATACCTAGAAATACAGTGGTGTCCACAAGATTCATTTTCTCATCATTTAATAGTATATTGGTTTGAACTTGCCTAACATTGGGCAATGTAAACTTTAAACCTTTTTTTTTTTGGAATTTAAAAGTAAGTTATTAACATTAAACCAATGTACTATTTTTGAGAGAGCACTATTTACCTCGTCGTAGTCTGACTGCTGTCGCTTCACATTAAAAATTAGTGAAGTGTCATCGGCAAAAAGTACTATCTCGTTATCATTATCTTTAATAAGATAAGGTAAATCATTTATATAGATGAGAAAAAGAAACGGGCCCAAAATAGATCCCTGTGGGACACCTAATTCTATTTTGGTCCCAGTGGACTTTTTACTATTTATCTCCACCCTTTGAGTTCTATTGTTAAGGTAAGAACTCAAAAGTTTGAGTGCAGAGTCCCGAATGCCATAGTGGTGCAATTTTCTGATCAATGTAGCATGCTCAATACAATCTAAGGCCTTGGAGAGATCGCAAAACACACCTAATGCATCCTGTAACCCCTCCCAAGCTTCAAAGATACTACAAAGAAGACCTATACCAGCATCCGTTGTGGATCGACCCTTAGTAAAACCGTATTGATTATTATGTAATAATTTGTTTAAATTAAAATGCACTAATAACTGTTTTATTTCCTGCTTTGAATAAGGATATTACCTTGCTATGCTTCATTAAATCAGGGAATACACCACTTTTTATACATTCATTGAATATTGTCGCTAGATAAGGAGCTACGATGTCAATTATTGATTTAATAACTTTTGTAGACATGCCCCAGAGATCAGCAGTATTTTTAATATTCAACAATTTAAATGTGTTAATAATATCTCTGGAGTCAATTTCTTTAAACTTAAAATTGACATCACATTCCTTTACATTATCTCTGAGTAGTTTTTCAGCAGCTGCAGGCGAGGAATTTAAATTTTTTGTAGTTGAGACTGGAATGTCAGCAAAAAACTTTTCAAAGACCGTCGCAACTTCCAAATCAATAGTAATTTTTTTATTTTCAAAATAAAGTTCAAATTCAGAGCTACGACAGGTGACGTTTCCAGTCTCACCAGCTATTACCTTCCATGTAGTTTTAATTTTATTTTTAGAATATTTAATTTTAATAAAGAGCCTTAGCAGCTTTACATATTTTTTTGAAGGTTTTTGAATAGTTTGACAACAAACAATGACCATAATTTTCCTATCGCCAATTATAATCGTCTTAAAACATTGCATCTTCAAAGTAACGTATTATTACGAATTGTATGGTTGTAAAAACTTTGAAACATTTCATATGTGATATACTAAAATTGTAATAATTGTTGAAGAAGAAGAACAAATGCAATGGTATTAGCAGTTAGGTTTACTTCGATTCAACTTTTTCGATTCGTTATTTCATGTTAAAATTAATAATATAATTCTAATTTGTCTTTTTCACATACATTTATACAATTGATTTATATAAAAAATCCTTACACAAAATTTCTTCGCATAGTTTAAGTAGCAATCGTCGACTTCCTGTCAGGGTTACAACATTACAGCCTATGTAATGTCCGTCAATACAGATGAAAAACTTACCGTCCTTTTCATGAAAGAAGTCTCGTAGACGCGACGCTGTGATCGCTCGACAAGATGTTGTAACCTTGATTCCGCTGTTCTGCTTTACAGAACTCCTTCCCTTTGATCATTCCTCGGGCAGCACTTTTTACAATCTCAGTCATTGCCATAACAATTTGACAACAGGAACCGCAGGACTTCTTTTGTGAAAAGCACTCTACAAATAAACACATTCGGTTATTGAGTAATTAGTAAGTTTCAATTCAATAGGTCAAAAGGCCCGAGATGTCTCCCGAACTGGCAGTGCTCCAGAACTCACACCAGGATTTATTGGCAAGACTATTAGATGCTCGTAATTACCTTTACTGTAGCTCAGTAACAGTTTATTTGGGGTAAGGATTACATAAATACAAACTAGGATTATACGGTCTTGTTAAACCAGAAATCTATCTAGTTCATATTTGATCGTCTACGTTTTACAACCTAATTATATTTTTGTTTGTTGTAAAAAAATAATATTTGTACATACAAGAGTAGTAGCTATAATTTTCAACTAGATGTTGTTTCTTGTGAGAGTTTGGCTTCGTGCCACAACTATATCATTGATTTTTTTCCCGCCCTGTGCAGTCACAGCTCTTACATATTAATATTACATAAGGAATATTAATATACAAATAAAGCAAATGACAGAATAGTGTGGAGAACTATGGAGGAGGCCTTCACTCTATAGAGGGGTCCTTGATAAATATGAATAAGAAATAAATAATATTATATTGAATGTATTTACGCTAGAAATTAATTTATAATAATTATTATATAAAAATTAAATTAATTATATCTATAAATGTAATAAATAATAATAAATTAATTAAATCAATAAATAATAAATAAATAATTTTACAATAAATTATTATAATTAATCTAAATTAAGGAAAAAAAATCTCAAAAAATCTTATTATTATAATATTAAATGTAATGATTCATTTAAAAACAATAGAAAGAATATAATTGTGTAATATTTTTTTTAATGCTATTAATTATTGTTTTTTTTTTCTGTATCTAAAACTGCATGCACCTGTTTAACTTAAAATTAATAGTAATAAAAAGCTTTATTATTATATTATTATTATAAGGAATATTCCTCAAATGAAAGGTTTTGCGTTCCTCAGTCCAAGTCCTGTAGTACTTGGACATTAATGATATTGTCATAGTTTCATGCAATTTGCTGTATTAAATATAAAAAACTAATAATATCTATGGACGCTTAGTGCTTACACACCACGTCAGTCTCGTCCCGTGGTAAGTTCTCGAAGGGCATGTGTTACGGGTACCAGAGAACGGAAATACATTTAATACTTTTATACTTATTTTACATACATTAAAGGTTTTTATATTACACTAGCTTTTGCCCGCAGCTTCGCTCGCATCAGAAGAAAAGCTTGTTCGGGAAAATACCAAAATTGAATACATAATGGTGTAGGCACTGCACAGCCGTATGTTGTATTTTATTTGTTTGTTTCCTGCAACTTCGTAGGTTGGTACACTCAAGAAATCTACCGAGAATTACTGTACCATAAATAAAATTTAATAAGCTGCAAAAAGTATTCTGTGTTAATTATGCTTAACCTACTACCATACCTGATTCAATCATCAAAATTCTTTACGTGTTTTCTTTACTTTACTTTAATGCATGAAAAACTAAACATATTATTATATACGTACAAACTTTCGCATTTAGGTATAATATTAGTAAGGATTTCTTTGTAGCCGATAATTAGTATTTTAACGATTTCGAAAATCTTTTGAATGGGAAGATGTTGTGGACTTTGAACTTAATAAAAATAATTTGGATTGTGATCGCCCATCCTAGTTGGGACCACGACAGAGTTTGAGGGAGAGGTGAGTTAGCAGTACGACCACGAAGCCATCTAGCTTCTCACTTATTCCTCATATAATAATCATACACATTAATGATTAGGATTAACCTAGGTAAAGTTTTAACCCCCCCGATATTTGCACGCCTTGTCGTGGCGGTGGGGCTTAGTAACCGTGGACTGGTCACCCACGGTGAAGCTAAGAGGCAACCGGGGCCGGCCTGTTTGCCGCCGGCTGGCCCGAGGAGGGCGCTCCCAGCGGGCTGAACATGCCCGCCGAGGACGCGCGTGGAGGTGGGACCGCAGAAGAAGAGGAGTGCCGGTATTACGGTGCGCCGTTCTCCCTATCTTCTGCGGCCGTGGAGGGATCGCAGGGGGAGAGGCGTGATGGTATTACGGTACGCCACTCTCCCTACCCCCTGCGAGCTGGCGGGGCCGTTCCGTCAAAACGGCGTTGGTGGGGCCGCAGAGGAAGAGGTATTGCGGTGCGCCGCTTGCCCTATCCTCTGTGGTCGGTGGCAGAACCACAGACCTGATCTGCCACCGGGTACCAGTTTATCTGGAACCCATGGCCTCCTAGTAGCAGACTCAGGGGGAGTCTGCTACAGTACTGGTGGAGGCCGAGGAGGAAGCGCACCTAATACCATCTGGTGCGCCCATCGTGGAGGGCCTTCGGGCTTTCAAGATGGAGCCGCTTGTAGGCGGCTGCCGCCGGCGGGGTCGCGGATGTGTGTATAGTTCCCGTGGCCCCGTCAGAGGGCGGTGAGGAGGAAGATGGGGGGGTTTTTAGTGGGTATACCATGAGTCCCACATCACCACTTGGGTGCCCCCTGCGCCTGGGTGGTATGCGTAAAGAATTTTACCCCCGGAAAAAAAAAAAAAAGGTAAAGTTTTAACCAATTCAAATATCTGGTCATTTTATACTACGTTATTTTTTAGATTGATAAAACTTTTTGTAGCTGTATGAACCGATTGAATTGAAATACCTACACAAAATTATAAGCAGAGCTATACGTATTCCTATCCGCGTGGAACCCGTAGGTAGTTAAGTAAGTACCCAAACATTTTCCGCGATAAAAAGCGAGTCCTACGTGTTTATCCAAGGGCTAAACTACTACGGTAACAAATTTTATAAAAATTAAAAATCCGTTCCGTAGTTTCTGAGATTAGCGCGCACAAACGTCAAAGCGCACAACGTACAAATCAAAAATCTTTTAAGAAAATCTTAAAAGTAGTTGTTTTGTGTTAAAACCTAAAAACCTATGTATTAAACACTGATAAATTAAGCACAAATAAATTAAATATTACTTATAACAACAAAAGAGAAAGAAATTTAATTATACCTACACTCAAAATATTCTACTGAAATAGTATGTAATATAATAAGTAGTATTATAAATATAATTAATGCAGCGATCGCAAATTTTTAGGTGCCTAGTTTTTCAAAGAATAAAATTTTCATCAAATTTAACTTTCGCATTCTTGTCAGATTTATTTTTCAACATGATGACAATATATTATGTCAAAATAAAAATAAAGCTCCCCACTCAAGGCGTGACTCCTGTTCGAAACATTACACAGAAAACATGAAACATTGGGGCGTGGCTATACACATTTGTCTAGGAATAGACAATGTTTTTGTTTTCGGAGACGTATGAAAAACATTCCCGCGCGGGTAGAGAGGGGAAGAAATGTTTCATTTCTTATCTAGTGTTCACATCGTTCACATGACACCTAGGTACAGGTTTTTTAGGGTTATAGTTTTGCTTGTTGTGTTTTTTGTGTTTGTTTTTGTGATCGCTCATAATATACGGCCTGACATAATTAAAAAACACAAATTTTGTCAGTTTTCAATAGAAATGCGTAAAATGGCGCACATATTTATGAGTTGAAAAAAATACTTTTATGAAACACCTAAAGTGGCCTTTTCAGAACCCCTCTTTTCTCCTAGATTCTACACCTACAATCATTAAAACTGTGAGCGCTAATACGTCTTCCTCGTCGGAACTTAGATCGTGTCTGGACAAAATGTTTTGTTTCGACCAAAAACATTTTCTGTAGCTGGAGACAGCTTGTGTATGAAAACAAATGTTTTTGTTTCATGTTTTCTGTGTAATGTTTCGAACAGGAGTCACGCCTTCACGGGCTATTAAAAATCCGTTCCGTAGTTTCTGAGATTAGCGCGCACAAACGTCAAAGCGCACAACGTACAAATCAAAAATCTTTTAAGAAAATCTTAAAAGTAGTTGTTTTGTGTTAAAACCTAAAAACCTATGTATTAAACACTGATAAATTAAGCACAAATAAATTAAATATTACTTATAACAACAAAAGAGAAAGAAATTTAATTATACCTACACTCAAAATATTCTACTGAAATAGTATGTAATATAATAAGTAGTATTATGAATATAATTAATGCAGCGATCGCAAATTTTTAGGTGCCTAGTTTTTCAAAGAATAAAATTTTCATCAAATTTAACTTTCGCATTCTTGTCAGATTTATTTTTCAACATGATGACAATATATTATGTCAAAATAAAAATAAAGCTCCCCACTCACGGGCTATCGATTGCTTCGATCAAATTGGAAAAGAGTTTAGGCTGGGACCACATTGTCCGGAATCCGTAAGGTCGGAGAAAATTCAGAGCATTGAAAATAGAACTCTGGAGTCTGGGCTAATACAAACTTAGGCCTTTTCATCCGATAATGGATGATTTATACAGTATTCTCCGAGCGAAGTAACCACTCTTGAAATACTTATACTTTAAACGAGATAATCTTGTAAATTTAAAAACGGCTGCAAGTATTACCATGTAATTCATTATTGGGGGAGAAAAATAGATTTTCATACCACCTGCTCGACAATGTCCCATTATATATCACGCAATCTCAACGTAAAGCATGTCTTTGCCTCCCAAGGGAGATAATGTTGTATGAAACTCCCAAGGGATTAAAGTGGTTTGAATTTGGAACGTTAAAATTCGTATGAAAACTCCTAATAGATACGTATCTATCATAGAGTTTTTCAATAATAATATGGTATTGCTGAGAGTTTATTCGAAAATCGAACTGGCGACCTATAATTATAAACATTCTCACGTGTCAAAATCGTCAGTCATAAGTTCCTGAATCTTTTAAGTACTGCTCAAATAAACTCCACCACAACTTCCATAAATGTTCCTAATAATAATATTACTCTGTCCCTCCATAACTGGATAAATGTGTCCAATACCAATATTAACTTTTAACAAAATAAATGTTTTATTTATGTAGCCCTGGGTTTTTATTGCCTCGCAGCAGGTATGAAAAGTAGAGTATGCACCTCTGGAATAAAGCCTGTCTTCGTCTTGGGCAGCTTGAACCCCTAACTTCACTCAGGACTCTACTAAATAACTCCCTCGCTACGCTCGGGAGTTAACTCTAGAGTCCCTCGTTACGCTCAGGGTCCAATATGCTGCCCGTGACGTAAGACACTGCTTTATCCCCTTGGTGCATAATCTACTATTAGCTCGCACTAGGTCTTATTCCTGGGAAATTGCGCATATATCAGAACTCCGAACAAAGCTCGGTTACCCGGGTACCACATATTTAATACACATCCATGACCCAGGCGCACAGAAAACAGTTTTGTCCCCTGGCAGGATCCGAGCCCGTGACCTCCGGCTTGGCGCCAACCACTGAGCAAAAGACATCGTAGCTTTGGTACACCGACGGCTATGATCCTTTGTAGTTTGTTATAACACACTAATACCTTACAATTTCAAATTATTAATTGAATATTATAAGACGTAACATTGTTAAACGATTTCGTACCTACGAAATAAACGATAGTACATAAAACGCAATAGTGCTTACTTATCTCCGCAATTACGTAGTTGTGTCGATGTTCAAGCGGCGCAGGCGACGTAATTACTGTAACTACCTGTGTATTTACATGGGAATGTGCTCACCATTTACATATGGTACACATACCTATGTAAATACTCATAAGTCAAGTCAAGAAAAGAATTGTATGTAATTTATAACAAAGACAAAAACAGTGCGAAAAATAAGTTACACTCTATTATCCAATTTAATTTAAATGTAATAGTTTAAATTCAACCAAATGACCATAAAAAAACGAAAAAGTTTAGGTTAACAAGTGACGTTTAAATTGGTAATCAAATAGCGCTATTGTCTTTGTTTACGTTAAGATTAAATTCGATCTGGATGGATTTTAGATAGGAAATGATTTCAACAATATTCCAACATTTTATTTATTGCAAGAAAATATTATTGCCGTTTGTTCAAAATCGATATCACCACAATGTAAGCGATCAAACTAAGGCCTGTAATGGATTCCATAACCTAATATTACTAATATTTAATTCTAAGTATGAAATAAGCTGATTGATTTGCAATTACTTATTACCTACTTTGTATACTGAAAACTCTAACCAGTGAGAAACTGAGCATCCATCATGTTAATCCTAGATGATTCGTTACTTGTAAGGGAAATCCAAAAAACATGAAGCTGTTTTTAACTAGCAAGCCAAAAAAGATTAACGATCAATCAAACGATTCAGGGCCATTACTGTTTTTTTTTCCCAACTTATATTACATAATTCATCACGACTGAAAACTTGTTAGCTGTATAACGACAATCTTATTTAAAAGAACAGCTATACGTATTTCTATCTCAGAAAATATATAATTTACATCTCATAAAAAACATCTCAAAAATCGTCGCAAATTTCTTGGTTTTCATATCAGCTCTAAATTGATATACCATTGATAATCTATACTCTATACTTAATATTATAAATGCGAAAGTGTGTCTGTCTGTCTGTCTGTTACCACTTCACTTTTTAAATGCTGAACCGATTTTTATGAAATTTGGTATAGACATACTTTGAGTCCCGGGAAAGGACATAGGATATTTTTTATCCCGAAAAAGTAGTGTTACCGCGGGATAATGTATTTACGCGGGCGGAGCCGCGGGCAAAAGCTAGTCAATTCATATATAAGTTATATAAGTTAGGTACCATTTGGCTATTGATACTTAATTACTTAGTCATACCTATCAGGGGCGAATGCTCGTTCTCCTTCATAGGGAAGACCTAGCCTGTATAATTGATAAGTATCAATAGACAGATTGTACCTAACCAATATAATACCTATGTCTTTTTGTTATACCTACATACAAATTTTAAACTACACAGCTGTGATATCATCTTTTAATAATTATCAAGAAGGTAATGGGTTATTCCCACACATTTCTGTCGTAATTAGCGATAGCAACTTAACTAAAGACTCAGGAATATTTTGATAAAAGTTATTTAAAGTAAATACCGATACACTTAGCCGCCTTTTAATAACTGTAAGATAACCTTAACACATTTTTTGCAAATTACAAAGTGGTATTTCCGTTGCTTCAATGAACTTGGTAGTAGATAAAGAATAAAATAATTTTCATACCACCTGCTCGACAATGTTCGATTATATATCACGCAATCTCAACGTAAAGCATGTCATTGACTCCCAAGGGAGATAATGTTGTATGAAACTCCCAAGGGATTAAAGTGATTTGAATTTGGAACGTTAAAATTCGTATGAAAATTCCTAGTAGATACGTATCTATCATAGAATTTTTCAATAATAATATGGTATTGCTGAGAGTTTATTCGAAAATCGAACTGGCCACCTATAATTTTAATATTCTCATGTGTCAAAATCGTCAGTCACAAGTTCCTGAATCTTTAAGTACTGCTCCACCACAACTTCCATAAATGTTCCTAATAAAAATATTACTCTGTCCCTCCATAACTGGACAAATGTGTCAAATATCAATATAAATTTTTAACAAAATAAATGTTATATTTTTGTAGCCCTGGGTTTTTATTGCCTCGCAGTAGGTATGAAAAGTAGAGTATGCACCTCTGGGATAAAGCCTGTCTTCGTCTTGGGCAGCTTGGACCCCTCGCTTTACTCAGGACTCTACATAACTCCCGTTATAGAACTAGAGTTAACTCCCTCGCTACGCTCGGGAGTTAACTCTAGAGTCCCTCGTTACTCTCAGGGTCCAATATGCTACCCGTGACGTAAGACACTGCTTTATCCCCTTGGTGCATAATCTACTATTACCTCCTTTTTATTACTTATCCATTTTTCTACGTACAGTAACCGATAAACGCAGTGTACCACTTTTGAAGTTTATTATTATAGGTAGTAGATGTTGCCCGAGACTTTGGGCGTCACCGTACATTTTGCCGCAATAAAAAGTAGCCTATGTCCTTCCCCGTGGTTAACTAGTCTATATCTGTGCCATATTTCATCAAAATCAGAACAGTAGTTTCGGAGCCTATTCGATGCAAGAAAACAAACAAACAAACCCTTCCTATTTATTATATTAGTACTTATAGATAATCGTAAGGTCAAAATGTGGTCCAAAAAAATTACTTTTGTTTTGAAATTGAACAAAAATTATAAAAACTTCAGAATTATTCCTTTGAAACAGCTCCAATTGAAAATGAAACGAGAGACGAGACACGTTTCAAGTTTTAAGTAGATTAGGAGTGGCGCACCCGGTAAATGAGATAGCTGTTGTGGGGCTTCGGCAGGATCAGCTGGTATTAGCCGTGACGTAGTCGGTAGTACCAACCAATAGCACCAGCGTTAATGGTTTTAGGGGTCCGTACCCAAAGATAAAAATGGGAATCTATTGCTGAGATTTCGCTGTTTGTCTGCCTGTCCGTCCATCTGTCTGTCACCAGGCTGTATCTTCTTAACCTGAGTCTAGGGACAGTTGAAATTTTCACTTTTTATTGCCGCTTTAATAACAAATATAATAAAATCAATATAGAAGGCTCCCATTCAATAAACGGGGTTTTTTGCCGTTTTGTACGTAACGTTCGGGTGCGGGTCCGACTCGCACTTGGCCGGTTTTATTCAACTATATTACCCAAATAAATAATGATTTATGATATACTTAAGAAAGTAACCTTTTTGTATGGTTTACCTTAATAATAATTGCATAATACGAGTACAGTCCGAAGCCAAAAATTATGCACTTCTACCTCTTACTACCTTACCGAGTAATTACCTACTCTAACCCAGTGGTTCTCAACCTTTTCTTTATACGGGCCACAAACAAATTTTAGTCAAAGTGTTGCTGGACATAAGCACAAATTATTTGGAAGCAGGTAGGTTAAACAAATAACATAACTCCTAATTTTATTATTATTTTACTCGGCGCGTTCTTTCAAGTTCTTCGGATACTTATCACGGGACCAGTTTGACGTGGTGTAAAGCGTCCATAGATATGATTCATTATTATTTACTAGCTTCTTTAGTAAAATCCATCCATCCATACATCCTCCATCCTCACAAACTTTCACATATAATATTAGTAGGATATTATATTATTTAAAAAAAAGTGACTGTGCGTTCTTTTTGGCTGGGTACTGTTAAGGTTTCACAAAACACTATAGATTATTATAGAACATTAACCATGACTTTGAACATGACAAATTTTAAACTAGCTTTTTCCCCACCGTATGAATATCGATGACGGCAAAATAATATAATGTAGTGCACGTTTTCCCGCTCACTAACGAGCGTGAAACTGAAGCAGCCGTAAATCTAAGAACAATGTGCTAATGGTTGTTAAAAAAACCAGCCATTAGGAGCTGCGGCAGGTCGACCTTCACGATATCCTTATAATATAGATTAGTGAATACATATAATATAAGTACGCATGTATTACCAATTGAGGATAAGCATACAGCTCCCCAATATCGGAGTTTACGATACTAAAGTTTAGTGTTCAATATTGAGATATTGAACACTAAACTAAAGAAAACCTAATCTGATTACCTAACTAGATTAGAAACCACAGATTCAGGTTTCCAAATACATATTTGGAAACCTGAATCTGTGGTTTCTAATCTAGTCAGGTACTCAGATTAGGTTTTCTTTCCTAGCTAAAATAAGAATATCTAATTGGAACTTGATCACCTTATTTTCTTGCATTGTGTTATTTAATAAGTATAAAGATTAAAGACCCTGTAACACAATTGCCGTGATACTATTTTTAATATTCTGTGTAGTTACACAGCAATCGCATACATGATAGGTACTGCTAGTGTAGAGTCACGAGTACTGCGTAGTTTTAAATGTAAAGTGTATTAACAGGAGTATGTTTTTTTCGTCGTAATCTACATTTACCCGTCTGACAAAAAGAAGTTATAACTATGACAGTATCTGCTATTTGTAGTTGATTATGCGGGATTCACACGGGTGACTAAAGCCGCAAAATTCGGCTAGGTCAAAATAAACAAAAATGGCAAGGCGATTTGTCAAGCAACTCGACGCATGGCGAAAATCGACCCATGTTAAAGTTGCATCGATGGCTGCATAGCATTCTGTTCTGAAATGAAAACTTGGAAACTCCATAAATAGAGCTATTAGTAGAGCGGTCACACAATATGCGGGCGCGAAATATCAGTCACGTAGAAAGGACTGAAAAGCACCGAAATTATGACTAATTAGTCATTTTGACAGAAACGCCCATCAGATAACTGCGCAGCTCGACATTTAGATCCTGGGCCGACCGACATTTAGATGCTGATTAGACGTTTTAGCCCACCAAACAGTGCCAGCACTGCAACTCCTGTTTTACCAGGAGCCCAGGATCCATAGCGGTAACCACTATAAAACCTTAGTCGTATAAGGTATCAGCATAGATAAATGATTGGTCTCGGCGCTCGACTAGATATCGCGCTATATATCCAATAACAACAGCACCATGTATGCGGCAACTCACTAATGTAGTGGGTTTAGATTATCATTGTGTGTAAGACAATTTCTGGTGTGCGTGAATTCGGTACGTAAATCTTATAGGAAGATTTCAATGTGACGGGCTCAGGCACGCCGACTTCGGCGTACTATTTGTTGCCGCATTTTTCAAGCACGCCAGCGGTACCTTGTCAAGCGCTGAGACCAATCATTTATCTATGCGTATCAGAAAGTTACGCTCTATGTTCCAGGACGCAGTGTCGCTGGGCGGGGGAGTGATTGGTGCGCTGCACATCCCGGAGAAGTGGTTCCCGGGCGCGGTGGATCGCTGCCTCAACTCGCACAACATCATGCACGTGCTCGTCGTGCTCGCCGTCTACTCCATGCACCAGGTACTGTCGCCATGGCAACCGCTGCTGGCTGACCCATCAACACTTCCCTTAACACTTAACTTTTGTGTGGAAAACCACGCAAATAAATAACATGTCAGGACGCGCCCTTAGGAATATGAACCGAGCGTCTAAAGTTTGTATCGAGAGCCGTGGGAGTAGGGTGGGTGGAACTTATTGTGAGCAATTAATTTCCGTTTTATTAAAACGAATGTATCCAATAATAATTAATTATAATCATTATTATGAACAAAATAGTTGCTAATTAGAACAATGTCATTATAGACTTCACTTATTCATCTCGCCGCTCTAACAATAATATTTCGAATGCCACGGTTTATATGTTGTTGTATATATTGTACATATATGCGTAGATATAAAAATATTAAGTATGTCAAGTACAACAATTTATTAAGTACTTTTCGTAAGATGCAGGAAAGTTAGTGAGACTGTTACTAATCGGCATGAATTAACTGTGAGAGAAAGTCAATTATAATTTTAAGAGAAGCTCTTATCTGGATTCTCGTATCGTCTACAATCTACATTTACTAGACCTATGTATTTCTAGTTTCTCTACACATATATATTCTACACTTATGACTCTATAGTCTAGTATATGACAACTACGGCCTGGCAAATGGCGACGAACTCAGCGATACGTTGGCGTAGCACCGCGTAGCTACAACTACAAGCACTTTTAACAGGCTTGTACAATATAATAATAACTAACTCCCCACACCGATCTCGGTGACGGTAACCGGTTTCATTGAAACCAGGCCAGTCACGCAGGAGTAATTTTATAGTGCCCAAGTGTGTGCGCAGTACACAAGAGCACTCTCTCTTCCTTTACCCTCATATTCCAGTGGGACGGATAACCGACACGACTGACGAGAGATCAGGCGCAGGTCCGACTTTACATGCTCATCCGACACATGGATCATCTTTCTTGTCAGACAATCAGGTGATCAGCCTGCATTGTCCTAGCCAAACTTGAAAACAACATTTTTTGTTGTTCCAATGCGGGAATCGAACCCACGACCTCCGAGTCGAGAGCCAATGCTCTAACCACTAGACCACGGAGGTTGTCCAATGTACAAAACTCAAACTGAAACTCAAAATTTTTATTTCCATGTACTTAGGTTATAATATAACGCTTATAGAAGCCTACATGATGCCTACCACCGGTTCGGAAACTAGCTCGGCGAGAAGAACCGGCGTGAGAAACTCGCACGGGGCCACCTTTTAGCAAAAAGATGGGAAAATTGTACTTTTCAAAAAATATTTTTACAATGTTGTAAAAATACAGCAAAGACAAGTCGCTTGAGTAGAAATGATTATCTTGCAGCGCCCAGGTTTTGCCACCTGCCATATTCTCAGGAGCTTGTTGGCTTACTTTCTGATGCGTGTTGCAGGTGACGACACGCGACATCGCGTGGATGTCGCGGGTGGACTGCCGCGCGCCGCTGCGCCAGCTCTGACGGCCGCCGCCGCCACCGCTGCACTCGTCCTCTCTCTAGTTCTACTTACTGTACATATTCGCCATACAACCTATGCAATTATTTAGCTCAAATATCTATTTATTTATATAGCAAAGAATGTTTTAAAATCCTAAATTAGATAATTAGAACATCTGTACCTAATACACACTTCAAACTTTTACTCGACCTACTTAGAAACTACGATTTGAATCATACGGTTAAATATTAATTCAACTGGAACTTTTGTAACTTTCTACTTTGGATCTCGAACTATTGTATCAAAGTAACTATTTAAACATAATATTTCAATCTCATTAACTATAATAAATATACGGTACCGAATACTGATATATAAAACAACCAGATATCACAAAGTAGAGCTTCGGAAAAATACGCCGAACGAAAGTGGTCTATCGAAGACCAACCGAGAAAATATTTGTATAAAGTAATGTTTTACTCGTGATTTGCGGACTCATAAACGCTTTATATAAAATAATTAAATAGAAATATACACAATAACGTTTCAGTATTAATTGAAAAGGTAAATGTTGAAAGAATTAAAACACTTTACAAAATTAATTCCATACGACACTGAAATAGGTTAAATTGCTTACACGATGTACCTACATGTACCTACCTAATTAAAATATACTCTCAATATATTTTATATTCTTTAAAATGTTAACTATTAAATATCCGAATAATTAAATAATGAATTTGCTAAATACATATTTACGTACTTATAACTAAGAAATAGCACCTCCTTACTATCAATTATCTCTGGGCGATACTACCCATTTTTATTTTCATACAATGAGCTATCGTTTGCCTGTAGGTATATATAGGATACTAAACACGCCATAAAATAATTTAATCACTAAATCAAACTGTATCCTTTACATTATATTGTCATAGATTATTTTAAACTAATTTACTTGCAGCATACATTTTACAGATATTTATTATATACATTTAGGATAAATTTATTTTAAAACGTTTAGATAATATTTAGGGTAAGAGAGTTGACAATATCACGGCCTATACGATCATCATTCCGTTACAAATTTTAAAATTATAAAATACTTAGACTCGTAGGTACCACCGCGTGGTTTCTTAGCCGATAACAAACAAGATCTCACAGTACAATTTAATACTAAATAATAATTTACGTAGACATTCCCTATGAAACCTTCCGTAGCTATTAAAAACTTAAAAGTAATCAGTCGCCGTATTTCCTACGTGCATAGAACTTTAAAATCCTTTGAAGCTTTGTAGATATAATGCGTATGTAGGCTCGATAAAGTCGTGAGTATTCGTAGTGGCGTTGGCCTAAACTGCTAGTCAAAATTTCTAGCGCAGCTATGGAGCGACTAGAGTAGGATCGGGACTAAAAGTCCTCCTAAGACTGTGCCTAATTGCGAGTCACTACACAGTTTCCGCCCAATCTAACACAGCATCTGAACGACACTCGCATCACATAGCCAGCTGTAATTTAGTACCTAAATTATTTAGTATCCTGATTGAAATAGCTAGGAACAATTTTGATCATGTGAGCTTCTATACGAACGCTTAAGAGTTCTGATGCCCCCGAGCCCCCAGAAGAACACACAAACAGAAAGAAGGACATAAAATATCCTTAATCCAACACTGGTAGTATTTTTCAGTTTGACTCGCGATTCTATGAGAAGTGGGTGGCTTATATTTTAGAGGTTGTTAACTGCATGTAGACATAAATAGATACCAGTAGTTAGGTAGATTGAAAGCAATAATTATAGCCAATTTTCGACTAGGAGTTTAAAGTAATTTTAAAGTAACGAGTAAGAAGTTTTAACTGTTGATTTTAATGCATAAGAATTGTGACATACTTTTTCAGATTGTTATAATTTTTGTCAATGAAGTGTTAAGAACATTGTTAAAATGTATTTGTAACTTATTCTCAAAGATGACATTCGATCTTCTTCGAAAATCTTCTTATCGATATCTTCAGCTATTTACTTACCATTTATTTTTGGATAAAATATTTTAAAATAGAACATAATTTACATACATAATATATGCGATACAGTATGTAGGTATTCAATATTATTTATAACATAATTGATATGAAATGTAAAAAAAATACACATACAAATATGGCGGCAGTGGCGAAGGTTGAAATCTTTAGGGGGAGACAAGTTAAATCGATGTCTGTGTATTTAAAAAGCAGCTAACCTATTAGCTGTTTTTGTGATATACGATACTTTCGGTCTTTCGCACATACAGCTAACTATGAAATATGAGGTAGACCTCCAGCCATGTGGTTTACCAGTATGACTAAAGCATTAACTGTAAATAAATTTCCAAAAGCGACAACCCTAGATAGAGTTTCTTGGCGCCAATTTACTAGGAGAACCGACCCTACGTAGAGTGCGAAAGAGCTAAGAAGAAGACGGTTCTATGAAATCCCTTACAAGCTGCTCGCCTCTATTTGTAATTCATACTTTCTTAGACTATATATTTTAAAATTGCGATAAAAAATTAAAAAATACATATTTTGCCACCATGTTATATCTACAGTAAAATACCTTTTATGTACAACCTTTTATATCAGTCGACATTTTCGTTGCTCGTAGCAAACGTACATAAAAATAGTTTTGTGTGCTTAGGTACAAATTCGAATCAAAATTACATATTTTTTAAATTACCTAATTCCTTACTACTCACAAAATTTTGTCAAGAAAAAGATAACGTACTTAAAGCGTTGAAGAATTGTTTTATTTGAAGATATGATGAAGTTAACTTTATACAACTTTAGGTATGCTCCAAATAGTATTATCACTTGTTACACTTATTAAATTAATTTTAATTAGGTATTATTTATTCTGAAGGCCATCATCTACTCATATTATATTGTATTCTTTATAGGTACTTAAGTAGTACTAAATGGGTCACATAACTAAGCTTCGTTAAATATAAAAAAAATCAACAATAGGCAGATTTAATACAGATCATACAGAAATTATGACTCTGTCTGTCTTACGTTGGTATTCTGGTGTGGTATTCTATTTTATATTTTTTTTTTATATCAGACAAGCTTTTGCCCGCGATTTCGTCCGCGTGGAGTTCGGTTTCCATACAAAAGTTTAACCCCTTTCTTCACCCACTTAGGGGGCGAATTTTCAAAAATCCTTTCTTAGCGGATGCTTACGTCATTACAACTATCTGTATGCCAAATTTCTTCTAAATCCGTTTAGTAGTTTCGGCTGTGCGATAGATGAGTCAGTCAGGTTTCCTTTTATATATTTAGATTTATCTAGAGTAAATAGAAACAGAATGAATGAAATAGAAACAGCATATATTTCGTAGCGCACGCAAGACAGTTTACATGGTGATGGGTTTCAGGGACTCGGCGCCCTTCACTGTTCACTGCAGTCACTTCCGAGTTCAACCCAACAAACAATCTATGTATTTTTTTTTATTATACAGAGGTATAATAAAAAAAATACATAGATTTATGATTACCAGAAATTTCAAAAAAATACAACCAATTATACGATGTTGTTATTAACACAATAAAGCATTAACGTTAGTATTAGAAATATAATTTTGTTGTCACCTAAGTTTATTACAGCCAATAGACGATGGCCGAAATTATTCAAAGTGTAGAATGTTAAAGTTATTAAAGTTTATTTGAATCTATCTTTGTTTTATTATTCCTTCATTAAATAATTATTATGTAGGTAGTAAGTAACGAAACGAACATTTTTCTCAGAAATGTAGTACTTAAATGTCAATTTTTTTAATGCTTAATTGGAGATTTACGTAAACTCAAAATTGAAGAACGCATATATATGTCACCGTAAAATTGCAAAAACCGATAGATTGTAATATTACTAGAGATATTGTTATAAGGAGTAATTTTTATTTGACAATCTGTCGATTTATTACAATATCTCTAGTAATATTACAATCTATCGGTTTTTACAATTTTACGGTGACATAATTATATAACAAAGGGGCCACATTTAAGTTGACTCGGTATAGTGTCACGTAAAACGTAATTTAAATTATATATTCTTTTGTATACGTACGTGTGGGGTTTTTTTAAATCAATGACGTGTGACCATTAATTCCTATCTAACGCTTTATCTCGTCGTAAGTGTGACACTTTAAGCACAACACAAGATCAATCAGTATAAATACGACCAATTACTGCACTAGCTAACATATCGTTGAGGAAATTGGAGTACTTGTGAATATTTCAAAACAGGAAAAAAATAAAATGCGCCTATCAACGTGTACCTTGCTGGCGACTCTATTGGCCTGCGCGTGGGGAGGAAAAATAACTAATTTAGATGTGGACCCATGTAAGAACTTTACATTTTTACACTCCATTTTTACATACATTTTTATATTTTACATTTAATATCATTACAATAATATTATTCTTGATTAAAGCGTAAAACAAATTTTTGTGAGGGAATTCGTAAAGATTTTATACGGATATTTTTAAATACTTTAGAATTAGAGATTGGCTTAAACGTTAAAAATTAATAATACTGCTAAATGCTAATGCTAATAATAATTAACACTTAAAATTTGCAGTTATTTTTATCACAGACAGATCGTTATTTAATTAATTCTCATTTTCTTCATACTTTTCACAGGCTTAGGACTGTCAACTTTTTCTGTTGGCGTATTTAAAATGCAAATCAATTAATTTACATCGATTTTTTTTTATAGCTGTTTTTTGTAATCATATTTTTTTTTCAAATTTTTCAATATCTATATACAAAGTTTGTATGATTGTGCTACAAACTACTATAAGATCTTTGTGCAGAAATATTATTCTCACAAACTCTTCTTAAACTTTTATATATTTTTTATTTCGTAAGTTCGTAAGAGTTGTGGACTTGTGACTACTAATATATTAAAATACTATCTCAGAATTTATTTAACAGGTGTTGACAATAAAAAAAATTAGCAGCGTTAATTTAGCAGCTTATTATTTTAGACCCATCTCTATTTAGAATTTTGTTTCGCAAAATATTTTTAAGACGAAATTTCTATACAAAAATTTAATTTTTACTATCTGATATTGTATCTAATATTAAAGACTAAAGAAACAATTTATTTGCTTTCAAAAGTTGGTGAGGTTTTTAAATTGCAAATAGATTTGTTTTTTAAAAACTGCAGTGATTAATCACTGCAAGTACTTAAGTTTATACAACTATGTACCTACTTATGTATACCGACAATACCTTTGAAGGTTTTGTCGGTACACAAAAGAACTATACCTACTCGTATCACTATACTCACAGTCACGGTCCAGCCGTTTCAGAGATTAGTCGGAACAAACAGACAGACAGACCGACTTACAGACAGACAGACGGACAGACAAAAATTAAAAAAAAAATGTATTTTATTGTAAGTACCGAATATACTTTCAGATTCATTATGTAAAAAGCTGTTAATTTGAAGTTACAAACAGACACTTAAATTGTATTTAACTGTATAGATGTATAGATATTATAATGTATTATATTTTAAGATATTATCAATTTGATGTTTATAAAATAACTAAACTATTTAACTAAACTAAACTAAACATTAACCCGCACGCGAACCCCGCCTTGGTGACGCCCACTTCGCAACGGGCGTGCAGCAGAAGTCGTAATATTTTAATTTCGCCATAACTTCAAAACCAAACGTCCAATTTTAATCATTCAAAGACCAAATATTATCTACATAAACTGTACTTAGTGATGAAATAATTTATTTTGATAAGGATTAATAACACGAGTAAAATAAACGCGTTTAAATGTAGTCCAAAAAAAATTCAAGATTTCTAAATAAAAAAATGGTTGTTGTGCCTCACTCGACATAGATAGGTATAGTGTGTCGCGGACTTTTTTGTAGATATTTATAAGATCTACAATTAATTAGAACATTTTATGGTTCTATCTTTTATAGTTTAGGCAGCGTACGCAAAATAAGTAACTTTTCTGGTTGATTTTTTACACCTTGTGTCCGAAAAACCCAAATATCTTACGGAACCCTATTTTTTTCCAAAATAAAATTTAGCCTATGTTACTCGTGGATAATGTAGCTTTCGAATGGTGAAAGAATTTTTGAAATCGGTCCAGTACTTTTTGAGCCTATTCATTACAAACAAACAAACAAACAAACATACAAACAAAGTTTTCCTCTTTATAATATTAGTGTAGATAAAGCAGATACACTACATACTCGTAATAAGTACAAATATAGTATTTAATTTATAAATCTTCGATAATGTTTTGCGTAATAAATAAAACTTTAATACCACCTACTGGTGTATCGACAGATGTGCCCAATGTAGATTTCATTTCTAAAAAACTTGTGGTTTAAAAAAACATGAAAAGGAGCTGGTTATAATGTAGGTACTTTACGACCTGGAAGTCCTTATACTTTAAAAAAAAGCCTAACATGGACATGAAAGATGTTACTCAAAAATATATAATGTAAAGCCCAAAGGTAAAGCCTGTCCAGCAGGTCTAAAAAATGCCGTTTTGGCAATTCATTTTCAATTCTTGTTATGAATTACTGTATGAAAGATGACAGCGATCGTAAAATGGCCACTTGAATTGCAATTCATATTATAATTTGGATACAATTCATATGCAGAAATTGACTGAAATGCATTCATTTGACAGATTTACAAGCAGAATTGCTTTAGTGTCAAATAGCAATATTGCGAATTTGCGATGATATTGCGCAAGTGGCCTTTTTAGACCCGCTGTAGCCCAAGTGGAAAATAAAAAAATTACACTGAGCTGAGGGACCTTCACTTTGTATCGTAGCACATACTACGAAGCTGGGATGTGATTGGGTAAATCTCGAAGATTTGACATTAAGAATGACTTTTTTATAGTATCCGACCGAACTGGTTTTTACTACCGAAACTGAAACCGCATTTCGGCAAGGGTCCCAGTTTCTGCCGAAACCGAAACTTCTTTACAAGGAATGTTGAGGTTGAAGAAATGTTTTGAGGAAAAAATGAAGAAAACGATATTCTACGCGCGGGAACTCCCGAATGCAGTTTCGGTTCGGTCGTAGTTTCGGCAGGTTTGTCGCCGAAACCGATACAAGTGAAAACTAGTGATCAGGAGTTCACTTTGAGCTTCCTGCGAAGCGATACGGGCGATACCAGTGATTAATACCAGAGAAAACTAGTGATCGGGAATTCGAGTTGAACAGTGATGTAGCGATATCGATGTGAATACTAGTGATGTGATGATACCCACGACTTGGCTACGATTTAGGACACCGTTAGTGCTTAGTGTTTGGACTTAGTGTTTAGTGTTTGGACCTAGTGCTTAATGTTGGACTAAGTGCTAGTGAATAAAGTCTTCAAAAGAGTCAGCAGGTCTTTATCTCCAAATCCTACGACGCCCAACACGTAACAATACTTTAGAATTAGAGATTGGCTTAAACGTTAAAAATTAATAATACTGCTAAATGCTAATGCTAATAATAATTAACACTTAAAATTTGCAGTATTTTTTAGTAACTGTTAAATTTATCACAGACAGATCGTTATTTAATTAATTCTCATTTTCTTTATACTTTTCACAGGCTTAGGACTGTCAACTTTTTCTGTTGGCGTATTTAAAATGCAAATCAATTAATTTACATCGATTTCTTTTTTTATAGCTGTTTTTTGTAATCATATTTTTTTTCAAATTTTTCAATATCTATATACAAAGTTTGTATGATTGTGCTACAAACTATTAAGATCTTTGTGCAGAAATATTATTCTCACAAACTCTTCTTAAAATTTTATATATTTTTTATTTCGTAAGTTCGTAAGAGTTGTGGACTTGTGACTATTATATATTATAACAACTATCTCAGAATTTATTTAACAGGTGTTGACACTAAAAAAATTAGCAGCGTTAATTTAGCAGCTTATTATTTTAGACCCATCTCTATTTAGAATTTTGTTTCGCAAAAAAAAAAATATTTTTATAATAATTTAATTTTTACTATCTGATATTGTATCTAATATAAAGTTTCTTTAGTCTTTAAGACTAAAGAAACAATTTATTTGCTTTCAAAAGTTGGTGAGGTTTTTAAATTGCAAATAGATTTGTTTTTAAAAACTGCAGTGATTAATCACTGCAAGTACTTATGTTTATACAACTATGTACCTACTTATGTATACCGACAATACCTTTGAAGGTTTTGTCGGTACACAAAAGGACTATACCTACTCGTATCACTATACTCACAGTCACGGTCCAGCCGGTTTTTTCACATCAAAAATTTAATTGATTTGTCGCAAGTTTAACATGCCGTTTTAAAAAATATAATACCGGCTCCAACTTATTAAAAACAATAAAATATTATTAAGTAATCTGTAAAACGTAGGTACAGTAAAATATAGAGGGCTATATATAGTGTAGATACAATATGTAATCAATAGCGAGCGAGCCGAATTTTTTCCGTATTTTTTTGTTCTCGAAATTTCGAAAATAAAAAGTCTGATCATCAAATCAACAGTAGAGTAACGCGAGAGTAACATGTTAAAAACACTGAGTGGTAATAAGTTTACATAGGATTAGAGACACATAATAATCTAACTTTTCTACGTGTTTCTCAAGTTTCAATGTTCATGGGCTTTATATTAGATATTATTATGATTTTTATCGGGAAGTACGGGCTAAGAGTGTGACTGTGTAATATAAAGTAGATAATATTTTACGATTTTTTTCCCACACACCATATAATTGATAAAGCAGATACACTACATACTCGTAATAAGTACAAATATAGTAATTAATTTATAAATCTTCGATAATGTTTTGCGTAATAAATAAAACTTTAATACCACCTACTGGTGTATCGACAGATGTGCCCAATGTAGATTTCATTTCTAAAAAGCTTGTGGTTTAAAAAAACATGAAAAGGAGCTGGTTATAATGTAGGTACTTTACGACCTGGAAGTCCTTATACTTTTAAAAAAGGCCTAACATGGACATGAAAGATGTCACTCAAAAATATATAATGTAAAGCCCAAAGGTAAAGCCTGTCCAGCAGGTCTAAAAATGCCGTTTTGGCAATTCATTTTCAATTCTTGTTATGAATTACTGTATGAAAGATGACAGCGATCGTAAAATGGCCACTTGAATTGCAATTCATATTATAATTTGGATACAATTCATATGCAGAAATTGACTGAAATGCATTCATTTGACAGATTTACAAGCAGAATTGCTTTAGTGTCAAATAGCAATATTGCGAATTTGCGATGATATTGCGCAAGTGGCCTTTTTAGACCCGCTGTAGCCCAAGTGGAAAATAAAAAAAATTGCACTGAGCTGAGGGACCTTCACTTTGTATCGTAGCTACATACTACGAAGCTGGGATGTGATTGGGTAAATCTCGAAGATTTGACATTAAGAATGACTTTTTTATAGAATCCGACCGAACTGGTTTTTACTACCGAAACTGAAACCGCATTTCGGCAAGGGTCCCAGTTTCAGCCGAAACCGAAACTTCTTTACAAGGATGTTTTGAGGAAAAAATGAAGAAAACGATATTCTACGCGCGGGAACTCCCGAATGCAGTTTCGGTTCGGTCGTAGTTTCGGCAGGTTTGTCGCCGAAACCATAAGGGAACCGGAACCCGTTTTTTGCCGAAACTCAACTGAAACCGAAACCGAACTTTCGGTTTAATTAAGCTTTAATTTAGCTTCGTGAATTTTTACCTCCAGCATTGAATGAAGTAGACAGTACGACCAATATAGAGCGGGAGCAGAATGCGAGCCTGCCCGCCAACGAGCGCTACCCCTACGCGGTGCAGTTCAGCCGGACTTGTAGCGGCACCATCATCAGCCCCAAGTGGATACTCACCGCAGCACACTGGTAAAATCCACATTGTTTATTCACGTTCTAGATATAGCTATACAGATTACAGGGTGAAACCGACACAACCTGTCCTAGGCAATTTAACAAACCAAAGTTAAGTAGGTACTTAAAATTAAAACTGTATATTTTGGGTTTTTAAGGCCGTCCCCCGAGCAAAAGACCTTGAGGCGGTCAGCCGCATAACTCAGTTCAAAATTTTTCACATAACTTAGTTCAAAATTGACCAAAAAAAAATTTAAACGGCGAATATCTAGCTTATGAAATTGCCTATCTATTGGTGTGTGTCCCAAATAAAATTAACTATATATAATCGAATGTAACATTCGATTATAGTTTCAGCGTCTCCATATTATTTACAAGTTAATTTTATTTGGGACACACACCCATAAATAGGCAATTTCATAAGCTAGATATTTGCCGTTTAAAGGTGATATTTAGGTAGGTGCTGACTACTATATGCTAAGTACTTTGTTATAATATATACGTGTCCGCGATATCCGCGAAAATTTGCACCAATGAAAATCCTATTGTCACAAAAGTTTCGAAATTATTTCTACTTATTCACTGATCCAATTTTTTGCTAGATTTTATTTTGGCTTAAAGATAGGATATTTAATTTTTAAAACAAATGTACAAGTCAACAAAATTCATTATGATTTACAAAAAAAGGCTAATTTTAGTGTGTCACGTGTTTTGTGAATTTTTAAGAAACAAATTCACTTATTCTTTTTATGTTTCATCTCTATGTTTGATGTATTTTAATAGCTTGTAATGTCTATTTTAATTTAAACGAAAATTATTTATATAAAAAAAAAATTATGTTGATTTGTGTACGCTTCAAAAACTCAAAAAGTTCTGCACCGATCGAGCTGAAATTTTAGCATGATATCAATATAATCCGCATCAAGGATTGTTTTTATCTATTTTTTGCATCAGTCACATATCCGCGACCGCGAAAAACTATATTTACGCGGGCAACAGCTAGTATTCCATAAATATATTAATTTATAATAAAATTGTATTATATATTGTTAACATTTTGGTATACATTGACATTCCACTTTTAGTCATGGCTCATAGGTCCTGCTTCCGAAGTTTAAAACTACCAAAACATTTTTATTTTATCATTTGTTTTTATCGATAGGGGCATTGCGCCCGCGCAACATACTCACCGCCCTAGCTTCCTGCTGGGCTGAGGCCGAGCTATGATTTATGACCCAAACTGCACGGACAAAGTAATTCTACTATAGCTGTGAATACCCGCTTCGCTGGGTAATCTTAAATTGTATAGTTAGTTATTTGTTAATGTTAATAATCTATCACTAATACTTGAGTCTTGACATACAATCTAGATCAATCTAGAAATTTCTAGAAAGTTCTTGATCGTTCATACCTCGCCTTATTCAACTGCCTCATAAATGTAAAGCGATATTATGTATTCAATTTGACAATATAATTTTTGTAATGGAAATGAGCAATTTTTCAGTAGTATTCGTTTTATTATTTATCCCACTGTTTTATGATCGGTAAACGGTTTCCAGCACACTGTCCCGCCACGGGATGCGGAAGGTACTGGCCGGCACCGGCAACAGCGCGGACGACTCCGGCGTGAGCCGCCTGGTGAAGCGGCTGGTGGTGCACCCACAGTTCTCCGTCGGCCCGTACTGGCTAGACGCTGCGGTTTACAACTTCACTCAGGTACGTCATACGTTCGATTTCTGAGGGGCAATTCTGCTAAAAAAACCCGCTTACAATCATGTCCCGATACGCTTACACTCTGAAAAGGTGTTTTTATGAACGTTAAACCAACGTGAAACGCGCTCTGATTGGTCGAAACGTCATAAAATCTACAGACACACGAATTTGGTACGGAGCGTACAGCGGATCTGGTACGCTCCGTATCAAATCCGTGCATGTGTAGAGCAGTCCAGCGGTTAAGCCGTACAACCACAGTCTATGGAACTTACAGTCGGCCAACGGACACGTCTAGACAGAGCAATCGTGCGGGGCGTGCGGGGTGAGAGGGGCGGTAGCGAGCCCAAGCTGCCATACACTCGCTTGGGACACGTCAGCCCGGGTTGACGCTTTTTAATTTGATTGTTTTGAGTGGTTTGCGACAGTGTTTCGTTTGAGTTGTATGTAGGTACTTATTTACAATGGTTCATACTACATGTGCTGTGAGAGACTGCATGCAAAATTACATAAAAATTTCATACTCTGATATGTTTTTTCGTAATACTTAGTTGAAACGAAATAATTTGTATGTCTGATAATTTGTAGATAGGGAAGTAAAATTAAACTCATTTATTTATTATGGATATTCAAAGTTTTCAAAGAAATTAAAAATCAACGATAGATACTTTTGAGTATCAATTTAAGACTTAAATCCATAAAATTACTTTTTTTATAACCAGAAGAAAAAAAAAGTATTAATTTTATCAGTCGAATTAATTTGACACAATATATGGTATAAATGGTATAACAATAGTATAATAACAAACAAGGAATTTTCTTCCGAAAAACAGGGGGTCACGTGGGTGGCATAAGCCTAAGTTACAAGCCGCGTCGATGGCTATGATTAGTTAATGTCGTGTCAAATAGCAAGTTTTTGATGACCTAAGCTTGTGAAACTCTCGGAAAATAAGACCTGTGTATTTACACTATGACGATGTAAGATTTTTTACATTTAAAACATTATTTTACATTTTTAAAAATAAATATCAATTTTGATATATATCAAGCATAAATATCAATTGATATATATCATGATATATATCGCGAACCCTGAGCTTTTGTATACGCATTTGTATTTTTTATAATAAAACTTTTCATTAATACTTCTATATATATATTTTTTTTTGTTTTATTCCTAGTACTCTACATACACATACTACGAATACACAAAATGTAGAACAGATTATAATAAAACACATTATTGTGACAACCCTGCAGCAATGACGAACACCTACACAAAAGCGGCATTTCGCGCGACTTCAAACGCGTTGGCCCACTGTATCTTTATTACGCTGTAGTACAACGGTATCAGTATTGCCAACTTAGGGATGTACCCCCCAAAATTAGGGAAAATATCTACGGAGGTTTACTAGGGGACAGGATATTTAGAGTTTACTCCTTATGAGTAAACGAAAAACGCTACTTTTCAAATGCGTCTATATCTAACAAAAACTGGTTATTCTGATTTTTACATGTAAAAAACACTAGAAAATATTGTATTCTAATTTTTCACTTATCATTTATTTTAAAATAATTTCAAACTTTTGAATAAAACTGACAAAACTAACCAGAAGTTTTTACAACTTTAGGTTCAGGGGCAATTTCAAAACATATAATAGCTAAAACCGCTTACATTTTTTAAAAATAAAAAATCTTTACAAACTTGTTGGATCCTCTTCTAGATTATTTATTTGTCAGATTATTTTTATATATGTTTCTATCTCATAAAAATAAAATTTAAAGAATGCGAAATTATCAGGAATTATAGTTATTTAAAATGATGATGTTTATGTATTTTACTTGCTCCTTTTGTTTCTTACTTACATAATCAATGAGAAGAACCTTTTATCTTTAATATGCTATTTAAATTTTTAACTAAATTAGTTTGACGAATTTTATATGAATTTTTAAAACTACTATATAAATCGAGGCGCACGAGCGTTTACAACAGTATTTGTAAACGCAACGTAAAACGTAAAATACATAAATATCATCATTTTAAATAACTATAATTTCTGATAATTTCGCATTCTTTAAATTTTATTTTTATGAGATAGAAACGTATATAAAAATAATCTGACAAATAAATAATCTAGAAGAGGATCCAACAAGTTTGTAAAGATTTTTTGTTTTTAAAAAATGTAAGCGGTTTTAGCTATTATATGTTTTGAAATTGCCCCTGAACCTAAAGTTGTTAAAACTTCTGGTTAGTTTTGTCAGTTTTATTCAAAAGTTTGAAATTATTTTAAAATAAATAATAAGTGAAAAATTAGAATACAATATTTTCTAGTGTTTTTCTACATGTAAAAATCAGAATAACCAGTTTTTGTTAGATATAGAGGCATTTGAAAAGTAGCGTTTTTCGTGAAATTTGAGTCGCGCGCCGATCAATGCTCTTAAGAATCAATTTGTATGTAATAATAAAAAGTAGTTTAATGTGTGTATATAGCCAGGGATATGAAAATGTATTGGGAGTGAAATCAGATTAAGACAAGTTAGTTTTATGTTATTCACGCGTAAGTATTTATGTTAAACACATAACCTTTCTTTTTAGCTTATTATCTCTTAGGCCTGTCAATGGTATAAGTAATCAGGGGTAAAATTTGGGAAGAAATATTTTTGAGAGTGTTGGTATCACTGCCCGTTATCAATGAATTGCGGAAATCATCGTCGTCGTTGAATAACAGTAGTGTAAATAGAACTCTGTGCTATATGCAATAGAGCATAAAATCGAACACACGAGTGTCGAGCGTTTCGGTCCACTGCACCGTACCAAATCCGTGCGTGTGTAGCGACACCGGATTCGGTCTCCGGATATAGTCCGCTGTACGCTCCGTACCAAATTCGTGTGTCTATATATACCATAAATACGAAAATTGAGGTTCAGATTAAATAAATGCAATAGTTACCTACTTAGTGTAGTCGCTGCGTCATGTCTATTTCAATATCTATCTCTTTCTTTCTTTTTTCGCTCGGAAGCAACATCGCGATTCCCGCTATAGGTCACACGTGTAGTGTGCACGTCTTTTATAGGCATAATCTTTCTCAATTCGTTCACTGTTGGATTTGCATGAAATTCAAATCTCACCGATACTAAAGCAGCTTCCACAATAACAATGTTCGCAGATCGCCGCCCACTGGGACTTCGTGCTGGCCGAGCTAGAGGAGCCTCTGCCGCTGGACGGCAAGCTGATCGTGGCCGCAGAACTGGACGATACCCCCGAGCACCCCGCCGGACAGCGCGTGGGCTTCGCTGGATACGGCACTGACGTTTTTGGGGTTAGTGTTGAGTCTATTGACTATAGCTTCGCTCGCGCTATCATCATACCTTTATAACACATGTCACGTTTAATTTTAGTTGGTCGTGAAACTTGGGAAAACCTCTCATATTTATTATAATGGCATGGTATTTATTAATATGCCTCGCTCCGCTCGGGCGCTAACTTCACGCCGTGCAGTAATAGGCAACTTAGGTCACGCGTATCGTAATGTACTATTATTTCATACTTTTTTGTGTATTTTACTTTGGAAGTCGGTTTAATTTTTTTCCTTAAAACACGGCAATTTTCCTGTAAGAAATTAGTCGCTCTGCTGGCAACACTGTTATTCTCCCCAAAATTCGGCGCGTGCCGCGCGTACGGCGCGTATAGGTGCGCGTTCACCTTAAGGGTTCCTCAAGTATTACGGAACCCTAAAACCCTATCACCTCGACGCGACATGCATGAGCGCTTGATATATTATATTTTTCGCGCTTGAATATAAATTTTACGATATCATATAAAATATATAAGATACTTATTTAAACTTTATGGTTTAAAGGGCTACAGCTATAATGTGGATAAAATACTTAAGGCTCCCACAGAGAGAGGCCGATCGTTTCAGTTAGAACTGACGTCAGTTCGGCCTGAACGGATTCGAGCACACACACGGAAAAAATCGCATCCAACCCAATTTAGGTACGTCAGTTCGGCCTGATCGGATTCGGGCCCACACACAGAAAAATCGCATCAGTCCATTCTGGTTTGCCGCGCGCTACGGTCGTGTTTATCAGTTTTGTATTTAAACACCGCGAAAACTCATACAACGCTTGTACACGATACATGAGATACTCGGGCAAGAACTGAAGCGATTTGTCCACACACGGTCCGGACAGGCCGCGCGTTCAGGCCGCCCGGTCAGGCCAGAATTAATGTTGCCACTTATAGTTATTTTACAAAAGGAGAATGTTCAAGTGTCTATGGAACTTTGTATCGCTAAAAATATTTTTGTGCCATTAGCTATTTTAGCTTAAATAATAGCTTGATTATAGCTATTTCTAATACATCAACTACGATTCTTATAACTCTCCGGAGTTTACGGCAATTTCAATTTAAAAAATACGAGTTAAGTAACGTTGCGCCTCGTATTTGAGCCTATAATGCTTAAAACATATGATAAAACCTAATTAAAAAGAGTCTCTATCTCACTATCACTTTGTTTATTTGTACTGATTGTATCAAACTACACTAGAAATATTCACACGGTCCCGGTAGGTACAATCCAAAAATTCAAACAATAAAGTGCGTCGTCGTTTTGAGTCATAGAGTATAAAGAGTAAAGGCTATTAGCAAGAGCAAAATTATATATCGTACCTTATCCCCCTATATGACACATGCCAATGAGAAAGAAAGAGATATCTAGTTGTTCGTTAGTTTCGTTTTTTGTAGACGGTTACAGGTTTTGAACATATGTAACCAACTTCAGACAGATCAGCTGTCTGAAGTTTGTTACAAGTTGCATTGCTCGTATTTATCAGCAACTTCATATGTAAATATATTCCCGTCCGCCAGTGAAGTCCCTAGTCGGCATTTTGTGTCGATAAAAATCAAAATAATGATGAAAATGTTAATCTTTTCATAGCATAAAATGAAGTCTTTTATTCCGCTTTATGGTTTCTTAGATCTTAAACTATTAAATGAATTTAAATGCAGTTTGCAGCCAATAGATAGAATGATTAAAGTGGAAGATTTATGCGTAATGAATAATGATCTATGCACCTTTGTGATTTATAAATTATTATCAGTCGATCAAAAACGAATCTATGCAGTATTGTCTACAACAAACAGAAGTATGTTGGGGAAGCTAGTCTCTTGAACTATACACACACACACTATGCAGGCTATCGTCCGATCGACTTGTCAGTTCTATATCCTACTACTATTATAAACATGAAAGTTCGTGAGGATGGCTGGATGTATGGATGGATGTTTGTTACTCTTTCACGCAAAACTATTGACCAGATTTCAATGAAATTTGGTATGGCAGTAGTTTAAGCTCTGGATTAAAACATAGGATACTTTTCCCTTGGATACAGCTGGTAAATATATAAACAGTAGATGTATAGACTTTTTATGTCTTTATGCATTTCTCCCTTGAGTTGGGGTACCTACGTGGAAAGACAAATGAAAAAAGGAAATTCTAATAGATATATTTATTATTTATTAACAATTGGACATCATTTATTAGCTTACACGTTACGACAACACCAAAAAGCTCTCAGATTGTCAGCATGGAGCTAAATATGTGAAGAAAATAGAGCACAGCAGTCCGTTTACGTGGGAGAGCCATGCTTTGGCACGAACGGTCCACCTGGACCAGATAAATACCACGGCCTCCGGGTACTCAAGGAGTAGTTGCGGATTTTAAGACCAGGATCGTACTTGTGGCTCCTCCTATTGCGAGTATGTATAGGTGGCGATAATCGCTCTCCATCTGGCGTTTTCTGGTCAATTAAAAAAGTACATAGAAGTATCCTTGCAAAAGGCCACCTAATTCCCTGCAAAACCAAAAAGCAAAGCTAAATTTGAAAATTTGTGACATGTTTTTGTGATTATGTACAACCGTAACTCCATTATAATATACAGGAATTATTAATTAATAATTATAATAATTAAAAAATACACCACACTATTTTATATTATATATTATCACTTTAGTTTATATTTTGGATCTTACTAATTTGTATAATTGTATGGTGTTTGGTAAACATAAAGTAGGCAAAACATTTTTCTTTCAGATTAACATATTTTCTCTTTCGAAGGTTTATCGATATCCAAAACATCACTATGTAAATACAAAACCTCTGAAATTTATACAAAATTTCTATTATATATTGTTGAAATCCGCATATAATGGACAATAAACACATTTATCTACAAGAATATAATAACTTCAGTGTAATTGCTTGTATTTATATAACCTGAAACAATTCTCAACATACTGGTGAAAAGTTAACACTTCTTCACGATTTTCTTTCCTCGCAGAGTGTGATTTACAGCCCTCCACCAAACGGGCCATATTAATTTGAGCACAGCTTTGTTTTCTAATAAGACTTTTTAATATAAACTGAGATTTTTACCAAATAACACACTATAAATTCATGATTTGCTTCTTCTTCTTCTTGTATCATAATGCACACGTAAACAAATGACATTAGCTGTCAGTGGCTAACTTCAGGCCACATCTACTGCTACTAATTCAAAATGTCACTTATTGATAAAGCAATAAAGTCGTAATTCCAACGTCTAAAATTGGACTCCAATTTGGACTCCAAATTGGAGCAACCTTCAAAAAAAACGTAAAGACATAGAGATGGCTTTCTCTTTCACTCTTATTGGTTTTGCCTTTGATGTTTTGTGAGACAAATAGCTGCCTACGGCTTCGATTTTTGTTTTAGTTCTATGAAACTCCAATTTCTTTGTTTTGAGTCATTCAAGCACGAAGTATAGATACCTACTTCGTGCATTCAAGGAACGACGATGACGTTTGAGACATCGCCATCTCGGTGTTACCAGATGTCAAAATGTAATATTGTTCAATCGATATTATCGAGCGGTGGATGTTAATTAAATGAATTAAAAACATTTGGCATATCCAAGCAGAATTTGATGGTTTATTAGGCGGGTCCATACATAGCGAGCCTCCTCACGAGGTATTTGCCGCGCAAGGAAAGCGGGACAGACTGACAATTGTACCGATATTCAAGGCACGAGAATCGGACCCCAGACTTCAGCGTTCTATTTTCATTGCTATGCTTTTTTTTGGCCGGTGAGATTCCGGTAATATAGTCCCAGCCTAAAAACCGAGCGGCCGGGTCACCGTGTCTGAGGTAGTCGGTACGTCTACAGAGCAGAAAATGCCTCGCGGGGCTGCTCGCTATATTATGTGTACCCGAGTATTTATTTATATATAATCTTAATTTTAATATTTTATTTTAACACTGCATATGGATACTATAATACTACCTACTTAAATTCTGGTTTTACTTGAGACGACGAAATACTTCTACAATATTTCGCATTCAATAGTTTATTTTCGGCTTTAATTAAAAATAAGGAACTAGTTTAGAATAAAAAAGATTTTTAGACGTAGAAAATATTATAACATGACTGTATATAGTCGATTACTCTTGGTAATCGATAAATTACTGAGTGAAACTAATTACACCTTAAATGGCAACACTTTTCGTATTAATTTCAGCCATTTTCAGTGATAATATAAAAAAATCAATGAAGAATATTGATTTTTGATCATTATTATTCCAGAGAATTCAAACTGTATTAATAATTACAAATTTAATCTAAAATAAAAACAGGAATTTTCAATGTATTAAGTTAATGGCACAATTTCAATTGAAGCGATACCATCCGTGGGCATTGTCCTTTTACTAAATTGAGTATTTTATTCCCTTCTTAGTAGAAATTAATTTATTAGTAGTGTTTTAGTAGGAAAGAGCCAGACAGTAATCATATGCAAAATGGCCTAGGTTAAGCACAAAAAAAACATCTTTTCATAATAATACATTCGTCCGTAATTTTCTTAAAACTACCCGTTTAATTACTATATACGTAATATTTGCTAGTATGTTTTAATTTAATGGTAAAATTTATAGTAAAATTCAATGAATAAAAAAAAATTAATATAACAAAACCTAAAATGAAAGGTTTTTGGGGGGCTTCAGGAATTCCTAAGTAGCTTCTTTAGTAGTTTTTTAGTACTTTTTAGTAGAATTCAATACGAGTTTAGGAGTTTCACAAAAACAGAGCTGGCAACACTGGAACGAATCGCTTCAGTCCGTACGGCCGACTGATGCGATCTCGAAATTGCACACAGACGATACGATTTTGCATCCGTTCAGGCCGAACTGAAGGCAGACCGGATCATGTATGGGGCCCCTTAAAGACTGTTTAAAAAACCCGCATGAAAATCCATTACATAGTTTTTAAGATCTAAGCATACAATATACATAGGAACAGACAGTTAAAGCGACTTGTTTTATGTAGTGATTAATCATTTAATTTGTCATTCAAATGTTAATTGACATTCCAACGAAACTAACCAACCACCTCCATGGACAATCTATAGGTTTAAGGATATTAGAAACCTCTAAAATTGTGTTTTCTTCTGTGTTTTCTTACTACGTTATGTTATATATGTCACCGTAAAATTGTAAAACCCGTTAGATTGTAAAATAACTAACGAGATTGTAAAAATATGTCGAAAGACATTTAACTATATATTTATAATCTAACTAAAAATAATATGTTAAATTATAGGCAAAATATTCGCGTCCGAAGTCTATCAACATTTTACAATTTCACTAGTTATATTACAATCTAAGGGTTTTTACAATTTTACGATGAAATATATACATTGTTTTATACTATGACTATGTAATGATGATGCACAATGTATTTAAGGTACTTAATTGGATAGGGATAAGGATTGCTCTATTGCTTAAAATCGCTTCGTAAATAAGCTAATAAATTTAAATTAAAGTAAAGGATAAAAATGGTTATCGTGGTTTATCCCTAAGAGATAGATATATGCCATCGCGAACTTTTTTGTAGACTTTTTTAAGATCAACAAAACTGTAGTACATTTTGATCTATCTCGTAGGGTTCAGCCAGCTTTTGGAATGTAAGCGCAAAAAATGTTTTTATTTAGGACATTAGAAACCTCTTAAATTATCTGTGTACCTCTACTATGTTATGTATGTTATATAAGGTTTGGTAAAATCAACTACGGATAATTTGGGCATATGATCTGCTGCTTATGTAAAGACGTTTAAGCAGAAAAATAATTGTCATACTTGGAAAAAAAAAATTCTTTTTACGGGCGATATTGCGTTCTGCGGAGAGTCACCCATACAAGAGATGATTTTTTACTTTGAGTATGACAAATATTTTTTTGCCTAAACGTCTTTACATAAGCAGTGGATTATGTGCCCGAAGTATCCGTAGTTGATTTTCCGAGACCTTATACAGGATGTCCCAGAAGTCGACGTCGTCCCTTCGAAGGCTGATAGACCAGCTCATGTCTCACCAGAATATCGTAATATGACCTTAGTAAAAAATCTTTAGTTTTAGAGATATTGGCACTTTTAATAATTTCTTAAAAATTACACCTCATGTCAGTTTTTAGACTGCCGCAACTACAATTTACCGTATTGTGGGATACAAATTTGTATTGCGGAATCCTGACTAGTTCTGCTATTGACCACGGTTATAAACAAAGCTATAGCTCTACCAGAATCTGATGGCATTTAAAAAAAAATAAAAAATGTGATTTTCATATGGCAATGTCAAGTATGACCCGTCAATTCAAAGTACGTGATCTGTCAACCGCTGCTAAAATTTTGTGATTATGTTCTTGGAATTTGTTGTTTTTGTGAAAATATCCAAAAAGGCAATTCGATCTCAAGCGAGAAATATTGTTTTCTATGTCTATAGTAAAATACAGAAAGAAGAAGGTGTAAATCGAACTCAATCTTATAATTTAAAGTTCGTGGTAGAGTTGACCGGTAAGTTAGAGTGAGTTGTTTTGATACTTTTAGTTTTTTTATATTTTCTTAGGTAATTATTGTGACTTCTTTAAATGTGTTTCCAGTACTTCTATAAGGTGAATCGTAGCTGACGGCACATCGAATGATGGTTTGTTTTCCATGCCCGGTAAAAGGAGGAGAGGAGGAAAAAAGAAAATCAACATAAGACAGTTTCGATTTATAGTTGATTAGGAATAAAGTAAACGAGTTCTATACAGTTCGGAAGGAAATTCCAACATTAAATAAACTGTTGCCAATTTAATTGTATGTTATTCGTAATAAATAAGTATATAAAGTAATTCACGATTGATTTATTTTTCATGAAATATCATTATATTACATAGTATAAAACAAAGTCCCTTTTTTGTCTGTCCCTATGTATGCTTAAATCTTTAAAACTACGCAACGGATTTTGATGCGAGTTTTTAAAATAATAGTCTTTTAGTATTTAATAGTCTTTAAGATATTATATTAAGATTATGGTAAAATTTATATTCAAGTACTTATTATGTAAGTATATTATCAAGTGGTCGCGCATGTCGTATCGAGGTGATAGGGTCCCATTTTTAACAATTTGCATTGGGCAAACCTAAAAACATGTTCAATATTGTATCAGTAGTATATTGCTGTAAGTAGGTAGAGAATTATTCGCCGAAGTAGTTTTTTCTCCAAGAACACTATTCCACGCGGGCGAAGCCGCGGGCAAAAGCTAGTTTTCTATATTATACACCGAACATTCTTCATACAGTCTTATTATAATTCATGTTCAATAATACTAAAGACATAATTAAATATTAACCAGTATCAAGATCGTTTAATCCAATTTCCCCAGTATTGCACACTACAAATTTTTTTTCCCTATTTGCCATGAGATTCTGGTACACCTATAATAGAGTTTGAACTTTTTAGAAAAAAAAAAACTTTTCCCTAATCGTGATTTCAAAAACTTTTTCTCCTAACTTTCACTATCCATACTGAACAAAAAATACACCACACTAACCTGGGTTGTTACTTTAAAAAGTTGCTCATTTTATGTAGTTTTTAAAATAGTAAAATAGTTGCTATTAAGCTACGTCAAATTTTTTTTTTGCTATTTTAAGTGCACAGAGAACACATTTTGAATGTTTTTCTTTAGTTAGAATTTCGAACAAAAACACTCGTTACATTGAAATCACCCAGATATTTACTTAAAAATGGTACATTAAAGTTAATTAATTAATTAATTAACTTAATTCATGCTTACTAAACTTAGAAACTAAACAGAATACAAGGATTTTTTTTAAACTGTAAGGAGAAATGCAAAGAAGGAGAACAAATTAATTATATCATTTAATGAGTTAGACTCATTAGAGTGAGAGAATAGGTGACGCCACGCACGTCTTTTGTTTGTTCTATACATGAGATTGTTTATTAGTTACTAGTACCTTACGCTATTAATGTCCATCGTTTTGTTATTTTCTTACTTTTAACGGATTTTGCATTGTAATTTGGACTTCTTTTGCCTAGTGACTCGGACTTAAGTGTGCTTGGAGACAGTAAGGAACTGACATGGCTCTCTTCTGGACTTTTATGTTTCTGTGATACGCGTCTTACTACCAGTCATTATGGCGTATACTATACATCAGTATGCTAACATGCATTACATTTACGGGGAATGCATTACATTTACGGCAACGGTGCTGCTGCAGCTAATTTGTATCGCAAAAGGTTAAGGTACTCAAGTCCAGATTACAATGCAAAATCCGTTAAAAGTAAGAAAACAACAAAACGATGCACATCAATAGCGTAATGTACTTGTAACTAATAAACAAACTCATGTATAGAACAAACAAAAGACGTGCGTGTCGTCACCTACTCTCACTCTAATGAGTCTTACTCATTAAATGATATTATTAATGTGTTCTCCTTCTTTGCATTTCTCCTTACAGTTTAAAAAAAATCCTTGTATTCTGTTTAGTTTCTAAGTTTAGTAAGCATGAATTAAGTTAATTAATTAATTAATTAACTTCAACGTCCAATTTTTAGGTAAATATCTGGCTGATTTCAATGTAACGAGTGTTTTTGTTCGAAATTCTAACTAAAGAAAAACATTCAAAATGTTCTCTGTGCACTTAAAATAGCAAAAAAAAATTTTGACGTAACTTAATAGCAACTATTTTACTATTTTAAAAACTACATAAAATGAGCAACTTTTTAAAGTAACAACCCAGGTTAGTGTGGTGTATTTTTTGTTCAGTATGGATAGTGAAAGTTAGGAGAAAAAGTTTTTGAAATCACGATTAGGGAAAAGTTTTCTTTTTTTCTACAAAGTTCAAACTCTATTAGCTTTGTTTATAACCGTGGTCAATAGCAGAACTAGTCAGGATTCCGCAATACAAATTTGTATCCCACAATACGGGAAATTGTAGTTGCGGCAGTCTAAAAACTGACATGAGGTGTAATTTTTAAGAAATTATTAAAAGTGCCAATATCTCGAAAACTAAAGATTTTTTACCAAGGTCATATTACGATATTCTGGTGAGTCATGAGCTGGTCTATCAGCCTTCGAAGGGACGACGTCGACTTCTGGGACATCCTGTATACATAAAAACCTTCCCGTTGAATGACTCTATCTATTAAAAAACCGCATCAAAATCAGTTGTGTAGTTTTGAAGATTTAAGCATACATAGGGGCAGACAAAAAAGGCACTTTGTTTTTATTATGTAATGATGATGAACATTGTGTGATGCGCATAACTACGCATCTGCATACCAAACCTCGACCTCGGCCGTTCATCGAATGGACAGACTGAATGAATAATTTTATTTTTTGCATTATTTGATTGCTTCTTTGGTTTTTTAGCTCCTTTTCTGCGATAACTTGACTCAAGAAATCATTTGATATTACAGCATAGGATGAGTCATCTTATGCACGCGTCGGACTTAGAGATGAAGTCGAACGAGGAGTGCGCCAAGTTAGAGCAGTTCAACCCTCAGGACATGCTCTGCGCCCAGGGTATACCGCCTAAGAATTACTCGGCGTGTAGTGTAAGTGTAGTGTAAGGCTCATGGACACTTGTAATACCGGAGTTATTAAAATTGTTATTCACATGCAGGAGCATGGCTTTTCGCCGGCCCAAGGTTAAAATGTTTTCAACTTTTCATACAGTCGGCTACCTTGTAGGTACTGGCAAATCACGAGGGAGTGAGAGCGCGTATACTTAGTAGGTATAGTCTATCCCGTCCGAGGAAGACTTCTTGATCTTGTAATCTCGTTGTTAAGACTGACTACAGAATGACGCCTCGCTGCCTCAGTGTTGCTAGAGCCTAGTCCAATCTAATCTATGCGACCGCGACCAGCAAACCAGCCAGTCAGTAAACGTGGTCAGAGAATCTGACGGGTCGCGGGGATTGTTTAGTGCTCCATCATATAAATTCATACTAAGCCATACTAAGCAGTGGCTCTGCAACTCTTTTTCGGTCTCAGGTCGCGCTCTCGCGTCGCGCGTCGCGTGCATCGCGGCATTAACGGTTTAAACCTACTATATAGTATATACCACTCTCCGTCTCCACAGGACGACAGCGGCAGCGGTCTCGTTGTTAAGACTGACTACCGAATGACGCGTCGCTGCCTCAGTGTTGCTGGAGCCTAGTCCAATCTAATCTATGCGACCGCGACGCGAGACCGCGACCAGCAAACCAGCCAATCAGTAAATGCGGCCAGAGAATCTAACGGCAACGCGTGCATCGCGGCATTAACGGTTTATACTACATACATGTATAACTCTCCGGTCTCCACAGGGCGACAGCGGTAGCGGTCTGATACGCGACGGGCGGCTGCTGGGCGTGCTGTCGTGGGTGGAGGACGACGCGCTCATGTGTGAGCCCGGCAAGAAGGTCGTCGCCGCCAGGGTCGCAGCCGTCCGCGACTGGATCAAACGAGTCGCCAACGTTTAGTCCAGACTCCAGGATAAATAATAACAATAAACACCTATCTTCATACCTTATATTTTGTAACCTTACCTCACTTTTTACCCGACTGCGCGACGCAAAGGAGTGGTAATGTGTTTATCAGCCTATATATGTATGTATGTATGTTTGTATCTTCCTTTGAAGCACTATACAGACCAAACGCCTGGGCCGATTTTTATGATTCATACGTCAATCGATTCCTCTTAGTCCGGCGAGTGTCACTAAAGACATGACGTTAGTGAAAATTCAATATGGCGACTACTGGACGCCATATTGTGAAAATGAAAAAAAAAACTATATCAAGTGCGGTATCGTTTAATAGGTATTTAAAAATCATTTTTAGTTTTCACTCAACATTTTTTGATTCGACTGACCGTTTAGGATTTATATCGATTTTAAGTTGCGTAACAATCATTCTCACATATAGGTTTTAAGACAGTAGAAATTTACTATGAAAAGACGAAAACTTCGTACGACTGTGCTTCCTAGATACTTAAGTATATGTCCATCCACATTTAGGGTCAATTCAAACCGAAATGGCAGCGGCTCCGGCATGGCGGCATAATTTTAAACTTTATCTTCATGTCCATAAAACACAGTTTCGCTTGAGACAACCACCGCTGCTCACGGCCGCTGACGGCCGCTACCGGCCGCCGGCGGCCGCGGGACATCCCCATTTTCTAAGCGATAATCTACACTAATATTATAAAGAGGAAAACTTTGTTTGTATGTTTGTTTGTTTGTATGGTTGTAATGAATAGGCCAAAAAGTACTGGACCGATTTCAGAAATTCTTTCACCATTCGAAAGCTACATTATCCACGAGTAACATAGGCTAAATTTTATTTTGGAAAAAATAGGGTTCCGTAAGATATTTGGGGTTTATTTTGCGTACGCTGCCTAAACTATAAAATATAGAACCATAAAATGTTCTAATTAATTGCAGATCTTATAAATATCTACAAAAAAGTCCGCGACACACTATACCTATCTATGTCGAGTGAGGCACAACAACAATTTTTTTATTTAGAAGTCTTGATTTTTTTTGGACTACATTTAAACGCGTTTATTTTACTCATGCTATTAATCCTTATCAAAATAAATTATTTTATCACTAAGTACAGTTTATGTAGATAATATTTGGTCTTTGAATGATTAAAATTGGATGTTTGGTTTTGAAGTTATGGCGAAATTAAAATATTACGATTTCTGCTCCGCGGCCCGTTGCGAAGTAGGCGTCACCAAGGCGGGAGTGTGCGTGCGGGAGGGGAGTTTAGATCTATGAGGTAGCCGCAGTATTAGTATCAGTATTGTATCCATAGATTATACAGATATATACATTAGTTATGAGTACATAGCTTGCTAGGTACTCATAACTAAAAAGTATTTAAAAATAAAAATCAAATAATTTAAAAAATCAAAAAACCCGACTGCGTAAAAAGTGAACCAGACTACGTACATAACAAAAAAAAAACTGAAAGGAAATTATTATTTTTAAACAAAAAATTAAACCGACTTCCAAAGTAAAAATACACAAAAAAGTATGAAATAAAACTTATTTTATAAATAATTCCCCTTTTAAATTTGTCCTCCTTTTTTTTGGAAGTCGGTTAAAAAACAAGCACATCGATGTCCTTTGGTCTAGAATTCTATAATATAATTATTGAATAAATACTATTGAAGAAAATAATATATATTCTTATAATGGAACATAACAACTGAACAGTCGGGATCCATTATTCGACAGCCAATCTAATTTTTCAATGGATCCTGATTCCTGACTGTTCTTTAGTTATTATGTTCAATTATTAGAATATATATTTTATTTTCTTCAATAGTATTCATTCAATAATAAATTATGGAATTCTAGACCACCGGACATCGATGTGTTTATTTTTCCTTTCAGTTTTTTTTTGTTATGTACGTACTTACTACTTAGCTTGATTCACTTTTTAAGCAGTCGGGTTTTTTTTTTTGTAACCATTTGAGCATCTCAAATATATATACGATATATATTTGAGATGCTCAAATGGTTACAGGAGGAGATAGAGTATACACAATAGTTTATACTAAATTTGATGTCATAACCTACTTTAAAAGCCTCGGCAAATTTTTCAGATCTCATAGATTTTTTATTTATGAAATCGACCAAAATATAGTATGGAACAAACACCCTTAGGAAATAGGAATATCAGTGGTGGATTTACACTAGGGGCAGTCGGGGCTAGTGCCCAGGGCGGCAAATTTTGTAGGTCGGCAAAATTTGGAAAGTAAATGGAAAGTGAAAGAAATAATTTCTAGAACACTATATTATTTTTTACAATTATCAACATTGCACAATATATTAATAATTAATTCTTATAACGGTAACGTTAAAACCCCACTCCTGATGATAGTCGACATAATAGGTTGGGGAAAAAGTCTTTTCGCATTATAGTATGTATGAACTTGTCATAAAATATCTTGGGCTATACCAATTGTATCTGGCTGATTTTGGTATCATTAAAAAGTTTTAATTTTACAGAAGACAATTCCAAATTCAAATTAGGTAAATTTGAGATTTTCATTTATTTTTCTTACTGTTAAAATGAGTGATTCTTATGAAGAATTTCGATACATTTTAAAATTTTATTACAAAAAAGGTAAAAATGCAACACAAGCCGCGAAAAAAATTTGTGATGTTTATGGACCTAATGCAGTATCTGTGAGAGTAGCGCAAATTTGGTTTAAGCGTTTTCAATCCGGAAATTTTGATATCAAAGATGCACGTCGCTCTGGTCGCCCTGTTACGGACAAAACTGTTGCCATTTTTGAAAAAGTGGAGCAAGATCGGCATGTTAGTAGTTATGATGTAGCTGAAGAACTGGGGATTGACCACAAAACGGTTTTGGCGCATTTGAAAAAAGCTGGGTACACAAAAAAGCTCGATATTTGGGTGCCTCATGAGCTCACTGAAAGAAATTAATGAACCGTGTACTCATTTGTGATTCTTTATTACGACGTAATGAAACCGAACCATTTTTGAAGAAGCTGATAACTGGTGATGAAAAGTGGATCACGTACGACAAGAACGTGCGAAAAAGATCGTGGTCAAAGGTCGGTCAGGCTTCACAGACTCGCAACAAGGTGATGCTGTGTGTGTGGTGGGATTGGAAGGGCATTATTCATTATGAGCTGTTACCGCCAGGCAGGACCATCAATTCTGAACTGTACTGCGAACAACTGATGAGATTAAAGCAAGAAGTTGAGAGAAAGCGGCCGGAATTAATCAACAGAAGGGGTGTGGTTTTTCACCATGATAACGCTAGACCTCACACATCTTTAGCCACTCAGAAAAAATTACGGGAGTTTGGCTGGGAGGTGTTAATGCATCCGCCGTATAGTCCTGACCTTGCACCTTCAGATTTCCACCTGTTTCGGTCGCTGCAGAATTCCTTAGGCAGTGTCAGGTTGACATCACAAGAGGACTGCCAAAACCACTTGTCGCAGTTTTTTCATCAGAAGCCCCAAAAATTTTATAGCAATGGGATCATGTACCTACCAACAAGATGGCAAAAAGTTATCGAACAAAATGGCACCTTTATACTTTAGTCACTTGTAAATAAACCTTTTGAATTTTTATATAAAATGCGAAGAAACTTTTTCCCCAACCTAATATAATAATTATTATCAGCGTGGTAAGAGCTATTAACTGAGATAGGTTTGAAATCTGTTGATGGATGGGGGACACTGCGCATACAATTTTTGCATGGTCCTTTTTAATTTTTAGAACGAAAACAAATATTTTTATATTATTTTATTATATATTATACATAGGTAATGTATAATATATAATAAAATCAATCATACTCATGGGCGTAGCTAGAGGGGGTTTAGGAGGTTGTCATCTATTTTACAAAATCAGAAATTATACTAATTTTACTTTAATTTAAATTACAAAATGATCCTATTTTCAGTCTTTTAAAATTTAAAATTTGAGCAGATTTAACCTATTAAATAGGAAAATAATTTAAAAAATCAAAAAACCCGACTGCGTAAAAAGTGAACCAGACTACGTACATAACAAAAAAAAACTGAAAGGAAATTATTATTTTTAAACAAAAAATTAAACCGACTTCCAAAGTAAAAATACACAAAAAAGTATGAAATAAAACTTATTTTATAAATAATTCCCCTTTTAAATTTGTCTATTTCTCTACTTAATCTTCTCAATTTTGAAATCGCTACCAGCCCAAACGATATCCTACAATATTTTTAACCGACTTCCAAAAAAGGAGGCGGTTATACGTTCGGCTGTATATATTTTGTTTTTTTTTTTTTTGTATGTTCGCGGATAACTCCGCCGTCTGTTGGCAGATTTTCAAAATTCTTTTTTTGATGTAAAAGGTATAGTCCGAAGTTGGTCCCATTTTCAGAAAATTGGTGACCTGATGGTGGGATCCATGAGGAAACGAGGGAACTCCTCAAAATTTATATGGACACATATGGTGATTTCGACTTTTTCTGAAGTAGTCCAAGCATATGCTACCAAAAAGTAAGATTTTGCTCCAAGGTATATCCTGGATCCAAAAGTACAGAACAGAACTCCTGACTCCTTATAGATACATGTTTGGGGATTTTGGCGTTGTTTAAAGAACTGCAAGCATATGCCACTTTGTCAATTAGAGTAATAATCATCATCACCACCACTATCACAGCATACATCATCACATTATGATGACAAAGAAGGTACTTCTCATAGTATTTTACACTAACACGGAGATCTTTGAACATTACTCTGCCGTTAATGGACCTATTTGCAAAATTCTTTTGTTGTTGGTAAGGGTTTAATTCGAAATTGGCCCTTTAGTCACTAAAGTGGAAACGTGATGATGCGATCCATGAGGAATCGAGGGAACTCCTCGAAATTTATATGGACACATATAGTAATTTTGAATTTTTTTGAAGTAACACAAACATATGCTACGAGACAATAAGATTTTGTACCAAGGTGTACCCTGGATCCAAAAGCACTGAACAGAACTCCTCAGTCTTTAAAGATATGCGTTAGGAAATTTCGGAATTGTTTAAAGAAATGCAAGCATATGCCACTTTGTAACTTACAGTAATCATCGTCATCATCATCTTAATAACAATACCTAATGGAAGCTTGGCGCGTATTCAGTTATACATTCGATCGTTTATTTTAGACGTTTTTAAGACGTATTAATACATAATAACTTGAACAAGATATATCACTAAAAAGGGTGAAATTATTATTTTTAAACAAAAAATTAAACCGACTTCCAAAGTAAAAATACACAAAAAAATATGAAATAAAACTTATTTTATAAATAATTCCCCTTTTAAATTTGTCTATTTCTCTACTTAATCTTCTTAATTTTGGAGTCGGTACCAGCAAATATGAACGTGAGTAATTCTATAAAATATTGTAGGATATCGTTTGGGCTGGTAGCGACTTCAACATTAAGAACATTAAGTAGAGAAATAGACAAATTTAAAAAGGGAATTATTTATAAAATAAGTTTTATTTCATACTTTTTTGTGTATTTTTACTTTGGATGTCGGTTTAATTTTTTGTTTAAAAATAATAATATAGAACTCACGTTCATATTTGCTGGTACCGACTTCAAAATTAAGAAGATTAAGTAGAGAAATAGACAAAATTAAAAGGGGAATTATTTATAAAATAAGTTTTATTTCATACTTTTTTGTGTATTTTTACTTTGGAAGTCGGTTTAATTTTTTGTTTAAAAATAATAATTTCACCCTTTTTAGTGATATATCTTGTTCAAGTTATTATGTATTAATACGTCTTAAAAACGTCTAAAATAAACGATCGAATGTATAACTGAATACGCGCCAAGCTTCCATTAGGTATTGTTATTAAGATGATGATGACGATGATTACTGTAAGTTACAAAGTGGCATATGCTTGCAGTTCTTTAATCAATTCCGAAATTTCCTTACGCATATCTTTAAAGACTGAGTTCTTTTCAGTGCTTTTGGATTCAGGGTATACCTTGGTACAACGTCTTAATCTTTGGTAGCATATGCTAGTGTTACTTCAGTAAAAGTCAAAATCACTATATGTGTCGATATAAATTTCGAGGAGTTCCCTCGATTCCTCATAGATCGCATCATCACGTTTCCACTTTAGTGACTAAAGGACCAATTTCGAATTAAACCCTTTACAACAACAAAATAATTTTGCAAATAGGTCCATAAACGGCAGAGTAATGTTCAAAGATCTCCGTGTTAGTGTAAAATACTATGAGAAGTACCTTCTTTATCATCATAATGTGATGATGTATGCTGTGATAGTGGTGGTGAAGATGATGATTACTCTAATTGACAAAGTGGCATATGCTTGCAGTTCTTTAAACAACGCCAAAATCCCCAAACATGTATCTATAATGAGTCAGGAGTTCTGTTCTGTAATTTTGGATCCAGGGTATACCTTGAAGCAAAATCTTACTTTTTGGTAGCATATGCTTGGACTACTTTAGAAAAAGTCTAAATCACCATATGTGTCCATATAAATTTTAAAGAGTTCCCTCGTTTCCTCATGGTTCCCATCATCAGGTCACCAATTTTCTGAAAATGGGACCAACTTCGGATTATACCTTTTACATCAAAAAAAGAATTTTGAAAATCGGCCAACAGACGGCGGAGTTATTTATCCGCGAACATACAAAAAAAACATATATACAGCCGAACGTATAACCGCCTCCTTTTTTTGGAAGTCGGTTAAAAAACAAGCACATCGATGTCCTTTGGTCTAGAATTCTATAATATAATTATTGAATAAATACTATTGAAGAAAATAATATATATTCTTATAATGGAACATAACAACTGAACAGTCGGGATCCATTATTCGACAGCCAATCTAATTTTTCAATGGATCCTGATTCCTGACTGTTCTTTAGTTATTATGTTCAATTATTAGAATATACATTTTATTTTCTTCAATAGTATTCATTCAATAATAAATTATGGAATTCTAGACCACCGGACATCGATGTGTTTATTTTTGCTTTCAGTTTTTTTTTGTTATGTACGTACTTACTACTTAGCTTGATTCACTTTTTAAGCAGTCGGGTTTTTTTTTTTTTTTGTAACCATTTGAGCATCTCAAATATATATACGATATATATTTGAGATGCTCAAATGGTTACAGGAGGAGATAGAGTATACACAATAGTTTATACTAAATTTGATGTCATAACCTACTTTTAAAAGCCTCGGCAAATTTTTCAGATCTCATAGATTTTTTATTTATGAAATCGACCAAAATATAGTATGGAACAAACACCCTTAGGAAATAGGAATATCAGTGGTGGATTTACACTAGGGGCAGTCGGGGCTAGTGCCCAGGGCGGCAAATTTTGTAGGTCGGCAAAATTTGGAAAGTAAATGGAAAGTGAAAGAAATAATTTCTAGAACACTATATTATTTTTTACAATTATCAACATTGCACAATATATTAATAATTAATTCTTATAACGGTAACGTTAAAACCCCACTCCTGATGATAGTCGACATATAATAATTATTATCAGCGTGGTAAGAGCTATTAACTGAGATAGGTTTGAAATCTGTTGATGGATGGGGGACACTGCGCATACAATTTTTTCATGGTCCTTTTTAATTTTTAGAACGAAAACAAATATTTTTATATTATTTTATTATATATTATACATAGGTAATGTATAATATATAATAAAATCAATCATACTCATGGGCGTAGCTAGAGGGGGTTTAGGAGGTTGTCATCTATTTTACAAAATCAGAAATTATACTAATTTTACTTTAATTTAAATTACAAAATGATCCTATTTTCAGTCTTTTAAAATTTAAAATTTGAGCAGATTTAACCTATTAAATAGGAAAAAAATTTTGCTCGCTCGCTTCGCTCGCTCGCATTTAACATAAATTGAGGGGGACAAAGCCTAGATTACCTAGGGCAAAGGAAGGGATCGAAATCTGAAACGTGGAAATGAGGGGATAGTAGAAGGGTAAAAGGGAAAGCTGGAAAAAGACACGGGAAAATACACAGGAAAATAGGCAGGAAAATACAATAAAAAGAAAGGAAAAGTGAAAGGAAAATGCAAAGGATTACCAATTACTTCGAGCTGTGGTGAGGCAGGGATTCCTTGTTGACTTGTCGACTTGTCGGAGCGAAGTACGATTTGTATGGCGATTGGCCCTATCTTTATACTAGTCTGACAATCAACCTTCTAGAACATTCCATTCCTCACCCCCTTAGCTCGAAATATCGTTTATTTAACATCAAGGCAACATTATTTACATAAAATACATTTTTCTTAATATTCTAATACATATTTACAATATATTTTAACATGAATAAAACTTGGAAAACTGTCGGGAATTGAGTGAGCGAGGAAAATAGGTTTTTCCAGTATTTATATTGCCTCGTCCTCCCCTGACTTAACGGGCGTTCGCTCTGTCCCTGTCTAATAGCAAGTCTCTCTCGAGACCGAGGCGCTCCCCAGTAGAAAAAATTTGCAACTATGGACTTTCTTTCTAAATAACTCACTCAACCCCCGCACAGCTAATACCCTTACATAAAACTAGGTCATATTTTATCAATTTTAACAATATTTCGCTAATTACTATCACAATGAATTGAGAACAATAGACAAAGTTATATAATCATAAGTATGAGTCTAATAAGAATGTTAAAACAATGGCTTTTGTGAGACAATGGCATCTAATAAGATTTTATATGTACTATTGTTACGTATTACGCAACGAGTTTTTACTATTTTTACTTTAAATTGCAAGCTCTAAGTTATAACGATTTGTTATGTTTTTAAAATTAACTATTTACATGGTTTTATAACTAATTCGCTACCTTCTAATCGTTCGTCGTGAACATTTCTCCCGCCGGTCGCGCAGGCTCCTGGCAGCACGACGATCTTCTTGCAGGGCCGCCGGAGCACGTGGCCGTTGCTGGTCTCGACGTCCACTACTCGTACCACGCCGGCCGTCTTGTCCCGGATACGTCTTCTTAATGCGGCCTCTCGGCCACACGTTGCGGGGCAGGTTGGGGTCGCACACTATCACGACCTCGCCGACTTCGGGGGCGGAGCCAATGGAATGAGGCTCCCGCCGGTGTTGGAGCAGGGGCAGGTACTCCTTGACCCACCGCCGCCAGAACTCGTCCGCCAGGTGCTGCGCGCGCTTCCACAGCTGGCGCGCAGTGATGCCGTCTTCTTCTGAGCGCACAGGCGCCGGGACGTGGCAGTTGGACCCCAAAAGGATGTGGTTTGGGGTCAGTGCCTCTTGATCTTCGGGACTCACGGCCACATGAGTGAGGGGCCGCGAGTTCACGACGTTTTCGACCTCCACTAGTAGGGTGTGGAGGGTCTCGTCGCTGGGATGTTTCTCGTGCAGCGTGACTCGTAGGCCTTCTTTGACGCTCCGCACCAGTCGTTCCCAGGCGCCGCCCATGAAGAGAGCGGCGGGGGGAATGAATCGCCAGTTGATGCGGCGGGCGTTGACCTCTTCTTCTAACGTTCGCCAGGCTTCTTTCAGCTCCTTTTCTGCCGCCTTGAAGCACGTTGCGTTGTCCGTCCAGAGCTCCGTCGGTTGTCCTCTTCTTGCGATGAACCTCCGCAGCGCGGCTATGGCTGAATCCGCGCTGAGGGAGGTCACCACCTCCAGGTGGACGGCTCGCACGGTGAGGCAGGTGAATAGCGCCACCCACCGCTTCTCTCGGTGGCGGCCGACGGTCACCTCGACCGGCCCGAAGTAGTCAAGGCCGGTGAAGGAGAAAGGGCGCGCATGGTGTGTCAGGCGCGCCGCTGGTAGATCGCCCGTGGCTGGGCTGTCGTAGCTCGTTCACCGTCGCCTCGACGCCGCCGTGTAGTAGCTGCTCGTGCACGTGTTGTATGTATTTCTTTGTGTATTCGTGGTTGCCGTCCATAATGATCGGGCAGACGGCCTCTTTACTTACATTTTTCGCGGCCGCGACTCTTCCTCGGAGCTTGATTAAGTTGTTTTCCACCTTTACACTCAGCGAGGCGAGACGATCTCCCGCCGGTGGGGTGCGATGGTCTTCTATTCTTTTCTTCTCTGCGTGATAGCAGTCTGCTTGCATTTTTTGAAGCCAAAGCGTCTCAGCGCGGTCTAGGTACGCCGCGTCGAGACATATGTATCTTTTTTCGCTGCGTGTAGGGATTGTGTACGATATGGCCAATCGTACGATATATCTCTAAATTGGCTCACCGGCACCCGCCACGCGTCCGTCCAGTCCAATGGTTGTATTATGACTCACTGACAATTCTATCTGTCAAAGTCATCCGTGACGTAAGTGCATGAGACAATTTCTCTTGGCATACCAGCATACACTACATCCCTTCCTTGTTTTAATTTATTTTGTGCATGTATATATTCTACTTGTATCTTGTCAAAATTGAATTAATAACCACGGATAAGAATGCCCTAAATTTATGCTGTAACGTCTTAATTGGATATCGTTATTTTATCAGCAATTCAGCATCATATTAAGTGACTAATAAAGTATAATTCAAATCAATTCAAATCAATACATTCACCTTCCTAATTATTTCCACACTCGACCCTTTATCCGACCGACGTATATTCTACCTTCCTCTCTTTGTCTTTTAAGAACTTTCATTGTCTTATAAAGTGTACTATACTTCGTTTTACTTTTCCCTGTTGAATCATTCCAAACTTCTATATCTCAATTATTTGTACTTGGATTTTTGGAGTGTGTTATGTTTAAACTTAAGTGTAGTTGTAGCTTATACTAGAGTGCATATTTTATCCTAAAACCTCTGATCTTGTTGGCGACACTCGCTTCGGTCGTTATGTAGGTATTATATTGTAGTGGTTGTGAAACTGGGCTTAGTATGTCATTTTGGATATTTTATAATAACTGTGTCTTCTACAATGTCTTCTAATCCCATATACTGATGATATATGTTTACCCCCCTGAATGCCTTATTCCAACTTCTGTCACATAGAAAACCTATATTGGATATACCATGCTTTATTATCGATTTAAATCACTTTTATACTGTGAGTCCCCTAGCCTATATCACATTACAATTCGCTATTTTCATCAATTTCCAATACCGGATTAAAGTCGAACTGCAATTTTACTCTTATTTCTGTCTCTTGAATATAGATATATTATATTAAAAAGAGGCTCTGGATTTCTTTGTTGTAATAATAATTCTTCTGTTCTCCATCTCACAACTATTTATATCATTTCCTTTCTTAAAAAGTAGCTTACATCCGCAAAACTATCTGAAATGATCCTTCACCTTGCAATTTCCTAAACTAGACTCTAAACTAGTCTTTTTAATATTATATATCTATGCTCTAAACCATCTTGTTTGTTTCTTTCCCATTGTCATGACTTTCGCCTGTACAATCAAGTTCATCAAGCGTACTTGCCTCATATACGCCTATTTATTGAAGCAATAACCCCGAAAGGGAGAGCTCCGTGGCCTAGTGGGTAGACCGTTTAGTTCACACTCGAGAGAGTGCATGTTCAAATCCCAGGTTGTGGCGTGTACCAATGAGACTTTTTCAGATCTCAAGTACATTATACAGACGCTCTAACGGTGAGGGAAAACATCGTGAGGAAACCCGAAATGATCATACTACAGTTATGGTCATACGTCATATCATACGCCCTATGGTCGCAACTCACCCATAATAAATCATCATTTTTTTTTTGTTTTTGAATTTTTTTTATAATGGCCATTTTGCCTCATAAATATAAAATAATAAAAATATGTATGTTGTAACTTGTGCATAGAGTAATCTACATTCTCTATGGATTTGTGGCAGACAGGCAGATTCACAAACATCAACGTGTAACAAAATTGAATCTATCAAACGCGCGGTAGTAACTAAGGTGTGTGATGTTATTTTCATTATACTATTTATTTAAAACACTATTGAATTTTTTCCACCTTAATCCACATAAACCTTTATTTACTGGGCAAATTTCATACTCCTCCATTCGCACAATTCTCGTATAAATGTAATATAAAATGAAAATAATTACATATTTAAATATATAAATCACTGACCCAAGAGTAGCTTATCATTGTCATTCGAAGACGATTAGCAATTTCACTCGACGGACTGTAGTCCGTGCGATTGTAATTTAGCGTCTGACACAATTCGAGTATGAATTGACAACCATCGACATTACCCGTTTTTTCCAGGTAAATTTCGCAGATTTATTATTCAAGTATATGACAAAATGACGAACCTCACAAACATTGTGAGTTTACATTTTTTCCTTGTCTCGTGAACTCCTCATTTGGTCATCCTTCTATTCAAATCAACATTTGTGTTCATAATGTTTTGTTATGTTGCCTAACTAGGCGAACCGGAAACCTGACCCTGCTTTGATGCAAAATACGAATCAACTATATCCGGCGATATTACAAAACTTCTTGCTAGTTGTAGCAACCAAAAAGTATTAACCATTTATTGTTTTTAAACAAAGTAACATCAATTTAATAATCAGTCATACTGCTTGTCTGTAATTCTTATGACCTTACCAATTATTAAATGATCAACTTTGTTGCTTAGAAGTGATACTTATCAATTGAATGATCAACTATATTGCTGACATGCCTTACAAGTCAATTTCGATAATCAGCCCACGGCTTACATGTCATGTAATTTCTTACTTTATCAATTCGCTTATTAGCATTGCCAATTTCGTGTCACCTTTATGGCCATAATTATTTAATGATTAGCTATACCACTTCCAAGTCATATTTATGACGTAATTTAATGATTATTATCATTTAGTATACCATTATATTAATTAATTACGAGCTTTTATGCTGCTTTTTTTTTTGCACTTTTATAACGGTATCAATTTAATGATCAGCCTATGCTGCTTTTAACATTTTAAAAACCGTCATCAATTTAATGATGCGCTGCACTGGTCAGCTATACTGCTCTTAACTTTTTAAAAACCGTCATCAATTTAATGATGCGCTGCACTAACAGCTATGCTGCTCTTAACTTCTTAAAAACCGCCATCAATTTAATGATGCGCTGCACTGGTATGTATTTATGATCAATAATACTGCTTTTAATATCACTTTTCGTGACGTTTTTGATCAGCCATTTAATGATCAGCTTTGCTGCTTTCATTAATTCTTTTAACCGTCATCAATTTATTGATGCGCTGTAATTTTATACACTTTCATCAGCTTTGCTATTTTTATACACTTTTTAACCAATCATCATCAGCTTTGCTGCTTTCATACATTTTTTAACCGTCATCAATTTAATGATGCGCTGTGCTAGTATGTAACCTTCATAACATTATCAATTTAATGATCAGTTATACTGCTAAAATATCACTTGACATTATCAATTTAATGATCAGTTATACTGCATAAAACCTACATGTTACATTCGTGACATTACCTATTTAGTAAGTCAACTTTAGCTATGCTCATAAGCAGTAGACTCAGATTTATAAACAAAGCCCGGCTATTAATTAAAAGCTAATACGAGTATACTAGATAATACCACAATTATTTAAAATATCAACAAAATAAATGATATATTATACGTCATTATAGTTATATTAATACACTAAAATGATACTAAAAGATCTAAGTAGAAACAAATTAATGTAAGACTGCAAGGATATAATATCTACTGCATTTAAAAGTATAGCTTGACAGTGTACGCGAGCTTTAGATAACACTGAGTTCGATGAATAGCGAATATTTTCAACTACCCTATATTTTTGAATGCAAAAAGGTTGATAGTTATAAATTAGTATCGAAACAGTTTGCTGTGTTCTTTTAAATTCTTAATGTTATATATATTATAATCTGTAAGCTGTGTTTTGTACTGGTGTAAGTTAATGACGATTGTTCTTATTCTCAAGTAAGTGAATTATGTATTCTTATTGAGATATAATAAGTCTTAAACCGTAAACTGCCCGGATACACTGCAGTGCATGTGTCAGAGTCACATCACACATCAAAGCCTGCACTCGCGAGGCGCTGTCTTATTGATATTATGATAAAGTAAAGCAATGTACCTAATATATTTGTTAATATAGCTATCGAACGCAACGCTTAAACTTTTCAACAATTATTCATCAAAACTATTAGGTAGGTATGTTAAAACATAATATATTTTACATATTGCATTCTTATTTGATAAAACAAATGAACTTGTGTTGTTATGTGGGCTCGTGTAATATTTCGGATATCTCATTTGTTATGGTACGTTACGTTAAATAGTAAACATCTACAGTAGCAGCATACTCTTACTTGGTTATCGGTAACAACATATTACTTTACTTTTTTTTTTTCACTTTTTCTTTATTTTTAGCAATACATGATGATTGCATAATTATTATGCAGTAATACGTAAGCAAATACTGAGGTTATTTCCATTGCCATTTCAGTATACCTAATATATAAATCACACGACTTGGCGGGGGCACTACCGTGCCCCCAGATCTAATAATATCTATAGGTACAGCAACATGTCGCTTCTATATCACAATCCTTACAGATCACAAACCTTACAGATGTGCCTACTTAACAGTAACACTAACTCAGTGAAACAATTGTTTTTCAATTGGTTTTGTAATTTGGAAACCTTTAACTTACCTGATAATAATATTTTACATTCATTTTCACACATTTTTACTTTCTTTACCCCTTGCACCGAATAGTATAGTTTGGAGTATAAACTTAATATAATTAGGTCATATATGTACTTCAACACTTTAAAACCTACAGGTAACTGCAACAATTATCTGCTACAATAGATTCTGTTAATTCACTGAGTTTTGTAAGTAGCCAGTACTCATTAGTTAAAAATGCAACAAGTACAAAATGCCTCACTTCCAATTACCTACATGTGTCAATATAAAACATGGTATCAAAACTTACAGTAATTATGCAAGTTTCACTAGCACTTAAACTGTGGATTAGTTATGCCTAGTGATATTTAGATTCTAGTTCTAATATTACTTATGTAACCAATATATTATAATGAATTTATTTTAAACATAATAATCATAGTGACCTTTGGATTGCAGTCCTGCTTACTTACCACTATTTAATGTCATTGGCTTTTAATAAACCATAATAACGTAAAATAATTATTATAAATATAACTCTTGACATAATCAACAACTTGTTTTCATTGTAAATAATGATAAATTTATAAAATTAGGATTGTATAAGTAATAAATTATTTCCATGGATTTTTTTAGTATACTAGCAGCATACCACAATAATTGACCATTGTCATTTGACCCGCACATAGAAAATGTAACAGGAATAAGAAAAGAGGCTGTGTACATTAGGTGATTAAATTTTAAACAATAACTGATGCGACACCTGCTTGGCACATTTAGCTATATATAAGATATAACTTCCACACCGATTTCGGTGACGATGACCGGCCTTATTGAAACCAAACCAGTTACGCAGGCAATTTTACAGTGCCTAAGTGTGTGCGCGGTATACAAGAGCACACAGATCAGGCGCAGGTCCGACCTTTTACATGCGCATCCGACGCATGAATCATTCTTCCTGTCAGACAATCAGGTGATCAGCCCGCATTGTCATAACCAGACTTGAAACAACATTCTTTGTCGCTCCAATGCAGGAATCGAACCCACGACCTTCGGGTCGAGAGCCTAGCTCTAACCACTAGACCACGGAGGTTGCTATATGCCTGCATGGGCAATACGATAATCTTTATTTTAAACAATCTACAAGATTGACTGCACCTATAGGCTACAACTTACTGGTTCCTCCATTACCTCCCTCCTTTGTTATTTTCAAAGCGGATTTGTAAGATACGATAATCTTTTGTATATTTCTATAATTTTAACCACTGACCTTTTTGACCTCGTCGCCAGATGTACGATATGGCCAATCGTACGATATATCTCTAAATTGGCTCACCGGCACCCGCCACGCGTCCGTCCAGTCCAATGGTTGTATTATGACTCACTGACAATTCTATCTGTCAAAGTCATCCGTGACGTAAGTGCATGAGACAATTTCTCTTGGCATACCAGCATACACTACAGATTGCACTATTTTCTTTACCTTGTTTTTTGCGCCGAGGATCCCATGTCGCGTCGCGCTCCTTATTTTTCAGCGTGCGTTTTCTCGTAGCGGCAGTGACGTGTTTTTTCGGCCGACATAAATCTATAAATTGTAACACTCGGCCGGTGGCGCGCAACAATACTTGCCATTTTTGTATACGCGTTATGTCTGGTAAGTAGTCGCGTCGCGCCTCCGTACACGTCGCGTGGCACCTTTCTTCGCCGGTAATTACCTTTTCGCTAGTTTTCTCCTCGGTCGGCCAGTGTTCCTCTTTGTATTTCAGGAACGCAGGCCCGTGGAACCATCTGTGTTCCCCGTTGAAATCGGCCGGCGTCGCTCGGGTCGCGTCGTCGGCTACGTTTTCCTTTGTAGGCACCCACCGCCACTCACTCACCTTTGTTACGTCCTCAATTTCGGCGAGGCGGTGCGCGACGAACGTCTTGTAGGCCCGAGGCTCAGCTCTGATCCAGGCCAGTACGGTTCTCGAGTCGCTCCAATAAGTTTTTCTTACGAATTTCCACTCGTGTTCGTTTTCTACGGTTTTCGCTAGGCGCGCTCCTAATAAAGCCGCTTGAAGTTCCAACCTGGGGATGGAAATCGGTTTTAGAGGGGCTACGCGGCTTTTGGCCGCCACAAGTGCGATGTTGACCGCCCCGTCGTAGCGCTGGCTTCTAACGTAGACCGCCGCGGCGTAGGCCTCTTCGCTGTCACGGTCCAATTTTTTCTCCAGGGACTTCAGTCGCTTCACAGCATCATGGTAGTTGCTCGGGATCTCTTCCTCTTCATTTTTCCATAGGAGAGATGTCTCGAAGCGGCTGTCAGGAGTCCTTTTGCTGTTTTTTCTCAGGATTTCTAGGGCCCGCTCCTCAGGATCGTTTCTGGGCTTGCGTGGCTCTATTCCTAGACTTTCCAAGTCGAAGAACCTGTTCATCATGTTCTCCATACCTTGTTCCTCACTTGCCGCGACGGTGTGACCGCAGAACGCTACTGGCTTGTCGTAGGACGTGCGATATCCGTGCAGCACCCATCCTAGCCGTGTGCAGGAGGCGACCGGCTGGTTCTTTCTTCCTGTCCTTACCTCGAGGGCTACCAGCATCTCCCAGTTGTCCTGCCCGATGAGTATCCTGGGGCGGGCATCCTGGTACAGCAGCTGGTCTTCTATATCCCTCAGGTGTACGCAGTCTTTGAGGTCCTTCTTTTCGACCGTTTGACTGGCGAACGTCAGCTTGTTGACCGTTCGCGCCCCTTTCATGACGTACTCGTTGCCGCTGTCTCGCCCTTTAATTCTGACGTCTACCTTTTTGCTGTCCTCATGCTTCACAGTCTCGCTGACGCCTTTCACCCACATCTTGTCACGTGGGCCGTTGAGGTCCAGCAGGTCAGCAAGCCGCTCGTCGATCAGCGTCACCGTGCTGCCGTCGTCCAGGAGGGCGTAGGTATCCACCCTGGTGCTATTTTTACCTGTGACGGTGACTGGAGCGACCTTCAGGAAGGCTTGCTTGTCCTTGATGTGGCTGGCTATACTTACCACCTCGACCGTTGACGCCACTTCCTCCGTTGAACTGGCTGGTGGTGACGCTGCTGGTGCTGTCGGCGCTGCTTGCGGCCTGGGGTGGTGTAGCAGGCGGTGATGTGCCATGCTGCATCCTTCTTGGCCGCACCTCTTCGCGTTGCAGCTGCCGCGGCTATGTGTGCTCCGCAGACACTGGTAGCAGATGCGGTTCTTCTTCGCCACCTCCCAGCGCTCCTTCACGGATGTGTTGGTGAAGCGTCTGCAGTCGGCGAGGTAGTGTTCCTGTTGACAAACTGGACAAGATTTTTTATTTACAATCGCGGTTGAGTACGTACGTTCGAATCTTTTCTGGCGGGGCTTTTCCTCGTTTATTTCTTCGGGTAGCGCGTAGGCGCCGCATTTATCCGCCTCTTCATTGAGGAATGACGTCATCTTTTTCAGGTCTGACGTATCATCTTGAGTTTTCGCTGCAAAATCCAAACTACCACTTATTTCTCAATATAGGTGGCAGCTTCTCTACAATGTTCTTAACCAACTCCGGGTTGAACAAGTAGTGCACCTTTTTTAATGCTTCGATTGTGGCTACAACATTCGCAATCTTGTTTGCGAACACGCACAATTCGCGCGGACTGTCGTTAAGTCTGTGTAGCGCCTTAATTTTTTGTATCTCGTTCATTGCCAGTGTGTCCGGGCGGCCAAATCTTCGCTCCAATGCTTGAAGAATAGTTCGCGGCTCCGGCTGGCTAATTAGTAGGCTATTGACCGCTTCTAAGGCCGCACCTTTAAGGCTTCTAAGCCTCGTAATGTTTTCCGTGCTTGAAAACATGCTTTCCGTTTCTTCGTACGCCGCCCTGAAGCCGAGCCAACCTGTAGAATGTCCGGCGAACAGGGGCAACTCTTGCAGGAACCTCGGAGCATCCCTGGACATGCGCACAGCCTGTGTGAGGGCCGCTGCCAGCGAGGCGATGTCTCCTGTCGGCATTTTCCCATTTTCTTCGAGCTTCCGCTTATTTTCCTGAAGCTTTTCCTTGTTATGTCGTACGTCGGCCGGCGGACCTATATTCCGCCCTTGCGGCCATTTTTCCGGAAGGTTTTCCCCATTTTCCTTGGGTTTTCCTTCGTTGTCCTTCAGCTTCTCTTCATTTTCCTGAAGCTTTTCCTTGTTATGTCGTACGTCGGCCGGCGGGCTTGTTTTCTGCCCTTCCAGCCATTCTTCCACCCGGCTAGCCTGGTCTTCCTCTTCACCAGACTGACTGTCCCCATCTTCGTCAGCAGCCAGCGCCCGCTCCTTGGCCAACCTTGCACGGGCCAGGACGAGGGCCGCCCGGACTTCCTACAGCTTCAGTTCCGCCAGCTTTTCTTCGGCCTCCGCTATCCTCTTGTATTTCCTTGCACGAGGCGCACGCTTCTCTATAATCGTGTCCTCCTCGTGTCTCGCCGTTTCCCCGCTGGTGGACGTCGCTGTGGTCGTCTGATCTGTCGTTATCATGGTGGATGCCGTGGTGGGCCCTTCAGCAGCCTCTTCTGCCGGTGGTGGTGGTGGCGCGAGACGTGTCGCTTGTGCGCCGCTCCGCGTCAGCACTCCTTGTTGGTGGTACACCCGCTCTGCCGCGTCGACGATGCTCGATGTACCAGACTTCGACATCTTGATTGCCCGCGCTGGATTTATACTTACGTGGATTTTCTATCCGGCTCGTTAAGGACCATGAAATGAGGGGGACAAAGCCTAGATTACCTAGGGCAAAGGAAGGGATCGAAATCTGGAACGTGGAAATGAGGGGATAGTAGAAGGGTAAAAGGGAAAGCTGGAAAAAGACACGGGAAAATACACAGGAAAATAGTAGGAAAATACAATAAAAAGAAAGGAAAAGTGAAAGGAAAATGCAAAGGATTACCAATTACTTCGAGCTGTGGTGAGGCAGGGATTCCTTGTTGACTTGTCGACTTGTCGGAGCGAAGTACGATTTGTATGGCGATTGGCCCTATCTTTATACTAGTCTGACAATCAACCTTCTAGAACATTCCATTCCTCACCCCCTTAGCTCGAAATATCGTTTATTTAACATCAAGGCAACATTATTTACATAAAATACGTTTTTCTTAATATTCTAATACATATTTACAATATATTTTAACATGAATAAAACTTGGAAAACTGTCGGGAATTGAGTGAGCGAGGAAAATAGGTTTTTCCAGTATTTATATTGCCTCGTCCTCCCCTGACTTAACGGGCGTTCGCTCTGTCCCTGTCTAATAGCAAGTCTCTCTCGAGACCGAGGCGCTCCCTAGTAGAAAAAATTTGCAACTATGGACTTTCTTTCTTAATAACTCACTCAACCCCCGCACAGCTAATACCCTTACATTATTATTATTATTATTATTATTAAAATTAACTATTTACATGGTTTTATAACTAATTCGCTACCTTCTAATCGTTCGTCGTGAACATAAATAACATAATATTATATTATTTAGTAGCGATGTTCTATTTTAGCCGGTTCATTTTATAATATTTTTTCGAAGTTCACCGTTATTCAGTATTTAAGTTTAACGATTGAATAGATTTTAATAGAATGAGAAAAAAAATTTTGCTCGCTCGCTTCGCTCACAAGTGTTTGGCTTACAGAACATATTACTATAAAATTTAGTATCGACGTTCAGTTTTAGGCTTTTGATATTTGTATTTTTCGAATTACACAGTTTTTCAGGGCTTAAGCTTAAACAGGTAAAAAACGAAAAAAATATTCAAATGTGCCCAGGGCCTCTAATAGGTTAAAGACGGCCCTGGTTATTTAATGTACTTGTGGTCGTTTTATTTTCTTGCCCCCCCCCCCCCCCCCGAAACTAAAACCTGGCTACGCCCATGATCATACTGTTAGAATAACTATAGTTGATTGCAGATTGATGAATTCGTAAGAAATAAGACAAAAACTAAAATTTTAAGTAAAATTACACTAATAGGGCGGCATTTCCTTCAGTGCCCAGGGCGGCACTAATATTAAATCCGGCCCTGAGTAGCCAGGTAATAAATGAAATGCAAACCAGAGGGTCAATTCTGCTTAATAAAACAATTATGTAATTATACAATAGGTAGGCTACGGACTGATTTTTTAAAATAATAGTAGTATTCTTAAATATGAGTAACTTCTCAGAAGAAACAGTATGTCAAAAGTCAATTTATATAATAACAGTATATCAAAAGTCAATAATATTTTCAAAGGTACAGCGATTTGTATACAAAATTTCGAAAGTCTCGTAAAACGCTCCATACTAAAGTCGTACGGCGCACTATGTGGACTTTAGGCCGTTTTCGTGTCATAAATCTGTAACTTTTTTGTTTTTCAAGATATTCTCATGTTTTTTTTATATTTTACTCTTGAATACATACACTTTCAAATTACGTACACTCTGATTTTATTATTGTTATTTTAAATTCGTTAAATAATACGCCAAAATAATAAAGTGAAAATTTGAATAATCTCATACTTATTTTTAAGCTTATTTTAGATAATTTCACAAAAAAAAAATAAGAATAAAGGTTAAAAAGTTACTTTAGGTATGAAGTGATAAAAAATTATACTATTTTGAAAAAAATCATAAAAACATGAAAAAACATAAAGTCTTTGTGGATATGTTTTTCGAGCTTAATACAATAAATTCCTAGTAAATATGAAATTATTTAAATTTTCTACGATATTCTAAGACTTATATTCTTTTCTTCGCTTCGCTCGCTCGTATTTGGCTTAAAGAACATAATATTATAAAATTCAGTACCGACGTTCAGCTTAAGGCTATTAATATTTGTATTTTTTCGCATTACACAGTATTTCAGGGCTTAAAGCTGAAAGAGGTAAAAACGAAAGAAAAATGAGGGCCCATTATTCTAAAGGGCCCATGGCTTCTAATAGGTTAAAGACTAGTATTTAATGTACTTTTAGTTTTATTTTCTTGAAACACCCCCCTGCCCCGACAGTAATGTACTTTTAGTCGTTTAATTTTCTTGAACCCTCCCCGAAACTAAAACCTGGATACGCCCGTGAGTAGGTAATTGTACCAACCGGCTTCTATACATACGTAATACATTTAACTACCATTGTCTGGTACCCGTAACACAAGTTCTTCGAGAACTTACCACGGGACCAAATTTCATCAATTTATTATGTATAGCTGTTGTCCGCGACTTCGTCCGCATCAACTGATGGCGCAATAATGCATTAATTTCGACCAATTTTTATTACCATTAATAAGGTTATAGTGAGTCAATCTTAAAAAATAGACATATACTGTCATGGACATTTATTTGATCATTTAAAGGAGAATAACTCTTTCATATATATATTTGTTGGGACTTGGGTAACTTGAACCGTTTACGCAGCGTACTCAACGGAAGCCCTCAAATATGAATAATTTTCCCCGTTTTTGCAACATTTTTCACTGATGCTTTGCTTCTATTAGTCGCAATGTAATGTTATATAGCTTAAAGCCTTCCTCGACAAATCGACTATCCAACACAAAAATAATTTTTCAATTCGATCTATCAGTTTCTGAGATCAGCGCTTTCAAATAAACAACGGAAGCCCTCAAAGATGAATAATTTTCTCCGTCTTTTTCCACATTTACCACTTATTCTTCGCTCCTTTTGGTCGCAGCGTGATGTTATATATTAGGTTGGGGAAAAAGTTTCTTCGCATTTTATATAAAAATTCAAAAGGTTTTTTTATAAAGTTTATTTACAAGTGACTAAAGTTTATAGGTGCCATTTTGTTCGATAACTTTTTGCCATCTTGTTGGTAGGTACATGATCCCATTGCTATAAAATTTTTGGGGCTTCTGATGAAAAAACTGCGACAAGTGGTTTTGGCAGTCCTCTTGTGATGTCAACCTGACACTGCCTAAGGAATTCTGCAGCGACCGAGACAGGTGGAAATCTGAAGGTGCAAGGTCAGGACTATACGGCGGATGCATTAACACCTCCCAGCCAAACTCCCGTATTTTTTTCTGAGTGGCTAAAGATGTGTGAGGTCTAGCGTTATCATGGTGAATAACCACACCCCTTCTGTTGATTAATTCCGGCCGCTTTCTCTCAACTTCTTTAATCTCATCAGTTGTTCGCAGTACAGTTCAGAATTGATGGTCCTGCCTGGCGGTAACAGCTCATAATGAATAATGCCCTTCCAATCCCACCACACACACAGCATCACCTTGTTGCGAGTTAACCTGGGTTTCGCCACAGTCTGTGAAGCCTGACCGGCCTTTGACCACGATCTTTTTCGCACGTTCTTGTCGTAGGTACGTGATCCACTTTTCATCACCAGTTATCAGCTTCTTCAAAAATGGTTCGGTTTCATTACGTCGTAATAAAGAATCACAAATGAGTACACGGTTCAGTAGGTTTCTTTCAGTGAGCTCATGAGGCACCCAAATATCGAGCTTTTTTGTGTACCCAGCTTTTTTCAAATGCGCCAAAACCGTTTTGTGGTCAATCCCCAGTTCTTTAGCTACATCGTAACTACTAATATGCCGATATTGCTCCACTTTTTCAAAAATGGCAACAGTTTTGTCCGTAACAGGGCGACCAGAGCGACGTGCATCTTTGATATCAAAATTTCCGGATTGAAAACGCTTAAACCAAATTTGCGCTACTCTCACAGATACTGCATTAGGTCCATAAACATCACAAATTTTTTTCGCGGCTTGTGTTGCATTTTTACCTTTTTTGTAATAAAATTTTAAAATGTATCGAAATTCTTCATAAGAATCACTCATTTTAACAATAAGAAAAACAAATGAAAATCTCAAATTTACCTAATTTGAATTTGGAATTGTCTTCTGTAAAATTAAAACTTTTTAATGATACCAAAATCAGCCAGATACAATTGGTATAGCCCAAGATATTTTATGACAAGTTCATACATACTATAATGCGAAAAGACTTTTTCCCCAACCTATTAGATTAAAACCTTCCTCGATAAATGGAATATCCAACATAAAAATAATTTTTCAATTAAAAGCAGTTCCTGAGATCAGCGCGTTCAAACAAAGAACGGAAGCCGTCAAACATGAATAATTATTATTTTTCCCCGTTTTTTCCACATTTTCCACTGATTCTTCGCTCCTATTGGTCGCAGCGTGATGCTATAGAGCCTAAAGCCTTCCTCGATAAATGGACTATCCAACACAATAATAATTTTTCAATTCGAACCAGCAGTTCCTGATATTAGCGCGTTCAAACCAACAAACAAACTCTTCAGCTTTATAATATTCGTATAGATTACGGAACCCTAAAAACTAATGTTTTTAGGCGGTACTTTTTAAAGATCGATTCAAGTTGACATAGGGGGGCCCACAGGCGTGTTTTAATACGTCACTGTAGGTAGTAGGTGTATGTGTAGAAAGTAGATGTAGGTTGTAGGTGGTAGGTAGTAGAGTTATAACTAATAAATCTAACAACCTACTTAATTAAGCCAACAGTTTTATGTAGAATGTGTTTGTTGTAGATGTAAGTGGTATGTGTACATAGTAGGTATACCTAGTTACTATTTATCTCTATTTATAGTACCTAAAGACAGAACAACATATGTCGGGGACAGCTACTATAAGTGTTTTCGTTTGATGCAAACGAAGTTACTGGCAATAGAAGTAAAAGTTACGTAGTAACTATTAATCTGTGGTAAAAGTATTATTTAACTTACAGTTATAAAATATTCTGTAGGGAAAATAAAAATAATTCAACACAATGTTAACATTATTTAGTACCTACTTTAAAAAAATAATATAGTTATTACGGTCTACTTATTGTAGTGTTAAGTTTTATTTATTTTAGGTAAAGAATTTTATAAAACGCTTTGTGTAAACTAATACTTCAGCTACAATTTAACATTTTAATTGTTTTACATATTGTATAGAATAGGTAGATCAAGACCGAGACACAAGAGTAATAAAACGGGCCAAGTGCGAGTCGGACTTGCACTCGAAGGGCTCCGTACAAACATCACGGCAAAAATCACGTTTGTTTTATGGGAGTGCGAGTCCCCCATAAATTTATTTTAGTGCATCATATTAATCATCATATTAGAAATACATCATATAATGTGAAAATTTTAACTATAACGGTTCAGGAGATACAGCTTGGTGAATGGTGATTGGTGATACACAGACGTAGACAGCGGAATCTCTTAAGTCCTATCTCAGTTATAGTAGCGAGTTTTTACCCTTTGGGTACGAAACGGAGCCCTAAAAATCTAACGCACAATAACTACTATAATAGATTTGAAATATCTACATACCTGCATTAAAGTTTTTATTTACCATGGTGTGAATTTTATAAACCAACGGCTTTACAAATTGATTCTGCATGTTTAAAATGTGGTGTGTAGATATTATATAAAATCGCGTTGTTTATTTCCAATTTTACCTACGCAACTGTCGCGGTGGACTGTGGATAGTAAACAATAAATATTTTATTTACTCCGTACTGTGGACGTGAAAACCCAACAATCTCTGAGAAACCAGTTCGGCTGACCTTAGAACAAACAACACGTGATTTAATAAGTAAATGAGTAACAGTCAAACACATCAATATTTTCTTCCTAGTTTCGCAGCTTCGACGTTATTAAAGCGTTGTGCCCGTGTGCGTATGCTCTTTACAATACTTGCTCGGATATTAAAAAAAAGGTAAAACGTTCATTGCGATCGTTCAGATTTTAAATAGAAGCACATTTTCCGGTCGTATTCGCGCTAGGTAGGTAGGTATACAGTGGCAGCGGTCGACGCGCTCGCGAGCGTCACACTTGCGTTATCAATAATATTATTATTATCGACATAATTAACGCTTAGACATTAAGACAACCCGACAGTTCGATTACCGTTCGATAAATACGAGTGCGTGCAACTGAAGACCCGAGCGCCGCGTTCTGACGGCCGCAGCTCGACGAGTGACATATAACATACAGTGCTGAGGACACGGCAAATATTCACAATGGATTGTCGCGGAAGACTGACATGTATCCTGCTGGTGGCGTGGCTGGCCGCATGCGCCGGCGCACTACGGAAACACACAGTGGAACAGCTCCAGAACAGTGAGTACTAGTACTAGTAGCTAGTGGCTAGTAGGTACCTAAGAGTAGTGTTTGTAATACAAGGAAAAAAGTTTTTTATCTAAAATCGAAGGTTGAAATAACTTTGTAATATATCTACACAGAATACAGAAATCATCATAAAACGAATATACTTTAACGTGTAATTAAATGTAACTAAGTAGGTATATTGCAATAGGTATACACAAACTTTGAATTCTGTAGTTAGATAACTCGAAATGTCGTATTATAGATTTTTTTTATTCAAATTGAATATAAATTTACTTCGACATACTTTGATCTCACAAATGTCAACAGGTAGTCAACAGGTATGAACAGGAGGTAGTAAAAAACTTGCTTCGCAATGACACGGAAAGGTAACTGGTAGCTCATCGATTACTCAGCTGATGATGATAATATTCAGTACCAGGGCTATCTCGGCGAATGTCAAAGTTTATCGATTGGTCGCAACACTACTAAAACGAATATTGTGTATAAAATATATTTTTACCCCCTAGCCCCTATTACTAACTAGCTTTTGCCCGCGACTTCGTCCGCGTCAACTGATGGCGCAATAATGCATTAATTTCTACCAAAGTTGATTACCATAAAAAAGGTTACAGTGAGTCAATCTTATAAGATAGACATATACTGTCCGGACATTTTTTAAAGATAATTTAAAGAGGGATAATTCTTTCACATATATATTTTTGGGTAACTTGAACCCTTTACGCAACGCGTACAGAAGCCCTCAAATATGAATAATTTTCCCCGTTTTTGCAACATTTTTCACTGATGCTTCGCTCCTATTGTTCACAGCGTAATGTTATATAGCTTAAAGCCTTCCTCGACAAATGGACTATCCAACACAAAAATAATTTTTCAATTCGATCTAGCAGTTCTTAAGATCAACACGTTCAAACAAATAACGGAAGATCTCAAAGTTGAATAATTTTCCCCGTTTTTTCCACATTTTCCACTGATTCTTCGCTCCTATTGGTCGCAGCGTGATGTTATATAGTTTAAAGCCTTCCTCGATAAATGGACTATCCAACACAAAAATATTTTTATAACTACAAGTTAAATTTCGATCACGTAAAACGACGTTAGCGTAGCAGCCTCAATGCTGCAGCAGTCAAACAATGCTGGACCGCGTAGGTATTACTTATACCTACTTAAACATTATTAGTATATTATACTACCTAGTCGGTAAACGGTACAACAACAAACAAACATTTACAAACGGTATTGGGTAAACCACTAAACAAAACTTGCTAGTGGCCGTATTTCCGATGAGTCAAGCTTAACCTTCGACAGGCTTGAACCGTGACAAATTTACTCAATTTTACTCGTTACGTTTCAGTATCGAATTCTGGGAATTGGGCCGGAGTTAAGATCGTAAATAATGCGAACACGTTGGAAGAGGGGAGAAGGGGGAATCCGAACCATCTGCAATACCCGTCCGCGGTGCTGTTCGGCCGGACGTGCGGCGGCACCATCATAAGTCCCACGTGGATACTCACCGCAGCTCACTGGTGAGTTTGTTCGTTTTATCACTATTCACATTGGACATAAGTATACGTAGGTAGCAGTCCCGGATCTTTGGGGGGCACTTGCCCCGGGTGGCAGTTTCATGGGGGCGCCAAATCGACCAAATCCTTGAGACAAGAATTCGAAAAAAGGCTCTTTTCCTACAATCTTATAGGTTTTTATCATGTACTTAATCGAATAATAATATTATAATATTTGAAAAACGAACTATTCTATTTCCATACGCCCAGTTAGTTTTTGAACACTATATACTAAGTGATTTATGAACGCATCTTAACAGATCAAGTAAATTTCTTAGTGCGTACTGTGCGTGATCTTTCTGCCAGGAGAATCCCCGTCACATCTATAATAAATAAAAAAATAAATCTATACAAATTCAAACAGTCAAAGTCGAACTTTGGGGGGCGCCATATCAAGTTTTTGCCCCGGTTCGAAAAAGTCGTAGATCCGCCACTGGTAGGTAGTCTTTTTACCCGACTATGGTGAAGCCTTTTGAATGGTAATGATTGTTAGGTCGTGTTGCACTGCGATGCACAGCGCATGTGCAGTAAGTGTAATATTTATATGAAATGTGCATCATCTGGAGTAACTAATAAAATTCAACTTTGAATGGTTATTCTAAAAAATGTAGCACCGTTTCGTTTCGGTGTGAATTAGTCCTAAGTATTGTTATGACATAGATCAGTCTTTCCCAAAGTGGGCGATAACGCCCCCTTGTGGGCGCTGGAAGCCTAGAGGTAAGGGGCCCAGAAAAAATTATTGAGGGGGCGCTGATGTAAGAAGTATTATTGCTCAATGTTGATTATTGGTTAATTTTGAAGAGATAAAAAATACGCTCCAGGCGAGACTTATATGTTATTGAGGAAGTATGGTGAAAAAAGATGGGGGGCGCTACAAAAGGACTGACTTTCTAAGTGGGCGAGACGGAATAAGTTTGGAAACCTCTGACATAGATCAACTACGATATATGTATTGAGTTAAATCTGGCCAAGTGCGAGTCAGACTCGCGCACAAAGGGTTCCGTACAAAACGGCAAAAAATTACGTTTGTTATGTGGGAGCCCTCGTTAAATATTTATTTTATTATGTTTTTAGTATTTGTTTTATAGCAGCAACAGAAATACATAATTTGTGAAAATTTCAACTACCTAGCTATCGTAGTCTGGTGACAAACAGACGGACAGACAGCGAAGTCTTAGTAATAGGGTCCCGTTTTTACTCTTTGGGTACGGAACCCTGAAAACATAATCTCAAGAATAGCATGTAAAATTTATATTGCTATTTGTAGCATGCCTGCAGCATGATGGTATTATGTGTAAAATGAATTTCTTACACCATGATATTGGCTAGAATTTAAACTGTGATTGTAATAAACATATACAGGCTGTTTTTTCAGTCACTGTCCAAACTTTCAAGGATGTATATTATACTCTTGAACATTAGCAACTTTGACAATGGTATCACCTCATACATATGGTAAAATGACTGATGATTACTTGAGAAAGAAATCAGCTGTTTCCTACAAAAGTGCTGTCTATTTCATAGCCATTTTGTAGGAAACAGCTGATTCTTTTTCTCAAGTGGGAAAGTTGATACCACAGTAATTTTTTAAGCCTATGTACCTGTATTAAATATTTATTCACTCTTGAAAATTTGGTCACTGGTTAAAAAAACATGTATATAGATTTCTCAAGTATGTTTACGAAATTATGACACGAAATGTCTTTTTAGAGTTCCGTCTTCTCAAGGAACCCAAGTTTTGCTCTGTCTGTCCGTCTGTCTGTCTATTTGTCCGCTCTTATAGCTATTAATTTAATTATTAGTAACATAAATCGATGTTTGGTATAGTTCAAGAATGTGTAAATAGGTATAATATATCTCAACAAAAACATTTTCATGTAAAATTATGCCAAAACGATACCATATGACTCGCACTGTCAAAAAGCTATCAGATCTCATGTAAAACCAAGCTTCTGACTCAACCAAACTTCTAACTCAACAAGCCTAACCCCTCAAACTCTACACCTAAGTCAAGTTATAAACCCCTACAACCCCTACAAGTTATAAGTTATAAAACTCTACGCCTAATATATTCACCGCAATACGCTTATTTTAAAACGGCTTGGGTCTAATAGACCCAGCTGTGCACTCGCCGGGTTAAAGTGATACAGCATAACTAAACCCAGTCCTTAAGGCTGCGCTAGTCGGATTTTTCTCCATACAAACGCTGTTGGTGATTTACTCCAAAGTCAAACATTGTAGACCCAAATTCTAGCGTAATATCGATTTTTATGACACTTATCTAGGTCGGTATTTGCTTATATTTCTGAAATTCAAATTAGTGTAGAAAATAATAGCCTCCAAACATCGCATTTTTAGCGCAACTTTGAACGTAAATAAAAATTAAACGAAGAATGATAATAAAAAACCAAGCACGTACCGACACAGTTTAATTATTCAGCAATTGAGATAATTTTACTTCAGACAAAAATATTATATAGTTTTTTCATAAAACACCAACAACTGAGTGTCGATTTGCGTAATTTGAAGACGCCTTTTCTAAAATACTTTACACAGCTGCATAAATGTGTGCAGTATAGCTTCTCTTATAAGTATAGATTACTATTTTATGGGTATATCCTTTTTTCCCCAATATTAGGTGAAATAACAAGCATTTTTCCCGCGCGCAGCACTGAGTTCGAGCCGTTGACTAGCGCACTCTTAAGCTACTGTTACACATACTCTAAAATAGCATGCTAAAAAGCGTACTATTAAGTATGCTCAATATGAGCATACTAATGAGCAGTTTACATTTGCTAGCAATGGGCTTGCTAGTTTTAAGTATGTTCCTGAAAAGCATGCTCAAAGCAAACACTCCAATACAATGTTATCCAGACTTTCTTTATTGACTAACGCAGGTGGGTTAAACATATAACTTACATAGAGGTTGTGACTTGTGGGATATGTTTGTTCTCACAATCTCTTTAAGCTATCATAAGTATACTAGACAAGTGAATAAAAGCATTTTAACTATGTATATTATGTCACCGTAAAATTGTAAATTAATAACTAACGAGATTGTAAAAATATGTCGAAACTAGAAAGATTCATAACTATAATATAGTCTATATATATTTATAATCTAACGAATATTCGCGTCCGAAGTCTATCTCTATCAATATTTTACAATTTAACTAGTTATATTACAATCTAACGGTTTTTACAATTTTACGGTGACAATATATATCGCTACAAACATTTAAATCGAATATACCTGGTACATGCAGCACAATACCACAGCCTATGGAACTTACCTACAGTCGTCCAACGGACACGTCTAGACAGAGCAATCGTGCGGGGCGTGCGGGGTGAGAGAGGGGCGGTAGCGAGCCCAAGCTGCCATACACTCGCTTGGGACACGTTAGCCGGGGTTGACGCTTTTTAATTTGATTGTTTTAAGTGGTTTGCGACAGTGTTTCGTTTGAGTTGTATGTAGGTACTTATTTACAATGGTCAATTATATGAACAGCTAAAGAAGATTAATTTTAATACAAAACCATGCGCCTGTTTCCCGTCAGAATTTTTAATAAAATTGTATCTACGTATGAGAATTTACTAACTACATCGTCAAATTTAACAATCGCAATCTAAAAACTAGTAAATCCAATATCTTTGATATATTATAATATACGATATTTTTGATTTTTTTGATATTTTCAAAATTAGGTACATACAAATTTCATACTCTGATATGTTTTTTCGTAATAATTGAATCGAAATAATTTGTATGTCTGATAATTTGAAGATAGGGAAGTAAAATTAAACTCATTTATTTATTATTGATATTTAAAGTTTTCAAATAAATTAAAAATCAACGATAGATACTTTTGAGTAGGTATCAATTTAAGTCTTAAATTCATAAAATGACTTTTGTTTATAATCAGAAGAAAAAAAAGTGTATTAATTTTATCAGTCGAATTAATTTGACACATGGTATAAATGGTATAACAATAGTATATTAACAAACAAGGAAATATTCTTCCGAAAAACAGGGGGTCACGTGGGTGTCATAAGCCGTTACAAGCCGCGTCGACGGCTATGATTAGTAAATGTCGTGTCAAATAGCAAGTTTTTGATGACCTAGGCTTGTGAAACTCTCGGAAAATAAGACCTGTGTTGATGTAAGATTTTTTACATTTAAAACTTTTACATTTTTAAATATAAATATCAATTTTGATATATATCAAGCATAAATATCAATTGATATATTATATCATGATATATATAAACCCTGAGCTTTTGTATACGCATTTGTATTTTTTATAATAAAACTCTTCATTAATACTTCTATATATATTTATATATATATATATATATATATATATATATTTTTGTTTTATTCCTAGTACTCTACATACACATACTACGAATACACAAAATGTAGAACAGATTATAATAAACACATTATTGTGACAACCCTGCAACAATGACGAATACCTACACAAAAGCGGCATTTCGCGCGACTTCAAACGCGTTGGCCCACTGTATCTCTTTATTACGCTGTGACAATACGCAGAATAGTGATGTGCCGGATATCCGTATCCGCGGATATCCGAGGCAGAAAAAAGATCCGTATCCGTGTCCGTATCCGTTACTATTTGGCGGATCTTTTACGGATCTATTCACTTTATTAATATTAAAATTATAGATGAATTATTTAAATTAGTGATTACTGATTAAGGTAGCGACTAGCAATAAAAACTATTAAATTCAATACAGATAATATTTTTGAGGATTTTTCTTTGTAAATAGGATTTTTTAAAGAGTTGTGCTTTTACCCTTACGGGAATACTTTCCATCACAAATTTTACACTTTGCACATTCATCATTTACTAACAGCCTCCGTGGTCTAGTGGTTAGAGCCTTGGCTCTCGACTTGGAGGTCGTGGGTTCGATTCCCGCATTGGAACAACAAAAAATGTTGTTTCCAAATTTGGTTAGGACAATGCAGGCTGATCACCTGATTGTCTGACAAGAAAGATGATCCATGCGTCGGATGGGCATGTAAAAAGTAGGACCTGCGCCTGATCAGTGATCTCTCGTCAGTCGTGTCTGTTATCCGTCCCACTGGGTTATGAGAGTAAAGGAAGAGGGAGTGCTCTTGTGTACTACGCACACATTTGGGCACTATAACTCTTGCGTAGCTGGCCTGGTTTTCAATGAAACCGGCCACCAATCACCGAAATCGGTGTGGGGAGCTATTATTATATTATTTTATTTACTAACACAAAATAATTCCAAATTACACTAGTAAACTTCTTTGTAGTCATTTTTTTAAACTCATGTACCAATACCAAACAAGCGTTATCTATGCTGTCCATTGTCAACACACAAAACTATAAACAAAACAAAAGAAAGAACCACCGTAAGTCGAAACTAAGTAATGCAAGTCGAAACATGTGTGAAGATCGCGCGCACCGACACCGTTGAACTGCGTAAGAAAGTTAAGATCCGTATCCGTATCCGTATCCGCGGATCTTGACACCAAATATCCGTATTCAGATCCGTATCCGCGGATATACATTTTTAACGATCCGGCACATCACTAACGCAGAATAATATGAGGTACGTTGTTTTAGCTAACTACAAACGCATTCTATAAATACATACATACACATACATACGAGGGCGGCACGGCATAAATCTATAGGTACACACAAATTTCGGGAATCAAGGAAGTGACACAACATTACTATTTAAAAATGTATTTATTGCTTTTCGAAGTATTCTCCGCGAAATTTGACACATTTTTCCATACGATGGAACCAATCATTGAAGCAACCATTCCATTCAGAAGTTGGGGTCTTCAAAATGGCCGTTTTGCAGGTGTCCACAGGCTTCTTCAGGTGATGAAAACTCTCTGACCACGCAATTTATTCTTTATTTTAGGGTAGTTTTAAATTAAAAAGATTTTAATATGACAGGAACAGTGGAAATATTCCATTCCCGATACTTTTAGTGCAGCCTATGTATGTATGCAGTTAAATGTCCACAAGAAAAACAATATCTCAGAGAGTGGTTGACTAGACAGGTAATATAATAGCAACAACAATAATTATGTAGATAGGTAGGTACTATTCGTAATTATTCATCTACGTCGGACGTCCTACACGATGTCTACAGCTACACGTACTAATATCACAGTGTAATAAAGAGATACAGTGGGCCAACGCCTTTGAAGTCGCGCGAAATGCCGCTTTTGTGTAGGTATTCGTCATTGCTGCAGGGTTGTCACAATAATGTGTTTTATTATAATCTGTTCTACATTTTGTGTATTCGTAGTATGTGTATGTAGAGTACTAGGAATGAAACAAAAAAAAAATATATATAGAAGTATTAATGAAGAGTTTTATTATAAAAAATACAAATGCGTATACAAAAGCTCAGGGTTAGCATGATATATATCAATTGATATTTATGCTTGATATATATCAAAATTGATATTTATATTTAAAAATGTAAAATAATGTTTTAAATGTAAAAAATCTTACATCAACACAGGTCTTATTTTCCGAGAGTTTCACAAGCCTAGGTCATCAAAAACTTGCTATTTGACACGACATTAACTAATCATAGCCGTCGACGTCATATAAACAAAAGTCATTTTATGGATTTAAGACTTAAATTGATACTCAAAAGTATCTATCGTTGATTTTTAATTTATTTGAAAACTTTGAATATCAATAATAAATAAATGAGTTTAATTTTATTTCCTTATCTTCAAATTATCAGACATACAAATTATTTCGATTCAATTATTACGAAAAAACATATTATCAGAGTATGAAATTTGTATGTAATTTTGAAAATATCAAAAAATCAAAAATATCGGATATATATCAAATATATCTGATATTTTGATATTTATTATAAATATCGGATATTTACGAACCCTGTAAAAGCTACAAATGCGAAACTGAAAGGTATTTTCGACATTTGAATTTACTATCTTTTAGATTGCGATTGTTGAATTTGACGATGTAGTTAGTAAATTCATACGTAGATATAATTTTATTAAAAATTCTGACGGGAAACAGGCGCATGGTTTTGTATTAAAATTAATCTTCTTTAGCTGTTCATATAATTGACCATTGTAAATAAGTACCTAGTTACCTACATACAACTCAAACGAAACACTGTCGCAAACCACTTAAAACAATCAAATTATAAAGCGTCAACCCCGGCTGACGTGTCCCAAGCGAGTGTATGGCAGCTTGGGCTCGCTACCGCCCCTCTCTCACCCCGCACGCCCCGCACGATTGCTCTGTCTAGACGTGTCCGTTGGACGACTGTAGGTAAGTTCCATAGGCTGTGCTAATATTATAAACGTGAAAGTTTGTGAGGATGTATGGATGGATGTTTGTTCCTCTTACACGCAAAAACTACAAAACGGATTTTGTTGAAATTTGGTATGGTAGTAGTTTAAGTTCTGTGTTCTTTTTATCCCGGAAAAGTAGTGTTCCCGCGGGATATAGTATATTTACGCGGGCGGATACACTCAAGTTACAAATTAATACAATATTCCTGAATTTCCTGATACATACACTTTTATAGGTGACACAACATTGACAAAAGAACAAGTAAATTATAATATTAAATTTACACGTTATAGACAATGCTGCTATGAGCATAGGTAAATTATTTTGGTACCTATACCTTAGTAATAACTAATAAGCCAATTGTTAAAAAATCTCTGAAATAATTGTGTTATAAAATATAAAATATAAAATTCTCGTGTTTGTCACAGATCTCCTCCGAATCGGCTCGACCGATTTTTATGAAATTTTAAAGGTGTAATTGGTAGGTATGACATACCTACCATACAGTTCACTTACCGAGTATGTGAACTACAATCGGCCTATTATTTATTATCTTATGATTTGCATTTGGCAATAACAAATACTTTAGTTACTGCCTTACTAATAAACACTGTATAAGCTTTGAATAGTTATACAGTGTTTTGTTCACATCACACAAGTGACATTTTTAATTCGATAGAAGGAGACAAAACACTGTATAACTATTCAAAGCTTATACAGCGTTTATTAGTAAGGGGGTTAGTAAATAATAACCCCCAATTTTCTCTCTTCTAACACCAACTCACAAATGTTTGTCAGCGATTTAAGTAGATACTGTTAGCTGAAACAATCTCCAACCCTCAGTTGTCAATAACTCTTTCACATCATAAGACATATCACCAGGATCAAATCACCTGTAGGTTGCAGGAGTAGGTGTAGGTATACTCGTAGGTGTAAGAATAGATAGTAGGTGTAGATTAGAGGTATACCTAGTAATTGTTGGTAGTTATTTATTTATTCCCGTTCATAGTTAAGGCAGAACAACGGGTAACAGTAATTATTCTTATTAGTTTAAGTATTAATAGTAGGTAGATACCTATTAAAAACTATCAACATATTGCTTGAAAGTTGTACAACCACAATTTAGCAATTTTTTTTAAATAACAATGTGTAAGTAACATAATGTGAAAAGATAATAAAAACGTAAAAGATATAATATAGTATGTGGATTAAATAAAAGATATAATATAGCATGTGGAATAAATACCTATGCATTTATACTTTTTATGTTCTCTATAGATATTAAAAACTGGCCAAGTGCGAGTGGAACTCACGTATATAGGTAGGGTTCAGTATCATAATACCAATATTTTACATGTTTACCTACCTATTGTTTCGTTATTTTATATTACACATATCTACATACTAAGTTTTCCAAGCAAGCGCATTTTAAAATACTTAACTCCTGAACTAACAAAATTACAAAAGCCATTATTATTTTCCTTTAAAGTTCGTCACATAGTTGCCATTATGAATTTTTTCAAATTTTTCGGGCCAGCCGTTTAGTTTTTAGAGGGTGGGACGTCCTATTTTAACAAAAAAAATCCTTGCGGATATCTAAATCGAAACATCGCCTTAGCAGCCTCTCAATATTTAAAAAAAAAATCTAATGATACCCCACACTATGGGGTAGACGCGAGAGAAAAAAAACATCCCCACTTTACGTGTAGGGGAGGTACCCCAAAACATACGTACCTATATTTTTCGTTATTTTATTTTAGCATTTTGTCGACGTGGTAAATACACATATCCGTGCGAGGTTTCATTTAATTCAACATTCACTTTTGACGATAAGCCGAATTTAATATGACATGACGAAACCACAAGGGTTCCGAAACGTAAGCTACGGAACCCTTAAAAGCAACATAATAATATTATGCTCCTCAAGTCCTCTCATTGACAAACAAACAACAATAGTGGTTGATCCTCAGCTCGTAATTAGTATTCATGTGGCACCACCAGCTCTTAGCGACTACCAGCTGCTACCTGTGTTTTTTGTACCACGTCACACAAACATCCTTCTCTCGGCTTTTGACGATTTTTTAATGAAGAATCTACTATCATCTAGTAATGATAGTAGTTAGGTAACTAATACCTATTTAAAACCTCTACTCCTATTTATAATTACCTTCTTTTTTGGAAGTCGGTAAAAAACTAGAGAGGTCGCCCTGTGGCCGATATTCTTTTTTTTTTATTAAAATTTAATTTTAAAGTTTCAACTTCTAAGATTCGTTTCTTTTCCCTCTTAAAACAACAAACTGACTGTAATTTAGACAATAATGCTAGTATAAGTTAGGCAGTGTGTGTTAATGATATTTTCGTTAATTTCATATATTTCTTATTTAAAGCTTTTCGTAAGCCTTCCTCAGCATGAACTTTAATTGTGCCAAATTTCACTCTAATCTGTACGCACAATTGTCGTAAAACTGTACTTCAAACTTTTGATTCACGTATAAATATACACAAGGATATTTACATCACGGATACGCTAAACCTAAAATAAATGTCTGTCTGTCAGGTGTGAGGTCTATCCAAGTGGTTATATACTCAAAGATCCAACGTATCAGACATAGACATAAATCTCTCATATACACCTCTATAGTATTATATTTAATGCTTACTGCTATATTTTTTCTGCCGATTACTCAATAGATAATAATATTATTTAATAATATAGTATCTAATCATTATCATCACTGGTGTTAGTTTATTAAAATTCATGTCGGCAAAGCAAAGTTTGGGGAAATTCTACGGCCTGTCTTTTTTATATTTAATACAAGAATATAATAAATATAATAAAAAAGAAAAAAATATATATCTTTAAACAAAAATGAAAACCGACTTCCAAAGTAAAAATGCACTAAGCAAATAATTAGATACCTACTCAATATTAAAAACTTATTTTCTTAATAATTCCCCATTTAAATTTAGATAAAAATTTTAACTGTTTCTCTACTCAATCTTCATATTTTCCGTACCGGCCAACGTGAGTTCTATTTTAAACATGAAGATTGATTCGAGAATAAGTGAAATTCAAAAGGGGAAATATTTCTTAGTTTTGTATTGTACTTATTACAAAGTCCACATTTTGCGGCAATAGCGAGCCCGGACGGACCCACCATACATTGCAGACCCTACGCACGTAAGTAGCACGATTTTTCTTAAATCTGGGGCACGGCAGTGCCCCCATGCCAAGACGTCAATAGTGTTTTACAAGTTGAATTTGTGTTGTGAGGGGGTTGGTTTCCAAGTTCCAACCCCGGTTTCGGTTGTAATGTCATAACATAAGGATTTTTTTTTTTTAAAACGTACCCTTCTACGTTTCTTATTACTTAAATCAAGAAGAAATAAAGGTTTAAAAATACCATGTTATTAGGTGACAAATATTCTAGGTGGTTCCGATGTACTTATACTGAGGAATTAGGATTTCATAGACCTTTTCATTTTTCAATTTAAATGTCTTCTGTTTTTAATGATTACTTCTTGCTTGTAAAATAAATATTTGAATAACTAATTAATATGAAACCATAATTCCGATGGGTACCTACCTACCTTGGCCAGAGATTAATAAATAGTTACAACCCTCGGCATCGATCCTACGTTCAAAAGTTGTAGTACAAATTACTTTGGATCCAGAAATTAAATTATATAAATATTAACTAAACAACACAAAAAGGCAGCTTGTTAGTAATAATTTTTGATAATCGCGTTATCGATAGGCACATGTTAGAAGGATCCATACTCATCATACTCATGGATACCTACATCTCCTTGATTAAACCATGCATTTTGTAGGAGTAATTTTTTTTCTTATAGCTTAGATAATAATTATCTTGCGACTTGCCAAAAAAACATTTTTTTTGAGTCGTTAAATCGACATAGGTACCACCATCGATAGTTTGGGCGTCTCATCAATATGAAGTCTTAATACTAAAGAAACATTTGCTTGATAGTAATCATTTTAAAAAATGTTCCCCGTACCCTGGACTCATTATATCTATTTTATTATACGTTATTATATCTCATATAAAACCAAGCTTCTAACTCTACCAAACTTCTAACTCTACACGCCACTCTTCAAGCCTAACCAGACAAACTCTACATTTTACTCAAACTATGTGGTCTGGCCATTTCGCTACATTTACTTGAGGGTAAAGTGAAAAAAGTTTTACTATTATTGTAGGAACGAAACGCCCCAGCCACTTAACTTGACTAAGGTGTAGAGTTGGCATCACTTTACACAACTTTACATTTTGGTGGGATTTCACTTCTTTTTGAAAATTGATATTTTTATTTTATTTTTAATGGTAACGCCATCTATTAGCATTGTGCGCCATTATGATTGGCAATTCCCAATAGATGGGTATAGCAGCGTTCCACTTCTCTCCCCTCCTACACGCGCAGCAACATAAAACATTATTCTCCGGGAGTTCGCCGTCCACATTTGCGTGTAAATTGTGATAGACATTATTTGCTTTTAATTACAATGCCCGCATTAGCGAGATATAGGTATAGATTTATTCCTATAACCATACAATATTATCCCATACCGCTAATCAGGACACTGGAAGACTAAGTGTTGTGTGCTTGTGTATGTAATCCAGCCCACAAATGATGCTAGTAGGAATCAACACCACCAATTCAGCAAGCGCATATCCCAGTTATTCCCTAAATACTGTTGCCATAATATATATTAATGGCGATGTCAGTCAACCTCTGAATACAGTCCACTTAAAATCGAAGCAAGTTCTTTCGCAAATCGCCAAAGTCACAACACGGCCAATTATTTTTTATAACACGGATCCCTACAGACGGATCCCTAATTTTCAGACCTCTAGAGAAAAAGTTCGCGTACTTACAAATTTTCATCCCCTAGTTTAAGGGGTTGGAGGATAAAAGTTACAAGTTTGACAGTTTTTATGTTGTAGATATAAGTGCTAATACTAGCTTACATATCAAATTTCAGCTTTCTAGGACACCCGGAAGTTCCCTATAATTTTGTTGATCGTCAGTGAGTCAGTGACGAAATCAGAGGGTTTTATATATCTACACTAATATTATAAAGAGGAAAACTTTGTTTGTATGTTTGTTTGTTTGTTTGTTTGTTTGTTTGTTTGTTTGTAATGAATAGGCTCAAAAAGTACTGGACCGATTTCAAAAATTCTTTCACCATTGGAAAGCTACATTATCCACGAGTAACATAGGCTAAATTTTATTTTGGAAAAAAATAGGGTTCCGTAAGATATTTGGGGGTTTCGGACACAAGGTGTAAAAAATCAACCAGAAAAGTTACTTATTTTGCGTACGCTGCCTAAACTATAAGAGATAGAACCATAAAATGTTCTAATTAATTGTAGATCTTATAAATATCTACAAAAAAGTCCGCGACACACTATACCTATCTATGTCGAGTGAGGCACAACAACCATTTTTTTATTTAGAAATCTTGAATTTTTTTTGGACTACATTTAAACGCGTTTATTTTACTCATGTTATTAATCCTTATCAAAATAAATTATTTCATCACTAAGTACAGTTTATGTAGATAATATTTGGTCTTTGAATGATTAAAATTGGACGTTTGGTTTTGAAGTTATGGCGAAATTAAAATATTACGACTTCTGCTGCACGGCCCGTTGCGAAGTGGGCGTCACCAAGGCGGGGTGCGCGTGCGGGTTAATGTTTAGTTTAGTTTAGTTAAATAGTTTAGTTATTTTATAAACATCAAATTGATAATATCTTAAAATATAATACATTATAATATCTATACATCTATACAGTTAAATACAATTTAAGTGTCTGTTTGTAACTTCAAATTAACAGCTTTTTACATAATGAATCTGAAAGTATATTCGGTACTTACAATAAAATACATTTTTTTTTAATTTTTGTCTGTCCGTCTGTCTGTCTGTAAGTCGGTCTGTCTGTCTGTTTGTTCCGACTTATCTCTGAAACGGCTGGACCGATTTTCACGGGACTTTCACTAGCAGATAGCTGATGTTATAGGGTACATAGGCTTCTTTTATTTTAGGGTTCCGTTTAAAAAAATAGGATTCCGCTTTCGTTAGTCATAAATAAAGTCGCGGGTAAATTTCAGCGATATCCCAAAGTATTGTTCCACGCGGACGAAGTCGCGGGCAAAAGCTAGTACTTAAATAAAATCTTAAAGTATATTAACATATGCAATCAAAACTGTTACATGTTTAATTAGTCTGCTACTGGGAATGTTTCCTGAAAATTTCCTTTATCTGGTATAGTCCAATCCGTGGGTACGTTATGAGGGTTCAAAAATCGACGAAACGTTTCGAAAAAAGGTGGTCTGTCGCTTAGCTCGTCTTTCTAGGGACAACGTATATAGTGGCGACTAGCAATAAAATCAAAAGTATTTAACTATTTACTTAATAGATCAGAGTTATAGTAACTTGATAACCCTCATTCAGGAACCTGACACTATCGTTTCAGCACAATATTCACAGGCGGTCTGGAGGTGCTGGCGGGGACCAACAACACGGCGAACGGCTCGGGCGTCATGCGCCGGGTCAAGCGACTTCACGTGCACCCGCTCTTTTCCGTCGGCCCCTACTGGCTCGACGCTGAAAAATTCAAATTCAAGCAGGTAATTCTTTATGGAATAAGAGCTAACGAGCAGGGATCACCCGATCGTGACAGCGTCACCAATGGACGCCCGTAAACCAGAGGCAGCAGTCGACGGTCTTTCGAACGGCTCAAACCTAGTCTCAGGAATCTTTACCTACTTACTAATGACTAAGCGAAATACCTAAACACAATAGATTTCTGTGAGACGATACCATATCTAAAATCGAGTAGGCCCGTTTTAAATGAAATGAACCAGGAAACGAGCAGAGAGCAGAAATCGCCTGATGGTAAGCGAATACCGCCGCCCATGCACACTCGCAACACTTACACTTGTAACTCCTCTGGTGTTGCGACTTGCGTTCCCAGTTCTTAGACTCCCCAACCCGCCTTTGACCTCCGGTATCCTCACTCGGCGAAACACAACGCAAGCGCTATTTCACGCCGATTTTCTGTGTGGCTGTGGTATCGAGGTCGATCCGGCTCATTCATGCCGAAGCGTGGCTCTCCCATCGCAATTGCGTTCCTGGTCCTTAAAATCCCCAACCGTGAGTAGTATTGTGAGTAGGTAGGTAGATATTAAGGCAAAACATACTTCTTCATAAAAAAATTATCGTCTGATTTTTGCGTAGGGGATACCGGAGCTACATTTAACAGGGGTAAGTATTAAAATGCTAATTTCTCGGAATCTCTTAAGCTACATTTGCAAATTCAGCTTCCTTATAATGGATGGGTCCCGATTGTTGCCCTAGAAGTCCCGAGAATGTTTTCGTTTTGAATGTATCGATCATGAAACAATTTTTTTATAATTCAATAATAATAAATAAAATAAATAAAAATAAAAATAGCCTTTATTCTACCACAATAATTACATTCAGTATCTTAAAAAAAGCATTTCGTTTTTAATTTAAATTTAAATTTGTAATTGTTACTTAACATTTTGCATTTCTATTAATATATTTAAAATTATAAGTAATTATATATTTAATTTGTAAATTATTATTTCTATTATGATATCTATTATTAAATTATTCATAATTAATATGTGGAAGTCGCCTCTTTGGCGTAGGCCTCCCCCAGTTTCCTCCAGGTATCTCTGTCTCTCGCTTTCCTTCTCCAGTCTGATCCGCATCTTTCCTTAAATATGTCTTCCCATCGTTTTCTTGGTCTTCCTCTTTTCCTCTGTCCTTCCCTTAATTGCCATTCTGTTATTCTATTGGTCCATGTTATTCTATTGGTGCAGTGGACCGTAAAGCTCGACACTCGTGTGTTTGATTTTATGCGCTATTGCATTAGCACAGAGTTCTATTTACAGTGCTGTTTTTAAACGACGACAATGATTCCCGCAATTCATTGATAACGGGCAGTATACCAACTCTTAAAAATATTTCTCCCCTAATTTTACCCCTGATTACTTTACCATTTATTTATTTTATTACCATTGACAGGTCTAACAGGATAATAAGCTAGAAAGAAAGGTTATGTGTTTAACATAAAAACTTACGCGTTAATAACATAAAACTAACTTGTCTTAATCTGATTTTACTCCCAATACATTTTCATATCCCTGGCTATATACACACATTAAAAAAAAAATATTATTACATACAAACTGATTCATAAGGAGTAAACTCTAAACATCCTGTCCCCTAGTAAACCCCCCGTAGATATTTTCCCTAATTTTGGGGGGGTACATCCCTAAGTTGGCAACACTGATACCGTTGTACGGCCTACCACCGGACTGCTCTACACACGCACGGATTTGGTAAGGAGCGGACCAGATCCGATGCGGACAACGGCGAACTCTTCGCCTTCTTATGTTCGACGGACTTCCCTACACACGCTCGGATTTGGTACGGAGCGTACCAGATCCGAGTACGCTCCGTACCAAATTCGTACCAAAGTCTGTAGATGCCATTACTGGATTTTCTTGTTTTTTTTTTAACACAGTCTAGTTTTTATTATTATGTAGGAAATACATTTTTAGTTTTTAAATATAACATAAAAAATGTTATATTCAAAAACTAAAAATGTACCTTTGGGCACACTTTGGGGATAAAAATAATAATTTATCGACGGGGTCAGTATTAATCTAACTAAACATGGGTTAGCCATGTAAATATGTTTAATATAATATAGGAGGTATTAAACATCATCATAATATACCTATTATGCAATTTTTGTCGTGTCTCCCCTAGATAGCAGCGCGATGGGACTACATGTTGGCGGAGCTGGAGTCGCCGCTGCCTCTGGACGGCGTCACGATTGCCGCGGCAGAGGTGGACTCCCGTGCGCGCCTGCCCGAGGGTGAGCGCGTCGGGTACGCCGGATACGGCGCGGAGATTCACGGGGTTCGTATATTGGTTTATTTCATTTAGGGCCTTTTCACTGCCACACACGTGCGGATCCTGTTCCGGGTGCGGGCCGCGGAAATCCTTTTTTGTACACCTTTTTAAGGAGTACAATACTGTAATACATTATTTTGATCATCTCATAGGGTTTAGCCAGCGTTTGCAATGTAAGCACAAAAAGTGTTTATTTAGGACATTAGAAACCTCTACAATTATTATCAGTGTTTCTCTACTATATTATGCACGTTATAATATACATATGAACATTCCACTTAAATGATTCTATTTAAAAAAACAGCATCAAAATCCGTTGCGTAGTTTTAAAGATCTAAGCATACATAGGGACAGACAGAAAAAGTGACTTTGTTTTATACTATGTAGTGATACCGGTCAATTTGACTCATCATTCATCAATCATCATTCTCTTCTGCGCGATGTGCAGAGACTGTAGAAGTTAGAACAATAATTTAACTAAACTATAATTTAACTAACTATAATTTATTTAACAGGATGTAATGCGAAGTGACATGCACGTGTTCGATCTAGAGATTCTCTCGGACAAGGAGTGCTCGACACTGGAGCAGTACAACCCTCAGGACATGCTGTGCGCCAAGGGCCGGCCACCCAATTACGACTCAGCGTGTAACGTAAGTTTTCTGACATTACTTTCTTTTTAAGATTTCCGAATTTGATTTCGGCAACTTTCAGACAAATTACCCCGTTGTTTAAACGCTCCTGTAGACTCCGTGCTTAGTATTTGTATGCATATTATGGCATTCTTCATTACGTCAAGTTCGACCGACATAAAAGCGGTCTAACGTGCTTATTCTTATATTTAAAGAAAGTTGTGTTAGTTACAATATTTATAACTTAAGAACGGCTGAACCGATTTGGCTGAAAATTGGTAGGGAGGTAGCTTAGAACCAGGAGACGGATATAGGATACTTTTTATCCCGTTCTCGAGAGACGTCACATAAAACGTGGTATTGTTTATAAAAATGGATTGCAAATTGCAATAGGGGATCGGACTATATCTGAAATATTTAGTTCCATTAATATATTCAGAAATATAGAGGCATTTGCAATGTGCAGGCTTGGGGAGTCTAAAGAAAGATGTTGTCTTCGCGAATAATGTTTATTAACTATCTATTAAATCAACTGGCATTACAATATATAGTAGGGAGGCGATACACACACTACACCTCCCCCGTATTTTTGAAAAAAAAATGATATATTATTTTTTTTACCCTAAATTTTACATTTAAATTATTTTTAATCCTTAATTATTTTTAATCTTCTTAATCTTACTAATACCCATCTTATTCTAACTAACAATAATAAATACAAATCTGTGTCATTTATATTTAAAATTCGTAAAACATGTTTTTAATATTAATTTAAGATATGGGATGTTGACGATATATTTAATTAAAATAAACGGTAATACCAAAACTAAGTTGCTGACTTAAATTCAAATTAAGATTTTTTTACATGGTTACATAATTGATTTTAATAAATTTAATCTTTTATAATATATTTAATTTAAGTAAATATTTCACATTTCCTAACAAAAAAATCCTTACCTCCTCACTATTATTATTTTATTTATATTCTGTCACTGAAAAAGAAATACAACCTCCATTTCACTATAAGTGAATCCATTTTCATATTTATTTCCTTATTATTTCATTTCACATAATATCTTTACATTTATTTTTACTAATACACTTGATTAGTGGACTGGCCAGTCACTTACATTTTACATCATCAGGTACCTCTTTCATTTATCATTATTTTCATAATATGCATGCTTATTCATAAATCATGGTAAAATATGCTTTTATTATTCATATTTATTACTTATACATCATTTAATAATTTTATTTATAGTCGACTTTAAATTATTTATTTTTATGGTACTATATTTTATTTATTTTTATACTTCATGTGCGCACTTTATTTGGTACAATACTTTATTTATTTATATTACATTTAACGGGACCTATTTTAAGACTAACCAACACAATATTATAATAACATGTCTCCAACCATTTTTACTAAGTGGAGGATTGTTCCCGCCGAGCATGCTCTAAGTACCATTTATTTTATTTTTGTACCATATTTGTACCATATTTTAATACCAAGGGTTTGTTTTAAGGCTTCTTGACCTCCAACTATTCTCACAGAGAAATCTCGTTTACACCATGATCGAATGAAGGATTACCTTGCGTATTTTATTATTTATGCTTTAAGCATTTTATTTATTACCCATACATAGCATTTAAGCTAGTATTTAATTAATGCACTATGGCATTTTTTCACCTTAACCTATCCAAATCCCTAACAAAATAACCCGTTCCATAATTTTGATGCACTCAATATTTAAAATATCTATCAACTGTTGGGTGATCAAGCCAACAGCTACTAGACATTCCAAACATCGACACATCCCTTCTACCTAGTAACTGTTCAATTTCAATCAAATACCTTCTTATAAAACTTAAACCCAAATCCTTATTTCAAAATAATCTTTTCTTTACATCCCTACATAGACTACAGCTATGTTACAAACTAAATAACACATTCCTAATTCTCTTCACAATAATATTACGTCATATCTCGTATGAACGTAAATATTTTTTAAGTAAATCCATGTAAGTCATATCCAGTATAAAATCTCATAAAATGTAGCTAATCAACTTACAAAGTAGTTGAAAAGGAATTTAATACATTTCTATGAAATAATTGTCTCGTTTTGAGATTTTTACATATCCTTTCTTTTTACTGATTCCTCTTTTACTTTACTTTTTCTAATAAAATTGTATTATTTTTATAAATTTAAAGGTAACCATGAAATAAAACTTTTTATTTTATTTTATTTAATTATTAATTTGTATGTTCTAACCTTAACTGAATTGGATTGGAATACATAGCAACATAACATCTTATTATTTATTTATTTTTAACCTGTACATTAAGCATTTAATTACTTTTATTTTATTAAAACCTTCTGACTTTGTTTTTACTTTCCAAAAAGTTAAAGTTACTATTACAAAATAAATTAATATCACCTATTCGAAGTATGTTAACGACTTATAATTTATTAATTATTATTTTTTTTTACTACGTTCCACTATAATTTTTTAATTTCTAAACCGGAAATATATGACTCTCAGAGATCATATTAATTTAGAAAGATTAATAAGCTGTGTTTTTTATTTTGTCACCTTATTACAAAACAATGAAGATTCACAAACAAAAGAAACTCACAAAAAAAAAAGAAAGATAACGTACCTACCTATGTAGGTATTTTAAATTATTTTAATTTACCAAAATTAATTTTCCTTATAGATTTTTAATGTTGCAAGTTGCAAATTGCAACATAATCTTTTGCACATATAAATTCATGCAATCTTTCCAATCTAAATATGGCATGCTTACTTGACACTTTTGGATGCATATTGTAGCTTATGCATCGTATTGCTAATGTTTTGATTTGTATCACAAATGGTGCATGTAAAGTTGAGATGATCTGTTATTCGACACCAATCATTGATGATCTCATATCATGGACATGGGTGGTCCATCTAGGTACTATTAATATAGAATTTAATTGTCACTAAAAATACCGAACGAACTTTCTCGATAAGAGGTCAATATCAAAATTTTAACAAAATTTAATTACTTCAATATTCTGGACTTTTATCTATTTTAACTAAATATCGAAAAAAAAAATACCTCTAACTTCTAAGTGACATACCAAAATATTTTAAAACACGCTATTCGTTTTCAGTCTTATTTCAAATAAAAATAATTTCGTGAAATGAATTTAAATAATACTTAACATGAATCTTAAATCTGAAATATATTGTTTTTTTTTTTTTTTCAACTAATACTATAATACCTTAAAAATTAACCTTCAAAATTGACATATTTTATGACGAATTTTTATGTATTGTAAATTAAAAATCTTTTAAAAAAATAAACATATTTTTGTACAATAACGTTGTTTGCTTTGATTAACAAATAGTATCTACTTACATTTCGTTGCGCGAATGCTGTGCTGGCACCGCGGATATTTGACGCTTTCCCAGCAAAGGCGTTGTTTGCTGTGGGAACTTACCTACCTGCGTTAACCAACTGCGTAAAATATTTAGTTAGTAATGAGTTACTATGTATTCCCTTTTTCAAATATCTAAAATTTCAATATTAATACTAATTATAGTTAATAATAACTGACACAAATTATTTTAACTCATATTATTTTCTTTAAAGTCTTCTTTCTGTCACAACTAATATTATTATTTATATTTGCTTAAAATATCTTTACACATCGTCAACACCCATTTATTTAATTTTATTACAAAGTTCACTTTCGTATTACTATTACATCCTTACAATATTATAATAATCTTGTCTTCAGCCAAAAATTCCTTTTTAAATACGGTAACTTCTACTAGGTACCAAATATACCTACCTACAAGGGGTGGCTTAAGTTGCAAGATAATAACATTATAATTTAATTTCAACTTTTAAAAGTCACATGAAACTAATGAAATTACAAAAAGATTTACCTAATATCATTAACAATTTGTAAACATACTAAAATTTTTAAATTGTAATTTTTAATTATTTATCTTACTCGAAAATTTTAAATTAATTTTGACATAGATTAATTTAAATCTGTTTTAATTAATTTATTTGTAAATTTTTTAAAAAAATATTTTCATAGCCGATACTTTTTTTTATATAGCAAATTGTAATAGCCTGTAATTAAAAGTGCAATAACCATTTTAATGTAATAATACCAATCAACCTACATATTTGCAAATTTAAAATTTTGTTGGCTATTCATAACAATAATTCAATACATTTTTAATAGATATCTAAAAATTTACTCAAAAAATATATTTATCAGAATACTTGATTCCAATAACTTTAAACGACAACACATTTTAATAAACATAAATATTACCTACTTGCTTTTGAGATTTTAATATAACTTTACTTCACAAACCAATCTGACACTTAAATTTAATATCTCTCCATTTAAAAATCAAATTATTTACGTCTTTTGAGTACTGTATACTTAATACAATTTAAATTTAGTTTATTCCCAATAGTTCATAAAAATGCTTTTCCCTTTTACTACTTTAATTAATTTTGTAAGCTTTTGTTTTTGTATATTATTCCATATTACTAAAATTTATTATAAATTAATTCATCTAAATTTTTAATATGTTAACACACATATATTTTTTTTTAATTATACTATTACTGTTATAAGTACATAGGTTCATTTTTAATTTGTAAAATAGTTCAATTAATTATAAATTCTAAAATTATGAAAATGTTACGTAATAAGCCTAGAAAAAAAATCTGACGTCCAATTATTCTTATCTATATGCTCTGCTCACTGATCTCCCGGCTGCATCCACTTCCGACTCGAACTTCTCCCGGCTGCCTGCTCTACATAATATCCACTCATCTGACACCAACAACTGCCGGCTGCCTGCTCATCATCTCTACTCATCTGACTCCAACAACTCCCAGCTGCCTGCTCACCATCTCCGCTCATCTGACTCCAACAACTCCCAGCTGCCTGCTCATCTTCACTCAAAAGTCTTCAAAATTATTGTCTTCAACTGATGGCCAATAATTCGTTTTGTACTCTAACTTCTGTATTTTTTTTTTTACAGTCTTTTTTTATCATACTTATGATTATAATATTCTTCTTGCAACTTTTTGGATTGAATTTCTCAGTTCATATTATTTTTGTCTACACTTTTTATTTCAATTAAAGTTATAGTTTTTATATTTTTCGAAAATTATTTTTATAATTAGGTATTATTAGCACTATTAGATTTGTATTTATTTTCTACAATATTTATTTAAAATATAAAATCTACATTATCTATTTCCTAACTAACGGCCGTTAAATATTATAATTGAGTTCATTTTTTTTTTTACACTATTATGTCCACATTTTTACACGCACTTTCGTGTTCGTCACACATTAATTCACGCATCACATTAACTATAAAGTCTTATTATTATTATTGTTGTCCCTGTACCATCTGCGCAGCGCTGCCACGAGGCAGCACTGGCAGGGTCGCCATGCAATGTGCAGGCTTGGGGAGTCTAAAGAAAGATGTTGTCTTCGCGAATAATGTTTATTAACTATCTATTAAATCAACTGGCATTACAATATATAGTAGGGAGGCGATACACACACTACACATTACTACTTGGTAAATGTAAAAAAATATATTATTTTATGTGTAGTTTACTAATAAAATACATTTAAAAAGTACAAAAGAACTATTGTTTTGCGAAATTGGTAAACAAAACCTACTTCATTAGTTTAGTTACATCATATCCAAAAACAGTCATTAAGGTAAGTATGAACTTAAACGCACAAAATATATCGGAGATATCTGTATTTACAAATATATTCCTGCGGCCGTATACTTCATACATCTTAACCTACAAGTGACCCACGTATGGAGCGTTTTTACGAGACTCGCGAAATTTTGTATACAAATTGCTGTATGTACCTTTAAAAATATTGACTTTTGATATATCAAAAGTCAATATTTTCAAAGTAACTTCTCAGAAGAAACCGTATACGGTTTCTTGTGTTGCTCATATTTAAGACTACTGTTCATTAAATAAAAAAAATCAGTCCGCTCGCCTATTCCAATGTTCGCTCATCTATCGCTAAAACTCGAGAACGGCTGCACCGATTTGGCTAATATTGATACCAGTTCATATTTAAGGTGGTTCGTTTCCCATACAAAAAAACAATGGACATTAATTAGGTAATTTCATACTATTACTACATAAATTATATGCACATCTATTTATTTTGCAATACAATTGTCGCAAAATACATTTAAAATACTTTATTTCACACAGAAGTCACATTTTTATTGAATTTTCGACAAAAAGTGACATAAGTTACAAATGTCACTTTTTGTCGAAAATTCAATAAAAATGTGACTTCTGTGTGAAATAAAGTATTTTAAATGTATTTTGCGACAATTGTATTGCAAAATAAATAGATGTGCATATAAATTTATGTAGTAATAGTATGAAATTACCTAATAAATGTCCATTGTTTTTTTGTATAGGAAACGAACCACCTTAAGACAGAACAACGTGTGTTGGAACAGCTAGTGATAGATATAAAAAACTACACTGAGGGCACATCATACTTATTGTACCAAAACTACAGAAAGTCCCATATGTGGTTAATCTCGACTATTTGACATGAACGTTGTTTTCATACAGTTTCGTGAATTTTCAGCAATGGCGAGGTTTTCGATTGGCCTGGCCAGGACATCCATCTTTAGTCTATGGAGGTTACATTGAGATATTTTAAATGTGCAGGGCGACAGCGGCAGCGGGCTGATCAGCGGCGGGCGCGTGGTGGGCGTGGCGTCGTGGGTGGAGGACGACGCCACCACGTGCGCGCCTGGCAAGAAGGTCGTGTTCTCGCGCGTCGCCGCCGCCAGAGACTGGATCAAGAAAGTTACTAATATATAAGTTCACTTATTGCAGACGGTTTTCTTATGTACATATATTAAAAATACTCTCATTTCCCATTGTGATAACCGATCTTATGCGTACTTAAATGAGGCCTTCCAACTTTACAAAAGATACAAACATATCTGTGGCTACACAAGAAATCGGTGTTAATTTTGACATCAACTTATAGTTTTATAAGTGTATTTCAACAAAATGTTGATTTTTGCCTATTTGCTAGTCCAATAACTACTGAGAGAGCATATTGTAATACAACTTTTTAATAAACACATAATATGTTATTTAGAACTTTGTTTACTTTATAAGCCCCACTACGTTTATTATTCTTTCTGCAGCAACAGTGGAACAATGGGGATGGTTCAAAAATTAAAGTTTAGTTTGGGTATTACTAAATAAAAGAAATATAGTGTTCTTGGAAATTTAATGACTTTAATAGAAGAAATAACTAAATTAAAACAGCGAGATAGAAAAAAAAATCATATTAACATGTTTATCCGATTATGTTCAAGCATAGTGATCGAAATTAATCAATGACCTAACAAAATATACAACAAAAGTCATTAAATAATTGAGTCCAGCCAATCAGTTGTTAGCGTAACGTGGACGATCGTAGCTCAAGTACACTAAAATAAACGTTATATAATACAACTTACAATTTTGAATAATATTGTGATTAATTAAAAAGAAAAAAAAGCTAAATAATTGTTTCCTACTTATATAATGCGTAATAATATAAAGTGTCCACTACTCATAAACGTATATAACTATCCATAGGCTTACTTTTAATTTTCACACAAAGTTGGAGGCGGGCTCGCGCCGCTCTCGGCCGCGCGACAGCGACGGGCGAGTGGCGACGGCCCCGAACCGAATAAACCGACAATTTCGAGAGCCCGCCGGCTGCGCGCGTTCGCCGCCGGACGTACGACGGGTGAGGACAACCCGCTACAGTAAATATACACTTTACGACTAAAAAGCAAAAATAAAAAACTAAATTTATTGGAAACTATCGTACGCGGGCGCCGCGAAGGCGACGGCCGGCCGGGCGGAGCGAATGTTTCGCCAAAACACGAGTCAAAAAGTGAACAGCCTAACATATTCTGTACAATTTACAACTAGGCAATATAACGAGCCACTCCCGTCGTTGAGCGTCAGCTTACAATTGTTAGTTCGACGCCGTTAAGCATCGCGTGCTCCCGTTTCGATCGTTAACAATGTAGCTTTTTTTGGAATTTTACTTTTTTACAATATATAGTATTTAGTTTCTATAATTAATTACATCTAATATTTACAATGGAGGTGAATGGACCATTTCAAACTCTACATTTTACTCGAAAATAATTATGAAATACCTACCCGAAACGAACATTATCTACAACTTTAAGAAAGAAAAGAGATTGAGCAACTAATTTTGCAGTAACTCTCTGATAACTAGTTCGATATTTCAATTTATAAATGGTATATATTCGTAACAGATCAATGTCGTCGGAGCTAATTAAAATTAAAACAAATATTTTTTTAAGTCAGCAGGGTCTCAAACCCGGTTTCACTGCGGCGTACAATGTTCATGGCCTATGCAACGTTAAGTGAGGACACGGCCGGCATCCATGGCAGTGTAGCGGGGTTAAATCTCGTGCACGTCGTGGTGTTGCCCAACCTCTTTCGTAAGCAAAATTCGCCACAAATTAATCTAAGACGCACGGTGGCGGCGGGCGCGGGCGACGGGGCCCGGCGCCGGCGGCTCATATCTTGTGGATCTTCTGGGAGACCACGACGGGGTTGTTGCGCCGGATCTCCTGCGCGCCGAGCTCCCGGTAGTCGAAGGAGCACTCGTGCTTGTCGCTGTACCGGTGCACCGCGCAGAACAGACCGCCGCAGCGGCACTCGAACCCTGCCCGAACACACATATATTGTCACTACACTTGCTACAAATGTTTTCAATAATATTTATTCAAATTTTAAAACGTATACACTTAAGACACATTCATAAACTATGATACTCTCTCTGATAATCTCAAGGTTAAAAGATTCTAGCAGCAGATATTATAGGTTTCATTTTATCGACAAACTCGCTTTACTCGCAACCTCCTGAGCTACGAGCAGTTGAATATTTTGTTTTTGGTTACTACTCTACGTTGAATTAACCTAAAATTATTTTTATTTCCCACACACATCAAAAGATCTCATTTTACGTAAAGATACACCTAAGAATTTTTTTCTCATATATAAATAATAATTTATTTTATTACTTAGACTAGATGTTGCGCGCGACTTCGTGCGCGACAAAAGGAAATCCCGCAGTAACCGTACATTTTTCCGCGATAAAAAGTAGTCTATGTCCTTCCCCGTGCTCTATTCTATATATGTGCCAAATTTCATCAAAATCGGCCCCGTAGTTTCGGAACCTATTCGATGCAAACAAACAAACAAACATACAAACAAACTTTTCCTCTTTATTATATTAGTATAGATAAAATCTAAAAAATACATTTGAATATCAAATATCATGTCTTAACTGTTACAAATAAGAAATAAATATTTAAATGACTGCAAATAACACGCAGAACCAATTTTGAAACTGAATAGTATTACATATCTTCCAATAGGGTATTTTCCAAGTTTTTGAAAAGTATGTCAAATTGTTCCTAATACCAAAATACATTATCAGTTTGAACCATTATTTGTGAATTTCTTTCTTTTCCTTGCAAATTAGCCTAAAAGTTTAAATTAATATTATTGGCGCGAAAACGCTATAATGAGTTGTCATGACGTCACATTCTTGTAACCATAGAGTATCTTGTAACATTGTAACTGTCAAGTGTCAAATTACACTGACAATGCCAAATCCCAGAATACCTACTATTTACATTTTTAAATAAATGTTTTAAGCCTATTAAAAATGCCTTATAAATGGTGCGTAGTGCCAAAATGCACTAATACGTCTATTAAAACACTGGGGAAAATCTTTGTGACCCTACCAAAGAACACTGAAATGCAGAAAAAGTGGCTATTACTCGCTGACGCATGACGTTAATGATTCGATGCTGGATATTCTTTATGGAAATCGGGAAGACATTAATAAAATAAGAAGAAGTACAAGAATATGACGTCACATTCCAATCTCGTGCGTTTTTAGTCACGTGGTCAAACGTGAAAAATTCATAATTTTATTTTTGATATTTTATAAAAATCATACATATTTTTGTGTAAATAGTTGGTTAAATTTGTTTAAATTAATGTTTAGCGATAAAATATCAACAATCTGATGTATATTTTCATCATAGGATAATACCCTATTAATTAAGTCTTGTGGAAGACATCTATCTATGGAACCAATTAAATCATGTCACCAACTTTTTAACCGCTATTACCTTTTGGCAATAAATATTGCGACATATCTACTAAGATATAAGGTTGTTTATGATATAAGTTTCGATGTTAGGGCTCACCTGTAAGTCCAACCTTCTTGCGGCACACGGCGCACCTGTTCTTTTTCTTTTTGTCCTTGCTGGGATCTTTGTCGTCCGCGTCGGTGTCGGAGGCGCCGGTGCTGGCGCCGCTCGTGCCTGCCGCACTGTCTTCTTCGATTTTCTGGAATTTATATTTAAAAAAATAAAGAACCGGCATTAACAACAAAACCTGTAAGGATTAAGAAAGCATGCAATACTAAATAAAAGTCAGTTCATTACAATTTGGTACAATTATGATGATAATATTTGATATGATTATTATTAAGAAATATTCTTATTTAGCTGAAACGCATATTCCATACAAAACAGCATAAAACGGTCACAAATATACAACTATTATATTAATCAATAGGAAATAGTAATCATATAAGTTTAAAGATAAATTCAAGGTCTGTTATCTAGAGATAGATAAAGTAACCGCTAACCAGTTACTTCAAAGAGCACCAATACAATACATGACATTATAAATATCTGTTTTAATTATAATATGTTATTCGTATTTTACACTTTGCTCCGTTTTTTAAACAAAATAAGCAGTCAAAAATGCCTGTAACGAGAGTAATAACCTAGTAAATTATTTGGTACTTCTACCTGGAAAGTTTTGCGGGAGTTTTGTAAGCCCCCTTTTCTCGACCTAATGACTGGAGTATAAAGCAATATTTGAAAGATTTCGCTTATAAAGTATAAACCTTTAACGAAGTCTAAAAACCTCACTTAAACTCTCTAAAGATTAGTATAACAGGGAAGGAGGCCAGATTCTGGCAGTTACCGTTCCATCTACAGAAGGTTTAGGAACGATACAATAGGAGACAATTAAGTATCCTATTGAATTACGTGGTATCTTATTCTCTCTCTCTCTAACTCTATTTCTCTCTATCTCTCTTTCTCTCACTCTGTATAGAGCAAATTGCCATTAATATTGCCTATACAGTATACACCGACCCTTTTTAGCGTCCTTGTTCCGCTCGGTGAATCGACCTCAGTATTATTCGAACTAGGAGCCTCAACTTCTTCCTTGAGATCTTTGAACGCTACATCCGTACGCCGAACATTGCTAAGGAGTGCTCTTTTTATCAACGACGTGGATCCGTCTTCTATTTTAATCTTCGAAACATATTTTCGCCGGGAGTTTTCGTTAATCCTTTCCTGTGGTGGCCGATGCGCGCCGTCATTTATTTCAACGGACGTTCGTTTATTTTGGAAACTACTGGGCTGATCGACGTTTTGAGTAGATTTGGAACTGTGGCTACTGTTGCTCGACTTACTGTTTCTTCGTGATTTCGATTTCTTGCTCATCGAGTCTTTTTTGTTAGGCCCATTATCCATTATTTAAGAACGTTTTTTTAAGAGAGTTTGTACTAACATCGTGATTATATTTTCAAAAGCGTACGAGTATAAATAATATATTTTACTGTCAGATGAAACATACACAGATAAAATTGAACAAATAATTTTTTTATAAATTTTTGTTTGTAATTTTTTCGAAAATGAATTTACAATTGATTGACATAAATTTGTCATTAACAAGACATAACATATCCTATACTTGTTTTTTTTTTATTATTATTATTATTGCCGTGACCAACGTGTAAATGAGCTAAGATATAAATCTTATTATAGTAAGTATTTAACATTTGTGAAGGGTGTACGAACGAACGAGCGATCATTTAGTGATATCAGATGACCGCATTCAGTAGGGAGCAGACCACGCATATGGTCATAATCGAACATAATCTAGAAACGCGGAAAAGCGTGCTAAGCCAAGTTCAAACTTAAACAAAACTGGCGAGCAGCAGTGGCAACACCGTGTCTCGTATGTGATTACACCATTCACCAACCATTTGCAGCCACTTTTGACACCCTCATAACTCAAAAACTATTTCACATACAATTTGGCTCATATATTGAGAACTGCGAGATACATAGTATGTGCTCCAAATTTTATGAACACAGCTCAAACGGTTATTTAGATATAACGTCCAAAACAATATTATCATATTACTAGCCTGCTAGTTTCAGATGACATGGAAAGTTCAAATTTAGCATGCAGATAGGCTGGGTTAATAATAAAATCAATGGGAAGTCCTAAAACACATAACAATATAAGTTCTTCCAAAAAATTTGGTTGCTGGTAGAAATTAGTTTTCGTGCTTTAGGACTTCTTTCATAATTGTTTTAGTAGGTACCTAGGTACTTAATAATATATAATTTCTATATGAGAACTAGTCAAGTCTCATCTTAGGATTCGATATATTATTCTAAGTTATAAGAAGGAATTATAATTTTAACTTGTTATGTACAATATTTTATGTTGCTAATTGCTATAAATAAATTTCAGGACTGACCAATGAACTTGGCAACAACTTTTCTTTGTCTTTTATTGGATTGGCTGATTATAATATAGGTACTTAAGTAAATGTATTTTGTACATTACACATACCTCGGGACGGGAGTCGAGGAAATTAATAGAGTTCGTTATTAACTCGTACTAATGTAATTAAGTACAGTGTTTTTGATTAATTGGTTTGATCAGCATAGTTACACGGAAGTTACCTACCTATATACGATGCGACCTTTGCTGCGACATGAATATGTATAACTCAAACGAGAGTGTCTGTTCGCATAAGTTAAATTTTGTACTTAGAGCATTTGAACGTTACACAACAGCAAGCCACTTTCGAAATATTACTTCCAAAATGAGTATGAGTCCTTCCAAATGAAGCTTCTAATTTACCTACATTATATTATCATATATGGCCGCCGACAGACTCCACGTACGCATTTCGAGATGATTACTGTAAGGTAGGTACTACATATTGCACTGGCGTAGTTCAGATGAGATCCCAGAGTTCTCCAATTGAAGTCCAGCGTTGAAGTGGATCACCGAGGGGTTTTTAGTGGGTAAAAATCTCCACATACCCCTAGCTCTTATCCCCAAGAGAGTTTAGGATGATCATTGAAGATTTTCCCCTCGAAAAAAAAAGGTACTACATATTTATAGGCAATACAATGGTATGTCAGCGACTATACATATTATTATGATTCACTAGCTGTACCGATACACGTTGTCCTGTCTAAGACTAGGGTATACGGTCAGTCTGGCATCATTTCAGTCCATCAGCCTGATCCAGACTAACGAAAAAATGATCGTGTAACCGTGAGATTGACGAACTGATAAATTTTTTATTATGTACTTTCCGGCCATCATTCTGGCGTCAGTCTGAGACTGATGGACTGAACTGATGCCAGACTGACCGTGTAACACTAGTGTAAGGGCCGATCACACCGAAATGCAGCGGCCGGGCGCGATAGGTTCGCGTCGCCGTTAGGTGTAAACTACCACAATTATTTCAAGAACAAAATTAGCCGCCAAAGCCAGCCGTTCTCGAGTTTTAGCGAGACACTGGTTCAGCAATTCATTTTTATAAATAAGATTAGATTATATTGAAGACTAGTTGTCGCGACACAAGTTGTTTTGTCTATAAACCTCCAATATGGCTCACCATTAATCCTTCCCTGAACTGATACGATTATTTAAAGACCAAAATTAGCCAAATCGGTCCAGCCGTTCTCCAGTTTTAGCGAGTCTTAACGAACAGCAATTCATTTTTATATATAAGATATGTTAAAATATATCTCAGTAGCCAGGGTGGTGATCGGCGGGTTTATATGTGCTAGATAGAGTGTTAAATGGCCTCACATCTGTGGCGGTGGGCAGGCTGGGGGAGCTGGGCAGGCTGGGCAGGCTGGGCAGGCTGGGCACGGTGGGCGCGGCGGCGGCGAGCGGCGTGGGCGCGGGCGCGGGCACGAACGTGCTCGCCACAGGGGACGGCGTCGTCGCGGGGGGCTGCTGCTTCTTTTTTAATGCCTCCTGAAATCACAAAGTAAACGATCAACATTTTGACCAAATATCGACCATAGACGTACATGTGATATGAGTCAGGCTGCTCCAGGGTTTGCAAATTCAGTTCTTAAAACCAGGGTTGATAAAAATCATGTTTTTTTTATTATTTTGATTTACTTAAATCGGATTTATTTGATTTAAATCAGATTTTTATTTTTTTTACTTTCTCGTCTTTTTTAATTTATTTATTAGTCAGTTTATTAATAAAATGACAAGAACGTACATACCTATTTTGGTTTAATTTATTTGTTTATATAATTTACATAATTCAACAATTTCTACTAAAATCAACAATTTAAAAAACAGTGGCGTTGAAAATATTACAAGGAAAGTAAAAAAACTGAATAGACAACCTAACCAAGAGCATGTCTACTGAAGTACTGAGGGTTCCGTAACTATTAACGCGTAACAGGTTTTTTCAAATTACCTACTTAAAAAGTTCTGTTCGATTTTGTTCAAAATAATTTTCCTAGAAAGTGTTTAGCATGATCTATCAGCATGAAAACTTACAAGTTTCTATCTCCTATAAGTAGTTTAGAAATGCTTTTTTTTTAACCAAGCCAACCAATAAAAAAAAACAGGTTTCAGACCACTTTGGAGGCTGATTACTCAAAAACTTCATTTTAAAATACTTATCTATTCAACGATACTCCACACGATGGGGTATTTTCTTGTTTCGGCCTTTTTAGACACCTTTTTTTACGTAGTCGGGTTATAGATTTTTAACTTATTTTTTATTTCGTACTTTTCCGTTTCCCAATCGGGAATAATATTAATAAGTACCTAATCAAAACACTTGAAATTAAAAATATCGTTTCACGAGCGCGGAGCGAGCCGACCGACCGTATTATAAACGTGTATTTTACATATTTGTGCAAGCACACGATAAATATGTTAAATATATAATATGTCACCGTAAAACTGTAAAATCCGTTAGATTGTAATAAAATTAGTGAAATTGTAAAATGTTGATAGACTTCCGACGCGGATATGCTGCCTATAATTTAACACATTATTTTTCGTTAGATTATAAATACCTGTCATGTCATGGGATACTCTTCCCAACTTACCTGTCCGGTAGTTGTGGTATAGTATACGGGTATGCGACCCCGGCTTCCCTAACTATTACTGTCCTATCCCTTCCCCTCCTGGCCGTAATATCCGACATTCCCTATTTCCCACTCTAACTTACCAATATTCCTTTCCACAGCACCTATCCTTCCCTTTCCCTATTCCTACCCTCTCCACCAATCCGTGGAAACGCAATGGATAATCAAAAAAAAATTATTATCCAAAATGGCGGCGATGTGGTTCGCCGCCTATCACATCTCGTTTCTCGCGGAGGCGAAAAGCGGACCATGGAGACGCTTGGCTACGTTGAATGTAAGAGGAGTAATGGATGGTAAGAATGAAAATGGACGAAGCGAAAGAAGTATGTAAGGATCGTAGCAAGTGGAAATAAGTGGTCTCTGCCTACCCCTACGGGAAAGAGGCGGTCCTGCCTACCCCTACGGGAAAAAAAGCGTGATTATATGTATGTATGTATGTATGTATAAATACCTATATAGTTTTTAATATTTCGACATATTTTTACAATCTCGTTAGTTATTTTACAATCTCGTTAAGTAGTTATTTTACAATCTAACGGTTTTTACAATTTTACGGTCACATATATATATTTGTGGTGTGCCAAGACCTTTCTTTTGATACCAAACACGTGATGATTATCTCTGTTTAATTTTTTTAGATGTTAGAATCTGAGGTCCAATTTTCAAATTAATACAAAATTAAAAAATATAGGTATATAGGTATATATCCTATGTTACCCGCGGCATCATTACGAATCCTTTAGACACCTCATTTATTAAAATCGGACCAGTAGTTTAGACGCTACGAACGAACGAACGAAGAACACACATACATACATAGACTGCCAAAATCATTACCCTTTCTTTTGGCTTCGCCGTAGCCGGGTAAAAAGTAGAGATAAAGGTCCTAAAAATATGAGCGATAGCTCATTGGATTCGGAATCACCTCTAGAAAACTGTTTTTGAAGGATTTCGGTGCAGGTAAAAAAATGAAATTTTGTTATTAACAAAATAACATTTTAAAAAATTGTTTTTTGAAAAATGGCGATAAAACTTTTTTTACTAGAGCTCAATTCATTTACTTAAGTGTTAAGATACTAGAATTTTTTTCAAATTTTTAAAATGACATTTTATAATATATACTTAATATAAAAAATATATTTTATCTGATGAACTCTCTTTAGCAGCGCGGCGGCGCGCGCATGCCGTAACAGCCGCGCGGAACCCTATTTTCAATGGCAAATTAAAATTAGAAAAAATGGAGATAGAGTTCCGGGAGTTGGGACTTATTATTGGAAATTTCCTTTTTTTTAACGAGCTTTTTCCAAAATTGCTTATATATTAATATTTTTCGAGTTATTATCGAAAAACTAAATACCATTTTTTTTTTCATCTTATTTTCTTAATAACATTTTGCAATTTTTTTACCTGCACCAAAACATTTTTCTAGAGATGATTCCGAATCCAGTGAGCTATCGCTCATATTTTTAGGAGCTTTATCTCTACTTTTCACGTTTTTGAACTTGTCAATCAGACTATGACGAAAAGTTACGAAAATGGTTTTAATGTGCCCAGATTACATTCTACTTTATGTGGATAATCAAATACACCAGAAGTTTGTATAGCTAAGCCTTAACACTAGAGGTGAAAACTTCGGAATGTTTCCGAAATTTTGGAAGTTTTCGGGAATGTTATGAGAAGTTTTCAAAACTGATCATTTAACTTATAAAGACAGTTGTGACGTTTATTTTTAAATGCAAATTACACTAAATTAGCTAGTTTTTATAGTTTCGATTCAATTGAACACAATAAGCACGATTCTTGACTCAACGCCATATATTGACACCAACATATTAGGTATTTGGTTACGATTTATTAGATCGTTTTATGTCTAGCTTTTCTTTTTATTGAAACTTATTATTCGTATGGTTTTTGTTCTTGTTTTTATTTTACAAATCCTTAAATATAGGTACTTTAAATACTTAATACTTGACTTTCCATTTTTCTTATTTAATTAGTTATTTATTAGTGAAAACTTGTTATTGGCTATTTGTTTTCTAGGAATAAAAGTTATTGTTATTACTTGTTAGCTGTAAGTTTTCCAAATAAAATAAAATAAAAATAAATAAAATAAAATGCCATCTATATTGAGATCGGTGTACCTAGTAGTGTAATTTATTATCATTATTAGTTATGACGAGTCGGGGGTCGTTGTATGGACAAGATTTTTGGTGACGAATCGAAGGAGTGACGAGTTGGGGTTAACTCTTGTATGGAAAAACACATTTTGATTTAATTCTTCCTTAGGTACATTGTTTAGATTTTTAGGTACAAACATCCCTGGTAAGTTATTATTCAGAAATATTCTACAAGTCATATATTCTGAATTTTAACACCTAACTTCTTCAGATTTTCGTTCTTTTACACCAACACACACCCTTACGAAGTGGTATTTTAGTATTTTATAATACTTCGTAGATGTCCAACGCAACGCACTTTTAAAGAAAATTTAATCGGCTCTTTTTACTATTTTACTATACAGACAGATAGAAATATCAGTCATAGGTAGTGTTGGGATTTTTTCCGGATAAATACTCAAAATGGAAAAATACTCATAAATTTCCGTTTTTACTCAAGTATTTTTCCAAAACAGTGGAAAAATATGGAAAATACTTTTTACAGATTTAGATACGACAGTCAACATAGATTTTGTACTTTTACTACCAAAGGGACTGAAATAAATGAAAATCCTATAATATTGATTAATAACATGCTTTGTTAATCACATTTTTTTATGAATATTAAGTAATAAACCTGTAATATGTAGTAATAAACAACATTTTTTAATAATAGAATATATGCACACACAATTTGTTACTTATATTATGATTATAACATTAAGAAAATTACATAATTACCAAAAAAAAAATTGAAATTACAACAATCACACATATCTACAATCAATATTTCAAACAGAAAATGATATGATTATAACGTTTAAAACAATCAAACATGAAATATTTACGATCAAACATGAAATATTTACGTGGAAGAGACATGCATCAACACGAATGTGCCAGCTTAACTAAACAAAAAGTACCACGGTCGCACGGCAAATCGGCGTCTAATTACGCTTGTGCTTGTTGAGAATTTTCAGGAACGCATTTCTAACTCTTCTGTGTCTATGGATGGTGGTAATTGCTTACCAACAGGTATGCGGTCTACTCGTTCGTGGTCCTTTTCATAAAATTAATTAAAAAAAAAACTGTAATCATCATCATAATTAAATATTTAATATTGAAGTCGATCGTTGCTTTAGTCAAATTCTGAAAATAACTAGTATATTTTTTTTATATCACTATTGTTTTTTTTTATTAAAGATTGCTGATGCATCAATCTTTACTAACAAAAAACAATTAACAAAAGTGATATCATTGCTCGATTCATCAGTATCTATCTGTACTAGAGATGGCGATAAAATGTAAATGTCTTCATCATCTTCGTCGCTTTCTGCACTTTCCTTAATTTTAGCAATTATGTACCCGCAACATCAGAGGTGTTGCAAGTTGCCGGCTTTTTAGGAGGGAATAAGCTTCCTTCTTGAAGGTTTGCAGGTCGTAATGGTCCGCAAAATACTGCTAGCGACAGTTCATTCCAGAGTTTTACAGTGCGCGGCAGAAAACTTTGGGTAAAGCGCACGGTGGAGGAATGTCACTCATCAAGGTGATGAGGATGATAAATATTTTGTGGCTTGGAGCGGTGGCAAATAGTTGCAGCAGGTATAAGTCCGAACAATTCCTCGGATCACTCTCCGTAGTAAAACCGATAGAGGATGCAGAGCGATGCTACATCTCCACGTAGCTCTAAGGGGTCAAGCCTGTTTGAAATACTATGGCAGTCGACAATTCGAGCGACCCTTCGTTGGATACGATCCAGAGGGAGAAGCTGGTACTTTGGCGCCCCTGCCCAGAGATGTGAACAGTATTCCATGTGAGGCCGAACCTGCGCCTTATAGAGTTGTAGGCGTTGGACCGGCCTGAAATACTGCTTTGATCTGTTTAGAACACCAAGATCCTTGGAGGCTAACTTGGCCTTACCCTCCAGATGATATCGGAATTAGACCTCGCGCGATGTGTTAACACCAAGTATTTCAATGTTGGAGGAGACAGTTGTGGGTATGCTTTCACAAAGAGGACATACGATTATCGGTAACATTTTAGCGGTGAACTTTACGCAGTCCTTCATCCTTTTCGCTACGGCATCCTTTTCGAATTTGATTATTGGATTCATTTCCAAGAACCGTAATACTAGGCAAATTGAAACTCATTTTGGATTTCATAGTATATAAGATCATAAATACTGTATGAACATTGCATTTGTTGGACTCTAGTTGAAAGATAGGTTCTGTTATTGGCTCAAGTACAGATATGCATTGGTCTGCGTGATACCAAAAAATATCATCAAATAATATTAAGCAAAGCAAAGTAAAGCTGATTTTATGTCTTAAACTATAGAAGAAGACACGGTCAGGCCGTGTCTTCTTCTATAGCATAAGAGTGACTTTTGTATTTTTCAACTCATTAGTGATGTAAGATAACTGTCCCACCTTGTGCAACACGGCAGCTTTAATTTTTCTCCTGATTTCTTTTCTTTAACGATTTACTGTAGCTTTGATCCTAGTACTTGTGATTTTTTTATATATTTATTAGGTACATCTATACAGAGATTGATTTAATTGTTAAAACCTTCACATTTTAGTATATCGTGAGCCATCAAATTAAAAATGTGTGATACACAGGTATAAACATAACATGTGGTTTAACAAAGGTATAACATGTGCTTATACTTCCTTGACTAACCGAAAAGTATATATTTCATCCCGGAGGTATTCACTCTGTCTTAAACTCTACAAAGAATGATTCTAGTCTAGATATAATAAATCCATTCGTCCATGCAAAGCATGGGCGTAGCCAGGGGGGGGTTTCGGGGTTCAAACCTCCCCTAGAAATGTTCTGTTATATGAGAAACCTAACATAATAACATATTAAAAGTTTTTTAACATATTTAACCTATTAAATAGGAAAAAAATCTTTCTCGCTCGCTTCGCTTGCTCTCGTTTAACATAAAAAACATATATTATTTAGCACCGACATTCTGTTTTAGCCGGTTGATTTTATGGTATTTTTCCGAAGTTCACCGTTATTCAGTGTTTTAATTTAAGGTTTGAACAGATTTTGACCTGTAAAGGAGAACAAAATTTGCTTGCTCGCTCGCTCCGTTCACTCGTGTTCGGCTTAAAACATATTATAAAATTTAGTACCGACGTTCAGTTTTAGGCTATAGATATTTGTATTTTTCCAAATTAGACAGTATTTCAGGGTTTAAACCTTAAACAGGTAAAAGAGAAAAAAAAGGGGCCTCTTAAATAGGTTAAAGATGGCCCTGGCCCTTATTTAACTTTTTTTAGTCCTTTTATTTTCTTGAACCCCCCGAAACTAAAACCTGGCTACGCCCGTGATGCAAAGTAGTTCATGGTAGCTATAAGTTTTTCATTGTTTCGTGATAAAATTGATTCAAATATTTGGTTTATGCCGCAAACATGGACACTAAACATCAAGAACACTTTTCGTTATGTGGACTGAAGAAATATTAGCGGAAAAACGGGACAAAATATGTAATATGAGCAGAAAATGCAAAAAGTTTTTTCTACCATATTACTCTATTATTATATTATAGCAAATGCCATATCTATGTTATCGGGGTTTGAAAGGCAGGTATTACATACTTTTAGAGTCATAAAACCTAGGAAAAACAGCGGCTTGCATTAAAGCTTTATAAAAGCTTATTATATTAGAGCAATTTTTTACGTCAAGAAATAATTAAGAATGAAGTGGTCTATAGGTAATGTGCATAAAAATATCACTGACTGTAGTAACTCCGTGAACTTAATGTATCTAATCATATTATTAGCATTTTGTCGTAGAGTATAAACTTAGCAAAAAAGTCACGGAAATAATCCAGAATTCCAGACTAAAATAAGTTATACTAATTAATATTTATGTTATTAATAATATTATATCTGTATAAGCTATTATATCATAAGAAATAACCATCCGATTCACAAAAATTTAAATTTCCTCCATTTTGAGTAAATATCCGGTAAAAATGGAAAAATATGAGTATTTTTCCATTTCGGAAAAATACCTGAGTATTTATCCACTGAGTATTTATCCGCTGCCCATCACTAGTCATAGGATAGTTCCGAAATCCACCACGAGGGCAATTTGCTCGCCAGGGTTGATAAAACATTTTTTTTATTTAGGTATAGTAAGATTTTGATTTATTAAAATAGGACGTCAACCCCCTCCAAAATCTAAACAGCTAGCTCGGAAAATCTGTTAAAAATAATAATGATAGTCAATGCCATGTAATGAACTTTAGAGAAAAACTATAACGGCTTAATCAACTTTGATAATTCAGGAGTAATAGAGACTTAACTTGTAAAATGCGCTTGCTTGGAAAACTTAGAATTTGTGATTTTTAATTAATTAGTTTTTATGCAACTTTTATGTAGCTGTTTAAACGTAGACTTTTTTCTACATATCTGCCATATGTTATTTTTTAAGTACCGGTTAAAAAACCGGCCAAATGCGACCGGACTCGCGCACCGAGGGTTCCGAACAAACCTATAGGTATATAAGAAAAAGTTTACCCGTCACGACAATCGAGTCATGGTTATGGTATTTTCATTGCAAAATTAAATCCATAACATAAGTAAGTTTAAAATTATTAAAAATATTTTTATTATAATATGATGTAACTAAAAACAGTTTTCGAAATTTTTCCTTTATGTGTACTATAAGACGTTGCTTCGTACCAAATTTCAAGATTATGAGTTCACGCAGGGGCGTGCGCTCCATAAAGGCAGAAATGCAGTGCTTTGCTTGAGTTGTCATTCACAGATATTTAAATAAAACGTTCGTACGTTTTATATGACTTTAATTAATAGTAAATAAATGAATAAACAAAATATAATAACTTAAAAACGCCTAATATTTTATAAATAGCACCTATTTGCAAGCATTTACAAACATTATTTGCCAGGCGTTTGGCTCAAGCACCGACTCTGCAAATTAATATACCCAAGTCATGCCTTCGCGTACGGCAGTGCATTTGTTCGCATGTGTGTAGTAATTTTGGTGTCCGTACACAGTTCGTAAACGCACACACCTATGAATATCCATAGCGGCAGCTCCCGCGGCAGGCTTCGTACTTCGGCAGATGTCGGGAGTAATCGGAAATATAATGCGAGTAAATATAATTGACATTCACGTACATTGATTACGTATGCACATTACGCATTTTTGTATTAGTATGGTTTTATTTGCATTAATAGCAGAAATGTATCGTTTCAAAGAGGTCATTTTACAATTTACTTTGTTTACTATTTTTCATTTAAACATTTGAAAGTGTGTATAGTTAACAGTTTATTACTGAGTATAATAATTGAAGTGATTTGCATGTTGATTTTGTGCGTTTGAATATTTTTTAAAAATGTTATTTGATTGCGAGGTGCATACCACAATTGTCATTCAGTGAAAAGATTCAAATTGTGTCTAGAGGTAGGTGTGTACTCGAGTTTTATTATTAAGTTTATTTATATATTTTGCGAATCACATGAAAATCGGCCTTTTTAAAGGCCACATCGGATATCTTGCAAGGGACGTGTTCTGTAACTATCACTCACTTGGATAAGATATTTGAGGTGGCCGAAATCTTGCGTTTATTTACATCGGGATAGTAGTAATCTCAAGTAACCGGAATCTTGAATTATATATGAAGGTGGATTAGGTGAGTAGTTATAATATTTTAGCTTATTATTTTACTTATTAGAATTGAAATTTTAAAGTTGCCGTAGAAGATGTACGTACATGAATAGTAGTACATCTAAGACTTGTTCTGTTGTCATGGTTTCCGACTTAGAGATCCGTCGCTTAAATGTGGCTATGCTAAAAATCTATTTAAAAGAAAAAGTTTTTGTGACCGCATACCCAGTGTCATAAACCTGTGCACGCCGCTGAGTTCACGGGAAGTAGTACCCCGTTGGTTTTGAGTCTGCGAGTGTCGAAAATTTGCGGCATAAACGACAGTATCTTTTGATTGCGTTGGCTTAGATGTTTGATTTTTTTACAACTCAAGGGACAGTAAACCTGAGTATTAGATATATATTCCAGCTTGATACCTCCACGCGTTCTGAGAAAAAGGGTCTTGACAGTCAGACGGACAGACGGACGGACAACAAAGTGATCCTATAAGGGTTCCGTTTTTTCCTTTCGAGGTACGAACCCTAAAAACTACAAAAAATTAAGAAAAAGACCATTAATGCCGCTAATTGAGAAAATTCACAGTTAGTGGCATTAATGGTGTTTTCCCAAAGTTTGCCGTATACCACAACTTCCCATATAATATTGTTCTTTACTAGCAAGTAGCAACACTATGAAATGGTGCAATAATACAGAATGATTTTTTGAACTTCGTGGTCGAACGAACGTCTTAGGGGCCCCATACATGATCCGGTCTACCTTCAGTTCGGCCTGAACTGATGCAAAATCGTATCGTCTGTGTGCAATTTCGAGATCGCGTCAGTCGGCCGTACGGACTGAAGCGATTCGTTCCAGTGTTGCCAGCTCTGTTTTTGTGAAACTACTAAACTCGTATTGAATTCTAGTAAAAAGTACTAAATAACTACTAAAGAAGCTACTTAGGAATTCCTTCCATTTGGGGGGCCCAAAAACCATTGCATTTTAGGTTTTGTTATATTAAATTTTTTTCATTCATTGAATTTTACTATAAATTTTACCATTAAATTAAAATATACTAGCAAATATTACGTATATAGTAATTAAACGGGTAGTTTTAAGAAAATTACGGACGAATGTATTATTATGATAGGTTTTTTTTTTGTGTTTAACGTAGGCCATTACTGTCTGTCTCTTTCCTACTAAAACTCTACTAATAACAAAATTTCTACCAAGGAGGGAATAAAATACTCAATTTAGTAAAATTTTGTAAAATAACTAAGTTGGCAACATTAATTGTGGCCTGACCGAGCGGCCTGAACGCGCGGCCTGTACTAACCGTGTGTGGACAAATCGCTTCAGTTCTTGCCCGAGTCGCGGCCGTGCGGGCGTGTATCGTGTACAAGCGTTGTATGAGTTTTCGCGGTGTTTAAATACAAAATTGATAAACACGACCGTAGCGCGCGGCAAACCAGAATGGACTGATGCGACTGTTCCGTGTGTGGGCCCGAATCAGGTCAGGCCGAACTGACGTAAATTGGGTTGGATGCGATTTTTTCCGTGTGTGTGCTCGAATCCGTTCAGGCCGAACTGACATCAGTTCTAACTGAAACGATCGGCCTCTCGTCTGTGGGAGCCTTTAGGCAATATTATATAAAATGCATTTTTTAAATAGACGGTTTTGATAACAAAACAACGATAATAAAAGGAGAAAGCACACTAAGTATGAGAAAAAGACCCAGAGTGTACTGAGACCTAAATAACGAGAAGTGTACGAAAGTTAAAATGTGTATTTAAACCTCATGGCATAAAGGCACATAAATTACATCTCAAAACAATGTCACTCGGTTAACAAAGATCTTTGTTTGCCATTTCAAGAATTAATGTAATGTTAGTTTGAGATGACTCACCTTAAAACAAACCGAACAAAGTCCATCCGTGGATGGATTTCCGTAAAATCCACATCCCGAACGGCACAAGGCCTCCATGGGGTTCGATTCTCGCTCCATTTTAAATTCACTTTATTCAACAACGAGTCAAAGTCAATAGAACGATTGCACTATCAGTATATTGCACTTGTTTTTAACACTGAGTTTCACAACAATCACAGTTACAACGCACTCAGACGTGATAATTTAGAAGTTGACGTATCCGTGGAAACGTGTAAATGGCTACCTAGCCGACGAACTGCTACTTAGTTCGGTGTCAGGATCGCAGGGGTCCCTGGAACAAAAACACCCACATGTTAATATCGTACGGTTCGTACCCGACAGCCGACTTGCTGGTCATCGCTTAACTAGATTAGAAGTGCCTATAACATACAAATTCAAGAATAAATATATAAAAACTTAGGCCTTTGCATCCGTTAATGGATGATTTATACAGTATTCTCCGAGCGAAGTAACCACTCTTGAAATACTGTAGTGCCTGGGACACTTGGTTTTTAAATGTCGTATGGTTGCCTAAGCACATACGGCATTCTCACAACATAGTCAGCCTAGTCCAGAGGAATGAACTAATCAATACGTCTGGGGCCAACTATATGCGGGTTTCCTCACGATGTTTTCCTTCACCGTTAGGTCCGTATAATGTACTTGAGATCTGAAAAAGTCTCATTGGTACACGCCACAACCTGGGATTCGAACCTGCACTCTCTCGAGTGCGAACCAAACGGTCTACCCACTAGGATACGGAGCTCATAAATATATATAGCATGCTTAAAAACGTACCACAGTCCACAGTTAATACTTTAATTATTATATTATCTAAACTAAAACGGCCTTAATGCATCTTTACTCATAATGAGCAGTAATTGAATACTATACGGACATTAACTAATTGCAGGTTATTGTTTAATTTCCCTGGTACTATTTATGTCGCATGTATATACAATCAATGCTCACGCAAATACATTTTTGTTTTATCTACGCGACGCGACGCAAACGCGACGCGGTAACCACAACTGATAATGAGAAAACGTTTCTACTTTCAGTAATTTCATGTACTTTAATAGTTTCACTGATTAAACTGTAACACTATTTGAAAATGTGGTCAGCAGAAATACCGCAAAAATTGAAGTCAAAGGACACTGCGAGTTGCGACACAACATTAATAGATATTTACTACGACTGCGTTCAATTTAAATTCAAACATTCTGAGTAATGTTATTTAATATTTTATTCTAAAACATATTATAGGTATTATTATGTATTATCAAAGTTTGTATTAAATTTAACGATTATTAAAATATAATGATATAAGTTTGTAAGTAATGAATTATTATGTATATTATTATTTATTAATCAATGTAAATTATTGATTTATTGCAACTATGCTACGCCATCGCTTAATTTCAAAATCGCATTAAGTGGAGCATAGGTATATTTCTGTTTACTAATTACTATTTACTAGGTTACATGTATTTCGTCGTTTCTTGCTCATATCAATTTCAATAAAAACATTATGTTGATGTAATGACTCATTCAACTCATTTCGTGTCCCAAATACCTTATATCGGTTGAATCACTACTTCTTAAAATTACTTATATTTGAACAAACTACACTTGGCTACAATAAAACGGGCATCAATAGAAGTATAGGAAATAGGAATACACCTTCTTATGAATTGTAAAAAAAATAATGCAAAACTGTAGAGTTCTTTATCGTTTGTACCGAGTGTGTAGTTAGTGTAGGGCTGCCATACGCCCCGGTACACCGGGACATGTCCCGGTTTGAAGCGTTGTGTCCCGGTCATCAAGTCATTTGTCCCGGTATGCACGCAAGCTACCCCTGTGTAGGTAAGTACCACATATGTGTCGTCGGCGAGAGAGGCGAGAGCGATGATGTTTAGTTGATTGCCAATATTATGCTAAAAAGTATTGCCAAAAAGAAAGTGTTTGTTTTCTGACGATCATACTAAAGAGTGGTCATTCATTAAAAGAGGAAGAAATAATTGTGAAGCCTTGTGTTACATTTGCCGTAATGTATCCTGATTCAAGTATTGCGGCAAAACAATCAACTGCAAGAACAAAGGCTACTGCTATCATTAAACATATTTTGGCTCCACACTCGATCGCGCAAATTAAAACAGAAGTCGAAAAAGTTCCTTTTTATGGTATTTCTACCGATTCTAGCAATCACAAAGCTTTCCGCTTTGTGATTGCTAGATTTTTTATTTCCACTGCTGATACAATACTTTACGGAAAAAGAAGGATTGAAAATTAAATTACTAAAATTAAACTCATTGCCGAATGAAACATCTTATACAATCACTTCATTTTGTATAAAATCGTTGCAGGATCAAAACATCCCTTTGCAAAATATTGTTGCTTTCAGTGCGGATAATATAAACGTTAACTTTGAAGGAAGAGATAGGCGTGGAGTTAATAATGTTTTTTTTTTTAATTAAAAGAGATATTTGTCTAAGGATATTGAAGGCATCGTTTGCCCAGTGCACATTCTGCACAATACAGCTTCCACTGTAGGCTACCGATGTGATGTCTGAAAAATATGAGTGGGTAAAGAAAAGTATAGTGTAAGAAGATTTCGTTATTTTTTGGTAAAATTTTCTTAAATATTACTAATATTACTAGGTTTTATTAATAATCCATGGTTTGCCCTATTTCTGTTCTAAATGTCCCGGTCGGCGACTCCGAATTTATGGCAGCCCTAAGTTAGTGTGACCGCACGACTCACGAGTATCTTCGCATTGGATAAGTCATCGACCGGGCGCACAGACCATGGGGGTGCCTGCCGCCTGGTGCACCGCGCGGCGCGGGCGCCTGCACGCATGCAAGTTGCAACACGTGTTTGGGGACTTGGGTAGTTATATCGACGTCATCGCCTCATATCAGACTGACAAAAACGAAAGTCTCGTTATATTCTAGAGGCGGCCGCGGCCTTAAACGCGTACAGTTGCTAGTTGCGATAGATAAATTATAACACCATTTACGTTTTTATAAGCCTTGCGGAAATACCACACTTCCTCGAGAACGTATTTGGACATACATAGCTAAGAAACGGTAATAACAAACACACTCAATAACTATAGATAGATAGTTTTATTACTACAATAGGGAATATGCTCGTATTTTTTTTATTTCTTTATATAGATCTATCTTGTTTGGTAAATCGTATGGTAAAATAAGTTTTTTGATATCATTAAAAATAACGAAGATATGAACGTTTAAAGTAGTCTATTAGACAGAGAGATCCGACGTGTATCGTGACGTCACACAACACGACTTTCATAGAAAGTTCATACTAAATTTCGTTTTGCTAGAAAGAGATAGATTAAAAACTTTAACCGCTCATATCTTGCTCATTTATCAACAGATATTGAAAATTTTCTCGCCATTTTCTTTATTTCTCTGTCTAGTATTATATTATTATATTTTAAGCTATTTTTATATTTTATGCATATTCCCTATTAGTACAAACGCACCTACTATAATGTATGAACAGTAATTGCAGGCGGCATTATTAAGCTGTGCAAATACGCAAGGGACATATTATGCCCCAAGTATAATGAAACCAGTACTGTAGTATTGAATTAGACTCTAGACCCAGGTTACTCCTCAAAATGTCGGCCGACTGTACCACACTTTACCAAGCTAGTTGTGGACTTGTGGTGGGTCAAAGTGCCACTGCGCACACATTTAAGCTATTAACGTTTCAGCTGTCGCACAGCGCACTATGAAATATGAATACATATTCCAGACGCTTCTTGTGAAGATACAAAAAACCTTCAACTCACTTGATTTTATATCTAAATTTACAATAAATTACGACGTAATAAGAGTTCTTAGGTTTAACAAATTAACGTATTCTTTAATAACCGCCTCCTTATTCAAAGTCGGTTAAAATCATGCCAAAAATTAAACTCACTCAACATCGTGTCGAACGAGATGAAAATACTTTGCATCAGCACTTCAGTTTTTGACTCGCGCGTAAATAGACAATACATAGACGAGACGTTACAGTTTAACTGTAACATCTCGTCCATGTATGTCTATATTATAATCTGTCGACTTTTTATAATATCTCTAGTAATATTACAATCTAACGGTTTTTACAATTTTACGGTGACATAATATTCTTAGCCTTTGTCCCGCAGGACATGGTTAGGTCAGGTTATTTCTCTGTATAGGAATACTAGATTCCTTGTTAAATCCTAAACGTAGTATGTAGCACCTTAATAAAATAGAAGCACAACCTTCGAGTTTTATTCATTTAGCGTTTAACACGAAAGTGCAGCTTCATACTAGAACAAATGTGGCTCTGTTAGCAACATAAGTGCGAAATAAGCGGGTCAAGGTACAACGTATTTAGTAAAAAAAATAAGTTTAGTTTATTACAACAGTTTCAAAGGTTTTGTAATTACATTGGTTAACTGTTATCAAGAGCTGATATCGAATCAAACGGCTGAAACGTATGTAACTGACATTATAGAAATTTCCGTAAGATATTAAGAAACAAAAGCGAATTGATTATTATTCGTTCGGTTTTTGGAAGTCCGAAGTCGGTAAAAAGAAGATATCTATCTATTACGGGTGGGTGTGTGTGTAGGTGTCAACAGCACAGAGCGCGCCGCTGTGTGCGCGCCCCGGTGACCTACTTGCTGAGTGCTCGCTACGCAATTCGAGCACGACCCGCTTTGCTGCGCTAACCTACGTTTGTATAGTTAATACTAATGCCATTTCGGATCATCGGACCCCCGACGTTTCATATGAAACTACCTGCGAGCACCAAAATACGATACCCGCAAAAAATGCTCGGATCCGCACTTGTTTGTAGAAGCGTCAGTGTACGCCAGGAGTCCCTAAGGTTTAAAGTTAACGGAACACCAAACTAATATTCCAAAAATAAAAAAAAATATATACGCGTTGACTTGAGAACCTCCTCCGGTGTTTTCTTGGTTTAAATAAAATAAAAGGTATTTATTTTAATTTCGTGAATAAATGATTATGATTTGTTTTCCACAGGGGGTGCTGTGCCTTAGTCCGGGATGAATTCTCAATTAATTACCTGGTAATAGTTACCTATCAACTTACATAAAAGTAAAGAGTATTCAAAATAATAATTGTAACTAACCATCATGGCGTTATTTAAACGATTTGAGAGGAACCCACAGGCCTTTAGTCAAGATGCATTCGACGACGAAGTTCGAAATCAAAAATGTATGGATTTGACAGAAGTATTCGATAAGTGAACATCGCCATCGAAATTATCGAATGCATCTTGACTAAAGGCCCTGATGACTATCTCACGGAACTCTTACGTTCCGCAGAACCCACTTTGGGAATCCCTGATGTACGTATTAACGCAAAAGTGGAAACTGGAACACCCACCCATTGGACATGACAGCTAGAAACTTTTTGGTCCATAATGTAACATAGCCATAGAAATGTTGGTTTTTAAACACATATTTCCGTGGTCCTTTGATAGAAAATTGTATCGTAAACATATTTTGTTAAACTCCGTTCAGACTTAAGATCTAATTTAATATTTTTGTAGTCTTGCAAAGCGAGCTAGCTTTTGCCCTTTTGCTGTACGCGTGGTACATCTGCCAAAAGCAAGACTCAAGGAGTATCCTAAGGTACCTAAGCTCAGCGAAAATAGAAACTACGCGTAGAGAAAAAGGTCAGAAACTGAGTTGAGAACCTCCTCCGGAAGAGACTGAATAGTCCTTTCACAACTCTGTTGATTGTTCTCCATGATCCTCAATCGGATAGCCTAGGCAAATAAGAATGGGGATACATCCGATTATACCCCACTACTGATGTATGCGTGTGTCAGCAAGGTGTCGTTAATAATAAAGTATCATAAACCATAGTTATTTATTACATTTGCAAGTCGAATATGACCATTAGTATTACCATGGACACCATCACACCACTCTCGATAGCTATGTACATCCATAAAGAATACCTTCGTAGTGGAAACTCAAAGATTATTCGCTATTCGTAATTCGCTATCCAGAAGGCAGCAACCGTCGGTCGTCGACTTGTCGCTGTTGTCGCTTAGTGAATGAAAAGTGAAAACCGATGACGCACTCGGCTCGATAAAATTGTGTAGCTTATAATTAATAAGAACTTAATTTGAGAAAATAAAATATTCGTATACTGGGTTTTCCTTTTGATTTCCCATAACAGCAGTAGGTATTCGTTAATTGTAAAAGAATCAAAAATCAGTAAAGTAAAAAAACATATTGTAATTTCCAGAATAGGTATTGGTCATGATTCATGAAGATGAAGGTTTATTTAAGAGTTAAGATTTTACTACATTGATTAAATTTAAAGCAGCTTGTCTTTCCCAATACAGGTCAGACAACTTCAGCAACGGTAACAATAACGGTATCTGGAAAAAAGTAATGTAGTGCAAAGAAACCCCCTGCTATGGTGTTGGACTAATTTTATGACCACGAATGTTGAGACTCGAAACTTCACTTTATAAAAGTAGTACATAATATGAGGATAATATTTAAATTCATATTAGTCGCTTTTTCCCGCGGCTTCGCTCACGTGAATACAGTAGCGGATATTCCACGGGAATGCTGTACTTTTTCGAAATAAAAATTAGCCTATATTTTAATCCAGAGCTTAGGCTCTGTAGTAGAAATTTGGTAGTAGTAGTTTAGACTACTACTACCAAATTTCATCGAAATTAGTTTAGTAGTTTTTGGGTGAAATAGTAACAATTCGTCCATCCTTACGAACTTTCACATTTATAATAGTAATAGGAAGTACCTACCTAATAAAAATATTTTGCACAAATAAAGATACCACTTTCTAAATATTGTTCTTAATAGCCAATAGGAAAACCTACATGCATATTCAAATAATATACATTAGGTACTAGCTTTTGCCCGCGGTTTCGCCCGCGTAAATACGTATCCCACGTGAATATCCCTCGGGATAAAAAGTAGCATATGTGTTAATCCAGAGCTTTAACTACTACCATACCAAAATTCATCAAAATCCGTTCAGTACTTTAAGCGTGAAAGAATCTTTTAAGACGAAGAAATCCATCCATCTATACTCACAATCTTTCACATTTATAATATTAGTAGGAAGTAGCAAAAAGCTATAGCCAACAGTGTACAGACGTTATCCAGTATCCTGTCTTAACTATGAAATGGAATAAATAACTACAGTCCTGCCTACATACACCTTCGTTTTCTACACCAACAAGTACACCTAAAACTACAAGTCCTACCTACATCTACAACTACCTACACCTAACCGACAATCTACACCTACTAACTACCTTCCCCTAAAGCAGTGGTTCTTAAACTATGTGCAGTCACGGACCACTTTCAGAATTTCCGAAATGCCATGGACCACCTTGGCGGGGGGGCCTTAGGGGGGTAATTAGGTAATTTACTCACACTTACTAATGCTTAACTTAAATTAAAATTGTTTAATACCAAACACTCATTAAAATTATGATAACTCACAAAGACATCTAGTAGCAAAAGGTATCAGAACGAACGGACATACCTCGTTTGACAAGAGGGTAAGCTTGACTCAAAGAACATCAAAATCCACCAAGACCTTTTGCACGAAATTCAGCTCTCAACACTTCTTTTGATCTCATGTCAATTAAGTCATCTTTAATCAGTTTAATCAGTTGTGTTACTTTACTGCATTTTTTTTTATTAATCTTCAGAATGCTGCGGACCCCTGGCAAACATATTACGGACCCCTTGGTGGTCCGTGGACCCCACTTTAAGAAACCCTGCCCTAAAGGCCTATAACCTACAGGTTATGTGCGAAAGAGTTATCGACCACTGAGGGTTGAAGATCATTGCATTCCAATTTCCAGTACTAATATCGCTATTAAACAATATAAATATTATGTTATAAAGATACATTAATGGAGAAATACCGGTGGTATTCATTTTAGACGCGACAAGAGTATTCTACAAATTACAATGACCAATGACTAGCACTATCAAAAAGTAATCAGATCTAGTTTGGGGGGCCCAGAATACTAAATTGAATGGAATAAAATGAAGAATGCGACAGATTATAATATTGTTCATGCGCCAATAAATTTGCGTGGTGGGACTTGGTAGTAAGTTAGTAACTAGTAGCACAGCCTATGAAACTTACCTATCTCTTTATTACGCTGTGGTAGTAGGCTCTATGTGGGACAGATGGAAAAAAATGTATTTACTCGAGCGCGTCCTTCATAGAGGTGTTCAATGAACCCCACAGATGCTTTTAAATTTTTTAATCTGATGATTTTATTTAAGTGCCGCAAGCTCGCAGCGAGTTTTTGAAAATATAAAAAAATCGTTATCTTGACATAGTCGGGCGCGATACTGAAGGTTTATTATTATGATGCCCAGTCATGCCGACTATTATATGGTTAAATAAAAGTGTTATAACTTAAAGGGCCAAGAAATTAATTAATATTATGAACATCTATTGCACCACTTTAAGTGCAAATAAAATATGATTGATAGATAATGATAGCCAATAAAAAAAATCAAAGGCATATTTACTACTAGGCTGGGCTAAATTGAAACGTACTTGTAAAAAAATTAAATTAGGTCGTAGCGGAAACATCGCGTATACCAAAAATAGACGAGCCAGGGTCTTAACGTTAGAAGCTTCCGCGTAGTTGTTGAATGCTAGTGCAGTTGAGGTCATCAACAGGTTTGCAAACAAAGCTCACAATCGGGGAGCTCAATACTCACCAGATAAAGTACAATGACATACAGTTTGAGGGTGAACTGCGTCACCATCGCGCACAATGACGCTTTGACAAAAGAATACACAAGGCAAGATGGCGGCGTGGCGGCCGTGTCAGCTGATTGCGCGCACACGCAGCTGAAACTACGCCGAACTCATTTCTCGCTCTCTCTTTCGCTGTCGGCGATAAATTGGTTTAGAAACATCGCTTTTGAAACAAAACGAGAGTGAATTTATTATGAAATGTTATGATATAGAGAATTTCACAATATTAGACACTGATGTAATATGATAACAATCATTTTGTGCTCAGTTTGATAATACCTGTGTGTAAAGCGATAGCGAATTAACATTTTTATCGTGCCAAAATTAGAAGTCAAGTTTTGAAATAATAAATTAACAACATTAATTAGGTAGGTATTTAGTGCTATAATAATATCAACCTTTATTGTCTCAACACTCTGAATTTGAAGAAAGGCATTTTAATCTTGCACACAATTTCATCATTACATTATAATGTAGGTTAAATTAGAAAAGTTTATTTTGAACTTGACTAAAATAAATGAAAAAGGATTGTAATATTATTTTCTTTAGCAAAAATAATGAGCAATACTAATTGCACGAAAGCTGAACAGACAGGACATTGACCTTCTGGCATCAAGGTCGGAGCCGGCCTTCAAACAACCTCGTCTAGTTAACGCGAAGACTACTCGTAAATTCAAAACACATGCACAAAAAACAAATAGAATCGTAGATTATGAATTACCTTCAAATATGTACATAATTCCATGGCCACTAGGAAATAACAGAATCATCACACCACGACTGCTACACAACATAAATTCAGACAAAATTTCACTTAGGGGTACGTAGCACTAATTGGCACATTTATCGAACAAAGATAATACGCATTAGTTGCACCTCGCAAATCGCAATTAAAACTTTATCAATAGCGAAGGTCGGCCTCGTGGCGGCGAGCTCCGACGCTCGCGGCGTGATTTCACAAACTGAGGCCCGAGTGTTAACAACTAGCGAGGGCGCGAGGCAACGGAACGAGCAGCGGTCATGCAGCCCGCCACCGCCGCGCCAGCCGCTATTCGCGTCATTTCACACTCGCACGCACTCACCAGTCACCGATACAAACAATTCGGTGGACCGATAAACATTCTATACTTATAGCATTTTGCTTATCGAAGACTAGTTATGTACTTCATGAAAATAGCTATGGATCCTACATGCGTAGCGTAATGAATGATGTGACAAAGCTGTTTAAAGAAAATGCTAATTACTGACACTCTCGAGATTCTTATGAACACAAGTCCAATATTATAATAAACTAGTTACTAGCGAGTGATAAACTAGGTACAATAGAATAAGATTCGAAAGGCTGAAGACTGTTCCGACTTCCGACGTTATGGGATGGGATAACCGTATAATATATTATTATGAATCATGTTTACAGAGCTCACGATGATCGATGATTCATACAGTTTAACAGGAACAAGACGGTATCGTGGTAATCGAGTGGTACTCGACTATCACGGTGACGAGTGACGACACTACATAATATTTAGCCTCCTACATATTTTAAGCTATTCTACTCTAGGCGACAAACTGATTTTCGTGTCAAATAGACATACGGGTCCTACAACTATGTGTGAAATCTCGTTGGATTCAGAATCACGTCTAGAAAATTGTGCAAGAAATGCATATTAGCATATAAGTAATTGCAAAACATAAAAAATTCAAGATGCCAAAAAGAGTATTTTTGGATTAATAAAGAAATTCGAAAACTATACTGAATAAGAGCAGGATATTTTGGATTAATATTTAAGAAATTCGAAAACTATACTGAATAAGAGCAGGATATTTTGGATTAATATTTAAGAAATTCGAAAACTATACTGAATAAGAGCAGGATATTTCAAATATATTAATTACTCCTAACTCCCGGATAATAACTCTTACTACCGGAAGCGGAACTCTACCTCCATTATTTTTACCTTTCATTTGACGCTGAAAGAGGTCTCCGCGCATTATTTTTAGGTTACGCGCGCGGCGGAAATAATGGGTAAGTCGCTTAAAATATATATTTTTAAAGCAGTAAATATTAATTTGAAAAGAGATGTTCAAAAAATGTATGAGGCCTGGGCCAGCCCTACGTACAGTAATGTAAATATAGCTACATAATATAGTAACCGTTTCCTATTGTTTATTTTGTTTTATTTTTACTTCGATTCCATGTACATTTCAATTAACTTCGTCAAGGAGAGCAACACAAAGTAAAATAAAACATGGCGGATCAGATCAAAAATAATCAAAGAATGTCATTTTGTCAATGACATGACTTTTGACAAAGAAAGACGTATGACATTCAAGACGACGTCTCTTCGTAAAACTGTCTACTTTTAGCGCGTTCCACACGGCACTTATTTTGCCCAAAACGCTACGATAATTTTTACCACAAAATGGTGTTTCTTTAGCGAAATAACGTTAATAATGAAAATTTCGAAAATTTCGTTTTTAGCAATTTTTGTGACTAGTGGAACAACTGACAGCTGCAGCAAAAACGTCAAAAAGTGCTAATTTTAACCCAAGTACGGAGCTGGGCAAAAATATGCAAAATGGCGTGATCATTCTTAGCGTTTTTTGACAGATGACAGTTGCGTGTGGAACAGGGGTGAAAACAGTTACGAATGATCATAGTGGTGCTAAAGGAACAGAATGTGAATGAAAATAATGAAAATAACGTTTTGAACGTGCAAATGGAACGAAGCATATGTCAAAAGTCAAATCAAAACAACTGTCATGGCCGCCCTAAAAATAGTGTTCTCGCAATAAAAAACTCTTCAAATAATCATTTTTGTACGCATGTACCCTTCTTCAAATTAAATTTTTTTCGTATTTTTATGATATTCCCATATTTTTTTCCTATTTACCTATGTAGTGTACATAGAACTGGCCCAAAATCAAATATCTCTTTAATGATAATAATAATTTACAGATAAGAAAGTAACACGAGTATAGAAAGATGCGAATGTAAAAAGAGATTAAGCAATCGGTGCGGGTGCGACGGACGCAGACAAAGCCGCGACGCAGCGCGCCGTGAGTCGGCGATCTCCCCCAAATTAGTCCTGGGCCCGGGCGCTGACCCCGCCGCACGCCGCCCGCACCAGCCCGACCCACCGACCACTTACGCTTTTACTATTTTTATTAATTTTAAAATTTAAAACAGATTAATAAACTATGCACGGAAATTTATTCTGTCTAAACTTAATTTTACTATTCCAAAGTTACACAGTTATCTATTCCAAAAACTGAACATGTAGGTTAAGTACCTAATGTTTATTGGCACTCGGCGTGCCAATAAATATTAGTTTTTGTAATCGTAAACTGCCCATCATAAACTTATTTTGGTAAGATAAAACAATGTTAGGTAATAATTATTCTTTACATTGAGTATAATATTATATTTATTAAATTTAAAGAAATAAGAAAATTTTCAACATTTTGTACTCTAGAAGTAATTATTTCCTATTAAGTTTTACAAGACTTAAAAGTTCTGTAGATAAAATACCTTTTTGTCATTTATGATATAAAAATTTACAATCATGTTTTTTCATACATTAATTTGAATGACTCAAACTCTAAAGATCGACTATCTGAAGAAAAAAACATGTTTTCCAAACACTCGAGTGTTTTCAAACAACAATTAGTTCAGAAAATGTTCTTCTACTGCACAGTTTATATGTATATTGTATAGATATTTGTTTGTGTACCATAACATACTATGAACAAGTACCTGGTGTTGAAATAGTGAATTCCTTACTAGACAAATGTCTTTCCAAGTGCGCAGGCCTCTTAGTTCACAACCATGCGACACCACTTCTGTGCAGTAGAGGTCAGCATCCACCGGCATCACAATGAATAGTTGCACCACCTAAAACATATTAATGGGATTAGAACATTGTAATGCATATTAAACATTGTGTTCCTGAAACAAATTATAAGTGTAATTGTTGAAGAATTTATTGTATTAGTCCAATGTTAACATTTTATATAATAAAAATTCACAGTTATAAGAGGGTAAAGGCTACTTTTGTTTTAGACTATGTCCAGAAACTGCGTATTCTTACGCACGTAAGGTCTACGCACGTAGTCGAGGTACTAGGGCCCCATACATTGCGTCCAGAAGCTACGTGCGTATTATTTTAGCTATGCGCGTATCGTACAAAATTTCGTAAAAAAGAAACGATAAGATAAGAATCTCTACGTGCGTAGGTTTACGCAGGCTTACGCACTTTCTGGACAGAGTCTTAGGGTTCCTATTCTGTTATTTCTATGCAAGCAAAGTTAATCTAGCTAATGCAATATTTTAAATAAGACCACCTACAGAAAAATAATTATTAAAAAAAAATATATTAAATTCTTTAAATTATGAGTCATCCTACGTATTAAGCTATAAATTAATTTCTTTTTCAAATTTATTGAATAAAATCATTTAGTTTGAATATTTAAAAAGCAACTTTGCTAATTTGGTAGACATTATTTAAAGTTTTTAACATCATAAAGTATTCAAAAGCTAAAGCAACTTTACAAAACACAATATTGTGATTTGAAATTTGTAGTGTTTTACAATTAATAAGTTTAATCAATATTGCTGTTGCATTGAGAAAGTTATTAGTTAAAACCTAATCGATTTTTCAATCATTTTCAAACACAAACAAGTATTTAAATTATCAAAACTGTATTGATTTATGGTCAACTAAAGTAGCTTAGGTATCGGTAGCTTTTGCAAGCAGCTTCACTTGCATAATTACAGTATCATATGAGAATTATACATTTTCGGGATAAAACTTAGCCTTGTTTTAATTCAGAGCCTAAACTTCTACCATACAAAATTTTATCAAAATCCATTCTGTAGTTTTTGCATGACAGCGTAACAAACATACATGCATCAATCCATTCTCACTTTCATTTTTATAATCTATATACTAACAAAATAAAGAAGAAAATTTTGTTTATTTATTTGCATTGAAAAGGTTCCGTAACTAGGTACTGGACAGATTTTGATGACATTTGGCACAGATGTAGAGTAGACCACGGGGAAGAACATAGGCTACTTTTATCGCGGAAAGATATTTTGTTTCTGCGAAATCAACTTTTGCGTGCGTGCATCAAGTCACGGGCAACATCTAATAGTAAGTAGGTATATATTTTAGTAGGAATAATTATTGTTAATCCTAAATAGTTTTAAAATTCTGTTTTGCTGTGCAAAACATGTTTGATAATTTACTTTGCATATTATTAATGGAACAAAAATGACTAAACTGACATTCTTATTTCTTAATATTACATTATTTAGGGCTGATTTTTCAATCGTCAGATAACTCTTATCTGAGGAATAAATATGTAACTTTGACAGATTTTGTATGTACTGTAAAACTATCTCAGTAACTATGGGTTTCCGGAGGGGGGGAGTGGTAAAGGGGGGTTCACCCTACCCCTCCCCCCTGCCCCCTCCCCGCCCTCCCCCCAAATCATGGGATATTACACTAAATTTTTACCTTTTTTTATCCTCTGTATGTGGCGTGCAATGTAAAATAAAACTTCAATCTGTCCAAAGACGCATTCGATTTTGAATATGCTATAGTAACCCAATTAAATTGACAGAATACATAATATAAAGGTCTATGATTTAAAAGAGGAACACCACTGCCATAACGCATAATGACTAAAAAAAAAGTTAGTCAGAAAACCACTAATTTTGATTTATGTATTAGACTAAAGGAACTACACATATGATTAACATACTTAAATAACAAATATGCTAATAAGCATCTAGCAAGTACTACTGTTTAACAATGAATACTAAATAACTTAGTTAATCAATGACAACATGGTTAATCAGATAAGATTAAGGATGTATTTGCTATGATTACTACTTAAAATTTGTAGGGATAGCAGTACTTTTAAGCAATAATAAGTTAAAAAGTTGGTTTATCTGACCTGTCATATCATTGACGATGGCGCATGAACACAACAATGAATAGGTAAGTAAAAAAACTTCTCACAGGATTACATCTAATTCTTGAATTACCAAACCAAATACTTCTCTAAAAATGCAGTGACCAAGTAGTACATAGGCACTAAGTAGAGCAAAGTGATAGATATTATTAATACATTATTTAATTGGAAGGTGGTGTCATGATTACGATGCGTAAAACGAACAATGAAACGGAAACCCAAACAAAGAATGATCGGAGATAGTTATTACATGGTAAGGTGGTTCAAATTCCACTATCTAAATATATTTATCGATATATATTCGTACGAAACGGAGTTATTAAGTAAGAATTTCAATAATTGGCATTCAAGAAGAAAATGGCGTCATATAATCACTAGTCACGAAACAAGGTGCAATTTTAGGGGGACACTGAACACATCGCACAGACACAAGTACACACCACATAAGGAAACCATGCTCAATTAATTAATTTTCTGAAAATTACTCACTTTGAATACAAATTGTAAAGTAAAACATCCAAAAATTCAATGAATTGATGACAAGGCACTCCACTCACCGTTTGCAAAACCTCGACTAATCACGTGACCAAAATAAGATTGCCATATTTATTTTAAAAATTCCACTAATTATTCTATCCATATTACATTCATGTTTTATGTGATATTATGAAGATAGTTTAAAAAAATAGTAGGTACATAAATAAATTAATAAAATGTCTGTAAAATACATTTCTTATATCCAATGGTTTGTACTAAAAACTAACCGACATCAAGTGCAAAAAAGAGATATTTGTATCTACTTGGTATCTCTGCCTGTTTTGTAGGTACCAGACACACCAGACCACCAGCAGAAATCCTCGAATTACAAAAAAAATAAGCTTACTGTATCTTTAAGCGACATACTCACGATCCAGCCTGCAAGTCCAGCACGCGTGCTAAGGCTACGTTCCCACGAGCGTTTTTTCTGGTTCCATAAGACAAGTGGTTCCGCTATAAAACTAATAAAAATGTCATCGAGAAAAACTTCTACACATGACATCTAACCTATAAAGCCGGGTCTCCTTGTATGAAACATTACACAAAACATCGAAACATTGGCTATACACATTTGTCTAGGAATAGACAATGTTTTTGTTTTCGGAGACGGACGGAAAACATTCCCGCGCGGGTAGAGAGAGGAAGAAATGTTTCATTTCATAACTAGTATTCACATCGTTCACATGACACCTAGGTACAAGTTTTTTAGGGATATAGTTTTGCTTGTTGTGATTTTTGTGTTTGTTTTTGTGATCGCTCATAATAATATATGGCCTGACTTAGTTAAAAAACATCAATTTTATCAGTTTTCAATAGAAATGCATAAAATAGCGCACATATAATATTGTATTTATGAGTTGAAAAAAATACTTTGATGAAACACCTAAAGTCGCCTTTTCAGAACCCCTGTTTTCTCCTAGATTCTACACCTGCAATGGGCACGCCTTTAAGGCGTGACTCCTGCTAGAAACATTGCACAGAAAACATGAAACAAAAACATTTGTTTCCATACACAAGCTGTCTCCAGCTACAGAAAATGTTTTTGGTCGAAACAAAACATTTTGTCCAGACACGATCTAAGTTCCGACGAGGAAGACGTTAATACGTCTTCCTCGTCGGAACTTAGATCTAGCGCTAATGCGCTCGCAGTTTTAGTGATTGTAGGTGTAGAATCTAGGAGAAAAGAGGGGTTCTGAAAAGGCCACTTTAGGTGTTTCATAAAAGTATTTTTTTCAACTCATAAATATGTGCGCCATTTTACGCATTTCTATTGAAAACTGACAAAATTGGCGTTTTTTAATTAAGTCAGGCCATTTATTATGAGCGATCACAAAAACAAACACAAAAAACACAACAAGCAAAACTATAACCCTAAAAAACCTGTACCTAGGTGTAATGTGAACGATGTGAACACTGAACACTAGATAAGAAATGAAACATTTCTTCCCCTCTCTACCCGCGCGGGAATGTTTTCCGTCCGTATCCGAAAACAAAAACATTGTCTATTCCTAGAGAAATGTGTATAGCCACGCCCCAATGTTTCATGTTTTCTGTGTAATATTTCGAACAGGAGACACGCCTTAAAATACACATCTTTATCCATCCTTTTATTTTTGTTTGCTTTTTTTTATTTATTATGCTAATTTCCTTACACAATATAAAATTTTTACTGTTAAATTATCAAATAAATAATAAAAACTATATTCAATTTTAATATTATCCGGTGTGCAGCGTAAAATATGTGAAATGGCGTATCTATTGTCTTGCGAATGATACCATCTAATAAAAAGAAGGAAAATGATTTATTTATTTATTTTTATTAATTTATTTATTTATTAAGTACTACCACATCGTATACATTTTTATCCTTAAAACTAAAATAATAAACAGTACTAATTCTAATGTACACGACAACAACGGTGTACATAGCATTAATAATAATAGGTAAACACAGCATACCCGTATACTATACCATACCCGTATATAGCATACCCGTATACTATACCACAAGTACCGGACAGGTAAGTTGGGATGAGTATCCCTGACATTTACAGTTTTATTATTCATCTAAAAAAACCTAACAAAACAAAAAAGTCCGCGATGGCATATGTCTATCTCTTAGGGATAACCCACAATAACCATTTTTTTATCATTTACTTTGATTTTAATTTAATAGCTTATTTACAAAGCGATTTGAAGCAATACAGTATTAATCCTTATCCAATTAAGTACCTTAAATACATTGTGCATTTAAGATAGATCAATACTGCCCTTTACGGCATGTAATTTAAATGAATATTTTCGAAGATATTACAGATTTAAAATGCAGGGATATAGTGTTGCTGCGCGGCGCGGGCGCTCGCGTTTCTACATCGCGCTATCGAAAACGCGGGACGTATACAGTATAAAGAGGTTCACGAATATTTTGAACTGCAGCACAGAATACGTATAATAGTAACTGCAGTTCTTAATTCTTATGGAATATCCAGAGGTGGTTTGTCAGTTTTGTTGGTCAAATAACTTTACTTATTACATAGTACATAGTATAAAACAAGTGGCTTTATCTGTCTGTCCCTATGCATATAAGTAGGTATAGTATATTGTATGCTTAGATCTTTAAATCTACGCAACGGATTTTGATGCGAGTTTTTAATAGTCTTTAAGTATTTAGTATTTAAGATATTATAAGATTATGGTAAAATTTATATTCAAGTGCGATAAATATAATATTGTTACGAACACACAAAAGCGCCATCTAGCGTCAACCAAGGAAACCACTTGGTGTGAACAGGGACAGCGTGAGGTCTCCTACTCAGTACTAGATGGCGCTACTGTGCGAATATTCTGGTACGTTCCAACCAGTTCAGGCGAGTCACGAACTTCTCTGGAATGATCTGGGACTCGTATCGACCGGTGTAAATACGTCGGAAGAATGCGAGCAAGGCGAGTTCACTTTGAGCTTCCGTCGAAGCGATACGGGCGATACAAGCGAAAACAATAGTGATGTGATGATACCGTGAGAGAAAACTACGACTTGGCTACGACTTAAGGACACCGTTAGTGCTTAGTGTTTGGACTTAGTGTTTAATGTTGGACCCAGTGCTTTAGTAGTGTGTGTGCTAGCGAATAAAGTCTTCAAAGGAGTCAGTAGGTCTTTATCTCCAAATCCTTCGAACCCTAACACGTAACAACTGGTGTCAGAAGTGGGATTTGGAGATGCCATTAACTCCGAGAGAAGATTTCAAGAAGTGCGGTGGAGGAGTGACCCCTGGTGGAGGAGTGACCCCTGGTGGAGGAGCGACCCCTGGTGGAGGAGCGACCCCTGGTGGAGGAGCGACCCCTGGTGGAGGAGCGACCCCTGGCGAACGAGCGGCCCCTGGCGGAGAGGAGCGGCCCCTGGCGGAGAGGAGCGGCCCCTGGCGGAGAGGAGCGGCCCCTGGCGGAGAGGAGCGGCCCCTGGTGGAGAGGAGCGGCCCCTGGCGGAGAGGAGCGGCCCCTGGCGGAGAGGAGCGACCCCTGGCGGAGACGTGCGACCCCTAGCGGAGACGTGCGACCCCTGGCGGAGAGGTGCGACCCCTGGCGGAGGTGCGACACCTGACGGAGAGGTGCGACCCCTGGCGGATATGTGCGACCCCTGGCGGAGACGTGCGACCCCTGGCGGAGAGGTGCGACCCCTGGCGGAGAGGTGCGACCCCTGGCGGAGGTGCGACACCTGACGGAGAGGTGCGACCCCTGGCGGATATGTGCGACTCCTGGCGGAGAGGTGCGACCCCTGGCGGAGAGGTGCGACCCCTGGCGGAGAGGTGCGACCCCTGGCGGAGACCTGCGACCCCTGGCGGAGAGGTGCGACCCCTGGCGGAGAGGTGCGACCCCTGGCGGAGAGGTGCGACCCCTGGCGGAGAGGTGCGACCCCTGGCGGAGAGGTGCGACCCCTGGCGGAGACCTGCGACCCCTGGCGGAGAGGTGCGACCCCTGGCGGAGAGGTGCGACCCCTGGCGGAGAGGTGCGACCCCTGGCGGAGAGGTGCGACCCCTGGCGGAGAGGTGCGACCCCTGGCGGAGAGGTGCGACCCCTGGCGGAGAGGTGCGACCCCTGGCGGAGACCTGCGACCCCTGGCGGAGAGGTGCGACCCCTGGCGGAGAGGTGCGACCCCTGGCGGAGAGGTGCGACCCCTGGCGGAGAGGTGCGACCCCTGGCGGAGGCCACACCCACTGGGACCAAGCTCCGCCCGCTGTGGACCAAGCCCCGCCCACTGGCCCCGCCCACCGGGCCCCGCCTGCTCAAGTCCTTTGGGTCTCAGGGAGGATGATGCTATGAGAGAGGCTCGAGAAAAAGATGACGACCTTCGACACATCGTCACGTGCAAGAAACGGGGCGACGTAAAACTAATCTGGAGTGAGGTTGCACCCACTGGCGCTATCACTAAGGCGTACTGGGCGCAATGTGACAATCTGATAAACGGAATACCCTACCGGAAATAACGGCAGAGAGTTCCATCTTCAGATAATTGTCCCAAGAACGAGAGTGCCAGATGTTCTCCGTGAAATGCATGATGGCGTATCAGAAGGTCATCTGGGTGTCAAGAGGGTCATTCAAAGTGGTCACATAGATCGTCTGGCGCGGTACCATGGCAGTGGCAGCGATGCTCGGGACGAGCATCTCTAAGAGGGGAGTAGTGTTACGAACACACAAAAGCGCCATCTAGCGTCAACCAAGGAAACCACTTGGTGTGAACAGGGACAGCGTGAGGTCTCCTACTCAGTACTAGATGGCGCTACTGTGCGAATATTCTGGTACGTTCCAACCAGTTCAGGCGAGTCACGAACTTCTCTGGAATGATCTGGGACTCGTATCGACCGGTGTAAATACGTCGGAAGAATGCGAGCAAGGCGAGTTCACTTTGAGCTTCCGTCGAAGCGATACGGGCGATACAAGCGAAAACAATAGTGATGTGATGATACCGTGAGAGAAAACTACGACTTGGCTACGACTTAAGGACACCGTTAGTGCTTAGTGTTTGGACTTAGTGTTTAATGTTGGACCCAGTGCTTTAGTAGTGTGTGTGCTAGCGAATAAAGTCTTCAAAGGAGTCAGTAGGTCTTTATTCTCCAAATCCTCGAACCCCAACACGTAACAATATTATTATGTAAGTATATTATCAAGTGGTCGCGCATGTCGTCTCGAGGTGATAGGGTCCCATTTTTAACAATTTGCATTGGGAAAACCTAAAAACATTTTCAATATTGTATCAGTAGTATATTGCTGTAAGTAGTTTTTTCTCCAAGAACACTATTCCACGCGGGCGAAGCCGCGGGAAAAAGCTAGTTTTCTATATTATACACCGAACATTCTTCATACAGTCTTATTATAATTCATGTTTAATAATACTAAAGATATATTTAAATATTAGCCAGTATCAAGATCGTTTAATCCAATTTCCCCAGTATTGCACACTACAAAATTTTATTTCCCTATTTGCCATGAGATTCTGGTACACCTATATTCTAAACATGTGTTTTTATAAAATATCATTTTTTTTTACATAAGTTTAAACTTAACTTACTTAGGGACAAATTAGTTGAAGTTTGCTAATCTATCTTTTACAACATGAGCCCCCATTTTAAGTCATAAATGTAATACAAGTTGCTGAAAGGTATATTATAGGGTGACTTTTAATTAGTGTAAAACACTTTACAACTTGATAATGCTCATGATAACAAACAACTTACCCAAATAAACTTTTTAGAGCATTTTTTATAAGTGAAAATTTCTTTAGCGGCGCACTTTTCTTGGGATGGGTAAAAACTTGTGGGAGTTGTGGTGGCAAGCCCCAAAGGGAGATCTCCGACCGAGCGAGGTGGTATGCCCGGTCAGGCCGAAGCCCACTTGTAATCATTTCAGCTGTCGTATATATACTTTCCGAGCTCAGAAACTTCGATAGCGCGATTCAGGACTGTGCGCTGATTGGTCCGCCACATCACTCCCCCCTAAGACCGGAGGTCGAATTTTTGAGTCTTCTGACTTCTTGCTTGAGTTGCCAGTGCCAGAGAGTTCCAGTGAGTCGGAACTGTGCTGCTGCTGCACGGGCTCCAGTGAGTCGGAGTGCTGCCGTGCGGGGCTGATGCTACGTGCTGACCAGGAGAGATGTGCTCTGCTTGCTGACCGATCCTTGTAGCTACGTGTGACGACCAGGAGAGGTGCCGCGTACTCTGTTGCTGATCGTGTAACCTACGTGTGCTGACCAGGAGAGGTGCTTCATGCTCTGCTTGCTGACCGGTCCGTGTAGTGGACTGCCCGTTGAAGCCGATGAGGGTTCGACCAGGCCGCGCTGCGTTGCGACTGGTGGTCGAGGTACCCGAAGAGGCTGAAGCTGGCTGGCGTGGTGCGGAGGGGTGGGGAGTGATGATGATGATGTCCAGAAGGAGGCGTGTTCTGTCGGGGGTCACCAATGTGGGAGTTGTGGTGACAAGCCCCAAAGGGAGATCTCCGACCGAGCGAGGTGGTATGCCCGGTCAGGCCGAAGCCCACTTGTAATCATTTCAGCTGTCGTATATATACTTTCCGAGTAGGGAATATTATTCGAATATTCGAATATTCGTTTTATTCGAATATTCGACAATTTTATTATTCGAATATGACTGGGTTCATTATTCGAATATTTCGAATAAAACGAATAATAAAAATATTTTATTTATTTTTCAAAAATATGTTAATAATAGTAATAAACTTGTAGATGAACCGGAAATGTTTCGTTATTTAATACATTATTTTTATTATTTATTAATATTGACGTCAATAATATCCTAAAACAGATTTTACTACACTGTTTGTGAAAGAATACAAAACTATTTTTAAATAAAAAAAATATTTAAAGTTAATACTTCCTACAGGCCTCAGCGAAGGAACGCCATGCTCACACGCTTGTTATAATAACCTAACCAAGAGCGTGTCAGGACGTGTCTAAGGAGGGTTCTGTTACTATAAAGCGTAATACGATTTTTAGTTTCATATTCTTAAATAATCACCTACTGTTTGATTTTGTTCAAAATAACTTTCCTAAAGAGAATTTACCATGACCTACCAGCATGGAAAATTGTAAGTCCCTAATCCTCATAGATCAGAAATGAAAGTGGGGGGTGAAACCAATTTGGCGGCCGATTACTTGGAAATGGAATTTTGGAGGCCGATTACCTTTATTTGAATACATAATATTCAACACACATGTGAACATATATGGAAAGCCACCCCTAACTATATAATCAAATTATATTTTTTTATCAAACCAAAACTGATATCTAGACGCTATATAGCTAGAAGAGCAGATAGAAAGAGAGACAGGTGGATGGACAGAGTGAAACGATAAAGGATACCTAGTTGAGTTGATTATTACAGTATTACACTGGCCTGCAAAACTAAGTACAAATCGTTTAAAATATCATAGTTTTCAAAATATTATAACAAGATTTAACAGCTTTCCTTAATAGTAATATAAATCAATATGTTATTTTTATATTTAAACAAAAATTAACCATTTTAACCTTAATCTTAAAGCCTTTTACATGTTATGTAAAATTGCGGTTTTGAATAACACCTCGAGGCCTAACAACAACTTGAAGCGAGTTTGTCATACTGAAAATAAGGTTTTCGAGCCGAATTATGCAATATTCTCCCGTTCTTATATCAGGGCGTGTTTTAGTGCTGTGAGGGTAATAACTGTAGGTGACAATCTGTGGCTTCTGACTAGCCTTCTAAACTCATCTCAGGGTATACTTAATCGGGTTGAGGTGAGGACATTAAAGAGAATCTTTGGGAATCTTTTGACCATATCTTTCTCCAGTTAGAGGTCCAATTGACATGGCCACGTACTCAGTGCGGCTTCCTGAAGGTATGCCAGCCTATTGTATTTTACTCTGCCTGAGCATACTCTTTCTGAAAATTAGGCTTGAAGATATCGCCTACCAAGTCACGTTTAGTTAGCCTCCCTTCAGAAGTTCACTTTAACTTGTGAAGTTAAAGTGAGTAAATCCACACATCTGGGACCAAAATTCTGGACCATTCTCGTTCATGCTTTAGTATGTGTTCACGGACGTATCACAGTACTTCAACACCAAACTCGAGAGCCCCAGTATCGAGTAGCAACTCGATACTAGGGCTCTCGAGTTTGGTCTCGAGGTGAGACACTCGCCTTTCGCCTCGGTCTTTAGGGTTTCAGATTTGCTTAAGCAAGTCTTTTTCACTGTGCTGTCGGTAACATAGACTCTTCATGTCTGAAGAAGCTGTTGCTAAACTTAACTGCATTGGAGTGTTGATTTTCAATAAGTGAAAACAATTTAACGACCTTGCCGAGCACTGAGTCTGCCAATAAAGTATTGCACAGCCTTGTCAAATGTTTTTCAGTCTCTTTGTACCTTTGCTTCATCTTTGGAACGGTTCGTAACATGACACACTCCGTTCTTGCAATACAATGCCTGATGTCTATTGTCTACTTCTGTACCGATGCCTAGTTTTAGAAAAATCATCTGCACATTCTTCAGGCTATCATACAATTTTTCAATCTACTGTTCTTTTCTTTTTTGTTCTACTGTTCTTTTTTGTAATTAGACTCATCGTTCAAGAAAAAAAAAATTGAAAACATAAAGAGACCAAAAACATGGTTAACTTGAAAATGGAAAAAGATTATTTCTGTTTTAAAGATTTTTCACCCACGTTGTACTTATGATTTTTTTAAATAATAACATAACATTTAAATCTTTTTTGAGTGCTTTTTATTTTGATGATTTATCTTGTTTACTTATTCTTACTACGGTTTATATACACACGTACTGATTCTAAGGTCTGGAGCAGACGATTATGATAGCACGATACTCGTGTGTTTGAGTTTTCAGCTGCATTGTATTAGAACAGAGCACTATTTACAGTGCATTCCGATTTCTGTGCAGTATTCCAACTCTGCAAATATATTTCTCCCCAATCTTAAATAAACTGATAAATAAATAATAAAAAAGTATGTTTTGTAATATTAGTGTTCTTTATACATTAAATTATGCTACCAAAAGCTTAATTTCGAGTCTGACTTTTCAAATCGATTGTCTATGTTAAATCGATCAATACCTAGCTTAACTCAATTAAAAACCTCTAAAACAAACCCCAAAAATTGTCTCCCTTAGAGGATTTTTTCCTTAATTTTTGGGAGAAACTAAGGGGGTTGGCAACCAAATCCATGGTCTGCTTCAGACCTAAACCGTTCGTATGTCAATAGTTTTAAAAAGTTATTGCAATTTAGTATTTTAAGTTTGAAACATAAAAAAAGATTTTTTTACTAAAAATACTTTGATTTTTATAGAGAAATTTGTGAAACACTTCACATTTTAATATTATTAAATATGCAGGTATATATAAACGCAAAATATTACTTGTATTTAAAGTTTATTACCAATATTCGTTTTATTCGAATTATTCGAATTTATTCGAATAGTGTTTAGCCATTATTCGAATTATTCGAATAGTAAAATTTGTCGAATAATAACATTCCCTATTTCCGAGCTCAGAAACTTCGATAGCGCGATTCAGGACTGTGCGCTGATTGGTCCGCCACAAACTGTTAAACTCGAGCAGGACACGTGACCCTGATCGAAAAGTCATAAGATGCAACTTGCAATTGTTTGCTGTCTTGGTTTACGCGAGCATGAAACTATTTTAGTTCGTATTGACTCTTGACCCCAACCTTTGGCCTTGAACTTGATTCCCCCCACATTTGATGAAACCCCCCATGAAATCATCCCCATCACATTTACCCTTACATTGACCTTTACCTCCAATTGTCCCCCCACGAAAAGTGTCTCCAGTTAAATGGCTCGACTTTTGAGATTTTTTGGGCCATTTTGAAATTTTACGTAAGTATAGTGAAAACACTATGGAGAAAAGAAGTGTCTCCAGTTAAATGGCCCCACATTTGAGATTTTTCACTTCTAGCGGCACTCCCGGAGTGCAACCCGTTGTTTCTTTTTATTATTTAATTCGCTACCTAATGTTAAGTTGAGGTGGATTAAATAAAAAAGTAACTCTAAAAAAAGTTCCTTTGGGAAAGTTTGTAATCATGAGCAAGTGTAGTGGTAAAGTATATTTTACACTAAATAAAATTTTGATGACTTGAGTATGTTGGTGATCAAGCCCGACCGGCTTGGATCGAATCCCGCCGAAGGAACCAAAAGTTTTACCATTGTATAAGTATTAAATATGTGAATAATATAATAAATTAATTAAAAGTAAAAAACTTAAAAAAAAAACAAGCCTTCATTTAAATGCGCTAAAATGAATAATGTCATGGGGTACTCATCCCAACTTACCTGTCCGGTAGTTGTGGTATAGTATACGGGTACGCGACCCCGGCTTCCCTAGCTATTACTGTCCTATCCCTTGCCCTCCTGGGCGGTAATATCCTACATTTCCTATTTCCCACTCCAACTTACCAATCTTCCTTTCCACACCACCTATCCTTCCCTTTCCGTGGAAACGCAATGGATAATAATAAAAATAATTTAATTATCCAAAATGGTGGCGATGTGGTTCACCACCCATCACGTCTCGTTTCTCGCGGAGGTGAAAAGTGGACCATGGAGAGCCGCTTCGCTATGTTGAATGTAAGAGGAGGAATGGATGGTAAGAATGAAAGTGAACGAAGCGAAACGAGTATGTGAGGATCGTAGCAAGTGGCAAAAGTGGTCTCTGCCTACCCCTTTATGGGAAAAAGGCGTGATTATATGTATGTATGTATGTATGTAAAATGAATAAAATATTTTTTCTTTTAAAACTTTTACTATCAACTTATAACGTAATTACACAATTTATATGATCTTGCTTTATCTACACTAATATTATAAAGAGGAAAACTTTGTTTGTATGTTTGTTTGTTTGTTTGTTTGTAATGAATAGGCTCAAAAAGTACTGGACCGATTTCAAAAATTCTTTCACCATTCGAAAGCTACATTATCCACGAGTAACATAGGCTATATTTTATTTTGGAAAAAAATAGGGTTCCGTAAAATATTTGGGTTTTTCGGACACAAGGTGTAAAAAATCAACCAGAAAAGTTACTTATTTTGCGTACGCTGCCTAAACTATAAAAGATAGAACCATAAAATGTTCTAATTAATTGTAGATCTTATAAATATCTGCAAAAAAGTCCGCGACACACTATACCTATCTATGTCGAGTGAGGCACAACAACCATTTTTTTATTTAGAAATCTTGAATTTTTTTTGGACTACATTTAAACGCGTTTATTTTACTCATGCTATTGATCCTTATCAAAATAAATTATTTAATCACTAAGTACAGTTTATGTAGATAATATTTGGTCTTTGAATGATTGAAATTGGACGTGTGGTTTTGAAGTTATGGCGAAATTAAAATATTACGATTTCTGCTGCACGGCCCGTTGCGAAGTGGGCGACATTCTGTAGTATTAGTATCAGTATTGTACCCGTGCGAAGCCGGGGCGGGTCGCTAGTACATAGTAAAAGTTTTAAAGGAAAAAATATTTTATTCTTTTTAGCGCATTCAAATAAAAGCTTGTTTTTTAGAAAAGTTTTTTTTTTTTTTAGTTTTAATTTATTTTTTCCTTTTTAGTTATCGCTAGATAGGTTTCTCAGTCTGTTTATCTCATTTAACGCATCATTGTTGCAAGGTCATTTGCCGGTTAATTTAGTACAGTCAAGCTCTTCAATAAGGAGACCTTCTAGAGATTTTACTCTACTCAGTAAGGACCTCAAAAAACCCCAACACACCATACCTTCATTTGATACCCATATTGAACGAGTGCATTAAAAATAACTTGTCGGCCATCTTGGATGTTCCTTCATGTTGGATTTTCGAGTTAATCTCAGCAAGCCCTTTCATTTGATACCCATATTGAACGAACGGATTAAAAATAACTTGTCGGCCATCTTGGATGTTCCTTCATGTTGGATTTTCGAGTTATTCTCAGCAAGCCCTTTAATTTGATACCCATATTGAACGAGTGCATTAAAAATAACTTGTCGGCCATCTTGGATGTTCTTTCATGTTGGATTTTCGAGTTATTCTCAGCAAGCCCTTTCATTTGATACCCATATTGAACGAGTGCATTAAAAATAACTTGTCGGCCGTCTTGGATGATCCTTCATGTTGGATTTTCGAGTTATTCTCAGCAAGCCCTTTCATTTGATACCCATATTGAACGAGTGCATTAAAAATAACTTGTCGGCCATCTTGGATGTTCCTTCATGTTGGATTTTCGAGTTATTCTCAGCAAGCCCTTTCATTTGATACCCATATTGAACGAGTGCATTAAAAATAACTCGTCGGCCATCTTGGATGTTCCTTTATGTTGGATTTTCGAGTTATTCTCAGCAAGCCCTTACATTTGATACCCATATTGAACGAGTGCATTAAAAATAACTTGTCGGCCATCTTGGATGTTCCTTCATGTTGGATTTTCGAGTTATTCTCAGCAAGCCCTTTCAATTGATACCCATATTGAACGAGTGCATTAAAAATAACTTGTCGGCCATCTTGGATGTTCCTTCATGTTGGATTTTCGAGTTATTCTCAGCAAGCCCTTTCATTTGATACCCATATTGAACGAGTGCATTAAAAATAACTTGTCGGCCATCTTGGATGTTCTTTCATGTTGGATTTTCGAGTTATTCTCAGCAAGCCCTTTCATTTGATACCCATATTGAACGAGTGCATTAAAAATAACTTGTCGGCCATCTTGGATGATCCTTCATGTTGGATTTTCGAGTTATTCTAAGCAAGCCCTTTCATTTGATACCCATATTGAACGAGTGCATTAAAAATAACTTGTCAGCCATCTTGGATGTTCCTTCATGTTGGATTTTCGAGTTATTCTCAGCAAGCCCTTTCATTTGATACCCATATTGAACGAGTGCATTAAAAATAACTTGTCGGCCATCTTGGATGTTCCTTCATGTTGGATTTTCGAGTTAATCTCAGCAAGCCCTTTCATTTGATACCCATATTGAACGAGTGGATTAAAAATAACTTGTCGGCCATCTTGGATGTTCCTTCATGTTGGATTTTCGAGTTATTCTCAGCAAGCCCTTTAATTTGATACCCATATTGAACGAGTGCATTAAAAATAACTTGTCGGCCATCTTGGATGTTCTTTCATGTTGGATTTTCGAGTTATTCTCAGCAAGCCCTTTCATTTGATACCCATATTGAACGAGTGCATTAAAAATAACTTGTCGGCCGTCTTGGATGATCCTTCATGTTGGATTTTCGAGTTATTCTCAGCAAGCCCTTTCATTTGATACCCATATTGAACGAGTGCATTAAAAATAACTTGTCGGCCATCTTGGATGTTCCTTCATGTTGGATTTTCGAGTTATTCTCAGCAAGCCCTTTCATTTGATACCCATATTGAACGAGTGCATTAAAAATAACTCGTCGGCCATCTTGGATGTTCCTTTATGTTGGATTTTCGAGTTATTCTCAGCAAGCCCTTACATTTGATACCCATATTGAACGAGTGCATTAAAAATAACTTGTCGGCCATCTTGGATGTTCCTTCATGTTGGATTTTCGAGTTATTCTCAGCAAGCCCTTTCAATTGATACCCATATTGAACGAGTGCATTAAAAATAACTTGTCGGCCATCTTGGATGTTCCTTCATGTTGGATTTTCGAGTTATTCTCAGCAAGCCCTTTCATTTGATACCCATATTGAACGAGTGCATTAAAAATAACTTGTCGGCCATCTTGGATGTTCTTTCATGTTGGATTTTCGAGTTATTCTCAGCAAGCCCTTTCATTTGATACCCATATTGAACGAGTGCATTAAAAATAACTTGTCGGCCATCTTGGATGATCCTTCATGTTGGATTTTCGAGTTATTCTAAGCAAGCCCTTTCATTTGATACCCATATTGAACGAGTGCATTAAAAATAACTTGTCAGCCATCTTGGATGTTCCTTCATGTTGGATTTTCGAGTTATTCTCAGCAAGCCCTTTCATTTGATACCCATATTGAACGAGTGCATTAAAAATAACTTGTCGGCCATCTTGGATGTTCCTTCATGTTGGATTTTCGAGTTATTCTCAGCAAGCCCTTTCATTTGATACCCATATTGAACGAGTGCATTAAAAATAACTTGTCGGCCATCTTGGATGTTCCTTCATGTTGGATTTTCGAGTTATTCTCAGCAAGCCCTTTCATTTGATACCCATATTGAACGAGTGCATTAAAAATAACTTGTCGGCCATCTTGGATGTTCTTTCATGTTGGATTTTCGAGTTATTCTCAGCAAGCCCTTTCATTTGATACCCTTGTAGGAATGCATTAAAATGACCTGTCGGCCATCTCGAATGTTCCGTCATGTTGGATTTCCGAGTTATTCTCAGCAAGCCCTTGCATTTGATTGCATATTCACGCCAACCAAGATACTCGTAAAGACGAATCATACGAGCCCAAACTCGATGGAACCCCATCGTCGTTTAATTACAGAGTTCCTATGGCCACCTTCCATCTCCATCATCAGACCCTGGTTACCATATAGTATCAAAGTACTTGTCAAGACGAACTAAACGAGCCCAAATTCGATGGGACTATGTGGTTTTATTTCGGAATTCCTGTGGCCACCAATGTGGGAGTTGTGGTGACAAGCCCCAAAGGGAGATCTCCGACCGAGCGAGGTGGTATGCCCGGTCAGGCCGAAGCCCACTTGTAATCATTTCAGCTGTCGTATATATACTTTCCGAGCTCAGAAACTTCGATAGCGCGATTCAGGACTGTGCGCTGATTGGTCCGCCACAAACTGTTAAACTCGAGCAGGACACGTGACCCTGATCGAAAAGTCATAAGATGCAACTTGCAATTGTTTGCTGTCTTGGTTTACGCGAGCATGAAACTATTTTAGTTCGTATTGACTCTTGACCCCAACCTTTGGCCTTGAACTTGATTCCCCCCACATTTGATGAAACCCCCCATGAAATCATCCCCATCACATTTACCCTTACATTGACCTTTACCTCCAATTGTCCCCCCACGAAAAGTGTCTCCAGTTAAATGGCTCGACTTTTGAGATTTTTTGGGCCATTTTGAAATTTTACGTAAGTATAGTGAAAACACTATGGAGAAAAGAAGTGTCTCCAGTTAAATGGCCCCACATTTGAGATTTTTCACTTCTAGCGGCACTCCCGGAGTGCAACCCGTTGTTTCTTTTTATTATTTAATTCGCTACCTAATGTTAAGTTGAGGTGGATTAAATAAAAAAGTAACTCTAAAAAAAGTTCCTTTGGGAAAGTTTGTAATCATGAGCAAGTGTAGTGGTAAAGTATATTTTACACTAAATAAAATTTTGATGACTTGAGTATGTTGGTGATCAAGCCCGACCGGCTTGGATCGAATCCCGCCGAAGGAACCAAAAGTTTTACCATTGTATAAGTATTAAATATGTGAATAATATAATAAATTAATTAAAAGTAAAAAACTTAAAAAAAAAACAAGCCTTCATTTAAATGCGCTAAAATGAATAATGTCATGGGGTACTCATCCCAACTTACCTGTCCGGTAGTTGTGGTATAGTATACGGGTACGCGACCCCGGCTTCCCTAGCTATTACTGTCCTATCCCTTGCCCTCCTGGGCGGTAATATCCTACATTTCCTATTTCCCACTCCAACTTACCAATCTTCCTTTCCACACCACCTATCCTTCCCTTTCCGTGGAAACGCAATGGATAATAATAAAAATAATTTAATTATCCAAAATGGTGGCGATGTGGTTCACCACCCATCACGTCTCGTTTCTCGCGGAGGTGAAAAGTGGACCATGGAGAGCCGCTTCGCTATGTTGAATGTAAGAGGAGGAATGGATGGTAAGAATGAAAGTGAACGAAGCGAAACGAGTATGTGAGGATCGTAGCAAGTGGCAAAAGTGGTCTCTGCCTACCCCTTTATGGGAAAAAGGCGTGATTATATGTATGTATGTATGTATGTAAAATGAATAAAATATTTTTTCTTTTAAAACTTTTACTATCAACTTATAACGTAATTACACAATTTATATGATCTTGCTTTATCTACACTAATATTATAAAGAGGAAAACTTTGTTTGTATGTTTGTTTGTTTGTTTGTTTGTAATGAATAGGCTCAAAAAGTACTGGACCGATTTCAAAAATTCTTTCACCATTCGAAAGCTACATTATCCACGAGTAACATAGGCTATATTTTATTTTGGAAAAAAATAGGGTTCCGTAAAATATTTGGGTTTTTCGGACACAAGGTGTAAAAAATCAACCAGAAAAGTTACTTATTTTGCGTACGCTGCCTAAACTATAAAAGATAGAACCATAAAATGTTCTAATTAATTGTAGATCTTATAAATATCTGCAAAAAAGTCCGCGACACACTATACCTATCTATGTCGAGTGAGGCACAACAACCATTTTTTTATTTAGAAATCTTGAATTTTTTTTGGACTACATTTAAACGCGTTTATTTTACTCATGCTATTGATCCTTATCAAAATAAATTATTTAATCACTAAGTACAGTTTATGTAGATAATATTTGGTCTTTGAATGATTGAAATTGGACGTGTGGTTTTGAAGTTATGGCGAAATTAAAATATTACGATTTCTGCTGCACGGCCCGTTGCGAAGTGGGCGACATTCTGTAGTATTAGTATCAGTATTGTACCCGTGCGAAGCCGGGGCGGGTCGCTAGTACATAGTAAAAGTTTTAAAGGAAAAAATATTTTATTCTTTTTAGCGCATTCAAATAAAAGCTTGTTTTTTAGAAAAGTTTTTTTTTTTTTTAGTTTTAATTTATTTTTTCCTTTTTAGTTATCGCTAGATAGGTTTCTCAGTCTGTTTATCTCATTTAACGCATCATTGTTGCAAGGTCATTTGCCGGTTAATTTAGTACAGTCAAGCTCTTCAATAAGGAGACCTTCTAGAGATTTTACTCTACTCAGTAAGGACCTCAAAAAACCCCAACACACCATACCTTCATTTGATACCCATATTGAACGAGTGCATTAAAAATAACTTGTCGGCCATCTTGGATGTTCCTTCATGTTGGATTTTCGAGTTAATCTCAGCAAGCCCTTTCATTTGATACCCATATTGAACGAGTGGATTAAAAATAACTTGTCGGCCATCTTGGATGTTCCTTCATGTTGGATTTTCGAGTTATTCTCAGCAAGCCCTTTAATTTGATACCCATATTGAACGAGTGCATTAAAAATAACTTGTCGGCCATCTTGGATGTTCTTTCATGTTGGATTTTCGAGTTATTCTCAGCAAGCCCTTTCATTTGATACCCATATTGAACGAGTGCATTAAAAATAACTTGTCGGCCGTCTTGGATGATCCTTCATGTTGGATTTTCGAGTTATTCTCAGCAAGCCCTTTCATTTGATACCCATATTGAACGAGTGCATTAAAAATAACTTGTCGGCCATCTTGGATGTTCCTTCATGTTGGATTTTCGAGTTATTCTCAGCAAGCCCTTTCATTTGATACCCATATTGAACGAGTGCATTAAAAATAACTCGTCGGCCATCTTGGATGTTCCTTTATGTTGGATTTTCGAGTTATTCTCAGCAAGCCCTTACATTTGATACCCATATTGAACGAGTGCATTAAAAATAACTTGTCGGCCATCTTGGATGTTCCTTCATGTTGGATTTTCGAGTTATTCTCAGCAAGCCCTTTCAATTGATACCCATATTGAACGAGTGCATTAAAAATAACTTGTCGGCCATCTTGGATGTTCTTTCATGTTGGATTTTCGAGTTATTCTCAGCAAGCCCTTTCATTTGATACCCATATTGAACGAGTGCATTAAAAATAACTTGTCGGCCATCTTGGATGTTCTTTCATGTTGGATTTTCGAGTTATTCTCAGCAAGCCCTTTCATTTGATACCCATATTGAACGAGTGCATTAAAAATAACTTGTCGGCCATCTTGGATGATCCTTCATGTTGGATTTTCGAGTTATTCTCAGCAAGCCCTTTCATTTGATACCCATATTGAACGAGTGCATTAAAAATAACTTGTCAGCCATCTTGGATGTTCCTTCATGTTGGATTTTCGAGTTATTCTCAGCAAGCCCTTTCATTTGATACCCATATTGAACGAGTGCATTAAAAATAACTCGTCGGCCATCTTGGATGTTCCTTCATGTTGGATTTTCGAGTTATTCTCAGCAAGCCCTTTCATTTGATACCCATATTGAACGAGTGCATTAAAAATAACTTGTCGGCCATCTTGGATGTTCCTTCATGTTGGATTTTCGAGTTATTCTCAGCAAGCCCTTTCATTTGATACCCATATTGAACGAGTGCATTAAAAATAACTTGTCGGCCATCTTGGATGTTCTTTCATGTTGGATTTTCGAGTTATTCTCAGCAAGCCCTTTCATTTGATACCCTTGTAGGAATGCATTAAAATGACCTGTCGGCCATCTCGAATGTTCCGTCATGTTGGATTTCCGAGTTATTCTCAGCAAGCCCTTGCATTTGATTGCATATTCACGCCAACCAAGATACTCGTAAAGACGAATCATACGAGCCCAAACTCGATGGAACCCCATCGTCGTTTAATTACAGAGTTCCTATGGCCACCTTCCATCTCCATCATCAGACCCTGGTTACCATATAGTATCAAAGTACTTGTCAAGACGAACTAAACGAGCCCAAATTCGATGGGACTATGTGGTTTTATTTCGGAATTCCTGTGGCCACCAATGTGGGAGTTGTGGTGACAAGCCCCAAAGGGAGATCTCCGACCGAGCGAGGTGGTATGCCCGGTCAGGCCGAAGCCCACTTGTAATCATTTCAGCTGTCGTATATATACTTTCCGAGCTCAGAAACTTCGATAGCGCGATTCAGGACTGTGCGCTGATTGGTCCGCCACAAACTGTTAAACTCGAGCAGGACACGTGACCCTGATCGAAAAGTCATAAGATGCAACTTGCAATTGTTTGCTGTCTTGGTTTACGCGAGCATGAAACTATTTTAGTTCGTATTGACTCTTGACCCCAACCTTTGGCCTTGAACTTGATTCCCCCCACATTTGATGAAACCCCCCATGAAATCATCCCCATCACATTTACCCTTACATTGACCTTTACCTCCAATTGTCCCCCCACGAAAAGTGTCTCCAGTTAAATGGCTCGACTTTTGAGATTTTTTGGGCCATTTTGAAATTTTACGTAAGTATAGTGAAAACACTATGGAGAAAAGAAGTGTCTCCAGTTAAATGGCCCCACATTTGAGATTTTTCACTTCTAGCGGCACTCCCGGAGTGCAACCCGTTGTTTCTTTTTATTATTTAATTCGCTACCTAATGTTAAGTTGAGGTGGATTAAATAAAAAAGTAACTCTAAAAAAAGTTCCTTTGGGAAAGTTTGTAATCATGAGCAAGTGTAGTGGTAAAGTATATTTTACACTAAATAAAATTTTGATGACTTGAGTATGTTGGTGATCAAGCCCGACCGGCTTGGATCGAATCCCGCCGAAGGAACCAAAAGTTTTACCATTGTATAAGTATTAAATATGTGAATAATATAATAAATTAATTAAAAGTAAAAAACTTAAAAAAAAAACAAGCCTTCATTTAAATGCGCTAAAATGAATAATGTCATGGGGTACTCATCCCAACTTACCTGTCCGGTAGTTGTGGTATAGTATACGGGTACGCGACCCCGGCTTCCCTAGCTATTACTGTCCTATCCCTTGCCCTCCTGGGCGGTAATATCCTACATTTCCTATTTCCCACTCCAACTTACCAATCTTCCTTTCCACACCACCTATCCTTCCCTTTCCGTGGAAACGCAATGGATAATAATAAAAATAATTTAATTATCCAAAATGGTGGCGATGTGGTTCACCACCCATCACGTCTCGTTTCTCGCGGAGGTGAAAAGTGGACCATGGAGAGCCGCTTCGCTATGTTGAATGTAAGAGGAGGAATGGATGGTAAGAATGAAAGTGAACGAAGCGAAACGAGTATGTGAGGATCGTAGCAAGTGGCAAAAGTGGTCTCTGCCTACCCCTTTATGGGAAAAAGGCGTGATTATATGTATGTATGTATGTATGTAAAATGAATAAAATATTTTTTCTTTTAAAACTTTTACTATCAACTTATAACGTAATTACACAATTTATATGATCTTGCTTTATCTACACTAATATTATAAAGAGGAAAACTTTGTTTGTATGTTTGTTTGTTTGTTTGTTTGTAATGAATAGGCTCAAAAAGTACTGGACCGATTTCAAAAATTCTTTCACCATTCGAAAGCTACATTATCCACGAGTAACATAGGCTATATTTTATTTTGGAAAAAAATAGGGTTCCGTAAAATATTTGGGTTTTTCGGACACAAGGTGTAAAAAATCAACCAGAAAAGTTACTTATTTTGCGTACGCTGCCTAAACTATAAAAGATAGAACCATAAAATGTTCTAATTAATTGTAGATCTTATAAATATCTGCAAAAAAGTCCGCGACACACTATACCTATCTATGTCGAGTGAGGCACAACAACCATTTTTTTATTTAGAAATCTTGAATTTTTTTTGGACTACATTTAAACGCGTTTATTTTACTCATGCTATTGATCCTTATCAAAATAAATTATTTAATCACTAAGTACAGTTTATGTAGATAATATTTGGTCTTTGAATGATTGAAATTGGACGTGTGGTTTTGAAGTTATGGCGAAATTAAAATATTACGATTTCTGCTGCACGGCCCGTTGCGAAGTGGGCGACATTCTGTAGTATTAGTATCAGTATTGTACCCGTGCGAAGCCGGGGCGGGTCGCTAGTACATAGTAAAAGTTTTAAAGGAAAAAATATTTTATTCTTTTTAGCGCATTCAAATAAAAGCTTGTTTTTTAGAAAAGTTTTTTTTTTTTTTAGTTTTAATTTATTTTTTCCTTTTTAGTTATCGCTAGATAGGTTTCTCAGTCTGTTTATCTCATTTAACGCATCATTGTTGCAAGGTCATTTGCCGGTTAATTTAGTACAGTCAAGCTCTTCAATAAGGAGACCTTCTAGAGATTTTACTCTACTCAGTAAGGACCTCAAAAAACCCCAACACACCATACCTTCATTTGATACCCATATTGAACGAGTGCATTAAAAATAACTTGTCGGCCATCTTGGATGTTCCTTCATGTTGGATTTTCGAGTTAATCTCAGCAAGCCCTTTCATTTGATACCCATATTGAACGAGTGGATTAAAAATAACTTGTCGGCCATCTTGGATGTTCCTTCATGTTGGATTTTCGAGTTATTCTCAGCAAGCCCTTTAATTTGATACCCATATTGAACGAGTGCATTAAAAATAACTTGTCGGCCATCTTGGATGTTCTTTCATGTTGGATTTTCGAGTTATTCTCAGCAAGCCCTTTCATTTGATACCCATATTGAACGAGTGCATTAAAAATAACTTGTCGGCCGTCTTGGATGATCCTTCATGTTGGATTTTCGAGTTATTCTCAGCAAGCCCTTTCATTTGATACCCATATTGAACGAGTGCATTAAAAATAACTTGTCGGCCATCTTGGATGTTCCTTCATGTTGGATTTTCGAGTTATTCTCAGCAAGCCCTTTCATTTGATACCCATATTGAACGAGTGCATTAAAAATAACTCGTCGGCCATCTTGGATGTTCCTTTATGTTGGATTTTCGAGTTATTCTCAGCAAGCCCTTACATTTGATACCCATATTGAACGAGTGCATTAAAAATAACTTGTCGGCCATCTTGGATGTTCCTTCATGTTGGATTTTCGAGTTATTCTCAGCAAGCCCTTTCAATTGATACCCATATTGAACGAGTGCATTAAAAATAACTTGTCGGCCATCTTGGATGTTCCTTCATGTTGGATTTTCGAGTTATTCTCAGCAAGCCCTTTCATTTGATACCCATATTGAACGAGTGCATTAAAAATAACTTGTCGGCCATCTTGGATGTTCTTTCATGTTGGATTTTCGAGTTATTCTCAGCAAGCCCTTTCATTTGATACCCATATTGAACGAGTGCATTAAAAATAACTTGTCGGCCATCTTGGATGATCCTTCATGTTGGATTTTCGAGTTATTCTAAGCAAGCCCTTTCATTTGATACCCATATTGAACGAGTGCATTAAAAATAACTTGTCAGCCATCTTGGATGTTCCTTCATGTTGGATTTTCGAGTTATTCTCAGCAAGCCCTTTCATTTGATACCCATATTGAACGAGTGCATTAAAAATAACTTGTCGGCCATCTTGGATGTTCCTTCATGTTGGATTTTCGAGTTATTCTCAGCAAGCCCTTTCATTTGATACCCATATTGAACGAGTGCATTAAAAATAACTTGTCGGCCATCTTGGATGTTCCTTCATGTTGGATTTTCGAGTTATTCTCAGCAAGCCCTTTCATTTGATACCCATATTGAACGAGTGCATTAAAAATAACTTGTCGGCCATCTTGGATGTTCTTTCATGTTGGATTTTCGAGTTATTCTCAGCAAGCCCTTTCATTTGATACCCTTGTAGGAATGCATTAAAATGACCTGTCGGCCATCTCGAATGTTCCGTCATGTTGGATTTCCGAGTTATTCTCAGCAAGCCCTTGCATTTGATTGCATATTCACGCCAACCAAGATACTCGTAAAGACGAATCATACGAGCCCAAACTCGATGGAACCCCATCGTCGTTTAATTACAGAGTTCCTATGGCCACCTTCCATCTCCATCATCAGACCCTGGTTACCATATAGTATCAAAGTACTTGTCAAGACGAACTAAACGAGCCCAAATTCGATGGGACTATGTGGTTTTATTTCGGAATTCCTGTGGCCACCAATGTGGGAGTTGTGGTGACAAGCCCCAAAGGGAGATCTCCGACCGAGCGAGGTGGTATGCCCGGTCAGGCCGAAGCCCACTTGTAATCATTTCAGCTGTCGTATATATACTTTCCGAGCTCAGAAACTTCGATAGCGCGATTCAGGACTGTGCGCTGATTGGTCCGCCACAAACTGTTAAACTCGAGCAGGACACGTGACCCTGATCGAAAAGTCATAAGATGCAACTTGCAATTGTTTGCTGTCTTGGTTTACGCGAGCATGAAACTATTTTAGTTCGTATTGACTCTTGACCCCAACCTTTGGCCTTGAACTTGATTCCCCCCACATTTGATGGAAACCCCCCATGAAATCATCCCCATCACATTTACCCTTACATTGACCTTTACCTCCAATTGTCCCCCCACGAAAAGTGTCTCCAGTTAAATGGCTCGACTTTTGAGATTTTTTGGGCCATTTTGAAATTTTACGTAAGTATAGTGAAAACACTATGGAGAAAAGAAGTGTCTCCAGTTAAATGGCCCCACATTTGAGATTTTTCACTTCTAGCGGCACTCCCGGAGTGCAACCCGTTGTTTCTTTTTATTATTTAATTCGCTACCTAATGTTAAGTTGAGGTGGATTAAATAAAAAAGTAACTCTAAAAAAAGTTCCTTTGGGAAAGTTTGTAATCATGAGCAAGTGTAGTGGTAAAGTATATTTTACACTAAATAAAATTTTGATGACTTGAGTATGTTGGTGATCAAGCCCGACCGGCTTGGATCGAATCCCGCCGAAGGAACCAAAAGTTTTACCATTGTATAAGTATTAAATATGTGAATAATATAATAAATTAATTAAAAGTAAAAAACTTAAAAAAAAAACAAGCCTTCATTTAAATGCGCTAAAATGAATAATGTCATGGGGTACTCATCCCAACTTACCTGTCCGGTAGTTGTGGTATAGTATACGGGTACGCGACCCCGGCTTCCCTAGCTATTACTGTCCTATCCCTTGCCCTCCTGGGCGGTAATATCCTACATTTCCTATTTCCCACTCCAACTTACCAATCTTCCTTTCCACACCACCTATCCTTCCCTTTCCGTGGAAACGCAATGGATAATAATAAAAATAATTTAATTATCCAAAATGGTGGCGATGTGGTTCACCACCCATCACGTCTCGTTTCTCGCGGAGGTGAAAAGTGGACCATGGAGAGCCGCTTCGCTATGTTGAATGTAAGAGGAGGAATGGATGGTAAGAATGAAAGTGAACGAAGCGAAACGAGTATGTGAGGATCGTAGCAAGTGGCAAAAGTGGTCTCTGCCTACCCCTTTATGGGAAAAAGGCGTGATTATATGTATGTATGTATGTATGTAAAATGAATAAAATATTTTTTCTTTTAAAACTTTTACTATCAACTTATAACGTAATTACACAATTTATATGATCTTGCTTTATCTACACTAATATTATAAAGAGGAAAACTTTGTTTGTATGTTTGTTTGTTTGTTTGTTTGTAATGAATAGGCTCAAAAAGTACTGGACCGATTTCAAAAATTCTTTCACCATTCGAAAGCTACATTATCCACGAGTAACATAGGCTATATTTTATTTTGGAAAAAAATAGGGTTCCGTAAAATATTTGGGTTTTTCGGACACAAGGTGTAAAAAATCAACCAGAAAAGTTACTTATTTTGCGTACGCTGCCTAAACTATAAAAGATAGAACCATAAAATGTTCTAATTAATTGTAGATCTTATAAATATCTGCAAAAAAGTCCGCGACACACTATACCTATCTATGTCGAGTGAGGCACAACAACCATTTTTTTATTTAGAAATCTTGAATTTTTTTTGGACTACATTTAAACGCGTTTATTTTACTCATGCTATTGATCCTTATCAAAATAAATTATTTAATCACTAAGTACAGTTTATGTAGATAATATTTGGTCTTTGAATGATTGAAATTGGACGTGTGGTTTTGAAGTTATGGCGAAATTAAAATATTACGATTTCTGCTGCACGGCCCGTTGCGAAGTGGGCGACATTCTGTAGTATTAGTATCAGTATTGTACCCGTGCGAAGCCGGGGCGGGTCGCTAGTACATAGTAAAAGTTTTAAAGGAAAAAATATTTTATTCTTTTTAGCGCATTCAAATAAAAGCTTGTTTTTTAGAAAAGTTTTTTTTTTTTTTAGTTTTAATTTATTTTTTCCTTTTTAGTTATCGCTAGATAGGTTTCTCAGTCTGTTTATCTCATTTAACGCATCATTGTTGCAAGGTCATTTGCCGGTTAATTTAGTACAGTCAAGCTCTTCAATAAGGAGACCTTCTAGAGATTTTACTCTACTCAGTAAGGACCTCAAAAAACCCCAACACACCATACCTTCATTTGATACCCATATTGAACGAGTGCATTAAAAATAACTTGTCGGCCATCTTGGATGTTCCTTCATGTTGGATTTTCGAGTTAATCTCAGCAAGCCCTTTCATTTGATACCCATATTGAACGAGTGGATTAAAAATAACTTGTCGGCCATCTTGGATGTTCCTTCATGTTGGATTTTCGAGTTATTCTCAGCAAGCCCTTTAATTTGATACCCATATTGAACGAGTGCATTAAAAATAACTTGTCGGCCATCTTGGATGTTCTTTCATGTTGGATTTTCGAGTTATTCTCAGCAAGCCCTTTCATTTGATACCCATATTGAACGAGTGCATTAAAAATAACTTGTCGGCCGTCTTGGATGATCCTTCATGTTGGATTTTCGAGTTATTCTCAGCAAGCCCTTTCATTTGATACCCATATTGAACGAGTGCATTAAAAATAACTTGTCGGCCATCTTGGATGTTCCTTCATGTTGGATTTTCGAGTTATTCTCAGCAAGCCCTTTCATTTGATACCCATATTGAACGAGTGCATTAAAAATAACTCGTCGGCCATCTTGGATGTTCCTTTATGTTGGATTTTCGAGTTATTCTCAGCAAGCCCTTACATTTGATACCCATATTGAACGAGTGCATTAAAAATAACTTGTCGGCCATCTTGGATGTTCCTTCATGTTGGATTTTCGAGTTATTCTCAGCAAGCCCTTTCAATTGATACCCATATTGAACGAGTGCATTAAAAATAACTTGTCGGCCATCTTGGATGTTCCTTCATGTTGGATTTTCGAGTTATTCTCAGCAAGCCCTTTCATTTGATACCCATATTGAACGAGTGCATTAAAAATAACTTGTCGGCCATCTTGGATGTTCTTTCATGTTGGATTTTCGAGTTATTCTCAGCAAGCCCTTTCATTTGATACCCATATTGAACGAGTGCATTAAAAATAACTTGTCGGCCATCTTGGATGATCCTTCATGTTGGATTTTCGAGTTATTCTAAGCAAGCCCTTTCATTTGATACCCATATTGAACGAGTGCATTAAAAATAACTTGTCGGCCATCTTGGATGTTCCTTCATGTTGGATTTTCGAGTTATTCTCAGCAAGCCCTTTCATTTGATACCCATATTGAACGAGTGCATTAAAAATAACTTGTCGGCCATCTTGGATGTTCCTTCATGTTGGATTTTCGAGTTATTCTCAGCAAGCCCTTTCATTTGATACCCATATTGAACGAGTGCATTAAAAATAACTTGTCGGCCATCTTGGATGTTCCTTCATGTTGGATTTTCGAGTTATTCTCAGCAAGCCCTTTCATTTGATACCCATATTGAACGAGTGCATTAAAAATAACTTGTCGGCCATCTTGGATGTTCTTTCATGTTGGATTTTCGAGTTATTCTCAGCAAGCCCTTTCATTTGATACCCTTGTAGGAATGCATTAAAATGACCTGTCGGCCATCTCGAATGTTCCGTCATGTTGGATTTCCGAGTTATTCTCAGCAAGCCCTTGCATTTGATTGCATATTCACGCCAACCAAGATACTCGTAAAGACGAATCATACGAGCCCAAACTCGATGGAACCCCATCGTCGTTTAATTACAGAGTTCCTATGGCCACCTTCCATCTCCATCATCAGACCCTGGTTACCATATAGTATCAAAGTACTTGTCAAGACGAACTAAACGAGCCCAAATTCGATGGGACTATGTGGTTTTATTTCGGAATTCCTGTGGCCACCTTCCAGCTCCATCATCAGATCAGCTCCACGTTATCATAATATTGCATAATGCATTGTCATGCGTTTTACATATTCGTGCAAAATTTCAACGCAATCGGAAACCGGGAAGTGGATCAAATTTAACCTGCAAGATTCCATTACAGACCGACAACGGGATAGGTGAAACTAAATAAAAGCTTATAAAATTAAACACAAGTTCTTTGAGAACTTACCACGGGACAAGATTGACGTGGTGTGAAGTGTCCATAAATATTATTATTATATTATAAGTCATCCTATACAGATAAACCTACCTACTAATATTATAACTCTGTCTGTCTGATGCCGCCCGCCCACCCGCGAGGTTCTCACGTAACTATGCGCACATAATAGCACTCAGGGATAAGTATTTTTCTACCAGTGAAAGAATTTTTCAAATCTGTTAGGTTTCAGAAATTATCCATAACATACAAACATGCAAAGATTTCCTCTTCACAATATCATGAAGGTAGGTAAAATAATATAAATGTCCTATAATTTAATCATGTCACCCGAACATCTAGAACCGCTGTCCCCAACCCGGCCCTCCGGGCCTTTATCTGCGGCCCGCGTGAAATCTGTAACTTAAAAATCAGCCAAGGAAAAGCCATTTTAGGAAAAAAAATAGACAAAAATTGTATTTTTTATGAAAACCCCTTTTATATTAATTTTTATTTTGAATTATATATTGGAGTAGAAATCAATTTAGTATCTTGGGGTCCATCCGCATATTACGTCACACCTGATGGGGGAGGGGGGGGGGGGGGTCGGACAAAGTGTGACAGTACATGTTAAATACAGGTACAGGGATACTAAAAAGCGTGACATGGGGGGGGGGGGTCAAAAAGTCGAAATTTTGTGTGACGTAATATGTGGATGGCCCCTTGTTAATATTTAAAGTATTGCCATCGACTAAAGAAAGGACAAAAAATCGCGTTTTGTTATCATAAAAAGGGCTTCTCTTCTTATATTATTTGTTTTATCTTGTTTTTACCCGACTGCGCGACGCAAAGGAGTGGTAATGTGTTTATCAGCCTATGTATGTATGTATGTATGTATGTATGTATGTATGTATGTATGTATGTATGTTCCTTTGAAGCACTATACAGACCAAACGCCTGGGCCGATTTTTATGATTCACACGTCAATCGATTCCTCTTAGTCCATCGAGTGTCACTAAAGACATGACGTTAGTGAAAATTCAATATGGCGACTACTGGACGCCATATTGTGAAAATGAAAAAAATGAAAGTCAACAAACTATATCAAGTGGGGTATCGTTGAATAGGTATTTAAAAATAATTGTTAGTTTTTTCTCAACATTTTTCGATTCGACTGACCGTTTAGGATCTATATCGATTTAAAGTTGCGTAACAACCATTCTCACATTCCAGTGATGTAGTACTGCGGGCTGATTACCTAACTTCGTTGAACTTCATGAACTGCTTCTTGGTCTTCTTCTTCTTCTTTTTAAAATGGCTCCTGAGTGAACTATAATAATTGTATTGAAATTTGCGTTTTGTTGTGTGTATTAAAGCACCACGTAATTTATAAAAATATAAATATAAAATTTTATACTATTATTTAATTATAAAAACTATAAGGACCTAAAAAGAGCATTTCAAATGAACTGATTTTCATACTTTGAAACACCGCCGATGTTATAATTTGATATTTAAATCAATGTATATAATTTTCTAAAAAGTCCATTTGGAACATTCAAACGCAATTTTACCTATTGTCATTTCACTTCAAAATATTTTTTTTAAATTTATAAACATAAATTGGAGTTTTGCCAGAAATATTAAGTGACGTTGTTGTTATTATATTTCCTCGAAAATTTGTGTTATTATAATTTGGTTCCTAATGTGTAATATTGGTAGAATATTAACCATTAGAATTCATTGACGTGTACAAGTATGGGCAAGTGGTACAAGTGGTGAAGGAGATTGTCTAAATATTTATTTAAAAGAAAACACTTGAGTATAATCACAATTCAAAATCCGTATAATATTCAGACACCACTTAATACACGGTAAACTGTAAAGGCGTTGTAACGGGAGTCGTTTTAGTTGGGCATGCTATATATAATCTGCTTTAAATTTGCTATTGCTCTGGGGCTATGTAGACAAAGTTACATCTGCAAAATCCTTACTTTAAAAGAGGGCGAAAAGAAGGTTGACTGGTAAATTTTTGCGGGCGAGGGGGAGGTGGTGCTTGCAGACTTGCTAGACTTGCTACGCAGAAGTCCTTTAAAATATATTCTTTTAAAAACTTCTTAATCGCGATCATAATAACAGAAATTGACCCGGACGAAGTCGCAGGCAACAGCTAGTTAATTAATATAATAACATATTAATTAAGTAATATAATAACATTTTTTCAGATCTCAAGTACATTATACGGACGCTCTAACGGTGAAGGGAAACATCGTGAGGAAATCCGCACATAGTTGGCCCCAGACGTATTGACCAGTTCATTCCTCTGGACTAGGCTGACTATGTTGTGAGAACGCCGTATGTGCTTAGGCAACCATATGGCATTTAAAAAAACCAACTGTCCCAGGGACTACAGTATTTCAAGAGTGGTTACTTCGCTCGGAGAATCTGTCTATATCATCCATTAACGGATGCAAAGGCCTATGTTTTTTTTTTTTTACAATAACATGTACAATAAATAAAACAACTTCTTACTGATTTTATAAAATTTTATTAATGTTTTTCATACACAGTAAATATTAAACACTGCTAACCTGATTTTATATTCTAGGTACTGAGTTTTATCTAATGGAATAGATTGTCTCACATACCTACCTGTATCTACTCTACCATACCATACCTTATCATATAATATATATATATATATATATATATATATATATATATATATATATATATATATATATATATATATATATATATATATATATATATAAGGCGGACGGAAGGTGAGCTTGTTTGCTGTGAATGTGCGCGTGCGGCACGTGTCGCTAAGATACGGCTTGCTTTGATTGCTTCACTATTCATATTACCGAAGCGGTGTCTGCCTTATTTTCTACGTCTATGACCTTACATGAACCTTGCCTTATTGTTGCTTTTTTAATGTTGTCGATTCCTCTACTAAAACTTGACGCCCTCCATCATGTTCTGCTCTCTTACAGGCTGTGCCGGCTGAAGATTGCTGTCCCCACTCAACTCATTGTCATCGATGGAAATACGCGAGTCATTGATTAGGTTATGGAGGACGACACAAGCATTAACTATTTTACCAGCTTTGACTGGGGAGTAGTGCATAATCCTGATAAAAGTTTTAGAATCTGTAGCAACAATATAACAAAAAGCAACACTGACATAAAACTAAATTATATGTTTTTAAAAAAATACACAAACTTCTCTATTTAACTACTTTTAACCGACTGCAACAAACCCAAAAGTAACTTTTCCAATGCATAAGACTAGGACAAATCATTGTATAGCTTATCCACTGTGTAAATATTTTTATTAGTAATAACAACGAAATTTTAAAAAATTAAGATAGCCTCGACATTTGTAAGCAGGAAACGAGTGTATGATGATGAATTATAGCTAATAATGCTTGTGATTAGATTCCCTTGCATAGTAAAAAAACAAGCATAAAATCTAAGCACAGACAGACTTACACGTAATATTGTGTATATACACGACCGATCAAAGTTAAATAACACTTCTCGGAAGTTTATTAGCAAAAGCGGATAAAACTCGAAAAACGTAAGACTCACAATATATTTTAATACATATGACAGAAAACAACGAGAGTCAAGAGCGGTTATTGGCGATTTCGAATTCAAATTTGAATTTGTATTTGCGATCAAGGTGTCATAGCCTCATACGTGTACTAACAAGAACAAATTTATTAATAATCTGTGCCTTATCCGTCTTCTTTTTGGAAGTGTCGAAGCCGGGATTACAATAGGCCCCTGTTTTGTTTGACAGTTCTCATTTCATGAACTATGTCATAACGCTTCATGAACTATGTCAAAAGCACTACGTCACACGATTTAATTGGTCGAAAGAGCGTTTCATTCGTTCTATGAAGGACAAAATGGCGGACTATTTAGTTTGACATGACAGTAGGCTTGTCTTTTTTGACATTTTCACTTTTTAAATTGTGTTTTAAAAAGTTCGAACGTCAAAATGAAGCCCATCCCGATTGTCATAATATTAGGTAATAGCCCCGCTGATGCTGATAGGAAATCCAGTCTGGTAAATAGCTAGCTAGGTACTCATAACTAAAAAGTATAAAATAAAAAATTATAATTTAAAAAATTTAAAAACCCGACTGCGTAAAAAGTGAACTAAACTAAGTAGGTACATAATTAAAACTGAAAAGAAAAAAACAAGCACTTAGATATCCGGTGGTCTAGAATTCTATAATATATTATTGAATTAATACTATTGGAACATAACAACTGAACAGTCGGGATCCATTATTCGACAGCCAATCTAATTTTTCAATGGATCCTGACTGTTTAGTTGTTATGTTCCAATAGTATTAATTCAATAATATATTATAGAATTCTAGACCACCGGATATCTAAGTGCTTGTTTTTTTCTTTTCAGTTTTAATTATGTACCTACTTAGTTTAGTTCACTTTTTACGCAGTCGGGTTTTTAAATTTTTTAAATTATAATTTTTTTATTTAGATATGATATTATGTTGTTATAACGGCATCAGAATTAAGACTTATGAAAATATCAGCTTTCTAGCTAAAGTGGTTCTTGAAATACAGCCTACTATGTAATAAGGATAGCATGCAGCGACAAGCCAGCTCTAGATAAAGTTGTGAAATAGCGTTCACAATTCCAAAAATGTCACTGAGTGAACATAATTATTATAATACATATTTGTTATTTTATTTTAGTTTGTGTCGTTATCTCATCTTAAATGTTTAGTTTCACTCTTTTAACTAACTTGTGTTTTTCTATTATTAAATCGTTACATTTAAACACCGTATTTTTTGTCCCTAAAAATTTTGGTTGCGGCCCGCGACACCAGGAGTACAACGGGTTTGTGACCCGCGTAAAAAAAAGGTTGGGGACCACTGATCTAGAATGTTCCAAGGGAAATACACGGCGTTTTGTGTTGCAGCTATTCTATTTTCATTTTTTCAATTTTACTGTACCAAAAAGCAAATAATCAAAAAATAAATAACAAAAGAGATATTCAAGAAATGTATGAGGCCTGGGCCAGCCCTACGTACAGTATATGTATATATAGCTACATAATATAGTACATCTACCAAACCTGAAATTTAAGGAAAGATATAAACTGGCTACACTATAGTCCTTGTTAGAACGAGACACAGGGATAACTTATAGCTATCTCACCGGGACCGGTTTTTTTATTGCGCACGTGATAAGCTTTAAGTCTGAGTAGTAAAGATAATTTTTGATTGAATTAAAAGAAAAAAAAGTTTGAAGTACTCTTTCCTGTTGTATTATACATATACAAATTCCTTGACGTAAACTGCATTTTTATTTATAAACTTTTTATTATTATACATCTATGGTATTAAATGACTATTTATAATTTTTTATAAACATTTGCTAAAATAATAATACACTCGTTTTATCTAAGATTTTTCAAGTTACTTTTTATAAATACCAAAATTTTTCTGGTTGGCAACATGCAAGAACGAGACACACGGCCTCCCTTCTGGCTATCTCGCTCGGTTCAGATTTGCCTCTATGATACGTGCATTGTGTAATACACTTTATTACCGAGGTAATACAGTTCTTTTTAGCAATTACAAAATTGGGAGTTTTCAATCCATAAGTACTATATCCATGCTTTAAAATTGGACTTGGATTTAGGAATACGGTAATGAAAGAACGAATATTCTATTTTCCGCCTTTTTAACTTGACACTGGCAAATAGGAATAAGCCAACGCCATTTATATAAATAAAAAAAATTGCTTTTTGACATATTTTGCTTTTGCAAAATGTCAATAAAATGTTGATTTTTTAAACGTGTTCATTGTTCACTGTCCCAATAAATTTGTCGAGGTTCAAAATCGTAGGAGTTATTGGAAATTGTTTTGATACATAATTTATTTAAATCATAAATAAAATGCCAACAATATCAGTTAAACGGGATGTTCTTTTTGAAGCTTTGGGAAAATCCTACAGTTAGTAAAGGCATACTTTAGTAGATATTGTTAAATACTCTGTAGTTAGAACTAAGTATTTTGGTTGTGTATTATTAATAATTACATTATTGCTCTTTTTATTTTTCAGCTGATGAGGAATTTGAAAACCTATGTTTTGAATTTGGTTTGGAATTAGATGAAGTAGTAAGTACAGTCTCAGATAGAACCGGTTTACCACTTCTTAACCTTATCGCCAAGTAATAAGGCTTAAAAGTGGTACATTCACCTATTATTATTTTTAACTAAACTAATATCACAATTAGGTACTTGATTATAAACTTTTTGTAACAATTAAACAGTGCTCTAAAAATTATTAAGTTTTCACTGGGGATAAGTACTAAGTAGTATACTAAAAACAATATTTAAAGAAACTGTGGATTGTTTTCAGCATTTTTGTGAGTCTTGTGAAAACATACAAAAGTCACTGTACCTAATTGTGACATAAACATACAAAAAAGTTGCTATAAAATGTACTATGGTCATAATATGCAAATGTTCATATTTATAAGCTCATATTAAACTTATAGGTATATCTAAGTGTGGAGCCTTCACAGTACTCACACTTATGCAATTTCACTTACAGTGTTTTAAAAAAAATTATAAGTGTCATTAAAAAGCTCCATTGGATTTTGTAAATTTGGATGGGTTCAAATAATATTTATGTTTTAGAAGCTATTTTGTCACCTAATGTGAGTTGATTTGTGTTGTACACACCAACTCTTGTCTCTTATATTTTAAAATAATTTACCTTAGTAAATCATTTTGTATTTGATGTAAGTAAATTACCTAATTATGTAGATTTTTACACTAATTATGTAAGAAAGTCTCAACTCAACTGTTTTGTAACTTTAAAGTGCATGTAATTTTGAAATTACACAAAATCTTATGTTAAGGTTCTGTACCCAAAGGGTGAAAATGCAAATCGTAATAACTCATTATTTTTTAATGTATCAAAAAAAACAAAATTTTACATCTTGACTAATACCCAATTTTTATTATTTATTTACATATTTGTTTATCTTTAGACAACAGAGAAGCAAATGCTTATGAAAGAACAAGGCGATCAAGCGGGTGCAGGAGTGTCAGAAGAAATTTTGTACCGTATTGACATCCCTGCCAATAGATACGACTTGCTATGTCTGGAGGGTCTGGTTAATGGAATACTGGTATTTCAAGGAAAGTAAGTTTAATGTATCTTATTTTATGATTAAGATTTTACTAGTATTATTATTAATATTTTAACAGCTATTGTTATATGAACAATAAATCTTTAATGACAAACTCCCTTATGCATCCAAATCACTTTGTTTTGGTTGGTTTAGCTTCTCTTCCATACAATGATACCTCATTAGCATTTACACTCCCTGTCAATAATGACAAGAATTAAATAATAAAGAGTTCTTTTTTGTTGCCAAAATTAGTATAAACTGCTCACTGTGTATGTTCTTTTGTCGCTTTATTATCCTTGCCCGTAATAAACTGTCGTCATAAATACCGAACTTTCTAAGAAATCCATTCTTTTGTTTACAAATTGGGATTGCTTGCAAAAGTTCAAATAAGAATTGTTTTTATCTACAAATTACTTTTTTTATTATTATTATTTTATGTAATTACTAACAAACACTAGTCTGAAATAAACTTTTTCTTTTTCTAATACTTACAGATTTTTCTTCTCGCCATTTAACTACAACTCTCTATAACTTCAAAATATACACAGTCCCTTGAGTGCCATTAAATGGAGTTTACACTGTATTTCCATGAAATATAATTGTGTGGGAAATTTATTGTACAGGGAGTTTTGGGGGTTAAAAATCAATCTAGCTAGGTTTTATCTCGGAAACTGCGCATTTTTAAGTCATATGTTTTTTCTTTCATTTTGCAACATGTATAAATAATTTCGCCTAATGTGTCAGTCCAATTGCCAATTTGTATGTGTAATTTTTGCTTTGTTCGGAAATTCGGAATTTGGTGAATTCGGACCCCGGTAAAATATGTTTGTGATTATCTGTTTTTAATCTACTAGAGCTCCGAGCAAACTCAGTTACCCAGGTATTTCGTAATTGAAGTATTACCCCCTTACTAATAAAAATATTTATCCAGTAGTTAAAGCAATACAATGTTTTGTCCTTGTCTGTCAAGCGACTTTTCCAATGCATAAGACAAGGACAAAACATTGTATAAGCAAGCAATATATATCTCCAGAATAAATATTTTTATTCGTAAGGGGGTAAGAATATAAGGCTACATAAGTGTTGCTTCTTTTGTTTTCAAGGAAGAGTCCTCCAACATATAAATTAAAAAAAAGTGAAGACTGTTATGCTTTACACTTGACACCTGCAACAGCTCAAATAAGACCATATGCTGTTGCTGCTATACTACGGGGAATCACTTTCACAAAAGAAAATTATGCCAGCTTTATTGACTTACAGGTACTAATTTTAAAATTTGTTTTAAATTTAATTGAGTAAATATAATAAATGTTCCAAAAAACTGTACTTAGGATTTTTTTTTTAACAAGTAAAAATAATATAATGAACCAAATGCACCTTCAGAATTTCGTAAAAATCAGTCAAGCTATTTCAGATGCATTCTGTGACAAACACTGCAACACACTTTTATATTTACCTATTTATATTTTATCTACAACTACCTACACCAACCTACACCTACAGTGTAAGTTGTTGTAGGTAGTATATTATGTTGTTACAGGTGTAGGAGAAGATAGTGGGGTTTGATAGTAGATGTAGTTGTTGGTGTAGAAACTGTAGATGGTAGTTTTTTTTTTTTTTAATTATGATTATCCATTTCAGGACAAGTTACATCAAAATATTTGCCGTAAAAGAAGCTTGGTTGCCATTGGTACTCATGATTTAGACACCATACATGGGCCATTTGTTTATGATGCTCTGCCTCCCAATGATATAAAGTTCAAAGCTCTCAATCAAACTCGCGAGATGACCGCGACAGAGTTAATGGAATTATATTCTGTAAGTTATATAAGTTAAGTAATACAGTGTGTGTTGTTTCGAGGTTAAGATATTTTAACAGCAGATAATTTTTATTGACGTTTTTATGGTTTTGAAGGTTTTATTTTATTGACAAAACACCCCCCTTTTCGAGATAAAACACCCCTCTTTTCGAGCTTGCATACCTACTGGCAACCTGAACTACAAGCAACCGAATATTTTATGTTTTGGTTACTGCATACCTAGGCGCAGACAGTACATATTAGGGTCCATCCACATATTACGTCACAGCGGAATACTAAATGTGACAGTACATGTTAAAGACAAGGATACTAAAAAGCGTGACATAGGGGGGTGGGGGTTAGGTTAGGGGAGAAAGTCGAAATTTTGCATGACGTAATATGTGGATGGCCCTTTAAATTTATTGAAGAATTTTTACTTTTACTTCTATCTGAAAGAATGAATCTTAAGAGTCTTACCATTCACTCTTACGATATCCTCGATTGCCATATCTCGTTGGAAAGTTGTTTATGTTCCTGTATTTTTTTTTTATCTTTCCTATTTTTTTTCTACCTACATTATGTTTTTCATCCTAAATCCAAATTTTTCTGCAATTGATGTTACATAAAGTTTTATAAAAATTAATACTTAATAATGTGTCTATTTACTTTAATAAATACTCTGTTCTTAACCTATTTAATCTAAACCTATACAAAAAAAAAATAGAATTATTGTTGATACTAAAATTAGTAGCATTATAGTGTGTTATTGTTCTGCTTGTTTACGTTTAGTTTATATGTAATTGGATCTGAACAGAGAGAATTTCTGTGATTTTTAACCATTTTCTTTCGTACATACATTTTCAACATGAGAAAATATTAAAATAAATATTTTTATTATTACAGTCTCATGCACAATTAAAACAATATCTAGGTATAATAAGAGATAGTCCTGTGTATCCAGTAATTAAGGACAAAAATGGTGTTATCCTGTCAATGCCTCCTATCATAAATGGAGATCATTCAAAAATAACATTGAACACAAGGAATGTTTTTATAGAATGTACTGCTACGGATCTTACAAAGGTAAGTCTACTTTTTTGATAAAAATATTTCATAAGTTTATTGATGCAACAACTGGCCTTATTCACCAACATCACTAACAGCCGCATTCAGAGACTAAAAATAATAATTAATGCTTATTTATAGAGCTACTTAATAAAGGTTTTGTTTTGACCATATCACTAAAGACTAGGGAGGTGTTGGATCTGGGCATAAAATGTGACATTTTAGTAACATATGCTTGGGTTACTTAAAAAACCGGCCAAGTACGAGTCGGACTCGCGCACCGAGGGTTCCGTACAAACCTGTAGGTATATAAGGTTTGGTAAAATCAATTACGAATACTTCGGGCACGAGATCTACTGCTTGTGTAAAGACGTTTAGGCAAAAAAAAAATAATTAAACCCGTGTAAAAAAACATACAAACTAAAATTATTAAATTAAAATATTGCAAGAAATTAAATATTTTGCATAAAGCATCCGCGCGCGACAAGGACAGTAGATGTAGCACGACATGGTCATTCGAGTTCATATCTGAACAGCTGTTCGCGCGTGGTCGATATAATGCAATAAGATGTAATTTCCTGCAACATAATTTAATTTTGTATAAAAAAAATTCCACGAGTTTCAAATATATTTTTTTTGCCTAAACGTCTTTACACAAGCAGTATATGACGTACCCAAAGTTTCCGTAATTGATTTTACCAAACCTTATATAAGTAAAAGTTCACCCATCACGACAAACGAGTCATAGTAGTAAGTTTAAAATTATTATAATATTTTTATTGAGTTCACGGGAAGTACCCTGTAGGTTTTGATTCGAATGTCGAAAATTTGCAGCATAAACGTCTGTATATTTTGATCAGCTGTATATTTTGATTGTGTTGGCTTAGAAGTTTGATTTTTTCACAGCACCAAGGGACAGCTGTAGACAGGGCCGGATCGTGGATTTGTGGGGCCCTGGGCTGTAACTACTTAGGGGCCCTATCTAAATAGGTACTCAACTAATAGCCATGTCAAAAAACTGTTTCTATAATGATATTATTACATATTCTTTATAGCACAAAAAACATAAATATTACTGAAATCTACGCAAGTGATAGTTGTACAAAAGGCGACCTTATTGTTGTGGTAGCAATCTCTTCCAGGTAACCTTTGGGTGAGAGAGAAACCGAAATAGTGATTTAAATAAGAATATACAAAAACAATAAAATAATTTTATTTATTTATTATGAATTAGTAAAAGAATTGACAAGTTATGTGTGTGACGGTTATGTTATATTACTATTGTGGCGGACCAATCATCGCACAGTCCTGAATCGCGCTATCGAAGTTTTCTAAGATCGGCGACATATATACGACATCTGAAAACCACTACAGTGGGCTTCGGCCTGACCGAGCATAGCACTTCGCTCGGTCGGAGATTTCCCTTTGGGGCTTGCCACATATCCTACATTGGTGACCCTCGACAGAACACGCCTACTTCTGGACATCATCATCATCACTCCTCACCCCTCCGCACCACGCCAGCCAGCTTCAGCGGTCAGCCTCGACAGAACACGCCTACTTCTGGACATCATCATCATCACTCCTCACCCCTCCGCACCACGCCAGCCAGCTTCAGCGGTCAGCCTCTTCGGGTACCTCGACCACCAGTCGCAACGCAGCGCGGCCTGGTCGAACCCTCATCGGCTTCAACGGGCAGTCCACTACACGGACCGGTCAGCAAACAGAGCATGAAGCACCTCTCCTGGTCAGCACACGTAGCTACACGATCAGCAACAGAGTACGCGGCACCTCTCCTGGTCGTCACACGTAGCTACAACGATCGGTTAGCAAGCAGAGCACACCTCTCCTGGTCAGCACGTAATATCGGCCCCGCACGGCAGCACTCCGACTCACTGGAGTCCGTGCAGCAGCAGCACAGTTCCGACTCACTGGAACTCTCTGGCACTGGCGACTCAAGCAGAAGACTCAAAAATTCGACCTCCGGTCTTAGGGGGGAGTGATGTGGCGGACCAATCAGCGCACAGTCCTGAATCGCGCTATCGAAGTTTTCTAAGATCGGCGACATATATACGACATCTGAAAACCACTACAGTGGGCTTCGGCCTGACCGAGCATAGCACTTCGCTCGGTCGGAGATCTCCCTTTGGGGCTTGCCACCACTATTCCCACACTATTAAAATATAATCGGAATGAAAATACAATACGAGAAAAGATGATTTCAGCGAAACCTAAACGTATAAAAGATATTTAAGGCTTGGGTTTTTCTATAAATATAAAAATATTGGGTATTTAGGGCCATCAAGCAAACGATGCTTGCGTGCGAAACAAGGGCTCGAACATAGCTTCATAATAATAAATCACCAAGAGATGACGAAATAACCACAGAGCTGCTCAAGGCAGGAGGAACACCTGTCTTGACTGAGCCCCTTAATTCCGTCATTCTGCCTGGCGGAAGTATGGAGCAGGAACATGGTGGTTTCATTTTTAAAAAAGGCGATAACACGCGACTTGAAACTACCGTCCCATTCCGCTCCTGAGCCACGTTTATTAGCTATTATCGTAGGTTATCTCGAATCATTCTTCCCAGAAGTTCAACGACTTTCAGCCAGTGGAGCAGACCGGGAACCACATACATACATCGAAAAGTATAATCAGCCTCTCTGCTTATCGTATGTGGACTATGAGAAAACCTTCGATACCGTCAAGACCTGAAGGGCAATTCTGCTAAATAAAACCTGCATTAATACAATTACAATCAAGTCTGAATACGCTAATCTCAAACGGTGTTTTTATATACGTTAAACCAACGTAAAACGCGCTCTGATTGGTCGAAACGTCATAAAGTAAAATTAAATTCTACTTTAAATACGAGAATTGAGGTACTGGTCTGTGCTGGAATTCATGCAGAAATTCCTCGTTAACTGCCGATAATATTTCGAGTTGTTAAGATGTCTGTTCAAGGCCGCAACGATTACTGTCCAAGTAAAAGAATAGACCATAAAACGGATCCAACTTCGTCAAGGAGTGAGACAGGTAGATGTTATCTCATCGAACTGTTTACTAACGCGTCGTACGACGTTTTCAAGTCGCTTGATTGGAACGGCCTGAGACTGAACATAAACGACCAATACATCTCACACTTGCAGTTTGCGGATGAAATAATCATTATGTCAGAATATCTGCAGTACCTAGAACAGATGCTGAACAGCCTAAACGATTGTTCAAGACGGGTGCGTCTCGGGATGAACCTTGACAAAACCAAAATTATGCATATTGAATATATTCTCCAGAAACCTGTCGTCGTAAATGATGCTAGTCTTGAAGTTAAGAAACAAGAATACGTATATCTTGGGCAAACTCTTATTCAATTAGGGCGGCATAACTTTGAGAACGAGGCAAATAGAAGAATAAGCTGTGTTACATTCGGGAAGCTCCGGAACAACTACTACGAATTAAAGCACTGACATTGCTCATAGAATTAGCACGCTGAACTGGAAGTGAGCCGACCATGTTTGCAGACGGACAGATGGTTGATGGCGCAGACAAGTGGAGACCACGCTTAGGCAAACGTAGTGTAGAACGACCTGCGGCACAATGGACTGACGATTTAAAGTTGGCTGGCAGCAGATGGATGAGGGCGAGATCGGGATGGTTGGCGCTCGGCCTACGTTAAGCAGTGGGCTATTCATATGTCTGTAGGCTGATGATGATGAAATTTCCCCGTCGATAATAATTAATATTGACCTCTGATATTGACAGGCTTGTTTAAATAGCATTTTCTTTTCCTGCATAATAAACATTATTTTGATAGGAAGACGCCACGGTAACTTATGTACCTTTTTTATGTACACGGAAAATACAGAAAAATATAAGGTATCTAACTTTATTACGCAAAAAATAAAAGTTTTTTCAGTGTCCTCTATTCTAATTTACCTTTAATTTTAAAAGTGAAATTAATAAACTAGCATATTCCAAAATTAGTCACCAAAAATAAATTTTACATTAGAAATAAATAACCTATTTTAAAAATAGTTTCGTTTTATTTTTGAATGCTTTAGTAAAAAAAAACACAAAGCTAAATAAGCCAATTAAATTTTAAAAAAATTGGAAAAAAGTGACATCTTTTTTAATGATTAATTAACAAAGGTTCTAATTAATTAAACTCATATTTTTAAAAGTCTTGCACTTACTTACTATTATAGTCAAAAAACAAAAAATGGCCTATTCTCCAATTACATTTTAGGCGTTTACCAAAAATCAAGAATTTGGGATTAAGCCACTTCAATTCTGAAGGTGCGATATGTATAAAATAATCCATATTCATTTTTATTAAATAATATTCATTTTAATACCTTAAAAAAATTAATGAAAATCAGCATGAAAACATCCTTTCACACGTATTTTCCGCCTTAACTCAATTCATAGAAGTATGCAATTTTTTTACAATGTTTTCTTATGACAATATCACGTAAAAATATCGCCCGTAAACCGACCTTACAGACAACCATTTTTTAAATTCAACTTATCGCCTATTGTTTTTAGCGGGGTTTGGGGGCCCCTTGTAACCTCGGGGCCCTGGGCTGCAGCCCAAGTAGCCCTTAGGTAGATCCGGCCCTGGCTGTAGACCTGAGTATTTGATTTAAATTTCAGCTTGATACTTCCAGGCGTTCCTGAGAAAAAGGGTCTTGACAAACAGACACACGACAAAGTGATCCTATAAGGGTTCCGTTTTTTCCTATCGAATCCTAAAAAGTCAAAATTAATGTGTCCCTATTTTCCCTCGATTTCTCATGAATCCCATCACAAGGTCTACCATTAGATGTCAGAGGGACCAGCTTAGATAAGTAAATAAACACTACAAAAGAAACGGTCTATAAGCGGCGGCGGAGTAATCGCGTAACATATAGACAAAAAATACACAGTGCAATGAGGGTGTTCGATATATTTTATGCCGTTGGGGGGCAGACTCAATGCAAACAAAGCGTCATCTGGTGACGTAAGTGGTATTATAAACGGTCGTAACGGAGGTTAAGAATTTTCTTGGTAGCTCAAGAGTTCTTGTCGTGTCAAAAACCTGTCAGATAACACGAATTTAAAAACCCTCATTGTAAAATTTTAAATTAGCATATTAAAAATTATAAATGTCAAAAATCAAAATAATCACAACTTGAATTAGTCTAAGAAAATTAGTTTCAGAATCGTCGATCTGACCGAATAATTCATGTAGTTTTGAAAGTTGCTACAGTTATTCCTAAAGGTGTCCAGATGAATATACTAAAAACCCCCGAGGGAGGGACACGAGCCGGCGGTGGGGGAGGGGGGGAAAGGTCTCTTTTTCAAGGTTTTTGCTTGTGACTCGAAAATTATTTATAATATCTCTTTAGTGACTTCTACATTAATTATCTACATTAAATTTCCTATAAATTACGTCTTAAAATGTTTACTGTACGATCAATACTTTAGGAGATACAGAGTATTAAAGGTGATAAAAATAAGAAGCTATATCGTTTTACAAATCTTAATAATAGATAAAAATCTTGATAATAGATGTTTTGTCCTTCCTGTAAATAGCTGAGGTTGTATCACACCCACTGAAACTATGCAGAAAGAGAATAGAACCACAAATTTTCTTGAAGTACCGAAAAAAAATTTTTTTTTTGCGAAATTGGTAAACAAAACCTACATCATTAGTTTACTCACATCATATACAAAAACATTCATTATGGTAAGTATGAACTTAAACGCACAAATATCGGAGATATTTACAAATATATTCCGGCGGCCATATACTTCATATACTACTTCATTTACAAGTGACGTCATTTGTAGGTCGACTTTAGTATGGAGCGTTTTTAGGAGGCTCGCGAAATTTTTTATACAAATCGCTGTACCTTTGAAAATATTGACTTTTGATTACGGTTTCTTCTGAGAAGTTACTCATATTTAAGAGTACTATTCATTTATGCAATAAAAAAAAATAGTCCGATTGCCTATTTGATATTTTTCTGAGTTTTTGTTTTTGTAAAATGTGTTTTATTTTTGTGATCAAATAAAGATTTATTTATTTTAGGCGTCTGTGGTATTGGATACAATAGTATGCATGTTCTCTGAATATTGTAGCAACAAGTATGAAGTGCAGCAATGTAAGGTGTATGCACCTGATGGTACTTACGACCTGTGGCCAAAGCTGGAGTATAGAGAAGAAATTATTAATGTCGATAAAGCTAACAGTTATATTGGTATAAAGTAAGTAAATCTAACAATATATTTGTTACTATATTCTTGGGAAATCAGTTCACAGCGAAACGCGAATCGCACTTTTTAATAGGGATACAAAATCGACATAGCGCGCGTCGTCGCGTTGCATATTATGCATATTATTATTATAGCATCGATTAACTTTTTTCAGTCCACGGACCCCTAGAAAATAAAGCATAATTTAAAAAAAAAATCGGACCATTTACTTTACACACTCTTCGCTTCAGTCAGTCTCGTACACCTTACCCTGTTGCACGGTCGCTGTGCTTATTGAGCGTAGCGGTTACAAGACTTCGTACAATTTGTTTATTTGCATTTTTCCATAGCTGAGACTGTGGATCCCCGTACATATATTTGCAGACCACAAATATAATAATATATAGGGTTCGCGGACCACAGGTTAAGAAACAAAGCCTAAGGATAATCTTCACTAACACATGCACTGCTCAGATTTCACCTCCATGTGAGGAGCATTAGTCTGTCGCATGTAGTTCACGACGCTAGTCTATTGCAGGTTGTTGCAGGTTGGCAAACGCCACATATCATGGAATATCTAATGATCTGTATGTCTCAAAAGATTAATGTCTTGTGAATTATAATAGCACAATGTTTAAGAATAACAATGTAATATTTCAGTGAAGACGGCGACGCAGTGGCCGCTATGTTGTCCCGTATGTGTTTGTCGACGACGCACGAAGATTGCTTGCTCCGGGTCAAAGTGCCACCGACAAGGCACGACGTCATTCACGCTTGCGATCTATATGAAGATATTGCTATTGCTTACGGGTAAATAAAATTTGATATAATTTTTAAAAATGTTTTGGGTCTTTACGGGACGCCTGCCAAAAATCGTTGATTGTACTGAAATGGCGTCTCAATTGCCGTTTCAAAAATCCGGTCAAATTGAAAAGCCGAGAAGTTCGGACCAAAAATATACCTAAGTCCGGACGGATATTATCACTACCCGTGTAAACATAATGCTCATTACTAATTTAGTTCTCAGACATTAAAGTATATGTTGTTGTAACTTTCAGGTACAACAACATCGAGCGTCGACCCGCGAAGGTGGTGACGGCCGGGGGACAGGTGCCTATCAACAAGCTGACAGAGCAACTCCGCATGGAGTGTGCTCATGCGGGCTACACTGAAGCTCTCACATTCACTCTTGTAAGTACCACGATAACTTGTATCAGGGCCCCAATTCTCGTACCTCGAATCTCAGTTAGGTCAGTCTGTCCCGCTCGCACACTCATGATTTGACGCTTATGCCAATGAGACAGCGCGTTAACTGCACTAAGATCCGAGGTACGTAGGGTTTGTGTCCAGCGACTTCTCGTGACCCGAAGTCTGACCCGAAGGGACTTTGCCGTAATTTTAGTCGTCTCGTGTCCCGGGACTTTCGGGTCGAGACTAGAGACGAATTGTGGAAGAACTGTATGTGGAAAATATGCCTAGTATCTGGACACCAGATGTGAAAAGAATGGGCGCTGAACCTAGTACCAGTGGCTCTAAGGTACATAACGAGTCTAAATTAATGGAACAAGCAATAAAAATATGCAAGAAAATGTACCCTAGATTCTGAAAAAAGAATCAAAGCAATGATGTTGCTTAGTCTACGTCTTAGTCTACGGAACCCTCCTTAGTCACATGTCTAAGGAGGGTTCCGTAACTATAAACGCGTAATATGTTTTTTCAAATTAGTTTCAAAATTACTGTCTGATTTGGTTCATGAGCCTGATTATTTTAATAAAAGTACTTACAACTCTTTAAGATTCCGTTGCAAAAAAAAATCTCGAAAGTCTTCTACTTTTTTTTTATTTTTTTAAGTTGGTCAGGTCGAAAATTATCAAAAATTCAGAAAAAAATTCATAACTCGAAAACTATGAAAATTCGCGGAACATACATGGGGGTGATTTGGATACCCCACGACACGAGAGACCAAAATTTTTTTTTGACGTCAATCTCCCGGCTATAATCCTGTATATACGCGTAAATTTTGTTCCCACTTTTGGCGCCCACCGCAAAAAACGAGCTGCTAGGTCTTACACTAAGAATTTTGTGTAATAGTTTGTCGTTAGCAATTTACTATTAAATAAGAATTAAATTCTAATTTGATCGAAGCAATCGATAGCCCGTGAGTGGGGGGGTTTTATTTTTATTTTGACATAATATATTGTCATCATGTTGAATTTAAATAAATCTGACAAGAATTCGAAAATTAAATTTGATGAAAATCAAACACCAGGTACTTGGATATTTGGGATTGCTGCATTTAATAAGTATGCTTATATTCATAATACATAATATTATTATATACTATTTCAGTAGAATATTTTGTATATAATAATAATAAATTAGTTGCTGCTGTCACCACGTCGTACTCTTATTTGCCAAGCTGTACACACACATAGACGTTCGCTCGGTGTATAAATAACAATGACATTTTGGCCTTAGTGCTCGAGAGAAGACGTAGCTACCAAGCTGGGTGTTGACATAGAACATGTGCCTGCCGTGCACATATCCAATCCCAAAACTTTGGAGTTCCAAGTGGTCCGGACGCAGCTGCTGCCCGGCCTGCTCAAGACTTTGTCTGCCAACAAGAAGATGCCACTGCCACTGAAGCTGTTTGAGATCAGTGATGTAGTGTTGAAAGACTTTGAAGCAGGTGAGATTATAATTATTATTACCTTTCGCACTTACAATTTTTCTGTCTATCTGTCTGTTCTGGCTTATCTCTAAAACTTCACTGGCTAGAGCTGATGTTATGAGGAGAAACTTATGCCGCTTTTATTTTAAGGTTCCGATTTCGTGAATTTCAAAACAAAATTGCGTGCAATATATTCAATTGATCAATCGAATATGATCCCGCAAAAAAAATTACTTAATGAAAAAGCCAAGTCTTTCCTTCAAAAAAATAATTCAAGATAATCCATAAAATTAGTTCACATAATATTAAAATTTTGTGACTATGTAGATTGTGGATAATTTGTTTTTTTATAACTTCTTATATTATAGCGACTTGGCAACGAGCACTTAAATGTCCGGTACTGGTATTCATATTTTAAAACAATTAGGGAAGGTATACCTGTAGAGTAGACCCATCAGTGATAAGTCATCAACTCATCACACATGTACAGTCGCGGACAAACCTTGAAACCCGGAAAAATATTTAGACCTTATTTCCTATTCCATGGCAATAAGGATCAATAGTAGTACAATGTGGGTATAACGCGATTCAAATGAGAATAGGAACGTCAATGACCTCTATCTGTCAAATGTCACTTGAAAAGTACGGTTAGCAGAAAAACTTATTTGCCAATAATAATAGTCGAATTATTTCTTTATATACTCGACACTATCAGAATGGTGCAAAACCTTTGAAACCGCGATTGCCATAAATAAAAGAAAAGGAATAATAGTCTTACATCGAATTTAAATAATAACGTTAAATTATCTAAACATTTAATTATAATAATACATATTCTTAATTGTTTTTAAAATCATAAATTAACATTTTGTTTTTCATTGTTGGTGCAAGGCAACTTGCCAAAATTATATTGTTTTTGTTATTGTCATACTCATTTCGCTCGAAAATGAGTAAACGAGGCACTGTGTTACATAGACGACGATGACTACTCGGACAGTAATACCTCATGAGCGAAATTGAAGAGCTAGATTCAGATTACATTTTTTTCACTCAATTTTGTAAATAAATTATATTAAAAGAAAACAAACTTTTTTTGCCCACCCTACATAAGTAAGTACCCAATTGGGTAAAATTGACAGCTATGACGTCACAATATGGCGCCGACTCGATCCTATTCTCATTTGAATCGCACTATATTAGCGAGCATACAGTTAACTTAGAAAGTCGCAGACAATTTTGATAACTCAAAATAAAGTAAAAAAAAATCATGATTGTTTAAAATGGTCTTTGACTTTTAGAGTTGGCCGTACAGTTTCATAACTTTTCGTCTCGACTCGTCGCCGAAAAAAATTTAGATCGCTAGGTTTATTACAAACGAAAATACCGCCGCTTAAAGACTTAGTGAGATCGCTGCCACGCTCTCAGATATGATAAACTGTAGTTGACTTTTGGTATTATATTTTTAATTTTATGTGACCACAGAGACGGGCGCGCGCAACGAGCGACGCGTGTGCGCGGTGCACTGCGGGCGCGCGGGCGGCTTCCAGTTCGTGCACGGCCTGCTAGACCGACTCATGCGCTTGCTTCAGACGCCCTGGGGCGCCGACGGCTACTCCCTGCGACAGGCTGACGGTACGTGGCAGATACTTTCCGCTTTGGAGCTACTGATGTGGTCATTGCTATATTCGTAACTATATAATAATAATAATAATATCTATGGACGCTTCACACCGTCAATCTGGCCCCGTGCTAAGTATCCGAAGAACTTGTGTTACAGGTACCAGACAACGGAAATATATTTAATACTTATACTATACACATATTTAAGATTTTTATTATATAATACAAATATTTAATACACATCCATGACCCAGGAACACAGAAAAACTTTTTGTTCCTTCGGCGGGATTCGAACCCGCGACCTCCGTCTTGAGCACCAACATGCTCAACCAACTGAGCCACAGAGGTCGTCTATATATAGTATATATTATAGTAGGTACTAGATGTTAAAAATATATATTTTTTACATTTTTGTCTGTCCGTCTGTTTGTTCCGGGTAATCTCTGAAACGGCTTGACCGATTTTCACGGGACTTTCACTGGAAGATAGCTGATGTTATAAGGTCTAACATAGGCTTCTTTTATTTTAGGGTTCTTTATAAGATGTCGTGAACTATTAATTTACAGAAACACGTTCCGTTTCACTACTACGTATGTGTTAAGTGTTTGTGTCGTCACAAAAGGGTAGTACTGAAGGTAATACTAATTCAATGTATGAAATAAAAAATGAGTCAAGTAGGCTATTATGCTACTTACCTACTTTAGCCACGATTTGGAGAGTATTTTATTTCAAAATAATTTACCCATTTATTTAGTTACTATTTAACCGTTAATATTAACTGAACAATTTTCTTATTACAGATCCAGCATATTTCCCAGGGCGATGTGCCGAAGTCATTTTACGTGGAAAGGTTATAGGAAAGATAGGGGTCATTCATCCTAACGTTTTAATTTCCTTCGAGTTGTCTAACCCGTGCTCCGCCGTGGAAATTAATATTGAACCTTTTGTGTAGTTTAAATGAATTATTGTTGAATTATAATATAAAGTTATGCAAATAATAATAATAATTTATTGATTAAATCAAAAGCTCATTGATATGTTTTTTTAATACCCGAAACTAATTGAAATAATAAATTAGTATGTATCATTATTTTGCGAGGCTCAATGTAATGAATTTATATAAAACGACTATAAACTCTTCGTCTAGTATTGGCATTTGGCATTTCTTAATTCTTTTCTGCTCGTAGGCATTGATAAATGGTCTCGGCGGCCGGCGCTCGTCAAGATACTGTGCTATCTAAAAACAGCTCCGTGAATTACTGTAGTGTAACTGTCAGTAACCCATTATTGTAATGCGGGCTGGCGGGAGCCCGTCGGGGGTGACGGGTGTCTGCGCCGGGCGTCCGCGACGAACTTTGAAAAATAAAATGCCAAATTGCCCACATCACCTTAATAATATATAGTTATTCTTATATACCTATAAAAATGTTATGTTGGTTTGTGTACGCTTCAAAAACTCAAAAAGTTCTGCACCGATCGAGCTGAAATTTTAGCATGATATATAAGCCGCATCAAGGATTGTTTCTATCTATTTTTTATCCGCGACCGCGAAAAAACTATATTTACGCGGGCGGAGCCGCGGGCAACAGCTAATACACATAATTATTTTTTTTACATATTATTTTACATATATTTTTTACATATTATCGTCTAGTAGTACCTCAATATTTTTGAGTATATAAATTAAACTAAATATTTTACATGTAGTCGCCTCCCCTATTATACATAATAATGTTTGTTCAGACAACTACACCTACAATTCTATGTATAGGGTTCCGTACTCAAAGGTGAAAACAGGACCCTAATAGGTATTACTGAGACTTTGCTGCTGTCCAGGTTGTATCTCCTTAACCGTGATAACTACGGAAAGTCAAAATATTCACAGATGACGTAATTCTGTTGCCGCTATAATTAACAACAAAAAGAACAAACGTGACTTTTTTCCGTTTTGTACAGAACTCGCACTTGGCCGGTTTTTTATTAGAACCCAAGCTGTTTATAGATTGAACATACCTTCTGCATAACAAATGCCTGCCTTTAATGTGATGTAAAAGACATATTTAAAAAAATAATAGATCAATATTATATATATTTAATTTATTGTATATGGTTGGAAAAAATGCATAAAAATGTCATAAATAAATAATTTTAATAAAAATATGTATTCCTAGAATTACATACACAAATATACCTATGCATTTTGAAATTGAGGCCGTGAGAACCAGAGTGGCCTAACCAGCAAATTGTAAAAATGGTTTATGTGCCACATTGGTATTGAGAATTATGCAAAATTAATAAAATGTTTAGGAGGTGATAGTGCTGCCACCTTGTATAAAATAGTTATAACTTTCTTAGGCCACTCTGGCTCTAAAGAAAGGCATAATTGGAACAAGTTTATGCACATAAACCATTTTTCATTTTTTCACAATTTGCTGGTTAGGCCACTCTGGTTCTCACGGCCTCAATTTATATTATATGAATTTATTTGCAAGTAGGTGTAGTGTTATAACACTGCTCGGAATAAGACTTCTTCGAGAACAAACTTTCATGACTATGAATATAATAACTAATTTTATCAACTCAAACCTGCAACCTGTGATACCTATTTTAAAGCTATGTTTAGTAACTTATTCTAATAAAAAGGATTCGAGATAATGTAGGTACGGTCGCCGACAGTTCCAGTTTACCACTTTTCGACCTTATTACTAGGCAATAAGGTCAAAAGGTCCTATCTAATTCACAGGTGTTGATAATAATTAAAATAATTTGTCACAAGCAGTTTGTGATGAATAATACTATAATTAATCTACTATTCTTCAACAAGGCACTTAAAATTTCTATGGTCTGTCAGTTAATACTATAGATTTATAAAATCTGATTTTTATTATCAAAATACTATCTTTTAAATACTGAGTTACATAAATATGATTTCAAATGTTTCTTATACACTTTCAAACAACACTATAAAACACAGAAGTGTTTGTTAACGGTCAAGTGCAAAGTATAATCTAATATAAAATATTGCACTATTTTGCTAAATGTTTTTACAAAATTTACAGGTACAGTTTTTAGTGACTGTCACAAAATACGAGTATATCGAGCGCAGGGCTCAATTTTCAAAATTGAACTAAATATGTTACATAACATAAAAATAATCCTAAACTGTATGATTTCCGATTATACATTTGTTATGTTAGCACAATAAAGGTGAGCGCACACTTATCCGAGCCGAAAGAATCGAACGAATCAAATTCCACGAGGTTTCGCATACCTATCCGCGCCGAAAGAATCGAACGCATCGAAAGAATCGACCGCACCGAAAGAATCGTTTTTATTTTATTAGCCCTTACTAGAACATAACACGATGCGCTTACTAGAATGCAAGCGCATCGGCCGATTCGACCGCATCGCTCGCATCGAATCCGGTGACGTCGTCCGAATTCGTCTAGGAGTTCAGGGCCCCGATTCTCGTGCTTCGAATATCGGTTCGATTGTCAGTTTGTCCCGCTCGCGCACGCATGATTTGACGCCTGTGTGAATGAGTCAGCGCGAGAATCGAACCGAGATTCGAGGTACGAGAATCGGGGCCCTGGGGTGCTTCCAGATTCGACCGATTCGATGCGGGCAAATGAGCGAGGTTTCATAGGATTTCATATAAAGAATTCTAAAATTCGTTTCCTTCGGCGCGTTCGATTCTTTCGGCTCGGATAAGTGTGCCTTCACCTTAATGAACCAGAATTGACTCAGTTGAAAAAAATATAATTTGAAAGTTTAGGAGGACGGAAATACCAGCTATCATATAAGCAGCAATCTTGTTTGTAACAACCTTAACTTCATATAATCAAGAAGCAATTCTATATCAAACATGTTATGCTAGTTAATTCTGATCTTCAGAAATCAGGAGAATAATACTATAACAACACTCTAGCTGCATAATGCATATAATTGTAACAACCTTATTTTGATTTAATCGAGTAACAACTCTATATTGAACATGTTTTGTAGTTCTGATCTTTTAAAGTCGGGGGCAATTATGAATGGACAGAGGTAAAATGATAATTCTTTAAGATTGGTTGCATTCGTTTTGATAATTTTAGCAACTTGCATAGTTACATGTAAACATCTCGATAAGCTTAAGTAGGTGAGATTTTGAAAAATTTTATTTGAAAAGAATGCTATCAAAGCATTCGTAGAAAAATACCCGTGACGTAATTTTAAAGAATGTAAATTTTTCAGTCTATATAAATGTAGTAAGCTTGAATCAAATAATGTTTTACAAGTCATGATATGGAGAACTTGCAGGTGCCTGCACTTGGATATTGAACACATGATATCATCGTTTAAAGTGTCCCCATAAATATGCAGGGCCCGTAAAGTATTTTGTTTGGTTTTCAATAAATTTTCCAGAAACTCTGCAGGGATATTTTTCATTTTTTCCATATTGATTCTATCTAAGTTGACACACTGCAGCATGCTGTACAGACTACCGTGTGTCAATGCAAAGTTTGACAGTACCAAAGTTTCTAGATGCTTTAATTTCTCAAATGGTAAATGATAAACAAAATTACCATTCACGTTTTCTGTATTTTGTACTATTAATGAATTACGAAAACTCAGAAACTTTAAATTAGGCCAGTGACCTAGATCATCAAATATACAGCTGTCCACCTGAGATATACTTATTTCTAAATGAGTCAAATTAGGGCAGTAACTTATTAATGATGTCCTAACTTGAGAATACAATTTAAAATACTGTAATTTGACATTTTTTAAGTATTTAGAAACAAAAGGCACAATACTATCACTAATTCTCACATAGTTCTTCATACATACTATGAGTCGTGTGTTATCCCATACACATGGAGTCAAACATAGTTGCTGCCATCTCATACATACATTTGCCACAGACAACAGAGACTCAAAATCGATCATAGAAAAAATATAAATAAGTAATTCATTTGGCAGATCATTTACAGTGAGTGTGTGAGACTGTGACGGAGAACCACTCGTCTCCAGGTGCACCATCCTTGTTTACAGCTGCCCACTCTTTGGTAGTCCTGGAAAATTATTGATTTCTATTACTAAATGTCCACATGTGTACTTATATTTAAATAATATTATTAGTTGTATGTTAAGACAGTTTTTTACACTGTATGCACATAAGAATGTGTTGGTATAGTACCAGACAAGGTGACAAAATGAATAAAATTGATTTGTGTATATAGAATTGCAATGTATTATATAGAGTTACGCATAATATACATACCTCGGGATTACCTTGCTTCCTTTTCGAGAATATTTTACTGTTTGCTTTAGTAAAAACATAATTTATGGAAACTGCAATTACACGATAGTTAGACGTTTCTCTATCTATGTAGGATTTTTTGTTTCCATTTCAGGATCAACAAGGCATATTAAAAAAAATAACAAGGCGAGAATATAAAATTTAATAAATTAAAAATAACTTTCATCTTTGACTTTGATGATACTATTTTTATTTTGACGTTAGTTTTTTTTTATTATATTTATTTTTATTTGGCGTCGACTTATAACCATTTGCCAGTATCAAGTAAAAAAGGCGGGAATTTATAGAATATTCGTTCTCATCACTATATTTCTAATCATGTCCAAAGTCTAGTGAGTCCCGCTATCCCCAACCCGCGGCCCGCGGGCCGCATGCGGCCCGCCGGGCCTTTATCTACGGCCCGCGTGAAATCTGTAACCGTTAGATAAAGTTGTGAAAAAACGTTCACAATTCCAAAAATCTCACTGAGTGAACATAATTATTATAATACATATTTGTTATTTTATTTTAGTTTGTGTCGTTAGCTCATCTTAAATGTTTAGTTTCACTCTTTTAACTACCTTGTGTTATTCTATTATTAAATCGTTAAAAGAGATGTTCTAGAAATGTATGAGGCGTGGGCCAGCCCTATGTACACTATATGTAAATATAGCTACCAGTGGCGAAGGGTGGTTTTTCCGCAGAGGGAAGCCACTATGGTCTTATGCATATTAAACAAGTACATAGTAAATACATACCTAGAGGCTGCTTCGTGGGATTCTATTATTTACTTAAAAACAGTAATGTTTCGATGTAGTTACTTCGGTTACTAGACTCTAACCTTTCGTCGTGACCACGAAAAGCTAGTTCTCGTTTGCCCAATAAAACTACGGTGTCTATTAAACGTTTCATTAAATTTCTATTTCTTTCAACTTTTTTGTTATGGACGAGAAAATTATTACCAAAAAGTGGCTCAATTCTAGTTTTACCGAATTCGTGTAATAAAACGCAGCTACGAACGTGTTTTTCGGTAGAAATATGTTTTTTGGAAGAATTCGCAATGTTATTCACATCTGAAAAACCAGTTTGACTCCATACGCTACTAGAGTCTGAAAATAATAAACATGGGTAACAAAACATCCTGTTCTTTTTACAGCTACCTGTGAGCCAAGAGAATTTATCATATAAAGATATATGAAAATGTTTGAAAAACCCGTCCTTACGTTTATAATCTATAGTCATGTTAGGGCAAGCACGGCCTAAATTAAGTATATGTTTTTTATTCTCAAAACTTAACTTTGAAAATGACGTTTCCGCGTTAAGCAAATAATCTGTTGTGCAACATTCAATATGTATTAACGCCATTTTAAGAAATTCACGATCGTTTCAATAATGTATAGTAAATACTATGCCTACTAGAATCTACTCACCACAATAATGCAATTTACAATCCAAATAAGTACACTACACAACTTCACAATATAAATATAATATTTTACACTACAGTATACACTACAAATTACAATAATACAAGAAACTAGCGAATAATTTATAACGAAATTACAACACATAATATGGAATGCATCATATGAAAAAATGGCAAAAGAAAATTTCTAATGTTTGGGATTTTCAACCAATGAGAGACCATAACCGGTCTCCGAGCGGCTTACTGAATGATAATTTCGACCAATAAAATTGTACAAATACTTTGTCATTCATTTCCAAAACGTATTAAGAGCCATTAGGCCTGCAGTGTTAACCTTAAAGCAAACGAAATAATGACTATTATAGAATGAAACATATATTTCATTACTGAAATGCTCAGACATTACGTATTACGATTTTCAAAATTCGAACTGGCCGTCCAATAGGACGGCATAATTTAAATTTCAACTTTATTTCGAACAAAATAAGGTCTTTTATCCAATGCGAAAAGCCGATATTCATCGGGTTATGTGATATTGTGATGTCCGTTGCATAGATGACGCTCGCGCGGCCCTACATCACGCTATAGCTTGTACAATAAGTCATTGCTGTAGTGAATTAGTTTTCGAATTAATTTGTCATAGTTACTGAAATGTATCCAACACAAAAGGGAAGCCGATGGGAATCGGCTTCTATACACGCTTCGCCACTGATAGCTACATAATATAGAAACTGTTTCCTATCCTTTATTTTACTTTATTTCACTTCGTTTCAATGCACATTTAAAATAAATTCGTCAAGGACAGCAACACAACGTAAAATAAAACATGGCGGATTGGATCAGAATTAACCAAAGAATACAGTCGTACAAGGATCTTTTGGCACTTGGATGGGGGCGTGAGTGTCGCAAATAAGAACAATACTTATTACTAAAAGTGAAATTTTACAAGACGGCGATGTTAGTACTGATTTTATCCACGTGCCAAAAGGTAAGTGTCGCAACTACAAAACAATACATAATATTAAAAGTGACATTTTACAAGACGGCAATGTTAGTTCTGATTTTGTCCACGTGCCAAAAGATCCTTGTCGGACTGTATCATTTTGACAATGACATGACTTTTCACAAAGAAAGACGTATGACACTCAAGAAGATGTCTCTTCTCAAAACTATCAACTACGTCAAAAGTCAAGTCAAAACAACTGTCAATGCCGCCCTAAAATAGGGTTCTCGCATTAAAAAACTCTTCAAATAATCATTTTTGTACGCAACGTACCCTTCTTCAAATTACTTTTTTTATATTTTTATGAAATTCCCTTATATTTTTCCCTATTTACCTATGTGGTGTACATAGAGCTGGCCCAAAATCAAACATCTCTTTTAAACAACATATTTTTTGCCCCTAAAAAATTTTGGTTGCGGCCCGCGACACCTGGAGTACAACGGGTTTGTGGCCCGCGTAAAAAAAAGGTTGGGGACCACTCTAGTCAAAGTCCAAATAAATAGTCGAGGAAGTCAATAAGTCAAGTTATTCGATTCAGTAAAGTGGTAGACGCTTTACTGAAACTTCCTAGGAAACTTTCCTTGTCAGGAAACCCAATTTAGCACGCATTTTGTAGTTGTATCACTTGGTCACACTTGTGCACATAATCGTAACTTAAGCTGCGCGTCCACTGCATCGGAATCGGAGCGGACGGAGCGGACGGAGCGTCGGCATTTACAAAATGCCGATGGGGTGCGTCCACTGCATTCGGATTCAGTATCGGCAATTTAGTTATTTTTAGTCCGTCAGCCTGAACGTGCATTTGCATTATGGAGGATAGTGACGAGGATATTGTTGTAATTAGCTGTATTTTATCAGAAGAGGAAAAGAGAAACAAGAGGAAACGAAAGATATGAATATTCTGATTTATTAGAAGATGAAAATAGATTTTTTGGGTACATTCATATGACTCGAAAAAAGTTTTTTGAACTTCACTATATTCTTAAATTAATTAATATTATGTTTATAGCAGTTTTTCCGCTAAATAATACCCACAACCTGCAAGCAAATGTGTGAGTGCACGCATAAGCATGCGTAACGCACCTCCCTCCTCCCACACTGCTTATGCGTGCACTCAGATGCAAGATCGTGCAAACACCACCACCACACAAGCAACAATGTCGGCAAGATCGTGCAAAGCCCCACACCACCATGCAGGTTGCAAAACTCGACGCGCGTTTCGCCCCGAACCCGGAGCATCCTCAGGAAGTGGACCTGCGAACAAAGTTCGTTAGTGACTATTTACGTACGTTCGTTGGTGTGGGGCTTTGCACGATCTTGCCGACATTGTTGCTTGTGTGGTGGTGGTGTTTGCACGATCTTGCATCTGAGTGCACGCATAAGCAGTGTGGGAGGAGGGAGGTGCGTTACGCATGCTTATGCGTGCACTCACACATTTGCTTGCAGGTTGTGGGTATTATTTAGCGGAAAAACTGCTATAAACATAATATTAATTAATTTAATGCTATGGATTTCCGCAAAGTAACGCCTGATTCTATTAACTATTCACTATATTCTACAATTTTTATTTATTATTTGCCCAATTTCATCCCAAATATCGTCTCTCCTCAGTTGGTTATGATAATGTTGATGTTTTAGATTGTAAAGTTCATCATATTTTTCCACTAAAGTAATTAAAATATCGTCATTCGTCGTGAATAAGTATTTATGTATAGCCGTCGCGTCGTCGCAAACACGTCAGAACTTGAAACGTTCGGAATCCGAATGACGGGTTCACTGCCGATGACGTCATCGGCATAAATACCGGTCGCAGGCGCAGAAATGCCGATCCAGTGGACGCAGTACCATAGAAATCCATACAATGCAACAAATCCGTACGCTCCGTACGCTCCGATTCCGATGCAGTGGACGCGCAGCTTAAAGGATTACAACGAATAATTATTATTTTTATATAATGCGATTCAAATGAGAATAGGAACGTCAATGACCTCTATCTGTCAAATGTCACTTGAAAAGTACGGTTAGCAGAAAAACTTATTTGCCAATAATAATAGGCGAAATAATTCTTTCTATACTCGACACTAGCAGAATGGTGCAAAACCTTTGCAACCGCGATTGCCATAAATAAAAGAAGAGGAATAATAGTCTTACATCGAATTTAAATAATAACGTTAAATTATTTAAACATTTAATTCTAATAATACATATTCATAATTCGTTTTTAAAATCATAAATTAACATTTTGTTTTTCATTGTTGGTGCAAGCAACTTGCCAAAATTATATTGTTTTATTGTCATAACTACAAATTTTGCTCGAAAATAAGTAAACGAGGCGCTGTGTTACATAGACGACGATGACTACTCGGACAGTAATTCAATGAGCGAAATTGAAGAGCTAGATTCAGATTACATTTTTTTCACTCAATTTTGTAAATAAATTATATTAAAGAAAAAAAAACTTTTTTTTGCCCACCCTACCTAATTAGGTATCCAATTGGGTAAAATTGACAGCTATGACGTCACAATATGGCGCCGACTCGATCCTATTCTCATTTGAATCGCACTATACCAATATTACACATTAAAAACCAAAATAACATAAGTTTAGAAAAAAAAGCACAATAAAAATCACAACAATTTATATAGGTACTCAAAGATACTACTGGTAAATTCCCAACTATCTGGAAGAAAGGCCGTGTAACACCAATTCATAAAAAAGGAGACACAAACAATATTTCAAACTCTAGACCCATAATATGCATTCTACCGTGTTTCTCAATGTTATTTGAATCATTAGTGTGTCCATATTTTACGTATCATGTAGAATCCATTCTTAATGACTTTCAGCATGGCTTTAGGAAAAATCGATCCACTGAGACCAATCTTCTATCCTTTACAACTTTTCTCTCACACAAATTAGACGCCAGGTTACAAGTAGACGCTGTTTATACAGACTTCACAAGTGCATTTGATAAAGTCTCTCACTCACAACTTCTTCTAAAGGCTTGAACTGCGGCATTTTCGGTCACCTATTAGCTTGGTTTACCTCATACATTAATTATTTTTAAAAAAAAATTAAACCGACTTCCAAAGTAAAAATACACAAAAAAGTATGAAATAAAACTTAATCTCTAAATAATTCTCCTTTCAAATTCGGCTAAAATTTATACTATTTCTCTACTCAATCTTCTTAATTTTGAAATCGGTACTTACCATCCCAAACAATATTGTAACAATATTTTATAGTACTTACGTTCATATTTGCTGGTACCGACTTCAAAATTAATAAGATTGAGTAGAGAAATAGTATAAATTTTAGCCGAATTTGAAAGGAGAATTATTTAGAGATTAAGTTTTATTTCATACTTTTTTGTGTATTTTTACTTTGGAAGTCGGTTTAATTTTTTGTTTAAAAATAATAATTTCACCCTTTTTAGTGATATATTTTGTGAAGTTATTATTAATACGTCTTAAGAACGTCTAAACTAAACGATCGAATGTATAATTGAATACGCGCCAAGCTTCCATTAGGTATTGCTATTAAGATGATGATGATGATTACTGTAAGTTATAAAGTGGCATATGCTTGCAGTCCTTTAAACAATGCCGAAATTTCCAAACGCATACCTTTAAAGACTGAGGAGTTCTGTATAGTGCTTTAGGATCCAGGATATACCTTGGTACAATATCTTATTTTTGGTAGCATATCCTTGTGTTACTTCAGTAAAAGTCAAAATCACTATATGTGTGGATATAAATTTCGAGGAGTTCCCTCGATTCCTCATGGATCGCATCATCAGGTTTCCACTTTAGTGACTAAAGGACAAATTTCGAATTAAACCCTTTACAACAACAAAATAATTTTGCAAATAGGTCCATAAACGGCAGAGTAATGTTAAAAGATCTCCGTGTTAGTGTAAAATACTATGAGAAATACCTTTTATATCATCATAATCTGATGATGTATGGTGTGATAGTGGTGATGATGATGATGATTACTCTAACTGACAGGGTGGCATATGCTTGCAGTTCTTTAAACAACGCCGAAATCCCCAAACAAGTATCTATAAAGAGTCAGGAGTTCTGTTCTGTACTTTTGGATCCAGGGTATACCTTGGAGCAAAATCTTACTTTTTGGTAGCATATGCTTGAACTACTTTAGAAAAAGTTAAAATCACCGTATGTGTCCATATAAATTTCGAGGAGTTCCCTCGATTCCTCATGGATCCCATCATCAGGTCACCACTTTGATATCAAAAGGACCAATTTGGGATTACACCCTATACATCACAGAAAAAAATTTGAAAATCGGTCCACAGGCGGCGGAGTAACTAATCGTTGAACATACAAAAAAATAAAAAAATATATATATATATATACAGCCGAACGTATAACCGCCTCCTTTTTTGGGAAGTCGGTTAAAAATAGGATACAAACAGTGTCAGTGAATGGCTTCGAGTCACATGTTTATGTCTTAGAATCTGGTGTCCCACAGGGCACTCACTTGGGTCCAATATTGTTTTCCCTGTTTATTAACGACATCTCACTTGTTGTCAAAAACAGTCAAATATCGTTATTCGCAGATGACTTAAAGATATATAAGACTATAATTTCAATCACCGATTGTATACTTCTGCAGAATGACCTAGACTGTTTAAGTAATTGGTATTTGAAATAATATAACCCTAAATCTAAAGAAATGCTTCCATATTAACTTTATAAGGGAAGAGATAACTTACTCTTCAGCATACTATATAAATGGAACAAAGCTGGAAGAAGTAAATGAAATTAGAGACCTCGGCGTTACTTTGGACACAAAACTCAGTTATAAAACGCACATCGAAAAAATAGTGAACAAGTCAGGAAAAATGTTGGGTTTCATCAAAAGACACAGTAACAATTTTCAGAACCACACTAGAATACTATTATTTAAGACATTTGTTCGTAGTCACCTTGAATACGCTAGCTCAATCTGGAATCCATCGTATGTAGTGCACTCACAACGCATAGAAGGAATTCAGCGATCTTTCACAAGATATCTCGCATATAATAGTAGTGGTATTTCCCATAGAAGTCCCTACGACAACCGTCTCGCTTTCTTTAAATTAACTTCACTTACATCTCAGCGAACTGTTCATGACCAACTCTTTCTACACAAAATTATTAACGGACGTACCGGTTGCTCAGATATTCTCCAACACTTCTCTATAACTGTTCCATACAATCTGCCTCGACATCCAATATCTAACATTTTAAAAAGTTCACATGTTTCCAGGACAAATTTAGGATTACACGCACCTGTAAATAGAATGTGTAAAGAATACAATAGTAGCTGTTCTGTTATAACCGACATCGATATCTTTAGCAATAGCTTCAACTGTTTTAGGAGTAAGCTAATAAAACATTATTTTTTTAAATATTAGTATACAGAATTGATACAGAATTTATTTTGTGACAATTATGCTTCAATTATGTCGTTATGTTTTTTTTTTTTTTCAAATTATGTATATTTTTAACTTCGATTGCAATTTTTAACTTTAGATTCGATTCGATTTGTGTGACATGATAAGTATTTGTTTATTTAATCATAGATCACAACGTTGCTGACTTTGGTTGCTGATTTACATTTCCGGGGCCGGGGCTGGGGCTACACCACGAAGTCTATACTTCGTGGTGTGGCCAGGAGTCTCAATTTAGGGGACAGATTTTTTGTCCCAGTAAAAGAAGCACTCGTTTGAAATTACGCGGGAAGTTATGTTGCTATTGACAGCTCTGGAAAAAAATATGATGTAATTACATAAAAGTTTTAGGAAATTCTTAGAAACTGTTCACGAAGTATAGATACCGTAGAATACGGTAATTGTCTAACGGTAATTTAAAAATAATTGTAATAAATAATAGTATTGGCAACACTCGGTAAGTAACAAATTCTAGCACAGCCAGTGGCAGAAAAGAGAACTAAAGGCCTGTATTCACTTTGATTAGTGCGAGTGCGAGTGCGTAGTGCGAGTGATTAGTGATTAGTAGAAAATACGTGTGGACAGCGACTGCGAGTGCGAGTGCTAGTGCGAGTGTTTAGTGAAGCGTTTATAATCTATTTTTTGCGAGTGGACTGCGAGTGAGGGGGAAGGTGAGCGCGCGTGCCCGTCCCGCGCGCCCCGCTTCCCCCTCACTCGCCGCGTGCCTGCTACTAAACACGTTTGGACACTCGCAGTCCACTCGCAAAAAAATAGAACACGCTTCTAATCACTACTACTAAACACTCGCACTCGCAGTCGCTGTCCACACGTATTTTCTACTAATCACTAATCACTCGCACTACGCACTCGCACTCGCACTAATCAAAGTGAATACAGGCCTTTAGTTCTCTTTTCTGCCACTGGCTGTGCTAGAATTTGTTACTTACCGAGTGTTGCCAATACTATTATTTATTACAATTATTTTTAAATTATTATATTGTATTCTTATTAATTCATTTTACATTACATTATAAATTACTTGTCAATAATGTTAGAAATTTTAGTAGATAACAAAATAAAGACACAAAAAAATCACACATAGCACATTTAAATTAATAATAAAATTCACAAAATAATTAGTCAGTATTATAATGATGTCAATCGTAACTTTATCCGTAATTACAATAACATGTCAGGATTTATAGTTATTCAGCTAGTGATTTTCAACGTGTGAAAACTCTTAGACACGTCACACGGATAGCATCTCAAATTTAGTTAACATAATATTAAATAACTAAATTTTAAAATTTGGAGCCTTCCAGAAAAATATTCGAAAATTTTCTGCTCGCTCGCTTCGTTCACTCGTCATTGTTTGAGCTTTATAATTACTAAATAATGTTTTTGAAAAAAAAAATTGCTTTTAACAATTATTTTCTCCCTTTTGTGAATGTTTACCCTTTGGCTGGGTGGCCCACAAAAATTTTTTGATATGGGGCTAAGGCTATCTACGCCACTGATGTATAGTTACTATTTATGTGGGCGGGGGCGGAATTTTTAGTCTTTACCCCGCCTAAAAAAATTGAAGATCCGGGGAATTGTACATCACTGACTTCTAGGTCATTGATTTATGAGCCTTATTATATAATATGGTGTTAATTTAAGAAGGCTCTTGAATCAAGCTTGCTTCGAGGGCAGATCAATTAGTATGATATTTTTTTTATTTCCGCCCTACCTGTAACCAATGTTGCCCTACCTCAAATTCGACTCTAGCTACAGCGCTAGCTGTTGCCCGTGACTTCGTCCGCGTCAATTTCTGTTATTATGATCGCGACTAAGAACTTTTTGAAAAAATATATTTTAAAGTAGGTACTTCTGCGTAAATGATATTTTTAGTTTTATTTTCTTGTGGCAGAAGAACAATATTATAAAGAATTGGATCTTGCGTTTGCACAGCGTATGCAATGTAAGCCCTTCAAATTACAAATATGAATAATTTTCCCCGTTTTTGCAACATTTTTCAGTGATGCTTCGCTCCTATTGGTCGCAGCGTGATGTTATATAGCCTAAACCCTTCCTCGATAAATGGACTATCTATTACAAAAATATTTTTTTCAATTCGAACCAGTAGTTCCTGAGATAAGCGAGTTCAAACAAACAAACTCTTTAGCTTTATAATATTATTTTTAGTAGATATAGATTATTGAATAGGTACGTATTGTAGTTTAGCTCGGATATTAAATTTCATAATCTATTGTGCTTGTTTTAAATATTTTCCACACAAACCTCAGAGAGTAAAATAAATTCTTATACAACATGTATCTAATCCTAATGAAATACATTTAAGAGCATGAATCCCAATTTTCATCGAAATCGGTGCAGATTTAGATTTTCCATGCAAATTTTTAATCCCTATTTCACCCCTTTAAAGGTATCCCCAGTTTTTCTTACTTATTTGAAAAGAATGAAAAAAATGACATTTCTTAAACATTTAATAACATTTTTTATAAAACTGGTGGTAAATATGTAGCAGCAGGCGTCGAAACAAGTTGATTAATTTCCCTAGACGTCGGAATCGGTGGTAAATAATTTGTTGAAGGGACACTTTGTGGTTGGTTTGATATAGACAATGAAGACTGCATCTTCTCATTAGATGAAGCCGGTGGTGAATTTGGTTGCAAATAAGTATTTTTTGGATTTAAGGGTAGTTTAAGGTCAGATGTGGGTGCATTACTATTTTGCGAAGGTTGTGTAAGAGTAGAAGTTGTTTGAATAACTCCTGATGGATTAAAAGAATCTGGTGGTAGATAAACATCGGGCCCAGCTACTGGTTTTAGGCTAAATGAAGTTTTAGTAATAGCCGCATTTGATATAAGTGGTGGTAAGTAAGAATCTGAAGGAGCAATATTCGTCTCCCGTGGTACGTTAGATACTGTTTGAGGTGCTATTAATTTTGGAGTATTTGATATGGATGGGGGTAAGTAAACATCAGATTGAGCAGTTACAGCTGCATCAGAGTTTAAATTATAATTATTACTCAATACATTTATATTATCTGCATTCGACTTTGGAGGCAAATACTGAGGTGCATTGGTCGATACACTGGTAGTAGCCATAGATTGGGCAGGGGATTTTACGGAATATCCAGATGTGTCAGAAATACTCGATGTTTTTGATACAACTCGATTTTCTTTTTTCACTTCGTAATTATGTCCGATGGATTTTGGTGTTGAGTCAATTCCCATAGATCCATCAATAGATAATACAGTATCTCCTTGCAGGACAGTTTGCGAAGTTACTGTGTTTTGCTTTTTGTAAATATATCCCGTTGAACCTGAGCTACTATCAGATCCAGTATTTGTCATTAAATTATTTTCTGATATAGCTAATGAGCCATCCCCGTTACCATTTGCCTTTATAATATTCGTCTGGGCATCATAATTGTATCCGCTTGTACCAGAATCTGTATTAGAAACAACGTTGGCTAAAGAAGCTTGTCTATCGGTTAGAGAGCTCCTATTATTATCAGCAGCATCTGGTGAACGATAGTTATATCCTCCCGATCTAGGTACACTTGCTATGCCAACTTGATTAACTTTTGGTACGTTACCTCCGCCACTGTTTTCTCTAATAAGTGCCTGTGATCCATAGTTGTATCCACCCGAGTCCAAAGTTGTACCCGAAGTGATTACTGAAGAAACCTGTTGATTTGTTTGAGGAATACTGCCTCGTCCGTAACCGCTGACATCGCTCGGTGCACCATAATTATACGCCCCAGATGTAGACGTTGCTCCGCCGCTCTGTGAACCGGAGCTGTACCCTGCTGAAGCTGAACTTGTTCCAACGCTGAGCGCAGTGCCACTGACAGGAGCAGGATACGCGTAGTACATTTGCATTACAGTCCTGTCAACAGGAGACGCTTGAGTCGAAGATGTAACAGGAATGTCCCGTGAAGGTAAATTAAAAGAAATAGTCGGTCTGTCGTACACATACCCGGACTGACGTGTAGCGCGCTTTCTTTCTTGTGCGAAGCTCGTTTCTCGTGTGGATCCAAAGTAGCCATAAGTTTCCGCGAGACATAAAATAAGATAATTTATAAGAACAAGTGAACACTTTGTGCTTGCGTGCATTTTGAAACCAGTTTTCTAAAGCGAGTTTGTCATTGCACAACGTCATTTATAACTTGTACAAAAGCAACTTGGGTATTATGAAACTAATAGGCATGTTTAACCCTTTTAAGACTTCTAGATGTTGACGAAAACGTGCAATATTTTTTTACAATGAATTTTAAAATAAACATTAAGCACACTGACCATCGTGGTCAACTAAAACTTATAAGAACAAAGCTATACCTCGTATAGTGACTACCTGTGTATTCCATAATCCATATATAGTCTTTTTAATATTATACATCTATGATATTATATAGTGACTTAAAATTATTTGTATAGGGACATTTCACGTCAAGCGGACAGCCAAAAAAACGAGGTCGTGAATTTTGTTTATATATAATCTACAAGTTAATTATATAAGTTAAACTTCTAGTTGACGTGGATGTGTACACGTAATTTTTTTTTTCGTATCATACTTAATTGCTGAGTTATAATCTTTAAAAAATTACTAAAAGTGACATCCGTTATTTTTGGATGCTTAATATTTTCATAAATTAATTTGTAACAAAAACCAGTAAGTATTGTTTCCTATAAAGTTGATTTTTTTATATTTTTTATCGAATTCTTATTTATTTGCGTATAGTAAACCGGAAGTGAAGATTTAAAATCGATTTTTGAGTAACTTCGACCATTTTAATTCTTCACAAAAAAAGTGATCTCTAATAGTTTAAGACATAGTACATACACATAGCTTTTAGAGGTACTATTTTAACAAAAAAAAACGATTTAAAGTTGAGTATCTTGCAAACGGATACCGTACCTAAATCAAAAAATCGTCTCAGATACCTCTCAATGTTTATAAAAGACCTAAATGTAGTGATGATACCCTACATATTTTTTTTGGGTACCTCTCCTACATGTAAAGTGGGGATATTTTTTTTTCGCTCAGCAATAAAGCGATACGAAGAAAATTGTGTGTACACATCCACGTCAACTAGAAGTATAACTGACCAGAATAAAAACAAAATTCACGACCTCACTTTTTTTTTGGTTGTCCGCTTGACGTGACATGCCCCATATTATGTTATGTGTCTACTGTCTACTAGCTTTACCCAACATACGTTGTTTTGTCTTAATTACTATAAACTCGCAACTACACATATAGTCTCTACTCCTACTCCTACGCCTACATCCATCCTTATCCATCCCCTGCAACATACAGGCGACGCGGGCGTGTGAATTTGTGAAAGAGTTATCGACGGACGTCCACTGCGGGGTTGAAGATTAGATACTAAAGTACTAATATCTCTGACAAACAATGGGGTTTTGTGTTAGAAGAGTGAAAATTAAGGGTTATAATATGTGTTTTTAATGCCAAATCATAAAACAATAAAAAATGTGCAAAAAAATATATTCATAATATTGTTAATGCGGTAGGAGAAAAAAGATAAAATTTACACTGAACCAATTGTTGTATAATACATTCTGGGCTCTGGCATCGGAAGGTTAACTTACAGAGGCTGTCTTGTGGTTACCTACAATTACCTTAATACCACAACACATTTCACAATGCTTCCCTTTCTTGTAAACCTAATGACACAAGCTGCATCTCTACTGAAGTATGTATTAACTTAAAACTGCAACTTTAAATTTTTAATTGATTTCTATATTCATGTTACGACGCGACGGTTATTTCTGAATATATTATTACTTACCTAATAGATTTTACTATAAAGTAGTAAGGTATACTTAATGATTTAATATTTAGGATCGATAATAATTTAATATTTCAATTTCGTTCAATTTGTTATTGAGGTAACACTTGTCCAAAGAGAATATAATCACTACGTTTTATAACTTGCCTTTTGAATATTTGAACGTGACTGTCAAGTTGTCAACCCTCTAGATCGCCATTTTCAGAAAATCGTGTTTTTTAACTGTGCGTCAAAAGTTTTTACAAGTTGAAGTAGGTACTAAAATGATTCACTATTTTGAAATTATAGTTTATCGCCTGAGAGCGATTAGTATCAACATATTGATTTGAGTAATTTAGTAATTTGTGGATTTACAAATTACCTACTTACCTATTGCAGATTGCTTATCAGCGTCCATTTACTTGCTTACTTTTATTATAATAATAATTAATTTTAATCAATGATACTGAAATTTTCATAAGTATTATCATATAGTATTAGAAAAAAAAACCGTCCGAGTGCGAGTCGGACTCGCGCACTTAGGGTTCCGTACCATTATATCATTAGGCCCATTTTAACAAAAATAAAATGCGTTTTTTTAATATCTCGCAAACAGATACAGCTAATACATTGACAATAATATTGGGTCATTAGGTACATAATATGAAATTGGCGTTTTGTAAAGGAAGAACATAAAGTCGTTTTTTTAAACATAATAATATATTTAATTAATCAAAATTCAAAGTAGGTATACATTGCTACATAATATACACTTTTGCTATTTCATAGGTAGTTCATTGATTCCTTTACTATAAAACCATTCGGACCATACAACATCTGTACCAAATACCTTTTTCCATAGAACGCTGCATCCTTAGATATGGCATAATGGCATGCTCTTGGTGGCTCTTGGTTAGGTAACGAATAAGTAACAACATAAAGAGTGAAAATAAGTACGATGATTTGTGTAGATTTTTCAAGATCTACACAAAGCACTACAAGATTTTTAGATTTTTATATCCACTTACTTAAATATAATTAAATAATTATTATTACCATAATTTGTTTTATTAAATTAATGTCAAAACTGTGTGTTTGGAGCCGGAGACGCATCTTTTCATAAAACCCAAGCATAGGTTGCTGCAGCAGTCACTGTTTCTGTCGCACTGAAAAAAATACGTGATTTACGCGACTAAAAATTATAAGCAAAAAAGAAATTTTCTCCGTCTCTTTCTCACAAAAAGATTTGATCCGTCACAAGTTGCTACCGCCTTACATTTATAATGACAAATGTATGGTGGTAGCAACACGTGACGTCATATTCCCTGCCTTCTTTTTAGGGTTCCGTAATACTCAAGGAACCCTTATGGTTTCGCTCTGTCCGTACGTCCGTCTGTCTGTTTGTCTGTCTGTCTGTCCGCACTTCTAGCGTCGGTAATTATGAATATAAATGGATGAAATGTTGTAGTCATAAGTAGATTGTGTATAGATCTCGGATTTCGCATCATAAAATAATAATAATTTTATATTTTAGGGGTGGCTCTCCATACATATGAAGTGGGGATGAAATAATTGTTTCATTCTACCTCATCGTGTGGGGTATCGTTGAATAACCCCTCCCCCTCCGGGCATTTTTAAACTATGAGGCTTAGAAACTTGCATTTTCCATGCTGATAGGTCATGCTGAACTTTTGAATCGGACAGTAACTTTTGAAGTAATTTGCCAAAAAATCTATTATGCGTTCATAGTTATGGAACCCTCCTTAGACATGCTCTTGGTTAGGTTATTTTTAAATGGGACCCTTAAGTAGGAATAAGAGATTAAAAACATAAGGTCAAGTGTCCCAAATTTCCCTTCGTATTATTTAGAATAACGTTATTAAATCTACTTACTTTGATAATAAAATAAAACTTATCAATAACATTGTTCATCTTACGTATTCTCCAACTTCGGCGCATTTTTTCTCAGCCACATCCGAATCAGGAATTTGTGCGACATCTATAATGTTGTTATCCAACATAAATAATTCATTTTCAAATCCTACGTCTTTAGCCTCAACAGAATCTCCAAGCATGATAATCTTGCCGTCTATAATAATCGTCATCAATGCAGTGCAAAACAAATAAATTATTAAGCGTGACATGTTATGCGGCGGCCTCGAACGAATGTACTGACGCGGACCGCGGACGTACTGAGTAGGTACTTACTATTGAGTAGGTCTACTGACCGTACGATAATAATTCTTAAGTGCAAAACCTAATTAATAATATTATTTATAGGAACATGTACCTAATTATAGAACATTATCGTGTAGGGTCAAGTAGGCAACAGTGACTCAGTCGACTACAGTGGCTTAGTCTCATTTCGACCTGAAGGAATGGCAATATACAGCTGTCTCGCTTAGTGATTCGAAGCGGTTGGTACCCCGACGCGTTCAAACCAACCCACTCGCAGATCGTGCGCCCTATTGAAATATGAAGCGGTGTTAAGTTTTTTCGCGCCAAAAAAATACTTTTTGAGATAAGTTTCAGTTCTTTTCACGTCTTTGTTTGTTGGAATTGATGATAACCATTATATTGATTGAATAGTAGGCATGTTATCAATTAATTTGAATGCGTTTGGTCACATTTGATTTAAATTTCGATTGTTGAGATGAAATATTTTTAAAATGGTGTAGAAGTCTACAGTGACTCATTTTTGAAAGGTACACAGTGGCTCATGAGCCACTGTGTACCTTTGGAGTGTAACGCTCAATAATTTTAATTTAATTTTTATATTCGTAAAATGTCGCGACAGAAGACGGATCGAAAAATAGGGAACACTCCACATTAAAAAATCAAAGAAGATTTACGGTTAATAAGGAGAGGTGAATCCATAAGAAAGGCATCAGAGAGTGTCATTAAGATAAGTGATTAATAAAGTTTCTAACTAAATGAGCACAAAATGAGGGTAGTTATATGATATTTTCTAAGAGTAACGAATTATATCAAATCTCTTAAAAGGTCTTAAAGGCTGATAAAAATTGAAAAAACTAAAAGTGTTAATCAAGAGACTGATATTATTGTTTCGCTATGAAAGTCAAGGAATTTGGTGTTTTTTTTAGATTAAAGTGTTTATATTTTTAGAATGTTTTTTATGTTTATTTTTTTCTTTGTAATAAAACAAAGTTTTTCGACATTTTACTTTATTTAAATACTCCTAAGTCACTGTGTACTATTAGAGTCACTGTGTACTACAGTAGTGAGTCAGTGTGTACACCTAGTGGTACACAGTGACTCAATTTCCATTTTTTTTGTTTTAGGTCCCTAGTTTCATTTATGTAGTAAATAATAAAGAATCATATATGCTTAATTAAAATACAATAGAATAACTACAATTTGTGCAAATTTTAGGCCCAATCTATGAAAATTTCACCATTTTTCAATCTTCTGAAAAAATCCGAGTCACTGTTACCTCCTTGACCCTACCTATACGATTTCCAGCAAAATTCACGCAAATACACATTATTACATGTAGTACATGCCCACAAAAGTCAAAACACACATATTTAAAGAAAAATAATATCCACATAATGCGAAAAAGCTTTATAATATAACACTAATATTATGATCTGTCATCTGACTGAGCAGAACTTAGAATCGGAAGATCTTCCGATTTATGATAATATTATGATAAAAGCCACAGATCTACATCTATTGATTAGACCACGCAAGTCTGCTCGTGTGTATAGAAACCAAGCGTGTCATTATTTTTACCCGACTGTCAAGAAGGGTTATGTATTTCACGCGTATCTTGTATGTATGTATATATGTATGTAAATTCCTTTATTCCCACGTATCTTCCAAACCGCTGGATGGATTTCAACAATTAAGGTATCGTTAGATTTGTCTCAATAACCCTAGTGTCCTTAGATAGCTAGTTTAAAGAAAAAAAATACAAAATGGCGGATTTTGGCGCTAAATTGTAAGTCGTTCAAAAATTTCCAGAGTTTTACAGTGCGCGGCAGAAAACTTCGGGTAAAGCGCACGGTGGAGGACTGCCACTCATCAAGGTGATGAGGATGATAAATATTTTGTTGCTTGGAACGGTGGCGAAAAGTTGCAGCAGGTATCAGTCCGAACAATTCCTCGGAGCACTCCTGTAATATAACCGATAGAGGATGCAGAGCGAAGCTACATCTCTACGTAGCTCTAAGGAGTACCTGTTTTAAATACTATGGCAGTCAACAATTCGAGCGGACCTTCGTTGGATACGAGCCAGAGGGAAAAGCTGGTACTTTGGCGCCCCTGCCCAGAGATGAGAACAGTATTCTATGTGATGCCGAACTTGATACTTATAGAATAGGCTTGTTGACTAAAAAAATATTTTTTATCTATTCAATGCTAGATTATAAACAATTTAAAACCCAATTTTATAAATCTTCAAAATTAACGAAAATACAAACAATTTAAATGTACAATAAGAAAGAGAGCGATATAATATTGGCCTGTGACGTCACGCCGTGCTACCGCCTTGCAATTGTCAATAAACAATGTATGGCGGTAGCACGGCGTGCCGTCACAAATCATTTTGCGAGAAAGAGATGGACAATACTTTTTATTTGCTTATAGTTCTTTATCGCGTCAACCTAAATAACTTTTTCTTTTATATTCGCTATTCAACAATTTTAAAATTTAATTTGTATGAATGTGCTATTCGCCACTAGGACACAACCCTATTGTAGGCGTTGGATCGGATTGAAATACTGCTTTGACCTGTTCAGAACACCAAGCTTCTTGGAAGCTAACTTGGCCAAGTTGGAGGAGGCAGGGGTATGCTTGCAACACGAAGACGTACGACGTGTCTTAGAGGGGTTGAATTCGACTAAGTTCAAACATTAAGAGACCATCTCCAATGAAGTCTCAATTTGAGAGACAAGTTCGTTTAGAGTTTAGACTTTCGGACGGCCGGTATATAAGGAATCACCCGTAATGTAATCTGCATAGCAATGAATGCCATTGGTTTGTAACATATCTATACTAATCTATACTAATATTATAAAGCTGAAGAGTTTTTTGTTTGTTTGAACGCGCTAATCTCAGGAACTACAGGTTCGAATTGAAAAAATATTTTTGTGTTGGATAGTCCATTTATCGAGGAAGGCTTTAGACTATATAGCATCATGCTAAGCTCAATACGAGCGGAGCACCAATCAAGAATGTTTCAAAATCGGTATTTTTTTCCTTTTGAAAGCTTTCGTGGCGTACGCTGCGGAAATGGTTAAAGTTTCGCTAAATGATGTATGACAGAATTGTCCCCCTTTAAAAGTTCTTTAAAAAGTCACGACTGTATATTATGTATATCTTTTAAGGTTGGCTCACAATAACCTTTTTATGCTAACCAAATTTGTTCTAAAATTAAGTATTATTTGTGAGGGTGTTTTCATAAAGATAATACTAATCCTTATCCAAATAAATACGTTATTTATTACAAGCATTTAATTTAGAAGAAATTTGCCGTTAACATCATTTGATTTCAATGAGTATTTTAGAAGTTATCGCAGTAATAAAATAATTAATCGCGCAATAATAATGTATGTAACTGTTCCACGCGGACGAAGTCGCGGGCAAAAGCTAGTCATTGATATGCAGTATGAACAGGGTAGGCGATAGCACACAGCCTTGTGGGATACCAGCATCAACAGACAGAGTATAAGAGCATTCAGCGTCGACTACGACCCCTTATGCTTCTGTCTGCTAAGAAACTCGTGACCCACTTGCATAATTTCTCGGGGAGCCCATAGGAAGGAAGCTTCGAAAGAAGCGGTCTGTGCCAAACCCTATCAAAGGCTTTCGCTATGTCCAAACTTACAGCCAATGCCTCTTCCTTAGATTCAACGATCAGCAGATCACCAGCCGAGCGACCTTTACGGAACCCGTACTGTTTGTCACTTAGCAACTGCTGAACGTCTAAGTATCGAAGGAGCTGACTATTAATAATGGACTCCATTATCTTCAAGAAGAGAGAGGTAATAGCGATTAGTCTGTAGTTGAAAGGATTGAAGCGATCACCTTTTTTAGGGATCGGGTGCACCAAAGCTGTCTTCCAAGAAGCCGGGACTGTGCCATAAGAGTAGAAGAGCCGAAAAATACACGTTAAGACCGGTGCCAACTCTGGAGCACACATTTTCAAACAATATGAGGGATTCCGTCAGGCCCACTCGACTTTTGAGTATCAAGGGAACAGAGAGCAACTCGCACTGAGCGCTGATGGAACCGAATATCCGACATGACGCTCTTGCATCGCGGTATAGTCGGCGGTTCGTGCCCCTCGTCATCCAGGGTCGAATTGGACGCAAAGAGCTTGGCAAGAAGATAAGCTTTCTCTTTTGCGTCATGGGCCAATGAGCCATTTCCTACGTGTAGGGATGGAAGAGATGGCTTACAGAAATTCCCTTCGATAGCTTTGGCGAGGGACCAGAATGCACGGGATCCCGAAGGGAGACGCTCGAATCTCTCGCTAATTCTACTGATGTGCTTTTTCTTCGCCCAGGTGATCTCTCTCTTATCTTGAAAGACCTAGAGGCAAGGTTGAACTCCTTTCTAAGTTTAAATCCCGTGCTGACACTGCATTAGCCCAAGTTTGGTAAGCTTCCTGCTTCCGGTGAGAAGCTTTTTTGGAAGATGAACCAAACCAGGGACGGAATCTGCTGCCAGTGGGCACCACAGAGGACGGAATGAAATGTTCCATTCCTTGTAGCACCACGTTGGTAACAGAGGCAGTGGCATCGGGATCATCCGGCGAGAAGCACGCCTGTCCCCAGAGATAGGAAGCAAAAAAGGACCGCATCCAATCCCAAACTGCTAACTTGTTGTGCCACGCACGACGGTAGGTATTTAGCAAAACATTGTCGCAACGTGCTCGTAAGTGGCACAGAACTGTGGACAAGGCAATGATCCGATGAGCCAAGTGGTGTGGCCACGGATACCTGGTAGCCCTCTGGAGGTGACGTCAGCAAAAGGTCCAACAGGGAACGATTCTAAACGTCCACATCTGGGATTCGCGTAGGCGTAGTAACCAGTTTTGTAAGGTCATATGCAAGGGCAAAGTCGCAGGCAGATCTCCCCGCATGATCAGTTTTACTGGAATTGAGCCAGTCGGCGTGATGGGTATTAAAATCGCCAAGTAGTATGATCTCTACGGATGGGATCTGCTGCTGCACGAAGTCTGTAGCTATTTGCAGATGCTCAAAGAGTCGGTCTATTTCAGGATCACCGCTATGGGACCTATAGAGGCACGCATAGACGCGGGGATGGTCGTCGCACTCTATGCGGATAAGATTGAGAGGTCCCTAACTTCAGGATTGCTGAGGCGGTGAGAGCTGATATCATCTTTGACGTACACGCACACTCCAGACGCTTTAGGCAGAAAAGAGTGCTCAAGATTATACCCAGGGTAGGGAAAGGTATGATGTGTCAGCTGGAGACGATATCTGCGTCTCCGTTAAGAAGAGCAACGCCGGCTTTGCCGTCTCAAGATGGTAATGGACGGCATTGAGGTTTGAGTGTAGTCCCCTGATATTGCAGAATTCCACGTTAAATATCGTAGAGGGTGCCTTAGCACGTTTGCTCTTGCCCTTGCTCTTGGTACCCTCCTGGGGTAACAAATTAGTTTTCAACTGTGGCATCATCGTGGTAGGGGATTGGACCTCCGGTAAACTCAATCAATTGGCGAAACACAGCGCAAGTGCTGTTTCACGCCGGTTTTCTGTGAGGCCGTGGTATTTCTCCGATCGAGCCGGCCCATTCGTGCCGAAGCATGGCTCTCCCACGGACAAAGGTAGTAGGTCATTATTAATTAAACTGTGCAGGCAAACATGTCAGGGTTTAACTGACATGTTTGCCTGCATTGACCTATTACTTACCTGTCTGGTAAGCTTGAGTAAATAAATAAATAAATAAATAAACAAATAAATAAATAAATAAATAAATAAATAAATAAATAAATAAATAAATAAAAAAGCTGATAACTGTATGGATATCCGCTTAATTGTGCAATGTACACGTTCCGGTTTATCTACAAAGGTAAACCTGTCAAGTATACCGTTAAGTGTGCTATCACAACACTGGCGTGAGGGCTGAGCTGTGGCAAAGAATACTGTACTAATTAGATTTTAGCATATAGAATGAGGTGAAGTGGAGGTCAACAAACTAAATCGTAATAACTTAATTAAATATTTTATATGTACCTAATCAAAGTTGGTTAAATAAAATAATAAAATGTTAAGAATTCGTTTATTCATTTACTTTATATTGAACTTTTGATACGTACTTACCTATATAAGTTGTATGTATTACCTAAAATAATATTAAATTTTTTATAGCAGGATATGCATGGTACAGTAACTTTTATGCAGTTTTTCCAACGTTCTTCCAGTCTCCTTCAATTACGACACGCATTTCTTCAAGTAACCCATGCAGGAGTTTGAGCAGCAGTCGCTGTGATTCATGCACTGTAACAAAATTATTTTAAAGAGCTTGAATTTGGTGTTGTAAGTTGTAACCAAAAAAAGGCGGACACCGCTTTGGTAATATGAATAGTAAAGCAATCAAAGTAAGACCGTATCGTAGCGACACGTGCCGCACGCACACATTCACAGCAAAGTAAGACGATCGGCCGCCAGTACGCCAATGGCAATTATCCGTAAATCTCACACAAACGTAAGTCGCAGCCATTGTTAGTCTTCACTCAATGCTTACTGCTTAGCTCACCATCCCATTACGCCATTTAGGTGTAAATAAATAACAGTTAATGATAACTTACGGATTGTCCAACTGCAGCGCATTTTCTATCTAAAGAGCCTTCAGATATTTTATCTCGCGTGTCAGTTTCCCCTGCCACCTCGTCTACCGGTGCGTCCACTACATTACTGGCAACCTCTATCTCGTCCTCATGAGGTAGCAAAACCTCCTTGGTCGTAACATCCTCCAGGTTTGCTACATGAGTAATATGACTTTCCGCGGTAAGGGAGACGCATAGTAGTGCAAGCAACAACAAACACACTCGAGACATTGTTCGCCACGTCAGATTATCTTAAAAGTTGAATGAAGAGTTCTGTGTCAGCAGTAACAATGGTCGATACTATTATTTATTTGGATCAGTAATCAGTATTTATTATAACTGTATTTGCCTGTATTACTTTCGCCCGCATTCACGCAATTAGTCATACATTAGATAGTCAAAGTCAGACAATAAACAGGCTGATCATTATTTATTCTTTCAAAATATTTAACACATTGATTGTAATTATTGTATTAACTGCAATATATGGTTAAAAGCATAAATATTTTAACCTTCTTTAAGCTAGTTGCTTACTCATTAAACATCATGATGCACCATTCACATGTAAACAAATTGACATGAAAACCACGTCATAATATAGTTATTAGGTTTAAGTTTAAATTGAGTCATATTTATGATTTTTAAGTATGTCCCCTTTTTAATTTAACTTGTTTTTTGATTGTATAAATCTAATACATAGTAACTCGGCAAAGTTGCATCCTAAAGAACAACTGTACCAACATGTGCAGTTCAGAGATATATTATATTAGTTATCACTGGTGCAGTTGTTATGATTGTAGGTACGTGCGCCTGAAAAACAACACTTGCACTAGCAGGTGAGTTTATCATTGTACGTGTGCACTGCATAAACAAAATAAGTATCAATGCAGAGTATGACAGGTTCCCATCTCTCGACTCAAGGGTAGCTTACACACTCTTGACACAGAGGAAGGCAGCCTCCCCGCTTCGCAAGAGATGTCGCTCGCTCGCAAGAGATTTCGAATGGTCTAAGTGAGAAGATCATTTTGCTGGTTAAGATTTGATAAATTCCTATTTAATGACTTTGCATCTCAAAAAAACAAAAGAGTAAAACAGAAGGTAGTTACAAAATATTAAATTATGTTCCGTACTAATAATAAAAGTTAAAAGCGAGCCAGCAACATTTTTATCTTATTTTGCAATTTAAAATCTGTTATATGGCAAATAGTAGTTGAGAACTAATATTATTAGTTTAGTAGAACTAAAATAGCAAAAAATAAATCAAATTAATTATTATAACAAGCATTTTTAGAAACAAGCAAAAAAATAATATAGTCAGGACTTAGGACAGTAGCGAAATAATTTGAAATAAGTAACTTATTTTAACTATAATTATACTTATTACATTTTTTTTTAAATGTTATACATTTTGTTTAGATAATAATTAAAATGTAGTTAGGCTCTTAGTGTGGAAAGATTTTCTATACATCCGCTGCATTCGTATTAGGTTATCCAATTTAGGTAACGCATTTTTTCAAGTAGCCCAAACATGCGTTCGTGCAGCATTCACTGTGATACATGCACTGAAAAGAAACAAGTCTTTGTGAATCTACAAACAGTGAAAGTGGTTGGCACTAGTAAATAGTAATAGAGCAGAAATAAAACTGCTTAGACCAAATTTTTATTATTCCCGACCGCCGAAGAAGGGAAAGTTAATTTACTCTCTTAACTTTGTACACTTTTCCCCTTACTAATAAAAATATTTACACAATGGTTAAGCTACGCAATATTTTGTCCTTGTCAAGCAACCATTCCAACGTATCAGACAAGGACAAAACATTGTATAGCTTATCCATTGTGTAAATATTTTTATTAATGAAGGGGTTTAAATAAATAGCAAGGCAGCATGTATGATTTTACTCACGAATTCTCCCACAGCGGCGCATTTCTTATCTAAAGCTACACCGGTGATACTGTCTCTTGTGTCAACATCAGCGTCGCTGGCCAATACCTCGTCCACTGGCGCGTCCACTACGTTACTAGCAACCTCAACTGCTTCCTCATGAGGCACCAGCACTTCCTTGGTTGTGAAACCCTCAAGGGCTACACCATGAATAAGATTACATTCCGCAATTACAGAGATGGATACAAGAGTAAGCAGTAACATACAAGAACGATACATGGTACTAGCGCAAAATTGATCACGTTAGATTTAGTAACAGAACAACACAGTAGTTTCTTGCTAAATAGAACACTGATTGACACTGCAGGCAATGTATCGGTATTTATTATAGTATTATGTGCACTTGCCAGTGATACTTTCGCCCGCATTGACATAGGATTAGTCATTCCTAAGTAAACAAATAAAGTGCCTACAAAACAAATAAACAGGCTGATTTATTTGAATCACATGTAGTTTTTTTTATTCGATCGTTAATCGTCATTTTTTCAATTTATTTTAGCTTAACCGACGTAAATGCCTTTTCATACAAAGAAGAATAATTTATGCTTGTTAGTGTTCAGTAATTAATATTCCTGACTTAAAATCTTTCTCGTTACAATAATTATAGACTTTTGATGGGATAAGACGGACAGGCTTTTGAGGTTAGGCTTTACTACTGATTATTTAGATTCTAGCTGATCCTTCGTGTAACATGGACCATTATTAGGCCGCCGCACTGCCTCGAAATTTGCGGTGGCGGCGCGGCAGCGACGGCGACGACGCGGACGACGGCGGCGCGGGCAACGCATTACGCAGATCCGTTCCCGAAACCAGCGACGAGGCCGCGCAACACTATAGCGGAAAAGTATTTCGAGAGCCTTCGAATTCCATAACTAGGGCCTAATTTCGTTTCGTTTAAATAATAAAGACATTTTACTAAAATGATACATCATACCTACAGGCTACAAGTTACAACTTACACCCAATTATTGCTGTGTAAGCGTGTAGTTTTAAAATTATTGCATAGAGCAGCCTATATATGAACTAAAAAAATTGTTGAGTATCAATTAACCTTACTACATGCAGGACTTAACTTATCTCTTACGCAAATACAAAATTACAACAGACAATATCAATGAACAGTTAGGTACTTATCAGTAATACGGGATGCCGAACGCGAAGGTTTTACAACTTTCAGCTTTCTGATACGTTCGGTAATCGGTAACGTAGATTTCCAGAGGATACTTTAAATCAAACTTTCTGCCGTAGAATACAAGAATGAGCTGATTGCCCTTTAATTTCAAAGAATTTTCATGTAGGTACACGTGTACAAAGTAAAATTTTTACATGATTTCATAATAATAAAGGCGGGTACAGTTTTGATCTCAGGAAACAGGAAACGAATAGATATTTACAAAATCTTCAGGATAAATGACATAAAATATTCATGAGTATCTTTTCAATAATATTCTTCTGACTTTATTAATATTAATAATAAAAAAATCTTGAGTTGTGTAATTTTAAATCATTGCAACCCAAACGGATTACTAAAAGGTCTATTCCACATGTTTGGAGATGGCTTTGTAGGTTTAGGTTTAGGCGACAGCACTTGAGTCAAACCAGCCCGAGGATTTAGCGCTTGGCCCAAGCTTTGTCCCAAATTTTGTCCGAGCTGTGGCGGTGATCCTTGTCCAGTCACTTGGCCCAGCTGACCCAGCTTCTGTAAATCAGTGTTTTCACCAAGGCCCAAATTTGGAAGTCCAGGTACAGATGGAACGGCATTGGGAAAGTTTGGAATTAGTTTCGGCAAATTAATGATCTCTCCAAGGAAGTTTTTACAAAAAGCCCCTGTTATTCTGTCCGCCATGTCTCCCCATAGACCCATTTGACAAAATCTGAAAATAACAATTAGTTATAAATGTAGGATTTAGGATGCGTAAAAGATAAACCTTATTTAAAGTGCGAACTAAAACACAAATACAAGTTCTAACGGTAATTCCGTCATCATATGGATATATATCCTTATGATGCCGGAATCACCGGAATGTCTGGATTGTTTATTATTGATAAAAAAACCCAAGACATCTGTTATCCTTACACCTGAACTCTGTATATTGTCTGGGTCCGATAGGCCGAGGAAATTTTAGAGCATTGAAAATAGAGCTCTTTTCAACTATATCGTATTAGCTATTCCCAGTCTAAAAAGTACTTATTGTACTGTGTGTGTAAAAATATACAATAAGGTTCCGACCCTCATCAAATGTTTAACATAACTCATAAGTATAATCGATCTGTAAGATAGTGAAAAAAAATGCTAACAAAAAAGAATTCTTATTTCTTACAGTCGTAAAATTACTTAGTGCCGTGTAGTGAAAAAAAAAATAAGTTAAAAAATCTATAACCCGACTATGTAATAAAAGAGGCCTAAAAAGTCCGAAAGAAGAAAATAATTCCGATAGAAATCCAGAAATGCATAGGTACAAAAATGGTCAAGGTAGAATTAAATTAGTGTACACAATAAAGAGTATTTCATTCGTTTTCATTCATTCATACAATCTCTCTCTCATTTTTCAAATACAAAATTAAAAAAAAAAAACATAGCCTATGTGACCCGCGGCAACATTTATTGACACCTCATTTATTGAAATCGGACCAATCCAAAAGTCTAATCTAGACGCTACGAATGCTACGATGGAACAAACATACATACATTATACTGCCAATATCATTACCCTTCCTTTTGGCTTCGCCGTAGTCGGGTAAAACTAAAACATCCAGACCAAAAAGACAAAGCTCAAAATGATGATGCAAAAAAGTAAAAGTGACCCACCTAAAGTCTTTATCCACCGTTATTTTCTCGTTAATTTTTAAAAATTGTTCACTTTCTGATGAGAAAGAAGGGAACCCAAATATGTTTTTTGACGCAGTAGCGTTCATGTTCTGACGTATGTTATGGGCGAAGTTGGCAAAGAGTCCAACAAAAGTGTCTCGAGCACGCGCATCGCTAGGGGACACGTCGCCGCCGATGGGCTTGCCCTCATCGTTCAAGGGCTCAAAAAGATATGCCAGCTCGTCTCCATGGGCTGGCCCCTTTTTCTTGGGCTGCTCTTTCATTCCTTGGGTTGGATCGTCTGGGCCCTCTGAAAATATAAACATAAACACTTTAACTGTAATTTGTAAACACATCTTTAGTATAAGTCATATAAACGACTAGCTGATGTCATTGTCAGAACGAACGTAAATAGGCAGCAAGTAGCAACGGTTAGAATGGGAAAGTTTAATTGTTGTTTTAGTATCAAGTATCAATAATCAACCCTATAGCTGATATGTGAATCAAAAGAAAAATATAAAAAATCGCTATTAAAAAAAAGGGTTGGTGGAACAAGGGTGAAAATTAAGCATTGTATGTATTTTTTAATACCGCATCATATTATAAAAATAGAAATACCTCAAAAAACACTCGGAAAAAATAATAAAATATTTAGGGGTGGGTTACATTTAGGTGTTGAAAAAATAGATTACGGGTAGGTCTGAGAATCGGTCCTAAGTAACTCGTGATCTATTTTTTCACATGCATAAAAAAATCATAAGAATCGGTCAAGATGTTTCGGAGAATTTTGTCCCCGAACACTATGACACGAGAATTCGTTAAGTAAAAATGGTTAGGTAAAGCAAAACCTAAAAAAAAAATTACGTGTAAGTGCGAGCCCGGGTAGAAAATGTGACCCCTTGCTGAGATTCCCCATGTGCTCGAAGCTGTACATTAGAGCCGGGGCTTTGTTACTCCACGCTCTAACGCTCTGGTATGCTGGGAAGTTGAATAGCGCATCACCTGCAAATTGAAACAATAACAAAGTACTTATAAACTACATAAGACAAATAAAAAAATAGGTAATAGCGGATTTTATAATAAAATTTTAAATATGACTTGGTTTTCTCCATCTGCTTCGTGTAGATTACTATCCTACTAATACTATAAACGTGAAAGTTTGTAAGGATGGATGGATGGATGTTTGGATGTTTGTGACTCTTTCACGCAAAAACTACTGAACGGACTTTGATAAAATTTAGTATGGCAGTAGTTTAGGCGTCATATTAAAACATGGGCTACATTTTATCACGAAAAAGTACAGCGATCCCTTGGGATACTTTATTAACGCGGAGCCACGGGAAAAAGCTAGTATTTCATAATTTCACACAGAGGTAAACTGCATATTCAACAGGATATACGTATTATACATCTGCACCCCAGTGGCAACAGCCGGTTCTCTTTCATAGGAAAACCCTAGCCTGTGGGTAGGGATTAGGATCAGAGTCTTCAAAGTTAAGTGGTAAGTGAAGCCGATAGGAACGGAGTGATAGGAACCTCCTAATTTAATACAACTACCGACTTTTTGGAAGTCAATAAAAAATATTTACCTGTAGCATCTACAATTTGTGAGAGACCATCAATTGCATTCAATGTGTTATCAAACAAAGCTTGATAATAATCTGGTAAGGGAAGAACTTGCTGAATTCCGGCTATTTTAAGGGGATTAAGGCCCTCCACGCCTTTAACAACCCCCTTCAAGCCACCGATCAAATCTTTCTTTATAAAATCTTTTACAGCCGACAGTTGGTCCGTCAGGAACTTTGCGTATTTACCTGCAAGCAAATTTTCTTCATTTTATGACATGAACTACATTTCTTCTGTAGTAATCAGGAGAGATTGATATTATGTATAGCATACATAGATAAAACACTTAAATACTTTTTAATATTATACATCTATGCTTAAATACAAGTAATTGACTAAAATCGTATTATTTAATTACCAAACACAGCACGCGAGGTCTCAGCGGAGGTTACACCTGTGAGCATCGGGCTTCGTTGCTGCTTCAGTTGCAGTGACTCTGAAGGTGCCTCTGCCACCATAGGTGGAAGGCCACGATTGTCATCAGCACCTTCAATTCTAGCTCCAGAACCTGAAATCATTAGAATGGTAGTATCGATTAAAAACTTCAAACATAAATTGTGGGAGAGCTACGCTTCGGCATGAATGGGCTGGCTCGACCGGGTAAATACTACGGCCTCACAGAAAACCTGCGTGAAATAACGCTTGCGTTGTGTTTCGCCAGGTGAGTGAGGTTACTGGAGACCTAAGGGGGGTTGGGGATTTTAAGGACTGGGAACGCAAGTTGCAACACCACAGGAGTTACAAGTGTAACTTCTCTGGTGTTGCGGGTGTACATCTGATGGTAAACGATTACCACCTTGGTAATTTCATAAAAAACACACTTAAGATCATTGCAACAAACGTCAAAAGTAAAATAACTTACCTGATCGTCCAGAAATTTCATCAAGGAAGGCTTGTGTGTCCATAGAACTTGTTCCGATCTCTTTGTCCACCTGTTTTAATTTTAAAATATGAGTTAGAGCATTTTCGTAGGTGCAAAAAGGTGAACATTTATTCCATACACCTATCTACACTTGATAGCAATAATTACTAAGCTGCTGCTAGTAGACAATACAATGGTTAAAAAAGTTATAGGTACAATGTTTTACCATTATTATTTTCTCAGCTGGTAGTTTTCTTAAACACATAAGCATTCTTTCTGATGGTTCTGTAGGACAGCCAGTACGTTCTGCGACAGACTTGGCGTGTTGCTTAGGATCAGATTTAATAGCTCCAGGCGACAATGGAGTCCCCGAAAGAGCTGCGACTCCTGTTGCTGCACGGCCTTCATTTGACAATGCCATCAGCGAAGCAGCGCTTCCACCAGACCCTTGACCCATCACAACTATGCGAGAGCTATCGCCACCAAAAAATTCTATGTAATCCTTAATCTGTAAGATTTTAATAGAAATTATAAGTACGATATATACGATAGTTTGTCACATTAGGTATTTATTTACTAATTTACCCATGCCATTGCTGCATGTAGATCGAACAGGCCTGTGTTACCCGATGCATCCCTCGTTCCTGTGCTAAGGAATCCCAGCGATCCAAGACGATATTGTGCTGTTACTAGTATTGTATCTTTTTGTGCAAAATGTTGACCCTGTAAATTTGACGTAACCATTTATATATTATTATTATTGATAAACTACCTAGCATAAGAAATATTTGTATATATGAACAAAATCCTAATAAAACATACCCCGTATGGTTGGGCAGAACCTGTTTTATAGTTGCCTCCGTGGATGAAAAATACTACTGGACAACCTGCGAATGAGTACGTAGCAGCTCAATATTAACAAATAAGTTTGTCTAAGTACAGAGGAGGATTGGAATTATTTTTGACCGCAGAATAAGACGGAGAGCTACTAGGAAATTTGGATTTGCCTCAAACACCTGCTATAGATTTCCTATTAGCTCTTGGGCTAAATAGATGAACTATAGGGAAACCTACTGTTTCGCCTATAATTGGTTTATTTTGAGCTACCCATGTATGATTTTTTGAATTGTAGCAAAATTTACTATACCTTCCTCAGCCCCTGGCATTTTTGGAGCAAATATATTAAGGCACAAACAGTCTTCGCTTCCAATAACTCGATTCGAGCCTCTTGGGTCCACTTGCGGACATGGCGCACAGTATCGTGTTGCATTTATCTCACCACCCAAATATCGCCGCAGAGGTCTTTGAAATCTCATTGGCCCAATTGGAGGTTCAGCATACCTGGAATAATAATATTTTAATGACTAGATTAATATATAATATCTATGGACGTTTCACACCACGTCAATCTGATCCCGTGGTAAGTTCTCGAAGATCTTGTGTTATGGGTACCAGACAACGGAAATATATTTAATACTTTTTATACTATACACATATTTAATACACATCCATGACCCAGGAACACAGAAAAACTTTTTGTTCCTTCGGCGGGATTTGAACCCGCGACCCCCAGCTTGAGCACCAACACGCTCAACCAACTGAGCCACAGAGTTCGTCAATTTTATTGGGTCCTTACATATTATATAAAATTGGCGTTTTGACATACTGGCCACTTTGATCTCAAATATTATATAAGTTAGGAAATCCAATTTCAAAATTCCGCTATTTACTCATGTATTTGTGTTACGAAGACCGTAATTCATTTGTTTTTTCCTCTTTTGGTTTTTATTGCGTCACTGTTTACAAAATGGAAAACTTGAAATATCATATTATTTTCGAGTACCTACGAGTTCCATTGTGGCACCAGTGCTGCAGAAACGGCTCGAAGGATTAATGATGTATATGGCAGCCGTATCGCAAAAGAAATAGAATGCGTTTTTGGTTCCAACGTTTTAGTTCTGAAAATTTCGACCTGCAGAACAAGCCCCGTGGACGGCCAAAGTTGATAATGAAAAATTGAAGGCTATTGTGGAAGCGGATGCATCGCAAACCACATCCGAGTTAGCTGCATGCTAATAGCGGTGTTAGTGATAAAACTGTTTTAATCTATTTGAAGCAAATTGGGAAGGTGAATAAGAAAATTGAGTGCAGCAAACCGACAAACACGCGTCGACTGCTGCGTTATATTACTCAACCGGCACACTATACTGAAGGGATTTTAAATCGAATATGACCTGTGATGAAAACTGGATCTTGTAATATAATCAGAAACGCTCATCGCAATGGCTGAACCTTGGCGAACCAGCCAAAGCCTGCCCCAAGCGAAAATTGACTAAAAAAAAAGTTGCTTGTGAGCTTTTAGTGGACTAGTTCTGGTGTCGTTCACTACAACTTTCTTAAATCTGGCCAGACGGTTACGGCAGATGTCTATTGCCAACAACTGCAAATCATGATGAAAAAGCTAGCTGCTAACTAACCAAGGTTGGTCATTCGCTCTAGGCCACTGCTGCTTCAGGACAACGCTAGACCACACACTGCACAACAGACGACTACCGAATTAGATGAGCTTAAATTGGTACTATGACATCCACCGTACTTCCCGGACCTTGCTCCTTTACCATTTTTTTTTGTTCGAAATTTTGATAATTTCTTGCAAGCGAAAAAATTCAACTCCGTTGAGGCAGTCCAAAGCGCCTTTAAAGATTATCTTGATTCCTGTCCGAATAGTTTTTTTAGTAAAGGAATCAATGAACTACCTATGAGATGGCAAAAGTACATAGATAGCAATGCAGGTTATATACTTTGATTAAATAAATATATTATGTTTTAAGAAATCGACTTTATGTTCCTCCTAATTACAAAACGCCAATTTCATATGTAATGACCTAATATTAATAATTTAAAAATCTAGTTTTTATAGTTGTATAGTTTTATATATATATATATATATATATATATATATATATATATATATATATATATATCATGGTTGAAAAAAACAATTTTAAATATATTTCATTTCATTTTAATATTCAGATAGGTATTGGGATGTAAGATAACGCTCACTTTGCGGGGGTTGTCGTTTTATCTATATCCGCTAAATATTTGTTAAACTCATTTATTTTAATCTTATCAAACACAAACTTTTTTAATATTGAAGGTTTTTTGGAATTTCTGTAATCAATCTGAAATTGAGACTAATATTTTACAATGAAAATATCAGAATCATTTTCTGATTCAAATCTAGAATCGTTCGTCCTCTAATGCAGTTGTCCCTAATAATAATAATCGTCAATCGCTTGATCAGAAAGTGTGCCATCGTTAGGGTTAGGGTTGTTTGTTGTTCTTGTTCTTTCTTTTGACTTCCTTATATTTACGGATTATTTTATTACTTTAGAATTCACGTACCTAGCTACTTTTTATTTGGTCTGACCTTTATATCGGCTATATAATATACATGTTGGCCCAGCGTTGCCGAGTGATAGCTAGCGTAAACGTGTAGACATAACCGATTTGCCTTGCCTTGTCGTCGCTCAGTCATCAGTGTCGCTCGCCTTATTGGCCGAGTTGGGCTTCCCAGCGCCAAAATGCTTAGAGCTAATTCACTGCAACTTGTCTTCGCTTGCCGACTCCCGTCACTCATGATCTTTTGTCTCACATCGGAACAATTGTGCACAAATCTAAGGCACTCGTCTGCGTTTGGCCAATGCAGCGACCACACAGCCTATGTGTGGTCATCTCGACTAGGGCATCGAGACCGGTTTTACCCGAAACCGAAAACCCGGGTTTTCCCGGGTTTTCGGGCCAACAACAAAACCCGTTTTTCAAAATATTGAAAACCGGTTTTCGGTTTTTTTTGAGCTTTTTTTCATTATGAAAATCTACAACAGTTTATAACAGTTACAGTCACAAACCGAACGTTATAGTGGCTTGTGATTGTCAATGTAGAGTTTTAGAATAATAGTTATAATGTTTTCATGTTGTATGTAGTACATTTGGGGGCACGGTAGTGCCCCCGCCCCGCCAGGACGAGTGAGCGAAGCGCAAGGAACCAGACTACCTTTTCTCGAAGCGATTCATCGATTTTTTGGTCCTTCATAACTTGGTATAATTTATTATTCGGTTCCATCTGCGCTCAGTGCGAATTGCTCTCCGTTCCCATGATACCAAAAGTCGAGTGGGCCTAACGGAATCCGTCCCATTGTGTTGAAAATGTGTGCTCCAGACTCCAGAGTTGGCACCGGTCTTAACGCATCTTTTTCGGCTCACCTGCTCTTATGGCACAGTCCTGGCATCTTGGTAGACAGCTTTGGTGTACTATCGCCTGCCTTGTTCATACTGCATATCAATGATAATATGTGATGACGACAGTACGGGTGATGCCTTATATACAGGTCGCCTGAACATCTCTCGGCAAAACGTCATTGAGAGTCGAAACGAACTTGTCTCTCAAATTAAAATTTCATTGGAGAAGATCTCTGGATGGAGTAGACTTAACTTAGTCCAATTCAACACCTCTAAGACACAAGTTTGCGCGTTCATCTCTAATAAGTTACCGATGGTCGTATGTTCTCATTTTGAAAGCATACCCATAACTGTCTCCTCAAACATTGGAATACTTGGTGTTAGCATATCGAGCGAGGTCTAGTTCCGATATCATCTGGAGGGCAAGGCCAAGTTAGCCTCCAAGAAGCTTGGTGTTCTGAACAGGTCAAAGCAGTATTTCAGTCCGGTCCAACGCCTACAACTCTATAAGGCGCAGGTTCGGCCTCACATAGAATATTGTTCTCGCTCGAATTGTCGACTGCCATAGTATTTCAAACAGGCTTTACTCCTTAGAGCTACGTAGAGATGAGCATCGCTCTGCATCCTATATTGGTTATATTACGAGGAGTGCTCCGAGGAATTGTTCGGACTTATACCTGCTGCAACTTTTCGCCACTGTTCGAAGGGACAAAATATTTATCATCCTCATCACCTTGATGAGTGGCAGTCCTCGACCATGCGCTTTACCCGAAGCTTTCTGCCGCGCACTGTAAAACTCTGGAATGAACTGTCGCCAACAGTATTTCCAGACCATTACGACCTGCACACCTTCAAGAAGGCAGCGTATTCCCTCCTAAAAGGCCGGCAAGGCACTTCTGTTTCTACACGCCTTAACTCTACAAGCCTAACTTTACAAACTCTACACTTTAGTCAAATAATGTGGCATGGCCATTTCGTCAGGCAACGTATTTTGACTAAGGTGTAGAGTTTGTGGAATTATTAATTACTTTACATGAAAATGTTTATGGTGGGATCACATTTTACCAGTATTACGTTGTAACAACAGAAAGCAGCTGATAAAAGTTAATTTTAGGACGTTCCTAACAAAATTCTACAAAATCAACAAAAAACCCGAAATACCCGAAAAAACCCGGGTACCCGGTTTTGAAGATGGCTGAGACCGAAAAACCCGGTTTTTTAAATATGACCGGTTTTAGATCCCCTAATCTCGACAAAACACTTTACATTAGCCGCCTGCATTGCCTTTCAAGGAAATTGTCCAACGTGTGGTCGTTAGCACTAGACTTGTACCTTTTTCCGACGCTCGCATTGACCTACACTGGGCCAACGCGTATATCCGACAATAGAATTAGATCGTAACGTCTGATTAGTGATTATATATTATTATTATATAATATAACATTACACTGGTTGCCAGTTTTTTGTCACCCTAGCTTTATAATTGATGCAGTGACTTTAGGAGAGGGACAGGCTTAGAATAAGAATTAAATACTATAATATAGTCGTTATTAAAAGTCACCGACCGGCGACTACTACTGCCCCTAGTCCTTTCTACTGTAGCTCCGGTCTCCGCAAGTTGTGGCTTCTGTATAGTACTCGTATTATGTTGCATTATGTACATAAAACTTACAGATTGGCAGATATCTTATCAAATCATGTTTCCCTTAAGCGTTTGCGCGTCACGTCTATTCCATAATTTACGTTTATTCAAGAGTATTTCATCAAAGACTAAAAGAAACTCTTTAATTTAAACCTGTAGTTTCTAAGTTCAAAGTATGATACTGCTCTTCTATATGAATTATGATGTTAGTAGTTACTTAAATATATCATACAGGGTGTTTTCAAAACAAATATAAATATTCAGGGAACATGGTCAGTATTTAAATCTCGTTCCAAAAATATATTTCCAAAAATTATGTGTAACATATTATACAGTATAACCAGAATCTCAAATCTCGTGTTTAAAGTAGACTTACATTTTACTTTGATTGTATATTATTGTAAATGAAGCGACATGTTATCATAAACTAATTTTGTAAAGTTTGGACCAATCAGGACCCCGTTTCACGTTGATTTAACGTTTACAGAATACCGTTTGGCAGTTTTAGCGTATCGGGTTTTGATTGTAATTGTATTATTGCAGGTTTTATTTAGCAGAGTTGATCCTCAGATTACATAACCGCGTGGCCCATACTATGCATAATGCGGTGGGCGCGTGACTTTCAAAGCCGAAGCGGAATACGGCAGTGCAAGAGTGTCCATAGGGAGAGTTGTCCGGAAATATTAATCATGTGACTTTTCTATAAATTACTAAACTTTTTAGTTATGCACACTGTCATTACTAATACGTAATATTGATCCTGTTATTCGAATGCATTCTGTATACTGTATAGTGTAGGTACATACCGTATGCCAGCAAACGTATAATAGCCACGTCGATCATCCTTGAGACCTTCGAGACGAGCGCTGAGGCCATGTCTCTGTGTGAACACCACAGCGGCGTCGGGCTCTGGTGGCGCCGCGGGGTTGCCGCCGACCACCGCCTGCGTGGGCGCAGCCCCCAGCGACAAAATCACCATACACAACCAAAGCCAGCCCATGACTAAACCCCATCCTCGATCGACTCACTTACATCCTCTCTGTAATCACTTAGGTGACGTATAACATTTTTAGGATTCCGTAGTAGGTACTCAAGGAACTCGTACAGTTTCGCTGGTCCGTTCTTCTGTCTGTCTATCCATCGGTTAGACAGTCTATCCACCCTTCTAAATAGTTTCTGTAGTTATGAATATCAATGGATGATTTGGTAAAGTTATAGGCAGTAGGCTGTTTACATTTCGGTTTTGGTATCATAAGATACTAATAATATTCTTATATTTTAGGCGTGGCCCTCCGATCTCCATAATATGAAGTGGGGATGAAAAATAATTTTCATTCTTCCCAACGTGTAGCGTTAATCGTCGAATAGGTCTTTTTAAATAAAGTTATGGCTTTTTGCAAAAAGAAATTTACGAAATCACCATTTTTGAGTTATCACTAATCGGCCTCCAAAGAGGTTTCTAAGTTGGAACCCACCTGGCATTTCTAAATTATGAGATTAATTTGTAAGTTTCCATGCCTATAGGAATTAGGCCAAATTTGTAAGTTTCCATGCCTATAGGAATTGTAAGTTTCCATGCCTATAGGAATTAGGCCATGACTCATGTGAAAACTTAAATTATTTATTAACTTAAATTATTTTGAGGGAAATTAAAAAAACGAAACTTATTGCACGTCTATAGCTAAGGAACCCTGCTTAGACATGACCTGACATGCTTTTGGTAAGTTTATCATTAACATTACATAGTATAAAACAAAGTCCCTTTTTGTCTGTCCCTATGTACCTATGCTTAAATCTTTAAAACTACGCAACGGATTTTGATGCGGTTTTTTAAGTAGGTAGATAGAGTGATTCGATAGGTTTACCTATATGTATATAACATGCATAATATAGTAGAGAAACATAGATATATAATATTAAAAAGAGGAGAGAAACATAGATATTTTTAGAGGTTTCTAATGTCCTAAATAAACACATTTTTTGCACTTACATTTCAAACGCTGGCTGAGCCCTGCGAGATAAATCAAAATAATGTACTTACATACTTCAGTATTGTACACCGTAAAAAGGTCTACAAAAACGTCCGCGATGGCATATGTCTATAATATGTCTATCTCTTAGGGATAACCCAGAATACCCATTTTTATCCTTTTATTTACGAAGCGATTTTAAGCAAAACAATATGAATCCTTATCCAATTAAGTGTCTTAAACACATTGTGGATTTAGTATATATCAATATGGCCTTTTGCAGCATGTAATTGAAATGAATATTTTCTAAGATATTACAGATTTCAAATGCAGGCACATTCTGCGTAGCAAAAAAAGCTGCGCCTGCAAAAAAAGTCCGGTCTTCGTTCGTTACAGTGCCGGATTTAGCAACAGTCCGTTTTGCGTAGTGCGCTGAAGCATTGTCGTGGTGAAGGAGAATCCTGCTTCGAGGTCGCTGCTGTCGAATTTTTGCTAAGACAACAGGCAAACAGCGATTGACATACCAGTCTGCAGTAACTGTCCTTCCATCTTCTAGCACAACTGTCGCGAAATGACCTTTCCGACCAAAGAATGAGGCAATCATCTTTTTTCCTTGACTTCTTCCTTTCTTTACCTTAGTTGGCCGATCCTCGAAATGTAACACCCACTGAGCTGATTGTCTTTTGGTTTCGGGTTCGTAGCAATATATCCAGCTTTCATCACCTGTGACGATGTCAAATACAGCATTTGAGTCACCGCCGTTGAACTTATCTAACATTTGGCGACACCAGTCCATGCGAAGGTGTTTCTGATCGTCGGTTAAAGTATGGGGAATCCATCTGGTACAAAGCTTCCTGACGCCTAAAATATGTTTGTGTAATATTTTTTGAACTTGACTCATACCAATTCCTAGGCTTGTATCTGCTGAAAGGTCACTCTCTTATCTTATTTCTACTAAAAACTACTAAAGAAGCTACTTAAGGCCACGTAGACCAAGCGAAATAGGCATTTAACGCTTCCAAGAGTTGCCCGCAATTGCCGCAAAGCGAGCCGCGCGCCTACGTCGCCGGCGTGAACTTACATGAACCCAAAGTGTTACAGTGTAGACGTGTCGGCAGTAGGTCATCTTATTTTATTATTTGTATTGAAAAAGATAATAAAATCCATAGATAACTGTTTTAATGCAACACATAGCACACATAATTTGAATAGATATTATAGGTAGGTACCTACCTAAGTAAAAAATGCTTAAATTATATTCAATTACCTATTTTGACAGTTTCTATGCAGTGTGTTCTGTTACAAGTATAAAAACACGCTGTGTTCGATGTGTGCATGGAGACGAGTACCTATCGTTAGCTCGTGTGGTCACTAAAGTACGTGTCGTTTCGTGAGATAATAATACTGTATCAGGTAGGTGCTGACGATTTGATGGTAACTACTTAGGCAGACACTTGCAAAAAATGTATTCCTACTGCCGAGTCCGCACGTTTGCCACTTGCTGCAAAATCCAAACCTCCACAAACGTTTGACTTTTTGAAAATCCAGATTTCCGAATTTTTTCTCCCAAAAATCTGGATTATCCGGATTATCCAGATTTTTTCATTTTTTTTAAATTTGTTGCATATTTTATAAAACTTTAATGTTTATTTTACTACTATGTTGTAGCAAAACTTACACTCATTAGTAAAAAAAAGAGTTACTTTTTTATAATTTAATTTAAATAAATTCTGATTTTAAGTTGTAAGTATTAGAATTACAATCTGAATAAATAAAAACATAATGAGATTATATCAAAATTATATACTTAATTATATTTTTTTTTATTTTTAGAAATATTTTTGATTACGTTTCAAATCCTACAATGTTCAGTTTTATAGTTAGTATTTTATTTTAAATAAGGTATGTATATATTGTTATTTACTAAATGTTCCAGCAGAAAGAATTATAAAAAATTGGAATAGCCTGTGATCTTTTTAACGCTTTTTTTACATATTCACCACTACCGTTTTCGTAAAGTTCCATTTCTATGTGAAAGTACTAACGTAGGAAAATTAATACAGTTTAATAAAACGTAGGAAACTGAAAATCCTTTAAATCGAGATCCGGGGAGTGAAGACAAATCATTTGAAGCATGGGGCTGAACAAATAATTTTGTATGGACGAAATTGGACCACTTTTGAGTTATTGAAAGTAAAAATCACCCACCTGTTTAGGTAATAATTGAACACGTAAATGGTGTTTTTAATTCCCTCGGTAACTAACAGAAGTACAATAAGCAATTCTAAGCACAATTTAAAACCTATAACTGTTGTAAGATCTTTATTTTAACATTTTACTTACAAATAAACAGTAACATCTTACTCTTCATTGCACTTTGAAGTTTCCGCTATAAGATGAAAACTACATTACTTAAAAAAATAACAGTGGTTTACACAAATCGTTGGTGCTATTTTTGACACCTATATCTTATCTTTAAAATATTATCTAAAAATAATTATTTCTACGCAAAAACAGGAGCGTTGATTTTCATTTAGTTTTGCTACTGACTCGTTCGGCAAAATTCTCTCTAATCTTAAACCAACCAGTCAGGTATTATCGACTCCAAAACTTCTTCCTGATATCATAGAGATAATATTTAGGTATTTGGACTTAGATATTCATTATTTAGAAGATAACTAAATATAGTTAAACCACTACATTTCTTTTTAAGCTATCATATTAATTTGGCATTCTATGATTGTAGAAATTAAAATTGCAATAATATGTTCCGACTTTCGTTAGTAAGAATTCAATAAATAGAAAAATACAAAGCTTTAATTGAGTTTGGATTTGCTTATTATACTTCTTACTACTTGTGCAATTGAAACTGAAACCATATTCAGTGTTTTTATAAATTGGATCACCTATTAATGAACTGTACTACTACTGAAAAAATATAAAATTGTAAGTATCTTAGAAACAGTCCATACATATACATATATAGCGGCCATAATATTTTAACAGATCTTCATCCCTCGCATCTCCATTTAATGGATTGACTATGTTCTACCAAATAACTTGAATAAATGGAAAAATGTGTCAACAATTTCAACAGGACAACAAATAATATCAAATTATCCAAAGGCATGTATTTAAACTCACGACAAAACATATTTATTTCTTATGTTTACGCGAATATTGTTCATTGTTTTAAACACTTACGGATTTTGTCGCGTTACGTAAACGTAACCGTAAAACGTAAACCGTGACAAAATCCGTAAGTGTTTAAAACAATCACGACAAAACAATTAAATTTTGGATGTGAAAATACCGAATATTGAATACTAAATTACCATGTTGGCTAAAGAATGTAAGGAATAAAAAATTACAAATCTGGTGACTAAATAATACCACTGAATATTCCAAACTGGCAGACTGATATTATATTAGCGAACAAATAACCATCTTGGCGACAATTTGTGAGTACACATTTAATTTAAGAATAGGTACATATATTTTCCGTAATGTAGGTAACTCAAAAAACATACAAGCAGCAAAACCAGCGCACATAAAAAAAACAAAGGAGCGTACAAAATTCCCAATTTTTAATTTTCCTCGACTTGGTGTAGATATTGGGTAGATTCATTTTGAAATTTAAAAATAACGGTTATTCATTTTTCGCAAAATTAACATAGGTGTCGTTACCAAGTTTTTGGGGGTGCTGGATACGAAAATGACATTCATTTTGAAATTCCAATATGGCGGACATACTTAATTTTATAAAAATAATATGGTTGTCCCTTTGTTGGTTTCTGGGGGTGCTGATTACAAAAAAGTCATCCATTTTAAATTTCCTTAGTAACCCCGCAACCTCAAATTTTCTTCATGATGGGAGAAAAAGAAATTCGAAAATCCTGAATATTCCAACATTTCTATAGCTTTATGCATCCCGGCCCCGGTATCTCAATGTAGAGCATTTATATTTTTTTAATAAAATAGATTCTATCTCGGAAACGGTGCATCCTAATGAAAAATAATGAAAATTTCCTCCCCCTTAGAAACTCCGCAACATCATATTTTCTTCATGATGGAAGAAAAAAAATCTGAAAATCCTAAATTTTCCAAATTTTCTATAGCGTTTTACACCGTTCGTGTCTCAAAGTAGAGCATTATCGTATTTTTTTTTCTATAATGGCTTCTATCTCAGAAACGGTGCATCCTACTTGAAAAATAATGAAAATTACCTCTCCCTTAATAACTCCGTAACCATATATTTTCTTCAAGATGAGAGAAAAAGAAATTCGAAAATCCTGAATTTTCCAACATTTCTATAGCTTTATATATCCCTCGTATCTCAATGTAGAGCATTTAATTTTTTTTTATAAAATTGATTCTATCTCGGAAACGGTGCATCCTATTGAAAAAATAATGAAAATTTCCTCCCCTTAAGAACCTCGCAACACCATAGTTTCTTCACGATGGAAGAAAAAGAAATTTGAAAATCCTGAATTTTCCAAAATTTCTATAGCTTTATACACTGTTCGTGTCAAAGTAGAACATTGCCATATTTTTTTTCTAAAATCGCTTCTATTTTAGAAACGGAAAAATAATACTATTACTGGAAAAATAATAAAAATTTCCTCCCCCTTAACCCGAAAATCGCATATTTTTTTCATTAATGCCAAAAAAAGAAATTATAAAATCCTGAATTTCGAAAAGTTTCTATACCTTACATAGCTGGTACCTCTACAAACTACATGTTAATTTTACGAAGATTGGATAATCTCCATTTTGTACAATTAAATTGGAAGACAATTTTATAATCTGCATATGAAACATGGAAAAAGACATCCATTTTTAATAAAAAAAAAAATATACGCTATTTTGGAATTTTAAAACCGTAAAACGTAAACCGTGACAAAATCCGTAAGTGTTTAAAACAATCACGACAAAACAATTAAATTTTGGATGTGAAAATACCGAATATTGAATACTAAATTACCATGTTGGCTAAAGGCTGTAAGGAATAAAAAATTACAAATCTGGTGACTAAATAATACCACTGAATATTCCAAACTGGCAGACTGATATTATATTAGCGAACAAATAACTATCTTGGCGACAATTTGTGAGTACACATTTAATTTAAGAATAGGTACATATATTTTCCGTAATGTAGGTAACTCAAAAAACATACAAGCAGCAAAACCAGCGCACATAAAAAAAACAAAGGAGCGTACAAAATTCCCAATTTTTAATTTTCCTCGACTTGGTGTAGATATTGGGTAGATTCATTTTGAAATTTAAAAATAACGGTTATTCATTTTTCGCAAAATTAACATAGGTGTCGTTACCAAGTTTTTGGGGGTGCTGGATACGAAAATGACATTCATTTTGAAATTCCAATATGGCGGACATACTTAATTTTATAAAAATAATATGGTTGTCCCTTTGTTGGTTTCTGGGGGTGCTGATTACAAAAAAGTCATCCATTTTAAATTTCCTTAGTAACCCCGCAACCTCAAATTTTCTTCATGATGGGAGAAAAAGAAATTCGAAAATCCTGAATATTCCAACATTTCTATAGCTTTATGCATCCCGGCCCCGGTATCTCAATGTAGAGCATTTATATTTTTTTAATAAAATAGATTCTATCTCGGAAACGGTGCATCCTAATGAAAAATAATGAAAATTTCCTCCCCCTTAGAAACTCCGCAACATCATATTTTCTTCATGATGGAAGAAAAAAAATCTGAAAATCCTAAATTTTCCAAATTTTCTATAGCGTTTTACACCGTTCGTGTCTCAAAGTAGAGCATTATCGTATTTTTTTTTCTATAATGGCTTCTATCTCAGAAACGGTGCATCCTACTTGAAAAATAATGAAAATTACCTCTCCCTTAATAACTCCGTAACCATATATTTTCTTCAAGATGAGAGAAAAAGAAATTCGAAAATCCTGAATTTTCCAACATTTCTATAGCTTTATATATCCCTCGTATCTCAATGTAGAGCATTTAATTTTTTTTTATAAAATTGATTCTATCTCGGAAACGGTGCATCCTATTGAAAAAATAATGAAAATTTCCTCCCCTTAAGAACCTCGCAACACCATAGTTTCTTCACGATGGAAGAAAAAGAAATTTGAAAATCCTGAATTTTCCAAAATTTCTATAGCTTTATACACTGTTCGTGTCAAAGTAGAACATTGCCATATTTTTTTTCTAAAATCGCTTCTATTTTAGAAACGGAAAAATAATACTATTACTGGAAAAATAATAAAAATTTCCTCCCCCTTAACCCGAAAATCGCATATTTTTTTCATTAATGCCAAAAAAAGAAATTATAAAATCCTGAATTTCGAAAAGCTTCTTTACCTTACATAGCTGGTACCTCTACAAACTACATGTTAATTTTACGAAGATTGGATAATCTCCATTTTGTACAATTAAATTGGAAGACAATTTTATAATCAGCATATGAAACATGGAAAAAGACATCCATTTTTAATAAAAAAAAAATATACGCCATTTTGGAATTTTAAAACGGATTTTATTTTCATATTATTCTGCACCCCCAAAAACCTTGAAAACGATACCCATACCAAAGAAAAAAAAACCTCCAATAGTATCCAAAACTGGGATTTTCCGTAGCTTGCAAATTGAATTTTTAGCAGCTATTAATTTATCAATCAAATCTTTATAAGCTACTTACATGGTATAATGGTCACCAACTTATCGGTGCTAATTGGATTAAATTTCGCTACTTTTTATCTGCCGATTTTTGTATTTTTTGTCACTTGAGTGATTTCACCAGTTTGGTAATTTAGTCGCCAACATATTAATTCGCTGCCAAATTCAGCAATACAGTATGCTCACGTGCAGTCACCAACTTATTTTTTGTTCACTCGATTAATTATATCCCTTATTCAAATATTGTACGTCTAGAGTATATACTAATTACAATTAAAATATGTAATTTTCATAGTAGTAACCAAGATTGATTGAAGTAATTTAGTCGCCAACATATTAATTCGCTGCCAAATTCAGCAATACAGTATGCTCACGTGCAGTCACCAACTTATTTTTTGTTCACTCGATTAATTATATCCCTTATTCAAATATTGTACGTCTAGAGTACATACTAATTACAATTAAAATATGTAATTTTCATAGTAGTAACCAAGATTGAAAAAATCGAAAAATCCGGATTTTTCGAATTTTTCGAATTTCGAAGTATCCGGATTGCAACCCCTACTTGCGAGTGACTTGGTGTGTTCTGCAAAGGCAAGCATGACAGATGTTGAGCTCGTATCCTTATATTTTATTGTAAATAGAACAGCCTCCGTGGTCTAGTGGTTAGAGCTTGGCTCTCGACTCGGATGTCGCGTGGGGAGTTATTTATTATTATTATTGTAAAAACAGAAATCGAAATAAAAAGAAACGAAAAGTACGGCAAAGAAGATGGTAGATGTTACAAATTCATAAAAACCGTTTACTGGCTTATTCAATAATGTACTAAGGCTACTCCACGCATCAGCTACTTTTTTCTCATAATACACAACACAATAATATATGTATGGACGCTTCACACCAAGTCAATCTGGTCCCGTGGTAAGTTCTCGAAGAACTTGTGTTACGGGTACCAGACAACAGAAATATATTGATTAATTTTTATATTATACACATATTTAAGATTTTTAGTATATTTAATACACATTCATGACCCAGGAACACAGAAAAAATGTTTGTTCCTTCAGCATTCAAACCCGCGACCCCCGGCTTGAGCACCAACACACTCAACCACTGAGCCACAGAGGTCGTCTCATCTGGCAAAAGCAACGACGTGGCGACGATAATGTTATTGTGTATGGTTATAATATGTATAACTAGCCGATGCCCGCAACTTCCTTTGCGCCTAACTGACGGAAGCGGAACCCTATTTTTTAAACGAAACCCTAAAATAAAAGTAGCCTATGTTAGACCTTATGACATCAGCTATCTGCCAGTGAAAGTCCCGCGAAAATAGGTCCAGCCGTTTCAGAGATTAGCCGGAACAAACAGACAGACAGACCGACACACAGACAGACAGACGGACAGACATTTTAAAAAATTGGTATTTTATTGTAAGTACCGAATATACTTTCAGATGCATTATGTGAAAAGCTGTTAATTTGAAGTTACAAACAGACACTTCATTTTTATTTATCTGTATAAATTTAGTTCAAAAATAAAAAGAAGCATAAAAAAATACAAAACAAACTTTCCTATAGATTTTTATTGTATTATATGTCCAAGACCCGGGAACACAGGAAACTTTTTGTTCCTTCGGCGGGATTCAAACCCGCGACCCCCGGCTTGAGCACTAACATGCTCAATCACTGAGCCACAGAGGTCGTCTCATCTGGCAAAAGCAACGACGCGCGACGCGGCGACAATAAAATGTAACATGTTATTGTGTATGGTTATATGTATAACTAGCTGATGCCCGCAACTTCGTTTGCATAACTTCGTTACCCGCAACTAACGAAAACGGATCCCTATTTTTTATACGGAACCCTAAAATAAAAGTAGCCTATGTTAGACCTTATAACATCAGCTATCTGCCAGTGAAAGTCCCGTGAAAATCGGTCCAGCCGTTTCAGAGATTAGCCGGAACAAACAGACAGACAGACAGACAGACAGACGGACAGACAAAAATTTTAAAAATTGATATTTTATTGTTAGTATCGAATATACTTTCATATGCATCAAGTGATAAGCTGTTAATTTGACATTACAAACAGACACTTCAATTATATTTATCTGTATAGATGTATAGATTTAGTTCAAAAATAAAAAGAAACATAAAAAAATACAAAGAAACTGACTTTCCTTTAGATTTTTATTGTATTATACATATCCATGACCCGGGAACACAGGAAACTTTTTGTTCCTTTGGCGGGACTCAAACCCGCGACCCCCGGCTTGAGCACCAACACGCTCAATCACTGAGCCACAGAGGTCGTCTCATCTGGCAAAAGCAATGACGCGGCGACGATAAAATATAACATGTTATTGTGTATGATATGTTAAAAATGAAAAGAAACAAAACAAACTGACTTTCCTACACTGCGTTAGAAACGAAAGAATTGTTCGATAAATACGCGGGTAAGGCGTGCGCTAGCAAAACTGACATAGGTCTATCCTCGTCAACGCCTAGCGGGCGACTGTGGGGCGACTCTAGCGGCTTACGCACGCTGCATTTCAATATTAATTTATTGTTAAAATAATTAAACCAACATGCAAAATGTAACCAGAAATTATTATTTTTTAAGTTATTAGCTTTTCGTAGATATGATTTTTGAAAGTAAAACTATCATGAACTTCATGAACAAAAAGAAAAATATTCAAATTTAGCCTCCTCTTCGGAATTATTTTTGATCGAGTGAAGTTTTCAATATTATGTTTCGAACTACAAATTGTAAAAGAACATTAAGTAAACAACAATGTGTTTTTTTTTTTGGCTTTTTAAAGTTACTATTTGTTTGTTTATTATCGATTCAAAGTCATGTAAAATTGGGACCACGCGGCCTTAACTTAGGAATTCCTGAAGCCCCTCAAAACCCCCTGTGTTTTAGGTTTTATTATATTTTTTTTTTCATTAATTGAATAATTTGATTATAAATTGTACCATTATTAAAATATACTCGGAAATATTACGTATATTATAGTAATTAAACTGGTAGATTTAAGAAAATTACGGACGAATGTATTATTATGATAAGATGTAATTGTTTTTGTTTTTGGACCAGACCAGAATGGACTAATGCGATTTTTCCGTGTGTGGGCCCGAATCCGTTCAGGCCGATAAGTGATAATGATAAGTGAGTTAGATTATGAGAGCAGAAAAATTGGTATACGAATACTTCAAAAACAAAAGTAGCGACAAACAGTGTAAAAACGACATATACGTAAACAATACACAAATTCAATATGTGGACTATATTATATACATCGGAAAACAAATATCCTTTGAGAAGACGCGCCACGAAGATGAATTAGAACGCCGTAATAGTATGATTTGGAGAAAGTACTGGAGTTTCAAAGAAATTTTAATAGCTAAATTCCCTATGTAACTCAAAAAGAAGGTAATGGATTCCTGCTTATTGCCATGCCTGTTATATGGAGCACAAACGTAGCTATTTCAAGAAAAAACAAAAAAGAAAATTCGGACGTGTCAGTGCGCAAAAGAAAGAAGCATATTGGGTATAAATAGCAATATTATTCGTAAAAAGACAAAACTCATAGATGCAGCACGACGTGCACAACAACATAAATGGAGATGGGCTGGCCACGTTGCCCGTATGCATAGCTGGGCATTAACTCGTTAATCCGTTAATCGTTAATTAACGAAGTTAACATTTTGATTAACGGATTAACTTTTAAGTTAACTTCTAAAAATGTTAACGGATACGTTAACTTCCGTTAAAACGAACAGAAGCCCGTTAATCGTTAATCCAATGCCTACTATCTACCGCACGGCACCGCGGCGCACAGACTACTAAGAGATACTACGTATCCGCGGCGCGGGCGCGCGGCGCGAAAAACAGGTTCAGACGGGCGGCGCGTGGCAGCGAGTGAAACAAAAAAAACTAAATACAGTCGGACAAGGATCTTTTGGCACTTGGATGGGGGCGTGAGTGTCGCAAATAAGAACAATATAATTATTACTAAAAGTGAAATTTTATAAGACGGCGATGTTAGTACTGATTTTATCCACGTGCCAAAAGGTAAGTGTCGCAACTACAAAACAATACATAATACTAAAAGTGACATTTTACAAGACGGCGATGTTAGTTCTGATTTTGTCCACGAGCCAAAAGATCCTTGTCAGACTGTAATATATTTTGCCGGCGCGTTCGAGTGAGAGAACTGCGAAGAGATTTATTTCGTTTGATCATTTCATTATTTAGCGCCGGTGCTTAGAGTGACGAGTGTTATGTTTGTTGTTATTATCTAGACACGCGGTAGCGTGTCAAGCCTAGTTCAAGTTACAGAACTGGCGAGCAGCACGATGTGTAATATTACACAAACCATATGGAGCCACTTTTGACTCAAAAACTATTCCACATAAACGTGTCAAATTTGGCTTATATATTGAGACTTGCGAGATACATATGTGCTCCAAATTTCATAAACACATCTCAAACGGTTATTTAGATATTAACGTCCAAAAATCGACATTTTTATCACTGACTGACCTATAGATCAAAACTCTAACCCAATTCCAGATGACCTAGAATGTTCAAATTTGGCATGCAGATAGGTAATTTAGTGAATACACAGGAATATATCATAGACTGGTAAATTTTTATAATTTCACTATAATTTTTCACTTAATTGTTTACATCAGGAACACTTAACTTTGGTATTAATTTTGTTATAAATAAGTACCTACTAATAATTTATGTACAAAAAGTAATGATATTCTATTAAAAACGTAAATGTTTAATGAGAGCCAAGTTCAATAATATGATATAATATGCCTTGGTTGTTGACTCCAACGACAAAAGAAGTGAGATCTAAATGGGTGCTAAGTTCAATGGGCAGTCCGAGGCTTGCTGGTAGAAACTAGCCATCGAACACAATAATTCGTATATGAGAATTAAGAACTAGCCAAGTCAGACCTTAGCCTACAATATATTACCTAAGTTATGAGAAGAAATTATATTTTATGTTGTTATAAATAAATTTCAGGACTGACCATTGCACTTGGCACCCATTTAGATATCACTTCTTTTGTCGTTGGAGTCAACAACCAAGGCATATTATATCATATTATTGAACTTGGCTCTCATTTCACATTTATGTTTTTGATAGGATAAATTACTGTCAGTGATCATTTGCGTGTTAATAAAGAAGAGTGCAGTGTAATATTTTAGTTACATAGAAAAAGTGTACTGTGCAGTGTAGTAATTAAAACTATATAGATTCCAGCGGTCCTGATGAGAATCCATGGCCACATTTGACTACAACATGTTAATGTTCATGAACGGGAATATGCACCTTATGTCTGACAATTAAATTTCACGTTTGAATTATACAAGTATTTTGTTTTGTTCCTAACCTGTTAACTTCCAGAACCTAAACCAACAGGTTTTATAAGTTCACTCACTAACACAACGATATAAAAATGCAATTTTACACATATTAACGGATTAACGATTAACGTTAACTTGCGTTAATTCTTCCAAAATGTAACGCTTTAACGTTTAACGAAGCTAACTTTTTTTGTAGCGGATTAACGATTAACGAAGTTAACTATTTGATTAACGGTGCCCAGCTATGCCCGTATGACAGATACAGAGATTCACCAAGTGGAAAGGTCTAGGTGGGAAGACAAGCAAAGGAAAACCTAAGGATAGATGGGTCGACGAAATCATAAACATAACGGGCGAGGAATGAACGACAAATACAACAGACCGAAAACAATGGGAAAAGTTGGAGGAGGCCTTTATCCGAAGAGGAGCGATGCCAAAAACAAAAACTAATACATAAGAAACATTTTATAAGTAATTCAATATGTACCGACTAATTTTAAAATAAAATTTTCTTAGCTTGTAAAAATTTAAAAACTAAAAAAAAATATTGTAAAGCATGGAAATAAAGGGCTATATTATGAAATCGTTAACCGCAATATACCTTTCATTTAATCAACAGAAATATAAAAAAAACATAAATAGAAACCTTATGCATAAGCCATTATTTTTTATGACAAGTTTGTACAGAATCCTCGGTGCGTGAGTCCGACTCGCACTTGACCGGTTTTTTAAGCGGGGGGCCTCATTCGGCTTTGCCGCCCCGGGCCGCTGACGGGCTTAGTCCGCCACTGAATATAATATTATGTCACCGTAAAATCACAGCCTATAGAACATACAGTCGTCCAACGGATACGTCTAGACAGAGCAATCGTGCGGGGCGTGCGGGGTGAGAGAGGGGCGGTAGCGAGCCCAAGCTACCATACACTCGCTTGGGACACGTCAGCCCGGGTTGACAATTTTTAATTTGATTGTTTTAAGTGGTTTGCGACAGTGTTTCGTTTGAGTTGTATGTAGGTACTTATTTACAATGGTCAATTATATGAACAGCTAAAGAAGATTAATTTTAATACAAAACCATGCGCCTGTTTCCCGTCAGAATTTTTAATAAAAATGTATTTACGTATGAGAATTTACTACGTCGTCAAATTCAACAATCGCAATCTAACTAGTAAATACAAATGTCGAAAATACCTTTCAGTTTCACATTTGTAGCTTTTGCAGGGTTCGTAAATATCCGATATTTATAATAAATATCAAAATATCAGATATTTTGATATATGTCCGATATTTTTGATTTTTTGATATTTTTGATATTTTCAAAGTTACATACAAATTTCATACTCTGATATTTATTACTTCTGATATTTTTTTCGTAATAGTTGAATTGAAATAATTTGTATGTCTGATAATTTGAAGATAGGGAGTAATATTTGAAGTAATATTAAACTCATTTATTTATTATTGATATTCAAAGTTTTCAAATAAATTAAAAATTAACGATACTTTTGAGTATCAATTTAAGTCTTAAATCCATAAAATGACTTTTCTTTGTAACCAGAAGAAAAAAAAGTGTATTAATTTTATTAGTCGAATTAATTTGACACATGGTATAAATGGTATAACAATAGTATATGACTTGATGTGAGATTTTTTATATTTAAAACATAATTTTACATTTTTAAATATAAATATCAATTTTGATATATTAGGTTGGGGAAAAAGTTTCTTCGCATTTTATATAAAAATTCAAAAGGTTTTTTTATAAAGTTTATTTACAAGTGACTAAAGTATATAGGTGTCATTTTGTTCGATAACTTTTTGCCATCTTGTTGGTAGGTACATGATCCCATTGCTATAAAATTTTTGGGGCTTCTGATGAAAAAACTGCGACAAGTGGTTTTGGCAGTCCTCTTGTGATGTCAACCTGACACTGCATAAGGAATTCTGCAGCGACGGAAACAGGTGGAAATCTGAAGGTGCAAGGTCAGGACTATACGGCGGATGCATTAACACCTCCCAGCCAAACTCCCGTAATTTTTTCTGAGTGGCTAAAGATGTGTGAGGTCTAGCGTTATCATGGTGAAAAACCACACCCCTTCTGTTGATTAATTCCGGCCGCTTTCTCTCAACTTCTTGCTTTAATCTCATCAGTTGTTCGCAGTACAGTTCAGAATTGATGGTCCTGCCTGGCGGTAACAGCTCATAATGAATAATGCCCTTCCAATCCCACGACACACACAGCATCACCTTGTTGCGAGTTAACCCGGGTTTCGCCACAGTCTGTGAAGCCTGACCGGCCTTTGACCACGATCTTTTTCGCACGTTCTTGTCGTACGTGATCCACTTTTCATTACCAGTTATCAGCTTCTTCAAAAATGGTTCGGTTTCATTACGTCGTAATAAAGAATCACAAATGAGTACACGGTTCATTAGGTTTCTTTCAGTGAGCTCATGAGGCACCCAAATATCGAGCTTTTTTGTGTACCCAGCTTTTTTCAAATGCGCCAAAACCGTTTTGTGGTCAATCCCCAGTTCTTCAGCTACATCGTAACTACTAATATGCCGATCTTGCTCCACTTTTTCAAAAATGGCAACAGTTTTGTCCGTAACAGGGCGACCAGAGCGACGTGCATCTTTGATATCAAAATTTCCGGATTGAAAACGCTTAAACCAAATTTGCGCTACTCTTACAAATACTGCATTAGGTCCATAAACATCACAAATTTTTTTCGCGGCTTGTGTTGCATTTTTACCTTTTTTGTAATAAAATTTTAAAATGTATCTAAATTCTTCATAAGAATCACTCATTTTAACAATAAGAAAAACAAATGAAAATCTCAAATTTACCTAATTTGAATTTGGAATTGTCTTCTGTAAAATTAAAACTTTTTAATGATACCAAAATCAGCCAGATACAATTGGTATAGCCCAAGATATTTTATGACAAGTTCATACATACTATAATGCGAAAAGACTTTTTCCCCAACCTATTATATCAAGCATAAATATCAATTGATATAATATTATATCATGCGAACCCTGAGCTTTTGTATACGCATTTGTATTTTTTCTAATAAAACTCTTCATTAATGATTCTATATATCGGGTGTCCGGTAATTAATGGATAACCTCAAAATGTCTTATAGTAGAACTTATGGCCGTTCAAAAAAAAAATATTAAAAAAAATCTATCATAAGATAAGTTATTTTTAAAGAAAAGTCTATTTTTTTAGCTTATTTTTTAGTTTTTTGAACACTATGTCCAGAAATGAATGAATTACATCGGTTTTTTAATGTTTTCATATTGTAGTATAACTATGCTGATAGATAGAAAATAAATTGTATCTTAAAAAATAGACTTTTCTCTAAAAATAACTTATCTTAGGTACTAATTATGATAGATTTTGTTTTGCATTTTTTTTTGAACAGCCATAAGTTCTACTATAAGACATTTCAAGGTTATCCATTAATTACCGGACACGCTGATATATATATTTTTTATTCCTAGTACTCTACATACACATACTACGAATACATAAAATGTAGAACAGATTATAATAAAACACATTATTGTGACAACCCTGCAGCAATGACGAATACCACACACAAAAGCGGCATTTCGCGCGACTTCAAACGCGTTGTCCCACTGTATCTTTATTACGCTGTGGTAATAGTGTCTACAAACACACGAATTCGGTACGGAGCGTACAGCGGATCTGGTATGCTTCGTACCAAATCCGAGCGTGTGTAGGGCAATCCGGCGAACATAATTATTATTAATTGCGTTCGCCGCTGTCCGCATCAGATTTGGTCCGCTCCGTACCGAATCCGTGCGTGTATAAAACAGTCAGGCGATTAGGCCGTACAACGGTGTCAGTGTTGCCAACTTAGGGATTTCCCCCCAAAATTAGGGAAAATATCTACGGGGGCTTACTAGGGGCAAGATGTTTGGAGTTTACTCCTTATGAATAAATTTTTATGTAATAATAAAAATAAATTTTTTAAGTGTAGGGAGTGAAATCAGATTAAGACACGTTAGTTTTATGTTATTTACGCGTACGTCTTTATGTTAAGCACATAACCTTTCTTTCTAGCCTATTATCTCTTAGACCCGTCAATGGCATAACTAATCAGGGGTAAATTTTGGGGAGAAATATTTTTGAGAGTTGGTATCACTTCCCGTTATCAATGAATTGCGGAAATCATCGACGTCGTTGAAAAACAATACTGTAAATAAAACTCTGTGCTAATGCAATAGAACATAAAATCGAACAATTGAGTGTCGAGCTTTCAATTCGGTCCGCCGTACCAAATCCGTGCGTGTGTGCGACACCGGATTCGGTTTGCTGATATTAGGCTCGATTTAAGACTTTCAACTTACCATCAATTCATTATAAATGTATCATCCTGTTATCATAAATTGACCGAAAGTCGGTATTCTTCTACACTATTTTCGTAAATTTAAAATCCCAGCATTCCCAACACAGTCATTTTGAAATTAAATTGACTACAATCAGTGATAACTAAGGATACGTTATACCCTTACAAAACTGACTGACCGCGTCACACATTGACACTTTTCGTTATTTTTACATTTCACTCACAGCAAAAATTCGTGACAAGGATGGCATTCATAATTCAATAGCAAAGAAAAAGATGACTAGTGTTTGTCACTACCAATTACAAACGATTCCACTTTTAAAGTTTGGAATCTCTGCCAAAGAATATTTAACGACGCAGAAGGTACAAAATGCGTATAAATTCTATTTCGTTCATAGTTAGGTACTATTAAGAGGTAATTTATTTAAATTACCTCTTATAACTATTAGCGAAATTAATAATTTTATGTAAGATTTATCTATACAAATGGCATGAAGCCTACTGTCTAAGCGTTTGGCTATTGTAAAAAAAAAAGAAGTAGAAGAAGAACTGCATACTGTATTTAATTAGTTTAATAAAATTGTAATATCAGCATTAATCTTTTTTCTATGTGCTTTATTAACAAACATATGGTCCTTCGAGCCGGATAAGTAGTTAAAATTGACTCGGTAAATATAATATACAAAAGCAAGCCAGCCGCACGCAGAGTCAAAGCAAGTACGGCATCGAATTCTTGTGTGTCGAACTTAAAACCAACATGGCAGTGTGAATATTGTGTGAACATTGAACTAAGTGAAAATGAGTACTACACTTACTAAAGAACAAAGTGAATACTTGAGTGCGTTAGAAGATACGGCTAATGTGCTACTTAAAACCCAAATAAACTTAAAGAAGTGTCCAAAAGTGAGATTAACTGAAGGTTACATTAAGGCGAGGTTAGAAAGTGTCGAAGAGTATTGGAACACGTTTAATACAAACCATCAAGCTTTTACAAAATGTACCCCTCGAGAACAACGTGGAGTATTAAATTACTTTTTGAATGAAGATTTCTACACATACGAAGAACTTTACCATAACCTTAAAGCCGATTTGTTGGACTTATTGAATAAACCACAACTATGTACACAACAACAATCATCGGAACAATGTGTAGAAAATAGTTCTGTATTTGTGAAGCTTCCGCGCATACAGTTACCCAGTTTTTCTGGCAAGTATGAAGAATTTCCTACATATAAAGACTTATTTACATCGCTGGTACATGAAAACAAGTCTTTGTCGGGTGTACAGAAGCTACATTACTTGAAGACAAGTTTGGTGGGAGAAGCTGAGGCGTTATTAAAACATATTTCTATTACGGAGACTAATTATGTCCAAGCTTGGGAAATACTCAATAACGGGTATGGAAATAAAAGGCTTATAACTACATCTTTGTTGAAGAGACTTTTTTATCAAAAGAAAATTAGTAATCAATCTGCGCCGCTCATAAAATCCTTAGTGGACACTACTAGAGAATGTTTGAATAGCCTTAACAACTTAGAATTAGCAACTGAGCAGTGGGACCCAATGATCGTCTTCTTAGTAGTACAAAAATTGGACGTGTTGACACACAAATAATGGGAAGAGTTTGCTTATAACAAAGATGTTGATAAATTACCTAAATGGATTCAATTGAAAGATTTTTTAGAAGCTAAGTTCCGCACTTTAGAACTGGTAACACCTGTAACTTCACGCACTGTCGGAGAACGCATACAAAGAACATTCCATGTTATGGACAATAATGAGAGACCAAACAAAAATACTTCTGCCGTGCCAAACACAAAGGCGGTTTGCATTTTCTGTAACGAAAATCATTATATTTTCAACTGTAAAAAGTTTGCAAGACAGCCCGTAGAAGAAAGAAGCAACATTGTAAAAAATAACCGTTTATGTTTTAACTGTTTGATACCTACCCTGTTTACCGATGCAAACAAAAGACGTCGTGTAGAATTTGTAAAAGAAGACACCACTCCTTGTTACATTCTGAACCCTATACAACTGGAGATGGCACGCGACTGATACAGAACCAAACTTAGATACAATTGAGACAGAGACAACCTTGAAGACACACTATTCTAGAGAGAAACAAACTGAGGGTCAAGAAGTATTGTTAGCAACAGCGTTGGTGCAGGTTACAGCGAGCAACGGAGAGTCACATACCTATCGCGCCCTTATTGATCAAGGTTCCGAAGCATCATTTGTCACCGCTAGAATAGTTGATTTATTGAAGTTAAAGAAAACAAAGATAAAGGGTAAGGTTTCTGGCGTGGGAGAAGAAGAGTTACATATTGAGAACAAGGTGACTTTGTCACTTCTAACAAGGGTTAAGAAAGATATTCAAGTAAATGCTTATGTAATGAAGAAATTTTCATCTCATCTGCCAGCTAAAGATATAAAGATTAACATACCAAAATTAAATACATTGATTTTGGCAGACCCAACATATGGAAGTCCGGGTAAAATTGATATTTTACTTGGCGCCGAAGTTTATGCAAAAATCTTAGAAGTAGGCCTGATAAAGCTCCAAGACAACTTAAGACACAAAAAACACTTCTTGGATGGATAATATCTGGTCAAACAAAACAAACACCCTTGCAATCAATTCAAATAACAAGTTTGTTTGCCACTGTAAAGGAAGATAATGATTTATTGCGTAAATTTTGGGAAATATAAACAGAATCTTACACAAAAAGAAGAGTCCTAACACAAGAAGAAGAGAAATGTGAGATGATATACAAAAATACAACAATGAGAGAAGAGAGTGGTAGATACGTTGTTCAACTACCACTGAAACAAACTATTGAAGAAACAATACAACAAGTAGGAAGCACAAAGGGCCAAAGTACAATAAGATTCAAACAATTAGAGAGAAAATTTGAGAAGAACACAAAACTAAAAGAAGAATACTCAAAGATCATTACATAATACATAGATATGGGACATATGAAGAAAGTAGACAGTGAAGAAGACAAGAAATCAATATACTTACCTCATCACGCTGTGATCAGAGAAGACAAAGATACAACGAAGGTTCGTGTCGTCTACGATGCTTCTGCGAAAGGAACGAGTGGTTATTCATTAAATGATACAATGATGATAGGACCTGTACTTCAACCCGATCTTCGTAGTCTGATCACACGCTGGAGAAGAAATAGAATATGTGTAGTAGGAGATATAATCAAAATGTACAGAAATATCAAAATGACAAAAGAACATACCAATTTACAGCGCATCGTCTGGCGTTATAATTCTACAGAAGAAATACAGAGTTACAAATTACTTACCGTTACTTTTGGAACAGCCGCAGCACCTTACCTTGCGGTAAGGACACTTATAAAACTAGCCGATGATGAATCCAATTAATATCCTGAAGCAGCTGCTGCTATAAAACAATCATTGTATATGGATGATTTAATGTTAACACATGATAACGAAGAAGGAATGGTGAAATTATGCCAAGATATAAAAACAGTACTAGAAAGAGGTGGTTTTAAACTACAGAAATGGTCTAGTAACTCAGAAGGTGTTTTAAGTTTTCTAAACAACAAAGAAGATAAAATTGAAGACAAATTTGAAATCAAATTAGATAACATAATAAAGATATTGGGATTATCATGGAATAGAAAAAGAGATACATTTAAAATCACAGTTAACTTACCTGAGTTGAGACATCCTGTAACAAAAAGAAGTATATTATCTGACGTAGCTCGTTTATTTGACCCCTTTGGATGGCTGGCGCCTATAGTGATAACAGCCAAAGTTATGATACAAAAATTGTGGTTGAATAACCTTACCTGGGATGATGAGCTGCCTGATGATCTGAAAGAAGAATGGATTAATTATAGAGAACAATTAACAAACCTGCAAAATATAGAAATTCCTCGTTGGCTTCGAGTAACGCCTAAATGTAAGGAGATAGAGATACATGGTTTTTCGGATGCGTCAATATTGTCATATGCAGCAGTAACACAACTGAGAGTTCTTGATGAAGATAACAACGTGCATGTGACGATTTTAGCATCCAGAACCAAGGTCGCACCGCTGAAACAACTAACAATACCTAGACTCGCGCTTTGTAGTGCAGCGTTACTTGCCGAGCTTATCCATGACATCAAAGAGTTGTTAGAAGTACCAAATAACAAGATTTTTGCTTACACTAATTCACTAGTAGTTTTGTCATGGCTACAATCGCAACCAAATCGATGGCAAACATTGTTGGCAATAGAGTAGCAGACATATTGCGAGTTCTAGATAATAGCCAATGGAGATTTATACAGTCAGAAGAGAACCCAGCAGATATCGCTACACGAGGAGTAAAAGCTCAAGATCTCAGTATGCGAGATATTTGGTGGACAGGACCTGAATGTCTGAAACATATAGAAATTAATGACCAAAAATTAGATATACCACAAACTGAAATAGAAGCAAAAATATCTTTGCATACACACAATTTGGAAGAAGAGAAACCAATTTGGGAAAGGTTTTCTACTTTAACCAGAATGAAGAGAGTACTAGCTTATTGTTTAAGATTTAGAAATAATAAAAAAGAAAGAGAGACATATTTAACTACAGATGAATTGGAAGAAGTGCTGCAAAGATGCATAAAATATTACCAAAACAAAATGTATGAAGGAGAGATTAAAGATATAAACAAAGATGGTTGTGTAAGAAAACAGAGTGCTCTAATTACACTTTGGCCATTCTTAGATAAGAACGGTGTCTTAAAAGTGGGAGTTAGAAAACGCTAATGTACCAGAGAATTTGAAACATCCAATAATTATACCCAAAAGTGAACACATTGCACAACTCATAATAAAAGAAGCACATATAAGAACTTTACATGGTGGTATTCAAGCAATGATGGCTTATATTCGTAGTAGATATTGGGTGACTGGACTAAAGGCAGCAGTAAGAAAGAACATTCGGTCATGTAAAATTTGCATAATCGAAAAAGCGAAGGTGAAGCACCAACTAATGGGTCAGTTACCAGCAGTACGAGTACGACCCCACAGAGCTATTTTAAACAGTGGAGTAGATTACGCAGGTCCGATTCAAGTTCGTACATCAAAGGGCCGATGTCACCACGCTACAAAAGGTTACATCTGCCTGTTCATTTGTATGGCTACGCGTGCCATCCATCTAGAAATGGTTACAGATCTCACCTCACAAGCCTTTATAGCTGCCTTCAGAAGATTTCTGTCGAGAAGAGGTCCATACGCGCATCTATGGAACGACAACGGCACTAATTTCGTTGGGGCCGCTAAAGAATTGAAAGAGATGTTTAAAAAGGGTAGCCAGAGTATATCAAAAGAAGTGGCAGAGCTCTTAGCCAGTGAAGGAACAACGTGGCACTTCATCCCACCTAGGATGCCGAACTGCGGCGGTTTATGGGAAGCAGGAGTACAGTCGGCCAAAAGACACCTTACAAAAGTTATAGGATCCGCCACACTTACATTTGAAGAAATAATTACGCTATTAACACAGGTGGAGGCGTGCCTAAATTCTCGACCAATATGCCAACTAGATGAGACTATAGATTCACTTACACCGCTAACCCCAGGACATTTTCTGGTCGGTGAACCACTGGTTAGTATCCCCGATGACAACTATGTATGAAGCTAAGAACGTCAATCTTCTCACTAGATGGCAAAACATTCAAAGAATGCTACAACATCTCTGGCGGCGATGGCAATCGTTGTTGCATTGCATTGCATTTAAATATTCTTTAAATGCAATGCAACAACGATACAAATGGCAAGTACCAATACCATCGATCAAGGTAAATGACATTGTTGTTATCAAAGAAGCAGATTTACCGCCTTCTAAATGGCTACTGGGAGTAGTGAAGACTGTCCATCCCGGCAAAGACGAATTAGTGCGGGTGGCTACCATTCGTTGCAAGGGAGGCTCTTTGTACAAGAGACCAGTCTCAAAACTGATAGTCCTTCCTAATGAAGAAGCATCAGTCTAACCAGTTACAGTGTAAAACAGTTACAGTATTTTTTTTAATTCAATGTTTATTAGAAATAGATTTATATAGAAGTACCTATTTTTTAGATATTAGGCATATTCTTTGTTTTCACAAATCTATTTCATTGTTTTAAGACTCATTCTATTGTAGTTACATTTCATTGAATAGTTTGTTGCCCTTGAGAGTTGAGATTTGCACTTCTGTTTAAATTATTTGATATAAAGTCAATTGTAAAACTTCATTATTATTATAAAACAGTTCCTTTTGGTGGGCGGAATGTCAAACGGCCGCACTCAGAGACATTTAATGATTAGATACCTAAAGGGTTACTTCGGTATTTTTATGGGCACTATTCGAATAATAGAAAAATACTTTTTTTTTTATTATAATCCTTTTTTTTAGTTTGGGAATATCGAATGTAAATGTCTTACGTCGTATATATTATGTCTTCCTGGGAAAAAAGAATTAAACAATGATAATATTATTTTAAAAAATACTAATATTGATTTCTTATTTTTAAGCGAATATTATTCGTTGTTTTAAACACTTACGGATTGTTTCGTGTATGTACGATGAGTAGAAAGTAGCCGAAACGTCAAAAAAAAAAACAAAGTGCACTGCGCCTCAATCTGTAAGTATTTTAAACAATGGAATACTAATTTCGAAATTATTAAAGTGAAAATGATTAAGATATAGACTGTAGGGTATAGGCAGTAGGTGTAGTTGTTGATGTAAAAAATTTTAGTTTTATGTAGGAGGAATAATTATTTAAATTCATATTTCAATTAATATTTTCACCTAACAACGTCTTTTAAGTACATACATACAGCTAATGTATCTATATTAATATTATAAAGCTGAAGAGTTTGTTTGTTTGTTTGAACGCGCTTATCTCAGGAACTACTGGTTCGAATTGAAACATTATTTTTCTGTTGGATAGGTCATTTATCGAGGAAGGCTTTAGGCTATATAACATCACGCTAAGCTCAATACGGGCGGAGCACCAATCAATAATGTTTCAAAATCGGGGATTTATTTTTCTTTTGAGAACTTTCGCTGCGTACGCTGCGCAACGGTTAAAGTTTCGCCGAAATTGTGTATTAAACAATTTTTTCCCTTTAAAAGATCTAAAAAAAGACCGCGACTGTGTATGTCTATCTTTTAAGGTTGGCTCACAATAACCTTTTTATGCGAACTAAAATTTTTTCTAAAATTAAGCATTATTTGTGAGAGTGTTTTCATAAAGATGATATTAATCCTTATCCAAGTAAATACGTAATTCATTACAAGAATTTAATTTAAAAGAAATCTGCCGTTTACATCATTTGATTTCAATGAGTAATTTAGAAGATGTCGCAGTAATAAAATAATCTAGCGCGCAATAATAATGTACGGCGCGCGGTGGGTAATCGGAATGGCTTCTCCTTCTACGTAAATGAAGTCACGCAAATTTTAGCGATATCCCAAAGTAACTGTTCCACGCGGACGAAGTCGCGGGCAAAAGCTAGTAATAAATATATCTTTGTTGTAAACCGTTTCACTAAGTCAGAAATGTGATGGGAATTTTTATATTCGACGACCTCTGTGGCTCAGTTGGCTGAGCGTGTTGTTGAGCACCAACCGGAGGTCGCGGGTTCAAATCCCGCCGAAGGAACAAAAAGTTTTTCTGTGTTCCTGGGTCATGGATGTGTATTAAATATGTGTATACTATAATAAAAATCTTAAATATGTGTATAGTATAAAAGTATTAAATATATTTCCGTTGTCTGGTACCCGTAACACAAGTTCTTCGAGAACTTACCACGGGACCAGATTGACGTGGTGTGAAGCGTCCATAGATATTATTATCTGTTTCACGATTCACAATCGCCTATTAAGTGACGAATAGCACATCCGGAAGTTCTGTCTGTCGCTCAATAAAAAACAAAAAAAGAACTAATCTGTATCTCTTAAAAATTAAGATTGGTAAACTTAAATCAAATAAAAGCAGCAGTTACATTACTGTTACTGCTATGCCCTCAGACCGTTCCAAGTTACTTCGTTATCATCTCACAACAATTTTTTTTGTAGTTTAACAATTTAAAAAAGTTAATGATATTAATTTAACTGATTGAGCAATATAATTACATTATTTTCGTCAATCTTATCAAAATATCTTTCAAGCTAAAAAAAATATAAAATAAGAGAACGGTCTGTAATTCTATACCTACAACTAACGACATTCGCTTCTGTACTATTTACTCTTTGGCAGAAATGCATGCATCCTTATTAGATTTACAAAAAAAGTATATATATTGACATTGCTTTCCATTTTTCTTATGACATAAACTGTCAAATAGTTACTGAAATTATTTATTGTTGAAAAATATATTTTTAACAAAATACTTGACTGATAGTAATAAATGTTGTAAAGTTCCATGAGGAATTTAATTCCTTGACTTTCATTCAATTTCTTGTCATGGCTTTTACAGCTTTTATAAACACACTATGGAATTTTGTGCAAGGTGCACGGGACACCTAGTACGTGCTACGCGTTGACAGGCTCGTCGCATACTAACCAAAATTGGCCCGACTCGGGCCAATTCAAGTATTCATTTTAACGCGCTTATTACATAATATCTACCTCTTTTTAATATAATAGTATTATATTAAAAAGAAAATATATTATATTATATCTATGGTTAAAAACAGTGATATAGGTGTACCAGAATCTCATGGCAAATAGGGAAAAAAAAATTTGTAGTGTGCAATACTGGGGAAATTGGATTAAACGATCTTGATACTGGTTAATATTTAATTATGTCTTTAGTATTATTGAACATGAATTATAATAAGACTGTATGAAGAATGTTCGGTGTATAATATAGAAAACTAGCTTTTGCCCGCGGCTTCGCCCGCGTGGAATAGTGTTCTTGGAGAAAAAACTACTTCGGCGAATAATTCTCTACCTACTTACAGCAATATACTACTGATACAATATTGAACATGTTTTTAGGTTTGCCCAATGCAAATTGTTAAAAATGGGACCCTATCACCTCGATACGACATGCGCGACCACTTGATAATATACTTACATAATAAGTACTTGAATATAAATTTTACCATAATCTTATAATATCTTAAAGTCTATTAAATACTTAAAGACTATTATTTTAAAAACTCGCATCAAAATCCGTTGCGTAGTTTTAAAGATTTAAGCATACATAGGGACAGACAAAAAAGGGACTTTGTTTTATACTATGTAATATAATGATATTTCATGAAAAATAAATCAATCGTGAATTACTTTATATACTTATTTATTACGAATAACATACAATTAAATTGGCAACAGTTTATTTAATGTTGGAATTTCCTTCCGAACTGTATAGAACTCGTTTACTTTATTCCTAATCAACTATAAATCGAAACTGTCTTAAGGCGTGACTCCTGTTCGAAACATTACACAGAAAACATGAAACATTGGGGCGTGGCTATACACATTTGTCTAGGAATAGACAATGTTTTTGTTTTCGGAGACGGACGAAAAACATTCCCGCGCGGGTAGAGAGGGGAAGAAATGTTTCATTTCTTATCTAGTGTTCACATCGTTCACATGACACCTAGGTACAGGTTTTTTAGGGTTATAGTTTTGCTTGTTGTGTTTTCTGTGTTTGTTTTTGTGATCGCTCATAATATACGGCCTGACTTAATTAAAAAGTCAGTTTTCAATAGAAATGCGTAAAATGGGGCACATATTTATGAGTTGAAAAAAATACTTTTATGAAACACCTAAAGTGGCCTTTTCAGAACCCCTCTTTTCTCCTAGATTCTACACCTACAATCACTAAAACTGTGAGCGCTAATACGTCTTCCTCGTCGGAACTTAGATCGTGTCTGGACAAAATGTTTTGTTTCGACCAAAAACATTTTCTGTAGCTGGAGACAGCTTGTGTATGAAAACAAATGTTTTTGTTTCATGTTTTCTGTGTAATGTTTCGAACAGGAGTCACGCCTTTGTGTTGATTTTCTTTTTTCCTCCTCTCCTCCTTTTACCAGGCATGGAAAACAAACCATCATTCGATGTGCCATCAGCTACGATTCACCTTATAGTAGTACTGGAAACACATTTAAAGAAGTCACAATAATTACCTAAGAAAATATAAAAAAACTAAAAGTATCAAAACAACTCACTCTAACTTACCGGTCAACTCTACCACGAACTTTAAATTATAAGATTGAGTTCGATTTACACCTTCTTCTTTCTGTATTTTACTATAGACATAGAAAACAATATTTCTCGCTTGAGATCGAATTGCCTTTTTGGATATTTTCACAAAAACAACAAATTCCAAGAACTTAATCACAAAATTTTAGCAGCGGTTGACAGATCACGTACTTTGATTTGACGGGTCATACTTGACATTGCCATATGAAAATCACATTTTTTATTTTTTTTAAAATGCCATCAGATTCTGGTAGAGCTATAGCTAAGGATACCTTATACCCTTAGGCCTTACAAAACTGACAAAATTTTTGTGCCGCGACACACAATGACCCTTTTTATTATTGACACATTTGACTCACAGCAAAAATTTGTGACAAGGATGGCATTCCTAATTCAATAGCAAAGATAAAGATGACTAGTGTTTGTCACTACCAATTACACACGATTCCACATTTAAAGTTTGGAATCTCTGCCAAAGAATATTTAACGACGCAGAAGGTACAAAATGCGTATAAATTCTATTTCGTTCATAGTTAGGTACTATTAAGAGGTAATTTATTTAAATTTAGTAACTGAACGAAAATAACAATTTTATGTAAGATTCATCTATATAATAATGGCATGAACGCCTACTATTATTTAGATAAAACATATTTAGTTTTTTTTATCAATGTCAAACAAAAATCGAAACTTGACGTCTTAAATGCCAGCTCGACGATAAAAACTACCATTTTCAACTCTAGTGTAGTTAGAAATTAGCGCAGAGTTCTATTTTTAACTTTCTAAATTTTCACCGGCGTTCCGGATTTCGAAGCATTTCAGCTTAATGAGGATCAAATTCTTAAAAATAAGCTAACTTTTAATAAACTACTTTTTTGACGTAAAGGTCGAGTATTTTTATAAAAATAAGCTCTTTCTTCATCTGTACCGTTCTTTATTACTTTGCAGAATTTGTGCCCCAACATCGCACTTTAAGAGAGTGCAATAATACAAACATGTTTTTAAATATTAAGTATAAATTCCTGTTTTTCATTTATAAAAAAAACTATATATGTTTGATCCTATGGTTTTATCTCAATAATAGTAGACGTTCATGCCATAATTAAAAATTGTTATTTTCGTTCATAGTTACTATTAAATGGTAATTTTAATAAATTACCTCTTAATAGTACCTAACTATGAACGAAATAGAATTTATAGTTACGCATTTTGTACCTTCTGCGTCGTTAAATACTCTACGGCAAAGATTCCAAACTTTAAATGTGGAATGGAATCGTAACTGGTGTCCGTGTGTAGTTGGTAGTGACAAACACTAGTCATCTTTTTCTTTGCTATTGAATTAGGAATGCCATCGGTTCCCTATTTTTTCGCATAAAATCATATGTCATAATTTTACTTGGCATAATTTAATTTGACCTAATAGTAGTTTCGCATAATGTTCATTTGGCATAACTTTCTTAGCATAATTTTTTTCGCATAATTACTAAAAGCAGAAACATCCAGAATGCGTGTTCGATCACATTTGTACGCAACGCACTGTGTCCAAACTCCAAAACCATGGCGAAACACCGCCCCGCCCGGTCTTCACCTCTCCGCGTAGGGTTACCAGCGCAACACAAGATTACCTCTTTGTGGGGTAAATGAAAATTGTATGTATGACTACAAATAGTGAATTATTACAAATAGAAATTTTAAACAATAAATTTCCGCCTGCGGCTTGGTTTGCATGGAATGTAATTAAGCAATTGTTTATAAAACTAACCAATTACAACTTACACTTGCGTGATTAACTTTCATATAACATATTTAGCTTTAATATATGGAGGTACCGACTTCAAAATTTGAGTAGAGAAATAGTTAAAATTTTAGCCTAATTTAAAAGGGGACTTATCTAGAAAATAATCATACTTTTTTCTTTATTTTACTTTAGAAGTCGGTTTAATTTTTGTTTAAAAATAATAATTTTACCCTTTTTATTGATATTTGTTAAATTATTATTAAAAATTTTTAAGAACGTTTATATAATTATTGAATACGCGCCAAGCTTTCATTAGGTATTGTAAATATTAGATGATGATGATGATTACTGTAAGTTACATAGTGGCATATGCTTGCAGTTCTTTGAACAATGCCGGAATTTCCAATCGCGTATCTTTAAAGACTGAGGAGTTCTGTTCAGTGTTTTTAGATCCAGGGAATACCTTGGGGCAAAATCTTATTTCCTTTCTTGGAAGTTGGTTGATAATCAAATGTAATTATAAAGAAGAATTTCCCATCAAGGTCATGAAGAAAGTGTTAGTAAAATTTCGCTTATGTGCAATAAAGTAGGTACCTACATATTGTATAATTATTGTAAAATCTAATATTAACTGATTACGAGAAAATTGGGTAAAATTTTCCGTTTTTTTGTGGCAATTCTTACAAAACAATCGCGGTATTGTATTACGACAAAAAGGTATTCAATGAAAATTTATTAAAAAAAAGTTTGCCAAAATATTCCGTTATTCTGTGGCAACACTTACAAAATGGAGGCATGATTTGCTATGACAATTACGACACGCACATTAAATTCAATACTTTATTCAAATGAATTGCAAATGTGCTACTTATAGATGGAATATGATCCCATGTGATTTCTTCGCAGTCTCAGCAGCATTTTTACATGTGGGAACGACACAAATCGGCATAATTAGTTAAAAACTGACAATTTCAAACAAAGTTGACAGTGCGCGCGTCGGCCAGCGACTGACAGACTGAATATTTAACCATTCCAATTTGGAATGGTCGTGACGGCTTCACTTTCAAGCGCGTTGACGGTTTCTGTATTTTTCTGTAATTCTGTGAATAATTGTTAGGCATACTTATTGTAAGGCATACATTTTTTTAAGCATAATATTAAGAATAATATTTTTAATCATAATATTAAAAAGCATAAATATATTTACGCATAATGATATTTAAGCATAGGTACTATTATGTTACTACTTCTTTGTAGTTTATTTTTTCAAATACGAATGAATGATAAATTCTACTGGGTGTGCGAGTTAAGATGAAATAACAATAATTATAATTATAATTTTCGACTGATTATGAAATAAAACTCGGACAAACAACACGAACTCCTATCTAAGGACATGCCGATTGCCGAGCCATAACCACGAGGCCAATGCACTTAAGGATTAAGTAAGTTTTGTTTTTGCATCAAATAACCTTTCGTATTAATTATTTTAAACATGTTAGCGGCTTACGGGTGGCCCAGGGGCCACCCCGCCGCAACTTAACCTACTGTCACACATGTTACACTAGGTATAATGAGTGTAATACCTGCTTTTAATGTTTCATAAATATGCGTTTAATTACCTTAACCGTATTTTCATTATGTCCTTCCGTTTTATGCATATTTGTGCCTTGTGACAGAATGCCTTGAATTTATTGTGACAAAAAAATGACAAAAAACGGGTTTATGCCAAAAAACAATTATGCGAAAGTATTATTATGACAAGAAAAATTATGCCTTACGAGTTATGCCTCATTAAATTAGGACAAACAATATTAGTCTAAATGATATTTATGCCTAATGATGTAGTATGCCAAGAAACCATTATGCCAAAGTAATATTATGCGTAATAAAATTATGCCAAGTGAGGTATGCCAAATGAAATTTCATAAAAATAAAATTATGCGATATAAGAGGATCTCAATGCCAAGGATGGCATTTTCACTGGAGTTCAGTCACGAATTTTTGCTGGAGTGAAATTTAACTTTAGTGAAAAGTGTCTAGTCCATTGAAATGTTACATTTTTAGGCCTTACCTTGCGTTTTTTAGAGGACGCAATTTTATTTTTTTGATGTGTAGGGGGGGGTCAGTGTGAAGCTAAAAACAAGTTTGTGGGGTCGCAACCCTTGTCCCACGGCCGCCATCTTGAAAATAGGGGTTGAAATGGTTTTTACGGTATATCTCTTAAACTATTTATTTGATTAAAAAAATTCGTTAACATTTTTTGTTGCAAATTAAATTCTCTACAACTTTGGTCCAGTAACTTTTTGTCGTAGAACTATAAATAAAAAAGTTATAAGCGAAAATCTTCAGAAATTCGAGAAAAAAATTATATTTTTCGATGTAACTTTTTTTTTATCATTTTACGAAAAAATTATATCTGACCATTTTTGTAGATCGTTTTTTGAGGAACAACTTTTATTTGCATCATTTTTTCATTAAGTCAATAGCTAAGGTTTTACAGCGCTCCCAAGTAAGTATTTTTTTTCAGTACTCTTAACTATACCAATATTATACGTGTGTACTAATAATATGTCATCAGTTATTGTTTTTTTTTTTTTACTTTGTTATTATAATTTTCTTAATTAAAAATTTTTGCAATATTATGAAAAATTAATTATTGACTCTTTTTCACTCCATAACAGAATTTAACAATTATTGATTTTTAAAATAATTTTAAATCTGATAGCCGTTACCGAGAATACTGTTCAGGTAGAAAATACCCAAGTGAGCATGAGGGAATAAAAGAACAGCTACCTGCTATTGTTATTAACTCTAAACCTCCAGCACCCCCTGAGCTTCTAAAATTGATCTTCTGCAAATGCAAAGGAAACTGTGGAGCGATGTGTGGATGTCGAAAAGCAGGACTGAAATATTCTGCAGTGTGCTTCCATTGTTCTGGAGAGACTTGCAGCAACGTAATGGAACTCTCAGAATTAATAAATGAAAATGACTTTGATGATGAACCGCCAACATTAACACCCCTTCCTTCGCCAGTTCTTCCACTGGTATTTAATTCAGAAAGCCGATCAGATGCTGAGCCGTAGCCTTGTCCATCGAAATGACTGAGGACGGAGTAGTTCTAATTTAGAAAATCACCGTGGATTATGCCTATTGGGGATACCACGTAAATAAAAACGCACCTCAAGACTCTACCTCGTGGGTGGTGGGGAAAAGAGTCAATAATTAATTATTAATAATATTGCAAAATTTGTAATTAAAATAGTTATAATAACAAAAAAAAAATAACTGATGACATATTATTATTAGTACACACGTATAATATAGGTATAGTTAAGAGTACTAAAAAATAGTACTCACTTCGGAGTGCTGTAAAACCTTAGCTATTGACTTAATGAAAAAATTATGCAAATAAAAGTTGTTCCTCAAAAAACAATTTACAAAAATGGTCAGATATCATTTTTTCGTAAAATGATAAAAAAAAAGTTACAAAAAAAAATATATATTTACTCGAATTTCTGAAGATTTTCGCTTATAACTTTTTTATTTATAGTTCTACGACAAAAAGTTACTGGACCAAAGTTGTAGAAAATTTAATTTGCAACAAAAAATGTTAATAATTTTTTTTATCAAATAAATAGTTTAAGAGATATACCGTAAAAACCATTTCAATCCCTATTTTCAAGATGGCGGCCGTGGGACAAGGGTGGCGACCCCACAAACTTGGTTTTAGCTTTACACTGACCCCCCCTACACATCAAAAAAATGATATTGCGTCCTCTAAAAAACGCAACCCCAAATGTAACTTTTCAATGGACTAGTCTATGTGTGTCGCGGCCAGTGATAACTAAGGATACGTTATACCCTTACAAAACTGACAAAATTTTTGTGCCGCGACACACATGGACACATTTTATGTATTGACACATTTCACTCCCAGCAAAAATTCGTGACAAGGATGGCATTCCTAATTCAATAGCAAAGAAGAAGATGACTAGTGTTCGTCACTACCAATTACATACGATTCCACATTTAAAGTTGTAATCTCTGACATAGATTAATTAACGACGCAGAGGGTACAAAATGCGTATAAATTATATTTCGTTCATAGTTGGACGCTGATAAGCAATAATGTGTCAACCCACTAGGTCGTCATTTTGAGAAAATCGTGTTTAATTAAATTTATTTTCATAGAATTTCAACTATGTGTCACAAGTTTTTATCAGCTTTTCAGTATGAAAATGATTTAATTCACATAACACTATTTTGAAAATTATAGTTTATCGCCTGAGAAAAGGAATAGTATCAGCATCTTAATTTTAATAATTTTGTGGGTTGACACAGTATTGCTTAACAGCGTCCAGTTAGGTACCTACTAGTATGAGGTAATTTATTTAAATTACCTCTTATTGTTAACTATGAACTAAAATAACAATTTATAAGCAAGATTCATCTATATAATAATGGCATGAACGCCTACTATTATTTACATAAAACATATATTTTTTTTATCAATGTCAAAAAGGAATTGAAACTGGATATTTAAAAACATGTTTGTATTATTGCACTCTTTTATAGTGCGAAGTTGGGGCACACATTCTGCAAAGTAATAAAGAACGGTAGGTACAGAGGAAGAAAGATCAAGGAGTATTTTTATAAAAATACTCTTTGACTTTACGTCAAAAAAGTTAGCTTATTTTCAAGAATTTGTTCCTCATTAAGCTGGAACTATATGCTTCGAAATCCGAAACGCCGGTGAAAAATTAGAAAGATAAAAATAGAACTCTGCGCTAATACCTAACTACATTAGAGTTGAAAATGGAAGTTTTGACCGTCGAGCTGTCATTTCAGACATTGAAATTTGACTCGACATTCGACACTCATATGTTGAAATTTTCAACTCTATTGTATTAACGCAGAAATCTATTTTCAATGCTCAGAATTTTCTACGGCCTTCCGGATTCCGGATCTTATATTCCCAGCCTTGGGAATGAAGTAGAGCTTGCAAATATTTAATCGACAATTTTGACATCTGAATAGGTATTCGATATTTTTATGGGCACTATTCGAATAATAGAAAAAAAAACTATTTTTTTATTATAATCCCTTTTTTTAGTTTGGGAGTATTGAATGTAAATGTCTTCTGTTGTATATATTATGTCTTCCTGGGAAAACAGAATTAAACAATGATAATATTATTTAAAAACATAAAATACTAATATTAGTTTCTTATTTTTACGCGAATATTGCTCATTGTTTTAAACACTTACGGATTATTTCGTGTGTATACGATGTGTGGAAAGTAGTCGAAATGTCAAAAAAAAAAAAAAAACAAGTGCACTGCGATTTAATCTTTAAGTATTTTAAACAATAGAATTCTAAGTTCAAAATTATTAACGTTGTAAAAATAAAAGTTGTAAACTACTGTTTACAACTTTTATTTTGTGATGGGAATTTTTATATTAAAAATCTGTTTCACGATTCACAATCGCCTATTAAGTGACGAATAGCGCATCCGGAAGTTCTGTCCCTGTCGCTCAATAAAAAGCAAAAAAATAAACTAATCTGTATCTCTTAAAATTTAAGATTGATAAACTTCAATCAAATAAAACAGCAGTTACTTTACTGTTACTGTTAGGCCCTCAGATCGTTCTAAGTTACTTCGTTAACATCTTACATTTTTTTTTGTAGTTAAATAATTTTAAAAAGTTAATGATATTAATTTAACTGATTGAACAATATAATTACATTATTTTCGTCAATCTTATCAAAATATATTTCAAGCCAGATAAAATATAAAATAAGTGAACGGTCTGTAATTCTGTACCTACAACTAACGACATTCGCTTCTGTATTATCTACATAGCTGGGCACCGTTAATCAAATAGTTAACTTCGTTAATCGTTAATCCGCTACAAAAAAAGTTAGCTTCGTTAAACGTTAAAGCGTTACATTTCGGAAGAATTAACGCAAGTTAACGTTAATCGTTAATCCGTTAATATGTGTAAAATTGCATTTTTTATATCGTTGTGTTAGTGAGTGAACTTATAAAACCTGTTGGTTTAGGTTCTGGAAGTTAACAGGTTAGGAATAAAACAAAATACTTGTATAATTCAAATGTGAAATTTAATTGTCAGACATAAGGTGCATATTCCCGTTCATGAATATTAACATGTTGTAGTCAAATGTGGCCATGGATTCTCATCAGGACCGCTGGAATCCAATACCTTGTCTTCCATGATATAGTTTTAATTACTACACTGCACAGTACGCTTTTTCTATGTAACTAAAATATTACACTGCACTCTTCTTTATTAACATGCGAATGATCACTGACAGTAATTTATCCTATCAAAAACATAAATGTGAAATGAGAGCCAAGTTCAATAATATGATATAATATGCCTTGGTTGTTGACTCCAACGACAAAAGAAGTGATATCTAAATGGGTGCCAAGTGCAATGGTCAGTCCTGAAATTTATTTATAACAACATAAAATATCATTTCTTCTCATAACTTAGGTAATATATTGTAGCCTAAGGTCTGACTTGGCTAGTTCTTAATTCTCATATACGAATTATTGTGTTCGATGGCTAGTTTCTACCAGCAAGCCTCGGAATAATAAAATAAGAAACGACAAGTAACAGGTTAAGAACTTCCGAAGGCTATAATATAATTCGTATATGAAAACTAGCCAAGTCAGACCTTAGCCTACAATATAGTTTCCTAATATATAAGAAGGAATGATATTTTATATTGTTATGAATAAATTTCAGGACTGGCCATTTAACTTAGCACCCATTTAGATCTCACTTCTTTTGTCGTTGGAGTCAACAACCAAGGCATATCATATTATTGAACTTGGCTCTCACTAAACATTTATGTTTTTAATAGAATATCATTACTTTTTGTACATAAATTATTAGTAGGTACTTATTTATAACAAAATTAATACCAAAGTTAAGTGTTCCTGATATAACCAATTAAGTGAAAAATTATAATGAAATTAGAAAATTTTACCAGTTTATAATTTATTCCTGTGTATTCACCAAATTACCTATCTGCATGCCAAATTTGAACATTCTAAGTCATCTGGAATTGGGTTAGAGTTTTGATCTATAGGTCAGTAAGTGATAAAGATGTCGATTTTTGGACGTTAATATCTAAATAACCGTTTGAGATGTGTTTATGAAATTCGGAGCACATATATGTATCTCGCAAGTCTCAATATATGAGCCAAATTTGACACATTTATGTGGAATAGTTTTTAAGTTATGAGGGGGTCAAAAGTGGCTCCATATGGTTTGTGTAATATTACACATCATGCTGCTCGCCAGTTCTGTTACTTGAACTAGGCTTGAACGCTACCGCGTGTCTAGATAATAACAACAATCATAACACTCATCACTCTAAGCTCCGGCGCTTAATAATGAAATGATCAAACGAAATAAATCTCTTCGCAGTTCTCTCACTCGAACGCGCCGGCAAAATATAGTATCTAGTTTTTTTTGTTTCACTCGCTACCACGCGCCGCCCGTCTGTTTTTCGCGCCGCGCGCCCGCACCGCGGTGCCGTGCGGTAAATAGTAGGCATTGGATTAACGATTAACGGACTTCTGTTCGTATTAACGGAAGTTAACGTATCCGTTAACATTTTTAAAAGTTAACTTAAAAGTTAATCCGTTAATCAAAATGTTAACTTCGTTAATTAACGATTAACGGATTAACGAGTTAATGCCCAGCTATGATTATCTATACTAATATTATAAAGCTGAAGAGTTTGTTTGTTTGTTTGTTTGAACGCGCTAATCTCAGGAACTACTGGTTCGAATTGAAAAATTCTTTTTGTATTGGATAGTCCATTTATCGAGGAAGGCTTTAGGCTATATAACATCCTGCTAAGATCAATACGAGCGGAGCTGCAATCAATAATGTTTCAAAATCGGGGTGTATTTTCCCCTTTTGAGAGCTTTCGCTGCGTACGCTGCGGAAACGGTTAAAGTTTCGCTAAAATTATGTATGACAGAATTGTTCCCCTTTAAAAGTTCTAAAAAAAAGTCTGCGACAGTATATGTCTATCTTTTAAGGTTGGCTCACAATAACCTTTTTATGCTAACCAAATTTGTTCTAAAATTAAACATTATTTGTGAGGGTGTTTTCATAAAGATGATATTAATCCTTATCCAAATAAATACGTTATACATTACAAGCATTTAATTTAGAAGAAATTTGCCATTTACATCATTTAATTTCAATAAGTATTTTAGAATATATCGCAGTAATAAAATAATCAGCGTGCAATAATGATGTGCGGCGCGCTGCGGGCAGTCGTGAGGGGCAAGCGCTCCTCCTTCTACGTAAATGAAGTCGCGGGTAAATTTTAGCGATATTCCAAAGTAACTATTCCACGCGGACGAAGTCGCGGGCAAAAGCTAGTTTACTCTATGCCAGAAATGCATGCATCCTTAAGGTGGGTTTAGACCAAAAGAACATAGAGCAAGAACTACACAAGAACATTCTTTTGTATTGTTTAAACGATAATTCGTTAAAGGTGGGTTTAGACCAAGCGAGCGAATGCTCATTCTAGTGAAGCTCTTTTGATGTAAACAAACAACGGGCATTCTTTCGTTGTTCTAGTGTATTCGCCACGTGTTCGCGGGTAATTTGGTAGAATGCTCTAAGAACACTCGCTCGTTTGGTATAACCGACACAAGAGCGCACAAATAGTTGCTTAAGGTGGGTTTAGACCAAGCGAGCGAATGCTCATTCTAGTAAAGCTCTTTTGATGTAAACAAACAACGAGCATTCTTTCGTTGTTCTGGTGTATTCGCCACGTGTTCGCCGGTAATTTGGTAGAATGCTCTAAGAACACTCGCTCGTTTGGTATAACCGACGCAAGAGCGCACAAATAGTTGCTTAGAGCGTTCTTTCGTGTTCGGATGTGCTCGCTACTTGAGGCGGTCTCTTCAAAGGGATTCTAGTGTTCTTGAATTCTTGTACATTTTGGCGGCTAGTTTTAAGTTTATTCGTAAATATGGATTGGAGCAACGAAAAATGTATGATAGAAATGTACCATAATATAAGGTGTTTATGGGATCCAACTTATGTTTTATGAACATTATAAAAATAAACTGTACACGGAAGATGCCTGGAGACAAATTGCAACAGCAATCGTCTCTTCCTTCTTTTTTTTTCATTAATTACGTATTATCAATAAATGAAGCACTTGAAATCACAATATAGTCGCTATCACACTCAGACATAGTGTAGTGTTAACAGTACTACTTATCGTTGGCAAATGAGCAATGAGCATTCGCTCATTTGGTCTAAATGATTCTCATATAAAGAGCAAAAATTCTTGTTCTTATTGTTCTTGTTCGGAAAGTTTAGTGTAAATGATGTAAACTATGTCTTAACGAATTATCGTTTACATTAAACGAATACAAAAGAATGTTCTTGTGTAGTTCTTGCTCTATGTTCTTTTGGTCTAAACCCACCTTTAGAGCGTTCTTTCGTATTCGGACGTGCTCGCTACATGAGGCGGTCTCTTCAAAGGGATTCTAGTGTTCTAGCGGCTGCGGTACATAGTGTGAACAGTACTAGGTACTTATCGTTGGCAAATGAGCAATGAGCATTCGCTCATTTGGTCTAAATGATTCTCATATAATGAGCAAAAATTCTTGTTCTTATTGTTCTTGTTCGGAATGATTAGTGTAAATGATGTAAACTATGTCTTAACGAATTATCGTTTACATTAAAGGAATACAAAAGAATGTTCTTGTGAAGTTCTTGCTCTATGTTCTTTTGGTCTAAACCCACCTTTATTGTTCTTGTTCGGAATGATTAGTGTAAGTGATGTAAACTATGTCTTAACGAATTATCGTTTACATTAAACGAATACAAAAGAATGTTCTTGTGTAGTTCTTGCTCTATGTTCTTTTGGTCTAAACCCACCTTAAGACATAGTTTACATCATTTACACTAAACATTCCGAACAAGAACAATAAGAACAAGAATTTTTGCTCTTTATATGAGAATCATTTAGACCAAATGAGCGAATGCTCATTGCTCATTTGCCAACGATAAGTAGTACTGTTCACACTACACTATGTCTGAGTGTGATAGCGACGATATTGTGATTTCAAGTGCTTCATTTATTGATAATACGTAATTAATGAAAAAGAAAAGAAGGAAGAGACGTTGGTGGGTGACGATTGCTGTTGCAATTTGCCTCCAGGCATCTTCCGTGTACAGTTTATTTTTATAATATTCATAAAACATAAGTTAGATCCCATAAACACCTTATATTATGGTACATTTCTATCATACATTTTTCGTTGCTCCAATCCATATTTACGAATAAACCTAAAACTAGCCGCCAAAATGTACAAGAATTCAAGAACACTAGAATCCCTTTGAAGAGACCGCCTCAAGTAGCGAGCACGTCCGAACACGAAAGAACGCTCTAAGCAACTGTTTGTGCGCTCTTGCGTCGGTTATACCAAACGAGCGAGTGTTCTTAGAGCATTCTACCAAATTACCGGCGAACACGTGGCGAATACACCAGAACAACGAAAGAATGCTCGTTGTTTGTTTACATCAAAAGAGCTTTACTAGAATGAGCATTCGCTCGCTTGGTCTAGACCCACCTTTATTAGATTCACAAAAAAAGTATATATTGACATTGTTTTCCATTTTTCATATGACATAAACTGTCAAGTATTTTCATAAATTATTTATTGTTGAAAAATATATTTTTATGAAAATAAGTAATAAATGTTGTAAACTTCCATGGGGAATTAAATTCCTCCTTTTATTCACTTTTTTGTCATGGTTTTTACAGCTTTTATAGACACACGATGGAATTTTGTGCAAGGCGCACGGGACGCGTAGTACGTGCTACGCATCGACCAGGTGGTCGCATACTAACCAAAATTGGCCCGACTCGGGCCAATTCGTGTCTTCATTTTTAAGCTGCGCGTCCACTGCATCGGAATCGGAGCGGACGGAGCGGACGGATTTGTTGCTTTGTATGGATTTCTATGATACTGCGTCCACTGGATCGGCATTTCTGCGCCTGCGACCGGTATTTTTGCCGATGACGTCATTGGCAGTGAACCCGTCATTCGGATTCCGAACGTTTCAAGTTCTGACGTGTTTGCGACGACGCGACGGCTATACATAAATACTTATTCACGATGACTGAAGATATTTTAATTACGTTAGTGGAAAAGAGGAGCGACGATATTTAGGATGAAATTGGGCAAATAATAAATAAAAATTGTAGAATATAGTGAAGTTCAAAAAACTTTTTTCGAGTCATATGAATGTACCCAAAAAATCTATTTTCATCTTCTAATAAATCAGAATATTATCGAATATATAAAATTCTCGTGTCACAGTTTCGTTGCCATACTCCTCCGAAACGGCTTGACCGATTTTGATGAAATTTTTTGTGCTTATCCGGTATCTATGAGAATCGGCCAACATCTATTTTTATCCCCCTAAATGTTAGGGGTAGTCCACCCCTAAATTTTTTATTTTATTTTTTAGACAAAATTTTTACAATCCTTAATTTTCACCCTTCTACGATCAACCCTTATTTTTTAATAGCCATTTTAGTAATTTAATCATTTTTCCTCTCCGGTCGATAATTGATCAATTATAGTGTTTTTACTTTTTATAAGGCAAAACAACGTTTGCCGGGTCAGCTAGTAATGAATGAAATTCTCCAAAAATTAATCTTTTTGAATCTATATTATGATTTATGAACCCATATCTTTCGTTTCAAGTTCTGACGTGTTTGCGACGACGCGACGGCTATACATAAATACTTATTCACGATGACTGACGATATTTTAATTACGTTAGTGGAAAAATATGATGAACTTTACAATCTAAAACATCAACATTATCATAACCAACTGAGGAGCGACGATATTTAGGATGAAATTGGGCAAATAATAAATAAAAATTGTAGAATATAGTGAAGTTCAAAAAACTTTTTTCGAGTCATATGAATGTACCCAAAAAATCTATTTTCATCTTCTAATAAATCAGAATATTATCGAATATATAAAATTCTCGTGTCACAGTTTCGTTGCCATACTCCTCCGAAACGGCTTGACCGATTTTGATGAAATTTTTTGTGCTTATCCGGTATCTATGAGAATCGGCCAACATCTATTTTTATCCCCCTAAATGTTAGGGGTAGTCCACCCCTAAATTTTTTATTTTATTTTTTAGACAAAATTTTTACAATCCTTAATTTTCACCCTTCTACGATCAACCCTTATTTTTTAATAGCCATTTTAGTAATTTAATCATTTTTCCTCTCCGGTCGATAATTGATCAATTATAGTGTTTTTACTTTTTATAAGGCAAAACAACGTTTGCCGGGTCAGCTAGTAATGAATGAAATTCTCCAAAAATTAATCTTTTTGAATCTATATTATGATTTATGAACCCATATCTTTCGTTTCAAGTTCTGACGTGTTTGCGACGACGCGACGGCTATACATAAATACTTATTCACGATGACTGACGATATTTTAATTACGTTAGTGGAAAAATATGATGAACTTTACAATCTAAAACATCAACATTATCATAACCAACTGAGGAGCGACGATATTTAGGATGAAATTGGGCAAATAATAAATAAAAAGTTTAGAATATAGTGAAGTTCAAAAAACTTTTTTCGAGTCATATGAATGTACCCAAAAAATCTATTTTCATCTTCTAATAAATCAGAATATTATCTAATATATAAAATTCTCGTGTCACAGTTTCGTTGCCATACTCCTCCGAAACGGCTTGACCGATTTTGATGAAATTTTTTGTGCTTATCCGGTATCTATGAGAATCGGCCAACATCTATTTTTATCCCCCTAAATGTTAGGGGTAGTCCACCCCTAAATTTTTTATTTTATTTTTTAGACAAAATTTTTACAATCCTTAATTTTCACCCTTCTACGATCAACCCTTATTTTTTAATAGCCATTTTAGTAATTTAATCATTTTTCCTCTCCGGTCGATAATTGATCAATTATAGTGTTTTTACTTTTTATAAGGCAAAACAACGTTTGCCGGGTCAGCTAGTAATGAATGAAATTCTCCAAAAATTAATCTTTTTGAATCTATATTATGATTTATGAACCCATATCTTTCGTTTCCTCTTGTTTCTCTTTTCCTCTTCTGATAAAATACAGCTAATTACAACCTATTCGGTCTGAGATTACAACAATATATCTCGTCACTATCCTCCATAATGCAAATGCACGTTCAGGCTGACGGACTAAAAATAACTAAATTGCCGATGCTGAATCCGAATGCAGTGGACGCACCCCATCGGCATTTTGTAAATGCCGACGCTCCGTCCGCTCCGTCCGCTCCGATTCCGATGCAGTGGACGCGCAGCTTTACGCGTTTATAACATATCTACCTCTTTTTAAGCTGCGCGTCCACTGCATCGGAATCGGAGCGGACGGAGCGGACGGATTTGTTGCTTTGTATGGATTTCTATGGTACTGCGTCCACTGGACCGGCATTTCTGCGCCTGCGACCGGTATTTTTGCCGATGACGTCATCGGCAGTGAACCCGTCATTCGGATTCCGAACGTTTCAATTTCTGACGTGTTTGCGACGACGCGACGGCTATACATAAATACTTATTCACGATGAATGACGATATTTTAATTACTTTAGTGGAAAAATATGATGAACTTTACAATCTAAAACATCAACATTATCGTAACCAACTGAGGAGCGACGATATTTGGGATGAAATTGGGCAAATAATAAATAAAAATTGTAGAATATAGTGAAGTTCAAAAAACTTTTTTCGAGTCATATGAATGTACCCAAAAAATCTATTTTCATGTTCTAATAAATCAGAATATTATCTAATATATAAAATTCTCGTGTCACAGTTTCGTTGCCATACTCCTCCGAAACGGCTTGACCGATTTTGATGAAATTTTTTGTGCTTATCCGGTATCTATGAGAATCGGCCAACATCTATTTTTATCCCCCTAAATGTTAGGGGTAGTCCACCCCTAAATTTTTTATTTTATTTTTTAGACAAAATTTTTACAATCCTTAATTTTCACCCTTCTACGATCAACCCTTATTTTTTAATAGCCATTTTAGTAATTTAATCATTTTTCGTCTCCGGTCGATAATTGATCAATTATAGTGTTTTCAACTTTTTATAAGGCAAAACAACATTTGCCGGGTCAGCTAGTAATGTATGAAATTCTCCAAAAATTAATCTTTTTGAATTTATATTATGATTTATGAACCCATATCTTTCGTTTCCTCTTGTTTCTCTTTTCCTCTTCTGATAAAATACAGCTAATTACAACCTATTCGGTCTGAGATTACAACAATATATCTCGTCACTATCCTCCATAATGCAAATGCACGTTCAGGCTGACGGACTAAAAATAACTAAATTGCCGATGCTGAATCCGAATGCAGTGGACGCACCCCATCGGCATTTTGTAAATGCCGACGCTCCGTCCGCTCCGTCCGCTCCGATTCCGATGCAGTGGACGCGCAGCTAGCTGCGCGTCCACTGTATCGGAATCGGAGCGGACGGAGCGGACGGATTTGTTGCTTTGTATGGATTTCTATAGGGGGGATTTGCCGTAGTCACCACGCTTGGCGAACGGACGGCAAACGTAGTGTAGGACGTCCTGCGGCACGATGGACCGACGATTTGAAGAAGGTGGCTGGCAGCGGATGGATGAGGGCTGCCCAAGATCGGGATGGTTGGCGCTCATTGGGGGAGGCCTACGTTCAGCAGTGGACGGCGATAGGCTGATGATGATGATGATGATGGATTTCTATGGTACTGCGTCCACTGGATCGGCATTTCTGCGCCTGCGACCGGTATTTTTGCCGATGACGTCATCGGCAGTGAACCCGTCATTCGGATTCTGAACGTTTCAAGTTCTGACGTGTTTGCGACGACGCGACGGCTATACATAAATACTTATTCACGATGACTGACGATATTTTAATTACGTTAGTGGAAAAATATGATGAACTTTACAATCTAAAACATCAACATTATCATAACCAACTGAGGAGCGACGATATTTGGGATGAAATTGGGCAAATAATAAATAAAAATTGTAGAATATAGTGAAGTTCAAAAAACTTTTTTCGAGTCATATGAATGTACCCAAAAAATCTATTTTCATCTTCTAATAAATCAGAATATTATCGAATATATAAAATTCTCGTGTCACAGTTTCGTTGCCATACTCCTCCGAAACGGCTTGACCGATTTTGATGAAATTTTTTGTGCTTATCCGGTATCTATGAGAATCGGCCAACATCTATTTTTATCCCCCTAAATGTTAGGGGTAGTCCACCCCTAAATTTTTTATTTTATTTTTTAGACAAAATTTTTACAATCCTTAATTTTCACCCTTCTACGATCAACCCTTATTTTTTAATAGCCATTTTAGTAATTTAATCATTTTTCCTCTCCGGTCGATAATTGATCAATTATAGTGTTTTTACTTTTTATAAGGCAAAACAACGTTTGCCGGGTCAGCTAGTAATGAATGAAATTCTCCAAAAATTAATCTTTTTGAATCTATATTATGATTTATGAACCCATATCTTTCGTTTCAAGTTCTGACGTGTTTGCGACGACGCGACGGCTATACATAAATACTTATTCACGATGACTGACGATATTTTAATTACGTTAGTGGAAAAATATGATGAACTTTACAATCTAAAACATCAACATTATCATAACCAACTGAGGAGCGACGATATTTAGGATGAAATTGGGCAAATAATAAATAAAAATTGTAGAATATAGTGAAGTTCAAAAAACTTTTTTCGAGTCATATGAATGTACCCAAAAAATCTATTTTCATCTTCTAATAAATCAGAATAGGTATTATCTAATATATAAAATTCTCGTGTCACAGTTTCGTTGCCATACTCCTCCGAAACGGCTTGACCGATTTTGATGAAATTTTTTGTGCTTATCCGGTATCTATGAGAATCGGCCAACATCTATTTTTATCCCCCTAAATGTTAGGGGTAGTCCACCCCTAAATTTTTTATTTTATTTTTTAGACAAAATTTTTACAATCCTTAATTTTCACCCTTCTACGATCAACCCTTATTTTTTAATAGCCATTTTAGTAATTTAATCATTTTTCCTTTCTTAAATTTATATTTTGATTTATGAACCCATATCTTTCGTTTCCTCTTGTTTCTCTTTTCCTCTTCTGATAAAATACAGCTAATTACAACCTATTCGGTCTGAGATTACAACAATATATCTCGTCACTATCCTCCATAATGCAAATGCAGCTTATATTATATATCTATGGTCGCGGCACAAAAATTTTGACAGTTTTGGTAGGTATCCGTTATCACTGGTATCCATAGTAATTATCACTGACTGGGACATCATCACTCAATATTAGTTTAACTTTTATTAGCACGACTTTTGACTAAGACCAAATAATTGGCAACATTATCGTGCAAAGAAATACGAATAATTTTATATCTTTTGCGCTTACAATAGAGTCTATTATCCTATAACAAACAATCAGCTACTACCCGATATCTTCCTTCTCTTTTTTGGGTGGAGTATTTATTTACTTAAGTAAATTATTTAAGAATATTTTCCATCGAAATTCTTTATTTTTCTCATAGACGTATATTATAGACGAGGCATGTTGAGGCAAAAAGTGTCTCCAATAAAATGGCCCCAATTTTTAAATTTTGGGGCCATTTTGACAGTTGAGGTTTGGCACTTGTGATCTTACCATTTCTACATTTGCTATATATGCAGTTTATCCAGTCCGCATATAATTCATAAAATGCCGAGTAGTTGCGTAATTAAAGGCTGTAAAAACTATGACAAACGTGTAAAAAAGATAGACGGGATATCTTATCACAGGTAATTATCACAATATTTTTTGTTACAATTAAAATACTTATGGAATTTTAAATAAATATTCAAAAAATGGCGGCCAACTATGACATATAACACTGGTTATTGTATGCGCAACAGTGAAAAGGTAACTTTGTAGGGACGTCATTTTTATTATTGTAAATTACAGAAATAAGAGATTCAGTTTTTTTTTATTTCAGTACCTAACCAAACCTAACCTTACCCGTCAGTATTCACATTTTTGATTAATTTAAATAAAATGAAACTAAGGCTTACTATTTATTTGATTTTTACATATTATATTTAAAAATATTATTTACTATCTGGCCTGACAGACGTTGTTCTGTGAATTATGAAATTGAATAAAAAATGCTCGGGAGAATTTTCTTTCTACGGGAGAACTACACTTGAAGGTTGTAAGCGTAGGTTGCTACACCCATAAGTCATACCCTACACCTACAACCTACATCTAGACCTACTACATACCTATAGTTGGTAGGTGATAGGTTGGTAGGTAAACAGTAGTTACCCCACTAAAAACCTACAAGCTACATCTACTAGATGTAGATCACCTATAACCTGCACCTACTGTCTATTCTACTCCTAAACAACCACCTACAATGTTCAGGGGCCAGCCGATTTAACATTATGCACTTTTGGAGAAAAAAAAGTAATATTTCTGAAATATTACTATGTTACTGGAAGCACCTTTATACCGAGTGATTTTTTTATTCCGTTTCAAGAGAAACAGTGTATAATAGTTACACAAAATAGAGTACTTTGGCATACTTAGTTTATTATTTTTTTCTTTTGTCTAATTTAGTGAATATTTGTTGTAAATATCGCAGAAATTTATAGTATTTAAATTACAGATTTCCCAATAATCCAGAGCGCAAAGAGATTTGGACTCGCCTTATTCGAGAACAACGAAATGAGCCTAACAAAAAAGTTACTCATAGATCTAAACTCCCCTCTCGCTCGCGCCTTGGTGACACCCACTTCGCAACGGGCCGTGCAGCAGAAATCGTAATATTTTAATTTCGCCATAACTTCAAAACCAAACATCCAATTTGAATAATTCAAAGACCAAATATTATCTACATAAACTGTACTTAGTGATGAAATAATTTATTTTGATAAGGATTAATAGAATGAGTAAAATAAATGCGTTTAAATATAGTCCAAAAAAAATTCAAGATTTCTAAATAAAAAAATGGTTGTTATGCCTCACTTGACATAGATAGGTATAGTGTGTCACGGACTTTTTTGTAGATATTTATAAGATCTACAATTAATTAGAACATTTTATGGTTCTATCTTTTATAGTATAGGCAGCGTACGCAAAATAAGTAACTTTTCTGGTTGATTTTTACACCTTGTGTCCGAAAAACCCAAATATCTTACGGAACCCTATTTTTTCCAAAATAAAATTTAGCCTATGTTCCTCGTGGATAATGTAGCTTTCGAAAGGTGAAAAATTTTTTGAAATCGGTCCAGTACTTTTTGAGCCTATTCATTACAAACAAACAAACATACAAACAAAGTTTTCCTCTTTATAATATTAGTGTAGATGTAGATTATTACTTTCAAACTGAATTAGATTATGTATAAGTTTTTATAAATTATAATTCAATATTCTTTTTATGGTACTTAATATAATTAGTTTTGTTTTTAATGAGTCTTGTTTTATTTATCTAGGTAATAAAGGAATATTAAGTGCTGTTGCGCTAGGATTTGTATGTAATTTTTGCTGCAGCGCTGGCTGTGAAACGTCACAGCTCCTACGGCTCCGCCCCTTCTGTGGCGCCGCTGGAGCTACGGCACATGTGTAAAAACAAATTTGTTGTCTGGTCTAGGTCCATACGCCGTATAGAAGAAAAAAAATGGTTTTCTTGTCCTTCTTAAAATCCTTTAAAATATCTTGCTTAGGTTAAAATATCTAGTATCCATACACCATAATAGCCATTGCACTAATCTATTACACCGATATAATATCTGTATAATATTCTAGTATGTAATTATCGTCATCTATGGGTACTAATCACCAGAGGAGTTAAAAGTGCGTTCCTGATCTTTGGCATACATTTGACAAATAATGTAGGTATAAGAAAAAGTTACGCCATCTTGATTTCAGAAGATTTATTCAAATAAATGTGGACTGAAAAATCTGCGGAAAGCAAATGTCGAAATGTCAAGATGACAAAATATGAAACCTCGACTGCCCCAAAAAACCCCAAAAGTGGGGCAGTTTAAGTGTGGACACTTTTTGCCTCAACACACCTCGTCTATGCTTTATGATAATGAGAGTAATGTAATAAGAAATATGAAATATTTAAATTACATTACGTACCTGTAAAATTTATATTTGTTTGTAAGCCTTATTGATTTATTGTTGCTAATATTTTAGTAATTCCAGTATTAATGCGAGCTAAACTTATATTAAATACGCCGGACAATTTTATTAACATTTATTTAGTCAAGATATGTATTTAAAAAAAATGTATGCGTTGTACGCCCTTACAAAGTTATATCATACGACTAGCGACTGTTCCATCGGAATGGTAAAATCGTAAAATCAAAGGAACATCGAAGTTCCGTTGATTTTACATAGATGGCGTAATTTTTTCTTGTATGAAAATTTTTTCGGCTAAATGTACGTGGTAGCCTATCTTGAGTTGAAATCTTTGATTTTTCTACAACTATGAAATTCGTCTATTCAATTAATTTGTTTCTATAACTCTAGTACAGCAACAGTAAAAATCGTGTTTAGGTCCACTTAGGGGCCCCATACATTATCCGGTCTGCCTTCAGTTCAATAAATAATTTCAAGAAAATACAAACACTAGGTACTCATTTTTTTCTTGAATTGAATGTCATCCTTTTCACGAATTTTTGCTATGAGTGAAATGACATATTTCGTAGTATAGTGTTTAGGTAAAACGTAGCACTAAACAAATGGTTAAAGGCATACCAAACCACCTATGAATTAAACTTGAGATTTATTGTATGGTCGATGATTCGTCATACTAGAAATGTAACAAGGTTAAGCGTGTTTCGAAAGGCGTAGTGAACCCGTACCTACGAGAGATACTGTGTAATTACACAGCGAGGCGCAGTTTAGACTGTGCGGTTCGCAGAACTCCGACTTCACTTTTTTATTAAGCCTGAGATTATTTTATTCCCATAATACTAGAATTTCGAGCAAATATAACGTAGGTACATAAGTCACCGGAAGATAACAAGATCCGCAAGTTTAAAAATGTCCTAGGAAATTTATAAACCTTTGTAGGATTCTAAACGAGAGATACATTATATTGTTTTGCCCACATTTTCGCAAATTTATCATTTTGCGACGACTCGTGGTAAATTTATACATTAACGGATATTCGTTTCGTAAGATTCTTAACGGTTCGACCAATCACAGAAGAGCTTTTATTATTACGCTTCTATAAAATACGGCAAATAACACACTGCGCTGTGATTGGTCGATGTTGACAGTGGCAATGCTTGTGTCCAGACTTATTCAACCAATCAGAGCGTATATGGCGTTTGGTTCGGTAAGTTTATTAATTTGCGAAAATGTGTGCATAAAATAATACAATTCATCTCTCATTTAGAATCCTACGAAGGTTTATAAATTTCCTAGGAAATTTATAAGTTAGTGGTTCTTGTTATTTTCCGGTGACATATACAATTCTTGTTGCCACTTTCCAGACGTCCCGTATTTGCCGGGACGTCCCGTATTTTAGGTATTATTTAAAACGTCCCGCCGGGATAAGCGCTATCCCGTAAATCAAGCGATCTAGGTTTATCTCTCAGATAAAATAATTAACCAAGATAGCGCATGGCGTTTGTTTGAACTGAAGCCTAAAAAACTACGCTACTTCAAGTAAACGAATGTGCTCACGCACACACAAGCAGAAAAGCACGCTACTTTTCGACAGTATCGACGACTTATGGCCTGTATTCACTTTGATTAGTGCGAACTGCGAGTGCGTAGTGCGAGTGATTAGTGATTAGTAGAAAATACGTGTGGACAGCGACTGCGAGTGCGAGTGTTTAGTTGTAGTGATTAGAAGCGTGTTGTATTTTTTTGCGAGTGGACTGCAAGTCAAGGGGAAGGAGCGCGCGCGGGGCGGGCCCGCGCGCCCCGCTTTCGCCTCACTCGCCGCGTACCTGCTACTAAACACGTCTGGACATGGTTTCAAATGAATTTACTAAACAAAGCCACTAAACAGTTTGGACACTACTCGCACTACACACCTGCACTACACACTAGCACTAATCAAAATGAATACAGGCCTTAATCTATTACTGACAAAAAGTAAAGTACTTTTTTGCTTGTGTGTGCGTGAGCGCGTGTAAACTTGAAGTAGCGTAGTTTTTTAGGCCTCACTTCAAACAAACGCCATGCGCCATCTTCGTTTTTTATTTGATCTGAGGGTTTATCTACACAATGTCCGCAATATACACATAAATATGAACTCAGGCACCCTAAAACTAATAAATAATGCAAAAACTCGATCGATCCTCAGAAAAATATTATAAATTTATCACGATTTTTTTTTGTCACGGGTAAAATAACTGAAATCCCGTATTTATTGGTTTAAGTAAGCATTTGTCCCTTATAGGCTGAAAAAAAATTCATTGTTAATACCTACCTAACTAGTACCTACCTACCTACCTAGTTAATACCACACATCTTAATAAAACTATAGGTAGGCAATATTTTTGTGGTACCTACGAAAAAGTTCGTTATTACTTAATATTTAGCAATGAAAAATAAGTTTAGTATTTTTATACTAAACTTTTTTTTTTAAACAAGGCATGAACGAAACAAGGATATTGAATAAAAGACACAAAACTTTGATTAATTATCACATAGATACGTTATATCCTTACAAAACTGACAATATTTCTGTGCCACGACACACATTGACATGGGACGCTGTCAATGTGTCAACGTCGCATAGTAACACAAAACACGCTATTACTCGCGGAGCACACTAACCAAAATTGGCCCGACTCGGGCCAATTCGAGTCTTAATTTTTACGCGTTTATAACATATCTACCTACCTCTTTTTAATATTACATTTCTATGACACAAAATATACAAAAAGCCAAAGATTTCAACTCAAGATAGGCTATCACGTAGGTACATTTAGCAGAAAAAAAAATGCATACAAGAAAATGTTACGCCATCTTGGTTTTCACCATAACTCAAATGTCAGCCATCTTGTTTTCACCATACTTCGAATTTAAAAATGGCCCCAAAAATTAAAAAAATTGGGGCCATTTTACTGGAGACACTTTTTGCCTCAACATGGCTCGTCTATAATATACGTCTATGCAAAAAGCAATTAACGAAATCGACTTCACCAATAGTAAAGATAATATTTTATTCTCACAAAATATAACATTGTTGTGTAGACTACGTCGCTCTTTCAGAGCCGGTATGGATCAATAATTCTTATTGTCAAAAAAATTAGTATTTTTCTAAAAGTAATATACAGTTATGTGTGCAAATACTAATTTAATCAGTTTATAATATTTTTATTATTTTATCTTTTGTGTAGTAATAGATAAAATTATTTTCAATTTTCGTGCAGTTTTCGTTTAATCTTACCACACTGTGACGACACGCAATACGTCGCGTTTGCGTCATCAGAACTCCAAGAACGCTCAAACGGGGAGGACGTGGGATGAAAGAGTGAAGTGCTTTGTTAGAAACATTATAATTTATTTTTTTTCAAATGTTTCTAATATCGGAATCGTAAAGTACAAAGTATTAGGATAGGTAAATATTATTCATGGAACACATGGAATTTTTATATATCTGCGTGGTTTTTGACATAAGAATTAACCATTTCGTTTTGTTCCAGGTTTAAAATCCGAACGCCATCATGGCGTCGGACGAACAATTTTCGCTATGTTGGAACAATTTCCATGCGAATATGTCAGCAGGCTTTCATGGCCTGCTGTCACGTGGAGATCTAGTAGACGTAACTTTGGCTGCCGAAGGCAGATTATTACAAGCACACAAATTAGTTTTATCAGTATGTTCTCCCTATTTTCAAGAAATGTTCAAAATGAACCCAACTCAGCATCCCATAGGTAAGTTGCTATAAGGATATTAACGGAATTTGCTATTATTATAATTTTTGTTTTCATATACTTATATTGTTTTTTATTGTTACAGTATTTTTAAAAGATGTTAGTCATTCGGCGCTAAGAGACTTATTACAATTTATGTATCAAGGTGAAGTTAATGTTAAGCAAGAAGAATTAGCGTCATTTATTAGTACAGCGGAACAACTTCAAGTGAAAGGTTTAACCGGTAATTCAAATGAAGAAAGTTCCACGCCATCCAAACCAAAGCCGACCTCAAGGCCAGGCCCGAGGTCGTCACAACAAAGGCAATCTGTTATGACTAAGTTAGAGACTGATTTAGATTCTAAGCCCTCCTCAACTCCAGTAGCAATTAAGAGACCAAATAGGCCGTCAATAGCATCAAATAATTCATCGTCATCTCAAAGTGGACCTGCGAAACGGAAATGTGTGGACCCATTAGAAGCTGGGCCATCGGGGTCAGCGAAAGACGAATTTGTAACGATTCCCGATGAAGATGAAAATAATGCCGTGGCACCGAAAATGGAACCCGAATTTGTTAACGAAAGTATGTGGGACGAGGATGACGATGGCACGAATAATGATGAAACAAATTTCGGCGAAGACGACTCGAATATGGAAATGACTGGTAATTAATATTATTTGCACTATTTTATTTTAAGTTAGTTTTCTTCTAATAATGTTTTGGTCATTTTTGGTTCTAGGCTTTGATAGTTCGGCAACGGGCGATGGTAATCTTACTGGAGCTGGGGAAGGTGGAGCTGTAGGTGATGCACAAGGTAGGTTTACTTTTTAATTATCAGGTTAGCTTTTATCATGTTTTAATGATAGAAGTTACCAACACAAATTAATTTTCGTGATCTTCATTACGTTAATTTATCTCGCGTTCATATTTTTATAGATCACGAAAGTTCTAGGCTATAAATGAAATTTGTAAGTACACTAAGTTCAGGTAATTAGTACCTTATTCCATGTAATTTATTGAAATGTTACAGGTTGTCGCGTAAGACATAACTTGTCGAGGTATTGTTTGCTATTGAGGTTATATTGGTGTTTATCTGGTAAAGGTGATTTTTGGATGGTTGGTAAGGTCTCAAATGGTTTATTTTAGGTACATACAGTACATGTTATTTGGGTAATCGGTATTGAGATTTGTGATATCCAAAGGTTCATAAAGCGTTTGCCTGTTATCTGATCAATAATGGCAGACCTCTTGATCTGATAATAGGAAATTAAGCTCTAGTGCTGATAAAAGGGAATTAAGCTCAATGCTAACTACCGAAATTACTTCTATGGTGAAAGGCGTAAAGGTAAAATGAGATCTGGTTCAAGGTATTGGTGTGTAATGGAAAAGTGGTAGTTGATGGCGATCTAGACGAAGTATTCAGATAGATCCCTATCAATCTTCAGGTATGTAGACGCGCCGTCACTCGGCCCGGCGCCAGTTGTGTATGAAACTGGCTTTATTTTTGACGTGCCGGTAGGTTTCATATAACTTCAGTGGCGCTGTGCCGGGTAGAAACCGGTGTCTACATTCGCCTGGTATACGGTATGAAGAGGACTGGAGCGACGACGCGTCGGTTTCGTATGAAATGGCTTCGAGTACAGCGAAGCCGGATTCATACATAGGCGGCTCCAGACGCGTGTAATGTGTGTGGAAGGCACCTACGACCGTTTCATTAGCCTTTACGTTACACGCGTCTGGACCCGGCCTAACCGACGCTTTGCCGGGTAGAAACCGTCGTGTCGACAATCGCCCTTATTTTATCCCACACAATTGGTGTGCGTGTGGTTTGAGGGACCAACCCGAATTTCCCCAAAATAAGTATACCAAGTTTTAGTAGAAGTCTAAAAACAATTGTAGAACAAATCTGGGAATTTGTAAAAAGATAGTTTAAAAGATATAGCCCTCAGAGTGTGGTCCCTCAGTTCACACACCGCTATTTTCCAGATCTCGAAAAGTATGTGGAAAATTATGGTTTTTTCACTACAGAATTTTAGTAGAACTTTTGTAAAAGTTTTTACAAATTTATCAGATACATAGCATTAGAAATAAAAAAGCTACAACCACCGAAGTGTGGTCCCTCAGTTCACACAAAAATGACATACTCATTTCGCGATATATGACTGACTTTTTTAATTATTTTTCTACGTAGAGTTTTAGTAGAAAATTTGTAGAATTCATAGGCAAAATTTCAGAAAAATCTATCGGCGCATTTGGAAGATATATACCATTATGTTGGGTCCCTCAGTTCACACACTTGTGTATAAGAAAAACTCAAATAACTAATAAACGAGAAAACTAACAGAAAGTCTACTATACTTAAGTTTTAGTAGAAGTTTTTTTCTCTTGGATTAGCACATAAAATATTTAATTTCTTGCTTCCTAACTGAGATAATGTTAATTTTTTGATTGTATGAAAATGCAGAGTAGGGTTACCACACAAGAAGCAAAATTCGGACAGTACCTAATATTATTGTGTGTGTTATACCTTATTAAATTTACCTTTTCACTATTATATGGGTTCATAGTACTACAAACAACCTATATACCTACTTATGTACCTATTTGTGGTTTCGCTCTGCCCGCCCTTTTCTCTGTCCGTTCTTGCTAACTCCTTATATGTAATTACATATATATTATATGAATAAAAAACTGGCCAAGTGCGAGTCAGGCTCGCGCACAAACGGTTCCGTACAAAACGGCAAAAAAAATCACGGTTGTTGTATGGAAGCCCTCGTTAAATATTAATTTTATTTTGTTTTTAGTATTTGTTGTTATAGCGGCAACAGAAATACATAATTTGTGAAAATTTCAACTGTCTAGCTATCGCGGTTCCTGAGATACAGCCTGGTGACAGACAGACGGACGGACAAACAGCGAAGTCTTAATAATATTTTGGTTCCCTTTGGGTACAGAACCCTCATTTATGAAATTTCATATTTTTATTATACCTACCTATTTTCTATTAAAGAAATATAGAAATCTTAGGTCTTTAAATTAATGTCAAGCTTTTATGAAAAGGAGAAAGTTAATTTGTGGGATGTACGGTGTACATAAGGCTTTTATATTTTAATACTTGGGGTAGTCACATTTATAAAAACAGAAAAACAAGAAAATCTGGTACAGTATATTGTTTCTCTTCATAAAGAACCTTTATATGTACCATATAAACACAAAGGAAGTGACCGCACCGACTGCAGACGTGGTTGAACTACGTGTTTACACGTAAGTACGTGTTCGTGCGCACGATTCAACGGCGCTGTTATGCGATTTACATCGCAGGCATACGATGTAAATCGCATAACAGCGCCGAGCGGCAACTTTGTTAATAGTACCTATTTAATATTATACAGAGAGAATTATTTTTAAATTTTGCAATTATTCAACAATTTGCATTAATCATGAATGGATGAGTACAGCAGCATTTTAATTCAATATAAATAAAAATATAATGTTAACATGTAATATCTTTGTTAAAGTTGTCCGCTGTACACAATTGAGTACAGCAGCATATCAGTCACAAATAATTAAAAATTACAAAAAATATAAATGTGTACACACAACTATAAATCTCACGCGACATAAAACTTAACGCTAAATGCGTCATTTTCTACTCACTAAAACTTATACTTAGTCATAGTTTGTATGATGAATTAAACTCATCTCCTATGTCCTTGTAAATATTCTAGATTTATTACGGTCATTCAGGGTAACTTTGAATCACGAGGGTAACTTTGACAGTTTGTTCACAAAATTCTTTTCTATTGTTTTATGTGGGAAACAATTGGCGCTTAAAATTTAATAACAATTCGTGTACGTAACATACTTCGTAAACGAAATCTAAAAAAGAAGCAGCTGTCAAGAGAAGATAATACCAAAAACTTTTGTTTTTAACCGCGCGCAACATAATGGGTAAAAATCAGTGCAAAACTTTGTTTAAAAATCTCGTTAACTTTGCTGCTATCAAGGTATATAAAAACATATTTAAATGTAATAACTTTATGGTTTTTTTGACTTGTCTATGACCCCACTGCATCAATATTTAATAAAAACATAAATTAATGTCACTCTGAAGCTGTAAATTAATTAAAAGTTAGTTTGTGTCAAAGTTACCCAAGTTAGGTGGTAACTTTGACACACGACAAAATTGCCAGTTTTTAATATAATTAGTCATTTTTAAAGACGTTTTATAACTTTATAGCATGAAAACCAACCTGAGAGCACAGATTAACTAAACTCTTTTGACTAATTCTTAACATAGTAAAAGTTTGATTAAAAAATATGTCGATGATAAAGCGCGACAAATATAATATTATGTATAATATATCAAGCGGTCGCTCATATCGTGTCGACTGTCGAGGCGAAACTCGAAAGGGTCCAATTTTTAACTATTTGCATTGGGTAAACCTAAAAACATTTCAGTATTGTATCAGAAGTATATTGCTGTAAGTAGAGACTTAGAGAGTTATTCGCCGAAGTAGTTTTTTCTCCAAGAACACTATTCCATGCGGGCGAAGCCGCAGGCAAAAGCTAGTATAACAAAAATATTAGGTGCAGTCTTAATATTACATTGAGTATGTATAATCTTTGGTGCTGGGGGCGAGACGACGACGAGACGAGGACGAGGGCTCCGATACAACAACCGTGATTTTTTTTGCCGTTTTGTACGGAACCGTTTGTGCGCGAGCCTGACTCGCACTTGGCCAGTTTTTTATTCATATAATATATATGTAATTATATATAAGGAGTTAGCAAGAACGGACAGAGAAAAGGGCGGGCAGAGCGAAACCACAAATAGGTACTTAAGTAGGTATATAGGTTGTTTGTAGTACTATGAATCCATATAATAGTGAAAAGGTAAATTTAATAAGGTATAACACACACAATAATATTAGGTACTGTCCGAATTTTGCTTCTTGTGTGGTAACCCTACTCTGCATTTTCATACAATCAAAAAATTAACATTATCTCAGTTAGGAAGCAAGAAATTAAATATTTTATGTGCTAATCCAAGAGAAAAAAACTTCTACTAAAACTTAAGTATAGTAGACTTTCTGTTAGTTTTCTCGTTTATTAGTTATTTGAGTTTTTCTTATACACAAGTGTGTGAACTGAGGGACCCAACATAATGGTATATATCTTCCAAATGCGCCGATAGATTTTTCTGAAATTTTGCCTATGAATTCTACAAATTTTCTACTAAAACTCTACGTAGAAAAATAATTAAAAAAGTCAGTCATATATCGCGAAATGAGTATGTCATTTTTGTGTGAACTGAGGGACCACACTTCGGTGGTTGTAGCTTTTTTATTTCTAATGCTATGTATCTGATAAATTTGTAAAAACTTTTACAAAAGTTCTACTAAAATTCTGTAGTGAAAAAACCATAATTTTCCACATACTTTTCGAGATCTGGAAAATAGCGGTGTGTGAACTGAGGGACCACACTCTGAGGGCTATATCTTTTAAACTATCTTTTTACAAATTCCCAGATTTGTTCTACAATTGTTTTTAGACTTCTACTAAAACTTGGTATACTTATTTTGGGGAAATTCGGGTTGGTCCCTCAAACCACACGCACACCACAATTGTGGAATCGTACCGCAAATGGCAATATTATTGACAATAAATTTGTCAATACTTAGTCAAATTACAATATAAATTAAACAAAAATATATATGGCCCACACACTAGGAATATTATTGTCAATATGATAATTATTGCCAATAATGTGTGTGCGGGGCTAGCCAATGGCTAGCCGCACACGTGCAATATTATTGACACAATAAATTTGTCAACACTAGTCAGCACATACAAAAAAAACGGCAATATGGCCCGCACACAAGGAATATTATTGTCAATATGTGTTTTATTGTCAATAATATTGCACGTGTGCGGCTAGCCAATGTCTGCTAGCCAAATAAAATAAGCAGGGCTTGTTAACGTTACCAAATAACAAAAAATTACGTTAATTAACGGTAATTTTATAAAAATACTTTGGTAACGATATTAATTTTAACGTTATTTGATACTTAACAATATTTTTAACGTTATATACTAACGTTATTTTATTTTGTAAATAACAGTATTTATGGTATGTATAACGTTATAATATAGGGAGCGTCGGTAGCGCAGCGGTTTTATCCATGTTTGAGGTAGGTAGGTAGGTTCAATAATATTTAAGAATATAACAATATAATAGCCGACGCGACGAAGCTAGTGCACGTTCGTTCTGTCACTTCGAGGCGGGGCGCAGGCAGGGAAATACGTAACGTTATATAAAATAACGTTAATTAATAACAATACTTTTTCTTAACGTTACTTTCATGTACCGATAAAAATAAATTTATTTTTCCTAACGTTAATATTTATTCCTAACGTTATTCTGTGAAACACAGGTAACGTTAGCAATTTAATAACGTTAATCAAGCCCTGGCTGCTAGCTCGTATATACATATTATATGGGTGTGTGCGTGTGGTTTGAGGGACCTACCTGAATATCCCAAAAATAAGTATAGCAAGTTTTAGTACGTAGAAGTCTAAAAAAATTGTAGAATAAATCTGGGAATTTGTAAAATGATAGTTTAAAAGATATAGCCCTCAGAGTGTGGTCCCTCAGTTCACACACCGCTATTTTCCAGATCTTGAAAAGTATGTGGAAAATTATGGTTTTTTCACTACAGAATTTTAGTAGAACTTTTGTAAGTTTTTATACTCATTTCGCGATATATTACTGACTTTTTAAATTATTTTTCTACGTAGAGTTTTAGTAGAAAATTTGTAGAATTTGTAGACAAAATTTCAGCAAAATCTATCGGCGCATTTGGAAGTTATATACCATTATGTTGGGTCCCTCAGTTCACACACTTGTGTATAAGAAAAACTCAAATAAGTAATAAACGAGAAAACTAACAGAAATAATTAACGAGGGCTCCGATACAACAAATGTTTTTTTTTGCCGTTTTGTACGGAACCGTTTGTGCGCGAGCCTAACTCGCACTTGGCCAGTTTTTTATTCATATAATACATATGTAATTACATATAAGGACTAAGGAGTTAGAAAGAACGGACAGAGAAAAGGGCGGGCAGAGCGAAACCACAAATAGGTACATAGTTAATCATTGGTAAGTATATGGGTTGTTTGTAGTACTATGAACCCCTTAAATAATGAAAAGGTGCGAAACCGCGAGCAAAACGTAAATTTAATAAGGTATAACATACACAATAATATTAGGACTTGTCCTCATTTTGCCTCTTCTGTGGTAACCTACTCTGCATTTTCATACAATCAAAAAATTAACATTATCTCAGCTAGGAAGCAAGAAATTAAATATTTTATATGCTAATCCAAGAGAAAAAAACTTCTACTAAAATTTAAGTATAGTAGACTTTCTGTTAGTTTTCTCGTTTATTAGTTATTTGAGTTTTTCTTATACACAAGTGTGTGAACTGAGGGACCCAACATAATGGTATATAACTTCCAAATGCGCCGATAGATTTTGCTGAAATTTTGTCTACAAATTCTACAAATTTTCTACTAAAACTCTACGTAGAAAAATAATTAAAAAAGTCAGTAATATATCGCGAAATGAGTATGCCATTTTTGTGTGAACTGAGGGACCACACTTCGGTGGTTGTAGCTTTTTTATTTCTAATGCTATGTATTTGATAAATTTGTAAAAACTTTTACAAAAGTTCTACTAAAATTCTGTAGTGAAAAAACCATAATTTTCCACATACTTTTCGAGATCTGGAAAATAGCGGTGTGTGAACTGAGGGACCACACTCTGAGGGCTATATCTTTTAAACTATCTTTTTACAAATTCCCAGATTTGTTCTACAATTTTTTTAGACTTCTACTAAAACTTGCTATACTTATTTTGGGGATATTCAGGTGGGTCCCTCAAACCACACGCACACTCTCGTGGATGGGATGCGAATTTGCAATTTTGTGGGAGCCCTTTGTCAACATGTGGTATTCGATTGACCAGTGTGGTAGTTCTGCACCAGCAATTCGTATGGCAAGCCGGCTGCGGCGCAGCGCCGCAACGCATCGTGTGTTAGCACCCTTAGTATGTCTGGATACCTGCGGTAAGTATTGGTAGGTACTGATGTACTTTGGGCTGTGCTGACCGTCCAGCCTCGGGCTGGCTCTTGACCGTCAGAAACCCGCCTTAGGCCGGCTTCACAACATTGCAACATGCAATGTAAAGGCGGCGACTGACACTGGATATTCGCTCGACGTGAGCACGTTACAAGTCTAATATTTGGCATGTCAGTTCAAACTTGGGCCCTAGCCTAGCGATTTACAGTGGTTCGCGATGACCTCCTTTTTCGACGACGAGCTCAAGCTCTAATATAACATAACGAGACGCGGCTAGCTAAATCGATCTAAGTACATCATCGTTTCTCAACCGGTGGGTCGCGACTCTTAAGGGGGTTGAGATTGTTTTTAAAGGGGGTCGCAGTCTGTTGAAAAATAATATATACAAATTATATATAGGTACAAAATATTCGTTTTTCGGACGAATCTTTTGTATCGAACGTCGAAAAAATCCCTTCCCGACTCGTCGTCACACCAGTTATCACATCAGTGTGACAAACAAGAAAATAAAAACTGGTTTGTCACACTACTGATTTTTCTAACACACTAGCATCTTTTTCGTAGTAATTAGTGCAATCTATGGCCTTGTGGATGTCCAGTGATTGATATATTAATGCAACCTTATCTAGTGCTGGCCGGTAGGAAACGCAATGTTTGTGATAATAATATAAATCAACTAGCTTTTGCCCGCGGCTGCGCCCGAGTGTTCTTGGAGAAAAAACTTCTTCAGCAAATACTCACTGCTGTATACTTCTGTATACAATATTGAAAATGTTTTTAGGGTTTCGTACCGAATGGGTAAAAACAGGACCCTATCATAAAGACGCGTCACGCGACGTGCGAGATCGCTTGATATATTAATTATTATTATTATATTAAAAGGATGAGTATATTATGATCTATACCAGGCTTGTTGCGAATATTCGCATCCGCATCCGCATCGATTTAAGCTGCGCGTCCACTGCATCGGAATCGGAGCGTACGGATTTGTTGCTTTGTATGGATTTCTATGGTACTGCGTCCACTGGATCGGCATTTCTGCGCCTGCGACCGGTATTTTTGCCGATGACGTCATCGGCAGTGAACCCGTCATTCGGATTTCGAACGTTTCAAGTTCTGACGTGTTTGCGACGACGCGACGGCTATACATAAATACTTATTCACGATGAATGACGATATTTTAATTACTTTAGTGGAAAAATATGATGAACTTTACAATCTAAAACATCAACATTATCATAACCAACTGAGGAGAGACGATATTTGGGATGAAATTGGGCAAATAATAAATAAAAATTGTAGAATATAGTGAAGTTCAAAAAACTTTTTTCGAGTCATATGAATGTACCCAAAAAATCTATTTTCATCTTCTAATAAATCAGAATATAATGTATGAAATAGGCATATTGCCGAAGAATTTTTTTTCGTCTATTCGATGTTAGACAACATGTTAATAAACAATCCAGAACCCATTTTTGTATATCTGAAAAAATAACGTAGATATAAACCATTGAAATTTACAATATGAAAGAGAGCGATATATCGGCCTGTGACGTCACAGCCTGCTACCGCCATACATTTGTCATTACAAAATGTATGGCGGTAGTAGGGTGTGACGTCACGAATCGTTTTGCGAGAAAGGGATGGACAATATTTTTTATTTGCTTATATTTTTTAAACGCGTCAATCTAAATACATATTTCTTTCAGATTTATGTATCCTTATTCAACAATTTTAAAATTTAATTTGTAAAACTGTGATATTCCACACAAGGCAACATCCCTATTCTCCAAAAATTAATCTTTTTGAATTTATATTATGATTTATGAACCCATATCTTTCGTTTCCTCTTGTTTCTCTTTTCCTATTCTGTTAAAATACAGCTAATTACAACAATATCCTCGTCACTATCCTCCATAATGCCAATGCACGTTCAGGCTGACGGACTAAAAATAACTAAATTGCCGATGCTGAATCCGAATGCAGTGGACGCACCCCATCGGCATTTTGTAAATGCCGACGATCCGTCCGCTGCGGACGCTCCGATTCCGATGCAGTGGACGCGCAGCTTTAGACATCCGCATCTGCATCCGCATCCGTATAAATCGATGCGGATCTGATGCGGATGCGGATGTGTAGCAGGTTGCGACGAGAAAGAAAGGGAAACAGTTGCAAAAAGGCGGCAATTCTATTTTTCATTAAATATAATGCTCCAATCATGGACGTATAAAAAGGGCTCCAATATTCAAATTTAATTATTAAAATAACTTACTACTTTATTATTAAACTAGCTTTTGCCCGCGACTTCGTCCGCGTGGAACATTTACTTTGGGATGTCGTTAAAATTTACCCGCGACTTCATTTACGTAGAAGGAGAAGCGCTTCCCCCTCACGTCTTCTCGCCGCGCACCGTACATTATTGCGCGTTTGATTATTTTATTACTGCGATATCTTCTAAAATACTCATTGAAATCAAATGATGTAAACGGCAAATTTCTTCTAAATTAAATTCTTCTAATGAATGACGTATTTACCCAAGGATAAGGGTTATTATCATCTTTATGAAAACACCCTCACAAATAATGCTCAATTTTAGAACAAATTTGGTTAGCATAAAAAGGTTATTGTGAGCCAACCCTAAAAGATAGACATATATAGTCGCGGACTTTTTTTGAACATTTAAAGAGGAACAATTCTGTAATATATAATTTTAGCGAAACTTTAACCGTTTCCGCAGCATACGCAGCGAAAGGTCTCAAAAGGAAAAAAAAAAGATTTTGAAACGTTCTTGATTGGTGCTCCGCTCGTATTGCGCTTATCATGATGCTATATAGCCTAAAGCCTTCCTCGATAAATGGACTATTCAACACAAAAATAATTTTTCAATTCTAACCATTAGTTCCTGAGATTAGCGCGTTCAAACAAATAAACAAACAAATTCTTCAGCTTTATAACATTATAAGTATAGATAAAGAAAGGATTAATATTAGTGTGTTTTTTACCCTACCAAACCAACACTTAAGTTTTATGTACAGACTACAGATCCGCATCCGCGGATGTGAGCCTGCTAAAATCCGCATCCGCATCCGCGGATGTGAAAAAAAATGCATCCGCAACATCCCTAATCTATACTAATATTATAAAGAGGAAAGGTTTGTTTGTTTGCATTGAACAGGCTCCAAAATTACTGGACCGATTTTGATGACATAGATTAGACCACGAGGATGGACATATTAGGCTACTTTTTGTTTTCGCTTTCCTTTAGCGCTCACGAAGTGGTAGAAAACATCAAAAGAAGAATATTGAATATGGCCACAGAATACATAATAGTACCACGTAATATGGCGGAAAATTTAAGATACGTAAATAAAGTCTAATTGACCTTCAAAACAATTAAAAATGTTATTTGACATTTCAACAATACTAATCAACTTACCATAGATTAATCTTAACTACTGCTGTACAAAATATTCGTGAGCCTTCATATACTTATAATACGTCCCGCGTTTTCGATAGCGCGATGTAGAAATGCGATCGCCCGCGCTACGCCACAACACTATGTCTCTGCATTTTCAGTCTGTAATATCTTCTAAAATATTCATTTAAATTACATGCTGTAAAGGGCCATATTGATCTTAATTTAAATGCACAATGTATTTAAGGTACTTAATTGGATAAGAATTAATGCTGTATTGTTTAAAATCACTTCGTAAATAAGCTATGAAATTTAAATCAAAGGTAAAGGATTAAAAAATGGTTATTGTTGGTTATCCCTAAGAGATAGAAATATGCCATCGCGGACTTTTTTTGTAGGCTTTTTTGAGATGAACATAACTGTAGTACATTATTTTGATCTATCTTGTAGGGTTTAGCCAGCGTTTTCAATATAAGCGGAAAAAATGCAATTATTTACGACATCACTTTGTTTTATACTTTGTAGTGAATAAGTATACTATGTAGTGATGATATTATTTGCACATCTAAACATCAACAATTTTGCAAATTGTGCATTAGTTTACAATCGCTTTGTAACGAGGATTTTTGTTTAATTAATAGAAAACGTGGACAAGTTTTGTTATTTAAGAGACATCAATACTATAAACAAAAATAATATAAAAATTTATCTCAGATATGGTTTTGTCGTAACCGCCGTAACAATATAAACTGTCACAATAAATGTATGTACCTACCATATACCTACCTACCTTTGTACGTGATTTTGACAATATGAATGCTTCGAACGGTAAATAATCATAATTACCAACATTTGTAAATTGTAATCGCTATGTGTGTCTGTCTGTGGGATTTGAAACTCAACCGCAGACGACACCAGCAAAATATGGAATCTAGAATTTTTTTATGGTGGTAGATCACCAGAAGGCGCTACAGCAGCCAAATAAGTGCTTGCGTTGGAGTTTTTTTTTAATTTTAAGTGCAATTATTATCTCATTTATTCATAAATGTTTTTAAATTTTCACGGTCACTATTATAACATTTATAAATTTTTAACCGTTTTTTTATATCACGGTAAGAAATGCGGTTTAAAATGTATAAGTATCATTTATTCATAGTCATCGGTTTACTTCACAGGGAGAAAAAGTTACAAAAACAGTCGAGCACAAAAATAATGAAATAGCATTTACGATCCACAAAATACATGAAGTGGCTGGTACTTCTGCGGAGCCAATGCCTAAAATCTACGAGAAAGATATAAGATCTTTAAAAGAAAATGGGTTAACAGTACCACCATTTGATAGCGTAAAGTGCAGCCTTTGCACGAAAACGGAAACTAAAAGTCAGCAAGACCGTTTTCAAAAATATTGAGGAAGGACAAGTACCCGTTACATTTGAGAAATATCTCGTTGCTGTTCTTCTGTAGTATAACTAGGACAGCACTAGTTAGGAAATAAATAATGCAATAAATGGTGTGGAAAAATCAGTAGTGTGACAAACAAGTTCTTGGTAATAGTAAAGCCTTATTATTCACAATATTTGATCCCTGTAAATAATACAGAGCAGAATTACCTACACAATATGTGACCTGCGGTTAATATAAAATATTATGGTAGCTTAGCCATATGTGATAGGTACCTTAAGAGTTAAGATACGATAGTATTTTATATCCTGTCGTATCTTCACCATCTCTGACGTCCGTTAGGCTGACCCCAGCCCCACATTAGGCGTGCGCGTTCCTCGGGCGTGTGAGTGGCACGCAGGGATGTCAGACCGCCACTTGGAAATCCTTGTACCGAGCTGGCTGAAAACTGGTATTGGAGATGGCAAACTGGTACGCCTGCGCTCCGCTTTGGCGCTGCAAACACTGATAGATAAACTGTGTCGGAAGTCGCATCCCAGTGAATAAAAATAATATTTTAATTTCGTATACTCTTAATAGAGGGCAGTAATTGTTGAACGCACGGAAGAAATATCATTTTAAACATATCTTTCTGATATTATATTGCATTTCGGGTATAAAATGTAAAATATATTGAAAAAAATAGATAATTTTTTAAAAAAATTTAAAAAAAGGGATTTGAACCCGGGACCTCTAGATTGAGAGCGGAGCACCTTATCATTACGCCATCAAGCATATTTCAAATGAACTCATGGAAAATGGTAAGTGTTTATCGAGACTGCTTGCTATAAAAAAGTTTTATATTATGAGGGAAATCTGATTGGAATTTTTTTTTTACATGCATCTTTGAAATTTGCCGGTTATTCTATATGGTCAGTGTATTTTTGTCGGTCAAGGGCCAATCTTGGTATTTTTGCGTACAAGGACTAAGTAGTCTTGGTACATGGTACGTGGAACCAAAACCTAGTATGTATACCAAGAAGTTGGTACATCTGACATCGCTGGTGGCACGAGCAGCGCCCGCATAGCATAGCATCGCTGGCCCGCATCTCGGACACGCCCGAGGAACGAGCATGCCTTAAAGGGCTGTATTCACTTTGATTAGGCCTGTATTCACTTTGATTAGTGCGAGTGCGAGTGAGTAGTGGAGGTGTGTAGTGCGAGTAGTGTCCGATGTGGCGAGGGGGAAGGGGGGCGTGCGGGACGGGGCTACTCGCAGTCCACTCGCAAAAAAATAGATCACGCTTCTAATCACTACAACTAAACACTCGCACTCGCAGTCGCTGTCCACACGTATTTTCTACTAATTACTAATCACTCGCACTACGCACTCGCACTAATCAAAGTGAATACAGGCCTATGCAGGTGTGTAGTGCGAGTAGTGTTTACTGTTTAGTAAATTCATTTGTAAAAGCCTGTATTCACTACAACTAAACACTCGCACTCGCACTCGCACTAATCAAAGTGAATACAGGCCTTTAGCCGTCGACCATCATGTATTAGTAAGTATTAGTAAGTTATTAGTAAGTTAGCCTCCAAGAAGCTTGGTGTTCTGAACAGGTCAAAGCAGTATTTCAGTCCGGTCCAACGCCTACAACTCTATAAGGCGCAGGTTCGGCCTCACATGGAATACTGTTCTCATTCGGCAGGGGCGCCAAAGTACCAGCGAACCCTCTGGATCGTATCCAACGTAAAATAGGACCGCTCTAATTGTCGACTGCCATAGTATCTCAAACAGGCTTGACTCCTTAGAGCTACGTAGAGATGTAGCATCGCTCTGCATCCTCTATCGGTTATATTACGGGGAGTGCTCCGAGGAATTGTTCGGACTTATAACTGCTGCAACTTTTCGTCACCGTTCCATGCGACAAAATATTTATCATCCTCATCACCTTGATGAGTGGCAGTCCTCCATCGTGCGCTTTACCCGAAGCTTTCTGCCGCGCACTGCAAAACTCTGGAATGAACTGTCGCCAGCAGTATTTCGGGACCACTACGACCTGCAAACCTTCAAGAAGGGAGCGTATTCCCTCCTAAAAGGCCGGCAACGCACTTGCAACTTCTCTGATGTTGCGGGTGTCCATGGGCGACGGTAATCGCTCGCATCAGGTGATCCGTTTGCTCGTTTGCCCCCTAGTTTTATAAAAAAAATAATGTATGGACGACTATCGGGAAACCCGCTTATATAATTGGAAGAAGTATTAAACGCGGTGGTGTCTGAAACCGAAGAATTTTTGGAATCTAGCAAGACCAAAAATAGGATGGGTTCGAAAATGGATTAATAGGAGACCCATTCGAGGCGCAAGCTACCAACTTTCCTTTTGTCCACTTTGCCATTTTGTACAACAATACGAGAGCATCCGACGCAAAAAACAACACTAAATCTCTCCTATTAATCCATTTTCGAACCCAGACTTTTTTTGGTCTTGCTAGTTCAGCTTCAAAAAATTCTTCGGTTTCTGACACCACCGCGTTTAATACTTCTTTCAGTACTTCGTCCAATTGCAAGCGGGTTTCTCGATGGTCGTCCATACTTGCTGGTCGACGGCTAACAAATGAATTAACTAAACAGAGCCACTAAACAGTCGCTGTCCACACGTATTTTTTTACTAATCAGTTATCACTAATCACTCGCACTCACACTAATCAAAGAGAATACAGGGCGAGACAATGGCTGTGTTTCGTGGAAAATAGCGCTACAAACGCAAGCAAAATGGCGACCGCTGGCGTTAAATAAGCAAAATGGCGGATTATGTTTTTCCGCGGAGCACAGTCATTAACACTGCGTTGCCAAGACGCTTTCCACCGGCACAAACGACGTCGTACGATACAATTTTTGTACAATTTGTGTTACAATAGGACGTCGCGTCCTTTTTGATGATAAGTATGCGTTTATTACTCGCGCAGTTTTTGCTGCGTCTGAACTCATTTTAAAATTTAGCCAGTTTGCGACTGGACCGTCAATATGCCCTTTAAGGACTGTATTCACTTTGATTAGTGCGAGTGCGAGTGCGTAGTGCGTAGTGCGTATTGCGACTTTGCGAGTGATTAGTGATTAGTAGAAAATACGTGTGGACAGCAACTGCGAGCGCGAGTGCGAGTGTTTAGTTGTCCACTCGCAAAAAATAGAGCATGCTTCTAATCACTACAACTAAACACTCGCAGTTGCTGTCCACACGTATTTTCTACTAATCACTAATCATTCGCACTACGCACTCGCACTCGCACTAATCAAAGTGAATACAGGCCTGAAGCGTGTTCTATTTTTTTGGAGTGGACTGCGAGTGACGGGGAAGGGGCGCGCGCGGGGCGGGCCCGCGCGCCCCGCTTCCCCCTCACTCGCCGCGTGCCTGCTACTAAACACGTCTGGACATGATTTCAAATGAATTTACTAAACAGAGCCACTAAACAGTATTGGACACTACTCGCACTACACACCTGCACTACACACTCGCACTCGTACTCGCACTAATCAAAGTGAATACAGGCCTTTACTTCAAGCGCGCTTGCCACCAAATTATACTTTTTCTACAATTTTATTGATTGAGGAAATTCAGAACATTGAAAATTGAATTCTGGACTAATACAATAGAGCTGAAAATCGAACACACGATTTGATCTGTCACATCTGACATTGACGTTTGACTCAAAAAGTCTATTGTATTACTCCAGAGTTCCATTTTCAATACTCTGTATTTTCTACAGGTCGGAAAGATTCCAGTAATATAGTCCCAGCCTTGGGCTGGAACTATTGGCGGTGAGCAGATTCCCTAGCGGAAAGTCGCAGAACTAACGTATGATTGATAAAAGTACGGTTAGGCTCACAAATCATGAAGCGGTGCATACTAGATTAGCCATTGACATTTCAATTGCCACTCATGTGTACCTACAAGAAAAAGTTACGCCATCTTGATCTCACCCCCCATCATATGTCAGCCAGATACCACAATTGGCCCCAAAATACCCCAAAAGTGGGGCCATTTAAGTGAAATATATATGCATGTTTTTTCAAATAATTGAACACGAACACAAATTTATAAATATTATAATTCTTTGTTTTCTTATCAATAACTACTAACTAGTAATACATACCATAATTATTATTTCTTAATATTATGTACTATTGAAGACGCTTATTAAATAAATAAAAATACGGAAAAAATCCATTATAAATTGTATAGGTAATTAAGTATTTAATAATAAGTCTTTCTTTACATGCCGTAAGAGTATGTATTCATTTAAGAACTATTATTGTGTAGGAAAAATCTCAAAATGCTCAAAATATTAAAATATTCTAATATTAATTTTAAATAATAGCGCGAAAGTGCGTGAAATGAGACGGTTTAACGTTATTTGTGGTATCCGTCTAAACGCCGTGAGATCTATGGTCATATTGTGTCATTAATAGATTGTTTACTATTTGGAGATTCTAAATAAAAATATGATTAATTGTAATAGACCTTAAAATTATTACTAGTGCTGTATGCTGTGATATAAATATATAAAAACAACAGGTGTTGTTTAATCAGTGATACTATTATATGTGTAAAAAGCGCTGAACGTGTTCATGTCAAAAGTTTTGTTAATTAGTGTATTTATGTGATTTGTGATTATTTTGTGCTTCATATTTTAAGTGGATAATCGGTATGTATTATTTCTGACTTATTTAATTCAGGGTTATGACTTATTTAATATGTTGGCCAAATTACAATACTTGTTGACGACGGTAAACGTCATTTTCATAGAGGATTCAATTTAAGAGTTGTGAGCTTACTTTCGATAAAAAACGTATAGACAATCATGTAAACAATCTAGAAAACATATTATCTAAAATTATTTGAACAGGATCACGTCCATTTCATTAAAATTAACATATCAAAATATAGGCTTGTAAACATAACCTCCAATAACTTTTGCATCTTATTATCTTTAAACTCCCAAGTTACTTTACTGTTTTGAATTATTTAAATCAAAATTTTTAATGATTTATTTGTATATTTTTAATACAAATTAGTAATTTTGTTTGTTGATCTTTTTAAAACATTCTTATGTTTACATAATTATTACAATATCAGAATAAGGCATACATATTAGGCCTCTGTAATTATGTATATTTTTAATTATTAATATAACTGTCATTTCTATATGTAAAATTTGGCTATTATGCGAATTAATGCACTATCTTATAGTGGTCTAGTATAAGGTGATGTCTGTATTGTGAAGAGCTAATAAAACTTATTTCATTGTGTGTGGGTTGTTTATTATTTAAAAAAATGTCTTGTATTCAGATAATATATAATGTAACATGAACTTCCCAATTTCTTAATGCTATAAATAAATTGTTACCAGTTATAATGCTTGCATGGGTGGGTTTAGGAAGACTTTCTGCATGTCTTCAAATGTCAGTCGTAGTTAAAAGTAAATTTTTTTAAAATTCATAATTGGTATTTTCATACAATTTCTGAACATCGGTCTATATGACGCCCACCACCAAGAAACTAGCATGGGGCCACCTTTTAATAAATATGGGAAAATTGCTCTTTAAAAAAATTACAATGTGGTAACTTAATCTAAATATTATATTAAAGGCAAACCTGACTGACTCATCTATCAACACACAACCGAAACTACTGAATGGTTTTTGCTGAAATTTGGCATACAGATAGCTGTAATAACGTAGGTTGATACCTACGTTATTACAGCTATCTGTATGCCAAATTTCAGCAAAATCCTTTCTTAGCCGATGCTAAGAAAGAATTTTTGAAAATTTGCCCCTAAGGGTATGAAAAAGGGGTTAAAATATTGTATGGAAACCGAACTCCTCGCGGATGAAGTTGCATGCAAAAGCTAGTCTATATTATATAACAGAAGTCATAAGTACAGTGGACCCCTGGTAATCCGACAAACGTTTTGCAGGGCAGTGTCGGACTATCGAATTTGGAGTACTGCCTAATATAGTCCAGAATTTTTTACAAAAGAGTACCTTGTATTTTGACAAATTACACATCTAATGATAATATTCTATATGTTATATATATCATACTTCATTATGTATGTCAAATTTAGTAAATTAAACAATAATAGAGAGCTAAATTCAAACTATATAATAAATATTCTTTTGTGCTGTATCCCACTGACAAAACAGAGGTGGAAAATCTTATACATTCTCTAAAAAATGACTCGGCTGCTGGATGGGACGGCATTCCTGCCCTCTTCCTTAAATCGATCGCTAAAAAAATTACTCCAATTCTTACATGCATTATAAATCTTTGCTTTGAAAATGGCATATTCCCTGAATGTTTTAAGCGAGCTATTATTCACCCCATTCACAAAAATGGGAGTAGAGACTGTGTAGACAACTACCGACCAATTTCAGTTCTAACTGCTATGTCAAAAATTATGGAAAAGCTTATAAATACACGTTTGATGAATTATTTGATACGAGAACAGTTGATCTCTCAATCTCAATTCGGTTTTCAACCAAAAAAGTCTACTGAAGATGCTGTGTCATGCCTAGTTAATAACTTAGCCTCAAACATGGATATCGGTAAAAAATGTGTCGGGATCTTTCTAGACCTAGCTAAGGCGTTCGACACTGTTTATACAACCATCCTAATCCAAAAGCTTGAGCCCATAGGTATAAGAGGAATTCCCCTCAAGTTATTTGAAAGTTTTCTCTCAGACAGGTTTCAACAAGTGAAAATTGACGATCATCTAAGCACTTACCGTCCCATCACATATGGAGTCCCACAGGGTAGTGTTTTAGGCCCAAGTCTCTTCCTGGTCTATATAAATGACCTGTGCAACTACAAACCCTTTTGCGGAAATATTTACTCGTATGCGGATTACACCGCTCTAATATTTACGGGAGAGACTTGGGCCGAAACACAAAGAAATGCTAAGGATGGACTCAGGCATGCTATAGCATGGCTTCATAAAAACCTATTGACTTTAAATAACAAAATATCTTACTTACACAAAACCAAAAAAAAACGCAGCCTGGGCCCACCTTCAGCATTAAAGCACATACCTGTGGAACGGGTTCATCCTGTAACTGTCTTACACTTGATAGAGTCAGTGAGATTAAATATCTAGGAGTCCAGTTGGACGATGCTTTATCATGGAATGCTCATATAAACATCCTTTCAGCACGTACACGAAAATTGACCTGGATATTTAAAAACCTGCGTGACGTCCTGCAGCCTCAACTTCTGAAAACTGTATATTTCGCATTAGCTCAATCTGTATTGGGCTATTGTATCACTGCATGGGGAGGCGCTTGTAAATCTAAAATTATTAAAGTCGAACGACCACAAAGGTCGGTGCTCAAAGTAATGTTTAAGAAGCCATATAGATATCCCACTAATAATCTTTATCAAGACTCACAAGTACTATCGATCAGACGTCTATATATCCTGCATGCTACACTGCATAAACACTCTGAGCTCAGTTTTGATCCTACTATTCTGCTTAAACGAAGATCAGATAAAGTCTGCAATATAACAAAACATCACTCTGTCTTCCTCACACGACACTTGTCTTTCCTCGCACCGTATATCTATAATAATATCATGTATGACATTTATGCCTCTCTTACACACACACACACACACACACACACACACACACACACACACACACACACACACACACACACACACACACACACACACACACACACACACACACACACACACACACACACACACACACACACACACACACACACACACACACCCACACACACACACACACACACACCCACACACCCCCACACCCACACACACACACACACACACACACACACACACACACACACACACACACACACACACGCGCGCGCGCACTCACGCACACACATACACACACACTCAAAAACATTCCTCAATTTTCAGACAGCTATACTTAATTAAATATTAAAGTCGATGTTCTCCTCATATCCTCGGGTGGAACCTGGAGTCCTGAAATACAGGGTACCCTAGCTTAGGCTCCAGTTCACACGCTATTATTGTTGTTATGTTTGTACCTTTATTATGTTGTGTGAAAAATAAAGCATTTTTATTTTTTATAGAGAGTCAATTTCAAACTGAGCAATCAGAATCAAATCACAATACCCTACACGTCTAGCACAATAGTGGTGGTGCATACAAGTTATAACTTGTTTAATCATGCATTAGCGAAGATTATCAAAAAAATATTCAATAATAAATAATATACCATGTCGGATTACCAGCGGTCCACTGTACATAGAACATACTTAAGTACATTGAAGTAGCCTTGCAGGGGGCCATCTTTATTCCCAAGGTGTGTAATTGTTAACGAAATCACTGACCTTATAGGCTTATAATAGTAAGCTTTAGCACACACAACTTTTTTAAATTTATTAATGGAAAGATTCTGAATGTTTTCTGGGATTCTATTGTATAGGCATATACATTGACCTTTACTTTTACTTTACAAGCTCCGTGGCCCAGTGGATAGACCGTTTGGTTCCCACTTGAGAGATTGCAGGTTCGAATCCCAGGTTGTGACGTGTACCAATGAGACTTCAGATCTCAAGTATATAAGGACGCTCTAACGGTGAAGGAAAACATCTTGAGGAAACGTGCACATGGTTGGCACTAGACGTGACTAGTCATTCCTCTGGACTAGGCTGACTATGTTGTGAGAATGCCATATGTGCTTGGGTAACCATAACAACATTTAAAAACCAACTGTCCCAGGCGCTACAGTATTTCAAGAATGGTTACTTCGCTCGGAGAATTATGTATAAATCATCCATTAACGGATGAAAAGGCCTAAATTTTTGAATTTAAGTTTTATATTGACCTTTAAAAGAATTACTTACTTTGCTAAGTCTGATCACTGGTATTTCTAACTTGTTCTTATTTCTAGTATTCCTACAATGGTTGTCGCTTTTCCTTTTCAAATTATTAAGATTATTTCTGACATACAACATATTGTCCAAAATGTATTGAGAAGCGACATTCAGAATACCTTTCTTTAAACTTTTCTGTTTGCAGAGATTCAAAACATGACATCTTATAAATAGAACATACTTATATAGATCACTTCTTCAGCACAAATATTGTGTTAATGTTTTTGTTAATGTCTGCAGCGTTTCCCCATAGAATGCCGTATGACATTATACTATCAAAATAAATAAAACTAGTTGCGCAGTGTCCACATCAGAAACATCTCTAATTTTTTGACTGCATATGCTGCAGAACTGAGCCTTTCTGCCAGATTTGCAATATGGGGACCCCACTGTAATTTACAATCTAGTGTAATTCCTAGAAATACACTGGTGTCCACTAAGTTCGTTTCCTCATTGTTTGTGTAGGTACATTGGTTTGTGCCTGCCTAACATTTAGCAGGCTAAACTTTAAACATTTTGTTTTATTGGAATTTAAAAGTAAATTATTAACATTAAATCAATGTACCATTTTTGAGAGGGCACTATTTACCTCGGCGTAATTTGACTGTCGTCGCTTCATATTAAAAATTTTGTTAAGTTTCATCAGCAAAAAGTACTATCTCATGCTTATCTTTAACTAGATAAGGACGGTCATTAAATGACCGATTTTATATAGATGAGAAAAAGAAACGGGCCTAAAATGGACCCTTGTGGCCCACCTAGTTCTATTTTGCTCCCAGTAGACCTTGTAGAATTTACTTCTGCGTTCTATTTTTAGGATAAGAACTTAAAACTTTAAGTGCCATTTCCCTTATACCATAATGGTATAATTTTCTGATCAACGTAGCATGCTCGACACAGTCGAAAGCCTTGGATAGATCACAAAAGACATCATTATGCATCATGACTCATGAGATCCCTGCCAGGCCTCAAATATGCTGCATAGAAGTCTGTCTGCGTCTGTTGTGGACCGGCCTTTAGTAAACCCGAATTGATTACTATGTAATAAATTTTTTAAGTTAAAGTGAACTAGGTAGGCAATGATGTCAATTATTGATTTTATAATTTTTATAGACATACCCCAGAGATTGGTAGTACTTTTAATGTTTAGTAATTTGAAGGTGTTATAATATCTTTGAAGTCAATTTCTTTAAAATTAAAATTGATATCATATTCCTTGACATTTTCTCTGAATATTTTTTCAGCAACTGCAGGTGAAGAATTTAAATTTTTTGTAGTTGAGACTGGAATGTCAGCAAAAAACTCTTTGAAGATCTTCGCAACCTCTAGGTCACAATTTTTTAATCATTTACACAAAGTTCAAATTTAGTTACGACGGCCTTTTCCAGTCTCATATGCAATTTTTTTCCAAGTGGTTTTCACGTTTTTTTTAGCGTTCATTATAACCACAATCTCAATGACTTTCAGGAATCATAGTTTTTCGTACATAATTTGTCATTTCAATATAAAAACTTGTGATTACTGAGTGACATTAGCAACTACTTATAGTATGTTTTACTGTTTAAAAGAGTCACATAAGTCGGTACATTTTTTGGGATTTGCAACCTGTGGATCATAATATTGTAAAAACAGCTTCATAACTTTCTGGTTGACTTACAAATCTTGTCAAATTCACACCAAAATAGGCTAGACAAAATTAAAAAAAAAAAATGCATAAATGAATATTACTTACTTTTTCTTTTTGTATATTGGTTTTTGGAGTTGATATTAATATTACCGCATATATGTGAGTAAATCAGATTGAGTAGGTATACCTATCAAGTATAGAATTTCGCAGCACGTCATTTGTAAAATCTTGAGGTACATGATTAGTGTGTGTCATCAGTTTCATCCAGGGGAACGTATAATGTTAGTGCTTTTTACAGAACCAATTAAAATCTGCCATCAAATCTCGTTATTTCTTTTCTTTTTGGAAAGCGGAAATTGGTTGATAAGGCTATAATATAGTATCTCCGCCAAGTCGAGCGCGAAGCAAACACTGCCGTACCATCCTTTACTGGAACCATTTCGCCGCATTTTCAGGCCCCTATTTGAGAACCTCTGGATAAGACCAGGACGCCGAAATTTTCGTCATCCAGTAAGCTATAATCACATACTTAAAATCCAAAATTTTAAGTCTGTAGGTCATTTAGTTCCGAAGTTAAGCGAAAGCAAAGTTTCGCATTTATGACATTCACTCACTCACTCAGTCACTCACTCATGATCATCAGAATAGAACTAGTACTTCCCATAAACTCGAGAGAGCTGAAATTTGGTACAGAGTTAAGGTTTAACGACCACATAAAGGGAAAACTATAAAAACTAGGATAATCGAAGATCTGGAGTACCTGGTGACCCTGATTAGAAAACACAAGAGCCCAACCAAACTATTAGAGATCGACATACCGCCTTTACAAAATAATTCAACTTGGTGGGCCACTTCATTTGATGTCAAAAATCGAAGGTCTGAAGTATCAGATGAAGAACCCTCAGCTGGTCTCAGCTGATTAGAGATATGGTAATGCCCCCTTCTACTATTGGTACATAAAAAAATCGACTGTCATTGCAAAAATCCAGCGAAGTGGGACACATCTTCTAATTTAATCTAGCCCGTAGTGCCCCACTGCTGGGCGAATGCATCCCCTTCTGCTTTTAATACGCATATAAATAAAATTAAACGAAAACTCTGGATAGGTAAGACTAGACTGGCTTTTATACTTATACTTACAAGTTTACAAGAAGAAATAGTCGAACGATTAACTTTATTCTACTCGAACATTACACAAATTTAAAAATCAAATTATTCTAAAATCTAGTAAAATAAGTCACACAACATTAACTATAATAATAAAGAAATCGCAGTAAGGACATTTAGACTTGGCACGACTTTTCTAGATTTCATTACTTTTTAGAGATAAACAAGCAGCTCCATCGAGACTTGGCTAGATTTTTACAGAATGTTTTTGGTGGGATATATGATTACCCGAACAATTGCTACATTTAAATGCAGTAATACATTTAGATTCATTTTGCTCGTTTCCATAATTAAAACGATTACCGCCGCTCATGGACATCCGCAACACCAGAGGTTGAGAAGTTGGAGTGCGTTTTCGATCTTTAAAACCCACTATGAGTCACTGGTACCTTCTTCACGCAGTGAAAGATACCGGTTTTTTTATACGCAAGTTTTATTTCCCATCGGTTTTCAGTCGGGACGTCTTAGTTTTTGGGTCGATTCGGCCCATTCGTCCCAAAGCATCTACCCGAATCTAAAATAACCTACCACGTCTTAATTTATGAGAGTTTACAATTTATAAGTATGAAATGGCTTCAGACATATGGAATGTTCATTGCCAATGTGGATTTCCTTTGAAAAATTATTTAAATGTAGTTTTTAATTATTTTTAACGTCTATAACAAAATGAGCAGGATCGCTTCCTACATTAAGAGCACTTAATTAGCACTAAATAGTACATCATTGATTATAAAGTTGTCATCTTGATTTAGGCATTTAGGCATGTACACTGCTAGCTTGATCAAAAGGTAGCAGTTTTTTCATTTTCTGCAAATCTTATAGAGCACAAAATTTGCGAATTTGGCACTAAATTAGCACTCACTTAGCACTAAATTTTGAGCAAAATGGCAAGAGATTCTGCTCATTTTGCTAGCTTTATAGACGTTTATTTTTAGATTATTTCATCTAAGGAGTAGGGTTTATTAGCCCGATTAGCCCTAAGTTTTTGCTAACATTTCTCTGATGTTTTTCTTTGAATTATAAGAATATATTATTTTGTTGTTATACGTGGGTAACACTGAAAATGTTTAGAACTGGCCAGTTAGAAACATTGCAAATGAAAACTTTTTTGAATTTCAATTTTAGAACTCTTTGGTAACCTAGTGTAGTATAATATATTGCATTCATTTGTCATATTTTGTTTTTGTGAATTGGCGGCAAATCTTAAACTCTTGTTACACGTAAAAATGAACCTAACGCGAGAAATTTTTCGGTCAATGATTTATAAGCCCACAAGTGGTAAGCCCACAAAGAAAGTCATACTTTCTTTGTGGGCTTACTCAACAACAAAGCTATGGTAGGCTGCGATTAGCATTTCTTAATGAAGCCTCATCTCATGCCACTATTTACAATTGGTTTAAGCGTGGACGTAGCATATCTCAATGATGATCCGCGTGAGGGACGTCCTTTAACAGTGACTACTGAAGATAACATCAGTGCTGTGCGACGCATGACAGGAAGATAAGAGAGTGACATATGAGCAGATACGGGCAAGCCTAGGCATTGGTATGAGTCAAGTTCAAAAAATATTACACGAACATTCAGGCGTCAGGAAGCTTTGTACCAGATGGATTTCCCATACTTTAACCGACGACCAGAAACACCTTCGCATGGACTGGTGTCGCCAAATGTTAGATAAGTTCAACGGCGATGACTCAAATGCTGTATTTGACATCGTCACAGGTGATGAAAGCTGGATATATTGCTACGAACCCGAAACCAAAAGACAACCAGCTCAGTGGGTGTTTCCTTTCGAGGATCGGCTAACTAAGGTAAAGAAAGGAAGAAGTCAAAGAAGAAAGATGATTGCCTCATTCTTTGGTCGGAAAGGTCATTTCGTGACAGTTTTGATAGAAGATGGAAGGATAGTTACTGCAGACTGGTCAATCGCTGTTTGCCTGTTGCCTTGGAAAAAAATCAACAGCAGCGCCCTCGAAGCAGGATCCTCCTTCACCACGACAATACTTCAGCGCACTCCGCAAAACGGACTGTCGAATATTTGACTATGGCAGGTGTAGAGAATAGAGATAATGAGTCATGCGCCATACAGTCCTGACCTGGCGCCCTGCGACTTTCATTTATTCCCAAGAACTAAATATAAATTCGAGGAATTCGCTATACGAGCCCTGAAGATGCGGTGAAAGCGTACGAAAATGCCATAGAAGAGACCCCTAAGGAAGAATGGGCCCACTGCTTTTCTCAGTGGTTCCATCAAATGCGACGATGTGTAGAGAGGAACGGAGAATACTACGAAAAACAATAAAAGTATAATTGGCAACTCTCTACATTAAGCCGTTTTTTATTTTCTAAACATTTTCACTGTTACCTAGGTATCTCGTTGGATAGCTGTTTAAACGTAGATGTTTTTCTACATATGCATAGTAGCTGCTATAAAATTATTAGATATACGTAAAAGAAAAAACTAGAAAAAAAATAATAAGAAAATTGTTTTTTATTTTTCAATCTACTACGACTGGTTTTATAGTTAGCGGCAATAATGCTATTAAAAAAAAGTTAAAAGTATAAAAGTAAATAGAATCACAAATTTTGAAAATCATCGCTAAGCGTTACGATGTTTGTCCACCGACACGGTCAACGGGAATATGCTCCGGAATCCGGAACGCCGGGGAAAATTCAGACCACTAAAAATGTATCTCTGCGCTAATACAATAGAGTTGAAAATGGAAGTTTCGGGTGTCGGCTGAATTATTATATTGACATTTGACACGACACTCATGTAACTCTATATAATAATCGCAGAGTTCTATTTCAGAATTTTCTATGATGATTAACGATGAGATGTTAAACCTACATCTACACCTTACGTACACTGTTAAACATACATCTACACCTTACGTACACCGTACACCCACAATTACAACCGACCGAGCCGATATTTTTGAAATAAACCAAACAAGTTAACAAAACCAAGTGACAAATCGAACACAGTGAACAGTTAGTATAGGAAAATTCCCTTTCATCCACATTCGTAACTGAAGTTTCGTAACCAGCTATGAACAAGGAATTTTCTTATCGTTTGATAACCAGCTACGAAAACAGAATAAATTTTCTGTTTTTGTAACTGGTTTTCATAACCAGCTACCAAAAAAGGATTATTTTTCTCTGTACATAACTAGTTACCAAAACAGAATTGCATTTATTTTTCGTAACTTATAAAACTTAAAAACGCACAATGACGAAATATTTTTATATTTTTTTCGTAATTTGCAATACGTATATATTTTTATGATTAAACGCAAATAAAACTAATTATTACAAAATTAAGTAATTATTATATTTGTTACTTAAGTTTAGAGAAAAACTAATAAGGCGAAAACCTATACATATATAATATACGAGTAGATACATACTAAATCTTATATGGAGAAATAATTTCCAGACAGTCTCCAACAGTTATAATATAATTTCTAAATCTTCAATGGCCGAATTGACTTCAGCGTCTATTTCTAAATAATTTTGGCATTTATTAGTTTTATTAGGTACGTACACGCATCTTAGTCTCTTTTACTAAAACTTCCAGAACATGAGCCAGAGATGGATTTTTACGCCCTATAATAAGCCTAGAGTGCCATCCTTCAAGATGGGGAACTGCAGAACATTTCAGTCCTGCTTTTCGACATCCACACATCGCTCCACAGTTTCCTTTGCATTTGCAGAAGATCAATTTTAGAAGCTCAGGGGGTGCTGGAGGTTTAGAGTTCTGCACTGGCATCAATAATTTTCCACATTTTTTCCAGCCCCAGTCTTCAGGATCATTATAATTATAATAACAATAGCAGGCAGCTGTTCTTTTATTCCCTCATGCTCACTTGGGTATTTTCTACCTGAACAGTATTCTCGGTAACGGCTATCAGATTTAAAATTATTTTAAAAATCAATAATTGTTAAATTCTGTTATGGAGTGAAAAAGAGTCAATAATTAATTTTTCATAATATTGCAAAATTTGTAATTAAAAAAATTATAATAACAAAGTAAAAAAAATTAAATTTTTTTAAAAAAAAAACAATAACTGGTGGCATATTATTAGTACACAGTTCACACGTATAATATTAGTATAGTTAAGAGTACTGAAAAATAGTACTCACTTCGGAGCGCTGTAAAACCTTAGCTATTGACTTAATGAAAAAATGATGCAAATAAAAGTTGTTCCTCAAAAAACGATCTACAAAAATGGTCAGATATCATTTTTTCGTAAAATGATAAAAAAAAAGTTACATCGAAAAATATCTTATAAATTTTTTTCTCGAATTTCTGAAGATTTTCGCTTATAACTTTTTTATTTATAGTTCTACGACAAAAAGTTACTGGACCAAAGTTGTAGAGAATTTAATTTGCAACAAAAAATGTTAGCAATTTTTTTTTATCAAATATTTAGTTTAAGAGATATACCGTAAAAACCATTTCAACCCCTATTTTCAAGATGGCGGCCGTGGGACAAGGGTTGCGACCCCACAAACTTGTTTTTAGCTTTACACTGACCCCCCCTACATATCAAAAAAATTAAATTGCGTCCTCTAAAAAACGCAAGGTAAGGCCTAAAAAATGTAACATTTCAATGGACTATACTGCGATATCTTCTAAAATACTTATTGAAATCTAATGATGTAAATGGCAAATTTCTTCTAAATTAACTGCTTGTAATGAATAACGTATTTATTTAGATAAGGATTAATATCATCTTTATGAAAACACCCTCACAAATAATGCTTAATTTTAGAACAAATTTGGTTAGCATAAAAAGATTATTGTGAGCCAACCTTAAAAGATAGACATATACTGTCGCGGACTTTTTTTTAGAACTTTTAAAGGGGAACAATTCTGTCATACATAATTTTAGCGAAACCTTAACCGTTTCCGCAGCGTACGCAGCGAAAGCTCTCAAAAGGGAAAAAGACACCCCGATTTTGAAACATTATTGATTGGAGCTCCGCTCGTATTGAGCTTAGCATGATGTTATAATATAGCCTAAAGCCTTCCTCGATAAATGACTATCCAACACAAAAATAATTTTTTAATTCGAATCAGTAGTTCCTGAGATTAGCGCGTTCAAACAAACAAACAAACAAATAAACTCTTCAGCTTTATAATATTAGTCTAGATATATATTACAAGAAGAAGATTTGGTAAGCCATAGGTATGTTTTAACCTATGTTAATTTTTAGCAACGTATAAAAGAGGTAATAAATTATTAATGTCAATTCAATACAATGCATTAGTTTATTTGTACATAAAAATGGTAAGTACAATTACTTGGTACAACAGTTAACATGAATTATGATTTATGTCTTAAAGAAAAGGGTATGATTTTCTAATGATATTGACTGTGCTAACACACGTACGGATTCGGTACGCAGCGGACCGCGGTTTTGGTAAATCCGACTGTGTGTAGAGCAGCCCGGGGAACATAATTATTATTGACTCTGCCACTGTCTGTATCGGATTTGGTTTGAAGTCGCTACCAGCCCAAACAATACCCTACAACATTTTATAGAAATTACGTTCAAATTTGCTGGTACCGACTTCAAAATTAAGAAGATTGAGTAGAGAAATAGTTAAAATTTTAGCCAAATTTAAAAGGGGAATTATTTAGAAAATAAGTTTTATTTGATACTTTTTGTGTATTTTTACTTTGGAAGTCGGTTTAATTTATTATTTAAAAATAATAATTTTACCCATTTTAGTGATATATTTTGTTAAGTTATTATTAATACATCTTAAGAACGTCTAAAATAAACGATCGAATGTATAATTGAATACGTGCCAAGCTTTCATTAGGTATTGTTAATATCTTGATGATGATAACTGTAAGTTACAAAGTGGAATAATATGCTTGCAGTTCTTTAAACAATGCCGAAATTTCCAAACGCATATCTTTATAGATTGAGGAGTTCTGTTCACTGCTTTTGGATCCAGGGTATACCTTGGTGCAACATCTTATTTTTTGGTAGCATATGCTTATGTTACTTCAGTAAAAGTCAAAATCACTATACTATGTGTCGATATAACTTTCGAGGAGTTCCCTCGATTTCTCATGGATCGCATCATCAGGTTTCCACTTTAGTGGCTAAAGGACCAATTTCGAATTAAACCCTTTTCAACAACAAAATAGGTCCATAAATGGCAGAGTAATCTTCAAAGATCTCTGTGTTAGTGTAAAATACTACGAGAAGTAACTTTTATATCATCATGATGATGTATGATGTGATAGTGGTGGTGATGATGATGATGATTACTCTAATGTAAATTATGCTTATGCATATGCTTGCAGTTCTTTAAACAACGCCGAAATCCCCAAACATGTATCCATAAGGAGTCAGGAGTTCTATTCTGTACCTTTGGATCCAGGGTATACCTTAGAGCGAAATCTTACTTTTTGGTAGCATATGCTTGGACTACTTCAGAAAAAGTCGAAATCGCCATATGTGTTATAGGAGTTCCTTTCGATTCCTTATGGATCCCGTCATCAGGTCACCACTTTTTTAACGGGACGAACTTGTAATTATGCTCTTTACATCGAAAAAAGAATTTTGAAAATCGGTTCATAAACGACGAAGTTATCCGCGAACAAACATAAAAAAAGCATATTTATACGGTCGAATTGAGAAACCTCCTCCTTTTTGGAAGTCATTTAAAAATAGCAATTACTAGGAGCTTGGAAACCATTTTAACGTCTAATGCGCCTGAAAGACAAGAAAAAAACCGGCCAAGTGCGAGTCGGACTCGCGCACCGAGGGTTCCGTACAAACCTGTAGTGATTTTGTTACAGCTTAAAAATATTATAGACCTGAGTATTTGATATGAATTTCAATTTTATAGCTCTACGCGTTCATGAGGAAAGGGGTAGTAAGTTTAGAATTATTAAAAATATTTTGATTATATATGAACTAAAAATTTACGGTTTTCGTAATTTCCTTTATCTGTGCTATAAGACGTTGCTTCGTGCCAAATTTCAAGATTCTGAGTTCACGGGAAGTAGGTTTAGGTTTTGAGTTTGCGAGTGTCGAAAATTTGCGCAAATTTGGGGCATTGAATTTTTTTATTCCCATTTTTCGGAGTATTTGAGACTCAAACTGAGCGATTTTTAAGCTTTAGGGGCTATTTGCGCCTTAACGGCTGTATTTTTTGATTGCGTTGGCTTAGAAGTTTGATTTTTTCACAGCTCCAAGGGACCGTAGACCATAGTATTTGATATAAATTCCAGCTTGATACCTTCACGCGTTCCTGAGAAAAAGGGTCTTGACAGACATTCGGACGGACGACAAAGTGATCCTATAAGGGTTTCGTTTTTTCCTTTTGAGGTACGGAACCCTAAAAAGTGATTGTAAAACGTTCGTAGGAACAGTCAACCGAGGACATACAAAAGTAGGTTGCGTTGGATTTAATAGCGACCACAAAAAAAAAACAGCTCTAAAACACTGCGCTTCACAAAACTACAATAAAATGCAAAACAGAAAGTTAAAAAAAAACAGGCAAATTGGTCCAGCCGTTCTCAAGTTTTAGCGAGACAAAGGAAATGCAATTCATAATTAAACAGTGTGTGTCATCTCGAGGTTCGGAGATTTTAACAGCAGATAAAAGATTTAATTTTATCGACAAAATACCCACCTTTTGGGGAGTCGCAATCCTCACCCCCCGAGCTACAAGCAATTGAATATTTTATATTTTGGTTACCACCTTACGTTGAATAAAACTAAATAATCAATTTTATATATGACCTACACACATCTAAGGGTCTCGTTTTATTCCTCAGAATATTTTTTACATTATTTAATAATTTATTTTCTTACTTAGGTACCTGCTTAGAAAAAAATATGTACTACTTAATATGAATCTCAAAGAATATATTTTTATTTTATAAATAAATTTTCATCTAGCCCGTTTACCCCAAAATGTTATTTATTGTCGGCAGTGCTGAATATAAGCCAGCCTCCCAAAAGAAGTAAGTAATCACTTCAAAAATATACAGGATGTTTTGTAGAAGGTAGTCAAAACGTGAAATTGAGATCCGGGGGTTCGAGATAAATCATTTGAACCCCCCATATATATGGATGGTCGATAATGATCTGTTTCTGGGATAGCCATATACTAAATACCCTGTAGCTACAATACAGATACTGTTGATGTCCCGCTGTCTGCACCTTTATTGGGTCTTTTTTAAAATATAATTTCTGGACTTATTTAATGAATAAGATAAAGAAAATTCTACTTAATAGTTTATACTCGACACAATAGTTATAGTTAATCTATGTACCGTCCGTCGCCGGTTTACTAACATATATTTTTTTGTACAGTTTTAGGTAACAGTAATATCAAAGGCGATCTGCATTTCATTCAAACGAAAAGTGGACATCTGCAATTAATATACGAACCGTATATTTTCGTGACGGATAGCGTGCGCAGCGGGCGGACGTTCTGGCGGTGCATGGAGTACGGCAAGCGCTGCCGCGCGCGCATCACGTCCAAGAACAACGTGCTGCGCATCACCAACCCCGTGCACAACCACGCCGACAATCACATGGACAAAATCAATCGGAAGTATGATTTAGGCGAGGTCGTGACGTGCCCCTCTGTGTGAAACTCGTGTGTATTTTTTCGTGTGTGATCATATCAATTTTGAACTGACTTCGGACCCAGTCATGAGCGCGATACGAGCTCCCGCCTTGCGATCGGGTTCGGGAATCGTTATTAAATCTGTGAATATAAATAAATAAATTATTGTGATAAGTTAGCAATTAATTAATTGTAAATTCCTCGTTATAAGTTTTGTCGAATAAATGAACTCTGTGACGTGTCATATTTTTGTATCACTACCTATTTAAACGTAAGGTAAAATTAGCATGAATAAATCGTGAAACAAATTTTAGTCTTTTATTTTAATACATATTTTTAATGAAACAGGAGCCGCCAGAAGACGCGGAAAATGTAAATTGGCATATACAATGACTCAGAGGGGCGCCCCGTGTCTTATGATGGACGGTTTCGGGTTCGTGGCGCGCAAACGCCGCGGCGCGCGCATCTACTGGAGCTGCCGCTCGCGCACGCAGCGCCGCTGCAATGCGCGCGCTCTCACCGTGGACGGCCGGCTGGTCACGCACTGGCCCACTCATACGCATCCACCTCATAATCTCGCATTAGAAAACGACCGAATCGAAAGTCTCATAGAAATCTTAACACCCGAAAAACGAGAGAACGATTCTCTTAATCTTCGAAATATGGAAATGTAGGAGGAGCTGTCGTTTTTCTGCCGCCGACGACTCGCTAGCAGAGAAAAATAAATAATTACTATAACCTCTTCTTTTATTTATTATTTTACTTTCGTATATTAATTTTTCATTAAACTAAGGTCACGGAAGTACCCGTCGATAGTCACAAGTCAGTATTTTGCAGTGGAGTTCGTGATATCTAACCGGGGCCGGCGGCACATGCGTCTCGGCGGATTCTCGTTCTACGCCGAGAAGGTGTTCCCAGAGAAGAGCAAGGTGCGGTGGCGTTGCACGCGGCGCACGTGCCGCGCGTACGCGCACACCATACACGACCGCATCTTCGCGCTCAGCAATGTGCACTCGCACGAGCCGCCCGCGCCGCCGCCCGCCGCGTCGCGCGCCTTCAGCCACGCCGCCATCGCCACGCAGGCCAAGGCTCTGCTGGAAGACTAGTAATACCTTTCCTGGTCTGTCGCGGTCGTCTCGAGTCTATCGTGCATTAGTAGAATACTCAAATATGTATAGACACCTGGTACACTAATCAGGATTAGATACTCTTTTTCGCGTACCTATATCATTCCTTAAAGATAAAGAGTCGCTTTAATTTTTTATGCTTTTCGTTAATTTTAGATTTTAAGAATTGGCACAAAGTCTAGTCTATGAAGTTAATTTATAAATCAATTCTAGTCAATGAATTAGCAGTATTACTTTTATTATTACGAGGATCTCATAGGTGTATTAAAAATTTATATTAATTTGTTCGATTGTACAATTTATACATTGATTGTATGTAAACAGCAATAAATAGAAATTATACAATGTATTGTATTTTAGTGAAATTAGGAGGAGTTTTACTAAGTAAAATATAAGTATGTACAATAGAACAAGATGCCGCTCGATCAGGCATAAAATCAAAATCGCTTCACCGCCGATGAATCGTTCGCACATAATCACGTGTAAATACGGACTTTAACACGTCCAAGTCATTGCGGTCACTACCTTTGTGTTTAAATATTTTGAGGCGTCCTAGTGCAAAGGAAAACGTTTAGAAACTGGTCGAGCAGTGCACAAGAAAATGTTAAGAAACTGGTCGAGCAGGAATTTTGTCCATAATGTACCTACAAAAGTTGTAGGACTTTAGAAATATGTTATTCATGGTAATAGTATAAAAATAGCAGTACCCAACAATCATGACGCACATCAACTATTGATAAGAAATTCCAGTCATTCACGGCTTTGTAGACTATCATCTCTGCTTCGTGCATAAAGGAAAACGCTCTACACTCTCCTCGACAGGGATGATGCTCATAAAGCCGACACTAGCCAAAATTATTTTCAAACGTCTATGTGAGTTTTGGCCCGGGACTACAGCAAAAAAGTTTGTCAATATTGTTCAGTTTTGAATGTCAAGTAAATTTTACTTTAAGTAGGAAGTACTGATATAATATAGTTGTACATACGAATCACAATCTATTAATTTATTTGAAATACTGTCACATAACAATTATACCTACTACGATAAATAAATGAGTTTTTCTAAACGGTATTTTTACTATCGACATTAAATCGATTTCCTGATCGACGTGGTCTAAAGCGGGCGGGTGTTTCAGAGGAGTCAGTGCGGCTGTGCGTGGGTCCGGGCGGGCGGCCGCGGCTGTGGGTGCGCGGGCGCAGCTTCTACGCGGCGCACACGATGCGCTCGGGCGTGGTGCGGTGGCGCTGCACCATGGGCGGTTGCGGCTGCAAGGCCTACACGCAGAAGGGCCGCCTGCACAAGCTGGTCGGCGAGCACAACCACCAGGGCCGCTGCGGCCGCCGTGCCAACCGCTCTCTGGCCTCGCTCGAGCCGCCCACGCCGCTCCTCGTGCCGCGGATACCTCAACTAGATTTTGATAACTTCGATCCCAGCGCATGGGTGACGAGGTTCTAATACAATGCCAAAGCTTTTTCCAATTGTTTAAAGTGATCTCTTACTAGTTAAGTATTGATATCTTTTGTAGTAAGGATTTAATTTTTTAAAAGTAATAGGTAGAATGTATGTGATTGATCGATAAAAGTCAGACTGTAGATCTCTTGTGTCTGCAGTGCGATACGACACATCTGTGTGTCACAAATGTTTTACGGGTCTTTTTTGACCGTTTACTTGTAAAATAGGCATAATAATATTTTAATTCGCAAGTGGAGTCAAAATAATTTACATATTTCTAGTCGTTTATTTTAATATTTTGTTATGTACTTCAGTAATATCGAAGCCTCAATCATAATTATCAGCGCCTTAACTGATATATTGATGTAATGCAAATAGTACCTATTGCAATCTAGATGATTTAGCATTTAACTACAGTAAACCCCATTTGTAATAACTTTTTGGAATCGTCGTTTTACTTACAACATCTGTTACTTTCATTGAAATAAGAAGATTGCCGAGGGCCATAAGCAAAGTAATCGTATTGTAGGTACTTATGATTGAGCTTTCATTTGTTATGATTTCCACATGCTGTCACCAAATAGTGATGTGATCTCAGATTGTTATATAATTTATGTATTTTATTAAATTTGTGCCAAATTTTGTTATGTGTGTGATGCTAGATATAGATAGTATGTAAAGTTATACATAAAATACCTCATATAATTTGGATATAGGTACTATAATAATAACAGTAGTCAGTACATTTTGATGCTCATTACAATTTAGTATTACAGTTGTAGGTTAAAATACTATTTCAGCTGTGCTTCCCTGTATCATGTAATTTTTTATCTTTTCGAAAAGTATCATGTTATTAATTTTTATTAGGTGCCAACATTATCAAGTAGGTACTTTATAAAATGTGATATTTTAATTTGTTGTTTTTTGTTTACAAAACTACATGTTAAAACACTAATACATAGTGCCAAAATACTTGCTCACGAGTCATGAATGACGAATCTCAAAGATTGTAAGGTATTTACGATTTTTATTGAATGTAAAAATGATTTCTTTAACATATTAGTTAAAATTCCTATGTACATCCTTCATTAAAAGTACAAAATGAATAAGCCTTTTCATTTTCCCAATCATAAAAAGTCCACGGTATATTGTTTTATTCAAACCTTGCATGGTACCTACACCTTAGCTTTTAGTGTAAAGACATTAGATAGCCGACACGACGACCCTGTCATTAAGATCTTCAATTAACCTTTGTTGTTTGTTAACAGCGCGTTTCATCCGCGCCGGTAAGGGGCGTCTTCTTCTCCACCGAGGTTACACGTTTCGTCTGAAGAACAACCTGGCGCACGGACGGAAGCAGTGGTACTGCTCGTCGCGGCTGACGTCGCGCTGCCTCGCCGACGTCAACACGGAGGGGCCGGAGGGCTTCGAGCGCATCGTGCGCTCCCGCTACGCGCACAACCACGCGCCCCCCAACGTGCGGCGGTTCGCGGACGGGCGCTACGTGGTGCGCACGCCGCACCAGAGCGGCCACCGCGCGCCCGCGCCCATCGACCCGCACCACCAGCTGCTGCAGCTGCAGCACGCGTTGGCGCTGTACGCCGCCACCGCGCACGCCACCGCCAACGCCAACGCCTCGGCCGCCGCCGCCGCCGCCACCGGCACCGGCTCCCAGCAGTCGCCCAATTCACTGCCACCGCCGACTTCCAACTCCTACGACACCGCCAAGCCGCTGCTCGTGGACGGCGCTCCGCTGAAGGACGAGGATATGATGTAAAGCGGCGGCTTCGGCGCTGCGGATGATTTGACGTTAATGAATGAGTCATTTAGACGTTGCATCTTGTTGTAAGAAAAATCGACGTATGAATTGTTTAATATCGAACGGTTCAATGTTTTTAAGCCTTTTGCACACACGTAGTAGTATAAATTATACTCTTAATTATATTATTATTATTAGATTAATTGGGAAGGTTGGCGTTTACTTCAATGGGACGGTATCGATGGTCTGTATAATGTCGGATATGTGAATGTATTTAAAACATTTGAATCGATATTAGATGTTGTGATGTTTTAAATTTTGCGACCAAGGAATGATATTTGCGTCACCTGTGGCATCTGAAGGTGGCAATTATCTGTAGGTTAAGCGGTCTTTCGAGGTCTTTAATGTTATCCGTATAGGTGTGGGATATTATTGGATTGGGTAAGGAAATAAGAATGTATATATGTGAAGAAACATTCTGTTCTCGCGGCCTTTACGCATCATTTACGTTGCTACTTTACATCTTTTTTCTTAACCAATAATAATTATTACAATGCCTGAAGTTATATTTAAAGTCAACGTCTGCAGTACCTACATTATTGATATTTATTATTATCAATCAAAACAATTATTGTAATTTACATGAAAGAATCGTCTTTTGACTTCGCATGGATCAGTCAGGCTTACAATATTAGAATTATTGTATATTGCCGTATAATTTAGTTCTTCTTTACCATAGTTTTCAATACAAATTACCATTGCATGATAAAAATTTATGACATTATTATAGGTATATACTTATATATATTTTTTAGTAATTGTAACAATTTCTGGTTCAAATTTCGTATACACAGTAGAATGGAATATGTAGGTAATTTCTATAATGGGTAAATTTAATTTGTCATAAAACAACGTAAACGTAAAGGTCGCGAAACAGTCATGCGCGTAACTTTGTCGAATTTAGATATCTAGACGGTTATTATCAGGATATAGGCTCAAAAAGCGAACGATTAGTAGAATCAGCTGGATTCCTATGGGCAACATCATAAGAGACGGGTAGCGCTGGATGGTATGGCAGTAGTGAGCAAGAACACGTAGGTAGGCTGGATCTGATAGATATTCGGAATATCGGGAAGGACCTTCGGAATATTGCGTTCGAACCGGGTGCGTAGGACGGACTGCGGCCTGAGTGGCCGCCAGTAATGAGACGGCGACTGATTGCGCGAACTCGCTTCGCAATGGCAGAGAATGGTTCCCTCGACTGCATTTATAATACATATTTATTTTGAGATTTATATAACTTTACATGTTGCACGTTTGCTGTTTAGGCATTTAGGTGTCCGCCTCTTTACGATAAGAATTTACATTATTTATATTACGATGAAATTGATATCGACGTACACCTACCTTCGAGTGTGAGGCTCGCGCCGCGCGCGGCACTCGTCGGGCGCCGAGCGCGCGGAACGCACTCAATGTTGTGCTCTTTAGGAATGACTTTAAGTACTTAAGATCAATGAAACTACCTCTTCACTTTTATACGGGTTTTTACATATTAGTTTAATTATACAATATTATACATATACATGAATGAATACTCAGAAGCTTTACTTGAGTAAGGAGTTGTAGTATAAGTTAGCGTGTAAGCTAGGCTAGACGCGCGCCGGGGCGGCTCGCCGCGCAGGGTCCGGCGCGTCACACTTGACTACCTCTAAACGGTTCGCGACTCACAGTCACAGAGCTAGTAGCTACACACGACACAGGTTACTTACTCGAGCGTTTGCTGTTGACGACTGTACTATACGTAGGCTATTTTGAGACTGTTGTCTGAATATATTTTATTGATTGTTTTTATAATTATTATAATAGTAATTTGTTGCCGATCGAATTATTTTCATTGAGATGTTGATAGCTTATCTCTTAGACTCCAACTTGAGTACAAATTTGACTAATTTTAATTGTTATTTAGATAACTTAGTTTTAAGGAGTTCGGCGGTTAGCGCAGCTCGTAGCTAAAATGACTCGTACCTAGGTACGTTGAGTTGGTACTCATGGATGCCGTCAAACGGATAATGGAACCTGTATAAACACACAAGATACATTTTACACTAAACGTTTCTGGTTTTGTACGAATTGTTTCGATCCCGGAATGAATATATTATCTAACGGTACCTACTGCGACAACGGAATCTTTAGTGTAAATTTTATCACTGGTAGACAAGTTAGTCGAGCTCCGGCCGGGGTGAAGACGAAGGCCGAGCTGAACGTCCGTTTGGCGCGTCCGTATTCCGTAGTGCCCGAGTCCATGATAACCAAATAATAAGAGACTGCGCTCGCCGCGGCGACGCGGGGCATCTTTCGTATATGTACTAATTATTATATTTATTGGATAGGTTAAATAAATGTAAGAATATGACAATATGTGTCAATTATGAGAATACGAAACAAAATAACGCAAAATATCAAATAGGGAATGATCGGTCGGTGTGAGTAAATGTAGTTAGTCACTTTTACAATAATTTACTTATGTCCGTTGTGTATTTGTAATGTTGTTGTTATATTGTGAATCTCATAGTGCATAATGATCGTGTGTAAGTCGTCAGTGCCCCGTTGTCGCGGCCCCGATCGCGGACCCCATTCTATTTTAACGAATTTTGAAACTATCTACCTCATTTACTCTTGTCTTCAAATCTAGTGTAATTTTTGTATTTACCATTATAAGATAAGTTGGGTTTATGTATGGGAACGTTTTGTGGTATATTAAATTGTACTTATAAACAACCGCTAGTTTAATTTGTGAGCCCCCGGTATGAGAGGTATAACCTGAGGTGGTGGTTTGGGTAGCTCTCGCTTCGTGGCTCGTTCCTATATTCTAACCGCCGTTTCTGTCACAGGAATCCAGTATTTAAAGTCGCGACGCGGTAAAGTAATAATGGTTGTGAATACGTTTCCATTTTGCGAGGAGTCGAAGCTGCGGGACAAGGTGATCTGGCGGTGCACCTCCAAGAAGACCAATTGCAAGGCGCGCATCCACATGCTGGGCAGCAGTGTGGTGGCGGTGAAGGGCATGCACAACCACCCGCCGCGCGCGCAGACCTCCTGAAGCTCGATTCTCGTGATTATTTTCGTTATCTCGTAATCTTGGTTTTATCGGCTGGTACGGTGTCGCATATCGTAGATATGCGTGCCAGCGGGATGGGAGCTTTTCGATCCGAACGAGATTTTACCGAAAATAATTACGTGAATATGGAACATGCATTTGTTTTCAATGTTTATATTTTCATAAAGACATAATATATGGACCGAAAAATGCAAAAAGTACAGTAATCAGCTGCTAAATTAAAAAGTTACTTAAGACTACAAAGGACTGTTCATACCTGACTGAAGGTCTGAAGGAAAATGACTGTTCATACCTTATGTTATTTGTATCGTTTTTGTTAGGATCATGATATATTATACGTAAACGCAGTATTTAAGTTAATTTAAAACAATTTTGTATTTATCTTCATACATTTCCGACCGCTGTGACGTTACTCGTGCATCATTTTTTGTATAGAGCGTTTTTAATACTCCCCAATGATCTCACTTTTGTGATGACTGTATTTCGTCAACAATTGATTGCCATTGCAAAGACTCTTATATTCTGGCTTATTATGTACTTTTCAAAAAGCCAATAAAAATGCATGTTCCCTATTGCCCCCGGATGTCTGCACCGCGCTAGGATTATCAACGTTTGCGCGGTCTTTGTGGGCGGACGGGGGATGCTAAACCTCTGAAGCTCTCTTACCCGAATAACACTGCACTGTAACAAACGCACTGTCCGCGTTTCGCTCACAATGACCAGCTCTATTGCTCCCATCATTCCATTTTGTACTTGTTAGTATTAATACATACAATATGTTATTTTTATAAATGTGTTATACTCGAGAATTCATTAACTAAAACCTTTTACAAAATTGTATATCGTACATGTCTATGAAGCAATAATTTAATTAGCATTGATAATTCCTGTATATTATCAATATTTTAGTATTTTTCTGTATAGGTAGGTAATGATAAATTATTATTATGATAGAGTTTACACACGTTACCTACGTATTATGAGGAACGTCTAAATTTTAATCGTCCAAGTTAATTCTTGAATGCTTAACATGTAAAACCGATAGTAATTAAGCTGAATACTTTTTGGAGAGCTCAAGTATAACATAGCGTTTTTTGTTGAGATGTTGATAGAAAGTTGAGAATAAAGACAATAAAGTAATATTATGTAAAGTAGGTAGGCATATTTAGTGATGTAGAAGTTTAAAATGTATGTACAGTAAAATGTATTTAATACTTTTATTATATCATTCCAGATACGTAGGTATAATGTTTTCTATTTTCTGTTTATTTTGACGTCTACCTAGATACTTATAGGTACTAAACGTTTTGTATTTTGTATTCAGTTTTTTTATAATAATATTATATACATTTTATGTTATTATTAGTGAAGTTTAACATTTGTCTGAAAATTTTTAGTAGGTTGTCTATCTTTACCTCACCTACCTATAGTAAGGTAAAAATACTACTATTGTAAAGCTATACGTAAACAAAAGATTGAACTGGACCGAATTAATGTGTCATTCTATTTCTTATCTAATTGGACGGTAAAGAAGTGACATTAATGTTGCTAGCATTATGTGTTTTATTGTTTTCTTTGTTTACGTTTGGATTAAATGTGAACGGAGTAGGTACAAGGCAAGGATCTTTTGTCACTTGGATGACATCGACATGGGGGCGTGAGTGTCGCAACTAAGAACAATACGTAATACTAAAAGTGACGTTTTACAAGACGGCGATGTTAGTACTGATTTTGTCCACGTGCCAAAAGGTAAGTGTCGCAACTACAAAACAATACATAATACTAAAAGTGACATTTTACAAGACGGCGATGTTAGTACTGATTTTATCCACGTGCCAAAAGGTAAGTGTCGCAACTACAAAACAATACATAATACTAACAGTGACATTTTACAAGACGGCGCTGTTAGTACTGATTTTGTCCATGTGCCAAAAGGTAAGTGTCGCAACTACAAAACAATACATAATACTAAAAGTGACATTTTACAAGACGGTGATGTTAGTACCGATTTTGTCCACGTGCCAAAAGATCCTTGTACGACTATATTGATTGATTTTGTTTAATGTTAAATGATTGTGATACACATGTAACTAATTGATATATTTTCAAGTATTAATGTTTACATAAAGCCTAAAGGTATTCAGACTATGATAATACCGACGTCTTTATTAATGTATGATGTACTTATAAATACGATAGGTATTGTCTTCTGTATTAATCTTTAAAAATATTTATACCTATGTAGAAATTTGATAAATGAAGTGCCTTACTCACATTTGGGACCATGTTGTTCATTGTTAAATTATAAAATTAGGTATTTGTATCGGTGAATATTTAACGAGACATTCCGTAATTAGGTATATTGTTTTCATAAACTTAAATAAAAATTATAAATTTTTTATATAGATTTATGTTGATCCTGTTAAGAGTATTACTCACTAAGATAAAACAAATAAGAATGTTTATTTAAAAATGCTATTTTATTTCTCCTTAAAAAAACAGAACCTACCGACATACTTTGTGTTATATATTTTTTCTTATTATGTACTTTTTACACCTACAAGGAGGTGAAATACACATGGGCACCCACAAAATTAAAAAGGAAAACGTTTGTTTCTAATGACATTAACTTCGCTTTTCTTTCAATACCTACCTACATATTTTCTTAACAAGCGGGTATATAGAAATGTTAAGTAGAACATTCATATGGTAATACACATGTGGTGTAGTTTAATAGTAAAGTTGTTAGCCGTAGCCAAGGACACGCAGTTCAAGTTCGGCACGAGCAAGCTGAAGGCGCCGATCATCCACGCCGGAGACTTCTCCTACGTGAAGGACATGGAGTTCCCCAACGGCAAGGTGCGCTGGACGTGCGCGCACGCGCCCGGCAAGTGCGTCGCCCGCATATACACTATCGACAACGACGTCGTGCTGTTCTCCGATAAGCACGACCATTAAGGTCATCATCATCATCCGATGTCATCCGATGTCCTCGGCAACGCAAACATCCAGTTATAAAGGCTATAGGTACATTGGTCGAGACTTATCAGCATTTTTTATTTGAGTTCCCGAATGGAAAGTATTTTTTTAGCTCTACCCCGTATTTTACGAGGTAGAGAGTAATTCGGTAGCCATTTGAAAACAAGTGTTAACAAGGTTACCTACTTGTGTATTAAAATCTAATAGCGATCTATTTACATATTTTGTATCTAGTAATGTAAGTATTATTTCCATATTCCTATTATGGTGCCTAACAATATGTATGCCGTTTATTTGCTAAGCTTATTGAGTTATTAAAATATATTATTAAAATATGAACTTGGACCATATTACGCGTTGTAGTTCCAAATGCTGCGAGCATTAAAAAAACTAAAATTATCAAACACTGCAATTATTATGATTATTTATGGCAATGGAGTCTCTATATCTAAAATCTAAGTATGACAACTTATACTTACTTTCATTAGAACATTTACCTACTTCATATTATTTGAAGTCTTCATCAAGTTAGTCAAAAACTTTAAAATGACGTTTTACGTTCCAGGCGCATTCTTTTTACCGTCGAGAGCCGGCAAGTCTGTGCTTATTTTTCAAGCCAATAAGTTTTGGGTGAACAACCAGTACAGGGACAAGCTGAACTGGGCCTGTCGCGATAAAGACACGAACAAGTGCTTGTGTAGAGTTCAGACGACCATGGACGGGCGATTTATACGCATGAAGGGTGTCCATAACCACGAGCCAAACTTCACTCCGTATAACTTCGACCAGAAATGTACCGAGGACAGTAACATTAGAGACTGGGACGCGTCGGGAAAAACTGCCGCACATTTGAATTATGAATTCAAAGGGGACTTTGTTACAAGCTAAGACAACGCACACATCTAAACAGACGTAACTTAAACATATTCTAACATTTTGGCTGTGACTCCTACCTGTATAATGTTAATTGTTGCAGAGTTATAAAACTATAAGTACATAAGTAGCTATAATTTTCTCTTATCACATCAATAGTATTCACTGCTTCAAACAAATCAGCGAAAATGACTTCGTTATGTAAGTGTTCAGACTAACAAGTTAATTCGCATAGATACAACCTTACAGTAATCGATATGACGGTGTAGGCTTGATCCAATATGCAGTTCGTCCGTAGGTACACACCGCAAACTTATAACAGCAGTCATGCCAATCACGTCCATACACGGTCAGTTCTAACTGACGATAATACTGAGAGTAGTATGGCCACGCTTATGCTAACGTTAAACTTTTTTGTAAGACAATTTACAATGCGTATTTGCCACTGATTCGATAACTTCCCCGCGCGGCAACCAATATATGCTTGCCGAGCTAAGCGTTGACCAATAACCGCGCGGTAAGTTTTCGAATCCGAGTCGAACGAGAATTCTGAATAGCCCTTCTAGCCGCTGGAATTCTTGACCTAGACTAGCGCCTTTAAGGTATATATACCGTAGACTAAGCTCTAACCAAAAAAATTTAAATAACTCTTAAGCCAGCCACACACGTAAGGGTTTAACTTGACAGGTACGCCTCCAAAGTCATACCTGTCTGGTAAGCTTGAGCTAAAACTGTATGGAAACCTGCACAGTTCTGCAACATAGACGCTCCAGTTTAGTAGTACAGGCAAACCTGTCAGGTATACCGTTAATTGTATGGCTAGCATTAAGAAGGTAGGTATAAACTAACTGCACTGTGTTACTTATTTTTAGATTGTATTATCGTGCATTCCACTACAATTTCACGTCATGATCTTCATACAATTCTAATTCGATAACGTTACGAATACGTTAATAATCTCATATGTCCAAAATGTAATGTAAATGTATTTATGACCAAGGAGAAGTTAATAAATAATGTTGGTACCTGATGTTACAAAGTGATTGCTCACGTTTGAAGACCAATTTTGTATAAAAATGATTTAGGATTTTAAGTATTTCATGTCAAATTTTAATGAATAAAGTATATTTTCTTTTTTTTTTTGTTTCTCTCTTCGGCTTGCATTTTTATGTATTAGTAAAACACTTAGGTACCTAGTATGAACCCTTTCCGTACAGCGAACGTCAACAGAAAAGTTATAAGTATTAATCTTAAGATGTTATTATCTAATTAATATTGTGCAAGCATTTTTGTTTATAGATTCATTGATAGGTATATGACGTAAGGTATGTACCTAACTGATTATTTTAATTTTCGAATTAGGTTATTACGTAGGCCGTAGCACTATGCTACGAACTACGGCGTAGGCCCGAGATGCTACAAGTATGTCGTAATACCTGCCGTTATGATTCTGAGCATTTGGTTGAAAACTATATAAGCAGAAGTGATTAATATTAATTAAACCTAGATTTGTAAAAAAAGTAATATGTACTAGATGATTTGTAAGAAAAGTAGGTATGTCTTTGCAAATTGAACGATACTTTTAACTTGCACGATTTATAAATTAAACATTTTGTGATCGAATTCGAGCATAATTGAACTGCGATTAAATAAACAGTATTCTACCATTTGAAACAACCCATCATGAATTTATAATACGATGAGCATTCATATGAGTTTTTTTTTATCTACGCCGTTTATTTTTTTATTGAGATCTTAGATTTGACTTCAAAATGGTTATCAAGTTAAAAGTCCAAATAGAAGGTATCGGCATAGTTTGATTGCAGTGCACTGGTCGGTGTCTCGTTACGGCAACCCTGTGCTAGTCCTGGGGGGCGAGCGGTTCCGCCGCGTCGGGCCCATCATCCGCGGTCGAGCGAGTTGGCGCTGTATCAAGTCGGACCACGGCTGTCGCTCCTACGTCATCACACACAACAACTTCATCATCGCCCTGGGCAATAACCACGAGTTTCACGACCACAGAAAGACGAAACGAAAGAAGAAAGAACTTCAGTCGAACGTTTTATGTGAATCCATGCCGGTAGAAGCGAACTGCTATTGATTTCGTTTATTACGATAGGAATTCCTATTTGTGATTGATCAAATCGCACTAAATCAAACATTATGTTGGGACGCGAATTCGTAGAGTTTATTTTCATCGATAACTATTGTTTTAAAATAAAAACTAATTTTAAATTATAACAAAAATTTTAGTGTTTATCGATACTATTTACGGCCGTCTGCCATCTCTAGACGTATTTAATATTTATCGATGCCAATCCGCCAAAAAACTCATGTCAGGTTTTAAAGTTAACACTTCCATGATTCAGTAGGAGTGAAAAAATTGTCATAATTCGGTGCAAGATCTGGATGGACAAAAAATAAATGAAAAACGATAAGTACCTACAGTTTTGTAAAGCAAAAACGTTAATTAGTAAGGTTAGACGGCAAAAACGTTTATGTAACAAAAGAAAATATTGTAGAAGCGCTACTAACTTATTAGTTGACCTATTTGTATTTGTTGGGGATCCATTTACTATGGCAAAAAGTGTACAGTAGAATTAGGTAGGGCCAACAAAATATTATGGCAATTACAAATTTGTGATATCTGTAGATTTAGATAGAAATTAATTGTGTACTCTAAGAGTCAGATTAAAGGTCAAAGAAATTCCCATTGCAATAAAGGTGTGACGACAGTTGTTGGTGTTATAAAGTGTGATAAGAATATTTACTGAAATTGTGCGATTTATTCACATGCAGGTATCGATTTTTTTATTCGATGTCGTCGAAAGAAATAACTTTTATTTCATATTGTCTCTATTTTTATATAATATTTTTACATTTTAACGATAAATTTATTCTAATCAATAAAATGTTGCCTAGTCTTTTATATTGTTTTTTTTAGGTAATTATTTATTAAATAAACCAGTAGTGTATTTAACTGTAGAGCATAAGTTCTTGTTATGGGCATATCCCATGATATGGCCAGTATCATGATATCGTCGGGTACTAATATTGCAGCCTCAGTTGCAGGTGCCAATTCGACCCCGGAGGCGCCGCCTACGCTGGGGCTGCCGTTCCCCTTCCCGTGCTTCCCGGGCCAGTTCCGTTACTGCCTCAGCAAGCGCGGCAAGCCCGCCATCGAGGTGGGCGCGCACCGGTTCTGCTTCAACGGCCGGGCGGCCAGCGGCAAAGTCTGGTGGCGCTGCTCCCGGAACCCCCGCTGCCGCGCCGCCGTGCACACGTTCGGGCTGCGAGTCGTGCAGATGAACAGCGCCCACACGTGCGGCGTGCGGGCCACCCCGCTGAAACCCATGTTCTAATTCTAAACCACATAATGGAGCGGCATTCCTCAACTTACCATAAATCCAATAACATTGACCACTGGCAAATAATTGAGCGATGGCACTGAGAACGTACAAAACTAAATTGAACATGTATGAAATTTGAAATGCGCTTACGCGGGCTCGATATATTTTGGAATTGTTGAACGATTAAATTACTGTAATCGTGCCTTCTCGCCGGTGGTCAACACAATTTAGCGTGATGACGTTGAATGCGTCAACGATGATATACAGTATTACATAGTGTCTTAATATATAAAAATTGACAAATATTTTTAGGACACAGATCTGGTTTAATATACTCGAAGAGATATCCTTATATTATGTAAAATATAATCTGGTAGTAGTAATCTGTATTCTATTTAAAGTATACGACTAGTATTATGAATTGTGAGGCCGTTCGCGAACAGTGGACCGATCTTTGGCGATTTATTTTAATAGGGAAGCCTCTATAGAGGATGTAAATATATTGTATGTGCATAATATAAACGACGACGATCAAAGATTGACAGTGGCCAGTATTTTTTTACAGTATTTACAATGTTTCCGCGATTGAAGTGGACTATTTACTCGGTTTATGTGGCAGTAGGCTAGGGAGTCTCTCGCCGATCGGTCCTGATCTTCCTCGTGACGGTCCCACAGCCAACTGTAGACTCTTGTACAAGGTGATAGTTCTCTTATGATATTTTTTATATATTACTTTAAAATATTTTTTTACAACTTTATTCGCAAATTGTATATAGAACGGTTGTTGAACGGGGATTCTATTCCCATACGGTTGGTTTCGGTTGCGTTTTCGGGAAGGGATATTTTGTTGTAGAATTGTTGATGGATTTCAGTCCAGTCATGACATGTATACGAGATAAGAGATTGTTCTAGCAGATGATTAACATTATTATGCATTTATTTAAAATAATATTAAATGAAAAATACTCAATGTATACGTTTAGATTTAAGAATTGTTTTAGTGAGATCTTTATTTTATTATACTTATTGAGAGATTAATTTTTGCATTTAGTAGGTACTTAAGAATACGTTAATTTAAAGATTTATATAGCCAAGGCTGTACTTACACAAAGACTTATTTTTCGATAACAATAGTTAACCTGTTAAGTTAACCAAACGAGGAGTACCAGTATTTACCATTGGAGATGTATACGATTTAGTATTAAGGCAACCCGCAAAGTATTATATTGAAGTATTACTTTTATGTATTGTGATAAGTTTTTTGTTGTTTTAGAGGAAAGTATAATAATATGGATATAGGTAGCCGCGCTGCGACGTAGCTGGTAGGAGGAACACGCTCTAGCGCGTGCGGTAGTGAGATCTGTTCTCTCTGCATAGGTACAAAGAAACGAATATATTATAAATGCGCTGATATCATTTGCGTTTTAATTATTACATTCCACATTAAAGGTGAACGCGCACCTATACGCGCCGCAGGAGCCGCACGCGCCGCCGCAGGAATAGATTCCTGCGGCGCGGCGTTGCATACGATTTCATACAAAGATTCATAAAATTTGATGACTTTGGCGCGTGCGGCTCCTGCGGCGCGTATAGGTGCGCATTCACCTTAACAGTTTCTTGCCTACCCTAATTTTTGTACCTACAGCAGGTAATGCCGTAGCCTGTACATACAGTTACTTGAAATTTTAATTATATGTGAAATTATATTATTTTTAGTATTTTTGCTCCTAATTTTATCTATGGAGTTTAGTATTTTAAACACCTTGTTCTCTGAATGAAACTTTAAAAAAACCTTACAGCATTAAGTCTAAAGGATATTTTAATCCGCAAAGCCATCTCGATGTTGTCGAAATTTTAAACCATCTAGATTTTAGAATAAAGAACATAGGAATTAGTGCTAGGTAATGACGCTCGTGTAACAGCAACAAGAGCGATGGATAAAAGGTACGTTAATGTTTGTTTAAATTTTAATTTACTTTAATTAACAAATTGACAGTCAACCTGGGTAACATGTTCACAGAGTGTTTAGTTCATGGAGAAACTATTTAAATTATCTACCACAAATGTTCTTTTCACATAGGCATGTAAGCAATCATTTCAGGAGCTAATGATTCTTTGAAATTTATAGAAATTCATTACGCGTGACTACGGTACGGTGTCAGCGATGCAAGCGCTGCGTGCGCATCGCGAGCGCGCTGCGTGTCAGCGATGTGGGCGCTGCTCGCCTAAACGTGACCAATGACCATGTAATAACAAAATTGCCGGTTGTTTCAGGCTGGTTCTACATCCGATCGGCGCGGGGCGGGCTGCACCTGGTGGCGGACGGGCACATCTTCTACGAGGACGGCGGCTCGCACCCGCGCCGCGTCACGTGGCGGTGCGCGCGCTCCTACCAGAAGGCCGAGCGCTGCCAGGTGGCGCTGTGCCTGCGCGACGGCCGCCTCGTCTACTTCCGCGGCTCCCACAACCACCCCGCCACCTACAACCCGGCCAAGCACGAGTCCCGGAGGTTCGAGGTGGACCCGATGGGGAAGTACAAAATAGTGAAGAGCTGCGCGCCTCGGACCGTGCTGGCCGCGCCGGCCCCCGCGCCGCCCACGCCGCACGCCGCGCTCTTCCTCTAGGCCTGGCGCGACCTCCTAGTTCGCGGTATCATGGACGGAAGACATTGACTGCGTAGTAGGAGCGTCGCTATCGAGTACCGGCCGTCTAAGAAGGCCGCTATTGAACTGTGAATATTTTTCCTTTGGAAGCTTTGGTTCTATTATAGATCTTTAAACTCTTTCCGACTTTCGACGAATCGTATAAGTTGATAGCGGAATGTTGCAAAAATTTTGAGATTTTATTTGTGAGTACGTTTTCCTACTAAATATAGTACGTAGTCAAACATTTTGCCAAAGATAAAAAAAACAGTAATTATTTATTTTACACTTCGTTAATCGTAGTTCGTCGAATAAATAGTTTCATTCAGATCGTATTACTCGTTAAACAGTACGCTTCCTTAGAATTCCTGAGTAGATCGCTTCTTGGGGGTTTTATAAATCAATAAAATTGAACGTGAATAGGCTCCCCGCGATCGCCTTGTACCACGATGCCTTAGGGGCTCTCGTTGTAGCCACCTGTAGCGTCGGGCACGCGTCGGTGGCTCCCGTCGTAGTTGCGTCGGTTTTTGACTACCTACGTCATATGAATGTGCAATATTCTCTTACCAAATGTTTAGACGTTATGTATACAAATATAGCTTTAACGGTAACCATAGTGTAGCCGTCTTGTTGAAGCTTTTTTATAAAATTCTATTTATTAACCGCGGCGTAGAGCGGACGACTGATAGATACGTTACGAAATACTCCAATATTTATTACTAGTATTTATAGGTAGATTTAGTATAGTCTAGGAATGTATACCCGCTTACGAATTACCGAGGCATAGTTTTTATAATAGTGTTATACGAGCAGAGGTGGTAGCGTAACAGGTGTGTAGTGACGTCACAGTAGAGCCGCGGCTACGTTTGTATCGACTCTTGTACTCGCCCTGTATCTGTTGAGAGTTTTATAACGGTTTTAGAATTGCCGACCAACGTTTTATATCCGTATAATTTACTATACGTATAATTTAGATGTGATACTATTTAAAATATGCTATTGTATGTTCGTTTTCAGCTGTTTATTTCATCCGATGTATTTAATACCAATAAACTATTTTGTTGTTGTTTTTAAAGGACAAAAGTTTTTTTCTGTATTTTTATCCCAATTTGACTAAAGCTCTTGAGTAATACGCAGATAGCAAATGCAGTGCGCATTTATATATAAAACTATTAAGATAATGAAATTCAAATCTTGGAAATGTTTACCATGTTCATTTACCATGGCTTTTGACTATAGTACCTATATTTGAGAATGTATTATGTATGATAATATTTGCTCATTTAACGATTCATTCTTTTGTATTCCTCTGATCATTCAAGAAAGGATGTTAAAAAGTATACAAAGTTTCCGAAGGACCTGTTATTTTTATTGGTTATGTATAATATAATGTTTGGTGTAGGTTGCCCACGCCCGCAAGAGCAGCTGCTGAAGATGGGCGGGTTCTGGTACAAGCTGGACTCGCGGTACCGGGACAAGCGGCGCTGGGTGTGCGCGCGGGGCTGCGGGGCGCGCCTCCACACGTGCGGCAAGCGCGTGGTGTTCTCCGAGCTCCGGCACGTCTGTCGTAATTATAACAACACCATTTAGCGGTCAACAGTCATCTGAAGACACGAAGTTATTCGACACAAGCTCACTATCTCGACAAGCGATTCGTACTCCCCGAGCTCATGCACGAAGCTGTAACTATACGTTAGTGATCATCAGTCAGCCGAAGATACAACATCCGATACGAGCTATTCTCTACCTCGAGCCAATTGCTGCAAACGCGTCGTCTTTTCTGAGCTTCAGCATGTTTGCCGTAACTAATTTAGTGCTAATCTGAAGACACATACATTTACAATACATTGATGGCAGAATTATTAGCTCGGTAAGCGTGTCTTCTTAGAGCACGTCTGTCGTAACTATAATATCATCATTTAGTATTTAAAACATTTGATAGCTAAACCATCCCATATCCGAATAAGTTTTGAAGCAAAAATTTACCCAACCGTGACTACCTATAAATTATGTTGTGTTCATTTAAAAAAACATATTGCTTTCTTAAAGTAGATTAATTACCTACTTGTTTATAGGTTGTTATTGTTTAGGTAATATTATCTAACTCTACTTAAAATGAACATGAAAAAATACTAATCGTTGTTATTGAGGACGTAAAACCACGTGGTATTAGAAAAAGAGACCAGACGCAGGCGCCGTTGTGGAATTAGACAAATTTTATTCTGCTTTTTTCTTGGCCCTGACTAAATAAATATGCATATTGATTATTATATCTAAATAATATAAAATGAAGGTATATTTGCGCCGTAGAAAGTTTAGGACAATATTATATCGTAAAGACATGATTTCAAGAAGACTGTGATAATAAATATTTGTTTATACTTGGTACTTAATGTAGGTTGCTAATACCTATAAGCGTGGAAAGCGCATATTATAGGTACAACCCACCTACCGATAGTTTCTAGATTATTTTTCGTTGTATTTAAGTATGTACATATACCTTAGTGTGTATTAAAATTTTAAATTTATGATAAGTTTAAGTAACTTTTAAATGGTTTTATCTTATATTTATGTACTTCTCTATAGTAACTATACAATGACAAGTAGCCCACCGGTGTTTTAATTTTGAATGTAGTAATATTACAAGCGGGAAGTAACTTAAAAAAAAGACTAGTGAGCGTCTGGCTTAAATTACCATTTAACGAATTCCTGTTTTAATTTTTAGTTAAAATAGTTACTCATAGTAATAATAATTTTCCCAACGACCCTGAAAATGAATAATTATGTAATTACTTTTGTTTGATAAACCTACTCGTAGGCAGTACAAAAATAGAGTAGGTAGTTACGTAATTTTTTTTGTGCATGTTTTTATTTTGTTCCTGAATCTCTTTTTTATCTTTGTAAGTTGCTAAGTAATTTTTAATTAGTTGTAACTATGAGGTACAAATGTAGAAAATAAACGGATTCTGTGAGATAATGTTTGTTTTTAGGCGTAGTTTGTAATTTGTTTTTTTGTACCTAATAAAAAAGTCTATAGATTATGTTTTTATGTAGACTGTAGATACAATTTTAGGCTAATGTCTATACATAGATTGCAGTTAGCAAAATAATTCTAACGGCAAATTTGTTGCATTTCCTTACTGGGTACATATTTTTGACCATTTTTCTTAAATAAATGGATCTATGTCTTGGATCTCTTTTTGCTAATATCTTCTAAATCTTTGCAGATGGAGTAAAAAGTAGCGTGTTATAATTTAACTAATAACCTGACAATATTTTTTTAATTCATGCATAAGTTGAAGGATGATGTTAAAAAAGTTCCCTTTAAACATATTAAGTAGAGTAAGAGCTTTAGTCAATGGTATATTATGTAGTGTATTCGTAATATAGTTTGGTTGTATTGGTAGAGATGTGGTTGTATAGACTATCAGACTATAGAGCTGATGATATAACAATTTGCAGTGGAAATCGTGTACAACGCTAAAGGTTATCCCAAGCTGGTGATGGACGGGTACTACTACCGGCCGCACAACGCCTACCGCAACCAGCCCCGGGTGCTGTGGTACTGCGCCGGCCGCACCAAGTTCCAGTGTCCGGCGACGCTGCGCACCTTCCGCCAGGCGGTGGTCGCGGCGAGCGGCGCGCACACCCACAGCCGGGTCTCCCTCCGAAACATCTGCAACCTCCCCACGTAGAATAGACACCGGGAGGACTCTCTTTGGAGGCGTATACGTGTATTGCTCGGAGGTTAAAGAGATACCAACAGGTTTGCCTGTTTGATTTGGTATTTTTTCAATTCTACCTGTCCGTAAACTGTCTTAATTTTTGCAATCGTAGTCCTCCTGGTCTCTAGTTTTTAAGAAGGCCCACAATTATTTATAGCAAACTCGCAGTTAGATGATATGATGTTAAGTACAATCTAATGTGTGTGGGCTACAATAAATGTTAAAACATATTTAAGTTACCTATACGAATATTTGAAATATAAATAAAGCTAATACCTATGTATCTATAAAAAATAAAAAATGTAATATTATTTCTTAAAATAGTCTCGGTAAGCATTAATTGTTACTTTGTAACATGGCCAAGCGAAATTATTAGTCATAAAGTTGTTAAATAATTTTTATAGCAAAATTATGTAGATCCAGTCAAAGTCATTAATCATATTATTGTATAATATAAATAAATTGTATATTACACGGCTTCGTTTCAATTGTTCGTTGCGGTCGGACAGAAAGCAGGACGCCCGCGCCAGGGCGAACGGTGATTAAGAAAGCGTTGCATGGAGTGAAAGAATGCTCGTGCAGTCCGTTCAGAGTTCTTTATTTTCGCAGTTTCTTTGAGGGTGATCCGTAAAGGTCCTGTCAGAGGTAAAAATAACTATGAACGGTCTGTATACAGCGCTCGCCCGTTCTGCGTTCCGACGACGGCGCCCTGCTTCACGCGCCGGCCACACTCCTTGTTCGATTAGACGTAGTAGTAGTGTTGTGTGGTAGCATGCTGACGATAAGTGTGGGTTCAGAGCGGGCGCCGGCGGTGTACGTGCCGTCGCGGACTGGCAAGTCGCTGCTGCTGCACGCCGGCTACACGTTCTACCTGAAGAACCAGCAGGCGCACGGGCGCAAGCAGTGGTACTGCTCGTCGCGCGACATGGCGGGCTGCCGCGCCGACGTCATCACGGCGCCGGCTCGTCGCGGGCCCGGCGACGAGCTGTTCCTGGTGCGCGGGAGACACATCCACGCGCCACCCAACTATTACTTCACCCCCGACGGCAAGTACGTCCGCCGCAAGGACGCCTACCACAGATACAGGTAGCCGATGTCAGTAACGTTATCGGTGCCAGCTGCCAGCCTCGAGGTAGAGCGGGTGGCCTCTTTTTAAAACTTTGATTCTCAAATTGTATTTCGGGGCGTAGCGTGACTTAGCTATGTTTTAATATTTGTGAATGAGGGACATTCATGATTTCTTTTTGTGCATAATATTGTTTTTGATTACGTACTTATTATTATGAGTAGTAAATAGCTACGCCTCTGGTTAAGACCCTGTTTTCTTATTACAATACAGTAATGATCTAATAGGCTGGCGATGGTGTAATTACGATGAAAGAACACATGCCAGGTAGTCGAATCACTCGCGCGACCACACGTAGAGGCTAGAGCCGCTTCAGATATTTAGTAACAATATAGATCAATCGTATCTATAGTATTTTTAATGAAAATCTGGTTTTACCCGACTTGGTAATGTCTCTATTTATATTTTTGTCTCATGACATTTCATTTTCGTAAATTACTTATTATCTTATTTTTTTATGGATTTTTTTCTTGTCATCACTTATATTTATTTAGACTAAAATTTTAAGACTAGAATGACAATAATATGAGATTATTTGACTCATAAAATATTAAGTACTTATCATAGTTTTGTATATTTTTTTTATTTTTTTTTTTACTTTTTTTGTTTTAATATCTACTCTACCTACCTAACTTATAAGTTAAAAATCGCTATGACGAAAACATTGTTTTTCTTTACGTGTTAGGTTTCTTTCTTTTCGTTAAGAAATTTAATAAAATATTGTTAATTCTTGCCTACCAATATTAATACGTGTTGAAGTAAATTTTTGCTTGGTTTGTGGACTGTGACAAATGTAATAGATACAATAGCTTATTTTGAATCTGTGGTAATTATTAAGTTTGTTCTTTGTATGTTGAGATACTATTAAATAAAAACACATGTTACAAATTAGAAGAATATGACAGAATAAAACGAGTTTTTGAACATTTTTTACTTTGTATCTTTTACTTGAGTAATAGTATTAAAGGAAGACATCGATGCTCCTATGCAACAACGAAGGATCAAGGAATGTACTATTAACTTATTAAGCATTTATTTTAATTTAAAATTGGCATCATTTTTCTAACCTGGAATCTGTGGATACATTTTTTTTTAGATTTTTTTATTAATAGGTACATAGGTAGGTGTATGTTTGCGCGTGCACATGAGCGTAATGCAATGCAGATTATAAAAATGTTTTAGGTGTCTTAAAGTTATTTAATTAATTTTATTGAAGGCTAATTAAATTAAACTACATAACATTATATGTTTTTACATGAAAAATACACAATATTAATAATTGAAACTAAGTTCTGAGTTATCTTTAAAAAACTCCCTACTAAGGAGAATATTTAGAACGGTTTACGATGATGATAAGTAATAAGTATTAAATTAAATAAATCATATATTATAATAATAAAATATATAAAATCCTGTCTATACGAGATTGAGGTAACTTTAACATGCTCGTATTGACTACTACACTACACTTAACTCAGATCGCACAGCTCCCAGCTAGCATAATTACCGAAGACACGACACAACACGACACTGTACCTACTAATTGTTAAAAAATATATGTGGAAAACCTTTTACTACTGTGAAGTGTTACCTATCGACGGCGCGTTATAGACAATTTTCTCGTTTCTTCGGAGGGCTGGTAAACACAAACAAGATAAATCTTGAATCATATTTAATTTCAGAACTGCGAAAACCTAAATACCGCATAGATGATGATTCAGAATCGAGTGGCTCCACTTATTCTTCAGATCATTCTGGTTTCGGAGATAGTTCCTCGTACATCGATAAAGTCATAGATACAATGAATACTAATAATAATAAGCGAGACTCTGCTAAAGATGAACCTTCTACTTCTAAAGATGTAAGATTACTGCCTAGAAATCGTAGGAGTGATGAAAATAAGAAACTGCTCAAAAATTCTGGAAAGGCATACGAAGGCACTAAAAAGAAAAAGTATCCTCAAAAATCTATAGGTCCCTTATGTGAATGTAAGATGCGTTGTGGTACAAAATTTACATCGACAGAGCGTCAAAATTTATTTGATACATTTTATAGGCTATCTAGTCGAGAAAAACAATGGTCATATGTAGCAAGACATCTTAAAATAAATGATATTAGAAAAATGACTATGGATAGGAAAAATAATCGCACCCAAACAATTAGATATTTTTTGCCTCTAAATGGCAAAGAAATTCCTGTTTGTAAAATATTTTTTTTGAATACTCTAAATATTGCTGAGAAAGTGGTTTATACTACAATAGAAAAGGTTCAACATGAATGTTTCGAAGATAAAAGAGGAAAACATACCAATAGACCCAATAAAATGAACAGTGAAACTGAAGCCAGTATTATAACACATATTAGTTTATTTCCGAAAGTAGAAACGCATTACACAAAAAAAATGTCTAATCGACAATATCTATCAGAAAACCTTAATATTTCAAAGATGTATCGTCTGTATAATGAATGGTTTAATAATAATCAAAGTTACAGTAATGTCACCATGGCATCCAAACATCAATATGAAAAAATATTCAAAACAAATTTTAAGTACTCCTTTTTTAAACCCAAGAAAGACCAGAAGGTTGATTCTACTAATTAAATTCTGCAATAATACATTAACGATCTAGCCTCGATATGTTAAAACTTCAAAACGGTATTCTCATAACACAAACCAACGTCAAACCTGTTTTGATTGACTCAAACTCCGAAAATCAGTTAAGGATGACAATACGATTAATTTATAATTCAATAAAAGTATACATTAACATTAATAGGGGAATCAGATATTTAAGATGTAATAAAATAAAATAAAAAATGTTAGCCATTTGCAGCACTGGCTTTGAGATACAGAGTTGGCCTGAAGTTTAGTCCATGTGATAATTTCTGCAATAACTATTTTAAGTATGTAAGTTCATATCAACTAATTCATTTTAATAGTCTTATAAAGGTCTATGTACACTTTCTTTTATTTTTCATTGTTACTAAGATATTTATTCGAAATATTTTTTTAGTTATAGTTAAGTATGAACGTTAATTATGTAATGCTGATACTGTTATGTAATTATACCTATGTATAATAATAATTTGCTTTCATTTGGCATTCAATTTGTCGTCTTACTTTGTCTTCTCATTTTTTAGCCAGATACAAGTTAAAACACAAACTTATTTCTCGTGTAGAGTATTGCGAATATAACTACATATTTACATGAGGGCGTCAACACGGGAATTAGACATCTAAGAACATTTAATTAGGAACTGGGTCATGCGGTCTTTTATTTTTTAGCATAAAGAACATTTATTTGAACAATAATGACAAAAATACTTCTAACTGTTCCAACAGTTTAATTTGCTTTCACAAATTGTCTGTACCTAGCTATGCTAAACCTAATTGTGACAATTTACGTTTACCGCCCGCGCCAGCGCGATCTCCGAATTAGTTTTTCCCGTGCAACATTAGTTGTATACGGGATATGAATTGCGCAGTTGAGATGGATCAATACGAGCTACAAAGTTATGAAAAAGAAAGTTCGGCAGGGCATGGGGATCGCATGGGCGTAGCTGTCTCCCGCTACTGCCTAGTTACGCCCTGTATGCCCTAATTTTGACGAGCGTCTCTCTGTGTGCGTGCGCTCAAGGAACGTTCGTCGCTGCACGTACTCCATCCTTATAATTTTTTAACGCCGTGACCTCGTTTCGAGCATGAGATATTCATTATTAACTGCGGAGCTCGTCCTATTTCAGTTATTTATCTATTGTTTATGTTCTAGAATATGTTTATACTCGAACTTTTAACTTATTTTCTTCTTTTTAAATTATACTGTTAAACTGGTGATTTAAGATGCCTGTGAATTGTTTCCAGAAGTAAGAAAAATATTAATAAGTGTTTGTAAGGTGCCAAGATAACACTAACGAAATAATATATAATAGCTCTACATTTTCAGATTCGTATGTTTGTGAGGAGATCTAAAATGTAAAAAGTAGTCTCCAGCGATGCTATTTATCTTAATACGAGTATTTTTTATTTTAAACGCATTTTTTTAATTGGTGGTTTTTTTACCAAACAGACTGGTCTTATGCTATGCGCACGCGTTGATGCCATACCTGACGTGTCATTAAAAAGAATAATTAAAAAGAGCTTAGGTTTTTTTACAGATACATTACACCATAGTATTCCTATTCTTCGAATAAAAAGTGTGCTATTTAAATGTATGTTACATTTACATTTGTTCAATTACATTAATTTCAAGAATTTGATACTTCAATATAACAAGAACTTGAGGCTAATTGTTGTAGGGCAGAGCTGGGGATCCGGGCTGGTGGCGGCAGTGGTGGTGGGGCGGGGGGCACTTCAGGCCCGAGGCATGCGCCCCACCGCCTGCTGATGGGGCCCCTAAATCGATAACACCCAGCATCCCACGGGCCCGCGTAGCGCTACAAAATACGCAATAACTGATATAATAACTGCGTCATCCAAAAATGACACGCACGAGACTATCTCTCGTACGTTGCGGAATGGTTGCAGTCGATAGTCAGAATGAGATATAGTCTCGTGTGATGCTGTAGAAGCTTGGCTAGGTTGCTTTTTCAGTTTTGCACCGCGCTATGTGTAGCACGAGGATAACGAGGTGTTAATTGTAGACGGGCTGGAAGGCTGGAGCCGGAACACCGTGCTGTGGGAGCGCCGCAGCGGCTGGCGCGTGCACTCGCCGACCTGCAGCATAAGTATCACCAACAAGCAGCGCTGCGACTGCTTGCTGAGAAGACATTTCACTTTCTAAATGTCGCCGACTGCGTAACCTTCCAATATAAGAAAGAGTATTATATATGAGTTGATTTGGACGCATTTACGCTTTGTCATTAATTAAGCGATTATAGTCAACAAAAAAAAATTATAAGTAAACATAATATCATGGAATGATTATAGTGATTGTTGTGCTGTGATTGCAAATTTGCAAAGTATGTTGATTAATTCGCACTTTATTAGTATAAGTAGGTATACAATATGTAAATGAACGCATCAGATGTTATACGGCAGTTTGCGGAAGCACAGATGTGACATTTATTGTTGTAATGTCATAACGCTTCCTATAGCGCAGCCGATAGTACCCGAAGTTTTCGTGAATGAATTGCGTTCCGTTTCACGTAGGGAACGCTTACAGTTGGCTCGTCTTGAGTCGGGGCGGGTGACTCACGGAGGTTATTCGTCGACACAGTATGTTCAATGCCGCGTTTCAGATACCTACTATATGTTTAAAGTCCAAGACAATTTTTATTTAGGCCAATATTATTGCAATAAAAGCACATTTTTTTATGTCAACGCTATAAATGAATAGGATAGCATCAGTGTACATAATTTATTTATTAGATAGGTGTTAATGTAATTTACGTAAACTTAATAATTTATTTCATGCACTTAGGGATGATTTTGATCCTAGAATATTATGAAGTCCATAGATTTAACTGTATATTTATTAATACGTTATACGACCACTCTATATTAATTTATGGATAGTATTTAGAGATTCGTTTTACCAAGCCTCAATACTTGACCCTTACTTAATTTGATCTCGTATTCGTAGATTACATGCTATATTATTGCGTTATCTGCATCTACTCTCTAGAAATAAGATTTTAGATAATACCTACGTTTTGAGTACCTACCTATGTTAACTATCCCCACTCTTCACTAGTTCCTACGTAGCAACTGGTAACACCAGTTTTTAAAAGTTCCAATTAATTGTTCATGTGATAGAATATTTTAAGTGTTATACTATGTAATATGTTTAATAAAAATATAATAAGAATAACGTTTACTACATAAAACACACACTGATGTCCATATTAATTTATAATCTTTTCGCCGATAAGTATTTACCAAATGTGTGTTATATTTATTTTACGTATTCTAAATATCTAATATTTGAGGTTAAATCAATAAATTCAATGCGTATTATACAAGATGCCTCTTCCTTATATTCATTTCCCTTTTAGACTTTTTCTTAACGATGGTTGTTGTATTTTTGTTATGACCTTAGCTTGACCTTATTTTAAATATAGAAACGCCAAAGTAGGACTCGTTCACTGGAGTAAGTAGTTAAGACTCACAAGTATCGAATATTTTTGGTTTTTTAAGAATGAGGGAATATACATGAATTAACTTATTCATTTTGATCTCACAATGCTCATTAGCAGCAGATTGTATATATATTTACTAGAAAAAATAACAACTAATTATAGCTCGAGGGCTGATAGAATTGCTAGTCTTTTTATAAGAAAGTTGGCAAAAAGTATCTGCTGGGACTTCGATTGGAAGACACCGCTGTAAGCAGAATACCGTCTTTTTGAGCAGTTTCTTCTTGTTTATTTACCGTAGTGTTCTTATCGTATGTGTGTGTGTGTGTACAATGAGTTTTCTATCGATCTATCTATGCAGCAGGTCGCTTTAAAGCCCGGTACTGAGGGCCTGCTCTAACGTGGCGCATACTTTTAGGTGAAGCGTGCTACCTGTACACGGCGCGCGGCGGCCGCCTGCTCTACTTCCAGGGCAACACGTACTTCGTGAACTCGCGCAAGAACAATGACCGCGCGCGCGTGCTGTGGTACTGCTCGTCGCGCAAGTCGCGCAGCTGCCCCGCCTCCATCCTTACCATGTACGACCGCGTGCTGGGCCAGGCGCCCGTGCACACGCACCCGCCCAAGGTCTCTAGCACATTCCCCGTGCAAGCTAAAGAGCCTAGGTTCGAAAATATCTAAGGCAGAACGGACTGCCGAAAGCAGTGGTACCGACTTATTGAAAATCACTCGTTTACTCCCTATCAAACGCTCACCGAGCCTAAAGGAGTTTTTTCTTAATATTAGAAAGAGCAGTGCAATAATTATTATTATTATTGACTTATATTCGACGGTAGAGCTGTGTGGGTGCCAACAAATGGAGGGTTGCCGATAATAAATTGGGTAGTGTAATATTTTGAAAGATCTGTGTTTAGTCATTTTTTGATTCTGAATATTTGTAGATTATTATGTAATTTAGTCATTTTAAAACTATGTAATATAGTAGCCTAATGTTAATCGCGTGCCAAATAATAATATTCCAATATTGATTGTTAATTTATAGACCATTATAATAATATATTATAAATATTTTACTTATACATTTTATACTAATTGTTATTAGAAGTCGTTTTATATTATTTACTGTATTCGTAATTTTAGTTTATAGTCCAATCTCGCTTCCAATGAAGCTTAGTTCGAAAGGAATCTATCTCATTTATATTAGCATTTTTGTATTAGTTTATTATCGGTTGTAGAACTGTTAATTTGAACTAATCTGAATTTTTGAATACCAAATTAAATAGATAAAAATCTGAATTAACCAGTTACAAACGAAATGTTGCTAGTCGATGCTAGGTGGGTCACACTACCTACCTTAATTATGCCAAATCTTTATTATATAAATTATGTGTAGGGCTAGTATTACAGGTATTTAGAATATTTTAAATTGTTTATAATAAAATGTTGTTTTTATTTCAATATCATGTTAATAATATTATTAGTAATACGAGTATATTTACGATTGTGGAATATTTGATAAGTACAAAATTTGTAATAGTTGCCATTTTGAACGTAAGTTTTTTCTTTCTGTTTAACTGTGGATAAGGATGCGGCTGTAAAGTTACCTAAGTATTGTGCCAAATGTACTCCCAATTAAATAAGTTTTAAAAGTAATTGTGTTTTCATTGTGCTATCTTTTGAAATGCTCTATCGTGCGTTTGTTCCACAGATTATCTACCTGCTTTTTCTGGGAATCGGAAAGGATGTCTAGACGACCTGCCCTTTGACGTTATTATGCTTAGTTTTTTTGGTCGCTCGCTCTCAATGCGCTAGGGGCAGCTGCAGGTAGACAATTCGAGGGTCTTACATTCGAATACTATGCAAGGGCCAACGTATCTCCTTTCTTCGACGGTATCTTGTATTTCTTATACAGTTTTTTGTTAGCGTGCCTGGGCGAGAGGCGCGCTTCGAACACACTAATTTTCTATTATATTAATGTATGAGTTAGGCGGTTAACGGAATGTGGCTTTACAAGGTGCAGTTTACTGTGCTCGTAAAGAAAGCTAACAGCGTACGCTAGCAATGTACGAATTGCATTTAAATATTAAACAATAAATTGTGAGCTACTATTGTATGCATAATGGCTGAGCTGAACTAAAAACAGAGCAATTAACTATATTATTTACTAGACGTTTCCCGCGACTTTGAACGCGCAAAAGAAAATCTCGTGGGAACCGTACGTTTTCCCATGATAAAAAGTAGCATAAGCACATCCTAATATATGTTCCAAATTTCATCAAAATCGGTCCAGTAGTTTCGGAGCATATTCATTGCAAACATACAAACAAATCTTTCCTCTTTATGATAATAAGCATTCAAAGTCATCGTAACCCCGATAGAGTTTAGGTGGATCTATTTGTTAACATTAACAGCAAGTTAGATACTATTGGAATAATTTTTTATATAACTGTTTATGTAGTGTAGTCTATGTAGTGTTTATAGAATGAGTTACAAGAATTTAGGAATACTGATAAAACTCCCAGCATAGGTAATCAAAGAGATACTTTTACCCTTACAAGAAACAGGTTTAACATTATCAAATAACTTACATTTTATTTCGTTCACAGGCCCATTGTTAAGAGCTTAGTTCAAGAATACTAACATAGAGAGAACGGAGATATCTTACCTTTATATCGCCACTAAATCGTTCATCAACCTCTTAAAATATGTCTAACGGTCAATTGGAATACGCAGAGCCGCGGCCATAATTGTTTTACCTTCTATGAATCACTTTCCTAGGCGTTGAAGTATAATTGTTACTATGATAATCAATACTTTCTAATTTAAAATTTAATGTTTCCTCTATAGTTGTACAGCTTCTATGCCTACCGTGAGAGACTTTCTGTAAATTGAATTTTAATGCTAATGAAATTCCTGTACTTATCATTTTGGTTACTAAGGCCCACTGGCGCAGATCTGGGTTGAAATATCACGCCTTCTCTTTCATAAATACGAAGAACGAGAGAGGTAACATGATATTTAACCCTGAGTTAACTTCAACCCATATCGGCGTTAAAATAATCAATATTCCAAGACATTCAAAATCTTCAACGCTAATCATCTCGAGTAACAGATATGGGTCCATCCACATATTACGTATTACATGTTTCATACAGGTACAGGGATACTAAAAAGCGTGACATGGCGGGGGGGGGGGGGGGGGTTCGTAATATGTGGATGGCCCCTATAATATATTGTTTGAACTACATGGAAGTCATACATCATTTTTATGGAGGATCACGTGAAAGCTTTACGAGATCCAGCTCTGCGTATTGGTGCTATTAGAATATGTAACAGGTGTGTAACGTTCCGTGAGAGTGGCGACGAGTTATTAGCGCCGATCTCCGCGCGCCGTTAGCCACTGCTCAGCGCTCTATATCACACCATTAGACCTATAATAAAAAAAAAAACCAAAATCCCGACTGCGCCAAATAATTCGTCTAACGACACCTCTCAAGCTAAAATCCATCAAGAGGCTGCAGAGCGTGCCAAACAATTATACATACATACTCTTGAAAAACATAACCCTCCTTCCGGCGCAGTCGGGTAAAAATACAAACTCACGTAAACTAAGCGTCAGTTCACACCGAGACGCGACTGGACGCGGCGCTGCACATTTAAGGATTCAAATTGAACTTTATTCACCACACAAGAGGATACACGTTTCATTATAAGAGTCTACCACGTGTACACGGGATACGTGTATCTTATTGTGTAGTGAATATAGTTTAATTTTGAATAGCTATCTTAAAAATGCAGCGTGTTTTGATGTAAGCTGACCCTTAACGAGGAAAAAATATGTCTGTACTAGATATTGCCCGCAGCTAGCTCTCGTAAATACCCCACGGGAACACCGTACTTTTTCGGGATAAAAAGTAGTTTATAATCCTTTCCCGTGATCTACTCTGTATCTGTGTCAAATTTCATCAAAATCGGCACAGTAGTTTCGGAGCATATTCAATGCAAACAAACAAATCTTCCCTCTTCGTAGTATTAGTATAGATTATTATAATACAACGCTTATCATCTACTTTAACAATAAAGATAGTTCTAGAACCGGAATAATATGTAGGTACAGGTTGTTAAATGTTATGGGCTCGAAAACATAAATATTGATGCATAATTAAGTAGCTCACTAACTTAGATGATAATTTCTAAAACTTGGAATCTCATTAAAAGCATTCAAGCACGTCATACTCGCTCCTAAAATTAAAATATTCTTGCGTAAGACTTTACGCGTAGGTAAGTTTTTCTGATTCTAGATGTCAACCTAACGGTGACTTTTTATCGCTTGACTCTTTGTATAAGCTACAAAGCAACTGGTTGAATTTAAGTTAACATTAAAAACCACTTCTTTACTCTTAACTCAGCAATTAAACTGTCAACAGGTTAATATAAATTATATTATTAAAGGAACCATACGTAATCAAAATATGATGCCGGCTTAATAGTATTTTAGAATATTAGCATACGTGGCTTGTACCCATGCTAGAAACAGCACTGTAGTGTCCTCTGTTTGTCTCCGAGAATATACTTGCAGTTTGGAGTAGTTGCTGCTAGCGCCCTCTGAGGGCACGCACTGAGGACTCGTTCGCGGTAGCACCTCAGTTCATTCGCCTCTGCTGGTACCGCCGTTCGGTCAACAGATGGCACTACGATACACAAAATTTTACGTTTCATTACTAAGAATAGAAAATTCTCACGAGTAACTCTATCTAAGATTGAAGAATACTTCGTTAATTTATATAATAATGAAATAAGACATTATGTTGTAATGATTAATGAAACAGCACTAGGCGAGGGACTAAATTTTAATAAAAATACACTATTTAATATAGAGCTGTTAACTGTGGGAGAGCCACGCTTCGGCATGAATGGGCCGGCTCGACCGAGTAAATACCACGGCCACACAGAAAACTGGCGTGAAATAACGCTTGCGTTGTATTTTGCCGAGTGAATGAGGTTACCGGAGGCCCATGGGGGGATTGGGAATTTTAAGGACCAGGAACGCAAGTCGCAACACCAGAGGAGTTGCAAGTGTTGCCTCTGGTGTTGCGAGTGTCCATGGGCGGCGGTAATCGCTTACCATCAGGCTATCCGTCTGCTCGTTTCCTGGTTCATTACATAAAGAAAAGCAATTTTTAGCTGTTCTATCTATTGCGTGAATCTTACAGGTGCTCGGTTTGCGACGTCGCGGCGAGGGAACCTCATGATCGTGTGTAACGGTATGAACTTCATCCGGGAGAGGTCAAGGGGGTACAAGACTAGGTGGGTCTGCGGGAAGAAGAGACGGCTGCAGTGCACTGCCACGATGACCACGATTAACAACCAAGTCGTGTCGAGCTATGGGTATCACAACCATAGCTAGCATTTACTCAACCTTTTGATCATAAACGTGCCTTTTTCTATACAAAATATATGTCCATGCTGGTGACGATGGACAACCAAGTAGTTTTAACTATGGGCGTCACAACCACAGCTACTCAAGGCTTTTGGGTCTGAAACGTGCCTTTTACTCGTATACGAAACATCGAGATTGTCTTTCTGGTGGATAATAATCAGTACTTACTACGAGTATAATTGGTTAATAGGAACAATAGACACAAACGTATTCACAACGTTATCGAATGAGAATTGTATGAACATCATGATTGCGCTTATACAAATTTCATTGTAATGATACGTTGATGTTAATAGTTTCTGCTAAGCCCCCCGATGCATGAACTATCTTAGTAAAGAAATCCTTGTGTTCACTAATAATTCTCATATTAATCTGATGTAGATCTGATGCAAGATATATGTATATAAGGTTCGGTAAAATCAATTACGGATATTTTGGGCATAATATGATCTACCTATTGCTTATGTAAAGACGCTTAAGCAGAAAAATAATTGTCATACTATAAAATTTTTTTTTTTCTTTATATGGGCGAGTTTGCGTTTTGCGGAGAGTCACCCATACATGAAATGATTTTTTACTATGAGTATGACAATAATTTTTTTGCCTTAACGTCTTTACATAAGCAGTGGATCATGTGCCCGAAGTATCCGTAGTTAATTTTCGGAGATTTCCAGTTATTGTAATGTAGGGGACCTCCAAAGCGATTTATGCTGAGATATATAGGATGATATACTCGTACAAATTATAATTTCAATCTTTCAACATTAAACGGGAAGGTGCAATGGTGAGGCGTTCGCTTACTTTAAAGTTTAAGTTATTACATACTTAAGTTAATCGTTGCTTTTATAGAATACGTTGTCAAAAAAAGTTAAGATTATATGGCCAGCGTTAGACTTGTAAGTAGGTAACTCTTAAAACTTACGGGTTTAGGATTTATTGAAACTAATATACATAATAATACCTAGTATTAGAAAAATATTGTTGAATCAACCATTTTGTTTATAAATCTGAAAGTATGTGCTTCATTTTTTTAGTTACTCGCATATTATTTTTTTTGTTTTCGTAGAGATACAGAAATAAACATTTTAGCAATGAGTTACAAGATGAGTTAATTAAATTATAAAATTATGGTATAGATTAAATGTGATATAAAAACTAACATTCCAATAATAAAAAATCCTGAATATGCAATACCTATAATTAGGTACGTTAGGTGTAAGAACTTAAATGTCAGGTTGATTTCCCACTTTTACTCATAAATGGGTAGTAGTTTTTAAAATTTTGACTCTTAAGTTAAATCTGTTAAATATGTTATTAATATTGCACCTAAATAGAAGTTAGTTAAGGTAAACTAACTAATAATGATTGTTTTACATTTAAAATTTAAATACATATAATATGTTATCTAAGATTCTTTACATAATCTAAAAGTGCCTTTAATAATAACAATGATATTGATAGGGTCATTAACTGACAATTGTATTGTAGGTATATTGCTGTTGTATAATGTGTAATAAATAATCTTTCTAACAAGATTATGATTTAAGTGACTTATACACCATTATATCTCTTTTTATTTGACAGAAGTATCTACATTCTACTGACAAATGATTGTTATATAATGTTCTACAAGAATTCTTAATCTTGTTTCCATGAATAATGTTATATTTTCTGCTTAAAATTTTCAATTTTACTAAAATAATTGTGATACTAAAGTGCTAATATGTTTTATACGTAATATATTAAGGACCAGTTAATTGATAAGATATCTAATATTTCATCAAGAACTTATTAGTATAGAATGTTAATGTCCTTGTTAATAAAAAACCTTACAGTTAAATGTTCGTCTTTTATTAAAGTCGTGTTTTAAAACATATTACATTACCTTTTTATTAGTCAATAATATTATAGTAAAAGGTAAGTTGAGTATTTTAAATTTTCACTCACATAATATTACGATTCAGGTCTTACATTCAATAAAAATAATTACATTTGTTTTAATTACCCTGTATCATCCATCTTCTTTAACGAATTTAATTCCAGATAAATTTAAATATAAAGAACAACACAAACTGTCAAAGATCGAGAAGGTAACCACCAGGACCATAAGCGGAAGAAAAAATAACGCAACCGCCAGGAAAGATTGTAGGCCCCCCGATGGTTGCACGCCTTGTCGTGGCGGTGGGGCTTAGTAACCGTGGACTGGTCACCCACGGTGAAGCTAAGAGGCAACCGGGGCCGGCCTGTTTGCCACCGGCTGGCCCGAGGAGGGCGCTCCCAGCGGGCTTAACATGCCCGCAGAGGACGCGCGTGGAGGTGGGACCGCAGAAGAAGAGGAGTGCCGGTATTACGGTGCGCCGTTCTCCCTATCTTCTGCGGCCGTGGAGGGATCGCAGGGGGAGAGGCGTAATGGTATTACGGTACGCCACTCTCCCTACCCCCTGCGAGCTGGCGGGGCCGTTCCGTCGAAACGGCGTTGGTGGGGCCGCAGAGGAAGAGGCATGTCGGTATTGCGGTGCGCCGCTTGCCCTATCCTCTGCGACCGAGGTGTGGTCGGTGGCAGAACCACAGACCTGATCTGCCACCGGGTACCAGTTTATCTGGTACCCATGGCCTCCTAGTAGCAGACTCAGGGGGAGTCTGCTACAGTACTGGTGGAGGCCGAGGAGGAAGGCGCACCTAATACCATCTGGTGCGCCCATCGTGGAGGGCCTTCGGGCTTTCGGGATGGAGCCGCTTGTAGGCGGCTACCGCCGGCGGGGTCGCGGATGTGTGTATCGTTCCCGTGGCCCCGTCAGAGGGTGGCGAGGAGGAAGATGGGGGGGGTTTTTAGTGGGTATACCAGAGTCCCACATCACCACTTGGGTGCCCCCTGCGCCTGGGTGGTATGCGTAAAGCATTTTCCCCCCCGGAAAAAAAAAAAAAAAAAAAAAAAAAAAAAGGAAAGATTGTAGGAATTGCTACAAGAATAAAGTTCGTACGAACACCACTATGGAGTGCGTGGCCTGCTCCGGCTCCCCGCCTCTATGCTTTGACTGTTTCTTCACGTTACATAGCTGCAGTTTGAATAAAAACACGTAGCAAACCTTACTCGAATTAAAAAAAATATATTTATTGTAAAATATAAGTGTCTTTTACACTACAAATTCATCAAGTACACCGAGTTAATAAAATACTATCCTATGTAATTTAAAATTTATATAGTTTTTGGCTATTGACTCTTAAGTAGTTATCATATAAATAAGAAATTGTAATAGGGACGAGATATTTGTTGTTTTTTTTTGATAATGATGAATATAAATAAGTGTATCTTACTACAATGATAACTAATGGCTATGTTTAGTTTCAATAAAACAAAATATTATGATTCATTACTTAAATAATTTACGATTTACGTTAGGTACAACTACATTCTCAGTGTCCTTCGGCAATCATTGTATTTCTATGGCAGTGACAGATCATGTATGGAAAACAGAGTTATCCGAAAGACAATAAGAACGTAGTTATACTGTAAAAGCTTATACTTTTAAGCTTACTTTTTGAATTGCAGGCTTGGCATTATCTGATGCAGAAAGACTAGAAGACAAAGAGAATCACAAATTGTCGAGGGCTGAGAGACTGAACGGAAAGAGAACTCTTCGGACATATAGGAGACGCTGCAGGAATTGCATTAATAGTGGAAAACGCACGCTCACGTCGCTGGAGTGCAGAGCTTGTCCCGGGACGCAGCCGTACTGCTTTGATTGTTTCTTCATAAGACACAGACTTCAGTTACGGGCTTGGCCAGAAAAGCTAGAAAACAAAGAGCAACACAAGCTGTCGAAGATAGTCACCACCAGGATACACGACGGGAAGAAAGTTAAGGAAACTGTTCGGAGACTCTGCAGGAAATGCAAGAACAGTAAAGTTGGTACGATCACGGAGTGCAAGGCGTGCCCCGGCACCCCGCCTCTGTGCTTTGACTGTTTTTTCACGTTACACAGCTTCAGTTTAAATATTTAAACAAATAAACACGTAGCAGGGCTTACTTGAATTATGACAATTAATCGCGCTTTCCTATTTCGTGTCCTTAACTCATTTTTTGGTTTATTATTTCGAGAAGTATCTGTTGGTTTAATTTTTTAAAGCTCTTTATTCCTAATAAAAATATGTATTTTAACCAAAAAATAATAATAATATATACCTTCAGGTTAATAAAGAATGTTTTCACTTTTGTTTTGTATTGCGAAATATAGATGGCATTAGGTGTATCGAAAGATTATAATATAAAGACAATAGTGGCTTCTGGCTTTGTTAAGATTCTGGATTAAATTATTAATAAAACATTTGATTTTCTAATATTTATCGTTCTTTATCTATATATTAATTTCTATTTCTAGTTTCGCTCGCTAGATTCTACGCGGTAAAATCACTTCCAATTCTGTTTTTTTTACAATTTGCGTCGCAGCTTTGGACTCGCAGGTTAGACGTTCGCGTATTTTCAATTTCAATGACTTGCCAGGCATTCTTGTTTTTGGTTAAAATAAGTAGTGCAGAGTGCATATTTTTACCTATAAAAGGTTACTTTCATTAAAAATTGTGTACTAAATAGTTGATTTTTAATTTTAATAGACCCAAAACTAGATAATACGGAGCAACACAAACTGTCGAGGATCTAAAAATATTTCATCTTGATCTCGAATGGCAATACGTAGGTACCTCAGAATATTATGCAGAAGACGCTGCAGGAATTGTAGGAAAAGTGGAATTCGCATGATGACCTCTATGGTGTAAAAAGCCTGCCTCTCCCGGGCAATAACAGCGTTAAACAAATAAATTATTATAAATTACAATTCCTAATTTGAAAACTCAGTACCACAGTTTTACAAAAGGGGCTTAAAATGCACAAAATGAGGCATAGAAAACTGTTCGTCGTCGGAGCAGGTCCATTTGGAACCGATTACTACTTTTATTTTTTTACAAACACTTATTTGAGTCTTTAACTAAAGTGTTTTGTATTCTTTTACTTTCAAAAGTTATTAATAGTAGTTCCTTTGATTTATTTTTACTTTTTATTTGATTTATAATTACCTTTTGACCTATATATTTTCTAATACCTTTTTCTTATAAAAATGTATAATAAAACATATAGCAGTATGTAGAAATGATGTTCTTACCTTATTTTATTAATTTGCAAGCTAAGATTCGGTATTTACGTTTTATATATTATTTTTATTTTCAGATTACATACACGATCAGCTTTTAGTGGTGCAGAATGGTCATTTCTCTTTCTTTGACATCGAGTTAGCCCTGCACCAGTGCTCTAACGATTGACACCGGTCCACTGAGGCAGGACGCTTCTAGGAGGGACTGGATAGCTAGTCCTTGTCATAAAGTTCGTGCCATACAAACTTTCGCTTTCGATATCGATAATTATATACTTAAATTAGTTAAAATGCTTGAAAAATGTTTGCTAATGCCCAGAAGGGTTTCGAAGGTTAACTAACCTATTCAATAGTACAATCGAAAGCGCTATTGAAAATATAAACTACTGACCAAAACCGGCCTTAGAAACCATGTTTGTGTAGCTTTTGCTGTCTTTTACCCGACTACGGCGAAGCCAAAAAAGGGTATTGATTTTGGCAGCCTATGTATAGACTATATTAAGGCGAGGCAAATGTTGAGGTAAAAAGTGTCTCCAGTTAAATGGCCCCGCTTTTGCGATTTTTGGGGGCCATTTTGACATTGTTTTCTGACATTTGAAGTATGATGGCTGACATATGAAGTATGGTGAAAACCAAGATGGCGTAACTTTTTCTTGTATGAAGATTTGACCTATTAAAAGTATGTCATAGCCTATCTTTAGGTTTGAAATATATGAGTCTATGTATGTATTTGTTTCACCGTAGCGCCTAAGCTACTGATTCCGATTTTAATAAATTAGGTATCAATAGATTCACAATAATATTCTGGGTAACATAGGCTATATAAGGTTCGGTAAAATCAATTACGGATATTTTGGGCATATGATTTATTGCTTATGTAAAGACGTTTAAGTAGAAAAATAATTGTCATACTAGAAAAAAAAAATGTTTTTTTTTATATGGGCGAGTTTGCGTTTTGCGTCACCCATACATGAGATGAGATTTTACTTTGAGTATGACAGTTATTTTACTGCCTAAACGTCTTTACATAATGCAGTGGATCATGTGCCCGAAGTATCCGTAATTGATTTTCGGAGACATTATATAATTTAGACTACGTTAGACAGGTTATAGTTTTATAAAAACATTTCACATCGTGCTAAGCCCGCGTGTAGAACACAAAGGTGCTTGTATTTTAGTTGTAAAGATTTTACGTTGTTGTTATTTTTTGCTTAAGGTAGTTTGCGGAATAGAGGTTATAGTGTATAATATTGTAACCAAAGGTTTTGGTCGGTAGACTTTAGACGTTAAGCATTTAAAAATTATGTAAAGGTTGTGTACAAGTGCACTGAAGCTCTTGATAGAATAAAATAAAAATTATTATTATTTAGATAAGGACTACGATAAAAGAAAATATGACAATAAATTTTGGACACAATTAATCATTCTATGATATAAATAATCTAATCATTCAATATAATTATTTATTATAATGTAATAAGTAGGTTTGTAAAACAATGTTCCTAAGGACAATGGTAAGAAACGGCCCCATCATCCAACAGATTTGAAACAGGTGTCATTTAAAAGTTCTAGTAATAGAACTTCTGACTATGGCGACATTTTTTCCAAAACGTGAGGTATAGGTTTTCTATACGGGGTGAATTTATCAAGTGGGCAAGGTAGGCGATATCTGGGTCTATAAGGAATAGGGAAAAATGCAAATTAACGTGATTAGCCAGGAATCAAACTGAACGATGGTTAAAAAAACTGCACATCCTGTATTATAACACCATTCGATAATGTTGCTAATAAGGAACAAATTCTGGAAAGTGATGACATACGGCAAACATAATGAGGGGGTTCATTTTAAACAAAATATTTGCATATTTTCGTTCCCTGGAGACCTAGTAGATATTCCGTAATAAAAACACTGTTATTACAAAGTATTTTTAATGTAGAATTTTTAATGTAGGATTTGTTTCATTTATATCGAAACTAGCATTAATAATAATTAATAGACCGCGGCTTAACCCGTGTGAAATTAAATTTTAGGCTTTCATTTTTACCTACCTACCCTATTTTTAGGTTGAGGGTTGAATTTTGAAAAATTCTTCCTAAGTGGATGCCTACATCATATGAGAAATACGTGTGCAAAATTTCAAAGGGTTTGGCCTGTGCATTGATAGACCAGACAATCAGCTTTGCCTTTTATATACATATATAGATTATAGACAGATATGCTTTTTGGTTTATTACTGAAATGATTTTTGCTTAACAAAGGATATATAGAGTTTTGTCTCAAAGTTATTTTTTAATTAGAAATAAACCCTATTGTTTAGCAAGGAAAACTGATATTTTAGGTTTTTTAGGGTCCCAATGAAATTGACACATATCCCATGACTGTTGAAGGATGGGGACGGGGTTAATACAAAATACCCCATTGTCCTTTAGTTTTAAAAAATGGGTTAGTTTTTACTTACTTTCAAACATTTTTGATAATAATTTTTGTCCGACGGGACAAGATTGTCTGGGTTAAATAAAGTAAAGTAAAGATGGTCAGATCTCTTAACCTAGGCAGAAAAATAAAGTATTTTGTTATAACAATCTACCTCAAATGAGTAAGCATTTTATATTTTTATTTAAATTTAATAGAAAATAAAATATAATATATAAAATAGAATATTAAATGAATAAATGTTAATAAAACTTTATTATTTATTTATTTATTTATTTATTTACAACTTCTATCATTATATTTATTTTGATAGACGAAAGTATGCTGTGGACTTAGTTTAGAGTCCTAACTTTTAACTGACTAACAGGACGATAACGTTATAGCATACAATATAAAAATAACCTTGTCCAGGTTCTTTTTACGTTTTTTATCAATTTATATTATAAAGTCGTGTTATGACTGAGTGCTTTCGGTGTTGAAAAAGCACGAACCGCCTATTCCCTATTCTTGACGGACTCATACCTACAATATTTAAATATTGGCATTAAAAAAGCTATTTCGCAGTTTCAAATATAGTTTTATTTATTCCACAAAAATAGGTTCCTATTTAAAACATGGGCTTTCTTACTATTTTTATAAAACCATCCCACGCCTGTGAGCATGGATGTTTGTGACTCTTTCACATAAAAACTACTGAACGAATTTTGATTTAAGTTACTATGACAGTAGTTTAGGATCTGGAATTAATACATAGGCTAGTTTTTATCACGAAACCGTAATAAAATAATTTTTGCAACAAACTTTTGCATAAATAAATGTAAGTAACTTTCAGATGACGGTGTGTTGATACCGGGGAGAAAAAAGTTTTTACTGTTGCTAGACCAGTACACGTTCTATCAGATCAACTACAGTTGTCACTGGGTTTGCTCCTCCAAGTCCCAGGGTTGTCCCGCGAGAGTCAGGCGAGATAGTTCTGGCCGAGTTAAGAAAATAAGCAGCCAGCACACACACCCACCTCCAAGAGTGATATTTTCGAACGGGACCTTTCTGAAACTTTAAAATATATTTTATTTATATAAAAACATTTCTGTGAAGGATATACCAAATGTCTTAATGTACGATATCGGCAATGTTCCTGCTTGACCAGTTTCTCAATATTTTTCTATGTAACCTACGACGACTGCAAAAGTAGTTGAAGTTTGTATTTGCACGTATTTTATTTTTATTTTAAGTTACGAAGTTAGTACCTATGTGTGTGTGCGCATCGGCGCTTTCAAATAATTTTGATGTTATGCCTGGTCGAGCGGTAACTTGTTTGATAGTACCTACGAAACCTATTTTAGGGTAATACTAATTTATACTTAAAATGCATATTATTTTAGGGTGATACTAATTTATACTTAAAATACATATTATTTTAGAGTGATACTAATTTATAGTTAAAATATATATTTGTTATGTATGTATGTTCGTACTTCTTGTCTGTGATATGTAACTCTGTTTTAGTTTTGCATTGTTTCCTTCCAAGAAATCCCACGAGAACAGTGCATTTTGCTGCTATAAAAAGTAGCCTATTTATGTTAATACAGAGTAAACTACTTCCATGCTAAATTATTATTTAACTTTTAACTAAAATATTATTGTAGTAGTTATTGTGTGATTCAGTAACAAACTTCCAAACATCCACTACATACAAACTTTCGCGTTTATAATATTAGTAAGGATTTACGTATAATACTAAGCAATGAGCATTTGTCTCAAAGACAACTCACTTTGCTGTAATTAGATTAGGCGATAGTGTCTGTATTATAATTTCAAGGCTTCGATAAGTTAGTTCTTTGTCATTCCAATTTTTTAAGCATCGTTGATAGTATTGTTTTTGTTTCTTCGTTTTACTTATTTGATCCACGCTGAGGAAGTTTAAAATACAAACAAGTGATTTTTAATATGTATTAGCAATAATATTTGATTAGTGGTAGTGATAAATTCTTTTAGGTAGTGATAAATTCTTTTAGTATGTTTAAAAAAGTATTTTATATAATATAGAATCTTGTTATTCTAGTTTTCTTTTTTTGTTTTGTTTTTAAATTTTAAAAGTTGTGATGATACAGTTTAAATTAAAGTTTGTTTGGTACTTAATATGGGTATTATATTAATTCTTTCGTAGGTTATTAACGTTGTTGATTGTATTATTAACATGTTTTCGTAGATTGGCTTGGTGTTTCGTATGTAATTTGGGACTCACGATTTTAACATGTCGCAGCCGAACGAAGTTAATAAGGTTATAAAAGGTATTGTGTGTGTGATCATATGTTTAAATTAGTGGGTAGGTAAAGGTGGTCTAGTGGTTAGAGTTCGGTCGATCGGAGGTCGTGCGTTCGATCCCCCATTGGAACAACAAAAAATGTTTCCAAATTTGGTTAGATCAATGCAGGCTGATCACCTGATTGTCTTACAAGAAAGATGATCCATGCGTCGGATGGGCATGTAAAAAGTCAGACCTGCGCCTGATCACTCGGCAGTCGTGTCGGTTATCCGTCCCACTGGGTTACGAGAGTAGGAAAGGAAGGAAGAAGAGTACTCTTGTGTACTGCGCATATACTTGGACACTATAAAAAATTACTGCTGCTTAACTGCGGCCTGGTTTTAATGAAACCGGTCACCGTCATCGAAATTGGTGTGGGCTATTAGTTACAATTACTTAGGTAAATGTGACTAAAATTATATTATATTAATAAATCCTAACAACACATTTTTATCTTTTTGTGTGTTGTTGACGAAGCCTTCGCAAATTAGGCAGAAAAATTTATTATAGTATCTACTCGAAAAAAGAAATTGTTAATGCGATCTTCGCTGAATGCGAATTCGCTAATACAAAAGATGTTTTTTTTTCGAGTATGACTGCTTTACAGCCTTACTTAAGGCTTAAGGCTTCGTAGTCGCAATAACTTTTGTACTCATAAGTATCAAATACCTGGGTAACTGAGCATTACTCGGAGTTTTGATTAATAAAAAATAAAAAAAACACAAAAATATACATATACGAGACTGGGATTCGAACCCACCACTTTCGGAAATTTCAAACAAAGCAAAAATTATACATACCTATGCATACGTGACATAATAGAGTCGAAATTATTGATATATCGTTGCACGACGAAGAGAAAACATATATAGCTTAAAAATGCGCAGATTCCCAAGGATAACACATAGCTAGATTTTCCTCCCCCAAAACTGCCTACATACTAAATTTCATGGTTGCTACCGTTTTCGAAAAATCGATTATATCCAGAAGATTGTCTCGTTTATAGTGTAAGATTTAAACAACTAACACAGGTACCCAATTGCAGGTTCCGAGGTGATTATGATCCCCACCAAGAGCGGCAAGAAGTTCCTGATGATGCTGGACGGGTACACGTACTCGCAGATCAACTACAGCCCGCACTGGTTCTGCTCGTCCAAGATGATGGGCTGCGGCGCGCGAGTGCGGCGCGTCTCCGACGGCCAGGTGATGCGCATCAACACCAACCACACCCACCCTCCCCCCAAGTACGTGGTGAAGAGCGGGATGTACTTCAAGATATAAGATTCACTTGACTTCGAGTGGGATAAATTGGGTGTACTTTAAACATTAGTGACATGCAATTGTGGTATGGCATATGTTTAGGTAAATAAATCTATAAGGCTGCTGTCTCGAATTAAGCGGCGCGGCGACGATGTTGCTGCGGCCAGTGATAGCAGTGACGACGCGCGCAGGCGGGCGTCGCGGCTGTAGTCGCGGCTCATCAGAAATGCACTCCTGTTAAGCGGTGACTATGACCACTATGACGCTCGCCTGCGAGAGTCGACGATGCTGTCACTGGCCGTAGCCACGCCATCGCCGCGCCACTCACAGAGGAATTGGTTTTGATTGGCATAAAAATAATAGTTTAATAAGTAACGGACGAAATGAAACTACGAGTAGGTGCTAAAAAGAAATCCCAGTATCCCAATAAACCCCAGGAATAGAACTGAAGCCGCACTTTGACATTGAATGATCGCTCCCCATATGGTAGTCGGTAATTTTTTGTTTTCATTTATGCAATCAAGATGGGATATGCTCTTCGAAATAAGCATATTGCTATACCCTTTTTATTTTATATAAAAAAAATCGCTAGTTATTTCTAAGGTTAAATGCTTGAGATAAATTGAATGTAGATTTAGAAGAGTTTCTTTGCCAGCTATTATTCTAAGCTTCTACTTAGATACTAAACAATTCTAATTTAATTTGCAAAACTTTTAAAATTTACTTGCTGTATGTTATAATTATTTTGGTTATGAATTGAAAACATTGTAGTTTTAAATAATCCATTAATACTATCTTAGTTGAAGCAGAAATACGAGTTTTATGTTAAGATGTCTTTCATCATGTCTTTAATTCTTTTTTGATAAATATGTTTTATAGTACTAAATTATGGATTTTATCGATATACAATTTATTGACGCACTAAATAAAAATATTGAAATAAAAATGTTGTTTAATTTTAAAACAGTAATCGGCTGTAAATGTAACTGAGATGGAAATTCGCACTCGTAGCAGCTTCGTAGCGGGTTCGTAGCAAGGCCGTAGCATTTTACTTAATTTAGTGTGCATTACGCAAAATTTTTAAAAAATTAATATTATTGGTAGGTATATTATGTAAATTAACATTATATTCGAGGGTTGATAATGCTTTATCTTCGAATGCTCTAGAGTTGTATGCCGCTACGAGATAGCTACACAGTGCGAAAACAGTGTGTGTTATTTACATCCCCTTTACTTTCCAAACTTCGCTACTTTTAAAAAAAAACTATAAGTTTATATTTAAGTAGCTTATGTTATCCATTCCAAGTAACTTTGCGCATAAAAGGTACTTAAACAGTATTAACTTTCAGACGTGCAATTCATACCTACGGAGAAAGGAAAGTATATCCTGGTGCTCAAAGGCTTCACATACTCTCAAGTGGGCGGGCGGTTTTTTTACTGCTCTTCAAAGCATACGGGTTGCAGGGCCCGGGTGAGGTTAATAGCGGGCAAGCTGATCGCGTCGGAGGACGGGCACAACCACGCGCCGCCGTCGCACGCGCGCTGCGGTAACGGCGCGTTCGTGCAGCTGCGGCCGCCGCACACGCCCCTCCCCCCGGGTCTGCTGCCCGCCGCCATGCTGCCTTCCCCCCTCACCTCGCCGCGCGCCGCCTCGCTCGCCCTGCACGCGCTCAACTTCGCCCGCGTCTTGCCCAAAACTGATCTCTGGCTGCGGCCGCCACTGGACGAGAAGAAGGAATAGACTATCGTATGTGCAAAGCTACAGTTATGCTGAGTTGTAATCAGCATCATAAAGACTATTAAGTATCTAAGCTATTATATCAGTGCTTGTTTCCTATCTGGGTTCAGCAATGAATTCAAAATATTTTAAGTTTCGCTGGAACCCCTTAAAATGCAAAGGCAGGTTGAAAACGAACTGATACTCGGATTTAATTCGTTTTGTGATAAGATGTTACGATGTTTTTGTGTTATTTTAATACTTTATTTATCGTTGTCGATGTAAGTTTTTATGCAGTAAGGTATGGCGAAGAAACCTAAAAAGTAGACGCACTAGTTTAAGTTCTTATTCATTCTTAAAGCCCTTTATACTTGGTATTACTATAATCCTATTGTCTGCAAAATGTAAGAATAGATTATGGTATTTATTATGCAATAATAAAACGATATATCATCTTACTTGAGAATTCTCTTGAACAATAATTGTAACAATAAGATTTCTTCATGCATACACACATCTTAATCACTAATAGCTCGAGTTGATTAAACAATTTCTAATCTTGTCTAAACTCAAACAAATACTTTTAATTACTTTAGATCAGGCAGAATCGAATCGATCCAATCCTAAGAGATTATATTTGTTTTATGAAATCGCGACCTCTTCTGTAATCAATCTTATCATCTTAGAGTTTAAGAATTGTTTTATAATTATGAATATTGTAGTTTTAGATCTGAATTTTATTAGTTTACTTGTAAAGCATAACTGTGAATTGTACTGTGTCCTGATTGAAGGAACCGGGGAAAAATATGTGAACGAATCAACGAACACTGGTATATACAACTAGTATAATGATCTCTAAAGTTTATGTAAATATACAAGAGTATAATATTAGGCCGATTTTGGAGTCACACTGATCGCTGGCTGACCATCAGCGCTGACACCGAGATATATAATAATACAATATATTTATTATATGAAATATCGGCGCTGGTAGCTACGCGTTGTTCAAAAACGCTTCGTAGAGTTTCATGTTTCATAGACGGTCAGCTTGTGGACAGACTGATTCTAAATTAGGCCTCAGTCTAGGCTTAGATGTTGGTGATATCTAAATACGTAATACGGTGATATTTTTATTATATGAGCCTTGTTAATGTTCGATACGGTGATCTTGTAAAGTGACTATATTATTATTTTTGACATTCGTTTTGTACATAATAATTATTTTATTGATTTATTAGTAGACTGCTACTTATATTAAATTTTGCTTAAAGAAATTGCTGTTATAATTTATTACCCAAAAGTGGATTTTAGTCCCTTGATCCTTATAAAAGTTAAATACATATTTCCTTCCTAATATCGTTTCGACACACAAATGACTATTGAATTCTTAATATTCTATATAAAGAATGAATTGTTTTATCTTTTGGTAACAAAAAAATATATATATCATGATAGTAAATATAAATTAAATATTTTATTCTGAAGATTAATCTATGGTAATATTAAACAATACATACTACTTCCAGCGCCAAGGTTCATTTACACACAACAAGGAACCACGATGCTCATCTTCCAAGGGGAGCGCTTCTCCAAAAACTACCAGAATGGCCCAAGGATATCGTGGAAGTGCAACAAGTTGGGCTGCATCGCCCGCATCACCACCATCGAGAACGAAATTATCTCTCTCAAGAATGCTCACAGTCACAGAGTTCCAGCTATGACTTAGTTGCATAGATTGTGTATTAAGTAATATTAACTTTGGTGAGGGTACCCGCAGTGGCGTAGGGTTCCTATAACTCCATTCCTATCGGCTTCACTTACCTTTTGAAGACCCTCATCCAAATACCTACCTATTATATTTGACGACCTCTGTGGCTCAGTTGGTTGAGCGTGTTGTTGCTCAAGCCGGAGGTTGCGGATACAAATCCCGCCGAAGGAACAAAAAGTTTTTCTGTGTTCCTGGGTCATGGATGTGTATTAAATATGTGTATAATATAATAAAAATCTTAAATATGTGTATAGTATAAAAGTATATTAAATATATTTCCGTTGTCTGGTACCCGTAACACAAGTTCTTCGAGAACTTACCACGGGATCAGATTGACGTGGTGTGAAGCGTTCATAGATATTATTATTATTATTATATAGGTATGAAGGAGAACCAGTCTTCGCCACTGATACCCCGGTCACTAAACATACTCTAGTACAGCGTTTTAGATATGCGCAGCAATCGAAGTAGGCATGCGTACATGAATTTAGAGTTTAAATACGTTTTTCATACAAAATTTAACATTCTTGTGAGTTGCTAATGTATTATGTACAAAGAATCGTATACCATTCCTCCATTTTCTAGTGGCTTTTATATAAGACAAAAACGTATCGATGTCCAGTTCACTGGTTGTTGTGCTCATTGATAACTTATGAGTATTATATAAAAAACTTAATAGTTTTACTTAGAAGATTTTGTCTAAATTAATATTTAGAATTATTTATTGATCTTTTCGATGTAAATAATGCGTAAATATGCTTTTCATTTGTGATTTGGTAGCTTTTATTTAAATATTAACATATCATTTTGTAAGGTAATTGTAGGTATTGTCTATCTAAGATAATGATCTCATTTTAATCAAGTTATTGTTTTTATTACATTTGTTTGTATGTGTGCCAAGTCTAAGAGGTTTTGCCCTAACAATTTCGGCCAAAGCTGTTACTACAAATAACAAATATGTACCTATTATATTTTCACAATTAAAACAACCTAACAAAATATATTTACCTCTACTTCATATTAAGAAAACTTAAATATTTTTCTACACTATACTTTAAACAAAACAGTATACGACGCATTACAATAACATAATATGGGTATTTAATAATAAAAAGCAATTGATCTACCTGAAACTGTGAAGCAAGCTTCTGCGATAGATCAGCCTGCTTTATGGTCACACTATCGACTCAGATCTCACACTAAAAGCAACGGATTCCAATATATTACGATATTAGGATATTACGACATATTCATTCTTAAAACCTATGAAAAGGGTCTACTAAGTTTATATAAACTAATAATTTATCGCGAGTGAAGCCGAATGGCTTAATAGCGTTAAACACAGGCTTCCGTATTTAAAACATAGGTTGTGATATAATTATGTAGTTGTTAGTATCTGCGGAAATGATCCAGAATTTTAAAAGTTACTCTTAACAGAATATGTATGACTATAGGTAGTAGGTATGTGAATTCTCATTTAAATTAGGTATATTAGAAAGTTTTAGACTTAATTAATAATATAAAATAATATGTAATTTCAAGTCAAGTCTTAGTGAGATGTTCAGTATTATGGTTGTTACCTAATGTACTATTTTATTTATTTTTTGTAACCACACAGTCTAAAGTAAATGGAGCCCTAACAATAGTTTTTTTTTGTGGAAATCTTACGTTAGCCTAGATTCGATGGCAAAATATATATAAGTTAAAGTTGTAATTCAGGACCACACGCGACGCGGCGCTGCATTTTTAGGATAGCTATTCAATATTGAACTTTATTCATTACTGTAGTGTATGACTGTATATGTAAGCATATATATTATACTATCTCGAGTGCTTTAGCCACAGATGACAGTAACGTGTCACGGTGACAGCTTAGATGTCACTCGTCATGGAGAAGTCAAGCGTGCAGGACGTGTGTTAGAGCATTGACGAGTCAGTATTATTGTGTGTTAGCGTGCGATAGCAGAATGCTAAATTGTAGCATTCTGCTATCGCACGCTAACACTTACACAAGAAGATATACGTTTCATTGTAAGAGTTCGAATGTTACCAAGTTGCACCTCGTCTTCAGTTGACTGATGTCATATTATGAAACGTGTATATTTTTGTATAGTGAATAAAGTTCCATTTTGAAGAGCTATTTATATGAAGCTGTACCTACACACGATATTGACGAAATGTTCAAATGGTGCATCAGTTTTTTCTGATCGACGCGGAGGTGTCAGAAATATTGGAATAGGCGTCGATATATAAAACTAAGCTTTTTAACACGAGACACTGATGTAACAGTTTTTTATGCAATTATTTGGTTAATAACCAAATATATTTTCTATACAGTGTATGTCGTCTTGAGGCTAAGAGATTTCAACAGCAGATGTTCATATTAAAGATAAAACACCCCCTTTCGGGGTCGCAACCTTCATCGGTTTTGACTTATTTGCTGTGTATGCAGTTTGAGTAGCTCCTCTTGTTCGCGTTTCACATAGAGTTTTTGTCGTATTAATAATATAAAAATTAAATTCAGGTGGTATTTGGTTTTCTGTCACGAAGTTCGGCAAGCCTCTGCTGTGCTTCGGGAACTACCGGTTCTGCCAGCAACTGCTGCCGGGGGGCTCGGGCAAACAGTACTGGAGGTGCAACTGGCAGGCAAGGGGTTGTCGCGCCAGAGCCATCACTATGGAAAATACTGTGCTTAAGATTGACTGTGTACATAGTCATCGAGTGATAGAAAAGTCATAACCGTTGAAAATAATATGTTCCAAATAGGCAAGCGGACTGATTTTTTTTTATTGCATAAATGAATAGTACTCTTAAATATGAGTAACTTCTCAGAAGAAACCGTATATCAAAAGTCAATATTTTCAAAGGTACAGCGATTTGTATAAAAAATTTCGCGAGTCTTTATACCAAAAAAAAAATTTTTTTTTTGCGAAATTGGTAAACAAAACCTACATCATTAGTTTACTCACATCATATACAAAAACATTCATTATGGTAAGTATGAACTTAAACGCACAAATATCGGAGATATTTACAAATATATTCCTGCGGCCATATACTTCATATACTACATCATATACTATAACCTACATTTGTAGGTCGACTTTAGTATGGAGCGTTTTTAGGAGGCTCGCGAAATTTTAATAAAAATCGCTGTACCTTTGAAAATATTGACTTTTGATATACGGTTTCTTCTGAGAAGTTACTCATATTTAAGAGTACTATTCATTTATGCAATAAAAAAAATTTGTCAGATTGCCTATTGTTTGCGTTCAGTCATTGAATTACGGAGAACAGTTGGATCTCACTTCGACATATAATAGAGTGATGACTGTAATCATTGAAAAATACTGCTCATAATTCATAGAAATTAAGTCGTAATCTCTAATGAATCGTTGTCAGCATGTGATTGTCAATGTGATTGTCAAGTTGTATTAAGACGAAATAAATTATTGGTAGAATTATTGTATTTTTAAAACTGAATATTAAAATCAGTATTTAAGGTGTAAAATAGAGAAAAAAATTGTAAAGGGCACAGTCTTTCAAATTGGGTTTAACATTTAAGTGATTAGATTTAGAAGTGTGAATGAAGTAGACTATATTTTTGCTCGCTCGCTTCGCTCGTCCACACTATTACGGCAGGCAGTGATACTTTATATATTATATGACCCTTGGCCAGGTAAGTGTGACGATCACTGATATATGGTGTTGTATTTTTCTAAAGTTTTAGAGGTCTATGCTGTCCATAATAGAAGACCTTGGGGAGGCCTTTATCCAGCAGTGGGGCAAAGGCCTCCCCCTGTCTGCCATACCTTCCATGGTGTTGCATTAATAATATGAAAATTAAATTCAGGTCGTACTTGGTTTTCTGTCACGAGGTTTGGCAAGCCTCTGCTGTGCTTCGGGAACTACCGGTTCTGCCAGCAGCTGGTGCCGCGGGGCTCGGGCAGACAGTACTGGAGGTGCAACTGGCAGACAAGAGGCTGTCGCGCCAGAGCCATCACCATGGATAATACTGTGATCAAAATTGACTGCGTACATAGTCATTGAGCGATAAAAAAAGCCATAACTAGTCATCGAATGACGGAAAAAATTGGACCTCACGTCGACATAGGGCGATGACTGTCATTGAGAAATACTGTTTGTAATTTGCAGAAATCTAGTCCTACCTAATCGTTAATTAATCGTTGTCAGCTTGTGAATGTCAATGTAATTATATAGTCATTATGCGTGAAATAAATTATTGGTAAAACTATTGCATAATTTTTGTTGTTGAATATTTATAACAATATTTTTTATTTCACAAAAAAATGAGATTCTATAATAAAACAAAATAATAAGTGGAGTGCTGAAATATCTAGAACGGTCGCTAATCCATGCTGTCAAATCCAAGAGGGTACTATAGGTAGAGTAAAACCATGTTGTAAATAGCTCTTGGGCAATCTTCGTTTTTCTATGGAAATGACAAATGATTTTGTAAAATCTCATATTGAAAAACAACCTATGAAAAGCATAGATATGTTCATCCCAAATGTATCTAGGTGTCCCTAATTTTTCTTGAAGCTTTCCATACACAAATGATTTTTGTATTCTATCAATTTAAGATCTCACTTGTTTACATTGCAATAAATTCTTACCAGTAAAACCACTAAAATAACAACCAAAGTACAAAAACCTATCAACTTTAGACGAATTTAGTGCTCCTGTATAATTATTTTTCTTCCAAGATCAATCGAAGATTCAATCAAGATCATTCAGATCGTGGTCGTGCCGTGATGAGTTTCCGTTCTTCTGAACTTGCATACGAGTTAAAAGTAATTTATATTATATATACAAACCACTGAGAAGTGACAATGAAAATAACCGTTTTATAGGAGTCTGGTCTGAAAAAGTTTAAGTGTTATTCTACAGAAGTTTAAATGCTATGCAGGTATCCGGTTCACTCATACGAGGCTCGGCAATCCGGTGCTATGTATTGGGCAGCAGAGGCTCTACAAAGAGAAAGACGCAGCTGCTGATCTGAAGGAGTACTGGAGATGTAAGCACTACACTAGAGGGTGCCGGGTCAGAGCTATTACATTCAACAAGCAACTGCTAAAAATTACAGGGGAGCACGATCACTAAATATCTCCGGATATCGCATACGGTAAATCATGCTAAAAAGTTTATTAAAAATATTATTATATATTTATTATAATTATAATAATTTGAACTTATCTGAAGAACTTACTACCCTTATCTAGTTGGTACCTAGAGTGGGTCTTGTTTATTGGTAGCTACTATTGAGATATTTGTACTAACAGGTAAGATTTTTTGCTAATAAAAAGAAACGGAGAAGACAATTTTTAGAAAACAGCTGCATTTTCCTTGTTTAATAATTTAGTAGTAACATAAGTACTCGTAGTTATAATTACTACTTAATTTTAGCTTTTGGCCGTCCAGGCGCTATCAAATTCGAGATGACGAAGTTCGGGAATCCCATCATCACGTGGGGCCAGTACCGCTTCATCAAGAAGCTGTCGCGGCGCCTGAAGACCTGGTGGGAGTGCACTGCGAGGAAGACTTACGGCTGCCGCTGCGTTGCAGTCACCGTTGAGAACAGACTCATGAAGCTTAATGGTTGGCATAACCATTAAAGACGCGTTTACAAATTTGACATAAATTGGCTGTGTTGCGGTACATTTTGTGACCAAATAAAACCAAATCCTACAAAAATTCTTCAGTCTCTTCACCCAGAATTTACAAAAGAGGTCGTGTTTAGGATTATTATTCTGCTATTATGTAGCTTATTTTGCTTCTTTAAAAATTCCCAAATTTCATAATAAAATAATCCAACAATTTAGAAAAATAATTTGGATATAGCATAAAAACCACAAAAAATTCACGTGTTTTGCTATTATGCATTAATAATTGCTATTAATTATAATACGTGGCGATTAGGTTTATTTTATTTGGACACTGTCTGGATTTGTTACACAAAACTTGTACACAAATATTGTTACCAAAATGTTCATATTTAAGTCTTTTACGGTTATAATGATGCCCCCTTACTAATAAACGATGTATAAGCTTTAAATAGTTACACAGTGTTTTGTCTCCTTCTATCGAATTAAACATGTCACTTGTGTGATGTGAACAAAACACTGTATAATTATTCAAAGCTTATATAGCGTTTATTAGTAAGGGGGTAAGTGTAAAGTGATATTTTAAATCACATGTAGATGTTAGAACACTTAACCATTCTAAACTTTTAGAGTTCACATCAACGAACTATATCTAACAATTGTCAATGAATCTGTTTTATTTGAATTGTATATACTGAGTAAACTATATTTTGTCTGGTACGTTTTGAAATATGTACAAAATGTAAAGTTTTATTAAATTGTGGCCATTTAACTAGAAACTTAGAAGTTAGAACATAAGCAAGTTCAAAGCTTGTTGATAAATTCTAATGTATTTTTTGTAAATAAGAATAATTACTTCTACGGATCGTGATTATATTTGTATAATCTACTACTATAATAACTCTTAATCTTTAAAAATTAAGTTAGGCACTTAATTGTTAACAGATTTAAGTAAAATCAATGAGAGTTTTTAAATCCGTGACATTAAAAAAATCTAAAATTCTTATTAACCGTTTTTGATACTACTTAATACTGTACTACTTAACAGATGACGATTTGTGTGCATTTGTCCTCTAACGGTAGAAAAAATACCAAACACCCTCATTGTGTTTGGTATTTTTTCTACCGTGTTTGTATTTTACTTTTGACAGGCAAAATATAGCCACATAAATAAGCTCAAACTGCATATTATGTGGTCATTTAAAATTATGGAAAGTTTCAATAAGTTCATATTTAAAATGAAATCTGGCTTAAGTTATCTTGTAATTTTAAAGCTCTATGGCTAGTCTTTATTGTAGTCATTGTAAGATGATATGTTATTCATTAAACACAAAAATAAATTTTATCTATTTACAAATTCGCGCAAAAAGAAATAACAGCCAAATATAAGTAGCCTAATACAGAGTAAACTACTACCATGCTAATTCTATACTTCTATACTAATATTATAAATGCGAAAGTGTGTCTGTCTGTCTGTTACCTCTTCACGATTTAACCGCTGAACCGATTTTTATGAAATTTGGTAATATAGACATACTTTGGGTCCCGGGAAAGGACATAGGATAATTTTTATCTTGAAAAAGTAGTGTTCCCGCGGGATAATGTAATTATCTATTAACAATTTCGCGCAAAAAGAAATCCCGCGGCAACCGTATATTTTGCTGCGATAAAAGTATGCGATACCTATGCCCTTTATCGTGGTTCAATCTATATCTCTGCAAAATCTAAATTAAATGGGTCCAGTAGTTTCGGAGCCTATTCAATGCATACAAATAAAACAAACAAATCTTTCCACTTTGTAACATTGGTAACTAAGTTTTACATCTGCCAAGTATTTTTTGTGTATTTTTATTCGTAATCATAGTTTGTCATGACAAACTATGATTGAATATCATTAATTTATGTTTTTGGAAGCAAAACATCCGAAGAGGAGTCACTTACGAGAGTTAAGGTCCTTTAATACTGCTGACATCAGAAATAAGGCCTTGACTAGATAGAGATATATTTCTGGATTCAGTAGCAATCAGAAATGAATTGGTACGATACATTTTAATGTATCAGTCAAGGGCTTTAAATAGTAATTTATAGTTAATATTTAAGAAATTAATTAACTTTGTACCTGACTGCCAAAAAGAGAGGGTTTTTCCTACAGACCTATACCAAGGATAGGTAAACAATTAAATATTCATTTCAGAGCCGAAGTATGGACTGTCCCAACGTGGTAACCTGGTGGTGCAGATCGGCGAATGGCGCTTCAACAAGCACGCCTGCTGGGGGTCCAAGGTCCGGTGGACGTGCATCAAGAAGAAGTCTGGGTGTTCTGCGTCCATCACCACCGTGGACAACGTCATCGTCAAGACCCTCGGGAAACATAACCATTGACCATAGCAGATGTTGAGCCGGTGATTACTCTACTGATCATGCAAATCATGAAAATTTGGATGTTAGACTTTTTTTACTTCTATCTAATAAATAAAAATATAAGTAGTTGTTATAAAAATAATTCTCATGTTTAGATTAAAACGCAATAAGAATTTAACAGTAAAAATCTGAAATCTGAAATAAATATATAATTCCCAATTATATTCGAATCGTATTTACCTACTTAGATATCATTTATCCTGGGTCTTATCTTCTGTTTTTATATTATTGTTATTTGTAATAAGATGTGAAATAGGTTCAACGAACAAAAGTGCATGCTTTATAGTAATTAAGATATTGTTTGCAACGTTTAGCTGTTTTTTGTTTCATATTGTAAGGTACAAACCTTATAAGCATAGTTTTCCATTAAATATAACAATAAACGATTCTAAACATTTTTATGATTTTTAAATGTTCATTGTATTTCATCTATTTACGCTTTTCGATATTCATCGTTAAAAACAGCACTCAAAGATATTAGAAACTCGTATTTGGCTGCACTCAATCAAGGTAATTTTCGAGAACCTATAGTTGAAGGTCGTCTTGATAGAATGTCGTTTTTAGTAGATACATTTGAAAAAAATGTAGGTAACATAGTTAAGTGCGCTCTTCCGTTCGAGTATTGACACTGAAATTGTTTTCAGATTTGAATCCAGTGTTCGCGCGGTCTCAGCGAGGAAATCCGGTGATCATGATCGGCCAGTATCGTTTCAATCGAGTGAACAAGTACGGCAGCAGGACTAGGTGGGTCTGCGTGAAGGCGAAGGCCGGCTGCAGGGCCTCGCTCCACACCATGGACAACGCCATCGTCAGGGTGTGGGGCTTCCACGACCCCTGGGCTCACACCAGCGCTAACCGCTTCTAAACCACACCTCACCACAATCTGTCAATTTTATTTCGTATCATCCGGAAATTCTAAATTTTCTCAATTGACATAGCTTAAAAAAAACAGGTGCTTCTTCAATTGCAATGCTATTATTGTTATAGTTGAGTCGAAACGAGTTGGGAATGTAGCGTACGAAAGTTTAATTATTATGATTAGATTAGAATAAATTTTTATTGTATAGGTCGGGATAAAGGATGTTATTAGTTTTAAGGATGCTGCAGTAACTGGTGCACCCATAGAGACGTGATATCATAACATTTACCTGCGCCTGATCTCTCGCCAGTCGTGTCGGTTATGGGAGTAAAGGAAGAGAGAGTGCTCTTGTATACTACGCACACATTTGTGCACTATAGTGCACTGGTTTCAATGAAACCGGCCATCGTCACCGAAATTGGCATGGGGAGTTATTATATCATGCCAATCCGTCCTTGTCGCTTCAACGAAAATTGTTTCTCATTCTAGAATTCCTTTGTTATAGGTATGTTCATTGCCTTCGATATTACCTATAATGGTGCATACATACAAAGATAGAAATGTAAAAAAAAAAAACATTTCTCCGTATACAAGTGACTTGTAGAATAGATCTCTTAAATCACAGTTTTATGGCAGTAGAATGGATGGACGGATATGATTGAAAATGTTATCTAATTGAAGTTAACGCAATATTACTAGTGATATTTTATTTCATCACTCTTGTCAATTGTAGAATATTTAGACGTTTTGTTTTTGGTCATTTTTATGAGCTATAAGGGTCAATTCATACCGAGACGCGACTATGGTTTTGGTGACTTAATCTACCTGACGCTAAACCAATTTTTTCTTTACTAATTTTATCTTTCGTAAATTTTGATAGCAGCTTAGTAGCATGTTATTTGTAGCGCAAATATAATACAATGCACTTGTTAAACTAAAGTTTATGTTGGCTAGTTTATACTAAAAATCTTTATTATGAGTTTAGTTACTAAACAATTTATAGATTTTTTAAATTTTTTTTTATGATTGAATAATTTTGAAATAATGTTTTCATATGAAATAGAAAAGCTTAATGGGTATTTCAAACACACATTGTAAGATTAGGGTATGTTTTATGGGTGAGCCTGTTATTGCATAGTAGGGTAAAGCACTCAGTTATGAGGTAAACATCAGTAATACGATGATGAGCTGATGATACGGTGTTTCACACTACGTAGTTAAGGCCGCTTTACACGGGTATAGTGGACAGTACAGTAGATATTGTGGGAGAGAAGTAAGCTGACTTACTACGAGTACACTTTACGAGCCTTAAGGCTGCCTTACAAAGAGCAACACAGCTATACTACATACATACTACTCTACTATTAATACTCTACCCATGTATATCGAGCTTGTAATAATATATCACGTTAGCACGAAGTTTTTCAACTTAAATAGTTATTACATAAGTAATGGTGGTGGATAACGGTTAACGTGCTTTTATTTAATATTTAATCAGTGATCATGACTATGAATAACTTTTATCGTATATTTTTGCCAGTATGAGTTACATAAACATGTATCTATGGTTTCATAATTAGTGTTTCAATTGATCCCTTTTTTCCATAAACTTCTTTTTGATCTGATATGGTAAGTAACCTGTGTTAAGTGTTAAGATTTAAAGAAAATAATAGCTTAAGGCTAGGTAAGAAAGGATTTCTTGCAAAAAAAAATGGAAGAACGTTATTAAAGAAAAATAATTCTCTGAGTTAAAAGTGTTAAGATATTGTGTAATATTTTTGTAAAGAACTGAGTATTTTCAGTGAGAACGGTACGAACCAGTAGGGGAAACGTTATGTTATGTGCGGGTGGTTTCAAATTCTACAAGGAGACCGAGTACAAGATGAACATCCGCTGGCACTGCGAGTACAAGCGGCGCACCAAGTGCAAAGCCGCCATTACTACGTTTTTGGGGAGGGTGGTGCGGACCTCCTTCGTACACAACCACTACTCCGACGCTGAGAATATTATAACGGCGTAGTCCTTTGAACGTATTATGTACTATATCATATAAGTAATAACTGTACCTATTTTCTAAATTGTATAATTATTACTTATTGTTATTATAATATTAGGTAAATGTTGTTTGTGAAACAGATAACATCTGTATTTTACTCAAAGTAATAATTTTGTACAGAGTACCTACCAAAAATAAATAGTTTAATGTTTGTAACTACTTTGAAAAATAAACAATTTATTTATTTTTAAATTAGTAACAATACTTACCAAAACATTTACAAAAAAGATGATATTTATTAACTTAATCTCAACTTGATATTCTAAATAATATTGTTACTAAAATAATAATTTGTGTTGAACATTACGTAGTTCGTAGTCAAAAAAATACGAAATTAATTATTCTGTAAGGTATTTGTATCCTAGATAGCAGTCTACTGACTCTCTTCTCTGAAATCTCATGTCCCTAATGTGTATTTTTACAGATTATTTTGGAAAAATCTTAACTTCAGGTCATATTTTTGAAAGAGGAAATAAAAGGAGAAATTGCGTTCGGTGTTATTCGAAACTAAGGCAGAAGTTTGACTGCAAAACATCTAGAAACAAAGTGAAGAAGATCAAGACTATGTGTTACAAATGCAACGAATCACTATGTATAGTGTGCTACAAGGAGAGGCATATCACTATGTAAATTTTAATATTTTTCTTTAATTGTAAATTTATCTTATAAAATTACATTTTCTTTAATATCATTAAGTTATCCAAAATCTGAGATCTAGTCATCTTTTTGAACATTTGTATGTGTTTTTTATATCTAAAATGTTAATTTTTTTATTTGAAAATGTTATAAATATTATTATGTTATAATTTTTAAAACTATTTACTTAGTTGATTATGAAATAATTTTCTAAGATTGTAAAGGTATAAGTTAAAATTGTTATAACTTATACAATATCTTTTATTACCTATTTATTTATGTACATAAATTTTCTCCAGAAGAACACCAATCTTGCATTAGGTACTATCGTTAAAATTTTAACGTATAAAAATATTGAAACTGAATCTAAGTGTATCTATGTATTTATTAAAATAAATAATAAATAAATGTTTTGATTTTTCTTTCACGATTTTCGAAAAAAGGTACCTATATTTCCTTACTACTCTTAACTTCGCACTTTCTGCTTTATTGTTAAAATGTTGGATAAATCTGTGGCTGTGTTTTTTTAGCTTTAGTTTTTTTTATATAAACCCTTATATTTTAGAATTAGGTGAAATCGTACCAGTATTTGAAAGAACTAAATCGGGCAACTTGGTTATGAACTTGGGCGAGTACCGGTTCAACCGCGTGACCCGCTACAAGGGGCCAAGGGTGCGGTGGACCTGCATCAAGACCCCCCTTGGCTGTCGCGCCTCCATCATCACTCTCGATAACGTCATCATCAGTGTGCACAACGAGCACTCACATAAATAGAGCTTTCGGTAAAATGAGTGGGGCCGTATTATGATACATAAGGGGATCAGTAATTATCAGTAAGAGGATCAGTTATCTCCCATTACGTAACATTATTTTAACACCTGATAATAATCATTTTAAACAAATTACAAGAAATAAACATATTATTATTTGTAGATTTTTTAAAAGTTTGTTTAATTTTAACAGACACTATAAAATTGTATACTTTTAGAAATTTAACCTTTTTTCTTAAATTCTGTTCCGTCTGCTTTATTAATTTTATGTATATGTTTTAACTAACACAAGTTCAAATATCTTAAGAATTAATATATTATTTTAGGTGAATTTATACCAGTATTTGGTAAAACTTCTCACGGCAACCCGGTGATCATCGCCGGCCCCCACCGCTTTAACCGCGTCCTCACCTGCAAGGGTCCCAGGGTGCGGTGGACCTGCGTCAAGTATTCGAGCGGTTGTCGCGCCACCATCTTCACTCTTAATGACGTCATCATTGAGATGCTCAACGTGCACAAACATTGACAGCTCAGAGATTATTAATAGAGTTTAATGTATTGAATGCCTAATTGATTAGGAATAATCCAGACAATATTTTTAAAAATATATTTGACTGCTTAGTATCTCGCTAGACTGCTTAATATAAAAAGTTGTCGGTTTTACTAATCATAATAAATAAAGTTGTAACGTTCCTAGCATTTTCTAGCCTGACTATCCTTTTTAAATTTGGCGTTGGGAATAAAGTGTGACTCAGTGACACAATACAGTTACACCTAGCCCTTGCTACTGTTTTTCTTCAGCTCCGGTGAATTTGTGCCAATATTAGACAAAATGCATTTCGGCAATCCCGTGACTAACTAGGACGGACTAATATTAAATATTAATCTAAATTATGTATAAATTTTTCTCAAAAGATAAATCTGTTAATAAACAATATTTTTGATAATTACTAGTACGTTTCGAGAAAACGCGTTATGGCAACCCCGTCATGGTGGTGGGGAAGCACCGGTTTAACCGCGTCAGCAGCAGCAGCAAGGGGCGAAAGGTGCGATGGACCTGCGTCAAGTACCCGTACGGCTGTCGTGCCACCGTCTTCACTCTCGATGACGTTATCTTCAAGACTTGTAACGAGCACACACATTGACGGATCGAAAATGACTACATTAACGATATAGTAATATATCGTATACCTGATACCTAAGAACCGTTTACTAGTTTCGAATTTGACATTTTCACAAATTAAATTATGAATAAAGTTGCTATCTTTTTTCAACCCTGCACTGGCAATAATGTCAGCAGTCAGACTCAATGAAACAATACAACCACAGCCCCTGCTACTGTTTTTTTTCAGCTCCAGTGAATTTGTACTCTAGTGAAAACACATTTTGGCAATGAATGAATAATGAGTAAATGATTTAATTATACAAATCCGTAAATAATCAGATTTTTCATTTCTAGTACGTTTCGAGAAGACTTGTTTTGGCAACCCGGTCTTAGTGGTAGGGGAGAACCGGTACAACCGCGTCAGCGCCTGCAAGGGGCCCAAAATGAGGTGGACCTGCATCAAGACCCCCCTTGGCTGTCGCGCCTCCATCATCACTCTCGATAACGTCATCATCAAGATGCTCAACGATCACACGGATCATTCTACAAAACGATAAAGTATTGTGTTCGCGACTAGTATCTCAAAATTTGAGCATTTATACCGTTTATGTCGTGTTATGAATATTATATAACACAAGTATCGCGATATATATATATATATATATATATATATATATATATATATATATATATATATATATATATATATATATACTTTATTAATTAAAAATGCAAATTTGATTATTGTTATTATAATGCCTTGACATCTTATTCTTATTAATCTAGCTCTCTAATTTTTCATCAACAAAATATCTCAATGCCAATGTTTTTTTTTTTTTATGTTGTTTGTGTGTTATTATTGTATTAATATGTGTTTTTGACTAAAATTGCATTATTGTCCAAACCGGATTCATGACATAATAATAAATTGTATATATAATAATTAATAACTTAATCTTAAATTTTTACTGACCTAGATTTACTTAATAGATTTAACTATTTTTTTTTTGGTTTAATATTATTGTAATCAAATGTATTTAACTTTGTATAATATACTAAATGTTGTATTGTGTTTTATAAGCAATGTTGTGCATGTCTATAATTGATATGAACACTGCTTTATGACCAAAATAATAATAATTATGTAAGCTTGTGTTTATATTGTTGATATGCCAAATAAATAAATAAATAAATAAATAGATATATTTGTGCTATGAATGTATATATCACACTATCTTTATAATCCAGGCGGAATCGGCGCATGTGTACCGAAAACTATTCCACCTCAATTTTTTTATGCGGTCCTTTTCAAATTGCCTTACTGATGATATAAATGTATACGTATGTTGCCATGGGGCAACCCCGTGCCATATTGTTTAAATCGAAATGTTTTAAACAATTGCAGGGAATTATTATTTTTCAACAGGATAATTTTTTTTAATAATCTTTATTGAAATATAAATAAAAAAGGTCGTATGACATTTCACGATAAAGAAACGAACCCTAAAAAATTCATATTTCTATAAATATTAAATTTATAGAAATATGAATTTTTTAGGGTTCGAAAAATCTCAAATTTGGGTACTTTTGACCCATGAGAAATGTATTTAAAAAGTAAATAAAATATAAATAGTATATACTTTTTTAATCTATATAAGTAGGTACAATAGCTAATAATATTCATAATAGAGATTTAAAAAAATAATTGTTTATACCTGTTTTTCAATTGTTAATTTCACACGCTTTATCTTAAAAACTATTAACTTTATCAAGATCGTTAAAGAGAGCAATGCTATTAATAATTAAATTTAGCATGAATCGGAACATGTAATTAAAATTACTTTTTTGTTATTATCATAGTAATTTATGGATTTATATAAACAAAAGGCGTTAATGGGAATGTTTAATCAACATCCCACTAGGGTGTCGAATATCACATTTTTTCAACAAATTAAATTTAAAATTGTTGAGTAAATCACAATATAAATAGTTATTTAGGTTGAATTATAATTTATAAGTAAATGAAAAATATTGATCATCTCCTTCTCACAAAACGATTTCATTACGTCACAAACTGTTATCGCCATACATTGTTTATGACACGTGTATGGCAATCAGTAAATAATCAGATTTTTTATATCTAGTACGTATCGAGAAGACTTGTTATGGAAACCCAGTCTTGGTGATGGGGGAGAACCGGTACAACCGCGTCAGAGCCTACAAGGGGCCCGAGATGCGGTGGACCTGCGTCAAGTCCCGTTACGGGTGTCGCGCGACCCTCCTTACTCGTGATAACCTCATCATCAAGACGCTCAACGATCACACGGGCCATTCTATTTAACGATAAAGTTCTGTTTTCGCGACTCGTATATAAAAATTTGATCATATACCGTTTATTTCGTGTTATGAATATAGATTAAATTATAGATATTATATAAAATATATAGAAGATATATAAAAATCAATGCCACTTTTTGTTGTAATTTTATAACTCAAGAACGGGCTCACCTATCCAAACCAAATCGATCGAGTGGTTCTTCATTTATCACGTTTTTTGTAACATATGAATTCAATAAATGGCGGATCTTCTTGATAATGGGGATTTTGCTGTCAAATTGAAACTTTTTTCAGTGTTGACTGTACAAGCATGTTGTTATGTCATTCATGCGGTCATTTCATTGTAGCATGTGATGATTTTTAGCAAAGTTGTTGTGCATGAGCCAGAGAAGGTTATTGGACTTTTTTTAAGGAGTAGGAGTAGGAGTAGGTGTAGGAGTAGGTTAGGTAGTCATTTATTCTTTCCAGTTCATATTTTAAGACAGAAAAACGTCTGTCAACGGGGTCAGCTAGTATTATATAGAAATAAAAAGTATTTATTACCTAAATGAAAAATATTATTTAGTTATTTAGGCTGACGCGGTTAAAAATTATAAGTAAATGAAAAATATTGACCATCTCCGTCTTGCAAAACGATTTGTTACGTCACAAACTGTTATCGCATTACATTGTTAAAGATACATGTATGGCAGTAGCAGGCGATGGCGTCACAAGTATCGCAATATGTCGCTATCTTTCTTATCGTGAAATTATGTTTAAATATTTTATCTTTCACAAAAATGTTATATATTATTTACTATCTTTATATTTAACAGCTCCAATAGGCAGCATACCTATTGAAGCAATAACTCTTGTTATTGCATATATCAACAGCAGCAGACTCAGACTATTCCACTTTTTTATGTTCGGAAAAACAATGTATTAAATTCGAGTACCCATACTTTCTAGATGTAACATGGCGCACTTCCACAAAAGGAACGAATATCCTGTGTGTAGGTCAGCACAGGTACGGGATTCACTCCACGCGGGGTGTCAAGAAGCGCTGGATCTGCACTAAGAAGAGCAGCTCCGACTGTCGCGCGACCGTCGTCACAATCGATGACGTCATCATCAAATTCATGAACGATCACACACATTTATAGCCTTCTGTTACGATGTGTTCTAGTGAGTTATAATCGTTGGAAGTAATTAAAAGCAGTAAATTAAAATGTTCTAAGCCTGGGACTACATTATCCAGAATCTCTTCGGCCGTAAAAAAACAGCGTTGAAAATAGAACTCTGTACAAATACAATAGAATTAGCTGTTGCCCGCGGCTCCGCCCGCGTAAATATAGTATTCCTCGGGAACACTGCACTTTTTAGGGATAAAAAGTAGCCTATGTTTTAATCCAGGGATCAAACTACTACCATACCGAATTTAATCAAAATCCATTCAGTAATTTTTGCGTGAAAGAGGAACAAACATCCATCCTAAAAACGTTTACATTTATTTCGTTAAAAATCGTTAAAATATATATTCATTAAAAATCGAAAACACGTCAGTAATATTAAGAAGTCGATGTTTGTGGATTTTCAGCTCTATTGTATTAGCGTACAGTTCTATTTTTAGCGCTATCCGAGACTAAGGCTGAATAATATAATTAATTATTATAATGCTAAGCTTGTGCCTTGTGGTGTTTTAACGAGCTCCCTTTTCTTCCTCTGATTTTTATATTTTTGGGCTCATGGAGTACTTGGTATATCACAAATTAACTTACCATAAAATAAATGCTCATTTCAATATACTCTTTGTAAATATATTTTGTTTACCATTTTAGGTAACAGGCCAGTTTTTCTAACGTCAAAAACGGGGAATTTAATTCTGAAGCTGGGAAGATACCGTTTCAACAGGGTTCGCAGTGCCGGGCCCCGGTTCAGGTGGCGATGCTCACGGAAACAATCCGGGTGTCGCGCCAAGCTCTACTCCTACCATAACAACATTATAGAGGTGGACATACAGCATAACCACTGACTGTTACTAGTTCAAATATATTTGTTGTTAATAATTGTTATTTGTGATCTTCATTTTTTTTCGATTCATTTGGTTCTGTCATCTGTGGTGAGTGTTAGTTATTTTTTACGTCCCCGCGCCGTTTTCGCAGTTTGTGGCTAAAATATATAGCTAAAAGAATTATAATTACACTGAAAGCTAGATAATCTCCTAAACTTCTCAGTTCAATATTCAACCAACAAAAACCTTAAGAAATATATTTTACAATTTAAGGTCCAACCTTCACGACGTCACGATTCGGGAAGCCGGTTCTTCTTCTGGGTGGTTATAGGTACAACAAAGTCTCGGGCTGCAATGGTCCCAGAGTAAGATGGTGTTGTAGTAAAGCCGGCAAACCCGGATGCCGCGCGAGAATCACCACCTTCAAAGACAGCGATGAGCTTATAGTTATCGGCGTTCACAATCACTGATTGATTGAATCTTAGCACATACCTGCTACTGATTGTAAATATAGATTTTATATTATTTTTTTTTACAAAAGAATCTGTATATAAAATACCTATGGTTTTGGAATAGTTGTTTTCTTTATGAAGTTTATAGGTACAGTTAGTTTTTTAGTCTGGCGATTTTTTCTTACTTTCACTATTATTTTATTACAATTCTAAAATATAATTTGTAAATGGTTTTAACTTATTCAGTAGTACAGACAATGAACTGGATATTATTAGAAGCCTTTTTACAAAAATCTGTAAATAATCTTGTTTTTTTATTTCTAGTGCGTTTCGAGCAGACGCGTTTTGGCAACCCGGTTATCGTCGTGGGGAAGTACCGGTATAACAAGTGGAGCTACAGCAAGGGGCCTCACGTGCGTTGGACCTGCGTCAAGAACCAAACGGGTTGCCGGGCAACCATTACCACCATAGACAACATTATAGTCCGCTCGAGGAATTATCATACGCATTCGTGATTCCATCAATTAATGTTTATAACTTGAGGTCTTGCCGCTACTTGCCACATAGGGATCTCGCTCATTCAATCACCAGTTTGGCGTGCGTCGCTACCTTTTCATGTTCATTATAAAATTGACAAGCTGCTGTTTGTTCTGGTGTAGCTCGCTTCATTGCTGATAAGTCGTGACACTGGTGGCTTGTGAGCAAGGCACGAGTCAACATTTATATTTATATTTGTAATTTTGAACGTATATAATCGGTATATTTTATCGAATATTGCTTATGCAGTATTGTGCCTATTGTGCTGGTCGTTGCCTAGTAAATAGTAATCAGTACGCTTCCAACATGGTTGTTGGACTAAAAAGGCTTTTTATATTTTATTTTGTAAACTATGAAGATATATTCAATATGCCATTTATATTTTGAAAGTAGTTTTTAATTATTTATAATTTGAGGTGATGTTAGTACCTATATAAGAAGTCTTTAAGTTAAACTAGTCATATTATATTTTATCACAGCATTTATTTATATAATTTTGTGCGTCAACTAAGTGTGTTTTGTTGCTTATTTATGTCATTAACAGTGATTTCTCGTTAGTTTAGCCTCTGCATATAGTTTTGAATTAAGAGTTAGATATGTTAGGTAAATAGTACGTAGGGTAATCATTTGTTCCTTATCGGACAGTATTAAAAGGCTGTATGTATTATCCTAATACTTTATGAACAAACTTTCTTTAAGATTTATGTTTCCATAACTTATGTCAATGAATATAAAATATTTTTATAGTTACTGCAAATAAATAAATCTCAATAGCTAAAAGCAATGTAGGTTAAACGAATTCAAATCAGATCTCAAGATAAGTTACAAAATTACATTTTCCATAGGCAAGTTAGTATTCGGTACAGAGGTAATAGCTAAAATTATTTTGCAAAGACGAAAACAAGAGTGATATTGCAATAAAGCAGCAAGCAAGAGCGAGGCTTACAATAGTAGAGGAGGGGAAGAGGTGATTTCGGGAGTAGCTCGAGCGTGTCAGATTAAGCTTGTATAGGCTTCCGACATGTGTCTAGTTATCATGGTATAGAAATCAGATTTCTAACGTGGTGGGTTAAAAAAATATTTTTTTTGAGTATTGAAATGTCATCCAATCTGTCAGATTAAGAGAGGAGCTGTTTAGTATACCCCAAAGAAGCTTCCATAAAAAGCACTGACGATTCAAAGGTTAGGTAAGCCTGTAGGGACATTTTAAAATATAAAAATATAAAGCTTCATATTTTCCTAACTAAGCTTTGCAGATATTTTATTTTGCACTAAACTAAATGATTTAGTCCTTGTTGTCTAAAATATAATAATAATTGACCGAAATAAGCAATTTTCTGAATATATTTTCTTTTCCAAAACTTTAAAATGGCCGCAGTTTCTGAACCCACCGCTAAAATAAAAAACGCTCTTATTATTTTTTTATCAGTTTTACCTAATGTAAAAAACCTACTAGATCTCCATGACGCTCGAGTGACTACAAAATTAGCACCTTCCCCTCCCCTACTACAATAATCGCACATGATGTGTAACATTTGGCATCTCACCTTGTAATAAGCAATTTTAAAATTATAAATTATAATATGATAAAGTTATCTACTTATGAAAATATAAAAAAACACAATACTTAGTACGATTTTCTAATATGATAAAAATATGAAAACTTTTCTATTAAGCAGCCAAGAATCAATCCTAAAATTTAAAGAAAGCTAAACACTGAAATATAGACCGCGAAACCGCGTGCTCATTCGTCGAATCGAGTAGGGCGCACATCCGCGACTTCCTGTTACACACTTCCGTCCCATTTTACGAAACCACTCCCACAAATTGCAAGAAAGCGACAGGAAAGTTACACGTCAAAAATTATCAATAAAAGTGTAACACAGTTAAAATTGAAAATACACTGGCCTAACAATTTTTTTCAAAATTTAGAAGTTAGAGATTTTAAGCATAAAACGTTGTAAATTTTTACTAGTGTCAAAACGATAATAAAGTAAATTAAGTAATTTTTGTTTAAAATCTGTAACTTCATACTTTTGAAAAAGAAATAATTTTAAAAGTATACTGGCCTGCAAAATAACGAACCTACTACAGGTTCGTTCTTTTGCAGGCCATATTTACTTACATTTTTTTCAAGCCATTTGAATTGTAATATGCATTAGTAAAACATGTATTGTATGTAGTATTATTATTTTAATTGTATTAAGTAATAAAATATCTAGGTAATGCGCAAATGTATTAAGATCGAATCTCACTTAAATAATAAGGTTTGATGCTTTAAACTTGTATTAGTCAGACAATTGAAGTATTATTTCACAGATTTTAAATATGTGTATGATAAGTATACCTAATATTTGACTTCTCCTGTGTCTAATAGTAAACATGTGTAGTTTTTTTTTGGCTTTTCGAAAAGAACACAATGATCTGAGAAGAATTGACTTCGCAATGACATAATATCTGCGATCAACTGTTGACGAGATACAGTCATTACATTATAAAACATATTATTGTTATAGAATCCGTAGTATCGCATAAACTCGACATTGTCGATGAGTTTTCTCAATACACTGGTTCTACAAGTGGAGATGAACCGACGCAGGCAGCTAGTAAGAGGAAACGTTTGTGTAACAAAGGTTTGGAGTATACCACGTCACAAGGAAAAACTAAACCAGCCAGAAGCATGAAAGCGAGTTGTGTCAATTGTCGTCTGCAATGCCACAGTAAAATAAGCCAAGAAGTTCGCGATGATCTGTTTCACAAGTTCTGGGGTACCGGTGATCATGCAAAACAATGGCAGTTTATTGCCAAATATGTTATACAAAGAAGTAAAAAATCTGCTACTGTGATTAGAAAGGGAGAATCTAGTCGTCGAATGCACACTTTGCATTATCACTTACCCATAAAATCGGACAATGGCATTGTTTTAAAAAAAGTTTGCAAAACAATGTTCTTGAACACATTTGATATTAGTTATAATTTTGTTTATACTGCGATACGGAAAATTCAAGTAAATAAAGATTATACTGATAACAGGGGTGGCCATAAAAACCATAAGTGTAAAATTTCAAAAGAAATGAAACAAACTGTCGTAGATCATTTAAAGTCTGCCAATTTCCACGACGACGCTGAAGTTAAAAAACGTTCGAGAAAAAAATATTTCAATCCTTCTTTATCTTTCACTAAAATGTTTAAGTTGTATGTTGGGTGGTGTGCCGATAATAATTATAATGTCAGAGTACAGACCGTACGACAATTTAGAGATATTGTTAAAAGTTATTTTAAGATGTCATCAGAACAAAAAAAGAACTAGTCCTAATGGGCAACGCATATAGAGATGAGAAGAAAATACCTTGGATATTGTGCAGTAAAATATTGTATTGGACAATTTTTACATAAAAATAAATAGTTGGTATTTGAGCTAATGTCAGAATTTTGCTTTTAAAATACACATTTAACTGCATGCCTATGTTTCATTGATAATAATCTGAAAAATTTGGAAAAAAAATGAACTGTGTTCCTAATAAATTGATCTCGGGACTCCTAATACAAATCCCACACGTCGTTTTCTGTGCCGTTCTCCGTAAATGTTTCATCTAAGTCCAGGCTTATGTTATTTAATTTTTTCCAGAAGACGAGCCCATTTTCAGTAAGTCCCGTTACGGTAAGCCCGTGATCATTATCGGGCGGCACCGGTACAACAAGTGGTGCGGCAGCCGCGGCCCGCGCGTGCGCTGGATGTGCGTGAAGAAGAGCCAGGGCTGCAGAGCTGTCGTCCTCACCTACTTCGACACCGTCATCGCCGTACACCATAGCCATAATCATGATTAAAGCGGGTGTCTTTCGGGTATCCAGTGGGTCAATTCTGCTAAATAAACCTGCATTCAAATTGTATTCTCGTAAACGTTAAACCAGCGTGAAACGCGCTCTAATTGGTCGAAACATCAGAAAATCAGTTTATGATAACAAGTCGCTTTACTTATGATAAAATCTACTTTAAATACGAGAATTAAGGTTCAGGTTCTAAAATCATAATATATATGCGCCTACTAATTAATTATGCTAAATATTTATAATTAAATTCACTGATTATAAATAAAAAAAGCGAATCATAAAATTTTATAAAAATGTAAATTGTTACATTTTTATGTTAACTCTATGCTTTTAAATCTAGATTTTTATATTATATAATAAACGTTATTAAAAATTACAGTTGTTATAATAATACTTCGCTTTCAAGCAATGAAAAAAAAATCAATCGTCATGTCTATTACCACGTTCGACGATAGATTAATTTTCTAGAATATTTCTAGAAATCAGGATAACACTGAATCTTGTTATAAGATAATATAAATAGTAATCACACTGTTATGAATAATTAAACAACTGTGACTAAAACGAATTATTTCTTTCAATGAGGGTTTTTAATATTTGTTTCTGACGCTAGACGGACCCGACTCTCAAAAGTGCTATCTAGTGGCAGAAGTGATTTCGAAAACTGCCAATAAGAATTTTTGACACTTTTTTTTCCAACACGCATTACGCCTTGTACTTATTTTGTGTAAATAAGATAGTTGCTTATTTTGTACTTCAATGAAATAAAATAAATCAAAAAAGGAAATATTTTCAACTGCGGTTCGAATCGACCCATGCTAAAAACGTCTTGGTCGATTCGAACCGCAGTTGAAAACATTTCCTTTTTTCCATCATCCATTCAGAAACAGTGCTGGGGCGATTCATACCGCGGTTCAAATCCTTGTGGTGCGAAACGATTAACCACCTGTAAAAGTCTGGTCCTAGTCGTTTCAAATAGCTGTCAAATGTAGAAAACTTTAGAAGTTCGATTCTGAAAATTAAATCATGCAATAATACAGTTACGATCCAGTCCAGATATGTTTAAACTCTAAAATGCTATTCTCATAAACGTGAAACCAACTTCAAGCCCCTTTTGATTGGTCCAAACTCCAAACCAATTTGACAAAAAAGTTTATGATATCCAAAGAATTCATTTATAATAATTCAATCAAAGTGCAAGTTAATTACGAGATAATTGTGTCTACTGTCTCAGATCCTCGAACAAGTTCAATCTCATTTGACAGTTAAAAATACATTCCAAAAATAATTTATTAAATCATTTTTGTAATATGACTTAATAAATCATTATTATAAGTATAATACCTAATATCTGTTTCTTTTTCTCCAGTTAAAGCTCCTAACGGTGAGGATATTGTATTCGGTACGTCAAAATTTGGCAACCCAATCATAATTATTGGACAGTACCGGTACTGCCGGCCTTCGAGGAGCAAGCCGCCCAAGATCCGCTGGCCTTGCATCCAGAACGGCTGTCGCGCTTCAGTTACCACATTTTTGAATAAAGTCATACATATTAAGGATACACACAATCATTAGATATTATTAGAGAGAAAAATGTTGGCTAGGCTGAAGTTCGTTTTATTCTACATAATATAAACATAAGAAATATTTGAGTTGTTACTTTATGTTTTTGTTGTTATTTATGTAAAAGTTTTGTTTCCTTTTTTTATATTATCAATTTCATGGTTATCTTCAATTTCTTGGTTATCTTCCTCGCACTTTTTTATTATGTTACTTGTGTCTATATTAAAGAACCAATTCGCTTTAAAGTATGATCTTAGAGGTAAACGTCTAAAATATTTATTTCAAAAGTCTTAATTATGGGGCTAATCGGATCATATCGTCAGGGGCGAATTGGAACACACTTTTAAACTGATTTATTCCATGTGTGAGGGTATTGATTCATATCTATTTTATTGTAGATGGTTCGCACGTACAAAAGAGTGTACACTAAAGTTCTATGTAATTTTTGCTATTTTTTTTTCTCTCCAGTAACAGGCCCTAACGGCGAGAATATTGTGTTCGGCGAGTCCCGATTCGGCAATCCGGTAATATTAATCGGCCAGAATCGCTACAACAAGGCGACTGGGAGCAAACCGCCCCGGGCGCGATGGGCCTGCACTAAACGCAACCTCGGCTGCCGAGCCTTTGTCATCACTTTGGAGAACGAGGTCGTCCGCGTAGCTGATACACATAATCATCAGTGAGCTCAACATTCAGTTAGGTCCACTTATATTCATTTCTTATGTTTCACGCGACTGTTATTCATGCCCGTAAAATTGTAAAAACCGTAAAATTGTAGTACAACCAGCTTTGTCAAAATCTGTCGAAACATTCTTTGCTATATATTTTATAATGTAACGAAAAATAATGTGTTAATTATGAGCAGAATATTCGTGTCCGCAGTCTTTCAACATTTTACAATGTCACTAGTTAGTTTACAATCTAACGGTTTTTACAATTTTACGGTGACATACAAATAAATAAATTGCAGTGTCATCTATAGGTACTTATTATATCTTTACATTTAAATAAATTGAAGTGTCTGTTTGTAATTTTAAATACACAACATTTTCACTAAATGCATATGATACGGCACTTATAATGAAAAACAAATTTTTAAATTTTATCTGTCCGTCATTCTGTATTTCTGTTTGTTACGGCTTATTTCTTAAATGGCTGGACCGATTTTCACGGGACTTTCACTGGCAGATAGCTGATGTTATAAGGAGTTATTTAAACTATACTTACTTATATTAGGGTTCCATTAAAGAACCCGTTTTCCCGTTCCATTAAAGGGTTCCGTTTCCGTCAGTTCTATGTAAGCCAAGTTGCGGGTTGATAGTTCCAAATAAAACTACTTTACCGCATACCATGGTCACGAGAGGACGAAATGCACGGAATGATTGTGTATTTTGTAAAATAGCTGAAACGTCGCCAAAAATTAAAAAGAAAATAAATCGCGATAAATCTTTTGTAATTTCTTCCTAGATGTTTTTATTGAATAAAAATAAAAAATAAAAACACAGAGCCGCCAGTGTTTTTTAATAAAATCTACCTAGTCTACTTTTGATGAAAGAAAAAAATCCCAGTAAGTAGTAACCGATCTAGCTAGTATAGTAGTTGTTGAACATAGTATATTTTCCTTAAAGTAGTAACTGACCTAGCTAGTATAGTAATTATTGAACATAGTACATTTTCTCTATACAGGGTTATTTTTTCACCAGTACAATAAATCAACATATGTAATAGTTGTCAAAAATAAAAAATACTAGCGATTTTTGTTACTACCCCTTTGGAACAAAAAAACAAAATTATCAATCCCCGAACTTATCCGCTAAACTAATACAAAATGTGGATACGTTACGCATCTATCGATGCTTTGTTGCCAACTCGTGCGCCGCCCGGCCGATCGCTTACCCCACCTCGCCGCCCCCTACCTCATACCGCACCCGTTGACGCCTTGTAGTTAGTGCGCACATGCGGTATTAGATTGGTTATAGGATAAAATAATTGAAATGAATAAAAAAAAAATATTTTTTTATTTGATAAATGTACTCTATTATCGATACCAATGACGTGGTAAAATTTATTGTACCGATGAAAAAATATTCCTGTATATAATTTGGTACGTGCTGCTTCATTTTTGTCTTTTCTTTCTCCAGTAAAAGTTCCTAATGGTGAGAATATTGTATTCGGTACGTCAAAATTCGGCAACCCAATTATAATTATGGGTCGGTATCGCTACAACAAGACGACTGGGAACAAACCGCCCCGGGCGCGATGGGCCTGCACCAAGGGTAACCGCGGCTGCCGAGCGTTTGTCATCACTTTGGAGAACGAGGTTGTCCGCGTAGCCAATACACATAATCATTAACGTGTTATTATAATTAATTAGTAATTTGCTTATATCTATCTGTCTAAAATGTATGGTAAAATGTACCTACTCTTTTGTTTATGTAATGAGGAGTTAAATTCGTAAAATAAATTTACAAAAAACTAAGGTATTGTTAAACAAAACCTACTCAATTAACATTAAAACTTCAAAACTGAAATTCATCTCTAATTGAACGTATTATTCGACGAGATTGAGTACGACTTGAACTTAAAATTACTTATGAACACTACTATTACTTATTTAAGTATTAACAAGTACAGCCTGTGTATTTACACGGGCTGTGCTTGCTTTCCTTCTTTTACGTGAATTCTTTTTTGGGGAAACGGTATATTATATATGTGAAAAAAATTCAATGTTAATAACCCTTACTTAAAAATGTGATACTGTGTTGTGTTTGGTTATTTCTCTTTCAGGTAAAAACTACTTAACCTATCATCATGAAATCTGGCACACATATAAAGTTGACCACGGAGAAGGATATAGGCTACTTTATCGCGGCAAAATATACGGTTCTCACGGGATCTCTTTTTTTGGGCACGTAGTTGTTTGTAATTCTCATATAGGTATTATAATACAACCATTACCATACAATCTTCTTTTGTTTTTAAAAAATAACCCGTTAACCCGTTAAACCAAGCAAAAATTACTAGTTTATTAGTTAGTTGAATATTTCAGATACAGGCTTTTACACTAAACGTGCTTTAACAAACGCAGAGAAGCAACGTCGCTATAGGCTAAGGTTAAGACTAGACCCCGAAAGATATGCTGAAATCAAAAGGAAAAATCTGGAAAGGTATCACGCGAAAAAAATACTTGTAAAAGATATGACAGAGCGAGAACATACATCTATCAAGCATCAATGGAAAAGAGCAAATAAGATGCGACGTGAACGCCAGAAAACTGTTAAAAAAACCATGGATACCTACTACAACACCTAGGTGTAAAGATCACGAGACAGATGCAGTATACAGAAAAGACCTCAAATTGAAGGAAGAATTAGAAAACTGACAATTGCAATAAATACAAAAAGGATAAAAAAACCAAAATATATTCGAAACAATCAAAGGTTAAAAAAAGTAAAAAAAATAAATAACTACTAGGTAGTTTTTATTAAGAAAGAATTATTGTTGTTTATGTAAATGTGCTGCGAGGTTGCTTTTATTTAATTATATTATAAAAATATATTAAATTGCTTTTATTAATGCTGCTCGAATTTGGCATCATAAAACACTTCGGTATATTTACCAAATTAAAAATAAAGCATTTATTGACTTTAAGGTGAAGACGAAGACGTGATATTCACTCAGTCGCGGTACGGCAGGCCAGTGATACAGATGGGCAAGTACAGGTACAACAAGCGGCACACCAGCACGGGCAAGGCGCGATGGACGTGTGTGAGGGTTGGCGACGGCTGCCGCGCTACTCTCATCACTGTCAACGACGTCGTCGTCAGCCTCTGTAAACAACACAACCACTGATGTTAGTTACACGATAGAATTGATATAATCTTCAACCCTCAGTGATCGAATACTGTCACACATCGCCTCTAGGTTGTAAGGGTGAAGAAGGAGGTAGAAGCTGTAAGCATAATTATGTACATAGCTAGTTACTTATTTTGACGTGATAACGTCTTATAAATCGATGACCGCCGGCTGTGAGCACGTAAATTTTTTTACGTTCCGCATGAGTCACGTTCCGCCTGAGTCACGTTCCACCTGAGCTGAGCGTGCAAACGAGAGCGCGGAACAAGTGAATAGCGACAGAGAGGCACGATCGGCCTAAGCGTTCGGCTTGTGATGACTTTATCACGTAAAACTATTATCGTCCGTAAACCGTCTTAACAGACAAACATTTTTTCTAGTGCAAAGTTATGACAAAACAGTGTCTGTCGGGTTAGTTGTAAATAATTGATTTGATTTTATGACTTTTTGTTGATGTAAATATTTTTAGATTGTGTTTATTGTGATTGCAAGTTTGAGTGTTTCAATCCAGTTCATAGTTATGACAAAACAGAGTCTGTCGGGTTAGTTAATTGTAAATCATTTATTTGATTTTATGACTTTTTGTTGTTGTAAATATTTTTAGATTGCGTTTTTTGTGATTGCAAGTTTGAGTGTTTCAAGTTCTTATATTAATAAAAACACTTTTTTATCATTATTCGCATCTTTTTCCATAGTCCAACTTTAATATTAAACGCAGTAACTAATACACTTCAAAAAGGTTTGATTTGTCCTACTCACTCAGCATACAGAATTCTTTAATATTTAAAAGTAAGTAACATTTTAAAGGTCTCGAAGGATTAGAGCCGATTATGACGACGTCGCGGAATGGGAATCCCATAATACAGATAGGTAGCTATCGCTACTATAAGTGGAGCCGTAGCACTGGGTCCAGGGGGCGGTGGATCTGCATCAAGGCCAAGGCCGGCTGTCCCGCCACGCTCATCACCATGGATGATCAAATCGTTGTATTCAGACACGAACACACTCATTAGAGGAGAAATATACTTTTATTTTACTATATTATTTTTATTCACTATTAGTTTCTTACGGCCCGTTTCAATAACCTAAATCATTAACTATTTGTTACAAACGTCAAATTTGTATCGCGAAAAACCGGCAAATGATTGAATGACGATGTTTCAAACAAATAGTTATAGAATGATAGGTTATTGAAACGGGCCCGGGGAGTTCTCGGTGAGGCAGGCGGTGGCATGGAGGCTGCCGCGAAGTAGAGGGCCGGATGCGGCACGCGCTGCGGGGTCGTGGTAGTGCTACCAGTTCCCATGGCCCCGCATTGGCGCAGAAGGAGGCATGGAGGGGTTTTAGTCGGTAAACCCCGGCGCTGTTCATCACCACAGTGCCGAGGGAGTCCGACATACCCCTGCCGCCTTCCCCCGGAGACGGTGGGGGATACATAACGTATTTCCCCTCCTTAAAAAAAAAAGGTTATTGAAACGGGCCGTTAGTCCGCACTAAACGTGTGAAAGGTAAAACGAGCATATTTTCATAAGACGTCTTTATTTTCAAAATGAAGAAATGTTCACGACATTCCAGATGCTGTATTTATGACATCACATGGGAAATCGCATTATACAGTTGGGTAAGTACCGGTACAGGCAGAAGCGTAGTTGTGGAGCGACGGTCAGATGGATCTGCAACGGCGACAAGGCCAGATGTCCGACCAGATGTCCAGCCAGATTGATCACGTTAAATGAATGTACACTCCGCTGGTGAGCACAATCATTGAGAAAGAATTGGCTTAAGCTGGAACTATATGATCCGGAATCCGGCAGGCCCGGAAAATTCGGAGCACTGAAGATAGAACTCTGTGCTAATACAATAGAGTTGAAAATCGAAGTGTCGTGTGTCGAGCTGTCATATTTTATGACATTCACTTTTAGGTTGCTTTTAAAGTCCGAACGCACTAGGCGGAACTGCACTTCGGCGGAACTGAGCGACACGTCGCGTCAAAATATTCTTTATATGAAATTATATGAGATAACACGCACTAAGCGGTAACGGAACTACACTGCAGCGAACTGCGAGTTAAACTTGATCAACTGACCAAAAGTGTCGCGAACTGCAGTTCGGTTTGGCCAACTTCTTTTTCATAGTCAGTCAACCGAGATACTAGATACTAGCGCGATAATTGTTCGTCGCAATGTCGATAGATGAATAAAATTTATTGTACTCGTAAGCCAGTATCCGGAGACATAATAATATTATGACGTCCAGCATAAAAAGTACATGAACACTTCTATGAAAAAAAAAGACTACTTTCGTCGGCGTCGGCGCTCAAGAAGCCCGGTCGAGGATTCGAATCCCACCGGGAGACAAAAAGTTTTTTATGTTCCTGGGTCATGGAAGTGCAATAAATGTGTATTATATTATATAATAAAATTCTTAAATATATGTATAGTATAAAAGTATTAAATTTATTTCCGTTGTCTGGTACCCGTATCACAAGTTCTTCGAGAACTTACCACGGGACCAGATTGACGTGGTGTAAAAGCATCCATAGATAGATATTATTATTAAATAGTTCTGTGGATGGATGAACGACGACCTCTCCAATGTTAATTGGTTTCATAGTGAAAATTATAATAATAATAATATCTATGGACGCTTCACACCACGTCAGTCTGGCCCCGTGGTAAGTATCCGAAGAACTTGTGTTACGGGTACCAGACAACGGAAATATATTTAATACTTTTTATACTTTACTTATATATAAGATTTTTATTATATTATACACACATTTAATACACATCCATGCCCCAGGAACACAGAAAACTTTTTGTTCCCTGGCGAGATTCGAACCCGCGACCTTCGGTTAAAGCGCCGCTGCGCTCACCACTGAGCCACGGAGGTCGTATGTAAATTATTTAGATTGTAGGTATGTAGGTACATATTTATTAAAAAAACCTTTTAAATTTCAATCGTTCTTGCTCGGAGGTTGCCTAGCTACTAAATATATTTTTGTAGCGCCGCTGCAGTTCAAGTGCGACTTACCAAAACGTGTCGCTCAGTTCCGCTGAAGTTCAGTTCCGCCTAGTGCATCCGGACCTTTATTGTAATGGTATAGTTTGAGTGTTTTGTTTTTATATAGCTCCATAATTAATAAAAATATTTTATTTGTCATTTACAATTATCCAATTTTACTTTACAAAATTACAAACAAAACTACTTTTATCATTGTTCATTTTTATTTTACATTATCGCGACGTTTCGTTTACAGCATTATAAAATCGTGCGAAAACTAGTATAATACCTCATGATTTATATAAAGTAACGTTAACGGTATTCCAGAGGCTGTATTTATGACGTCTCGCAAGGGGAACCCCGTAATACAGCTGGGTAAGTACCGATACCGAAGGTGGGCGGGCAGCAGAGGAGCGAGGGTTCGATGGGTCTGCAACAAGGACAATTTCGGATGTCCGGCCAAATTGATCACGTTCCACGATGAAATTATATATTCAACTGGTGAACACAATCATTGAGAAGAAATATTGCTGAGGCTGGGTATAGACATATACCGGAATCCGACGGGCCCCAGAAAACTCAGAGCACTGAATATAGGACGCTGCGCTAATACATACGAAAACATATTTTCAAATGGTGTACATTCGTTGATACTATCAATAGTTTATTGAATTTACCATCGACAGGGGGGACATTCAAAATTTTTACCCTATCCATGTCACTTACACATTACCGATAAGAATAAAATTGTACTCAACATTAATTTATTGTTATAACCAACGTACTAGTACGCGTTAGTACCGTCATTGTTCATTGAATGAGCTTACTGAATGCTTACATATGTTTGAGAAAATTCCAGAAGTAATATAAATACTTAATACGTGAAAAACCAAAGGGGCAACAACCGTGTCCATTTGTTCGAGGACCACCGGCCACACAGGAGGTGGAACATTCAAGGGTCGAAAGTTACCTGAAACTGTAACAGGGACAACAAAGCCTTTAATGTATGAAGGTATGAAGGTGTACACCATTGACGATATCGAGATCAGGATTACAGGGAACACAACTATTGAACTTTGCTTGTAAGATAATATCCTATGGAATATAATTTTATATTCGTATATAGTCAGGTTTATTTTTTTAAGATAAAAGGCAAAGCTGATTGACTTATGTATAAACGCACAGGCCAATAAACCCTTTAGGCTAGAAATTTGAAATTTCGTACATGTATTCCTTATATGACGTAGGCATCCACTAAGGAAGAGTTTTTCAAAATTCTTCAAAAAATGGAGATGAAAGCTTAAAACCTAGTCTCACGCGGGCGATTCAGTTTTTAAAGATAAAGATGAAAAAACAGAATAACAATAAACAATTTACAATTATGAATGATGGAGCATTATGAAGATGGAAGCAGTATATACGAGTAGATGTTTTGACTACATATTTTTTTACTTTAAGATTTTTATAAGATTGCACATTTAAATTTTCTTTCAGGAGAGGTATTTTTCGATAGATCTCGCCACGGAAATCCAGTGCTTCAGTTAGGCGGTTATAGGTTTAGAAAATTTAAGAGTAATTTGAATTCAAAAGTTCAATGGCTATGTAACGGCAGTAAGCGAGGATGTAGAGCTAGGGCCTGGACCTACGGCGACTCCCTGCTGAAGACTGCAGGGGAACACAACCATTAGCGCCCTAAATGCGTAGGTAAAGTTCGGACCGCGCATCTGACTAAGTTCCAAACCACAGAGAGATCTGTATGATTTCGACTGCGGATCGAACTGTCGTGATAATTACGACTAAAAATGCGTCACGGTTTGTACTGCCGGCGTCTTAAATTATACATCAAAATACCACATAGCACACGGTTTATATCGTGGGAAATGCATTCTTACTGACATGCCAGATCGGAATGTCGGCCGCCCCGCGCATATTTACACGTTCTTTTCGGAGCTCTAGTCGGAACGGCGCGGCGCGTGTTAAAGCCCGCGGTCAGAACTGTACGTGTGACCGAGCTCTATTCACGAAACTAAAAATATTATGTTTATATCATAGATGAATAATTGGTCTCGCTGGTAGAGCGCCCAGCGAGACCAATGATTAGTCTAAGGTTTATATACGCTATATTGATTGTGATAATTTTATGATAAATGGTACAACCATTTGTCATAAAATGAGTATTTAACATAGTCAATGCCTAAATTAATTTGTTTATAGTCTGTATAGAAGTTGCAATTAAAATATAAAAAATCGTATCATTTTTTCGTTTTCCTAACGATTCCTTTACGTATTTGAAAATAGAAAGTTATTTATAGTTAAGCTACTTCATAATATGACATATTGAAAAAGCATTTTTTTCAGGACTTGACTTAATTTTCGATACGTCCCGTCGTGGTAATCCAGTATTGCAACTCGGCAAGTACAGATACCGGACCTCGTGCCGTGGGTTCAAGAGCGACAAGATGAGGTGGACCTGCAACCACAGCAACAACGGGTGTCTGGTCAAGGTGTGGACCATCGGCGCCGACGTTGTCAAGTACATCGGCGAACACAACCATTAGCAATAAAACTGAATTATGGCAAAGATGGGTAACCGATAGCGAGCATTTAACCGAACATCTAATGAGAATTATAGCCGGTTTGAAAAACAACAATATAAAAAAATTGTTACTCTAGGTACTCTCTACTATTTTCTAAAACTCCTTTTGGTTACTATTCTAGATTATGTTATGTACTGTTATGAAATGTTAAAATCGAAAAGCTTTTAGATGAATTTAGATGGAGACTAAGCGCCCACTATAGTGCCCCAGATAATACAGTAATATAATTAGCTAATATTTTAATGACGTAAAACGTTTTTATATTTCTCAGTTGCTCTTATTATTATCAATATAAAATGTTAGTTATTTACGTATGAGTATAATAATAATACATAATATACAGGGTTATAGGTTAAGTCGATGTTGATGTTGGGGGTTTTAGTTCCCATTATTTCTAATATTTTGTAAAATTAAACTCATATTACAAAAATAATATTTTACGAAATCTTGGGCTTTTTAAAGTTTAAAAAAAAATGTCGAATTTTTTCTCTCTTTTTATCAAATATTAATTTTGGAATATGTGTTTCATTGAAAAAAATATTGGAAATGATGGGAACTACAGCCCCTTATCACGGATCAACATCGACTTACCCCCTTACTAATAAACGTTGTATAAGCTTTGAATAGTTATACAGTGTTTTGTTCACATCACACAAGTGACATGTTTAATTCGATAGAAGGAGACAAAACACTGTAACTTATACAGCGTTTATTAGTAAGGGGGTTAACCTATAACCCTGTAGGTATATAATGTATGGACTATGTGTTCTCTGGTGCTACAGCTGTTATGAAGAGAGATGTTTAAAATTGTTAGATAGGAACCGACTGGAGAAACATAGAAAAACAGTTATTTATATTTTTATTTTAATCTTGTCTATATTGCCTGTTTCTAACAGCTGAATTATAATTCCTTAGATAATATAATATTTGAATTATTCCTACATAATAATAGATAATGATTACTTTTTTATCGGTCTGAGTGATACACATAATTTTGTTAGAAAATTGCGAGAGTGGAAAAATGCATAGTTATTTTGTAATATACAAGTAGAAATCAAAGTGTCATTAATATAGTAATTAATAATATTAATTAATTCAAATAATATTATTTTCTTAATCATTCCAGTATTTTATAGATAAGAAATACTTTTGATATAATTGTGCAAAGCAGTTGTATAAAACTAATTGGTCTGATATCTATTATTACTTTATTTTTAAATTTAGTAAATTTATTTTAAGTCACAACGAATGTTGTTTAATTTATGAATGAAGAATGTTTTTTATGAAAACTTAGCATGTACATAAATATAATATCGTTACGCTGTTTCAAATTATTGTATTATAGTTTGTGTACAGTTAACGTAACCGACAATAGTGGTTTTGTAGGAAGAGAGAAATTTTATTGTATCTTGAAATATATTTTTATTAAATACTTATAAAATGAACTTTTTATTTTGTATGATATCGTCGATCATGTTGTGCACGGTTTATGAAATTTTGGAATGATGGTTGTTAGATGAAGGGGTAATATTTTGTAATAAATGACTTATTGAAGGTTCGCACGCGGTATATAAAATATCGGAGCGTAGGACGGCCTCCCACCAGATGCAGAGACGGCATGAGAAAAGTAGGAGGGAGTTGGTGGATACAGGCCGCGTGCGACCGGTCGCATTGGAAATTTATGGGGGAGGACGTCACCAGGCTGAAAGGAATATATTAAACATCGAGGGTAGGCAAAACTGTCATTGTCCTAGACGGGTTTAAGTATTTCAAGAAAATTTATATCTAGAGGTGATAAAATTATACGTATGTGTGTGAAGGAGACGAGCGCGAGGGCGAGGTTATTGAGTTAACAACGTTTCCAATAACAAGAAATTCTCATTATTTTATAAGTACTACGTACTACTAATAACTCAATGGATATTCTTATATTTTCTTAAATACATTCAGTCACTATAGACTAGGGCTACCTTTGAAAATGGCCATATTTGAAAAAAATATAGTAGGATGAAACCCATTGGAAAAGGAAGAGTAAAAATAAAAGGAAAAATAATTTCATGGCGATTTGAGGTCGGGAAGCGTAAGGGGGTGAGTTTTTAAGGGTAGAAAAGGGTTATTCTCGATTTTCGGCAAAACTAAAAGTCCTATGGAAAAAAAAATGCTGGTAAAGTTGTAGGTAATAATTATTATTTTTAAACAAAAAATTAAACCGACTTCCAAAGTAAAAATACACAAAAAAGTATGAAATAAAACTTATTTTATAAATAATTCCCCTTTTAAATTTGTCTATTTCTCTACTTAATCTTCTTAATTTTGAAGTCGCTACCAGCCCAAACGATATCCTACAATATTTTATAGAACTCACGTTCATATTTGCTGGTAACGACTTCAAAATTAAGAAGATTAAGTAGAGAAATAGACAAATTTAAAAGGGGAATTATTTATAAAATAAGTTTTATTTCATACTTTTTTGTGTATTTTTACTTTGGAAGTCGGTTTAATTTTTTGTTTAAAAATAATAATTTCACCCTTTTTAGTGATATATCTTGTTAAGTTATTATTAATACGTCTTAAAAACGTCTAAAATAAACGATCGAATGTATAACTGAATACGCGCCAAGCTTCCATTAGGTATTGTTATTAAAATGATGATGATGATTACTGTAAGTTACAAAGTGGCATATGCTTGCAGTTCTTTAAACAATTCCGAAATTTCCTAACGCATATCTTTAAAGACTGAGGAGTTCTGTTCAGTGCTTTTGGATTCAGGGTATACCTTGGTACAACGTCTTATTCTTTGGTAGCATATGCTTGTGTTACTTCAGTAAAAGTCAAAATCACTATATGTGTCGATATAAATTTCGAGGAGTTCCCTCGATTCCTCATGGATCGCATCATCACGTTTCCACTTTAGTGACTAAAGGACCAATGTCGAATTAAACCCTTTACAACAACAAAAGAATTTTGCAAATAGGTCCATAAACGGCAGAGTAATGTTCAAAGATCTCCGTGTTAGTGTAAAATACTATGAGAAGTACCATCTTTATCATCATAATGTGATGATGTATGCTGTGATAGTGGTGGTGATGATGATGATTACTCTAATTGACAAAGTGGCATATGCTTGCAGTTCTTTAAACAACGCCAAAATCCCCAAACATGTATCTATAAGGAGTCAGGAGTTCTGCTCTGTACTTTTGGATCCAGGGTATACCTTGGAGCAAAATCTTACTTTTTGGTAGCATATGCTTGGACTACTTCAGGAAAAGTCAAAATCACCATATGTGTCCATATAAATTTTGAGGAGTTCCCTCGTTTCCTCATGGATCCCATCATCAGGTCAACAATTTTCTGAAAATGGGACCAACTTCGGATTATACCTTTTACATCAAAAAAAGAATTTTGAAAATCGGCCAACAGACGGCGGAGTTATCCGCGAACATACAAAAAAAAAAAAAAAAAAAAATATATACAGCCGAACGTATAACCGCCTCCTTTTTTGGAAGTCGTTTAAAAATGGTAATTGTTCACAAGTGGGGCTCCACCTTGAAACGACTGCAATTTTTTTATTACATATTTAATTATAAAACAGTCTGTTATGTAATATTAAGGTGGCGGAAGACAAAAAAAAAAATGTAAAAAAAAATATATAAAAAACCTGTCAACCTCAAAAATACCCAGCGTAAAATAATGTTGTAACACGGTCTCACAAAAACCTGGCGTGAAATAGTAGTTTTGGGTTAGGTTAGTTAGGTTAGAACTTTTTTATCTTGTTCAAAACGTCTTCGGAGTGGTAACACGGCCTCACAAAAACCTGGCGTCAAATAACGTATAAACGTTAGTTTTGGGTTAGCTTAGAACTTTTTTATCACGTTAAAAACGTCTTCGGGGCGGTAACACGGCCTCACAAAAACCTGGCGTGAAATAACCTGTGTGTAATTTTGGGTTAGGTTAGGTTAGAACTTTTTTAAAACGTCTTCGGGGCGGTAAATTTTTTTTGGTCTTCCGCCACCTTAATATTGCATAACAGACTGTTTTATAATGAAAATATGCAATAAAAAAAAATTGCAGTCGTTTCAAGGTGGGCTCCACCTTGAAACGACTGCAATTTTCTTGTGAATATTTACCATAAAAATATCTAGAACTTTTGTATTTACATTTTTTTTCACATAACCCTAAGACATGTGAAAAATTCAAATAACCAAGTTTTTAGTTTTTTATTTTTATCTACAAAGAAAAATATATTTTTTTCATGAAATTTCATGAAAACTTAACTTTTTATGTTCCAAAATATATACTGTAATTATTTTAATTTAAAATATTTATTTTTTCACCTTATTTTGACTTAATCTCGAAAAATTAACCCTAATTTTCATTCGAAAATTCTCCCGTCAAAATATCAGCTTTTTTAAAAAAGTCTTTTTGTTCATTGAAATCTCTCCTTTTTGATAATGTAAAAAAAATATATATCACCATAGTAAATCGTCGCAGAAAATGCAAAAAAAAAGAAAAGGTAATAAGGCCCAGACCCGCCTAGCCCCTTGTAAAAGGCGGAAATTTTGTAAACGAGCGTTGGTGGTGTTCTACACTTACATTTTTTTGTCTGTTCCTTATAATCACTAATAAGTTCACGTCCATTTTATACTATTTTAGATCTTTTATATTATGATTTTAAATAAAACTTTTCATTTCTCTGATATCTGAGATGTTTTATGAGGTTAATATGATTAGAAATGTAAGAAAATTAGGGTTATAGTAATTTAATTGTAAAACGTGTAGTACTGACATCTGGGTCTAATATTTTGCGAATCTCAAAGCTTTTAGCACTTTAGCCGATATATGGTAAAATTGTATGATAATACTTATTCCATATTTTTTATTGTAAACCATGTTTTTTAATGAATGGCATTGAAGTTTTTGTTTTCTGATTCCAAATCCTAGCTAGTGCTGATAATTGGATCCAAAGCATGCTGACAATACTGATGGGTTTGCTTTGTATTTCAGATGCACCTACCATGAAACCGTCGGGACTTAGTGCAAAGAAAAGAAAAAAGTACACAAAGGAGAACCTACAAAATGCCTTGGATGCTGTGTCAAAGGGTATGTCCAAAAAACTGGCTTCCAAAACATTTAATGTACCAAGAGCAACCATACAATCACGATTAAGAAAACCATGCAAGAATCTACCAGGCCCTAAACCAATATTATCTGATGAAGAAGAAACAATTTTAGTACAATGGGTTGTAGATTGCTGTAGGAAGGGATTCCCAAAAAGGAAGTTTGATTTACAGTTGAGTGTAGCAAATTTGATAAAGAAGGCAGGACGAGATAACCCATTTAAATATAACATACCAGGTAAGAAATGGTATGAACTTTTTATTCGACGGCATCCAGAACTAAGCGAAAAGACTGCCGATGCTATAACATCAGCCAGTACTAATGTTTCAGAAAAAGATATCAAAGGATGGTACCAAAATATTGAGCTGTATCTTATGGAAAACAATTATTTTGACATCTTACATGAACCGTCTCGTGTTTTTAATGGGGACGAATCTAACTTTCAGTTATGTCCTAAGAGTGGCAAAATTATTTCATTGCGAAGAGAAAAAGACGCGTATGAGGTGGACAACGCTGCCCTTACAGTGCTCTTTGCATATAGCGCCAATGGAGCTGTTACACCTCCACTAGTTGTATTTCCCTACAAGAGCCTTCCAGAGAATATAACAACATCAGTTCCAAGTGAGTGGGGCATTGGTTTGAGCGATACCGGCTGGATGAAATCTGAACTTTTCCATGATTACATTAAGAATGTATTCCACCCGTACCTCATCAAAAGAAGAGTAACGTTACCTGTCATATTATTTGTAGATGGGCACAAAACACACCTTAGTCTTGAAGTGAGCGAGTTGTGTAGCAAGTTAGAGATTATTTTGATAGCTCTATACCCCAACGCAACAAGTATACTGCAACCAGCCGACGTATCAGCTTTTAGACCTCTCAAAGTTGCATGGAAGGAAAGTATCCTGAAATGGAAAAGAGATTATCCATTAGAGACTGTCACAAAAGATAATTTTGTACCTATCCTAAAGGAAGCTTTAGAGGTTGGCGTTAAATATTCTACAATTATAAATGGATTTAGAAGCACTGGCTTATGTCCATGGAACCCTGAAGCTATTAACTACAAAAAATGTTATTCAGACATTTTTAGAAAGTGAATATGAGGCAGAAGCAAAAGAAGACACATCGAAGCCACATAAAATCCTAATGAAGATATTGTTATGACAGCTGAAACTTTAATAAACGTCGCAGGGTAAAAATGTTTCCGGGGTAGATAGTTACAAAGCAGACGAATTTTGTCATATTGATCAGATGCCAGTCATATTAGTAGACGATTTTGCAGAAGAAACGCAGATTACTATGATAGTGAATGAATCGTCTACTAATAATACTTTATATTGTCTTTGGGGTAACCAAATTGTTTATCTTGACAATCAGCAGTACACTTTCTAGTGAGTCTAAACAATTTATTTCAAAAATACCTAGTTATTAAGATATTTATTATCTTTGTTAACTTCTAAGCTATACTTTAAAAATATTTGACTTGTAGCATATAAGCAATTTTTAATATTATAACTATATAATATATTAGTTTTCTGTGTTATTAATGCTTAATTAAGACTTAAGAACTACCTTTTGTTTTTGAATTCTGCAATAACTCTAAAAGTTAATAAATATAACTTGAAATTACCTACCTACTAAAGTAAGTAATCCTTTGAACATTGTTTAATTTCATATAACCTACCTAATTTCATTACTACTATCACAGTGCTGATAATTATGTAGCCTGGTGCTAATAATTGGTGATTAGTGCTTGGATGAATGGTAACAGGGTCATTTTTTAGATTGAAGTTTTTTATAAAATGTATATAAAAAAACCTATTGAATTAAATAAAAATCCGTCATTTATTATATATGGACCTAGAAAGCTCTTCATTGTGGGTAAAAATTATTTTCCTCTGTAATAATCAGGTTTAAATTAAGACTATCTCTTAAAATGCTAATAATAATTGGTGCTTTCACCCTACTAACCTAGGTACAGAAAAAAATAGCTTTTATAGAACGATCCAAATCGATCCAAATTTGAAAATCTTAACGTCCCCTTCAACGGCCCATGATTTTCCAGACATTTGCGGATAGACCGTATGCTTGTAGTAGTGCAATAAAATCGATAGCTAACTATGTAGCTGTTTATCTATGCCCATACAGTAGTTTTACAGTCTACACACCCTTCGTAAATTCGGAGTTTGTGCTCTTCGTAAATTCTCGGCAATGTTGTGCCTCGTCCAGTTTAATAATACTATGTTGGGTGCAATTAGAACTTCGGGAGAAATATAACGTCTCCGAAAATCAATTACGGATACTTGATCCACTGCTTATGTAAAGACGTTTAGGCAAAAAAATAATTGTCTTACTCAAAGTAAAAAATCACCTAATGTATGGGTGACTCTTCGCAAAACGCAAACTCGCCCATAGAAAGTGAAAGTGAAAGCCCATTTTTTTCGAGTATGACAATTGTTTTTCTGCCTTAACGTCTAATACTACATAAGCAGTAGATCAAATTCCCAAAATATCCGTAATTGATTTTACAGAACCTTATATATGACATATTTTGTATCAACGAAGGAATCTATCTTAAAAAATATTTGTGTCAAAACTGATATATTTGAAAGTTCGAAAATCTTAAAAAATATACAAATTTTGGCCTCGCTAAAATTAGTAAATAATAATTATAAATTGATACTGAAATGTTGTAAAACAATTTTTTATCAATTACCATGATCGAAAAAAGGTGAAAAAGTAAGAAAATATGCCATAGTACTTTATTTCATGTTTATGTCCCGACAGACTGTAATTCCACCCAGTATATTATGCAAGCTTGTTCGAGGAGCTTAACGCTCATTATATTGAATGGCAGGTACGAACATTATGTTGTAATTAGAGATGTAATATTCAATGCATAATATACTGATTTACCTCGTACATTACATAACATTGCATTCATTCGTCTGTTTCCTCTCTTTTACATTGCAGAGCCCCTCTTCGTGACGTCACGGACGGGCAGGCCGGTGATTCAAATAGGCCAGTATCGGTTCAATATGTGGAGCGGCAGCTACGGCAGGTCCCGGGTCAGGTGGATCTGCGTCAAGGTCCATTACGGCTGTCCAGCGACCCTGATAACGGTCGATAATGTCATCGTCAAGCAGATACCTCATAGTCATTGAGACTGTGTTGACTACACTATATTTTGAGCAAAGAAAAGTCTTTAAATCCATGGAATGATAACAGTAACAGCAAGTTAATAAGATTTTTCAGGACGTCACGTTGTTGATGAAAAGACCTCGTACCTACGCATTGTGCACTTTCTAACGCACGTTTTGAGAACCAACAGTTTTATAGAAAGAGTACGTACGCGCAAGCACGCGCTTTTTCTTCGTCATAAAACGGCTTTTGCAATACGAGCGCTAGAAAGTGCCTTAAATGTTCTTATAGATTTAAGGAGTTATCCCTTGTCGGTGGATCGCAAGTTACTTACTTGCTGCAGCGTAGCGACCCAGACTGAGTCTTGGTCTTCGATACAGGAATTAACCAGTGGATCTCTTATGGCGTTATTTTACCTTTTGTGTATCGGTCGTAAATTTTTATTTCTCCTAAACCTGAAAAAAATGATAATGAGACCATAATAATTATGTTTCACAATATTCGTTGGACAAAGTTCCTATACTAATTATGGGATTTAATGTTAAATGTTGATACTGTTATATACCTACACATAATTTATTTTTTATTATCAATAGTTGTCCGTATTGCTAGTAATCTTTAATGACATTAACTTTTTTTTTGGAAATACGTTGGAAAACTCAGTTGACAGACAAAGACAGCAAGCGACGTTGTATAAGTTATCCGCAAGGAATTTGTAAGTATACTTACAAATTCCTTGGTTATCCGTCATGTAAATATTTTTTTGTGAGAGGGTTAATATTTAATTAATTATTTATTTAATTACCTTCATGATTTAAGTCATAAATTCTATTAGTTCATTACTTTCCATTCGAATAATTTTATCCGATGAATTAATTGAAGAGTATAAATGTTTACTGATTGTGATATTGAAATATAATTGTTGGAAATGATTAATGATTTTATTTATACACTAGCGTTATTTGCTCGCTGCTTCGCCAGCGTGAAATTAGGTTTTATACTTTCAAAGGAATTTTTATACTTTTAAGGAAGGATTTTTGAAAACTTGAGTTTTCAAAAATCCTTCGTTAATGGATTCCTACGTCAGATGAGAAATACGTGTGGAAAATTTCAAATTAAGGGTTTGGTCTTCCCCTTCAGGCTCCAACTCAAGTGTCCAACTCAAGCCCTCAAGAGAATGATGATAATGTTAATAGGCAAATTATATTAAGAACATACCCCTCTATATTATGGACGAGGTATGTCGAAGCAAAAAGCGTCCACACTTAAATTGCCCCACTTTTAGAGTTATCTGGGGCAGTCGAGGTTTGTCATTTTGACATTTGTTTTTCGCTGTGTCAGTCCGCATTGACAAAATCTTCTGAAATCCTGAAATCAAGATGGCGTAAACATTCTTCGTTTTGAAATCATTGAAAAATAATCAACTAATGAAAGATTTCTTTACTTTGCAGTGCCCGTGTTCAGCACGTCGCGGTGCGGCAAGCCGGTTATCATTATCGGTGGGTACAGATACAACAAGTACTGCCGCAGCAAGGGACCTAAGGCGACGTGGGTGTGTAGCAAGGCCAGCAGACAGTGCAGGGCTACCCTTGTGACGATCGACGACACCATACTGAAGTACAACAATGTACACAATCATGAATAGTAATATGGCGGACCAATCAGCGCACAGTCCTGAATCACGCTATCGAAGTTTCTGAAGTTCGGAACTATATATAAGACAGCTGAAATGCATACAAGTGGGCGGATCGTCCTGACTCCCAGTGCGCGCACATCTGCAGTAGCTCCGTAGCCTCTACGTCGTAGCTCTGCCTACGTGCCGCTACGTGTCAACTCGGTTCTTAGTGGAGTGCCTACAAACTCCTAATAGCGATCGTCAATTCACACTCTACTTCGTTAGAATAGGGTGTGGATTGGCGCCTTGCTGGGGAGTTGCCCTGCTCTTGGCCTCCCTTTGGATTTTATCCCAGCGGGAGGCCATCTTTTTATTCTTTTTTAGGAGGCTTTTTTTATCTTATAATATGAATAAATGTACGTTACAGCGTTATATGGGTTCTCAAGAATCTCTTAACAAGTTTCCTTTAAAAGCTCTGTTACATTTCCACGCTAGGCAATCTTTGCAAGCAAGCAAATCCTTTTGTTCTCTTGTAATGAGAGGACCCGGGCCTCTGAAACACGTTCACAGGTGTTTGAGATGTTCGTAAAGATGCTTGCCTAGCACATCATGCATATTAAAGTTCTGGCGACTGATGGCGGAAGATGGCGCCTGTACATATAGGCGCCATCAGAACTTTGAACAGTTTTGTGATGATTTGTACTATTATTGTATCGTTGTAGAATAATTGGGACCAATGTTACAGATTTCGAGAAAAACAATGCATATATTTTAATTACTATACTAATGTTCCAGTGAAACATATTTCATACGGGTTACACGTGAGTAGAGATTAGAATAAGTTCTATAAGTTTAAATACAGAGAAATATATTTAATAAAGTCAGTTACTCAATATTTTTATCATTCTTCTTTATTCTAGTTGTTGCTAAATAGTTTAAAGCCGTTTAATTATTACTGTATTTGCAGAAAGCTAAGCGTTTACCTACGTAAGTACCCACATAGGTATCGAACAAGTGGTCACTTGCCGCTCGACCAGGCATAAGATGAAAATCGCTTAACAGCGCCGTTGAATTGTACGTACGCACACATACTCACGTAAAAATACTAAATACGTAGTTCAACTACGTCTACAGTAGTTGCGGTCACTTCATATTTTGAGGCGTCCTAGTGCAAAGAAAAATGTTAGAAACTGGTTGTGGCGGACCAATCAGCGCACAGTCCTGAATCGTGTTCGGAACTATATATACAACATCTGAAACGCTTGTCCTCTTGACATTTTGACATTTGTTTTCCGCTGTATAAATAATCAGTTCGCATTGACAAAATATTCTGAAATCCTGAAATCAATATGACGTAAACTTTCTTCGTTTTTAAATCATTGAAAAAGAATCAACTAATGAAAGATTTCTTTACCTTGCAGTACCTGTGTTCAGCACGTCGCGGTGTGGCAAGCCGGTTATCATCATCGGTGGGTACAGATACAACAAGTACTACCGCAGCAAGGGACCTAAAGCGACATGGGTATGCAGCAGGGCCAGCAGACAGTGCAGGGCTACCCTTGTGACGATCGACGACACCATACTGAAGTACAACAATGTACACAATCATGAATAGTAATATGGCGGACCAATCAGCGCACAGTCCTGAATCACGCTATCGAAGTTTCTGAAGTTCGGAACTATATATAAGATAGCTGAAATGCATACAAGTGGGCGGATCGTCCTGACTCCCAGTGCGCGCACATCTGCAGTAGCTCCGTAGCATCTACGTCGTAGCTCTGCCTACGTGCCACTACGTGTCAACTCGGTTCTTAGTGGAGTGCCTACAAACTCCTAATAGCGATCATCAATTCACACTCTACAGCAAAGGGGTACAAAGCTATGTTACATTTCCACGCTAGGCAAGCTTTGCAAGCAAGCAAATCCTTTTGTTCTCTGGTAATGAGAGAACCCGGGCCTCTCAAACACATTCATAGGTGTTTGAGATGTTCGTAAAGATTCTTGCCTAGCACATGCTAGGCATCTTTGTTATTTAAAGTTCATCATGTATATTAAAGTTCTGGCGCTTGATGGCGGAAGAACTTTGAATAGTTTTGTGATGATTTGTACTATTATTATATCGTTGTAGAATAATTGGGACCAACGTTACAGATTTCGAAAAAAAACAATGCATATACATATTTTAATTACTATACTAATGTTCCAGTGAAACATATTTCATACGGGTTATACGTGAGTAGATTTAAGAATAAGTCTTATAAGTTTAAATACAAAGTAAGATATTTAATAAAATTAGTTACTCAATATTTTTATCGTTTCTTCTTTATTCTAGTTGTTGCTAAATAGTTTAAAGACGTTTAATTATTTCTGTATTTGCAGCTTAACGTTTAAAGGTACTACTATATACTTACGTAGGTATCAATCAAGTTGCCACTTTCCGCTCGACCATAATTTGAGGCGTCCTAGTGCAAAGAAAAATGTTTAGAAACTGGTTGTGGCGGACCAATCAGCGCACAGTCCTGAATCGTGTTCGGAACTTATATACAACATCTGAAACGCTTGTCATCTTGACATTTTGACATTTGTTATCCGCTGTATAATTAATCAATCCGCATTGACAAAATATTCTGAAATCCTGAAATCAATATGACGTAAACGTTCTTCGTTTCGAAATCATTGAAAAAGAATCAACTGATGAAAGATTTCTTTACCTTGCAGTACCTGTGTTCAGCACGTCGCGGTGTGGCAAGCCAGTTATCATCATCGGCGGGTACAGATACAGCAAGTACTACCGCAGCAAAGGACCTAAAGCGACATGGGTATGCAGCAGGGCCAGCAGACAGTGCAGGGCTACCCTTGTGACTATCGACGACACCATACTGAAGTACAACAATACACACAATCATGAATAGTAAATTACTATTTTTTTTTATATTATTTTATGCGAGGTCTACAGTCTACCTATACATGCCCGCAAAACACGGCTACGAATTACGGCACTAACTCGCAACCATTTGGATTAATGTTTCAAAGAAATTGACATTGTAGTTCCTGATTTGACACTGTGCAATTGGGCTTGTTACAGTAAAGTTACAGTGAAGGTTATATATGTAAATAAACAATCTCAAATTACTCATGGAATGTTATTTCTCGAAATTTTGTTCGTGTCGCACACTACTGCGCCGCGAGTGTGGATGCGTCCCAAATCCTGGACGGAGAACGCCGAGTAGCGCGACCGAAAAATCACAAAACCATCTTAATTATACTCGTAAATATATAGGTACTTGCGGTTTGCGCTCTGCGTGTAGTCACCTGGAGCGAGTGCAGAGCCTGCCTTTGTGGTTATAAATGTGATTGGTTCTTGTAATTACTAGTCTTCTTTGAAATATAATATAATAATAATATAATATCTATGGACGCTTCACAATTCACAATTCAATCTGATCCCGTGATAAGTTCTCTAAGAACTTGTGTTACGGGTACCAGACAACGGAAATATATTTAATACTTTTATAAAAAACTTAGGCCTTTACATCCGTTAATGGATGATTTATAAATGCACACTTAAATGTAAATGTTTTAGGGTTAGTTCACACCGCTTCAAAATTGAACTTTATTCACTAGTCACTACACAAAAAGATATACGTTTCGTACTATGACATCAATCATATACTGCACTGTAAAACTCTGGAACGAACTGTCACCAGCAGTATTTCCGGACCTATACGACCTACAAACCTTCAAGAAGAGAGCGTATTCCCTCTTAAAAGGCCGGCAACGCACCTGCAGCTCTTCTGATGTTGCGAGTGTCCATGGGCGATGGTAGTTGCTTTCCATCAGGTGACCCGTTTGCTCGTTTGCCCCCTTATTTTATAAAAAGAAAAAAAAAAAACATGGGCTGTGCAGCGCGGTGCTACTTGAAATTCGAACTCTTACACTGAAACGTGTAATCTTGTGTAATCAATTAAATGCCATTTTGAGTATATATTTTAAAAATGTAGCGCAACATCCCGTATAGTTTCGTTTCGGTGTGAAATGACCCTTAGTCTAGTCTTTTAAATTTGATCCGAAATATTACATGAAAGGTTATATTGTTTGGAGCAAAAGAAAATTTGTTACATATAACACGAAAAACATATTTTAGATAGATACAATAATAATGTAGATAGAGAGATAGATATTAGGTATTTATTGTCCGATTAAATGAATGAGCGAAATGTACTGTATTGCTTTCCTTTACCTATTTTACGATTGTAACATTGAAGTAAAATTATTGTTGTTGTGCCATTTTTTTTCAACATTCAATGATTTTATCGTTTGAAGAGAATTTTTTTTTAAAAGATCATGAATTTAGGTGTAGGTACGGGCGAGCGATGGGCGTCGCGCGGTGTGCTGTTGTACGCTCTAATCATGCATGCTAATAATCATGCAAAAAAGAAAAAAAAAAACGAACTAAGTATGCCATATTTCATCACTCTATTTCATGTACCCAAAATTTAGCATATAATATGTATGTATTCTCTTGAAACGGAATCAGTCGAGATCAGTCGAGGCTCTTCCTACAGCTAAAGTCTTATGATGATGTTGCAGATGTAAATAATTGTAGATACTAACTGTATTGATATATTTTTTCCACCCACCAGAGCCCGTGTACAGTACGTCGCGGTACGGAAAGCCGGTGATCAGTATCGGCGGCTACAGATATAATAAGTACTGCCGCAGTAAGGGGCTCAGAGCGCTGTGGGTGTGCAACAAGGCCCGGAGCCTGTCCTGCAAAGCCACGCTCGTGACAGTCGACGACACCATACTGAAGTTCAATAACACACACAATCATTGAGTATTCGTTCTTGTTTCATATGTTTGGAGGATATAGAACTTTTTTAGTTTATTTAAGTGCACAATACACATTATGATCATAACATATTAATAGTTATTGCTAATATAATTTTGAGCTGGATCGCAACGTAAAAATTACGTGCATACAACAAAACAGCAATAATTCTAACAGTAGCTCTAACGTGATCTTATACTCGTAGTATGAATTAATAAAAGTTACAGCGTAACGTGGGTTCTCAAGAATCTCTCGACAAGTTTCCTTTAAAAGCTGTGCTACATTTCCACGCTAGGCATGCTTTGCAAGCAAGCAAATCCTTTTGTTCTCTGGTAATGAGAGGACCCGGGCCTCTCAAACACCTGTGAATCCGTGTTCGTAAAGATGCTTGCCTAGCATGTACAGGCGCCATCAGAACTCTGAATAGTTTTGTGATGATTTGTACTATTATTGTATCGTTGTAGAATAATTGGGACCAATTTTAGAGATTTCAAAAAAAAAAAAAAAACAATGCATAGATTTTAGTGTAAAAATATTTCATACGGGTTACACGTGAGTAGAGATTAGAATAAGTCTTATAAGTTTAAATACAGAGTTATATTTTTAATAAAATCAGTTACTCAATATTTTTATTGTTTTTTCTTTATTCTAGTTGTTGCTAAATAGTTTAAAGACGTTTAATTATTTCTGTATTCGCAGAAAGCTTAGCGTTTACAGGTAGGTACTTACAAAGGAACAAGTTGCCACTTGCCGCTCGACCAGGCACAATATGAAAATCCCGTAATACATACTCACGTAAAAATACCAAATACGTCTACAGTCGTTGCGGTCACTTCATATTTCGAGGCGTCCTAGTGCAAAGAAAAATGTTTAGAAACTGGTTGTGGCGGATCAAACAGCGCACAGTGATCCTGAATCGTGCTATCGAAGTTTCTGAAATTCAGAACTATATATACAACATCTGAAATGCTTACGTGGGCTTTGGCCTAACCGAGCGTACCACCTCGCTCGGTCGGAGATCTCCCTTTGGGGCTTCCACTATTCTCACATGGTCGAGCACTGAGCAGGGACGTTGTCGATATTTATATATTCATTCGAATAATGTTTTATGTCATTTGTGTGAGTAATTACTAAGTCACACTAATGTTGGTTAGATATTTATATTAGAAATATTCTTATAGCTAATAATAAAAATAATAATATCGTGAAGTTTTTATCAAGATAAAGAATCAAGTTTTTGCTTAGTACAAAAGACATAAACGACTCTAATGCTCTCTTAGCCTACAGCATAATAAATCATTGTCATATTTTCAGTCACATAACATTATCATTATATTAATAGGTGAAGCAAAAATCTAGAATATGGTTTTACGAGAATTGTGCATACAGATCAGTTTGAAATTTGGCACATTTAAAGTTTAATCGGAGAAAGACCTGCCGAAATATTTTAAAAAATAACCCTTAGAAAAACATTGAGGTGGACTTTCTTAAACTTAAAAATATATTAATAATATAGGCAAAATTTCGATCTTTAGAACACATAAACATTTCTCTTGAATCACTCTATCTGTTGATGAGAACTGTCTTAAATCCATGAAGTCTTGTTGTAACAGCTTTATTATTCCAGGGCCCGTGTTCGCGACGTCGCGCTACGGTAAGCCCGTGATCATCATGGGCGGTTACAGGTACAACAGACACAGCAAATACCTGGGCATTAAGGGCCTGTGGATTTGCACCCGGGTCTCCAGCGCCCGGTGTCGGGCCACCATCAGCACGGTGGGCAACACCATCGTCAGAGCCAATCATTTGTACAACCATTAATGAGTTATCCAGTGCAAGATGTTCCACTTTCTTTACCCTGGGAAAAATAATCGTCAAATTTATAAAGTCGTGAGATAATAGATGTTAAATTCGCAGTATGATTCTAGTCTCAGTATATTTTGTCTTACTCACACGTGCACTTTGATGCGTGTGCGACTGCTTTGAGACTGAGGCTAAACTGCGATGTTAACATTTTTAGTTACGAAAATTGGGCATGTGAATCTCAATCACTCAAGCAGTCAAGGCGCAGTTGTCTATAAACAAAATAGTCAAAATGTTCTACAACGTCGTCACTCGTCATCCACTTGACCAAATACCTAAACCTAAATGAAAACTGTTTTGTTAATGAATTATTATTTATGTCTGCCGGCTACTTTCATCTATACTAATATAACTAGCGAGATTGCGAAAATATGTCCAAATATTCTTTGTTATATATTTATAATGTAACGAAAAATAACGTGTTAAATTATAATCACAAAATGTGGACCCGCTGTGGTTCCATATTTTACAATTTCATTAGTTATATTACAATCTAACAATTTTTGCAGTTTTATGGTGACATATATTTGAAGTTTATGTGATGTTTCCTTTTACGTAATTATTTTACGTAGTACAATATATTTATATGTAGTTACTTTCAAAGTTAGTTTTTTTATTAGGTACATATTATGGTTTAATTAGCTGAAGTAACTATTGATTTTAGATATTCTCTTCACAATGTCTCGCTATGGGAACCCGGTCCTTCTGATGGGGAATTATCGCTACAATAAGTACTATAAGGAGAGTGGACCTAAAACTCTGTGGAAGTGTTCGCAAAAGTCGAGAAGAAGATGCCTGGCTACTCTGTGGACAGTCGGCAAAGTCATAATCAAACATAATTTAGTGCATAACCATTAATACAATAACGTAGATTGAAAAGAAAAGCCAGCTGTCCTACAGCAAAATACAGTTACCAACTTCTAGAATGTAAATTGTAAATGAAAATATAAATAAAGTAGTTGTGTTCATGCTAAATTATTTTAATCTTTAAGGCTGGTGGTGCATATTATGATAAAGTCTATAAATTTAAAATAAAAGGTGCATAATATAATATGTTTTATTGAAGTGATATGATTAAAGTCAGGCGTGGATAAAGCTCTCAAAAGAGGACTTAGTCACATCCACGCGAAAATCAGCTTATTGCGAGCATTTAAGATTCTCAATTTGATTATTTCCTACATAATATTATGTTAGTCAAAGCAAGGTAGTGTGGCGGAGCGAGCGTGAAAATTTTTTGCTTAGTTAGCAATAAAAAAATGATTACACTTGTGTAAAAAACTATGAGCTTTCTGTATTATATTTATAAAATCAAAATACATGTACGAAATGAATATTTACTACTATTATAAATCAATAATGTCAACAAATATATGCATACATAGACATATACAAAATTATTTATCCGTACCAAGCGTGAATAAGTTGATAAGTCGACTTACATATATTTTTTTTATTGCATAATAGGCATTAGGATTGCTTTATTCATAGGGTGAAAAAATGACCATGTCAATAGGTCTGTTTTATCGCACATAGCAAACATGTGAATTTTTAAATAACTCTGTTACTGAAGGGCACAATGTGACGTCTTGAGATATTAAAACATATACATTATAATTATTTTTACAACTCAACATGTCAATATAATACTGCCAACTATTTAAAAAAAAATACGAACAACACGAGATTGTTCATTTATTCAAACAAGCTACTTAACGTTATTAATAGCATAAATCTATTTATCCAGTTATTCCCGCACCGAAATTGCGTGGTATTTTGTGATAAACGAATCTATCATCTATTAAATTTTCTATCCGTTGCGCGTATGATGAGACAAAGTGATATGTTAAATAGAGATAGCTACAGTTTTGGCGGTTTAACCTTAAATTATGCAATTTTTTAGGTAGCGAGTCTTCCGTGTCACTTGTTTCAGTGTCCTTGACCGAGTTTGATTTGTTTTGTTCTACGAAAGACTAGGCGGTATGGTTGAAAAAAATGATTTGTTTTGGCGCGCGGTGAATAATTCAAAACAAATAACAATTGTGCGGTTGTAATTAATGTAATATAATGGCGGCAAGAAGATACCGTTTTTTAGAAGAATTACGTGGAAAGTCGTTAAAACATTATGGTGAAAGTTTAGAAGATAAAAGTACAGATTTAATTGAGTGTACGAGTAAGTGTCCAGACTACGCAGAAAAAACTGAAGGTACATAAGTATCTTAAAAACAAAATATAAAATTGTATTATATTGTAAATAGGTATTTTGTAAACTTGCTCATTAGCTTCTCTCACACATTTTCTTTTGCAAGAAGTAGTTAGTTGAGTAAGTGCATCTTTAAAAGTAGGTATTTTTGGCGAACTTGAACAAATTCAACTAGATAATATAACTTGATATGAGGAATCCTAAGCACTAGGCATTTATTACCCTTCATTCATTTAGGCGCGAATACCACGCGGCACGTTATCGCGAGTACGGTATTCGTAGGAGTTAAGACGTTGCGTGCCGCGGTATTCACGCATATCTAGATGGCGCTTTACTTTGTTTGTAGCGATTTCAACTTTACGGAATCAGATCTTGATGAATTTTGGTAGATGTATCAATTATTTATACTTCATTATTTATCATTTCATAAAATTCATGTAAAGAGAACTTACAACTATTGGAAACAAACAATTCAGATTGTAATGAGTATAATAATGAGTGTGAAGTTTACGCAGACGATATATCTGAAGGTAAGTTACACAATAACATAACATAACGCCTGTAATCCCCTAAGCCCAAGGGTTAGGCATAAGTGTATCTAGCACTACACCCACATTTTGCCAGTTATGTTTAAGTACCATGTAATAGGGGCCGAGCCTATTGCCATCAACCGTGCACAAATCCAGACTCCTTAGAATTGGAAGTAGAATTTCTTAGTACAAGTGACTGCTACTGAGAAATTCCTGAACTGAAGCTAAACCAAATAATACTTTTTCCGACCCGGGAATTGAACCCAGGACCTCTTGCTCAGCAGTGGCGCTTGCACCTACTTAACAACAACTTATCAGCTTCTTACCATTTTCAGACTTCCGTACGAAAAACAATAAAGGAACCCTTATAAGATCACTCATGTGTCTGTCCGTCTGACACAGCCAATTTGCACATGGAAAACCTAGCGTGTACGGCTGTTTCTAAATGGATACTAATAATATTTTATTTTATTTTAGGAACATCATTAAAACAGACATCTGAAGATTACAAAAGATTCCATTTTAACTATGTTTCTGAGAAAAATCTGAATAAAGATGTAAGCACTCAACAAATCAGCAATGTAAACCTCGATGACAATCTACATCTTCTTTCCGACGACAGTATCGCTGATCCGGACTACGAATTACCGAAAAAGTGCAATGAGTCCAATACAGATAGTGAGATAGAAGAACGAGGTATTCCAATAATAACTTCAGCCCAAGTTAACGTGACTTTACCATCCCAAGATGAAAGTTTATCTATTTTTAGCAGTGGTTTCGAGATTGATAGATTTCATTCAAGTAGTCCAGTAAATAACAATTCTTCCAAAAATAATCTACGTTCTCCCATAGATAGAATAACAGTTACTAATGACGAGACTATATGCGAAGTGCAGCCTGATGTCTCAAAAGATCAAATTAATACTAACAAAAGGAAAGGCAGATCAAGGAAAAATAGAGAAGTATGTAAAAGACTAAGAAATTCTGGTCAAAGATATGTTACAGAAAAAGGTAAAGAAATTGCTGCGAGGCAAATGCGAGCACTAACTTTATGTAGACTGAAATGTATTGAGCGGTTTTCTGAATTAGAAAGAAAGCTATGCTTTGATGAATATTGGACTCTAGGAACCAGAGATCGGAGGGCAGCGTATATTGCAAGCCATATTACAATATTACCAAAGAAAACACAGAAAACCGACAGCAGAACAATTACTAGAGATTGCTACTGCAAATACACATTAACAATTAATAATGAAAGTAGACCAATTTGTAAAGATTGTTTTTGCAAAACTTTTGGGGAAACTAAAGGTTTCATTAACATTGTAATAGATAAAAAAAAACACTCCGCAACTGGAATCATTCCAGCTGATACAAGAGGACATATGCCATCTACAAATAAAAGGACTATTGATGATTTAAAATCTGCCAAAGATCATATCTTATCGTTCCCAAGCTACGAAAGTCATTATTGCAGAAATAGAACAAATAAAAAATATTTATCATCGGACCTTTCTATAGCTGCTATGTATCGTTTATATAGAGAAAATTACCCAAATCCTATTTCACTTAAATTGTATTCCCAGTGTTTTCACGATTTAAACTTATCATTCAAAAAACCGGCTAAAGATACTTGCAATACATGCGATGTTTTGAATACAAAGATATCATTAACTGAAGGAGAGGAAAAGACCAAATTTATAATAGAGCTAGGTGAGCATCAATTACAAGCCGAAAACGCTTATGCAGAAAAAAGAAAGGACAAAGATGAAGCAAAGCGCAATACAAATTTTTGAGCTTATGCATTTGATCTTCAGCAATGCTTACCTACGCCATTCCTGAAAACATCTGTCTCTTTTTATAAGAGACAACTATGGTCCTACAATCTTACGATTCATAACTTAAGAGATGATAAAGCTACTTGTTACATGTGGGACGAAACAATCGGTGCTCGAGGAGCAAATCAAATCGCTTCATGTTTGTGGCATTTTTTACGAAATTTGCCACCTGAAGTTACAGAGGTCACATTTTATTCTGACGCGTGTGGTGGCCAGAATAAGAATAACGCTGTTGCAATGATGTTCATGTATTTATTGCATGTGCATCCAACCCTGGAGACAATCAATCATAAGTTTTTGATTAGTGGACATAGCCACATGGAATGTGACTCGGATCATGCCCTAATTGAAAGAAAACGCAGCTTAAAATAAACCATCTTAACGATTGGATGCAACTGATAAGATCTTGCAAGATTAATAACGGATTTGATATAGTCCCCATGAAACTAGACAATTTTCTCAATTTTACAGAATTGAGTTCGAAGAAAGGTCCATTTACAATTAAAAAAAAAAGGATGCTTGTGGTGAAAATTTTTTATGGCAACCCGTGAAATGGCTCCAATATAAGAAGCCTATCGGAGAAATACGTATTAAGACAAATTTTGACAATGAAAGCTCTTTTAGTCATAAATTACAGGAAAATAGGTTAATTCAATTTAGACACTATACAATTAGAAGTTGTTTCAAAAGAGAATTTACCAATAAGTAAAGAAAAAAAGAAGGATTTGATGGATTTATTGCCCCTGATAGATTCCATTTTTCACGAATTTTATATTAACATTAAATCTGATGGTGACATATCCAACATTGATCCCGATTTGGACTCCGAAGACCCTGATGCAGAAGGAAACGAAAAAAAATTGAACCAATTTTATAATATTGTTACTTTGTTTTCGAAATAAAAATAATTTTTTTGCTATTGTTTGTTTTTTAGTAGCTATACATACCTATACACATACCTACATAATATATAATATCACGATTTTAGTCCCTGAGGTAGACAGAGACTATACTTATTAGTTTGGATTTTTTTACACACATACTTCCCTTAAAGGTACTTAGGTGAATAACTTGATAACTCATTGGTGAACAACTTGATATGTAAATTTTTCCTTATTAATACAGTAAATTCATTAAATAATCTTATGTTATCTGAAAATTCAAAGAAAATGAAATACATTCAGATAAAAAAGTATTCATTAACATTAAATTCGGATTTACAGATAAGGCTTAAACTTAAAAATGGCTGCCCTGAAAAATGTGCGTTTTCGATTTGTCAAGTTATTCACGCCTGGTACGCATATATAAAAAGCAGTAATTTCTATCGTTTGCTACAAAAAATATATATTAAGGAAAAACGGAGGAAATTAACAGACGGACGGACGGCAAATTTGGCAATTACCTAATCTGACGCTATATGCCTACTGTCTGTACTGTCTATTTCGACGCTGACATAAGTATGACTAGAAATTAAAAAACACCAGACGAGACTCAATAAGGCAAATAATACCAATACATATACATGAATGTAACCTAAACCTATTTGATAGTAAATTAATAGACCGTAAAAGTTTAGTCACAGGCCTTGTGGGTATGCCCATAGATAGTATATGGTATAGGTGGATCCGCTCCTGATTTTATAACAGCCGAGGGGCCATGAACGCAGGTGGGCAATACCGAATTACAAGTGTAACTACTCTGGTGTTGCGAGTGTCCATGTGCGGCGGCAATCGCTTACCATCGGCGATTATGATCAAAATAACATCAAAAAAATGTATTTAAAATATTTGTAAAATAATTTGAGGGACGTATTTCAGATATGTATTTCACAACGTCTCGCCTCGGTAACCCGGTAATATTATTGGGGAAATATCGTTTCAACAAATGTTGTAGGATCAGAAAAGGTCCTAAAACTCTGTGGGTGTGTTCGCGAAAGTCAAGAAGGTGCCTGGCTAGAGTGTGGACGGTCGACAACGTGATAGTCAGGATGAATGACGAACATAACCATTGATACAGTAACGTAGTGCAAACAACACCCAGCAGAAAAACTCCTTAGGATTGTTATGAAATGTTATATCATAATCTAATTCATAAGTAGGTAGAGTGCTCTCATAATAGGCATGATGACTGAATTATGTTTAATGCTTAAATGAATAAGTACTCTCAAATATGAGTAACTTCTCAGAAGAAATAGTATATCAAAAGTCATTATTTTCAAAGTTACAGCGATTAAAATTACGAAATTTTGCAAGACTCGTGAAAACGCTCCATACAAAGGCGAACTTACTACCTAGCTGTGACGTCTAGGTTAAAGTGTATGAAGTACACGGCTGCAGGAATATATTTGTAAATATCTCCGATATTTGTGCGTTTAAGTTCATACTGACATAGTGAATGTTTTTGTATATGATTGTTTACTTGCAAGTAAACTAATGATGTAGGTTTTGTTTACTAATTTTGCTAAACTACACATAAAATAATGTTATTTTTTACATTTATTAAGTAGTTATGCCTCAATATTTCTAAGAATATTAATGAAATTAAATATTTTTGATGTAGTCATCATCCCTATTCATTTGTATTAAATCATGCAGTCACAAATCACAATACAATTATTGTTTTTGACACGTCAAATTATTACAATGGGTCAACCTGTTTATAAATTAAATTTCTTGATTGAATATTATGTAAAATGGTTGGGAAAATAATATGTTGTAAATATTATAAGGAAAATGTTTACGTGATAACGTCTTATAAATCGATGAACTGCACGCACGAAAAATTGTCACGTTACGCCTGATTGTCATTAGTAGAGGATACGAACTAAGGTCGACCTTCACTGATGTGTTTACCAGATGAAAGTGATATTTTATCAAATAAAATAAGTTTCTGAACATATTTAAATTAGGCAACCCCTTAAAAAATGGTCAAGACTATAATTAATTCAAAGTCAAATTTTTTTAAAAGTAAATATAACATGTGACATATAAGGTATATCCATCCGAAACCCATGAAACTGAACAACTTTCTCCGAGGAACACAGGTCGAAATATGAAAAAAAAAATAATTTGGTTCTCCCATACTAATTTGATTAACTGACCATGCGGTTTATATGGGAGGTCCAAATTTTTTTTTTTCATATTTCGACCTATGTTCCTTGGGAAAAGTTGTTCAGTTTCATGGGTTCACTGGGTTTCGGATGGATATACCTTATATGTCACACGTAATATTTACTTTTAAAAAAAATTGACTTTGAATTAATTATAGTCTTGACCATTTTTTAAGGGGTTGCCTAATTTAAATATGTTCAGAAACTTATTTTATTTGATAAAATATCACTTTCATCTGGTAAACACATCAGTGAAGGTCGACCTTAGTTCGTATCTTAGACCACATGTTCCGCGGTCCGTCTGAGCCGTGTATGTAAGCGAGAGCGCAGAACAAGCGATAGAGAGCCACAATCGGCCTAAGCGTTCTGCTTGTGATGACGCGACGTTATCACGTAAAATTATTATCCGTAAGCCGACTTAACAGCCGACTTAACATTTGTTTTTTATCATTGTTATTTAGTTTTGTAAAATAAAGGAAAAAATATGTTTATGTTGAATTATTACGTATTAATCTATTAAGACTTATGCAGCCTGTTTTCTCATCAAAAAAACAAAATGAAAAAATTAGTAAGTCTAAATTAGTAAGTCGTATACAACTATACACCAGTAAATCATTTTTAAACCTTTTGAATTACGTACTTCAGGTATGCACTTCACAACGTCTCGCTTTGGAAAACCAGTTATACTGTTGGGAAGATATCGCTACAATAAGTATTACAAGCAAAGTGGAGCTAAAAGTATATGGTTGTGTTCACTGAAGTCGAGGAAGTGCCCGGCTACCCTATGGACGGTCGACAATGTCATTGTCAAGAAGAATATAGCTCATAACCATTGACACGACTGTGACTTAAAAGACTATGTGTGATGCAGTGGCGTGGGGTTTCTATTACTCCATTGCCATCGGTTTCCCTTACCACTTAACTTTTGAAGACCCTCATCCGAGTCCCTACGTATTATACAAGCTAGGGCTTCCTTATGAAGGAGAACCAGCCTTCGCCACTGGTGTGATGTGCTAGTTCCGCTCCTAAAGCAAAACCCTGTTCATTACTTCATAAGGACAAGAAATTATATATTTAAGATTTAATAAATATTTTTGTAAAAATAATTTGTATTATTAATTCAGATCCGAAATTGTAACTAGTTTTAACTACTTTGAGTTAAAAGATAAAACTAAAGAATACAATTAAAATATTCAATGCAGTTGGATTGTTTTTAAAATATTTTGTATGACGTGTTTCAGATATTCATTTCTCAACGTCTCGCTTCGGGAAACCGGTCATAATTATGGGGAAATATCGCTACAATAAGTATTATAAAAGTAACGGACCTAAACTTCTGTGGGTATGTGCGAAAAAGGTAAGCCGAAGATGCCTTGCTACTCTGTGGACGATAGACGATGTCATTGTTAGGAACAATTTCGTACATAACCACTAACGCAACAACTGCAACGTTCAAGGTACGTGTCTGGGCCACCGCTGTAGTTCCAATGTAGCCAGGATCGGTTGTGTAATTAATTAAAAACCTTTTGATCCGGATCTCGGGGATGCCCAAGAGACACTTTGAAGCTATTTTGACCTACCCGCATCAGATTTAATTAAAATATACTTTGAAGGAAGAGGTATTTAAAATTTGTAATTATATATAAAATAAACAAAACATACAGAACTTTTGGTGTTTTATTTTTGTTCTTACGTATGCCATTGTCGTGTCGTAGATATTATAATTAAACATTGATTTTAGTGAGATATACATAGTCTCGTTACGGAAATCCGATACTGTTGTGGAGGAACCATCGGTACAACAAACGCAACAACACCGCCTGTAAATGCACAGTAACGAAAGCGGTAAAAAATGAGCATAATCAGGAATAAATGTAAAATGTAGATAGGCACATAATATAATTAATAGGTTTGTAAACCTAAGCATATAAAATATGTCAATTGAAGCGAAAATGGGAGTCTAACATTAATTCTGAACTTTTGAATAAAAAGTTTGATTTTGTTTTATTCCTTTCATGAGAGTATTACGTAAGTATACAGTGAACAGTATAAAAGGATTGACTGAAGATAAAAAAGTGAAACAATAGATTGCTATTTTACGTATTGATGTCATACAAAATTAAAAAAAAATCGGTATAATGCACAGCTTGTTTTTAGTGACCTACACAACTTCTCGTTACGGAAAGCCGGTATTGTTGATGGGGAATCATCGGTTCAACAAGGACCACAAATACAAGGGAGTCCGGGTGATGTGGCTGTGCACCAAACGCAGCACTACGGGATGTCGCTGCACCATCTTGACTTTTGACAAGCAGATTTACGCCATCAAAAAACCACATAACCATAACTAACAAACATACAAAATGACTGCTATTCTACAAAGAGGCATCTCTATAATACACATATTGTGTACTATAGAGATTTATAGTTAGAGAAATATTGTGTATAGTTAGAGAAATACATGGAAATAATGTCATTATTGACTCTTGGAGTAAAAGAATAATGGCCGGATGGAACTTGGAAAAAGAATATACATGGAAGGATAACTAAAACCGAAGCTCTGGTCACCTACAAAAACGTCAGATTGGAATTTTTACTTAATTAAACTACATTCAATTTAAGCAAATGTTTTCTTTTTTATTTTCCACATTTGTCTTCTGGGAGATCTGTTACTTTTTTTATATAAAATTTTATCATTTTTACGTTTTAGGACACATGTATTTTGTACAAAGTCGGTACGGCAATCCTGTATTGGTAGTGGGAGACTATCGCTACAACAGGTATCACAGATGTAAAGGACTTAAAGCGTTGTGGGTATGCACGAGACACTCCAGCACCAAGTGTAAAGCTAAAATATGGACAGTCGATAAAATTATCGTTAAGGTGGTTGATGAGCACAATCATTGAAACTTTATATCTAATGCCCATTGGGTCATAAAAAAATTGTCGGTAATCTTCGTAAAATTTTGACGTATTTTGATATCCTAATTCATTTCTATTTATAATGTATTATATTTAACATCTAATTCTTTTCTATGTATAATATTTTGAACAAAGAAATCGTTTTTATGCAAAATTGCGACACTCTTCTGTCGAGTTCTGTCTGTCGATGTCGTGTCAGTTTTGAAACACTGTTTCAGATTTATATACTTCTGATTCTGTTTTACTTGAATAAAATATTATATTTTTTATATTATTTCTTATTTCTTTTTTATTATCGTTAAACCTGCAACCTTAGAGCATCCAACTTAACTGCAACCACAGTCATTGACTGTTCATAAAAACTTTTTTTGGCTTTAACAAGGCTGTTTTTTATATTTATTTAGTTCGACGTTAGTATATTTAATTCTAGTGTCCCTTTGTGTGCAACTAAACCTTGCAAGTTAAATTAGAACCAACTCCCAGTTTTCGATTGAGCTAAAAATTTATACACATATACATTATAAGGTTCGGTAAAATCAATTACGGATATTTTGGGCATATGATCTATTGCTTATGTAAAGATGTTTAGGCAGAAAAATAATTGTCATACTAGAAAAAAAAATTTTTTTCTTTATATGGGCGAGTTTGCGTTTTGCGGAGAGTCGCTTATACATGAGATGAAAAATTGAAAAATGAGAAATATTTATTTTACCTTAATACAGCGTTTAGTAACAATTAATCAGAGATTGGAACCACCTAGTAAGTAATAAAGATACTTGTATTAGGAGGCCCCGCTCTTCCTTAAACTATCATACATAACAATATAATATAACAAAGTGAGATCTACATGCCAGTTTAGTGTGTGTGTGTGCGTTAGCGTGTGTGTGTGTTTTTGTGTGCGTGTGTGTATGCGTGTGTACGTTGGTGTTTTGGTTTGTTTGATTTAGTTAATATGTTGCAATACCGCTTCTGTCGCCTCATATGTAAGATGAGATAGCCATTTTATAATTACATCTTTGCATCTTTTTAGGTTTATAGAGATGATTTTTTACTTAGAGTAAGACAATTATTTTTCTGCCTAAATGTCTTTACATAAGCAGTGGATCATGTGCCCGAAGTATCCGTAATTGATTTTCGAAGACGTTATATATATATCACGTAAAAAAGTAACATTATGATGACATAGATCTGATCTGATGCTTGAGTTGGAAGGTCGTCATTGGAACTCCGCAAGAAAATGATGCACCCCATCGAGTTAGTGCTCATATGATTGGTCTTGACGAGTAGTTTGTCTCTTTAAAGTATTCAGGATCTGGCAGGACGGAGCCGGAAGGTAGTCATAAGAACTTGGTTATACAATTATATGATCCCATAGAACTTAGGCTCGAATTATTAGTTATAAAGAGTCCTTTACCTCTATATAGCATTCAGTCTTTGATAAACAAAAAGGTGTGGTCATAAATATATTTAAAAAATATATATATTTGCCTAGTATTTTTAATCATAATGTTCCCGCATTTGTTTGTAAACTCTTTTGTAACATGTCATACAAAGTGCTACTTTACTTATAAAACTGATGTTTATCAGAAATTTACTTTAATTAATATTATATGGTTCACGGATTTAGAAACAACATTTTTTTAAATAACGTTACTGTCAGTATTGCTGTCAAAATATCAATCAAAATCTTTAGTTCTCAGGTTGATCTCAGGCCAAATCTGATGCACACGATAAAAAACACATTAGCGTCTGACAGTCAACTATCTAATGATTGTTTACATGGAATATTCTAACATTTAGTTTTCATTTTTAGTCGACGCGAAATTTGTAACTTCTTCACATGGTAATCAGATGATACGAATCGGTTGCTACAATTTTAGTCTCGACACCCGGACTAGATCGAGGCCGCATAAACGATGGGTTTGCTCAAGATGGTGCTCCCGCGGTTGTCGCAGCTCCTTGGTCACCGTTGATAATGCTATCGTAAATTACAACTGTAAACACAACCATTGATTTACAAATGTTGTAATACTTTATAGATTTAGCTAATAATATAAATAAAGCCGAAATTATAATATTTATGTATTTATTTGTGTGATATTCTGGAACTTTTCTTTAAAACGCTATTTCCATTTTAATAATAAAATGACTATTCCTATTTTTACCCAACTACGGTGAAGCCAAAGGAATGGTAATGATAAGATTATGGGCAGTCTTTGTATATATTATGTACATTTTTTTATAGGCACTACGTCGAAAAAAAATATACACTCTGACCCGATTTTAATAAATTTCGTGCTTTGACATAATTTACAATATAATTTCAAGATAATTTCATAATTTTTTAGATTTGTCTGACGCGACGTTTAAAATAGGCCAGCGGACTGATTTTTTTTATTGCATAAATCAATAGTACTCATAAATATGAGTAACTTCTCAGAAGAAACCGTATATCAAAAGTCAATATTTTCAAAGGTACAGCGATTTGTATACAAAATTTCGCGTGTCTCGTAAAAACGCTCCAGTACCAAAAAAAATTTTTTTTTTGCGAAATTGGTAAACAAAACCTACATCATTAGTTTACTCACATCATATACAAAAACATTCATTATGGTAAGTATGAACTTAAACGCACAAATATCGGAGATATTTACAAATACATTCCTGCGGCCATATACTTCATATCCTAACCTACAAGTGACGTCATTTGTAGGTCGACTTTAGTATGGAGCGTTTTTAGGAGGCTTGCGAAATTTTTTATACAAATCGCTGTACCTTTGAAAATATTGACTTTTGATATAGGTACGGTTTCTTCTGAGAAGTTGCTCATATTTAAGAGTACTATTCATTTATGCAATAATAAAAAAATTGTCCGATTGCCTATTATTTCGGTGTCAACCGTAGGCTTACGTCAACTTGGCTGACATTTGCCGGTATTCGAGCTGTCATTTCTAGAGAGTGTCGTTGGTGTCGCCCCTGTGGTATTAGATTGTTCAAATTCATCAAAAATTTTTTTATCTTTTAGTTTTTACTTTGCAGACGAAGTGAAATTTATAACATCAATTCGTGGTAATCAGATGATACGAATCGGTTGCTACAATTTTAGTCTCGACAACCGGACTAGATCGAGGCCGCATAAACGATGGGTTTGCTCAAGATGGTGCTCCCGCGGATGTCGCAGCTACATTCTCACGGTTGATAATATTATTTTAAAGTACAACTGTCACCACAACCATTGACAGTTTATGCAACTTTTGTAAGATGGCTCCAAGCGAAAAAATAAATTTATTTGTTTTCATTTCCTGGATTTATTAAAAAGATAAAAATATTTTAGGTGACTTGTTTTTAAATACATAGCAACATCGTTGACGGTAAAAATATCATTTTCATATATAATACGTGAAGTACAGTTTTACGAGAACTGTTGAACGGAGGAATATGATATTTGGCGCAGTGAAAGATTATGCGGAGGTAGATGTGTATAAAGCTTATATATTTGGGGGGGGGGGATGGGAATTTGCAAAATTTTCTATGTTATTAAAATTGTCTTTTTTAAAAAATCTTTTAACGGCCCTCCACTGGGACTCAATTCGTTGAGTATGAGTCCCATCTTCAGCTATCTTTTCTGTGTATGTAGCCATGTTCTGACAAGCAATCATATGCTTTCCAAAAATCAGTGTGGATGGTGGTGCCAATTTCCACATTCTTTAATATAAGTGGCACCAAAACCTCAGCAGAGCGAATATTGTCTGGACACACTTCCAACCTCAAATCTTCAGATCCATCCTCAATCATACCTAGAACCCAATGGTCCTCAATAACAACTGGCTTCAATTATGAGTCGACGGAGCCCCGCGTAGCTACTTCTGGGTGGTTTACAAAAAAATAACCACGATGGCTAAGGCGGTAGCTTCGCTGCGCTACGCTCCCGCCTTAGCCATCTAACCTAACCCAATGAAGTCGTATTGGGCCAACTCGGAGTAATACATTGCTATTAATTACCTAAGAATTATATACTGTTCTCATACATTTCCTATATCACATTATATATAAAATATAATTACCTCGATTATATTTTCTTTTTCCAAATTTCAATTCCATACATTTTGATCGGCGATTCTTTAAAGAAGCGATAAAGAAAAGATCTTGGCTCACCCCCCCTGTACTAAATTTGTTTAAAAATATTTAGACGCAACTCCGGCAGCCAAAATTTCTTTGGGGGGTTTAAGACTAACTCCCTTAAGCCCCCTACACCACCAATACTCTCAAATTCAGGCGACTCGTTATAAAATCCAACCCGATACAATGTAAAATATTGTTACACATTCACGAAAACTAAATTTGTTAAAAAATGTAACAGGTATAAGATGATGACGTATGAATAAACAACGCATTACATAGCTAGGACAAGTAGCAATGGACGTTTAGGGATCTTCGTTCAAAGTATAATATTATCAAAACGATAACAAAATTAAAAAAAGTGCAAATGGTAATTTTGCAAAAAAAAATGTCATTCCTATACATTAATTATTATTTAATAATTTCGTCGTCGCTTTTAAATTGTTATTTGTTACTTTAGCTAAGACCCCTGACTAGCAAAGATATTCGCTATCGTTTAGTTTTTATTTTCAGATAAAGCAAAATTCATTATCAATTCGCGCGGCAATCAAATGATACAGATCGGTTGCTACAAATACACTCTACAAAGACAGTGCCGAACGGTGCCAAAGAAGCGATGGGTATGCTCAAGATGGAGCGCGCGCGGTTGTCGCAGCTCCGTACTCACCATCGATGACGTCATTGTAAAGCACAGCTGTAACCATAACCATTGACTATTCATACGTTTGTTTCTGATCTTAGTGAAACTATAAGTCAATTACCGTATTTCATTTTTCTAGATTTTTTTTCAAGGTTAAGATATTAATAGTTATCTTGCCTTAAAATGGACAGTTAGTCCAATTATGTGCGGTGTTGGCATTCTAAGCTATCTGTAGTCAACCATAAACATTGACTGTTTCTACAACTTTTTTTATACTCTAACGGCCCGTCGTCATTCAACCATTTACCGATTTTTTGCGATATAAATTTGACCTTTTTAACAAATAGTTATTGGCAAATAGGTTATTGAAATGGGCCATTAGTGATAAAAAGGCTTAGTATTACAATTTTTAATAGATAGTAATGTTTGTTTAGGCGGATCTCCGAGCTACAGATAGTATTTTATAAAATAAAAGCAGTAATACAGCTTATTTTTATTTTGTTTATTTCTATTAAATATTTATGTAAGCCTAGCAAATAGTTTTATTATTTTTATTTTTGATTTTTCAGATACAGCAAAATTCATTATCAGTTCACGCGGTAATCAGATGATACAGATGGGTTGCTACAACTACAGTCTACAAAGACAGTGCCGAACGATGCCAAAGAAGCGATGGTTGTGTTCAGGTTGGTCCCGCGGTTGTCGCAGCTCCGTACTCACGATCGATGACGTCATTGTACAGCACAGCTGTAACCATAACCATTGACTATTCATACGTTTGTTTTTGATCTTAGTGATGATATAAATCATTTACCGTATTTCATTTTTTTGATTTTTGAAGTGAAAACTGCTTTTAGCGCGGTACGCATGTTTTTAGATGAGATAAAATATCTGGACTCGCGACACTGTTACAAGACGCAGTTTGACGTATGGCGCAAAACACTATGGAGAAAAAGTCTCCAGTTAAATGGCCCCATTATTGACCTTTGACCCCAATTGGACCTTTGATCTTGAATTTTGATATTGTATTTGTCCTTTGGCTCAACCATCCTCATCACCTATGACCTTTAAATTGACCTTTACCTCCAATCCCTACCTCCCCCTCCCCTCCAAGCAGAATCCCCTCAAGCCATAACTAAGCCTTCCTGACCACTAGACCCCTCGAGTGAGCTTTGACCCCAATTGGACCTTTGACCTTGAATTTTGACATTGTATTTGTCCTTTGGCCCAACCATCCTCATCACCTATGACCTTTAAATTGACCTTTACCTCCAATCCTTACCTCCCGCTCCCCTCCAAGCAGAATCCCGTCAAGCCATAACTAAGCCTTCCTGACCACTAGACCCCTCGAGTGAGGGGTCTAGTGGTCAGGAATTGGTCAGGTCATTGGAATTGGGAAAACGAGCCCTACATTTTGGCTCGAACAGATCCCAAATTCATGATATACTCCAAAAATCTGAAGTGTTAAATTTTCAATGTAAGTAATATAAATTGTCATGTTATGTTTGTGTAGGATAGCGTAATAAATGAATATTGTGTTTTACCAAATAAATTATAGTACACTTTTATATTGCTAAATAAAGCAATTCGTGCAAAATTATTCCCTAACCATTCCAAAATATTAAAAATGCACTTACACTTATCCGAGTTTTTACTTCCGTCGGCACTCCCGGAGTGTAACCCGTCATTTTTATCAAGGTTAGGATATTAATAGTTATCTTGCCTTAAAATGGACAGTTTGTCCATTTATGTATATATAAACGGTGGGGTGTTGGCATTCTAAGCTATAATATGTTGTCAACCATAAACATCGACTGTTCCTACAACTTTTGTTATACTTTATAGATATAAGTGATAAAATATGCATAATATTACAATTTTTTCCGCAAATATTAATATTTTCATAGGCGGGGCTCCGGGCTATAGCTAGTATTTTATAAAATAATGGCAATAATACAGCTCATTTTTATTTCGTTTAGAATGCATAATAATATAATACTCATTATTATTATTATTATAAAATATGTTTGTGGGCTCAGCAAAAATAGCGAGTTAAGTATTTAAATATTAAGTTTTGATTTTTCAGATGAAGCAAAATTCATTATCAATTCTCGCGGCAATCAGATGATACAGATCGGTTGCTACAACTACAGTCTGCACAGACAGGGCCGAGCGGGGCCAAAGAAGCGATGGTTGTGTTCCAGTTGGGCCCGTGGTTGTCGCAGCTCCGTCGTCACGATCGATAACGTTATCGTGAAGCACAGTTGCAATAACCACAACCATTGACGGCTCGTACAGCGCGACGTTTGTAATGCTCTATATATGTGTGATAAAATAAAGTAATTAAACCTATGTTTCGGGATTATTATTAAGTATATAGTAACTTGATACAAAGGTATCTTCCTGTATCCGCTATTATAAATTCGTAAGTTTGTGGCGTTGAATGTATGCAACTCTTTCACGCAAAAACTACCGAGCGAATTTTGATGGAAACTTTATAGTAATGTAGCTTATGTAATAGGAGGCACAGAATACAGAACATCCAGAATGAGTGTTCGATCACATTTGTACGCAGCGCACTGTGTCTAAAAACCACGGCGAAACACCGCCCCGCCCGCTCTTTACTTTACTCTTTACACTTACAAAACAAATCGCGTTATTATGTTACAATTAGGTATTCAATAAAAATTTATTGAAAAAAAAATGGGGTAAAATATTCCGTTATTCTGTGGCAACATAATATAATGTGTGGCTATATAGGCCTCTAATTTGGAGTAGTCGTGATGGCTTCACTTTCAAGCACGTTGACGGTCTCTGTATGTTCTGTATTCTGTGATAGGCTATAAAATGTAAAAATATCGTATAACACTCAATTTAATATGAGCGAAGCCGCGGGAAAAAGCTTGTCCACCGTCAAACTGAATGACGGTATAGTATGATGGTAGGAAGTCCTACCACATATTAATAAATATGTATGTAGTTACTAGTCACACGCCATTATGTATAATATGCGCATTTTATTTTCATATTTCCAGATGTGAAGTTTTTTACGTCCAGAGGGGGTAACGTCATGTTAGACTATGATAGTTTCAAAGTAAACCAGCAATGGATTTGGTCCGGCGTCAATCGAGGTGGAGCCTATGCTCATACTTCGGGTGGATGCGTGGTCAGCGAAAAAAAAAAAAAAAACAGTTTATAAACGTGAACAATTGTAACGAGTAAACTATATATTATAAACTATTTGAAGTATTGTTTATATTGTTATGACGCCTTTTAAAATTGACGCCTTTTGCAGATCGTCGCGAACCGCGGTAGCGAAACAAACATATTATTTATTGTCCCACACTGTGAAACGTATCCTTAAACGTTATCTGCATCTCGCTCGATAGAGCGACGACTACACGATACGACAGGCAAAAGGCATAAAAGCTTATTTAACTTCATTCTAAATACTACATGGTATGTTAATTAAGTCTTTTACGTTAATAATCAATTTCAGAGGTGAAATTCGTGTTGTCGCCGCGAGGCAACCAAATGATTCAGTTGAAAGGCTATCACTTCAGCCTGCGCTCGGACTACAAGGGTACCAGGAAGAGATGGGTGTGCGGTAGATGGGCCGCCGGCTGTAGGGCCGCCCTTATCACGGTTAACAATAATATCGTCGAGCGTGCTAACAAGCACAATCATTCTAAAAACCTGCCGAAAAAGAAAACCAAGGGAAAAACCGAACCACACCGAAAACCAAGAAAATGAGGTATATCGAGACAATAAATGTATCAAAATTTTAATGGGCAGTCAGATTTTAAAATTATTAGTAAATTATTCTGGTTTCAATATAACCAGAATAATTAACGAATTTATTATTTTTAAGTAATATAATATTGTGTATGTGCCTGACATATCATTACGTGTATGTCAGGTACCTACATATCATTACGTTCATTACGTAATATTGTAATATTTTTACTTAAGTAGGTACTTTTATCAATGGTAAGAATAGGAAAGAGTTGGGTGTATAAAATGTTAATAAAATTTTAAGATTGCTTACTTTATCAGCATTTGGCAACCCTGTGATCAGGCTGTACAGTAGGATTAACTAGAAGAAACTATTAATATATTTAATCTAAAATTGACCTCAATATTTAAGGATTTTTAATTATATTCACTTTTTAATTATGCAGATTGGACTAATTGTATAAATTTAATTTGTAAACAACAGGTGCAGTCGTTATCATTGCACGTGCGTCTGAATAACAAGTGCTTATCACGTGTATAAGTATAAGCGCACTGCTTACAACAACAGGTTTCTAGGCAGAGCACGATAGGTTCCCCACTCCCGAGTCCCGACTCATAGAGGCCCCATACATGATCCGGTCTGCCTTCAGTTCGGCCTGAACGGATGCAAAATCATATCGTCTGTGTGCAATTTCGAGATCGCGTCAGTCGGCCGTACGGACTGAAGCGATTCGTTCCAGTGTTGCCAGCTCTGTTTTTGTGAAACTACTAAACTCGTATTGAATTCTAGTAAAAAGTACTAAATAACTACTAAAGAAGCTACTTAGGAATTCCTGAAGCCACCCCAAAAATCATTGCATTTTAGGTTTTGTTATATTACATTTTTTTCATTCTATAATTTTACTATAAATTTTACTATTAAATTAAAATATACTAGCAAATATTACGTATATAGTAATTAAACGGGTAGTTCTAAGAAAATTACGGACGATGTATTATTATGATAGGTTTTTTTTTTGTGTTTAAGGCCATTTTGCATATGATTACTATCTGGCTCTTTCCTACTAAAACACTACTAATAACTAAATTTCTACCAAGGAGGGGGGAATAAAATACTCAATTTAGTAAAATTTTGTAAAATAACTAAGTTGGCAACATTAATTCTGGCCTGACCGAGCGGCCTGAACGCGCGGCCTGTCCTGACCGTGTGTGGACAAATCGCTTCAGTTCTTGCCCGATCCGCGGCCGTGCGGGCCGTGTGTCGTGTACAAGCGCTGTATGAGTTTTCGCGGTGTTTAAATACAAAATTGATAAACACGACCGTAGCGCGCGGCAAACCAGAATGGACTGATGCGACTGTTCCGTGTGTGGGCCCGAATCAGATCAGGCCGAACTGACGTCAGTTGTAACTGAAACGATCGGCCTCTCGTCTGTGGGAGCCTATAGAGCATCTTCGTCGGTCTCGTCGATCTCAGGACAGTTGAGCTCGAACGGTCTAAGTGAGAGGACCTAGTAAGTTAACTGTATGAATTTTTAAAGTGATAGTTGTGAAGTGATAATTTAATGCAATAGTATTTAAAGTGTTATTAATCGTAAAGTTTTTAATTTCATAACTTTTAGCCATATTTAGATTCAAGTTAAAATTGTTGTCACGATTTTAAGTATATGTAACATATTATGTAAGCGTTACATGCGGTGGTACTGCAACCTCTGGTCCCACGACCACCGCGCTTCGATACTCACCGTCAACGAACACATCCGCTACACTGGTGGCAAAAAATGTTTTTCTGTCCTTCATGTTTTCATGCATGATAACATCTTAGTAGATGCTCTGAGCATAGAACTCACATATCAGATGTATGTACATAGAAAATGTGCGTCTCTATAATGTTATTTAAGTTATGTGTGTAGTGTTGGTGTACCTTAGTAAATAAATGACACAACAGTTTCAAGAGTGAACCAAAATACGGAATTTTAGAATCTTAAACCATATTTCAGAGCAGCCAAAGTTCATAATATCGCCCCGCGGCAACGTGATGATACGACTAAAGGGTTGCAACTACAGCAAGCGGAAGGACTACAAATGTGAGCGGAAGAAATGGGTCTGCGGCAGCTGGTCAAAAGGGTGTCGTGCCTATATATGTACCACTAACAACGTGGTCATCAAACACCACAACGAACACAATCATAACGTTAAGATGGATGAGTGACTAATTGGCAAATACCAGGGCCCCGATTCTCGTACGGGACAGACTGACAATCGAACCGATATTCGAGGTACGAGAATCGGGACCCAGGAGAATATCGAGACATTACCGTTTTATTACTAACAAAGGTGAATGATACATTATTAAAAAGCATAAAAATTGTAGAATTAAATATGCAAATAACTTTTTTGTAAGAAGTTCACCAAAAAAAAGTTAGACTTTAATGAAATACATATTACTTACGCGTGACGTCACTGGTATGAAATCTAAGTAGTGTAATCGAGAAGTTCAAAAACGTGAAAAGTATAGATAAAGGTCCTAAAAATATGAGCGATAGCTTATTGGATTCGGTATCACCTCTAGAAAAATGTTTTTGAAGGATTTTGGTGCAGGTAAAAAATTAAAATTGTTATTAATAAATTAACGTGATATAAACGGTATTTGGTTTTTCGTTAATAACTCAAAAAATAATAATATTTAAGCAATTTAGAAAAAAGCTCGTTAAAGAGGAGGAAATTTCCGATACAAAAGCCCCCCCCACTCCAGGAACTCTATCTCCATTATTTCTAATCTTAATTTGACATTGAAAATAGGGCTCCGCGCGGCTGTTACGGTATGCGTGCGCCCTGCTAAATAGAGTTCATCAGATATTTTTTTTATTACATAAAATGTCATTTTAAAAATCTAGTATCTTCTTAACTTTTGAATAAATCGAGCCTTTATTAATCGAAATTGGAAAAAGTTTTATCACCATTTTTCTAAAAGTTATTCAATTATTAACTAACATTTTTTCCTAATCTCCGTTGGCATAAATAATGGGATAAAAGATATAAATAATAATTGGTCTAAAAATTTGAAACTTCGTGGAGCCCTTTTGATATATTATATACTTCTTATGATCCTGCGATAAATGTTGTTTCCCTTTATTTGGTATAACAAAACATTTCACAAAATAAAGTGATAATACAGTAATTAAATAAAGGTGATACCAAATTGGTTCCCATTTAGAACTATTTGTATGTTGCGAACGGATCCGCAACGCTGGTTTTCAATGGGCACCAAACTAAACTAAAGTAAATAAAAACTTTTATATCAAGCTTATCTGCTCTCCGTAGATCTGAAGCCCAATTTTTGTAATTTTTTGTTATCATATAATCCTGTCGCTGTCTCACTCGCTCACGCGCGATAGACGCTTGAGTGAATGCAACATTGCGCGGACCGAAATAGAACTATGATCACTAATAGTTACGAGAATTAGGCTTCTGGTCCGTACGGTCCGTACCAGAAGCCTAATTCTCACTAATTTGAAGTTTCAAGTACTAGACAATCAAAATAAGTTATGTGGCCAACAACTGTGATTTGATTTGAGTTTGTTTCACACATACATAATTATTGTATTTAAAATTTTCAGGACCGATGTTTGTGATGTCTCGGCATGGTAACCAAATGATTCAGATTAACGGCTTCAACTACAGCCTGCACAAGGCCTCTAAGGGCGTCAGAAAGCGATGGGTGTGTAACCGGTGGGGCGCTGGCTGCAGGTCAACCGTCATCACAGTCCACAATGACGTCATCCAACACACTTGTCATAATCACTGAATAGTTACAAATAAATAACTATATTTTGGTAACTTTTTTAAATTAAAAAAAAAAAGAACCACAAAAACATTTTACCGCAGTTCGAACCCTCCACGAAAAATAACCAAACCGCTAATCGGACTGACATTATTAGAGTGTAAATAATTGATATATTATTGCACGACGAAAGAAAAAATATAACTTAAACATGCGCAGTTTCCCAGGGACAAAAACCTAACTAGGTCGATTTTTCTCGCCCAAAACTCTGAGCATTTCATGTACTTTAGCCTAGCCTAGCCTTTGCTGAGATAACGATTATATATATACAAGATTGTCTCGTATAAAATATTGATCATTCTCATACTTTTCTTTTAGTAGTTTCTAGAACTTCCACAAATAAATAAATAATAAATAAATAAATACCGTTTATTTCAGGCTGCATAGGCCCATATTATAAATACCTTAAAGACTAACATACATATTAACAAAGAACAAGAACAAGATACTTGCAAAAACAGACGTATGATGTTTGTTAGTGCGTTAGGCGGTCCCTAGAATAACATTGAGCAAAGTATTGTTCTGTCAATATGTCCAGGGCCTCTAGTCTAGATGCATTCGATATTTCGACAGCGAACTTCGTAATCAAAAATGTATGGGATTTGACATAAGTCATCGCTGTGCTTGTGACATGTTGCTTGCGAGGCCTTATGTTCGAAAACACATTTTGTATATGATTCAAATCCTATACATTTTGTATAGGATTTGACATATTGCATCGCAAGAGACATGTCACATTAACTATGATGTCAAATTCTATACATTTTTGATTACGAACTTTGCCGTTGAAATAATCGAATGCATAATGACTAGAGGCCCTGTCTTGTCAATCTTGTTGTACAATAATAAGTAGGTATAATTGTACAATAAGATTGAAAGGCGCTCTGAATGTAAACGATTAATTATTATATTGTACAGCTATAATACGAACTGGACAAACTGTCGTGAGCTGTGCGTAGATACGCATGGTGTAGGATCAGAAAAGAGAAGATTCTCTTTTCTGATCCTACACCATGAAATAAAAATATGGTGCAAATAAAAATTAAACTCACTCAAACGTTCGTTCAGTCATTCAGTCAAATTTTCAATATTAACCTTAACATTCAATAATATTGCATAATTCGCAATATTGGGCAATATAACTGATCGTCTAGGACCCGCCTTAGTTTTATTATCCATATATGTAGCTGTATTGTGTTTATGAAATAAAAGTCTATTTTCGTTTCAGTAACTAAAAATAATTATGTACGTGATTTAAGAAACACAATCGTGTATATTACAAAGGAAAATGATACGCATGACACTAGTACTATGATTCTCAGGACACACAAACATAACAAGAAGCGGGAAAATAAAGATGGCACAGTTTTCTGGCATTGTATTAAGAGGAAAACATGCAGGGGAACCGTCACTATGAAATACGCTTCTACAATAATAAATGAAACACCACATAACTGTGAAGCCAAATACATCGTTACTGCTCATAACATATTTAACCAAAAACAGTTGTAAATACAATATGATCATTAGGTGCTATTTTGTAAAAATATTAAATTTAATATAATATATTATGTACCTATTTTAAAGTTTTTTTTATCAGTTTTCTTTCTTTATCTCTTTCTAGATGCCAATTAATACAGCTGATCTTGAAAATGTTCTAACCTTTTCGTGAAAAATGCAAAAAGTACAGTAACAGCTGAATTAAATAGTCATTAAAATAAAAACCAACATCAGTTCAACTGTAGTGACGTCATTCATGTTGACATTTTGTATAGAACGGTTTTACTGTCTTTAGACGATTTAAAATTTTAGTCGAGCGTGAATATGACATTGCAAGGTGTAGTGTATGACCATGTATGTAAGCATAGATATATTATCTCGAGTGCAACTGTCATCTGTGGCTAGAGCCACAGTTGACGTGTCACGGTGACTTTAGATGGGAATCGTCATCGAGGAGCCAAGCGTGCAGGACGTCTGTGCTAGAGCATTGACGAGTCAGTATTATTGCGTGTAAATGTTGTCCTTGTGTAGCATTCCGATATCGCACGCTGCGATAGCGGAATGCTACACAAGGACAACATTTCCTTACTTATTATTCAATTTCCAAAATACCAATAATAAAAACTTTGCATCTTTTCTGTTTGAAATGTGCAGGTCCAATTTTCTTGGTGTCCAGACGTGGCAGGCCGTTACTGAAGCTCAAGGGTCACAGGTACAACTTGCATGGCGCGGTGACGAACGAGAAGCGGCGCTGGATCTGCTACAAGTGGTCGAGCCCGCTCCAATGTCGCAGCTACATCGTCACGATCGGTGACGTCATCGTTAAAGAGGTCAACGGACACACTCATGATGTCATCGAGTATTGGGATTAGAGATGATGATGCTTTATGTTAGTGTATACGTATGCAAAGTGGCGTCATTAGTATAATAGTAGGTACGTTCGAATTAGCTGCCCTATTTTTAGCTAAGCCTGTTATAGTGTCATTGGTACAATTACGATCTTCGAAATAGAAAATAAATGGGATTGACACAATATAAATTTTTATTAATTTGATAAGACACATTTTTTTTCAAAACAATGCCTATTTTTACAACCCAACATAATATTGGTTGCTAATAGACATTGTTTTGATTAAAATTATTTAATACATATTAAATAATTTCGATTGTACTATTAGTTAATTGTTGCTTGAAGTATCGATTTACAGATAATAATTTATATTTTTAAAATTGAAATAAAAAAAATATATTTGCAGCCTCGCCTCAAGCCTACTTTGGTCATTTTCCGGTTAAACTCCAGAAACCACGTCGATGTACCGTATGCCATTCGAGAGGCCGTTGGGGATGTATGAAATGTTTCAAAACTCTCTGTATACAAAGAACATGCTTCGAAAATTTTCATACCAAAATTTTTAAAGTTAAAAGTAAGAAAAAAATAATGTTAAAATAATAAATTCTAAAGTCATAAATGCATTTATTTGTTTAATTTCTATACTTTTTGTAAAGCTGCGCAAAATATGAATTCAATTTCAGTTTTTTTGCAAAAGAAAATCCTATTCGATGCAAACACACAAACCTTTCCTATTTATAATAAAGAATAGAAATAGAAATTATGATTTATCTACAATGGGCAGTATTTAAACTCGTATATATATGTAAGTATATATATATTCCTGTAATATAATGTTGACCAGAATTAATTTATGATTAATTATTTAATTTTATTAAAAAAAAGAAACGGCATCTTTGTATCACCTGCCACAAAAGTTTCTGGAAATGTAACCAATGAATACAAACGCTTTGTATCTAAAGTAATATTATGTGCTTCCAAAAATTCACAATTATAATTTCCTTTCAGCATCTACAGCTCTCTTTAGTCACTATCCGTATAAAATCAAGAAGCAACTTCGATGTATTATCTGCCACTTGAAAAGCCGTTGGAAATGTAAAAAATGTGATAAAACACTCTGTATTCAAAGGAAATGCTTTGAAACATTTCACACCAAACTGTTCAAAGTTCTATGCCAAAAACTCATTTAAAATAACTGATTTCTTTAAATTCTCCTCTTTTATCCTCTTATGTATCAAACTGTTATTTATGAAACCCAATAAAGGGAGGGTTATGAGGTCTAGCTTATAACAAAATGACTATGGTCTGGTGTTATTTCTCCTGCTTCATGGGGAAACGTCACCAGACCTCTGCAGAGTTTCCTGTAGGTACAATACAGATTTCTTGAATTTTGTTTCTACTTAAACCTAATATCAGCTTTAAGATACAGACTACTGATGTGGAAATAATAAGAATAAAAAAACGTGCATTTTATGTTGATGTGCATAAACCAAATTTAATATTATTAACATTTTTTTAGCTCCTGAATATGGTGTATCTAATCACGGGCATCCTGTCCTGTTGCATGGTGGTTTTCGTTACAACAAACACTACACTTCGATGAGGAATGCCGAGAGGATTTCTTGGATTTGCGTTAAGAAGAACTACGGTTGTAGGGCCACTGTTGTCGTTGTAAATAATAAGATAGAGGGTTACGTTAACGTACACTCGTGTGTAACGATGAATGCTCCATTTAATTAAATACAATAATTAACTATGACAATAACATGTGTTTGAATTTCCCTTTACTTAATTAATTATTTAAAGACCGCGACGTCGCCCGCGCCGTGGCCGGCCTAGAAAAAGATGACGCGATGAACTGGATGCATAACAACCTGGCTGCAGGGAGGAGACAAATTGAAGACATTGGGGGAGCCGGGAGGAACTAAAACTATAAAAAAATATATTTTTTTATATTTCTGGGACGGTGCACGGTGGGGCAAAATGGGGTACCGCAGGTTCATATCTCAAAGACTTATATAATTTCATAGTCATCTGACAAATAAAATGGAAAATAAAGCATTAGTTAAAAGAATAAGTAATATGCGAAATGTAAGAAAACGGAAATATCTTGCAAAACCACGGGTAAGACGGCTGTCGCAAACCGCAGGCTTCTCTATTTGATACTAAAACTGTGTAAGCCTACTTGAAGATTAAACGGGTACATAATTATCATTATGTCGACATTTCGGACAAAGATTAGCCGTAACTTACCTATCGGTATTAACTTTTCTATGTATGTACTCCTGGGGCCTGTTTGACAATTTACCTTATTACAATTAGTGTCGTCTCTGTCCCTTGCATGGACGTAGAAAAAAAGGCGGATGGATGGTGAGCTTCATTGAGTGAAGCACACCAATGGCGGCGACTTAGGTACGTTTGTGTGAGATTACGGATAATTGCCATTGGCGTACTGGCTGCCGGTCGTCTTACTTTGCTGTGAATGTGTGCGTGCGGCACGTGTCGCTACGATACGACCAGCTTACTTTGATTGCTGCACTATTCATATAACTGAAGCGGTGTCTGGCTTTTTTTTCTACGTATATGGTCCCTTCATATAAAGTACCTAAGCAGCAACAAAATTTCCGGACAATATTTTATACAGTTGTTATATAGTTGTTATTGTAGCACATAAAGTAAATTAATGTCAACTAAATAACTAATGGTATAGAAAACAAGCTGTCCCGACACACGTTTTTCTGTCTTAAATATGAACTGGAATGAGTAAATGACTACACCTACAATGCAATCTACTTCCTAGTGCTACACCTAAACCTACACCTTTTACGATGCTTGTCACTGTTTAAACCCTCACTGAACTTCCGCAATTATTTAAAGATCAAAATTAGTCAAATCGGTCTATCCGTTCTTGAGTCTTGAGTCCCTCGGGAACGGGTTAAAAAGTATGCTGTGTCCCTCTCTAAATGAAAAAAAAGACATGAAAAGAATTATAATAATGACAAAATCGAGCCCTGTCCATGATAAAAAAGTAAAACTTCCGGATATATTCCGGATAAGACTCGGGTCTTACACACTTATCAGCAGATTGTGAAACAGTCCCTTGGTAAAGGCTATATAGTATAATATAATACGACTTAATCATGATGTTTTATATTTCAGAAAAGACGACGTTTGGTCTATCTCGGTCCGGCAAGCCCGTGATTCAGCTGGGGGAGTTCCGTTTCTACCAGCACAGCAACAGCAGGGGACCTAAGGGCTACTACGTATGCAACAGGTCCAAGCAGGGCTGCAGGGCGACCCTCAAGACTTTGAACAACAGAATAGTCACAATGAAAAACGATCACAACCATTCATAGATATATAATATTAAAAATAAGTAATAATTAATCAAAGCAAACACTAGTTTCCTGTAGATAGCTAAATTATTCTTTGATTTTGTTATATAATGGACATATTCCAGTAATGTAGAGTCTTTGTAAATACAATTGTTATTTCCTTATAGGTATAAAAACAATCCATTATAATAATAAAATCATTGCTGATAAATAGTAATAATTAATTAATGTAAGAATAAAAAATGTATAATACTAGTACAATGTGTATATCAGATCGGCATGTAAAGTGCAATAGCTGGAGACTATGTTATAAATTTTTAACCCCGATGCAAAAACACTTGTGTGACGTTGTAGATCCTAAACGGAAAGTCCAATTTAGATGCATTTTTTGTTTGTAAGCTCAAGTGATCGAGATGGTTCTTAGCTATAATAATTTATAATCATCAGCTCGCTCACGGCGATGGGGGGTTACTTTTTTTTGTTATCACTGTAATACACATCATTCAAGATTAAGTAGGTACTTATTTTAAATTTCGTTTTGATGTTACACGATATAGAACGTTACACATGATGTGTTCGTTTTGGACAAAATTAAAATATTATATTGTTTTCGTATAGATATAATATATTAAAATATGTTTTACACTTCCCTTTGTTTATTTTATGTCATATAATGTTAGTGATGCGGTGAGTTATTAACCCCGCAGGACGCAACCATTTTGAGTTATTGGTGCATAATTTTGGAACGAGAGTACGTTATGGGCCGTTACGGAGGGGTACCCTAGTCGGCAAAAAACGTCCGTAACGTTAAATTAAACCGTAAGGTTTTTATGTATTGTGAATTTCTGACAGTTCGAAAGACTCTTTAAGAAGCAAGATATCGCTAGTTTTAATCATTCCGCATGGTCCATCTGCTAGGATACTTGCCTTTCGCCCAGGAGGCTCGGGTTCGATCCGCGATCGATCCGACCCGACCGATTGAGCTATTTACATCTTTATCTTTAGTATATTATCTTTATTCAATATTTCCTTTTGTTCTTGTGTATGTCGCTGAACTCCTCCTAAACGGCTGGACCGATTTTAATATTTTTTTTGGGTGTGTTCAAGTGAATTCGAGAATGGTTTCGATTTGTAGTTGGACCTGGTAGGTGGCGCTGTTGTCATTAATATCGACGAATTTAATTCTAAGGCGATAAGAAGTTTGCTCTGGGACAGCTATTTTGCACACGTATTTCCCATATTACGTAGGCATCCACTAAGGAAGGATTTTTCAAAATTCAATGGGATGATGATTAGGGGATGAAAGTTTAAACCTAATTTAACGTGGGCGAAGCCGCGGGCAATTTATGCTAGTTTTCTATGAACCTGAAATAGAACTTGAAATCAATATTTTATAATTAGGAACTTCGTTCCTATCCGGTTTCCCACGAGACCACACGGCTTAGTTTTTCGAAACGATTAAAAAAACACTCAAAATTTGTCTGAATACTTCCAATTTAAAATTCTAAATTTTCTTAGATAAATTAGGCGTAATGATTTTTATCGTGTTTTTATGATTCTTTTGCAGACATTGTGATGGGTAAATCTCGAGCTGGCCGGCCTATGATACACGTCGGTCCGTATAGGTTCTACCGTCACAGTCGATACAAGGAGGGCAGTCCCAAGTGCCTCTGGGTCTGTATAAAGAAGAACGGGAAATGTCGATCCTCTATTACCACTGTTGGGGAAGAGATCGTCAAAATGAATGAAAATCATAACCACTAAGTAATAAACTAAAGCTAAAAAGATTTATTTTTATTTACGATGTTGCTCAGATCTTTGTTATTTAAATAAGTACCTACCTACGTACTGGCACTACGTGTTTTTAATATTTGCATAAATTCTGATCAATATAATAACCAATACTAGAGGGCGCATTATTTCTACAATTTTCAGATTGAACTTTACAAAGATTTTTCTATCTAAGTGGCAAAAGTATCCTTAGGTACTTTAGCCTCGGAAGAAAATTAATAAAATGTGACAGAATGTTGTGATTATTTTTATTTATTTCTAAGTATTATTAAAAGAAATAAATAATCCCGTAAAACTGCTCAGAAAGATTTTTGTTTACGTATAAATATAATAATAGTCGCTAATCTTTATGACTTTTTTTTTTTTTTATCGTATTTAATGATGAAATATTTTACAGATATTGTAATGGGTACGTCTCGGACCGGCCGGCCAATAATACACGTGGGTCCGTACTACAGGTTCTACCGCCACAGTAGCTATAAGGAGGGTAACCCCAAGTGCCTTTGGGTCTGCATAAAGAAAAACGCGAAATGTCGATCTTCCATCTACACTATTGGGAATGAGATCGTCAGAATGAATAAAAGTCATAACCACTAAGTAATCAAATTGGGTGGAATTACTAAGAAGAAAACCAAAAATTTTATTTTGATTGCCTAGCTTTTGCTCATAAGTTTTATACAGCCATACGCTATAAATTGGTACGTCTTGTACGCGTAGATGTGTTGTTACTTTGAACACGTTCAATGCGAATTGGTCTGCAACAGTGCGGCTCAGAAAAGTAATAAGTATAGACTTCTCTATCTTGCGAAAGGCATAACTTTGATTTGGTTCGGTGTAGGAAAGAGATGAATAAGGTCTGTAATTTAAATAAAATCCAGTGCTGTACCAACCTTTATACCACATTTTTTAGACTTGGTACCGCACAGAAGAAATAAGATTTCATCCACTGTGATAAAACTAGGTTGAATACTTTTGATACCTCGCGCACCTTGTGCGCGAGGTACCAAAAGTGCCAAAAATGCGCAAGCTTCGCGTGGCCAGGACTCTAGTCAAGATGCATTCGATATTTTCGACGGCGAAGTTGCTATAAAAGTCTCCGCTCTTTCTTGACAAGTCGCCAAGATGACAGAAAAGTTAAGAAAGTTATATCGAACTTGTTGTATCGAATGTAAAAGAAACTTCTGTTTGAACTGCTTTAATGGCAAACATTAACGCAGTGCAAACATAAGTTTCTTATTGTTTTGCCTCTTTTTTTAACGTCTTATATTATAATAAATTAAAAATATCGATATATTTATTTCCATCCCTAAAATATGCTCAAATCTTCCTTCATTCAGTGCAGTAACGGGTGCACAAGACTAAGTGTTTTATTTTAGCTTTTACAGCGTAACAAAACGCCCTCATCACTGGCGGTTTCAGGTTCATGTCAATTAATACATCATTTATTATTAATATTCAAAGCAAAATATCAGATTTTTTTTACATGGAGTAAAAAAGAATTAAGTTTCTTAAACGTTACACGGTTTAATAAGCCATGTACCGCCACAATTATAGTTTTATGACCAGGTGCGTAAAGCCTTGTACACAGGAATAGAAAGACTGGCAAAATCACTGCTGCAGCGAAGGTGTTAAGATTTGAGTTATTTTCATCAATCTAGGTAATAATAATTAATATAATAATAATAATAAATATAATAAAGAGGAAAAGTTTGTTTGTTTGCATTAAATATGCTCCGAAACTACTGGACCGATTTTGATGAAATTTAGCACACACGTAGAGTAGACCACGGAGAAGGACATAGGCTACTTTTTACCGCAGAAAAATGTACGGTTTCAGAGAAAATACTTTTTCGCGCACGAAGTCGCGGGCAACATCTAGTAATTAATAAGGATAACGATCATAAATAAAAAATAGATGTAATATGCTTGATGGGTGATATTTTTTATTATTATCTTACAGAAATTGTGATGGGTACCACTCGGGCCGGTCGGCCTATGATACACGTGGGTCCGTATAGGTTCTACCGCCATAGTAGCTACAAAGAGGGTAATTCCAGGTGCCTCTGGGTCTGTATAAAGTGGAACGCTAAATGTCGATCGTCCATCACCACTATTGGGGATGAGATTGTCAAAATGAATGAAAATCATAATCACTAAGTAATAAAAGTTTGAAAAATAAATAAAATAAATTTATTATTCCAGTCCAGTTTTTAGTAACTTAGTCCTATGTAATTACCTGAAGCTAAAAAGCTACATAAGTAGATACATAATGTTATATAAACAGCGAATTTTTTTTATAACGATATCACTAATAACGACAAAATGCATATAACGATAAGTTTTAAGGTTCGTCATGTTAAAATATGAATATTTTACCATCGGTTTTAACGACTATCAGCTATTACGTAGGTAATTAGTCGATTTCAATGTCGTTATAATCGGTTTTCACTATAAATCTGTAGATCATACTACGTAGGTATCTCTCTAGATTCTAAGAATTTAGCTTAAGGCGCTCTTACCCTAGAAATACGCTTCTTTCAAAAATTTTTTGAGACGAATGGATACATTTTAGTGCAGCAAAAAAATATATATTAATTTTGATCATATTTGCTAGGGGACCTTCGTTTTCAAAACACGTTATCTGAAAAATTTCTCGATAAAAAAAAATCATAAAGTAACCATTAAAATAGAAATTCTTGGAGTTGTAACTGTATTATTTGTGAACAGAAATAAGAAAATTATTTGCAGTTTCGTAAAACATAATAAAAGGAAGGGAATTGTTGTTTTGATTTTTCGTATACAATGTGATATTTGTTAGTATTAATTTATTTCAATGATAAATAATTCGTACGAGTCGAATGAAACATCGCGAAATGGCGACCTGTCATTCCTTCTCTTTCATATCTATTGAATAAGACAGTACCGGCTTAGGCCTCTTGCTAATGAAACGTATGTCAAATTTTTCCCCTCTTTTCTGCTCAAAAATTATTCGAATTCATTGTTGAAAGTCCGTTCAAATTTATTTTACCCCCGAATGGACCTTTATGTCGTCTACATAAAGGTCAAGTCGGGGGTAAATATTAGTTTTTCTTTCGTCGTGTAATACTTATAACATATGCGTAAATTCGCTAACTGACGTAAGACGCTTGGTAGCCCTTTGGCTTTTTGCGTTGTTGCGACCAATTGGTCTCGGGTTCGAATCCCGGTCAGACGATTTTTTTTCTTTTTTTTTTGTCGCACTATAAAACTCCGAGCGATGCTTGTTTTCCCAGTAATAAAAGTATATGGTTAATTATGTACTTATTTTATTATTAGTTACTTTAAGTTGTTGTTAATATAAGGGTAGATTATATTATATAAAATATGAAAAGATTGTATTCGATGAATGTCCAAATTTTTAGTCCAAAGTTTTAAGATGGAGGTACAAAAACTCTTTATAAGTAGATACTAGGGAGACCGAGCTTTGGTCGTAGTTTTAGTACAACGATAAAAATTAATAAAAAATTAATAAAAAATAAATAAAAAAATATTTAAGAAAAACAAAGACATTATAAGAATCACAAAAATAATATTTATCTTACCGGGATTTGAACTCACCACCAAAAATCAAACGTCGGTACGCAAACCGAGCTGCCAGTCAGACTGACGTAAAATAATCGAAATTATTGATATAATTTATTACACGACGAAAGAAAAAACATATTTGATTCAAAATTGACAACATTGATTGACAACAGAATAAGTAAATATATATATACCTAAATATTATTCTGTTAGTTTGAAAAGTTTATACATATAATTTATCAATTATTATAATCAATTCTAATTCTAATCACCATGAGCAGATATTAGGAACATGTACTTATTCAGTAATCTACGTTTATTTTTTACTAGCTTTTGCCCGCGACTTCATCCGCGTAAAGTTCGGTTTCCATACAAAATTTTAACCCCTTTGTTACACTCGTAGGGGGCGAATTTTCAAAAATCCTTTCTTAGCGGATGCCTACGTCATTACAACTATCTGTGCCAAATTTTAGCAACATCTGTTCAGTAGTTTCGGTTGTGCTTTGATAGATGAGTCAGTCAGGTTTGCCTTTTATATATTTAGACTAGGTGTTGCCCGCGACTTCATGCGCGCAAAAGGAAATCTCGATGGAACCGTACATTTTTCGGCAATAAAAAGTATGCCTATGTGCTTCCCCGTTGTCTATTCTATATCTGTCCTAAATTTCATCAAAATCATTCCAGTAGTTTCGGAGCCTATTCAATGCAAACAAACAAACATACAAACAAATAAACCTTCTCTCTGTATTATATTAGTAATAGATTAAATAAAACAATATTTACAATTAATATGATGTAGCCGAAGAGACTATTTGGTTAAACCACAAATGTCAGAAACTAGGTAGGTACCTACTTATTTGAAATTGTATTTTTTTTTGCCGTCAGATAGCCGAAGTTTCATGTATGTAGAATGGGAATATTTGATATTGAATTTTATTGTGTATTTATGTATTGTATAAAATCAGTCGATAAAATTTAGCTTTGTGCTACGCGAACGAAGTTGCAGGCAAAAGCAAGTTTAGATTTTGTAACCGCTGAAAAATGCGAAATATATAAAATTTTGAAATGTCGTCCTAGGAAGAAACGTCAATGTGTGTGATGTCATAAAGTGTACTGTGTAATGTGTTACATGTTGTAGTGTGCGTATTCCGCACTCCGCAGTACTTCGACTGCATATTATAATAATACTAGCTATCCCGGCAAACTTCGTACCGCCTTAGAATTAAATTTGTTGACGTACTGACTACTGACAGCAGCGCCACCTACCAGGTCCGATTGCAAATCTAAACCATTCTCGAATCAACCTGAAGACACACAAAATTTTTCATTACTTAATATCGGTACAGCCGTTTAGGAGTTCAGTGACTTAATTGAGCTTTTTTTTTAGATTTTTTTTACCCTTTAACTACTTACTAAAAAACTTAACTTTCTCGAATCGCAATGGCTAAATTTGGCACAAAATTAGGAATTAGACTTTTTATAATCGACCTAGACAGAAAATAGACATTTTGAAATATATTAAATCGTAATGAGATTTGAACCTAGACGCTACGCTTTGCTTTAGGCGGGCAAGATACCGCTAGGCTATGAAGCACATTACAATTTTATCGAAATTAAGCTTTTATACATTATAGACACATCACTTTGACGTATTTCGCATGAAGTCCCCCGTAGTAACGGGGGCGGCACGTCCCCCACTCATCTCCTTCACCCCCTCGAATACTTCATAGTTGACTACTCACAGCGCCTTAATAAAATAATTATAATTGCCATAATATTTCGGGTATATTTATTTTTATGTTTATTATTGTATTCAATAAACAATTACATATTTACAGAATTTGTCATGGGTGTCACTCGGGCCGGCCGGCCTATAATAAACCTGGGTCCGTATAGGTTTTACCGCCATAGTAACTACAGAGAGGGTAACCCCAGGTGCCTTTGGGTCTGCGTGAAGTGGTGCAGGGGATGCCGATCATCCGTCACCACTCTTGGAGATGAGATCATCAAAATGAATGAAAAACATAAGCACTAATTAATAAAATTCAGAAAAAATTAAAAGAAAACAAAAAAAAATATTTTGATTCTAAGTAATACATTATACTTAAAGCGAGACAATCTTTTATTTTATAATCGGTTTCACGAAAATGGCTACAATTATTTCCATTAAGTTTAATATGCAACTATGCAGGGAGTTTAAGGGTAGATTATTTGGAAACAAAAAAATTAAACCGATTTTCAAAGTAAATTGCACAAAAAAAGTATGAAATAAAACTTATTTTCTAAATAATTCCTCTTTTAAATTCGGTTAAAATTTTAACTAAGTATTTCTCTACTCAATCTTCTTAATTTTTAAGTCGGTACCAGCAAATATGAACGTGAGTTCCATGAAATATTGTAGGATATTGTTTGGGCTGGTAACGACTTCAAAATTAAGAAGACTGAGTAGAGAAATAGTTAAAACTTGAGCCGAATTTAAAAGGATAATTATTTAAAAAATAAGTTTTATCTTGTCAAAATGAACGAAAACCACATCCATTAAAATTTAAAGGTCGGCAACGCACTTGCAACTCCTCTGATATTGCGGATGTCCATGGGCGACGGTAGTCGCTTTCCATCAGCATCAGGTGATTTGATTGTTTACCCTCTAATTTTATTAAAAAAAAACACGAAATTTGGTTGGGTAAATAACAAGAATGAAGTTTATTAAGTTCTCTAGTTTTTTTTACTTTCAATCCTTATTAATTTATTAGATGTATGCTAATCAAACATTTGTTTATTCTCTATGTAATTAATAGATATATCTAATTAATAACAAAGTAAATAATTATCAATATAATTTAGTTCAAAATAATCGTAAGAGTAATATTTTTGTATGTTTTTAATTTTTATCGTATTCAATATTTTTGCAGACATTTGTAGGTACCACTATTTGTAGGTGTATGTCATACTACGTAGGTACCTCTCAAGACTTAGCTTTGTTATATTAGCTCAATAAAATAATTATAATTGCCATAATATTTCGGGTATTTTTATTGTTTGTGTTTATTATTGTATTCAATAAACAATTACATATTTACAGAAATTGTCATGGGTACCACTCGGACCGGCCGGCCTATAATACACGTGGGTCCGTATAGGTTCTACCGCCATAGTAGCTACAAAGAGGGTCATCCTAAGTGCCTCTGGGTTTGCGTGAAGTGGTGCAGGGGATGTCGATCATCCCTCACAACTGTTGGAGATGAGATCACCAAAATGAACGAAAACCATAACCATTAACTAACAAAATTTGGTTAAGTATATAAAATAAGAATGAAGTTTTATTATGTTCTCCAGTTTTTTTACTTATCCTTATTTAATAGATACTAGCTGTCCCGACATACGTTGTTCTGTCTTAAATATGAACTGGAATGAATTAATTACTGCATACAGTGCAACCTACGTCCTAATCCTACACCTACACCTACACCTTTTTCAATATTTCTCATCGTTTATACCTACCCTGAACTTCCACAATTATTTCAAGACCAAAATTAGCCAAATCGGTCCAGCCGTTCTGAAATGACGTGACATAATACCACGTTTTATGTCACGTCCATCGGGAACGGGATAAAAAATCCTGTGTCCGTCTCCTATTTCTAAGCTACCTTCCCACCAATTTTCAGATAAATCGGTTCAGCCGTTCTTGAGTTATAATCGAAGATAGTATAGTGTAAAATATATTATGTATAGGGTACAAAGGGACTGACATATTATCTTTAGATACAAATCCCTAAATAAAAATAGATTAAAAAAAACCTACTCCTTTTCCAATATTTCTCACGGTTTAAATCTTCCTTGAACTTCCAAAACACAAAATATGAATTGCGAGAAGTTCCGCACGAGTAACTTTTTATGAATCTGCTATTTTACACTATTTGACACTAGAGCAATTCTTCTTATGCGGACCATTTTAGGGATTCTTATTATATAAAGCTGTCAAATGAATATTTCAGCTTATGAATTGTATCCATATCAAATCATGAATTGGAATTCAAGTGATCGTTTTACGATCTTTGAAGTAATTCATAGCAAGAATTGAAAGTGAATTGCCAAAGGCGGCCTTTTTAGCCCTGCTGATCTTTTATAGGTACTTTATACTTATTGTTTAAATACGGATGCATTTAAATATTTTAGAAAATTCAAGGTTAGGAAAGAAATATAATAATAGAAAATGGAGGGCATGTGCGTCGCATGCACCCAGGTAAGGTAGTCCTTATCTGGGAAAAGGTAAGAAAAGAAATGTATACCTTATTGGCTAGTACATACCGAAGCGAAGGATCGCGTTTTATGGAGAAAAGGAAGGGGAGGCCTTTGCCTATTAGTGGGAATAATAGGCTAGAATAATAATAATAATAATAATAAAGGTGTATAGAATTTTAATTATGACTAATATGACTAATAATTTTTGTATTGTAGGCAAGCCAAGAGAAGAACCCTTAAATAAACTTGGAGAAGCAATTTATATGTTAAAAAGAAGTCTTGAAAGACAAAAAAGAATGATTGAAATAGAAGTAACACGGAAATCTAAACAATTTAAAAAAAGATTTGAACAAAATAAGGATTAGATGACGAGGATATACATATACGCGAATTTATAGAAAAACTAAATCTATTAACAAAGAAAAGTGAAGATTATTAGTCATTAAAATTTTTTTTGTTTATTTTTATTTATTTATTCTTCATTTTATTGATTCACGTATACAACAAAATCAATTAAATATTACAAAATATTTAAAAGAGATGGTACATAGGCGTGCTTATCTACAAAAAGAGATTTTTATCAGCTTAGACAGAGTTTAGGAAAAATAAAATAAGAAGGACACAGGTAGTAGGTACAGCAAAGAATAATAACAAATTGGAAAAGAAGCAAATAAATATACAAATAATAATTATACCTATTACCTACCTAATTTTAATTATAATTTTTTGTGCTGTGTGTATACTTATGCAAGTATACATACAAAAAACAATGGTGCTCAAATAGGTATTATTTTGTCCTCTCCTGTCATGTAACAAGTTTAGTTTTCTTAATTGCTTTTTATTAAAGCTTATCATAAAATATTTATTATCCAACGATTTTATACATCAATCAATTTTATCATCATCATTCAACAAATCAACATTTTCTTTAGCTATATTCACGACTTCACGACTCGGTAGGCCCGTGATAACTATCGATGGGTACCGCTACAACCGCCGCAGCTACTACACCGGCGAGAGAGCGCAGTGGGTCTGCTGCAAGTGGACGAGCGGCTGCAGGGCGTCACTCATCACTGTCCATGAGACAATAGTCAAAGTATCCAACTCTCATAACCATTAAGGATTAACGAAATATACCTGTAAGGGGCCATCCATAAATAACGTCACACGTTAGGGGGAGGGAGGGGGCCGGCGAAGTGTGACATTGTGTGACAAGGGGGTGGGAGGGGTCCTAAATATTGTGACGTCACATTTCAAAATCTGTTATATTATCTAAGTGTTAAAATACGAACTATAAACTTACTTTACGAAAAACTCAAAAACATTATATGCCAGTTATAAATAATTTAAAAGAGTGGGTTCAAAGTCCATGGATTGAAGATTATTAAGTTTGTATCTTTAATTTAAAGATAATTCTATTAATATTATTTTTTGTTTTGTTAATTTCTTTAATTAATATAGTCGATCGTTTTTTGTTTTGTTAATTTATTTAATTAACATAGTCAATCGTTATTTGTTTCGTTAATTTTTTAAATTAATATAATAAATCGTTTTTTGTTTTGTTAATTGTTTCATATTTTGATGTTAATTTTATTAAAAATTATTTAAATGGAAATAAAACTGATTTCGGAACCGATATTTTTATTCAATAATTTCTAAATGTAAATTTGCAAAATATGTGACGTCACACTAGGGAGGGGGGGGGGGGGGTGGTCTCACAAATGTGATCAACTGTGACAAGGAGGGGGGTAGGGGTAGGGTTAAAAAATCGTTAAATTCGTGTGACGTTATTTATGGATGGCCCCTAATATTATTTTTATAAGAAAATCTAGTAAATTTGATATTATATAACAATGATATTTTTTTAATTTCCAGCAAAAAGTTTCTTCTTTCTATAACATTTTAACGATATAGTTTTGTCCTTAGCTGCCATTCACTAAGGTTTATTTTATAATTGGCGATTTAGTTTCCCACATTTGATTATAATAAAATGTGAGTTAAATTATGGTTATGTAGTGTATACCAACTTTCTTTTTAGAAAGATTTGTTTTCTTCCATCGTACTGAGTGAAGATTTTTTGGTTTTTACAGCTTTATTTACGACATCAAGATGCGGTAGACCCGTAGTGATTATTGGCCAGTACCGTTACAACCGTCGTGGCTACAAGTACGCCGGCGCGAAGGGGCAGTGGGTTTGCATCAGGAGTAGCCGCGGCTGCAGAGCATCTGTGTTCACTATCAACAAGTCTATAGTAAAATTTTCAAAGACCCATAACCACTAATAAATAATGAAATATTGAAATAACTGTTACATAATTTTTTATAAGAAACATAAATTTAAACATAATATGTATAGAACATAAATTTATATATTTTTTATAATAGTTTTATTTTAAGTAGAAAGTATCTTCTTTTTATACAATTTATACGGGAATATCAGGAATACACCACTTTTTATACATTCATTGAATATTATCGCTAGATAAGGAGCTACGATATCAATTATTGAATTAATAACTTTTGTAGACATGCCCCAGAGATCAGCAGTATTTTTAATATTCAACAACTTAAATATTTCTGGAGTCAATTTCTTTAAACTTATAATTGACATCACATTCAGCAAGGTTCATTTCACTAACGTCACAATATAAATAATGCAGCCGACTATCTTTATACTAGACCGCCCGAATAGGCGTAAACACACACTCGCGTAATTTACACGTACGCTAAGGAATCCTTAAATAGCACAAGTATGTAGGTCACCAAGACTTGTCGCTGCATTGAACGACTAACGAGTTTTAGTTAAATTTCATATTATGTAACAATGATATTTTTTTAATTTCTAGCAAAAAGTTTCTTCTTTCTATAACTTTTAACGATCTAGTTTTATCCTTAGCTACCATTCAGTAAGGGTTATTTTATAATTTGCGATTTAGTTTCCCACATTTGATTATAATAAAATATGAGTTAAATGATAATTATATAACTGTATACCTACTTTGTTTTATAGACATATTTGTTTTCAACTTTCAACGTATAATAAGTGAACGTTTTCTGGTTTCTACAGCTTTATTTACGACTTCAAAACGCGGTGGACCCGTAGTAGTTATTGGCCAGTACCGTTACAACCGTCGTGGCTACAGGTACGCCGGCGCGAAGGCGCAGTGGGTTTGCACCAAGAGTAGCCGCGGCTGCAGAGCATCAGTGTTCACTATCAACAAGTCTATAGTAAAAATTTCAAAGTCCCATAACCACTAAGAAATAACTGTTACATTATTTTTTATGAGAAACATAAATTTAAACATTTATGTATAGAACATAAATTTATATATTTTTTATAATAGTTTTATTTTAAGTAGAAAGTATCCTTTTTATACAATTTATAAAATTCATTTTCATAAAATCAAAACTTTTATAAGTCGCTTAAATGGCTAACTTTGGCCTCAGCTGCTCTTCAGCAAGGTTAATTTCACTAACGTCACAATATAAATAATGCAGCCGATTATCTTCATACTAGACCGCCCGAATTGGCTAACGAATTGGCTAAAGACTAACGAGTTTTAGTTTTGCCGCAAAGCTTGCGCACTGTCAACAACTTTTTTGTAGACGTACCAGCCCTAGCGCTCCGCTCGCCACGCTCAGTCGTAGGTAAAAATTTCAAGGACACGGCTAAGTTCCGCTACTTTACATTATTTATATTGTGCTAACAATGATTTGGATTGATGGCATATTTTTATTATAGCTGGATCATAAAATAATTAGCTCTAGAGAAAAATTCTTTTCGTCGATCTAATACATCAATTATTTACCTAATTAGCTATATTCACGACTTCGAGACTCGGTAGGCCCGTGATAGCAATTGGCGAGTACCGCTACAACCGCCGCACCTACTACACCGGCGAGAGAGCGCAGTGGGTCTGCAGCAGGACTGGCCTCGGGTGTAGAGCATCACTCATCACCGTCAACGACACTATAGTCAAAGTATCCAACTCTCATAACCATTAAAGATGATTCAAGGGATAAAATCTTCTATTATTTTAAAATACCTTGAGCGTTTTCTATCCCTTTAACTTATTTGGAACTTGAATTTCCTTCTGTAATAACATTACCATTTCGTCTTTACTAAGGTAAATAACATAACTTTACATAACGTCGGACACATGCTGGTATATTTCTTATCTCAATTTACATGTTCATACCTTCGATCAATAAAGTAGATATGGATGGGCCGTACCGAACAAGTGTTTTAATCCGCGCAAGGAGAGCCCCGGTGAGTAACCATGCTCAGTCGGCTTTGCGCCGCCTAGTGAGTAATGCCTGGTGCATTACCTTTCATGCGTAAGTAATCGTATTTTGTATTAAATTCTAATAAAATCTTCAAAAAAATCGAATTCTTTATTGACGGCCATTGCCGTATGACGAATCGGAAGAGTTCGGACACATTCGGGGGATGCCTTGCAAGAAGCGCGCGAGTCACTGATATTTGCTATCGCGTTCGCACTACAGTGCGAGTACGTCTCGCTATCTATGTACTTGATCGTGTATATACATGATTAGAAGAACTGTTATATTTATTATTTGTGTCGTGACTCATTTTTCAAGAGCTGGTGTATGCGCAAGGCATGTCCATAACTACTTAATAATGTCGATGGCTCATACCATATATACCATATTTAATTTTTTTTATGTACAATTTTATTCACAAGGACAAGACTCGGTAGGTCCGCGATAGCTATCGGCGAGTAAAGATGAAACCGTCGCAGCAAATATGAGAGCAAAAGAGCTCAGTGGGTCTGCAATAAGTGGACTACGTGAAGGGCAGAGTGATCATCATTATCAGCGACATTGTAGCCAAAGTATCCAACCTTAACTATTAAAATGATTAAATATTTTTTATGACATTAATCTCTAGACTGTCTTTAAAAATTCTAATTGTTAACTAAGGTCGAATTAACAATTTCAAGATTATTATTTATTATATAGGTAAGTATTTGGTAAGTATATTTTGTTACCTATCTAACTTTGTATACGTAGCTCTGTAATATTTACAGGTGTGTGGTGTACAGAGTTGTTGGAGCCAATATTCACTGCGTCGAGATGTGGTAAACCGGCAATCCAGGTCGGTCGTTACCGGTTCAACAGGAACTATGTAAACAATATCAAGGCTCTATGGGTGTGCAGCACGCGACGGTCCACGGGCTGTAGGGCGACCCTCATGACTGTCAATGACGTCATCGTTAGAAGCAACAATAGACATTGCCATTGACTAAACCTAAAAAATATGACCTTTTATATCTATCATGTTGAGTTTATGTTTTGTTTAAATAAATTTATAACTTTCAATGTAATGAAACTGGATTTTTCATGTTGTTATGACTTTTTGAATACTAATAAAACTGCGAAGTTTTCAACATCTATCTATATTAATCTATAATCTATAATAATATTATAAATGCAAAAGTGTGTCTGGCTGTCTGTCTGTTACCTCTTCACGCTTCAACCGCTGAACGGATCTGAAATTTGGTATAGACATACTTTGGATCCCGGGAAAGGACATAGGATATTTTTATCCCGGAAAAGTACAGTATTCTCGCGGGAAACCCGATAGTACATTAACGCAGGCGGAGCCGCGGGAAAAAGCTAGTAATATTACAATTCACAACGTTATTTCAAGGTACGATTACGTGCAGTAAAAGAATTAATTACTCTACCTTTAACATACACACCACTTCTATGATAGAACAGTACTCATGTAGCAATTGGCATAAGGGCCGTGGTGCTTCAGTGATAGCTTATAGAGAGGAGAACAAACTTAATGTTATTGTTATCAAAATTCAGAACATCAATTTTAAAATGTTAGCAGTTAGGCTAAAGTAACTTATATAAATATAAGATAGAAAAGTAGACTTGAACTTAATTGAAATAGATACCAATTTCATTAAAATACATACGTGATACCGAATATATACAATACACATCGTAATGTATAAATTAATATTTTTTATACATTTTATTGCTTATTATTACACGAAAATCATTTATCGGAATGAATCATAAGACTGTGGTGTGTTAAAAGTTGCCTAATATCTCACGTTAACATAATATAAATACTAATAAAAGGATTAGAAGATCGATAAAACAGACATAAGAACGTAAAATACTGAAAAAATCTGGCTAAAGTTACATCACAGAAACAGGTAAACAAATTGCTGCAAGGAAACACTCAGTCTTTGTAGAATGAAATATATTAAGCGGTTTTCTGAATTGGAAAGAAAGCAATGCTTTCACGATTATTGGGCCCTAGGAAGCGGAGATCGTAGAGCGATGTATATGGCTAATCTTATTACCATATTGCCAAAGATAGCATAAAGTACCGGCGGCAGAATAAAAAAAAGATTGCAGCTGCAAATTTATTATAATAATAAACAATAAAAAAAAGATTAATTTGTAAAGATTGTTTTCTCGAAACTTTTGGGAAGACTCCGGTTCTTGTTAATGTTATTATTGGTAAAAAGAAATACTCTGCGAACGATAGCATTCCGGGTGATAAAACAGGACGTACACGATCAAATTATAAGACATTGTAAATCATATTATGACAGCAGCCTGCGAACCTGAGCGTAAAAGATAAATTAAAAAATAATAATCGTTTATGTAGATCTATTTAAATCTGATATCGCTTATACAGCGTGTCCGGTAATTAATGGATAACCTTGAAATGTCTTATAGTAGAACTTATGGCCGTTCAAAAAAAAATCCAAAAAAAATCTATCATAATTAGTACCTAAGATAAGTTATTTTTAGAGAAAAGTTTATTTTTTTAGCTTATTTTTTAGTTTTTTGAACTCTATGACCAGAAATGAATGAATTATGTCAGTTTTTTAATGTTTTCATATTGTAGTATAACTATGCTGATAGATAGAAAATAAATTGTATCACTAGCTATTGCACTTTTTTTTTTTAAATGTATGCAAGTTGATTTATTTTAGAAAAAAATGCATAATTTATTTTTTTATCGAATTTTAAACATTATGGGTATAAAAAAATGTATGAAGGCATGAGTGACCAATAATTTTTAAATAATGCTGGTTTTAAGTAGATTTTATAATGGTACAATTCATCATTGTATCTACCATAAATAGTGAATTATTGCTATTATTGTAGGAAAGTAGAAAAAATTACTAAAGAAATGTTTAATGTAATACTATGCAATATGTTTAAAATTGTTACTTTTAAGCGTGAAAAGAAAAGATTTATCCCTCCCCAATTTATTAGAAGAAGTGCCTGAGGAGCTGAGGGACTCTTATTGGTAACAAAATGACGGCTATCCTGCGCACTATGCTGTACCCGTTCGTGCATATTTCAATAATACGTTTAACAGATGGATCGGGCGTCTAGGGCCAATTTTGTAGCCTCCGCGTTCACCGGATCTAAATCCATTGGATTTTTTTATTGGGGCTGCCTCAAAGAAGAGGTGTACGGAGAGAGAAGCCTATACGGTCTTTGGAAAAACTACGTAGCCGTGTTAGAGCAGCCGCATCAAAAAAGTGATATAATAATAACTCCCCACCGATTTCGGTAATTACGCGCGATTCACGCAGGAGTAATTCTATAGTGCCCAAGTGTGTGCGCAGTACACAAGATCACTCTCTCTTCCTTTACTCTCGTAATCCAGTGGGATGGATAACCGACACGACTGATGAGATATAAGGCGCAGGTTGTAACTAATATCTATTCTGTGGCGCAGGTCCGATTTTTTACATGCCCATCCGACGCATAGATTATCTTTCTTGTCAAACAATCAGGTAATCAGCCTGCATTGTCCTAACCAGACTTGACAAAAACATTTTTTGTTTTCCAATGCGGGAATCGAACCCACGACCTCCGAGTCGAGAGCCAATGCTCTAACCACTAGACCACGGAGGTTGTTACGTTGACGATATACTAGATTGCTCAGAAGACCATGTATCCTTAGATGTAGGGCTTGCATAAGAGTGGGAGGCCAACTATTTAAATATTTATTGTAAATACGTGTAAAATTAAGTACCTATTCTTAATGTTAAACGATGTTTTTATTAACACCCAATGGTCAGGTACAATTATTTTTCTTAAAGTTCCCCAATTACCTACTTTCTTTCTTTAGTACATTTTTCTCCTTTTCTACAATAATAGCAATAATTCACTATTTATGGTAGATACAATGATGCATTGTACCATTATAAAATCTACTTAAAACCAGCATTATTTAAAAATTATTGGTCACTCATGCCTTCATACATTTTTTTTATACCCATAATGTTTAAAATTCGATGAAAAAATAAATTATGCAATTTTTTCTAAAATAATCAACTTGCATACATTTTTAAAAAAAAAAGTGCAATAGCTAGTAATACAATTTATTTTCTATCTATCAGCATAGTTATACTACAATATGAAAACTTTAAATAACCGATATAATTCATTCATTTCTGGTCATTGTGTTCAAAAAACTAAAAAATAAGCTAAAAAATACTAATTATGATAGATTTTTTTTTGTATTTTTTTTTGAACCGCTATAAGTTCTACTATAAGACATTTTAAGGTTATCCATTAATTACCGGACACCCGATATATAGAGAAAATTGTCAACTTTGGTCCTTCATTCTTAGCTCTTAGGCTAAGGGGAATATGTTAAAAAATATGTGAGTTGGAACTTGGAACTATCTGTTTTTGAGGGACAGTCTAATTTTCTCCATTATTTACCCCCAGAAGAGCTTCCGTAATTCTGCCATTGGTGCATTGTGCAAAGTGCATCCAATCCTGGTAATCCTACTACTATTATAAGTGTGACAGTTTGTGAGGATGGATGGATGGATGGATGTTTGTTACTATTTCAAGCAAAAACTACTGAACGGATTGCAATGAACTTAGGTATGGTAGTAGTTTATGCTCTGGATTAAAACATAGGATACTTTTTACCCCGAAAAAGTACAGTGTTCCCGTAGGATACTGTATTTACGCGGGCTGAGCCGCGGGCATTAGCTAATCAATAATAATGTTGCGAACACACGGAGCACAAAGGAACTAGCGCCATCTAGCGTCAACCAATGAAACAACTTTATATGAACAAAGACAACGTGAAACCCTACTCAATACTAGATGGCGCTACTGTGCGAACATTCTAGAATAAATCCAACTTGGTCACGCGAGTCGGGAACTTTTCTGGAATGGTCTGGAACTCGTGTCAACCGATATAAATACGCCGGAAGAATGCGAGCGAGTTGAGTTAAGTTTGAGCTTCCTTCGAAGCGAAACAGGCGATAAGTGCAAACTAGTAATCGGGAGTTCGATTTGAACAGCGAAACAGGCGATATCGAAGTGAAAACTGGTGATCAAGAGTGATACCAGTAAGTGGAATCTACGACTTGGCATACGACTAAGGACACCGTTAGTGCTTTGTGTTGGACTTAGTGCTTTAGTAATGTGTGAACATGATTAGTGCTAGTGAATAAAGTCTTTAAAAGAGTCAGCAGGTCTTTATCTCTATATCTTTCGAACCTCGAACACGTAACAATAATAATTAGGTATATTGTTAGTAGACATAACCACAGGGACTTATATCTTTATTTGTATGGGTTGTATACTTTTTTAATGCGGTTTTCGAAACTGTATATGAAATTTTGGTTTTAGGATACTTTTTCATGCCATCCAGAGGTGGTAACCGGATACTCTGTTACGGTGGTCACAAATATCTCAAAAACAACCGGAGCCGCGGCGCGAGGTCAGTCTGGTTCTGCTGCAGAAGCAGATCGAAGACTGCGGCTTGTCGCGCCTCTGTTACTTTGATAGAGGACGTTCTCATCTGCGCCAAAGCACAACATAACCACCACCCTTCTTATGTAAATTATCACTAAATTATACTGTAAAACTATAACGCGCGTAAATAAATACATATTCTGTTTTTTTCTGATTATCCTTTTTTTGACACTTTTTAATTTGGTATGCTTTCATACATTAGTTGGTAATAAACATTTAGAACCAATATTTCGACTTACAATTTTTTTTCAGAACCAATATTTCGACTTACAATTTTTTTTTTCAGAACCAGTATTTCGACTTACAAGTACCGGCAAGCCTGTTCTTTGCATCGGGCCGTACAAGTATTACAAGAACAACCGAAGCAACGGAGCAAAGGCGACCTGGTTCTGTTCCGTCCACCGGTACCCGCGGTGTCGGGCTTCAGTGGTGGTGGTTGACAACGTCATCTTGTGTAGTAAAGGCGTACACTCTCATAAATAGCTCTAAGAAATTCTGTACCTTTTTATTAGTAGTCTTAATTAGATCTAATCCAGAAAACGCTTGTACTACGTGTAATTGTTAATAGTAATATAAGTGAATTCTATAAAAATTATTAGTTTTCAACATAATATTATAATTCACGACGTTACTTGAAGGTACGTTTACGTGACGTAAAATAATTATTTAACAACTCTACCATTAACAAAAACACCACTTGTATGAAAGAACAATATTTCTGTAACAACTGGCATAAGGGCTGTAGAGCTTCAATGATAGCTTATAAAGAGGAGAACAAACTTAATGTTTCTGCTCTCAAAATTCAGGATATTATCCATTTTAAAATGTTATGATAAAGTAACTTAAATAAACATAAGATGGAAGAGCAGACTTAATTGAAATATATACCTATTTTATTAAAAATACAATACACATTATGTATAAATTAATATATTTTATTACATTTTATTGCTTATTATTACAGAAAAATCATTTATCAAAATTAATCATCAGAATGGTGCGTCTAAAGTTGTCTTAATATCTCACGTTAACATAATATAAATACTAATAAAAGGATTAGAAGATCGAGAAAACAGACAGAAGAATGTAAAATACTTAAAAATTCTGGCCAAAGTTACATCACAGAAACAGGTAAACAAATCCCTGTAAGGAAGATAGGAGCACTCAGTCTTCGTAGAATGAAATGTATTGACCAAAGTTACATTACAGAAACGGGGTAAACAAATCCCTGCAAGGAAGATAGGAGTACTCAGTCTTTGTAGAATGAAATGTATTGACCAAAGTTACATTACAGAAACGGGGTAAACAAATCCCTGCAAGGAAGATAGGAGTACTCAGTCTTTGTAGAATGAAATGTATTGACCCAAGTTACATCACAGAAACTGCAACAAAGAAAAAAAAGCAGTGCTTTAACTATTATTAGGCCCTAGGAATCAGAGATCGTAGAGCGGTGTATATGGCTAATCTTATTACCATATTGCCAAAGAAAACGCAAAGTACCGGCGATAGAATAAAAAGAGATTGCAGCTGCAAATATAATGATAAGCAATGAAAAAACAAACCGGTCAAGTGCGAGTCGGACTCGCGTACCGAGGGTTCCGTACAAACCTGTAGTGATTTTGTAACAGCTTAAAGGTATTATAGACCTTAGTATTTGATTTGAATTTCAATTTAATACCTCTACGCGTTCATGAGGAAAGGGGTAGTAAATTTAAAATTAATAAAAATATTTTTATTGTATGATGTAACGAAAAATTAACGGTTTTCGCAATGTTTCCTTTATCTGTGCTATAAGATGTTGCTTCGTACCAAATTTCAAGATTCTGAGTTCACAGGAAGTACCCTGTAGATTTTGATTCCCTTGCGAGTGTCGAAAATTTGCGGCATAAACGGCTATATCTTTTGATTGTGTTGGCTTAGAAATTTAATTTTTTTGCAGCTCCAAGGACAGTAGACCTGAGAATTTGATATAATTTCCAGCTTGATACCTCCTCGCGTTCCTGAGAAAAAGGGTCTTGACAGACAGACGGACGGACAACAAAGTAATCCTATAAGGCTTCCGTATTTTTCCTCTCGAGGTACGGAACCCTCAAAAGACCAATTTGTAAAGATTGTTTTCTCAAAACTTTTGTAAAGAAAAGAAAAGAAAGAAATATTCTGCAATCGGTACAATGACCTTCTAATACAATCGGTAGCATTTCGGGTGATAAAAGAGGACGTACACGATCTAAGTATAAGACTATAAATCATAAGATTATGGCAGCAGCCTGAGAACATGAGCGTAAATATTACTCGTTCAGACCTACTTAAATCTGATATCGCTTATATAGAGAAAATTTACAACTTTGGTCCTTCATTCTTAGCTCTTAGGCGAAGGGGAATATTAAAAAATATGTGAGTTGGAACTATCTGTTTTTGAGGGACAGTCTAATTTTCTCCATTATTTGCCCCCCGAAGTTAAGAGCTTCCGTAAGTATTGGTGTATTATGCAAAGTGCATCCAATACTAGAGGTAATCCTACTACTATTATAAATGTGTAAGTTTGTGAGTATGGATGGATGGATGTTTGTTACTCTTTTAAGCAACAACTACTGAACGGATTTCAATGAAAATAGTTACGGTATTAGATTATGCTGTGGATTAAAATATAGGATACTTTTTACCCCGAAAAAGTACATTGGGTTGTATACTTTTTTAAATGCGTTTTTCGAAACTGTATTTGAAATTTTGGTTTCAGAATACTTTTTCATGCCATCCAGAGGTAGTAGCCGGATACTCTGTTACGGTGGTCACAAATATCTCAAAAACAACCGAAGCCGCGGCGCGAGGTCAGCCTGGTTCTGCTGCAGAAGCAGATCGAAGACTGCGGCTTGTCGCGCCTCTGTTACTTTGATAGAGGACGTTCTCGTCTGCGCCAAAGCACAACATAACCACCATCCTATTTATATAATAAGATAAGATATTATATTTAATTTTAAATAAAATTATTCTACCAGTTTTTTTAATTTTATTAGGGTAATAATAATAATACTGGAGACTCTTGTGTAAAAATTCTATTAATTTTTAATGATAAATATCATCTAAATTATCACTGAATTATAATAATGTAAAACAATAACGTGGGTAAATAAATACATATTCTGTTCTTTTCTGATTATCCTTTTTTGACACTTTTTAATTTGGAATACTTTCACAGAGTTGGTAGTAAAAATTTAGAACCAATATTTTGACTTACATTTTTTTAGAACCAGTATTTCGACTTACAAGTAACGGCAAGCCTGTTCTTTGCATCGGACCGTACAAGTATTACAGAAACAACCGAAGCAGCGGAGCGAAGGCGACCTGGTTCTGTTCTGTCCGCCGGCACCCGCGGTGTCGGGCTTCAGTGGTGGTGATTGACGACGTCGTCTTGTGCAGTAAGGGCGTACACACTCATAAATAACTCTAAGAAATTCTGTACCTTTACTATTAGTAGACTTAATTAGATCAAGTCCAGAAAGCGCTGGTACTACGCGTAATCTTTACCTGAATGCAACAAATGGCGGCCTATTTATTATAACTCGAACGTAGTCACAACGAATGTCCCGTTTCGTAGCTAAATTAGCTCTTTTTGTTCAAGGACTTTAGAATAAATGATTATTTTCAACAATGAATCTAGATTTAAGTTCAGCTAATTGAAATAAACAGTATCAAATATAGGTACAATTGATGGTGTTTGTCATTTACCCATATATATCTCTTTCTCTTTCTTTCTTTAATTTAAGGGCAGGGCCCTTGTCGGTCGAGCTTTCGCCACTTTTCTCTATCCTCCATGTAGTGTATGGCTGTGTATGTAAGCATAGATATCATACTATCTCGAGTGCTCTAGGCAAATATGACAGAAGACGTGTCACAGTGACGGTTTAGATGTCAGTCTTCATAGAGAAGCCAAGCAGACAGGAGGTGTGTGTTAGGGCATTGCCAGCCAGTATCCAGACTCCATTAGTACCTTCAGCTCTCTATAGGACATGAAATTTACAAGTTAACAAATTTACAAGTTTCTCTATAAGTTGTCTAATATAGTTTTTCTTTGAATCCATTTATCTAGGAACTAACTGTTGCCCGCGACTTCGTCCGCGTCAACTGATGGCGCAATAATGCAATTCCGCGTCAAATGATTTCGACTAAATTTGATGAATTTAGATCATTTAAAGAGAAATAATTCTATCATACATATTTTTTGGATAACTTGAACCGTTTGCGCATCACACGCAACGGAAGCCCTCAAATATGAATAATTTTCCCCGTTTTTGCAACATTTTTCACTGATGCTTCGCTTCTATTTGTCGCAGCGTAATGTTATATAGCTTAAAGCCTTCCTCGACAAATGGACTATCGAAAACAAAAATAATTTTTCAATTCGATCTAGCATTTCCTGAGATCATCGCGTTTAAACTAACAACGGAAGCCCTCAACGATGAATAATTTTCCCCTTTTTTCCACATTTTCCACTGATTCTTCGCTCCTTTTGGCCGCAGCGTGATATTATATAGCCTAAAGCCTTCCTCGATAAATGGACTATCCAACACCTGAGATTAGAGCGTTCAAACAAACAAACTCTTCAGCTTTATAATATTGGTATAGAATATTGTATATTAAAGAAGTATTGAAATTTACACCGTTTTGTATTTAAAAACTAAGGATGCCAATGATTTAAAACTAAGGATGGGCTATGATGCACATTTGATAGAATCAAACAAGAAACAGTTACGTCATCTCGATTTCACCATTACCTCAAACGTCAGCCATTTTGATTTGTGAAATTAATATAGGTACCTAAATGTCAAAACGGCCCCAAAAGGTGGGGTCATTTAAGTGGTGATAGTTTTTGTTTCGACAAGGCATGTCGAGGCTGTCGTCTATAATAACATCATATCAATGGTTATCATATCAAGGGCGTCAATGCACTTGTTTCTTGTTTGCCATCCATGGGCGAGGTAATCGCATCCATCAGGCCATCCGTTACCGTTAGCTTATACAGATCATTTAAATCATCAATTATGAAACATAATCTTTCGCTAATTCAACGATTTGACTGCCTTCGTTAAATGTAAACCTTGAAATTTAAAAATAATATATTTGAACCTGGTCTTCGTTGTCACATAGAACAACGTAATACAATGAAATCTTTATTCCAGTGCCTATATTCACGACCACGAGGTTCGGCAAGCCGGCGATCCAGATGGGCATATACCGGTTCAACCGCAATAACCGCAGCGTAGGCGCCCGGGCGCTGTGGACCTGTTGTCGCGTGGCATCGGGCTGTAGGGCCACTATAACCACTATAGATGACGTCATCGTCAAGGAGAAGACCATTCATAACCACTAACTAGGGACGAGGCTAGCATACATATTGAACCCGATAAGATTAATTAGTTAAATATTTTAGTACTATCATATTAATGGGATTCTTTATGAAGAGTACCTACCTACTAAATGCAATCAAAAAGTTCTCGTATAATAGAGATGTAAGACATTAAATCGAGCGTATGACAAAATATGGAATCTGGTACTGGAATCATACTGATAATTGAACGTTAAAATTTAATGTTCAATTATCAGTATTATTCCAGATATTCCAGATATTTAATATAACAAGAATTAGCTTTTAGATTTCAGAGACTGAAATATGTATTACGTATTACTAAAAAGTGCCTAGAATGAATAAAATATTTTTATATATTATGTAAATATTTCCCTACTTTCGTTGCAAGTATTGTGTAAAAAAAACTCTGATTCGGTAAATTGTTTCCTTGCGTCTTTCTTAGATTAATTTTAAACTTTAGTGCGGGTTACACTTTAAGTTGTAATTATTCTGTGCGACTGTAATTATTTATATGAATAGTATTTTTGGCAACAATTGGAGAGTATGCTAGCCGGTACTACCAGTGTCGTTGGGAGAATGTCTTATTTGAAAATTAGGATAACTTTTGCTGTAAGTAAGTAAAGTATTACGTAGTAAAATAACTAAATAGTTGATAGTACATTTAGTTAAAAGAAATCATATTCACAAATGTTATTTTTTAACGTCTAAACTATAATATGCTACGTGTTATGCTTTTAAATAAATCAAAAATAATCGCGGAGTGTTTTATTAAGGAAATACTATCTAAGACACATTTCATTTACCTACATAATGTAATAATAAAAAAAAACTTATATTTTTTAAAAGAATGCAAATAAAAAAAGTAAAATGTGTTATTACATTACAGCTAGATCTATACTTATTACGATAAAGTTTATTTTAGATAGTATAACCTAATCTTCCAGTTACCTACTTTTAACATCAGTCAATCTTCCGCAGTAAGGTTCGGGGTGTCCCAACGCGGCAACCCCGTGATAATGGTGGGGTCCCACAGGTTCAAGCGCACCTCGTCCTACGGGGTGAAGACGTGGTGGCACTGCGTGAAGCGGTCCAACAGCGGCTGCTCTGCCAGCATCAGCATGGTCAACCACAGCATCTGCAAGTACAACATCGTGCACAACCATATTTAAAACTATGCCGGAAAAATAATCATAGTTCGAAGTAGTGGCGAAGGCTGGGTCTCCTTCATTGATAAGCTCTAGCCTGTATAATAGGTAGGCATTTGGATGAGGGTCTTCAGAAGCCGATAGGAATAGAGTTATAGAAACCCCACGCCACTGGTATGAAGGATTTTCTCGTTTATTGTCATCTTTAAGAATAATGTTGTGACTTGTGAAATGGGACGGCAATATTCGTATGGAACAGACAGACAGATGTGGTCTTTAAATTTATTATCCTTACGAAGAAGAAAGTCTTACCTGTTTAGAAAAATAAAATTTAAAAACTTTCCTTTATAATAAATAAGTAGGTACATACTTTGTATCCTACCAATTACAGTCTACAATACTTTAACTCATTACAAGTATTATCTTAAGTAAGTACTACGATTACGATTAAATCATGACCTAAAATACTCGTCTTCACACGGAATACTTTTTTCTGATAATAATCTCACAATTCATATAGGTGGGTACTTTTTATTAAATTCTATTTAGAGTAATTTATAGAGAATAATTATAATATTATCGTGGCTAATAAGATTATGAGATGTATTATATTTAATAAAAAAATATAGATATAAAATGTATAATAGGTAAGTTTTAAACTTATGTGAATGATGTTAACGTTGTGTAAACGAAAGTAAAACAATTGACAGCTAAAAGGCGTAGTTTTTTTACTGTTTAGTTAATAAATCTAATAAGGTATACTTGTTTATTAGAGAAACCTAAAAAAATATTATATTGCTATGCCAGCTTAAAATTATTTTGTTTAAAAGCGACTTCTTAAAGTACAAGTACAAAGTAAGTACAAAGACGAATATTACAAAAAAAAGTAGACAAACTTTTAACATTTCTACGAACTTAAAGCTCCATTAGAATGGATGTACAAAAATATTCAATTATTTTTATAACTTATAGGTGTGGAGCCAATATTTACAAGGACACGCTACGGAAATCCCAGCATGATTATCAACAACTACCGATTCTTCAAGAGAAGTGACAGCAGAGGACTTCGGTTCAAGTGGGTTTGTATCAAGAAGGATAGACACTGTCGGGCTTCCGCTGTAACCGTTGAAGGCAGGCTGATCCAGCTTAATAATAACCATAACCATTATTAAGTAATGCAAATTTATCTGGCAGGTGTATGTCTTCGAAACGTATGTTTTCGTTATTTGAAGAGCCAAAAGTAATTAAAAATAAATATAGTTTAAAAAAAAACTAAAAAAACACGCTTTTAAAGAATATCGAACTAAAAAGTTGAAAATAATTTTAATTTTTTTAAAAATAAACTTAAAACAGTAGTATATACTTACTATTAACTTTTTAGTTCGATATTCTTTAAAAGCGTGTTTTAAAGCTACCAGAGCCGAGGAAGGCAGCAGGCGCGCAAGAGAGAGTTACAAGCAAACAAACAAGCTTACATACAGGTGAAGTTAATATAAGCGTGTTAATGATTCAATTCTCAGTATAGTTTCAGAGTTCAATCTCAAAAAAGTGCGAGTGAGACAAAATATACTGACACTGGAATTTTACTGTGAATTGGAACATTTTAACTCACGAAAAATTAACCTTCATTTCACGATATGTTAAACGGTAGTTATAGTGAATACCAAACTATTTATTAATCTGTGGCTATACTAAGACTTAATTAATATTACTCTATTTAATTTGTACATACTTGAATATACTAAGTTATTGGTTTGTAAAACAGACAAACTTTCTTTACTTATTTTGTACTTAACTAATTAGTAATTTTGTAAAATATACAAATTTTTCTCTGCATCTCTAACATAATATCGGAAATGCATATTTGCATGCTTTACATAGATCGGTTAACTTATAAGGTTCGATAAAATCAATTACGGATATTTTGGGCATATGATCTATTTCTTATATACTCTTATAGACGTTTAGGCAGAAAAATAATTGATATACTCGAAAAAAAAAAATCTTCCTTCATATCGGGTAAATGAGATGCTTTTGTATTAACTTTGAAGATTCCAAGTTTTTTTTGCCTTAACGTCTTTATATGGACAGTGGATCATAAACCCAAACTATACGTAGTGGATTTTACCAAATCTATGTTAACTTAAACTGTCTGAAGAAGAGGCATTCTGCTTTCAGAATTAGAAATAGATTGCAATAATTTTACAATGATATGCTGATGGTAGGTTTAAGTACAATATTTTTATTACAATTGCAGAAATAGTGCATGCTGAGGTGGCGCATCTGTGACGTTTTGGATTCCACCTCAATTTTTTTACATGATCTTATCAATATCCGAGTCCATAAAAATATTGCGCGGTTTAAAAATATCGACTCCATGCTACCGAGGCTGCCTTGCATCACCTCGGCCTGCACTATCTAAGTTATTGTTCGTTAAATTAAAAGAATAATAAGAAAGAAAATTTCCTTTTTTAGATAATTTTTCTCTTTTGAATTAACTAAGCACTACTGTAAAAAAACGAAGAAGTCGTGGTTCGAAAGAACAAATTGAAACTCTTCATTGCGACTCTGTCGTTCTGTCCATCCAGCAACAGATAGCGTAGCAGCAAAAGAAAATAGAGTACTATGCTAAAAGTGCAGGAACAAACCTTCAATTTGTGTTATACTTACAAACAGCATTCGTGTGATTCCTGTTACATAATCAAGTGTTCAGTATATAACAGTGTGCATAAAATTCTGACTCTCACCACCAAATCCTATTCTTCATAGATGTATTACACAATACATTAAAAATAGATAGATATGGTATTAGCGCGTAGAAGGTGAAGATTCGAATCGGCCCGAAGTCGGGCCGATTTTGGTTAGTATTCGAAGAGCCGGTCGACAAGTAGCATGTATTATACGCGTCCCGTGTATTGATAAAATCTAGTCATCTTTTTCTTTGCTATTGAATTAAAAATTCCCTTTCAGAAATGTTTGCTGTGTGAGTGAAATGTAAATAGTTACATTTCACGAATGAAAAATGTCAATGTGTGTCGCACCCTGTCGCGGCACAGAAATATATTTAGTTTTGTAAGGATATAACGTATCTATGTAATAATTAATCAAATACTATTCTTTCATTTAGTGTAAATAATTCTTTTAATATAAAACCACACATTATCACCGACAGTAATTCTTTGCACCCTCAATGTCATGTTAGAAAATTCGGTGTTCGTAGAGCTAGAAGTTAGAACATCGATTATTTGAGTAAACTATAATTTTAATTAAAACCAAAGAAGATCTACCACCAACGTACGTGTATTACTTTTAAACACTCTAACTTTACCACATCTTTTTAAGATCATGCTTGCTTATATCATCACTGATAAATTATTGTCTTTTTAGCATTTTTTGGCTACACGGGATCTGGAAAGCGGTGTTTAGATATCGGGGCACAAAGGTTCACGGTCCACCAGAACGAGGGAGCGAAGATCAGATGGAGATGTGTGAAGAAGACTTCAGGCTGTACCGCTTTCGTCACTACCATTGATAATATTATAATAAGGGTTCGCCCTGTACATAATCATTGAGGGAATGTATGGATATCCTAGGTCTTAGGGCGCGCTTCACAAGCCACTTATAAGTGTCAGATACCTAATTTGCTTATTTTGTCTCTGTCGGTCTATATAAATTTAGCAGCGATAAAATTTCGGAACGAAAAGCTATCCGACACTTAGGTTGGTTTCGCAACGGTCGGGAGACGCGTACGGGCCGACCGTTTGGAGTCCGTCCGGGGAGCGTCCGGCCCTGATTTCATTTGTTGTTAGGGTTTCCCGGACAGCTGTGAAACTAACCTTATTGGTAGATTGCGAAACAGGGCCACATTGTATTAAAACTAAGTATTTGATGTTAACGATACTTGATATCAACACTGAAGTTCCGAAATATCAAAGTATCTGATGCTATCAAAGGTTTTAATTACTGTTATAAGAGCTAGTAAGTACATAGTAAATTATATAGGTAATTTAAAACAAAAGAATATTATATTTATTTATAAGGTTAAGCGGGTGTTAGATAGACAAAAATAAATTTAGTCCGAATCATTCTATTATAATGGGTCGTGCAAAAATTACTTTAGGTTATTATTAATTCTGATTTCATTGTTAGTGAGAAAAATATCGAAGGCATAAAAAATCATGCATATATTTTTTATTTCTATTAAAGTGAAATGTCATTTTACATTAAAATAATATTTCTATTATCTTAGATAAAAACTTACATCTCTTTGACATTTTTTAAATATTAGGTATACAAAATACTTATGTACCTATATTTTTAGTTATAAAAGAATTTCGTTTTCCTTACCATATTACCTAATGTTATCAAGAGTTTTTATTTTGTTTTCATAATGGAAGAAATTATTATTTATGTTTATGTTTTCTAAACTTATAGATTGTTTTACATCTTTAATTTTTGACATATTTATACAAATAGATATATATAAATAAATATATACATTTACGCAACGCCATTCAGCAGGTAGTAAATGGCCACATTATGCTAATTACGATTTTCGCCATTTTAGACCTGCATGTCTACATTTTTCATTTCTAAACAAATTATAAAATATATTGTGATCACTTTCACATAGTCATATGCTGTAAATATATCATTTTTCTAGAATCTACAAATTCGTATAGATAGAAAAATATTGTGAGTTTACATTCCCTTACTGTTTTTCGGAACGCTTTTATTTTAACAATAGATTGTGTTCCACAGTATCTATTGCATATTTTTTAAACGTTTACAATAATCTGTAAATAAAACTGTCTAATTGTTGTTGTAAATAAATGTAAAAAATTCAAAAACTTTGTAACAAATTTATTTTACCGTTAGTAGGTAGTAGTTGTATTAAGTAAGATTTAAAATTTAATGAAATAAAATATAAAAATGATAAATTTATTGTATAGGAGGTAGTAGGCGTAGGTTGCAGATGTAGTTGTTGGTGTAGAAACTGCAGATATAATATGTCTGATATAATGAATATGAATAGATATCTATTTGTTTATTCCAGTTCACAGTTAAGTCTGAATAACGTATGTTGGCTACAGCTAGTAATACATTCATAAACTATAGTTTGGTTTAACGTGCTGGTCTCATAGACGATTTCAATTTGAAAAAAAAAAAAATCTTTTGTATTTTGGTAATATATGTCGTAATACTTATTTCTACACCATAATAGTTAGATTTTGTCGAATTAGTAAGAACCAATATAGGAGTAGCAATAGTAATAACAAGAATAACCACGATTACTAGCTGACCCGAGCCACGCGTTGCTGTGGTTGTGTGGTAATTATAATAGATTGAATAATTTTTTACTAATTATTAGAATCTACAATCTAGAAATAGAAACGGCGCCATCTACCGGGTATCTGTGCAACTTAGATGCTATTAGTATTTTATAGAACTATTAACTGATAAATACACTAAAGTCGTATAATAAACATTTAAACTGCAATAGCAAAAGATATTGAGATCATTAATTGTGGTAAAAACTACCCTATCTTCCAAGATAGACCAAATTACAGATGCTTACAAAATTTTATAAAAATTGACTCAGTAGTTTCGGAGTTTATCGCGAACATACATCGTGAAACAAAATTTTGATATACATATAGATAGTGTATGTTCAAAGGAATTAAAAAGTTGTTTTCTGTCTAGGCGCCTGCATGCTCCTGTCGAAGCGTGGCAACCGTATTCTTGTGATAGAGGGCTGGAGGTTCCACAGGGACACCTACCAGACCCAGAGAGGCACGTCCATCTGGAGATGCTCCAGAAGGACCAGAGGCTGCAAAGCTATCGCCATGACCGACTCCAGCCACAATATTTTACGGACTGACATTGTGCACAACCACTAATTGTAGACTTTGAAATCCATTTAATTTTTACTATATTGAAGATATCATTGATGTATTATAATTAGTTTTTAAATAAGATTATATAATATTTTATAAACACAACTTAATTAATATTTATTATTCAAAACTCAACCCTAAACTGAATAGAGGTAAATATTTTATTCTTACTCGTACCAACTTACCGTTAAAATACCTTTATTAAATTCTTGGGCTAATGTTTTAATTGAGTTTTTTTTTCAGATCGAATGGTGCGACTTTCAGATCGATTGGTACGACTGGGGCAGGTGGAGTTTAGGCCATCTAGTCACGGCAAGCAGATTCTTGTGGTCATGGGGAACAAGTATCATCGGGACTCGCATATCAACAAGAACGGTACCATCCTCTGGCGCTGTTTTCGACGTAGATTGGGAGGCTGCAAGGCCAAGATATACACTTTTAACAATCGAATAATAAGGCACCAAGATTATCATAATCATTACTGATAAGGATTATTATTAAAGGATTAGGGCAATGAATAAGGATTTTGGAAACAAAACAAGCAAGTGTTTTTACTTCTTAATTAGAGATTATAATTGGTTACTGCAGATAATAGAAAATTTGTATATAACAATAGAAGTAATTATATTATCTTAGGTACTAAGTAATTAATGTGAAATATCTACTATTACTGTTAAATATTTTTGAACTCTTTTGAGTACTTAAGTTGAAAAAAAAATCAATATGTAAGGGAGTGTGAGGGTATATCTTCTTATTTAGCAAATCAGAATATTAATTTTAGTTGAATTTCCTTAGGAAATTGCTTAAAGCAGATTGTTAGTCCTAATTAAGTATATCAAAATGTGTCCTATGTAATATCTATGTGATTAGGATATTTGATTTTAAGACTATAACTAAATCAATGTGATTATTTTAAAGTGATATTGTTAAGTATTATCAAATGAATTTCCAGACTCGTTGTTTTTATAAATCAATTTAAATTTAGTAGGTGTTTATTGCTATTTTTTTACCTTTATTGTTATTATATTTTAATGTAAATTTGTTATATTTTTCTTTTGTAGAGTTTACATATTTTGGAAATATTACTTTTATTAATGAATATCTTATGTATGCGGAAATTAGGATCGTAGCCCGTGATTCATTAAGTACTTGTTTTACAAGCAATGAGTATTATTTTTCTATTGAAATGTTTCGTTAATATTTGTATTTTCCAATTTTCCTACATATTAAATACTGTTCCATAGTGGGTTTTGTTATTCTATATCAACGAAAGTAAATTCTAAGTCAAATAAACATTGTAATGGTCTAAAAGTAATCATAACTGTGAAAGTAGCGCAGTTGTTATTGGACTCTACAAACCTCATAAAACAGGATATTTGTTTTGCGCCACACAAACTCGTATGTGAAACAATATTTAAATGTTATTTTTAATAACATTTTAGTACATTTTTATTAGAATAAATAAATTGGAATGCGGGATAGGTATTATCTAACATTACAAATAAAAAAATAGGTAAATGTCCTCTACGCAGGTCAATTTTGCCCAATAATATAGTTAAACTAATAGAAAATATACATATTTACAGGGTTATAAAATTATCTCTTATTGTTACATTTTTTTAACAATATTATAAAGAATTAAGCGGTAAGTGCGTTTGCGGAGCTCCAAAGTTTACTCGAAGTATTCTTCCTTTAATATGTTTATAATTTATGTCTGAATTTTTATCTTTACATAATATCTATTTAAAATATTGTAAATATACATTGTTTCTACTTATTATTGTTCATTAATATTAAAAATATTGTGAATACGTCAATTTCTTAATTGTGGTATTATTTCCTCATCTAAATTCAAAGAAATTAATTAGTATCGTAACGGTGATGAGTAACTGTTACAATAATTATGGGTTTAAAAAAAATCAAAATTTTGCAATATGATACTTAAGAAGGTAAACATTTTTTAATGTCTTGCAACGATTTTAGGTATGCTGCTTTTTATAGTCGGCAAGCAGATTGCGACTTACAACGGTTACAAGTACCACAGAGACAAGTACGTGAGGCAGGACGGTAGCGCGGTGTGGCGCTGCGCCCGCCGCAGGTTGCAAGTAGGCTGCAAGGGCAAGCTGGTGGCAGACCACGAGGGCTACGTGATGGCCGTCAGCGAACATTGCCGGGCCTGTCCGCCGTTCTAGCGCACGCGAGGCAGGACGGGAGTGTGGTGTCACCGCAGACTATTCGCCTGCATGGGCAAGCTGGTGGTGGACCACGAGAGTTGTGTAATGCCGCTGTTATCATCGCGCGGACTGTCCGACGATACTTCTAAGATAAAATCAGCTATGTATGTTGTAATAATGTGGAGTGGAAAAGGTACAAGGCGAGTGCTAGTGTACACACGTTGGATAAGTTTCTTGAATGCCAATGCAGACCAGTATTTTTTCAAGCTGCCCACACATTGACTGAGCGCAGACGAGCAGGTTTCATGCACAAAAACCGACATTGGTCCGAATTGAAGCAAATCAAATCGTGAATTCACGTGAATGTGGTTTTACAATAGTGGTTTACAGTAACTGATAAGAGAGCACATCCTACCATTACAATGGTGTGTGAGTATCTTGTGAAATAATACAGTGAAGTGCAAGCAAGTGATCACAAGTGACGGCGACGGAAGACAATTTGCAGCAAATGAGCTCTACACAATATTATGTTGGCGCTAGGCTTCACTCGGCCAACTAGGTTAGCGACACTGAGCAATGACAAGGCAAGGCAAATCGGTTGTCTACACCACGAAGTATAGATACCAGGAGTCCGAATGTAATGTTAAAATTATGGTCTCAATTTAGGGGACAGATTTTTTGCCGATAGAGCGCGCTATTTTTCAAGAAGTACCAAGCGCGATTCAGGACTGTGCGCTGATTGGTCTGCCATAATAGCATCGGTACCTCCAAAATTCCAGCGCAGCCAGTGGCAGAAAAGACAATATCTGGGTTTATTAATGTGTGTCATGAATACTATGGAATAGCCTATACCGTTCAGACTCCTGCAGGCTTAGCATGCGCATAGAAGAAACACCGAAGAAAAGAAAATATGACAGATTGAAGAAACATTAATACCATTCGGAGCAAAATAGGTCTTATTATAAGGTAGCAAGGTCGTTGTGTCGTCGTTATGAGAAATAACATTTCTTTTCTTCCCGAGCATGAGCTCACAAAATTGCCTCTTTTGACAGCTAAAGTAGAAAAGTTTTCTTAATTTAACGTCAAAAAGTCCCACAATAATGTCAACCACTCCACATCATGGCGGTCCTAGACAAAAAGTTTCTTTACGTTGAGTCATATACTTGAACATTTGCTCGTTTTTGACAGAAGATTTCCCGGCAACCATTTTAGAAATAGGTTTAGAAATGTTGACTTCTATTGACGACCTTGTTATCATGTATTAACAACTATTTTGCAACGAACTGTTTTGGATAGAATATTTCTTCATTAAATGTATTTCTATGGATCGCCATGCTAAGCCTGCTGGTATTTATACTTCGTGGTCTACACGTTGGCGCTGGCCATCACTCGGCAACTCTGGGCCAACATGTATAGCCGCTATCTTGTAATATATTATTGGCTCTTATTTGTACAGCGAGCGAAAAATCTCTTTGCAAAATACGAGTATATTAAATGCATATTTTGAATTAATAATTAAATATTTATTAAATTAAGGATTATCTTTTATTGTGTTTTAATGTATGATTCAGATACTCTATCCCCCTTACTAACAAACGCTGTATAAGCTTTGAATAAACTATACAGTGTTTTGTTCACGTCACTCAAGTGACAAATATATTTCTGCGATCACTCAAGTACTTATTGCGACAAAAATGTGTAAGGGATTTTTGAAGTGAAAACTGCTTTTAGCGTAATGCGCATATTTTTAGATGAGATAAAATCTCTGAACTTGCGACACCATTACGAGACGCAGTTTGACGTATGGTGAAATTTAAATAATTTCGAATCAAAATTGTTTATTTCCTATTTGAGTTACCATGAACCTATAGTTTCTATTTTAGATTGTAATAATTTTAATGATAATAATGATGATTCAAGAGTAGTCGAAATTGTTAACGCGCTAAAATAAGTTTTCATTTCTGTCGGCACTCCCGTAGTGCAACCCGTAATTTTTTTAAAACTAGTGAATGATGCAGATTTTTTGCAATTAATTCTTACCTGTTTATTACTTACAGATACTGTACTAGTTAAAGATCAGAAGTCTTTGTTCCACAACGGTCGTAGGTACCATAGAGACCAGCACGTCAGAAATGACGGCACTACGATCTGGCGATGTTCCCGCCGACAGGTCTATGCCTGCAAGGGCAAGTTAGTTGTTGACAAGCACAACGTTATAGTGCATGCCTTCGAACACCACCCGGAATGCCATACAATGTTCTCCTCATAATAATAATAATAATAATAATTGATACTTGACTCGCCAATGAAATTGTTGTCCTTTATAACTGTGTTTTTAGGGTTCCGTAGCCAAATGGCAAAAAACGGAACCCTTATGAATTCGTCATGTCTGTCAGTCTGTCCGTCCGTATGTCCCAGCCACTTTCTTTCGAAACTGTAAAAACTATACTGTTGAAACTAGGTAAATAGATGTATTTTGTGAACCGCATTAAGACTTTCCCACAAAAATAGAAAAAAAAACATAAATTTTGGGGGTTACCCATACTTAGAAACTGTAACTCAAAATTTTTTATTCATCAAACTCATACGTGTGGATTATGCATGGATAGGTCTTCAAACATGATATTGAGGTTTCTAATATCATTTTATTTTCTAAACTGAATAGTTTGCGCGAGAGACACTTCCCAAGTGGTAAAATGTGTGTCCCCCTGGATCTTCTAAAATAAGAGAACGATAAAACTAAAAAAATATATGATGTACATTACCATGCAAACTTCCACCGAAAATTGGTTTGAACGAGATCTACTAAGAAGTTTTTTTTAATTAATTTTAAAAAATACACTATTAAAACATCGATCAAAGTTACAACGAACTACAAGAACTTTCATATTATGTTACTTGCTGCTACGGAACCCTTCATGGGCGAGTCCGACTCGCACTTGGCCGCTTTTTTTTATTTACTCTTACGGGAATAATATTTTTATTGTTAACAACACGTACCTATTAGGTACTTCAAATATTTTAATTTAATAATATAACATTTCCAATCATCTATTGTATTGTTTTATTACAACTCCGATCATTTTTATATAGATAGAACTGACAAGATCATTATTTTTAATAGCTTCATTCACTGTCAGCAAGTTTGGTTCCCGTGTCCTGGTGGTGGACGGTCACAGGTTCAACTTCCAGAACCAAGCAGGCGAGAGGTCCCTGTGGCGGTGTACGCGGAAGAACTATGGCTGTCGGAGCAGGGTCTGGATTTCCCATGACGTCATCTCCTCTTATCAGCATCAGCATAAACATTCGTAGTGTTATCAAGTTATGATTGTTTATTACTTACAATTTCATACAAATAAAATATTAGTAACTAAACTAAGAGCATGCCAGGTCATGTGTAAAGAGGGTTCCGTAAGTATAAACGCGCTATGGTTTTCAAATAACTTCAAAAGTTAGTGACAGATTTCGCTCAAAATAATTTTCCTAAAGAGTAAGAGACAATGAAAATATAGAATATTCGAATTATAATGAGAAGCCTCTAACACTTGTCTCGCCGCCGAGGTTATTTATCTTAGTTTATCTTTATTTATCCGCTTTAGTTTATCGGAGTGGCCCCTAATTTTGGTGGAAGTTCGGTCCCTTTAAGATCGAGACGAGAGAAGAAGTGTCCTGTGTTAGATAGATCCGGGACACTCCCCTTATTGCGGCTGAGGGTAATCCGCAGATAGTTTTAGTGGGTAACGTATCAGCGACAGATCGAAATGTCGCCGGGAGTCCCATATACCCCCAAACCACCAGACCCGGGGGAGGCATAAAGCCTTTCTCCTGCGAAAGCAAAAGAAAAGCCCCAAGGAGGATAGGAGATTTAAGCACTGGGAACGCAAGTCAAAACACCAGAGGAGTTACAAATATCCAGCTCATCTGGTGTTTCGAGTATCCATAGGCGGCGGTAATCGATTTCTGGTTCATTAAACCTAACCTAACAATTAAAATTTGTTGTTTATTTTTCAGGTATTCTTAATAAAATAATTGTTATTATTAACTCAGAGTTTCTGTTACTTTTGTAGCAAATAGATGACGCTAGTTTTCTGTTTGAGAATGTGCTAGAATAAACTGCTTTAATAATGTGATGTTAATGTTTCAGAATACTATTATATCACCAACAAATCAGGCGGCAAAGTACTCATAGTGGGAGGAGAGAGGTTCAACAAGCAAGGAATTAGAGGACCCAAGATAACCTGGCGGTGCACGAAGAGGAACATTGGTTGTAAATGTAGAGTGACCACGTTCGAAAACAAAGTTATACAGTTAGTTAATGCGCACACACATTTGCAATAACTGGCCAAGAAAAAAATAGAGTTTTGAAATAATTTCTACCTAAGGCCCAATTTTCGAAATTATTTATGATCATAATCCTGTTTCGGTCCGCGTTGTCTCGTTCATGAGACTAGTGATGATGAAGATTTGTTCTGTCAAATGTACCTACCACCGACAAAGTTCCCGCTCGACTAGTCTCTAAACATTCACCTTTGCATGCCTCGAAATATTTAAACCCAAAGGAAGTAACCGCAACGACTGCAGAAGAGGTTAAACTACGTATTTACACGTGAGTATGTTTGCGAGCCCACTATTCAACGGCGCTCTTGAGCGATTTTCATCTTATGCGTGGTCAAGCGGGAACTTGTTCGGTAGTACGTCATAGCCTATCTTGAGTTTGGAAATCGTTACGTGCGGACCAAAACAGGATAACGTTCACAATTCACAAATAGTTACGAGAACGAGGCTTCTGGTTAAAATATTTGGAAAAAAATACCAAAAATATTTCAGGATTTGCACATATAAATTTTGTACACTTAACAGTTGTGTAGATATTTTATTTATTTTTAAGAGTAACAAAATGAAATCACGGTATTTCTGCTTTTTAGTCGACTTGTACTTACAATTTCCAATCAGTTATATCCGACTTATCTATGCTCATAATATTATGAAGAGGAAATATTTGTTTATTTGCAATAAATAGGTTTGAAACGACTGGATCGATTTTGATGAAATTTTCCTAGGTATAGAGTAGATCACGGCAAAGGACGTAGGCTACTTTTTAACGCGACAAAATGTACGGTTCCCTCGGTATTTCCTGTAGCGCGCCCAAATCGCGAGCAACATCTAGTTTGTAAATGATTTAATATATATATTTATAAGAAGAATACCATTTTCTGAGTTTCTTTACAAAAACCTTGTTAACCTAACTCTGCAGATCCTCCTATTTTTTTTATATAAAAAAAACTTGACGAGTAAATTGAAAATATAAAAAAACGACACCGTTTTATATAAAAAATACTAATAAATATCAGTTTTACATATTATATATTGTTTAAATTAATTTCCAGTGAATTACCATATATCATCTACAGTGCATGGTAATCGGGTCTTGATAATAGACTGCAACCGCTACAACCTACAGAAAACTTGCGGAACCAGGGAGTACTGGCGGTGCACCAAACGCAACCAGGGGTGCAAGAGTCAGGTGTGGACTGTGGATGATCGAATCGTCAGATTCTCTAATCTCCACTGTCATGGTCAACCGAAAATATTTTATAGTTCCTCTTGCGAGGGACCATTGTAGATTAAATGTCCACCCAGTAGACTTAGCATGCGCACAGTAGAAGCACCGAAGAATAGAAAATATTATGACAGATTGAAAAAACATTAATACCTTTCGGAGCAAAATAGGTCTTATTGTAAGGTAGCAAGTTCGATGTATCGTCGTTATGAGAATAGCATTTCTTTTCTTCCCGAGCATGAGCTCACAAAATGGCTTTTTTAAGGCTAAAGTAGAAACTTTTTCTTATATTAATGTCAAAAAGTCTTACAATAATGTCAACTACTCCACATCATGACGGTCGGAGACAAACGGTTTCTTTACGTTTACAGAAGATTTCCCGGCAGCCATTTTAAAAATACTGCTATTTTAAAATGTTGTCTTCTATTGACGACCTTGATACCATAGATTAAGAACTATTTTGAAACAAACTGTTTTGTATAGAATATATTTTCTTCTTTAAAATTATTTCTATGGATCGCCATGCTAAGCCTGCAGGGGGACAGATGCCTGGGAAATAGGGTTAGTAAATTAATTTTATTATTTATTATTGTATATGGCATACAAAGAGTACCGAATTGTTGCTGTTTTTAATTGTATTCTGTTATGACTGTTGGTTTTTCACATGTTAATACATTTTTTGAAAGTAATACGCGTTTATTAATAAGTACCTACCTGGGAGACCGAGCTTTGCTCGTAGTTTTAGTAGAAGTAGAATAAAAAATATAAAAGAAAAATAAATAATAAGAATCACAAAAATATTTATCTGACCGGAATTCGAACCCACCACATTCCAAATTTCCAAAAAACGCAAAAAATATACAAAGGTACGTATATAAAGCTGCCAAATTTCAGATAAGTCCTTGGTTCACAACGGTCGTAGACCACGTACCACCACGCACGACGTACCACAGCACATCAGAAATGACGGCACTACGATCTGGCGATGTTCCCGCCACAAGCTGGTTGTTGACAAGCACAGCGTTATAGCGCCTGCGAACACCACCTGGACTGCCATCTGACGTTCTCCTCCTAATAATAAACAATAATAGGGGATCGGACTACATCTGAAATATTTAGTTTCATTAATATATTCAGAAATACTGAGGCATTACTACTTGGTAAATGTAAAAAATATATATTATGTGTAGTTTACTAATTAAATACATTTAAAAAGTACCGAAAAAAAATTTTTTTTTTGCGAAATTGGTAAACAAAACCTACATCATTAGTTTACTTACATCATATACAAAAACATTCATTATGGTAAGTATGAACTTAAACGCACAAATATCAGAAATACTTACAAATATATATTCCTGCGCCCGTATACTTCATACATTTTAATCTACAAGTGACGTCACTTGTAGGTTAAGTTTAGTATGGAGCGTTTTTACGAGACTCGCGAAATTTTTTATACAAATCGCTGTACCTTTGAAAATATTGACTTTTGATATACAGTTTCTTCTGAGAAGTTACTCATATTTAAGAAGTTACTCATATTTAAGTACTTCTAAGAAGTTACTCATATTTAAGTTACTCACATTTTATGCAATGAGTCATTTATGCAATAAAAAAAAATCAGTCCGCTTGCCTATTGGTACTTTCAAACAAATACTGGGAAAGCAACGCCGACACCAGAACCTCAATTCTTGTATTTAAAGTAGAATTAATTTTATTTTGTTTGCATTGAAAGTGTAGCGACATGTTACCATAAACGGATTTTATGACGTTTCGATAAATCAGAGCGCGTTGTACGTTGGTTTAACGTTCATAAAAACACCGTTTGAAAGTTTAAGCGTATCGGGTCTTGATTGTAATTGTATTAATGCAGGTTTTATTTAGCAGAATTGCCCTTCTGGTTTATTATTGCATCAAGATTAAACTATCATGCCTTCTCTTTCACAAATATGAAGACGAGAGAGAAAATATGATATTTAGCCCATTAGATATTTAGGCTCACTTGCTCAGATCTGCGCAAGCAGGGTCTAGTAGAATCAAACGTTTGTGCAACATTAACTTTCGCATTGATTTCAGTTGAAAGGATACCAACCAAATCTAAAAATCTGCTAAGGATCAACGGGTACACGTTCTCGGAGTACACCCCTATGTTTTGGTACTGTACGAGGAAGAAGAGTTCGAGGTGCCAGGCCAAAGCCCGTACTGACACAAAAGGGAAACTCCGGTATCTGGAGGAAAACCACAACCACAACCCACCCGAGTACCATGTAACTAACACGGGGAAGTTTATAAAGATGTAAAACATTGTTACAAGGGCAAACATTTTAGTATTTTTTTTAAAATAAATTATTAAGGCTCAAGTGTGTGTTAAGATGTAGGTGCAATCGTAGATAGTAAGAGTTATTTTAATTAAAAAATAGAGCAGGCTTCTGTCGCATAAAAATTAATCATAAAAAATTATCTACTATTTACCCTACTGAAAGAACAGTAATATGAGTGTGTGTGTGTTTGACCAGATATAATATTATGAATATATTATTTTACAAAATACCTACATTTAAATATTTAAATCATAAAAATGCTGAAACGCTGCTTTAATAATTTATCTACAGTATTTCTATGTATTTATCTTTAACTACGAGTATTATGTCGATATTTTAATTTTTTCAAAGCTGTTCCATGATATACATATAATGTTTCATCTTCATCTTAAGTTTATTTGTTGCAGTTCTACAATTTTAAATTTCCTTTCAGATTTAGTCCATGCTCTGCTTCGCGCTCGCTTCTACAGGGAGTCCACGAATATCTTTATCGGAGGTCACAAGTTCTTCCGGCACTCTCGTTCTCTCGCCGGCAACCGGATCCGGTGGACCTGCGCCAAGAAACACAAGCTCAAGTGTAAAGCTGCCGCAGTCACTATTGACGGCATGGTTGTGTCCACTAGTGGCATACATTCACATGCGTAATATGACGTCATAAGCCTCTGTAGGAGGGTTATAAGTTCTGCAACGCCTTACCTTGTTCTGTCACCCTCAATTGAATAAGGAAATAATTTTATTCAGAAAATATAAAAAAAAATTATCATGTCATAGCATGAAAAAATTATATTTATGTAGCCGGCTTACTAATGAAAATATTTACTCAACTGCTTAGCTATTCTTTGTCTTTATCTGATACGTTGGAATAAAAACATCAGCATTGAAAAGTTAAACAGTTCTGTGAATATTTTAATAATGATATTTGGGTGCAAGTAATAACTAATAATAATTTAATATATTTTGTTACATATTATTTTAAGCGGACAGGATGATGGGATTTTGGTAATTTTGTAGTTCGCAAATTTTCGTACGTCACAACAAGTAGCTGATTTGTAATATGGTTATAAAAGTATACGGATACGAGGACAGTAGACACGAGAGTCGACTAGTGTCACATACGCTCATTGATAATTACATGCGTCGCCTACCGAATATTCTAACACTTTTAAAAATATAGGCTTTTCAAATTGCATGCTATTCTTGTCTTTCTGCCAAGTAGAGACTGACATAGTCTATGATTTAGGGAACCCTTAACATCAAAAGACGTTTGAAAGTTCAGTCGTTAGCGATAATGCCACTAAGTATTGCGACTAACCGAGAATGAGTCAAGTGCTTGCTGCGCGCAGTGCGGCCGCTCTACACCCACGGGAGAAACCGTCGTGCGTCGGCGAGAAACGAAACAGATTGGTTGTCCTTATCAAGTTAGAGACGTATGAGAGAGAAAAAAGGCAGTGACAGTTCTTCCGTGGGCGCGAGGTCTTATTTACGCAACATGAGCGGAAGAGTGCCGGGGAAAGGGTTCCCCACGCGACCAATATAAACAAACGATAACCGCGCGCACGTCGCGTTCGCGTCGAATTTATGAATAGTTCCGATGCAACTTCCGTTATAAAACCGGAACCGGATGTGTAAGATAAATCGGAAGTTCCGTGGTGTCTGAATCGGACCATCCTCAGTCTGGACTTTCCCATTACACTCCAGTGTCGACAGTGGTATCAAGTGCAATGTCCCAAGTGATAAGCTAAGTGCGATCAACCATTTTGAGTTTTCACAATGATCAGTGAATTTTAGACTAGGCTTTCAAGTTAGACTTCCAAAGTTTAACTTCATAACTAATACAACCAAATGTTTTTTTTAATTTGTAGTGTGCTTTTCATAATTTACTTTACGTATTTTATAAAAATGTATTGTGGCCTTATCGTAAGTGATACTATGAATTTTTTTATAATAATGTTCATATGTTTAAGAAAATAATTATTATGTAACGTTTGAATTTATAACTGCTTTGTTTAGGTTTTTCCGTCGCTTGTTATATACCCAGAAGCCAGTTTTATAATCTACTCTAAGTGTCGGATAGCTTATATTTTGTGTCCCTTACTAATAATCGTTGTATAAGCTTTGAATAGTTATACAGTGTTTTGTCTCCTTCTATCGAATTAAAAATTTCACTTGTGTGACGGGAACAAAACACTGTATAACTATTCAAAGCTTATACAGCATTTATTAGTAAGGGGGTGTATGTTTTGCCTCTGTCTCTCCACGTAAACTAAGCAGCTTTAAAACTTCCGAATAAGCTATCCAACACTTATTGGAAGATTGTGAAACAGGCTTTTCAAATATTATTTGTTTTAAGTTTTTGTTGTTGAATTGAGAAACTCTGTGTAACTTAGTGTTTTGTAACCAAAATAAAAATTTCTGTGTTTCAATAATTAATAGATAAAAATTCCAATATTTAACGTAATTTTAAGTAAAATAAGTAATCTAGCGTTTGTGGATTTAATTATTATTTATACTATGTACTGTCGAACAAGTTGCTACTGGACCAGGCATAAAATGAAAATTCTGTTGAATAGAGCTGTAGCAAACTGAAATTCGATACTGAGTAACGGGTGCACCATCTAGTACCGAGTAACGAAACGTTACGCACGAACATATTTCGTTACTCGCATTTTTCGTAGTATCGTGTTATAATTCACAAAGTGGTTCAAAATACGGAAAAGTGAAAAAGTGCACCTTACTAAGTTTACAAATAATGATGGTTGCGACACCGCAAACTCATACTATACACGTACGCAATGAGCTTTGATTCGTTGTTCTAACATAACATGTCATGTTATGAGGTATCAGAAGTAACAAGTAACGTAACGATACTATAGTAACGAGTGCTAATGTTATAGTAACGAATACATACGCGTACGCTTATTTCGTTACTTTACACCTCTACTGTTGAATCGTGTGCACGCACACACGTCTACAGTCGTTGCGGTCACTTCCTTTGTGTTTAAATATTTTGAGGCGTCCTAATGCAACGGAAAATGTTTAGAAACTGTTCGAGAAAGAGTTTGGTCGGTATTGTACGTAATTTCCACGTATTTAGTGGGTTCTAAGGCATAATCACATTCCAGATTGTAAGAATTATATTTTTGTATTAATGTGGCTAATAATAATGGCACACCTTTTATCTCATATTTAGAAGTACCTGTTATTATTGTGTGTTTAAATATTTTTGAGGCGTTACCAAAAATCACTTTTGTATCAAAGCTTTTTAAAAGAAATTATTATGGTTTATCTTGGATTATCGTAAGAATGTTATAAGGTGTTAAGTAATTTATTAATGTTAAATATTATATAATCAAATACACAATTACATTATTATTTACAATGAGATACACTTTATTTATTTTAAAGCACATTTAATAAATATTGTTTGACACTATTGGTTTTTCGATATCCCCTAACTTAATAAAATGCTCCGAATTATACAAAGGAAAAATACGTAAATAATACAAATTATAGTAAAACTGTTTTTTTACCGATGCAGTGGTTTAACTATGATAATAATCTGTCACATTGTATTTGCGTACAATATACTCGCGTTTAAATCCTAATTTCATTTTTAAAGCTGTAACTCTTTCACAGGAGTCCAATTCATAATGATGCGAGAGAAGAAGGTGGCAATCATAGACCAGTACGCATTTAGTCTGCGCAACAAGTCTAGAGCCGGATTTTGGTACCGCTGTTCGAATTACAAAAAGGGCTGCAAGACCAGTGCTCTGATGAATGACCAATGTAAAGTGCTGTATGTGAAGGGCGAACACTGTCACGATCCTCCAGAAATCATCCGAGATAGCTACGGCCGCTACCACAAAGTGAACTGAAGACCTAACGAAATGATAGTCCACTTTATTATGGGTACTTTGGTTGGGTTAGGTTAGGTTTTTTATAGTAAATTAAAAAACATAAAAAATCATCACAAAAATATCTGACCGGGATTCGAACCCACCACATTCCGGATTTCCGAATAACGCATTGGTATACTCAATACTGCCAATCGAACTAACTTATAGAGTAACTTGGAAGCAAGTTGGTCGAATGTACTGAAGGAAACAATTGACAACTACGAAATCGAAAGAGAATTGTATGAAAATTATGACAGCGCCTACAATTGATATTCGATAAAGTTACGAATAGGTAGTTTTGAATTGTTTCTGCTTGGTCTACTGATACCTTAGGCAAAGAATATATATATTACTAACGTACCTTAGGGCATACCAGTGGCGAAGGCTGCTTCTCCTTCATAGGGAAGCCGGAGCCGGAGATAATAGGTAGGGATTTCTATGAAGGTTTGCAAAAGGTAAGTGACAAGGGAAACCGATAGGAATGGAGTTATAGGAACCCTTCGCCACTGGGGCATACGCCAATACAAATTACTGGTGCCTTACACCATCGCAATATACGATACATACGTAATGATTCTTTAATTTGTTGTGCGTACAGCTTGTTTAGACTGGTAAGGGATATATTATGGGAAGTAAAATTTTACGCGCGCGTCCTTGCAGATATAATATGTTGTATATGAAATTAATATTAAAAATTAAAAAAAAAATCAAGTTTTTATTTACCTACCTTTGTGTGATGTATCTAACTAAAATAGTTAACTGAAAAATAAGGTAAGCAGTTGATATTAAAGTTAGTGGGAAAAGCTATATATATAAGTACCTATATAAACTTAATCGGTAATATATGACGCTTACTCATTTTTTACGACGTAGACTCTTCATTTTTGATTCCCACGTCGGTAATATATAGGTGCAATCGGGGAACTTAATTCATAAGCAGTTTGCAGCCGTCAGCAGCCGTTTTCATAATTTGTTCGTATTATATTGTGATATCAAACTGACACGTCATTGACAAAATTGTATTGTGACTGCATTCCGTCATTATAATACTAATAAATTATGTTTACACTCTGTCTGCTTATGAATCGGATTCCCTAATAGTACATTGAACTCATATTACCTTTTTATGTATAACAAAATAAACTATTTCAGAATTCGTAATAACACAGATAGCGAATAGTAAAGTGGTGATAATAGATAATTACACTTACTACCATCACCACGAGAAGCAGGCGGGCTCTATCTGGTACTGCTCCTCGCAGTACAAGGGCTGCAAGTCTAAAGCTCTTATCAAGGATCAAACCCTCCTGTATGTCTCTGGGACACACACTCACAACCCTCCCCTACTGTACCGTGATGCTAGCGGTCACTATCATAGATGTAAATAAATTGAGTATTGAATTATAAGGGCAACAATAATAAATACTGTTATTTATCCTTTAATTATTGTTATTATCATTAAAAATATATTTGGCATTCTTTTTTTATCTATTCAAATCATTTATCTTGTTTTGTTAAAAGCTTACTAGTTTCTAAAAATGCACGTGCGTTTAAAAAATCATGAATCACGCGAATAAAAGACCCTCTTCTTTATGAAATTTGTCGTTGAATCAAAAACTTTCAATACAGTTTTACAAGAATTTTGCGAACAGATGTGTTTGATATTTGGCAGAGTTACAATTTATGTGGATTAAGGTGTGCATAAAGCTAATATTTTTTTAATAATATTTAGAAAAACATCAACTACCTCATATTATTAACACACACCACCGCGCGTGCGTTTGATAGATACAAATTTGTTATTTACACGTTGACGATTGTTGACTGACAATATTGTTAACGTGTACACTACGGCCGCTGTATCTTGACGGGTCTGAACATAGGCTCTGCGAACTTTAGCGCATGTACAACTCGTAAAGAAAACTGTTATTGTATTATTTTTATATACCTATATACCAATAAAATTTCCCTAATACAATTGACCAATTATTAGTACAAATAAAATAAATACGAAAACATATAGAAACAGTTATTGTGCAACCTTCTGCGCGAAGTTCAGACTCGCCAAGATACATCGGCCGTATTGTGAATTTGAAATCCAGTCACAACATTATTTTTCTATCTAAATTATATCTAAGAAGCAAAGGCACCCTTACAAAGTTCAATTTAAAAAATTAAATGATATATTATGGGCGAATTTCGATCACAAGTTGACCTCTACTATTTAATTATTATTTTAGGAGCCGTATTCACAGTTTCCCGTCGTGGCGTGACGCGGGTGGAGTACGACGGCTATCAATACAACAAGCACTACGATAGCAAACACGACAGAGTGCGGTGGCGCTGCGCGAAGAAATACTACGGGTGTAAAGCCGCCATCGTTACTCTACGTGGCATTATTGTTAGGAAGATTGGCGCGCACTCACACTAGACAAATGGAAAAGTGATGTGAAACCCGACGAACCCGAAAGTGTTTTACCCGACGGAATTAGGGTTATGATAATCGAGTGTACAATGCGTTTCAAATAATAATAGGATGACTTAGCGCCGTATTGTGACAAAAGTGTTTTAACAGACAGAAGTAGGCTTATAAATAGATAATTATCTTAAAATAAATTTAATTATCATAATAGTGTGATAGTTCGAAACAATATGGTACTAAGTCGATCATATTATCATTTGAATCGCACTGTATAATTATTTGAATAACATAAACTGTAAAGCCATTTGATTTTAAAATCTGTCGAGGGATTCTTTGCTATATATTTATAATGTAACGAAAAATAATGTGGTAAATTAACAGCAGAATATTCGGGTCCGCAGTCTTTCGATATTTAACATTTTCACTAGTTATATTACAATCTGACGGTTTTTATAATTTTACGGTGACATAATATAATATCTGTGGCTGAATGGTTGAACGTGTTGGTGATTAAGCCAGGGGTTGCGGGTTCGAATCCCGCCGAAGGAATAAAAAGTTTTTCTGTGTTCCAGGGTTATGGATGTGTATTAATTATGTAGGTATATAATATAAATAAAAATCGTAAATATGTGTATAATATAAAAACATATTTCCATTGCCTGGTACCAGACCAGATTGACGTGATATGAAGCATCCATAGATATTATTATTATTATTATATAACTTGACATCATACGAGTAATAATATGAATAATAAAATAACATTAGATACCTACTCATTATTACAATAATTGTTATTAGCTCACGCGGATTTCCACAGATCTCACGCTTCGCCACTGGTATGTAAATATAAGTATAAAAATATGTTATATTATGTCTAAATTTAATATGTGTTCTGTATCTAAATATACAGTTACAATATGTACATTTTTGTACAGTATATAAATAATAATTAGTTTTCCGATATTAGTACGTAACAAAAAGTTAATATAAAACAGCCAAATACAAACAATGGTTGTAAATGTAACCTGTAAGATAAAACATACGTTTTAATATATTTGATAATATTATATTACGTAATATAAGAACATTAAGTAGGTATCTATAAAAACAAAGTACGCTATACTGGCTACTGTCAAATATTTTAATGTATTTTTGCAATAAAAAAATTAAACATCTGTTTTTTACATTTAAAAACAAAAAAAAAATGTTTGGTTGTAACTTTTTTTGTACCTGCTAGTTGAATGTTTTGTTTTTAATTTTAGTTGCAACGTTTTCAACGTCTCTTCGTGGACAGCCGGTAATAGAGTTCGCTGGAAATAGGTATCTAAAAGACTATGAAATAGGTTTCAAAACAAGATGGAGATGCTCTAGACGGACCTATGGATGTAAAGTCTCTATTACTACTATGGATGACCTCATTATAAAAGAAATGGGAAGACACAATCACATGTGAACGAAATGATATAGAAATTGTTTGTATACATTTATAAAAATATATGATTTTCCTGTTTATATTTTTAAGCCTCTTGTTTTTAGGGTTTGTAGTAAATACTAAAATAAAATTTCTTATGTCTGGTCACCCTTGCTGAAACTTCTGAAATTTTTAATAGACGTGGTAAAAATGCATACAAAAAAAACTCAGAAGTTGTTAATAGAATCAGGCGTTATTTTGCGGAAATTTAGCATACAATTTAATGAATATCAAGCAATATCTCGCCAAAAATACCCACAACCTGCAAGCAAATGTGTGAGTGCACGCATAAGCATGCGTAACGCACCTCCCTCCTCCCACATTGTTTATGCGTACACTCAAAAACAAGATCGTGCAAACACCACCACCTCGCAAGCAACAATGTCAGCAAGATCGTGCAAAGCCCCACACCACCATGCAGGTTGCAAAACTCGACGCGCGTTTCGCCCCGAACCCGGAGCATCTTCAGGAAGTCCACTTTTTTGGCGGGATATTGCTAGATAATAATTAAACAGCAAGAGATAAGTAATTAATTTTTGTCACAAATGGAAATAGGTACGCCAGGCATAGTAGGTACTTAGTAAGAGTAAAATTCAAAATCATAGTAGGTGGAGATGTAGGTGTAGATGTATTTGTTGGTTTGGATCTGTAGTAGGGTTGCTGTTGTAGGTGGGACGGTGTAGATACGAATTAGAGTTGTAACGGAACCTCGTTTCCATATCCGCAATTGCGGAACTTCCGCTAGAAATCGAACATCGAAATCGTATCTCCTTACATTGAATTTGTAGGCGTTTGCACAAGCATACCTACAATTTGAACGCCAAAAATACATCAACCAACAATACATTGCAACCACGTTTTAAAGTCTTTCGGGAATGGTCGTTTTTTATAAATCGTTTCACGTCTGTCATTTCCATAGAAAAAGTGATATTAATCTTTCTCATAGCTTCTATACCTAGTGTTCTACACTTCTACAGGGTTGCCCTTTTGATGACATCAAATATGATTTAAAGTAAACACATAGGCAACTATTTCGTTCCTGTTCACTCTCGGTCAATTTTGAACCAACACCTTTGGTATAGTGATTGTTTTTGGCATCATAAAATAATACTTGAAGTTATTTTTTTACATTTTGCCACACGTATGTTGTATAGGTATTTAAAAAAAAAGAAGGTTGTATACCTACCAGACTTTTCCCATAAAGTGAACCACCCACGGGTGATACAGGTCTCCAAACTGATTTACTGTTGCTCTCCCGTCTAGCATTTCCTAATTATAAACGGTAGAAACATTTTATTATATCATGATGTTATTAACTAAACATTATTTTCAGAGAAATCACTTTTGAAGCAATTTAAAAAAACAGTCAAATACACGTTGATACATACGTAACCTTCATAAGCGTGGCCTTCACTAGGTTTTTTATTAAAGCTACAAAGATATGCACAAAAGTTTTAAAGAATTAACAATTCAAATATAGTTTTGTTGTTATTTCAGGAATAGTAATTACTACAAGTCGTGGCGGGCAAGCGTTTTTGTTCAACGAGTATGTATTTAACAGAGCTAGAGTGTTGAAAAGAAATAATAATGACCTGTCCTGGTACTGCTGCAACCACGATAAGGGCTGCAAAATAAGGATCCGCACAACAGAAGAAAGTCGCGTCGTGAGTTGGAGCGGGGAACATAACCATCCTCCCCCCAAGCTGCACAAAGCTATGGAGGGATGTTACGTCATTATATGACTGAATATTCAAAAGGTGACTTCAAATATTGAAGGCTTATCTTTTTTGTGGCCAAGTTTTGAGGTGGCCCTATTATGAGCAGAACCGTTGGAATATTCGATCGTTTAAGTAATAAGCTAGGTATACAATCTTTATACATAAATTCGTCTAAAAATATTTACGAATAAATGAACTGAAATACCTACAGTCTACATATTTATAACTTCTTAAAAACCTTTATTTCACTAAAATAGATATACAACGTGTAACAAATAAGGTATACCAATCTGAAACCCAGTAATAATACTCATGAAACTGATTTTTTTTCATATTTCGACCTACGTTCCTTGAGGAAAGTTGTTCAGTTTCATGAATATTATCACTGGGTTTCGGATTGGTATATCTTATTTGTAACACGTTGTATAACGTATGCGCTGATTTGAATTGAAAAAGCTCTTTTTTGTGAATAATAGTGACTACAGTTGGATTTTACAGGTACTTTAATACAGTTTTTTCAAGGACAGCAGGCTATGTTGCTGGATGGGTTCACGTATAATCGTCAGAAGTGTCTGCGAAATGGTCGCCGCCGGTGGTACTGTACTCGGTACCACGCGGGCTGCAAGGTTGCGGTGGTCACCAGCGACGAGCTATTGGTGTTGCAGATGCAGGGGGATCATAATCATTCCAGACCCACCATCTTTCGCATGGCTAACGGAACGTATATGAAAGGATAGGCATGTCATGACTTTGTAAAAACCGAAAGTCCAGCACTATTCAGAGTAAAAAGTAGAGTCTATAGTAATATACTGTATGCCTACGAAGTAGGTAGTCTAAGTTTGTAAAATATATTTTCGAATAAATTTACTGAAATATTTACAGTATTTAAAATCTTACCTCCACTAAAACCGCTATAAGTTGTAACTTATGTATTTGAATCGAAAAAAATCTTTATATTATTTTTGTTAATAATAGTGACAAAATTTTAATTTTACAGGAGTGCGGATACAGTATTTCAATGGACAGAAAGCCATGTTGCTAGATGGGTTCACGTACAATCGTGAGATGCGTTCGCGGGACAATTGCCGCCGGTGGTACTGTTCGCGGTACCATACGGGCTGCAAGGTGACGGTGGTCACCAGTCATGAGCTGTTGCTGCTGGAGATGCAGGGGGAGCATAATCATTCAAGACCCACCCTCTTTCGCACGGCTGATGGAAAATACAGTAGAATCCGTTTATTATGACTCCTTCTATATTGACCAACTGCTTATTATGAAATAATTACACAGCAAAGTTTGGTTTCATATTAAATTCTATATAACTAAGTCAGATATAATGGCTTCGGTTATAGTGACATGTCGCTTATTGAGACTGCGTCTGGTTATAGTGACCGACATGATTTATAACTGCTTTGACAGTGTTTGGGAGAGTCATGTGATATCCAACGACGTACGGTGCGTGCATGGCTGATAATTTCTTTCGTTTGAGTCTCAGTGGGTAATTGATAGTTTGGTTGAAAAAAACAAAAGCAAACAAGCATTACTGATTTCTTATGTAAGTAACGAATAATTATTCATACATAATAAGTACTTATTACGAATAATTTCTTCTTTGATTTATCTCTATTTTATTTCTTTCTATTAAAATAAATGCATACCAACAAAAACGGGAGTTTTTTTATTTTCTATAAAAATACTTTGTATGACGTCCGCTTATTATGACTAGTTTTTTTGTCAGCCCTGCGATGTCATTATAAACGGACTCCACTTTAAGAATGGATCGGCATATCCTGACTTTGCAAAGACCGAAAGTCAAGCACTATTCAGAGAAAAAAGTAGAGTCTATAGTGAGTAATAAACTGTATAATATAGTTTTTGGACTTTTAATTTGTCTTTAAACATTTTAGAATAAATGAACTGACAAATTTACGATATTTAAAATCATATTTCCACATAAATGGTATACCTGTATTATATATTATGTTTTAACTTATGTAATTGAATTGAAATAAAGATATATTATAATATTTTGTTAATAAAAGTGACAAAAATTTAATTTTTCAGGAGTGCGGATAGAGTTTTTCACTGGACAGAAAGCCATGTTGCTAGATGGGTTCACGTACAATCGTGAGATGCGTTCGCGGGACAATTGCCGCAGGTGGTACTGTTCGCGGTACCATACGGGCTGCAAGGTAACGGTGGTCACCAGCTATGAGCTGCTGCTGGTGGAGATGCAGGGGGAGCATAATCACTCAACACCCTCCCTCTTCCGCACGGCTGACGGAAAATATATGAAAGGATAGGCATGTCCTAACTTTGCAAAAACCGAAAGTAGCACTATTCAAAGAGAAAAGTAGAGTCTATAGTGAGTAATAAACTGTATAATATAGCTTTTTTTACTTTTAATTTGTCTAAAAATATTTTAGAATAGATTAATACGTTCGCTGCGAAGCAAGGCATTATTTGCCTGGTTGATTGCTTTCCGTATGTGCGGGCTCTAAAATCGTGCCCTTTCGCTCAGTGCGGGCGCTGTAACTCGGGAACTACTACGCGTACGAGTGAGATAGTTATATACCTAACACCCATATTTAAAGCTTATGACGGTTAACGATTAAAAATGCACCAGGTTTTTAAAACATAGTTCGCACTGAATTAAAATTGAATAAGCTCAGTGCGAATACCAGGCCTTGATTTGTAGCCTGGTAGCCACACTGAGCTGGAGATTAATAATTAACATGACAGCTGTGTGCATTAATTGGTGATTTGGTGACAAAACATGATAATATAATATGATATAATTGTATACGACAATTTGATACAATTGCCAATATAAGTACCTAGATTTGAAAAAAATAATTGTATTATTCGTAAATATATTGTTTTATGTATTTGTGAATTATAAAAGTTTCTTTTCTTGCCACAACGTCTCGATAACTTTATACTTTACACAGATGAAACCGTATGTTACCCACCCACGGTTTTTGTCACCAATCACCATATTGCATGCTTCCACCGATTTGCATGTATAATAATATACATATTTTATTGCAGGTAAAACAGACATTAAAATAAACAACGGTCATCAATTTATTAAAACAAGTTCAAGAAAAAATTGCGTTGGTTGTTATGAAAAATTGAGAAAAACATTATCTAGTAAGCAAGCAGACAAGAAAATTAAGAAAATAAAATCGGCATGCAATCAGTGTCTTAAAGCGTATTGTTTGCCATGTTTTAATGAAAAACACTTTATGTAATTTTTATCATTCTTTTTATTTTCTTTTTAACACACTTTTATAAGCTTAGGCTGTATGTATGTATGTATATATGTATGTATGTATGTATGTTTGTAACGGAATATTTGAGCACGATTTTTAACTATTTCCAGAAATCTAATTAATTTGAAACTTTGCATACGTATTAAGAGCCAATGACAATGCAATAAGCTTGTTTTTTTTTAGGGTTTTTCAACTATTAATTATTAGGTATTATATTATAATTTGTCGATTTGATGCATTTGTTTTATTGTCCCATCCCTATTACTTTATTTTTGCAGTGCTTTAACAGGTCTGGTAAACCTGGTATCTCTCTTCTTAAAAAAAGTATCAAGTTTCTGTCCAATTTCCGAGCGAAGATAGTTTCAAATAGGTCCACTAATGAACTTTATACACGCGAAATTTCATTCATTCAATCCTAACGTTGATGATCCTGGGATCATATTTCTATGAACGGGTTTCACTGGGCCATTAAAACCTAGTTCGCATATGATAAAAACTTACTACAAGATCGAAAATACCTGGTATCGCATGGTATGCTAGGTACAAAAAATCAGCCTCGCAGCGAACGTGTTAACTGAAATATTTACAATATTTAAAATGTTACTTCTACTAAAACTAAAAATAACGTATGCATTTAAATTGAAATAAATCTAATATTTTTGTAATAAAAGTAACAAAAATTTAATTTACAGGAATGCGGATAGAGTTTTTCAATGGACAGAAAGCCATGTTGCTTGATGGATTCACGTATAATCGTGAGACGCGTTCGCGGGACAATTGCCGCAGGTGGTACTGTTCGCGGTACCACACGGGCTGCAAGGTAACGGTGGTGACCAGTCATGAGCTGTTGCTGCTGGAGATGCAGGGGGAGCATAATCATTCAAGACCTACCCTCTACCGGTCGTCTGACGGAAGATATACGAAATGCTAGTCGTGCACCCCTGCAAAACAAAGAACAACCCCCGTCCGAATCCACGAAAATAGAGCCTATGCTTTAAATATCTTATGTCAATAGACTTTCCGACAAAGAGTTGGCGGCTTTGTGTCATGTGGCCAAATACTCAAGCGGTACTTAATATTTAGGATTTGATTAAAGTGATGCCATTTAAAAACGTAATGATGACTAGAAACTGAACTGGACTTCTGTGCTCGTTACTATATACTCGGGACTATAGACTACTAGGTAGATGCCGGTAGATTTAGATTAGATAGCTAGATAGATAGTAGATTTGTGCTTTAAACTTTCAGTATTTTAAATAAGGCCTAATATATTTATTATTTTCCTACATTAGGTTGTGTGCCAAAAGTAGTGTGTATATGTTCTGTAATATACATATATGTCCACGCCGAAATGCACAATTTTTGATTACTTTACTTGCCGTATTTACTTATAATAAAATATTGCTAACCTTGTAAACGTAGTTGGTGATATAATAATCATGGCCGTCTGCTGGCAGCCGGCAGACTTCTCCTTCTTCGCCTGTCATAGATAAGACAGGCGTAGACATCATATAATAGCTGTAATGATTAATAAACTAATTTTATATACTTTTGAATAATAATTAAACTTTTAAATATTAATTAAAGTAAAAAAGGACTCACTGGTTAATTACTCGTATACCTATGTTTTTCTTTCCCTTTCGTGTATGATACTAAAGTAATTTGTGGTAAGTAAATACTTAACACTGTGTTTTCCAGTGAGTTTCGACGTGACAAGACAGGGTGGAAGGATACTCTGCTTGGGCAACTACAGATATTTTGTGGACTACTCGAGGTACGGCAAGACAAGGTGGCGCTGCAAGAAGAGGCATAGCGGCTGCAGATCCTGCATCATGACGTTTGAAGACTGTATAATTAACATGAATGGCATACACAACCATTGATATGTAACTCCTATTTACACGGTTTTGACACAGTGAACTATGGGCTTTGCAGGAATATATTTTGACAGCGGCGTAAACGTAAAGTTTACGAATGAGAATTGTATAAAAATCTGATATTTTATATTACACTTAATACACATCCATGGCCGAGGGACACAGAAAACTTTTTTCCCCAGTGGGATTCGAACCCCCTACCTCTGGCTTGTAGACGCGTCGCGCTCGACGTTTTTTAGGCGGTAAGTGGAAATAATTCTAAAGTCGATGCATTTTGTGTGTTGATAGAGGAAACTATTAATAACGTTCTTATTTTTTTACGTCCTTATAAATAATCCCGTAGATAAACACGGTTATGGAAAGTGTTTTATGACACCATAATCATCATAAAAATATAAATTTTATAGCAAGTTTGAGAAAAAAATGGAATATATTGAAACGCAATTGATGAATGTTGCACAATTTTCTTACAGACTCTGATATTAATAATCTGAACAGGTTTTTAAGATTTTTAAACATTAGAATCATTGTGGGCCTCATTCTTTTATATATCAGAAAACCCCTGATTAGATATGACTCAAAATACATTCAAATTTCCTTAATATCGTGAAAGTAAAACTTTTAGCTATTATTGATGAAAAAGACAAATACCTATAACGCAATCATTCAAGATGGCAGAAAATCAAATTTTAGAAGAAGGTGCGGAAAGTTGTGCCAAAAATTTCATTAAAAATTAGAATTTATCCAGACGGGTCTACTGGGCGCCAATGCGCTAATATAATATTATACTTATTAGTACATAATACTTATTAGTGCTCAGAACGTTGCGTAGTTGTAAACGTTGTAAATGTGATAATAAAGATTTATTAGATAGTTACTTTCTTTTATTTTTCTCATTCTTTAAAACCCTAACCAAGAGCCTGTCAGGACATGTCTAAGGAGGGTTCCGTAACTATAAACGCGTAATGTATTTTTTTTTTCAAAACACTTCAAAAGTTACTGTACGATTTGGTTCAAAATAATTTTCCTAAACAGTTTTTAGCATGATCTATCAGCATAGAAAATTGCAAGTTTCTAAGTCTTATAGTTTAGAAATGAACGGGGGGGGGGGGAGGGGGGACCAACTTGTAAATCACTTTGGAGGCCGATGTTTGACTTTATAAAAAAGTTATATATGACGAACGGATAGAGCGAAACTATAAGGGTTCCTCAAGACGTATTACGGAACCTAAAATAATTTATAAGATGAAGTGCATAAAACTTACGACAAAATCTATGCGTTATTAATTATAATAGAAAAAATTGCGAGATTTCCATACATACTAAGGTTTAATAAAATAAATTGTGCATGTTTTAGTTTCTTACGTGAAAACTTGTCATGGAAACGATGCAATAGTGATCGGAGGTTACAGATACATAAGAGCTTACACGAAGAATTGCAAAACGAAATGGCGATGTACCAGAAAAAACACGAGATGTCTGGCTACCCTTACCACTGTTGGCGAGAAAATTATTATTCATGCGAAGAGGCATAACCACTGAAAATGTATTATGCCATGCGAATAAATCTTTATTCGTGGCGTCTATGCACCACGAAGCCACGAATAAATCTTTATTCGTGGCTTCGTGTTAAGATTATTTTATTACACATTTAATAGTAAATGTACCATTAGGACTCTTTTCGTTAATTTTAAGTGCAGTATCAATCAAGTTGTTGGGTTTATTTATTTTTATTAGACAAGAAATAATTGGTGCTGAAACTTAAATATTATAATGATTTTATTTTATTTTTTAACAAAATATATATTTATTGCGATTATTTTGTTAAGTTGTTTGAATTAAAATATTACTAATAAAAGTATGGAAATAAACACAACTTATTATTTGCTATCTAATTTGTTATATTTTTGTTCTGGAGGCCCGTTCTCTTTAAAATATTTATTTTTAGAGTGTTTAAAAGTTTTTCCGTGGAGCGAATAGTTGTAATTGGTCTTAACCACCATACTCATGAACCATCCTGTAAATCTAGCACTGGTTATTATTATTAGCCGTCATTATAGTGTCAATCATTTAAAATTTTGCCTACAAGTCCGCGGCGTTGGGCGTGCAGGCTGGATGGTCAGTATGACCCCGTTATATTACGGCTTACCTCATTAAATTGACATTTGACAAATGCTTTTTCAGCGGTTTTCGTTGTCAACGGCAACGGAAAAAGGATAGCAGTTTTGGAAGGCTTCACCTACTACACGTGTGACGGATCTCGGCGCAAGCTGCTCGGCGCCTGTCGAGTGGCCATGTGGAGATGCACCAAGGGCTACCCCTGTAAGGCCAGGTTCAAGGCCACGGATACTGGGCATGTCATTCGGATAACTACTTTAGAACACACGCACCCACCGCCCCAGATAGGAGTAGTCGACGGCGTTCTGTATAAATTGAGCAAGTCCCAATTATTTCCGAGTCCAAAATACCTTTGTTAATATATAATGTCTCCGAAAATCAATTACGGATACTTCGGGCATATGATCCATATTATATGATGCATATTATGTAAAGACGTTTAGGCTAAAAATTATTGTCGTACTCAAAGTAAAAAATCATCTCATATATGGATGACTCTCCGCAAAACGCAAACTCATATAAGATTTTTTTTTCTAGTATGCCAATTATTTAGATAAGCAATAGATCATTTGCCCAAAATATCCGTAATTGATTTTACCGAACCTTATATTTATATTTTTTTATCAAAAAATATTCTCGAATACGCGAATAATGGTAACGCGGCAAAACTTTGTTCCACAAATAGTGGTGTGATTACGTTAATGATAAATAATTATAGAGCTCTTAATTCCAGATAAAAGTTAGGGCCTGCTCACACCTACCACAATCACACACACCGACGCGACAAAGGGTGGTCAAGCTGTTGTTACGTGTGAACCACATCGCAACCACAACTCAACCACCAGCGGGCAGCGACACCGAGTATCTATATGGTAATTCATAACAAACATCAAAATTTTTCGGTACGACATCGCAACCACAATGTAACCACAGTTGACCATATATTGTCGTGTCGGTATGGTGTGGTTGTGGTACGTGTACGCAGGCCCAAGAGATGATAATATTTATTAAGCTTAAAATTACTTTTGTAAGTTTATTGCTTACACAAAGACGAATAACTTTATTATATATTTACATAGATTTAAATATTTTTTACTCATTTTGAAAATATAATACTCAAATTATTTAATTATAATAACTAAAAATCATAAAACTTAACAATGAAAATAGATTTATTACAAAATATTTTAAGTGTTTAAGTGTAAAAAAAAGATTTTATTTCTTCGCCACTGCCGAATACGTAAATAAATATTATCATACTATTTTCTTAATTTATATATAGTACTAGTACATTATGCTTTGATGACAGACTTAATTTATTATAAATAATTTATTATTGGGGAAGAAAGAGAATATTTATTATGTATATATACAAAGTTTTAATTTAATAATTGTTAGATATTACGTATATTTTAGTAAAATGATTGTTAACATGTTGTATGTTTGATTGTAGTCTGTAGACCCTTATAATTTTATCTTTTAGTATACTATAATAAGTTCAAAATCTGAAATCCAATTCTCATATATAATCTCGGTTCGGATAACGCGCTGACTCATTCGCATACGCGTCAAATCGTGCACGCGAGCGGGCCACCCTGAAAATCCAAATTGCTAGCCGCACATGTGCAATATTATTGGCAATAATGCTCATATTGACAGTAATATTCCATATTGCCGTATTGTTCAATATAATTAAGAAATTTCCAGAAAATCTGAAATACGCCGTCAATATCGGGGGGCGGCATGGGGGAGGCAGGGTTATTGCCAATTATTTTGTTTTTTTTTCTAATTTATATATTGACAAATGACAATGGATACAAAGTCCTTCAGTCATATACATTTTGACTTAATTTAAAAACATTAAAGAATCGACAGAAACTGCTTTCTTATGAAGTGGAAGAACTCTTCTAACATTACAAAATGGTATTAAACTAAATTACACAAATTTATCCTTTAAAATACACATATTTATCAATCGTTTTATTTTTGTTTTCTTTTTTTATTTATTAAACTAATCTCCTTACACAATACAACATTTTTCCTTTTCTCCATACTTCTCTTCATTCTGATTTCCTATTTAATTTCATCGCAGTTAGAGGAAATGTTCTTAACTGATCCTATTAAAAAAAATGACGATAAAATTGATAAGTATGCTAATATTATTGATGGAGAAATTGACAAATCTATTGTATCAATAATATTGCACGTGTGCGGCTAGCCATTGAGATTTAACCGATAAGAACTACGAGGATTGGTGACCATCATTTGAGCGTGGAAGATACACAAAAAAAAACAAAATAATTTTCTAAAATTCTACAAAACTATTATTTGTAGGATAGAAAATTATCGAGAAGTTCTTCATTTAATCGAGAATGTTCTTTCAGTGACGTATGCGCGGAATGCATTGGGGAAAGAGATAGCGATATTAGGCAGCTACACATTCTACTGTTCCGGCCGACACAGAACGACAGTGGCCTGGCGCTGCTCGCGCTGGGCCAAGTGCAGAGCGCGGTTCTCTATGTGCCACGACGGAATTATCTATTCGGCGATACTGCAACACAACCACCCCGCACCCAGCATTATAGTGAGAGACGGATACTGTATTAGAATTTAGTATATAAGGTGCTACACAGCTGTTAGTTCGTTTAGGAGTTGCATCGAATTTCACGGTGGTGGTGGCGCAGCGTAAAATAATTTGCATACAATCAAAATATATACCTATTCTCGAAAACAGCGGCGCGACAGTAGGGTGAATGCCGCGCGGCGTCTGGCGACGAGTGGTGATTGGCCGCTCGCCCTGTTTAGATAGTTTGGTACAATTTATTTGTGACGTTTTTCAATTTATTAGTTATATTTTTTGCTATGTCCGACACAACGTTTCGTCGCTATAGTGCTGCGCGACCATCGTGCTGCCGCTGCGTCGCCGCCGCCGCTGCGCCGCTTCCACCGTAAATTCGAGGCTGCAGCTGTTCTAGCATATTTTGTATGTCACGTTTTGCCGCAGCACTTACAGCGTAATCCATACAAAAACTGGCGGCGAGCTGATATGTAAAGCGCTTATATAACGTCAATAAACATTCTGTAACACAATATTAGGCTGGGGAGTTGGGGAACTTAAATTCGTTGTGTAACATCTTGTCACTTTCGGTAACCATCAGGGGTCTGCCTTAACTTTCTAGTGTCATTAAACTGCTGCGTGGAAAACTATCAGAATCACTCTGTTGATAATTTTGCTGTGATGATAACTGGTGACAAATTAATGTAGTTAAGTACCTAATAAGAGTTGAAAGTAGTGCCTTAACTTAAAGTTGTAAAATAAGTTTAATACAATAAAGGTTGTTCATTGAAATGTTTTTTTCTAACTAGGTATATAGGACTAGTTAAGATTTAAACACACAATCAACAGGCGGCACTAAGATCTAGCATCGTATCGTAGAGTTCACGATTAATTTTCTTAATTCTTTTCTCTAAAAATGAAATACTCAATATAAATAATAATTTATGTGCTATGTGTATTATGCATTTAGTTCCTAGTAAGTATAGCAAAATACACACCATATTGGTAACTTAGAGATCCGGACAAGAGCGAGCCGGACTAGCGGATCCGTGCAAAAGGCTCCATTAAAAAAATCACGTTTGTTGTATGGGAGCCCCACTTAAATATATATTTAGTTAATTCTGTCGCTGTTATAACAAAAAATACTAATATTTAAATAAGTCTAGTTATCACTGTACATAACATAGCCTGGTGACAGACGGATGGACAGCGAAGTCGCAGTAAACGGGCCCCGCTTTTACCCTTTGGGTAGGTACGTTACTCTAAAAACCATAGCCTACCTACTACTTATGCGTCTCCGCGTGTAAAAGTCGCAACAAATTCAGATTTTTGAAATCATGGACGTAAAAAAAAGGCGGACGGAAGTTGAGCTAACCATTGAGTGAAGCCCAACAATGGCGGCGACTTACGTTTGTGTGAGATTTACGAATAATTGCCATTGGCGTACTGGCGGCCGATCGTCTTACTTTGCTGTGAATGTGTGCGTGTGGCGGTCTTACTTTGATTGCTTCACTGTTCATATTACTGAAGCGGTGTCTGCCTTTTTTTTACGTTCATGTTTGAAACGTAATTTTTAAAATTAGAATCATGCGGTTTAAGTTTTGCAAGGCTTATCTTTTTTTCAGTACGCTTCGTCCGCAACAAATACGGCAAAGACATAGCTATTATAAGCGGGTTCACATTCTACTGCGCTACCAAGAGCATGAAGACCTCCATCTGGAGGTGCACGCGATGGGGCTCGTGCAAGGCCAGGTTCATCATGAACGAGACTGGGAATTTCAACTCTGCTAATCTGTACCACGAACACGAGAGGCCAACGTACATCGTCAGAAATGGCTTTTACTTCAAAATTTAATGCACCCATATACTCTTACTATGTTCCTACCAGTAGTGTGGGGTTCCTGTAACTCTATATCTATCGGCTTATCTTACCACTTACCTTTTGAAGATCCACATCCAGATTGCTGTCTACATTATAAAGGCTATAAACCAGCCTTCGCTTCTGGTTCCTACTTACATGTATGCATTTAGTTAAGTATATTATACCTACTAATCATACTGCCTTGTTGTTGTTGGGTACGTTTATTCAAAGAGCAGTTGTCTAAAATGGCCATTTATAGGGCGCGTCTACGAATTAGACATAAATTGACTGTTTTTCATACAATTTGCGACCGAATTAAACCAGATCCTACAAAACTAACAATTCTCATAAATAGAGTACTTATTTTTTTATCTAAAAATTGTTTAAAAAACATTTTTAGTTTGATAAAAGCAATTCTCTAGAACACTGCTCTTATGTACCTTTTTTTGGTTGTTTAAAAATACCAACAGAAAGTGGGATTATCTCCTAATATCTTTTTAATTTTTATAAATAATCCGACGTTATCATATTATTATATAAATTTGGAAAAAACTAAAAAAAGTCTCCTCAAATTTTTCACGTGTTCTGCTCTTATGCTTGAATCTTAATGCGCGGCAATAAGGTTTATTTTATTTGGTCACTGTCTGGATTTATTACAATAAAAAATTCTAGCATCTTTTCTCTCTATACTCAGAAACCAGTCAAGCAACTTTTCGTAAACGCGTTCTTATGAAAATCATACTGTGTAACATCAACTATGAATTGCAGTTGTTCTTAGAACCGCCTTCGTGGTCTAGTGGTTAGAGCTTGGCTATAGACTCGGAGGTCATGGGTTCGATTTCCGCATTGGAACAACAAAAAATGCTTAGGTTAGGACAATGCAAGCTGAGCACCTGCTTGTCTGATAAGAAAGATGATTCACGCTTCGGCTGGGCATGTAAAAAGTCGTACCTGCGTCTGATCTCTCGCCAGTCGTGTCGATTATCCGTCCAACTGGGTTATGAGAAGGTGCTGTTATGTAGGGCACTATAAAATTACTCCTGAGTCCTGCGTAACTGGCCTGGTTTCAATAAAACCGGCCACTATTACCTTAATCGGTGTGGGCATTATTTATTATATTATTATTAGTTTTTGTTTTACAGTACGATTCACTTACCCATTGTTGCCATTTGCATTGTTATCATCACCCGCAGCATTTAAAATATATTTCTGATTGTTATTTGGTTCTACTATGAATATAATTATTATCAAACACAATAGTGTTCTGTTTATAGACCCTGCAAAAATGTAGTTAGATTACATACATTAATTTAGTTTTGTTAAGAAAACCTTTGAGTATTTGGTGTATTTAGTATTTAAATCAAATCCTTTCCTTTCTAACGTGCACTTCTTACAATTAATTTGTTTTTCATTACAATCTTATACTGAAGAACTTAGCTTACGTTACCGCGAGAGTTTTTTTTGTGGCAGCGATATAAAAACAGCAACTGTAAATTGAAAATCGAGCATACAAGTGTCAAGTTGTCATTCACCGCTACAAAAAAAAAAAAAAAACTCATGGGAACTAGGGCTTATTGTAAGCTTTTGTCCTCTGAATTTTTTCGTCCCGTCGCATCAAATGTTACTGATTTTAGTACAATAAATTTAGTACATATATAAGTAATAATAATAATATTTATTTCAATTTTAATAGACAAATTACTATTAAAAATTATCATATTAATGTTTGCAGCGATTTTCACCAAATGTGTAACGGGAAGGAAAGTGGTGATACTGAACGGGTTCTCGTACAAGCTGATGAGGGAGCAGAGTACGAATGACTACTACTGGTGCTCTGCTGGGTCGAACAAGTGCCCAGCCAGGATCGGCATCACCAAGAACAACGAGATCACCAGAGCCAACTTCAACCACAATCACCCACCTCCAAAGTATATCATAAGAGAGGGTTTCTACTATAAAATATAAAAGCCAAATCTCCTATAAAAGCCAAATCTATAAAAAAATCAAATCGATTCCAAAGACAAATTAGACTTCTGAGGCTGGCTGTAATATGGCAATTTGAATTGTAAATAAAAATGTATATGATAACTGTTTAAACCCTAGTTTTCGCCTGAAACACAGGATATCCTAGTTCAGGCACTACACACATACACAGTACTATTTTTGTCTAAGTGTAATTTAATTGATTTCACACACACACATACACACTCACACATACACGAAATCGTTCATAATAGATCCCACCAAAAACATTTTCATGTGAAGAGATGCCAAGTTCGCACAGTCAAAAAGTTATCAGATCTCATATAAAACCAAGCTTCAGACTCCTCACGCCTTAACTCTACAAGGCTAACTTCACAAACTCTACACCTTAGTCAATTTAAGTAAGGTGAAAAATTTACTGACTATTTTTCTGTTATAATAGGTCCCTACATAATATGAAATTGGCGTTTTGTCGTACTGGCCACTTTGATCTCAAATGTATCCTTCTTTTGTTAGGAATTCCAATTTCAAATTTATACCGCTATTTCTCATGCATTTGTGTTTCGAAAACCGTAATTCATTTGTTTTTTCTTCTTTTGGTTTTTTCTTTGCGTCACTCTGTTTACAAAATGGAAAACGCGAATCTATAAGATTTTCCTCTACCAAAAAGTGCCCAACGCGGCTAAAGTAGTTCTCACTTCAAAAACATTTGATTCCAATTAATAGAAGCTGTAATCAATAAAAAAATAAATAGAATATTTGTAACATTATCTGCTATTTTATTTTAACGACATTATTACAAAATCTAAGTTTTACCTTACGTGTGTTAAGGATTACCGCGACTTAGGATTGAGAAAAAATAATTAGAAGTACATAGGCAGTAGACAGTTATCATTTATTTACAATTTAATATACATTTATGTTCTAGTTGAATGGATTAAAAATACTAGAGGCAAAATATTGGCACTATTCAACGGATTCACATATTACAATAAACAAGGCTCATTTTGGTACTGTACTAAAAGTGGATCATGTAAGGCGCGTTTCTCGCTAGACAAACACTTGAGGTTCGGCCGAACTATATATTTGGATCATGATCATAAAGCATCTGACTACGTCATCAAAAACGGAATTTACTTCAAGACTGGTGAGAAAAGATGGTATTGAGAAAAAACATTTAAGTCATTTGCAATTAATAGAAGTTAAACCAGTAAAATAATAAATAAAATATTTCTAACATTAACTGCTATTTTATTTTAACGACATTATTACAAAGCCTAAGTTTTACTTAACGTGTGTTTATGATGACTGCGACTTAGGAATTAGGATTTATTAAAAACATTTCGAAGTAGGTAGGTACCTATTATTTATTTACAACTTCATATATTATATTTATGTTTTAGTTGAATGGGTTAAAAATACGAGAGGAAAAAAAATGGCACTGATCAACGGATTTACGTACTTCAATAAAAAAGGCTCTTTATGGTACTGTACTAAAAGTGGAACATGTAAGGCGCGTTTCGGACTGAACGAACACTCGAATTTCAGTCGAATGAATTTAGAACACGACCACGAAGCATCTGATTATGTCATCCATGATGGAATTTACTGTAGGACTAGTGACAAGAAATGGAGTTGAAAATGATATATATTTTGAGTAATCTGCATTATTATAATGTAAATAAAGAAAATACATAATTGAAAAAAAAAACAACCTGTTTTATTTTAAAGTAACATTCATTTACTAAATCCAAATTTCACACTACGTGTATAATAATAATAATTTACTATATAATAATATTCATGGACGCTTCACACTACGTCAATATACATATACTTAAGATTTTTATTGTATTAAACACATCCATTACTCAGGAAAGAAGAAAAAATGTTTGTTCTTTCGGCGGGACTCGAACCTGCGACCCGCGGAACAACATCGGTGAGTAGGTATAGATAGATTTGTAATAGAAATTATAATTTCCTACTTTGTTAAGATTTCCACTACTAAACTATTGCACTGAGAGAAAAGGAATATTGAATTTTATTTTAGCAAACGTCCTCTTCTATCGTTGTAGAACAAAAAATTAGTAATTATAACAATCTGAAAAAGACGACTGGCTGGCCCCCTGCCTGAGATGATACCAACAAATTGTTATAACTTGTAAACTATTGCACGAGAGTGAAGGGGTTTGTATTTTATTTTAGAAACGTTATCTTCTATCGTTTTAGAAAAAATAAAACAAGCAGATTAATATCCTAGATTTTTCACAAAAAACAAATAATTTAAAAAATACACCAAAGAAAAAACTATCTTTTTTTAAATTACCTTGTTGTTTTTCTGTTCAAAGAAAATTCAAACATAGTGGTTGTGAATTATTGTCCACATGTTTAGCTATCAAATGAGACCTTTTTTATGTTCCTAGGACATTTACATTAGTGGTGGTCGATTTAGTACGAGAGCTCGGATCTTGGTTACCAAAAAACAAAAGGGCTGCCATTTTACAAACGTGAGAGGAAAATACTAGAGGCAAAAATTGGCACTATTCATCGGATTCACGTATTACAATAAACAAGGCTCATTTTGGTACTGTACTAAAAGTGGAACATGTAAGGCGCGTTTCTCGCTAGACATTTGGAACATGACCATAAAGCATCTGACTACGTCATCAAAAACGGATTTTATTTCAAGACTGGTGAGAAAAGATGGTATTGAAAAAAAAACATTTGAGTCACTTGAAATTAACAGAAGTTAAACCAGTAAAATAATAAATAAAATATTTCTAACATTAACTGCTATTTTATTTTAACGAAATTATTACAAAACCTAAGTTTTACTTAACGTGTGTTTATGATGACTGCGACTTAGGAATTAGGATTGATTAAAAATAATTCGAAGTAGGTACCTATTATTTATTTACAACTTTATATATATTTATGTTTTAGTTGAATGGGTTAAAAATACGAAAGGCAAAACATTGGCACTGATCAACGGATTTACGTACTACAATAAAAAAGGCTCACTATGGTACTGTACTAGAAGTGGAACATGTAAGGCGCGTTTCGGACTGAACGAACACTCGAATTTCAGTCGTATGAATTTAGAACACGACCACGAAGCATATGATTATGTCATCCATGATGGAATTTACTGTAGGACTAATGACAAAAAATGGAGATGAAAAATTATATATTTTGACGAATCTGCAATCTAATGCAAATAAAATAAATATATATTTAAAAAAAACACTATTGTTTTATTTTAAAGTAACATTCATTTAATAAATCCAAATTTCACATTACGTGTATAATAATAATAATAATTTACTATATAATAATATTTATGGACGCTTCACACTACGTCAATATACATAATATATTTAAGATTTTTATTGTATTAAACACATCCATTACTCAGGAAAGAAGAAAAAATGTTTGTTCTTTCGGCGGGACTCGAACCTGCGACCCGCGGAACAACATCGGTGAGTAGGTAGGTATAGATAGATTTGTAATTGAAATTATAATTTCCTACTTTGTTAAAATTGTCATCATTTTGTTTTTGTTTGGTAAATGACCACCATTAAAGGAACATACAAAGTTAAGAATTAATTAAAACAATTCTATTTACATACTAGCCATTGCCGGCTCATACATACTATAGGCTCCGCCCGCGTAAATACAGTATCCCTCGGGAACACTGTAATTTTTCGGAATAAAAAGTAGCCTATTCAGAGCCTAAACTACTACCATACCAAATTTCCTCAAAATCCGTTCAGTAGTTTTTGCGTGAAGGAGTAACAAACATCCATCCATACATCCTCACAAACTTTCACATTTATAATATTTATTAATAACTTTAATATGAATTTATTTTTAGTGGAATGGGCTAAAAATAACAAAGGCAAGCCATTGGCAATAATCAATGGATATACTTATTACCGTCACAGCACATGTCTTAAAGCTCAAAGCTCAATATGGTACTGCACGAAAAGAGGATCGTGTAAGGCGCGTTTCACACTGATGAAGGAATCGTACACCAGTCGCATGAAATTGGAACATGATCACAATTCATCTCCCTACGTGATTCACGACGGAATTTACGTAAAGATTGGAAATAAAAACTTTAATTAAGATATTACAAATTAACATACAATTCAATGTAACGGTTAAAATAATAAATACTTAATTAACCTTTCCTTAAACAATTATTGTTTTATTTAAATAAATTAGCGTAATATAACTATTTTTGTTTTATTTATTTATGGTAATAGTTTATATTTTAATAAAGTGGTCGAGGGGAAATTAATAAAAAATTAAATTGCAGTATATAAGTCACACAAACACCCCCAATAGCCTTATCAAGATTGGCAATCTTTAAAAAGAATGTGTAATCTTTTTTCTATTTAATTTTAGTGGTATGGATCAAAAATACCAAAGGCAAGCCATTAGCAATAATAAATGGATTTCCATATCACAATCATAGGAAGACTGGTCTAAGCTCAATATGGTGCTGTACTAGGGGAGGGACATGTAAGGCGCGTTTCGCACTCAACAAAGACTCGGAGTTTATTCGTATGAAATTGGAGCATAATCACAAAGCACCTGCATATTATGTAATACACAACGGAATTTACTGTAGGATTAGTGAGAAAAAATAATGACAGAGCGCTTATAACTAAGCTAATATAACAAACAAATAATAAAAGTTAATATAATATTTCTTGATTGTACAGTTATTTTATTATAACGGAAATATTACAAAATTACAGCAAATAAAATTAAGACGAATTACGAAGCCTGGCCCTTGGATGGCTTGAACTGAAATCTACTTTCATAATAAAAAATACTTTAACTGTTGCGTTGTTCTGATTTTCATAACTACCTTCTTACTTAAGCTAAATAAATACTGTCAAAATCAGAAAGGACATTCACCTTGACGCATCCGTAGTCCGAAATAAAACTTATAATATATGAATACCTCTAATATCAAGTATAATAATTAATGAGGATATATTATTAAATAATAATTGTTATTTATTTATATTTTAGTGGAATGGACTAAAAGCAGCAAAGGCAATATATTGGCAATAATCAACGGATTTACATATTACAATCAAAGTACGAGTGTTAAAAATTCGATATGGTGCTGTACCAAAGGAAGGTCGTGTAAGGCACGCTTCGCACTAAACAAAGATTCGGAGTTTATTCGTATGAATTTGGAACATGATCATAAAGCACCGGGCTATGTAATACGTAACGGAATCTGCTATAGGATAAGTGATAAAAAATAAATTAATATATGGTGGCGTTTAACTATGTTATTTCTTAGTATCTCATAATGACATTGTCCAGTTATTTAATTTTTGCGGAATACGCACACCCTTCTAGAAGATTGCGGGTCGTAATGGTCTAAAAATACTGCCGGCAATAGTTTCATTCCAGTTTTATGGTGCGTGGCAGAAAGATGCGGGTAAAGCGCACGGTGGAGGCTGCCACTCATCAAGGCGATGAGGATGATAAATATTTTGTTGCTAGGAACGGTGGTGAAAACGGTGAGCATTTCCGATTATCGTACAGGATCCATTTTTTATCACAGGTAATGATTAGATTTAAAATCCCTTCATTATTGTGCCGGTTGAGTGATGTAACGCATGTAAGCAGTCGACTCGCGTTTGTCGGTTTGCTGCACTCAATTCATGAAGTACCCACCTTTCAAGCTTTTTCACCTTCTCAATTTGCTTCAAGTGGATTAAAACAGTTTTATTTCTAACACCGTAGCCTGCAGCTAACCAAAAAAGTTATCATTTTTACTTTATATTTTAACTGTTATCATTTCTACGCTAAATAAATAATGTGAAAATCAGAAAACAATCACCTAAACGAGTCCGCAATCTGAAAAAAATTATATTAATAGCAAGAAAAAATCAATTCTTATTATTAATTCTTTTTACATTTTTATTTTAGTGGAATGGACTAAAAGCAGCAAAGGCAAGCCATTGGCAATAATCAACGGATTTACATATTACAATCAAAGTACGAGTGTTAAAAATTCGATATGGTGCTGTACCAAAGGAGGCACATGTAAGGCGCGTTTCGCACTGAACAAGGAATCAAATTTCAGTCGTATGAATTTGGAACACGATCACAAAGCTTCCTCCTACATGATCCATAACGGAATTTATGTAAAGATTGGTGGCAAAAAAGGAAATTAAGGTGAAAATAATATTGTATGGCGCGAAAGTTATATATTGTATCTACATTGTACATACAATATAATGTATTAGTATAATTTTCGCGTTGGTTAGTATACCAACATAATTTCTATGATATTACAAGGATTTGAAGACCATACTAATAAACAATTATTATGATAAAATTTGTGGCCTGTTCAACTTACACAGCCCCAGCTGAGCGTGGTGCGATAAACTAATATTTAATAAATATGTAATGATGAATAAAATATTAAAGTAAATACTATCCAATACAGTTGTTTCTTGTTTTACGAGCAATATTAATTAATACCATATTGTCACTATAAATATGGTTCATTTGAAAACATAAATAATTTTCTCTTAAGGGTCCCTCGGAGCGTTGAAATCCCGTACAAACGTAGATTCGTTTTAATTTGAAAACGATACAACCAAAATTCACTAAACTTTGTACACATAATTCAATGCATCATATCTAATCTTATAATTAGGTTGGTTAGAAAATATTAACCAAGAACGTACTGGCTGCAAGTGATGCGTATTTTGTGTAAAAAATGGCTGAAATTAAATTCGCTCTTATTTACTGCGTGTGCGAATGAGACTGCTTAACTTGAGACTGAAGCCATACTGCTAATTGGACATTTTCATTACGAGAATAGGCCCTCTGGTAATTTGTCAGATTCAATTTTAGTATTTTAATTGTAGCGGGTGATTAATAGTAAAAGTAAATTAAGGACCTTGCATGCTCCAGTTTATTCACCTGACTACATTACCAAATCAGCATATGCAAAACCTTGTAAGAATTATATGGTGTTTTATTATTTTTAATTAAAATAAAACTTTTATACATTTTAGTAGAATGGACTCAAAATAGTAAAGGCAAACAATTGGCCATAATTAACGGATTCACATATTGCCACTACAAAAAAGCTGGTCTTAAGGCAATGACATGGTACTGTACCAGAGGAGGGACATGTAAGGCGCGTTTCGCATTGGACGAAGATTCGAAGCTTTTTCGTATGAATTTGGAGCATGATCACAAAGCACCAGCCTATATAATACATAACGGAATTTACTTTAAGATTGGTGACAAAAATAAATAAAGCAGTTTTGAGTGACCCTCAATCCAATGTGATTTTTCATACCGTTGTTTTATATTACAACCAACAGGCATTAATGTACAAAACTCAAAGTATGTTGAAAAAGTTATGGCTCACGAAAGAAGTTTTCTTAAAAGCTTTTTTTTGCGATTAAAAATAATGTAGTATAGTTTTTTTGCTTTGCTTGTTTAAAAAAATGCGCATCGGCTAATAAATTTTTCTGTCTTTACAAGTACCTACGCTACTTCTTTTTTTTATTATTATTATATTTAATTTAACTAAATTATATATAACTAGCTGATGCCCGCGGCTCCGCCCGCGTTAGTACAGTAACCCACGGGAACCGTATATGTCCCGTATGTGTTTTTCTCGCTTCCGGCAGATGGCGCGGTCACTGGTACACAGGTGATCGTTAAAAAAACTGTTTTTTCGCGGTCGCGGATATGTGACTGATGCAAAAAATAGATAAAAACAATCCTTGATGCGGATTATATATCATGCTAAAATTTCAGCTCGATCGGTGCAGAACTTTGAGTTTTTGAAGCGTACACAAACCAACACAACATTTTTATATTTAAAGACGTGTAAACATTATATTTCAGTGGAGTGGATTGAAAATAAGAAAGGCAAACCATTGGCAATCATAAAAGGATTTACATACTTCAATTACAGGAACACTGGTCCACGCTCAGTATGGTACTGTACTAAAAGTGGAACATGTAAGGCGCGTTTCACACTCCTTGATAGTATGAAGATTATTCGTATGAATTTGGAACATGATCACAAACCACCGGCCTATGTAATACGTAACAGAATATACGTAAAGATGTAAAATTATTTTAATATTTAAAAATATCAATAAAGTTGTTATTTTTAAATTTGTATTGTTTCTTGTACTTATTATTGAAAATCTAAACTTTTCTCCGTAAATTGGAAACAGAATTTCTTATAGTATTTTGTCAATCTCACTTTATTATTTTCAATATAAGCAACAGAGCGAATGATAGAAAAGTCAAACAATAGGTATGCTTGCTTGAACGACTTCATTCACCTTACTACATCAATAGTGTAAAGTGTTACAACGTTTATGTTATGATTTAAAAAACTATGCGTCGACTGTCGGGGTGTCTATGTATCTGCATGTGGCATCGTAGCTCCCAAACGGATGAACCGATTTTGATCTCGTTTTTTTGTTTGAAAACTGACATGATCGAGGTATAAATTAATATATTTTTTTTAATCTTTATTTTTAAGAGGCTTATGCCATACAAGGCATGCCAGCCCCATCATAACTCATACAAATATTATTAATATAGAATAAATTAATAATAATGATTTAAAACTTATAATAATAAGAAATCAATAGTGCGATGTTGTAAAAAAATCAGCGAAGTTAGAAAGAAGGAAAAGTAAACTACGTTTGTCATGGTACCTACTCTATTTCGTGTACCTATTACGAGTATATCATTGTCTCTCGAAATGGAATAAAAAATAAAAAATGCTCGTTTAAACTATAAGATTGATAAAGATAGTTAAAGTATTTCATGTCTGTATAGTTATTTAATTCAACTGCAATATTAATTATGTACTTGTGTAACGATTTACAAACTCAAACAAAATCAGTAATATATATTAAATAATAAAAAAAATAAAAAAAACCCGACTGCAAAAAAGACACATACCTAAGCAACGCACTAAAAAGACCGAAACAAGGTTGAGAAAACAGACTACACTATGAGCTGAAAGTCTAAGTAAAATAATTGACTTTATGTTTGTTAGCAGGCGGGGCCCATAATTTTTTTGTACGTTTATAATTTGCGAATGGGTCCCGCCTGCTACCAAACATTATGTCAATTATTTTACTTAGACTTTCAGCTCATAGTGTAGTCTGTTTTCTCAACCTTGTTTCGGTCTTTTTAGTGCGTTGCTTAGGTATGTGTCTTTTTTTGCAGTCGGGTTTTTTTATTTTTTTTATTATTTATTTTATTTTAGATTTTTTAGTTTAACCAACACACGTTTGGTCGATTTAAAGCAAAAATACGATGATACGAACATCAACATATAGGTGAGAATGGTTGTTACGCAACTTTAAATCGATATAGATCCTAAACGGTCAGTCGAATCGAAAAATGTTGAGAGAAAACTAAAAATGATTTTTAAATACCTATTCAACGATACCCCACTTGACATAGTTTGTTGACTTTGATTTTTTTCATTTTCACAATATGGCGTCCAGTAGTCGCCATATTGAATTTTCACTAACGTCATGTCTTTAGTGACACTCGCCGGACTAAGAGGAATCGATTGACATGCGAATCATAAATATCGGCCCAGGCGTTTGGTCTGTATAGTGCTTCAAAGGAACATACATACATACATACATAGGCTGATAAACACATTACCACTCCTTTGCGTCGCGCAGTCGGGTAAAAAAAATGGTGCTTACTTGAGTATTTATGTTTTAGTGGAATGGACAAAAAACAGCAGAGGCAAACCATTGGCAATAGTTAACGGCTTTACATTTTACCGTCAGATTGAAAGAGCTCAAAGCTCTTTATGGTCTTGTACCAAAGGAGGAACATGTAAGGCGCGTTTCACACTGAACAAAGATTTGAAGTTCATTCGTATGAATTTGGAGCATGATCACAAAGCACCAGCCTATATAATACATAACGGAATTTACTTTAAGATTGGTGACAAAAATAAATAAAAGCTTTTTTTGCGATTAATTAGAATATAATATTTTTCGGTTTGACTTTTTTTTTTGCTTTTCTGTTTAAAAAAAAATACGCACCGGTTAGAAACTTTTCCTGTCTTTACAAATAGGTACCTACGCTACTACTATTTTTTTTTACTAATTACTATTCACTTTAATTAACTTATGTACAACGTTTACATTTCAGTGGAATGGACTAAAAATAAGAAAGGCAAGCCATTGGCAATCATAAAAGGATTTACATACTTCAATTACAGGAACACTGGTCCACGCTCAGTATGGTACTGTACTAAAAGTGGAACATGTAAGGCGCGTTTCACACTGATTGATGGTTTGAAGATTATTCGTATGAATTTGGAACATGATCACAAACCACGGGCCTATGTAATACGTAACGGAATATACATAAAGATGTAAAATTTATTTAAGAAGACTATTTAAAAATAACAATAGATTAAATAATATGTACTTATATAAGGTTTGGTAAAATCAATTACGGATACTTTGGGCATATGATGTGCTGCTTGTGTAAAGACATTTAAGAAGAAAAATAATTGTCATACTCGAAAAATTTTTTTTGTCTTTATATGGGCGAGGTTGCGTTTAGCGGAGAGTTTGCGTTATATTATTTTTCTGCCTAAACGTCTTTACTTAAGCAGTGGATCACGTGCCTGAAGTATCCGTAATTGATTTTCGGAGACCGTATATAGGTATACATTGTTCCTTTTTTATTTTTGCTTTTGCAGAGGGAGTGATAAAAGCTCTCGACAATCAAACAAATCAAACTAGCGATAAGCTTATCTATCATATAAATTGTGTAATAACGTTATAAGTTGACAGTAAACATTTTAAAGGAAAATATTATTACTTATGTTTAATATTATTAGAATAAAAAATACTTTTAAATAAAATAAAAAAAATAGTTTCACTCATTTTTAACCCTCGACGAAAACAGACGAGTGTTATAAGTTTGAAGTGTCTGTCTATGTGTCGGCACATAGATGATTTTTTTAGTTTGAGTATGACAATTATTTTTCTGCCTAAACGTCTTTACTTAAGCAGTGGATCACGTGCCTGAAGTATCCGTAATTGATTTTCGGAGACCGTATATAGGTATAGGTACATTGTTCCTTTTTTATTTTTACTTTTGCAGAGGGAGTGATAAAAGCTCTCGACAATCAAACAAATCAAACTAGCGATAAGCTTATCTATCATATAAATTGTGTAATAACGTTATAAGTTGACAGTAAACATTTTAAAGGAAAATATTATTACTTATGTTTAATATTATTAGAATAAAAAATACTTTTAAATAAAATAAAAAAAATAGTTTCACTCATTTTTAACCCCCGACGAAAACAGACGAGTGTTATAAGTTTGAAGTGTCTGTCTATGTGTCGGTACACACCTGTGTGTCTGCACGTGGAGTCGTAGTTTTTTTTTTTTTTTTTTTAATTTATTTATTTTCATAAAGAAACATACATTTATAAAATTATTGTACACTCCATAAACCACTGAGGTTTGTCCGGAGTGTGAACATAATATGCAAGGTTAAGTATATAACATAAGTTGACAATAAATAATGTATCCATTACATTACATTTTTAATTATGGGATTAGAAATAGTAATAGTCAACCACTGGCATTAAATCAATGGATATACCTTATGAAACTTACAAAAAAAAAATGATAAAATAGTCAAAGACCATTCCTGTACCAAAGGAAAACCACGTAAGGCTTTTGTAATATGTGTAACATCCATATTTTAGTGAAATGGACTAAAAGTAACAAAGGCAAGACATTGGCAATAATGTTATTGGATTTACATTTTATAATGATTATATAATATCTTTGGTTTGGTAAAATTAATTACGGATTTTTTGGGTATATGGATCTACTTCTTATTATAAAAATGTCAATGTCAAAAACAAAAAAATGTCATACTCAAAGCAAAAAAATCATCTCATGTACCTACGGGAAAATCTCTGCTCATCGCAAAGTCGCCTATTTAAAGGAAGATTTTATTAGAGTATGACAATTATTTTTTTGCCTAATCATCTATACATAAGCAGTAGATCATATGCCTAAAATACCCGTAGTTGATTTTACCGAAACTTATATAAAACATGGTCAAAACTCAGTATGGTACTGTACCAAAGGTAGATCATGTAAGGCGCGTTTCACATTGAACAAAGATTCTAAGATTATAGGCATTTAGAACATGGTGCCTTAGCATTTGCCTATGTAATATATAACGGAATTTACATGAAGATGTCAAAGGAGCAATATTAATTATTATTAATATTTGCATAATAATTATTATTACATCCTTTTATTTTTACAATAGCTTTGTATGGCTGTCATATAGTTTTTTGGTCTCAGTTTTTGCTTTTCGTGTTTAAAAATGCGTACCGGCTAGTAACGTTTTCTGTATTTACAAGTTCGCTACTACTTATATTTTTATTACTGTATTTTATTTTAGTTCAAATATGTATAATGTTCATTTCAGTGGAATGGACTAAAAATAAGAAAGGCAAGACATTGGCAATCATAAAAGGATTTACATATTACAATTACAGGAATACTGGTCAAAGCTCAGTATGGTACTGTACTAAAAGTGGATCTTGTAAGGCGCGTTTCACACTGAACAGTGGTTCGAAGATTATTCGTATGAACTTGGAACATGATCACAAACCACCAGCCTATGTAATACATAACGGAATATACTTAAGAATGTAAAATTAATTTGAGTTGGCTGTTCAAAATAATCACTGCGAGTAAAAAAAAACGTCTGTTTAAAATAACAATAAAGTAAATATTTACTTGCATTATTATACACTGTTTTTGCAGAATGCGTATTATTTGCAGAGCAGCAGTGTTATTCTCTAAGAACATTTTCAAATATCTCGACAGCTGAATCCGCGGCAAGTGTCAAATATCATATAAAAATTTGACACTCACCGCGGATTCAGCTTTCCAGATTTGAAAATGTTCTTACAGAATAGACAGGCAGTTCAGTCTTAGTATTGTCTATACTCTAAGAAATATCAATTGGTTAGCATGCATTTTCTATCAGCTGTCATCAGCTTTCTCACTACCTAACAATTCGGGGGTTACATTACATTATAAACTATGGATTAGATTAGAAATAGTATATGTGGACCATTGGTATTTATTCAATGGATTTTAATGAATATTTATTGAAACTTAAAATTGTATGGTCTTGCACCAAAGGAAAAACACGTAAGGCTTTTATAATATGTGTAATATTTATATTTTAGTAAAGGCAAGACATTGGAAATAACTAATGAATTTACATATTATAATAATAATGTTATAAAACATGGCCAAAACTCAGTATGGTACTGTACCAAAGGTGGACCATGTAAGGCGCGTTTCACACTGAACAAAGATTCTTAGATTATACGCATTTAGAACATGACCACAAGGTATCTTAATTCGGGATTTACATGAAGATGTAAAAGGAATAACATTAATATAAATAAGGTATTTGCAGAACTAATAATTACCTCCATAAATTACAATGTGACTGGCGATTTTGTATGGCTGGGATCAACCGAAAACAAATCTCGAACATTTTGTTAAGATAGTAGAAGAATAGTCCGTTATTAACTTTTGTTGTCACAATAAATAATAACATTTAGCTTAGATGTCTTTTAAATGAATTTCTTCCACTTTCATATAGGGTTTCATATATTTTTCAAATCAAGAGTACATTAATATTAAATAAATGATAGACGTTTAAATCGTTTTTTTTTTTGTTATATTGTAATTTATGTTCTAATATTACTAGACACCTAGCTTCCGAAAAATGTTGACGATAAGCACGTTTATTTTTTAGTGCAATGGGTGAATAGTAGAAAAGGTAAGCCGTTGGCATTGATTAATGGATTTACCTTTTACATCAACGGTAAAAGCGCGTCGACTACACAATGGCGGTGTACTAAAGGATGGTCGTGTAAGGCGCGTTTCTCACTGGACTCCAAGAACACCATCAGTCGCATGAACTTGGAGCACACTCACTCGTCTCATCGCTACTGCATACAGAACGGAACTTATGTAAAATTAGATTAGATTTTAAAAATGCCCTTGATGTTTTCTATTAAGAGCATTAACGCATAGCGCGTGAAGTCAACTTTGGTGAAAAATACGCACACAGCTGCAGCCTGCAGCGAGCGTCTTTGTGTGCGTGAATAGCTCGACGACTGTAAGCCAACTAACCCACATTGATACTTGCCTTACTTTTATTACTTTACGATAATAATAATAACGATAATAATTATTATTGAATTTTGATTATGGTATACATAATATCATAATAATAATTATATTCTGTGTTATATTACTTAATATTATATATAATATAACATATTATCTACACAAAACATACAATATCAGTAGGTAATGTAATACTAACATAATATTATGGAAAATAAAAATACCTTGAAATAATACTTTTATACTATTTTAATTAATATAATTTAGTTATACAGCTGAAATGTGTTTATTTAAATCTCTTTGATTTTTACCCGACTGTCAAGACGTTATGCTTTTCGCCCGGTTATGTTTTTCGTGCGTATCTTGCATGTATAAATGTATGCATGTATGCAATATGCATTACATTACATAGATTCTGGAACACAAAATAAACATTTTATATTCTAAACAAGACAATTTTCTTTCGGTTAATGACAATTGACTTTCGGTGACATATTATATAAGTTGTTTCTTTTCGAGGCAAAATGATTTGGAAACAATTTTGTTTCTAAATCATAAGCTCGAAATCCAGACTACCGTTTGCCGCATATATGTACCTAGATAAAACTTGGTAATTAAGTAGTTAGTAGTTTTTACTTTGTACATACATACATAAATATAATCACGCCTTTTTCCCGTAGGGGCAGGCAGGTAACACTATTCTTTCCACTTGCTACGATCCTTACATACTTGTTTCGCTTCGCCCACTTTAATTATTCCCTTCATACATGTTCATCAACATTCATATTAGTTTCCATGGAAGAGGACGGATGTTGTACCTGCACTTCCTCTCTTTAAAAAAAACTTTCAAAATACTCTTTACATCTCTTTAACACACGTTCTTCTCCTTTTATAATGCTCCCATCTTGGCTCCTGATTGTACGCAGCTCCGAGTTAGAAGTTTAAGAAGTTTACTTTGTACATACAAATTAAGAATCTACTGCTGTCTGAGGGGATTATATGGATTATTAAATACGTACCTCTTCATTTCGAAGTTCTACTTCTTCTGTTTTACTTTACTTGAGTGTTTTGCACATTGTCTGAAGTTAAACCACAAAGCCGTAAACACAAGAATTTTGTTACTTGAAAGCAGATGCATATTAACAACAAAATGAACATGCAAAGTAGTATATTGTTATTATGGCTGCGCTAGTCGGTTTTGTCTCCATGCAAACGTTATTGGTGATTTACTTTAAAGTCAAACATTATAGACCCAAAGTTTATGTAATATCGATTTTTATTACACTTATCTTGGTCGGTATGTGCTTATATTTCTAAAATTCAAATAGGGGATTGGACTACATCTGAAATATTTAGTTTCATTAATATATTCAGAAATATTGAGGCATTACTACTTGGTAAATGTAAAAAATATATTATTTTATGTGTAGTTTACTAATTAAATACATTTAAAAAGTACCAAAAAAAATTTTTTTTTTTTGCTAAATTGGTAAACACAACCTACATCATTAGTTTACTCACATCATATACAAAAACATTAATTATGGTAAGTATGAACTTAAACGCACAAATATGGGAGATTTTTACAAATATATTCCGGCGGCCATATACTTCATATACTACTTCATACACCTTAACCTACAAGTGACGTCATTTGTAGGTCGACTTTAGGAGGCTCGCGAAAATTTTATACAAATCGCTGTACCTTTGAAAATATTGACTTTTGATATACAGTTTCTTCTGAGAAGTTACTCATATTTAAGAGTGCTATTCATTTATGTAATAAAAAAAATTAGGCCGATTGCCTATTACCTAAGAAAATAATAGCCTCCAAACATCGGATGTTTAGCGCAACTTTGACCGTAAATATAAAACAAATCAAGAATGAAAATAAAAAAGCAAGTACATACTGACACAGTTTTATTGTTCAGCAACTGAGATGACTTAAATTCGGACAAAAATATTATATAGATTTTTCATAAAACACGAACAGCCGATTTGGGTAATTTGAGGATACCTTTTCTAAAATACTTTACAAAACAGTATAAATGTGTGCACTATAGTTTCTCATATAAGTATTGATAACTATTTTATGGGTATAAGTATCCTTTTTTCCCAGATATTAGGTGAAATAACAAGCATTTTCCCCTCGCGCCGCACTGAGTTCCAGCCGTTGACTAGCGCTAGAATAAATAAATGTAGACTAACAACAGCGCCACCTACTGGGTCTAATTATGTTAAAATGTACTAAACTTTTAGCAGCTCTTGCCTTTGCCAAGTTTTCAAAATGTGTATGTTTTCTTTTTCGTGCGAACTTATTTTTATCTCCCATTATATATATTATATATGTAAAATAATTTGTTATTACAATAAAAAAATATTAACTTAAATAACAATATTTATTATTAAATTAAAAAATATATTTTCCAAATATCAAAATCTTTTTATCGGGGTGGATCTCTATATATCTATATATCACTACAAAGGTTAACAGAGTTCAGTGCAGAGCGCGGACCGATACGTCAACCCTCTAGAAAGGCTCACGGCCGTCTGATTTGTAAACGCTCGTGCGGCTGGTTTTATACACTAGTTTTAAAAATTCATATAAAATTCGTCAAGCTAATTTACTTAAAAGTTTAAATGGCATATTAAAGATAAAACGTTGTTCTTTTAGATTGTGTAAGTAAGAAAGAGAAAGAGCAAGTGAAATACATAAATATCATCATTTTAAATAACTATAATTCCTGATAATTTCGCATTCTTTAAATTTTATTTTTATGAGATTGAAACGTATATAAAAATAATCTGACAAAGAGATAATCTACAAGAGGATCCAACAAGTTTGTAAAGATTTTTTGTTTTAAAAAAATATAAGTGGTTTTAGCTATTATATGTTTTGAAAATGCCCCTGAACCTAAAGTTGTTAAAACGTCTGGTTAGTTTTGTCAGTTTTATTCAAAAGTTTGAAATTATTTTAAAATAAATGATAAGGGAAAAATTAGAATACAATATTTTCTAGTGTTTTTTTACATGTAAAAATCAGAATAACCAGTTTTTGTTAGATATTTTTGCTTTTGAAAAGTAGCGTTTTTGTGAAATCTGAGTCGCGCGCCGATTAACGCTCTTAATTGGATTTATATTTTATTGGTGTATAAAGTAACTTTTTTTATTCAGTGCACATTTTTGTAGGAAATAAAAATTTAGGCGACAGTTATTATGATAAATTTAAACTAAGTAAGTCATTTTATGATTATTTTTAGAAAGTAAAGTTAAGATAATTCTTGGAAAGTATTAGTAGTAAGTTTTATAACTGCACCCTTCCCCACTCTAAACAAAAACGTGTATTTGCAGGTTCACATGTGTTTTGTGTTTTATGAGGGGTTAACAGTTTGGGGTTGACTGTCGTCTGGGGTTGTTGGCAGCTGTCATATTTTATTTTCGATTAAATTTTTTAAGATAATATTAGGCTATGAAAAATTTCAAATAGTAAGTGTTTTTGTTTTATTTATTCTTTCTTTTGGGATAATTCTTTTCATAAATCGAAAATTAACTATTTTATTATTATTATGGTTTTAGCTTCCTAGACAGATCCTTAAGTTCTTAATCGAATCTATAATTCTTTAGCATCTTGAATGATAAAATATGATTGGACGGGTTTATCTCTAAAATAAGTTTTTTTTAACTATCATAGAAGAAAAAATATTACAAAGTTTCCGTTTGCATTTTTTTGTTGCTTTAAAAGTTTATCTGAGAAACATAATGGTAAGTGTATATATTTTTAATGTAGTATATATTTTGAAAATAGATCAGCTCGAATTGACAGTAAATTATATAAAACCATGTCCCGCGCACGCCGCATGCCCCCACTTACGTCTGACCGCATACACTCAGCTTCGACTTACGTGTACGCGATTTTTTTGTGTTAGTGCATTGAATTTTTCTTAATTTTTACCACATAATATTTTTGCCTGTATGACATGACATCAGCAATCTATACTTCTATATCTATACTAATATTATAAATGCGAAAGTGTGTCTGTCTGTCTGTCTGACTGTTACCTCTTCACGCTTTAACCGCTGAACCAATTTTGATGAAATTTGGTACAGACATACTTTGAATCCTGGGAAAGGACACAGGATACTTTTTATCCCAAAAAAGTACAGTGTTCCCGAGGGATACTGTATTTACGCGGGTGGAGCAGCGGGCAACAGCTAGTAACAATATAATTGCATATGCCATTATTTTTTAATCAATTTTAATTCCCTCAACATCGACAATAATTTACAGATGTGAAAATATCAGATAGGCTCCATTTGTTGGAAAGGGGTTCTGTTAGATACCGCTGTACGGGTTGCTACGCCAGGAATCGCGTCGCCATGGACCGCACCCACGCAGCCAAGCAGACCAAAAAGATCTACACGAGATGCTGCGGTTGTGACCAAGCTTTATGCTTAACATGCTTCAACGTTAGGCATTTCAGTTTGTATAAAAAATTTGAATGAACTCGCATTTTTTTTGTTTTATTGAAATCCTTTTTTGTGTGCCACAGTACCTACATAAGAGTAGCCACCTACAAAACGGTGTGTGAACTTTGATGGTCGTCTTTATCCATGTATTATTTGTTTTTAATTTAATAATTTCACTAACATTTCTCATAATATCCATGTGTTGCTACAGTGCAATTGGCGAAAAACTCTCATGGTAAAGAAATAGCTATCCTGGATGGGTATACATACTATTGCTCCGCCATCAGTAGCAAGACTCGGAGTTGGCGGTGCACCAAGGGCAAGACCTGCAAAGCTCGTTTCGTCACGGCGAAAGACACCTTGGCTATTATCAAACAATTGGTCTACCACGAACATCGTCCCAAAGTATTTTTTATCCAAAATGGAATTATGTATAAAATTTAATATCACGTCATACTCAGAATATCAAATGTAACCCATTACTACTTAGTATTATTTCAAAAATTTAAATATTTATAAAATTTTCATATCGTAGTTGTTTTTATATTAAGCCTAATTAACGCAGTATTCTGATTACTTTAAAGGCCATACTCACCGTCCAGCTTGCAAATCCAATGGCGCGGCGTTGAAGCGGACAATTGTAGGCACAAAATATAAATTATTGACACTATTGACACTAATGAAGGCCATTACTCTGCTTTATGTGAAGGCTGGACGATCAGTATGGTCCTTTAGACGTTAACGCCGGTTTCTACCTGACTCGGGGCCGGTACAAGTTACGTATGAAACCGGTCATATTACGACGATGACGCGCCGGTGCAACTCGAATCCGGTTTCATACATAACTGGCGCCGGGCCGGCGCCGTGCCGGATAGAAACCGGCGCATCGACACGCGCCCGCTACTGGTTACATAGTAGGTTAGTAATGTTAAAAGATTAAAAGATTCCAGAAATTCTAAGAACTCATTAACATAATAGTATTGTAGGATTTACACGAATGACTAAAGCCGTGCGATTTCCACCGCACGGTGAAAATCAACTGTGTAAATGGGAATTCGACTATCAAAATTGCCATTTAGACGGTCGATTTTCGACATGCAACTTTAGTCACCCGTGTAAATCCTACATTACTATTATGTTACTGAGTTCTTCTTAGAATTTCTAGAATCTTTCATGCCTTCACTCTAAAACTACTATCTTCTTGCAGTGGAGTGGGTTCGCAACTCGTCGGGCAAACTTTTGGGTCTGCTCGATGGCTTCACTTTCTACAAGAATGGTGAGACGCAACTCTCTGAGCTCTGGCGGTGCACCAAGGGCCGATCCTGTAAATGCCGGTTCTCGATCGACAAGAGAGACGGAAAGGTTCGTGTGAACGGGATCGAGCACGACCATCCCGCGCAGAAATATATAATGCGCAATGGGCAGTTTATTAGAATTTAATCACAACAGTTCATGGTACTGAAGGTACACCCTATACCTATAAGTGTAATTCAAATAGGCATCTTCATGTTCTTAGTATTTTTAACCCGGATATAGGCTTTGTAATTTCATTAAATTTATCATTCTTAAAAAAACTTAATTCAAACGTTATAGTCATCAACATATAAGCCCCTATAGGGCTTATAATAATTACTACAAACCAAAAAAAGGAATTTTTGTTATCTTAAATAAATAAAAAGAATATAATAATATTATGTTACAAAAAAGCAAACAAAATAATAACATTTTTATTTTTTAATAAATTACAATTTGAATATTTGCTGACTTGATAATAGGAACTTATTACAGTGCCATTTTAGTTACTTATCAATTTAGGTTATAATATTAAGTTTCCGTATATACGTGGAACAGGAACAAAAGGATCGTCTCGTTACCAAATTTGACTTGTTTTAACGAAGGTGATCAACACGGCTCTTTCCCGTTTCGCAACCCTAAACTGCGTTTCGTATTTTTTTCATACATTTTAGTCAAGTTTGGACAACCGCTATTGTAAGGTACAGTCCGATTCATGAGTTCGGTTACAATTTATGAAGGTGACCTGATTAGTTTGATAGCTAATTTTATACTTGCTTTATTATTCTACTAGTTTCATATTGCAATTAAATTTGCTGTCAAACGTTCTATATTTGTAATAAGAGTTAAAATGTGTTGTACATAGTTAGTTTGCTGGCCATTAGGTATCATCTTCAAAAATAAATACATACCATGTAAAGTTTTGTTACATTAAAATACTTGAAATAAATAAAAAAAGATCGACGTGGTGATTTTTCATTTCGTTTTGAGAAAAACATGGCGTGTTTTGTATCAAAAGTATTATATACATAAGCATTTCTGTTAAAGCTCAAGAACTTGAAAGATTGAAAATCTTAAAACAAAAACGAGCGAGTCTTATGATGTCGAACATTTTATGAAAATATAAAAAAAAACATAAATCTTAGAAAAATATGGAAACTTTTCCATTAAGCAATGACTAAATACTGAAACATTTTATTCGAATCTGACGGCCACCTCTACCACCGTGCGCACATTCGTCAAATCAAATAGCGCGCGCTTCCGTGACTTCGTGTTACACGTTTTCAACCCATCTCACTAAATCACACATATTGCAATAAGGCGAGAGGACACATTACTTAAAAACATTAATTCATAGAAGTTTCCATAGATATTATTATTATAAGATATTAAATCCGGTATCGCGCCGATAATGGCGGACAAGTATCTATAATATTATGTTTCACATTTAAATATTTCCCTGTCTTTCTCATGTCTACATCGGCGTTATATCGTACCGCGTAATGTAAATGTGCTCTATCGCGAAATCTGAAAATGCTTTCCTGTATAATGGTATTTAAGCTTAATTCCATTGTCAGGTTCGGCGGGGCCTTCTGGTACAGCTGATAAATTAGAAATAGTGAATATCATACGAGGTGGCGAAATATTATTACGTGCTGGACATCAGTATAACAAACAAAAGACTGGTAAAAAATCAAGTTGGTGGCGATGTTCTAATAGAAAACTTGGCTGCTTCGGGAGTGTCACGATGAGTTTAGATAGAAATGAGATCCTAAAAGAAAAACGTCATTTAAAAACATGTATTCCAAACTTTTTAAAAAATGAATTAAAATCTACTATTGAAAAATACAAAAATCACGTATGTCAGGATTTGAAGCCAATTTCTTCGGCGTTCGAGGAAAACACAGCGAGACTTACAGATGCGGGATACAAAGATGGGCTACCAAAATTTAACAGCATTAAATCCACCCTATACCGACACAGAAATAAATATTTAAGTGTAACAAAGTCAGAGAAGAGTTACTCGACGAGAAAACATTCGAGGCGAACAACAGAATAATAAGTAGTTATTACGTAAGCTAGACTCTGATGCGGCTAGAATGTCAGTAGCTTTTTATTTTAATGTATAGTTAATTATAAGCACTACGTTTATTATACAAGAGTGCTGCAACCTCAATAACCCGTGACGGTCCACGCGCTGACTCATTCCCGCACGCGTCAATTGGCGCGCGCGCGAGCGGTACAGCCTGAAATCCAAGCATTGCCCTTCTAGTCATTATGATAGTCATTGTGTATACAAGCATATATGTATACAAATCCTTAAAATAATGAAAAAAGTTACGAAAATTTGTTCGTAATTCAACGATATAGAATAAAATAAAATGTACCAATAATGTATTTCATTTTTGTTTAATTTAGATGTCATGAAATCATTTAGGCCTCCCCCATATCAAGCGTGCGCGATCCTCGGGCGAGTCAGCGATGCGGGCGCTGTTCGTGCCGCTCATACGCCCGAGGAACGCGCACGCCTAATGTGGGGTCAGCCTCAATACCAGTGGGAAAATAATAATTTTCATAACTAGTCTACAATTAATCATTGTATACTTTTTTCTACGTTAAACGGGTTAAGTCGTGGTTGATCTTTAAAGCAGTGTTGACAAACTGCGGTACGCACGGCTCGCTGCAGTGCGCGCGCACATACTCACGTGTAAACAATAAATATATAGTTCAACATCGTCATTGCTGTCCCTGCTTTTGTGTTAAAATATTTTCAGGCATCCTATTGCAAAGGAAAATGTTTAGAAACTGATCGAGCAGGAATTTTGTCGATGTTTTATTCTTAACTAGCTGTCCCGACAAACGTTGTTGTCCTATATAATATGAACTGGAATGAATAAATGACTATACCTATTCCTACACATTTTCCAATATTAAACACTGTTTGCCTTCCCTGAACTTCCACAATTATTTCAAGACCAAAACAAGCCAAATCAATCCAACCATTCTCGAGTACCTCGGGAACAGGATGAAAAGTACCTATCCTATGTGCAAAACTATGTCTCCAAACTAATTTTCAGCCAAATCGTTTCAGCTGTTCATATACACATGTTCATATACATATGTCATAAGTAGTGTAACTAACATGACTTTCTAATATAATATATACCTAATAGATATTGTGTTACATGGATTTTAGCTATTAGGTGTTTTTACAAAATATGATATTAAAAGTATATTTTTTACAGTAACATGGACAACGAAAGCGAATGGAAACACGATCGCCGTGGTGGACGGCTACACCTTCTCCAAGAGCGGCTCGACGCAGTCCTCCACGATATTCCGGTGCACCAGGAGGAGTACATGTCGAAGTCGATTCACGGTGAACAAGAAGACGAACTCGATTTACCTTAAGACCCTGCAACATAATCACCCGCCACCAAAGTTCATTATACGTGCTGGGGTTATAATTAAAATATAATTATAAATTGTTTAATTGGTTGCACTTAATAGCTAGGTAATTATTGAAAGAGATTTCAATACCACTAAGGCTGAGAATAGTCTCAGTCTTAGTAGTACTAGAAATATTATAAAATGTCGACAGATTGTCAAATAGAAATTTCTCCGTACGTATGATTTTTCGTTATTATGAAAAAGCAAACAAATATGGTGGCGCGGGGCACTTGCCGTTTAACTAATCAGCCCGGTAAATATTACAATATAACGAAAAATAACGTGTAAAATTGTAAGGAGAAATTTTTATTTGACAATCTGTCGACATTTTATAATATTACAATCTAAAGGTTTTTACAATTTAACGGTGACATATGCACCAGAAGTCAGAACCAGGAAGACCGTAGAAAATTCTGAGCATTAAAAATAGAACTCGGCGCTAAAACAATAGAGTTGAAAATAGAAGTGTCAGGTGTCGAGCTGTCATATATGACATTGACGTTTAACTCGACACTCATGTGTTCGATTTTCAAATCTATTGTATTAGCACTGAGTTCTATTTTCAGTGCTCTGGATTTTCCTCGGCGTTCTGGACTCCGGGGCATATAGTCCCATATAGTCAGTTCACACCGAAACGCAACGCGGCACTGCGTTTTAAGATAGCTATTCGAAATTAAACTTTATTCACGAATTTAAGCTCGGTGCAGCTCGACATTAGAACTCTTGTCGAGAAGCGAAGAAAATGCAAGTTCTTTTCGTCTCGGCGTGATCTGACGTTAAATGCATGACAGACGTTAAATACATTGTTAAATTAGATACCTACTTTAAATAGGAGAAGTAAATTTAGATCTTTTAATTCAAAAAGAATGATTAATTACAATATACAGTATGTAAGATATATCTAGTTATAACATAATAATACGTAAATAAGTATTACAACCTTGTATTATATTAATTATGATCTTATAATTGAAACGAGACAATCTTGTAGGTATATATGTCAGCGTAAAATTGTAAAAACCGTTACATTGCAATTTAACTAGTGGAATCGTAAAATGTCGAAGGACTGCGGACCCGAATATTGTACAAACACGATTTTATTTAACACATTATTTTTCGTTAGATTATAAATATATATAGCAAAGAATCTTTTGACATATTTTTACAATCTCGTTAGTTAAATTACAATCTAACGGTTTTTTACAAATTTACGGTGACAGGTATACTATATAATCGGTTTCTCGAAAACTCCTGCAAGTATTACCCTGAAATTTAGTTTTTTTCGTTTTTTTAGTTACGGAGTTTTCGGGGAGAAAAATCGATTTTGCTAGGTCTTGTCCCTGAGGATCTGCGCGTTTTTAAGCTATAGATAGGTATATGATGTTTTCTTTAGTCGTGCTAAAATAAAGGAATAATTTCGAAATGTCCAGGTTCGAATCTCGATGATCCCGATCATATAATTAAATATTTTTGTGTTTTCTTTTAAATCCCAGAACTGTTCAGTTCAGTTACCCAGGTACTTATTATTTTGTTAATTATATAATATGATATTGCTAAAATAAAATAAAATAATAAAAAATGATTTCCACACAAACAAACTTTTCCGTATAGACAACAAAAGATCTTCCTTTGTTGTCTATACGGAAAAGTTTGTTTGTTTGTTTGCATTGAATAGGCTCCGAAACTACTCGACTGATTTTAATGAAATTTGGCACAGATGTAGAGTAGACAACAGGAAGGACACAGACTACTTTTTATCGTAAGTGGAAAAATGTACGGTTTCTGCGAAATTAACTTTTGCGCGCACGAGTTTGCGGGCAACATCTAGTCTAGTTTTTTATTACATCGAAGTCAGTTGTTAATAATTATTATAGTAATTAATAATTATTTATTATTGTTACTATCGCAGTGTACAATACTGTTTTATGTCTTACTCATATGAGTAATAAATCACATATATAGTCACCCTTAAGAGTTATGACTAATTAAACATCACAAATATAGACTATAAAATGACTCTGACATTTAGCTGCCTGATTAAATGTAACATTCAATGACTTGGCTAGTTGTTCTTCATACATTAAATGAGCGAAAATTAGACGGTGTTTAACGAACTACCTAGGCAATTAACTGAAAAATTTAACCAGATGGCTGATATTCACTTCTAATGTGCAGTGCCTGCTGTTGCGCTGGTAAAAGTTTAATACAGTTTAGATGGTGCTATTAGGTTGTTTAATATTGACTTTCTTAGACTTTAGGTTGAACTATTTCGCTTCAACCTAAAATCCATAATATTATAAAAATTATAATAATATATCCACGAATCGTCATTCTAAAACTCAAATTGATCTTATCTCATAGAAAAATTAAAATATGTATGCATGAAAGCTAAGAAAATGTTAGAAAATACCTAAAATACCTACCTAACCCTCCCCTAAAACTCACGTCATCTGTATTTCCAGTTCAATGGGTCCAGAATCCAACGGGTAGAATGTTCGCTGTTATAAACGGATACACTTATTTCAAGAAGAGGCAAACGAATTTGACGACAACTTGGCGATGTACCAACGGGAATTCCTGCAACTGTCGTTTCCTAGTCGACAAAGAGATGAGGGTGGTCAAGATGAAAATAGAACCGCACACCCATCTACCGCCAGTTTTTGTCATCCACAATGGAGTAATTTTGAAATTAAAATGAACGTTTTATATTGAGATTATTTTTGTCCAAGAATAGGCAAGCGGACTGATTTTTTTTTATTGCATAAATGAATAGTACTCTTAAATATGAGTAACTTCTCAGAAGAAACTGTATATCAAAAGTCAATATTTTCAAAGGTACAGCGATTTGTATATCAAAATTTCGCGAGTCTCGTAAAAACGCTCCAGTACCAAAAAAACTTTTTTTTGCGAAATTGGTAAACAAAACCTACATCATTAGTTTACTCACATCATATACAAAAACATTCATTACGGTAAGTATGAACTTAAACGCACAAATATCGGAGATATTTACAAATATATTCTATATATACTATAACCTACTAGTGACGTTATTTGTAGGTCGACTTTAGTATGGAACGTTTTTAGGAGGCTCGCGAAATTTTTTATATAAATCGCTGTACCTTTGAAAATATTGACTTTTAATATACAGTTTCTTCTGAGAAGTTACTCATATTTAAGAGTAATATTCATTTATGCAATAAAAAAAATTGTCCGATTGCCTATTATGATATAATAAATAATAATAGATAATAAGCACGCATGTAAAAATCAAGGTGAACGCGTAGGAATCGATTCCTACGGCGCGGACAGGTGCGCGGTGTTGCATACGATTCCATACAAAGATTTATAAAATTCGATGACTTCGGCGCGTGCGGCTCCTGCGGCGCGTATAGGTGCGCGTTCATCTTTAGAATACGGTAATTTAAAAATACAAAAGTAAGCCATTAAAAATTATGATAATTATTATTCTCTCTTATGAAATTTAATAAATATTGTGATCAGTAAAACTAAAAAAGTTTCAATTTAATACCTTTAAGTATTAAAAGCTTGAGTATGACAATTGACAATACTTACATTTTATTTTTGAATATTGTTATTTCATTAACATCCATGACACTCATCACGAAGTATGGATACCAGGAGTCCGAACGGTTTAGGCTTTTCCATAGTATTCATGTACACAATAATAAACCCATATCTTAATTCTTTTGTCTGCTACTGGCTGCGCTAGAGTTTTGGACGTACCGATGCTATTGTGGCGGACCAATCATCGCACAGTCCTGAATCGCGCTTGGTACTTCTTGAAAAATGGTGCGCTCTACCGGCAAAAAATCTGCTCCTAAATTGAGACTATTATTTTAACATTACGTTCGGACTCCTGGTATCTATACTTCGTGGCACTCATCAACTCTACTCAAGCTGCCTCTATTGTCATCAGACTGAAGATGTTTTACTAAGGAGTGTCTTGTATCTGGCCAAGTACTCTTGACGTGTCCAATTTATCATCTTCTGTTGCTACGTGTAGGTAAACCGTTATCCATACTAATATTATAAATGGGTATGGGTCTGTCTGTTTGTCCGTCTTTCACGCCAAAACTACTGAACTGATTTAAACGAAATTGTGTACAGATATAAAGTAGACCACGGGAGAGGACATAGGCTACTTTTTATCGTGAGGAAATGTACTGTTCCCGTGGCATAATTTGTTTACAGTTTCAGGTAAAAACTACTAAACAGATTACCATGAAATTTGGCACACATATAAAGTAGATCATGGGGAAGGACATAGGCTACTTTTTATCGCGTTATATATACGGTTCCCGTGGGTTAACTAGACTTACGCGGGCGGAGCTGCGGGCATCAGCTAGTGTGTATATGAACGGTACTTACTGTTTTCATCCCTAACTGGCGTTGCACCAAAGGGAGCCGCTGTAAATGTCGTACCATCATGGATAAGGGCATGAATATTTTGCATAAACTCATCCCGCATAACCAAGCACCGCCAAAGTTTATTATTCAAAACGGTACCTACCTATCTGTTTGAAGTCGAAGAAACAGAACAGAAAAGGACTCTTTGTCCCACCTTGAATTTCTAAGCTATATTCTAGAGCAGTGTTTTTCAACCTGTGGGTCGCGACCCCCGGGGGGGTCGCGAAGCTTCTGTAGGGGGGTCGCCGGAGGTAGAGAGAACTTTAGTAAAAAAACAATGAAGATTAAAATAATGATTTATTAAGAAAGAGAATTTTAACAGAAGGATATACTCATAAATCGATCATCGATATCATCGATGTACCTATGTAATTGTAAAATAATGTGTTTGACTATATTATGTACTTATATCCGGATCCTAATTATGGAGACGCATAAAAACGTCGTATGGATGAATATTTGTAACACTCTAACATACATGATAATTAAATAAATAATTAAAAAAATAAAAAAACCCGACTGCAAAAAAGACATATACCTAAGCAACGCACTAAAAAGACCGAAACAAGTTTGAGAAAACTGACTACACTATGAGCTGAAACACTAAGTGAAATAATTGACGTTATGTTTGGTAGCAGGCGGGACCCATTCGCAAATTATAAATCGTACAAAAATATATGGGCCCCGTCTGCTAACAAACATAACGTCAATTATTTCACTTAGGGTTTCAGCTCATAGTGTAGTCAGTTTTCTCAAACTTGTTTCGGTCTTTTTAGTGCGTTGCTTAGGTATATGTCTTTTTTGCAGTCGGGTTTTTTTATTTTTTTAATTATTTATTTTATTTCAGTCTTTTCAGTTGCTTTTGAATTGTAGTTATCTATGCAGGCGGGTTTTTGTTTTTTATTATTATTATTTATCGTTATATTTAATATAAAACTGCAAGTTATATACATATTTAGAATCAGTATTTAAAATCCTTCATTTTGATACCCCACTCGATATACTTGGTAGATATATTTTTTTTTACCTCACAACATGGCGTCTAACATCCGCCATTTTGTTTTTTTTAATGTCACCTATCTAAGAACACTTGGGCTATTAAGACGAATCTAACGATACCTCAAATGTGAAAATCCGTTTAGCGGTTCTGAAGATACAAGGTAATAAAGAATATTACATACATACATACATACAAGATACGCGCTAAACACATAACCCTCCCGGCAGTCGGGTAAAAAAGCGAAGGGTCGGGGGGTCGCGTAATATTTTTTCATACAAAGGGGGTCGCATCATGAAAAAGGTTGAAAAACACTGTTCTAGAGTGATATAAAAATATATCTCTAAACTCGTATTGCAATAAGAAAATTCATCAAGTTCAGTTTTGACTTTTGGTTATGTTCTGAAGTAGAGAGACCTATAAAATACTAGCTGTCCCGTTGTTCTGTCTTAAATATGAACTGGAATGAATAAATAAATGACTACACCTACAATGCAACCTACGTCCTAGACTTACACCGAATCCTACAACCTACAGTTTTTCCAATATTTCTCACTGTTTAAACCTTCCCTGAACTTCCACAATTATTTCAGGGCCAAAATTAGCCAAATCGGTCCAGCCGTTCACGGACGCAGGAACGGGATAAAAAGTATCCTATGACCTTCTCCTGGTTTTAAGATTCTCCCCGCCAATTTTCAGCTAAATCGGTTTAGCCGTTCCTGAGTTATAAATATTGTTACTAACACGACTTTCTTTTTTATGTATATACCTATATATAGATGTTTTGTTAGATAGCTACGTTGTTTTATTTACTCATTCTGTTAAATGTTAAATGGGAGTGAATATAAAGAGATACGTGTAATAATTTTCATTATAAAAAGATATTCTTGTGTGGATTTTAGTGCAGTGGACAAGAAACACTAACGGAAAAGTGATGGCTATAGTAGATGGGTTCACATTCTGCTTATCGAATAACCGGAAGAACACAACCGGCTGGCGTTGTACGATCGGTAACGCGTGTAAATGTCGTTTCGTAACGGATAAAAAACTTAACGTAAGGTCCGCGCAGATTTCCCAACATAATCACCCACCCCCGAGATTCATCATCCGCAATGGAGTGTACATGAGGATCTGAAGCAGTGATTAGATATTTTTCTCGTCCGTTTGACGTACATTTTCGATTTGTAATTAATATAGTTAAGTGCATAGTATATATTAATAAACTAAACGTTTAAATCACAGCATTGTTATTATTTTAAAAAATTATATGTCCAGTATACCATCTTGTTTTATTTTTAAATTACCTACTTTCCAGTATATACGAGTATGACTGGATTTTCAGTTCAGTGTTTTAGATATGTACTAGTGGGAAGCTGGTAGTAACAGTAGACGGGTTTACATACCTACTGTGTAACGTTTCAAAGAAAAAGCACGACGAACTAGTGTGCTTTTCCTTTGAACGTTACCATACGTTTTGTCTTAGGTACGAGTATAATAAATTCACCTAATACAAAACGTACATGATTTAATTGCATTTTTGTCCATATCGTAATAATATAGCAATGATTGTGGAATTTCAGTCCAGTGGTTGAAATAGGATAACGGAAAGCTCACGGCTGTAGTAGATGGCTACACATACTTTTTAGCGAAGGACCTTATGAGCACCTCGAGCTGGCGTTGTACGGTCGGTAATTCATGTAAATGTCGTTTTGTAACGGACAAAAAACTAAACGTAAAGTCCATGCAGATTTCGACACATCATCACCACCCTCCGAAGTTCATCAAAGGAACATATATGAGGATCTGAATCAGTGATCAAACTTTTCACAAGTCCCTTTGGTACACATTTTTCATTTGTTATTAATATACTTTATGGTAAATATATTATGAATCAATTAAAGCCTATATTATTTTAATTCTTGTACCATATGATGCAATTGACTTTTTTAGATTTCAATTATAAAACATAAATTGTGGATTTTCAGTGCAGTGGGTTAGAAACACTTACGGAAAGATTGTAGCAATAATTGACGGGTTCACATACGGTGTAACGTTTAATGGACAGAAGACGACAAACTGGCGTTGTACGTTCGGTAGTAAGTGTAAATGTCGTTTCGTTTCCGACAAAGATTTAAACGTAAAGTCTACGCAGATTTCCCAACATCATCACGAACCTCCGAAGTTTATCATTCACAATGGCATCTTCATGAAGATCTAAAAAAGCAATTAAAACTTTTTGGTACTACTTTTGATATATTTTATAATTGTATTTTGATATAAAACAAGAAATTAGTGTACCTAAATATATTATTAATTATTCAAATCCTATTTATAATGTTTTCATTATTTTATAACACATTCTCAATTACAGGGTTTGATAATATCATTTTTAGTAATGTTGCAATATGAGGCAATAATCATCATCCACAATGGAGTGTAATGAGGATCTGAGGCAGTGATTAGATATTTTTCTCGTCTATTTGACGTACATTTTTGTTTGTAATTAATATAGTTAAGTGCAAATATGTTATGAACTGTTTAAAGCAGAGCATTTTTTTATATTATGGTCTTTTTATTATCTTGGTTGTTTTTTAATTACCATATGAGTATACGAGTAAGACTAGATTTTTAGTGCAGTGTTTTAGATATAATCTATTATTGCTACCAGCTTCCCACTAGTATATTATACTAGTGGGTAGCTGGTAACAACAATAGACGGGTTTACATACTGTGTAACGTTTCAAAGAAAAAGCACGACGAACTGGTGTGCTTTTCCTTTGAACGTTACTGTACGTTTTGTATTAGGTTTAATGCACCTAATACAAAACATACATGATATAATTGCATTTTTGTCCATATCGTAATAATATAGCAATGATTGTGGAATTTCAGTGCAGTGGGTAAAAAAGGCTAACGGAAAGCTCACGGCTGTAGTAGATGGCTACACATACTTTTTAGCGAAGGACCTTATGAGCACCTCGAGCTGGCGTTGTACGGTCGGTAATTCATGTAAATGTCGTTTCGTAACGGACAAAAAACTAAACGTAAAGTACATGCAGATTTCGACACATCATCACCCACCTCCGAAGTTCATCATCCACAATGGAACATATATGAAGATCTGAATCAGTGATCAAACTTTTTCATAAGTGCCTTTGGTACACACTTTTCATTTGTAATAAACATACTTTTTTGTAAATATACAATGAATTAAGAGATAAAGCCTTGTGTTATTATAACTCTTGTACCATGTAATACAATGCATTTTTCCTTAACTTAATTAAACAAAAACGGTGGTATTTTCAGTGCAGTGGATTAGAAACACTTACGGAAATCTGCTATCAATAATTGACGGGTTCACATACCGTGTAACGTATAATGGACAGAGGACGACAAACTGGCGTTGTGGGTTTGGTAGTAAATGTAAATGTCGTTTCGTTATCGACAAAGACTTAAACGTAAAGTCTACGCAGATTTCCCGACATCATCACAAACCTCCGAAGTTTATCATTCGCAATGGCATCTTCATGAAGATCTATAGAAGCGATTAAACCTTTTCGGTACTTTGATATATTTTTTATAATTGTATTTGGAGATAAAACAGTAAATTAGTGTACCTAAATATATTATTAATTATAATATGATATGAATAATAATTCAAATCCTATTTATAATGCTTTCATTATTTTATAACGCATAATTGGCAAAAATTAGAGGGTTTGATATCATTTTTAGTAATGTTGCAATATGAAGCAATAATCATGATATATACAATCGCATATATAAAATTCACTATACTATTTTTGAAATTTCCAGTGCAATGGGTCAAAAAGACTAACGGAAAGTTGATTGGTATAGTAGATGGATTCACATACTGTTTAGCGAAGGATGGGAAGAGCACCACATTCTGGCGTTGCACATTTGGGAACGCGTGTAAATGTCGTTTTGTAACGGACAAAGAACTAAACGTTAAGTCCGCACATATTTCCCCACATCCCCACCAACCCCCAAAGTTCATCATATACGATGGAAAGTTCATGAAGATCTGATCTGATTTCTGAATTATTTTTTAAGCAATTAAGCAATAAAGCAGCGATTAAACCTTTTTGAAGACCAACTGACATAAACTTTTGTTTTGTTAAGTAATAAAACAGTCAAGTGTAAATTATACATAATATATGAATTAATAATTCAAATTCTCTAGTATTTTAATTTGATTAATTTTGTAGTAAAGCTTTGGACGAAGAAATTGTTTAAAAAATCGCGATACAAGTATTTAACTAAAATTGTGGATTTTCAGTGCAGTGGGTTAGAAACACCAGTGGGAAGCTGGTTGCAATAATAGACGGGTTCACATACTGTGTAACATTTCAAACTAAAAGCACGACGAACTGGCGTTGTACGTTTGGTAGTAGGTGTAAATGTCGTTTCGTAACGGACAAAGAGCTGAATGTGAAGTCCACACAGATTTCCCCACATCATCACCTACCCCCGAAGTTCATCATACGCAATGGAACTTACATTAAAATTTAATGAAGTGATGCATTTGTTTTTTTCTTTTTATTTCAGGATAACATAACAAATAAGACGTGTAAATATATGAATTGTGTAAAGCCTATTTTGTTTCAATTTTTATACCATTAAATTCAGGTTCTAAAGTGAGAACATTAGAAGAGTTTTTCATGATGCAAATCTATTTTTGTAAAATTACATCGTACAACAAAGATTGTGGATTTTCAGTGCAGTGGGTAAAAAAGACGAATGGAAAGCTGATAGCCATAATAGACGGGTTCACATACTGCGTGTGCATGCAGTGGAAGACCACGACGAATTGGCGCTGTACGTTCGGGAGTAGGTGTAATCGTCGCTTCACAACGGACAAAGAGCTGAATGTAAAGTCTGCACAGATTTCTCCTCATCATCACCCGCCTCCGAAGTTCATCATCCATAATGGAATTTACATGAGGATGTGAATCATTTTCCGTTAAAATATGTAGGTTATTTATTATTTTGGAAGCAATTACATAATTAATTATATATCGAGAATTTTTTACTAATCTATACATATAAAATCCTTTGTCCTGAATGACTGACGGATCAACGCACAGCCTAAACCGCTGATCGTAGAGACCTGAAACTTTCAGGGCTTGCTCTTTGTAATGCGTAGGGATCCGATAAGAAGGGATTTTTCGAAATTCGATTCCTAAGGGGGTGAAAAGGGGGAAAACGGTTTGTATGGGGCAACGTGATTCCTTGGTCCAATCTACTTCATATTTTGTACAAACATTATGTAACAGAATTGATGGAATTCGTGTATCATAGTTTATTGAAATTCGTCCCCTAACGGGAATAAAAAGGGAAATAAAGTTGTTTGGGAGCGATTTGCTTTAAAGTTGATATAAATACTCCTTCGTGCTTTTGATTTTAAGGTCCCACTCACAAGCGATCGATCGATTTAGTTTTTACAATTTAAACATTTACTGGATTCGTAGTTGCAAGTAAATCGGTTTAGATTAAAATTGAATATAGTCTGAGATCCTAGGACCACATTACTATACTTTTTATATGAAACTCGTATATATACGCGTAAATTTTGTTCCCACTTTTGACCCCCACCGCAAAAACTAGCTGGTTAGGTCTTACACTAATCATTTTGTGTAATAGTTTGTCGTTAGCAATTTACTTTCAAATACAAATTAATTTCCAATTTGATCGAAGCAATCGATAGCCCGTGAGTGGGGAGCTTTATTTTTATTTTGACATAATCTATTGTCATCATGTTGAAAAATAAATATCTGACAAGAATGTTAAAGTTTAATCTGATAAAAATGTCTTTGAAAAACTAGACACCTAAATATTTGCGATTGCTGTTTTAAATTTTATATTCATTATACTTATTATATTACATACTATTTCAGTAGAATATTTTGAGTGTAGGTATAATTAAATTTCTTTTTCTTTTGTTGTTATATTATGTAATATTGAATTTTTTTGTGCTTGATTTATCAGTGTTTAATACATAGGTTTTTACAATGGGTTTTTAGTTTGTGCGCGCTAATCTCAGAAACTACAGAACGGATTTTTATAAAATTAGTTACTGTAGTAGGTAGTTTAGCCCTTGGATAAACATAGGACTCGCTTTTTATCGCGGAAAATTTTTGGGTACCTTACCTACGGGTTCCACGCGGATAGGAATTAGGATAGCTCTGCTTATAATTTTGTGTAGGTATTTCAATTCAATCGGTTCGTACCTACAAAAAGTTTTATCAATCGAAAAAATAACGTAGTATAAAATGCTATAAAATAACCAGATATTTGAATTGGTTAAAACTTTACCTAGGTTAATCCTAATCATTAATGTGTAGGTACGATTATTATATGAGGAATAAGTGAGAAGCTATCTGGCTTCGTGGTCGTACTGCTAATTACTCATCTCTCTCTCAAACTCTGTCGTGGTCCCAACTAGGATGGGCGATCACAATCTAAATTACTTTTTAAGTTCAAAGTCCACAACGTCTTCCTATTCAAAGGTTTTCGAAATCATTAAAATACTAATTATTGGCTACAAAGAAATCCTTACTTAATATTATAATACCTAAACGCGAAAGTTTGTATGTACATAATAATATGTTTAGTTTTTCATGCAATAAAGTAAAGTAAAGAAAACACGTAAAGAATTTTAATGCAATCAGGTATGGTAGTAGGTTAAGCAAAATTAACACAGAATACTTTTTCAGCTTATTAAATTTTATTTATGGTACAGTTCTCGGTAGATTTCTTGAGTGTACCTACGAAGTGCAATGCCTACACCATTATGTATTCAATTTTGGTATTGGTATTTTCCCGAACAAGCTTTCCCTCTCACGCGAGTGAAGCTGCGGGCAAAAGCTAGTTTACATATAAAGTCTAAATACTCGCACAAACTTATTTAATTTTTAAATTAACTTAATCATATGATCTTTATGATCGATTTCCAGTTACAGGTTTCGACATAATTTTTAATAAGGTTTCAGATAATACAATCGTATTTTAATGCAACTTCATCATATATAATAAACAAAGATTGTGGATTTTCAGTGCAGTATGTAAAAAAAGCTTGCGGAAAGCCGGTCGCAATAATAGACGGGTTCACATACTATCTATCCGTGCATTGGAAGACAACGATGAATTGGCGTTGTACGTTTGGGAACAAGTGTAATCGTCGTTTTATTACGGACAAAGACCTGAATGTGAAGTCCGCACAGATTTCTCCTCATCATCACCCGCCCCCGAAATTCGTCATCCATAATGGAATATATACTAAGATCTGAACCAATAGCAAATAATATATTATGTTACTAACGTATCAATAGTTAAATCTTTTACATTACATTTATCAGAAATTCGTTTTTGCTAAATACATCTAATTGGTGTAAATTACATAAACCTTTTTTTACATTTATTATAAATTTAAATAATAGAATTAGTATAATTATCAAAGTATTGTAGAATTATTCAGAAGCCTACATAATTAACTAAAATTGGCATTACTTTTCAGTGCAGTGGGTGAGAAACTCTAGTGGGAAGTTGTTAGCTATTATGAACGGTTTCACATATTATATATCTATGAAATCCAAGAGTACGTTGAATTGGCGTTGCACTGTCGGGAACCCTTGTAAATGTCGTTTCATAACAGACAATGAACTGAACATGAAGTCATCACAAATCTCCACACATTATCATCCACCACCGAAGTTTATCATCCACAACGGCACATTTATGAAGATCTGAACCCTGTGTAGTCCATTTGTTATAAATTTTGTTGTATTGGCTTCTATAATAATATTATATCATAATTGTATATCTGAATGTTTTAATTATTTTATCCGAATGTTTTAATGACCTTTGGTTATTTTATTTTTCTTATACAAAATGTTGTTTTATGGGACTTTTGCCTGAAATAAATGCGATTTGATTTGATAAATAATGTGCCTATTCACATATACGTGTAGAATTATTGAAAGCTTACATAATGGTATAATAATTTTGAATTATTTTTTCAGAACAAATTCTAAAACTTAACTAAAATTTAATACCTTTTTAGTGCAGTGGGTGAGAAACTCTAGCGGAAAGTTGATAGCTATTATAAACGGTTTCACATATTATATATCTAAGAAATACAAGAGAACGTTGAATTGGCGTTGCACTGTCGGGAGCACTTGTAAATGTCGTTTCATAACAGACAATGAACTGAACATGAAGTCATCACAGATCTCCTCACATTATCATCCACCACCGAAGTTCATCATCCACAACGGCACTTTTATGAAGATCTGAACCATTTGTAGTCCATTTGTTATAAATATGGGAGAGCCACGCTTTGGCATGAATGGGCCGGCTTGACCAGGCAAATACCACGATCTCACAGAAAACCGACTTGAAATAACGCTTGCGTTGTGTTTCGCCGAGTGAGTGAGGTTACCGGAGGCCCATGGGGGGGACTGGTGATTTTAAGGACCAGGAACGCAAGTCGCAACAGCAGAGGAGTTACAAGTGTAACTCCTCTGGTGTTGCGAGTGTCCATGGGCGGCGGTAATCGCTTACCATCAGGCGATCCGTCTGCTCGTTTCCTGGTTCATTACATAAAAAAAATAAAAATAAAAATTTGTTGTATTGGTTTTTACATTATATCATAATAAATAATGTGTTCAAAGTCTGGTTTAAATTATTATATTTTTTGTACTAGCTTTTCCAGCGGCTTCGCTCGCATAAATACAGTACCTATCCCACAGGAACACTGTACGTTTTCGGGATAAAATGTAGACTATGTTTTAATCCAAAACCTAAACTACTACCATACCAAATTTCATTAAAATCCGTTCAGTACTTTTCGCGACAAATATAATGTTTCACGTCTTAATGTAAATTACATCGAGCATAATTAACTTCGGAGGTGGGTTAGAACATGGAGAAAGCGCGGACGTTTTTAGGTTTTTTTTTGTAAATTAAATAAACATATTTTTACATTTTAATTAATAAAATACGTGTAGAATTACTTAAAGCCTTCATAGGGGTATAATAATATTGAAATATTTTTTCATAAAAAATTCTAAAACGTAACTAAAATTGGTATAATTTTTCAGTGCAGTAGGTGAGAAACTCTAGCGGGAAAATGTTAGCTATTATAAACGGGTTCACATACTATATATCTATGAAATACAAAAGTACGTTGAATTGGCGTTGCACTGTTGGGAACCCTTGTAAATGTCGTTTCATTACAGACAGTAAACTGAACATGAAGTCATCACAGATCTCCACACATTATCATCCACCACCGAAGTTTATCATCCACAACGGTACATTTATGAAGATCTGAACCTCTTGTAGTCCATTTGTTATAAATTTTGTTTTACCTTATTTACTTGTTTTAAGCTAACATTTAAACTTAATGTATTTTACACAATAATTGGATTTTATATTATATCATAATAAATTATGTATTTAAAGTCTGGTGCACGTTATTATATTTTGTCAAAAAAATATACCTAATCTACCAACAACATGTCCTGGACATGAATGTGCTCGTCAACGCATAATGGCATCTCATTTTCATACATTTTTATAATAAGTAACAAAATTATATTCATTTTGTTTTATGTGGATTTTCAGTTCAGTGGGTTAAAAACGCGAACGGAAAACTAATAGCCATAATAGACGGATTTTCATACTACGTATCCAGGCAATGGCAGACTACGACGAATTGGCGTTGTACGTTTGGAAACGCGTGTAATCGTCGTTTTGTAACGGACAAAGTGCTGAATGTAAAATCCGCACAGATTTTCCCACATCATCACCAACCTCCGCAGTTCATCATCCACAACGGAATATACACGAGGATCTGAATAATGGTCAAATATTATACTATTGGATCAGATCTTCGGTTTTACTATAGACTATACGACTAGTTTTTTGGTTTTATAATGGTCAAATATATTAGTGGTTGACTAATAGTCAACTATACTATTGGTTCAGATCTTCGGTTTTTCTCAGTATATACGACTAGTTTTTTGGTTTTTTAGTACCTAAGCGTTTTTCACTAAAAAAATAATATAAAAATACGCATAGAATTATTTTTATTTTTGGACAGAAAAATATATAGACACGTCGAGTTACGGATTTTGATGTGATGTGTTGTCTGTATTTGTTGACTGTGTAGTCAATATTTAATGACCAGGAAGGTGTTGTAGGCTGAATAGTCTACAAATCCAATGTCGCAACCTTGACACTAATCTATATTAATATTAATATTTATGTGCATTTTCAGTAAAGTGGGTTAAAAACAGCAGTGGCAAACTGGTAGCTATAATAAATGGATTCACATACTATGTATCCATGCAATGGAAGAGCACGACGAATTGGCGTTGTACGTTTGGAAACGCGTGTAAAAGTCGTTTTACAACGGACAAAATGCTGAATTTGAAGACCGCGCACATTCACCCGCATCATCACCCGCGCCCAACGTTTGTCATCCACAACGGAATATACACAAAGATCTGAATCCGAGATTTACGTTAGTGTTTTCTTATACACCACCCAGTTACCTATAGACAGCTTTTTTGTTTGAAAAATGCGAAGCCTGCATTATTTGAACATTTTTATTGATTATTACCAAATACAATAATTAAGATAATATACAGATATTATATGAGATAATAAGTAACAGTATTTTTATAGGCAAAAACCCCCTTGTCCATAAAAATACTACATTAATATTTAGTGCTATTGCATTTTCACCCATCATAAATACAAAAAATGCCTCCTTCCCATCTGGCCACTTTCCCATCTCGTTACCCTAATAAAATGTTGATAAAAATTTGCGTGTACCTTTATATTTTTGAAGTTTTGGATTACAACTGAAATACGAAAATAAATTGCCTTCCTAATTATGTAAAATTTGGTTGGATAGTAGGTACAATCGGGTCGAAAAAAGAACCCTAAATTTTTGTAAAAAATAAAAAGCATGATTCACTGTTTTGTGTCACACAATAAAGTAGATACTTTTGAACAACAACAAATGGTTTGGAAATGGAAATCAATGTAAAAAATTAGGAAAACAGTTGACCTAAAGACCACCCATGCAACTTCCAGCTAAGCGCTTAAATTTTATCTAATGCGTCACTTTTGAGCTTATCGAGTGCTTCTAAAATTTCTCACTGATAATTTTCTTTCATCAGACTTTTGAGCTCTCCGAACGTTGAGATCTGATGAGAATTCAATTTTTGCAAAACGGGGTAAAATCAATAACTTTCCGATTTTTGAAAATCTTAGATCTTCTTAGCGGGAAGTTAAAAAGCGTAATCTGGATTGTATATGGCATAAGTCGCATACCTGCAGGAGGTAGAGTAAGTATTCAAGTTTTTTCAACGAATATTCTCATTAAAAATTATCAATAACTTACTGATTATCTCCACATCTTCATATTGTATCTGAACGTTACGGTAAATAAATTGTAAATTAAATTGTACAATCTAATAGTTTTGGTCTGTGGTCGCGACTATTTTAGAAAGCGGCCAAGAAATGCCTAATGTCTATAATGTAGAACACCATTTCTTTACCTTTTGCAGTCCACAGACCTCTAGAAAATCTAGCAGCATATTACGATTACCGCCGCCTATGGACACTCGCAATACCACTGGAGTTATACTCATAAGTCCTCTGGTGTTGCAACTTGCGTTTCTGGTCCTTAAAATCCCTAATCCACCCTAGGGCTTCCGGTAGCCTCCGGTAGACCTAAAACTCAACTATCATAAAAAACAAGCGTTTACAGAGCGCTAAACACATGTCTATATACAACAATAAACAATCTCGATGCAGACAGTATCATTACAAAAATCTCGACTTACCTGTAACATTTTCAATGTAACTTTGATTCCTGATTATATTCTAAGTTTATTGTTTTACCTATTAAATAGGTATACATTTTATAAAAAGGTGGTGGGCATCATGTATTCCGACGTTCAGAAAGTGTATAATAATACCAACTTTGAATAAAGATTTTTTACTCGACTCGCGTATATTGATGGAGAAGGAAAACTAAAACGAATATAGAGTATCATGAATATGAAAAATGTCTCTGGACGTGGATAAAGGGACATACGGAATAAAAGCCTGGTGGGTGCAATTGAGACAGCTAGAATTTTAAACCTGTCGAATAGGAACACTGGATAATTAAAAACCTCTTTAAGTGGTACACAATCCTTGGTCCCTTGAGATACCAATTAATCAGGTTTCACTATAATATATTTGATATGTGCAGTGTGCTCATACTATTTGCAATGTCGCTGCGACATTCAATAATATAAATTGCATATTTTTATTAAATTGCTAATGTTTTGTTTGAATTTTCAGTTCAGTGGGTTAAGAATGCGTCTGGGAAAATCGTAGCTTTAGTAGACGGGTTTACATACTATGTAACGAACTCAGGGAAGAACTCCATAAACTGGCGTTGTACGTTCGGGAGTAAGTGTAATCGTCGCTTCACAACGGACAAGGAATCGAAGGTGAAGTTCGCATACACTTCTCCGCATCATCACCCACCACCGAAGTTCATTATCCATAACGGAATATTTATGAAGGTCTGAAGCACTTTTTACAAAAGTTGTATTGCCATCGACTACTCAGTTGGTTTGTACATAGTAAAAAGTGCCTAATAGGTATTTTACAAGTTATTAAAAAATATATCAAACTGTCCATTATAACACAATAAATTTGCAACCTAAACCATTATTTGTGAATTTTTTTCCTTTTCTTGAAAATAAGCATATAAGTTTAAAAAAATAATAAAGCCGCCAAAACGGTAAAATGTGTTGTCATTATGTCATCTTCTTGTAAACACCTGTTGTAAACACCTGTCAAGTGTCAGATACTAAAAGGCTTGGTGGTAACTTTGGTAATTTTATTATACATTGGCGATTTGCTAAGGAGCCATTTTAAAAGAAGAAGAAGTAATTTAACTATTTTAAAATGCCTTATAAATGATGCTATACTAATAATAGCAAGGAAAAAGCAGATATTCCGTAAGAAATTTGTCCTAAATTTCGACTGGCAACTGGCAAGTGACAAATGACATACGATTTTTTATATGATGTTTACTGATGCTAATGATACTGGTACTGGCTATAGATTAGGGAGGCTATTTTAAAAAAGGCGAAGACGACACCGACGTCACCTTCTTACGTAGGTACTTCGTGAGAAGGTGACGTCACATACTCTTCCTGTGTGTTTTTAATCACTTACAATTTTTGATATTCTATAAAAGTCACATCAAATTGTTTTTAAATAATGTCTAGTGATAAACTATCAACAGTTTGACGTATATTTTCATCAAAGGTTAATTGCCTTTTGTTTCAAGAGTTTTCAAATTGTCCAAAGCCTAATAAATACTTAAATTTTTCATTTATATATTTTCTGTTTGAAGTAAAAAAATTGATAAGCGGGTTAGGTGCTTTCTACATTATAGGTAGGTTTGGTAAAACCAATTACGGATATTTTAGGCGTATAATCTACTGTTTACGTTAAGACGTTTATGCAGACAAATAATTTAAAAAATTCTAAAAGAAAAAATAATAAATAAAATTACATTACGTTCTTTACGACACTGCGGAGGTTATTGACCTGTCGTTTCACAACAGACAATGGGCTGAACGTGAAGTTCGCATTCACTTCCTAACATCCTCACCCACCACCGAAGTTCATTATCCACAACCGAATCTACATGAGGATCTAAACCAATTTTTAAAAAGGTTGTCTTGTTAATTGGTTTAGGACGTCGAGATGCATTCGATAATTTCGACGGCGAAGTTAGAAAAAAATGTATGGGATTTGACATAAGGCATCGCAAGCGACATGTCAGTTAGCGATTACTGATGTCAAATCCCATATATTTTTGATTTCGAACTTTGCCGTCGAATTTATCGAATGCATTTTGACTTAAGGCATTATTATGAGTATCGAACGTTTCTGTAAAATAAAATATAAATTATTTTTATCAAAATAAAATAACGTTTTCCTTTTATAAGTACACAAAAAACCAAAAAAATAATAACGTAATAACCAGTTGGTGCGCAAACGATACTATATACTTATTATATTTTATTAAGCACATATCAGATTATCCAAAGCCTAGATACAATAAATTCAAGCCTGGTGGGTGCAATTGAGACAGCTAGAATTTTAAACCTGTCGAACAGAAACACTGGATAATTAAAAACCTCTTTAAGTGGTACAAAATCCTTGATCCCTTGAGATACCAATTAATCAGGTTTCACTATAATATATATTTTGATATGTGCAGTGTGCTCTTACTGTTTGCGATATCGCTGCGACAATCAAGAATATTAATTGCATATTTTTATTAAATTGCTAATGTTTTGTTTGAATTTTCAGTTCAGTGGGTTAAGAATGCGTCTGGGAAAATCGTAGCTATAGTAGACGGGTTTACATACTGTGTAACGAACTCAGGAAAGAACTCCATAAACTGGCGTTGTACGTTCGGGAGCAAGTGTAATCGTCGCTTCACAACGGACAAGGAATCGAAGGTGAAGTTCGCATACACTTCTCCGCATCATCACCCACCACCGAAGTTCATTATCCATAACGGAATATTTATGAAGGTTTGAAGCACTTTTTAAAAAAGTTGTATTGCCATCGACTACTCAGTTGGTTTGTACATAATAAAAAGTGCTCATAGGTATTTTACAAGTTTTTGATAAATATATGAAACTGTTCATTATAACACAATACATTTGCTACCTAAACCATTATTTGTGAATTATTTTCCTTTTCTTGAAAATAAGCATATAAGTTTAAAAAATATTAATGCCGCCAAAACGCTAAAATGTGTTGTCATTATGTCATCTTCTTGTAAACACCTGTTGTCACCTGTCAAGTGTCAGATACTAGAAGGCTTGGTGGTAACTTTGGTAATTTTATTATACAGTCGTACAAGGATCTTTTGGCACGTGGACAAAATCAGTACTAACATCGCCGTCTTGTAAAATATCACTTTTAGTATTATGTATTGTTTTGTAGTTGCGACACTTACCTTCTGGCACGTGGACAAAATCAGTACTAACATCGCCGTCTTGTAAAATGTCACTTTTAGTATTATGTATTGTTTTGTAGTTGCGATACTTACCTTTTGGCACATGGACAAAATCAGTACTAGCATCGCCGTCTTGTAAAGTTTCACTTTTAGTAATATGTATTGTTCTTATTTGGGACACTCACGCTCCCATCCAAGTGCCAAAAGATTCTTGTACGACGGTACATTGGCGATTCAGTAAGGAGCCATTTTGAAAGAAGAAGAAGTAATTTTACTATTTTAAAATGCCTTATATATGGTGCAATACTAATAATAACAAGGAAAAAGCTGATATTCCGTAAGAAATTTCTCCTAAATTTTGACTGGAACTGGCAAGTTACTGCCGTTTACTGATGCTAATGATACTGGTATTGGCTATTCCTTATGGGATTAGGGAAGCTATTTAAAAAAAGACAAAGACGACGACGACGTCGCCTTTTTACGAACTTCGTGAGAAGATGACGTCACGTACTCTTCCTGTGTGTTTTTAATCACTTACAATTTTTGATATTCTATAAAAGTCACATCAAATTGTTTTTAAATAATGTCTAGTGATAAACTATCAATAGCTAGGCGTATATTTCTATCATAGGATAATTGTCTGTTGTTTCAAGAGTTTTCAAATTATCCAAAGCTTTTGCTACTTAATTAGACAATAATACTTACTTTACGTAGACAATAATTTAAGTAGACAATAATAATTACTTTAAATTTCCAGATAAATATTTTCTATATTTTGAAGTAAAAAATTTGATAGGCGAGGGTGGGCTAGGTGCTTTCTACATTATAAGTAGGTTTGGTAAAATCAATTAAGTACGGATATTATAGGCATATAACCTACTGATTACGTTAAGACGTTTATGCAGAAAAATAATTTAAGTAACTCGAAAAGAAAATATACTAAATAAAATTACATTTCGTTCTTTACGACACTGCGGAGGTCATTTACGTCACACGGCTGTTTGAATTGATATTATTTAGGCAATGACTCCTTTCGCTTTTAAGTCACCTGTTTCTGTGAGGTTCATGAGCCTTAGAGAGCGCAATGTAACTTTATTTAGTAAGTAATAAGTATATTGTATTTTATTCGAAAAAAGAAGAAATAACCTAACTACGAGCATGTCAGGACATGTCTAAGGAGGGTTCCGTAACTATAAACGCGTAATATGCTTCTTTTTTAATTACTCCAAAAGTTACTGTCCGATTTGGTTCACAATAGTTTTCCTAAAGAGTTTTTAGCATGATCTATCAGCATGGAAATTTGCAAGTTTCTATCTCCTATAGTTTAAAAATGCTAGGGGGGGGGGGGGACAACTTACAAACTACTTTGGAGGCCGATTACTCGAAAATGGTCAACTTTATAAAAAAGAAACGTAGAAAACCTTGCCTTTATTTTAAAAGGCCTATTCTACGATACCCCACACGATGGGGTAGAGTGAAAAATATTTTTCATCCCCACTTCACATGTATGGAGAGCCACCCCTAAAATATAAAATTATAATTTTTTTATGATCGCGAAACCGTGATCTATACACAATCTATATCTGCACCAAATTTCATCAATTTATATTCATAATTACAGGAGCTAGAGGCGCGGACAGACAGACAGACTGACGGACAAAGCGAAACTACAAGGGTTCCTTAAGTATTACATCCATACATACATACATATTCACGCCTCTTTCCTCTTATCTCACTATTTCTTATCCTGTCACCCAATTTAACTCCTATCATATAAAAACTGCTTAAATGTTTTAACATAGGCTATAGATCACATACCCAAGGTATCCGTAGTTGATTTTACCAAACCTTATAATTTTAATAGAATTACATAGTATACCAATGTTGTGTGTGTTTTCCAGTGCAATGGGTTAAAAATACTAACGGATATCCTGTGGCTGTGTTAGGCGAATTTTCATATTATTTATCAAAGACATGGAAGGGCTCGATGCATTGGCGTTGTACGGCCAGGAGCTCGTGCAACTGTCGTTTCACAACGGACAATGGGCTGAATGTGAAGTTCGCATTCACTTCCGAACATCCTCACCCACCACCGAAATTCATTATCCACAACGGAATCTACATGAGGATCTGAACCAATTTTTATAAAGGTTGTCTAGTTAATTGGTTTAGGTGTACTATAGGCCTTTAGTCGAGATGCATTCGATAATTTCGACGGCGAAGTTCGAAAAAAATGTATGGGATTTTGACATAAGGCATCGCAAGCGATATGTCAGTTAGCGATGACTGATGTCAAATCCCATACATTTTTTGTTTCCGAACATTGCCGTCGAATTTATCGAATGCATTTTAACTTAAGGCATTATAATGAGTAGCGAAAGTTTCTAAATAAATAATTTTTATCAAAATAAAATAACGTTTTCCTTTTATAAGTAGACAAAAAACCAAAAAATAATACCGTAATAACCAGTTGGTGCGCAAACTACGTATGCTATATACTTATTATATTTTATTAAGCACATATCAGATTATCCAAAGCCTAGATACAATAAATTCTCTGTTACAGATTTGTATGTCATTTTCTATAGGTAACTTATTAATATTACAGAGAGATTTGATTGTTTCAACCGAATAGACTCCAAAATTTGGACTGGAACGATTTGGCACAGATATAAAGTGGACCACGGGGAAGTACATATAGGATGCTTTTTATCACGGCAAAATGCATATTTCCCGTTGGATTTTTGTTCGTTCGCGTTCGTACGCGCAATAGGAAATCTAACGAAGGATTACTAGTTATTTCCAATATTACTACTTATTATCCAATGAAAATCTAGTAATATTTTCATCAGCGAGGGTGGGTAAGATGCTATATCCCAATGGCTTCGCTCTACGTCTTTATTATAACATTTTATCAGTAAGAATATACTGAGGGTAGTCAGGCAGGCCTGGGATCTCAGTCCAATATTATCAATAGGTATTCAATAATAATGTTTTCCAGTAACTGATTTTTATGTGATATTTAGTAACGGCGTCAATGGATAAAAATATGATGTTAGTAATTTCTTAATGTATTAATGATTTGTGTGGATTTTCAGTGCAGTGGGTTCAAAATGCTAGCGGGAAGCCGTTAGCTATAATAGACGGGTTCACATACTGTGTTTCCATGCAGTGGAAGACCACGACGAACTGGCGCTGTACGGTCGGCAGCAAGTGTAATCGTCGTTTCATCACGGACAAAGAGCTAAACGTGAAGCTCGCACACCTTTTCCCTCATAATCACCCGCCACCGAAGTTCGTCATCTACAACGGAATATACACGAAGATAACTAAGCCCAAGTCTAGAGCTAATCGAATACGCTATGCGACAATGTTGTAAAAAGGTGACGCATTTCTATAGTTTTGTTACAAGTACTGCAATTTCACGAATTTCCCCATCATAAATGTAAAAAGCTTGAAAAAAGTGTTTTCTTTTTACGCATAGACGTATATTAGGTATAGAGAGATGAGGCATGTCAAGGCAAAAACTGCCCCCACTTAAATGGCCGAACTTTTAGTTTGGTGAAATCAAGATGGCGTCGCTTTTTGTTGTATGAAGACTTGTTCTGTCAAATGTACGTCGTAAGTCGAAACTTATAGCCCATCCTTTGTTTTCAAATCTTTCTTCTTACGGGAACAAAGTTGCGGGCTACATATTCTAGGAAAAAGAAAGAAAAATCCAGTTTACAGACCGGTGACTTTCTTGTGGAGCCTAAAGACGGGCGACACTTTCTGGGTACCCTTACTTATTCGGCCATTCGTATTAAAACCTTAAAGCTAATTTATAAACCTAAATAGGTGTTTCCTGCGGTACCGTAGTTAAAAAAATAATATATTATATTATAATATACATAAGGCAAGCCGGCTTGTATGCACACCTCGCCTGTGATAGATATTAGTACTCGTAGTGTATTCAATATTATAAGTTGTGGCAAAAATTGTCTGTTATTTTTTTACAAAACAATGTAATTATTTAGTCCTTTTTAAACTTTCTCTCCTAACTCACTGAATGAATTCTCTGTTTCCCATAATATATTAGTATTTTATTTACAAATGCATTAACTATTAAATATATAATAACAAATCATTTAATATGTGTATTAATTTAACGGACCATGGAGAGCCGCTTCGCTACGTTGAATGTAAGAGGATTAATGGATGGAAAGAATGAAAGTGGATGAAGCGAAAGAAGTGTGTAAGGATCGTAGCAAGTGGAAAGAAGTGGTCTCTGCCTACCCCTACGGGAAAAAGGCGTGATTATATGTATGTATTAATTATAGTATTTAAATAACATTAGTCTTTAAATAAATAAACTAGATGTTTGGTTGCAGTTCAATTCGTAAGGACTAGTAAGGGTACAGTCGCATTGCAGATGGACAACTGCAAGTTCTTCAAAGGCTATTCGTTAAGAGGCAAAACCAAATGGCGATGCTCGCAGAAACGTTTTGGATGCTCAGCAGCCATCACCACATATGAAGATACAGTTATAAAAATAAAAAATGATCATAATCATTACTAAGGCAAGTACCGTAAAGCTGGGACTATATTATCCGGGATCCGTAAGGACGGAAAATTTAGAGGACTGAATAGAACTCTGCGCCAATACAATATAGCTGAAAATCGAACATACAAGTGTCGAGTCAAATGTCTATGTCATATTACTCGTATTTTCGGCTTTCACGTTAAAGACAAGAAATACACACATCCAAACAAACTAGCGTATTTTATTCCAATAATGTTGATAATATGCATATAATGTGTTCTTATAAATGTAATATTATTATATAATGCCTGCCTTAACATACTTGTTAATATAATATTTTATGGGCAAAGATACTAGCCTTTACTAGCACAATGATATCTATATTAGTTACTTGAAAATAACGTATCTTAATAAACTTAAAGCTTTCAATGAATTTACAGTGCAGTGGGTTAAAAAATTGTCTGGGAAAATCGTAGCCATAATAGATGGGTTCACATACTGCATAATGAAGAAAGGGAAGAGCACCACCAACTGGCGTTGTTCGATTGGGTGCACGTGTAAGTGTCGGTTCACAACTGACAAGGAATTGAACGTAACTTTTGCACACACTTTTCCGCATCATCACCCACCACCGAAGTTCATCATCCACAACGGAATTTACATGAAGATCTGAAGAAGTTTTTTATAAGTTGCCTTGCCTTAGTTTATTGCTTAAGCATTAATGAACGTTATCTCAATGTGTATTAAGAATTTTCCTGTAAAATAATAAATTTTAATAACTTGCATTATTCAAATAAAAACAACGCGTTTATTTGTTTGAATCCGAAAAAAAATCATTACCATTACCACCGATTTGTAAACATTTGTTTTATGAAATAAGAACAATCAAATGCCTATGTGTTTTACGATGGGTAAATTCCCAGTTACAGATTTTAATCTGATTTACGTGCTTTCAATCAAGGATGGGCAAGGTATTCACTATTGAATAATGGCATTAAGATCTGGCGTATTTACTCGTAATTGAAAGATTCTAATCTTCTCTGTCTGGTTGCAGTAAAATTCGTGAGGACCAGTGTGGGTACAGTCGCGTTACAGAAGGACGACCATAAGTTCTTCAAAGACTATTCGTGCGGTGAGAAAATCAGATGGCGATGCTCAAAGAAACACCTTGGATGCTTGGCAGCCATCACCACATATGAAAATACTGTTCTAAAAATTAAGGGAAATCATAATCATGACTAATGTTTAACGCTGTTAAACATGATATAAGACAGAAAATTCAATATGTGAGAGCTTTTTGTTTCTTGTATAGAAAATTCCTTCGTCTCCACGTGATAAATTTGTCTATCGTGCCGCAACACATTTCTTAATGTCAATAGCAGCCTATATTGTGTTATTACAAGCTTTTAAATATCTGCAAGTTAATTCAAGATCGTTAAACAAATTTTGCATCAAAGAGTAACAAAATATCATTTGTCCATATTTTTATTAATTCTTTAATGTCTAAAGCTCTTTCTTACTCAAAATTTTTGGCACTAAAATACGTGAAATCTGATGATAATAAACTGTGACAACAGAATATAAGTGAGAAAAAGACTAATTTGTTCTAATATGTAAAATAAGGAATTATACCAAGTGTCTCTTAAATAAGGGAGATTTAAAACCCCTGTGCATTAACTGCATTAACTATGTACCATAAAAAAATAAAAATGTTTGTTTATCATTATTTTATATGTATATTAGTCCAGTATAAGCATATATCACTTATTATTACTGTCGTAATTACAATGACTGTACATTTAGAATTAACTTTACCATAACAATTGTAGAAAGTATGTATGTGTGTACTATGTTTATTGTACAAGTACCTAAGAGTAGTAGAGTATAATTTCTTAGTTTTTCTTTTTAGAAGTGAAGAAACAAGGAATAACGCTTTTATTTTAATTGTAAAGAGCGAAACATAATAATAACATACAAGAGATATTATGTATGAATAAAAACTTGATTTTTATTCATACATAATATCTAGATGTAGTTTTAAAATAACTGTAAGCCTAATAAACAAAGTCTTACTTGCAATATACTAAACTAGGGCGGCACTGAAAATTTCGGGAATCAAGGAAGTGACACAACATTACTATTTAAAAATGTATTTATTGCTTTTCGAAGTATTCTCCGCGAAATTTGACACATTTTTCCATACGATGGAACCAATCATTGAAGCAACCATTCCATTCGGAAGTTGGGGGTCTCCAAAATGGCCGTTTTGTAGGCGTCCACACCTTCTTCAGGTGATGAAAATCTCTGACCACGCAATTTATTCTTTATTTTAGGGAAATTATAGAAATCATTAGGGCTTAGGTCGGGGCTGTACGGCGGATGGTCTAATAATTCTATGATTTCTTGCTCTAAAAACTCTTTTGTTCTGTGCGCGGTGTGAGAACTCGCATTGTCGTGATGGAGGATGATGCGGCGGTTGCAGTTCTCTGTACGGAGTTCAGAAACGACCTGTGGCAAACAAATGTTAGCGTACCATTCTGCATTAACCGTTCTTTGTCCCTCAAGCTTTTTCTTTCGGGTTCGTACGCGTATATCCAGGATTCGTCACCTGATACGATGTTGTATACAGCATTTGAGGATCCTGCGTGGAATCTTTCGAGAGTTCTGACGCACCAAGTAACGCGAGCCGCTTTTTGCTCTTCACAGAGCAAATACGGTATCCATCGGGAAAACAACTTTTTTACACCTAATTGTTCATGCAAAATTATTTGTATTTGACTCATGCCAATGTCTAAAGTTGCCTGAATTTCGCGGTATGTCACATGTCGATCTTCCTCAATCAACTTAAGCACAGCATCAAACGTTTTCTTGGGTGACTGCAGTTTTTGGACGACCTTGACGGGGATCATCACTGAGCTTGACACGTCCACGTTGAAATTCAGAAAATCAGCGATAAATTGTGGTTTCGGATGGGGCTTCATCACCAACTGCAGGACTTCTGCAGTTGGTGATGAAGCCCCATCCGAAACCACAATTTATCGCTGATTTTCTGAATTTCAACGTGGACGTGTCAAGCTCAGTGATGATCCGGTCAACACACTGTTTTTGTGTTAAACCACTTCGAAAGTCATAATAAATCATCGCTCTAGAATTTTCTCGAGTCAATTCCATTTCTCAACGACTAAACAAGTTTGACAAGATCTTGTGACAAGACCGAGAATCTTCTTTAAAATAAATAAACGGTATTCAATTTTTAAAACCAAGGAGTTTTAAATTAAAAAGATTTTAATATGACAGGAACAGTACTTTTAGTGCAGCCTATGTATTTGATTGCGGCTTCGCCCGCGTGATATTAGGTTTTAAACTTTCACCCCCTATTTTACCCACCTGAACTTTAGAAAAAGCTGAAATACGTAACTCAGTATTTTTTTCGTACTCAATTTATATGAAGTTTCATGCAAATATGTCAAAGAAATAAAAAGTTTCGTACATACATAAACATCTTATTTTACGTCATATGAGAAATACGTGTGCAAAATTTCAAACTTCTAAGCGTTGATACATCAGTAAATCAGCCTTACCTTTTATACTAAACTAGCTTTGGAATAGTAAACGGGTATACCACCAAATACCGATGTAGCTGCAAAGTGCAAAACTAGATATTGACCACACATGTACAAAGTCTCTAATAGGATCAATAATTGTTACTTTCCCTCTGTACCTTTATTCAATTTAGATTATCTTGCATATATTTTATTATACTCGTAGCTTCCGGATGTGCAGTGCAGTGGGTAACAAATAGTAATGGAAAACCGGTGGCTATAATAGACGGGTGTACATACTGTTTATTGAAGAAATGCATTCAAACGACGAACTGGCTTTGTACGGTCGGGAGCAAGTGTAATCGTCTTTTCACAACGGACAAAAACCTCTATGTGAAAAAAGCAGACACTTCCCCGCATAATTATCTGCCGCCGGAGTTTATCATCCGCAACGGAGTATGCATGAAGTTCTGAAGACTTCTAGACATAATTTGGTGGTTGGTGATTACACAGGGCTATTGGATAAAAATCTAGCTCGCCAGAGACGATAATTTTTCTTATATTCGATTGCTGGTAGTGTTATAAAAAAAACACTTATAAAATATTGTAGGTGTTTTTCTTGATTTCTTAAACAAAAAATAGTAATACTGTTTTATTTCTACTTATATTAAAATTTTGTTTTTGATAGCCTTTTTGTAGGCATAATATGTCCCAACTCCCATTAAAAATCTTTGTATTAAGGTGTCTGATCTTATTGGCCTGGCATTTTCTCTTGTTCAGTCCGTTTGGCAGACCCAGGCCAAAACTGGGTTGAAAAATCTATGTAAAAGTGTCAAAAAATGTTGTACACGGTAATTTGCAAAGATTTTATCCATCAAATCAATTTAAATTTTACCAGGTTGAAAAGGCCATCCAGTAAAATTCGAAATGCTAAAAATTCATCCATCGAGCTTGCTGCTAGTGTAGTCGACCGTCAATGGATGCGTTTTTGGACTGCCATTGCCGCACCACTATGCAAAATGATTTAAGCTTATGATATTTTGCCCGCATCGAACGTGTTAATTAGGATTTATGAAAAATATTATTAAGATTCAAGGTCTAATAGTGATTTTTTTTAAAGTGCAATGGATCAAGAACGCTACTGGTAAACTGGTTGGTGTCATCAATGGCTACACATTCTTTAGGAAACGGGAGAATAAGAAAACTAATCATACTATTTGGGGATGCACGTTTGGAAACAGATGCAAGTGTCAATTTAGTGTTGATGAGAAAAACAATATTATTGACGCAAGACTGTGGCCTCACCTACACGCTGCACCCAAGTTTGTTGTTCACAACGGCATATATCTAAAAATTTAATGAGGATTAGGTGTCCACTCGGTGACCGATTTTGTTTTATCTGACGTTCCTATTCTATTATAAAACTAATCATGAATTTTAAGATTATGTAAATTATAGGAATACTATACAGTATAATTATACTAATATAGGTACGTATTGTATTGTGTGTATAAAACTAATTATGAATTTTAAGATTATGTAAATTGTAGAAATACTATACAGTATAATTATACTAATATATATATACGTATTGTATTGTGTGTAATACATAATAATACATAATATACTTATTTCACTATTTTTATTAAAACATGAGGCTAAACCACATTGCTAATATATTTTGTGATACGTCGTTTTTCATAAATCGTCTGCCACTTTCGTAAAAAGAAACGAATATTCCCGAGAGACATTAACAAGGTTGTGTTACTGTACTTATTTTGATTTTCTTAGTGTTTTAACATTATTTCTCGTCCAATGCTCTTTTTCTGTTATGCATTCCCAATGGTGAAGCTAGGTGAAAAAGGTCAATTCAACTGTATATAAAATAGCGTTACACCATGTTATGCAAAGTGCTAAAACTAACTTTAGAAACGTCAGTGATGCGATTTTGAACCGCCCGCGCCCGGCTCTCACCACGCCATTTAAGTCAACACAAAATAATTTTAGTTTATGATATTTTGCCCGTATTGAACGTGTTAATATGGAAATGAAATTGTTTTGATTCAAAGTCTAATAGAGATTTTTATTTCAAGTGCAGTGGATCAAGAACGCTACTGGTAAACTGGTTGGTGTCATCAATGGCTACACATTCTTCAGGCAGCGGGAGAAAAAAAAAACTAATCATACTGTTTGGGTGTGCACGTTTGGGAACAGATGCAAATGTCAGTTCATTGTTGATGAGAAAAACAACGTTATTGACGCAAGACTATGGCCTCACCCACACGCTGCACCCAAGTTTGTTGTTCACAACGGCATATATCTAAAAATTTAATGAGGATTAGGTGTCCACTCGGTGACCGATTTTGTTTTTATCTGAATTTTTGATTCTATATTAAAACTAATTATTATGAATTTTAATATTATGTAAATTGTAGGAATACTATAAAGTATAATTATACTAATATAGGTACGTACCTATTGTATCGTGTGTAATATACTTATTTCGCTATTTTTATTACAACATGAGGTACTCGTATATAAAGTCAAACCACATTGCTCATGTTTTTGGGAATCGTCGTTTTTCGTAAATCATCTACCACTTTCGTAGAATAACGAATATTGCCAAGAGACATTAACAAGGTTGTCTTACTGTACCTATTTTTATTTTCTTAGTTTTTAACATTACTTCTCATCCAGTGCTTTTTTTATGGTATGCAGATGTAATATTTGCATACCATAAACTAGGTAAACAGTACTATTCAACTGTATATAAAATAGTGTACACCATGTTTTGCAAAGTACCATATCTGAAAGGTCTGCTAAACTTTTGCGTTAAAAACGTCAGCAATGCGATTTTGAATCGCCCGGCCCTCACCGCGCCACTATAGTCTACACAAAATGATTTTAGCTTATAATATTTTGTCAGCATCGAACGTGTTAATATTGAAATCAAATTATTAAGATTCAAAGTTTAATAGTGATTTTTATTACAAGTGGAGTGGATCAAGAACGCTACTGGTAAACTAATTGGTGTCATCAATGGCCACACATTCTTTAGAAAGCGGGAGAATAAGAAAACTAATCATACTGTTTGGGGGTGCACGTTTGGGAACAGATGCAAGTGTCAATTTAGTGTTGATGAGAAAACGAGTTATTGACTGTGGCCTCACCCACACGCTGCACCCAAGTTTCTTATTCACAAGGGCTTATATTACTACCATAAAATAAGAAAGTAAAAAGACGTGTCCCTTAAGTGTCAGTTTTTGATTTTGTATGACAGTCTATTAATAAAAAAATGAGAATTTTAAATTAATTTTGATTGTAGGACGTTTAGCTACCTAACAAAATCAAAATAAGTAATGTTTTAATAAACATAACTTATTTTGATATTGTTATTTTTTTTATTTTAAAACTAAATTAAAATATTTAGCTCGCCGAGTCATCCATATTGAATAGACAGTAGACACTGAACAAAGAACGTATATGTATTGTATGTATTTAAATAAAGTATGTGACTTGTGGTACGAACAAGTACATTTTTATAAAAATAACTACTCCGACAGACGTTGTTCTGTCTTAACAATAAACATAAATAAATATTATATACACCTACACCTACTACCGACGACTACCTAAAACTACTTTAGTAACAAAAACTTTTGGGGTGAGTCTCCACATCACAGAGGTATTAAATAGCTTACAACCTATTCTTATACCTACACAATACAACTGAAAAATTTCATAAAAACCAGCCGAACGGTCTCAGAGGAGATCTTTTATAACAAACACCACACACACACACACGAGAATATCATATATAATTATTATTGAATTTATAGTTCAAAAGTTTTTTTTCTTAGTGGAATGGGTGCGGACGAAGGCGGGCAAAACCATGGCGGTGCTGGGCGAGTACACTTACTACGAGCTGAACCGGAGCGGGTTGCTGACGACGTGGTGCTGCACCACGTTCTCCTGCACCTGCAGCTTCACAGTCGACGGGAGACGGCAAGTCATGCGCAGGAACACCCACCACGAACACCCGCCGCCGAAGTTCGTTATCAGCGATGGAGTCATTATGAATATATTCAAGAACTTATGACATTTATTACGCTAATGTTTATAGATATTATGTACTATAAACAAAAAGGATAGGCATATATAAGGATATTTGCCGGTTGCGATACAACTGACGTTTTTAACAAATAGTTTGAGTTATTGAAACGGGCTCTAAAAGTATGTAGATACTAGATACTAGGTACAGTCAACCCTAAAGGAAGCTAGAAACAGCGATCATTTACCTTTATAAATAGCGTCTAATCGAATCTTAAAAAAAATGGATCAATAAAAAATCAAACAATCTTTTTAATGATTTAAATGGGTTACTTTTGATGGGTTAAATTGAATTGTTATCTAGAGTGGAATGTTCGTTCGTTCAAAGTTAAACGACTTCAATAGATATGATTGCGATATGTTCCCGAGTTTATATGGCATGTGCTGTGACCATACCATGCTAGACAGACTTACTACTCTTTATTTGAGAAAGCTAGTTTTAATTTTGAATGTAGGAGATAGGACTTTTGTACTGTGAAATATGTAATGACGTCATGTGTGTTTCTTGGATAATATACGCAATTAATGATCTCTGTATACCAATGTTAGCGACTAATTAATATTTTTTGTGACAAGTATTTTATATCTAGTGAAGTAATTAGAATATTTTTTTAATTTGTAAGCATTACTTAGAAGCTAGTCTTGTTTTACTAACAACTTTTTTGTAAGTCAGTAACTTATAATAACTTATAATTTATATCAAAACATAAGCAGAGCAACATTTTTTTTTTAATTAATTTATTTATATTTGTTTTAAAAAGGTAAGGTGTTAATTTAAGTACGAAAAAGTTACCAAAGTTTAGCAGGTACGTATTTATTAATCGAAATATTTAAAAGCCCAAGAGATTGCTTGGTATTTAATATTATATAACTATAGCTTATTGCAGTTCATATAATTTAATATTGTGATTAAAACTTCCAAAGAACTAAGAAGAAGAAAGAATATATTATATCATAGTTAAACATTTCATTACATACTACAAACTTAGCTGTAAAACTAAAGTCTTAAGAATCAACATTGTGTGTTTTCATATTATGTGACTATTGTTTTTGAATTTATACACGTGTTTAGTATTCATATTGTTTTTTTACAGATTGCCTGCACTTTTCTCTCTTAATGCTATAGAGTCGAGTCATAGATTGTTTGCACATTTTTCATAGAACAAGCATACTGACAATAGTTTTATTTCACAGTTGAATGGGTGAGGAACAAACTGGGCAAGCTAGTAGCTGTTATCGATGGATTCACCTACTACCAGAACAAGGAAACCCTCAGTACCACGGTGTGGCGGTGCACCAAAGGCAGCTCTTGCAGGAGCCGCTTCACCACAGACAAGAACAGAAAGATAGTACGAATGAGTACCGCACCACACTACCATCCGGCACCACATTTTATTATTTACAATGGTATACTTATCAAAGTCTAGGACTATATATAACTGGGGAGAACCATCCTCGGAAGTGAAAATTACCAGTAGGATAATATTATAGTGTGAGTTTTATCATTCTATTAGATTAACATGGATGGGATAAAATATGCTTCAGATTGCATAAAGCCATCCTATCAGTGCTTATCTCGTGTTTCATTGTATAGACTGTAGAGTGAGAATACTTGAAGCTTTGATATTTCAAAACTGAAAAAAGGGGGTTACCTCGAAAGTTTTGTGGGACTTTTTAAAATCGGTAGTTTTATAGATTTTGATGCCCTCTATCCGAATGTTAACTTTCACACCACGTATGTTGGCCGCTAGCACTACTGTCTTAAAAAAAATCATTTTAGAACAGTTTTTGTTTCCATCTTCTTTCCGATGTATTTTACGACTATCCGCTATAGGTAATTACTAGACTATTAATTAGTAGCAGTTTCGCCCGCGTGAAATTAGGTTTTAATATTTCATCCCCTATTAAAATAGGGTAAACCCCCTTGGGGTAGAATTTTGGAAAATCCTTCCTTGGTGGTTGCCTACGTCATATTTTCAAATCCTCTACTAAGTAACCCTTTATGTAAGCATTAAATATCTTCAGTGCGGCCGATCAATATTTATGTAAGATCAATAGTTTCGGCGTAGGTACGAGCTCCGCGAACAAGGCGCTAAGTGTTTTTATTTACCATAAGTAGAGACATCGGTGGTGGTTCGACAATGAAAATGATTTTCATCATGCTTTGAATGACTATACTTAAATATATTATACTATACTTAAAACGTTTTGATGTTCAAAGCTATTTTTAGGTTTTTATTTGTAAATTGTTTTTGATCTCTGTGGGTTTTAAGCATTTTATATCTAAGAAAATTAGAACGATTCTAACCCTAAACGAGCTGACACTTGATCCGGTGTATTAAATTCAAATATTCACCCACTTCCTCAGTCTGCAAAGTTTTTACATAAAAGAAGCCCACGGGGTCTCACAGACTGTGTTTTTTAAATTAATGTGTTATTTTTCATAATTATAATAATTAAATCACCTTGAGATTTGCCAATTTTCAAAACTCCCGCAAAACTTTCCAATTACTGGGGTATAATGAAAAATTTCGACGTTCTATGAGAGTGCCCGCCCACGTTCCGTAATAAATGACCAAAGGTATTGATTATGGAACGTGGGTGTAAAATTGAGGTATGCATAATATAGTACATTACGATACACGTGACCTAAGTTGCATATTACTGCACCGCCCGAGCGGAGCGAGGGTGCTAACCGCCGTGCAGTAATAGACAACTTAGGCCACAAGTATCGTATATTATTTTAAAGCAAGTGTGAGAAAAACCCGCACTTTACGCACGCTGCGTGCGTAAAGTGCGGGTTTAGGTCACGCTGTGCTATAATAATAATTGGCTTTATTACTATGCAGAATCGATCGTAATGTGGATAGTGGACACTCTTAATAGAATTATAATATAAAGTTTTAGAATATTTAAAAACGAACTTAACGGAGAGACCACATAAACACACACGATGGTGTATGTTTTCAATATCATGTCATGTTTTTATTAAAAATGAAATTAAATGTTTTAAACATTTAGTTCAACTCGTACGAGAAAAAAAATAGATAATCTAGTCAGAAAGCTTATACATTTTTATTTATTATGCTTTAGTTTCTGTACCTAAGTTAGTAGTAAGACCAAATGTTGTCATAATGATAAAAAAAAAGTATATGTAAAATAAATATCGAATTCGGAGTGGTATGTACGGATTTTTATTTCAGCATTAATAACGCATGCAATTGGGTATTTACCTATATATAAACATTAAGTTTTTTAATACATTAGGGAATAATTAAAATTCGATAAAAATAAAAAGAATTAAGATTTTATGTGTATTTTTGTAATTAGATGCATTTCAAAATTCAAAGGCACAAAAAGTTGGAATATTTTCAAAACATAAGTGTCGAAAACCTACCTACCTAATTAGTTTACTCGCACATGAAATACAAAAATATTTACAATTTATAAATTTTGTGCATATTATGACCGGACATTTTGTAGCAACTAATACAAGCGTATGATCTGCTTGCACGAATTTTGTATAGGGCATTTTACAAGACACACAAAAGTGCTTCTAACAATTCGCAGTTTATTTAAAAATATTGAGCTTTAGTATACTAGTATTTCTTTTGTAAAATGTTTATTTTTTCAGAGCACTATTAATCTATGTAATAAAAACTGTCGCGGATTATGAGAATCAGCCTGGTGCCAGACGGACAGACAGACAGGCGAACTGTGGAGTCCTTGTAAAAGGATCCCGTTTTACAATTTGGATACGGAACCTTAAAGACTTCAGGCAAATATCATATTGTCTAATACGAGTAGGCACTCTACTTAGACTGAGCTTAGATCTTTCGATATCCATAGTTAATGTTAGTGTATAACTCTTAACCACTCATATTGTAATTTTTGATCCACAGTAAAATGGCTAAAGAATACCAGGGGAGATGTAGTAGCTGTATTGCACGGTCACACTTTCAACAAGGTTCAATCTTCATTTACAACGACGACTTGGCGCTGTTCCAATTCCCAAGGGTACAAACGTTGCAATGGTCGCTTCATTGTCGACAAAAACCTTACATTGACTCGCATAAACAACGACCACGACCACGAACCTCCAGCATTTGTTGTTCGTGACGGGGTGCTTATAAGATTCAAAAAATAATGTTTATCGATGATTTTTACTTGTCTCTCGTACTATTTTAGTTGCTACGTGCCTCCAATTTTTTTTTTTTTAGAAATAAAATTGAATATTTATGTTTATTATCATTGTCTTAAATATAAAAAAAAAACATATAAAATATATATTTGGCTTAGGTATTTATTCCTAATTCGACACTGGATCGATCGCTTTTGATTTTAGATTTTCTTCTTCTTTCAAATAACCTGTTTCTGTCTTTTTTCCTTCTCTCATTTACCATGCTGATAGATCATGCTATATACTCTTTAGGAAAATTATTTTGAACGAAACTGGACAATAACTTTTGAAGTAACTAAAAAAAACCTAATTGCACGTTGATAGTCACGGAACCCTGCTTAGACATGTCCTGACATGATCTTGGTTAGGTTTATTTGTTAATAACAATATTTTTGGTCCACAGTGCTCATACTCTTCGCTGAATCATTGGATAAAGCCGAAGATGAGAACATTTTAAATGATGGCACAACTGAATATAGTATTCTGACAACCTCTTGTGGTGATATGAATAAAGGTAGAAAGCGAAAACATCGAGCGATTCCCAATGACTGGAAAAAGAATAAGGCGAAGCGACAGCGTATGCGTGGCGAAGAGTACTTGGGGTACAGAAAAAGTGGTAAAAAAATTCAACACGACTTAGTGAGGCCGGCCAGAGCACTAAAGGAAACATGCAGATCCAACTTTTGTGAGAAAAGTAAGCTTAGAGGATGTAATCGCTTTACTGAAGTAATACGTAAAGAGATCCACTCAAATTTTTGGAAAAATATGTCATGGGACCAACGTAAGGTTTACATAAATAGCTTGGTGAAACGTGCAACAGTACAGCAAAGGAGAAAATTTGATGGCGAATCAAGACGTCAAGGTACACTCTTATATTTCTTACCTCTCACCAAATACTGCAAAGAAAAAGTTCAAGTGTGCCAGAGAATGTTTCTAAATACATTGTCTCTTGGAAGCCATTCTGTACGGTCATGGGTTTGTAAGTCTGCGTTTGGTACGGCATCGGATAGAAAAACTCAAAACGTCTCAAAAAATACAAGTAAGAAAACTGGAAAAGAAAGAAAAAGTGCATAAATTGTACTTATTTCTAGATAACATCCCAAAAGTACCTTCTCATTACGCGATGCTAATAAAACGATACGAAAAGAAACTACAAATTATAAATAGTCTTTTTTTTTCACTTTCGAAAAGCCTTATTCCAAGCTTAATTAAATTACCAAACGTGCCTTGAACGAATTATCACATCTTCGTGACGAAGTTCTTATAAAGTTTTACATATTGAATTAAGAATATATTGAATTCATATACTTTTTTCTTTGCATCTACAAATTTTTGTTCTTTTTATAGCGCTGGTCCTGTGAAAGACATTCAAAAGGTAGAAACATAATAATAATAATAATATAATATTCGTAGCAACCTTTGGAATCTCTTTCAAATATCTTTTGATCTTTCAAAGTATGGGAATCAATTGAAACTTTATATCTATCTAACATTACTCGTATTATTCTTTTTTATACCATACACCTACGACCAACATAAAGACTAGCGCCTTACCCTTACCTTACCTTTGAAAATGGTCAAAAGTAAAATTTTGTAATATGATGAAACCCATTGAAAAAGGAAGAGAATATATAACAAAAATAAAATAAAAAAAAAAACTTGAGAGGTGTCAAGGCACACCCGGATGGAACGAAGTTCCGGATGAAAATATCTGGCTTGCTTTCTATAAGAGAAAGAGAGACAGACAGAGAAACATACGACGCCACACAGCTTACAATAGCTTACTATAGCAAAAAAAAAGGACATACAGACAGACAATTGTACATGTATATATAAAATAAATAATAATACAATATCCGAACCGATATTATCCATACATACATACATACATACATACATACATACATACACACACCCACACACACACCCCCCCGCCCCCCACCCCCCCCCCCCCCCCCCCACCCCCACACACACACACACATACACACATACCAATTGAAAAATTACCATTTTAAATCCCAAATAGGCTGTAATTTTTTTTTATTATTATATTTGTCAACGTAAAATGTCGAATCTTCTTTAAATTATATTCTTTTATTTACACCCTAGATGTGCCCCGCGACTTCGCGCAAAAAGAAATTATACTGAAGAAACCGTACATTTTGCTGTGATTAAATGTAGCCTATGTGTTATTCCAGAGCCTAAACCATTAATATACAGAATAACATACCAGAATCCTCTATAACCCGTTCAGTAGTTATTGCGTTACTAATATTAGTAAGGATTGTGTTGTTTCTTGTTCTTCTTTGTAATTTATGTCTACCTATACGTATAAATTTAGTTGATATAACTTTTGGATATGTGACATCTTTCCTCTCGCTTTCTTGCAATTTGTGAAGTGATTTAAGTGAAATGGGACAGAAGTGTTTAACAGCGCATGAGCGCGCGGTGGTAGAGTTGGCCGTCAGATTCGAATAAAAAATTTCCTTTGAGTACAAAAATTTCAGTATTTAGTTTTTTTTTTATTTTGAGGTTGATCTCTTATCTGTTACTTCTTTATTGAAAAGTTTCCATATTTTTTGTCATAATAAAACATAGTTTTTTAAATATTTTCATTGTTTATTTTAATATTTTCATAAGACGTAACTTTATAATTTTATTTATAATTTTATAAAATTGAAATTTATTACACTAAAGGTGAGAAATGTCAAATGTTACACATTATAAATGCCTTTTTTATTTATGAACCAATTGAAATGAAACAAACACTTGATTTTAAGTAGAGAAAAATGAAATGCATTAGTGAAAACCGCATCCGTTTCTGAGATTCCACATCATCCACAAACGTGCAGACAAACCGCCAAAAATTCTAAAACCTTTGTTTTGGAATCTATTTCATTCATAAACCTTATAATAGTGCTCCTCCTTCCTCCTATATATGTTTCTTATTAATTATTTGATGGAAATTTTTGCTTCACAGTTAAATGGGTGAAAAACAGTAAAGGAGGGGTAATAGCTTTATTAAACGGTCATACTTTCTATAACGACAAAACGACTCATACAACTACTTACTGGCGCTGTTCCTCAGGAAAAAACTGTAAAGGTCGTTTCATTTCTGACAGAGATTGTACATTTATTCGCTTAACTAACGAACACAACCACAAACCTCCAACATTTATTATCCGTAACGGAGTCCTTATTAAGTTTTAGATAATATAAGAATGAATGAAAATGTTTTGTTTTTCGTATGGCGCTCTATGGAAGACGTTGAAGGTGACCTTTATTCGTGACCAGTATGGAAATTAAATGGATTACGTAATAAATGTATTATTTCTCGTACGATTATTTTTATCTGATATTTTATTATTGCATGTTATAATACCTGCTTACCTAACCTAAATACCTGTTTTTGTTGTTTTATATTTACAATATTATTGCTTTACAGTTGAATGGTTGAATAATACTAAAGGGAAGCTAGTAGCTGTATTAAACGGTCATACTTTCTATAACAACAAAACGACAGGTACAACTACTTACTGGCGCTGCTCCTCAACAAGGAACTGTAAAGGTCGCTTCATTGCTGACGGGCAGCTTACAGTAACTCGCATCAACAACGAGCACAACCACGGACCTCCAATATTTGTTATTCGTAACGGAGTCCTTATAAAGTTTAAAAAGTAGAAATATATATTTTTACTATTATTTTTGTATAGTGTTTTTTATTCATAATGTCTGTATTATTAAATAAATAAGTCATATTTATTTTTACTAGTGGTCGAAATTCGCCTATAATAATAATAGGCAAGCGGACTGATTTTTTTTTTATTACATAAATGAATAGTACTCTTAAATATGAGTAACTTCTCAGAAGAAACCGTATATCAAAAGTCAATATTTTCAAAGGTACAGCGATTTGTATACAAAATTTCGCGAGTCTTTATACCAAAAAAAAATTTTTTTTTGCGAAATTGGTAAACAAAACCTACATCATTAGTTTACTCACATCATATACAAAAACATTCATTATGGTAAGTATGAACTTAAACGCACAAATATGCAAGATATTTACAAATATATTCCGGCGGCCATATACTTCATATACTACTTCATATACTATAACCTATAAGTGACGTCATGTGTATATCGATTTTAGTATGGGGCGTTTTTAGGAGGCTCGCGAAATTTTTTATACAAATCGCTGTACCTTTGAAAATATTGACTTTTGATATACGGTTTCTTCTGAGAAGTTACTCATATTTAAGAGTACTATTCATTTATGCAATAAAAAAAAATTAGTCCGATTGCCTATTATTCACAAATATATTTTTAACTTTGAACTTAATAGATCTTTTGCCTCTTAGATTAAAAAAAATAAAAAAAAAACGTAAATGTTGTGACCAAGGAGTTTGTAAGTTTATATAATAGGTTGGGGAAAAAGTCTTTTCGCATTATAGTATGTATGAACTTGTCATAAAATATCTTGGGCTATACCAATTGTATCTGGCTGATTTTGGTATCATTAAAAAGTTTTAATTTTACAGAAGACAATTCCAAATTCAAATTAGGTAAATTTGAGATTTTCATTTGTTTTTCTTATTGTTAAAATGAGTGATTCTTATGAAGAATTTCGATACATTTTAAAATTTTATTACAAAAAAGGTAAAAATGCAACACAAGCCGCGAAAAAAATTTGTGATGTTTATGGACCTATCTGTGAGAGTAGCGCAAATTTGGTTTAAGCGTTTTCAATCCGGAAATTTTGATATCAAAGATACACGTCGCTCAGGTCGCCCTGTTACGGACAAAACTGTTGCCATTTTTGAAAAAGTAGAGCAAGATCGGCATATTAGTAATTACGATGTAGCTGAAGAACTGGGGATTGACCACAAAACGGTTTTGGCGCATTTGAAAAAGGCTGGGTACACAAAAAAGCTCGATATTTGGGTGCCTCATGAGCTCACTGAAAGAAACCTAATGAACCGTGTACTCATTTGTGATTCTTTATTACGACGCGACGTAATGAAACCGAACCATTTTTGAAGAAGCTGATAACTGGTGATGAAAAGTGGATCACGTACGACAAGAACGTGCGAAAAAGATCGTGGTCAAAGGCCGGTCAGGCTTCACAGACTGTGGCGAAACCCGGGTTAACTCGCAACAAGGTGATGCTGTGTGTGTGGTGGGATTGGAAGGGCATTATTCATTATGAGCTGTTACCGCCAGGCAGGACCATCAATTCTGAACTGTACTGCGAACAACTGATGAGATTAAAGCAAGAAGTTGAGAGAAAGCGGCCGGAATTAATCAACAGAAGGGGTGTGGTTTTTCACCATGATAACGCTAGACCTCACACATCTTTAGCCACTCAGAAAAAATTACGGGAGTTTGGCTGGGAGGTGTTAATGCATCCGCCGTATAGTCCTGACCTTGCACCTTCAGATTTCCACCTGTTTCGGTCGCTGCAGAATTCCTTAGGCAGTGTCAGGTTGACATCACAAGAGGACTGCCAAAACCACTTGTCGCAGTTTTTTCATCAGAAGCCCCATAAATTTTATAGCAATGGGATCATGTACCTACCAACAAGATGGCAAAAAGTTATCGAACAAAATGGCACCTATATACTTTAGTCACTTGTAAATAAACTTTATAAAAAAACCTTTTGAATTTTTATATAAAATGCGAAGAAACTTTTTCCCCAACCTAATACAACAGGAAAGAGTACTTCAAACTTTTTTTCTTTTAATTCAATCAAAAATTATCTTTACTACTCAGACTTAAAGCTTATCACGTGCGCAAGAAAAAAACCGGTCCCGGTGAGATAGCTATAAGTTATCCCTGTGTCTCGTTCTAACAAGGACCATAGTGTAGCCAGTTTATATCTTTCCTTAAATTTCAGGTTTGGTAGATTTTATGTGCGATATAGTGTTTAAGAAAGAAATACTAATAAAATCGGTTAAATATTATGTTATTCATAATCTGAGAGAGAAAATAATGTAAAATAAAAATCACTAGTTATTTAGAACCTACCGACTAATCGATAAGTAGAAATTTGTTATTTATTTTTTGATTATTTGCATTTTGGTACAATAAAATGGAAGAAATGAAAATAGAATAGTTGCAATACAAAACGCCGTGTATTTCCCTTGGAACATTCTAGATGTTCGGGTGACATGATTTAATAGGGAATATAGGACATTTATATTATTTCATCTGCCTTCATGATATTGTGAAGAGGAAACCTTTGTATGTTTGTATGTTATGCATAATTTCTGAAACCTAACAGATTTGAAAAATTCTTTCACTGGTAGAAAATACTTAATCCCTGAGTGCTATTATGTGCGCATAGTTACGTGAGATCCTCGCGGGCGGACGGGTGACATCAGCCAGACAGAGTTATAATATTAGTAGGTAGGTTTATCTGTTTAGGATGACCTATAATATAATAATAATATTTATGGACACTCCAATCTTGTCTCGTGGTAAGTTCTAGAAGAACTTGTGTTTAATTTTTAATGCTTTTATTTAGTTTCACCTTTGTCGGTCTGTAATGGAATCTTGCAAGTTAAATTGAGTTTAAATTTTGCACGAATATGTAAATCGCATGACAATGCAATATTATGATGACGTGGAGCTGATCTGACGATGGAGCTGGAAGGTGGCCACAGGAATTCCGAAATAAAACCACATAGTCCCATCGAATTTGGGCTCGTTTAGTTCGTCTTGACAAGTACTTTGATACTATATGGTAACCAGGGTCTGATAATGGAGCTGGAAGGTGGCCATAGGAACTCTGTAATTAAACGACGCAACCCCATCGAGTTTGGGCTCGTATGATTCGTCTTAACGAGTATAAGTTAACGAGAAGTCGGTTTAATTTTTTGTTCAAAAATAATAATTTTACCCTTTTTAATGATATTTGTTAATTTATTCTTAACTAGCTGTTGCCCGCGGCTCCGCCCGCGTAAATATAGTGTCTCTCGGAAACACTGTATTTTTTCGGGATAAAAAGTACCTACTACCTATGTTTTATTCCAGAGCCTAAACTACTACCATACCAAATTTCATCAAAATCCGTTCAGTAGTTTTTGCGTGAAGGGGTAACAAACATCCATCCATACATCCTTACAAACTTTCACATTTATAATATTAGTAGGATGCATCTTAAGAACGTTTAAAATAAACGATCGAATGTATAATTGAAGACGCGCCAAGCTTCCGTTAGGTACTGTAAATAAGATGATGATGATGATTATTGTAAGTTATGGCCTGTATTCACTTTGATTAGTGCGAGTGCGAGTGATTAGTGTTTAGTGCAGGTGTGTAGTGCGAGTAGTGTCCAATACTGTTTAGTGGCTCTGTTTAGTAAATTCATTTGAAACCATGTCCAGACGTGTGTAGTAGGAGGCACGCGGCGAGTGAGGGGGAAGCGGGGCGCGCGGGCCCACCCCGCGCGCGCCCCTTCCCCCTCACTCGCAGTCTACTCGCAAAAAAATAGAACACGCTTCTAATCACTCGCACTAAACACTCGCACTCGCACTCGCACTCGCAGTCGCTGTCCACACGTGTTTTCTACTAATCACTAAGCACTCGCACTACGCACTCGCACTCGCACTAATCAAAGTGAATACAGGCCTTTACATAGTGGCATATGCTTGTAGTTCTTTAAACAATGCCGAAATTTACAAAAGCATATCTTTAAAGACTGAGGAGTTCTGTTCAGTGCTTTTGGATCCAGGTGACACATTGGTACAAAATCTTATTTTTTGGTAGCATATGCTTGTATTACTTCAGTAAAAGTCAAAATCACTAAATGATATAAATTTCGAGGAGTTCCCTCAATTCGTCATGAATCGCATCATCAGGTTTCCACTTTAGTGACTAAAGGACCAATTTCGAATTAAACCCTGTAAAGGTATAACAAAAGAATTTTGCAAATAGGTCCATAAACGGCAAAGTAATGTTCAAAGATCTCCGTGTTAGTGTAAAATACTATGAGAAGTACCTTTTATATCATCATGATGTGATGATGTATGGTGTGATGGTGGTGGTGATGATGATGATTAATCTAATTGACATGGTAGCATATGCTTGCAGTTCTTTAAACAACGCCAAAGCCCCAAACATATATCTATAATGAGTCAGGAGTTCTGTTCTATACTTTTGGGTCCAGGGTATACTTTGGAGCAAAATATTACTTTTTAACCCCCGACGCAAAAAGAGGGGTGTTATAAGTTTGACGTGTCTGTCTGTCTGTCTGTCTGTCGGTCTGTCTGTCTGTCTGTCTGTGGGTGTGTCTGTCTGTGGGTGTGTCTGTCTGTCTGTCTGTGGCATCATAGCTCCCGAACGGATGAAGCGATTTCAATTTAGTTTCTTTTGTATTAAAGGTGACTTACATGCGAGTGTTCTTAGACATGTTTGATGAAAATCGGTTGAGCCGTTTAAAAGTTGTGGGGGGTGAAAGCGGGGAAGAAAATCCGAATGTGCAAATATACTCGAGTAAGGTCTCAAATGAAAGCGCACTGAAAGAGAATATTGATGGCTTAATCGACAGTGTTCGTAGCTTCGTTTGATGAGAAAATTGGTGGTGGGAAGATCAGCCGTTTGAAGATGATCAGCTCTTTTCTAGTTGATGAGGGGATCTGACTAACTTTCCAATGTCCGATCGATTCAAAATTTGGTACTGTGTTACTTCAACGATAATATTCAAAGAACATGCTAATTTAACCAAGACCTGATCAGCCGTTTGAAGATGATCAGCTCTTTTCTAGTTGATGAGGGGATCTGACTAACTTTCCAATGTCCGATCGATTCAAAATTTGGTACTGTGTTACTTCAACGATATTCAAAGAACATGCTAATGTAACCATGACCTGCTCAGCCGTTTGAAGATGATCAGCTCTTTTCTAGTTGATGAGGCCATATGATTTATTAGTAGGTAGATTAGTAACAATTTTTCCTTTCATGGACTTCCGCGTACCGTTCACAAATCCCTAACAGTTTTCTCAGCGCTCCTATTCAGGGGCTTAGCAGCACCATATCATCAGTGTAGCTTATATTATTTACGCATGCATTCCCAATATGGCACCCGATACCTGTGCTACTGAGCTCCTCAATAAGAGCGTTTACATACAAGTTGAATAGACGAGGCGAGGTAATCCCCCCTGCCTCACCCCGCACTTTAACCCATAGGGTTGCGAATACACACCCGCCCATCGGACACAGTTTAATTGATTACCATACCAATATTTAAAAATTGATATGACGTCATCAGATAAACTGGTTTCATATTTTAATTTCTGCCATAGTATATTATATGATACCATGTCAAACGCTTTTGACAGGTCTAGGTAACAAGCATACACTGGTGTATTTCTAGACGTGTAGTATTAGACAGTTTGCTTGAGGCATAATATCGCGCTTTCTGTTGATAATCCGGGTCTGAACCCGAATTGTGCGTCATTCAGTTGTATATTATTATTTAAATACTTATCAAGCAAACTATCCAACACTTTGGCGATAATAGTCGCCAAGGATATCGGTCTGTAATTAGAAATATCCGACACGTCTCCTGTTTTATCTTTCACAATAGGTACACCAACTGTATACATCAAGTCTTTGGGCAGATAACAATGACCCACACACAGAGAGAGGAACATGGTGAGCACTCTCGGTAGGTGCACCCCGGCGTGCTGCAGGTGCTCGATGCTAAGGCCATCGTGACCCGGTGACCTTCCTCTGGTCATGGATTTGATAACAGATGCAACCTGCTTACACGCGGACGAAGTCGCGGGCAAAAGCTAGTGTTATATAACATGACAGCTCGACACTTGAAACTTCAATTTTCAACTCTTATAGGTACATATACCTACTAGCGTATAGTTTTATTTTCAATGCTCAAAATTTTATACGGCCTTCCGGATTCCGGAGCATGTAGTCTGTAAAAATGTTGTTTGTTGTTAGGTTGTCGCTATTTCTATTGAACACGTTGAAAATGTACTGACCTAACAATGATTTGTAAAAGTTCTAATAAAAACATCTATAGGAATTAATAGATATACCAAATAATAGTATCACTGTCTTTTTGTTTACAATTCCTTTACTAAATAATTAATTTAATTCATTATTAATTTCCTTTAGTTATAATTCTAAGGGCCTATTTTTAATCTACTGATATGTGTTAGATAGTTTATTTAACTCTATCGCTCGATATAAAATGGGATGAAACAAAACATCCGAATAAGCTATCCGACACTTATAAGAAAAAACAGGGCCTCTAGTCAAGTTGCATTCGATAATTTCGACGGCGAAGTTCGATAACAAAAATGTATGGGATTTGACATAAGGCATCACAACCTACATGTCACTTAGCGATGACTTATGTCAAATCCCATACATTTTTGTTCTCGAACTTCGCCGTCGAAATTATCAAATGCATCTTGACTAGGCCCTCTTGCCCGTAAGTACGTGACTTATAATTTCTTTTATTATTTTATTTAAAACATTTTTGTTTTACAGTCCAATTGGTGGAGAACCGCAGAGGGAGGGAAATAGCTGTACTAAACGGACACACTTTCTACAACGTTCGAACGACACCTCAAAGCACATCATGGCGCTGTTCATTTGGCAGACATTGCAAAGGTCGCTTTATTATTGACAGTGACCTTACGATAACTCGTAAAAGTATCATCCACAACCATCACCCTCCGAAGTTTATAATTCGTGATGGAGTGATTATGAAGTTTAAAAAATAAAAATACATATTTTCATATTTTTTTGTATAGTGTTTTTTATTCATAATATAAATGTCTGTATTATTTTATTTATGGTACCTAATAACGTATTCTAGGTACATCCATACGTTCATAAAGGTACTAATAATAATAACATAATAATAATAATAACGCCCCTCGCACCGATTTCGGTGACGGTAGCCGGTTTCATTGAAACCAGGCCAGTTACGCAGGAGTATGTTTATAATGCCCAAGTGTGTGCGCAGTACATAAGAGTACTCTCTCCCTTTACTCTCATAACCCAGTGGGAAGGATAACCGACACGACTGACGAGAGATAACCGACTTTTTACATGCCCATCCGACGCATGGATCATCTTTCTTGTCAGACAAACAGGTGATCAGCCTGCATGGTCCTAACCAAACTTGGAAACAACATTTTTTGTTGTTCCAATGCGGGAATTGAATCCACGACCTCCGTGTCGAGAGCTAACCTCTAACCACTAGACCACGGAGGCTGATAAAGGTACTAAAATAATAATAAGTACCTGAGAGAGAGAGAGATTTATAGTACAGTATGGAAAAAATAACAGATGGCGATAGGTATAGTGCGATTCAAATGAGAATAGGATTGCGTCGGCGCTACATTGTTTCGAATTTAGACTGATATGATAGTTAAATTTATGTTTAGATAATTGATTACTATTTAACGTTTTTATTTAAATTCGATGCAAGACTATTCATATTTATATGCACATAAGTTTTTCTGAAAATAGCAATTTTCAAGTGATATTTGACAGAAGTGCAAATATCACTTGAAAAATACGAAACGTCATTGACGTTCCTACTCTCATTTGAAAATAAAGTCTTTATACCTGTTTATAGTTATCTAATTTTTTAGAAAACATATTTATGTATTGCCTTTTTCTTTTGTAGTAACGTGGGTGAGGAACTCCAAGGGGTATATAGTAGGTGTATTGGACGGGTACCTTTTCAACAAAAAAGAGACATCGCACTCATCAATAGTATGGCGGTGCTCACGACGAGGGGACTGTAGGGGGCGCTTCACCACCGACAGACACTTGACAGTAACCCGTATCATCAACGAACACAACCACCTGTCCCCCGCGTTTGTTATACGTAACGGAGTCCTCGTACGTCATAAGAGGTATCGGAAATAAATATTTCTCTTAGGTAATATAATAATTTGAAGTTTAGTTAGGATATAAAAGGAAAGAATTGTTATTTTTATTTTCGTCTTTTAAATACTTACTTATTTTGATTAATTTCACTATGTATATTGTACAAGAACTTCATTGAAATTTTATTATAATCCCTTAACACCTTATTATGTATGTAATAGCTCGTCGACTGTAATCTGCAGTTATTCGACGCGCGCCCCAAGCTGAAGTGTAAGTTTCTTTAATGCCATCTATTGTGAGTAAAATTGTATTCCTCAATGATTATGTGTCTAATTAATGATTATTATTGAAATCTTGTTCATATTACTTCTTCATTTACATTTTCTTGACAATTTATTGACAATTATTAATTATTAAGAAACTTTCATTTTTTTCTTGTGTTATTTTTTTTAATCCTCTTTAGTTAAGTTTTTCTGACTGATATAAAGTAAACTTTCAGCTAAAATATTTCTTTTAAACTTACTTTAACTGAATGTTTGTTTTACTTACTGAGAATAAAGTTCTAAAATAAAACTTTTTTTTCCTGTATCTATGCATTCCTGTATCCTTGCGAAACTGTATACGTATTATATGGACAGTGGGTAAAATTATTGTTTTTGTTTTTCAGTCAAAATTGTAAAGAACAAAGCGGGTAAGGAGATAGCTCTACTGAACGGTTATACGTATTATTTAGCTAAAATAAGCTCACATACACTGGCTTGGAGATGTACGAGAGGCAAAGTTTGCAAGTCCCGATTCATATCCACTAAGAGTTTGGAAATTGTGAGGTCCCAAATCGCACACGAACACTATCCGTCAGCTTATTATTTAGATAACAGTAGAAGATATTTTAAATTATAATTGTGTTATAGATGTAGTAATTTATTGCACTGCAAAGTTTGTAATAAAGTAATTATGGTGTCAAATAAATTTACCTATCCCACCGTAATCATTTGATAACATAGTAAATAACTAATGTGTAAAATGTAAATAATGTATAGGTGTTTTAAGAATTTCGAGAACCCGCCGGAGCTTAGGCACGTATGTAAAGGCTCAAAACGAAAATTTTTGTGAACCCACTGATGCAACAGGCTTTACTCTGTTATTTTTTATTCAACTACGAATGTACCTAAAAATGTGTGTTTAAGAAACAAGTTTTTTTAAAAAAATTGCATTATTTTTTATTTATTTTAAATAATTATCCATATTTCATTCCTAGTGCTTGAGTGCCTGCGCTAAACGCTCCTGCGAAGACTTAAGATCTTCTAAGATCTTAAGTCTTCGCAGGAGCGTTTAGCGTTTACGGTCTACCGTAAGAGATAGGTATGCCATATAACAATGTACTTTAATTTATTTTTTTATTACAGTTCAGTGGGTGACGAACCTCGCAGGCAAAAATCTCGCCGTGCTCGATGGCTACTCGTTCTACAATGACGGCAACACGCAGAATACATCCAAGTGGCGTTGCACCAGGGGTGGCACCTGCAGAGCAAGATTCCATATCGACGTGCCCTCGCAACGTATTCGACGATATAATCCGAAACATGACCATAAGGCGCCATCCTTCTACATACATAATGGCCTTTACATGAAAACTAACAATCCACCTAACCTTATTAACCATCCACCTAACTTTACAAATAATCCATCTAACCTTAAAATTAATGAAGATAATAATTATATTATTTAATTTTTATATTATGAGATATTCATCCACGTCTGTCTGCTCCTGGCATAGCACCAAGGCGATTCCAGTACAGTGCGAGGTAAAACAGAAATGGCATCTGTTAGAAACTCTCTCTCTCGTCTCTCGTTTCATTGGAGCATATCTTTGAGCCAGTATTAGTAAGAACCAGTGGCGTGGGGTTCCTATAACTCTATTCCTATCGGCTTCACTTACCACCATTTGAAGACTCATTTAAATCCCTACTTTCCCTATGAAGGAGAAACAGCCTTCACCGCTGGTAACAACCCAGCATTAGTGAATACTGGAAGAGTGTTCACTGATGCTGAGTAAAGACCTGAGTCTTTACTCAGCATCAGTGAACACTAACTCACTTTCCTTTGGCTCAAACAGTTTCTTCAATGCCTTCTTCCAAATTCCTTCAGCCGACGACCTCAAAAAAATCGTAGGGACCGGTCGCTCTGGAAATATGGGTATGCCTATGTCAGTATGCAACAGTGGACTTCTCATAGGTGATGGGTATTGGGTAAATTAATTACTATTTGCGAAGTTTAAAAGCTAAAAGTTAGATATATTAAAGAGCCATATTTAAAACTAAAATTTTTAACCTAACATAATTGTTAAAAGAATTAGTACCTACTAAGATAGTTTTTTATTAAATCATTAATGATTATCATATTATATGCATATTTAAATTTTAATATAACTTTTTGTCTGATCCTAGATTAATAAAATTAATTATTAAATTTAAGGTCTTCATTTTTATAAACGGTAGATATGTTTTGTTTAAAAACCTGATGCCTGTTTGTCAAAAACCTAATAAACTCTACACTAATGATCTCGATAGTAGGTGTATAAATAAATATTTAACAAACTAATTCAATCGAAATAGGCTATAAGAGATTGTACATGTTTCATGTTTAATAGCAGTAATGTGTTCAAATTGCTTAACTTTGTTATTAAACTTTAAATATACAAAAATATACGTCTACTTAACATGAATTATTAAATATTTAATTAACTTTTAATACATATTTGTTTTACTTAAATAATTCCCGAATTATAGAGCACCGAACGGATTAGCTGCTCGCTGCTCGAATGACGCATAGAAATGTGTCATTATCATAATATACAATATTTTTTCGCGAAGTGTAGCTGTATAATAAATAAAAAAGGAGCATTTTTATTTGTTACTCTAATAACTATTTACTATATATTTCACCCAAGAGCCTTAGCGCTAATGCCCGGGCTACACGAGGCTAGTTTTTCAAGCTAGGATAGCAAGCTAGTTTTTTACCAAACTATCCTGGCTTGCTGACCTAGCTTGGAGCATGCTAGTTTTGTTTACATGAGGCCAGATTTTTTTAAGCTAGTACTTACTGGAGTGCTGAGGTGGCCACTCGTCCAAAATGAACTGCATACGAAAAAAAACACTATTCGACTCAGTGATAACTCTTTTTAATATTATATATCTATGATTCGACTAAAACAGTTGCTTCGAAAACTGTGCCATTTCGCCCTAGACGAATTAGAAGATGAACTACAAAAATGGGTGTGGACAAGACCGTGGATTTTACGAAGAGATAAACGTGGATCATCTGCTTTACTTTTGAAAGAATTTCGCAATGAATCGTCGCGGTAGAAAAACAAACCACGTGTGGTTCCTGTTTACTAGCCAACTGCAAACTAGCTTCGCCGATCACATGAAGCTAGTAAACAAGCCAAGATAGTAAAATCAGTCGTGGGGGGACGCTACTAGCCTGAAAATAGAACTCCATCCTACTAAAAACTGTCCTGGCTTGTAAACTAGCTTACTAGCTTACAAATGAAGATAGTTTTGTCTACACGAAGCCAGAAGTACTAGCTTGCTAGCTTACTAACACTAGCTTGCTATCCTAGCTTGAAAAACTAGCCTCGTGTAGCCCGGGCATAATGCTGCTTCGAATGCTTCTTAGAGCGCGTGTCGAGTGTCGACGCTCTGGATTCTACGCGGTCCGGCGCTAGCACTGGCGCATGTACACGCGCCCTTGGTGCTTCATACATAACTGGCACCGGTCGGTCTACGGTCGGCGCTGGACCGTAGAACCGGAGCGTGTCGACGCTCCGCGCCTTTAAACCCTAATGCCCGGACTACACGAGGCTAGTTTTTCAAGCTAGGATAGCAAGCTAGGTTTTTACTAAACTGTCCTGGCTTGCTGACCTAGCTTGAAGCATGCTAGTTTTGTTTACATGAGGCTAGATTTTTTAAGCTAGTACTTACTGGAGTGCTGAGGTGACCACTCGTCCAAAATGAACTGCATACGAAAAAAAACACTATTCGACTAAAACAGTTTCTTCGAAAACTGTGCCATTTCGCGCTAGACGAACTAGAAGATGAACTACAAAAACAGGTGTGGACAAGACTGTGGATTTTACGTGGATGGATCATCTGCTTTACTTTTGAAAGAATTTCTTATATTTTAGAATAATATATATTTGAAGAAATTAATCGTCGCGGTAGAAAAACAAACCAAACGCGTGGTTCCTGTTTACTAGCCAACTGCAAACTAGCTTCGCCGGTCACATGAAGCTAGTAAACAAGCCAGGATAGTAAAATCAGTGGTGGGGGGACGCTACTAGCCTGAAAATAGAACTCCATCCTATTAAAAACTGTCCTGGCTTGTAAACTAGCTTACTAGCTTACTAGCTTACAAATGAAGATAATTTTGTCTACACGAAGCCAGAAGTACTAGATTGCTAGCTTACTAACACTAGCTTGCTATCCTAGCTTGAAAAACTAGCCTCGTGTAGCCCGGGCATAAAAGACAGGTATGCCTTCAAACAATGTACTTTAATTTATTTGTTTCTTACAGTCCAGTGGGTGACGAACCTTGCAGGCAAGAAGCTCGCCGTGCTCGACGGGTTTTCGTTCTACAACGACGGCAATACGCAGAATACATCCAAGTGGCGTTGCACCAGGGGTGGCACCTGCAGAGCAAGATTCCATATCGACGTGCCCTCGCAACTGATTCGACGATATAATCCAGTACACGACCATCGCGCGCCGTCCTTTTACATACACAACGGTCTTTACATGAAAACTAGCAGACCACATAACCTTACTAACAATCCACATAATCTTACTAACAATCCACCTAATCTTATAATGAACGAAGATAATTATATTATTTAATTTTTAGGTAAGATCTTTGTCCACGTCAGTCTGCTCCTGGAATAGCACCAACGCGATTCCATTATAGTACCAGGTCAAACAGAAACTGTTGGCTCCAAAATTGGGGTATATATGTAATTGAGCCAGTATTGGCAAGAACCCAGTATCAGTTAATGCTGAAAGAGTATTCACCGATGCTGAGACTGCCGATAGTTGCTCAAAGACTTATTACATTCACCTGAGGGGCAATTCTGCTAAATAAACTTGCAATAATACAATCAAGTTCCGAAACGCTAAAACTTTCAAACGGTGTTTTATGAACGTTAAACCAACGTGAAACGCGCTCTGATTGGTCGAAACGTCATAAAATCCATTCATGGTAACATGTCGCTTCACTTTTAATCCAAACAAGTAAAATGAAGTCTACTTTAAATACGAGAATTGAGGTTCAGGTGAACCGACGTCCGACGACCTGAAAAAAGTCGCAGGGACCGATGCGGTCGCGTTGGAAATATAGGGATTCCTATCAATATGCAGAAGTGGACGTCTCTATAGGTGATGGGTATTGGGTAAATTAATCACTATATTAATTCGAGAAGTTTAAAAATGATAAGTTATCCTAAAGTGCCATAAATAAAACAAATAATTTTAACACAGCATAGTTAGTATTTATGGAATAAGATTTTAATTTAAGAAATCACTAATTTTTATTTTAACTTTTTATTTAATCCAAGAAAGCTATTTATCTAATATTTTTAGATTTAGATTCTACTTTTTAAATTGAGTAGCTAGGTGGATATGTTTTGTTAAAAATATGTTTCCTTTTTCTCAAAAACTAATACTCTATACTAATGATCTCGATATTATATAAATAAATATTAAACTAAGTAATTTAATCGAAATAGGTAGGTTTACTAGCGTTAAAAATGTTTTTTATATACAGTAACTTATGTTATTTAATTGCTTTACACATATTTTTATTGTATTACAAATATACCTAAAAAAATATGTAATAGGTAAATATGTTACATGAATGATTAAATAATTAACATTTAATATTTGTTTTCATAAAATAATTCCCGAAGTACATGGCGCTGAACGGAATGCTAGTCGCAGCACAAAGATGTGTCATTATACAAAAATTTCTCGCGACATCGCAATGTGGTCTACTCCACTCGAGGCGCATGAAAGGCTTCCTTTCTCGTAAGAATTCCTTTTTCGTAGCTGGTTATCAAACAGTTACGAAAGTGGCTGAAGGGATCTCATCATAGGAAATACCTTACAACCACAATATAAATAATGTCCAGTAGCGGAACAGCCGTGTCCTTGACATTTTTACCTACAATTGAGCGTGGCGCTTGGGCTGGTATGTCTACAAAGAAGGCGTTGACAGTGCGCAAGCGTCGCGATACAACTTACTAAAACTCGTTAGTCGTTCAGTGCAGCGACAAATCATGGCGGCTTGCGGTGCGCGGCGTGACACTACATACTTCTGCTTTTTGAGGATTAGGGAATATGCACGTATTTTTTTTATTTTTTTATATAGATCTATCTTGTTTGATAAATCGTATGGTAAAATCGGTTTCTTGATATCATTAAAAATAAATAAGATATGAACGTTTAAAGTAGTCTATTAGACAGAGAGATCGGACGTGTATCGTGACGTCACATAACACGACTTTCATAGAGAGTTAATACTAAATTTCGTTTTGCTAGAAAGAGATAGATTACAAACTTTGACCGCTCATATCTTGCTCATTTATCAACAGATATTGAAATTTTTTTCGCCATTTCCTTTATTTTTCAGTCTAGTATCATATTATTATGTTTTAAGGTATTTTTATATTTTATGCATATTCCCTATTGACGCATATGTATGCGTGCGCCGATTCGGGCGGTCTAGTATGAAGATGGTCTACTGTACATTATTAATTATATTGTGTTACGACACATAGTGAATACTCGCTCCATAGAGTAGCCTTGTGTAACGGAGTCAGTTATACCCATGCCACTGCTCAGCCACTGTTACTAAACCACATCGTTATGTATTTTGTTTGGCACAGTTCAATGGGTGAGGAACCTTGCAGGCGAGCATCTGGCCATACTGGATGGATATTCGTATTACAACGACGGCGACACCGCGTCTACATCCAAATGGCGCTGTTCCAAGGGCGGCTGCAGTGGACGGTTCCTCACTAACGCACTCTTCCAGATCATTCGATACCAGCCGAGACACGACCATCTAGCTCCGTCTTTCGTCATACACGATGGTGTATACGTTGAAACTGACAGCAAACTTTTAACTGAATAAGCATAAAAATTATATATTATATACATATTTGTGATTTATAATTATAACTAAATCAGAAAATAGTTTTATGTTATTAATTAACAACTAATGATTATAACTCTTCAGAGAGCGTTTTCTGATGTTTACTTTACTATGTTATATTTTATTTTTTGTTTAGATACTGATTAAGACGTCGATACCTCGTATAAATAAAGCGTTTAATTAAGTCTTAATATTTTATTCTCATTTTTATAATAAACGAAGATAAAGAATTAACGCATGAGTCCAGAATAAATATTTTCCTCATGTGCAACTAAAACATATTATATCTAAGTATTGAACTATAATATATCTATCTCATATAAACTGCCAAAAAAAATTTAAGAAAACTTATACTTACAGTTTGAATGCCAGTTTTTTTCAATCCTTTAGTTAACTACACTTAATTGGCATTGAATAAGTTATCTTTGTTGTTATCCTACATGAACAATGTTGTTTCGATGCCATACAAATTGTAGTTAGGCTGTAACTATATAATATTCCGATATTCTGCGGGCCCGGAAAATTCAGAGCACTGAAAGTAGAACTCTGAGCCAATACAATAGAGTTGGAAATCGAATGTCGACTATCGAGCTCTCATATATGACATTGACATTTGACTCGATACTTGTGTGTTCGATTTTCAGCTCAATTATATTATTGCAGTTATAATTTTACTGCTCTGAACTTTCCTCGGCTTTAGAATTCTGGACAATATGAACCGGAATCCGGCGGGCCGGGGAGAATTCGGAGCATTAAAAATAGGAACGTCGTCAAGTCGAGTAGAATGTCAATTTTCTTGTGTTAAATTTTCAGCTCTATTGTTTTAGCATCGAGTGCTATTTTCAATGCTCTAAATTTTTCCCAGTCTTTCGGATTCCAGAGGGGAAATTCTGTGAAATAAAACCTGCATTCATACAATGACAATCAAGTCCCAATACGCTAAAACTCTCAAAAGGTGTTTTTATGAACGTTAAACCAACGTGAAACGCGCTCTGATTGGTCGAAACGTCATAAAATCCGTTCATGGTAACATATCGCTGCACTTTCAATTCAAACAAAGTAAAATGAAGTCTACTTTAAATACGAGAATTGAGGTTCAGACCATATAAGCCCAGCCTAACTCTTCATGGTGATTATTGATAAAAAACTCGCACTCAGCACACTGTTCATTGCTTTAAAGTGGTTGGATGAAAATGTTTTAACTTTTTTTTTCTTTCAGTGCAATGGGTGAAGAACAAATCTAACAAAACGTTGGGACTGATCGACGGGCACACATTCTACTTTGCCAGCAAGAGTTTGTCGACGATGTCGTGGCGGTGCACACGTGGACCGAGCTGCAAGGCGCGATTTGTCTGTGCCGCGGACTCCACCATATTACGACAGAACCTTCGCCACACACACAGAGCCCATAACTATATCATTAAAAATGGTTATTATTATAAATATTAGTACGAACGAGCTGTAAGGCGCAGTTCGTCTGTGCCGCGGACTCCACCGTATTACGACAGAACCTTCACCACACACACAGAGCCCATAATTATATCATTAAAAATGGTTATTATTATAAATATTAGTACGAACGAGCTGTAAGGCGCAGTTCATCTGTGCCGCGGACTCCACCGTACTGCGTCAGAACTTGTACCACACAGGTCACATAACTATATCATTAATAAAAAATATTTAAAAAATATAAAAACCGACTTCCAAAGTTGAAATCACTAAAAAGTATGAAATAATTCTTAATGTCGAAATAGTTCCATTTTAAATTCTGCTAAAATGTTACTATTTTTCTACTCAATCTTTTTATTTTTGAAGTCGGTACCAGCCAATTTGATCGTGAGTTCTTTAAAATATAATTTGTACCTACTTATATATAAGGACGTAGTTGTGTTAAAATTAATGTTCTTTTTTATTGAAGGATTTATACAATTATTTGGGCTGGTACCGACTTCAAAAATAAGAAGATTGAGTAGAAAAATAGTAACATTTTAGCAGAATTTAAAATGGAACTATTTCGACATTAAGAATTATTTCATACTTTTTAGTGATTTCAACTTTGGAAGTCGGTTTTTATATTTTTTAAATATTTTTTATTTTTTTCTTTTCAGTGATATTATAATATTATAAAGTAGTACCTGGGAGACCGAGTTTTATTCGGAGTTTTAGTAGGACGATGAAATATTTAAAAATAAATAAAATTGAGAAAAGAAATAAAAAGAATCACAAAAATATTTATCTGACCGGGTTTCGAACCCGAGGCCAATTCGTAAACAACGTATAAATTACCATTCTACCATCCAGCTGAAGCTACATTTTATGGCGGCAAAATGTACAGTTCCCGCAAGATTTCCTTTTGCGCGCACGAAGTATCGATTAACGTCTACTATAGTTTAATCATGTGTTTTCAATGTCAATTTTAAGCACTTATGCATATAACACCTCTATGAAAATCTTAGATTTTTTCTAGCGGGAAGTTAAAAATAATCCCCTTTTGTCTTGGTCATTCATTGCATGAACTGCTAGACAAATTTTCATAAATCTTGTGTATGTAAAAAGTTGCGGGAAAATTAAAAAATTGTTTAGAAAACTTAATGATCATAAACATTGCTTTTAAGAGTTTCCTCGATTCCTCGTGGATCCCATAGTTATCATTATCCTTATTATCATTATCCAAATGTAACACTTTTAGTAGGAAGGTATACAAGCTTGGCACAACATTTTACTTTTGAGTAGCTCTGAATGTTCAAAGAAATCGATATCACTTTAAAATACTATGAGAAATACCTATATCAACATAATATCTTGATGTATGGTGTGATGATGATTGTGGTGATGATAATTATTCAATAGTCACCTATGCTTGCAGTTCTTTTAACAATACGGAAATTTCTAAACGTGTACCTTTAAGGACTGAGGAGTGCTGTTGAGCCTTTTTGGATTCAGGATATACCTTGGCACAATATTTTACTTTTGGTAGCTATGCATGTTCAAAGGAATTGATATCGGTGTACAATACTATAAAAATCGTCATAATGTTTTAATTTTGCTATGATGATGATGGTGGTGGTGGCGGTGATGGTGATTATTATTTAAAAGTGGCATATACTTGCAGTTCTTTAAACAACGTTGAAATTTCCAAACGTGTATCTTTAAAGACTGAGAAATGCCGTTCAGTGCTTTTGGATCCAGGGTATACCTTGGCACAATATTTCACTTTTAGTAGCTGTGAATGTTCAAAGAAATCGATATCGGTGTAAAAAAAACTATGAGAAACACCTAGATATCAACAAAATATCAAGGTGGTGGTGATGATGATTATTTAATAGTGACATTTGCTTGCAGTTTTATAAACAATACTTAAATTTTCAAACGTGTATATTTAAAGACTGAGGAGTGCTGTTCAGCCCTTTTGGATCTCTGGATACCCTGGTAGGCTGGTATACCTTGGCACAACATTTCACTTTTTGGTAGCTGTGAATGTTCAAAGAAATCGATATCGGTGTAAAATACTATAAATCATCATAATTTATCATGATGTATGGTGTGATTATGATGGTTGTGGTGATGATAATTATTATTTAATACTGACATTTGCTTGCAGTTTTATAAACATCGCAGAAATTTTCAAACGTATATCTTCAAAGACTGAGAAATGCCGTTCAGTGATTTTGGATCCAGGGTATACCTTGGCACAACATTTCACTTTTTGGTAGCATTTGCTCGAGTTACTTCAAAAAAAGTCAAAATCACTATCGGTATCCCTATAAATTTTGAGGATTTCTCTCAATTCCTCATGGATCCCATCACCAGATCTACCATTTGATGACAATGGGACCAATCCAGGAGTCAATCCTTTATAACAAAAAAATAATTTTGAAAATCGATCCACAAACGGCGGAGTAATCGTGTAACATACACACAAAAAAAAAACATACACACGAATTGTAAACCTCCTCCTGTGTTTTGGAAGTCGGTTGAAAATGGTTATCGTTATAAATAGTTTATCTATGCCGCGGACTCCACCGTACTGCGACAGAACCTTCACCACACACACAGAGCCCATAACTATATCATTAAAAATGGTTATTTTTATAAATATTAGCACGATATCTGCAATGCGGTTGCGGTTATAGACCTGTTTTAAATCAACTAATAAGTGTTGGAAAGCTTGATTGGAAGTTTTGTCGTTGCTTGCTTTGTGCTCGAGCAACTAAACATATAAATAATCCATCTAACAATTATTAGATGATTGTGAATGAAATGACGAATACACCCTTAACCGCATTGCACGTTTTGTGCTAATATTGTATATTGTGGCAGGGTCTATAAGTTATATTTTTGTTCATAGTTGTTTTCTTAATAAATATGGTATTTTATTAAACTTCGTTTGGTTTACTAACAATTAAAAACATTTGGTATCTATTATGTAAGTTAAGCTGACCATTTTAATATTTTTTATTCTAACATAACATACTGGTTAATAAATAGTCTCAAACATTCTCAATCAAATTAATCTCAAATCAAATAATTTGATCCACATTTTTTAAATTTTAATCACATAAAATCCTCACCTCTTCCTATTATGCCTATTATGATGTATGGATGTCGGATAAAAAATTAATTTGTCTTCTCTTCCAGTCCAATTGAAGTTTGGTCGTAGACCGTGTGGTAAGGAACTGGCGATGTTAAACGGCTACACCTTCTACATGGTGAGCCAGAGCAACTCCAGGTCGGTCTGGCGATGTACCAGCACGAGGAATTGCATATCGCGATTCTCCATAGATCGCCGAGGAAACATAAAGTCCAAAATATTTCATAGTCACAGGCCTCCTAGGATTACTCTCCAGGATGGCATGTTTATAAAATTAAATCAAGGTTTGTCGTCACAAATAGGCCATAAATGAAAACAAGTGCCACCGTTTTTAAAACGTTGAAATTGTTAACTTTTAATTCAGAAATAGGTATTTATTTTTATTTAAGTATTGAAAATATTTTTTTTATTTTATTGAAGGTTGTGTGTGTATGTTGAAGGTTAGATAAGTTAGGTAAATTCAAATCTATGTGCCACATTTGGCTATTGTTAAAAAGTTAAATAAACTTATTTCGTTAATTTATTAAATATTTTCTATTTTTGACAGATATACTCTTAAAGTAGAGGAATGTGATCGATTGAATGTAGTACCTTCATTAGCTAGTAAAAAAACAACTGAGTGTAATTACTTTTTCAGTTATTTTGGCGAAGAAATCGAACGGGGGTCACGTTGCTCTAGTCGACGGGTTTTCGTTCTATTGGGACAGTCAGCAGAATCAGAAGAGTGTGTTGAAGGGATCGAGATGGCGATGCACGATGTACGCGACATGCCGATCCTACTTCACCATGACAGACAACTGTGTTATCATCTCGTCTAAAATATCACACAACCATACACGACCAGTGTATACCATCCAAGATGGAGTATACTTTAAGTTATAACAGTGTACCTATATTTTGTAGTTATCTGTACGGAGTCTTACTGTAAATTATTTTATAAGGATAATTAATATTTATGGGCTAAATACTAATAACACCGCTTCGCCTTAAAGGGCATTGGGAATTTTATTATGGAACAATGAGGGTTTTTGATAATTTTCCTTCCGTTGGGGGGTAGACCCAACGCACACAAAGCGTCATCTTGTAGCGGAAGTGATATTAAAACGGTCAATAAGAATTTTCGGTTCTTTTCTGTCACCAGGCGGCGCTTGGTAGCACGACGGTCCTTGTCATGTCAAAAAGCTGTCACATGTCACGAATTTAAAAACCATCATTACAAACGGCGAACAACGTTAAGGTTGTGTTTGTATGTTGAAGGTTAGGTATGTTAGGTAAAATCAAAACTATGTGCCACATTTGGCTATTGTTAAAAAGTTAAATAAAGTTATTTTGTAATTTATTGAATAATTTCTATTTTTTTAAGAGATACTCTTAAAAACCTTCATTTGCTACTAAATAAGAACCAAAAGTTTTAAACCAAAAGTGACATGTGACAGCTTTTTGCCACGATGATGATGACTTGGAGAAAGGAAAGAAGGGCGCTGGCAATTTGTTGCAACATGCTGGCCCGTAGATTTGCACGCTGTACTAATGACATTAAACTGCCCCTATTTAAAACCTTTTGGCAATCTTTCTACACGTGCAGTCTATAGATCTGTTACACCCGGAGGACTTACAACGCTCTTCGAATCCAGTACAATGACGCGCTGAGGACACTGTTGAGAAAACCCAGGTACTGTAGTGCATCCACTATGTTTGCAGTGGAGGGAATCGACGATTTCTTTGCCATAGTTCGTAAAAGAACTGCATCTACTATGGATAGAATTCGTAATAGTACCAACAGTGTCCTCAAAACGTTAGCTGGAAAGATCGATAGTCCCTTCCAAGTATACTGGACAGGTGTACACCTTAATAGAAATAAGAAGTAGGTTATAGAATAAGTTCGCTAACAAATTACTAACCCTTAATATTAATGTATCTTTTAACTAGTTTTAATGTGTAATACTAACAATTCTACTAATATTTTGTGTTACTGTTGATGTATCGATTGTGTATGGAATACTTAGTCTGAAATAAAGATATTATTATTATTATATCATAATCTGTGTTAATCTCTGTTAATTAAATAAGACAAATAAAATTTTATTTTCATTTAATCCACTAAGATTTTGGCTAAAAATAGTGTATTTCTTATACGTAAAGCTGGTTATTTATACCATGAAGTTATAATATAAGTTGTGTTCTATTTTTAGTTGTAGTAATGAAGAAACTCAACGGAAGAGAAGTGGCTATACTCGATGGATACACATTTTACAGAGATATCACACGTAAAACCCTTGCGAATACTACGTGGCGTTGCACCTCGTACGCGAAGTGCCGATCATACTTCACACTCTCGAGACAATCGGCCATCATAATGAGCAAGATATCTCATAATCACACCCCGCCGCAATACGTGATACGGGACGGATTTTATATTTGTGTAGGCCGGGCAGTACAAGACGTGTGCATTTCATATTAGTAACTAGACTAATGTATGTGTCGTTGCACATCGTACGCGAAGTGCCGATCATACTTCACACTAGAGAGAGTATCGGCCATCATGATGAGCAAAATATTCCACAATCATACCCCGCAGCAATACGTGATACGGGACGGAGTTTATATTAGTGTTAGCCGAGCAGACCAAGTCACCTGCATTTATTTATTATATTATAAACTAGACCACACAATTTTAGGATTGTTTACTATATTAGAGCCTAAAATAAAATAAGATTTAGTAGGTAATGCTAATAATTAAATAAGTTATGTTTTTTTGACGTTTCCTCCAAACAAATCAAAGAACATATACAATTATGCACAAATATTAGAACTTTAATTTCCATGCCGATTGACATTAAGAGTGCTACCCAAAAAGAACATAAACTTCACATTTTCATATAATTCGCATAACTGGAAATTACGCACAACGTTGTATCCGACTTTACCAATCTAATTAAAACATTTTAGGTGTTATAAAAATAGTCGAGAAATCGAATGGCAAGAAGTTGGCCATTTACGGCGGATACACGTTCTACTTCATCCGTAAGAGCAGAGACAAGAGTGTTTGGCGATGCACCGCCACCCACCACTGCAAGTCCAGGTTCATGCTCAATGAAAACTTGGAGGTTGTCAAGGAGAGCATCTTACATAACCACAGACCGACCTCCTATACGATATACAATGGTGTATATTTCAGAGTCTAAGATATTAAACTTAATATTTACCGTAACTACTTTTCTAGTGAACTCATGTGCTATATAAACGTTATAATTCTATTCTAATGTATTAGAAAGTGTAAATAAGTGGTAAATTTTCATATAATAATTAAATAATTTGAATATTACTTACCTGTACTATTTATAACAACAGAGTTTATATTTTATTAGTATTATTAGTATGATATTAGTAATTGGATAATAGTATGAAATGGAGAATGTTACTACGTATTTAAAATCACTTGAAACTTTGTAACAGTAAAGCTATTATGTACTCGTATACAGATACACTACTCTCTGTTTTATTAATTTTGACATTGGAAATGTCTTTTATTATCTTCATTTATACACGCTTTCAAAGTTACTAAAATTTTCGAATCCCGCTAACAGTATCATACTACGCACCGCTTAGTAGAAAGTTACCGTCTGATACTTTCAAGTTACATATCTTGGAGACGAAATGTCGTATTGTTATATTTCTTTCACGTGTATTCTTTATTTGCTACGAGGAATACAGAAAGCTTACATAATTGTGAATATTCTTCATTGTAGGTACATTTGTCACGACTGTTAAGTACACAATTTACTTTGTCAACTTTGATAGAGTCAAAATGGTTTCTTTCGTGAAATTGTAAATAAGTTAGCTACTGGAGCTATATAATAATCTCATCTCTTGAGTATAAATCTCATGAGTATAAATAGCGTCTATTTCAAAGTGTAAAACTAAGTCATTAAATGGCATTAATATGATTACAGGTTTTTTATTGATTTACAAGATACTTCATTACGACTGTAGTTTAACTTGCCAAGCTCAGATTCTAAGTTTATATTTTTTTAGGTCATGTAAAATTCGTGAGGCGACCTGCAGGACAGGAGATAGCGTTAGTTAACGGTTTCATGTTTTACCGAATACGTTCCACGAACACAAAGGAAATCTGGCGCTGCATGAGAGGGGGAAAATCCTGCAAGGCCAGGTTTGGCATTACCCACGACTCAAAAATCGTTGAGCCGAGATTGGATCATGATCATGACCTGCCTAAGTTTAAAGTGGAAAATGGCATTATTTTTAACATTAAATGAAAATGTTACGATATACTATACTTGTACAACCTTATAATATATATTTAAAATAATTGATATCTGTTTCGAGTGCTACATGGTTACCACCATGTAGCACTCTATATATTATCTGTATAACTAGTTTAAGCGAATAATATTATTTACAGAACATTATTTTATTTAATTATTTGTATAAAAGTATTTATGTTTGGGTAGATTTATTTTTAGAGTTGGAACGTTGCACAAAATTAATTGACGCACGTATCGTAGTGCGCGCGCTGCGGTCAGCCGGTCACAAACACACCGACGCGACGTGGTGCACACACTATCATAATCAAAGCGTACTAAGTATCGAATCTTACGTTTGTATGCGTGCGTAGTAAAATGTCTTACGTATAACTTCCGCACTGTTTTTTTATGGAATAATAAATATTATATTATATTTTTATTCAAATTATTGGTTATACTACTAAGTCTGAACATGCTGTAAAAAATTTGAGTCATTGAAAATATACCCTGTATTCGTCTGTAAAATAAAGCTTACATTACTCTACGATTTATTATATGAAGGCGTGGCTGGGCCTCAACAAGTATTTAAGCAAACACGGCTGTACAATCTTTTCTCGAAGCATTTTGTGCCCCCTTTTTGCAAACGTAAACGGTATTTTAGGTGACATGTAAATAAATCTCATAGGTTCCGGGACTATAAGTGTAATATGTACCTACTACGTAGCTTATACTCAAAAACATAACCATTTCTGTGTGGCAGTGGTCACCTTCGTTAAACATAATGAATATACCTAAATTATTATTTTACTCTCAATACGATATTAAGATTTTATTTGTCGATCAGCAGATCCCCTTTATGGCGGTTCCAATAAACCACTAGCGCCTTTATCATCGCTGCGGAATAGAGGTAGAGAAAAAATTATGGGTCCTCCGTGCAACTGCAAATTACAATGCAGTCAAAAAATTTCCGAAGATGTCCGATTGGAACTTTTTCGTAAATACTGGAATTTAGGCGTTAGACAGAAGCAGTGGCAATACGTCGTTAATCACACAGTTAAAGAACCTATAAAGCGCAGAAAGATCATTAGGAATCATAAACACAGCCGACAAAGAGACTTTGCATACAAATATTTCTTGCCTAAGATAGAAAATAGAAAAATTGTCAAGAAAAGGGTTTGTCAAGTCATGTTTTTCCATACTTTTGGTGAAAATAAAAGCCTAATTAGAACAGCGTGGAATAAATACGACGGAAGAACTGTCCAACAAGATTTGCGAGGACGTCATATAAGAAAACGAATAAAAAAAATATATGACAAAGAATAAAAAATGTTGATTTGCTCCAGAAGAATCATAATTATTACTGCGGAAATCATCTATATGGCCTAGCCTTGGAATTTAAAATAATTTAGAGACATAATAATATTATAAATAAAACCTTAGATATCTTTGTATGTATCGTAGACATAAAATGATGCGTGTGAAGAAATAGTGTAAAAATACTGAGATAATAAAATTTACTTACACTGAGCCCAATTTAATTAACTCGTAAATCTAGCAAAGATTATGACAAACTGACTAAAGTTATTTAAGTACTAAAATTATATTTGGATTAATCTTTTGTTTCTTAAAAAATATATTTTTTTATTTCAATAGGTGACAAACATACGTAGTGGTAAAATTTTTAATTTTCTTTCTCAGCCTATCAATAATGTATACGGTATCTACAATCGACGCCATCTTTTATAAGAGTCTGAATACGGGAGGTGTTGTGCTGATCCATCTTTGTTCTATGATACAAGAATCCTGGTAATCTTCTGTGATGAGTTTTTATGTTTAAGCGATAAATCTTAATAATATGTTTATAGTTTTTATTTTTATTTTGTAACGTACTTGTGGTTGTGACTCCTTTGGTGTGCGGTCCGTGGGCGACGGAAATCGTCTCGATCCGTTTGCTCGTTTGTCCTCTATTTTATAAAAAAATACGTTTCAGATAATTTACAGTAACCGTGCTAGTACCTATTATGTTGTAAGATAAGATACTTAATAATATTGGTATTATTTTTATTTCAGATGCTAATTTGATCAAGATTGAACAGGAGCAGATTCTCGAAGATAATACACCTGACCCGAATCACAAGGTCGTTAACATCCAAGGCCAAGGTATGGTGATCAGGCTACTTACTATCCTTATTTACTTAGCCATTAGCTTTGTTAGTTATTTAAAAGAAAACAAAATAGTTCGGGTGCGTCAGATTCTCACTGTCCCTACTGATCGGGCAATAATTTTAAACTAAACGACGAAAATGCATAATAATATGTTAGTGTTAAATGAAATCCAGACAAACATATAAAATATTTTTCAGATATCCATTTTGTAACTACCGAAAATGGTGACAAAATTGCCGTCATCAACGACTACCCGTTCTATCAAGTCAGGATTAATTCTCGGAGTAAAACAAAGAACAAAGAATTTAATGGATACAGCAGATGGCGTTGCGCGGCGGGATGTAAAGTATTTTTCACGTATAATGAGAAGAAAAAAAGCTTCACCACCAAAATGTTGGTACACAGCCATCCGGCTGCAGGTCGTTTGTACGGTGGAACTTACGTTACACATACTTATAAGTAAATAACGACCTTCAAAGTCGCAACATGTATATGTTACCGTAAAATTGTAAAAACCGTTAGATTGTAAAATAACTAACGAGATTGTAAAAATATGTCGAAAGATTCATAAAGATATCTAAGAAAGATATGTTTATTACCTAACGAAAAATAATGTGTTAAATTATAGGCAGAATATTCACGTCGGAAGTGGTACCTGCCAACGCATTTGTTTTAAACCCGGAACAATAATAATAAAACTTAGTTTAATCACATGACTTTTATTTAGTACTTTTTTTAAGGTGTTTTATTAACGATCTGTTTCAGCCAAATTATGTCATGCCTTATCGAATGGACACCACTATATAATCAACTATATACAATACTATAATACTGCAGTTGCAAGTCCATTGATATATTAGTAACTTTACTATTATATACGTTACAGTAGATTATTATTGGTTAACTCTATTTTAACATTTCAGTTGGTATACGTTGGGTAAAAAGCAAAACCGGCAAAGACTTGGCTGTTATCGACAACTTCTCATACTATTGCGGTGTCAAAAGCATGACTTCAAGCATTTGGAGGTGCACAAGGGGTACCAACGTATGTAAGGCGAGATTTATAGTCTCCAATGTGACTAGAAAAATAAAAAAAGCGGTTCTCTTCCACAATCATCCACCATCCACTTTTGTTATTAGCAAAGGATGTTATTACAAACTTTAGTTTAAAATATGATGTTAATATACACACACAAATAAGTAATATTGATGTGTCTGTTCGTAATTTTAAATTAACAGCTGTTTATTTAATGCATTCATATGCAGTATCTAAGGTTATTAACTTGCAATAAAAATCAATTTAATTTTTTTGTGACTCTGTCTGTTTGACCAATTATTATCGAGGGACATTATTGGTAGATAGCTGAGATGCTATAAAGAGTGACTTAAGCCTTAGGTATCAGTTTCCGTTTGTCCTACGCAAACAAAGTTGGAAGCTCCAGCTAGTGTTTTATAGTAGTAGTAGTAGTAGTTATGTATGCCTGTAGTAGTTATTGGATAAATACTGAATAGGTTTAATAAACAGTAGAATTACTGTATGTAACCTTAAAACTTTTATCTAAAATCTGATGCTTATCTGTTAACTTTAGAGGTATTGCTGCTTTGAAGTAGGAATATTTGTAATAATTGTTTTGTACTGTTTAATATCAGTTACAATTTTAACTCTTAAGTTTGAGATTTTGAGACCTGCCGGGGAAAAGTTTCTTCTTACTTTAGGTACATGTTAAATCTATATTATCTATACATACTGATCTCTGTTTTTTAGATTATTGTATGCTAACAATTTTATGATCTGTAAATGTTCATGTGAATGTACTATATAACTGAACGATTATAATTTTATTTAGACTGTAAGTGAAGCGTTTATATTTGTTTTGTAAATAAAGATCTTAATATTTGATTTTATTTATGATACTTCTTTACTTCTAAATCTATTTTCACATTATGAAGCCTTATCAAAATTATAAAGATGTTTAATTTTAAGTTGTGTACCTACAGAAAAATATATAATTTCTATATGGTAGGTATAGTTACTGAAAATGCTTTTTTCTTTCAGTTATTTTGAATTGGGCGATGAAACCATCTGGCAAAATGTTGGCTATCGTCAACGGGTACACGTTTTACCATCACAAAAGGCTCAGCAAAACCAACGTTTGGAGTTGTACCTTTGGGTCCCAATGCAAGGGCAGACTCACCATGACGAACGACGGGCGGAAAGAAGTCACTAGAGCTCACCTCAAACATAACCATGGACCTCCCAAATTCTTCATCCAAGATGGCATATTCTTTCGCCTGTAAAAGTTGCAAAAACTAATATTCTTCCTATTTTTGTAATACCAAAACTTAATTTATTAACGTCCTGATTTCACCAAACTTCCTTAAACACGTTTATCGCTAAACTCGAATTTGATCTCTCTCTCTCATTCAATGTTAGAATGAGACAACATATCTTAAACCAAAGCTCACTGATCGCGTTTCAAACTTTCAATACGTCGCTGAAATTGGGGCTAAGTTTCTAATAAATTGGGGCTAAGCTTTAAGTTATTATGTAAGTAGGTATAAGTTGAAACATTTTTGTCTTTTTTTTACTTAAGTAATTATTAATTGAACTTATTATTATTATTTATGTTAAGTTGATGTGCTAGTGCTACGAATTAGTAATTATGTTTTATTTATGTCGTCGTGAATATTTTCTAGTCAAGTATTATAGTAAGTATATCCTGGGCCAGAGGTCTATTATTGCTATTAGGTATAATGTCTTAGAGCTGACACACATTATTCAGGCTTTCTTATAAATAAATTATAATTCTATATACCTAAAACATAAGTGCTTAAATGGACTAAAACTTAAATTATACCTACTTTTTTCAAAATCGTCTATTAAGTGTCGAGAACTAACATAAGTGCAAAATGTAGGTAAATACATAGGTTTAGTAATTGCCACATTCTGCCAAGTAACAGAAAACTTCTGAATTAGGTATCAGATATTTAACAAAACATTAATAGGGTAACTTTACTAGTAGTCTTTACTAATGTAATTGAGGAAAAGTTTGTTTGTTTTTTTTTGCATTGAATAGGCTCCATAACTACTGGACCGATTGTGATGAAATTTGGCACAGATGTAGAGTAGACCACGGGGAAGGACATAGGCTATATACATAGGCGAAATTAATTTTAGCGCGCACGAAGTTGCGGGCAACATGTAGTCATTAATAAACTTGTGAAAAGTCTCAAATTGTAAAATGTAATTGGTGTCATTATTTAAAATAATTTAGATGTTGCGAAAATTAGGCGTAGTAGTGTGCGGGTTTGAATGTCAATAATATTCATATATTCATAAAAAATAAATTGTATGTATTTCAAATATTCGAAGTAAACAAATTATCTGAACTTATTTTTTTATTCCTGTGTAATTCAAAAACTACTTCAAAGGTTTATTTTAAATCATTTTTATGAAAAATATCTACCTAAATTATTATGTGAAGGGCCGGGTTCACAATCGCCTACTAAGTGTCGAATAGCTTATCCGGCAATCCGAGATAAAACATGTAGCTAAGCTGACACTTTTTAGAAGGTTAGAACAGGCCCTTAGTAACTTTTACTTAACGCCAGACTTTTATTATATTCTTCTAATATTACGGTTGATGAAATGTTGATAATAATCTACCTGCTAATTGTCGCATATTTTACTACAAGTTTTAAAACCGATGCTCTTACCTTTGGTCTTCCATTGTTATATATAAGCAATAAACGTGGTATATTTTACAGATGTCTCGCTAATACCTCTACCCAGCGGTCGGTTCCTGCTGGAGGTTGGCTTGAACACGTTCTCGACGAACTGCAAGAAGATCGAGGGTTGCACGACCTGGTACTGCTCCAAACGAATCAGCAAAAGGTGCCCGGTGCGAGTGAAGATGGCGGACAAAGTTATCGTCGCCATGATCGGAAAACATTCGCATGACAATCAATAGTGTATATTGTAATATAAGAATGGAGTCATGTAATCATCATCGTTGTTTTAGTCACAAGATGTTCACTGCAGGATATAATAGTTAGGGTTTCCAGTAACCCAATCCAAGATCGCTCGCGGCAACCATCCACCGACTGTCTGTAAGCCTTTTCAGCAGTTCTAAAATGGCCACATTAAATTAATCGTATTATGAAATTTCCTACTAATATTATAAATGTAAAAGTTTGTGAGGATGCATGATTAGATGTATGGATGGATGGATGGATGTTTGCTACTCTCTCACGCATAAACTACTAAACGGATTTCGATGAAATTTGGTATGGTAGTAGCTTAGGCTCTGTATTAAAACATAGAATCTTTTTATCCCGAAAAGGTAGTTTTCCTTTGGGATACTGTATTTACGTGGGCGGAGCCGCGGGCAACAGCTAGTCATTTAATAAATTGAATAGATTATGTTCCATAATACGATATTTTGTTACTTATGGGACCATTTTAGACCTGATGCAGGTCTCTTAATTACCGGGAATGCCAACCTATATACAAATATTATTATTTACTAGAAGTCGCCCTGTGGTCAAAAGTCACCCCTAATATTTCAAATTTGGACTTAACAAGGGTTCTTTTGCTTCTTAGATCGAAAAAAAAAACTAAATGTGAATGTTGTGAGTTGTGACAGATCGACAACGTCGACGTGTAACAATATTGTTTATCTAACGCACGGTAGTTTGTTTCCATTGAATAAGCTCCAGAACTACTGGATCAATTTTGACGAAATTTGGCACAGATATAGAATAGACCACGGGGAAGAACATATGCTACTTTTGACTGCGGCAAATGAACCTGCAGGATTTTAATCTGTTCGCACGAAGTCGCGAGAAAAATATAGAAGTAAATAAAGTATAAACGTATATTTACTATAAAGCCATAATATTTACAATATTTGTTACATGTTTTTATTAGGTACCTGCATAATAACTTGATAACAATCGCATATCGGAAAATTGCCTGTGCTTAATACCTACTGAGTTTGGACATTTATTTAGATGCAATACAATGATTGTCGAGTTGGTTTGCTTGTCACATGACATTAATTTTTTGTTTTAGATTTAGATTACGAATTGATACCGATATCAAATAATAATTTTCTACTGAAGATCGGCAATCATACGTTTTCGAGCAACTACAGAGGGAGCTGCGGAAGAAGCGTGTGGTACTGTTCCAAGAGGAAAAGAAAGAGGTGCAAGGCATCTGTGAAGATGGTGGACGGCGTTATCGTCTACATGCAAGCGCTTCATACACATTGAAGAAATGTATGAAAAAATTGGCCAATGGATCTCAGACTAGTTAGAAATTGTAATGCTATTTTAGATTTGATATAGTTATTCTCAAATAGGTGGTTAACTGAAAAACACAATTATTGAAAATGTATTGTAGGTGTTTTGTACTATCAGTGCTGTGTTCATTGTAAATGTTAATAGTGATAAAAAAGACTTCGTTTGTGTTTATATTATTGTAAAATTTTTGTAACATTTTAAAAATTTTAAAAATTTTGTAAAATTAAGACTTATTTTGTTAGTTATCAGACGCGCAAACTTTGCTTAATAACATTTTTATTATGATTTATTACTTTGGGTATTGCTCATTTAACATTACATAAAAGTGTGCCAAAGATTTACCTATAAGGTTTAGCTTTTAGCTGTGTTGTATAGTTTGTAGAGCATCAACTAGCAGGTCTAAAATGGTGACATTACATTAATTGTAATAATACAAAACATTTACTATTAAAATTCGATACGATTTATTGTAGCCATTTTATAGACCTGCAGATTCTCAAACTCTCCTTAAAAATTGAGGATTCGGCTCTAAGTGAAACAAATCTTCATTTGAAGGTAGCCTTCCGACCGCGACCAGCAAAGTGCAGAAAACCAGCGAATCAGGTTGTCTGGCCACGCACACTGCACAGGTGTGACGCGGGCCACGAGGGCTAGCTCCATATTGAGTCCGGGAGTCCGCGACTCTATTTCGGTTTTGAGTCGCGGTCTCGCGTCGCGCGTTTCGTGTATCGGTAGCCTACTTTAGCCTAAACCCAAGCACGCACTGGCGGCCACCAAAATGAATTCAAGCGGCCGCTGACCTCTTGTGACGAAGTGCGCGCACTGATGATACAATGCATACCTATATTTTGGTGGCCGCCAGTGCCCGCTTAGGCTTATGGTCAGATCACACCGAAACGCGACGGTGTGCTGCATTTTTAAGATTGCTATTCAAAATTTAATATTATTCACTACACAAGCAGCTATGTTTAATTGCAAAAGTTCAAATGTCAAGTCAATGAAAGTCAATGTCGAAGACGACGCTCTTGCTATAAAAGGCGTTTCTTTTTGTGTAGTAAATATAGTTCAATTTTGAAAAGCTATTTTAAAATTGCAGCGCCGTATTGACACATAAATGTGGAAAAATGGAGGATTAAAGGAAGTATTTGTGTGGGCGAGGCCATAACACTGCATTGCGACGACGCGCGACGTATCAAACAAACGACGTTGTACAATTCTTGTAAATAGTATTGCAGTGCGACGTCATTTTTGGCGATGCGTCGTCGCAACGCAGAGTTGTGGCCTCACCCTATACTCGTAGTAGGTATAGCTCTAGTCGTACTGGCATAACACCTTAAAATGTTTTAAGGTAAATAAATATTAATAATTTATGGCACTAAATCTAGTCTATAATATTTATAATTAATGTAATAAATTGATCTCAAAAAATGTCTTGATTTTGTTGTCCTCGATTGTTATTTTGACAACTTGGAAATTCCTTTCGAAATTCGTGTTTTATTCTGAACCCCAATTCTCGAATTTAACATTTTATCGCTTTATTTCACTCACTTTCTCGCATTTAACAGAAAACCGGCGTGAAACAGCGTTTGCGCTGTGTTTCGCCGAGTGAGTGAGTTTACCGGAGGCCCAATCCCCTACCCTATTCCCTTCCCTACCCTCCCCTATTACCCTATTCCCTCTTAAAAGGCCGGCAACGCACTTGCAGCTCTTCTGATGCTGCGAGTGTCCATGGGCGACGGAAGTTGCTTTCCATCAGGTGACCCGTTTGCTCGTTTGCCCCCATATTTCATAAAAAAAAAAAATAATAATTACTTTCAATGAATTATAAATGAATCGCCTTGATATCATAAACTGATTTTGGTCAAACGCGTTTTCTGTGATCCAAATCACAGAAAACGCGTTTGACCAACACAAAGTTTTGACTTTTATAAGAAAACCATTTTGCCGTTAACTTATCGAGATGCATACTGTGTTAAAGATTTAATTAGCAGAATCGATTTACTGGTCAAAGCCGTAGTCGTTTTCACACTTCATTATTGTTTTTTTAACTTTTTATTTTATCATTACGATCGACTCACATCACCACTGCTGGAGTACGGACGTCTACATCAACGTTTCAGCTAATTTTCAGCAAGGGTGGTCACGGAAGGACTTAGTAATGTATATTCTTTGACTGAGGTGTCAGTGACCACGACTGCTGAAAATTAGCCGAAATGTCAGAAAAAATAAAAGTGCACCGTGACACAATCCGTAAGTGTTTAATAAAAAGTAAAGTTAGCTGACCAATATACTATGAGTAGTTGCTGATTGTTTCAGGTAATGGACTTATTATTCAAAAGGGCCAAACTAATATAAGAAGACTTCATTTCGATGGTCACTTCTTTACGAAGTACTATACCAATAGTTCTTCGGGCAGAAGCATCTGGTACTGCTCGAAGAGGAAACAATTGAACTGTAAAGTGGTGGTGAAGATGATGAACGAAGAGATCATCGGAGTTTTTGGTCAACACTCACATCCTAAACAGAAGAAAAAGAGCTGATGATATATTAACTAGCCGTTGCCCGCGGCTCCGCCCGCGTAAATACAGTATCTCTCGGGAACACTGTATTTTTTTGGGATTAAAAGTAGTATTTGTTTTAATTCAGAGCCTAAACTACTACCATACCAAATTTCATCCAAATCCGTGCAGTAGTTTTTGCGGGAAGGAGTAACAAACATCCATCCATATATCCTCACAAACTTTCACATTTATAATATTAGTAGGATAAAAACCTTATTCAAGTTTAACTAATATGAAAGTGAGAAAAATTCCCAACGATGTGTCTTATAATTAGGTAATAATGTTCATTGTTACTTTTTTATAAACTTAAATTTAAAAAGACTGTTCAAATAAAACATATAGTTTCATTTAACACTGTATTATATTAATTGCAGGTATATTCACTATTTTATTCACTATTTTAAAAATATGTTTTTTTTAATCCTATTACATAAAGTTTAGTTTTTGTTTTGACGTATATTTGTGTTTGTTTGTGGAGTTTACTTATATTTATTTATTTATTATAGTTTATTGTACGAAGTCGACAAAAAAGGTACTGCTTATCTGTAAAAGAAATTTCTTCCAGCAGTCGTACGGAGGGAAATAAGATGAGAAACATCGGATAGTAATAATAATAATCGTGCACAATTACTGATTTAAAATGACAATACTAATAATATATATAGTTATGTGTAAGGGGTCGTCCATTAATCACGTGATGCCTAAAGGGGGAGGGGGGGTCCGAAAAAAAATCACCAAGTATCACCAAGGGGGGGAGGGGGTATAAAGAGACATCACGTGTATTAATTTTCGAATCTAGTCTATGCATACCGAAATTATTATTGGTTGTAGATTCGTAGTGTTGATTAAATACTTACGAAACAAATGACTCGTATAGTTTTAATTGCTTAAATTATTCGATTAAATTGTTTTTTAAGTTAAAGTTTTCTTCAAACATGACCTGCTTACTATGTAAAAAAAATACACGTGATCTTAGGTGGGGGAGGGGGGGGTAGTATAAAACCTCACCACGTATCACCAGGGGGAGGGGAGGGGTCTAAAAAGTTGTGTAAAAACATCACGTGATTAATGGACGGTCCCTAATATGATTTATAATATAATATGTTTGTTCGTAAGGTACAGATTTTAAATTTATTTGATTGTTATTTTTGATTTATTGTTTCTCAGTCGTTGCTGCATAAAAAATTTTAGCAGCCAATATAATTAAGCCTCTGTAGCACGTGGAAGTCAGTTTTTAGGGGTAGAATTTTAGTATGCGTCTTTATTGTATATTAAAACTACTTACTGTCCAAATTTTACATTCCTACCGCTAGCGGCTACGGCTGTAGATAATTTTTGAGTGAAAAGTTAAAAGTTTAGCTTAATATACTCGTATCACTACATCCTAATTTCCCCAGAGAATGGGTCTCTTTTTTACCAAAAAATGTTTATCTACTAGATGGATTATTATTGTTACAGATGATGGACTCGTTGTCTATAAAAACCGGACCAATAGACTCCTTATCGACGGCCAGTCCTTCACGAGGTACTACAACAGTGCGTCCGGCCGAAGCATCTGGTACTGTTCGAAACGGAAGAACATGAACTGTAAAGTAACTGTCAAGATGATGAACAGCATGATCATTCAAGTTGTTGGACAACACTCACATCCATGATAAAAAAAAAAAAAAGTTCCTACTGATGGCAAAAATGTATTTATTCTTATTAGATTGGAATGACATATTTAATTTCAATATAATATAGAAGAATATACAGTCGAAAATGTTTTTAGTTCCTCCTATCACCGCGTCATACTCTTTTTTGCCAAGCTGTACAGCTAGATATTGACTATTGTCCTCCATCAATAAAAAAAGGGTGAAAATATTGTGTGATACAAAAAAATCTATACCTGTTATGTCTTGAAAAAGCAATAAAAAATATATTTAAAGACGTTGAAAACTATTCTGGAATTTAAAGTAAAGGAGTGTCTTTTAAATGGTTTGCGATAGGTATTAATAAAGATTATTAATATTTTTTTTAAGTTTCACACTCACTTAGTACCTCGTCTTTTAGGTACATAAGGAAAATTGCCCACTAATGTTCCTAATAATAAGTGTCTAATATAAGTGTCGTATAGCTCAAAGTTTTTAAAAAATTAAGTTTTGTCACTACTTACTTTCATCTTCTTCTTTTATTTTTGGCGCACGACTGCCATTTTTGGCGGTATTCTGCCCACTACTTATTTTATATCGAGCGACAGAAACAAAACATGCGAATATCTGACACTTATCAGATGATTGTGAAACTGTGTTCCTTAATTCAATATTTAATGTTTATGCTTTTGATGTGTAGCATCTTTCCTGTCGCTTTCTTGCAATTTGTGGGAGTAATTTCGTAAACTGGGGCAGCCCTCAGATTTGAATAAAATATTTCTGTACTTAGCTTCTAAAAATTTTGATGTTGATTTCTGTCACTGTATAATGAAAGTCTCCGTATTTTTTATCATATTTGAAAATCATACTAAGCATTGTGTTTTTTATTTTTAATATTTTCATAAAATGTTACACATCAGCGACTACTTTAAGGCTCGCTCGTTAATAAACTATTTTAAGACGGTTTTATTTCCCATAAATGAACTAGTAGGTACTTTCATTTTTTTATCCTGTACCTACCGGATTTATTTTTATTCGAATGAAATATTTAACTCAGCATTAGGGCTACAATATAACGTAAGTAATTTAAAACTATGCTGCATGACAAAAAAAATTGAGTAATTTATCGAAAAATTAATTATTTTCTCTGAAAATTACGCAAATTCCATTTTCCTGAGAACTCTTACGACGCATGGACCTACTATAGGTATGCTGTAATGTCGTACGTCGCGCCGGCTTTGACAGTCAAGTGCCCACCGCGTAGGCGGCGTAGTATCGGCCTCGCGGTTATAAATCGAATTTCAGTATTTGTAGGAATATCTAGTCAAAATTTAAGGTCACATGTTACATAGTATATTTTTGAATATCTACTTTTTTAAGTAAGCTGCAGTATTTTTATTTTATTAATTTATTAGATTTACATTGTTTTTGCTGAATAAAATGATTTTAAGTTAGCTAATTGTAATAAAAAATTTATTTTGCAACTAATACTAAAACTTATGTTTTTTGTTACAGATTACGAAATATTCCGAATAAAAGGTAGCAAACCGAAACTTCGTGTAGGTACCCATATGTTTACACTGAAGTATACTAAGAATCACTCTAGGAAAACCATGTGGTACTGTAACAAACGAACGTACCAAAACTGTAGGGTTGTTGTCAAAATGACGGGCAATTTTATCACAGAAATGACTGGGGAGCACACGCATCAATGATTTTTGCAAGAAATGCGCGAACGGCCAACAAGCTAAATAACGATTCTTGCAAGAAATGCGCGAACGGCCAACAAGCTAAAGAACGATTCTTGCAAGAAATGCGCGAACGGCCAACAAGCTAAAGAACGATTCTTGCAAGAAATGCGCGAACGGCCAACAAGCTAAATAACGATTCTTGCAAGAAATGCGCGAACGGCCAACAAGCTAAAGAACGATTCTTGCAAGAAATGCGCGAACGGCCAACAAGCTAAAGAACGATTCTTGCAAGAAATGCGCGAACGGCCAGCAAGCTAAAGAACGATTCTTGCAAGAAATGCGCGAATGGCCTACAAGCTAAATAAATGAGCCTTGATTGAACAATTTCTGTACGTACGTTTTAAAAGTGATCATAGCACCGTAAAAGATTTCTGTAATAATTTTTTTATTTTTAAATTGGATAATATGTTTCTAATAGAAATCTGCATCAGACAAAAGTTTTAAAAATTAACAGTGTATACTGCAAGTCAGCTAACTTTATTCTTAGGTTATATTAGATGGTACACGGGTTCAAAAGTGGCACACCGGCTTATCGATGACTGTGCATTCCCACAGTATTCACTTTTGTAAATCACATTTTTGTTTCACCCTTTAAAATAAATTCTAATGAATAAAAAAATAAAAAGAGTCACAAAAATATTATTTATCAGACGAATTTGCCTTGCCATTTGCTTAACATTTTTAATTATTGACGGATAATTGAATATTTACAATTTACATAGTTCAAAATAAAAAAAATAAAAACAAGAAAATGTGTACATAAAAAATAATATTTTATTTTTATAAATTACTAGCTGTCCCGACACACGTTGTTCTGTCATATGAACTGAAATGAATAAATAACTACACCTACAATGCAACCTACATCTGAGTCCTACAGCTACACCTACTCCTACAACCTACACCTTTTCCAATATTTCTCACCTTTTAAACCTTCCCTAAACTGCCACAATTATTTCAAGACCGGTCCAGCCGTTTTCAAGTTTTATCGAGACAGGAATTGCAATCCATTTTTATATACATAATATAATACCACGTTTCATGTCACGTCTCGGAAACGAGATAAAAAGTATCTGTCCATCTCCTGGTTCTAATCCTCCAATTTTCAGCCAAATCTGTTCAGCCGTTCTTGAGGTATAAATAGTTTAACTAACACGACACTCTTTTATATTATATATTTTTAACATTTAAAAGTAGAAATGTAATTGTATGAGGGATCAAGTTTCCCTTGTACAATTGGTCGTCAATTTTAGGTAAATTAGTATCGTTTTAACTATTATTATTTTGGTTGTTGTAATTCCTTGTAGACAGATAAAATCCACGTACTATGTCAGTAGCGTTTTTTTTTTTTTCAAATAAGACTTAAGTCTAGGGTTACTGCATCAATCAAGCGTCCCCAGTTTCCCCTACCTAATATCTGTAAACCCCTTACTAATAAACGCTGTATAAGCTTTGAATAATTATACAGTGTTTTGTCTCTTTCTATCGAATTAAACATGTCACTTGTGTGATGTGAACAAACACTGTATAACTATTCAAAGCTTATACAGCGTTTATTAGTAAGGGGGTATAAGTATATAATGCGTCTAATTCTCTTTTTATTTTTACAGATTACGAAATAATAAAATCAAGATGTCAAACTAGACTTCGTGTTGGCTTTTCTATGTTTACGCTAGAGTATGTTAATGATGACACCGAGAAGAGCATATGGTATTGTACCGAACGAAAGTCCAAGAAATGTAGAGTCGTCGCTAGAATGACAGGCAACCATCTCGACAAAGTGACTGGGCAGCACACACATTGATTATTTGTAAGAAAATGGTACCTTGAACCCAAAAAGTTTGCGGAAAACTGCAGCAGACTTTTTTGTACGAATATGTTTCGAAAGTTTTGTGCTAGTTACTACGCAAATGTTTAATGTACGGATATACGGATGAATTGCAGTGGTGGGATTGAGCGTTGGGTCAATTGCTCTAAGACAAATTTCGCGTTAGTAGCTACCCACCACCACATTAATCTACTTGATTGAGTAGGTAGTGTGCTTAATGTTTCATCATAATAAACACAAAAAAGAATAAACATAGATTTTTGCCTCATCTAAAAAAATCTACAACTTTTTACAGGACTCAAGCCTGTATGAGCAGATTGTTCTATTCATAATTATACTTCATACTTACAGATCCAGTTTATATTCCCAATAGCACCGGCAACTACTCTCTCTTGTTGGGCACGTTCAAATACTGGAGCAACTGGGCGAGGAACTCGCGCTACAGGAGTTGGTACTGTTCGCAACGACGGCGCAAAAACTGCAGAGTGCTCGTCAAAACTGACCGGGAAAAAGTGGTGTTAGTACTGGGAATCCATAACCATGTATAATTTTAAGACGAAGGTACCTACTAGTCCAATTTTCAGAAAAGTATTGAAGACTCCTACGACTCTCTGCCAGCTGATAGCCAAGGACAGGAGTATTTAAACACGGAGTTACATACAGAAAACTGTAATACAAAAAGTTAAGTCTAATCATAAAATTGATTACAGCTTACGTTACATAGGCTTACTTAAAGTCAGAATCATGCCAAAAATACTCGTATAATTTTATTTAGTCAACTATTTATAAGATTTCAAATAGGTAGATACCAAATCCAGTCTAGTGCTATCATGATCTTTCAACAAACAAAATAAATGAACTAAACTAGATTGAAAAATATTACATTAAATTATATGCAATAAATCTATGAAAGTAGTTTTATTATGATACTAATCAATATACACTTTTATTTCGTATAAAACAAACTACAATTAAGTTTATTTTTTTTATATAAACTGACTATAACTTATTCATTCATGTTAAATTGACAGTGAATCATCGGTGCAAAAATCAAAATTGACCGATATGCCGTCCACATTCACCAACTAAAGTATGCTATTTTGACATTTGCACTGAGAACTCAAAGCAAACTCAACGCGAATCGATTATAATACAATAGAATGTTGTTTTTTATAGTTACGGATGCAGTTTTTCTTCCGAATAGGAATGGGAACTTCATACTGCAGATCGGGGGTCACACATATTGGAGCAACTGGCAGAGGCAGTCTCGTCTCCGGACCTGGTACTGCTCGAAGCAAAGCGGCAGCCGATGTAAGGCCCTCGTCAAAACTCTCTACGAGAGAGTTATTACACTGCGCGGATGTCATAATCATGATTAGGGATTTAAGAAAACAACCGGAACATCTTCACAGAGTAATATACTTATGTACAGAGGAACAGCTTTCATAGAATGATCTAAATTGAATCAGGGTCGTCGTTAATTTGAAAATTTAGACTTCCCTTCGATGGGACACATTATTTACCAGGTTTTTCTACTATTGCCGCGTACGGCGTACGCGATAGGAGTTTCGTGCACACGCATATATTCACCGTATGCTTTTATTATAGCAATCAAATCGAAAGCATACTATGTAGCTGTTCATCTGCTCCTTCTCTTTAGTCTGTGACATCCATAAAAATATTGAAACACCTAATTAGATAATTATAAATGTTCCTGCCTTTGTCAGATACTTTTGAAATGTGGACAGAAGACGACTAGCACATCGATTGTCCAATAATAATCAATCGTTTAAAAATCGTTAAACTGTTTAGTAGGTAATTTTCACAATGACATGTCTGAATATAATTGAAATTAATAATAACCTTAATTAATTATTATTGAAGAATCTGAAATCAAAAACTTTTTTAAACATTTTAGAACACGTAGTTGTCCTATCTTCTGATGGTTGTGTTAAATCTTCTATGAATGTCTTGTTAATCAAATGTAATTTAGTTTAAAAATTAAAATGATCTCCAATTTTGTAGAATATATTATGAGATACATAATAGTAAAATAAAGATTAAGTCAATAGTGTAAATAAAGTTATTCATTGTAAGTTGTGAGATTTATGTAAGACATAAATATGTATCTCGTGATACTTAATTAGTTAATTACATAAAATGCCAAATAATAATAACAAAGTGAGGCGACAGCAGCTTTCTTGTGATTTAATAGTAATAAATTATTATAAGAATATACGTGACACTCACGTGACACTGGTGTTTATTTAATCATCTTAATTACTCTTTATAATCATGTACTCTAGTGGAGAGAAGAAGATACATATCATTTCTTTATTTCTGTTTTTTTTAGTGAAATATGTGCCGACGTTTCGAGGTAATGTTAAGCTGCTCTACGATGGTTACTCGTTCTGGTGCGGTGTGAAGGGACAACCGCACGGCCAATCCAGATGGTACTGCTCGCAGAAGAAAAGCAAACACTGCCGGGCCTCCCTCATGACGGTCAATAAAAAAATGGTCGCTTTCTACAACGAACATAATCATACTCCACAACACGAAAAGTACAATATTGATTGAACAACATTAACGGGAATATAAATCTATACAAATAAACAAAACAAACCTGGGTAACCGAACTATCTATCGAACTCCGAGCATACCTCATGCTCGGAGTTCGATAGATTTAAAATAAAAATGTGTCGCAAGAAAATTACCTGGCCGGGATTCAAACCTATCACAGGCTATATTCCGAATTTTCGAACAAAGCTAAGATTAAACTAAAGCCTCATTTACACAAGGAGAGTTTCTCGAACGCGTGCAGGCGACAATGTCAGGCAAGAATATTCTTGCATAGCGTAAACAACCTTTACGAGTTTCACCGCTCGAAAGGCAATTGTCGCATCCTAAACTCTTCTCGCATACACTGTGTGTGAATAGGGAACTGTCTACTCTCTGCGACAATCTCGCATACGATTTTGTTCATTCGAAAAATGGAGGCGGTACAAGGAGGTGTTCTTGTGGTTGCAGGGCTTTTGAGACATTAGATTTTAAGGGTCATACTTTTTGTAGGACCGATAATATCGAGCAGATTTTTCCTCCGATTCTTATGACCGATTTTGTGACCGACTCAACGCACACGGCCGTCACTTTGTAGCTTTCGAGCGAGTAGTAGAGTGCAAGCGGCTGACTGTCTGTGAGTAGTGTGCGTTAACGCATACATTTCCGGACGTTCCATTTTGTACCGACATTCGGGTCGGTCGCGATGCGATGATTTTTTTCTGACCGACTTTTTGTATGACGTGTGAGTTGCACTATTGCAATCAGTATGTTCTATTCTCCTACTAAAAATCGGTCACCGATTATCGGACGCGGGCCGATAAATTCTAATATTTCGAAAAGAAAAAAAAAAAAAACAATGGGTTGCACTCCGGGAGCGCTGGTAGAAGTGAAACACCTCAAAAGTGGGGCTATTTAACTGGATACACTTTTTTTCTCAATAGTGTTTTCTCCAAACGTCAAATTTTAAAATGGCCCCAAAAATCTCAAAACTGTGGCGAAGCGTTGGCACGGCAATTCTCGCCACGACAAAAATCAGGTTTACCCCCGTATATAGATGTTTTAGTGGCGAAGCTTCGCCACGGCAATTCTCGCCACGCCAAAAATCAGGTTTACCCTCGCCTATAGATGTTTCAGTGGCGAAGCGTTGCCACGGCAATTCCTGCCAGGCCACGTCAAAAATCAGGTTTACCTTTGCCTTTAGATGTTTCACATCAAAAAGAGAAAATGTTGGTAATTCTCGCATCGAAAAAAAACGGTTCAAACCGATTTGTACGAGTCTCGCATCAACACGTGCGATACTCTCTTTGCATTAATGTTTAGACAAGCCGAAACTTGTATGCGAGTGTCGGCGCAAAAAATCTCGTGTACTGTGTTAACAAATTGAAAGGGCGATTATCGCCTTCGAGACTCGTATACGACAATCGCTGGATCGATGCGAGTTTTTATCATCATGTAAACAACTGAAGGCGAGAATCGTATGGCGAGTCTCGTATACGAGAATATGATACGATATTCTCGCCCAAATCGTACGATAAACTCTCCTTGTGTAAATGAGGCTTTACGCGTGCCAAACTGCCAATCTACCTGACATAATAGACGAACGACACGACCAAAGAAAAACATATTATGTAGCTTAAAAATGGACAGTTTCCCAGGGATAAGACATATATAGTTCGATTGTTCTCCCAAAAACTCCCTACATATACCTAAATATATGCAGCCGTTTTTGAGAAAGCGATTAAATTTAAACAAGATTGTCTCGCTAGTATAAGATTGAAGTGTGTGTTTGTAATTTTAATTTACGGCTTCTAAAATTCACATGAAAGTATATACGGTACTTACAATAAAATATATATTTTTAAATATTTTTGTCTGTCTGTCTGTTTGTTTGAAACGACTAGACCTATTTTCATGGGACTTTTACTGACAGATAGCTAATGTTATAAGGAGTAATATAGGCTACTTTTATCTTAGGGTTTCAATAGGTTCCAATAGTTCTAAGCAAACGAAGTTACGGATTACGTTAGTAATATATATTCTTTGGTTACGGGCAGCCAGTAAGTATTATTATAATACTTTAAAGTCATATTTAAATAGAGAAGATGCTTCGGTAGGTTTGGATTCGTATGAGATCACGATTGTCTCTCGACTCACTATATAAAACTTGTAAACATTAACCCCCTTACTAATACTCCTAAAAAGATTACTGCTACTCCTAATACTCCTAAAACCTTACTAAAACGCTGTATAAGCTTTGAATAGTCACACAGTGATTTGTCTCCTTCTATCGAATTAAACATGTCACTTGTGTGATGTGAACAAAACACTGTACATAACTATTCAAAGCTTATACAGCGTTTATTAGTAAGGGGGAAAGAAAATAAATCAATGCAATGTATTAAAATATTATATTTGTAGTGAATAAATATTATTTAAATAGTTAGTATCTTTAATTTTTTATTTACATCAAATACGTTTTGGCTTATAATAATTGACTTTCCCAATAGAAATTATTCTTAAAAGTAAAAATTCGTAATGTACTAGTTTTTGAGAAATAACATTTTTTACAGATAGATTACCGAGACATAGCACATTTGAATTTGAAAAACAAATCAATTGAAAGCTAATACACAGTATTAATTATTTTTTCAGCATTTTTCTTTACAAGGGCAAATGGAAAAATGCAAATGATATATAAGAACCAAAAGTTTTACCAACAGTACGAAGGAAAGAACAAAGTGAGATGGCGGTGCACAAAACGTGGATGTAAAGCGTATTACTACTACATCGAGCAAATGATGGTACGAGCTAATGAGGAGCATAATCATTGCTGAACGAACAGTATGAATTTCATTGCAATGTACCATGTTGCAAAACAATCGCTAGGGGCTATGAAGCTTGCAGCGGCGAAGGCTGGTTCTCCTTCATAGACAAGCCCTAGCCTATATAATATGTAGGAATATGGATGAGGGTCTTCAAAAGGGTAATGGTAAGTGAAGCCGATAGGAATGGAGTTAAAGGAACCCCACGCCATTGGAAGCTTGGCTGTGAAGAGCAATTGCAAAACTGCTATTTTCAGTATCCATCAAGGTACTGTGTACCTGCTTTACAAAGCATATAATATACATATTAAGTGCTTTACAAATTAAGTATGTAATTTACAATAACAGCAGTATATAAAACTAAGTCAAACTGTAATTTATTATTCTAACAGTGGAAAAGTTCGTTTCGTAATGTACTAATGTTAATTGATTGCTTAAGCTTAGCCACACATGAACATAATTTGACATTCAAGTAAGTCTTATCAAGTAAAATACTTTGACAATAAACGATTTATTTACTTATAGATGTCAAATTCAGATCGCAGGCCAGCAGGTCTAAAAAGGCCGTTTTGGCAATATCATCGCAATATTGCTATTTGACACTAAAGCAATTCTGCTTGTAAATCTGTCAAATGAATGCATTTCAGCCAATTTCTGCATATGAATTGTATCCAAAGAATTGCAATTCAAGTGGCCATTTTACGATCGCTGTCAGTAATTCATAACAAGAATTGAAAATGAATTGCCAAAACGGCCTTTTTAGACCAGCAGGTTGTAAATACAAACATTTCCCACACACGTACTGAATCGTTTTAATCCTAAAAATGACAGATTGTTCTGTCAGTTTCATACAATTTCGTTAATTTTCACTTAATTTGACATCCTTAAAGAATGTTACATTAAGTACGTGTGTGGGCAGGCTAAGTACCAAGAGGCTAGAGCTGAATTCGAGTATCTACGAGTAATTCATCAAAATAGCATTCGATTGAGCAATGCAATAAACCTTCCTTGCATTGAAGAGCTTTTTAAAAGTTTATCAATAAAGTTTCGTAGTTTTTCCAAAATGGAAATTACTATTGTAAGTCAAGAAAAAGTTTTATTGTTTCTGTTTTTACTTTTGTTGGTTTTTTTTTAAATAACTTGTTATGTATATGTATGTAGTTTACAGTTTGTACTGTATCTTCTTCTCATTGTGCGTTAAGGTATGTACTACTATGATATTTAGAATTTCCTATTTATTTATAGTCTACTATGACAAGTATTAAGTACATACCTCGCTGTATTCTTATTTGTTGGATTAGGATAAGTTTTTTCTTTGATCTCGTGAATATTTTATAATTCAATAAAAATGATAAAATGTTTATTATTTAAATAATTTATATTTATTTAATAATTTAAGATAATATATTAATCATTATCTATTGTTTCATTGTGTTTAATAATAAATAACTAAAATTTGTTGTTTTTTTTTAATTGAATAAAACTATCGTAGAAAATATTTTGTGGTGATGGCCGAATTTTGATTGTTTTAAAAGATTTTAAATTTAGTTTCCTTTGCCTTAAACTATGTTTAAAACGACATTTAAATGGGATTTGTTTAGGGGCTGCTTAGTTAGAGCAGCGTTTACATAAGTAACTTAATATTAATAAGAACCCATTCATATATACGAGTAGATAAACCATTCTTAAAATGCATCATCCTCGATCGTGACGCTGTGGCGGGGCTGGCAATTAAGAATGTTTGTCTGCGAGTATATTAAGTGTTGACTTGTTTCCTAGGTGTTTTAACAATGTTCGGTTATGGTGTGATTTCAGCGAAAATCTCTAAAACAAAAATGGGCTTTGTTCACTTACATCTGAACGGATATGTGTTCGTGAGGAACGTTGTGACGGCTAGTAAGACAAGATGGCGTTGCTCAAATCGAAGATGCTCGGCGCGCGTGCACACCGTCGACTCGAAAATTGTTATGTGCTGCGAGAACCATAACCACCATCCCAGAAAACATAAGAAATATAAAGATAAATAATATAATACTTATTTTATTTACTTGGACTAACTTTATGGGTCGAATGTGCGAAAACCCATTTTATAATATGTTGCTTACTTACGAACACGGAATATTTTTGATTTTGTATATGCAACAAGGTGTGAGGGGAAATATACTTATTTCATTTGAAAGTTATAATGCTAATCTATAACCGTCATATTGCTCATAACAAAACAAAACAACACTACCTTCTATTTTGTAAAATTATGGTATTTTTTCAGACGTATCGTTCATTAAATCTAGAAGAGGGAAACCGATGATCAAAGTCGGTGACTACACTTTTTACCATCAAGTCAAAGTTAACGAGAAAAGCCGCTGGTCTTGTTCGACGCATAACGCCAAGGGATGTAGGGCCAACCTGTACACAGTAGATCAGGAAATTGTTAAGTTGAACAATGTCCATAATCATTGAGTTTTGCTACACATTATATTGTATATAATAACTAGCTGATGCCGACAACTTCGTTTGCATAGAACTAACGGAAACAGAACCCTAAAATAAAAGTAGCCTATGTGAGACCTTATAGCATCAGCTATCTGCCAGTGAAAGTCCTGTGAAAATCGATCCAGCCGTTTCAGAGATTAGCCGGAACAAACAGACAGACAGACAGACAGAAAAATAAAAAAATATATATCTTTACGACTTTTGTATAGGGCGTTTTTACAAGACTTCACAAAAGTGCTTCCAACAATCTGCAGAATCCTTGAAAATAATTATGTACTAAGAATTATTAAACTGTCGAATTTTTAGAGAACTTTTCATTTATGTAATCAAAAAATATAGGGTAAGTAATCAAAAAGACAGGAAACAGAATAAATAATCCTATAAGTCCTGTAAGGAAGCTTCTATGCGCGAGTCCGACTCGCACTTGGCCGGTTTTTAATATGCAAATGAGGCCGTGCCATCACTTCAGTATAATTTTAGACACTAGAAAAGTTGCAAGATATTTGCGCTCACTGTTTCTGCCATTAGATTTGAGAATTATATTTAAAAGAAAAAATTAAACCGACTTTCAAAGTAAAAATACCTACACAAAAAAGTATGAAAAAAAACTTATTTTTTAAATAATTCATTTTTTAAATTTGGCTACAATTTTAACTATTCCTGTACTCAATCTTTTTAAATTGAAGTCGCTACGGAATTATCGTTGAACATACAAAAAAAAAAAACAGCCGAACCTATAACCGCCTCCTTTTTTGGGAGTCGGTTAAAAGTGTTTTTATGTAATGAATGTGAAATTTTTTTATGTAATGTGTAGTTTGTTAACATCAAATGAAAGCTTTGGTATTTTCAGACATATCGTTCAGTACATCTAGAAGAGGGAAAACAATTATCAAAGTCGGTGACTACACTTTCTTCCATAAGGTCAAAGTGAACATGAAAAGCCGCTGGTTGTGTTCGACGCATCATTCCAAGGGCTGTAGAGCCAACCTGTATACGATAGAACAGGACATTGTTAAGTTGAACAATGACCATAATCATTAGGGATTGCTACACATTGGATTTTATTATTTAACTAGCTGATGCCCGCAACTTCGTTTGCATAGAACTAACTGAAACGGAACTCTATTTTTTTAAACGGAACCCTAAAATAAAAGTAGCCTATGTTAGACCTTATAATATCAGCTATCTGCCAGTGAAAGTCCCGCGAAAATCGGTCCAGCCGTTTCGGAGATTAGCCGGAACAAACAGACAGACAGACCGACAGACATACAGACGGACAGACAAAAATTTTAAAAATTTATATTTCATTGTAAGCACCGAATATACTTTCATATGCATTAAGTGAAAAGCTGTTAATTTGAAATTACAAACAGACACTTCAATTTTATTTATCTGTATAGATAACCAAACCATAGACGTATATCTTAGAAGAAATATCTTTAAACGAGCAATTCTTGTAATCGCAATCTCGGAAACGGCTCCAACGATTTTCATGAAACTTAGTATACAGGAGGTTTCGGGGGCGATAAATCGGTCTAGCTAAGTTTTATCTCTTGGAAACTGTACATTTTTAAGTTAGGTACCTAAGATAATCTGAATCTCAGAAACGGCTCCAACGATTTTCACGAAATTTATATACAGGGGGTTTCGGGAGCGATATATCGGTCTAGGTAGGTTTTAAACCTAGTCTAGGAAATTGCGCATTTTTAAGTTAGGTATATATTATGACTCCGAGCAAAGCTTTGCTACCCAGGTACTATGTATTATAGACGAATCATCTTGAGGCAAAAAGTGTCTCCAGTTAAATGGCCCCACTTTTGAGATTTTTGGGCCATTTTGACATTTGAGTATGGGGGAAATAAGATGGCTGACATTTAAGGTATGGTGAAAACCAAGATGGCAAAACTTTTTCTTGTATGATGATTTGTTCTGTTAAATATACGTCATAACCTATCTTGAGTTTTGAAATCTTTGAACCAAACTATTAGCATGATACTAGACAAACAATTTTAATAAGTATTTCAATTTATTCAAAATTTCAATTTCAATTTCAATTTATTCAAAAACACATAAAAATAGATACAAAACAAATATACATAATTAAAGTATATATACCACGTCAATCTGATCCCGTACTAAGTTGAACTTGTGTTACGGGTATCAGACAACGGATATATATTTTTATACTATAAACACACACAATTCTATACTATACAATACTATACATAAATCTAATTTTCTATATTATTCACATTCACTCTTACACACACACACACTGTAGTTTATCACGTATTGTCTTTTTTCGGCGACGTGATGCGCGCATCGTTGGGGAGCCTTCCCCGAAACCTCCGGTAGACTACGTCCGTCGGCCAGAACTCTTCCACCTCAAAGGTCGGTAAAAGATGCGTCGGTACTCTCACCACAAAGGAACTGAAATTGACCTTGTGGCGTGACTCCAGACGCTCGACCCTTAAGGTGAAAGACGTCTTCTTTCGGATGTAGTCCACGACGTCCTCGACCTTCGTAGACCAGTGCAGGCGGGACACGTACAGCGGTGTGGCGCGTACTTCGCACCGCAGACGCTGCTCGGGTTCGCTGGGTGCGGTGCCGCGGTGGTTGCGGACGGCGGGCTTCCTCTTCTTTCTTCTCTCTACCAGTATGAAGCCCTCCTCATCGCACCTCCTGCTCTCGTCCTTGACAGCTCGAGAAGGCTCAGCCTTACGGCTCTCCTTTACCCCCTTTGTCTTAGCCCGCGGGGGTACGGTTGGACCAGCGATGACACTGGAATAATTTTTCGGAGTCGCTGGTGTACTCAGTTTCGGCTCGACCGCAAGCGGCGAGCGGGCGGCGGTTGTTGACCCGTCGGATTTTGCTGACGAGCAAAACGTGTCAGCTTGCGCGCCGCGTCGTCGCGTGTTTACGAAGTCAATCGAATGATCGGGTGACCTACATAATGAATTATTAAAATTTATTTTCAATAATTCATTACGCAAATCAAAGATCGTGGACTCCGATCTATCCAATCGACCACGCATTTCGTCCAGCTCTGCCTTCATGATGTTGAATTTGTTCAGCAGGCTGGAGACGTTGACGCTGTCCGCAGATACCGCCGGCAGCCTGTGCAGCTCTTTAGCCACAAATACCGGCACGTCTGCTGGATTCGTCCGCTTGAGCAGGCAGATGATATCCTGCAAGTTTCCATCACTCCCATCTCTCAGTATGTGGGAATAGTGGAAGCCCCATAGGGTTATCTCCGACCGAGCGAGGTGGTATGCTCGATCAGGCCAAACCCCATTATAGGCGTTTCAGATGTTGTATATAGAGCACCGATATTAGAGAACTTCGATAGCGTGATTCAGGATCGTGGCGCTAATCGTTCCTCCACAAATACTAGCTGACTTGTGCTCACTAGGTACGTTGGTCATTAAACATTTTTTGATGATGATGAGGATAAATTTATCTTAAGTTACACATTATAACATCAGCTATCTGCCAGTGAAAGTCTCGTTGAAATCGGTGCAGCCGTTTCAGAGATTAGCGGGAACAAACAGACGGACGTCAGACATACAGACGGACAAAAATTCTAAAAATTGATATTTGGTGTCGGTACCTTATAAACTATGCATTTAGTATAAAGCTGTTTACTCAGAATTACAAACTGACACTTCAATTTTATTTATAATATGTATATTATATTTATAGATAAAGAAAAATATTGACGAAGGAAGAAAATATAATGATTTATTATCTACTTACCTTTAAAAATGTAATTGGACTGAAATGTATAGGACTTCAATTGCCCTGTATGTAACGTTTCACAAGACCAGAGCTGCTGTTGCTGAAAAAATGAAAGCAATACAATAAACTCTCTACTGCATTGAGAAGGTTATTGACCTTACACAGGTGATTTTCAATCGTTGCGTGGACAATTCACACAAGATTCGTTTTGTAGGAATGTAATCTTTTGAAGTTTACTCTATAAGAAACGTTTTTCATCTATATATAAGAAAGTCGTGTTAGTTACACTATTTATAACTCAAGAACGGCTGAACCATTTTGGCTGAAAATTGGTGGCGAGGTAGCTTAGAACCAGGAAAAGGATATAGGATTGTTAAATGTGTGATAAATGAACTGTAGTTACTCACGGGCTGGGTTACACGCCTATCACCTTAGATTCTGTTGTATCTTACTGTTGTGGTTGAGTCTTAAAGTCCCTGGCCAGGGTGTCGATGCAGTTTTGTATTAGTAGTAGATGTTTCCTCGTTGGCGTGCTGAGGTGTTGTGAGCTGTGGCCCGAATCTGCGACCGCCTAGAAGGCGGTCGCACTCACGCGGATTCAAGCCATAACTGAGGCGTAGAGGCAGGTTTCCCCCGCACCCCGCACCCCGTTACCCGGGCGCTAGAGATGTGCCGCTGCAGTAGTGATGTACCGCAACATGCTGCCCGGGTTGAAGTAGTAACTTCAAAAATCTGGAAGAGGGCAAATATTATTAAATGCCCTTCTTATGGTTCCTCCCTTTGTCTTGATTTCCACCACTCGGGTGACACCGTCTCCACCAGGATAAAGATGACTCACTCGTCCCAATGCCCACAGCAGCGGAGGTAAATTCTTATCCTTGATTAATACAAGAGTCCCAAGCTTAAGTTCCCCAGAGGTAGATGTCCACTTGAGCCGTTGTTGCAGGCTACTGATGTACTCCTGGGAAAAGCGACTCCAGAAATGTTGACTGATGCACTGGATCCTTCTAAATCTATCGAGGCGATTTATATTGACATTGGATACCTGTGGGCACGGGACAGCTAATAGAGAACGTCCAATTAAAAAATGAGCCGGTGTGAGGGCAGAGAGGTCCGAGGGATCAGTGGATAGTGGAGTGAGGGGACGGGAATTGAGAACAGCCTCAACTTGAGAAAGGCACGTAGCCATTTCCTCATAAGTTAAGTGAGACATTTCTAATATGCGCTTAAGATGATATTTAGCTGAACGAACGGCAGCTTCAGCCAAGCCATTAAAATGTGGAGTGTAGGCTGGCACAAATTTGAAATCAATACCTTCCTGAGCCATGTGACCCTCTATCTTAAGACTTGAGTCAGCCAGGAACTGGGCTAACTCATTGCAGGTCCCAATGAAGTTAGTTCCATTATCAGATATGATGCTTTTAGGTTTCCCTCGACGGGAGACAAATCGATTCAATGCGGCTATGTAAGCCTCACTGGACAAGGCCGTAACGAGCTCGATGTGACAGGCCTTAACTGCATTACAAATAAAGATTGCCAAATATGACTTGACTAACCTAGAACCCCTCCCCTTGCGGTCAGCTATCATCACGGGCCCGCAGTAATCAACAGAGCTATTTAGAAATGGGAATTCGAGATCTGTACGCGAGGCTGGTAACTGTCCCATGATAGGTTGGGTCCCTTTAGCGTTGTGTCTAAAACAACGGACACATTTTTTCACTGTAGACTTGGCTAAGTCTTTACCACGTAACGGCCAGTATTTTTGTCTAATGTTACTTAAAAGAAGTTGAGGGGGTGCATGTAAATGCTTTATATGAAAATGTTCGAAAATAATTTTGGTTAGATTGTGTTTTTTACATAACAAAATTGGATGCTTTGTATCGTAGCTATATGGTGAATTATCGAGCCTACCGCCTACACGCAACAAGTTATCATTGTCTACAAATGGATTTAAGCTAACAAGGTTATTTTTCTTAGGCAATACCTTTCCGTTTTTAAGAATTGAATGCTCAATTGGAAACATTTCTAATTGTGACTTATAAAGTATTGTTTTTAATGAATCTTGAAGCTCCTCGACAGTCAGACATCCTGTGAGTTTTTTAGTATTATTTCGACAGTTAAATATAAATCTCTTAATGTATGCCATTGTATTCTGTAAGCGAGTAAATTTAGAAGATTTGTGAATTAAATTGTAAATTGAGTCTGCGTTGGTGGTCTCCTCAACTGTAAAAGAACAAGTGACTAATTCCGGTAGATCCTGACTAGATCTTACGTTTGGCATGCTAGGCCAGTCATGCTCTTTTAGTGCCAAAAATTCTGGACCCGACCACCAGAGCGAAGAACCGCTGATTAGATCAGCCTTCAGCCCGCGAGTTATAAGGTCAGCCGGGTTGGACTTCGACTGCACATAGCTCCAAGGATGGCCATGCGTGCTTTCTTGGATCTCATGAACCCGGTTGCGTACAAAACTTTTGAGTTTATTTGGGGGTGTACGTAACCATCCTAATACAATTGTGGAATCACACCAGAATCTACACTTATGAAATTTTAACGTTAACGATTTCAGTACCCTGCCACACAATCTTGCCGCTAGCAAAGCTCCACAAAGCTCAAGACGAGGAATGGTTGTCGGCTTGATTGGTGCTATTCTACTTTTGGATGTTAGCAAGTGTACAGATACCGTACCTGAATTATTGACAGAACGAATGTATATACATGCACCATAAGCTTGCTCAGAGGCATCTGAAAATATGTGTAATTCAAAATTATTGGACTGATCTGACAAAACCCATCGAGGAATTTTTAAATTATTGAGAAGTGGTAAGGTTTCCACAAATGAATTCCATGATTCTTTTATGTATGTTGAGACATCATCGTCCCAAGAATATTGTTCAATCCATAATTTTTGCATAATTATTTTTGCGTTGACAACACATGGACCTACGAGACCAAGAGGGTCAAATATTTGACTGATTACTGATAATATGTGACGTTTGGTTACCTTTTGGTGAAGATCAATGTTGATTGAAAATGACAATACGTCTGAATCACAAATCCAATTCAATCCTAATGTTTTTGATGAAACTTGAACATTATCACTGCTTGAAATATCTAAAATGTTTTTTGCCATAGAAGATGATGGTGCTATTTTATCTAGAATTGTTTGATTATTAGACATGAATTTTCTTAAATTGAAATGTGCTGTTCCTAATGTTGCTATGACACCTTTACACAGTTTAACCGTTTCTTCTATCGTGGACGAGCCCCCCAAGTAGTCATCGACGTAAATATCTCTCTTTATGGACTCCTTGACTTTGTCATCGTCCGCGGTCGAAGCCAGGCTCACTAAACACCTTGTAGCTAAGTATGGAGCTGATGCTGTGCCATAGGTGACAGTATTAAGAGTATAAGTTCTTAATGGTTCGGACGAATCATACCGAAAAACAATTTGTTGGAGAGACCGCTGTGACGGCTCAATCCAAATAGCCCTGTACATCTTCTCAACGTCGCCTGTAACAACATATTTGTGCTGGCGAAAGCGTAATAAGATGGAATATAAGTCTTCCTGTACAGTGGGCCCAACCATCTGTATGTCATTGAGTGACACCCCAGTGCTAGTAGCTGCGCTAGCATCAAAGACTGTACGAAGCTTTGTAGTAGTACTGGATTCACGTATCACACCGTGATGAGGTAAATAATAGTTGACCTGTTGAGGACTATTATTAGAAAAAAAATCTTTGTTTTGGGTCATGTGCCCTAAGCGTTCATATTCACGCATGAACTCTAAGTATCTTGATTTAAAGATAGGGTCTCTTGAAAATTTTCTCTCTAGTGACAAGAAACGGCATTTGGCCATTTGAAATGAGTCGCCTAAGACCGAAGGATCTGCCTTCAGTGGCATTCTGACGATGAAACGTCCATCCCTATCCCTATGTGTGTTTGAGGAAAAATTAAGCTCACAAGCACGTTCTTCTGGAGAATACGAATATTCTGGCGATATGGTATCTAATTCCCAAAAACGAGATAAATTTAGGTCAGACTCCTCACTGACAAAATGACAAACAGAAGTCAAAGACGGTGACTTAAGACGAGCTACCTGCCCTGACACCAACCAACCCAATTTCGTTTCATATAACCTAGGTTGATTTTTACCTAAGTCAATGGAATTATTACCTAAAACTGACCAAAACATTTCTGCCCCCACTAAAATGTCAATGTCTGATGGAACATTGAAAGAAGGATCTGCTAAGTTAATTCCCATTGGAAGAGGAATATTATCAATGTTAATATATGATGATGGTAATGATCTAGTAATTCCTGGCAAAATAAGACAATTAACTGATACATTGTAATCTGTATACAATGATTTGACAGTAAGATTACAAGACTGTGTAACTGACGTAGAATTATTATTAATGCTTGTTACCATAGAGCTTGCGCGCTGCCTCACTAACCCCAGCTTACTGCACAGTGCTTGCGTTATAAAGTTAGCTGTACTTCCATTGTCGAGCAGCATTCGGGCTTTGTGTTCCTTTCCCCTGCCGTCGACAACTTTCACCAATGCTGTGGAAAGCAACACGTGCATAGGAGTAGTAGGCTGACGATTAATGTTGGCGTTTGCAAAATTATTTATTAGTGGTATGGTCGGCTCTACGGACAGCTTAGATGACTCGTGTAAATGCAAGAGAGTATTATGCTTCTTGTTACAATATTTGCAATTAGTAAGTTTACAGTTGTTCTGAAAATGTCCAGGGCGCAAACAATTAAGACATAATTTTGCTTCTTTGGCCTTTTGAATTCGGCTTTCAATAGAAAGTGATCTGAATTTATCACAATTAAAGAAGAAATGATTTTGATTGCAAATAGAACAAGTAAATGTTTTCTTATTATTATTTTTATTTTGCTGTAATTTGATATCTCTGTTAATGAGTAAGTTTGTGTTGCCTATGTTAAATTCTGATTTTTTAACCTTAAATTTGTTTTCATTTAACGTTTCCAATAAGTCTGCTCTGTTACTAAGAAAGCCGATAAATAATTTTAAAGTAGGTGGATCTGAAAGGGTATTTCTGTGCTCCTCCCAAACTCTGCGAGATACACTATCAAGTTTTTCTGACATCATGTGAATAATTAATGTGTCCCAATAAGAAGTAGGTTGACCTAAGGTTTCCAATGCCCGAAGATTTTTATTGATAATGTCGATGAGGTGCCGAATAGATTCACAAGACTCACTTCGTATGACTTCAGCATTGAACAACGCGGAGACGTGATTATTTACTAGCAACCTATTATTATCATACCTATCACACAGTAAAGTCCACGCTTTATCATAATTTTCGGCTTTAAAATCTAAATTATCAATAACTAACAAAGCACTGCCCTTTAGGGAAGCACGAAGATAATGAAGCTTATTTATGTTATCAATGTCCCCTCTTTGATGAATTAACGAGACAAAGGTATGTTTATATTCAAGCCATTGATGATAGTGACCGCAAAATACGGGTAAGTCAATTTTTGGCAACCTAGCATAATTAGATTTAAATCCACTTGCCTGTGCCACATCGGAGCTCGTCCCAGATTCACCATGTGAAGATGTACCACTGAGATAGTGTCGTGCAACACCCACTAATTTGTAATATTGATTTTCGAACTGCTGCCGTTCGTGCTGCTCATTATCCATGTTTTCGGATTGCATTTCTATGTCACTCTGTAAACGATCGAAGATGTCGTATAAAGCATCAAATGTTTTAAACCTTTTTTCCAATTCTAAATGTTGAACACTACTTAACTCTTTACATGTTTTAAGCACGGTTAGATAATTTCCAAAAATAGTAAGCTTAGATTTCATACACGAACGTTTTTTAATTAAAGTTTCAATTTTTTCATCGGCCATGATTAACAAAAACACCAAACCAAAATTCACCGGTGACAACTGAAAGTTCACTGACGTGACAAACTTGAACTTGAAATGGCGCTTGCGGCGATGTATAAAATGCGCAATGTGAACAAATCCAATTGCATCAGATTAATCCTTAATTATTTTAATTTAGAATTTATGCGAAATTACTTGTACTATTATAACCCAATAAATTTTTGCTATATTTAATAAATATGTAATTAAATTTGGAAAATTTCGAAGAAAAAAAATTTTTTAATGGCGTTCAATGAATAACGAAAATGAGACCGAAGTAGATTTATCCAATTGCATCGAGCTAATTATTAGCGTTTCCGAAAAGAAATTTATATTTATGTGCTCTAAAATAAAATTGCCAACGGGGAAAATGCGTATTTTTTACGTTTACGTCAATATTATTGTCTAATAAGAAAATTTTGTTTGACAACCAGGTGGATTCCGAGTCGTATGGCGGATTTGAAAAAACTAATAATGTTAGAAAAATACTGAAATTAATGTTTCTGTGAAAGGAGATTGCAATATTTTACCGTGTTACATATAATGTGTAGGTTCTGTAATGTATTATTTGAAATTATAATTATGGTATTCTAATAAGACTATGGCGGCTACGGTCGTGTTTTTTATGTTATTAGAATCGGAAAAAAACGCAAATTACAAGAAATGCTATCCACATTTATGTCAATGCGAATATACCAAAATAATATGTTATTATGTTAGTCACTTAACATATGAGTGAAATATTTGCTATGCACTTTGAAATACGAATTTGCATGCGATATAACATGTAATTAAAATGGCGGGTTTCGCCGGCTTGTGAAAACGTGTTGAAAAAACTTAATCACACAATAATAATGCATCTAAATATTAGGGTTGAATTGAGATTTTGAAATTTCGAATAGGATTTTTTGGAAAAACAGTAAGGAAGAGAAAATTGAACGACTCACGTAATTGCTATCCACGTGTGCAGGCTTTTCATTCCTTTGTCTTAATTGCCTTACTCTCAAACTTTACGGGATTGTATACGGCTGCTATTCCCCTAGGTTGGAATATCAAAACGGCGATTGTTCGCCGTTCGGCGCTGAAGACCGTTGAACAAATTGGCCCGAGTTTGAAAACGATGACGGCGTGATTTCTCCTTTGAAGGACCAATGTTAAATGTGTGATAAATGAACTGTAGTTACTCACGGGCTGGGTTACACGCCTATCACCTTAGATTCTGTTGTATCTTACTGTTGTGGTTGAGTCTTAAAGTCCCTGGCCAGGGTGTCGATGCAGTTTTGTATTAGTAGTAGATGTTTCCTCGTTGGCGTGCTGAGGTGTTGTGAGCTGTGGCCCGAATCTGCGACCGCCTAGAAGGCGGTCGCACTCGCGCGGATTCAAGCCATAACTGAGGCGTAGAGGCAGGTTTCCCCCGCACCCCGCACCCCGTTACCCGGGCGCTAGAGATGTGCCGCTGCAGTAGTGATGTACCGCAACAGGATTTTTATCCCGTTCTCGAGGGACGTGAGTCGCGGCATAAAACGTGGTATTGTGTAAGTTATGTAACTAGGTATATAAAAATGGATTGCAATGTCTCGATAAAACTCGAGAACGGCTGGACCGATTACGGTGGAAATACTGGAAAAGGTATAGGTTGTAGGAGTAGGTGTAGGACGAAGGTACGACGTAGGTGTAGTTCTTTATTCATTCCATAATGAAGACAGAACGACGTGTGTCAGGATAGCTAGTATAATATGTATAGCCCGGGGTATGAAAATCTATGGGAGTAAAATTGAATTCATAAAATCTCGGTCACACGTACGATGTCGTACGATATTAGCCGAATTTATTTTGAACCGGAGAACTTAAGTGTGACATACACTTAAGATCTCCGGTTCAATATCAGAAAATATATAATAAAAATTAGGAAAACAGTTGACCTAAAGGCCATCCGTGCAACTTCCCGCTAAGCGCTTAAATTTTATCTTCTTTTTCTGCTTCTTTTATTTTCGTGCTCTTTAAGCTAAAAAAGATAGCTGTTCTATGCTTTTGAGCTCTCCGAGCTCTCCGAGCTCAAAAGTCTGATAAAAGTTTAATACACTATTTTTTGAAATTTCAAACTGTCATAACTTTGGAATGAATCAACCGATTTTCATGCGAGTCGATGCAGTTTTTTATATCCTTTGAAGTAATTGACAACAAAAATTTTTTTGATTAAAAATTTCGGAGTACCTAATTCCGAAAAAACACTTTTTCGGTTTTCTTTCGAACGAATCAACCGATTTTGACCGGATTAACGGTGATCGACGTGGTTTTTGAAGGTTAAGAGCTGATTAGTATTTGGAGTTGATTGATAAAGCCGTTTAAAAGTTATTCGAAAAAAAAAACCCTTAAAAAAACATTTTTTTCACATTTTCGTGAGATTTCTCTGTCTGTAGAAACTTATCTGTCTGAATCGGTCCAAATTGTATTCAAAATCTAAGTTTGGCCAAGCCCTTTCGAATGGCGCTAGCCGCAATAGGGAATATGCATGTATTTTTTTTATTCTTTTAAATGTTTCTACTGGTTATAACATTTCAAAATATATATATAACACATCTAAAATATTATTTATTATCCTGGAAAAAATGTTTTAAAATCACAATCATTTTTGGGCGACTTAAAAACGCCATTTTCGAGCGCTTGAGTTGTGGATTATGACGTCACAACGTCATCGCACTTGGATAGACAGTTCACAGATAAAATCATTGTTTGACTTTTTTTTATTATTTATGACGTCGGCTTATCACCATTTGCCAGTGTCAAGTATATTTTCATCAACGTATTTCTAAATCGTCAAGTCCAAAGTCTAGTCAAAGTCCAAATAAATAGTCACGGTAGTCAATCAGTCAAGTCAGTCGATTCAGTAAATTGATAGACGCTTTACTGAAACTTCCTAGGGAGTTTTGGCGGGAAACCCAATTTAGCACGCATTTTGTAATTGTATCACTTTTCCACACTAGTGCACCTCAACGAATAATTAATGGTTAATATTACACATTATAAACCGAAATAACATTAATTTAAAAAAATAATACAAAATTTTCAATGCTCAGAATTTTCTTCGGCCTTCCGGATTCCGGATCATATTAAAGTCCTAGCCTTATATGAAATTTCTGTTTCACTTGACACAATGCAATTTTTTACATTGGTAATGGTTTAATACCTTTCCCCATAAATAAATAAAAAAAGTTTTGAAAGTTGACACACGTCCGTGCGGTCTATGACGTCACGTTTTGTTCAGCCAATAATATCCTTTTTTGAAATTTGCGCGGCATTTACAAAAACAATACTTTTTGATGATTAATTTTCACTATTAATTCACGATAAATTAAAAAAACAATTGTATGGGTATGTTTCTTTAGCGATAAAGATTACAAATAAAAATATTTTATCCATCTTGGTGTCACATGCATATTCCCTATTAAATCGGTCAAACCGTTCAAAAGTTGTAAGAGGTTTACATACTTACACACACATACATACATACATACAGACATAGTGACACCCTCGCGAGGGTAGTCAGGGAAGCTTCCTGTGACCTCAGAACGTCGAGATCTTTTTTGCGTAGCGTAATTTTTTTACGTAAAATTTACGAGGTAATTTCTAAATCTCAGGAGATAAAAGTAAAATATGTTAGTGTACATGTTATTTTAGGGGTTGAATGAGAGGCAACCTTTTCTTTAAATAGGTAAGTAACAGTGGCCGCGCTAAAGCCTCAGGTTTTTATTTATTTTAGACACTAAATAAGATACAAGACACAAACTATCTTCATGATTGTTGCGTTTTATTTCCGGAAAGTAAATTTATGTAAATGAGTAGTACTGCGATTGTACTGCGATTGTAGAATTTATTCCCCGGGGCAAGAGATTATTAAGAGTTTGGTAAAAATAATTTTTGATAATTTTAAATTAATGTTATGATATTTTTCAGATGTATCATTCATTACATCTAGAAGAGGAAAACCCATGATCAAAGTCGGTGACTACACTTTCAGCCATAAAAAAAAATTTAGTATTAAAAGCCGCTGGGTTTGTTCGACGCATAATAGCAAGGGGTGTAAAGCAAACCTATACACGATCGAAAAGGTGATTGTAAAGGTGAACAATAATCACAATCATTAATTACACGAGTGACTTTTTTATTTTTTGACTGGCTGACGCCGGCAACTTCGTTTGTATAGATGTAACAAAACCGGAACCCTAAGAAAAATTGCTTTACGTTAGACCTTATAACATCAGCTATCTGTTTGTGAAAGTCCCGTGATTAATCGCTCCACAAACAGACAGACAGATAGACAAAAAATTTAAGTAACGATTTTTTATTTTCAGTACCATATACTTGTATATTTTCATTAACATTAAATGAAAAGCTGTTATTTAATTATTACAAACAGATGCTTCATTTTTATTTATTTGTATAGAAGTTATAGATAGTAATCGGCCTTAAGTAATAAATCGGCAAGTTTTGATTGTATTTCTGACCTAGTTTTTTAAAGATCTGAGAAAATCGGTTACCGATTTTACCAGTGATCTGGGAAAACTCTGAAGCATACATATATATATTGTTATTTATTACGCGTACATAAATATCATACGTTAAAATGGATGTTTTTGAAACAAGGAAGGATATACGCTAATTTTTATCGCAGGAAAATGTACGGTTTCTGGGGATTTTCCTTTGCGCGTAAGAAGTTGCGGGTAGCATCTAGTACTTAATAAAACAACGGGCCTTGATGTGTTTGTTGTTTGATTTTGACACAACAGAAACAGACCAAGCCTCGTTTATTGACAGAAGTGGCACAATCGACTCTTAGGTGGTTGTAGCTGTACAAACTAATATTCTTATTTAAACAAACGATACTTACTTAATTGTTTTATTATATATTTTCAACACTTTCTTTCAATAAATTATTTAGTAACCTTAATGTTTTGTGCCTATTTAACACAAGATATCTTACCTCTCTAAATAATAATTTTGGCAATAAACTTTTAAAACAACAGTTCCATCTAGTGATAGTCTCGGACTACATTGTCTGGATTTTCTCCAGCCAGAAAAAAACAGCGCTGAAAATCGAACACTCGGCATAAATTATTTTAAAACTGAACGCGTTCGTATGTTAGATTTTTAGCTCTATTGTATTAGTACAGAGTTTTATTTCCCACTGTTTGTTCAGATAAATTCCAGATGATATAGTCAGAGTCTTACTTTGTTGAAGGACGTTGCGTAGCAAAAACTAATGCTAGTTTTTTTTTGGCTTTAGATATTCCGGATGCTATAGTCCGAGCCTTACTTTTTGTTGCGCAGCGTTATGCAATAAAATCGGTCAAACCGTTCAAAAGTTATAAGAGGTTTACATATATACGTATGTATATATGTAAACCACTTATAACTTGTTATGTCATGGGATACTCATCCCAACTTACCTGTCCGGTAGTTGTGGTATAGTATACGGGTACGTGACCCCGGCTTCCCTAGCTATTACTGTCCTATCCCTTGCCCTCCTGGGCGGTAATATCTTACATTCCCTATTTCCCACTCTAACTTACCAATCTTCCTTTCCACACCACCTATCCTTCCCTTTCCCTATTCCTACTCTCTCCACCAATCCGTGGAAACGCAATGGATAGTCAAAAATAATTTAACTATCTAAAATGGCGGCGATGTGGTTCGCCACCCATCACGTCTCGTTTCTCGCGGAGGCGAAAAGCGGACCATGGAGAGACGCTTGGCTACGTTGAATGTAAGAGGAGGAATGGATGGTAAGAATGAAAGTGGACGAAGCGAAAGAAGTGTGTAAGGATCGTAGCAAGTGGAAAGAAGTGGTCTCTGCCTACCCCTACGGGAAAAAGGCGGTCCTGCCTACCCCTACGGGAAAAAGGCGTGATTATATGTATGTATGTATGTATGTATAAGGGTGTCACTATGTCTGCATGTATATGTAGACATAGTGACACCCTTGCGGGGGAAGTCAGGGAAGCTTTCTGTGACCTCAGAATGTCGAGATCTGATAAGAATTTGATTTTTGCAAAACGGGGTAAAACCAGTAATTTCTCGATTTTTGAAAATCTTAAATTTTCTTAGCGGGAAGTTAAAAATTGACAACTTTCAAAAAGTATAGGTACAAATTAAATATAAAAAAGGATAAACTTAAAAACATAAAAAAGTTTATAAAATTACGCTATGTACACACTACAGAGTATTTTTTATTTTTTAGTGCACTTACTTTCTTTGCATTGCACACCAAATTTTACTTTTTAGAGTAAAATGTAGTCGTGCGTCGGAGCTGACACCCACACTTTTTTTTACTTTTATTCATCTTTACATATTATGTTGTGTACCTACCCAAAATTTCCCAATTTTTTTCTGCGTAGCGTTATTTCAACGTTTTACGAGGTAATTTGTTTTTTTTTTTTTTTAATAAAATGTTAACCAAATAATCTGAAAAAAGTTACAGTTATAGTACACCTAAGGATGTGAAAACAATAAAACAGTCGTAATAGTGCTTTACGAATTTATTCCCCGGGGCAAGAGATTATTAAGAGTTTGGTAAAAATAATTTTTGATAACTTTAAATTAATGTTAACCAATGTGTCAAAGATAACCCAAGTGTTTTTTGGACTTATAGCAAAAACAAAAAGTCTTCCTCGAACAGTTATTTATTTATTTATTAGGTATAGTAACAGACAACAGAGTAGAATTATATTACATACTAACAAGAAACAATAAATGAAAAAGCATTTTACACTGCAGTCCTATAACTACTATACACAACATTCAATAAAAAAAAAATTTAACAAAAATTCCATAATTATCCTTCATCTTCTTAATGTGGAGCAGTTAAAAATTATCGGCCTATATCGATTTTGTAATCCTTTGCCAAAATTTTTGTATCTATCGTCGTCCGATTTAAGTCGATCAAGCTAAACCATTACTCTGCGATGAACAACACGGGTTTCAAAGTAAAAAATCGGTTATTACTAACCTCGTTTCATACCTAACTCCTATTTTTAAGGGAGTGGATGATGGAAAGCAGATAGATTCCGTTTACACGGATTTCGCAAGTGCGTTTGATCTAGTTGATCATGAAATATTAATAATAAAAAAAAATTCATTACGGAATATGCTTAGATGGTTTGCGTCTTATTTAAACCTACGTAAGCAATCCGTTGTGATTAATGGACACGAGTTAGCTAAGTATGTTGCGTCTTCAGGGGTGCCACAAGGATGCCACCTGGTTCCAATCCTATTCTTGCTTTTCATAAATGACATTGTAGCTTGCATACATCATTGCCGTTGCTCTCTTTTTGCAGACGATATGAAAACATCTCTGCAAATAGATTATTTGGCTGACTCGTGGATGTTGCTATCTGATCTAGATCGCATTCATCTCTGGTGCCTGAAATTCAATTCAAGGCATTCAATTTTATCCTATTAAGGATGAAATTGAATGCCTCAAAATGTTAGCACATCATGTTCATGAAGAAAAGAAATGTTATTCCTACCCTATATCATATTAGCAGGAATAACATAGCTCTCGCATCGACCGTAAGAGACCTAGACATTCTTATTGATTCTTAATTAAATTTTGTACAACACTATGACTATATGGTAAATAAGGCCGCCAAAAATTTGGGATTTATTAAACGGAACTCGCGAGATTTTAAGCGTCCATATACTATAGTTCTTTTATTTAAAAATTTTGTGCGAAGTATTTTGGAGTTCGGCAGTGTAATTTGGTATTGAGTCTCTCCAACGTTCGTTTACCAGACATCTTACCTATGTCTCTACTGGCATTAAGAACCGATGCTCATATGACGAGAGGCTTACTGCGTTTAGTATGAAGACACTGTCACAACGAAGACGTATGATGGACATGGTATTCCTACGTGACGTAGTTACAGGCCAAATCCCTTGTCATGACTTTCTTGAAAGTCTGTCTTTGGCAGTTCCTAATTTGAACGTCCGACGTTAACCTGTGTGGAGTGTTTAATACCCCTAGGTACAAAACGAATTTGGGACAAAACAGCCCTATAGTTAGACTTCCTGCTACTTATAATGACTGGCACAAGATCTTTGACCTAGACATGTTTCACGACCAACGCACGTCTATTAAGAGGAGGATATTAAATAAATAATTAAACTGATATTTGTATTTAATCTGTTTACAAAGTGACATTATATGTTTTTAAACATGATTTTGATTGTTGACTGTAATTTGTAATTTGTGTGATTATTTTTATAATTTAATTGACCTGTGTCTAATATTATTTTTTCATAATTTATTTTTATTTTATTTAGGTTTATACTGGATGAGTGACATTATACTTTAATTTTAACTCATAACATAACTATTATTCAAATTTCATTTTTAATTGTTTTTTGTGAGTTAGTTTATTTCGTTTTAAATTTTTATAACATATTATTATTTATTATTATATATTAATTAAGAGTGATTGGTCATTTGTTAGTTAATTTTATAATTTTGACTATGTTTATATTTGTAAAATAATGTTGTGCATATCTGTAATTGACGTAAACACAACTCTTAGTCTTATTGTAATGTACCTAATTAAATTGTTATAGATGTGCCTTTGAAATAAATAAATAAAATAAATAAATGTTATGGTATTTTTCAGATGCATCATTCATTACATCTAGAAGAGGAAAAACCATGATCAAAGTAGGTGACTACACTTTCTACCATAAAAACAAATTTAGTATGAAAAGCCGCTGGGTTTGTTCGACGCATAATAACAAGGGTTGTAAAGCCAACCTGTACACGATCGAACAGGAGATCGTAAAGGTGAACAATAACCACAATCATTAATTTCACGAGTGACTTTTTTATTTTTTGACTAGCTGGTGCCCATAACTTCGTTTGCAGAGATCTAACAAAACCGGAACCCTATTTTTTAAATGGACCCTAAGATAAAGTGCCCTACGTTAGACCTTATAACAGCATCTATCTGTCTGTTAAAGGCTCGTGATAAATCGGTCCACAAACAGACAGACGGATAGACAAACATTTTAAGAAACGATTTTTTATTGTTAGTACCATATAATATATAACATACTTTCATTGGCATTAAATGAAAAGCTGTTGTTTTATTATTACAAACAGACGTTTCATTTTTATTTATTTGTATAGAAGTTATAAACAGTAATCGGCCTCATGTAATAAATCGACAAGTTTTGATTGTATTCCTCGTTTTTTAAAGATCTGAGAAAATCGGTTACCGATTTAACCAGTGATCTGGGAAGACTCTGAAGTATATTATATAATATTACTGTTATTTGTTACGCGTACATGAATATCATACGTGTAACTGGATGTTTTTGAAACAAGGAAGGACATACGCTAATTTTCATCGCAGTAAAATGTACGGTTTCTGGTTATTTTCCTTTGCGCGAAAGTCGCAGGCAGCATCTACGTAAGCACCTACGTAATAAAACAACGGGCCTTGATGTGTTTGTTGATTGTTGTTGTTTGATTTTGACGCAACAGAAACAGACCAAGCCTCGTTTATTGACAGAACTGACACAATTGACTCTAGTGGTTGTAGCTGTGCAAACTTATATTCTTATTATTATTTAAACAAACGATACTTACCTAATACTGTAATTGTTTTATTATATTTTATCACTTTCTTTCAATAAATTATTTAGTAGCCTTAATGTTTTGTGACTATTTATCACAAGATCTTTTGCCTCTTTCTCGAAATAATAATTTTGGCAATAAACTTTTAAAACAACAGTTCCATCTAGTGAAAAAACAGCGCTGAAAGTCGAACACTCGGCATAAATTATTTTAAACCTGAACGCACAAACGCGTTCGATTTTCAACTCTATTGCATATATTGTACACAGTTTTATATAGCACTGTTTTTTTTTTGTTTAGTTAAATTCCAATTGATATAGTCCGAGTCTTACTTTGTTGAACAACGTTACGTAGCAAAAACTAACGCTAGTTTTTTTTTTGGCTTTAGATATTCCGGATGCTATAGTCAGAGCCTTACTTTTTGTTGCGCAGCGTTATGCAATAAAACTTTTTCAACAAAATATCAAGAACAATTAAAAAAAATGCTTTCATATGGAACCTGAAAAAAATAAGTAACTATGTTTTATTTCCACAGATATGCACGATGTATTCTTCGCCAGGATGAACGGTAAACAATATCTGTTCGTAGACGGTATAAAGTTCAGAGTGAACGGATGTCTCGGCACCAAAATCCGATGGCGGTGCGCCAAGCACGAGCGGTTCCGGTGCAGGGCCATCGTCCATACTGTGGACGATAGAGTCATTTATATGGCCAACGAGCATACGTTTGAATAAGTTTTTTAGAAAAAGTGGTCAAAGATTCCTGTATTTTTTTACAGTAGAGAACATTTAGTATTATGATTTATGACAAAAAAGTGACGTCTTTACCTAAATTGATGTATTTTGTTTTTATAATTTTTAATATGATTCTAATTGACCAATTTTACTTATCTGTTAATACACATTAGACAAAATTGTGTTTTTAAATAAAACGTATAAAATAACTTCGATGAACTAAACACGGTTCGAAGGAAATTACTGCAATAGTATATTATATCTATTATATACTTCGTTATAATTTGAAATTGCAGCAATAAGGCGTACTTACAGAGAGAAATATATTTTCAAAGTTTCATATGTAGGTAGGCATAGGTGGATTATAATATTATTATGTATATTTTGTCGAATTAATTTTAAAAAATTGTGAATAATATTGTTTGTAATATAAATGTTATTGAAGCTACTATTTTTATAAAGTTTTTTAAATTCTAAAATATTTATTATTGTACTCATGTACTACAAAAATACTTGGTTTATAAGGTATAGGTCGCGCAGCGAATTAAGATCTTTCGACAAAAGTAGAGGGGGTATGCGCAGAAGTCAGTTTTTGGGTGTGTTTGGCGGTAGCGGGCTCGGGCGGGGAGGTGTGGATGCGCCGTACGCATGCCGAACGTGGCTGCCGACACGCTATTGGTACGTTAGCAATATACATTCTTTGCTATTGGTCACATGCGCGAACGATCCCCTCCACTTTCACTGAGCGCTCATAAACCGTTGCGCGATCTATAATTAAGTAATTAATGGAGCGTTTCAATAATCTATCGATCAATATGTATTTGTTAGAAACGTCAAATTTGTATCGCAAAAAGCCGACAAATCATTAAATGACGACATTTTAAACAAAATATAGTTATAGATAGATACGAGTAGGTTATTGAAATGGGCCGTTAGTAAGTTTGCTGGAAAATAAAGGCAGTTTTACGTTACATATGTTTTTTTTAACGGCATAACCCCACTGTTAAATTAAATTAAAACATTCAGAGCTCACATTACGCTTATACACGCTGTTATGCTACTTTACATTGTTTTCAGATTCGCCTAACGTGTGCTTCACAATGGTGAATGATAAGCAATATTTGTTTGTCAACGGCTATAGATTTAGAGTGAACGGATTTTCTGGACCCAAAGTGCGATGGAGGTGCGCTAGCCATGGACGGCTCAGATGCAACGCTCTCGTCCATACCCTCCACAATAAAGTCATTTATATGGCCAACGACCATGCGTATGAGAATCAGATACTTTGCTATAGAACTGGCAGAGGGGGAACTTCTAAATTATTTTGATACAATTATTACATTATGCAGTAATAAACGGACGGATTCTTTTGTTTTATTGCATACAACACGTTATGGTGTGGGAATTTAAAATGTCAAGTAACGTTAGTAAATGTACTAGTATATACGGTCTCCAAAAATAAATTACGGATACTACAGGCACGTGATCCACTGCTTAAGTAAAGACGTTTAGGCAGATAAATAATTGTCATACTCAAACTAAAATAATCATCTAATGTATGGGCGACTCTCCGCAAAACGCAAACTCGCCCTTATAAAGACAATTTTTTTTTTCGAGTATGACAATTATTTTTCTTCTGAAATCTCTTTACATAAGCAGCAGATCATATGCCCGAAGTATCCGTAATTGATTTTACCAAACCTTATATATTTAAAAGAAACTCCTGTTAATTACACTATTTATAACTCGAGAACGGCTGAACCGATTTGGCTGAGAATTCGTGGGGAGCTTAGAACCAGGAGACGGACATACGATACTTTATATCCCGTTCCCGATGTACTCAAAAATGATAATGGCTGAACCGATTTGGCTAATTTTGGTCTTGAAATAATTGTGGAATTCCAGGAAAAGTGTAGGTTGTAGGAGTTGGTGTAAGTGTAGGACTAGGACGTATGTTGCGTTGTAGGTGTAGTCATTTATTCATTCCAGTTCATATTTAAGACAGAACCACGTCTATCGGGACATCTAGTTTACCTACTTATAACATTTCAAAAGTTATTTCAAAAGTAATAGGGGATCAGACAAAATCTGAAATATTTGGTTTCATTAATATATATTCAAAAATATTGAGGCATTACTACTTGGTAAATGTAAAAAAATATATTATTTTATGTGTACTAATTAGGGGCCATCCATAAATAACGTCACACGAATTTCACGATTTTTTACCCCTACCCCCTTTTTTGTCACAGTTGGTCACATTTGTGAGGAGGCCTCCCTAGTGTGACGTCACATATTTTGCAAATTTACATTTAGAAATTATTGAATAAAAATATTGGTTCCGAAACCATTTAAATTATTTTTAATAAAATTAACATCATATAAACAATTAACAAATCAAAAACGATTAATTATATTAACAAAAGAAATTAACGAAACAAATAATGATTGACTATGTTAACTAAAGAAATTAACAAAACAAAAAATAATATTAATAGAATTATCTTTAAATTAAGGATACAAACTTAATAATCTTCAATCCATGGACTTTGAACCCACTCCTTTAAATTATTTATAACTGGCATATATGTTTTTGAGGATTTCGTAAAGTAAGTTTGTAGTTCGTATTTTAACACTTAGATAATATAATAGATTTTTAAATGTGACGTCACAATATTTAGGACCCCTCCCACCCCCTTGTCACACAATGTCACACTTTGTCGACCCCCTCCCGCCCCCTTAATGTGTGACGTTATTTATGGATGGCCCCTTAAATACATTTAAAAAGTACCAATTTTTTTTTTGTTTTGCTAAATTGGTAAACAAAACCTATATTTTACTTACATCATATATAAAAACATTCATTATGGTCAGTATGAACTTAAACGCTCAAATATCGGAGACATTTACAAATATATTCCTGCGGCCATATACTTCATACACCTTAACCTACAAGTGACGCCACTTGTAGGCTACGTTTAGTATGGAGCGTTTTTACGAGACTCGCGAAATTTTGTACCTTTGAAAATATTGACTTTTGATATACGGTTTCTTCTGAGAAGTTACTCATATTTAAGAGTTCTATTCATTTATGCAATAAAAAAATCAATCCGCTTGCCTATTACGGAAGCTTTATTTATGAACGTTACGGCAGAGACATAAATATGAAACTCGAAGAAAATATTGTACTAAATAAGATAATATTGCAAAAAAACTTAGCGTTGCGGAGGTCGGTGTCGGTAGCTAGTTGGTAAAAAACGTCCGTAACCTTAAAAAAAGCGTAAGATTTTTATGTATGTATAGTCTATGTATGATGGACATATTATAGTATCTAATGTATAATCTTCGCGATGACGGTTATTATTGTTATGTATTTTTATAAATCATTGTAAATAATATAAAGATTTTTTGCATCGATAAAAAAATCATAATAAAAAATATATACTTACCCCAATAATTATTTTCTTTACACCTCGAATAGAACTTGAAATAAATATTTTATAATATATCTGGTGTCCATGAAACGACACGGTTTTTTAAAATATTATCTATTCTATTTTTCATGAAGTAAGTACCTAAATGTGAATACAGTAAATGTTAAAATTTTTACATCATTGAAATTAATAATTTATTTTATTAATGTTCAAATTATTGTGATCTTTTTAGGGTTCCGTAATACTTAAGGAACCCTTATAGTTTCGCTCTGTCCGTCTGTCTGTCTGTCTGTCTGTCTGTCTGTCTGTCTGTCTGTCTGTCTGTCTGTCTGTCTGTCCGCGCCTCTAGCTCCTGTAATTATGAATATAAATTGATGAAATTTCGTGCAGTTATAGATTGTGTATAGATCACGGTTTCGGGATCATAAAAAAATAATAATTGTATATTTTAGGGGTGGCTCTCCATACATGTGAAGTGGGGATGAACATTTTTTTTTCACTCTACCCCATCGTGTGGGGTATCGTAGAATAGGTCTTTTAAAATAAAGGCAAGGTTCCATACGTTACTTTTTTATAAAGTTCACCATTTTCGAGTAATCGGCCTCCAAAGTAGTTTGTAAGTTGGTCCCCCCCCTAGCATTTTTAAACTATAGGAGATAGAAACTTGAAAATTTCCATGCTGATAGATCATGCTAAAAACTCTTTAGGAAAATTATTTTGAACCAAATCGGACAGTAACTTTTGGAGTAATTAAAAAAAAAGCATATTACGCGTTTATAGTTACGGAACCCTCTTTAGACATGTCCTGACATGCTCTTGGTTAGGTTAGGTTATTTGAGTGTAGGTACTGTGGCGTTCGGGGGCGTATTTACTCTGAATGGCAACTGGTGTGACGAATACACGCATCAACTTTCAAACTTTTATTTCCTACGCCCCATGTGCACAGTTTCATTTTCCATCCTACTAATATTATAAATGTGAAAGTTTGTGAGGATGGATGGATGTTTGTTACTCTTTCACGCAAAAACTACTGAACAGATTTCGATGAAATTTGGTATGGTAGTAGTTTAGGGTCTGGATTGAAACATAGGCTACTTTTTATCTCGAAAAAGTACAGTGTTCCCGAGAGATACTGATTTACGCGGGCGGAGCCGCGGGCAACTGCTAGTTTTCTATATTTTTCTCGGTTAGTTTTTGTCGGTTGAGTGGTCAACGAAATTCGATGTCATCATCGAATTTCTTTAATTATTATAAATATGAAATTTTAAACTTTATGTGCCTGGACTCTCCGAGGAGTTCAGCCAAGATCATCCGCTACAGAACTGTTGTTTTTAGCGAATCCATTTGTTTTAGGGTACGTAGAAGAGATTTGGTCGCAAAGGGGAAACAAGCTGATTCGTGTAGACGGCTACACATTCTGTAAGAAGAGAGTCGGTTCCGGCAAAACTATGTGGTTCTGTTCCACTCACCACTCCAAAGGTTGCAGAGCGGTACTGCACACTGCAGATGGCGTTGATAGTAAATTACCTCTTATAATTAAGCTAAATCAAAATCATAATCACCCCTATCCCTACTATGCGGGCCTGCCCCGATCATATTTTTAGGTTCCAGTAATTCACGTCTCGGAACCCACATAGTTTCGTTATGTCCGTCCGTCTTCGGCTTACCATTCAAACGTTTAGTGCTAGAAAGACGAAACATTGCATGGATATATTGTGTATTTACCACGCCGACAAAGTGCTAAAATAGAATTGGGAAAAAAAAAATTGGGGTAAGTACCTCTCCTATACGTAAAGTGGGGAGGTTTTTATTCACTTAGTATGGTCCTGTTTAGGTAGTAGCTATTTATTAATCTGTGGTCATGTCCTGTAAAAATTTTTAGAAGACCTAGTTGATAAAACGATTTTTTTTATTAACAATAGGTATATTTTCATTTAATTTTTTTTTATTTCATCACATTGAATCATATTCTACGAGTTGTTAAATTGGTTCCTGCACTAGGCTGGGCCTGACCTGCAGGTCACCAATATTTTTGGTAAACATATGTTCCCGAGATCAACTTTAAATCCCATTTTTGAAGCGAAAACTCCTTTAGCCGCGTTGGGCACTTTTTGGTGGGAAAAATCTTATAGGTTCGCGTCACTGACATGCCACCGACTGGCGCATGCGCAGCGGCCATGTGCTGTGCGCGTTAGGCGCTTTATGGATCGCTGAAATCTCGTGCGTTCGCGTCACCGACATGCTAATAGCAGTTTATATTATGTAATTTTAATTTAAACATTATGAAATTTCAAATTTTAATACTAAAAGTTCTAAGTTGCCACTTCTATCGGTAGTCCCTATAATTGCCAATATTTTTTTGTTAAGATAGGGCGTTTTGTGAAATGTAGTTATGTTTGAGGTCATCTAAGTGTTTTCAATGTAATAAAAGTACTTGTAGTCATTAATACTTTTTCCTGAATATTTAGATGAAACTAAAATGTTTATTTTCATTTTAATAAAATATATGATCGTCTTTGTAAAAATTAAATTATATTTCCTTGACACTACCCTCTACTTTGCAAACTTATAATAATGCTTTTGTATCTTTCAGACGTATCGTTCATTACATCTAGACAAGGACATCTGATGGTCAAAGTCGGTGACTACACTTTCTATCGCAAGGCCCAAGCCAATTGCAAAAGCCGCTGGTTTTGTTCGACGCATCATGCCAAGGGCTGTAAAGCCAACCTGCACATGATAGACGAGGAGATTGTCAAATTGAACAATCATCATAGTCATTGACCTTATTAACATCGTTTGTTATGGATAAAGATAAATTTGTTTATTTTCTATATTAAATTACTAGTAAACTTTATAAAAGCTTTAAAATTAATTTGTAATTTTGATAAAAATATTACATATGAAGAATAAACGAAAATTGTTATTATCTTGATTTTATGAATAATTTTGTAATGGCAATTTTTACCTACCGTCATTATAGTATTTTTTTACATATTCGTTGATTGGTACCTACTGCTTATTTAACTTCAATGGTTTGGCATTTTCAGACGTATCATTCACTACATCTAGAAGAGGAAAAACCATGATCAAAGTCGGTGACTACACGTTTTATCATCAAGCCAAAAGTAACATGAAAAGTCGTTGGGTGTGTTCGACGCATCATGCCAAGGGCTGTAAAGCCAAACTGTACACAATAGACGAGGAGATTGTCAAATTGGACAATCACCACAGTCATTGACCTTAAATCATCGTTCGTATGGATAAAAATAAAAATATTTTTTTATTATTAGATACATATTTTATTTTAACAATAATATAATAATAATAATAATAATATCTATGGACGCTTCCCACTACGTCACTCTGGTCCCGTGGTAAGTTCTGGAAGAACTTGTATTACGGTTCTAGACAACGGAAATATATTTATTACTTTTATATTATACACATATTTAATACACATCCATGACCCAGAAACACGTAAATTGTTAAGTAACATTTTTATCAAAATAAGGTATTCATTTTATAGTTTGTAAATACTATAAAATGAATACCTTATTTTGATAAAAATGTTACATGAAGAATAAATTAAAAATATGATATTATCTTGATTTTATGATTCATTTTATTTAAAGTAAATTTTTACCTACCGTCATTAAATATTTTTAAATATTCGTTGCTAGGTACTGCTTATTTAATTTCAATAGTTTGACATTTTCAGACGTATCGTTCATTACATCTAGAAGAGGAAAAACCATGATCAAAGTCGGTGACTACACGTTTTATCATCAATCCAAAACTAATATGAAAAGTCGTTGGGTGTGTTCGTCGCATCATGCTAAGGGCTGTAAAGCCACACTGTACACAATAGACGAGGAGATTGTCAAATTGAACAATCACCACAGTCATTGACCGCATGTATGACTGTGGTGATTGTTCAAGTTCAAAACCGTTCGTATGGATAAAGATAAAAATATTTTTTTATCTATACTAATATTATAAAGAGTTTATTTGTTTGTTTGAATACGCTAATCTGAGGAACTACTGGTTCGAATTGAAAAAAATATTTTTGTGTTGGATAGTTCATTTATCGAGGAAGGCTTTAGGCTATATATATCATGCTAAGCTCCATACGAGCGGATCACCAATCAAGAATGTTTCAAAATCGGAATCAAAAGGAAAAAAAAAGTTTTTTTTTTTCCTTTTGAGTGCTTTCGCTGCATACGCTGCGAAAACGGTTTAAGTTACGCTAAAATTATGTGTGACAGAATTGTTTCCCTTTAAAAGTTCTAAAAAAAAAGTACGCGACTGTATATGTTTATCTTTAAAGGTTGGCTCACAATAACCTTTTTCTACTAACCAAATTTGTTCTAAAATTAAGCATTATTTGTGAGGGTGTTTTCATAAAGATGATATTAATCCTTATCCAAGTAAATACGTTATTCGTTACAAGCATTTAATTTAGAAGAAATTTGCCGTTTACATCGTTTGATTTCAATGAGTATTTCAGAAGATATCGCAGTAATAAAATAATCGAGCGCGCAATAATAATGTACGGCGCGCGGCGGGCAGTCGTGAGGGGCGCTTCTCTTTCTACGTAAATGAAGTCGCGGGCAAAAGCTAGTTAATAGATCCTATACATCTTTTATTTTAATAATAATATAATATAATAATAATAATATCTATGTACGCTTCACACCACGTCAATCTGGTCCCGTGGTGAGTTCTGGAAGAACTTGTATTACGGTTCCAGACAACGGAAATATATATAATACTTTTATATTATACACATATTTAATACACATCTATGACCCAATAACACGAATTTTTTTTATTTCTTTGGCGTCGAACCCGCGACCCCGGTTTGAGCCGCAGAGGTCGTCAAAATTTTATTATATTTTATTTTTTATTTTCTGTTTTAAATTACTAATAAGTACACTTTGTAAATACTATAAAATGTATACATATATGTTAACATAATATCGTCATATACATACATGTTAACATATCGAGCGAGGTCCAGTTTGGATATCATCTGGAGGGCAAGGCCAAGTTAGCCTCCAAGAAGCTTGGTGTTCTGAACAGGTCAAAGCAGTATTTCAGTCCGGTCAAACGCCTACAACTCTATAAGGCGCAGGTTCGGCCTCACATGGAATACTCTGTTCTCATCTCTGGGCAGGGACGCCAAAGTACTAGCTTCTCCCTCTGGATCATATCCAACGTAGGGCCGCTCGAATTGTCGACTGCCATAGTATTTCAAACAGGCTTGACACCTTAGAGCTACGTAGAGATGTAGCATCGCTCTGCATCCTCTATCGGTTATGTTACGGGGAGTGCTCCGAGGAATTGTTCGGACTTATACCTGCTGCAACTTTTCGCCACCGTTCCAAGCAACAAAATATTTATCATCCTCATCACCTTGATGAGTGGCAGTCCTCCACCGTGCGCTTTACCCGCTTTACTGACGCGCACTGTATAACTCTGGAATGAACTGTCGCCAGCAGTATTTCCGGACCATTACGACCTGCAAACCTTCAAGAAGGGAGCGTATTAGCGGCCTAAAAGGCCGGCAACGCACTTGCAACTTCTCTGATGTTGCGGGTGTCCATGGGCGACGGTAATCGCTTTCCATCAGGTGATCCGTTTGCTCGTTAGCCCCCTAGTTTTATTTAAAAAAAAACATAATTTTGATAAAAATTTAACATGAAGAATAAATAAAAATTATTATATCTTGATTTTATATTTCATTTTATTTAATGGCAATTTTTACCTAGCGTCATTATAGTATTTTTTAAGTATTCGTTAATAGGTAGGTACTGTTTTTAACTCCAATAAAAATACAGTTTGGTATTTTTAGATGTATCGTTCATTACATCTAGAAGAGGAAAAACCATGATCAAAATCGGTGACTACACGTTTTGTCATCAAGCCAAAATTAACATGAAAAGCCGCTGGGTGTGTTCGACGCATCATGCCAAGGGCTGTAAAGCCAATCTGCACACGATAGACCAGGAGATTGTCAAATTGAATAATGACCACCTTCATTGACCCTATTTATCATCGTTCATGTGTGGAATGAATAAAAGAAAGTTTAATTATACATTTGTTTTCGTTTATTATATTTTGATAATTCAATAATAGTAAACATTATTGTAACAAACACAAATTTTATTAAGAATAATCTAAATTATAAATATTAACTTGATTTATCGTAATCCAATTTTTAAGTATCGTTTTATAGAATTTTGGCTTTTATTCGATTGTAGGTACTTACTGTTTTTTTAACTTCAATGGTTTGGTATTTTCAGACGTATCATTCATTACATCTAGAAGAGGGAAAACGATGATCAAAATCGGTGACTACACTTTCTTCCATAAGGTCAAAGTGAACATGAAAAGTCGCTGGTTGTGTTCGACGCATCATTCCAAGGGCTGTAGAGCCAACCTGCAAACGATAGACCAGGATATTGTGAAATTGAACAATCATCACAGTCATTGACCGTTAAGTTTGTAAGGATGGATGGATGGATGGTTGGATGTTTGTTACTCTATAACGCAAAAACTACTGAACGGATTTCAATGAAATTTGGTATGGTAATAGTTTATAGGCTCTGGGTTAAACATATAATTTAATTTCGATTTTAAACTTTTAATTCCAAAAAAGTACCTTCAGTATTTCCGTTGGATACTGTATTTACGTGGGCGGAGTCGCGAAATAAAGCCAGTGGATCATATGGGAAAAGACTGAAATAAAAATTTATTCGTTGATGCTTGTTTATTCAATTATTTTATATTAGTTTATAATCAAATCAAATCTATTTATTTAAATACACATAAAAAGATGTACAGAAGAATTATTAAAAAACATTATTACTAGCTGACCCGGCAAACGTTGTTTTGCCTTATAAAAAGTTAAAAACACTATAATTGATCAGTTATCGAGCGGGATGAAAAATGATTAAATTACTAAAATGGCTATAAAAAAATAGGGGTTGGTGATAAAAAAGTAAAAATGTAGGGTTGTATGTATTTTTAATGTCATTATAAAAAAAATAATTTAAACAAAAAATTTCGTCCAAAAATTAAAAAAAAAATTAAGGGTGAACAACCCTTATCACTTAGGGGTATGGAAAAAAGATAGTAGCCGATTCTCAGACCTACTGAATACGCATATAAAATTTGGTAAAAATCGGTAAAGCCGTTTCGGATGAGTACGGTAACTAACATTGTGACATGGAAATTTTATATATTAGAAGATATACTATACTATACTATATTTATTATGTATGTGAACTTGTGTTACGAGTATCAGACAACGGATATATATTTTTATAATATACACATACATAATTTTATAATATACAGTACTATATACATAAATCTTATTTTCTATATTATACACATTCACTCTTACGCACACTGTAGTTTATTACATATGCGCGCTTCGTTGGGGAGCCTTCCCCGAAACCTCCGGTAGACTACGTCCGTCAGCCAGAACTCCTCCACCTCGAAGGTCGGTAAAAGATGCGTCGGTACTCTCACCACAAAAGAACTGGAGTTGACCTTTTGGCGAGACTCCAGACTCTCGACCCTTAAGGTGAAAGATCTTCTTTCGGATATAGTCCACGACGTCCTCGAGCTTCGTCGACCAGTGCAGGGGGGATACGTACAGCGGTGTGGCGCGTACTTTGCACCGTAGGCGCTGCTCGGGTTCGCTGGGTGCGGTGCCGCGGTGGTTGCGGACGGTAGGCTTTCTCTTCTTTCTCCTCTTCACCAGTATGAAGCCCTCCTCATCGCACCTCCTGCTCTCGTCATTGACGGTTCGAGGAGGTTCATCCTTGCGGCGCTCCTCTACTCCTCTTGTCTTCTCCTGCGGGGGTGTGGTGGCGTCAGCGGCGATACTTGCGTAATTCTTCGGAGTCGCTGGTGTCCTCGGTTTCGGCTCGACCGCAAGCGGTGAGCAGTCAGCGGCAGTTGTTGACCCGTCTGATTTTGCTGATGAGCAAAACCTGTCAGCTTGCGCGCCATGACGCGTGTAATTACGAAGTCAAACGAATGATCGGGTGTTCGAAATGAAAGAATTATTACATTTTATTCGCAATAATCGACCTTGCATCTCGTCCAGCTCCGCCTTCATGGTGTTGACATTCTTCAGCAGGATGGAGACGTTGACGTGGTCCATGGTCATCACCGGTAGCTTGTGGAGATCCCTAGCCAAATTTCTAGTATATTTTTGTTAATACCTTAGAATGAATGCACGATTTTTATAACAATTTATCTTCTTTACATATTACAAAAGGGAGTCGCTTCCGATGTTTAATCGTCGATACTTGAAATAATTATTTTAATCTGATAGCGCGGCCACGCTATTGCCATGTCTTTTGTATTTAAGCGGCCGTACTATCTTTTTCTCGAAGAATTTCGCGGCATTTTCGTGCCTTTATATTTTTGTATTAGTAATATTGCTAGCGGTCTGATTTTTTGTCGCTGAATAGAGCTTTTAGCAAAAGATAGAGTGATACAAGAGGAAGATTTAAATACACATGTATAGTTCATGCACCCCTGCGAGTCCAGGGCGAGATGCTGGTTAAGAATAAACTAAAATTGTTAATTTCTTGATTTTATAATTCATTTCGTAATACAAATTTTTAAGTTTATAAATCTTATTTTGGTACCATATTCGATGATATGTACTATCTTTTTAACTTCATTGGTTTGGTCTTTTCAGGCATATCGTTCATTACATCTAGAAGAGGAAAAACCATGATCAAAGTCGGTGACTACACTTTCTGCCATAAAATCACAGTACACATGAAAACTCGCTGGGTTTGTTCGACGCATAATGCCAAGGGCTGTAGAGCAAACCTTTACACGGTAGGAGACGAGATAGTGAAGTTAAACAATTACCATAATCATTAATTAAATATATTTATAAACGGGTTAGTAATAAATCGGCGAGTATCGCGTAATATTTCTAAACTATTTAAAAATTTATATGAATTTATTAAATTACATTTTTTTAAGATACTTTGTTTTTTTTTTGTATTTTAATCCACAAACGATCCAGTAAAATATACTATTATAATATTAAATACATAAAAATATTATAAATAGTAAATGAAAATAGCATAAGAAACTATAAAAGATTAATTACAGATAATAGAGTAAATAACACAAAAATATAAAGAGAGAAAAGAAGAAGACATTGCTCTAAACTGTGAAGAGATAGAAGAGTCAAGATATGAGAGACTTTTCAACAATCTGCATGCTATGACCAGATTGATTAAATATGATTACGACAAAAATGGAACCTTATTCATTAATAATTATGATATTGCGAAACGATATAGAAGAGTGCGTATCAGTTGATGATAAAGGACCTGAGATTTTAAGGAGGAGTTTGATAGAGTTTTGAAATGTACCTACACTGAATGGGAAAACAGTGGTGATGTAATCTATATAAAATAACCCAACCAAGCGCATGTCACGACATGTCTAAGGAGGGATCCGTAACTATAACCGCGTAAAATGATTTTTTTAAATAACTTCAAAAGTTACTGTCTGATTTCGTTCAAAATAATTTTCCTAAAAGTTTTTAGCATGATCTATGACCATGGAAAAGTTTGTGTGTCATAGTTTATAAATACTGGCATTTCCAACTTACAAACCACTTTGGAGGCTGATTACTCGAATATGGTTGATTTTGTAAAAAAGTGATAAATGAAACCTTTCCTTTATTTTAAAAGACTTATTCAATGATATGAGTACTCCACACGGTGGAGGAGAATGAGAAAAATTTTTCACCCGCACTTCACATGTATGGAGAGCCACCCCCAAAATGAAAATTATTATTATTTTATGAAGGCAAAACCGAGATATATACACAGTTTTTAACTATACCAAAATTCATCTATTTATATTCATAATTACAGAACCTAGAAGCGCGGACAGACAGACAGAGACAGACAGACGGACGGACGGACAGAGCAAAACTATAAGGATTCCTCAAGTACTACGGAACCCTAAAAAATTACGCAATTTTGCAGGTGCAATTCATCAATTTTGTATTCAAAATAACACAAAATACTATAATATTATAATTATCAGGCCTGAGGCCAAATTCTAAAAGATTTTGAAAATAACAGAATTATAGTGATTCCAGAAACTATATATAAAATCCGTTCGATTTAGTTATAAATATAGCAGGGAATCTTTCGACATCACCGTAAAATTGTAAAATCCGTTCGATTTAGTTATAAATATAGCAGGGAATCTTTCGACATATTCTTACAATCTCGCTGGTTATAACAATTGGTAAAAATATAGAATGCACCTCAGGATGCCAAAAATTCTAATAAAAATTATACACAACCGCATTTCTTTGGTTAAATAAACTGACGACTGTAAGCAGGTCACCAGAGGAGTTAAAATTTAGAATAAATATTAAACATAAAATGAAAACAGACTTGCCATTGCATAAAAAATTATGAAATAAATTTTATTTTCTAAACAATTCCTCTTTTAAATTAGGCTAAAATTTTAACTATTTCTCTACACAATCTTCTTTTAATTTTGAAGTCGTTACCAGCGAACTTGAACGTGAATTCTATAAAATATTGATTTATCAGGATATTGTTTGAGCTGGTGCCGACGTTTAATTATATTCTCATAAAAGGTTTTAATTTTATACTTAAAATTTAAGTTTTGGTACATTGAATTTGTATTCAATATACCAAAACTTAAATTTGATTGTATTCATATATTTCAGGCATATCGTTCATGACATCTAGAAGAGGAAAAACCATGATCAGAGTCGGTGACTACACTTTCTGCCATAGAATGAAAGTTAACATGAAAAGCCGCTGGTCTTGTTCGACCCATACTAACAAGGGATGTAGGGCCCATCTGTACACAGTGGGAGACGAGATTGTCAAGATGAACAATGATCACAATCATTGACCGATAACAATCGGGCCGATAGTAGAATAGCGAGCTTCGCGTTGTATTTCTGAATAATGAATAAATATACAATTAATGAAATTAATATATTTTATTGTTACATTGAAGGAGAAGTAAATAATTTATGATATTTAAATTGGCAAAAAATCTGACATATCATAATAAATCGGTATCGTACCTAATCATAAATAATAATTTATTAAATCTATCCACAATGCATAAAAAAGTATGTTGACATTGATATTTACCTAACATAATATACAAAATTAAATATTAATAAAAAATAATTATCATTTAATATTTTTAATTTATATTTTATTTTTATATATATTTTATTCGTGTCAGAATGTAAAAGACATAATAAATATTTCATTTATTTCAAATGAAATATTTATTACAAAGGTATTCCTTTGTACGACAATAATGCAATAAAAGAATTTATGTCTTATTGACTTAAAAAAAGTGTGAGTCCCCTTCAACGGCCCACAAAATTTTCACGCAATCACACACCGTATGATTATGGTAGTCACTACTTTATTACTATCGAAAGCTAACTAAGTATGTAGCTGTTTATCTGTTCCTCTTTTTTAAATCTGTGGCATCAACCAGTACGTTATATTTTTCGCATATAAAAAAACGACCGAGCCTTACAGTATTCACATATGATGTGTAACATTTTATGAAAATATTTCAATACACAATGCTTAGTACGATTTTCCAATATTATTATAAAAAATACGGAAACTTTTCCACTAAGGAGTGACAGAAATCAACATCAAAATTTAATAAGGCTAAATACTGGAATATGGAGGCCATTTTAAAGAAGAAGAAGAAGAATACTGAAATATTGTATTCAAATCTGACGACCAAATCTACCACCGCGCGCTCATTCATCAAATCAAATTCTGCGACTTCCTGATACACACTTCCGTTTAATTTCACGAAATCACTCCCACAAATTGCAAGAAAGGAAAGATGTTACACATCAAAAATTTATTTATACCTGCTGCCTTCTTTTTATATCCTCAACGTTTTATTATCTTTCAGGCATATCGTTCATAACGTCTAGAAGAGGAAAAACCATGATCAAAGTCGGTGACTATACTTTCTGTCATAAAATCAAAGTTAATATGAAAAGCCGCTGGGTTTGTTCGACGCACAATAACAGGGGGTGTAAAGCCAACCTGTGCACGATAGGAGATGAGATTATCAAGTTGAACAATGACCACAATCATTGACCGATAATCGGGTCAATAGTAAAACCAGCGAGTATTTCTGAACCTGCGTTCGCATAGTATAATAACTGAAAAAAACACACAATTTATGAATATAATTTATAATATTAAATCACATTTTTAAGAGAAAGTAATTGATTTATGAAAATAATCGGGTCCATTGTAAAATGGCGAGTTTCGTGTTGTATTTCTAAATAATTGATAAATATTATACAATTAATGAATATACAGCGTGTCCGGTAATTAATGGATAACCTTGAAATGTCTTATAGTAGAACTTATGGCCTTTCCAAAAAAAATACAAAAAAAAATTCTATCATAATTAGTACCTAAGATAAGTTATTTTTAGAGAAAACTCTATTTTTTTAGCTTATTTTTTAGTTTTTTTAACACTATGACCAGAAATGAATGAATTACATCGGTTTTTTAAAGTTTTCGTATTGTAGTATAACTATGATGATAGATAGAAAATAAATTGTATCACTAGCTATTGCACTTTTTAAAAAGAAATGTATGCAAGTTGATTTATTTTATAAAAAAATGCGTAATCTATTTTTTCATCGAATTTTAAACATTATGGGTATAAAAAAATGTATGAAGGTATGAGTGACCAATAATTTTTAAATAATGCTGGTTTTAAGTAGATTTTATAATGGCACAATTCATCATTGTATCTACCATAAATAGTGAATTATTGCTATCAATGTAGAAAAGGAGAAAAATGTACTAAAGAAAGAAAGTAGGTAATCGGGGAACTTCAAGAAAAATAATTGTACCTGACCATTGGGGGTTAATAAAAACATCGTTTAACTTTAAGAATTTTACACGTATTTACAATAAATGTTCAAATTGTTGGCCTCCCACTCTTATGCAGGCCCTACATCTACGGATACATGGTCTTCTTAGCAATCTAGTATATCGTCAACGTAACAACCTACGTGGTCTAGTGGTTAGAGCATTGGCTCTTGACTCGGAGGTCGTGGGTTCGATTCCCGCATTGGAAAACAAAAAATGTTTTTTTTGAGTCTGGTTAGGACAATGCAGGCTGATCACCTGATTGTCAGACAAGAAAGATAATCTATGCGTTGGATGGGCATGTAAAAAGTCGGACCTGCGCCTCATCTCTCATCAGTCGTGTCGGTTATCCATCCCACTGGATTACGAGAGTAAAGGAAGAGAGAGTGCTCTTGTGAACTGCGCACACACTTGGGCACTATAAAATTGCTCCTGCGTGAATCGCGCGTAATTACTGAAATCGGTGGGGAGTTATTATTATATCACTTTTATGATGCAGCTGCTCTAACACGGCTACGTAGTTCTTCCAAAGACCGTATAGGCTTACGGTACACATCTTCTTTGAGGCAGCCCCAATAAAAAAATCCAATGGATTTAGATCCGGTGAACGCGGAGGCTACAAAATTGGCCCTAGACGCCCGATCCATCTGTTTAGGTACGTATTATTGAAATATGCACGAACGGGTACAGCATAATGCGCAGGATAGCCGTCATTTTGTAACCAATAAGAGTCCCTCAGCTCCTCATGCACTTCTTCTAATAAATTGGGGCCCTCCCCAATTTATCCCTATAAATCACGCTTAAAAGTAACAATTTTTAACATATTGCATTAGTATTACATTAAACATTTCTTTAGTAATTTTTTCTCCTTTTCTACATTAATAGCAATAATTCACTATTTATGGTAGATACAATGATGAATTGTACCATTATAAAATCTACTTAAAACCAGCATTATTTAAAAATGATTGGTCACTCATGCCTTCATACATTTTTTTTATACCCATAATGTTTAAAATTCGATGAAAAAATAAATTATGCATTTTTTTCTAAAATAAATCAACTTGCATACATTTTTTTTATAAAAGTGCAATAGCTAGTGATACGATTTATTTTCTATCTATCAGCATAGTTATACTATAATATGAAAACATTAAAAAACCGATGTAATTCATTCATTTCTGGTCAAAGTGTTGAAAAAACTAAAAAATAAGCTAAAAAAATAGACTTTTCTCTAAAAATAACTTATCTTAGGTACTAATTATGATAGATTTTTTTTGTATTTTTTTAACGGCCATAAGTTCTACTATAAGACATTTTAAGGTTATCCATTAATTACCGGACACCCGATATATTTTATTATTACATTGAAAGAAAATTAATCGATTAATTATTTTTAAATTGGCGAAAAAATCTGACATAGCATAGTAAATCGGTATCGTACTTATATTAAATAATTTATTAAACCTATCTTCAATGTTAAAAAAGTAGGTTGACACTGATATTTTCCTAACATAATATACAAAATTAAGCATTAAAAAAATAATAATCACTTATATTTTTAATTTATATTTTATGTTATTGTACTACTCATGTCAGAATATTAAAGACACAATATTTCATTTGTAATACCTTTGTACTAGTTATGCCTTTGTACGACAATAATAATGCAATAAAAGGATTTGTGTTTATTTGACTTAAAAAAGTTTACGTCCCCTTCAACCGCCCATTATTTTCTCACGCAATCGTGGATACACCGTATGATTGTAGTAGTCACTACTACATTATTATCGAAAGCTAACTAAGTATGTAGCTGTTTATCTGTTCCTCTTTCTTAATCTGTGGTGGCAATCAGTACGTTTTATTTTTCGTACATAAATAAACGAGAGAGCCTTACAGTATTCGTAAATGATGGGTAACATTTTATTCAAAAAACACAATGCTTAGTACGATTTTCTAATATGATAAAATTTAATACGGAAACTTTTCCATTAAGCAGTGACAGAAATCAACGTCAAAATTTAAAGGCTAAATACTGAAATTTTTTATTCGAATCTGACGGAAAAATCTACCACCGCGCGCTCATTTATCAAATCGAATTCCGTTATTTCCTGTTACACACTTCCGTTTCATTTCACAAAATCACTCCCACAAATTGCAAGAAAGAAAGAGAAAAAATGTTACACATCAAAGAAATTATTTATACCTGCTACCTTCTTTATATACCCCCAACGTTTTATTATCTTTCAGGCATATCGTTCATTACATCTAGAAGAGGGAAAACCATGATCAAAGTCGGTGACTATACTTTCTGTCATAAAATCAAAGTTAATATGAAAAACCGCTGGGTTTGTTCGACGCATAATAACAAGGGGTGTAAAGCCAACCTGTGCACGATAGGAGATGAGATTATCAAGTTGAACAATGACCACAATCATTGACTGATAATCGGGTCAATAGTAAAATCGGCGAGTATATTTTCTGAACCTGCATTCGCGTATTATCTGAAAAAATGAAAAAAATAAATATGAATAGGTATATTAAACGACATTTAAGAGAAAGTTATTCATTTATGATAATAATCGGGTCGATTGTAAAATGGCGAGTTTCGTGTTGTATTTCTAAACTATTGATAAATATACAATTAATTAATATATTATTCTATTACCAGCTATTACCCGCGGCTTCGCCCGCGTAAATACAGTATCCCACAGGAACACTGTACTTTTTCGGGATAAAAAGTAGCCTATGTTTTAATCCAGAGCTCTACTACCATGCCAAATTTCATCAAAATCTATTCAGTAGTTTTTGCGTGAAAGAGTAACAAAATCCTTCCATCCATCCTACTAATATTATAACTGTTTGTAAGGATGGATGGATGGATAGATGTATGGATGTTCTTAAATATTGTAGAACATATTTTTGTTCTATCATCAATAGTTTTCGCAACGCATGCAACGAAATGTTTTAATTATATTTTATGTTATTGTACCATTAATATCAAAATGTTAAAGAGTAAAGACATAATATTTCATTTGTAATACTTTTTTACGACAATAATCCAATAAAAGGATTATATTATAAAAGGATTTGTGTTTATTTGACTTTAAAAAAGTTTAAGTCCCCTTCAATGGCCCGTAATTTTCCCGTGGACACACCGTATAATGTAGTAGTCACTACTCACTAGTCACTACTACATTACTATCGAAAGCTTCTTTAATCTGTGGCGGCAATCAGTACATTCTATTTTTCGCATGTAAAAAAAAACGAGCGAGCCTTACAGTATTCACATATTAATATGATGTGTAACATTTTATGAAAAAAAAAATACAATGCTTAGTACGATTTTCTATTATGATAAAAAATACGGAAACTTTTCCATTAAGCAGTAACAGAAATCAACATCAAAATTTAAAATCTGAAATATTTTATTCGAATCATACGGCCAAATATACCACCGCGCGCTCATTCGTCAAATCAAATTCCGCGACTTAATGTTCCTGTTACTCACTTCCGTGTCGTTTCACTCACTCCCACAAATTACAAGAAAGAGAGAGGAAACATTTTAGACATCAAGAAATTTATTTATACCTGCTGCCTTATTTTTATATCCTCAATGTTTTATATCTTTCAGGCATATCGTTCACTACATCTAGAAAAGGGAAAACCATTATCAAAGTCGGTGACTACACTTTCTATCATAAAATCAAAGTTAATATGAAAAGCCGCTGGGTTTGTTCGACGCATAATAACAGGGGGTGTAAAGCTAACCTGTGCACGATAGGAGATGAGATTATCAAGTTGAACAATGACCACAATCATTGACCGATAATAATCGGGCCAATAGTAAAATCGGCGATTATTTCTGAACCTGTATTCACATAGTATATCTAAAAAATTAAAAAAAGCAATTTATGAATTTTGATATTAAATAACATTTAAGAGAAAGTATTTGATTTATGATAATTGAATCGACAAATTGACATTGCTACTTAACATTATAATATTAAATATATAACACTATACTAATATAATAAACAGGAAAGGTTTATTTTGTTTGTTTGTTTGTTTGTTTGTTTGCATCGAAATGGCTCCGAAACTACTGTTTTGGTAAAATTTGGCACAGATATAGAGTAGATCACGAAAAAGGACATAGGCTTCTTTTATTGTGGCAAAATGTACGGTTCCTTTATTTAACGCGCATTTTCCTTTAGCGCGCATGAAGTCGCGGGCAAAATCTAGTAATACATAGAAATGATTATGAATACCCTAAAATTGATATTTACCTACAGTATCAAAATCAAAAAAATTAAAAAACTCATAATTTGATAATTTCAGAATTAATTATTATATAATATTTTACACTGTTGCAAATTTTAGACCATTGTGATGTCAGAATATTAATTCCATTTTTACCAAATTTCCTACCGAAACTGTACGATATTCTTGCAATAAACGGATATTGTATATTTATTATTTGATTGACTTATCCACATCAATACCTAAGAACATTCTATCTATCCTTATGCGAAAAAAAATTATTGACACTGCCTCCTTTTTTATAACGTCAATGTTTTTTTACTTTTCAGACGTATCGTTCATTATGTCTAGAAAAGGAAAAACGATGATCAAAGTTGGTGACTATACGTTTCGGCATCAGGTCAAAGTTAACGTAAAAAGCCGCTGGGTGTGCTCGACGCATAGTAACAAGGGATGTAAATCTTACCTGTATACCATAGACGAGGAGATTGTGAAGTTCAACAATAACCACAATCATTAAAGGTGACGTCATCTGAACTTTTATAGCACTGACAATAAATGAGCCGAATAATAGGGATGTTGCCTAGTGTGGAATATCGCGCTTTTACAAATAAAAATTTTAAAATTGTTGATTAAAGATACATAAATCTGAAAGAAATAGGTATTTAGAGTGACGCGATTAAAAATATAAGCAAATAAAAAATATTGTCCATCCCTTTCTCGCAAAACGATTCGTGACGTCACAACCTGCTACCGCCATACATTTTGTAATGACAAACGCATGGCGGTAGCAGGATGTGACGTCACAGGCCGATATATCGTTCTCTTTCATATTGTAAATTTCAATGGTTTGTATCTACGTTATTTTTTCAGATATACAAAAATGGGTTCTGGATTGTTTATTAACATGTTGTCTAACATCGAATAGACGAAAACAAATTTTTTCGGCAACATGCCTATTGCCTATTAGAGACGAGACTTGTATTAAATAGGGATGTTGCCTAGTGTAGAAAATCAAATTTTTACTGATTTTTTTAAATTGTCGACGCGACAAAAAATTATAATCAAATAAAAAAACCACCACCTTCTCCTTGACGTTTCAATAATTCAACAGAATAGAAACAGGAATACTCTGCCACAGAGGAACCAACCCCAATAATATTCGTAAATAATTAAACAATATCTAAAATAATTTTAGAAAATTCTTAATGTCCTGAGCATAATACGATACTTGTAATATTTGGTATTAACCAGCTTTCTTAATACTTAAATATTTAAATTTTGTCTGATGAGAAAATTCATATCTACACTTATCGATTTCTTATCTGATGCGACAACTTTAAACATATTACCTACTGACCATAAACAATCAGTTAACCTTTCAACTAAAAATATTGTCCATTTTTTGCAGTGCAATACATGATGTCGAGGCGTCACACGGTGGGTCGAAAATCGGCTTTCATAGACATAGAAATGAAATCTCGAAAGTGATAGATTTTTTCATGGATATTGCTTCAGTTTAGTATTACTATGTAGAAAATTAAGTTTGAGATAGTTTGGCCCAAAAATGAGGGAGTAATAATTTTTTTACGAAAAACTTGTATGGAGCCAACATGAAAAATTCAATTATTTCAAAAACGGCAAGTTTAACCGTAATATCCTGACAGATGGTTATAGTACTAATTATTCATGATTTTTTGGCATACATCATATAACGGTTTTAGCTGCTCTTTTTTTTTAAAAAATCGTCGAAATTTTTGAAAAAAAGTCACCCTGTATTATTGCACGATTCGATAGTGTTACTATTAAGGAACAATTTCTGGAAAGTAATGGTATACGGCAAACTTGAGGAAAGTGTTGAATTTTAATAAACTCCTTCATATTTTGAACAAATGTATGAACAATTATATAAAATGCTAAAATTAAGCACTTTCCTTAACTTTCTCACATATAGTTACTTCCCAGTAATTGTTATTTACTAGCAAGACTATCGAATGCTGCAATAATACAGGGTGACTTTTTTTCAAAATTAACGGATTCGAATCCTAACCAAGGATGTTGACTTGGCTATAATCTGATAATGCAGTTATATTCGTCGTACACGGGGAAATGAAAGGAAATTATGTTAGAGTAATTGCTTCCCAAAAATACTGGATTTATAACTTTTTTATAGAAAATTTCTATGAAGCCAATGAGAAAAATCCAATTATCTTCAAAACAGCAAGATAAATATTTATATCCTTACATGCTGTTATAGTACTATTAATTCGTGTTTTTTTTACATAGTTCATTAAACGGTTCTATTTGCCATTTTTTTTAAATAATCGAAATATTAATTTTGAAAAAAAAAGTCACCCTGTATTAATGCACTATTCGATAGTCTTGCTAGTAAAGAACAATTTCTGGAAAGTAATGGTATACGGCAAACTTGAGGAAAGTGTTAAATTTCAATAAACTTCTTCATATTTTGAACAAATGTATGAAAAATAATATAAAATGCTAAAATTTTGTTCTTTCCTCAACTTTCTCATATGTAGTTACTTCCCAGCAATTATTATTTACTAGCAAGACTATCGAATGGTGCAATAATACAGGGTGACTTTTTTTTTCAAAATTAATATTTCGATTATTAAAAAAAATGGCAAATAGAACCGTTTCATGAACTACGTAAAAAAATCACGAATTAATAGTACTATAACAGCATGTAAGGATATAAGGATTTATCTTGCCGTTTTGAAGATAATTGGATTTTTCTCATTGGCTTTATAGAAATTTTCTATAAAATAGTTATAAATCCAGTATTTTTGGGAAGCAATTACTCTGACATAATTTTCCTTCACTTCACAGTGTACGACGAATATAACTGCATTATCAGATTATAGCCAAGTCAACATCCTTGGTTAGGATTAAAATCCGTTAATTTTGAAAAAAAGTCACCCTGTATTATTGATGCATTCGATAGTCTTGCTAGTAAGTAACAATTGCTGGGAAGTAACTATATATGGGAAAGTTAAGGAAAGTGCTTAATTTTAGCATTTTATATAATTGTTCATACATTTGTTCAAAATATGAAGGAGTTTATTAAAATTCAACACTTTCCTCAATTTTGCCGTATACCATTACTTTCCAGAAATTGTTCCTTAATAGTAACACTATCGAATCGTGCAATAATACAGGGTGACTTTTTTTCAAAAGTTTCGACGATTTTTAAAAAAAAAAGAGCAGCTAAAACCGTTATATGATGTATGCCAAAAAATCATGAATAATTGGTACTATAACTATCTGTCAGGATATTACGGTTAAACTTGCCGTTTTTGAAATAATTGAATTTTTCATGTTGGCTCCATACAAGTTTTTCGTAAAAAAATTATTACTCCCTCATTTTTGGGCCAAATTATCTCAAACTTAATTTTCTACATAGTAATACTAAACTGAAGCAATATCCATCAAAAAATCTATCACTTTCGAGATTTCATTTCTATGTCTATGAAAGCCGATTTTCGACCCACTGTGCGTCATAAGAAACTTTTGTGCTTCGAAGGCTACAAGTACAATATGGCGTACTGCCATGGCTCGATCAAACGATGGGTGTGCTCCACTCACAGAACCAAATACTGTAGAGCGTTCGTCAAAACTTTGGACGACAAAATCACCCAGTTTAATAAGAATCACAACCATCAGATATAAATTTTAATTTCAAGTGTTTGTATTCTATCATGATGTGTGACGTGTTTCTGTGTTTTCCTTTATGAAATTAATAGTTTATTGAGTCTTTTCCAAACATTTAATGAACATAATATCGTGTGATGCTAATAAAAATTGTTTTGTTTAAAAATGTCTGTTTTAGTTATAGTGACTTGGGGTAATTCCGAAAATGGGGAAATTCCGAAATTAATTAAAATCTACTAAAACAAGCAAAATTTCTTAAAATTCAAATATATACATTAGTTATAAACATTAGTTTAACGGCCAATTCTTTGTTTGGCTGCATCAGTTGCCGCCCGGTAAAATCAGTTACAAGGCGTACGTTATGTAATTTTTCTTCGATTTGTGTTTTTTTGCGCCATTTTTGTTGATTCGCAATAACTCCAACATGTAAATATTGTATATTTCGAAATTCTGGTAAGTAAATTAAATATGAGTTTTAATATATTATAGATAATCGTTTTTATTGATATTAAATGCAATCTCAAAAAAATCTCGACTTTACAGAACATGTGCATTAGGTATACTAATGCACAGGTTCTGTAAAGTCGAGATTTCAATAATTACGGAATTCCCTCACATTATGTCGTAATTTCCCCCACATCATTAAATCATGACAATGTCACAAAACCCTACATTTAATTAACCTGTCAAGCGTCAGTTGCTGCACGGCAGCAAGTGACAGCATGGGTCTCAAGCGTCGCTTGCTGCCAGGTTGCAAGGCGGGAATGCCTATAGAATATATTTCTAATTTAAAAGTGGTTTGTTTGTACCACATAATTTATACATTTATGTAATTAATATTAAGTTTTTTATGCGTATACTAAGTATTTTCCATAAATCTACTACAAATTACTTCAGGAAATCGAATGAAAAATATACGTTTTTATTGCTATTTTATTTCATAGTGAGTTTATGATTTTCTTGTGAAATGCATTTTGAATTGAACATTTTAGTAGAAATTTTATTAGAACGGTATTTATTCTAGAGTCTACGAATAGAATATATGGATAAGAATAAGTAAATTTATTACTATGATTGTTTTTGTAAGACATTACCGTCAAAATAGGCCTAGTTTCGGAGGGTTCAATGAGGGAGTTCCCTTATTGTACATTGTAAAAAAATAATGAGTTACTGTAATATTTAACATCCTGAAATGTATAAAAATATGTATTTAATTATGTCCCAGTTACAGTTTATTGAGCAATCAAAATATGTACTATGTCAGATATTTTTCATAGTAATTGTAATTAGTTTTGCTCCAATCCTTGTTAGTACAACTGTTTTTGTATAAAATTTTTATGTATAATATATCCAATTACGTAAATAAAGCAACATTCACTGTATAGAAACATACATTTTATATTTATTTGAGTTTTAAAACAAAATATAAAAAAAGACGAAGTTTATGTGTTTGTATCAAGATTCCATTTATTAAATGAGTATTTTTCTAAATTCCATTTACGTCATCACTTAGGAAATCTATTCTACTTTTTAAATATATATCACATACATAGGTAGTACATAAATTATAACAATATAATTTGGAGAAATAAAAATCGCGGGAATCGAAATTAGACTGACAATTTTATAGTAGGTAACTGTAACTTATTTTATATCGGTTTTTGAATTAAAATTTTATATATAATGTGTGCACCTACGTAAATTAAGCAAATTTTACTATATAGAAACATAAATTTGGCCTTAGTTTAGATTTGCAATAAAAATATAAGAAAAAGTCGTGTGTTGTGTTTGGATCAAGATTTCTTTTATTAAACTAGTATTTTTCTTAATTCCAATTATATTATCAATTAGGAAATTTAATCACCTTTCTAAATATATATAACATGCATATGTTTTATTCACATTAAAACATTATAATCTTGAAGAAAAACACGACGGGAAACGTCATATGATTTATAGAGGTCGGTACTCCGTGCATCTGTCATGAGGGAATGAGGTCGTCCTCCTCCTTCCTCTCCGTAATGTGTGTGATGAGGTATCATTTGGCATGTTCCCACTTGAGTGTCAATAACGAAGTCAAAAGTAAACAATCAGTGCAAGTGTTTACGTTATTTGAAATGTTTACTTTCAAGTGGATAGGTACTTAATTATACTGAATCTAATTGTAATTTTTTATAAATCTGTTTTTATATTACGTAATCACTTAGGAAATTAATTATATTTTTAAATATATACATCATCCATAGGTTTTATTTACTTATTAACATTAAAATTGCGAAAAAAAATCGTGAAAAAAATTGCGGGAGAATGTAAGGAAAATTAATTTTTGGTGGCAAAAAGGCGCGACGCTTGTCGGCATAATCTGTCAAAGAGTGTCAAGGCGCTTCACAGGTTAATAAATATACCATTCATAATTTCAATATTTATGACAAATTAGCCATCAAATAATGATATAACTCAATAAATACATTCATTTATTCAAATATTGATTATTTTTAAATGACAGACCAAAACTTAAACCTATAGTCAACTCGATGGAAAACCTGTCGGAATTACCCCAAGTCATCTTACATTATTATAATAAATGAAATCGTCGTGCACTAGTTCTTGAATAGGTATGGGTTCTAATGTATATATCTTAGATACGAAATAAAAAAGTTAATTTTATCTATGGAATGTAAAAGATCATATTTTATTGCCCATTACTAAAACGTGATGCGATAGCCGATATATTATGAAATCGATTTTATGCCGAAGATGTCCTTCTCATATTATAAATGTAAATTCACATTCACATTTATAATATGAGTTATAATATAAATACATCCAACCATACATACATCTATCCATACTCACGTATGTATGTATGGTTGGATGTATTTATGGATGGATGGACATTTGTGACTCTTTTATACAAAAACTACTGAACGGATTTTGACGAAATTTGGTATGCTAGTAGAAAGTACCATGATTATCATAATTCATAAAATTACCAATTCTCAAAACTCCCGCAAAACTTTTCAGGTAGAAATATCAAATGACTAGGCTAATATAGGTTACTTTTACCCGTGATGATACGGTATATAATGCGTTTGAATTCAGAGGGGGTTTGTGGCAACTAATGTTGCTATTTATCTTCAAAACTTTTAGTCCGATGTTGAAGCAGTTTTCAGTAGGTAATAGGTGATTTATTAATGATAGTCTTCCACGTCATAATATATTAACATACTAATAATATTTGCAGTGTATTACATGAAATCGCAACGTCAGAAATTGCTTTTGTGTATCGGAGACTACAGGTTCAACCTGGCGTATCAAAATGGCTCGAAGAAGCGATGGGTTTGCTCCACCAACCGATACAAAAACTGCAGGGCTGCAGTCAAAACTATGGACGACAAGATTGTTCATATAGATAACAATCATAATCATTAAAATAGTCCACGTGCACGCAACATATTTTGAAGTAGGTGTTCTGATATAGCACAGAATAAATAAAATAAATATAATAAAGAAAGACAAACATAAAAACATATAGACAGTTTTCGATTTATTGCACTACTACAAGCATACAGTGTGTCCACACAATTGTGGAAAAATTGTAGGCCGTTTAAGGCGACGTCAAAAATGTTTAAACTTTCATCGATTTTGATCGTTCTATGAAATCTGTTTCTTTGTGTAATATACATAAGCATATATATATGTCACCGTAAAATTGTAAAAACCGTTAGATTGTATAATAACTAACGAGATTGTAAAAATATGTCGAAAGATTCAAAACTATATATTTATAATCTAACGAAAAATAATGTGTTAAATAATTATAGACAGAATATTCGCGTCGGAAGTCTATAAACATTTTACAATTTCATTAGTTATATTACAATCTAACGGTTTGTACAATTTTACGGTGACATAATATATAATGTTTGGTAAAATCAATTACGGAAACTTTGGGTACGTCATATACTGCTTGAGTAAAGACGTTTAGGCAAAAAAAAATTGAAACTCGTGGAATTTTTTTATACAAAATTAAACCAGCAATGCAGGAAATTACATCTTATTGCATTATATCGACCACGCGCGAACAGCTGTTCAGGTATGAACTCGAATGACCTTTCCTGGTGTATGCAACATGTATCGCTGTCTCTGTCGTGCTACATCTGCTATCCTTGTCGCGCGCGGATGATTTATGCAAAATATTTAATTTCTTGCAATATTTTAATTTAATAATTTTAGTTTGTATTTTTTTACACGAGTTTAATTTGTTTTTTTTTTTGCCTAAACGTCTTTACACAAGCAGTAGATCACGTGCCCGAAGTATTCGTAATTGATTTTACCAAACCTTATATATTCTACTCTGTGGTACGTACGTACATATAAATCTACTAAATCGCTTCGTACGGAGCAGTCCGAAAACCGCGTCCGAGGATATTATGTCGGATTGTAGCGCAAAGCGACGCGTGGAATGTGGGCAGTTTCAAATTCATCCTTTGTATTATTTTTTTTAAATATCTATGGACGCTTCACACCACGTCAAATCTGATCCTGTGGTAAGTTCTCGAAGAACTTGTGTTACGGGGACCAGGCAACGGAAATATATTTAATACTTTTATACTATACACATATTTAAGATTTTATTATATTATACACATATTTAATACACATCCATGACCCAGGAACACGGAAAACTTTTTGTTCCTTCGGCGGAATTCGAACCCGCGACCCCCGGCATGAGCACCAACACGCTCAACCAACTGAGCCACAGAGGTCGGAGGTATTTATTTTATTGATCTTGTTATAACTTATAGATATCGAATTTCTTAGTTATTAATGTTTAAATAATATTGCACCTATTGAAACTTTCAGCGTGTTGTGACGCTTGCTAATAAATTATAGTTACCATACTGTGTTATAGAAGTATTTGAAATCCCATCACGTCAACGATTTTTAACATAAATCCCAAGAATATTATCCGTAATTCAAAATGAAATGAATCGTACTTTGTAAAATGCCTGAGTACTACGTGCTATAATAACTCCCTACTTATCTCGGTGACGGTGGCCGGTTTCATTGAAACCAGGCTAGTTACGCAGGAGACATTTTTATAGTGCCCAAGTGTGTGCGCAGTACTTAAACAAGAGCACACTCTCTTCCTTTACTCTCATAATCCAGTGGGACGGATAACCGACACGACTGACGAGAGATCAGGCGCAGGTCCGACGTTTTGCATGCCCATCCGACGCATGGATCATCTTTCTTGTCAGACAATCAGGTGATCAGCCTGCATTGTCCTAACCAAATTTGGAAACAACATTTTTTGTGGTTCCAATGCGAGAATCGAACCCATGACCTCCGAGTCGAGAGCCAATGGTCTAACCACTAGACCCACGGAGGCTATACTATACTACCTTTTTAGAAGTACTTATGATGTAATTTTTCTTATCTTTACAGTATACTTCATTAAGTCGCAGCGTCAGAAAACTCTTCTGTGTGTCGGTGGTTACAAATTCAACGTGTCGTACACTTCTGGGCCGAAAAAACGGTGGGTGTGCTCCACCCACAGCACAAAAAACTGTAGAGCTGTCGTGAAAACTGTGAATGACGAGATTGTTCATATAAAAAATAACCACAACCATCCTTTGCATAAATGAGTCATTCACTTTATGGTGTGAACCTCAGATTGATAATTGTATAGATACCCGGCTATATATTTGAGTAGAAACATATATTGTTCCTTAACTCACATGCTACCACTGAGTGCCATAAAGAAGACCAAAATATCACTAAGTCAATTTTTAAGGTTGAATTTTTAAGGTTAAAAAAAGGAGGTTGATAGAACCATCGAAATACCAAATATTGTCTATTTATATTCATAACTATCCGATGCCATCAATGGAGGACAGACGGATGGACAGATCAAAACTATAAGTATTCTTGTAGTTACTATGAAACCCTGAAAAACAAGAAGATATGAATTTGCTTTCTCTTTTATAACTCTTATGGGTTTTTGACATTAATGTTTTGTGAGACATATAGTTGCTTATGGCTCGATTATATTAAAGGTGTATTATTACGATACGATGTTCCTTAAAATTGTAGACTGTATAGTAGATGTATAAAAAAGAAACAGTCAACAAAAATCGTAATAATAAATAAATAATAAATTTAAAGAGGGTTAATATTGTTTGACATATAGTTTTAAATTATTAACATCTCTTCTTTAATTTACGTTTAACAATTAAATAGTACTCTATTTACTAAAATATTGTGTAGTTAATAATACGTTGTCAGGATTATTTTAAGTATCTAAAATAAAAGTGTGAACTGATTATATTGCCCATTTTTTCAATGATTAACAAACAATTTATTTCATCGCGCGTCGTAGGCATCGTATTTTGACTTTAAACATCCATATTTTGAATGTTTTATATAATACTAGATGTTGCTCGCGACTTCGTGCACGCAAAAGTTAATTTCGCAGAAACCGTACATTTTTCCGCGATGGAAGGTAGCCTATGTCTTTCCCTGTAGTCTACTCTACATCTGTGCCAAATTTCATCGAAATCGGTCAAGTAGTTTCGGAGCTTATTCTTTGCAAACAAACAAACAAAAAAAAAAAACAAACTAACTTTTCCTCTTTATTATATATTTTATATTATATTACTAGATTCTTAAACCAATTTACAAAAACTTATTTAAAATAGATTTAACAATTATTTCCTCATGTTAGGTTTAATTGAGTAAATTTAGGAAATATTAAAATAAAGTTGGGGAAGCATACCTTTTACTTATAAGTCAGGAGAACTTGAAAACAAAAATTGCAGAGCCAGTCTGTATACCGTGAATAATAAATTGTTTCTGTAAATAATGACCGTTGTCACGAGCGATAAACATAGACAAACATAGACAAGATAATTTCATTTGTGCCAAAAGCGCCCAACCAATCTACAGTATGAGAGACCTGTAATCAGTATAGATATTCATTACATCAGTCTTCATATATACCATTCGTAAACATAGTGAAAAGTGGTAGTGATGGACTGGTGGTCAACAAACAGGGGGTATACCAAATTACTAGCGCAGGTCTGATTTGACCCTTCGACGTATAAACCTATATATCTGTATAATCTATGGTATAACTCTCCCCACACCGATCTCGGTGACGGTGGCCGGTTTCATTGAAATCAGGCCAGTTACGCAGGAGTAATTTTATAGTGCCCAAGTGTGTGCGCAGTACACAAGAGCACTCTCTCTTCATTTACTCTCATAATCCAGTGGGACGGATAACCGACACAACTGACGAGAGATCAGGCGCAGGTCCGACTTTTTACATGTCCATCCGACGCATGGATCATCTTTCTTGTCAGACAATCAGGTGATCAGCCTGCATTGTCCTAACCAAACTTGGACACAACATTTTTTGTTGTTCCAATGGAATCGAACCCACGACCTCTGAGTCGAGAGCCAATGCTCTAACCACTGGACTACGGAGACTGTTACGTACTCTTTACGTTGAAGGGTCAAATCAGACCTTAAAGAGTGCCATAGTTACTTACTTTTGTGTTACAATTTAAATTAAACAACATTTCCTTTTTTTAGTTTCAATCATAAAAACCAAGAAAGGAAAAACTAATATAAAGGTGGGGGATTACACTTTTTACTGTAAACCCGGAAATTATTCTGCACGGAAACAGAGATGGTGTTGCACCAAAAACAGATACTGTAGAGCTATGCTGTACATTGTGGATGACAAAATTGTTGCTATAAATGATGAACACAACCATGAAAAGAAATAAACATAATATAATTGTATTCCTTATCTTTTAGTTTATGTTATACTAGCTGATGCCCGCAACTTCGTTTGCGTAGAACTAACGGAAACGGATACCTATTTTTTTTGAACGGAATCCTAAAATAAAAGTAGCCTATGTTAGACCTTATAACATCAGCTATCTGCCAGTGAAAGTCCCGTGAAAATCGGTCCAGCCGTTTTGGAGATAAGCCGGAACAGACAGACAGACCGACAGGCAGACAGACGGACAGACAAAAATTTTCAAAATTGGTATTTTATTGTAAGTACCGAATATACTTTCATATGCATTAAGCGAAAGGCTCTTAATTTGAAATTACGAACAGACACTTCAATTTTATTTATCTGTATAGACTATATTATGTTTCCCGCGACTTAGTGCGCACAAAAGTTAATTTCGCGGTAACCGTACATTTTGCAGCGATAAAAAGTAGCCTATGTCCTTCCCCGTCGTCTACTCTATATATGTGCCAAATTTCATCAAAATTGGTCCAGTAGTTTTGGAGCCTATTCAATGCAAACAAACTTTTTCTCTTTATTATATTAGTATAGATTATATCAAAATTACTTCTAAAAGCGCCCACAGAGGTATGCTATTGTCTACACACGTTTCACAGATAATTTTCACAAATTTCACAGATATATTGCCGCTATAACAATAAATATATTTTAGCCGTTTTGTACGGAATCCTTCGTGCTTATACTTGGTCGGTTTTCTTTTTATTTAATTAACGAAAATTGCTACCAATCTTTCCTCCGAAAGTCAACCGTACGTTAGCAGTGAGTATGTAAGCCTGAGTTTTGGAGTCACTCACGCTCCGGTTGACCTACCATGAGCATGGCCAACATACAGTAAACCGGACCGTGAGTGGGCGCTTTAAGGCCCTCCCCCGAGCAAAAGACCTTGAGGCGGTCAGCCGCATAATTTTTCACATAACTTAGTTCAAAATTGACAAAAAAAATAATAAACGGCGAATATCTAGCTTATGAAATTGCCTATCTATTGGTGTGTGTCCCAAATAAAGTTTACTTGTAAATACTATGGAGATGCTGAAACTATAATTCAATGAACATTCAATTAAAGTTTCAGCGTCTCCATAGTATTTACAAGTTAATTTTATTTGGGACACACACCAATAGATAGGCAATTTCATAAGCTAGATATTCGCCGTTTAAATTTTTTTTTTTGTCAATTTTGAACTAAGTTATGTGAAAAAATTTCAACTGAGTTATGCGGCTGACCGCCTCAAGGTCTTTTGCTCGGGGGAGGGCCTTAACAGTCATACTTAGTAGGTAGGTACATATCGTAATTTCACTAGCAGTGCATGTATACCAACGTAGTTATTGTTAAATATGATATTTAATTTGTTTAATTTAATTTCAGTAACATTTTCAAAGAGCGGAAAGAAAATTATTTGCATCGACGGCTACAGGTTTACTCAAATAATGGAGAAGAAGAGGGAGTACCGTGTGAAGAAAAGATGGCGGTGTTCCAGGAGACATGAGCACTGCACGGCTGTGCTTTACACTATCGAAGATCAAATTGTTCTCGTTAAAAATATACATAATCATTTGCCAGATATGGTGTTATAAATAATAAATCTTAAAATTTATTGCGATATATCTGGCAAATATCTATATTCTATTATATACTCGTATATGTCACTGTAAAATTGTAAAAATCGTTAGATTGTAATATTACTAGAGATATTATAAAATGTCGACAGAGTGTCAAATAAAAATTTCCCCTTACAATTGTACAACGCGTTTCAAATGAGAATAGGAACATCAATGCCTTTTTTCTGTCAAATATCACTTGAAAAGTGCGATTTTCAGAAAACTTATGCCCATATAAATATTAATAGTCTTGCATCGAATTTAAATAAAAACGAAAATAGTAATCAATTACTATCAAAACATACATTTATGTGTCATAACAGTCTAAATTCGAAACAATATGGCGCCGACTCGATCCTATTCTCATTTGAAGCGCACTATACGCATTATTTATTGTTATAATTATTATTATGAAAAAGCAAAAAATATGGTGGCGCCAAGTGCCCCCGGCGTTTACCAATCGGCACGGTAAATATTACAATATAACGAAAAATAATGCGTACAATTGTAAGGAGAAATTTTTATTTGACAATCTATCGACATTTTATAATATCTCTAGTATTATTACAATCTAACGATTTTTACAATTTTACGGTGACATATAAATGGCAAAGATTATTGACTGATGTATGAACGCACAGGCCAAACCCTTAAGGCTAGAAATTTGAAATGAAACGGCTGAACTAATTTTCATGAAATTTGGTGTATAGATAATTTGTAGCATGGATTAACTTATAATATTATACTTTTTTCCGAAAGCAAGTAGCTGCCGTTGTCGAAGATAGTAGGTTTCCTTTTACGCAAATGAATTCGAAATTTCGCGAAAACGTATTATTCAAGTTATTATTCCAGTTATCATTTAATTAATTATAAATGAATTGAAATTAGTATTTATTATAGCAATACGTTTCGAGTGGAGTTGTTAAAAATATTATTTATTTTCGTTATAAATTATTAATTTTACTTTTTTATACTGCGTATATAATGGAAAGCGTATTTTAAAGGATATCAGAATCATATTTATTGTATATTATTAATAATAATTATTGGATAAATGCGGGTACCCACTACATACTCATCGTTACTTAAGTACTTATTAAAATGATTTCGACAGCGACTACGCATAAAGTCGGAACTCGTTTTTTGGCCAAATTAGTTTTTTTGTACAATTGAAATCTTCGCATCAAGGACTACATGACCATAGAATCTAAATTTTTATATATTATTTAATTAATGAGATATTTAATGGACAATAGTCTTAAGTATTAAACGTTCCAACGCACAACGCGGCATCGACAAATACGACGATAGGCTTGGATCTGTAGCACCGCTGCCAACCAATGAGCCCACAGTTACGACGTCGCAACTTACGGTTGAAGGCAAGCAATTTTGTTTTAAAGTGTAAAGTGTTTATATAGTATTTGTTGTAATAAATTTGTTATTTTTTAATTTGTTTTACATTATACTTATACACTAAAACATTTTCGTATCATTTATCGCAGATTTTAAAATTAGTATTAGGAAATAGTAACAGTGAAGTTTATTCTGCTTCAACTTCAAAATATCATATTTTAGGTAAATTTTTGCAGTTTTATTTTTACATTAGTATTTAAAATACTTATAAAGTAATCAGATTTTGTCATTCGAATATATTATTTAAGCATATGATAGTAATTGATAGCATCTAAGAAAAAATATTGAATTCCGGAGCATATCGTCGAAATGCCTATATTACGACTACATGCGCCGGTTTCAATCACTTGGTGCGGTCTGTTAAGACTTTTTACGTTACAATTTTTTTTTCAGGAGTCGTAACTGATACTTACGACTATGTGCTTGGTTATAATATAAATTTAACTAAATGTATATAGATGTATCATAGGCATACGACTATATGCTTAGTTATAAAATAAAGATACGATTGTCTGCTTTTTTGTTATGGCTAAAATATGTCTTAATATAAAATAATATAACTCGTTTTATATTCTATGTTAGATTTTTAACTAATTGAAGTATAAGTTTTTCAAAATCACCTTTACCACTTGATGCTGAACACCAATGGGAAGAATATAAGATAATGTATGGGCACTCATCCCAACTTACCTGTCCGGTAGTATAGTGGTATAGTATACAGGTATGCGACCCCGTCTTCCCTAGCTATTACTGTCCTATCTCTTGCCCTCCTGGGCGGTAATATCCTACATTTCCTATTTTCCACTCTCAAACTCAAACTCAAAATTTTTATTTCCATGTAGGTTATAATATAACACTTATAGAATTGTCCTACATGATGCCTACCACCGGTTCGGAAACTAGCCCGGCGAGAAGAACCGGCGTAAGAAACTCGCACGGGGCCACCTTTTAGCAAAAAGATGGGAAAATTGTTCTTTTCAAAAAATATTTTACAATGTTGTAACTTAATCTATATAACATTAGTCATAAGTACATAGAACATACTTAAGTACATAAAAGCAGCCTTGCATGGGGCCATCTTATTCCCAAGGTGTGCAATCGTTAGTGAAATAACTAACTTACCAATCTTCCTTTCCACACCACCTATCCCTCCCTTTCCCAATAGGAAAAGGGAAGGTTTCCTACCCTCTCCGCCAATCCGTGGGAATGCAATGGATAATCATAAAAATAATGTAATTATCCAAAATGGAGGTGATGGGTTTGCGATCCATCACGTTTCGTTCTTGCGGAGGTGAAAAGTGGCCCATGGAGAGCCGCTTCGCTACGTTGAATATAAAAGGAGGAATAGATGGTAAGAATGAAAGTGGAGGAAGCGAAACGAGTATGTAAGGATCGTAGCGAGTGGAAAGAAGTGGTCTCTGCCTACCTCTAGGGGAAAGAGGCGTGATTATATGCTTGTATGTATGTATGTATGGGCACTCTTTTAATATTCGGTTCAGAAGTCGGTTTTCATCTCCTGATCAACGTGGTAGTACTCGAACTTTTGTCATGGACGAGGAAATGACACAAATCATTTTAACACATGTAAAAATATTTCAGCCTGTTGATGTTTTATGTGCGTAAAAATAATTCTAAAATTTGTACTTAGATAGAGACCTTTCATTCCGAAAAATGTTTTCTTTGTACAATAAATGGTGTAGTATTGAAAATATAATTCATACAGCAACAACAGTCAGACAGTATGGAGATATCATAGGCTGAATATGAATATATCATTTCATAAGCCGAAAAAAGACATATGTAACGAGTTCCACATAATATTTAATAAAACTATTAAAATAAACATAATATAATATAAAAATAAATTGACGATAATTTTACTGTAGGTATATGACCTAGCTAAAAACGAAGGTCTTTCGGAATGAAATGTCAACATCTCAGTAAATTTTAGAATTATTTTTACGCACATAATGAGATTCAACAGGCTGAAATGTTTTTACATGTGTTAAAATGCCTTGTGTATCCATGGCAATAGTTTGGGTACCACCACGCCAATCAGGAGTTATGGTTGGGACCATACCTCCTGATTGACGACGTAAGTTAGCGAAAATGCCTTCAGGTGGTGGGCCACCTGAAGGCATTTTCGCTAACTTCTTTAATTAAAATATTTTTTGCCCAATTTCTATTATTAAGTTGGCAACTTAATAAAAGAAATTGGGCAAAAAAACACTACTATTCAAAAATTTCATGGAGCAAAATTAAAGAAATTGAAGTTTAAGTTGGCAACTTAATAAAAGAAATTGGGAAAAAAACACTAGTAATCAAAAATTTCATGGAGCAAAATTAAAGAAATTGAAGTTTTCTGAACCATAAACTATCATTACATTTTGAAGAAGAAAATAATCTGCGTTTACTAACGAAAAAAGATACTCTTCAAGAAGAAGGAATAATAATGATAATAGTATATTATTAGATACAAATAATATTATTTTAGAATTATGCCTCTCATTTAAACATAACGTCTGCAATATTCAATGACTTATTAAGCCTTTGTAGAGCTTATGCATAGTTCAAATATTTCACATATTAATATTATGATAGCGATTCTTCCGAATAATTTATATTTTTAATTTTTATTCAAAAACCTTTATAGGTACCTATTTTGTTAAAAAATATAATTTATATTTATTGATTAAAATACAAAATTTGTTTTAGACCTTGATATATCTTATGTTCAATTTATGTACACATTTTAATATTATGTTTCGTGGTTAAGAATTATTATAAAATTTAGCTTGAATAGGAAAAATAAATTCTAATATTTTTTATAGTCAATTAGGCAAAAAAACTTTTGAAATGCTGTTTTTATATTTAAAACGTTATATATAATGTTTGTGTCAAATTAATAAGACTGAATTATGTTTATATATTTATATGAATATTAATACTTTAATAAACTTGATCGAAGCTTAATTTTCTGATTTTTTTAATTTATGAAATACCTTCATACGACCATTTTTTTTGTAATTTTCATAATATTAACAAATCTTAAAGTCGTAACTTCCACTTACGACTTATCCAACATATCGATTAAAAGTAAATAGTCGTAACAGTAAGATACGACTTTTGTCTACTAAGTATATGGTCGTATGTAGCTAAAATGCTAAATTTTACAAGAAATGTTATTTATTATAACCAACAGCTTATCAAACTATGTATATATAGCTAAAATATATCGCTTCGTGCAAAAACAACGAATGTGAATGCTAAAGAAACTTAATAATTAACTATAGAAAACAAAATTCGCTCTCCTGTAAAATTGCATTTTTGGCGTTCCGACCTTTTGCGTAGTTGCTGTCGATTTATTAATACTTTGTATGTAATCTTTTTGTAATAAACTTTGAAAATTTAACCTAATATAAGGTTATATTTATTAATTATATAAAAATATTTTTTAAGCGCTATGGTTTTCTATTTTACTTACGTGTAACATCTCTCCTTTTTTGCAAACTGTGTGTTGCAAAGTTATGATATAATTAAAATACAAATTCAATTCAAGTCAAAATTCAATATGTCAGAACTCAAATGTTCCAGAACCAGAATTAATTTTGTTAATTTTCTAATTATTTTTATTCCTTTGTAGGAAAGTTTGTGATCAACACGCGTGGAAGCACTCTTCTGAATTATGATAGTTTCATGTATCGAAATAAAAAACTATATAACACGTCAAAGGACTTCAAAAAGAGATGGGTTTGTTCCACTAACTTCGGAAAAGGGTGCAAAGCTGTGATATATACTATAGGAGATACCATAGTGAATGTAAAAAATGAACATGATCATCCACCACGGCTTTTCTGTTCCAGAGAATATAGATTTTTTAAAAAAGCGTATTCATTGGAAACATTTATGAATCGTTCCATTAATTTATGTTAACAATTTTTTTCTGGGGACTCACGACAAAAATCGTAAAAAGGTGAATCTCAATGTACACTAAGTTATAAAGTAAGTATGTTAATATATAACTGTTTGATATATATATTATTAATATTAATCGTTCTTTACTAAAAATTTTATAAAACCGATTGTTTTTTTTTTGGTTGACTTGTAGAGACATGTTGTAAGTCTGATATTTTCCTGCTATTTAAAGTAAATGAATACTATACACAAATTTGTATCTAGACTCCGGTTAATTTAGAGTTAGACAGTTGAAATAACAGAAATTCCGACAGAACCAAAAATTGGTGACCTTGGATTTGCCCTAATAAATAAAAATATAAAAGTCCCCATCAATCCCATGTGAGCTTACAAAGTTATACGGGGTCAAAGGTCAACATTTCAGGTTTTTTGGGGTTTTCTCGAAAACGGTAAGTTTTATCAAAAAATACTTCGGCCCAAAGATGTAGATCTCAAAATTATCTACAAAAATGGTTCTTATGATTGTTTCCCTAACTATCACTATTACTGAGATATCTAGTGCGCTCTAGTGCGAGGTGGACTTACTTTTGAAGTACTGGCTTGTTCATCCTCGCGATGTCTTTTTGCTGTTTGAACGCACTTATCTCAGGAACTACTGGTTCGAATTGAAAATTTATTTTTGTGTTGGATAGTCCATTTATCGAGGAAGGCTTTAGGCTATATAACATCACGCTGCGAGCAACAGGAGCGAAGAATCAGTGGAAAATGTGGAAAAAACGCGGAAATTTATTCGTCTTTGAGGGCTTCCGTTGTTTGTTTGAACGCGCTGATCTAAGGAACTGCTTGATCGATTTGAAAAAATATTTTTGTGTTGGATAGTCCATTTGTCGAGGAAGGCTTTTAGGTATATTACATTACCCTCCGATCAATAGGAACGAAGCACCAGTGAAAAATTTTGCAAATACTGGAAAAATTATTCATATTCGACAGATTTTAATGATTTTTTTGTGTTTGTTCAAGTGGATTCGAGAATGGTTTAGACTTGCAATTGGACTCGGTAGGTGGCGCTGCTGTCAATACGTCAACAAATTTAATTCTAATGCGGTACGAAGTTCGCCGGGACAGCTAGTATGTATATATGTAGCAAATATATGCATATTATGTAGAACGCGATACTTACAATCACGATATCTCAGGAACCGTGATACTTAAAGAAAAAATCACAAGGACCATTTTTGTAGACAATTTTGAGATATACAATTTCAGTATGTGGTATTTTTTTATAAAACTTAACGTTGACCCCACATAACTTCATTAGCTCACATGCGATTCATAGGGACTTTTAAATTTTTATATTTTAGGGTAGGCCCAAGATCTCCAAGGGTAAGGGCGCTGCATTTCACGTCAAAGTTGTCCGCCGACTGGTGAGGTGTTTAGAAAGAGTTCGTGTTGCGCCAAACATTTTTTTGTTTATGTTCGTTTTATTTTACTTTTGTTTTTACATATGTTTTAGTTAAATTGTTAATATGTCATATGAAGAAAACCAAACAAGATTATTATTAAACCTTTTCAAGTCGGCTGATAATGATAATTCTTGTGATGATTCCTTTTGTGACTTCAAAATTGATGTTGGCCAAAATAGCTTTAAGGGTGATTTTGAACCAAGAGATAGATAGTGTTATCGAATGAAAATGAGTCAGCTGGAGACGAAAAATGTCATATTTGTTATAAACGCAATCATTATAAAATATAGAACAAATGCTGTTTTGCGTGTGGACAATTGCGCTCAAGTTGAAGATGATTTTGAGAAATCTGACTAATTATATAGTATAAGCTTAGATCTCGTTTCTTTCTAAATTTCATTAACTATAAAGAAAAAACTAAGATAGTAATGTAAAGAAAATGAGTGCTTAGTGCTTTTTGAAATAAATATTGACCAATAGAATTAGATTTTTTTTTGATCATGACTTAAGAGAGACTGATAAAATGTAATACAAATTATTGATGCAGTGCAGCAGTAGCGATTCAAAAGTAAGAAACTATAAGCACGTAAGGTTTTGCTATTTTATAACACACTATAGTTTATTTTCAGCCCTAATTCAATTTTTCTTGAGCTTATTGGTATAAGAAAAACATATATAGGGTGATACACCCAATTGCTAGCCCTGTACCAAATTGTCAGCACCTCGAGCAAATAGCAGAATTATAAACTTCTCCCTAATTAATTTTTGTTTCCACTTAATAGAAACAAAAAAATAATGTTTATGGAATCTACTTCCGGCGACTAATAACTATAAAGTATTTTCCTCTGTAATAATCGAGCTTATATTTGGACCATTTTTTAAAGTGCTGATAATTGGTGCTCTCACCCTAGTTTTCTATTCTGTGTTCTTTTTATTTTTCAGCGGTGTATGTCATGAATAATCGTGGAAGTATTTTATTGAATTGCGGAGGTTTTATATACTACAATAAGAAAATATTTAAAGGAAATTGTATAAAAAAGAGATGGGTTTGCTCCACCAACTTCGCAAAAGGATGCCGAGCTGTGATTTACACCATCGGTGATGTCATAGTGAACATAAAGGATGATCACAATCATGAGCCACAGCGTGCCCATCATAAACGATACACGTATTATAAAGAAGCTCAAGTGTTAGAGAATAATGAAACTTATGATATTATACTTAATAATTAGTCATTTGGTACTTTTTAAAATAAATTTTAACCTCACATTAAGACTTGGGTTTTTTATTTTGCTATTAGCACTTGATTATTTAAAACGGTTTACGTAACTGTTATAACATTAAACATACCAGTCCTGCTCTAGTTTTAAATCAAATTAATTATATCCTACGAAAAGCATAATAGGTATTGTAAGCTTATAGTTGAAGGTTTCATAAAATACTTCTAATTAATAATATGTAAATATACAATGAATAGTTTAAATGTGCACTAAGATAAATTATTATTATTTGGTTATAAGATGAAATTATTTTATAGTTTATTTCTTAGGCATAAGAAATAATATTCAGTGTTATGTTCAATTTGTATAAAAAATGTAAGATCAGTATCGTCGTTTGTTTTGTATGGACGCCGGGCTTGGCATTATTACGGAGAGACGGCCATGGAGGCACATGTTATATTAATTTATGGAGAATAAATCCTGTAAATTATTTGAAGTTTTAATCACTGGATATGAATAAGGATTTCAGAGAGGACTTTACATTATTTGTTATTTATGTTTTTTTTTCTGATTTTAGTTTTATTTTTGCAGCGATTTATGTGGTTAATAAGCGTGGACGCATTTTACTGAATTATGGAGGTTTCATATACTACAATAAGAAAATATTTAAAGGAAATCGTGTGAAAAAGAGATGGGCTTGTCCCTCAAAAGGGTGCAGAGCTGTGATATACACAATAGAGGAAGTTATAGTGAACATAAAGGATGATCATAATCATGAACAACGGCATATCTGTCTCACAGATTACACGTTTCACAAAAAAGCTGAATTTCAGAATACTACGAAAGTATTGTATTACGAGTATACCTAATCCTTCCTTACTATTTTAAATAAATTATTTTGATTTCACAATAATATTTAGATTTTTTATTTTGCTTTTCATTAAGATTTTTAAAGTAAAGAATATTTTGAAGAGCTCTGTGGTTCAATGGTTGAGCGCACAAGTCAGAAGTAACGGGTTCGAAACCAGCAATGGAACAAAAAATGTATAATAAAATAAAAATCTTAAATAAATGTAATATGTACACTATACAGTATAAAAATTAAATATAATTATTTCCGTTCCACGTAACACAAGTTCTTCGAGAATTTAGCACAGGACCTTTTTTTAGATGATTTAGTGGTGTATAAGCGTCCGTAGATATTATCATTATAGTACTTATTATTATTATTATTAAAATAGTTAATTTAATGTATTGTAATGCATATTGATGCGATTCAAAAGTAAAACACTTCAAGCACGTATGGCTTTTCTGTTTTATAGCTCACCAGGTATTTTCAGTTCTGTTTCAGTCCTGTAACCTGTTCTGTATATATTTCCTATTTTAATTTTATTTTTCAGCGACGTATGTGATTATCAATTTTTTGTTATGGATTAGATTTTTTTATTTTGCTATTGATAAATATGTAAGAGAGATTGTTTATTATAATATAATACAAATTATTATTATTAATGAAGTGCAGCAGTAGCAATTCAAAAGTAATAAAGTTCAAGCACGAAATGTCATACTTATAAGTTATATAGGGTGAGAGTACCAATTATCAGCACTTTAAAAAAAGGGTCCAATTATAACCTCGATTATTACAGAGGAAAATACTTTATAGTTTAAAGTATGGTGTCGCTGGCAGTAGATTCCAGAAACATTCAAGTTTTGTTTTTATTAAGTGGAAACAAAAATTAATTACAGAGAAGCTTATAATTCTACTATTTGTTCGGGGGGCTGATAATTAGGTACAGTGCTAGCAATTGGGTGTGTTACCCTACATACGAAAGGTTTTCCTGTATTTTTTTTTAAGTAATGAACCAGGAAACGAGCAGACGGATCGCCTGATGGTAAGCGATTACCGCCGCCCATGGACACTCGCAGCAACAGAGGAGTTACACTTGTAATTCCTCTGGTGCTGCGACTTGCGTTCCTGATCCTTAAAATCCCCAATCCCCCCATGGGCCTCCGGTAACCTCACTCATTCGGCGAAACACAACGCAAGCGTTATTTCACGCCGGTTTTCTGTGAGGTCGTGGTATTTACCCGGTCGAGCCGGCCCATTCATGCCGAAGCGTGGCTCTCCCACAGTTATTATACCTACTGATTTATTTTTAGTCCTAATTCAATTTTTAGTTGAGCTCAACTGACACAAAAAAAAATGATATTGTTTTCTATTCTATTTTCTTTTTACTTTTCAGCGACGTTTGTCACTAACAAGCGTGGACGTATTTTACTGAATTATAGAGGTTTTATTTACTACAATAAGAAAACATATGAAGAAAATTGCTTAAAGAAGAGATGGGCTTGCTCCACAAAATGGTGCAAAGCTGGGATATACACAATAGGAGATGTCATAGTGAATATAAAAGATGATCATAATCATGAACTACAGCGGATCTATCATAAACAATACACGTATTACAAAGGAGCTCAAATGTTAGAGAATGATGAAACAATTGAAACAATTGAATTACAATAATTAATAAATTAATGTTTTAGTATTTCTGTTATCAATACCTTTTCATTTGTCATTTTGCTATTGATCGTTTGAACAACAAATAATATCCTATATACCCTTTATGTCTTGCGTCTACCCCACAGTGAATTTCAGAAACATTGAGTGGTTGCCTAAACGATTTTTGATTTATGAAATAAAAACGTTTGCGAAATATTCAGCTTTAAAGCGCATTGCCGCGCACGCCCCCCGTTTAGCTTTTAGGGGGGGGGGGGGCTCTAAAAGCTAAACCACTGGCTCGAATAATCTGAAAAAATTCATGATGATCGTCCATGGACTTTGCAGACTATTATTATGGTTTATAACGACGATAACTTTGTTAGTTCAGGGGTTGTAGAGGCGTAACTTGTAAATTGCGCTGTGGTACTTGGGAAACTTCGTACTATTTTTGTACGAGAAATAATAAGTACACATGTTAAAATATTTAAAAAATATACTATGACTGACGACGGAGCCCTATTCTACGTACTATATCGGTTTTTGTTTTACCTATAGGTATAACATCTTTAGGTATAATTTTATATACACTCTCGAAAAGTTTCGCGTACAAAATAATCGCACATCAAAAAAATCGTGGTGCGCGCTTAGCCTTAGCTGTATTCAAACCGCCACTCAAATAATATATAAGTATTTTTCAATTGTGTTCACATTTCAGATGACATTGACAAAAGTGAACACAAGTGTATACGGCTTGGCAAACGAATAAGATGCCGGGTGTGTGCGATGCACGGGAAGAGACAAGCCACCAGCTACGGCTGCGACACCTGCAAGACCTTGTCGATGAAACCCATCGGACTATGCAAGGATTGTTTCGATGAATATCATTTATTCATTACATGTCCAAACTAATATATATTTTTTATTATTATAAATTATATTTAGTTGTATCATTGTTATAAATATTTTGTTTTTTTTTGTTTAAAAAAACTTTTTCTTCTCTTACCGTTCTTTAAAAAATGATTATCTGTTAAGCCGGTGTACGGAGGATAATTTGACGTGATAATGTCATCACAAGCCGATGGGCTTTAGCCCCATTTTCGCTTGTTTCGCGTTCTCGATGGCGCGCTCGGCTCAGGCGGAACGTGTAAATTTTTCGTGGGTGCAGCCGGCGTTCGTGGATTTATAAGACATTATCACGTCAAAAAATGTAAATTTAAATCTTAAATTATCTTTGTTACAAATTGGAAACATTAGTTAAATATAAGCATTAGACTAATGTTAATCTTGTTTTTCATTGCAGCATCGACGTACAAATTCATGAAATCGAAACGCGGGAGGCCTATCATCGCCGTCAACGGGTACAAGTTCTACAAGGAGAACCCCCACAAAGGCAGGAAGGACGTCATCAAACAAAGATGGCGCTGCTGCTCCCGCAACGCTCTGAAGTGCAACGCCCGTCTGTACACCATCAATAACCGCATCGTCGTCGCCAACAACTATCACACACATTTACCTATTGAAGCTAATTTCTAGTTTAAAAAAAAACTACGTCGAACGTGTCAAAACAATAATTATTTCAAATAATTAATACTTGTGACGCAATGTGTTGACCACGTTACTTATATGGCAGATATGTACCTAGTATGTCACCTACAAACCATGTGACCAAATTTTTACATTTGGTTCAAAAGTTACAAAACCCTAGTATTAGCTGCGATTTGAGTGTGGTTTAATGTAGTAATTAGCGTAAAATAATTGATCTCAAAATGGACAGTCGGCAAAAATCTAGGCCCATGAAGGATCTATAAAGTCTGATGGATGAAAATAAGGAAACCATGATAGTCAAAATAATAACAAAGATTGTGTGTACTTATTTATTTTAGTTGGTAGTAACTTATTGTGCTACTTAATAAGACTTGTGTAATATTTTATTTGCTAAGCAATCATTGTAAAAATAAATCTAAATTTATTTAATATACATGATATCAATAAAAGTCTTTTTTAAATCATTACTTGCTATTTATTACGAATGTGTCAAGTCAAAGCTGGTATCTTCTTAGCAGTTCAGTGTCTACCTGTTTCCTGTTTTGAAGTTCGAATAAGCGTTATTTTTCTTCCTTTTAATTGTTTTCTTTTTTTTCAATCAAATATTTTATTATTAATTTACAGATGGCATCCATTACGCATATTTTACTTCGGAACGGGGCAAACGTCTCATAGCAATCAATGGGTACAAATTCTACAAAGACCTAAGAAAAGATCGTCCGCCATCTTTGAAAGAAAGATGGCGCTGCTGCTGTAGAAGCGCTTCGGGATGCAAGGCAAACTTGTACACCGCATGCGAGGAGATAGTCAGTATTAATAACCACCATAACCATCCACCAAGAGAAACGTTAAGTCTACCAGGAACAGTGGTGTACCGGATTTTTTATGAAAGAAACGAAGAAAAAATTGATTGATTAAAATTTAATTTCTGTTGTGGCATATTATTATTTCTTCTTCGATCGCGTCATCTTCAGCGACGTGAGGATTTTTTAAAAGTAGATAGGTACATCTAATGATGTCATGTTTTTGCTGTAATATTTAAAAAATGTTTATTATTTTCCAGTTTCCCGCGGCATATCTAGGAAAGGCTGTCCAGTCATATATGTGAACGGGTATAGGTTTATTCAGCATAGTAACACAAAAAACAATTTAATCAAAAAGAGATGGATTTGCGCATCAGCCTATGCGTTGAAATGCAAAGCGAAGCTTTTCACGATTGAAGATAGTGTAGTGAACTGTTATAATGTCCATAATCACGGCGTAAATGAGAAGAGGCGGTGTACTTAAATGTGATGTTTGGTGTACATCACAGCGCATTGTAATAGAGATCCTGAACCTGAATTCTTGTATTTAAAGTAGACTATCATTGTACTTTGATTTTATTGTAAGTGAAGCGACTTGTTTCACGCTGGTTTAACGTTTACTAGAATACCGTTTGATCGCTTTAGCGTATCGGGACTTGATTGTAATTGTATTAATGCAGATTTTATTTAGCAAAATTGATCCTCTGAACTCTAATTCTCGTCAGTGGCTTTGGGTTTCTAAAACTCCATTTATATCGACTTCACTTACCACTTACCTTTTGAATTCCTTCATCCAAAATCATACCTATTATACAGGTTCGGGCTTCCCTATGAAGTAGAACTAGCTTTCGCACTGATTCTCGTAAACTTACACTTCAATTTTACTTTTATTGAATTATAAATGAATCGTCTTGATATCATTAACTGATTTTTGGTGTTCGGACCAATCAAAACGGATTTGAAGTTGGTTTAACGATTATCAGAATACCATTTTTCAGTTTTAACATATCGAGGCTTGATCGTAACTGTAATTGATGGATTTCAGCAGTATCGATCTTCTGTAGTGTTCGGACTACTTTGGATTATGTGTTTGAATAAATAAATATAAATATAGACTTTGGATAAATAAATTAATTTACGTAGTAATTTTTATTTGTACTTAATCAGAGCAGATACCTAACTAATACGATACCCAAAAATGTCTGTGATTAATGACAATGAAGGTTTTGATTTTTTTTGTTTTTCAGTTTCCCGTGGCATATCACAGAGAGGCCATCCCGTCATATACGTGGACGGGTTCAGGTTTCTCCAGCACAGTAACACAAGAAATAACTTGTACAAAAAGAGATGGATTTGTGCTTCCGGCTATGTGTCTAAATGCAAAGCGAAGTTGTACACAGTTAATGATCAGATAGTGAGCTGTTATAATGTACACAATCATGACGTACCTATTTAAGTGAAAAGAGACGATATACGAAAATATTGGTTTAAATCACAGAACACTAGATATAGTGTAAGCACACTATAACTTATCGCCGAAGAAAACAATGGGTGTTATTTTGAACGTGTGTCTGTCCGTGACTTCGTAGGTCCCAAAATAATGAACGGATTTTAACCTAGGTTTTTTTTAAAGCTGACTTGATCGAGAGTGATAAGCCATAATTTGTATAATTTATAATCATCAGTTCGCTGACTGCTCGACTATTCGGGGTTATTAACATTTTTATCTTTGTTTTTATTACTATTATAAAACATATTTTTATTAAATTGCAGTTTGGGTAATCGATAATAAAGATATTTTTTTATTATTTATTTTTTTATATGTAAGGCGAGAGATCAGGTGGAAGACCGACTTTTTACATGCCCATCCGACGCATGGATCATCTTTCTTGTCAGACAATCAGATAATCAGACTGTATTGTCTTACCCAAACTTGGAAACAACGTTTTTTGATGTTCCAACGCGGGAATCGAACCCACGACCTCCGGTCAAGGGCCAAGCTCTAAACCACTAGACCACGAAAGCTCTAAAAACTTCAAAAACTTATCACGAGACTAAAACCTCAATTCTCGAATTTAAAGTTGATTTTTATTTTATTTTGATTGGATTAAAAGTAAAGCGACATGTTACATGAACGGATTTTATGACGTTTCGACCAATCAGAGCGCGTGCGCGCACGCAACGTGAAAACGTTGGTTTAACGTTTATAAAAACACCGTTTGAGAGTTTTAGCGTATCGAGACTTGATGTAATTGTATTAATGCAGGTTTAGCAGAAATGCCCTTCAGATTGACGTGTTGTTAAAGCGTCCATAGACATTATTATTATAACGATTTGTAGATAAAAATAAAAGAAATTCTACAATAATCGATTATTTCGTTCCTTTCAGTTACCTTCGGTATGTCAAACAAGGGACACCCTGCGATATTTCTGAATGGATACAAATACATTAACCACAGCACAAACAAAAAATCCAAGGGCAAGAAGAGATGGGTGTGCGCTTCGCATCATAACTTCAGATGTACAGCGTGTATATTTACTATAGACGATGTGTTAGTCGCTCGCAAAAATGACCACAACCATGCCCCGGGTGAAAAGAAACCACCAGAAGATTTGTGTTATACTTACAACATGATATAACCATATAAATATGACCATAATAAATATGACCTACCTATAGATATTAAAACTTTTCTTAACAATAAGGTGAAATATCATCGGGGTACCTATCCAAGAATTTTTTCTATTAATTCTTGTTCAGGAAAATTACGATAATGACGATGTAAATTTTTTACTACATCCTACCGGACGTTAAAATTCCGTTTAGTGATATTTTTATCATAATTTTTATAGTGGTATTTTTACCTACCGCCATTATCCTAAGCAAAATATTTTTTCTTGGAAATTGACCGACTGAACACTTATAACAAAATAGTAACAGGACCTTTATCAATATAATAATCTTCAAATGAACGTATATTTTTCCGACATTTTTACTCCCTTACTAAATAACCTATAAGGACTCTTTCTTGACTATAATATTATTTATTTTTTCCTTGGGTTTATCTAATTTGATATTTGTTTCAGAAATTAAGTATGAATACATCAAGTCATGTCGAGGGAACTGTATCATATCCATAAACGGATATCGTTTCACCAAGAAAACCCACCAGAGGACCGGGCTGGACGGCACCATCAGGTGGAGGTGTACCTCAGAGTCGGCTTTCAAGTGTAAAGCTTCCGCCATCACTTACTGTGGGGCAGTCATGTGGTTGAACGGCAACCACAACCATCCCCCCACTAGTCGGAGAATGGGGAATGCTCAGACAGAGACTAACCAGGAACCTCCTGCAATAAGATCTTAATTCTGAAACAGTATTAACTGTATATGTATACGATATTTACTCGTTAAAATGTAGAAATCTCAAATAGCCATATTAATATTTAATTTGGTAATTTAAGGCTGTGTAATGTGTATACGTCACCGTAAAATTATAAAAACCGTTAGATTGTAAAATAACTAACGAGACTGTTAAAATATGTCAAAAGATTCATTACTATATATTTATAGTCTAACGAAAAATAATATGTTAAATTATTATAGGCACAATATTCGCGCCCGAAATCTATCAACATTTTACAATTTCACTAATTATATTACAATCTATCGGTTTTAACAATTTTACGGTGACATATATAAAATCAGTTACAGATATTTTGGGCATAATATAATCTACTGCTTATGTAAATTCGTATCTGTAGAATCAAAGAAGATGCCCAAAATATCCGCATTTGATTTTGAACAACCATAGAATAATGTGTATTGGAATATAATTCGTAATATACAAATCAGTATTAGTCCAGCAACCATTTTTATTGTAATGATGGACTTTTATAAATTGGTAATGGCACCATTTTGATATAAGCTTATTTTTCCGTGATAATGTTTGTTTTTCTACGTGTAAAGGTACAATTAATAATGCTATTTCTGTTTTTCTTTACAGGTATGATCAATGACGAATGAGGAAGTTGGTATGTGCTAGATTAAAATATATTGCGCCTTTTCTTTTTAATTTGAAACTAAGGACCTTTTTAAATTCATTGGATATGCTGGAAAATATTAAATGTAAAATGATAATGTAGAACTAATTTTGACAAAAATAATTCTATTGATGTGAATGTAAAAACTTTATAATTTTGACCAATAAAAATCATTAAGTAGGTGCTTATCAAAAAAAAAAAGGCAGTTTGCCTAAAAATAAAATAAAATGTAGGTGCGTGTATGCCAAATCATGTATGATCCCTTACTTACTTATTCTTTTTGTTTCTTTTCCAGGAACTAAAATACGAAATAAAATGAAAATCAAATAAGGGATTCAATTCAATTTATCAATTTCAACGGAATATTTCATGAAGATGTGTTTCCCAACGTGACAGTACAATCCTAGATAGCAAACCTCGACTCATACGAAGCTGAGATCACCAATATCTACCATGAAACAATAAATAGAAAAACATTGCGATATATAGTTCCGATTTATGCGGAATTTACATTAGTCGATTACGGCACCTAGACCAAAAATCAATACTTATTTTTTTGTTTGTCTGCCCGCCTGTCTGTTTGTTTCAACTAATCTATGAAATTGTTTACCGAATTTTCACTGGCAATTAGCTGATGTTATGAGAAACTTCTATTAACATCAAGATAAAAGTAGCCTAAGTTACTACTTAGACTTATTATATTTAAATAGTTACATAATATTTCTACGCAAAGAAGTTGTTGGCACCAGCTTGTCAGTATTTAAAAGAAAATATAGTAAGTTGTAATATTGTATCAATGTTTTATTGTTAAAACTCTTATAAAAATTAAAATCGCACATCATACGTTTAATTACACATTTAATTTTTATGAATCCTACCTATTTAACTAACCTATGTGCAACCTAAGTGCAACGTCATAATGTACAGTCGCTGACAAACGCCTTTTGTACCAACATTTCGATCTTATTATTATGGCAATAAGGTTTATGTTTAGGATAACATGTAAATGTAAACTTCTTAAAGGTTTATTCATCTGGAACAAAGATTAACGAAAAACTTTTTTTAGAAGCGCCAATTTATACAAAATCAAGAAACGGCAATCCAATGATCATACTCGCAGGCTACAGATTCTCTATGAAGATTTGTAAGCAGATGGGAACTTCGTACAAGCGACGATGGCAATGTTCCACGCATGCCAACAGATATTGTTCGGCTTTCATCAACACTTTCGATGATGAAATCGTCTCCATGAAGAACAAGCATAACCACGAGCCCGTGCAAGAGAAGTTTACGAAGAAATTAAACCTGCAAAGAGGTCTTAGTTTCGGCCAACACTACTTAAGCTTGTTTTGAAAGAAGTGAAAAATTAATCGTTTTTGTGAAGTCTTTAAGCGTGTAGATGTTTTTCGGTGTTTGTTTTTTATATTGAAGTTGTTCAGTAGTTAAAATAGATAAGTTTTGCTTAAGGCGCGTAGTTTACTACTTTACAACAATATAATGTAATTATTTAATTATTTATAGTGCTTTCAAATGTCTTGCCAAATATTATTTATTGTTGTTCGTAGACATGACACATTATGTCTAAAATCGTCATAGGTAAATATTTTTTATTAATTATTTATTTTATATACAAATATTTTATACTTTTTTTATGTTTTTTTATATTCTTTTATATAAATATAGAATCAGAGACCGGGAGCTTTTGAGTTTTTATATAGGTATTATATTTTTTATTTCGTTGCGTAATAAGATAAAGGCTTGGGGCTCAGCAATTGGCAAATTTGTGTCTTGGGTTCGAGTCAGGTCAGACTAATATGTTTGTGATTTTTTTTAAATACGTCATCTGTAATTTTTTCTACACTGGGCACCAGAACTTCGAGAAAATCTCGGTCTCCAGAATCTTTAGATGATATATAAATATATTTTACTGATAATAAAATATTGAAATTTTAAATAGGTAGAAAGTGTTTAATATTATTTTTGTTTGATCTCTACATAGGTAATTTTTGTATTTCAATTTAAAATTTCGCATAATATTTATAGAATTAAGACAAGTTGATACTCAATGGTGTACTTAATGACCTATGCCTACTCTAAATAAATACTTTAACTTTAAAACTAACCGAAACCAACCAAATATTTTGACTTGGTTTCGTAATTATATTTTCTAGAAATTACTATATTATATTAGATACTGCATAGGTTGGTGGTATAAGATTCGATGTTTTTAGCTTAGGTCTTTTAAAATACTCCTAAATATTTTAATCTAGGCAATCGTAGTTAAGACAAGGTGTGTTTTAACTTGTAGGTATTATAATTAATTTTAAATCTAAATGTACGTTAAGAATGGAAAACCTTATTAAATAAGGAACCATTTATCGAGAGTAATTTAATATATTTATTCAGTGTAGCTAACCATTTAATATTATTTTTAGAATTAATAGATCGAGTGTAAAGTGTTTATGAAAACATATATCTGTGTCAAATCCTTTACTGTTGTCGTCGTATTTTTAAGAAATAAAATATTCAAAATACTGTTGTTTTCATCTCCTAGTTTTTACAAAAAATTGTAATGCCCCGACCAGACTACTCGCGAAGTAGGCCGAGGAAGTGCTCCGCGAAGTAACCCGAAGTATGAAAAGGCGAAACGAAGTGCGTGCCCACACTGTATTATTCAGCCAACCTCGGCCTACTTCGGGAGTAGTCTGGACGAGGTGTAAGACTAGATGATTCAAGGGATCCAGATTTAAGACTGCGGCTTCTAATTTTGCGACGCCGCGCCGCCGCGCCGCCCGCGGAGTAGGTGCCGCCCACCGCTAAATTCGAGGCAGCGGCCTAATTGTACTCTGTGGCTACAAAGAGGTTTTATAGATATGAATGAGTGAATTCACTTTGTCACGTCACAATTCATAATATAATATGTATTTTCATTATTTATAAATTGTTCCTTTGAAGGTAAGCGACCACATGTCCGCATCGTACAGGATACGTTATTCGTTCCCTGTTATGCTGATATTTGGACGCTTGCCTTAACAAACCGGTAACATACGATATTATAGTGGGTTTTAGATAATTTTATATAGATATTATGATTTAGGTATAAAAGGTAATTTAAAACTTAAGTCATATTATATTTTCTGTTACAGGGTTGTCGAAAAAAACAGGTATACTGTACGTGCATTCGAGCAGGGGAATGCATGTGATTGTGGAAGGTTACAAGTATTTTAAGAGAAAAGAATACAAAAATGGTGCATCCGTGTGGCGATGCTCCATGTACAGGAAGGAGAAGTGTTTTGGCTCTGTTACCCTGAAGGTATGTGGTGGTTCTTATAGTATTTTTTCTCCAGCAAATGCTACGCTAACTTGGCTTTTAGCTACTTGTAGGTTATTTTTCATAATAAATTAAACGACGTGTTGCACAATCTACTGCATCGTTTCTCAACCGGTGGGTCGCGACCCTTGGGGGGTCGAGTTTGTTTTTAAAGGGTGACCCCCTTTGATCTGTCTGTTCAGGGTTTGTTGAAAAATAATAAATACAAATTACATATAGGTACAATATATTCGTTTTTCGAACGAATATTTTGTATCGAATGTTGAAAAAATCGTGACGGGGTCGCAAGACTTAACAAAATGTTAAGTCTTGCGACCCTGTCGCTTTTTCGTGGGTCACGACATAAAAATGGTTGAGAAACGATGATCTACTGATAAGACGTGTCAGATACTTAAGATACTTTATTTGTATGTGTTTTCTCTGTCGCTCGATATGAAGTAAGCAGCGACAAAACGTCCGAATAAGCTATCCGACACTAGAATATTGTGAAACAGGCCCTCAGTATACCGTATTGTTTTTACAAGAAAGTGTTACACTAACTTATGTATTTAAGAGAATAATCAAAAGCATAATAAGCAGAATAAGCTTAAAACTATAACCCCCTTACTCAAATTATATAGGTAACCTATGTTACCTGGGCCTTTGTTATGAATCTACTTTAGACGACCGCTGTGGCTCAATGGTTAAGCGTGTTGGTGCTCACGCGGGTTCGAATCCCGCCGAAGGAACAAAAAGTTTTTCTGTGTTCCTAGGTCATGTATGTGTATTAAATATGTGCATAATATAGTAAAAATCTTAAATATGTGTATAGTATAAAAGTATTAAATATATTTTGGTTTCGCCATAGTAGGATAAAAACTGATATTTGTACGAATTTATCGTATTTATTCAAATGTTTTGTTTGTTCCAGAATGATGCTGTTCGATCCAGGAAAACTCACTCGTGCAACGTAATATACAAACATACACTAAAAATGTATTAGAAAAAATACCTGGCAAAGTCGAAAAAATTTGCAGCATTAAAGCCGTAACGATTCTTCTACCAATAAATTGAATATTACCAAATTGTCATTATAACTACGATAGTAAATGACGGCATAGACGGCGTCAAGATCAGCTCACACAGAAACGAGACGATACGAGACGCAACCTGCATAAAAGTAAACTTTATTCAGTACACATGAAGATACACGTTTCATTTCAAGAGCGGCGCAGCGCTATGCAGAGCGGTTCCGTTCGAACTCGCAATAGGCAATCGGACTATTTTTTTTATTGCATAAATGAATAGTACTCTTAAATATGAGTAACTTCTCAGAAGAAACCGTATATCAAAAGTCAACATTTTCAAAGGTACAGCGATTTATATAAAACATTTGGCGAGCCTCCTAAAAACGCTCCATACTAAAGTCGACCTACAAATGACGTCACTTGTAGGTTATTGTATGGGACTGTATTTTTCCACTAGGTTTTCACCGCCGGCTCTGATCAGACTCGAAGATAGCAAGGTTACACCGATTCGGGCAGAGCTGGGGCGTATAAAAAATAACACTGATTTGAGGAGAACATTTTTCACATTAACTCGTTAGCTTACCTGGCTCAGGGCAATGCCGTATAGAGAGCACAAATGTACTCTTCTAATTTCCATATAAGCTATCTCTCTCTTATTTCTCTATACGGCTATTTTTCCATAATTTTCCCTAATTTCCCTTTATTTCCCCTGAGCCAGGATAAGTGAAACGCATAACGTGAAATTCTTTATTTACCATAAAACAATACATAATCACACAGTTTACATAGATACTTAATAACACATAAGTTAAAGTTACAAGTATAAGAAAACCATATATTTTTCACCATTATAATCTAATTTTCTCTAAAACCATTTACATTTCTATTTACCTAAATGTTATTTACTTTAGCCACTAATTTTTCCTATGTACAACACTAATTTTCCAAGTGAAATAAGCTACGGTTAAGAAATTATAAAGAAAATAAACTCGTGACTTTAAAACAATTATTTACCGCTATTCTAATGAACTTAACACTTATGTACAACACTTATATTCACTATTTTCACTCTTAAAAGTTTATGTACTATTTACTCACAGTTTTTAGAAACGTTTTAAAGCACTGATAAGTGTTCATTGTCTTTAAATTCACTTTAAAACACAGGCGAGGCCGCTGTCCTTAACATCCTCCCCCCGGCGCAGTAGCCAGGTTCTACGCAGCCTCCTCTGGGGACCGCGGGCTCGCTGGACCCGCCGTGGACTGCTCCGCTGACTGCCAGCTGTCTGTGTCCGCCGCAAACTGCTCTGGTGACTGCGGGCTGACCGTGCCCGCTGCAACTGGCTGCGACCGCGAGCTGTCTGTGCTCGCTACAGCTCGTGATGGTGACTGCGAGCCGTGTGTGGCTCGCTCCGGCGACTGCGAGCTGTCTGTGGCTCGCTCAGGCGACTGCGAGCTGTCTGTGGCTCGCTCAGGCGACTGCGAGCTGTCTGTGGCTCGCCCTGGCGACTGCGAGCTGTCTGTAGCTCGCTCAGGCGACTGCGAGCTGTCTGTAGCTCGCCCCGGCGACTGCGAGCTGTCTGTAGCTCGCTCAGGCGACTGCGAGCTGTGTGTAGCTCGCTCCGGCGACTGCGAGCTGTCTGTAGCTCGCCCCGGCGCTCGTTCCGCGCCCGGCACCGCCCCCGGCTCCGTCTGCTCCGCCAGCGGTCGCGGTTGCGACTGCGGCGCCTCCTCCAGCACTGCCAGTTTTGATGTGGGCCTGCGGAACACACCACTGCGCGTGCGAACGTCCGCACAACGCACCTGTCCGTCCGGGCCAGGGTAGACCCGGTGCACGACCCCGCGCGGCCACGTATTACGCGGCAGCGCCGGATCTACGACCACGACCAGGTCGCCCGGAACCAGGGCACGGCTGCTCTGCGGCGCCCCGTAGCGTGGCGTGAGCGTGGGGAGGTATTCCCTCACCCAGCGCCTCCAGAACTCGTCGGCAAGGGCTTGCGCGACTCTCCAAGTCTTCTTGTCCGCCGGCACACACGGTCCGACGTACGGCAGTCCGGCGGACGACCCCAGGAGGAAATGGTTCGGTGTGATTGCCTCCGGGTCGCTGGGGTCCACGGAAACGTGAACTAGCGGTCGTGCGTTCACGGAATACTCCGCCTCGGCCATCAGGGTCTGGAGTACCTCTTCTTTCGGCGACTTCTCGTTCAGCGTAGCGAGTAAGGCGGTTTTCACTGACCTCACCATCCGTTCCCAGGCACCTCCTTGACTCGGCGCCCCCGGCGGGGTGAATTTCCATTGCATGCGGTGCGTGAGGCCCAGCTGAGCCATAGCCGGTGCCCACTCAGCGTACGCTTGCCGCAGCTCGACGTCCGCGCCTCTGAAGTTCGTCCCGTTGTCGCTGTACATGACTGACGGCCATCCTCGCCGCGCAGCCATCCTTCTCATGGCCATTATTGCTGAGTCTGTCGACAGCGAGGCCACCAGCTCCAGGTGCACGGCCCGCGTCGTCAGACAGGTGAAGAGCGCTCCCCATCTCTTCTCGTGACGTCGGCCGATGGTGATCGTCATCGGGCCGAAACAGTCGAGACCACAGTACGAAAATGGTCTCTGGAACGCCCCCAGGCGCTCCGCCGGCAAGTCTCCAGTTTGTGGTGTTCTCGGGTGCGCCCGTCGTAGCCGACAAAACGCACACTTACTTGTTATGCTGCGCACCGTCGGCCGCAGCTTCAGGATCCAAAACCTTTGCCTGAGGTCGTTCACGACCCTCTCACGGCTCCCGTGTCCTGCCCTGGCATGCTCCCGTGCCACCAGGAGCTTCGTGAACGGATGTCTTCCGTCCAGGATGATTGGGTTCTTCATCTCCGCTGCAACCTGCGCTGCTTTGATTCTTCCGTCTAGTACGAGCAGCCCGTCTTTGTACACTGGGCTGAGCCGGTACAAGGGGCTCCACCTAGGCGCCGTCTTGCCACTTGTGATCTTTTCAATTTCTTGCGTGAAGCTGTCCCGTTGTGACCTCTGATACCACAACGTCTCGGCCCGCTCTAGGTGTCGTACCTCGAGGTTGGCTCGACGATCTCGGCACTTTTCTAAGAATAACAAAACCATCGCTGTGCTTCTTATGAGGCGCTCGTAACTCGAAAAGCGCGTCACATCCGGTAGACAATCCAGCTCACTCGCCCTTGTGGTGTAAAAGGTGACGTGTTCTTCCTTATCTTCAACTTGGGCGGGACTCTCCGCGGGCCACTCGCTCATAGGCCTGCGCAGGAAGTCTGGCCCTTTAAACCATGGGTCCTCGTCGCTCCTCGGAACATAGCCCGTTCTCGTGGCTAGGTCCGCGACGTTGTTCTTAGTGCTCACCCACCTCCACTGGTGGACGGATGTCAGTTCGGCGATTTCCCCCAGGCGGTGCGCGACATACGGCGTGTATTTCCGGCTGCCGTTCTGTATCCAACACAGCACCACCTGTGCGTCAATCCAGTAGAAAACGGTATCTGTTTTCCACCTGTGCTCTGCTACGACGGCGTTTCCCAGCCTCGCTCCGACCAGGGCGGCCTGTAGTTCCAGCCTCGGTATGGTTTGGGCCTTCAACGGCGCTACTTTGGCCTTGGCTGCGGCCAACACGACTCGAACATCTCCATTTTCCTGTTCCATCCTCCAATAGACGGCTGCGGCGTATGCGTCTTTGCTCGCATCACAAAATACGTGCAGCTGCCGGCTCCTCGTCGGGCTCCCCCCGTTGTAACTCCGGGGCAGCTCGAGATGGCTGATGTATTCCATGTCTGTCAGCCAGCGGGTGAAGTCCTCGGCTGACTCAGCTGGCAGCGGCTCGTCCCAGTCCAGCTTCTGACGCCACAAGCCTTGTAGGATGACTTTGGCGGTAATGGTGTAACAGCTAAGTAGCCCCAGCGGATCGTAGATACTCATTACGGTGCTAAGGGCCTCCCTTTTCGTCGGCGCGCGCTGCAGCTCACGGACCTCCACAGGAACTCTAGATAGCGACGTGTTGAATTTTAGTTTGTCACCTTTGGAGTCCCACAGCATGCCCAGGGTCTTCTGCTCGTCCTTGGTGACGTGCTGCGTAGTATTCTCAGCTAGGCGGTCCTCAGGCAGCTCCTCTAGCACCCTCCGGTCGTTGCTCGTCCAGCCTCTTAAGTGGAAGCCACCTTTCCTGTGCACCTGGTCCACTTGCTCTACAACCTGCTTGGCCTTCTCCCGGTCTGGATAGCTGTCCACGTAGTCATCCATGTAATGGGCTTCGGAAATAGCGCGATGGGCTTCCGGGTGTGACTCAGCGAATTCTTCCGCGTTCCTATTCCGGGCTGAGTGTGCCAGGAACGGCGAACACGACGCTCCAAAAATCATCACCACCATCTTGTACCTGGTCGGCGGCTCGTTCGGGTCCTCTCTCCACAGGAACATCTGGGCCGGCTGGTCTTCTCGTCTGACTTTCACACGAAGGAACATCTCCTGTATATCGGCCTTCACAGCAACAGCTTCCTCCCTGAACCGGAACAGGATTCGTGGCAGTGACGTCAGAAGGTCAGGCCCCTCCAACAAGTGATCATTAAGGCTCACGCCGCTTGTCTTCGCCGCCGCGTCGAAAACCAGTCGCAGCTTACCCGGTTTGTTTGGGTTTTTGACCGGGAAGTGCGGCAGGTACCATGTACGGTCGCTTCCGGCCTCCGTCCCGTCGCATTTTTCCGCATATCCCTTGCTTATGAGATTTTTCATCTGCCCATGGTACTGCGCCTCGTCTTCTGGGTTTCTCCTGAGCTTGTGTTCTAAGTTCTTAAGCCTCTTCAGCGCATTGTTGTAGCTGAGAGGTAATTTGACGCCGTCCTTGCGCCACAGAAGTCCCACTTCGAATCGACCGTCTTCCGTTCTCTTGGCCGTCCTGCCAAAGAGGTCGATGGCCCGCTGCTCGCCGTCTGTCAGCCTCGCCTTAGCCGCTATTCCCAATGCGTCTATATCGAAGTGTTTCTTCACCATTTCTTCGAGCCGTTCGCCTCTGGTCTCGATTGTGGATATGTGCAGGATACTCTCATCATCCTGCCTTATGATGCGCCTCGGGATGCTGCCATGGATCACCCAGCCGAGTTTGGTCTTTGAGGCCGCAGGCTGGTTCCTTTTCCCGATTCTCAGTTCTCTTGACACGATGAGCTGCCAGTTGTCCGTACCGATGAGAAGTTGGGGTTTCTCGTTCTCATAACACATCTCTTCATCCCTGAGATCGTGCAGGTGAGCGAGTTGCAGCAATGATTCCGGAACGGATTGAGTGAGCAAGTTCAATCCGCCCACCGTTCTCGCAGTGATGTCGTGCCTGGTACCGTCGTGACCCCGTACGCCCAGTTGTACGAGTCGGCTTTTTTCCTCATTTCTCTCGGCATTGATCCCGTGCATCCGCAGCACTTTCGACGGACCGTCTGCGCCGATAGCCTTCGCGACGTCTTCATCCAGCAGAGTCACTGTCGAGCCCTCGTCGAACAGCGCGAAGATGTCCGCTTCGCCCCGTGGACCCACGACTTGAACCCTTCTCATCTTGAGTTTTACCGCACGGTCGGACGTGACCGATGCGGTAATAACGGCGTCCTCAGCCTGTGGAGCGCCGCCGGACCTCTCCTCGTGCAGCAACGTGTGGTGCAGCCGCTTACAACCCTGTGCGCCGCATCGTTTCGCCTTACAGTTGAATCTTCTGTGTCGACTCGATATGCACAGGAAACACAGCCCCTCTTTCCTGACTGTGTCCCATCTCTTTGGTACGCTCATTTTCTTGAAGGCGGCGCAGCGAGGCAGAGCGTGATCATTGGCACATACCGGGCACTTCATTGCTTCCTCGCGTACCTTCTTGGGTTGGCTGTGGCTCGGCGAACCCCTGCCCTCATCTGTCACCGCGAAGACTGGCCTTCTTGCTCTGGTTTCACTCTTGTTCGGAGGTTGACGCGGTGTTTCTCTCTTCGATGTCGTGCTGAATCCGTAGCGCAGTGCCCTGTCCGCTTCCCTCATTAAGAATTCAGAGAGAAGGACGACATCGGGCTCGTTCCTGAAGCGCGACGTCTCTTCTGCGTAGTCGTACCACTTGCTTTTCTCGTAGGGACTGAGCTTCTCTAGAATGTCTCTCGTGAGCAACGGGTTGAAAAGGTACCCGTGCCTCAGCCTCTTCAGGATAGCCACCATGTTCTGAATCTTCACGGCGAATTGGTTGAGTTCCGCCGCCGAACCTCCGAGCCTCGGTAGCCTCTTCAGGTCTTCCATCATGCGGTCCACCATAACTTCTGGACGTCCGAAGCATTGTTCTAGAGTCTTCATGATTTGTTCGGGTGGCGTAGCGACGCTCAGCAGTGGTGCCACGGCTTCCCTGGCTTCTCCCCGCAAGCAGTTCCTCAGCCGAGCTAAGTTCTCGATCGGTTTCAGCTTGTAGAATGCAGTGGTGTCTTCCATGGCTGCTTTGAAGGACAACCATTCGGTGGGAGCCCCTGAGAATGTAGGCAGCTCCGTTGTGTGGCGCGTCTGGCGTTGATTCAGCAGCTTGTCTAACGTTTCAGCGAGATGTTCCACTCCGTTGGCCCTAGACGTGGGCGGTGTGGGTGAGCGTGGGCGGCGTTGTTCCGGCCACTCAAATCTCGTCTTCTGGCCTTCGCGTCTTCCTCCAGTTGGTGGCATGTCTTCTGGCTTCGGCGTCTCTCTCTCCTCTAACACGACCGGCTCTTGTCTAGCCTCTTCATGGTCGGGTCCTTGTTCGCTTAGCCAGGCTCGTACACGTTGCTCCACCTGTTCAGACGGCTCGTCGTCATCGGGGCTGCTTCCATCCTCTGCAGCGGCGACGTCGGCGACGAGTTTCTTCTTGATAAGTTCTGCTTCTATTTGCAGTTCCTTTTTACGGAGAGCGGCCAGCTTCTCTTCCGCCTCATATTGCATGCGTGCGACGACACTCGCTGTCGATCGACGCGACCTAATTGAAATAGCCTTCTTCCTGGCTAGTGTTTGCACTTCCGGAGCTACAGGTGCCTTGCTAGTACCTGGTCTCGGTTTTAAAATTGTTTGAAGCAGATCTGCCCTTCCCTCGGTCGGCGGCGGCTGGCTCGTGGCGGCAGCAGACGGCGATCGTGGCGGATCTGGAAATCTTCGCGGTTGTTGTTGTTGTGGTTGGTTCTCCTCGGCCCCGCTCTGACTCCTTGTGATGACCATAGTTTAAGTTAAATGTTACGTTAAGTTAAATCCTCAAATCAAAAATTAATCTTCAAATATTCGTCTTCAAACTCCAAATATCTTCAGAGTCTTCACGACTCTTCAAGAATCTTCGGTAGGTTTTTCAGGCGAAAAATCTGCGAATCCTTGCTTCCCTCTTCGTTGGTGTTGTCTTGTATCTTCGAGTCCAATCTTCTAATCTGAGTCCGTCGATCCCCGGTGTTGAATTCCTTTCTTCCAAAATTCTATGTTCGGCTTGATAAATTTTCTTCAAAAATTTTCTATGTCCTTGGCTCGATGAAATTATTCTATGTCCAGTGTTCGGTAAATTTTTCTAAGTCCGGTCTTCAATAAATTTTTCTATCTCCTTGGCTCAGTAAAATTTTTCTATGTCCGATGTTCAGTAAATTTTTCTATGTTCCGTCATCAATAAATTCTTCTAAGTGTCGTCTTGATTGTTTTCAACTGGTATTGGACTTCGAAAATTTCTTCAATCTTGTATCTCGGATCACACGCGACTAACTCACTAACTTGCAATCCGGATCGCAAGGACCGCGCACTACTGTATGGGACTGTATTTTTCCACTAGGTTTTCACCGCCGGCTCTGATCAGACTCGAAGATAGCAAGGTTACACCGATTCGGGCAGAGCTGGGGCGTATAAAAAATAACACTGATTTGAGGAGAACATTTTTCACATTAACTCGTTAGCTTACCTGGCTCAGGGCAATGCCGTATAGAGAGCACAAATGTACTCTTCTAATTTCCATATAAGCTATCTCTCTCTTATTTCTCTATACGGCTATTTTTCCATAATTTTCCCTAATTTCCCTTTATTTCCCCTGAGCCAGGATAAGTGAAACGCATAACGTGAAATTCTTTATTTACCATAAAACAATACATAATCACACAGTTTACATAGATACTTAATAACACATAAGTTAAAGTTACAAGTATAAGAAAACCATATATTTTTCACCATTATAATCTAATTTTCTCTAAAACCATTTACATTTCTATTTACCTAAATGTTATTTACTTTAGCCACTAATTTTTCCTATGTACAACACTAATTTTCCAAGTGAAATAAGCTACGGTTAAGAAATTATAAAGAAAATAAACTCGTGACTTTAAAACAATTATTTACCGCTATTCTAATGAACTTAACACTTATGTACAACACTTATATTCACTATTTTCACTCTTAAAAGTTTATGTACTATTTACTCACAGTTTTTAGAAACGTTTTAAAGCACTGATAAGTGTTCATTGTCTTTAAATTCACTTTAAAACACAGGCGAGGCCGCTGTCCTTAACAGTTATAGTATATGAAGTAGTATATGAAGTATATGGCCGCAGGAATATATTTGTAAATATCTCCGATATTTGTGCGTTTATGTTCATACTTACCATAATGAATGTTTTTGTATATGATGTGAGTAAACTAATGATGTAGGTTTTGTTTACCAATTTCGCAAAAAAAAAAATTTTTTGGTATAAAGACTCGCGAAATTTTGTATACGCTGTACCTTTGAAAATATTGACTTTTGATATACGGTTTCTTCTGAGAAGTTACTCATATTTAAGAGTACTATTCATTTATGCAATAAAAAAAAATCAGTCCGCTTGCCTATTAAACGTGTAGTTTCTTATGTAGGGAATAAGGTTCAATTTTGCATCGCTATCTGGAAAAGACAGGGCTGCGTCACGTATCGTCGCGTTTTTTAAGGGGAATTTCGTTTCGGTGTAACTGACGCTTAGATTAAAATAAATGTCCAATGTCTATTTCTCCTTTTTTGAGAAGCGCAATCGTTATATAAATTACATGTTTAAATGATAAGACATTATATTCCTCCTACACTTTACGAAAGTGCAGTCGCGAGGCACGTAGAATTTTGAACATTGACTCATCACTACTTGTCTCTTTCATTCGCACATGAATATATTGCTATCGCGTACACGGGTAGGTACGTAATAGGAGTACGATAGCAATAGGTGAAAGAGACAAGTAGCGATAGTTTATGTACGATATTAGGTGTGTTTCGTGACCGCATTTATTTTATATATTTTTACAAAAAGGATTTGTTTCTAGTCGTTGACTGTACCCTAACAGCATAGATGAATAATTGATCTCGCTGGGCGCTCGACCGTCCAGCGAGACCAATGATTAGTCTATGTCTAACTGAACTTTTTTTATTTATTATGGTTGCTTAAGACAAGAGAGGAAACAGAATCATTGTCGACCATTAGGTAGGTGTAATAGTAGTTTAGTAAAAATTATTCAAAATTTGATATTATTTTTAATTTTAACAATCTAGAATATTAGGTAGAATATGTGCTTTTTATTTTGTGTGTTATGGGGATTTACATGAGTCGATTTTCACCATGTAATCCTCGCATTACCGTGTAGGTTTCAGTATTGAAGATTTCAAATACTGATTATGTATCATAGTTACCTCCATTAAGTTCTTGTATTATACAAAATACTTTTATTATAAGTTAAAGATAAGTTTTGCTCGTAAAAGTTTGTGTTGATTGTTTATTCTAATACTTTTATAATTTATGCACCTATAAAATAGATAATATTTTGTCAGAAGTTTTCGTTCTTATTTAACATATATTCTCAACGACCCGATCACGATAACGCAATCGGCGCCACGTCGGCAGAGAAATGAGGATACCACCAAAAACATTTTCATGTTAAAATGATGCCAAGACGATACCAAGACAAAAAGTTATCAGATCTCATGTAAAACCAAGCTTTTGTCTCACACACGTCCTAACTTCATACACTCTACACCTTGTGTGCCCCCAAATCTACTAATGTTGGTCATACCAAGCTACAGTCTACCGGTGAGATCTATCTGAGCAAGTAGACCGCAACTTGTGTGAGAATAGACCTGCGTAGTTCTTTGACCCTGCACAGGTGACCGGCGTGAGAGAAAATCAAATCTTTGTGAGGTTCTTACTCTTCTCCGGACTTTCGTATTCCGGATTATATAGTCCCAGGCTAACTAATTTAACTGTCACCCTTTCTTTCCAGGTAGAGCAAGATATATTATGTCCAAGAATGGGAATCCAATCTTACTACTATCCGACTATAGATATTGTATAAGGGAGAGTAGAAATATCGGAGTTTCGACGAAGCGGCGGTGGCAGTGTTCGTCGCATTCGTCGAAACATTGCCACGCGGTGTTGTACACGTTGGACGACAATATCATATGTATGAAGAACGAACACAACCATGACCCGGTTACCGTGGGACTTAACCGAACTAAAAGACTTTGTAATCTTTAAATTAATGGTAATACTAAGGATAGCTCTTACCGTGATACGAGAACTACATTACAAGATTTGTTCATTTGTTAAAAAGTTTATAGAATTGGCATCTAGACTAGTCTAGTATTCTCCTAGTAAACAAAATGTCCCATACATTTTAGTCGCATCGCAAGATTTAAAGCATCGCAAGCTTCATTTCACTTAGCGATGACTTAATATGTCAAATCCCATACATTTTTGATTTCGAACTTCGCCGTCGAATTAATCGAATGCATCTTGACTAGAGGCCCAGGCGTTACTTTGCGGAAATTCATAGCATATGTCACCATAAAATTGAAAAGCGTTTGATTGTAATTTATCTAACTAGTGAAATAGAGAAGATGCCTTTTTTTTGGCTTTTCGAAAAGTACATAATTAGCCAGGAAATATTGTCTTTGCAATGGCCTACCTACGATTAACCGTTGGCGAAATACAGTCATCACAAAAGTGAGATCGTTGGAGAGCTTCAAAATCGCTCTATACAAAAAAATGTAGCAGGAGTGGCGTCACAGCTGTTGTGCCACAACGAAAATGTGTGAAGATAAATACATAATTGATTTTATAAACTTAAATACTGCGTTTATGAATATCATTCTAATAACAAAAAATGTCACAAATAACATAAGGATTTGAAAAGTAATTTTCGTTTTGCGATCAAAACAAAAATAAAACGTCGTTTTTTTAATCCTGTAACTTTTTAATTTAGCACAAATTACTGCACTTTTTGCATTTTTCGCATATTTATGTTCCCTTTCGAAAATATAAGAATTTGATTTGAAACAAATGGATCTTCTCTATTGTAAAATGTCGAAGGACTACAGATCCTTATATTCTGTATTATATATTCGTATATACCTACAATTTAATCAATATTATATCTAGCAATATCGCGCGAAAAAATACCCACAACCTGCAAGCAAATGTGTGAGTGCACGCATAGCATGCGTAAAGCGCTTAGCGTGCACACACACATTTGCTTGATTATATGATTTTGACGACCTTTGTGGCTCAATGGTTGAGCGTGTTGGTACTCAAGCCGGGGTTAGCAGGTTTGAATCCCGCCGAAGGAACAAAAAGTTTTTCCGTGTTCCTGGGTCATGGATGTGTATTAAAATATGTGTATAATATAATAAACATCTTAAATATGAGTATAACATAAAATTATTAAATATATTTCCGTTGTCCTGTACACAAGTTCTTCGAGAACTTACCACGGGACTAGATAGATAGATATGGTGTGAAGCGTCCATAGATATAATTAAAAAATATTATTATTTTAGATATAATTATAATATATAGGTAATGGAATTGTAAATTTGTGAAATGTTATCAATTTTATATTTTTGATTTTGTTTACTTATATTAAATATACGTATTATAACAAATGATATAATTTTATAATGTCATTCTTATAAAATTATATAATTTGTTAGGGATTTTTTCAATCTTTATTGACAATGGTATTTTAAACCAAAACTTCTGTAAGCCTTTTTTTGCGTGAGCTAGAACTTAAGAGGAAGGTTGAAATAAATAATCTTCTAAAGCCTGTCTATTGCAGTGGCGTAGGGTTCCTATACCCAACTCCATTCCTATCGGCTTCCCTTGTCACTTACCTTTTGCAAACCGTAGAAATCCCTACCTACCAGGCTCCGGCTTCCCTATGAAGGAGAAGCAGCCTTCGCCACTGGTCTATTGTATATAATAAGCCGGTAACTATGCGCTTCGAAAAATGTATAACATTTGTATTATATGTTTCAGTGTGATATTTAAATGGTCTAGTCAGTCCTTGCTAAAATTATTGTTAGCATTTAAGGGTTATGCAGGTAATATTAATAATTATTTAATTATTTGTTTTCAAACTTGTTGTAAACAAAAATATCCTGTTGAATTAAATTAAATGTACCTTCTGATGCTTGTAGCTTTTCTATCGACCTATTCTAATTTTTAAACATATTTCCTAATCCTAATAACATTAAAATAATTAATCGAAGCAACCATTAGAAAACCACATATTAGAAAGCTATGACTTCTCATAGAAAAGATCTCAACGGACACGAAGCTCACGTCATGTTTTTTTTATTATTGTGTTTTAGACGACAAGTTTTTAAAAATACAATAGTAGAAATTAAAATATCTTAAAATAAGTAATGATTTGGTATTTCTGTGAAATATTCACAGAAATACCAAATCATTACTATCAAAATCAAGAGTTCTAAAATTTTCAGATAAGACTGTGAAACTGGGTAAGTTTCATTCATTAAAATTAAATAATACAAATATCTTTCTAGAACACACAAGGGATAAAAACACAGGTAAAAAGAAAATAATCAAATCAAAAAACATAATCAAATTCCCACACCACATGTTCAAAGGGATTTACTCAGGCATGGACCACGGTATTTTCTTTTGTAATATGTAGTAAACCAGTAGCATGGGGTTCCTATTAGTGTTGCCCAAATCAGTCTTGGTCTTGGTCTTGCAGCAAGAGTCTCGCAAGAGTCTCGCAAGTCTCGCAATTACCTATTAGCCTATTGCTATTCATTAAACGTTATTTTAGATCTCAGAACAATGTTATAGAGTAGGTATTACGTTACGTTGTTATATTAAGTTGTTCTAATATCTAAAATAACGTTTAATAAATAGCAATAGGCTAAAAGGTAATTGCGAGACTTGCGAGACTCTTGCGAGACTCTTGCTGCAAGACCAAGACCAAGACTGATTTGGGCAACACTAGTTCCTATAACAGAGAACTCCACTCCTTTTCCCCTTCACTTATCACTTACCTTTTGAAGACCCTCATCCAAATCCCTATTATACCATATTGTACATATTATAACATAACCTGTATAGGCTAGTGTTTCCCTATAAAGGAGAACCAGCCTTCGTCACTCATAAAGCAGTTAGAAGGGATCTGTTTCAGTACAGAAGTTTCACCTTTGTTCCGTGTTGCAGGGAGGCCGTGTATATTCAGGAAAATTGCAAACCATCAAATCATACCATGTGATGATGTAAGGTTTGATAATATTGACCATTATCAAACCGAAACCACATACGGTCGCTGCAGATTTTGTAAGAAAGGTCAAACAAATATTGTTTGTAGTAAATGTCAAATAAGACTGTGTTTTCTTCCTGACAGACGAAACTGTTTCTATGATTTTCATAATAAAGCATAAAAAATCAAATCACATAAACTTTATTTACCATGCCATATTAAATAAAAATACATAGTTCACAATTTAAATGAATTGTAGCATTGATTATGAAATAATATTTTGACGTTGGCATTTATTTTCCAGGAAGTGGAAGCACACTTACAATCGGAACCATAAATAGTAATATTTTTCTTACTATTTGTAACCTATCTACGTCCGGGCTAACAATTAAAAAGCTGCTCCTTATAGATTTTACCTAAAACAATAAAAAATAAGTTAAAAAACTATAACTCAACTACGTAAAAAGGGGTCTAAAAAAGCCGAAACAAGAAAATAATTCAGATAGAAATCCAGAAATCCATAGATAAAAAATGGTCTAGTAGAGCCGTAGTCGCACCTACCTACTAATGGCGTCTAAGCGTCAGTTCACACCGAGATGCGTCGCGTCTAGGTATGACCTGACCCTAAGACCTAGAGAAGTTTCTAGAATTATACCCCAGACCATTTTTTATCTATGGATTTCTGGATTTCTAACTAAATTATTTTCTTGTTTCGGCCTTTTTAGACCCCTTTTTACGTAGTCGGGTTATAGTTTTTAAACTTATTTTTTATTATCTATGGATTTCTGGATTTTTATCTGAATTATTTTCTTGTTTCGGCCTTTTTAGACCCCTTTTTACGTAGTCGGTTTATAGTTTTTTAACTTATTTTTTATTTCGTACTTTTCAGTTCCAATCGAACATATTTTTGGAATAATATTAATAAGTACATAATCAAAACACCTGAAATTAAAAATATCTTCTTCACGAGCGCGGAGCGAGCCGACCGACATTTTTTGTCATATTTGTACGAGCACACGATAAACATGTAAAATATATATACATATTTGTGGTGTGCTTGGCAAGACCTATCTTTTGATACCGAACACGTGATGATTATCTCGGTTTAATTTTTTTAGATGTTACAATCTGAGGTCCAATTTTCAAAATACAGAATAAAAAAAAATCTATAGCCTATGTTACCCGCGGCATCATTACGAATCCATTGACACCTTATTTATTAAAATCGGACCAGTAGTTTAGACGCTACGAGGGAACAAACAAACATACATACATACATACATAGACTGCCAAAATCATTACCCTTCCTTTTGGCTTCGCCGTAGTCGGGTAAAAACTGTTACATGATTTGTTACTAAACACATAGTGTAGTAATTTGTATATACTTAAATTGCGATTTTTTTCATTTTAGGTGACAAAATAGAATACGTAAAGTCTCGACGAGGGAACCTGATGATGGTTTGGGAAGGGCACACGTATTCCCTCAATTACAAGGAAAGAAATTTCTTTAGGAAAACGTGGTGGTGTTCCAAACACTCGAGCCACGCATGTCGAAGCATGCTGGTTACTGTACAAGACCAGGTTGTCCAAGTGCGAGGCAAGCACAACCACGAACCCTTTTGAGGAATTTCGTAGCACGCCTATTAGAAGGATACACCCAAAACCAACGATCGGGTCTGTGTTAAGTTTGCACCATATTTAGGTATGTGCAATGTGCACCAATGAACCGCCAACATAGTAATCCTAATAATAAATAATTAATAATTAACTCTTTAATCTCTCTTCTTCTTCTCTCTTTATTCTACGCTACTTACGTCGATACACTTGCTCCGTCCCATGTCCAAGGCACCTCGAGTACTGCAGCCGCCAATCAGGCGGAGAACCTTAAGCAGCGCAAATATGAGGACCTTAGTGGGGATCTCATATTTGAACCTTTTGGGGTTGTAACCCTAGATACATGGGGTCTGGGATGCGCACAAACTTTTCAGAGAAATCTCCAAAAAAACTCATTGAGGCCACCCGAGACCCCAGAGCTGGCGCCTACCTGGCCCAGAGAGTGCGTATCGCAATCCAGCGAGGAAACTCTCTGAGCCTTCTAGGTACTCTGCCTGGTGGGGACGACCTGGGAGATTTCCTTTTTTTGTGGCCTTTAAGTTTTGGAGTAGTTATTAATTATTTTTTTAGTGCTACTTTTATAGTTTGTAAATATTTTAATAGTGATAGATATTAACCTGTATTGTTTAATGTTCATATGTATTAGAATATATAATACTCTTTATATAATTAATAATTATATAAGAGCACTGCAGTAGCGGTCTAACCAAGTCTTAAGCGGGCGTACCTACTACCTTTTCTCGAAGCATTGCGCGAGTTTATCGTGCCTTCCCATATTTTCGCTTGTAATAAAGCTAGCGGACTATTTTTTTGTTTTCGACCGGTCATTGGCAACATGAGGTACTTAATATTTTAAATTTTATTAAAAACTTGTGTATATTTTACGAGATAAATGGCAAAAGTCGAGATTTTGTAAGATATAAATATGTATAAGATTTTGTGAGATAATATAATATATGGAAATGGACTCACTCATTGTCAGCATAATTTAAAGCATACTTCTAGCAGACTTAAAAAAATAATTTGATGTTAGACTAAGTAATTATGGACATATAAAGGGAATAGATTACTTGTAATCGAGTTTCATTTCCGCCTCCGCGATCACGGAACTTCCTAAAAAATTGTACTACCGAAATTATACCTCATATTTTATATGCAACAGTCAAAAATGTATGGGATACACAAGGTATCGCAAGCGACATGCTACTTAGCGATAACTTATATTAAATCCCATACATTATCGAATGCATCTTGACTAAAGGCCAAGGGCTACAGATACGTATGGTAAAAGCATTTGATGTTGGCATTTATTTTCTTGGAATCATGAAAGCACAGTTACAATCGGAACCACAAAAAGTAACTTTTTTCTTACTATTTGTAACCTATCTACGCCTGGGCTAACAATTAAAAAGCTGCTCAGTATAGTGCTTTGCCTAAAAGAAAAGCTGTTACATGATTTGTTATTATAGCATAGTCATTTGTATATAAGGTCTCCGAAAATCAATTACGGATACTTCGGACACATGATCCACCGCTTAAGTAAAAAAAAAAAATTGTCATAATCAAAGTAAAAAAACAATTTCATGTATGGGTGACTGTCCGCATAACGCACACTCGCCCATAGAAAACATTATTTTTTTCTAGTATAACAATTATTTTTATGCTAACATATGCAATATCATATCATATGCCAAAAATATCCGTAATTGATTTTACCAAAGCTTATATACTTAAATGGCGATTTTTTTTTATTTTAGGTGACAAAATAGAATACGTACAGTCTCGACGAGGGAACCTGATGATGGTTTGGGAAGGGCACACGTATTCCCTCAAGTACAGGGAAGGAAATTTCTTTAGGAAAACTTGGTGGTGTTCCAAACACTCGAGCCGCGCATGCCCTAGTATGCTGGTTACTGTACAAGACCAGGTTATTCAGGTGCGAGGCAAGCACAGCCATGAACCGTTTTGAGGAGTTTCGTAGCATGCCTATTGGCTAGCCGCACACACACAATATTATTGCAACAATAGATTTGTCAATTTCTTCAACAGTAAAAGTATACCGGATACTTCACAATTTTATAGATTTTTTTTTATATAGGCTCAATCAAGTACATTCTAACATCCCGGAAACTTAAATAGGAAATTAAAATGATGAGAAGCATCCAGACAAAAGAAGAATAAATGTATTGTGTAAGGAAATTAGTTTATTAAATAAAAAAGCAAACAAGACGATGGTCAAAGATATGTAATTTATAGGTTATATGTAGGTATGTAATAAATAAATAATATGTAATACTAAAGTATAATGCATTTTAATATTTAGAGCGTTCATAAGATAACGGTTTCTGTCGATTCTTTAATTATCTTTATATGTCAAAATGGTTACGACTGAAGGAAAAACACAATAATAGGGGATCGGACTACATCTGAAATATTTAGTTTCATTAATATACTCAGAAATATTGAGGCATTAACTACTTGTTAAATGTAAAAAAATATATTATTTTATGTGTAGCTTAGTAATTAGATACATCTAAAAAGTACAAAAAAATCATATTTTTTTGTAAAATTAGTAAACAAAACCTATATAATTAGTTTGCTCACATCATATACAAAAACGTTCATTATCGTAAGTATGAACTTCAACGCACAAATATCGGAGATATTTACAAATATGTTCCTGCATACTTCATACACTTTAACCCAAGAGTGACGTCACTTGTAGTCCGATTTTAGTATGGAGCGTTTTTACGAGACTTACGAAATTTATATACCTATAAATCGCTATAACTTTGAAAATATTTACTTTTGATATACTGTTTATTCTGAGAAGTTACTCATATTTAAGAGTACTATTAATTTATGTATTAAAAAAAAATCAGTCCGTTTGCCTATTCATCATCAAAAAGGATTTCCGGAAATTTGTCAATTATATTGTACAATACGGCAATTTATTAAGGAACACAACGGCACATAAGGAATATTATTGTCAATATGAGCATTATTGCCAATAATATTATTATGTGTGCGGTTAGCCATTAGAAGTTTTTTTCGGAAGGAAGGGAAGATAATATAAGACTTGTAACGGAGTTTCATTTCCGTAAAAAAAATTACCTACTACCGAAATCATACCTAATATTAGGTACATTGAATTTTTTTTATATCTTTCGAGTTCCCACAAACTCTTAACTGAGGGTCAATTCTGCTAAATAAAACCGGCATTACCATTACAATCAAGACAGGATACGTTAAAACTATCAAGTGGTATTCTCGTACACGTTAAACCAACGTGAAACGCGCTCTGATTGGTCGAAACTTCATAAAATCAGTTTATGATAACATGTCGTTCCACTTACAATACGATCAAAGTAAAATGAAAGTGTACTTTAAATACGAGAATTGAGGTTTTGGTCATTGTTCAAATTAATTGTAAGTTAATAAATAAGAAAATTATTTAAATTAAACTTCAATTTTTGTTAACAATAAATCTGGTCGACTCTGACTGAAAATGGTCTATGTTGAGAGCATTGATCGGCGCGCGACTCAGATTTCACGAAAAACGCTACTTTTCAAATGCGTCTATATCTAACAAAAACTGGTTATTCTGATTTTTACATGTAGAAAAACACTAGAAAATATTGCATTCTAATTTTTCACTTATCATTTATTTTAAAATAATTTCAAACTTTTGAATAAAACTGACAAAACGAACCAGAAGTTTTTACAACTTTAGGTTCAGGGGCAATTTCAAAACATATAATAGCTAAAACCGCTTACATTTTTTAAAAACAAAAAATCTTTACAAACTTGTTGGATCCTCTTCTAGATTATCTATTTGTCAGATTATTTTTATATAGGTTTCTATCTCATAAAAATAAAATTTAAAGAATGCGAAATTATCAGGAATTATAGTTATTTAAAATGATGATATTTATGTATTTTACTTGCTCCTTTTGTTTCTTACTTACATAATCTATGAGAAGAACCTTTTATCTTTAATATGCTATTTAAATTTTTAACTAAATTAGTTTGACAAATTTTATATGAATTTTTAAAACTACTAAATAAATCGAGGCGCACGAGCGTTTACAAATACTGTTGTAAACGCTCGTGCGCCTCGATTTATATAGTAGTTTTAAAAATTAAAGTAGTATCTTTATATTTTTTCAGTGACATTCGTGAAGAGCGAAAAAGGTCAAAGGATGTTTTATCTGGACGGGTACAAGTTCTGTAACAAGAAGAATTACAAAAAGAACAAGTTGTTGGCGCGTCAGGTGTGGCGGTGCACGCGGCACAACAGCCAGAAGTGCCCCGTCATTATCATCACCCACAACGATGTTATAGTCGAAAGAAAAGGATTTCATACTCATATTCCGTGATTTTTTAAGAAATAGTGTTTGAATTGTCTATTATAGAAAAGCTATAAACTTTTTAAAAACAATATTTTTGTCAATAATACGTTTTTTTATTATTTTGTTTTCCTACAAGTAATCCTAGTATTTCAAATGTCTTTGTTATTGCTGATGATCAGTAATTATTTTGTGTTTGTGATTTTAGGCATTGCAGTTTATAATAAGAACAGGAGGAGAATGAAACTAGGCAACTATAGTTTTAGTGTTCACATTGAGAAGGCAATTAACGATGAGTTCATCAAAAGAAGATGGCGCTGCACTCTCGCCAACAAAGGATGTAAAGCGACTGTTCATACTGTGAATGAAGAAATTATGTTTGTCAAAAATGACCATAATCATTAATTGTTTTTAGTTGTCCAACTTTTTTAAACCTTAACATTAACACTAGTTTGAAAAACGATTACTTATTAAATAATTATGATAAGAATCGAAATAGTCTTTAGCGGTAAATTTCAAGATCGCAACACGTCACGACACGATTATGGACATAACGCCATCTGTCGGAAACTACGTATACTTCGTACCAAGAATATATATGTTACAGCCAAAGTAATAAATCCGGATATTATATATACTATCCAGCCATTATTTATAATGTCTACTCATTTTAGACAAAGTGATAAATGACACAGAATTAATCACATTGACTGGCCATTTTATATAATATCTTCGAAGAATTGGATAAAGTAATAAAAAAGTAGGTACAGGTAAAGAGTATAAAATTGTATTTCAATCTGCCTTTATATAATAATAATTATAATGTTTATTATAATTATTATAATAACATTGTCATAGATACAATTTTATTGTGATCTATATAAAGCAATTTAACTTTATGAAATATATTTTTTATAATAATTTTACCCTTTTTAGGGTTCCGTAATACTTAAGTAACCCTTATAGTTTTGCTCTGTCCGTCTGTCTGTCTGTCTGTCTGTCCGCGCCTCTAGCTCCTGTAATTATGAATATAAATTGATGAAATTTTGTGCAGTTATAGATTGTGTACAGATCACAGTTTCGGGATCTTAAAAAAATAATAATTTTATATTTTAGGGGTGGCTCTCCATACATGTGAAGTGGGGATGAAAAATATTTTTTCACTCTACCCCATCGTGTGGGGTATCGTAGAATAGGTCTTTTAAAATAAAGGCAAGGTTTCATACGTTACTTTTTTATAAAGTTGACCATTTTCGAGTAATCGGCCTCCAAACTAGTTTGTAAGTTGGTCCCCCCCTAGCATTTTTAAACTATAGGAGATAGAAACTTGCAAATTTTCATGCTGATAGATCATGCTAAAAACTCTTTAGGAAAATTATTGTGATCCAAATCGGACAGGAACTTTTGGAGTAATTAAAAAAAAACATATTACGCATTTATAGTTACGGAACCCTCCTTACACATGTCCTGACAAGCATGTCATTAATACCCGAGAGCACTTGGTAAGGATTTAGTGATATATGTTAAATTATTAACTAACGTTTTAAATAAACAATCGAATATATAATTATTATTGAATACGCGCCAAGCTTCCATTAGGTATTGTATAGTTGTAAAAATAAGATGACGATGATGATTACTGTAAGTTACATAGTGGCATATTATGCTTGCAGTTCTTTGAACTCAGTTCTTAAGTTTGAGTTTGAGTTTGAATGCCGAAATTTTCAAACGCGTATATTTAAAGACTGAGGAGTTCTGATCAAAGCTTATGGTGATCATCAGGTCACCACTTTAGTGAAAACGGGACCAACCTCGGATTATAATCCGAGGTTGGTCCCGTTTTCCCGAAACGAAAGTGAAAAGACATGCAGAACTTCCGCGGAAGCGGAAGCAGAGGCAGAGTTCTGTTGCATCACTAAGTTGAATCGTGTTTATTACTTTAGCTAACTTTGGCCCGCTATTATGAATAATATCCGGACAAAGTGATTAATTTATCACATTATCTAGACAATATAGTTATTATATATAATGACCAGTCATTATGTATAATAGCTATTTAATCACATTGACTGTAACATATACACAAATGGCGCTAGGTGTGCAAATTTTAAAATTTCTACTCTTTTTTAATTTATGATCTTTAGGCTCGATGTGAGTATTTTTGGATTTTAATTTTTTTTTTTTTTAATGAAATATGGGGGCAAACGAGCAAACGGGTCACCTGATGGAAAGCAACTTCCGTCGCCCATGGACACTCGCAGCATCAGAAGAGCTGCAAGTACGTTGCCGGCCTTTTAAGAGGGAGTAGGGTAATAGGGGAGGGTAGGGAAGGGAATAGGGTAGGGGATTGGGCCTCCGGTAAACTCACTCACTCGGCGAAACACAGCGCAAACGCTGTTTCACGCCGGTTTTCTGTGAGCCCGTGGTATTTAATAAAGATTCTATTGTTTGTCATGTTTTTTTAATTGAACTTATCTGCAAAGATCTTTTGTTTTCTTTATCAAAATGTAACAACTTTAAAAACATTCAGAAGATTTACTTTTTAACTGCAAAGCTAAAAACGTACATTACGAAAACTTGTGTTGGAAATATTTAACCTCACTTTTTCTGAGTGAATTCGTCGGTAAATCTAAATATTATAACACGGTCATATTAACTAGACGCATGGGATTGATGACGTCATTTTGGCGTTCTGCAACTACAACAGAAACAAACAAACAAACTGTAACAGAAAACTAACGAAAATATCGACGCGTGTATCAGTAACAGAGATGCTGACCATAGTGACGTTTGCCAGGCGAGCTAAGGGAACGCGGTGGGAAGCGGGCAGGGCTTTGCATTCCAGCGATGCGTCAAGTTAATGTGACCGCGTTGTAGGTATATTCAATAGCGCTTTTGATTGGATAACGCAAACGTGCTATCCAGTTAAAAACGCTATTGAATACATAAACTATACCGACTTCTTTCGTATATTTATTTTCTTACTTTGTAATCTTAATCTGTATCTAGGGCGCATCTAAACTTGTAATAGACACAATATGTTTTGGTAATCTCTAGACAGTGCTGTGGGCTCAGCCCACCGGACTGCAATATTATTATTGTAATTTAAATTGTGTCATTTAAGTACATAGTATACAAGTTAACTGTTCCTTTTAATACTAAAAAATATATACCTCAAAAAACGGGGCATAAATCCTTTTAAGGATTTGGTCTATGTAAATAACCTACTAAAAACGTATTATGCTGGGACTATATGCTCCGGAATCCGGAATGCCGGTGAAAATTCAGAGCACTGAAAATAGAACTCTGCGCTAATAATATAATAGGGTTGAAAATAGAAGTTTCGAGTGTCGAGCTATCATATAATTTGACATTAACATTTTCGAGTTCGATTTTCAACTTTATTGCATTAATGCAGAGTTCTATTTTCAATGCTCAGGATTTTCTACCGCCTTCCGGATTCCGGAGCATACAGCCCCAGTCTGAATTATGCAAATTTTCTAGGTTTCTCGTTCATTCGCAGTAGAGTCGGTACGCAGCTTCTGTCGATCGGCGGCTACACGTTTTCGCATCACTACAAGACACACCTCGGCAACGACAAAACAACGACGAAAATAAGGTGGCGTTGTTCGCACCACAGTATTTACAATTGCAAAGCCGTTATTTACACTATCAACGACAGAATATTGACCGCAAAACTGCAGCATAATCATAACCACACAATTTAGAAATAGACATCTCTGTATATTTTTTCTAAGCTGTGGTTATTGTGTAATAATTTTATTGCTGAATATCAATATTTTAAGCTATAACATTAGTATTATATAGGAATTTAATTGATGCTTTAACTAAATTTAATTAGATTATTTTCTATATGTAATTAATTACTTTGTAAATGAACATAAATTGTTATAATTTTTCGAGATCTCATAAAAACTTTGCGTGGAACTTGATACTCACACATATACACCTATTAAATAAATCGAATTAAATTGCTGTATTCTCTTAAAAAATTCATAGGTTTATCAAAAAGTTGGGATGAAAGTAGCTTTAATTAATTAATATGAGCTGATATTAAAGCTATCAATGACATAATCATTATTCATTAATATCTAGTCATGGACAAATAATGTAAAAATCATCGAAAGAGCATGTTTACATTATCCGATATCCGATATTGGATCGATAATATGATAGAAAGAACAAAGATTGGTATATGTATATGCTTTATACACTTTACTTGCTCGTGGCTATTACGAAAATTAATAAAAGTATTTTATTTGTTAGTGGTCAGATTCACCTACACCTAGATGATGGGGAATCTGACGACTTCCACAGCACCAAGGTGTAGACTCTCAGTTCTAGACTATCATAAACAAGTTAAAGCCTAAAGGATCCATTTCAATGTACCTAGCACCTTTGATAAACTTTGATATTATTATTAATTTACATATTATGATCGTCAATTAATTTAATAATGTAACTAGGCAGTTTATAAACGGATATTAATTTTACAGATGTCCAACACGAGTTTATTCTGGGTCGGAACAAAAATACACGAATTCTGAAGATCAACGATTATCTCTTCACCATACATTCCTCTAGACAAGTTGCGGGAAATATGAAGAGAAGGTGGCACTGCAGGCGTCGAACCCAAGGCTGCACAGCATCAGTTTACACTTTAAATGACGCCATACTTAGATATAACATGATACATAATCATTAACATGTAGAATACTCGCTTTTTGTATGTGTATGTGTCACCGTCAAATTGTAAAAACCATTAGATTGTAATAAAACTAGTGAAATTGTAAAATGTTTATAGACTTCCGACGCAAATATTCTGCCTATAATTTAACACATTATTTTTCGTTTATAAATATACAGTTTTTAATATTTCGACATATTTTTACAATCTCGTTAGTTATTTTACAATATAACAGTTTTTACAATTTTACGGTGACATAATATGTAACACGATTCACACCGGTTTCACGTTAAATAATAATAATAACACCTAAAAATAAAAATACTAATAATAAACACACCGATTTGTTAAATAAAACCGACGGTGACCAGTTTTATTAAATCCAGTCCAATTAAGCAGGAGTATTTTATAGTGCCCAAGTGTGTGAGCAGTACACAAGAGCATTCTCTCTTCCTTACTCTCATAACCCAGTGGGACGGATAACGACACGACTGACGAGAGATCAGGCGCAGGTCCAACGTTTTACATGCCCATCCGACGCATGGATCATCTTTCTTGTCAGACAATCAGGTAATCAGCCTGCATTGTCCTAACCATACTTGGAAACAAAATTTTTTTGTTGCTCCAATGCGGGAATCGAACCCATGACCTCCGAGTCGACAGCCAAGCTATAACCGCTAGACCACGACTGATATAAATATAATAACTATGAAAGTGCAATTTGAAACTTCGTAACCTACAACATTGACTAACTAAAAACGTCGCCATTCAATTACTTGCCAGATATTGCGATACGTTTCTAACAAATAGTTATAGATAAACAGATAAATAGGTTATATAGATCAGAAATAGCTACTTGTACTAATTTACGGACACGACATTTTTTTGTCCGAGGTATTTAATTTCTTCTTACAACTACAGGCTAGAGCTTCCTTTTAGAGAGCCAGCCTTCGTAACTGCTTCTCACCTTTACTCGCTCTACGCTACCGATCCTACTTATTTCGATTATATTGTACCATATGTGTCATTTAAGGCAAATAACTTTTAACAGCAGATTTAATGTGTGAAGGTCTTAAATAAAACTATTTTTTTAGCTTTATTCAACGTAAGGTAGTGACCACGTAAGTAATAGTTATAAAGTTTTTATTCCTTATGTTGAAGCGATTGTAAAAAGTAACGCTTGTAAAGTTAACTTATGTTCTTATTGTACAATAACTTATTGTTCGACGTTTATTCACGATTCATATAAGTTTTCATTTAAACTTAATAATTTAAAAGACATGTTTGATTTTGGGCCAGTTCTATGTACACTACATAGGTAAATAGGAAAAACATATGGGAATATCATAAAAATACGAAAAAAATAATTTGAAAAAGGGTACATGCGTACAAAAATGATTATTTGAAGAGTTTTTTATTGCGAGAACACTATTTTTAGGGCGGCCATAACAGTTGTTTTGACTTGACTTTTGACGTAGTAGACAGTTTTACGAAGAGACGACGTCTTGAATGCCATACGTCTTTCTTTGTCAAAAGTCATGTCATTGACAAAATGACATTAATTAGATAATTTTGATCTGATCCGCCATGTTTTATTTTACTTTGTGTTGCTCTCCTTGACGAAGTTAATTTAAATGTACATGTAAACGAAGTGACATTAAACAAAATAAAGAATGGGAAACGGTTACTATATTATGTAGCTATATTTACATATACTGTACGTAGGGCTGGCCCAGGCTTCATACATTTCTTGAACATCGCTTTTTACTGAGTTATTATATCATAATTATAATGACTCAGTAAAATGATGATATACTGAGAAATATTGTAATTATAATGCGTAGGTACATAGTGTTGCTTATAAACAACAATCTTTTGATGATAATAGTAGCATATGACGAGAGAAAGGGGCTTTTTAGGGTTCCGTACCTCGAAAAGAAAAAATGGAACCCTCACTTTGTTGTCCGTCCGTCTGTCTGTTAAGACCCTTTTTCTCAGGGTCGCGTGGAGGTATCAAGCTGGAATTTATATCAAATACTCCTGAGTATTTGATCTACTGTTCCTTAGAGCTGTGAAAAAATCAAACTTCTGAGCCAACGCAATCAAAAGATGCAGCCATTTATGCCGTAAATTTCCTCAAATATTCGACACTCGCAAGGGAATCAAAACTTACAGGATACTTCCCGTGAACTCAGAATCTTGAAATTTGGTACGAAGCAACATCTTATACCACATATAAAGGAAGAATTGCGAAAGCCGTACATTTTTAGTTACATCATATAATAAAAATAATTTAATTATTTTAAACTTACTACCCCTTTCTTCATGAACGCGTAGAGGTATTAAATTGAAATTCATATCAAATACTCAGATCTATAATACCTTTAAGCTGTAACAAAATCACTACAGGTTTGTACAGAACCCTCGGTGCGCGAGTCCGTATCGCACTTAGCCGGTTTTTTTTATCAAAAAACTTATTTTTCTTCTAACTTTAATTTTTTAAGTTTTATTTTGTTATTGTATTCCGATATGATTTTTTTTTTTTTAACTATGTATCATCTATATATATAAAAATGTTATGTCGGTTTGTGTACGCTTCAAAAACTTCTGCACCGATCGAGCTGAAATTTTAGCATGATATTATAATCCGCATCAAGTATTGTTTTTATCTATTTTTTATCCGCGACCGCGAAAAAACTATATTTACGCGGGCGGAGCCGCGGGCAACAGCTAGTTATTTATATTTTGTAAATTGCTAATGCATTTTTGAAGGATTTATTCTCTTTTTCTAATATAGTGACAATGTTTATATATTTATTAAATAATAATTAATAAAGTGTGTATTTTGTTAACAAAAAGTATTCGTTAGATACAAAAATTTCGATGTCCTCTGGATGATATTTCTGAGGCCAGACGATAAAATGGCATGATTTGTTTAAAAGATTAGCTTTATAAATAGGATATATTTTTTTTTTATATAAAATAATTTAAGGCAAGTTTATAGTAGATTATGCACCAAGGGGATAAAGCAGTTTCTTACGTCACGGGTAGTATATTGGACCCTGAGCGTAACGAGGGGCTCTAGAGTTAACTCCCGAGCGTAGCGAGGGAGTTAAAACCTAACTCCCGAGTGAAACAAGGGAGTTATGTAGAGTCCTGAGTAAAGCGAGGGGTTCAAGCTGCCCAAGACGAAGACAAGCTTTATCCCAGAGGTCTACTTTTCATACCTACTGCGAGGCAATAAAAACCCAGGGCTACAAAAATATAACATTTATTTTGTTAAAAAAATAATATTGATATTCGACACATTTGTCCAGTTATGGAGGGACAGAGTAATATTTTTATTAGGAAGTTGTGGTGTTGCAGTTATGGAGGGACAGAGTAATATTTTTATTAGGAAGTTGTGGAGTTGTTGAGCAGTACTTAAAGATTCAGGAACTTGTGACTGACGATTTTGACACGTGAGAATATTAAAATTATAGGTGGCCAGTTCGAATTTCGAATAAACTCTCAGCAATACCATATTATTATTGAAAAACTATATATCATAGATAGATACGTATCTTTCATACGAATTTTAACGTTCCAAATTCAAATCACTTTAATCCCTTGGGAGTTTCATACAACATTATATCCCTTGGGAGTCAATGACATGCTTTACGTTGAGATTGCGTGATATATAATCGAACATTGTCGAGCAGGTGGTATGAAAAATTATTTGTTTCTTCCTTAGTAAAACTTTTTTTATATCACTCAGAATCTCTGTAATTTAATTTTTTTATTATTCAAGTATACTTAAAAAATAAAACTTTAATTAAAATAGGTACTAGAGGTCACCCTGTGGCCGAAATTCCACCATAATTTCATGTTAGTGTTTAAATTTTAAAGTTTCAACTTTTTTATTCGCAACCTCTTAAATACGCAATAAAAATATGTAATTTATGTTATTGTGAAAGAAAGATTGACACTAATTGACAATTGTGTCAAACCTACTGTAGTATATTTACAAAAATGCTAGTATGAGTGTGGTGCTGATATTTTCATTAATTTCATATATTTCTAAGCATTATTTAAAGAAATTTAAGATTTTCGCATAAGCTTTAACTGTGCCGTAAGCACAATTCTCGTAAAACTGTACTTGAAGTTTTTGCTTCACGAATTTATTAATATAATGATGTGCAGTCCGAATATAAAACGTACGCACAAATTGCCGAGACGTTCCAGTTTACTTAAGTGCTCCATAGTTATATCTAAATAACAGACGTTATTGTATTCTAACATCGGTTATATTATGGATTTTAATATTGCAGGGAAGAAGATTAAGAAAAAAATACCACAGACTGAAAAAGAAAAGAAGGAGAAAAAGAGACTCGCAGAACGCAGAAGGTTGGAAAACATAAGAAATGATCCAGAAAAGTATGCTCAGTGGAAATTAAAAAATAAAGAAAAATATTTAAGAAGAAAGAGGGAGGGTAAAGTAGTACCAATCGAGAAATTGCCACCCAAAAAACAAAGATTAGTTCGAAAAAAAAATAGAGAAAATTCTCGAAGATGGTATGCCAATCATAAATTAAAAAGACAAAAAATGAATAAAAACCCTGATGACAAAATAATTAACGAATGTGATTGATTTAAAGAAACATTTAAATTGAAAATGACTGTCATGTCCATAAGAATATAATATAGTGTTGAGTATAATAAGTAGTATAATGACATATTTTAAATATAATATATTTTCATAATAATTCTATTCATAATTATTCATAAGTATTTCTAAGCGTTACGCGTAAGCTAAAGCTTACCCTTAACGCTTAGAAATACTTCCTCCACTTAAATTTTAAATGTGCCAAATTTCACATAGATCAGTATGCACTATTACTGTTGTAAACCCGTACTTGAAATGTTTGCTTTAAAATGATTATTTTGCTAATAAAACTTTTGTTATTGATCAGAAATACTACTTGTACTAATTTACGGACATTACATTTTTTTTTGTCCGAATTTCGGCCAAGTCACACAACATTAACTATATTAATAAAGAAACCGCAGTAAGGAACCTTAGACTTGGCACGATTTTGTCTAGATTTCATAACTTTTTAGAGATAAACAAGCAGCTCCATCGAGACTTGGCTAGTTTTTTACAGAATGTTTTTGGTGGGATTTCACTTCTTTTTGTAGAAACGTGGGCATATTGATTTATTTTCCTAGATTTTAGTGTAATTTGTTTATTTAATTTGTGTAATGTTCGAGTAGAATAAAGTTCGAGTAGAATAAAGGGGCCTGAAAATGCGGCAAAATGGTTCTAGTAAAGAATGGTACGGCAGTGTTTGCTTCGCGCTCGACTTGGCGGGGGCACTGCCGTGCCCCCAGATCGACGTTCTGGTCTTATCTAGAGGTTCTCAAATAGGGGCCTGAAAATGCGGCGAAATGGTTCCAGTAAAGAATGGTACGGCAGTGTTTGCTTCGCGCTCGACTTGGCAGGGGCACTGCCGTGCCCCCAGATCGATTATCCTAGTTTTTATAGTTTTCCCTTTATGTGGCCATTAAACCCCAACTCTGTACCAAATTTCAGCTCTCTAAGTTTATGGGAAGTACTAGTTCTATTTTGATGATCATGAGTGAGTGAGTGAGTGTCGAAAATGCGAAACTTTGCTTTCGCTTAACTTCGGAACTAAATGACCTACAGACTTGAAATTTTGGATTTTAAGTACGTGATTATAGCTTATTGGATGACGAAAATTTCTGCGTTCTGGTCTTATCCAGAGGTTCTCAAATAGGGGCCTGAAAATGCGGCGAAATGGTTCCAGTAAAGGATGGTACGGCAGTGTTTGCTTCGCGCTCGACTTGGCGGGAGCACTGCCGTGCCCCCAGATATCTATGGACGCTTCACACCACGTCAATCTGGCCCCGTGCCGAAGTATCCGAAGAACTTGTGTTACAAGTACCAGAAAATGGGAAGTATATTTAATACTTTTATACTATACATATTATATTTAAGATTTTTATTATATATATTATACACATATTTATCAATGACCCGGGAATACAGAAAAACTTTTTGTCCCTTCGGCGGGATTCCAACCCGCGACCCCCGGCTTGAGCACCAACGCGTTTAACCACTGTGGCTCACATAGATCGTCGTAGAAGCGATTGTAAATAGTAACGCTTGTAAAGTAACTTAATAAGTTACTTTACAAGCGTTACTATTGTACCTACCTACAGTAACTTATTATTCAGCGTTCATTCACAATCCATATAAGTTTCCATTTAAACGTAATAATTTTAATTTTACAGAGAATCTTACTATGTTATATTGTAGATAGTATATGCCCAATATATATATGTCCAACATATCCGTAATTCATTTTACCGAACCTTTATAAACACAACTTACATTAAAATGTAAGTCGTGGTAGGTTCATTTATAATTCTGCTAAAATATTTAGTTATAAATGTAATCTTATTATGATTTTGTATTATATTAATATTTGTTTTGACATTCTATTTTTAAGTCCGAAAGATTTCTGTTCAATTTAATTGTTAAATAGCAACACTGTGTTTTAATCCTGATTGGCGCAAAAATGGCGGGCTGTTCGGCGTTTGGATCACGACATGAGGATCACGTGATGTTGTGGGGCCAATCGCTGAGCTGGATTTTTCCCGCCAAACGGATGCCTACCTTGGCGAGTAGCACGTCTAGCACGCACGCACGACTAGCGTCAGAAGGTTGACGAGGTTGTAAATTGAAGAAATAAAAAGGGTTTATCTGAAGTCTATTCTTTCTATTATAGTAGTATTTAGTATATGTAATTCGTACATAGTGTGGATTATAAACAACAATCTGTTGATATGAATAGCATATGACGAGATAAAGGGCCTTTTTAGGGTTCCGTACCTCGAAAGGAAAAAACGGTACCTACCCTTATAGGATTACTTTGTTGTGCGTCTGTTTGTTTTACTTAGGAACGCGTGGGAGGTATCAAGCTGGAATTTATTCAAAATACTCAGGTCTGCTGTCCCTTGGAGCTATGAAACAATTAAACTTCTAAGCCAACGTAATCAAAAGATACAGCTGTTTATGCCATCCGCAAATGTTCGACACTCGCAAGGGAATCAAAACCTACACTGGCCGGTACTTCTCGTGAACTCAGAATCTTGAAATTTGGTACGAAGCAACATCTTATACCGCAGTTAAAGGAAAAATTGCGAAAGCCGTACATTTTTAGTTACATTATATAATAAAAATATTTTAAATAATTTTGAACTTACTACCCTTTTCCTCAGGAAACCCGTATTAAATTGAAATTGATATTAAATACTCAGATCTATACCTAATACCTTTAAGCTGTAAAAAAATCTCGGTGCGCGAGTCCGACTTGCACTTGGCCGGTTTTTTAATCAAAAAACTTATTAATTTTTCTTCTAAGTTTAATTTTTTAAGTTTTCTTTTATTATTGTATTCCGATATGATAAATGATCAAACGAACTTCCCAAGTGAAGTTCGGTCATTATTATATGAGTCGCTTCATTCATAGTTTTATTTAAGTATGTATCATTATTTATATTTTGTAAATTGCGAAAGCATTTTGAAGGACTTATTTTCTTTTTATAATTTAATGACAATGTTTATATAATATTTATTAAATAATAATTAAGAAAGTGTGTAACGAATTTAATTTTCATTAATTTCATATATTTCTAAGCATTATTTAAAGAAATTTAAGATTTTCGCATGCCTTCCTCAGCATAAACTTTAACTGTGCCAAATTTCACTCTTATCTGTACGCACAATTCTCGTAAAACTGTACTTGAAGTTTTTGCTTCACGAATTTACTAATATAATGATGTGCAGTCCGAATATAAAACGTACGCACAAATTACCGAGACGTTCCAGTTTACTCAAGTGCTCCATAGTTATATCTAAATAACAGACGTTGTTGTAATCTAACATCGGTTATATTATGGATTTTAATATTGCAGGGAAGAAGATTAAGAAAAAAACACCACAGACTGAAAAAGAAAAGAAGGAGAAAAAGAGACTCGCAGGACGTAGAAGGTTGGAAAACATAAGAAATGATCCAGAAAAGTATGCTCAGTGGAAATTAAAAAATAAAGAAAGATATTTAAGAAGAAAGAGGGAGGGTAAATTAGTACCAATCGAGAAATTGCCACCCAAAAAACAAAAATTAGTTCGAAAGAAAAATAGAGAAAATTCTCGAAGATGGTATGCCAATAATAAATTAAAAAGACAAAAAATTAATAAAAACCCTGATGACAAAATAATTAACGAATGTGATTGATTTGAATAAACATTTATGTAAATTGAAAATGACTGACATGTCCAGAAGAATATATTATTACGCTTCAGTATATTCGCGTTAAGAAAGTAGTGAATCATGCGCGAAAAGTACATACGTCTAAATGACTCACATTAACTTGTTAAATTATAACTATATAGGGTGACACACCCAATTGCTAGCACTGTACCAAATTATTAGCACCCCGAACAAATAGTAGAATTATAAGCTTCTCACTAATTAATGTTTGTTTCCATTTAATAAAAACACTAAATTAATGTTTCTGGAATCTACTGCCAGCGACACCATACTTTAAACTATAAAGTATTTTCCTCTGTAATAATCGAGGTTATAATTGGACCATTTTTGTAAAGTGCTGATAATTGGTACTCTCATACATACATACATACATACATATAATCACGCCTCTTTCCCGTAGGGGTAGGCAGAGACCACTTCTTTCCACTTGCTACGATCTTTACATACTTGTTTCACTTCATCCACTTTCATTCTTACCATCCATTCCTCCTCTTACATTCAACGTAGCGAAGCGGCTCTCCAAGGGGCCACTTTTCGCCTCCGCGAGAAAGAGACGTGATGGGTGGCGAACCACATCGCCGCCATTTTGGATAATTAATTTTTTTTTATAATTATCCATTGCGTTCCCACGGATTTGCGGAGAGGATAGGAATAGGAAAATGGAAGGATAGGTGATGTGGAAAGGAAGATTGGTAAGTTAGAGTGGGAAATAGGAAATGTAGGATATTACCGCCTAGGAGGGCAAGGGATAGGACAGTAATAGCTAGGGAAGCCGGGGTCGCGTACCCGTTTACTATCCACAACTACCGGACAGGTAAGTTGGGATGAGTATCCCATGACATAATTTCTCATTGGTACTCTCACCCTATATAAAAATAATTAAAACAAGAGGTCGTAAATGTGCCAAATTTCACACAGATCAGTATGCACAATTGTTGTAAACCTGTACTTTGAGTCTTGAAATATTTGCTTCAAGAACTAATATTATAAAGATTATTTTGTTAATAAAACTTGTTTATCAGTCAGAATTTCTGTAAAGTCTATTTTTATTATTTATGTATACAGCAAAATAAAACTTTAATTATGACTCCAAATGATGTAAAAAAGATGATACAAAGGTGTGATTTTATCTCTGAAAAAAAATCTCTGCCAGCAGACCTTAGACAGAGCTTAAGAAAAATAAAAAAGGACACAGGGAGTCCAGCAAAGAAAAAAAAAAAGAAAATTGCAATGATACAATTATTTACAAATAATAATTATGATTTACATTAACCTTACTAATAAATAATTATTTAAATGTGAATGTGAGTTTGTTCGGTTGACACGCTTTCACGTAAATACTGCTAAACTTCATAAAATTTGGCACTGATACAGAGTAGATCACGATAAAGGACTATGTTTACTTTTTATCCCGAAAAAGTTCGATGTTCCCGCGAGTTACCCTATTTACGCGGGCGGAGCCGCCGACACCTTCTAGTATACTTTATTATCATTACATACTATAAAACAAGTCCCTTTTTTGTCTGTCCTTATGTATGCTTAAATCTTTAAAACTACGCAACGGATTTTGATGCGGTTTTTTATAGATAGAATGGTTCAACGGGAAGGTTTTTAAGTATATAACATAGTAGAGAAACACAGATAATAAACGGATTTTTAGCGCGTATATTGCAAACGCTGGCTGAACCCTATGAGATAGATCAAAATAATGTACTACAGTTTCGTTCATCTTAAAAAAGTCTACAAAAACGTCTGCGATGGCATATGTCTATCTCTTAATGATAACCCACAATAACCAGTTTTTTAACCTTTACTTTGATTTAAATTTAATAACTTATTTACGAAGCGATTTTAAGCAATACTGCATTAATCCTTATCCAATTAAGCACCTTAAATACATTTTGCATTTAATATAGATTAATTTGGCCCTTTACAGCATGTAATTGAAATGCACATTTTCGAAGATATTACAGATTTAGAATGCAGGGACATAGTGTTGCGGCTGCACTGGGTTCGCGCTTTTGAAAATGCTGGACGTATATTGTATAAGAGGCTCATGAATATTTTCTACAGCAGTAATTAAGATTTTTCTATGGAGGTAGTTGTTCAGTATCGAATAACATTTTAATGGTAAATGTAACGGTCAATTAGACTTTACTTACGTATCTTAAATCTCCCGCCATATTCATTACATTCTTCTTTTGATGTTTTCCGCCACTTCGTGTGTGCTAAAGGAAAGTAAACGTGCATAAAAACAAACCTTTCCTTTCTATAATATTTATAGATATAATACTCATCCTTTTAATATAATAAATATCAAGCGGTCTCACACGTCGCCTGACGCGTCACCGTCGATAATATGATAGGGTCCTGTTTTTACACATTGGGTACGAAAACCTAAAACATTTTTAATATTGTATACAGAAGTGAGTAAAGTTATTTGCTGCAGAACTTCTTCTCCAAAAACACTATTCCACACGTGCGAAGCCGCGGGCAAAAGCTAGTATACAATAAATAAATAAATATATTAACATACTGTAAATAATATGAGACCTACATAAAATAAAATAAAAACAATTAATAAATAAATTATTTAAAAAATAATTGGATTAAATTAACTATTTTGTATCTAGTGACAATGGAAAATGATTATTAAGTCTAGTAATGCCGCACATTATCAGTTTACTCTAGAGCTGCTCAGTTATATCTAAATAATATACGTTGTTATCTAAGATCGGTAATAATAAGGATTTTAATATTGCAGGGAAGAAAATAAAGAGTAAAATACCACTAACTGAAGATGAAAGGAAGGAGAAAAAGAGACTTTCAGATCGCAGAAGGCTGGAAAATATTAGAAGTGATCCAAAAAAGTATGCTCAGTGGAAATTAAAAAAGAAACAAAATTATTTAAAAAGAAAGAGTGAGGGTAAAATATAACAAATTCAGAGCTTGCGACCCCAATTAGAGAAAGCTCTCGAAGATGGTATGTCAATATGCAATAATAAAATTAAAAATCAAAGATTTCAAAACTCAAGACAGACTATTAAGTTCAATTGACGGAACAAATCTTCGTACAGTCGTACAAGGATCTTTTGGCACTTGGATGGGGGCGTGAGTGTCGCAAATAAGAACAATACTTATTACTAAAAGTGAAATTTTTACAAGACTGCGATGTTAGTAATGATTTTACCCACGTGCCAAAAGGTAAGTGTCGCAACTACAAAACAATACTTAATACTAAAAGTGACATTTTACAAGACGGCGATGTTAGTACTGATTTTGTCCACGTGCCAAAAGATGCTTGTACGACTGTACAATAAAAAGTTACGCCATCTTGATTTTCACCATACTTCAAATGTCAAAATGACCCCAAATATCTCAAAAGTGGGGCCATTTCAATTGATACCTATACTTTTTGTTTCAATATGCCACGTCTTTAACATATACGTCTATGTTAAAAATACTAAAATTAATTAACATTCTGAAATTATTGTCGAATGTGATCCACCAAATACAGCTGTCTACATTGAGATAAAGGAACACTTAGATTGAATGTTACTGTCATGTCCATGAGAATATATTTCACTTATAGTTTATTCGCGTTAATTAGGCAGTGAATCATGAGGAATCATGCGTACATAATATGTCTAAATTGCTTATAATAAATACTTAATTAATGCGTTATTGGTCAATTTTGACATTTGTAGGCTTGATTTATTCACTTCTCAACGCGAACGTACTTTATTGTTATTATTAAATAAATAAAAAAGGGAATGTACTAATACTTATTCATTATGTAAATATTATGATACCTACATATTTTTTTAAAGTTACGGTTTTTGCCGACTAGGATACCACTCCGCAACGCTCCATAAGAAACATTCGTTTCAATAATAGGAAGTAGTAAAACTACATAAACTACGAGTAATAATACCCTCCACACCGATCTCGGTGACGGTGGCCGGTTTCATTGAAACCAGGCCAGTTACCCAGGAGTGATTTTATAGGGCCCAAGTGTGTGCGCAGTACACAAGAGCACTCTCTCTTCCTTTTACTCTCGTAACCCAGTGGGACGGATGACCGACACGACTGGCGAGAGATCAGGCGCAGGACCGACTTTTTACATGCCCATCCGACGCATGGATCATCTTTCTTGTCAGACAATCAGGTGATAAGCCTGCATTGTCCTAACCAAACTTGGAAACAACATTTTTTGTTCGACCTCCGAGTCGAGAGCCAATGCTCGAACCACTAGACCACGGAGGGTGTTTATCTTTTAAACTACGAGTACTTTGTATCTAGTGACTATAGAAAATGAGTCGTATTCACTGTTGAACTCTACCGTACATGTTCAGGCATCGCGTTCCACAGCTGGGCAGCCCTGACAGTAAACGAGTTAGCGTAGTTACACCAAAGAATGAACACGAAGGCCTGTCGCTCGGGGTGTTTAGGAATATTGTTCATATAGAATGTCTCCTAAAATCAATTACGAATACTTCGGGTACATGATCCACTGCTTAAGTAAAGACGTTTAGGCAAAAAATAGTCATACTCAAAGTAAAAAATTATCTCATGTATGAGTGACGGAGAGTCAAAACTTAAACTCGCCCATATAAAGAAAAAAAAATTCTAATCGGTATGACAGTTATTTTTCTGCATAAACGTCTTTACGCAAATATGCCCAAAATATCCGTAATTGATTTTACCGAACCTTATATAAGGAGGAGTAGTAAATTTAAGAATTTTAAACAATAAAGATGTGAGTATTCCGTAGAAAGCTGATGGAAAACCAATGTGTGTCAGTCCGAAAATAAAACATGTGCACGAATTTCGGAGAAGTTTAAGTATACTCGAGAGTTCCTCAGTTACATCTCAAAAACAGACGTTAGCGTTATCTAACACCATAAATAATAAAGATTGTGCGAATAGTATTTTTGTTAGGAGGTAATTTCAGTATTTTAATATTGCAGAGAAGAAGATTAAGATAGAATTACCACTAACAGAAGATGAAAGGAAGGAGAAAAAGAGACTCGCAGAACGCAGAAGGCTGAAAAATATTAGAAATGACCCAGAAAAGTATGCTCAGTGGAAATTAAAAAAGAAAGAAAGTTATTTAAAAAGGAAGAACGAGGGTAAAATAGTACCAATTCAGAAATTAACACCCAAAAATAGAGACAATTCTCGAAGATGGTATGCCAATAATAAATTAAAATGACAAAAAATTAATAAACATTCTGTTTACATTGAGATATTAAAGGAACATTTAGATTGAAAATTATTGTCACGTGCAGAAAACTCCAGAAGAGTCCAGTCACTCTAGTCTATTCGCGTTAATTAGGCAGTGAATCATGAGTACAAAATATTGTGTCTAAATTGCTTACATTTCAATTTTGACATTTGTATACAATATGATTAATTGATTTCTCAAAGCGAATATACTATAGTACACTAGTGATAATTATTGTGATTTTCTTTATTTTACGAAATTCTAGTCTTAAATAAATTGAAATAAACATCCCTACTTTCAAATTATCGTTCTTTACATGTTAGCACCTTTGTTATTTATGGGAAACGTGTTATTGGCCATATTTTTATAAAATCCTACTTCCTACTAATATTATAAATGTGAAAGTTTGTGAGGATGTATGGATGTTTGTTACTCTTTCATGCAAAAACTACTGAACGGATTTTTATGAAATTTGATATTTTAATAGTTTAGGCTCTGGATTAAAACATAGGTTACATAGGTTTTTATCCCGAAAAAATACAGTGTTCCCTAGGGATACTGTATTTACGCGGGCGGAGCCGCGGGCAACAGCTAATACTAGATAATCTTGTAAAATTTATTTTTATTGTATTGAGTAATTTTCAAATAAAAAATAAACTAATATCAGACACTCACTCTCAATCAAATCCTTTTAGACTGGAACCACATGATCCGGAATCTGGCCCGGAAAAATTCAGAGCACAGAAAATATAATTCTGTGCTAATACAATTAGAGTTGAAAATAGATGTGTCGAGTATCGAGCTGTCATATCGACATTGACATTTGACTCGACAGTTCGATTTTCAGCTCTATTGCATGAGCGCAGAGTTATATTTTCAGTGCTCTGAATTTTCTCTGGCCTCCTTCCTCCTCTTCTTCCTCTCTCTACTTGCCTGTCATTAAATTTTGTCATAAGCTCAACAAAATTGGTTCCAGACGTGGAGTTCTCATACGGGCAGCGCAGGGGCCGTATCTTGCGCATCAACAACCACCTCTACACCGTACAACACTCGCGACAGGTCGGCGGTTCTGTGAAGACGCGCTGGTTCTGCCGCGGACGGACCAAGGGCTGCAGGGCTTCAGTGTACACGATCGATGACGTCATATGCAGCAACAATAATAATCATAACCACTGATAGTTTTTTTTTAATGTGGGAAACCGCTCCTGGTAATTGGCATGTTGCCAATTTTTTTTTCGCTTCAATGTTAGACAATACGATAGTGAACAATCTAGAAGCTATTTTTGTAAATCTTAGAAAATAACGAAGATTCAAATAATATATTTTTACAATAAAAAAGAGAGCTATGTATCAGGCAGTGACGTCACGAGTTCCTATTACGAAATTATATGTCATTAAAATGTAAGGAATAGAAAGAGATGGGCAATATTTTTATTTGATTCTAATTTTTAATCGCGTCAACATATAATACATATGTGTAACAATTTCTTTTAGAAATTTGTATTTCTTTTCAACAATTTTAAAATGTAATTTATAAAAATGTGATATTCGACACTAGGGCAAGATACCTATGTAATACTAGCTTGGGCCCGCGGCTTCGCCCGCGTAAATAAAGTATTCCACGGAAACACTGTATTTTTCGGGATAAAAAGTAGCCTATGTTTTAATTCACAGCCTAAACTACTACCATACCGAATTTCATCAAAATCTGTTCAGTAGTTTTTGCGTGAAAGATTAACAAACATCCATCCTCACAAACTTTCACAACAATAATAGGCAATCGGACTAATTTTTTTTTATTGCATAAATGAATAGTACTCTTAAATATGAGTAACTTCTTAGAAGAAACCGTATATCAAAAGTCAATATTTTCAAAGGTACAGCGTTTTTTATACAAAATTTCGCGAGCCTCCTAAAAACGCTCCATACTAAAATCGCCACACAAATGACGTCACTATTGGATTAAAGTGTATTAAGTAGGTATAAAGTATACGGCCGCAGGAATATATTTGTAAATATCTCCGATATTTGTGCGTTTAAGTTCATACTTACCATAATGAATGTTTTTGTATATGATGTGAGTAAACTAATGATGTAGGTTTTGTTTACCAATTACGCAAAAAAAAATTTTTTTTGGTATAGACTCGCGAAATTTTGTATAAAAATCGCTGTACCTTTGAAAATATTGACTTTTGATGTACGGTTTCTTCTGATAAGTTACTCATATTTAAGAGTACTATTCATTTATGCAATAAAAAAAATCAGTCCGCTTGCCTATTATAATAGTAGTAGGATGTGTGACGGTGGAAGAGGAAACATGACATTCGAACTTTTACAACGAAATGTGTATCTTCTTGTGTAATGAATAAAGTTCAATTTGAATAGCTTCTTAAAAATATAAGGTTTGGTAAAATCAATTACGGAAATTTTGGGTACATCATATACTGCTTGTGTAAAGGCGTTTAGGCAAAAAAAAAAATAGAAACTCGTGGATTTTTTTTATACAAAATTAAATTATGTTGCAGGAAATTGCATCTTATTGCATTATATCGACCACGTGCGTACAGCTGTTCAGATATGAACTCGAATTACCTTTCCTGGTGTATGCAATATGTATCGCTGTCTCTGTCGTGCTACATCTGCTGTCCTTGTCGCGCGGACGCTTTATGCAAAAGATTTAATTTCTTGCAATATTTTAATTTAATAATTTAGGTTGTGTTTTTTTTACACGGGTTTAATTTTTTTTTTTTGCCTAAACGTCTTTACACAAGCAGTAGATCACGTGCCCGAAGTATTCGTAATTGATTTTACCAAACCTTATAGATCGTTTCGTTTCGATGGGAATTGACCCTTAAATGTAAAAGTATTACGTCATAATAATAACTCCCCACACCGATATCGTTGACGGTGGCCGATTTCATTGAAACCAGTCCAGGTACGCAGGAGTAATTTTATAGTGCCCAAGTGTGTGCACTCTCTCTTCCTTTACTCTCATAATACAGTGGGACGGATAACCGACACGACTGACGAAACATCAGGCGCAGGACCTCTAGTCAAGATGCATTCGATAATTTCGACGGTGAACTTCGAAATCAAAAATGTATGGGATTTGACGTAAGTCATCGTTATATGACATGTCACTTGCGATGCGTTATGTCAAATCCCATACATTTTGTTTTCGAACTTCGCCGTCGAAATTATCGAATGCATCTTGACTAGACGCCTAGATCCGACTTTTTGCATGCCCATCCGACGCATGGATCATCTTTCTTGTCAGACAATCAGGTAATCAGCCTGTATTGTCCTAAACCTAACCAAAACCTAACCTTCTTCTCGCCGGGCTAGTTTCCGAACCGGTGGAAGTATTTTTAGGATTGTAGGTCAATTTTATGAGTTTTATTTGATAATTCCTATATGGAAATAAAAAAATGAGTTTTTTTTTAGTTTATTGTATTTATTTTGTTGATGTCATTTAGATGTGTATAGTGTGAACAATAATTTCTTTGAATGACATTACAGATTACGAGTTCGTATACGGTAGAGGAAATTGTCGCATTTTGAAATACAATGGCAACACATACACGGTACATTATACAAAGAAGTTAAGCGAGGGAGCTCTAAAAATACGATGGTTCTGTAGAAGACGCACTACGGGATGTACCGGGTCGGTGTTGACTCTGAACGACGAGTTGGTAAATACTAGTAATGATATAGATAATCATGTGTAAGGGTCAGATCTCACTGACACGAAACGACACGTGCGTGATGTCCCAACTAACATTTTGGCGCTAAGGGAAATCTATTTTGACACTTAAAGTATTATAAACGACATATAAGAGCTCTGACAATAGCTTTGGACTCTACTGCGGCGTTAGGAATAAATAATTAAAGTTTCAAGAGGCATAATAGAAATAAAGGAAAAATATATAACTTAAGATGCTAACTTGGAGTTTGTCAGAACTTTTGTATAACTTACTCTTACATCTTTAGGAAACGTAAAACACTAGAACCAATTGTAAGGTGTCTGCTAATACTTACAAACGGTTAAAGTTCTTAAATGGAGTTAGTCAATACCTTGTACCACCTAACGAGTTCTATGGAGCCCTAAGAGCTAAAAGAAAGTTATAGTAGTGATAACTATTTGTATTATAGAGCTATAGAAGTTAAAGAAGTGATAACGATAGGTATTATAGAGCTAGATGCTGCAAGTGTCAGAAACCACCTTTAAATCATTACAGGTTGTATAATAGGATTAACTCCCCATTATAAAAGTCCAAGTGGCATTAAAAAGCTAGCTATAGTTTTTTTAACACTGCGTTGGGAATAAAAGAGTTATCAGGAACCTTAGGTAATGTAGATTTTACGCCATTAAATAAACATAACCTATAAATTTTAAAAGTAAATTAATGGTCAAAATATTATTTTCCGACTTATTGATTTACATTATTTACTGTTTTCAATTATAATATACATAGACGTAGGTACTGAGAATTGTTATTTACAACCACAACTAAAATAAAAAAAAATGCCGTGGCAGTGATTTATTTTACTTAATAATATGAAATGTTGTTTATTTTTGAGGCGCTTCAAAATTGAGATGAAAACTATATATATTATCACAGAATACTTATCACCGCAAGGAGAATTCATAATTATGAAACCGTTAATGTATAAAATTATAAATTTATGTCGGCTAGGGATGGGCGTTGAATGAACGAACTGTTTTATTAAACTGTTTATTTTTCATGAACGGGTAAACTAGTTTAGCGTCTACTGATAAACTAGTCTATGCGTGAACGGTTGCCATATGCCGGAACGGTGCGTGCGACAGAGACCGTTTCTTCGCGACGCGACGACACGATCGACGGACGGGCGCGGGGCACGACGGCTCGGCACGAGCAATACGTCTATCTCTGTTCTTTACAACCGACGACGTGCTCTAATCTATGTAATAATTACATTCATTGAGTGGGCGGTGTTTTAATATAAAAACCCCCCGACACAAAAAATAAACTCTAAAAAATTATAAATAATATTTTAAAACTATTATAATTATATTATCACATAATATTATGTAAGTTGAAATAATTTTAGCTTATATACATACTTCCAACATCATTGAAGTAACATGATACCAAATTTCGAATCGATAGGACATGTGGACGATAGTTAGATCCCCTCATCAAATAATAAAGAAAAGATGATTTTCAAACGGCTAATCATCAACTAATAAGGAAAAAATTATTTTCAAACGGCTAATCAGGTCAAGGTTACCTTACCATGTTCTTTGAATAACGTTGAAGTAACACGGTACCAAATTTCGAATCGATTGGACATAAGAAAGTTAGTAAGATCCCCTCATCAAGTAGAAAAGAGCTGATCATCTTCAAACGGCTGATCAGGTCATGGTTACCTTACCATGTTCTTTGAATATCGTTGATGTAACACGGTACCAAATTTTGAATAGATCGGACATTGGAAAGTTAGTCAGATCCCCTCATCAACTAGAAAAGAGCTGATCATCTTCAAACGGCTATCTTCCCACTACCAGTTTTCTCATCGAATTAAGCTACGAACACTCTCGATTAAGTCATTAATATTCTCTTTCAGTGCGCTTTCATTTGAGACCCCACTCGAGTATATTTGCACATTCGGTTATTCTTCCCCGCTTTCACCCCCAACAACTTTTAAACGGCTCAACCGATTTTCATCAATCATGTCTAAGAATACTCGCATGTAAGTCACCTTTAATACAAAAAAAACTAAATCGAAATCGCGTCATCCGTTCGGGAGCTATGATGCCACAGACAGACAGACAGACACACACACAGACAGACAGACAGACACGTCAAACTTATAACACCCCTCTTTTTTCGTCGGGGGTTAAAAATGAACTTTAAAGTAAGCTAACAATTTCCACCGCTCACAGATTAAACCGTCTCGTCGTTCGTCGTCATCACTAGTCGCGTCGATCAACAAGTTTGTCAAAACAGTTTAACTTTTTGTATAAAGTCGTTCATTCAACAAAACTACTTTGTTTGTCATAGTTTATTGCTCAGTTCAGTATTCGTCGAACACGTAAACTAGTCGAAAAAAAAAACTGTTTTTTCAACTAGTTTACGATGAACGATAAACGGTCTCGTTTCGTTGATCGAAAAAGCGTCGACGACCCACCACTAATGTCGGCCATGATTGTCGGCCATGAATATGCGCACTGCTATTATATTTTATTATTTTTGACGGTAATAGAAACGTAAAGTAAAAAAAAAAAAACTTTGGGTGATGTTTATTACTACTTATTATGCACAATATAAGGATGTCATGGGATACTCATCCCAACTTACCTGTCCGGTAGTTGTGGTATAGTATACGGGTACGCGACCCCGGCTTCCCTAGCTATTACTGTCCTATCCCTTGCCCTTCTGGGCGGTAATATCCTACTTTTCCTATTTCCCACTCTAACTTACCAATCTTCCTTTCCACACCACCTATCCTTCCCTTTTCCTATTCCTATCCTCTCCGCAAATCCGTGGGAACGCAATGGATAATTATAAAAATAATTTAATTATCCAAAATGGCGGCGATGTGGTTCGCCACCCATCACGTCTCGTTCTCGCGGAGGCGAAAAGTGGCCCATGGAGAGCCGCTTCGCTACGTTGAATGTAAGAGGAGGAATGGATGGTAAGAATGAAAGTGAATGAAGCGAAACAAGTATGTAAGGATCGTAGCAAGTGGAAAGAAGTGGTCTCTGCCTACCCCTACGAGAAAGAGTCGGTCTCTGCCTACCCCTACGGGAAAGAGGCGTGATTATATGTATGTATGTATTATGCACAATATACAATCGAGCTATAAATAGTATCGTAGGAGCACTCATATGTTGTTAAAAAAGCTAATTGAGTGAATTTTATAAAATATTTGTTACTAAAGGGTGCAGTTGTAACCTGTGTATAGCTTATAATACACCAAAAATGGTGAATACTACTTCAATAGCACTATTGTAACTCTTTATTCCCACCTTTTTATAAATTTTCTACAACTATTATGTCACTTTAAGCTCTAAAATTGTGGGCCCAATCGAGGGTTATAAGATAGTTATAGCGCGCTATACCACTAGTTGTTAGACCTTTTATAGAACCTTAGGTTTTTAAGTTTCTCTTAAGTAGCTCATTTAGCGCTTATTCTTATTACCAAAATGTTAGTTGGGGTACTTTTAAGGCTCTGTATAACGCCAGTCTGACCTTAAACGTCAAGTCCCATACTCATTTTGTCTTTTTTTTTTAGTCCCATATATTCTTAGCATTTGTTTTCTAGCTTGATCATATTACCTATTTCTAAAAACTAGATGTCCCGACACACGTTGTTCTGTCTTAAATATGAACTGGAATGAAGAAATGAATACACCTATAATGCAACCTACGTCCTAGTCCTACATCTACTCCAAGAACCTACACAATTTCCAACATTTCTCACTGTTTAAACCTTCCCTAAATTTCGACAATCATTTAAAGACGAAAATTAGCCAAATTGGTCCAGCCATTCTCGAGTTTTCCCTCGAGAATGGCTGGACCAACCCTCGAGTTCCTCGGGAATGGGATAAAAAGTATCCTATGTCCTTCTCCTGGTTTTAAGATACCTCCCCACCAATTTTCAGCCAATCGGTTCAGCCTTTCTCGAGTTATAAATATTGTAACTAACACGACTTTCTTTTATTTATAGATTTATGAAATTTTAATGTTAATAAATTTCCGTCAAATTATTTCACAGGTGGGTAATTATATGTTAATAATAATGTTAATTTTATTTGCAGCAATTTTTACACTGTCAAAAAGAAGCAAAGTTCAACTAAGTTATAAAGGGTTTCGATATTCCACTAGAGCTACCTCAGACGATATTCGTGAAAAGAAAATAAGATGGTACTGTTCCACACACAACTCCAGAGGTTGCTTGGCAATACTCCATACTTTTGATACTGAGATTCTCTTTCAGAAAAATGCACATAACCATGAGCCTGTACTGCAATGAAAATTTCAATTTATTTGATTTCGTAATGAGAAAATTGAGAAAATAATATACATGAAGAGCATGTTGCATTTCTTTTTTATTTATTATTTATTTTATCATGAGTTCTGACTTCTGTTCAAATATTCTAAAAATAGAGTAACCTTTATTTGCAGTGCCAACTTTTACTTGGACAAAAAGAGGCAAAATTCAACTTAGTTTTGAAGGGTTTAAATATTCCACAAGAGCTGACCCAGAAGTAGAAGATATTTGTAAGAAGAGAACAAGATGGTACTGTTCCACTCACCACTCCCGAGGTTGCTTGGCCACTCTCCATACTTTTAACAATGAGGTTCTGTGCAAGAAAAATAATCATAGTCATGAACCTGTACTTCCAGCTGCACTTTTAGCATTACCAGCAAGGCCAGGTCGAGATTTCTAATGGCGCCGCAATAAAATTCGCAATGCTATCCGTACATTTGGATACAGATTATTACAGATACAGCTATTGTAAGTTGCTTTATTTGATAAAATTTTAACATAAGCAGAGATAAACAATTACATTCCAGGACCAGACAGTTTAATAGTCAAAATTTTAACCTAAACAAAAGCTTGTCACGACATTTCTGAGAAGGGTTCCGTAACTATCAACGCGCAATAGGTTTTCATTGAATAGGCTACTTGACCTTGTTTTATTTATATCCTAAACGCTTCGTAACTGTTTCATTATACAGAAAACTAAAATATAACATTATTTTAAAACCTAAAAACCTTCAAAAAATACTTTGAAAATTTACTTTTTTAAAACCGCCAAAAAACACTATTCGCCATGTTGGTTGATTGATTATTATTATATGACATGACAGCACAGATAATAATTATCTGTGCTGTCTCGCTATCTCCATACATGTAAAGTGGGAAATAAAAATATTTTTAGAGCCGATAGTTATTTTATGATACCGAAATCGAGATCTATACACATTATGTAGTTGTACCGAATTTTATATATTTATATTCATAATTAAAGAAGCTAGAAGGGTGGACAGACAGACAGATGGATGGGCACAGCGAAACTATAGGGGTTACTTGAGTATTACGGAACCCTAAAAATCAACATAGCCATATGAGCCTATTTTGCAATGAAAATTTTAATTTATTTGATTTTGTGATGATAAAATATAGATCTAGAGCATGTTGCTTTTGGTTTTATTTATTATTTATTTTATCATAAGCTTTTTTGTTCAAATATTCCAAAACATATTTGTATTTGTATTATTGTTAATTTATGGTTATATTTGTTTGCAGTGCCAACTTTTACATGGACAAGAAGAGGGAAAATTCAACTAAGTTTTGATGGGTTTAAATATTCCACAAGAGCTAACCCAGAACTAGAAGATTTTCGTCAGAAGAGAATAAGATGGTACTGTACACACCACTCCCGAGGTTGCTTGGCCACTCTTCATACTTTTGGCAATGAGGTACTCTGCAAAAAAAATGAACATATTCATGAACCTGTACTTCCAGCGCCTCTTCCTTCGCCGCAATATTCCCAATGCTATCCAAGTACCCAAACATTTGGATACACCTCTAGTGAATTGTAATATTTGATACAATAATTTAAAATATAAGAAGTTTGATTTGAAGAAGAATTTCACAGAGAACTGAGACATCCCAGGACTTTTAAAGTATTTACTAGTAAGTAGGTCTCACTTTTTTACGGCGCCCTGGGCGGTGTCTAACCTAGCCTAGTCTAAATTTATTTGTTATTCGTGGTGAGAAAATACAGATTTAGAGCATGTTGTATTTGTTTGTATTTATTATTATAATATACATTTAGTTAGCTCATACTCGCATTTAACTAAATATATAAGACAAAAACAATGACCACATACTCTATTGTCGTGTTAATTTTCAGCGGAATATATTGTTTCTAAAAAAGGTAAGACTTTGATAAAAATAGATGGATACACGTTTTATCGTTCGAAGGATTTCGGTCATATTCAACACTGGCGGTGCTCCACACACAATCATTTCGGATGTCGCGCAAAACTCAAGACGGCGGGGGATTTGGTGTATGACGTTAGCAACCAGCATAACCACGCCCCAGCTGAGAATATTTTACAGTATAATAACCCTCCGTAGAGTATACGCCTAAACTCAAAACGGCGGGGATTTGGTGTATGACGTTAGCAACCAGCATAACCTCGCCCCAGCTGAGAATACTTTACAGTATAATAACCCTCCATAGAGTATACACCTAAACTCAAGACGGCGGGAGGTTTGGTGTATGACGTTAGCAACCAGCATAACCACGCCCCAGATGAGAATACTTTACAGTATAATAACCCTCCATAGAGTATACACCTAAACTCAAGACGGCGGGGGATTTGGTGTATAACGTTAGCAACCAGCATAACCACTTCCCGGTTCAGAATACTTTACTCAGCATAGAGTATCATCATCATCATCATGAAAAAAAAATTAAAAGATGTATACTCTATGCATTCTCAGCATAGAGTATACATCTTTTAATTATATAGGTTTACTAGCTGTTTCCCGCGGCTCCACCCGCGTAAATTTACTTAATATACTAAGGTTGTAATTAATGTGAAAGTTTGTGAGGACGGATGGATGGATGTTTGTTACTCTTTCACACAAAAACTACGGAACGGATTTCGATGAAATTTGGTGCGATAGTAATTTAGGCTCTGGATTGAAACATAGGCTACTTTTATCCCGGAAAACTACAGTTTTCTCGTGAATACCCGATAGTATATTTAGGCGGGTGGAGCCGCGGGAAACAGCTAGTGCTTAATACTATCGAGTATCCCGCGGAAACACTGTACTTTTCTGGGAAAAAGTAGTTGTTTTAATCCAGAGCCTAAACTACTGCCATACCAAACTTCCTCAAAATCCGTTCAGTAGTTTTTGCGGGAAAGAGTAAAAAACATCCATCCCTCCATCCATCCATCCATTCTCATAAACTTTCACATTTATAATATTAGTAGGATACAAAGTAACAACTTCCTTTGCGTAGATTAAAAAAAATATATTATATAATGTAAATAAAGAAAAACTACTTCAAATTCAATGTAGTATTTATTCATATAAATAAGTATACAGTACTACTTGATGAACCTTATATTTTTTCCTTTCTCTTATAAAAAATAAGTTACACATCAGCAATAAATATATATTAATTATTACTAGCTGTTGCCTGCGGCTCCGCCCGCGTAAATTAAGTGCCCTCGGGAACACTGTACTTTTTTTGCTATAAAAAGTAGTTAAGTTAATCCAGAGCCTTATTAACTACTACCATAGCAAAATTTATCGAAATCCCTTCAGTAGTTTTTGCGTCAAAGAGTAACAAACATCCATCCATCCATGAATCCTCACAAACATTCATATTTACAACATTATTAGGATATTAATTTGATTCTAATATTTTTTCAGTCAAATACATAAAATCACATAAGGGTAAAAAACTGATACTGAAGGATGATTATACTTATTACGAGGAACGAAGAAATTCGAATAAATCGAATAGCAGCAAAAAGAAGATATGGCGATGTTCTACTGTGCATCGCTGCAATGCTAGATTGCACGTCAAAGACGGAGCAATAGTAGAAGTTAAAGGAGAACATAGCCATCCACCTCCTTTCGCATCTAGGAAACGATCAACTACCAATAAACTTATATCTGCTTGGGGTTCGGTCCCAACTACATCTGAAGAGGAATAGGTACCACGTCCACTACTGTTTATTAGTCTCTGTTTAATGTTACAATTTATTCATTTATACAACCACTTTCGCAACGGAAGATCAGGCGCCTCGGCTCAGCCAAGATCGATGCCTCAGTCCCATTGAACATGTTGTGTTGGGACTTGTTACTGTTCTTTGATTTGTTTCTTTTCTCTTTTATTACCTATGTTATTACTTATTATTCCCTAAGTGTTCAATAAAGATATTTTTATTTTATTTTATGATTATTAGTAAATAACGATTTTAAATTGCATTATTGTAATTTGTAACACAATTTTCACCATGTTAAAAAATTGAAAAGATAAGTAAAGTAGGTACCTACCTATTATTTTCTCCAGATGAAACAAAAAAGCCAGCCAAGAGGGGGTTCCAGATTATGTTGCAAATGTAACATCTGTTTGGATTTGAATTCGTCGGATATCAAACCGGGGGACTTAGGAACCGACAAGACCATGACCCGACACTGAAATAGGGTAGCGGAGCCACTGCTTAGTATTAATTTATAATATGGAGTACTAAACAATCCCCGCGACCCGCATCGCGCGTTCGGTGGGCGTGGCAGACCCAGACCAGGGCCTCTAGTCAAGATGCATTCGATAATTTCGACGGCGAACTTCGAAATCAAAAATGTATGGGATTTAACAAGTCATCGTTAAGTGACATGTCGCTTGCAATGCCTTATGTCAAATCCCATACATTTAGTTTTCGAACTTCGCCGTTGAAATTATCGAATGCATCTTGACTAGAGCCTCTGATTCGCTGGTTTGCTGGTCGCGGTCTCGCGTCACGGTCACATAGATCGGAAGGCTACCTTAGGGTCGAATCACGCCGAAATCGCAGCGAGGCGGCCAGCAGCATAACTGTCATATAATTTTAAACTTTATATTAATAACTATAAAAGACAGTTTCGTGTGAGACAACCACTGCGGTCGCAAGCGGCCATCGGCGGCCTTCACGAGAAAATAAATGTTGTATTCGATTGTAATAGGCAATCGGACTATTTTTTTTTTATTGCATAAATGAATAGTACTCTTAAATATGGGTAACTTCTCAGAAGAAACCGTGTATCAAAAGTCAATATTTTCAAAGGTACAGCGATTTGTATAAAAAATTTCGCGAGCCTCCTAAAAACGCTCCATACTAAAGTCGACCTACAAATGACGTCACTTGTAGGTTATAGTATATGAAGGAATATGTTTGTAAATATCTCCCATATTTGTGCGTTTAAGTTCATACTTACCATAATGAATGTTTTTGTATATGATGTGAGTAAACTAATGATGTAGGTTTTGTTTACCAATTAAATTTATAAAAAAATTTTTTTTGGTACTTTTTAAATGTATTTTATTAGTAAACTACACATTAAATAATATATTTTTTTACATTTACCAAGTAGTAATGCCTCAATATTTTTGAATATATTAATGAAACTAAATATTTCAGATGTAGTCCGATCCCCTATTGATATTTTTGATATTTCAGTAAAAAACATACGTACTGTTTACATCAAGCTTCATGACAAACAAAGGGCAGCAGTAGCTCAAGACTCGAGTAAAGGATTATCAGTCAAGCAGGAAGACGTTTCCACTTTGGAATTATTACGCAAATCTAAAAACCGACAGATACTCTCGCACCAGATGCAAAAAAAGCCGAAACGGAAGAGGTGTTTCTACTGTTCTAAGTATAAAAAAAAAGAAAGCCGCACACATAACACGTGTTCATTGTGTAAACTTCACCTGTGCTACACGACCAAAAGAAATTGTTTCGCTGAGTTTCATAACATCTTATAATAGCAAATGTACCTTTATCTTTACATGTTATAAATTAAGATCCCACGCCCCGTCTGTATGTATGTTCGTAATAATCTTAAAATTACTGTACACATTTTCTTGTGGTTTCTATTTGTTGACAGAGTGGTTACTGGGGATGGTTTAGGTGTATAATTTTTATCTACAGTTTAAATTGTTATCTTAGGAATTAATGTAAAATTAAAAACCTGTAATTATTGGTATGATTTTAATTAAAATATGAATATTTAATACACAGCTTACCCTTCTTGTTATAATAATAAATACACCCTCGCATTTTCTTATAGCCCTGAAATGATAAAAGAAAATTTTAAAATTAATTAGGCACAAATCTGTAAGAAACCGCTTCTAGCTTACGTCTTGAGTTTGTAGAGGATAGCTCTATGCTATTCTGTTATGTTCGTACTTACTATAGTATATAAGTCAATGTATGTAAACATTTTATCTTGCAGTTGAATACGTAAGATCTCGAAGAGGCAAGAATTTAATATTGAAGAATGGTTACACTTATTACGAAGTAACAGGTAGCGGATTGAAGAGTATATGGCGATGTTCCACCGTGACCGGCTGCACTGGCCGACTTCACGTCGTCGACGGAATGGTAGTTAAAGTTCCGAATACACATAACCACCCACCTTCATATCATTTCTAATATATATTGCAGTGGAGCTCATACACTCAAGCGAGGATTCACGAGATACATAGAGAGGAGAAGAAGAGAGGGAAAAAAGAATTTTCTTTCTTTGTCAGCTTCTAGAATGTGAAGTGCTCTTACAATATTTAAACGTGGAAAAAAAAAGTATTATTGATTTTTTTTTTAAATGTCACATAAGCGCGATCAAACATTTAATCCTTAAAAACAGGTAGATATGGCATTGCACATAAAACATGAAGACTCAAATTGGCCAATTTTGGTTTGTGTGCTCCGCGAGTAATAGTGTTCTTTGTTAGTGTGTGACGAGCCGGTTGACAAGTTGCACGCATTACGCGTCCAGTATCAATGTGTGTCGCGGCATAGAAATAATGTCAGTTTTGCAAGGATATATGTTAAAGAAATGTTACACGGTCTTTCTGGCATCAGTCCAGTCCATCAGTCTCAAGACTGACGCCAGAATGATGGCTGGAAAGTACATAATAAAAAATCTGAATCAGACTGATGGACTGAACTGATGCCAGACTGACCGTGTAATCTTTCTCTAATAACTAATCAAAGTTATATTTCTTTTTCTTTTATAATTTGTATTTTTAACTTCTATCGGCTATCCTGAATATACTGCCAATATTTTTAAAACGTTGTTTTGTTAATGTGTGTATTTTAAATGCATGTGGCATATAAAAATACAAAAAACGAAGAAAAATTTTAAAAAATATATAGTGGTAACCTCACCTTTATAATTTAGGGTTTCAAAAAATAGTTGACGACCGATTCTCAGACCTACAGAATATGTTGAAAATCATAAGAATCGGCCAATACGAAGAATCAACACTATGGAAATGATATAAAATCCTCATTTCATAGTGTTGATTCTTCGTATTGGCCGATTTTTATTAGATCATTTTTTAATAAAGTTTTGAAAAACGCTGTGTCTTATTTGATCAGTTGTAAATTCTATTTAAACTAATCGACATTTTTGGAATCTATTTTTATTTATATTATAGGTACTTCATAAGTTTGTTTTAGAGACAAGGTATGACTACCTAGTACCTTGTCATACTTGGGACCTATGTTTCAAACATTTTTGGTGTGGTTTCTCTTATAAGATATAATTTTTGTTGTAAATTTTCTAAAATTTTAAGAAAGTCTTTGGTTTATACCTCGTTCAATGAAAATATTGGATGAATTGCGTTTAACGTCAAATGCCAAAGTTATTTACAGTTAAGTATTTTGCAGCCGAATTCATCAAATCTAAACGAGGCAAGAATTTGATATTAAGAGACGGTTACACGTACTGCCTGGCTGACAGGCACGGAGTTAGAGCGAGATGGAGATGTTCCACTCACTTGCACAGGGGATGCCGGGCACGATTGATCACTGTAGAAGATTCAATTGTCAATGTGTATGACAGTCACACGCATTCACCGATGCATATGCAAAAGCCTACATATTATAATAAACTATGTTAACATCAAGATCTTTATTCGATTTTAACCCAAATAAACATATATATATAGCTTTTGCCCGCGGCTCCGCCTGCGTAAATACATTATCCCTCGGGAACATTATTTTTTCAAGATAAAAAATATCCTATGTCCTTTCCCGGGACCCAAAGTATGTCTATACCAATTTTCATAAAATCGGTTAAGCGGTTAAAGCATGAAGACGTAACAGACAGACACACACACTTTCGCATTTATAATATTAGTATAGACAAATGATTGGTCTCGGCGCTCGACATGATACCGCGCTATCTAACAACAACAGCAGTATCTTGTCAAGTACTGCGACTTCTGTTCTAGCTCTATGGCCGCGACCAATCATTTATCTACGCCTAAAATATAAGCAGCTCGCGAATTTCAATAATGACAAAAGATAACAATATAGGTATAAATATTGAAGTTTATCAACATCCATATATTCATAGAGAAATTAAAATAAACATTCACTAAGTTTGACTAAAATATTTTTGCTTTTTCAGCTGAATACATTACATCTAACAAAGGGAATATAATGATTATCAAAGATGGTTACACATATGGCAAATTTGCGACAAATATGAATGATAAGAAAATTAGGTGGCGGTGCTCTACTCATAAAGGGCGAAAGTGTCGAGCCATGGTGCATACCCTCGACGGCAAAATTGTGAAACTCAATGACCACCACAATCATGAACCAGGAACTAGAGACAGCGGTAATTTTCTCATCAGAACTAAAGTTAATTTCGAATGTGCAGTGGCGAAGGCTGGTTTTCCTTCATAGGAAGCCCTACCCTGTGTAATGAGCAATTTGGATAAGGGTCTTCAAAAGGTAAGCGGTAAGTGAAGCCGATAGATGGAGTTATAGGAACCCCACGGCACTGACATTCAGTATATGCCACAAAATATGCTTTTTGTTACTATAAAATATTTAGCGTCTATAAAATAGTAATTGTTTTGGATATCTAATTTAGTGAAGTGAGAAGCAATTTTTGAAGCTATTTTAATAAATATGTACAGTATAACCTAATTTGTCTAATTTGCCTAAATTTCATGTTTCTAATGTCTTTTGGTATTCGTCGTTTTTCATACATCGTCTGTCATTTACTAAAAAAAACGATGATTTCCGAGGGCCGTTAGCAACATAGTCGTCAAATACTTTTGTTGTTTTTATTTATATTAACCCATTTTACTCGTTTATTCCCTTCAATATTAAGAATCGGTATTATTTTAAAAATAGAATAATTACTAATATTAAATATATATTGTTCTAATATAACGAAGTATCTAATCTATGATAAACGTAAAAAATTAGTCTAACTACTTTTTTACCAGACAAAGAAGTATCTAAATATCATTTAAGATTTTCACCTGATCGACATCGTTGTAATGGATTTTGACGACGTCTGTGGCTCAGCACATCGGCGCTTAAGTCGGAGGTTGCGGGTTCGAATCCCGCCGAAGGGACAAACAAGTTTTTATGTGTTCCTTGATGCGTATATTAAATAAATTACTTATAGTGTATACTAAAAAATCTTAAAAAGCAGAGGACGCCCACAGTAGCCAATGACTTAGAGCTTGCCCATATAAGTGTTTCGACAACCCAGGACTTTCCTGGCGCCGCAGAACGAAGAGAGCCGACCCCAAATAATGGAAAATAGCTAGGAGAAAGAAGAGAAGCGACTAAAATATCTGAAAAAGAAGTGTATAGTAAAGTATTAAATATATTTCCGTTGCTTGCTACCTGTGATACAAGTTATTTGGATACTTAGTACAGAACCAGATTGACGTGGTGTGGAACCGTAGATATAAGACTTGGATATGTATTGCAATATGTTATGATAGTGGGACATGGGGATTGGGGACATAATGACCTCGTCTTTAAAAATGTTTGAATTTTTTAAATTATTGCAGTGCAAAAGGTTATGATAGTGGGACATGGGGATTGGGGACATAATGACCTCGCCTTTAAAAATGTTTGAATTATTAAATTATTGCAGTGCAATTTATCCGGTCGAAGAGAGGCAAAGTTTTAATAAAAAGGAATGGATACACATACTACTGTATAAGCAAAATGGGTGTTAAAAGCAGATGGCGGTGTTCTACGCACATGCACGCAGGATGCCGAGGCACGATGATGACTGTTGATGAGTGTGTCGTCAAAGTGTCCGACACACACAACCATCCTCCTGTATATAGGGAAGATTGGAGTGAATTTTTTCAACACTAATTTCCAAAACAACAAAGTTCCTGCTCGATCAGTTCCTAAACATTTTCCTTTGCACTTTCCTCAAATGTTTACGCATAAAGGAAATGACCACAACGACTGCAGACATGGTTGAACTACATGGTCGAGTGGCAAGTGTTCGATGGTACCTATATGTTTTTTTTTCCTTTAAAAACTGTAATAGACAAATGCTATTTTTTTATTATTTGAGTAGTAATTTTTCTACTAAACCATTATAATATAGAACATTTTACAGAGTTACTTGTATCGTTATTTCTTTGAACGGTAATAAAAACAAATAACTCTGTACATCCTTATCATAAACCAGCAAGACAAAGACTAGAGATTATTTGTGGACTGTGCATCTTAATTTTTTTTTATACTTTACGATTTTTGTATTCTAGTTTATGTGGTCTTCGACAATAGAGAACAGAAATGATGTAATAAACTTATTGTGAATCTCATCAGATACTATGTTTTTCATTATTATTGTATTTTGTTATTAAGATCATTATAATAAATCTTACTAATATTATAAACAGGAAAAGTATTTTTGTTTGCATTTGAAACTACTGGACCGCTTTTCAATAAATTTGGCACAGATATAGAGTAGACTACGGGGAGGACTAGGCTACTTTTTATCACAGAAAAATGAACGGTTTCCACAAGATTTATTTTTTGATTTTGATTTACAAAGTCGCGGGCAATATCTATTTGAATATACGGAGCAAAGTTAACAATAATAGACACCTTTTTCTTGTTATATGAATAATGAAAAAAAAAAGAAAAAAATATATAGTTGTGTCGTTTGTAATATAATTGAGCTAATTATACAATTCTAGTGGAATATTCTGTGTCGAGAAAAGGAAGAACTGTGGTTAGAAAGGACGGTTACACGTACTATGCGGTGAAAACGAGAGGCCCCGATACCCGATGGAGGTGTACCACGCATGACCATGGCTGTAGAGGTTACTTGATCATCATAGACAATACTAGCTACCTTAGGAATGAGCACAACCATCCACCAAAGTTCTGATGTAAATATTAATTATTTTTCTTCAGGACTGATTAAATTTATTAACCCGGGGAGCGCACTGTGAAAAATGTAACAAAGGGTGATTGGGTGTAAAAGACCCATTAGGTATAAAAATTGTTGTAATTTCAGTATTAAATTTATTTGTCTTATATTGTAATAATTAGATAAAACTACGATGTTTAAAAGATATTGAGTACAAAAACAACCTGACTCGAAACTATCTTTTAAACTGCATAGTTTACGTAAATTACGTGAAGAACAAACTTCAAGCATAGTTTTAAGAGAATTGTGCGAGCGAAAGAGTATGAAATTTAGCACAGTTCAAGTTTATGTAGTTATATTCCAAAATCTTACCTAACCTGACCCAACTGACCATTCTCCGGCTTAAAAGGGGTAACTTCCTACAACTGTCCTTATTTTTTGCTTTGTTTTTATTCAAAAATTGATTGTATGAGCAAAATTTGTACTTAATTGTATCGAATTGTTACAAAATAATAATAATATAGTTTTATTATATATTTAAATAATCGTTTTATGATTATTTTTATTAATTATTTACCTATTTACACGTAAGTGTCGTTTGTTATCGTACTTTATAAATGATGTAGCAATCCCATCACGTCATGAGAAGTTCTAAAGTATTTGCAATATTTGAAACTGCAAAATATTATAGAATTCCAAGGCACATATCAATATAATCTATCAACAAGATATTATATTTTAACCGACTTCCAAAAAAAGGAGGTGGTTAAACATTTGGCTGTATATTATACTGGGTGTCCCAAAAATACCGTCTCATAGTGACATGGGAGATAGATTAGCCTTATATCTCTCGGATAAAATAAAAATGACCTTAGTAAAAGTTGCTTAGTTTTCGAGATATTTGGATTTTTTTGGTTTTATTCAAAATCTCCATTTTTAGTTAGTTTTTATTTCCGCATTAGTACAAATTCCTTTAATTTATTCATTTTTATTTTTTTTAAGTATCTCGAATAGTTGTTTGATGCATACAAAATAAATTTTTGTCAAATAGTAGTGTATTTTTTAAGAAAAAAATATTTTTGTGTTGCGTTTTAGCTCTCCCAAAATTTCGAACAAAATTTTGACAATCTGCCGTGAAAAAAAAATGTACTAAAGTAAACTGGAAAATTATTTTAAAAATTACTCAATTTATTGCAGATTTAGAAATGGTATAACACTTACATAAGAATTTTACAGAAACTTAGAAATTGCCATTTTTATCATTAAAGTCTGATTCAAGCCAGACTCTTATGTAGTAAAGAAGATGAAAAAGTACCAGGAATTTTCATCGCAATCTTATTATCTGTCGACCTTTATTATCTTTTGTATCTGTAGACTTGTAAAACTGAATGTACTATTGCAACCCTAATTTGTTATTTCGTTCTTTCCTTCGCTGTTATGGGGCACTGTGATAGTAAATAAAATTAGAAAAAAACTTTAGAACTTAGATTTATTACAGTAAATGCTCGAACTGTCGACCTCCAACACGAATGCACAATCGACATCTTCTGATAAAATTATTCTTTAATCTTCTCAAACTTATCTGAGATATTTCTTGAGCCGCTGCGGTGACTCTGTCGCGTAGTTCCCTTTCGTTGCGTATTGGTTTACCATAAACTTTGTCTTTAAGACATCCCCAATAAAAAAAATCCAGGGGATTAAGATCAGGGGATCGTGGTGGCCATAAGATTGGCCCCAGTCGCCCAATCCACCTTCTCGGGAACCTGCGGTCCAGGTGTGCTCGAACGTCTCGAGCGTAATGTGCTGGGCAGCCGTCGTTTTGAAACCACATCGTTCGTAATGATTCCAGTGGCACATCCCCGAGGAGCATTGGCAATTGGTTTTCTAAAAATTCCAAATAGGTGTGACCATTTAATATTGGAGGCAGCTCCACTGGTCCTACTATTGTACCGTTGTAGATTCCGGTCCATAAATTTATTTTAAACATGTGTTGCGACCGATCTTCTCTATTCTCGTGTGGGTTTTCTAGCTGCCAGCTATGAATATTATGAAGGTTTAAATAACCATCTCTTCTACATTGCGACTCGTCACTCCACAGTACTTTATGAAAAAAGTCGGGATCTTCCCTATTTTTTTCCAACATTCGTTGACAAAATTGTACCCGTCTGGCATAGTCACTCGTAAGGAGAGTTTGCACTCTTTGTATGTGGTACGGATGATACCTGTTCCTTTTTAAAACGCGATGAGCAGATGATTTCGGTATTCCAGTCCGACTTTGAATCAAACGAACCGAAGTTGACGGATCTTCGGTAACTTGCTGTAACACGACATCTTCGTCGGTTGTTGGCAATTTCTAAGTTTCTGTAAATTTTTCATGTAAGTGTTATACCATTTCTAAATCTGCAATAAATTGAGTAATTTTTAAAATAATTTGCCAGATTACTTTAGTACATTTTTTTTCTACGGCAGATTGTCAAAATTTGGGTCGAAATTTTGGGAGAGCTAAAACGCAACACAAAAATATTTTTTTCTTAAAAAATACACTACTATTTGACAAAAGTTTATTTTGTATGCATCAAACAACTATTCGAGATACTTAAAAAAAATTAAAATGAATAAATTAAAGGAATTTGTACTAATGCGGAAATAAAAACTAACTAAAAATGGAGATTTTGAATAAAACCAAAAAAATCCAAATATCTCGAAAACTAAGCAACTTTTACTAAGGTCATTTTTATTTTATCCGAGAGATATAAGGCTAATCTATCTCCCATGTCACTATGAGACGGTATTTTTGGGACACCCAGTATATATATTTTTATGTTAAACGATAATTCCGCAGTTGGTCTGTTGGACCTATTTTCACCAAAAAGGTGTCGTTATGATATGATCCATGAGAAATCGAGGGAATGGTGAAGGAGAATTATTTAGAAAATAAGATTTAATTTCTTACTTTATTGTATTTTTACTTTGGTAGTCGCTTTAATTTTCTTTTAATGTTTTAGTTGAGTTCATAATATCAAAAAAAGGAAGGCAAATGATCTTGCTAAATGGTTACACGTACTCTGCCGTGAATTCTAAGAGAGCTTTAGTCAGATGGAAGTGCTCTACACATCAGAACCGCGGCTGCCAAGCAGCTGTGTACACCGTGGGGAACGAAGTCATCAACGTTAAAGAGAACCATACACATCCGCCTACAGAAAGGTCGAACTAAACTGATATCTAGAACGGCTTTTAAGTGCAAATCTCATAAAGTAATAAAGTGCAGAATAATCTTTAGATGTCTTGTTTACACCTGAACAAACAAAAAAAGTTGTCTACACTATCAAAACAACTATGGCATAGGCGTTTATAATATCTTGATAAACCCTGTTAACATGAACAATTGAATTTTCATTACAAGTCATAAGACAGCCTTTTTAAACTATAGTATAGTATATTTGTATATGTCACCTTAAAATTGTAAAAACCGTTAGATTGTAAAATAACTAACGAGATTGTAAAAATATGTTGAAAACTATATATTTATAATCTAACTAAAAATAATGTGTTAAATTATAGGCAGCATATTCGCATCGGAAGTCTATAAACATTTTACAATTTCACTAGTTTTATTACAATCTAACATTTACATACTACATAGTAATCAATATAATTACCTATATCTACATTTTTCAGTTCGATATATTGTATCGCAAAAAGGAAAGAGGATGATATTGCTAAACGGCTACACGTATTCTTTAATAATTTCCTCGGCAGCAGGCCCAAAAGAAAGATGGAAGTGTTCTACCCACCAGCACCACGGCTGCCATGCCGTCATCCACACTGCACGGGATAAAATCGTTAAAATAAAAGACGAGCACTCACATCGTCCTATGAATAAAACGAGACTTTTCAACCTTCTTCAGGCAAACAGACAATTATTCTAAATATCCAGTGAACAAGCTTTTATTTTCTGTTGATGTATGTATAATAAATACATTAAAGGTCTAGTATTACACGATACTAACATAATAGTTCAATTTGTATAAAACTGTGTAACAACTTAATGGTTGAAAAATTGCAATAGGCAAGCGGACTGTTTTTTTTTATTGCATAAATGAATAGTACTCTTAAATATGAGTAACTTCTCAGAAGAAACCGTATATCAAAAGTCAATATTTTCAAAGGTACAGCGATTTGTATACAAAATTTCGCGAGTCTTTATACCAAAAAAAATTTTTTTTTTTGCGAAATTGGTAAACAAAACCTACATCATTAGTTTACTCACATCATATACAAAAACATTCATTATGGTAAGTATGAACTTATACGCACAAATATCGGAGATATTTACAAATATATTCCTGCGGCCATATACTTCATATACTACTTCATATACTATAACCTACAAGTGACGTCATTTGTAGGTCGACTTTAGTATGGAGCGTTTTTAAGAGGCTCGCGAATTTTTTTATATAAATCGCTGTACCTTTGAAAATATTGACTTTTGATATACGGTTTCTTCTGAGATGTTACTCATATTTAAGAGTACTATTCATTTATTCAATAAAAAAAAAATTGTCCGATTGCCTATTCATTACACATTGTAAATAAGTAAATCTTTATCAAATAAAACAATAAAACAAATAAGTATTTTTTTACTAGACCAAATCTATATACAGAAGTATAAGATGTCCTCATTTATGTATAGGTACTTGTAACAGCTACTATTTTCAGGGTACACATATGTACTATCAAAAAGGAAAAGCCAATGATATTGCTTAATGGTTACACTTATTCCTCTCAACGCGCTCCATTCCTGTACAGGTACTTGTAACTGCTACTATTTTCAGGATACTCATATGTACTATCAAAAAGGAAAAAGAGAATGATATTGCTTAATGGTTACACTTATTCCTCTCAACGCGTGAAAATGGGGCTTAAGTCTAGATGGAAGTGTTCTACCCACAACCACTGCGGGTGCAGGGCAGTGCTCCACACCCTGGGAGACCAGATCATCTTCGCAAAAGAAAATCATTCACACCTTCCTACCTACAGAACCAGAGTTCAGAACAACTTAATGTAAATTAATAATAATAAATACCCACATAAAACCTCTTTTTCAAACAGGTTTATAAAAAACCATTAAAATGGTTAGTTCTGGATTTTTAGACTTTCCAGCCTAAATATTCAGAACCAGTAGTAATGGCCATCATTAGTGTCAATAGATCATTTATAGTCCGCTTCAAGGCCTCAGCCTTGGATTTGCAGGCTAAACGGTCAGTAGTGATGGTCCCACTGGGTTAAACTGCCAAAGCGAAATAATAAAAAGCAAAAAAGTTTTAAGTAGACATTGTTCGAGTTACATACAATACCTACTCGTAAAATGCATACAATATGTAGCTAATAAACATAAGGTATATTAACTACCTACCTTATATTATTGATTCAGTTGGCCTAAGGATTCGTTAAAGATGCTTACGATAAACATTATTTTTACTATACAGGAAAATTTGCAGAATGGACGTATACTTTATCAAGAAGAGGGAATAGATTGATGTTGTTAAATAGTTACACTTACTATGCTCAACAGAGGAATGGACCAAAGATAAGATGGAAATGTTCTTCACATTCACACGCTGGATGTAATGCGGTAGTTCGCACTATATATGACAAAATCGTTGCGTGTAGAGAGAATCATTCACATCCACCGCTCGACCGTTACTTGTAAACACAACGTAAGAAAGAATATATATTTTTAAATAAACCTATGAAACAGAAACCAGATAAAGTGTTTTTGGTTGGTTTTGAAAATAAAATAATAATGACAAACTTGTATATGAATTAAGTAATAGTATAATGTTGGATACTCAAAGTATAATATTATACTTGACAGAAAAATGTCGAATAGACATTAGTGTGCCTCTATTTTGGCCTCTATATTAAACAGGAGAATATAACAAAATACTTATAAAGTAATTTAAAAAGTTATATATTTACCAGTTGATCAAATCAAATCTAGTTAAGGTAATTGTACTTTGAAAATATTTGTCAATAAATTGATATCTACAGCAAAATTATGCACGTATGTATTATCAAGATAAAAAAATAAACTAATATTGCTAAATGGTTTCACTTACTATGCACCTAAACGGATGGGACCGAAGATAAGATGGAAGTGTTCAACACATTCACATATTGGATGTAGCGCCGTAATTCACACTGTAGATGACAAAATCACTATGAGTAGAGAAAATCATTCACATCCATCGCCCAGAAAATCTTACCTTAAACGTAAGATAGAATAGATATATTTTTTTTATTAAATATTTTTTTAATAAACGTGTTGTTTTCCGGGTGACACTCTCTATATAATATGACAACTCGAGCATCAGCGAATGTCAGTTATGTTGACTTAAGCCGTAGGTTGACACTGAAATAATTGCAGACAAATCTATCTAAAATATTGGGTGTGTTCTTTGGCCGTGTTTTCTGGCGTATTTACCGCATGGCGTTGTCAAATAGCAATTAAAAACACAATTTCCAATATGTTCTTCAATGAAACCCATATTACAAAAATTTCTTTTTACGAGATTCTGGACTTTTTTTTTCTTCCAATTTTTTGTTCTCCTCTCCATTGTTTTTAAATTTGTGATTTTAATTTATTTATTTTATAGTTTTTTTAACTATAAAAATAATTCATTAACTATGTACTGTTTTGTTATTATTAATACCAATAACATGTCATGGGATACTCATCCCAACTTACCTGTCCGGTAGTTGTGGTATAATATACGGGTATGCGACCCCGGCTTCCCTAGCTATTACTGTCCTATCCCTTGCCCTCCTGGGCGGTAATATCCTACATTCCCTATTTCCTACTCTAACTTACCAATCTTCCTTTCCACACCACCTATCCTTCCCTTTCCCTATTCCTACCCTCTCCACCAATCCGTGGAAACGCAATGGATAATCAAAAATAATTTAATTATCCAAAATGGCGGCGATGTGGTTCGCCACCCATCACGTCTCGTTTCTCGCGAAGGCGAAAAGCAGACCATGGAGAGACGCTTGGCTACGTTGAATGTAAGAGGAGGAATGGATGGTAAGAATGAAAGTGGACGAAGCGAAAGAAGTATGTAAGGATCGTAGCAAGTGGAAAGAAGTGGTCTCTGCCTACCCCTACGGGAAAAAAGCGTGATTATATGTATATGTATGTAATACCAATAATGCCGCTAAGTACGAAAATTAGTAAGTACATTGTAATGACTTCCTCGTCAGTTAACAGACCGGATAAGCTCTTATATCCTGTGGCTCTGGCATAAGTGTGTTTTTTCAATATTTCAGACTAGATGTTGCCAGCGACTTAATGCGCGTAAAAGATAATTTCGCTGAAACCGTACATTTTTCCGCGATAAAAAGTAACCTATGTGCTTCCCCGTGGTCTGATCTATATCTGCACCAAATTTCATCAAAATCGGTCCAGTAGGTTCGGAGCCTATTCAATGCAAACAAACAAACTTTTCCTCTTTATTATATTAGTATAGATATCGCGCCGACAAGTATATGTCTCATATTAAAATATATCCTTGCCTTTCTCGTATCTGTGCAGCTTATCAGTCTGATATCCGATATTATATATTGCATAACGGGAAAACGCTCTAACAAATAAATAAAAAATATTCTCTAATAAATTTATATTTAATTTACAGTAAAATGGACATACGTATTATCGAGACAAAAAAAGAAACTGATATTGCTGAATGGTTACACATATCATGTACATAAAAGGATGGGAGTGAAGATGAGATGGAAGTGTACTGCACACCATGTTGGATGTACAGCGGTAGTCCACACTATTGATGACGTCATCATTATGATTAAAGAAAATCATTCACATCCACCGCCCAACCGTAAACATCGTATGATATAATGGATAAAATAGTTTATTAAATAAACTAAAACCAAATTTATTTTATGGTTAAATTTAACTTTTGGTATTTATTATCTAACATTTTACAAGTAAAACAATTTTTGAAAGTAAAATAGGTATGAATGAAAAACTTATTTATGAATATGCAATTCTACACTTGTCAGAAAAATGTGGAACGGGGCCCCGAAAGACGAAAGAAAGAAATTATCGAATGCCTCATGACGAAAGGCCTTTCGTCATGAGGCATTCGATAATTTCGACGGCGAAGTTAGAAAACAAAATGTACAGGATTTGACTTAAGTCATCATTACGTAATCCTGGATTCGCAAGCGAAATGTCACCTAACGATGACTTATGTCAAATCACATACATTTTTTATTTCTAAGTTCACCGGGCGGGCCCGGGAAAATTCAGAGCACTGGAAATAGAACCCTGCGTTAAAACAATAGAGTTGAAATTCGAAGTGTCGAGTGTCGAGTTGTCTTAATATGACATTGAAATTTTACCGCGGGACTTCTTTTCTGAAAAGCACTGTACTGACTAATTCATTATCAAGAAACTCAATAGATTATTTGATTTTTTTAGGAATAAGAATATGACCATACTTATATTTTTTTTATTTGCCGCCATTTCTCAGGTTAAATTTTCGTTTGCCGACTTTTTCTAAATAATTTTAAAAAGTCTAATTGCCCTGGAATAAACCTACTGTATTATCTTGTAGTTGCCTTGTATTGCCTTAAAAATCATGTGGTATAACTTTACAAACATTTGTTGTATTTTCAGTAAAATGCACGTATATATTATCAAAACAAAAAAAGAAACTGATATTGCTGAATGGCTACACGTATCACGTCCATAAGAAGATGGGGCTGAAGATGAGATGGAGGTGTTCTACACATTCACGTAATGCTAGATGTGGAGCAGTAATCCACACTGTTGGTGACGTCATCATTATGAGTAAAGAGGAACATTTTCATCCACCGCCCGTCCGTAAACATCGTAAGATAGAATATATAGAATAATTTATTAAATAAACTGAAATCAAATTTATTCTATGGTTAAATTTAACTTTTGGTATTTACTATCTAACATTTTACAAGTAACAGTTTTTGAAAGTAAAATAGGTATGAATGAAAAACTTATTTATATACCTATGCAATTCTACACTTGTCAGAAAAATGTGGAACAGGGCTTTTAGTCATGAGGCATTCGATAATTGACTAAATTAACTGAAACATTATATTTTGTTAAAATAGGACTTTTTGTTTTTAGGGTTCCGTAATACACAAGGAACCCTTATAATTTCGCTATGTCTGTCTGTCTCCGCGCTTCTAGATTCTTTATTTATGAATATAAATGGATGAAATTTGGTATAGTTATAGCTATATCAAATTTCAGATGAAATTCAAATTATATAGATGAGAAATATTTTTCATTCAACCCTATCGTGTAGGGTATCGTTGAATAGGTCTTTTAAAATAAGGTCAAGTTTTCATACATTACATTTTTACAAAGTCTACCATTTTAGCGTAATCGACCTTCAAAGTGGTTTGTAAGTTGATCCCCACGGCCACCACATTTTTAAACTTTTGGAGATAGAAACTTGTAAGTCTCCATGCTGATAGATTATGCTAAAATCTTTTTAGGAAAATTATTTTGAACGAAATCGGACAAAACTTTTGAAGTAATTGGTAAAAAACCTCTTACGCGTTGATATAGTTACGGAACTCTCGTTAGACATGTCCCGATATGCTCTTGGTTAGGTTAATTTACAAGCTTTTATTTAGTTTCACCTGTCCCGTTGTCTGTAACGGAATCTTGCAACCTAAATTTGACCCACTTTCCGGTTTCTGATTATGCTGAAATTTTGCGTGAATATGTAAATCGCGTGACAATGCAATATTATGATGACGTGGAGCTGATCTGATGACGTGGAGCTGGAAAGTGGCCATAGGAACTCCGTAATGAAACCACATAACCCCATCGAGATTAGGCTCGTTTGATTCGTCTTGATGAGTACTTTGCCTTCAGATAGTTTTTTAGTTCATTTTTACAACCCAGTGATAAAAGCTTGTTTAAAAAAATAAATTGTAATTAGTATTCTCTAACATTTTACAAGTAAAATAGATACTGAAAAACTTGTTTATGATTATGCAATTCTACTCTTGTCAGAAAAATGAGTAACATATCTCAGGCTGACCCCACATTACGCGTGCGCGTTCCTCGGGCGTGTTAGTGGCTCGAGCAGCGCCCGCATCGCTGACATGCAGCGCGATCGCGGCGCGCACGCAGCGCTCGCATCGCTCTCACGCCCGAAGAACGCGCATGCCTATATAGACCTTAGTCTGCCGCTATATCCATCAGTGGAAAGAACAAGTAACTTACTTGTTTTGACTACTTAATTTAAAAACTTATATTAAGAAAATGTAGCCGATATGAGGTAAATATTGAAAATCGAACACACGAGTGTCAAGTTGTCATTTACAATCTTGTTTACAACTCAACACTCGTGTGTGCTATTTTCAGCTCCTTTGTATTGGCTCTGAGTTCTATTTACTAAAAAAGCAAGGTTTTTTTTTTTAATAAAAAGCAGACAGCCTACGTTCACACGAGAGTTTTTTTGTGGTGATGACAGAAAAAACAGCACTGTAAATAGAACTCAGAGCCAATACAAAGGAGCTGAAACTTTAGGTTATTTGCAAACTTTCAACTTGTCAACACTAGACAACCTTCAAAGTATATTTAACAAATCAAAACTTGACAAAAATCATTAGTTTTTGCTTGAAAGAGTGGAAACTAAAAAATATTTATTTAATATTTTATTTAGCATGTTGTTTATATATTACTTTAATGAGTCTTAAAGGGAATTTTTATTTGCGTTAATGATATTTTTATAATCAACTAAATATATCCTACTTTTTATGCCATTTCAGTTAATATTCATATCGAGAAGTGTGTAAATAATTATAAAGATTTCCAATTTATGATGGTGCACATTTTAAATTTACAATAATATTGAATATACCAAATTTTAGTGTCAATAAAACTCATCAATCAATCAGGTCAATGAAAAAAATGTGACAAGCTTAGAACTGCCAGACCGGCGGTATTATATTAAAATTTTGGGCTACTCGCTATCGACAGTGGTCTATTGCTTGTTCACGATGACCTCCTTTTTCGACAGTGAGCTCTAGTTCTATAAATAATTTAAAAAATCCAATTGACATGGGATAAACCTATATTATCTTGTAGTTGTATAAGCCTAAGATAATAATATATCTTTAAATATTTTAGTTTTATTCCAGTAAAATGCACGTATGTATTATCAAGAAAAAAAAAGAAAATGATTTTGCTGAATGGTTACACATATCACGTACATAAAAAGATGGGAAAGAAGATGAGATGGAAATGTTCTACATATACACGTCGTGCTGCATGTGCAGCTGTGGTCCACACTATTAATGACGTCATCATTATGATTAAAGAGAATCATTCACATCCACCTAAACTTCGTAAGATAGAATACATACAATAAACAATTATTGTATGCCTTCTATGTTACGATGTTTAGGCTTGTTTATGATTATGCAATTCTACTCTTGTCAGAAAAATGTGTAACATATAATTTACTAAATAAACTGAAACCAATATTTTTTGTTAAAATAGACCGTTTTGTTTTTATTATCTAACATTTTATAAGTATAACAGATTTTGAAAGTAAAATAATACTGAAAACTTGATGATTATGCAATTCTACTCTTGTCAAAAAAATGAGTAACATAATATCTTAGTCTGCCTCTATATCAAGCAGTGGAAAAGAACAAGTACCTTACTTGTTCTCAGTACTTAATTTAAAAAACTTATATTAAGAAAAGTAAAAATTGAAAATCGAATCGAAATCGAACGAGTATCAAATTGTCAAATTTACAATTCAACACTCTTGTGTGCTATTTTCGGCTGCTTTGTATTAGCTCAAAGTTATATTTACAGTGCTGTTTTTCTGTCACCAACACAAAAACACTCTCGTGTGAACGTAGGCTGCCTGCTTTTTATAAAAAAACGAAAAAATAAAAGTAGGTACGAGAACTAGCAAACTAAAGTTGAAACTGAGTTATTTGCAAACTTTTAACAAAAAGTCATTGGGTTTTGCTCGAAAGAGTAAAAATATTTATTACGAACTTTATTTATCGTTATTAGTAATTAATGAATTATCAAGTATTTTATCAGATTATTTGAACTTTTATAGTAATTAAAATGTGGCCAGTTACCACCCTAAGATTTTTAAATTTGCCGCCTTTTCTCAGGTTAAACTTTGGTTTGCCAGATTATTTAGTTGTAAAATATTTAAAAAAATCCAATTGACATCTTGAAGATGTATTAGCCTAAGGTATATTTAAAAAATAGTTTGTTTGATTCCAGTAAAATGCACGTATGTCTTATCGAGACAAAAAAAGGAAATGATATTGCTGAACGGTTACACATATCACGCCCATAAAAGGATGGGAGTGAAGATGAGATGGAAGTGTTCTACACACTCACGTCGTGCTGGATGTACAGCTATAGTCCACACTGTCGATGACGTCATCGTTATGAGTAGAGAGAATCATTCACATCCACCTACTTTCAACGTTGAAACGCAATATAATTTATAAAGAAATTATATTTTGATTTTTTTTTAAATTGCTTTTCTACCCCACTAACATTGAATTGTATAATAAGATACTTGCTTATATTATGTAATCTAAAGAGATTTGTAGCCTGCAGTCAAATTAATTTTTAAAAACAATGTACTTTACATACTGGTATTTAATAAAAGTAAAAATAATAATAATAATAAAGTAAAAAACATTATCGGGGATAGGGAAGAAAATTATATTGATAAATGTTTATACTTACTCTACATATCTTACTTGCTTTTTCTCGCGACTCCGCCCGCGTAAATATTGTATCCTACGGGAATACTGTACTTTTTCGGGATAAAAATATCCTATGTCCTTTCCCGGGACCCAAAATATGTCTATGTCACCGTCAAATTGTATAATAACTAACGAGAATGTAAAAATATGTCGAAAGATTAAAAACTATATAATATTTATAATGTAACAAAAAATAATGTGTGAAATTATAGGCAGTATATTCGCGTCGGAAGTTCGCTTCACTAGTTTTATTCCATCTAACGGTTTTTACAATTTAACGGTGACATCTATACCAAATTTCATAAAATTCGGTTCGGCGGTTAAAGCGTGAAGAGGTAAAAGACAGACAGACACTTTCGCATTTATAATATTAGTATAGATTATGTGTCTTTTAAAAGCAAGCCGAAAGTTAGCTGGAAGTTTTCCACTTACCAGTACAGGTGCTGTCAGGCTGTAATCCATACGATATGTCATATGAAAAATCTTTTTATTGATTGACGAGTTGACCAGAACGGGCGGAACCCCGATACGAATACATGTAAAATATTTAGTTTAATTTATTTACTCAGAAATATTGAGGTGTTACTACTTGATAAGAGTAAAATATATAATTATTATTATACTTTTTTGTGTAGTTTAGTAATTAGATACATGTGTAGTCTAGTAACATTTTCGGATATATGTACAAGTATGTGATGTCACACTTATGTGGGTACGACTTTTGTATGGGGCGTTTTCACGAGACTTGCGTTACGTTGCGTTACCTCTGAGAATGGAGAAGTTTACTGATGTTCTTAATATTATATTCAACGTAATGATATTAAAATATACATCAAACTAATCAATATCTGCAAAAAATTTTGGAATCGATCAATAAATGATTGAGAAATGGATCATTGAAGTTGAGGGTGACCCTGTGACGTCACATAGCCTGGCGGATCAAATAAAGCCTAAGCTGCTGATCGTAGAGATCTAAAAATTGGAAGGTGTGTTCTTTGTATAACGTAGGATACGATAAGAAGAGATTTTCTGAAATTCTACTCCTAAGGAGTGAAAAAGTGGGGCGTAATTTATCTCATTCGGGCTTAGTGACGTCACGATTACGTAAATTCAGTCCCATAACTTTTTATTTCTAGAGATTATTTGTTAATTCTTTCACATGATTGTTTTATTTTACTTTAATTTTTATAATTTATAAAAAAAATGTTTTGGTAAAATTCCTCATTTAGATTGAAGAGAGTACTATTCGTTTATGCAATAAAAAATCAGTCGCATAGCCTAGCCTATAATGTAAAGAATAATTATTTTAATTTTCTTTCAGTAACATACATATTATCGAAGCAAGGGAGGAGAATGATATTGTTGAACGGGTACAGTTACTCTACGTCTTATTGTTCGTCTTACAAAGGCGGGCCGAAGGCTAGATGGAAGTGTTCAACACACCAGAACAAAGGCTGTCGCGCTGCACTCCACACTGTAGATGATACCATTGTAAAAGCACTCGAAGAACATTCACATCCACCGACCCACAGTAGTCTTTAGATAAAGTAATTTGTACATATGTCACGGTAAAATTGTAAAAAACCGTTAGATTGTAAAATGCCTAACGAGATAAAAATATGTTGAAAGATTAAAAACTATATTATATTTATAATCTAACGAAAAACAATGTCTTAAATTATAGGCAGCGTATTCGCGTCGTCAATCAAAATTTTACAATTTCACTAGTTTTATTACAATCTAACGGTTTTTACAATTTTACGGTGACACATATATGAAAAAGTTAAAATAAATATACAAGTGAAATATACGTTTTTGAATATTAACTTTATTTATTATTATAGTCTACTCGACAAGTTGAAAATGGTGACAAATAGACTGATCCTATAAATATGTGCGATACCTCTTTGAATTCGGAATCATATCTAGAAAGTGGCTTTAGGAGCGTGTTTTTTATTATTATCCAAGATAACAGTACAAATTCCTTTTATTTTGGTTTTTAGTCATGTTATATTATGTTGATGACTTAACAAAAATGTTATAAACTAGTACACTGAAAAGAAAATAAAAGAAGTAAGATACATTATACATGCATAAAAATGCTGCTAATAATAATAAGATCATAATGAATAGCAAATTAAACATTATAAATAGCTAAAAATAGCAAAAATGGACTTTGGTTTTTAGTCAATAGCTCATGAATTATAAATATTTAAGAAATAAAAAAAAAGATTTGAAAAGAACTGGAAATCCAATTAGACTTCCAGTATGCTAAATCTTATCTCCATTTTAGGTATCCTCCTCCATTATGGGTCTCCTATTCACAGGCTGTCGCTGTCTCTGGCTCTTCGCTAGCCGAAATGACAAGGACAGCGTGTGACTTAAGGCACTTAAAACGTTTTATAGAGTCACACTGACCATCCCGCCCGCAAGCCCAAGGGCGCAGACTTATCGGGCAAAATGTTTAAATGATTGACACTATTGACGGCTTTTAGTACCGGTGCTGGATTAGCAGGATGGGCCGTGAGTATAGACCTTAATTTCTTATACGTCTTTTCAGTAACATACGTTTTATCACAGAAAGGGCAAAGAATGATATTGTTGAACGGTTACACTTACTCGTCAACTCGTTCTAGAGATGGACACAAGATGAGATGGAAGTGTTCTACGCACCAAAGCCTAGGTTGCCAAGCCTCTATTCATACTTACAATGAAGATATTGTCCAAGTCAAAGCTGAACACAATCATCCTTTTCGGAGAGAACCTAGCCGCTTCAGTAAAGTGATTATTTAATATAATATTTGGTATGACTATAAAACAGTTTGATTTAATACACAAAAAAACTAATTTTATTTAAGAGCATTGATCGGCGCGCGACTCAAATTTCACGAAAAACGCTACTTTTCAAATGCGTCTATATCTAACAAAAACTGGTTATTCTGATTTTTATATGTAAAGAAACACTAGAAAATATTGTATTCTAATTTTCCCTTATCATTTATTTTAAAATAATTTCAAACTTTTGAATAAAACTGACAAAACTAACCAGAAGTTTTTACAACTTTAGGTACAGGGGTATTTTCAAATCATATAATAGCTAAAACCGCTTACATTTTTTAAAAAGAAAAAATCTTTACAAACTTGTTAGATCCTCTTCTAGATTCTGTATAAGTCAGATTATTTTTATATATGTTTCTATCTCATAAAAATAAAATTTAAAGAATGCGAAATTATTAGAAATTATAGTTATTTAAAATGATGATATTTATGTATTTTACTTGCTCCTTTTGTTTCTTACTTATATAATCTATGAGAAGAACCTTTTATCTTTAATATGCAAGTAAAATACATAAATATCATCATTTTAAATAACTATAATTCCTGATAATTTCGCATTCTTTAAATTTTATTTTTATGACATAGAAACATATATAAAAATAATCTGACTTATAGAAAATCTAGAAGAGGATCCTACAAGTTTGTAAAGATTTTTTCTTTTAAAAAATGTAAGCGGTTTTAGCTATTACATGTTTTGAAAATGCCCCTGTACCTAAAGTTGTAAAAACTTCTGGTTAGTTTTGTCAGTTTTATTCAAAAGTTTGAAATTATTTTAAAATAAATGATAAGGGAAAAATTAGAATACAATATTTTCTAGTGTTTTTTAGGGTTCCGTACCTCAAAAGGAAAAAACGGAACCCTTATAGGATCACTTTGTTGTCCGTCTGTCCGTCCGTCCGTCTGTCAAGACCCTTTTTCTCAGGAACGCGTGGAGGTATGAAGCTGAAATTTATATCAATTACTCAGGTCTACTGTCCCTTGAAGCTGTGAAAAAATCAAACTTCTAAGCCAACGCAATCAAAAGATACAGCCGTTTATGCCGCAAATTTTCGACACTTGCAAGGGAATCAAAACCTACAGGGTGCTTCCCGTGAACTCAGAATCTTGAAATTTGGTACGAAGCAACGTCTTATAGCATAGATAAAGGAAAAATTACGAAAACCATAAATTTTTAGTTACATCACATAATATATTTTTTTTAATAATTTTAAACTTACTACCCATTTCCTCATAAACGCGTCATTTTGCAATAAAAATACCATAGTTATGACTCGATTGTCGTAATGAACGAACTTTGTAAACCTTGCAGGTTTGTACGGAACCCTCGGTGCGCGAGTCCGACTCGCACTTGGCCGGTTTTTTACATATAAAAATCAGAATAATCAGTTTTTGTTATTATAGACGCATTTGAAAAGTAGCGTTTTTCGTGAAATCTGAGTCGCGCGCCGATCAATGCTCTTAATAACACGTAGATTTAGTTTAGTAAATCATTACTTCTTTAAATAGCTCTATATAAACTGAGAATTATATTACAATCTTATCTTAAAGATTTTTTTAAATTTCACATAGAAGCCTTTAACGTACCAATTTAAAACTAGAGTTTTTAGGATTCCATAGCACTCAAGAAACCCTTACAGTTTCCCTCCATCCGTTCATCTGTCTGTCTCGCTGTCTGCTCTTCTAACTTCTGTTATTTTCATAAAAATGTATGAAAATTGGTAGGTATAAATATAGGTTGTGTATAGATCTCGCTTTTGGCGTTATAAAGTAATAATATTATATTTTTATATTTTTGGGGTGGCTCTCCATATTCGAGAAGTGGGGATGAAAAAACTTTTTCATTTAACCCCATCCTGTGGGATATCGTCGAACAGGTATTTTTTTAAAAAGGCAAGTATATTTTGTATTTGATTAATACATGATTTTTTACAAAGTTAGAAACTTGTAGTTTTCCACACTGATATATTACGCTAAAAACTCTTTAAAAACATATTTTCAGAAAATCTGACAGTAACTTTTGAAGTAATTTAAATAAAATCTTCAGACATGTCCTGACATTGTATTGGTTAGGTCATTTAATCTAATTTTGGACGTAACGTTCGGTCTTTAATTTTTATTTATTATGAATACGAAATTTTAATTAATAAAAATTGTTATTTCCAGCTGAGTATGTGACATCGCAACGTGATACAAGGTTGATAAAATTTAACAATTACAAATTCTATACTACCAACTACGGATCTTCCAATTACAAAGGCAAAGTGCTTTGGCGTTGCTGCGCCCACAGGCGTTTGGGCTGCAAAGCCTTACTACACACCATAGATGAAACCATTATTTTCGCTAACGAAAACCACAATCATGCACCAAATGTGTCCTGAGTGAAGTAAGATTTCTACACATAGATACATAATAAGTCCTGCAGTGTAATGGTGCATTCCTTAAAAGTAATTAATTGAATTAAATTCTTTAATTTACTAATTAAATCATTAATTTTCTATAGAAGTAGAGTAGTCTAGTACTTAATACATATTCTACGAGAACTGTAGTTATTAGTTTTGAAGTGGTGTAGGTATATTAAATGTATTAAAAATAAAATTAGTTGAACCATGTTACGGCTAATACCTACAATTTACGTAGGTATATTATGACGACATTGCAAGAAAATATATGAGACTAATTAATTATATAATTTATTATACTATTTTTATTTATCTTCTCTTTTTTCTTGCTGCCTCGCCCACGACTTTAAAACCTTTTCAATGTTTTAACTATTTTTAAAAAAGCTACGATCATTTTCTTCAAATTACCTTTACCTTAATGCAATATAAATACGTAGTACTGGCAGCGTGACGTTTGCAGTAGTAGATTCATTGTAAAATGAAATAAAATGGTGAGTAAATTGCAGGAAAATAAAAACAGATATACCCACTGTTTCATATATATTATTATTATCAAAGGTCATAAAGTTTGGAAAATAATAAAATCTGCAAATATCCATAGGTATTTACATATCAATTAAAATATAAGTGTCCCGACAGCTAGCAATTAGAAAAACCCCGAATAGTCTATTCGCGTTAAGAAGACAGTGAATCAAACGCTATTTGGTTTGAACACAGGTTAGGCGTCTTTGGTAAATTTTGACATTTGTATTTTAAACCGATGATTTACTACCTTATAAGCGCAAATAGTCTATCCCTGTTACTAATAAACTTTGTGTAAGCTTTCAATAGTAATACGGTGTTTTGTTCACGTCACACAAGTGACATTTTTAATTCGATTAAAGAAGACAAACGCTGTGTAACTATTCAATTAAAGGAAGAAGAAGAACTATTCAAAGCTTATACAGCGTTTATTAGTAAGTGGGTAGAAGTACAACGAAATTAAATGTGACGTTGATATTTGCTGATAAACATATGACAGTCAAAGCTTCTAGGATATTCTTGCCATGATCATTGATATAGGTACTCAATTTTTTTATATTATAGATACATCTGACATTAAATCGAATGCTACCTACAATTTGAACATCGAGCATCCACAGCCAAAGATGGAAAGGAATACATTTTATAATTTTTGTGGTTTGAAGCTTAAGAATGACGTTCAACAAAAATCCACTCAAACGTCATTACCCTTAAAGACATTCAAAGGATTGTTGAATACAGCTGCATCTAAAGAAGCATTACCGAAGAAAAAGCGGCGCTGCGTAGTATGTCCCCGTTCCAAGGACATGAAAATATTAAGCTACTGCAGATTTTGTGTAAAACCTATGTGCCAAAAACACATGAAGTCTATTTGCACTTCCTGTTTAGAGAACTAAAATAGATTACATTTTTTAATTCCGTTAAATTTGTATTTAATTAGCTATATTTTTAAATTACCGTGTTAATTTTTTTTAAGTCAACGTTACCACTTACCTTTTGAAGACCCTCATCCAAATTCCTTTACTTGGAGGTGTTCCTCACGCGTATTTAGGATGCAATGCTATAATATATATACAATTGCCACAACACAAAATCGGGGTTAATTTAAGGGTTGAATTTGAGGTTGAAAATAAGTAAATTCTACTGCTGTTATTAGGTGCATAGCAGTGGCCTTTTCAAGAATTATGTCCTTTCTCCGTTTGTAAGTGCAAAATACTTCAGTCTTGTTGGAATAATAATATGTATATTGTTTATTTCCACATCATACTTTTGAGCTATACGCGTATTTAATAAATTATCACTCATAAAGATATTTAAGTTCGAAAATTTCGAATGTTCCAGATTTCTTCAGTTCGACGGTGAAATACATCAGGAATCGAACCGGGAAGCCTCTTCTGCTGCACCAGGGTTACACCTACCATTTGAAGATGGGCTCATCAGCCGGAGTCAAGAGACTATGGCGATGCTCCCAACATTGCTCAGCACAATGCCGGGCGACTCTGACCACGCTATACGACGAGATCATCAAAAGACGCAATGCACATAATCATCTACCTAAACTACAATTTTGAATCGCATCTTGTCATGCACATTTTAAGGGTCCCGTACACATAGGGTAAAAATGGGACTCTTCGCTGTTTGTCTGTCTATCCGTCCGTCTGTCACCAGACTGTTTTTAATTTGTCAAGCTATCTATAACCGTGATATCTAGACAGTTAAATTTTCACACATGATTTGTTTTGCCGTTGTAACAATATTAAAATGTATTTCTATTGTCGTTTTCTACGAAACGCTTCGTGGGCACTTGGCCGGTTTTTTCATTAATATATTATAGGAAATGATTTTGTACTTAAAACTCAAATACATAATAATATTATATTGATACTTAATTTATTATAAGAAATATATTATAATATCCAGTATTTTGTTATAAAAATATTTGTTCAAATGAGTATTTGTAACATTAATATAAATTTTGTAACATTTAAATTGTATATAAGATTAATATATTGTTGCTTATTAAATATACCAATTTGATTTCAAATGCCTACCTAAAACCATAATATTTTCCAAATCAACTCATTGAATGCCGACGGTAAGCGTCAGATCAAAGTCGGTGGCTACCATACAAATTGTCTTCTACGTGATATTGCGTAGTTGGCACCACAAACACAGATTAACTGCAAGATGACGAAGCACATAATATAACGTATACGTACTATTGCGTAGATAGGCATCACTCACAGAATACAGAACATGCAGAATGAGTGTTCGATCACAGTTGTATGCGGCGCACTATGTCCAAACCCATGGCGAAATACCGCCCCGCCCGCTCTTTTTAATCTTTACTCTTTACACTTACAAAACAAATCGCGTTGTTATGTTACGACACTTAGGTATTCAATAAAAATTAATTGAAAAAAAGTTGGGTAAAATATGATATTCTGTTATTCTGTGGCAACATATTATATTGTGTGGATGACCATTCCAATTTGGAGTAGTTGTGGCGGCCTCACTTTCAAGCGTGTTGACGGCTTCTGGATGATTTCTGTATTCTGTGGCATCACTAAAACAAATTTTATATAGAAAGCTTATCTACGTAATATTGCGTATACGTATTAAACGAAAATTCGTTAAGCCTTAACTTGCTAGCTATCCTTTTCACATTTGTATTTCAATTGTCGAACTATCACTTTCACAAATAGTACAACAATTACGCATAATCAGTGTGCCATGCGCGAAGACTCTCAGGTGGCATACGAAGTTAACGTAACATATTTTTGAAATTTACGTACAAAATGCTTACTTCGAATTCAAGATAGCACTTCTAAAATCAGACTTCTAAAGTTTCGTGAAGAGTTCATAAGATATCTTTTAGAGCACAATTCTGATAATAATCCTGCACCTGCAGGATCTGGGTTATTACCCACAGTACCGGAACAGCCACAAGAAGAGCAAGAAAATCAACCTTTGCCTTTGCCATCGCCCCTGTCACAAGATCCACTCGCACCAGCTCCGTCATCAGCTAGAATTGCCAGGCGCTCTGTAATTAATGGAAGAACTCGTGCCCCACTGGAAAATTTTCATTATTTAGAAAAACTTCCACCTACTGCGAAGAAAGCCGTTCCATGTAAACCATGTCGTGTCTGCACCAAGAATAAAAAGCGGAGGGAGTCATCCTTTGTGTGTGCTACTTGTCCTGAAAAACCCGCATTATGTGTTATAAATTGTTTTAAAATCTACCACAGCGATCCCCATTTCGCATAATTTTAGTAGGATACTAAGGATTTGTTTCTTTGTTTGTATCTTATAGGCTCCGAAACTTTTGGATCTACTTTGATGTAATTTGGTACAGATGCAGAATAAAAGTTAGAAATACGCCTAATCTTCCTCATTTCCGTTTCCTAGTAGTGGGGACCGCCATGAACAAAAACCTAGCAGGATTTTGTTAACGGTAGGCGACGGCAGTCCGTGGCTGGAAAAGTTAATAGCCGTCGAGACTTGAAGGACAGCTGCAGTTGCACTGCGGATGGCGGAGTGCCGTTCGTCTGTAAGAAGCTCTAAGGGACCAGTTGGACGAGGCGCCTCTTTTTATTTATAGCAAATTGAGATTTATCGACGTGCAACCTAATGGCAAGCACACGACCGCGCTTAGATAATTCTTAAGAATCTGTGTATTGTGCGATAAAGCTTAATTTGTGGCGACCGCATTGTGATTCTTGTGGTCTTTTGGCGCTCTTACTGATGATCACTTTCTACGCGCCATAAAATCATCCTTAAAGGCGCTATCGCTGGTCTAGGACTCATCTCTGAGTACTACTAATTTGTTTGTTCTATTGTATTAACACTTACGGATTGTGTCACGGTACACTTATTTTTCTCAACATTTCGGCTGATTTCCAGCAGCCGTGGTCACTGACACTTCATTCCTCCTATGGCCACGGTTATTGGAAATTAGCCGAAATAGAAAAGTCCACCGTGATACAATCCGTAAATACAATTAATAATATTCGCCTTAGCGTAAGAAATCAAAATTGTATGTTCTATGTGGGTACATTTCGGAATTAGTTCTAATTGAGCATTGCTTTCAGTTCCAGTATTCACGACGTCATCCCGGGGAGCCCGTATGATCGGTATAGGCGGCTACAAGTTCCTCCGACAGTGCGAGTTAGGCTGCAAGACGCGCTGGTGGTGCGGCTCACACTATAACCGCGGCTGCCGGGCCGTCGTCTACACCATAGGATCTAACATCGTCAAATGCAAGAACGTCCACACGCACCCGCCGCCGCCCACGTTATGAACAAAGAGAGAACAAACCTTTCAACAGAATACATCTATAGAAAGGAGATGCCACTAAAATAGAATGAGACGAAAGATTACGAAGGATATAGAGACTTCTTAATCTAATGAACTAAGAAAGAAATACTAAAAAGAGTACTGGTCACTACACGAAACGAGGAGAGGCGGTGCTGCATTTTGAAAATAGTAATTCAAAGCTGAACTTTACTAAGTAGGTACACAAGACAAGAAAATAAACGTGTATCTTCTTGTGTCGTAGATAAAGTTTAATTTTGAATAGCTATTTTAAATGCTAAAATGCCACGTCGCGTCACATTACGTATCCTCTCGTTTCAGTGTGAACTAAGGCTTAGGGGTCTTTCTGACGTAATAAGGAAACAGACTAATTCTAGCCAATCACGTAAAGGTATACCCCGTAGATGTAGATACATCTGTCAGATATGACAGGTTTGTCTGTAGGTACAGTTAAGTTTGACAGATACCTAGATCGGAGCGTGTATGTTGCACAACTGCGAAGGTTTCCCCACTACTTAGCGTACCTGACAGATGTAACTGCAGTCAAACCTGTCAGGTACACCCTTACGTATATCTACCTTAAAAATACGTTATATCTGTACAAAAGTGCAGTCTAGTACATGTGTAGAAATAAGTGTGAATAATACTATCAAAAACAATTAAAACTGAAACTCAATAATATATTATTTGACATGACTACAATTGTAATAAATATTCTGTAGGTATTCTTTAGTGTTTAAGTGACGCTTTACCTAGATATACTTAAATGTTCATCATTGTATATTTGACCAGTCGAAGCTTGCAACTGCCGACAACAATTTTTTTTTTTTTTGAAAATAGTGTAAAGAGTTCCATAAAGTGTATTTGATTATTTGTACACGTAATGAATTGTCGTTTCATGTAATAGCTATTTATATTAATTTTCAGTAAGTATTAGTTACTAATTTAACAATTATATGCCATATAATATGACTTTATTTAACTCTACTTTTACTAAAAGTTTAACGTAACCTTGCTTTTTTAGTTAGTTTAGTTTAGCTACATAGAGTTAAGTTCACCAAAGATAAGTAATATTTCTTTTTAATAATATTGTGGCAGTATGTACGGTCGCGGAAAGATTTGGTGTAATTTTTTTTAAATCTTATTGCCTAAAAATAAGGCCGAAAAGTGGTACACTGGACCTATCCATAGACTATCCATACATATAAGTAATATTATTGTAGACTAGGCATGTCGAGACGAAAAGTGTCCATACTTAAACAGCCCTACTTTTGTGGCTATTTGGGGTAGTCGAGGATTGACATTTGTCATCTCGACATCTTGACTTTTGCTTTGCGTAGTTATTGTGCGTGTTATTCAGTCCGCATTTATTTTACAAAATATTTTGAAATGAAGATAGCGTAACTTTTTCTTGTATGAATATTTTTTCTGTCAAATGTACGTCATAGCTGAGTTTAGAAATCAATTTACCTATCACAAACCTGCTATTACTTGAGCTAGATACGTATTAGTAATACAAAAAGCTCTAGATCGATGTCGATACTGTTTAAACTATTTGTTTACAGCTATAGTTTGTTTTTGCCCTTGTTTTTCATCACCTATATAAATGATTTAATCGTGCGTTTGTCTTGTCACTGTTTATTGTATGCAGATGATTTAAAAATTTTTAACCAAATAAGTTCAGTTGATGATTGTCATAACTTGCAAAAAGATCTCGATGCTATAGTTGATTGGTGTCGACACAATCAAATGCACCTAAATGTTAAGAAGTGCTCCATTATCTCCTTTACAAACAAACGCACGAAAATTACATATAATTATAATATCAATAAGCAAGAGCTTACCCGATCCACTTTAACAAAAGACCTTGGTGTTCTATTTGACGAAAAATTATCCTTTAGAGCCCATTATGAGTACATCACATCAAAGGCTTATCGACTTCTGGGATTTGTTTCTAGATCTACTTTAGAGTTCAAAAAGCCACATAGTCTAATCTATCTATTCTTCGCACTGGTGCGTAGTGTTTTGGAATATGCTAGCGTCATATGGTCACCAAACTATAAAATTCACATAGACTCTGTAGAACGTATTCAAAGGATGTGTCTTAAGATTGCTTTCTATCGGTATAGACCCGGTCGTTCGGACTTGGGTTATGTGGATAGACTTCGAACGTTCAATATTCAAACCCTAGAAATACGCCGCAAATACTTTGATTGCATTTACCTCTATAAAATTATACATTCAATTATTGATTGTCCTGAACTCTTGTCCTGTCTTAATTTTAATATAAAATACAGTGCACGCAGAGCGAATAAAACTAATCTATTTTTATTACAAACTTTCAAAAACAATATCTCCTACTTTAATCCTTTAACTAGAATGGCTCGTCAATACAACGAACTTTTAAAATGTAATAATAATGATATAGATATATTTATTTCCAACATATATAAGTTTAAAAACAATTTGATGCATATCCTCCATACCACTCCTGTATAATAGTTCCTATAGGTACTTCAATATGTAACCTCTTTCTAATAAATAATTATAATAATTAATGTTAGATTAAATTAGTCTTAGATTAAGTTAGTTACTAAAATATATCCTAAATTATTATTGTTGTTTCGCAGATACTATAATTTTTGTTGAAAATGTTTTAAATAATATAGTCTGTCACTCTACTTGTTATGATGTGTACGCCTGTAATTTGGTACATACATCAGGTCAAAGTTATTAGTCTCAATATTATGTTGTTTAAATTATGTGTGTACTGTTGGTGTACCTTAATAAATAAATAAATAAATAAATAAATAAATAAATAAAAAGTACAGACCTACCTACTTGTATTTACAAAATGTAGACTATTTTTAATTTTAGAACATTACAATATATATTCTAACATTAGACCTAATACTTTGAACTTTTAACAGGAAAATTATTGTAACAGTAGGATAACAAATATGTATGTGTAGATTTATTCATAATATCTAATAATAATAAGCATAATATTAGAATATAATTTTATAGACTTAAACTTCTTTCCTTAAATATCCCTATGACAAGGAAATTCAATCTGTGATAAGGAAAAGTTAATTTATTTATGAGGTAGATATAATACGGAATTTGTCGGTGAAAATTCAGAGCACTGTTATTACCTAGAGCTCCACGATAATACAATAGAGTTGAAAATCGAACAAACGAGTGTCGATTCATAACTCATATGTCAATGTCATATATGACAGCTCGACACTCGAAATTGCCATTTTTAACTCTATTATATTAGCGTAGAGTTCTATTTTGAGTGCTATGAATTTTCACCATTGTTCCGTTTTCCGGATCATATAATCCAAGCCTGAATGGCAATCTGACAGTCAGAATTTACACGGTCGATTTTTAGCCGTGCGGCGGCAATCTTTATTTACTAGTTTAAATGGCCAACCCTGGCCAAATGGCTAGCTTGCTAGGCGATTTGCAAAAAAAGAAGGCAAGATGATTTCGAACTCGACCAATGTAAATCTCGTATTTAAGCAGCTGCTACGAGTATACGAGATTTACAGTTGCGACCCCTCTAGTGTTCAATCAATCAATTGTATCGTTTATTTACCAGAATATGAGAATATGGTATAAATGGTATTAAAAACTTAGGCCTTTGCATCCGTTAATGGATGATTTATACAGTATTCTCCGAGCGAAGTAACCACTCTTGAAATACTGTAGTGCCTGGGACAGTTGGTTTTTAAATGTCGTATGGTTGCCCAAGCACATACGGCATTCTCACAATATAGTCAGCCTAGTCCAGAGGAATGAATTGGTCAATACGTCTGGGGCCAACTATATGCGGGTTTCCTTACGATGTTTTCCTTCACCGTTAGAGCGTCCGTATAATGTACTTGAGATCTGAAAAAGTCTCATTGGTACACGCCACAACCTGGGATTCGAACCTGCACTCTCTCGAGTGCGAACCAAACGGTCTTCCCACTAGGCTACGGAGCTCTAAATTAATTATAAATTATAAAGGCTACGGTATTACAATCATTATAACATCACAAACACATTAGATATTCTAAAAAAAGTCAGAAAAAAAATCCTAATTGTACCAAATTGTGTCCGATCATTTTAAGAGCTGCAAATAATCCGCTTTGGAAACAGTTATCTGGTATGGTATGAATGGTACGAATGAAAAATAACTTTAAGTTAAAATACATAATAATATGCGCTTTCACTTAAACTGTGGGAGAGCCACGCTTCGGCATGAATGGGCTGGCTCGACCGGGTAAATACCACGACCTCACAGAAAACCGGTGTGAAATAACGCTTGCGTTGTGTTTCGCCGAGTGAGTGAGGTTACCGGAAGCCTATGGGGGGGAATTGGGGATTTCAAGGACCAGGAATGCAAGTCGCAACACCAGAGGAGTTATAAGTGTAACTCCTCTGGTGTTGCGAGTGTCCATGGGCGGCGGAAATCGCTTACCATCAGGTGATCCGTCTGCTCGTTTCCTGGTACATTACATAAAAAAAAAAACTTATCATATCAGAAACAACATTGTTGTACTTATTTGTATCCGATCATTTCTAAACACGGTTGTACAATTTCAGATGTTGTGTACGCGACATCACGTCGCGGGGCGCGCGTCATATACGCCTACGGATACAAATTCTTCCACCAGTACAAGAGGGGATTCAAGAGCAGATGGTTCTGCGCAACCCACCAGCCTTCCGGCTGCAGGGCCAGCCTGTTCACCATAGATGACAAGATCATCAAAATCAATAACGACCATAATCACCTACCCACAGAAAATGATGGCTACGAATAGACATGAAATATTAATGTGACCAAATCAGAAGAAGCTAGCATTATTGTATAGTCCGATCCAAATGAGAATAGGATCGAGTCGGCGCCATGTTGTCTCTAATTTAGACTGTTATGATAGTTAAATTTATGTTTAGATACTTGATTACTATTTAATGTCTTTATTTAAATTCGATGCAAGACTACTAATATTTATATGCACATAAGTTTTTCTGAAAATCGCACTTTTCAAGTGATATTTGACAAAAAAAGGTCATTGACGTTCCTATTCTCATTTGAAACGCGTTATAACTAAGTATATTTAGCGAAAATTTTGTAATGTATGAAATAAACTAATGTAGCTTAATATTGTGCTGCCAGATTTCCAGATTGTTGTTGATTGATTATAAAAATGAAAGAGATTATATTTTTAAGCCATTAAGATTAATAAAAGTCTGAAATATCGATTCTTCCCTAGATCCGTAGGTAGTTATAACCTGAAAATGGGTATAATTCCAGAGCCAAATCTTTAGGTCGTGTCATAGAAATTATATTTGCTAAAATATGCAACGTTTTTACTGTAGATAATTTAAAAACAGACGTTTATAGTAAGATAATGTAGAGAAATTTCATATATTTATATTTACCTACACGAATCTGTAGTTTTATTTATACACCAGAGAAAATTTGATAATTAATAAAGTATTAATTTGACTAAATTCAATACAATTTGAAGAAATGCTCATTAACCAAATAATGTGTCAGAGATTGAGGCCAATCGAGCGTAATTCTGCGGTTGTAAACCTTACTTTCGGTTGCGGAATTTCGGCTGTGTTTAATAACAATTCAATTTAGTTCAATGAACAATCAACTGAATTGAATCAGTTTTATTACAAAATTGAATTTAGTGATATACGCGAAATTTGTTATCGATAAACTACACTTTATGGAAAACAAATTTCGAGACCGAAGATATACTTCCAAACTTAACGGCCCGTTTAAATAACCTATCTATCTATAACTGTTTGTTAGAAACGTCAAAGTATCCCGAAAAACCGGCAAATGATTGAATGACGACGTTTTTAACAAATAGTTACAGATAGATAGGTTATTGAAACGGACCGTTAATCTATTTGCAAAAGTAAACAATGGTTTCTCTTTATACGTATATATATTGTAGTATTGGCCTGGGACTATATGATTTGGAATCCGGCGAGCCCGGGAAATTTCAGAGCACTGAAAATAGAACTCTGCGCTATAAAAATAGAGTTGAAAATGAGAGTTTCGGTCGAACTGTCACATGACTGTCATACATATGACATGACATTGACATTTGACTCGACCCTCGAGTGTTCGATTTTCAGCTCTATTTTAATATCGCAGATTCAGCGCTCTGAATTTTCTCCGGCCTTCCGGATTCCGGATCACATAGTCCCAGCTTACAGAAATCGTTTTTCTTATAGATGCTATGTTTCGGACGACATCACGAGGGGCAAGAGTCATAACAATCGGCGGTTTCATGTTCAGGAAGCACAGGACGACGGCGCTGAAGACAAGGTGGTACTGCGCCACGCACTACACCAAGTGTTGCCGAGCCAGTATATTCACCATACACAATGAAATCATCAAATGCAACAACATCCATACGCACGAACCTACAATGGGCAAGAGTCATAACAATCGGCGGTTTCATATTCAGGAAGCACAGGACGACGGCGCTGAAGACCAGGTGGTACTGCACCACGCACTACACCAAGTGTTGCCGAGCCAGCATATTCACCATACACAATGAAATCATCAAATGCAACAACATCCACACGCACGAACCTACAATGACTTTTAATGTTTAAATTTTGGCCTTAACCCATTTGTAACATATCTCCGAGTTCTTGGCCGAACATTTCACGCGGTTTTGTGTGACTGAGAAGTTCTATTTAGCCAAGCATTTCATGTGGTTTTGTATGACTGAGAAGTTCTATTTAGCCAAGCATTTCATGTGGTTTTGTATGACTGAGAAGTTCTATTTAGCCAAGCATTTCATGTGGTTTTGTATGACTGAGAAGTTCTATTTAGCCAAGCATTTCACGCGGTTTTGTGTGACTGAGAATTTCTATTTAGCCAAGCATTTCATGTGGTTTTGTGTGACTGAGAAGTTCTATTAATCCAAGCATTTCATGTGGTTTTGTGTGACTGAGAAGTTCTATTAATCCAAGCATTTCATGTGGTTTTGTGTGATTGGCTGAGAAGTCAATACCCGTTCTATTTACTAGACCGAGTACTGTCTTTCCCTATCACGGTAGTCGGTACGTGTTGTCAAGACAATTCAATGCTGTCTTGATAAGTGTCAACGTCATGTCGCCATACAATTTGCATTGCAACAGATTTGGAGGGTTAGTTATTTGTAAAAAATATATCGACCGCAATAATCGGCGTAAACAATATTGAATGTATTAATCATCTGTAACATGGTACTGTTACTATCGAACACAGCAAACGTTGATCTATCATGATAAGTATCACTCGCCGTTTTAAAAATAGCTTACGACCTTATCCTTTGCCTTTTCTCAGACCTATCGAATAGAATAGGTCAAGTTTCACCTTTCGGAGGAGTTTACATCCTACTATCCTACTAATGTTATAAATGTGAAAGTTTGTGAGGATGGATGTTTGTTACGCGAGTAAAAGCTAGTTATACGCTATGGCAAGAGAATCGTATAATATACCTTATATTAGAAGATCAGAAAGCTAACTAGGTTTTAATTACGTTTATTTCTTTCTGCAAAACAAATTAATACGTCTGAAAAAACATAAAATGTTAGAACGTAGATACATATTATTTTCATAATACACATAAGGTTATTTTTTATACTTTAAGTTCATGAATTCAATATACGAAATTATGACTATGACTCTTTTTATTTGTTAAACGAGTTAATCTTAATACTAACTTAAGAAGTGCGTACCCGAAAAGTGCGAATTTTATTAATATTATTATAGAGTAAAAAATGGATAATCAGAATCGATAAAACGTTACCCTTAACGTTTTATCGATTAAGTTTAATATTGCTTACTGCATGCATCCTAACAGAAAAAAATATAATAATGAGAATAATAGCTCCCAACACCGATTTCGGTTAAAGTGGCCGGTTTGAAACCAGACCAGCTACCAGCTACTACGATCTAGAGCTAAGAAGCTAAGGGCTCTCTTTCTTCCTATAGGTACTCTCCTAACCCAGTGGGACGGATGACCGATACGACTGGCGAGAGTAAAGGCCGACTGTTTACATAAGATATCTGCAAATAAAATTATACTAAATAAAATTACATTACGTACTTTATGGCGCTGTTTAAGGTAATTGACCTCAAACAGTTGATTGTATTTATTTTATTTAGGCAAAGTTTTTGCTCCCTCTCTTTTAATCCGTTATTTATTTTCAACAATCTCATTCAGTTTTAGTAAATCCTGCTTTACTAAACAATCACAAGTATGAAAAAAGTAGCAGACGAAGAATGTGTGTAGGCTGCTACGGAAAACTGAGAACCACTTTGTGCAGCCGGGAAGCGAACAGAAAAGTAAAGAAGATTAAAACTCACTGCCAACATTGTAACAAAGCAATGTGTCTCGAATGTTTCAATGAAAGTCATTTTAGATAAATTGAATATAAGGGTACGTTCACACTGGTGCTACTTTTTGTTGAGGAACCTTAAGCGACAAAATTCGGTAACTAACAGGTCAGGTTGTATATTTTGAGCTTTCTTAATCATAATTATTTACTGCAAGAATGTCGTACTCATATAGATGTTTTATTCATATATTATTTATTTATATTAATTACATAGTATAGATTCTAACATTCTGCCATTACAATGGCATGCAAAATATAATAGAGGGCCATACATTTTTATAATTATTGTTAAAATTATTTTGTTATTTATTAATTATTATTAATAAACAATTACAATTTTTGGTATTTTATGTCAAAGCAATCATTATTAGGTATTTGGTTTTTGATGTAGTATGTATAAAACATTTTTTGAACAAGCATTTTTATATTTTCCTTTTAAAAATATTTAGATTTAAATTTTTGAAATGATCTGGTAATTTATTAGACCTAGATGTGGTACTTCCATCCTACTAATATTATAAATGTGAAAGTTTGTGAGGATGGATGGATGGATGTTTATTACTCTTTCGTGCAAAAATTACTGAACAAAAGAAAAACATTGAAATTTGGTATTGTAGTAGCTTGAGCTCTGGATTAAAACATGGGCTATATAGGCATATTGAGGTTCTAAATGTACGTAGTATGCGTATATTTGGACCAGATTGACGTGGTGTGAATGCGTCCATAGATATTATTATTATTATTGCCGCTTCAGCCGATACTTTAAGTCATAACATTTTTATTGCGTATACAAATTTATCTAGCTTGTCGCATACATAGTTTATATGCTCCTTCCAGTCATGCCTTAAAATTTCGTAGTTTACTTCTTTCACCTTTATGCGCTCGAAGGTGAGATTTGATTGATTATTAGCATTAGAGTAGTAGCAATAATATGCTTCTTTTCAAATACGGACGCTTAAATGAGCCACAAAAACATCCTGAGGATAAGAGGACATCTGAGAATTTTTTTCGAGGCCCGTGGACTCTGCCAATCCATAGTTGCCTGTCCATTGCCGGCATATCTGGTGTCTCCATTGCCGGCACAGGAATATTGGTTATTGTTCAATGTGTCCATATTTTTACATCTTACGGCCCATTTCAATAACCTTTATCTATGTATAACTATAAGTTAGAAACGTCAACGAAAAACCGGCAAATGATTGAATGACGACGTTTTTAACAAATAGTTATAGATGGTTAGGTTATTGAAACTGGCCGTTAGGCTGTTTGTTCACCGCCGCCGTCACTGTCACGTCACCGAGAACATGACGGCGCTGAAGTAGCGATACATATATTTTAGTAAATTGAGGCTATTACCTAAGTGTCCACCGCACGCCCGCCACGTCAACCTAATCTCGGCCAGAAATAATCGTTCTCGGTGACAGTGGTGGTGGACAAACGGCCTAAGACTGTTTGTCTACCGCCACCGTCAACGGTACGTCACGGAGAAAGACTTGACGGCGCCGATGTAGCGATACATACAATTACTATAGCCCTGTGTCCACCGCACGCCCGTCACGTCAATCTAATCTCGACAAGAAATAATCTCGTTCTCGTTGACGTCCTGTTGACGTCCTGTTGACGGTGACGGTGGACAAACAGCGTTAGGGCCTATTTAACTTTCTTATACGAGGTGCTTAAGCTATATGCTTATAGCTTATTCAAAAGTTTTCTCTGTCACTTTATCGCTTGATGTAAAGCATGCAAGTATCAAACCTTGTAAATATAATAGTCATCCTAGACTAGTTAAAAGATTGTGAAATAGGCCCTTAGTAATAAAACATTTAACACGCTTTATATAATATTATAATATGTTACAGGCACAGGGTACATAACGTCAACTCGCGGGGCGCGTCTTTTGGTCCACGAGGGGTTCAAGTTCCACCGTCACATGTCCTGGGGGGCCAAAACCCGGTGGTACTGCGCCACGCACATGAAAAGAGGCTGCCGAGCCTCCATATTGACTTATGATGGTGTCATTGTTAAGACCAATAATGTACACACACACTCACCGACCTGGCCTGGAGCGTATGAGATTATGCCATCTGTCCTTTAAGTAGTCACGAGCACTAATATAGTAATTATAGGTAAATGACAAATGTAAAAAAATATATATTTTTACTGAATAAATTTGAAACAAGTATTTTTTAATTATTCTACTAGTTAACCTACCACCGGTTCGGGAACAAACCCGGCGAGAAGAACCGGCAAAAGACACTCGCGCGTGACCTTAAAGAAAAAAAGGAAAATTTTTATTTTAAATAATTACAATTAATAATTTAATCTATATAATGTAACAAAAATTAAGATATAATATACGTAGTACATATAGTGCACAGAAGTAGCCTTGCCATCTTAGGCCCAAAACCTTGCAACCGCACACCTAACGTTATACCCACATGTCAATAAAATCATTGACCTTATAATAAGCTTTAGCACAAACCTTCTTGAACTATTTTTTTTTTTAATTTATTAATGGAAAGATTTTGAAATAAGTATACCTGCGATGAATTGCCATTTACCTTTTTGGTAATTTATCAGTAGGAGTCTAGACCAAATAAAAAGTGTGAGACACAACTTTGTAAAACAAAAACTGAGGCTGGTTTATTTATGAATGTAGTGCGCCTGTAGCTACGAAACACAGATGTCACCGTAAAATTGTTAAATAACCAACGAGATTATAAAAATATGTCGAACGATTAAAAACTATACGTTTATAATCTAACGAAAAATAATGTGTTAAATTATAGGCAGCATATTTGCGTCAGAAGTCTATCAACATTTTACAATACCACTAGTTTTATTACAATCTAACGGTTTTTACAATTTTACGGTGACTCATACATAAAAACCACACAATGCGACAGATCCCCATATACAAGGTAAGGCATAGTTTCATTACATGTGTGTGCATGACACTGTGTAATTAACTAATTACACGGCATGGCGCAGTTCAAGCGACTCACACTCACACAACTGAGTTCGCAGAACCTCTATCTTCATTTATTTTAATTGAGTAACGGCCGGTTTCAATAACCTATCTACCAATTAGTACTTGTTAAAAACGTCACATTTGGTATCATAATTGCCGGTTTTTTGCGGTACAAATGTGACGTTTTTAACAAACAGTTATTGTTGACCCAACGATCGTTTACATGGGTATCTATGTTTGTACTACGTGCTTGAAGTTGATAGGTATAATAGAAAATATGTAGTCATCGGACTTCGAGATGAAGTTCACTGCAGTAGGAGTCCATTTTAATCAAACTGTTATTAATTGTCATCGAAAAACAGAAATAGCAATATAGCAAAATTAAACAAGTAAATACATTATAAAACATGTATTATTCTCTTTCTTATTTTTAAGTTTGAGGTAGTTTTGAAAAAGATTTTCAACCACTTTGTTAAAATATACCTAATATGTTCGTACGTTTCAGGTCCAAGGTACTATACCGGCGAGCGTGGTGCCCGGATTCTGGTGATGGGAGGCTACAAGTTCCATCGCCACTGTGGGGTAGGCCAGAAGACGCGCTGGTACTGCGCCACGGACAAGCACCGGGGCTGCCGAGCCACCATATTCACGTACAACGACCACACCATACTGAAATACCATAACGAACACAACCACGCGCCTAATTGGTTTGGTCCTATAAGTGATAATGCGAATGTTTCACGTCCCAAACTCAATTATTTATAGACGCGACATAGGTCGATATATTATAGTGCGCATCTCGTGCCGATAGAGGTCCCCACATACGAAAGGTTAGTTAGACCTGTAGTCAGTTCGGTCTGAACGGATTCGAGCACTTACACGAAAAAAACGCATCCGACCCAACTGACGTCATTTCGGCCTCGCATCAGATCGTTCTGGTTTACCGAGAGCTACAGGTCGTGTTTGTTAATTGTGTATTAATTAAGCACCGCGAAATTTCCTACGCTTGTACACGATACATGCCGGCACACGGCCATTCTGGCGAGAACTAAAGCGATTTGTCAAACATGGTCCGTTCAGTGCATCCGTTCAGTCCAGAATTAATGTTGCCGACTTAGTTATTTTACAAAGTTGTACTACTGAATTTAAAAGGTGACCATAGTAGGAATTTAGTTGTTAGTAGTGTTTTAGTAGGAAAGAGCTAGTCAGTAATCATATGCAAAATGGCCTATGCCTAGTTTAGACAAAAAAAAACACAATATCATAATAATACAATCGTCCGTAATTTGCCTAATTACTATAAACGACCCGTTTCATTACTATATACGTAATATTTCCTAGTATATTTTAATTTAACGATAAAATTTACTGTAAATTTTTTAATATAACAAAGCCTAAAATGCAGTGGTTTTTGGGGGCTTTAGGGTTTCCTAGGTTTAGTAGCTTTTTGAGACTTTTCAGTATTCTTTTAGTGTTTTTAATTGACGCGAGTTTATTAGTTTTTTAAAAACAGAGCTGGCAACACTGGAACTAATCGCTTCAATCCATCTAATGCGATCTTGAAATTGCACTCAGATAATACGATTTTGAATCCGTTCATGCCGAACTGAAGGAAAACCGGACCGTATATGGGACCCCTAAGGGCGCGTGCCGACTCACCGTTTTCTACGCGGTCCGGCGCCAGTTATGTATGAAACCGGCTTCGAGTCGAACCGACGCAGCGGCCGCGCGTATACACGCGCCCTTGGTGCTTCATACATAACTGGCACCGGCACGGCGCGCACCCGGTGGGGGTCCTTTCCTCCCAGGTCCGCGGAGTAGCAGGGCTTCGGTCTTGTCTAAACATACCCGAAGCCCCAATCGCTCTATGCGGCTGACTACTAGGGCGGTGGCGCCGGACCGCGTAGACACCGGTGCATCGACACGCGCCCTTAGTACGTTAGTAATATATATTCTTTGCCCTTAGTCGAATCTGTCGCGTGCCAAGCGGCGTGCAAAGCCTGGATCGCTCATTGGCTCGAGATAGCTTTGTTGCGCCAATTACGTCTACGCTTAATTGTTCTCTTTCACGCTTAAATCGGTTGGATTTGTCCGTAATACATTTTATCCCAATTGTAGTATATGATTTCTTTTTCGACGTAGTTTTTTTTTTTGTTGTCTTCTTTAAACTGTCTTTATAATATTTTGTGTGTGTGTGAAATTGTGTGTTCTTTTTTATTTGGGTGGAAACATTTTAGGTTATGAACTCTAACTTTTAATTTCAGTCAGTAATGACTAATGACACGCAAAAACTTACAAATAAAGAAAGTAAAAAAATATGTAATCATACTGACTCAGATTATAAATCAGAGTTGTTATTATTTACTTGACTGATATTTATCATTTAAATTAGGATGTCTAATAAAATTTTAATATACTAGATAAAAGTTTTATTGAAAAAGTCAAAAGGATAATCAACTAATAACAACATAGATATTAGGTATATACAAGCGACCAAAAGTATGCAGCACCTGCTTTAATTATCTTAGGTTATAATAATTCATGATATTATACAATAATTATAATAATACATTTATAACAGCAGTAGGATTATATTTTATCACTTTTGCACCACAGAATTTTGCATAAGCGTAAAGATTACTTTTTGTAAACGTAAAGGATGTTATGCATCTACTTATTATTTGATACTATTCAGTATAAAAAGTATTATGTCTTTGGTATTAAATATCATCAAGAAACAAGCAAGCCAACACATAAGTACAATACGGCCGATGTATCTTGGCGAGTCTGAACTTCGCGCAGAAGGTTGCGCAATAACTGTTTCTAAGTGTTTTCGTATTTATTTTATTTATACTAATTGGTCAACTGTATTAGGGAATTTTTTTTAGTACATAGATATATAAAAATAATACAATAACAATTTTCTTCACGAGTTGTACATGCGCTAAAGTTTGCAGAGCCTATGTTCAGACCCGTCAAGATACAGCGGCCGTAGTGTACTAATTTGTAAATTGTAACTTTACCCTATCGTATACTTTAATTATATGTTTATATTCCAGCTTTTGGGTCTATAAGGATAATGGAACACACTTTCAAACGCGGTCAGAAGAAGAGGCGTTGCGTGGGGTGTTACCAGAAGCTGAGGGTCAAATTCAACAGTGTACAGGCATGTAGAGCGGCGAAAAGGATCAAATCGTTTTGCGTGCAGTGCCAAAAGAGCATGTGCTTACACTGTTTTAACGAAATACACAATATTAAGAACCGTGATAAAAATAGATCATGATTGATCATGGTCATAATCAGAACACGATCAAAACTGTTGAAGTTCAGAGGTAGAGAAAATGCTTTTTCCAAGCCATAGATAAGACGATCGGCGGACTTATTACGTATCTTGCAATAGCGAAGCAATAGCAAAAATTGCGCAATTTTTGCGCAAAAATCGCAAATTCGTATTACGTATCTGCAAAAACCTAGCAGAAGCAACCTAGCGACAGTACTGCCTCTACCGAACAATCGAGGAAATATAAATTGCAATCAATCGTTCGATCTCTTCATTACTGTCTATTTTTTTGTATTACGTAAGACTTTTACAGCAAAGCGAAAGCAATCAGCGAGCGATTTGAACTGTCAGTTAGCAATAATAAGCGAAAATGAAGCAAAGTGCATTCAAACACAACAGCGAGCGATTAGCAATCGATCGCATAGGTAATACGATTTTATTTGACGTTCAGCAATCGACTGCGCGTCTATCGCACGAAAACAGCAAGATTTTTGCTAATCGCTATTTTTACGTAATACGGCGGCGGATCAGCTTTTGTATGAAATAAAAATTGTCGCTGCATTTAACAACTAACTACTAAAGAGTTTTAGTCACTAGTTATTTGTATCACGACGCTTGCACACTGTCAACACCTTGTTTGTAGACGTATACTAGCGCTCCGCTCGGCCACGCTCAATCGTAGGTAAAAATTTCAAGGACACGGCTGAGTTTCGCTACTGAACGTTATTTACATTGTGACCTGCGGGTTTATCAACTGTATTTTGAAACTATTGATACATGATTGATTTTAAATACTATGAATAAAGATATATATTTTCCTATTTTTATTAATTTTTATTTATGATTACCTACATTTGAAAAAATAAAGTTCAGTTGCATTATGATGTTCTTCAACAGTCGATATTGCTTCAAGTCCAACTGTATAGCTGCATTCCGCAAAAACATTTTCATGGAAAATGATGCCAAGATGAGACTAAATGACCCGCACTGTCAAAACATTATTAGATCTAGAGCCAAGCTTTTGACTATACAATATACTATACGCTAACGGCCCATTTCAATAACCAATCTATCTGTTTGTTAGAAATGTCAAATTTGTATCGCGAAAAACCGGCAATTGATTGAATGGCGACGTTTTTAACAAATAGTTGTAGATAGATAGGTTATTAAAACGGATCGTTAAACTTATTTCGGTAACATACACCACGTAAACTATTAGGGTCAATTCACAATGAAACGAAACGATACACTACGTCATAGTGTTGCATTTTTAAGATACTATTCAAATTTGAACTTTATTAATTACAGAAGAAGGTTAATGTTTCATCCCTAGATTTCGAATGTTAGGTTGCACCGTCCAATATGCAGTGTATGACAGATGTCATATTATGAAACGTTTATCTTTTTATGAAGTGAATAATGTTAAAAAGCTATCTTAAAATACAACGTCGCGTACCGCTTTCTCTGCGTCCTACCGTCTTTAGATATTCATAAAAGTTGTAGAGAGTAAAATTCTCTACAAAACATAAAACTTTTTTTACGTCGAAACGTTTTTATCATAAAGGGCGCAGAGTGTGAGAGTGTGGAGCACTCAACTTACATACTTCGAGATAATGCACGTATTTGTTATTTTAACCCTATACAGTATACACCTCGACCTCTTGGCTTTTGACGACGACGACGATTGACGACCTCTGTGGCTCAGTTGGTTGAGCGTGTTGGTGCTCAAGCCGGGGTTCGCGGGTTCAAATCACGCTGAAGGAACAAAAAGTTTTTCTGTGTTCCATGGATGTGTATTATTTATGAGTATAACATAATAAAAATCTTAAATATGTGTATAGTATGAAAGTATTAAATATATTTCCGTTGTCTGGTACCGATAACACAAGTTCTTACCACGGGATCAGATTGACGTGGTGTGAAGCGTCCATAGATATTATTATATTATTATTATTATTATTACACCTACATGTAATACCTACATACGAGTACAAACACATACATAAATGTTGTTACTAACCCTTAGACGGTGTGTTCATGACGACTACACGTGGCGCCAGAGTACTGACGGTCGGAGGTTACAAGTTCCATCGCCACCGGACTGACAGGAGAGCCGAGAAAACCCGCTGGTGCTGCGGCACACACAACAACAGAGGTTGCCACGCCAGGGCCTTCACCGTGAACGAGCAACTGATCAAGTGCTTCAATGTTCATAACCATGAACCCATATTTCCACTGGATCAATGTGGCGTATTCAGTGAGTGGTAGCATTTTGGACTAGTATTGCGATGTAAGTATAGACGTAGGTATATATTAAAGACGAGGCATGTTGTGGGAAAAACTGTCCCGGGATACTTAAATGTCCCAACTTTTGGTAGTGTTTTGGGGCCATTTTGACATTTTAGGTTAAATAAATCAATAAATCAAGTCAAGGTATGATAATTGCGGACATTATGGCAATATATATTCTTTGATTATGGTGAAAACGAAATGGCGTAACTTTTTCTTGTATGAAGATTTGCTCTATCAAATGTATTATGTACGTCACAGCCTATCTTTAGTTTTGAAATCTTTGGATGTAAGTTTAATTGTATGCTCACGAACCTATGTTCGTGTAAATAAAATTCTAATAATAATAATATAGCTTTTTTTTTTTAGATTAATCTCGTTTCTAACCATTTATATCTTATCCTGTCACCGAGGTTGTCGAAAAATAAAACTTGACGAAATATTTGGTTTGCAACTCTACTACAGATATTTTTCCATCGAGTTACAAAAACATTTACGTCGCCCGTACACGCCCTGGAAAATAGGAAAGAGGAAGCGGAGAAGAAGAAAAATTGCTTTCAAAGCTGATTGCCTGGCGTGTGTTAATACTCCCAAGCAATATTAATGAAATTCTATTTGCAGGTGCAACATTTCTAACAGGAGCGCGAGGCGCCCGTATGTTGATGGTGGGAGGGTATAAATTCCGACGCCATCTCGACTCTGGAATCAAAACCAGGTGGTACTGCGGCAGGCAGAACTTCGGCTGCAAAGCTCGTGCCTTCACGTTTAATGACCAAATCATTAAACTGAACAACGTACATAATCATGAATGACATTAGGACTTATAGAATTGAAATGCTTATGTTTACACTTTACACTATCATAGAATAAGTACGCTTTTTAAACTGAAACCCTGAATGATTGCTTAGGGCTGGTACACAAAACTGCGATGCGGGCGCGATACTTATTAGCAACGCAAAAAACTATAACGCGAATAGATGATCCTAAAATCTTAAATGATTAATTTTTCCATATTTTTTTATTAACATACCAAATACTTTGTTAACTCATGTTATATGATCCACATTACTACCTTACATTATATACTATTTATTTTACCTTGAGTATGGTTGAAATTCTTTGAAAAAATTATAACCAAAGGGCTTGCACGAAATCGCACCGCAGCAATTTGCGTCGCAGTTTTCTACGATGCGACTTCGCAACACGGTTTTGTGTACAGGGATTTTTAGGACATACAAATTTATATATCAAAAATTAGAATAGCAGTACATACTATGTAAGATATGAGGAACTTATTGTATCGATTGTGTTTTACTGTAGTGAAATATAAGAATTAAGAACGCGTAGTATTTTTAGTACCTAGGTATATTATACTAAAATATAGTAAATGTTCCTTTATGTAAGGAAGTCACTTCCTTGCATAATGTTTATTCTACAAACATAAAGATCTTACATTCAACAAAGGGACATTTTACATTATAAAATATGTATTTGTCTTTTTTGATTTTATGCGCCTAATTATTAAAATAATGTTACGAACAATAAGACTAGCGCCATCTAGCGTCAACCAATAAAACCACTTGGTGCGAACAGGGACAACGTTTTCACGTCTACTCAATACTAGATGGCGCTACTGTGCGAATATTCCGGAACAATTCAACCAGTTCACGCGGCTAGCGAATATTTCTGGAACGGTCTGGAACTCGATTCGGCCCATATAAATACGCCACAGAGATGCGAACGAGTCAGTTCAGTTTCGAGCTACCTTCGGGCGATTTCGAGGCGAAACAGGCGATAAGTAAAAGTGATACCAGTGATTAATACCAGTGAAACCCGCGATTTGGCTACGACTTAAGGACACTGTTAGTGCTTAGTGTTTGGACTTAGTGCTTAGTGTTTGGACTTAGTGTTTAGTGTTAGACCTAGTGCTTTGTGTTGGACCAAGTGCTAGTAAATAAAGTCTTAAAAGGAGTCACCAGGTTTTCTCTCCAAATCCTTCGAACCCTAACACGTAACAACTGGTGTCGGAAGTGAGATTTGGAGATGCCATTGACTCCGAGAGAGGACTTCAAGGAGGGCGTCAGAACAAGGGCACAACGAGCTGCGGAGGCCACACCCACTGGGGACCAAGCTCCGCCCACTGTGGGCCAAGCCCCACCCACTGACCCCGTCCACCAGGACCCGCCCACTGACCACGCCCCCCAGGCTCCGCCCACTTTGACCCAAGCCACGCCCACCGACTCCGCCCACTGGGTCACACCCACTCAGGCCACGCCCACTGGCCCCGCCCACCGGGTCACGCCCACTCAAGCCCCGCCCACTGACTCCACCCACCTTGCCACGCCTTCCAGACAAGCCACACCCACCAGCAGTACCGTGGCTCTTCAATTAGGAAATTTAATTGAAATAATGGAGCTGCAAAGGGCTGAAATTCGGGCAATGAAGGAATCACAAGAACGCAAGCTCGGTGATTTGCAACAGTCACAAGAACGTTTGCAAGAATCGCAAGAGCAACAAAAAGACCTCCAAGAAAAAGCGCTTTGGGCTATAAAGGATGTTAGTGACACGGTGATGAAGCTTCGAAAAGATGTCGACGTAGTGGAAGAACGAGTTACTGGGTTAGGATTGGATGTTGAAAACGTGAAAACCGGCCTCGCTGAACTACAGAAGAAAGTAGTGCGCCTTGAAACCACGGGAGTTGCGATGTCTAGTGGAACTACCGTTGTGGCACAAGGACCGAGAGTGAAAGTGCCGCCGTACGACGGCACTACTTCTTGGAACGCTTATCGTCAGCAATTCCAGACTGTTGCTACTGCCAACGGATGGACGGAAGAACAATGCCTGACCGCTCTCACTGTTGCGCTCAGAGGGCAAGCTTTGTCGGTCCTGGAAGCACTGCCACATACAGGAAAGGGGTTCCAAGACCTGATGGAGTCACTTGAATCCAGATACGGGGAGCGACACCTGGAGCACGTGTTCCGTGCCCAACTGCGTGACAGAGTCCAACGTTCAGGAGAAGGACTACAACAATGGGCGTTGGAAATTGAAAAACTCGTCAGGAAGGCACACCCAGGAGCCGATACCAAGATGGTAGACACGAATATGGTTCAAGCATTTGTCGACGGAATTAAAGACCTGGAGGTTAGAGCTGCAGTGAGGCTTCGTCACCATACCTCGCTAAGGGAAGCATTGGCACATGCTTTGGAGGTCGAGGCTGTTCGCCATGACATACGGCAGACCTATAAGATCCGCGAGGTCTCTGAGGAAGTCAAGGAGGTTAAGGCTCCTACGAAGAAAAGTTCTGGAGCCATGTGCTACAAGTGCGGCGAGAGGGGCCATCTTCAGCTCAACTGCCCACAGAAGGAGACCCAGATGGCAAGGATGAAAAGGATGGAGGAGCTAATAGAGAAGCTGATGAAGCAAGGGGCTCCGTCCCCTGCCCGCGATCAGGGAAACGAATAAAAGCCAGTACTAAGGGGCGAGTACTGGCTGACGCGGAGGAAGCCCCGATAACTGTTATTTCCCAGGCATGCAGCGGGAATAGTCTTGTGATTCAGGGGACTATTAACGGAACGGATTGCAAAATGACCCTAGACACAGGAGCCTCTAGAACAATAGTGAACCCAAAGCTGGTAAAAGCCGCAAGGGGGCACAAGAGGAAAATTCACTGTCGGCTTCTTACTGCCTCCGGTCAACCAATACCTGTCCTGGGAGAAACGTCAGTCACGATGTATGTAGGGGGGTCCTCATACTCTCATAACGCTATCGTGGCCGAGATTATGGATGATTGCATCTTGGGGTTGGATTTCATGAAGAAACACAACTGCAAAATTAATGTCGCTGACGGAGTTTTCAAGTGTGGTGAAGAAGAAATCTTCATTCTTGGAGGCGTCTGCGGGAAAGTCGCATGTGTAAAGAAAGTCATCATACCTGGACGAGCGGAAGCTCGGGTGCTAGTGAAACTGCCGCCAGTTGGAATGAAAAAGTCAAACAGATGCGTGTTGATCGAAGGCACACCTACCAAGACATCGGCGCAAAAACTGATGACGGCGAGAACCCTTGTTAGTGGAAGCAGTAACGCTGTGGTCAAGGTTTTGAATCTTGGTGATCGCGAGATCTGCTTGAACAAAGGTGACGTCATTGGAAAGTGCGAGGAAGTTGTCTGGATGAAAAAGTGTAGTTCGATGACAAGCGCAGATTCAGTAAACAACAAGAATTACGGATTAGTGACTGAGTTACTCGATGACTGCAAGAGTAATCTGACTTATTCGCAGAACATGAAAGCTAAGAAGTTTTTACAGCGCTACGCGAATATCTTCTCCAGTCAAGAAGGGGACCTTGGAAGAACGTCGATAGTTCAGCACAGGATAGATACCGGAAGCGAGAGACCAATTCGTCAACGAGCAAGACGGGTACCAATTGCAAAGGAAAAAGAAGTTGAAGGCCTTTTGGAGGACATGAGAAGGAATAAGATTATTGAACCGTCTGCAAGTCCGTGGTGCTCACCTGTTGTATTAGTGAAGAAGAAAGATGGTAGCACGAGATTTTGCGTGGACTATAGGCGTCTCAATGATGTCACTAAGAAAGACAGTTACCCGTTACCTAGAATTGACGACACTTTAGATACCTTGAATGGCATGAAATGGTTCTCGACCCTAGACCTGAAATCTGGATACTGGCAGGTGGAAATTCATCCAAAGGACAAGGAAAAGACAGCTTTCTCGACCGGTAAAGGTTTATGGCAATTTAACGTTATGCCCTTCGGATTGTGCAACGCACCTGCCACATTTGAGCGACTCATGGAGTGTGTACTGGCAGGCTTAGTTGGAGAGGCCTGCTTGGTCTACTTAGATGACGTCATCATTGTCGGCCGCGACTTCGAGGACCATTTACGAAACTTGGAGCGAGTTTTCGCCAAAATAGAGGGAGCCAAATTAAAGTTGAACCCAAAGAAATGTCGTTTATTCAGGAGTAAGGTCAATTATCTCGGCCATGTTATCTCCAGTGATGGAATCCAGACAGACCCGGAGAAACTGGAAGCAGTTCAAAAATGGCCTACCCCTAAGGACAAAACCGAAGTGCGAGCATTCCTCGGCCTATGCTCATACTACAGGCGTTTTGTTAAAGGATTCTCGGAAATAGCCAAGCCATTACATCGGCTGACAGAAGATAAACGACAATTTAGTTGGGATGAGACTTGTGAAGATTCTTTTCAGAAACTGAAGAAGCATCTGTGTGAAACACCAATCCTGGGGTATCCACAAACTGAAGGTCAGTTTATAGTCGACACGGATGCAAGCAACACGGCCATTGGAGGAGTGTTATCTCAAAAACAGGGTGAAAGAGAAGTTGTTATTGCATATTTCAGCAAATCTTTATCCAAGCCAGAGAGAAACTACTGCGTGACAAGAAGAGAACTCTTGGCTGTTGTAAAGACGCTACAACATTTCAACAAATATCTCATCGGCAGACATTTTTTGCTGCGAACTGATCACGCAGCCTTGAAGTGGCTACTGCAATTCAAGAACCCAGAAGGTCAAGTAGCTCGATGGATTGAACAGCTTCAGGAGTATGACTTCAAGACGGAACACCGCAGCGGAAAGACGCATGGGAATGCCGACGCACTTTCACGAAGGCCGTGTTCGGAAGACTGCAAACATTGTGTTAAGCAGGAATCTAATGAAGTTACATTGAAGCTAACGAGAATAAGTCCTTTGGGTCTCTGGGAGAATGATGCTATGAGGGAGGCCCAAGAAAGAGATGACGACCTTCGGCACATCATTACATGGAAGAAACGGGGTGACGTCAAACCAATCTGGAGTGAGGTTGCACCCACTGGCGCTGTCACAAAGGCGTACTGGGCGCAATGGGACAGTCTGATACTTCAAAACGGAATACTCTACCGGAAATGGGAGAAGACTAACGGCAGAGAGTTCCATCTTCAGATAATTGTCCCAAGAACGAGAGTACCAGATGTTCTCCGTGAAATACATGATGGCGTATCAGGAGGTCATCTAGGTGTCAAGAGGACGTTAACAAAAGTGCGCGAAAGATTCTACTGGTTGCATTGTCGAGATGATGTACAGGATTGGTGCCGCAAATGTACTACTTGCGCTGCTGTAAAAGGACCACAGACCAGGAGCCGTGGGAACCTGCGGTTGTATAACGTCGGTGCACCGTGGGAACGGATTGCAGTTGACGTAGCTGGGCCATTTCCTGTAACGGAATCGGGAAACAAGTATTTTATGGTCGTCATGGACTACTTCACCAAATGGCCCGAGGTGTTCGCCATACCAAACCAAGAAGCTACAACAGTCGCTTCTAAGTTAGTCGAAGAAGTGATATGTCGCTTTGGTGTGCCTCTAAAAATCCATTCTGATCAAGGCAGGAACTTCGAATCGCAGGTGTTCCAGGAAGTGTGCAGAATTTTGGGCATGCATAAGACGAGGACCACCGCGTACCATCCACAGTCTGATGGAATGGTAGAAAGATTTAACCAGACCCTTGAGAGGCATTTGGCGAAATTGGTAGACGACAAACAAAAGGATTGGGACAAGTATATACCACTCTTCCTTCTGTCATACCGAACCGCCGAGCATGAGAGCATAAAAGCTACCCCGGCGTATGTCAACTACGGTAGAGAACTACGAATACCAGTAGACCTATTGACAGGAGGGTCACCGGAGGGACCAGAGACCGTACAAGACTATATCTGCGATTTAAGGGAAAAAATGCGCTATATACACGCCTTGGTTCGGGAAAATGGGTTACAGTCAAGTAAGAACATGAAAACCAGGTACGACCGGAAATCGAACACGAGCGGCTTCGAGGAAGGGTCACTGGTGTGGCTGCATAACCCAACTCGCCGGAAAGGGAAATCTCCAAAGTTGCAGACCAAGTGGGACGGACCATACAAAGTGCTTACCCGAATAAATGATGTGACTTATAGGATCCAAAAGCAACCAAGAGGGGCATTCAAAGTGGTACACATAGACCGTCTGGCGCGGTACCATGGCAGTAACAACGATGCTCGGGACGAGCATCTCTAAGAGGGGAGTAGTGTTACGAACAATAAGACTAGCGCCATCTAGCGTCAACCAATGAAACCACTTGGTGCGAACAGGGACAACGTTTTCACGTCTACTCAATACTAGATGGCGCTACTGTGCGAATATTCCGGAACAATTCAACCAGTTCACGCGGCTAGCGAATATTTCTGGAACGGTCTGGAACTCGATTCGGCCCATATAAATACGCCACAGAGATGCGAACGAGTCAGTTCAGTTTCGAGCTACCTTCGGGCGATTTCGAGGCGAAACAGGCGATAAGTAAAAGTGATACCAGTGATTAATACCAGTGAAACCCGCGATTTGGCTACGACTTAAGGACACTGTTAGTGCTTAGTGTTTGGACTTAGTGCTTAGTGTTTGGACTTAGTGTTTAGTGTTAGACCTAGTGCTTTGTGTTGGACCAAGTGCTAGTAAATAAAGTCTTAAAAGGAGTCACCAGGTTTTCTCTCCAAATCCTTCGAACCCTAACACGTAACAATAATAATAAGTACCTACATTTTTTTTAATATAATGCGGCAGCTAGATGAGAGGCTAGGTTAGATATTATAATATGTATTTTGATATGTAATGTAATTTTAGTAAAGTTTTTGCATCAGTATTCATGGATTTAGTTTTATTTCAAATAATTTACGTATAATTTTAATTCTAAAATCAAGTAGCTAACATTTAATTTTGTCAAAATAGTACTTTCGTCCGTCCTCTTATTTTGAGACTAACGGCCGAATACTGAATTCCTGAAACGCTAATCAAAATTGAGAGCCCTCTTAATCATAAGCTGTCGCTGTCTCTGCTAGCTGAAATGACAAGGACAGCATGTGACTTGAGCGTCACTTAATTTAACTATTGTTTCAGTATTCGGCCGCAAGAAATATTTAGTTTAAATCAATAGATCCTGTGTACTTTTGAACCTTATTGCTTAATAAGGTCGTTAGTTTTCGATATTTTATATCTGTCAGCGCGCCATAGAGATGCGTTTTGTCTACACAAGAAAAGACATACTGACGGATAATATTTTCTACGGCGGATAAGCTAAGCGTGTAAAAATATCCCGAGGGATTTTTATAACCGAAGACAGCTCACATCCGAGCCCTGACGTCACTGACCAAGTGGATCTTGACTCGGGCTTACTGGTTTTGTACTTTCAGTGTACTACAAACTGACAGAAAGAGGCGCGCGTTGTCTGTTCGTCGACTCCTACAAATTCTTTCGACACCGTGCCTGCGGCTCGAAGACCCGGTGGTTCTGTAGCTCCCATCACCATAAAGGCTGTAAAGCGACCGTCTTCACATTTGACGACACGATCATCAAATGTAACAACACACATACGCACCCGCCGCAAGCTTCGGATTGAGTTGCCGTTCGTACAGGAAGACGTGAGCTTTATAAAGACTATCTGAAGCCCGCGTTCGCTTGCGTAGAACTAACGGAAACGGAAACTTGAGATAAAACTAGTGTAAGTTACCTACTTGTTATAACATCAGCTATGCCTGCTGGAAGTCCCGTGAAAATTGGTCTAGCCAATTCATAGAATAACCTACGAATGCCTACGAACAATATGCAACATGCATAGCACCGAGTCTATAAGAGATATATTTAGGACAAAAGGATTTCTTACGCTGACTGGTGTATACATACTTGAACTGTGCCTATTTGTCAGAAATAATATTCATTACTTTAGCTTTAAATCTGAAACGAAAAAGAACCTGCGCAACAAATATAAATACAACATAAATCTACCAAAAATTCACAATATGATTTTTTACAAAAGTACTTACATTACTGCTATAAGGGTTTACAACTAAATGGACAAGAATTTAAAAACATACTTAAAAGATGGTTAACTGAAAAAGTATTTTATAATCTAGAAGAGTTTTTTAAAGAACATCTATGAAATTAAATTGTAATGATAAAATTCTTCTATATGATTTGGTTCTAAATTAATACTTAATGACATACCTACTTTCATATTATATTTTGTTTTATTATGATGACCTACAATGAATGAAATTATAAATAATGTAATAATCTAAATCTGACAAAAATGTTATGTAAATTGTATGAAATTAAATTCTTATACCTATTAATTAAATTAATAAAAATATTACAGGAATAAAAAATAAATATAATAAAATAGACAAAAAATATGTAATATCAATTAATAGTGTCTCTATAAATTGTCCCTAAATTATGTTGATACGGCAACTATTATTAGTTCTAATTATATTACTATTATGTGATGTTCGTAACTCTATTTTGTAATGTTTAATGTAAATGTAATCTTAAGTTCTGACATTCAATTATTGCATGCCCGAACGGGCAAACTGTCAACTGTAACATCTTATCTATTGTACACAGTTTAAAGCAATAAATAGCTTTTTGTCTTTGTCTTTGTCTAGCCAGATTTTTTGAAGTAAATACTTCTTTATCGGCGCTGAGCACTTTTCTTGGAATGGGTAATAACTTTAAAAACTCGCGCGACAGGTCGCAATTGTTTGCTGTATTGGTTTAATTCGAAAATAAAACTATCTTAGTTAGTATTGACTTTTGACCCTAACCCTCCCCCAACACATTGACCTTTGACTTTGACCTTTGATTCCAACCATCCCCATCACATTGACCTTTACCTCCAATCGTCCCCCTACGAAACCCCCTTTTTTAGTTTTAAATTTTTATTGTAAGTAGATAATATTGTAATATTTACCGTGCCGATTGGTTAAACGGTATGTGCCCTGCGCCGCCATATTTGTTTGCTTTTTCATAATAATAATTATAACGAAGAATAAAGCGTACAATTGTATGGAGAAATTTGTATTTGACAATCTGTCAGCATATTATAATATCTCTAGTAATATTACAATCTAACGGGTTTTACAATTTTACGGTGACATATATATTTTATACTAAAGTGAATACTTAAATATTTTGTTTTTAACATAGGTACCTACATATTGAAGGGCGTCACAGATAGCGTAGATATTATAATGTTTTATCTTAAGATGCCTGGACATGTTTCATACTACAAGTACGTAATATGAATGTATATTTTATTTAATAAAAATTACAATAATACAATAAACATAAAATTAACAATAAAAACTAGAGGGAAATAGAATAACTAAAAATTAGTACTAACAAAAAGAAGACTTACCTACAAATAATCTATATCTAAAAAAAAACTATAAATAGAAAATCTTCCCCAGGTCGTCTCCATCTGGCAAAGTACCTAGCAAACTGATAGCATTGCCTCGTTGGATAGCAATGGCTATCCGTTGTGCCAGGTAGTTCCCGGCTCTAGGGTCTCGGGTGGCTTCAGTAAGCTTTTTAGAGATTTCTTTAAAAAGCTTATGTGCGCCCGGACCCCATGCGCCTAGGGTTTCCACCCCAAACGGTTCAAATATGAGGTCTCCGCTAAGGTTCTCATACTTGCGCCGTTTGAGGTTCTCCGCTTGGTTTGCAGCCGCGCCCGCACAGCTCGAGGTGCCCTGGATATGGGACGGAGCAAGAGTATCGACACAAGTAGCGTCCCATACAAGAGCCCGTCCCACACTCCAAGGAACCAGGGTCATTCCATCAGGTCTCTTGCCATCGTCGCGCGCTAGACCGGAGGGCTCCAATATAGCTGGCACACCGGCGGTGACAAGAGCCCGACGAATGAGGTCATTCAGATTGTGATGCCGGGAAATGCGTCCAGCGCTTCGTGAGCAGCACAGCCCGTGATAACCGTGGCTGTCTACGTTCGCGCCGCAAACACACTGATGAGGGACGACATGGGGGGCACCAAGACGCAGGGCAGTGGCTAGTGAATGTATATAGTATAATATCTTAATTAAATTAAATGCCATGGGATACTCATCCCAACTTACCTGTCCGGTAGTTGTGGTATAGTATACGGGTATGCGACCCCGGTATGCTAGATCTTCCCTAGCTATTACTGTCCTATCCCTTGCCCTCCTGGGCGGTAATATCCTACATTTCCTATTTCCCATTCTAACTTACCAACCACACCAGCTATCCTTCCCTTTCCCTATTCCTACCCTCTCCACCAATCCGTGGGAACGCAATGGATAATCATAAAAATAATTTAATTATCCAAAATGGCGGCGATGTGGTTCGCCACCCATCACGTCTCGTTTCCCGCGGAGGCGAAAAGCGGACCAAGGAGAGCCGCTTCGCTACGTTGAATGTAAGAGGAGGAATGGATGGTAAGAATGAAAGTGAACGAAGCGAAAGAAGTATGTAAGGATCGTCGCAAGTGTCAAGAAGTGGTCTCTGCCTACCCCTACGGGAAAAAGGCGTGATTATTATATGTATGTACGTATGTATAGTAACTAAGTCGTCTGTGATAGTTCATACAAATTGTATACCGAGTGAAATTTCATTTTAACATAAAATATTATAGTATCTTTGCCATCTGTGATGCCATTTATGAGAAACTGCAGTAATTGGTACCTAATAACGGCAACCCTTTAAATCAACGTTTGTTTAGTAATTGGTATAGCTCGTTTAAATAAAGAAAGAGACCGAGAAAAATTACGTCTAGATATATTTCAAGATTCGAACAATCGCAGACCGCAGTTCCTCTAGCTTAGTCTTTCCCAAAGTGGCCAATAACGCCCCCTTGTGGGCGCTGGAGGCCTAGAGGGAGGCGGTAAGGGGTCCAGAAGAAATTAGGGGGCGCTGATGTGAGTAGTATTATTATTGCTCAATGTTCATTATTATTGGTTAATTTTGAATAGATAAAAGATACTCTCCAGGCGAGACTAATATATTATTCAGGTTTTTAAGGTGAAATAAAAATTGGGGGGCGCTACAAAATAACTGATTTTCGAAGTGGGCGTTACACGGATTAAGTTTGGGAACCTCTGCTCTATCTAGTAGGTACTAATTTTCGAAGCTGTGATTAAAATAAATTATATCTGTTTAACGTGTACCAAATAAATAAAATGGTTAAAAAGATTATGTGACATGTGATATTTTTTTAACCCACTTCTCATCCACGCGTGAATGTAACTGAAGGTGAACCACTTCGATGCTAATAAATCCTCCTATTATTATAAATGTGAGAGTTTGTGAGGATGGATGTTTGTCGCTCTTTCATGCAAAAACTACTGAACGGATTTCGATGAAATTTGGTATGGTAGTACTGTTTAGGCTCTGGATTTTATCCCGAAAAAGAACAGTATTCACGTGGAATACTATATTTTCGCGGAGAGAAGCTAGTGTTCAATAAAAAATCCAGTTTCCCAAGATATGTTTTTTTTTATGTAATGAACCAGGAAAAGAGCAGACGGATCGCCTGATGGTAAGCGATTACCGCCGCCCATGGACACCCGCAACACCAGAGTAACTCCTCTGGTGTTGCGGCTTGCGTTCCTGGTCCTTAAAATCGCCAATCCCCCCCATGGGCCTCCGGTAACCTCACTCACTCGGCGGAACACAACACAAGCGTTATTTCACGCCGGTTTTCTGTGAGGTCGTGATATTTACCCGGTCGTGCCGGCCCATTCGTGACGAAGCGTGGCTCTCCCACAGTATTTAGTTTTTCCGAATATTAACGCAATTCAAATTTCAGGGTACAAATTCATGATGACCACTCGGGGGGCGTGCATCCTGGTGGTAGGAGGGTACAAGTTCCACCGGCACCGGGCGTCAGGCGTGAGGACCAGGTGGTACTGCGGCAGGAGCGTGCAGGGCTGCAGGGCCTCCGCCTTCACCGAAGGAGCCTCCGTAGTCAAGTGCAACAACACACACAACCACCAATACACCTACTTAGACGATACTATGTCGAGATTGTACTGAGTGTCCTTTTTTTATCATGCGTTTTTTCCATCCACGCTCCAGAGGGCCTAGTCAAGATGCATTCGATAATTTCGACGGCGAAGTTCGAAAACAAAATGTATGGGATTTGACGTAAGTCATCGCAAGCGGCACGTCACTTAGCGATGACTTATGTCAAATCCCATACATTTTTGATTTCGAACTTCGCCGTCGAAATAATCGAATGCATCTTGACTAGGCCCTCTGGTGATGTAAAATTATGAATGCTATGATAGGATTTCCGTAACCCGCACGTCGAACTGGGCGTACGGGGGTAAATATTATCGGTTAAATCCCGTTTGGGTCTTCAGGCAGTCCCGTTAGCGCGCATATTGACCGTTACGGGATTATATCGAAAATAGTTACGGGACTTGAGCTTCTATCCGCACGAGGGTGGCAATCAGCATGGCAGTAGAAAGGTCCCAAGACCATTATCGCAAAAAATAACAAGTCTAATAAACTATCCTCTGCCGCCTGCCTGCGATGCCTGTAAACTTAACGTAAATCCCCAAAAGTTGTAATTTTTTTAATGTAGAGTTAAAAGTAGGTAGGTTGTCGAAAGCTTTTATATGATATTTTAAACTTGTGTACGATATATGCATTTAAGTAGAGTAAGTTACATTTAGTTTGTAGATGACAAAACTCAAGTGAAATTGTTAAATATCCAAGGATCTCTTAGGAAAACTATTTAAATAAATATACAGTCAGAAGCGCTAAAATGTCTTTCACACAATATGTAAATGACGCAATCCGCAGATGACGATATGTAAACAAAACGCCAAATTTTAAGAATATAATATTATTATTTTCTGTATATATACATACCTAGTTTTTAGCGCTTGTGACTATACTCGATTTATGTAGCTAATAGCTATAGATTTTAATAATAAGTATTAATAATAATAATCAGTATAAATCTAATTAAACATTTACATTCTTATTTATTAACTGAAATTGCTAAATTGTGATTATTACTTAACATTACTAAATATTCTAGATTATACTCGTACCTACTATAAAAAGGAGACAAAAATTATATTATGACGATGGTTTATAGAGTTTTGTATTTAAATATAGTAAGCAGAATGTATTTAATATTTAATGTAAAATGGCACCATGGTTGTTATGATTTTCATGTGTTTTTGATTTTCATTTTCTGTAGCTTATACTGTTTTTCTTTCAGATATGACATCTCGCCGGCATCTCAGGAAAAGAGGGCAAGACAGAAATGAAAAGAAAAAACAAATACATTCATAATTGTATAGAACTATAGAGCTTTACCTAATTAAAATTATTGTCCCTTTTTGTAATAAATATCTCAAAAGCAGAAAAATGAAATTGATAAACGTTTCTTTATGTGTTTCTCGTTTTCTTTCATTAATGTGGGAGGCCCAGAAGTTTAAGGACCAGGAACGCAAGTCGCAACACCAGAGGAGTTACAAGTGTAACTCCTCTGGTGTTGCGAGTGTCTATGGGCGGCGGTAATCGCTTACCATCAGACGACTGCTCGTTTCCTGGTTCATTTCATTTAAAAAAAATGTTAGTTTCGTTGGTATGGAATGTTATTGTAATTTGAAATCCTACTTACAAAACCTTTAGTCTTGTCAAGGGTCAGTTTAAACCTAGACGCGACATGACGCGAAGCGACGATGCGTGAAGATCCTGAAATAATACGGAGCGCAGCGCACAACTTAAATTCGTGTTAACTTAAATCTATTAATATAAATAGTGCGTGCATCACGTCTAGGCGTAAACAATATGGAAAATTCTACGGAATACCTTAAATCGTTTAAAGTGCGCCCGTTATTATCATGGCTGAAGAAAATAAAAACCCAATAAATTTATTTATTTAAAATGATGGTATCGCTTTATTTTCATAAAAGGTAATTAATTATGAGTTATGAAATCATAATAATATGGTTGGTTTGAGATGGTATGCTAGAATTTATAATTGAACAGAAAATTTCGGTACAGGAATACCTAAGTAGACTTATGTCTACTACAAAAAATACAAGTTTCAGACCCTTAGGTATATCCAAATTTGGAGTTACAGCTTGCTTTCGAAATTTCTGATAAGCTAAGCTCAGTGACTAGAAATTATTAAAGGTAAAGATTATAAATACCTGGACCTATTATAGGTCTAGGTCTAGAGATAATATTATAGGTTTATTAGGCGTAACTATGCGGCAATGGAACTAATCAAATATTCAAAAAGTCAAATATTCGTTAGGCCCACCCGACACTAGCGTCTTTCGAGCGTCGTCGTCGTGTCAGCGCCTGCGCTACGTCGACGTGACGTCGATGCCGCGGCGACGCGACGCCAGCGCTAGCCGCCTGTTGAACGCCCCGGGCTTACGCGGCGCCAACAATGCGTTCAGTAGCTGGCTAGCGCCGGCGTCTGGCTGTGCGGAGTCACGTCGCCGCGGCGTCGACGCTGTGCGGACACTGGCACGACGACGACGCTCGAAAAATGCTAGTGTGGGGGGTCTTTATGAAATTGTATCAGACATATCCCATAACGCACTACGCGGCAGCGGAATTACGTGTCGCGGTACTCCATTGCGGTATTACTAGTAGTGCCGTTGCACACGTTCCGGTTGCCGGGTAGCCGGTACTGGGTACTCGGTCACAAACTGTATGGCCATGTACGATAGCTTTCACACGTACGTACATGGGATACATTTCGCGACCGACTACCCGGCAACCGGAACGTGTGCAACGGCACTTAGGGTCGCGTCGCTCAGCTGCCGCCTAGTGCGGTCTTACCTTCAAGCAAGGTGACAAAAATTTCAGACTATCATATCAAAAGAAGACATCTAACATGTTATCTCTTTCAGATCGTCCATTGTTCTTCACGTCCAAAATCGGGGCCAGGATCATGAAGCTGCGAGGCTACTGGTACACCAGGCACTCGGTCTGCTCCTCCCGGGTGAAGTGGCTGTGCACGGAGAGCCGCCACAACCAGTGCCACGCGATCGTGGTCACCATCGGTTGCATGATGGTCGACAAACAGAACAAGCACACCCACCCTCCCCTACACGCGAGACAAACCGACTTCGACTTCCTCCAACTATTAGACAGTAAGGACCGCTTGTAACAATAATGTGAATATGTAATAAATGTTGAAATTGTTAGTTACTTTTACTTTTTGTTGTACTCGTATAATTATTATATAAGTATTCCAAAAAACAAAGACTTTCAGTACCGTTTCATGAGAATTGTGCAAATGGAAAGTTGAAATATGGTCGGTAAATTCAAATTTTTGTGGAGAAAATTGTAAAGAAATACATAAAATTAACGAAAGTTACATCGACAAACACTACCTCAGATTGTTAACACACACCACCGTGCGATTAATAGTGCGTTAATGCGTTATACAATTTTGTTACGCTTTGACGTTTCTCCTGAAGTCACAACATTTGAAGTGCATTTTCTTTTATTTTTTTCTAACAGGCAAAAGTCCCTATTTATAGTTTAAACTTAAAACCCCATTAGCGAATTTAGACAGCAGGGTGACCTCTTGTAGGTATGTAAGCGAAACAGCTGCTAGCGTGAGCCGTGAGTAGGTAGCACCTAGTACCCAGAATTTGTATCCAATGAAAAACATGGGTCAACTATTCGTGTTAATAGAAGATGCTAATCCCACTACGCATTTAAACTGAAGTTCGTAGCTGTGAACTTTGTTAATTTTTTACGTATGGTTATTTTTCAGACATATTTTTCCGCCGACAGGACTACTACATCCAGGATACTTTGCGAGGCAGAATGCTAGTTCTGGACGGCAAAAGGTACGGGTTCCGGAGACGAAGCGGGGACAAGTCCTGGTGGCGCTGCGTCAAACACTCTAGTGGCTGTAAATCTATGACGCTTATGTTCCAAAACACCATCGTCCATGTTAAACCACATAATCATTGAGATTTAGTATCATATTTACCGTGTTTAATATATCAAATATGAGCAGACCAATACAGCACAATATAATTACCCCCTTACTAATAAACGCTGTATAAGCTTTGAATAGTTATACATTGTTTTGTCTCCTTCTATCGAATTAAGCATGTCACTTGTGTGATGTGAACAAAACACTGTATAACTATTCAAAGTTTATACAGCGTTTATTAGTAAGGGGGTATATGTATAGTAGCGGAATTCAGCCGCGTCCTTGAAATTTTTACCTACGATTGTACGTGGCTGGTACATCTACAAAGAAGGCGTTGACAGTGCGCAAGCATCGCGGCCAGGGGTGGTCGACTTTGTATGAACGACCTTGGACCAAAAAGGGGGCAGTTCGGTGCGACAAGAATGGTTATATTTCAATATATCGCTCTCTGTCTTACATGGTTAATATTACATAAAAGTTACCTAAAAACCACAACAGATGACACTATCCCGCTTCTAGATCGCGCTATCGAAAACACTAGACGTATGTATATAAGGGCTCACGAACATTTTGTGACGTGGTAGCTATGATTTGTGCGTGGAGGTGGTTGCTAGTTTTGTTGGAATGTAAAATTTAACTCTAAAGAGAAATTTAACGTTAACTTAAACTAATTACGTATCTTATATTTCCCGCCATATTCATATAATCAAATATATAGTCCTCCTTTGTTGGAAGGCGGTTAAAAGTTTGAGGGGGCAGCTCACTAGAGGCGCTATTTGGTCCCAATTTTTTTGTATGAAGTCGACCTTCTTCTCCGCAAGTAATAGTGTTCTGTGATCGCGGCACAACTAAAACTCAGCGACAAGTATTGGCAATGTGGCGGCGCGGCGTGCTGCGTGACACTACATTCTTCTGCTAGAAGTTTGTTAGCGGACATTGTGTATTGTCTGCGTACACCAATTCAGGCGGTCTAGTATGAAGATTGTCTACTGTACATTATTTATATTGTAATCAATCAATATTTTGTTCTTTCAATCAGAAATTTGTATTCAATATTTAGTAGGTTAGGTTGTTAGGTTTATTGTTTCGTTAATTATTATTAAATGTTGAAAATGACCAAAATATCATAGTTTTATAAGAAAGATTTAAACGATTTTTTAATTGATCTTAAAATTGTTTTATTTACTTACCTACATTTAAGAAGGGGAAATTTAAAACAGACCGAAGTTCATTACAATTGTTTACAGCTGTAACGATCGTTATATCTGTAAACAATAGCTGTTATAGGTAGTTAAATACAAAATAATAATTTAAATTAGTCAAGTAACTTATTTAAATACATTTGGCCAGTCATAAAGCTCCGTATCCATTTTAATTAAATAAGTAAATACATTTTGAAGGTCCGGTGTACATAACTACGCAGCGCGGAAAGAAGGGAATTTTATATAAGAACAACAAATACAGCATGAGCGCGAGTAGCAAGGACAAAAAAACATGGCGGTGCATCAGACAGTCCTATCTGGGATGTCCAGCGAAGATTGTTACCGTTAATGAGAAAATAGTTTTCAAGATATGCGATCACAACCATCCAGACGTAGTGCAGAAGAGCTATGTTATATTGTAGGTTGTACTGCTGTAGCTGAAGGATCTGGGGTCAGTGACCTGTGCCTACCCCTATGGCAATCTGGTAACGGGCATTGTAAGGACATAAGATTTGCAAATTATACTTTGTATGGAGTGATAGTTGTTGTCACTGCTCACCGTGAAGAAGTTACTCGTAACTACAATTTGTATGGCACCGAAATAACGCCCCTGGTTGCAACTAATTCGATGCCATGCAAGTTGCAGCTAAGTGTTAACTTCTTCACGACCAGTACTAGCACACACTAGTGACAGATACTGCACACAGCACAAGCAAATATTTTTTTTTCATTCTACCCCATTGTATTCGTCTTCTTAAAATATCAAGGTTTCATGCATGATTTTTTTTTACAAAGCCTATGCCTAAATCTGATCGTTTAAAATGGGTCAAAATCACGCCCAAAGAAGTCGGTTACAAATAAACATACAAACATAGATATAGGTGAAGCTAATAAAAAGCGTGTAAAAAACTTACCTTATATGAAAGAAAGGTTGACAATTGTATCAAACCTACCTACTGTTATTATACAAACGTATATTAGTGTGAGTGAGGTGGTGTGTGTAACTTTATTTTAATAATTTGATGTATTAGGTAATTAGTCATTACATAGGAAATTTGTGTTTTGTAAAGGAGGAACATAAAGTCGATTTCGATTTTCGAAATCGAATGACCCAATATTACAGTGGTCCAAAAAACAGTATTTTGTCTATCATCTCAAAAGCTTTTTGAAGTGCAAACAAATGTTAATGTATTTTATACAAATCCTATAACGTATATTAAATATTGAAGGTCCAGTATACATGACCACGCCGCGCGGGAATAAGGCAATGATATATAGGAACAACAGATTTTACCTGACAAGCGAATGCCAGAAGAAGAAAATATGGCGGTGCATTAGACAGTCTTATCAGGGATGTCCGGCGAAGGTAGTCACCATCGATGAGAAAATAGTTTTCGAGATATGGGACCACACCCATTCAGACACAATGCTGTAGAACAAAACACATTTTAGCTACATTTAGCTACCTAAGGCTTTAGACCTAGGAAAATCGTTACAGTAAATGAATGTATAACCTTCTGAATAACCTTGTTTACCCATATTTTCTTAGTGCTTGTCTTTGTTTAGTAGGTACAATTAAAGATGTAAAAAATTGTTCTTTGGTTTTTCGTAATTGCTTATAAACTATTATTTAATATATCATGAATTTTGAAAAAATATTCTAAAAGAGCAGGAAATTGTCAGTAAAACCTCTTAATTCTGAAACTCTTATCACCATTATATTTTATGACTTTGATTTAATGCTGAAAATATCTGTCCGTTGGTATCTAGAAAACTGGGCCGCGAAATAGCAAAATATTTAAGTTTTCCATGATTTATAAAAACTAATTGTATTCTAAATTTAAAGTTTCTATGTCTGCTAAATACTTTGTTTTAGTGCCTTACGCTGTTTGTCCATCGCCACCAAAGATTTCAAAACTAAGGATATGCTATAAGGATAGGCAGAAAAAGTCTTCATACAAGATAAAGTTACGCCATCTTGGTTTTCACAACATCTCAAATGACAGCCATCTTGTTTTCACCGTACTTCAAATATCAAAATGGCCCCAAAAGCTCCAAAAATGGCGTCATTGAAGTGGAGACAGTTTTTGCCTCACGTGCCTCGTCTATAATATATCAGTCTTTGACCGCCACCGTCAACGGGACGTCAATGAGAACGAGATTATTTCTGGTCGATATTAGATTGACGTGACGGGCGTGCGGACAGACGGTTATTATATAGTAATTGTATGTATCGCTACTTGGGCGCCGTCATGTTTTTCTCGTTGACGTCCCGTTGATGACTGATGTTGGCGGTGGGCAAACAGCGTCAGAGCTTTGATCATTGATCAGAGAGTCAGTTAGTGACAAAATTAAGAAATTTTACTTATAATTCTTAAACTAATGGTTCTAATTAAATTAAATTTGAAATATAGCGTGTTTGAATAATTTCTGCTTGGTACTGATGAGTCAGGTTTCTAGTTTTATCCACAACGAAGTTATAGAGGGGTCAGAAATGGCCTGAACTGCTTCGAGAAAAGGATGCGAAGGATGCGTGCCGCTATTTTGATCGACACTTGACATTGATATTCTACCGCACTTGAGAATATGCGAACGAATGAATGAATGAACACTTTTTTACGCACTACAGAGGGTCTAAAAAGGCCACTTCAGGTGTTTCATATTATGTTTCATATATTTTGACAGTTAAGTAAAACATCAGTTTTGACAGTTTTCAATAGAAATGCGTAAAATGGCGCACATAATATGAATTGCATATTATGATTCATCTAATGTTCATCTAATGTTTACCTAAAGTGGCCTTTTTAGACCCCCTGACCTCTGAAGTACTAATAAAATAATAAATTAAAAAGTTTTCATTTTCTTTCATCAATACGGATCATCGATTACGAGACACTGGAGTCAATTTTAATATATTTCACAAATTGTCTAAATTATAGTATTAAAGAAAAAAATATTACATCAATTCCGTAGACAAATGATTGGTCTCGCTCGGCGGTCGAGCACCCAGCGAGACCAATGATTTATCTATGATCAATTCCTATTGTTATTAAAATTGTTTTTATTGCGATAACAATATAATAATGATACATGCTAATAAATATTTATTTGTTTCATACAAATCCTATACCTAACAATTAATAAAATGAACTGCATTTTAAAGGTCTGGTATACATAACCACGCAAGACGGCAAAAAGGCAGTTTTACATGAGAACAACAGTTTTAACCTGAGATGGGATGGCAAGCACAGAAAAATATGGCGGTGCATCAGACAGTCCTCTTGGAAATGTCCAGCGACAATCGTCACTGTTGATGAGAAGATAGTTTTCGAGATATGCGACCACAACCATATAGATATAAGTAATGCCGAAGAACAAAATTAATTATTTTTAAACAAAAAAAACCGACTTCTTGTACTTTACAATTGCACAATAAAATATGAAATAAAACTTATTTTCTAAATAATTCCCCTTTTAAATTCACCTAAAATTTTAACTATTTCTCTAGTCAATCTTCATAATTTTGAAGTCGGTACCAGCCCGAACAACATCCTGATAAAACAATAAATTTAAAATAGAATTCACGTTAAATGTGATTTTAATTATGTCATGGGATACTCATCCCAACTTACCTGTCCGGTAGTTGTGGTATAGCATACGGGTATGACCCCGTCTTCCCTAGCTATTACTGTCCTATACCTTGCCCCCCTGGGCGGTAATATCCTACATTTCCTATTTCCCACTCTAACTTACCAAACTTCCTTTCCACACCACCTATCCTTCCCTTTCCCTATTCCTACCCTCTCCAACAATCCGTGGAAACGCAATGGATAATCATAAAAATAATTTAATTATCCAAAATGGCAGCGATGTGGTTCACCACCCATCACGTCTCGTTTCTCGCGGAGGTGAAAAGCGGACCATGGAGAGCCGCTTCGCTACGTTGAATGTAAGGGAAGGAATAGATGGTAAGAATGAAAGTGAACGAAGCGAAACGAGTATGTTAGGATCGTAGCAAGTGGCAAAAAGTGGTCTCTGCGGGACTCTCCCTTTACGGGAAAAAGGCGTGATTATATTATGTATGTATGTATGTATGTCATATTCGTTCAATTTGATTTCGTGCCATTTTAGATGGTAGTAATTTAGGTAAGTATTTGTCTTATTCATCGGTATTAGCCGAAAAGTCAATAATAGCTAAAAATTTTATATTAAGGAAAGAGTAACCGATGTTTAAATGTATTCTGAGTCATATCCAACCAATGGTTTCACATCAAGGCCACAACCGTTATATTGTCTAAAAATCTTGAAAATTTGTTCAGAGTATTAATATCTGAGTATGTAAGAAAGTTGTGCCATATTCGTCAATTGTGTTTAAATAATACATTCCATTTCTTTTCCTCAATCTCGCTATAAAAACTACAAATGAAACTTTTAGTTAGTAGAGTTGATGTCTTTATGATGATTATGGTGTCAACACTTTTCACAAGGTTCACTGTGTTTATCTATGGATTTTTTTTAACAATGTCAAAAACCATCTTTTATCGTATATTTCTTTCATACAAATCCTATACCTAACAATTAATAAAATGAATTGCATTTTAAAAGTCTGGTATACATAACCACGCAACGCGGCGAAAAGGCAGTTTTACATGAGAACAACAGATTTAACCTGAGATGGGATGGCAAGAACAGAAAAATATGGCGGTGCATCAGACAGTCCTCTTGGTAATGTCCAGCGACAATCGTCACTGTCGATGAGAAGATAGTTTTCGAGATATGCGACCACAATCATATAGATATAAGTAATACCGAAGAACAAAATTAATTATTTTTAAACAAAAAATTAAAACCGACTTCTTGTACTTTACAATTGCACAATAAAATATGAAATAAAACTAATTTTCTTAATAATTCCCCTTTTAAATTCACCTAAAATTTTAACTATTTCTCTAGTCAATCTTCATAATTTTGAAGTCGGTACCAGCCCGAACAACATCCTGATAAAACAATAAATTTTAAATAGGATTCACGTTAAATTCGATTTCGATCTGTTCAATTTGATTTCGTGCCATTTTGGATGGTTGCAATTTAGGTATTTGTCTTTTTCATTGGTATTAGCTTAAAGGCGATATAGCTAAAAATTTTTATATTAAGGAAAGAGTAACCGATGTTTAAATGCATTTTGAGTAATATCCAACCAGTGGTTTCAGATCAAGGCCACGACCATTATATTGTCTAAAAATCTTGAAAATTTGTTCAGAGTATTAATATCTGAGTTTGTAAGAAAGTTGTGCCATATTCGTCAATTGCGTTTAAATAATACGTTCCATTTCTTTTCCTCAATCTCGCTATAAAAACTACAAATGAAACTTTTAGTTAGTAGAGTTTTTATGATTTCACTTTAAATCAATTTTGCCACTTTTATGGCCATTAAAAAAATCAATAACAAATAATCGAATTGCTGAAAACGCAATAGGCAGAAATGGCACAAAACTAAATAATTAGTTCCTTAGGGACTACTCTATCAACAGGCAAAATTCAGCGACTTTACTTAGAAACCTATAATATTTTAGAAAAAGAGGCTTCATATTTGAAATTTGTTTGATATTTCGAATTCTTGTCTCAAGAATTTAGCCGATTTGGCGCCCCCATGAAACTGACGCCCGTGGCAAGTGCCCCCAGTTGTCCCCCATAGATCCGCGGCTGACTCCAGTCGTACCGCGTGCGTCAGAGCTAACACACACACATTGTTTCTTTTAATCAGGTTTTTATTCAGGACCATCTTACTTTCAGATCTACCTGCCTACTCGATCTGTCAGCGAGGACGGTGTAGGCACATAGACATGGACGGCTACCGGTACAGCTTGCAAGTGCTTTACGGCGGGAAGGGCCGCTGGCGGTGTACCAAGCAGCGGTGGGGGTGTAGAGCGGTGGTCGTCACCATATCGGACCAAGTAGTCTGCATCAAGAATGAACATAACCACGAACCGAGGTGGTTGTGAATTATTTAAGTGTGTCTTAATGTCTACACCTTCGAATAATAATAATCACATTACCATTATAAATGTGAAAGTTTGTGAGGATGGTTGGAGGTTTGTTACTCTTTCGAGCAAATACTACAGAAAGTATTTTGATGAAATTCGGTATGGTCTAAGTTTGAACTCAGTCAGTCAATTCTGCTAAATAATACAATTATTACAATCAAATCCCGCAAAAACTGCCAAACCGGTTTTCTCGTAAACGTTAAACCGACGTCAAACGTCAATCAATGTGCTGAGTGCGTTGTTGTCACTACTAGCCGTGAATAAGTTAACTACAATTTGTATAATTTAATTATCCAAAGTAATGGGTGGCGAATCACATCGCCGCCGATGTGATTCGCCACCCATTACGTCTCGTTCTCGCGGAGGCGAAAAGTGGCCCATGGAGAGCCGCTTCGCTACGTTGAATGTAAGAGGAGGAATGGATGGTATGAATGAAAGTGGACAAAGCGAAACAAGTATGTAAGGATCGTAGCAAGTGGAAATAATTGGTCTCTGACTACCCCTACGGGAAAGAGGCGTGACTATGTATGTATATGTATGGCATAGAATTAGTCACCTTTGTCTGCCACTAGGGGCGCTGTTTCGACGTCATACAAACTGTAGTCAACTTCTTCACGGCGAGCAGCGACCAAAACTCGCACTCAGCATACATTTTATTTTAACAAGTCGCTTCACTTATAATACAATCAAATCAAAATGAAAGTCTACTTTAAATACGAGAATTGAGGTTCTGGATTAATACAGGCTATTTTTTATCCTGAAAAAGTAGTGTTTCAGTGGGAGACTGTATTTACGCGGGCGGAGCCGCGAGCAGAAGCTATTCAATTATAACAATAAGGGATTTAGATGCGTCAATTACACATAAACTTAGTTGTTGTATAAATATAGTGGGCACATGTTATAATGTTATATTGAAGCTAACATTACAATTTATCTACATGTTTGTTAATTTAATTAAACAAAAACTATTTAATAATATAACAATTCAGGAAATTGCTTTTGATTTTAAATTATTACTATTTTTTGTCCGCGGCTTCGCTCGTCTAAATACAGTATCCCACGGGAACACTGCACGTTTTCGGGATAAAAGTAGCATATGTGTTAATCTAGAGGCTAAATTTCTACCATAACATACTCGTATATCAATTTCGTTCAGTAGTTTATGCGTGAAGAGTAACATACCTACATCCATTCATCCTCACAAACTTTCACATTTATAATAGAAGTAGGATTCTTAGTTGTAAAAGAAAATATATAGAGCATTGTATAACAAAATATAGAATGTATCAATAAGATAAAGGAAATCTTATAAAATATATGGCACTAACTCTTTGTACCCATGTGGCATGTACCATTCTTTTTAAAGATATATCTATATAACCTACTCAAATAAATGTTATAATAGTGCTAAATAAATATTATAAAAGTACCTAATTCATTGTTTTATTCAAGTGTAGTTACTTACTGAATTTTGTGTTGATTAGTCCGAAAATAGATTAAGCAACCACTGCTGTTTTTACGTAGCTATTAAAACTGGAAAATAAACACAGATTGCCTAACAAAACATGCGCGCGCGTCTCCTGCGCGTGTTTTCATTACACAAATGACAAAACATCGAAATATTGAGGCATGGCTATACACATTTGTGTAGGAATACACAATGTTTTTGTCTTCCGAGACGGAAGGACGTTTTTGTCATCTGAAACAACCCCTCTACCCCTGCGGGAAAGGATTGTTTCATTTCTTATCAACTGTTATACCACTCACATGACTATAAAACATTGAAATACGAAATAAATAGTTTTATTTTATTTTATAAATAGTTAATCCCTAAGTGGTCTTCATCTGACTTCATCATATTAGAAAACATTAATTTTGACAGTTTTAATTGAAATGCGTAAAATCACTCACATAATGATTATATGAAACACCTAAAGTGGCCTTTTTAGACCCTCTGTGTTTTCTCCTAGATTCTGCATCTGCAATCGCCTCCTAGATACTGCATCTGCAATCGCTAAAACTGCAAGTGCTTAGGTACGTCTTCCTCATGGGAACTCATGATCTTGTCTACATAAAATGTTTTGTTTCAATCAAAAACATTTTCTGTAGCTGGAGACAGCTTTTGTATGAAAACAAATGTTTTGTTTCATGTTTTCTGTGTAATGTTTCGAAAAAACACGAGCATGAGTCACGCCTTAACAAATTAACGACATTTTCTGTCTACGCATACGTCTATCTAGTCTATACGAATCTAGTATCCACTAGGCATCAATTTATTCGCAATACGTGATGCTTACACATGACCTAACATTGCAAAACAACGGGTGACGTATGCGTAGACAGAAAACATTGTTAATTTGTTAAGGCGTGACTCCTGCTCATGTTTTTCTACTAGGCATCAAGAACAAGCGTTAGTCTGAGACTGTAGAGCTGTCATATAATATGACATTGACATTTGATATGTTTTCGATTTTACTGTAGGTTCTTCGTAGAAATTCATGTTTCACAGTAATAACACTCAAGACTTCTTGCACTATTTACACTTTAATAAGTATTTTACATTAATTTTAATATATTACCTACATGACCGGTTTCGACAATTTGACACACCTGATGATGACTTTGTCGAAACCGGTCGTGTAATATAAATATTAAAATAAATGTAAAATACTTATTAAAGTGAAAATAGTGCAAGAAGTTTTGTGTGTTTATTATTAACATTTGACTCGACTGTTGTGTCTTCGATTTCCAGCTCTATTAAATTAGCACAAAGTCCTATTTTCAATGCTCTGAAATGTTACCGGTATTCCGGGTTCCGGAGCATATAGTCTCAACCTTGGTCTTGGATTGTATTGTCCGGAATCGAACGAACGAACGAACATGTAATTTAATAAAAAATAAAACACTAAAATCTATTAGTAAGACCAATCATTTTTGTCAATTATCCTATCTAAAACGGTCGGAGCCCAAATATTTTTAAATTACTCGTAAAACAAGTGATTGAAAACATTAGAGATAAGGCTGGAACTGTATTGACCGGAATCCGTAAGGCTGGAGAAAATTCAGAGCACTAAAAATAAACTCTGCGCTAATATGCGCTAATATGCGCTCTATTAGAGCTAAAAATCGAATACACGAATGTCAAGTCAAATGTCAATGTCGAATCTGACAACTATACTTTTTTTTTTGTTTAATTCGTCCCGAAATGGAACAGGCTAAGGTCTTAGACCAAACTGCCTCGTCTGTCGTTTGAGGTATTTCTTTGTCTTATTTCTAAATCGTCAAGTCCAAAGTCTAGACAAAGTCGAAATAAGTAGTCAGGGTAGTCAATTAGTCAAATCAGTCGATTCAGTAAAGTGGTAGACGCTTTACTGAAACTTCCTAGGGAGTTTTGGCGGGAAACCCAATTTAGCACGCATTTTGTAGAAATTATCACTTTTCCACACTAATGCACTTCAACGAATAATTAATGGTTAATATTCCACCACTATAACACATTAGGAACCGAATTAACACGAATTTAGAATAATAATACAGAAACACAACATTGCTGATTGACTTTCCCGGCAAAACTCCCCCTGACAACTATACACTCAAGTGTTCGATTTCCAAATGTAATAATAGTCCAGAGTTCTATGTTCAATGGCTGTGTTCCGCGGCAAAAGGTGCTTGTTAGCGCTAAAGAAAAAAAAACAGATTATCGGCCAGGACACAGGTTTTTTTTTATTTGCGCAAAACACAGCCAATGCTTATAATTATTAGCTAATATAGTCCCAGCCTGAGACATGTCGATTTTTTAGAGTCTTTTCGTCGAGAGCATTTGGCTCTCACTTTTTACATTAATTTTATAAATTGTTTTTATATGTTTTTTATACTTTATATGTTTATAAATGAAACCAGTAAATTATTTATATTACCATTTATTTTCTTATAAAATAAATAACATCAACCTTTGGAATGTACTGTTGCATAATTAATATTTATTTTATTTATATTACAATATTATTATGTTGGTGCAATCGGGGATTTTGGTGCACTTTCATAGCTTGCACATATTATAATGACGACCAACATACTATATCAATTACATTAACTATACCAAAGTTAGATATGAAATCATTATATTCTCTTTAAGTACCCTTTATACTTATGATGTTCATTAATATTATCTATGATTTTGTAACACACATGATTGATCCTGACAATTTACAACTTTCATCAACATTTCAATATATATCGTATTTATTTGTGATAAATTAACATTAAATAAATACCCTGTGATTATTGGACAACAGCAAAAATATACAAGCAACAATTCTGAGCCTAGTGACTTTACTAAAGACAATTACACAAAATAACTCTTTTTTACGAATACCTATCTGCTAGTCAAATTAGTATAAGTAAGGCACTCGTTTAATTTTTGTTTATATTTTTTAAATATTATTGTAACAATTGAATTAAAGCAAAGAGCAACAACGACTCACGGCCAGTTTCAATAACCTATCTACCAAAAACTATTTGGTAAAAACGTCAAATTTGTATCGCGAAAAACCAGCAAATGATTGAATGACGACGTTTTTAACAAATAGTTTTTGGTAGATAGGTTATTGAAAGGGACCGTTAGTAGATGTACAATTCAACTTTCATAAAAACTACAAAGTTAGAAACTGAATGGTATATCAAACTCGATGGTATATCAAAAGTTCTATTCTATAATATCATAATTCATAAATAACTAAACAGCTTACTAACACCTAATTAAAATCCTGTACTAAAAATACATAAGCCCTTAAAGCAACAGGGTAACTTAAGATCTTGTGCTTACAATTTACACTAATTATAAATTAATTTAAGTATATAAGAAATAACTTAAAAATGTGCCTAAAGCTTAAATAAACATACAGTTAACATTTTTATTATTATTGTCACATCTTTTAGGTTTCTTCATGTTCAATCAAGAAGCAATAACATGATACCCCATGCCAACATCGAGAAAACAAAGTTTAATATTGTAATAGACACGCTAGGCAAGTAGTTAGCAGGGATCCACGGGAGTGGAAGGGACTCGGCTTGCAAACCGAACTGCTTGCCTAGCGTATACTACATTACAGACGGCGAAGACACTATGTTTTATAAGAATTTAAGATAGTATATACTTTCATATTACATACTGTATTATGAAGTATATCCAGGCATCTTAAGATAAAATATTATAGTATCTCCGGCGATTGTGTCGCCCTTAAATATAGCGGCGAATCTACTCATTATAGCTACCATGGAGACTAGAGTGAAGAAGCACTTTCTCTATACATGAAAAAGTGTTCGTAAAAAGCGTTAAAATGGATGACGAATTGATGATGTCGCAAGGGCAAAAGGGCAAAAAAGAGTAAAGCGGCAAAATTTTAACAGACAAATAAATCTTATCATCCATTATCTTTTGGTTATATTTATAAAATTATTTTCGACTACACGAGTAATTAGAATTTTCATGCGTTTCTGAACGAACTAGATACTAAAATCCGTAAAAAATAACTGAACTCAACTAACTTCACTCCATCTCTGATTGCTAACTTCATATCACACACTATTCTGACTCAAGTGCCATTATACCTAGCCAGTTTTTGAAACTGTTAAGCGTGTCACACACTACGCAGAAACGGTAATATTTTATCTGCGTAGTAAAACTGAATTATCTGAAAGCATCACACACTAAACAGATACGATAATATACGAGATGATACATTCACTCGGAATCCTAAAGACTGATCACTGAGTGGACTTGTTTTTTGGTAAGGATTGTTTATACAGAGTGTTACAATGAGTTCGCGTTTTATGGAAAAACGCGTTTATTGCTTCTAGATTTAATAGACAGCTAGTCAGAACTCTGTCTCACCGCAGACCGTGCCCCAGCGCATCCATCCTGTATTTACATGCAGGTAAAATTTATACGCAGATAATAATCTCACTTACTATTACTATATATACTTTACGATTTAATATAAATTACCTGCGCTGTGTGTGTTAGTTCATACAAATTATATAGAGAGCGATATTGAAAGATATATGCTCAGATACAGATATCTTACCGTATCTGCGTAGTGTGTGATTAGCTTTATTCGATTACTTTTGTCGGACATAATAGGTTGGGGAAAAAGTCTTTTCGCATTATAGTATGTATGAACTTGTCATAAAATATCTTGGGCTATACCAATTGTATCTGGCTGATTTTGGTATCATTAAAAAGTTTTAATTTTACAGAAGACAATTCCAAATTCAAATTAGGTAAATTTGAGATTTTCATTTGTTTTTCTTATTGTTAAAATGAGTGATTCTTATGAAGAATTTCGATACATTTTAAAATTTTATTACAAAAAAGGTAAAAATGCAACACAAGCCGCGAAAAAAATTTGTGATGTTTATGGACCTAATACAGTATCTGTGAGAGTAGCGCAAATTTGGTTTAAGCGTTTTCAATCCGGAAATTTTGATATCAAAGATGCACGTCGCTCTGGTCGCCCTGTTACGGACAAAACTGTTGCCATTTTTGAAAAAGTGGAGCAAGATCGGCATATTAGTAGTTACGATGTAGCTGAAGAACTGGGGATTGACCACAAAACGGTTTTGGCGCATTTGAAAAAAGCTGGGTACACAAAAAAGCTCGATATTTGGGTGCCTCATGAGCTCACTGAAAGAAACCTAATAAACCGTGTACTCATTTGTGATTCTTTATTACGACGTAATGAAACCGAACCATTTTTGAAGAAGCTGATGACTGGTGATGAAAAGTGGATCACGTACGACAAGAACGTGCGAAAAAGATCGTGGTCAAAGGCCGGTCAGGCTTCACAGACTGTGGCGAAACCCGGGTTAACTCGCAACAAGGTGATGCTGTGTGTGTGGTGGGATTGGAAGGGCATTATTCATTATGAGCTGTTACCGCCAGGCAGGACCATCAATTCTGAACTGTACTGCGAACAACTGATGAGATTAAAGCAAGAAGTTGAGAGAAAGCGGCCGGAATTAATCAACAGAAGGGGTGTGGTTTTTCACCATGATAACGCTAGACCTCACACATCTTTAGCCACTCAGAAAAAATTACGGGAGTTTGGCTGGGAGGTGTTAATGCATCCGCCGTATAGTCCTGACCTTGCACCTTCAGATTTCCACCTGTTTCGGTCGCTGCAGAATTCCTTAGGCAGTGTCAGGTTGACATCACAAGAGGACTGCCAAAACCACTTGTCGCAGTTTTTTCATCAGAAGCCCCAAAAATTTTATAGCAATGGGATCATGTACCTACCAACAAAAAGTTATCGAACAAAATGGCACCTATATACTTTAGTCACTTGTAAATAAACTTTATAAAAAAACCTTTTGAATTTTTATATAAAATGCGAAGAAACTTTTTCCCCAACCTAATATTTTAGCTTTTCTGCCTTAGAGAGGTGTTTCCTCCTTTAGTCTATACTCCATGTTAGCTACATCGTTTCTTGCGACTGAACATAACAATGCGAATGACCTTTTCTGACATTTTACTGACTGACATTAAAATCACAGTGTCGTCACCACAGCCCTTTTGTTTGTTCGGAATAATAAAAGAGGTTGATGGTATAAGGTGAATAAATAGAAAATTATGTACCTAATATTCGCTAATGCTCATTACAATTTTTTATTTTGAAAACTTGAGATGTGGGTATTTTTACATAATTATTATTTACCCTTACAATTTTGCAAAAAGGAGATTTAAAAAAACGAAATATTCAACATAATATGAAATTCGTTGAATAAATAAAACTGTGCATATACATTTTAGGATTTGTGCCAAGACAAACATTTTGAAACTCATATATTGTGTAAAGTGGTCATGCTTAGATATAAAAGAATCAGGCGTTACTTTGCGGAAATACTAGCTGTGGCTCGCGACTCCTTCACGTAAATATAGTATCCCATGAAAACACTGTACTTTTTCGGGATATTTTTTATGTAATGAACCAGGAAACGAGCAGACGGATCGCCTGATGGTAAGCGATTACCGCCGCCCATGGACACTTGCAACACCGACTGCGACTTGCGTTCCTGGTCCTTAAATCCCCAATCCCCCCACCATGGGCCTCCGGTAACCTCACTCACTCGGCGAAATACAACGCAAGCGTTATTTCACGTCGGATTTCTGTGAGGTCGTGGTATTTACCCGGTCGAGCCGGCCCATTTATGCCGAAACGTGGCTCTCTCACAGTTAAAAAGATAAAAAGTATCTTATGTTTTAATCCGGAGCTTAAACTACTACCATACAAAATTTCATCGAAATGCGTTCAGTAGTTTTTGCGTGAAAGGTAACAAACATCCATCCATCCATCCAAACAAACTTTCACATATTTTATATTAGTAGTAGGATTATGTCTAGTAATATCCCGCGGAAAAAACCCACAGCTAAATGTATAAGTGCACGCATCAGCTTGCGTAAATCAGTAACAAGGGAGAATAAATTAAAAAAAGTAGTCAACCAGTTAAAAAAATATTTAATTTTAAGCGTACAAGTTGATATTTTAGAATTATTTAAAAGCTTACAAAATTCACAACTTTTGTAAGCTTTTAAAACTTTATTTTTTCTATTTTAAATTAATCATTATTATTTTATTATCCTAAGCTTAAGTCACGAATTATTTGATAAGCCAACGGCATATTAGCGATGGTCAAATTATTTGCTAAAAATAAAATACAAACACGAACATTTAATTTAATAAAAAATAAAACACTTTAAAATCGATTAGTAAGACCAATCATTTTTGTCAATTATCCTATCTAAAACGGTCGTAGCCCAAATATTTTTAAATTAAAATGAGTGATTGAAAACATTCGAGATAATACATTGGCCCCCTTACTAATAAACGCTGTATAAGCTTTGAATAGTAATACAGTGTTTTGTTCACATCACACAAGTGAAATTTTTAATTCGAGTGAAGAAGACAAAACACTGTATAACTATTCAAAGCTTATACAGCGTTTATTAGTAAGGGGGTTAGTGTTTTCCTATGCACATTTTTAGTGAGGAAATACCGAAAACGTGCGCTTTCATGAGGCTGGGTCTATGTATTGTCCGGAATCTGTAAAAATTTCGATCCGGGAAAATTTAGAGCTCTGCGCTAGTACAATAGAGCTGAAAATCGAACACACGAGTGTCAGGTCAAATGTAAATATCATATGACAGCTCGACACTCGACACTTCGATTCTCAGCTCTATTGTAAGTAACACAGAGTTCTATTTTTAGTGCTCTAAATTATCCCGGGCCCGCCGGATTCCCAATTATGTAGTCCCAGCCTTAGTTTTCTTTTCGTAAACACCTTGATTCTTATAACGCATAAAGCAGGCGATCGACTTATGAATAACGTAATAAAGCTAGTCGGTAAAGCATTTCCAAGGTGGTTTTGCGTACCGTCAAAATAAGCGTGTAGTTCGACTGTATAACTGTTTTATACTGTTTTACTCGCTCGTCGATCGTACTCAACGAGCCGCGACTAAAACTTTATTTATTTCGTTACTCAATCGTCCATTTTAAGCTATTAATCTTCAATTTTGTTACAGTCTTCTTTACCAGCCTCATTTCTTTTTCTCGTCCCATCGTGTTTGTGTACATTATTTATTTTTATGATAGCATCGTTAATGGTGGTCAATTTAGCTTTACATCCAATATCACATTTGTTGCACACCCAGTGCATCTCCTGCTTTAGATTAACGTGTTTGGAACGTTTCTTGAACCTGTACTCCCCTAGAATGATGATAGCGTTACCGTGACGCGACCAGCTGTACCTCGGTATTAGGCCATCTGAAATGAAACATATGATTAGGTACAAGCGTAACTTTGCGTTTCTACCTATTATGAATTTTTATAAAAGGCAATTTTGATGAAGGCTGATAATTCTGTACTCGTTCTCAGGTACAGAATTATCAGCCTACATCAAAATTGCATTTAACTATAAGCGCCAAATCACAATGTTTACATTAAGTAAAAGAAAACAAACCATACTCGTAAATGTAAATTTAGGTGGTGGAAGATTAAAAACTATAGATGGTAATAGCACATTTTTTATTTCAACATACGGACAAATTATAAAATTTAAAAAATTACCAACAAAAACGAGATTAATATTAGTCTATATTTGGGTTATGTAAAAAAATTTGGTGACAGTGATACTAATATCTTATAAAATGATACCACGTCTAATGTCTAATTTTCATCTTCTATCAATGAAACAAAAGTTTTATTTAGATAAGTACAATTAATAATAACTTTCGAAACCCTCCAAAGTTTTTTTAAAATAAAAGGATTGACTATTTTAATGTCGACACGATACTTAACACTTACTATCCATCACAACAGTAAGTTTTTGATTTTTCCTTCCGTAGCTTTAAGCAAATCCAGAAAGTTTTCTCTTTTTAAACTATATCAGAATCAGGGTCCTCAATATGTTCTTTTATCTGGTTTTCAATGTTCAGCCTTCTTTCTGGATTTGTTTCTTGCTTTAGCATAAAAACAAACTCATCACATGTATCACATGTGTCGTTACTCGGTAAATAAAAGTTCAAGTTAAAGTTGCCTTTGAAAATTTTCCTATACAACCACTCCTTCGCTATAGTTTTTTCTTGTAGCCTATCACTTCTACATTTTCTCACGTACATCCTATACATTTTTGTTATATTTAAATCGGGACCGAGATACTCACGAGTTGTTCTTCCTCTTGAGCAATGAAACGAGTAACGTGGAAATGTACAAATATGGGTTTTAACCTCAGTAATAACAGAATCGGGAGTTTTATTGCTTGGAATATGCTTTCCTCTTCTATCGGGCTGTACTAAACTTGTTTCTTTACAAACCTTTGATAACGCGTAGGATACAAATCTTTCATTAAGGCAAAATGTGTTTCGAAACATTTTTTGACAAACCCGGGTACGTACACCATTAATCATAAAATTATATATTCTTGTTTTCTTACGTCGGCTACTATGGCTAACGCGAGATCGCATTACGGATATTACATCGATAGACGAAGCCACAAATTGCCTTCTTTGCTCCCAACTTGCGGTAGTGTGCCAGAATGATTCAAAAAGGTTTTTCCTAGTATCATTTGTAATTTTATTAAAACATTTTAGCAGACAAGTGCTTGGGCAAGCTTCCTTCAATTTCCGTTCCTCTATCATTTTATTATTTTTTGACGTCGGGCTTACGTAGCTTTCTCCCTTCATTCTTTTTATTTTAGCTATTTCACGTTTCGTGATTTTTGGATTACGTATAATGTTTTTAGATTTGGGTGAAGAGAGATTTTTGTTGACTTGTGAGGATTGAGGCCAATTGGTACTTGAATCTTCATCTGTTTCGGAAGGGTCGTTTTCATTTTTACTAATTAGAGGTATAGATATTTTTTCTGGCGAATTTCGTGACGATCCTCCTATACGATTAAAATATACAAAATCTTCTTTAATTTTATAATTTTCAAATGAGTGTAACTGTTCATTGGTGAAAAACGAGGAACCGCGTTTTCCTTCAGTCGCTTTCCCTGTAAAAATTACATTTTGTTCAAAAATTTGAGTTCGCTAAATAAGTAAGTAGGTTAGTACCTACGTAAATTCTATTGTGTAAATCTATACTAATATTATAAAACTGAAGAGTTTGTTTGTTTGTTTGAACGCGCTGATCTCAGGAACTGCTAGATCAAATTGAAAAAATATTTTTGTGTTGGATAGTCCATACTTGTAACACAAGTTCTTCAGATACTTAACGCAGAGCTGAATTGACGTGGCCGCTGCAGTTATCGCCTTAGGCGGGTCCGGCGGTCCAGTAGCATAGCGAAGGAGGCACCTTGGGGATTTAGTGCGGTAACCCCGGGTGCGTACCATACCTCGCGCCCGGGTGAGTCCCACATACCCCGGTGGCCCGTCCCCAGTCCGCCGGGGATCCATAAAGGATTTCCCCAAGTAAAAAAAAGGGCCAAATTGACGTGGCGTAGAACATCCATAAATATTTATTATTATTTTATTGTTAAATTTAATTTAATCATACAGATTTGTTTTAATTTTACAAACAATCTGTAATCGTATAATCTTATTTAAAAACGTAAAATGAAAGGAAAGATTTTTATTCATTCATAGAATACTCGTATACACAAAAAATAAGTTTAATGTAGATACCTAAAATAAATAATAACTTCCGAAATGTTTCAACGTTTTTTACAATTGATTGAAAGGATTGACTGCCGACACGATGCTAAACACTCTTACTAATCATCATAAAGATTTCCTTTTTTGTTTTTTCCTTCCGTAGCTTTAAATAAATCCTGGTAGTCCGAGATAACTAGTTTAAAAAGAGATTTTTAAACTATATCAGAATCAGGGTCCTCAATATGTTCTTTTATCTGGTTTTCAATGTTCAGCCTTCTTTCTGGATTTGTTTCATCTTTTAGCATAATATTAAAATCATCACATGTATCACATGTGTCGTTACTCGGTAAATAAAAGTACAAGTTAAAATTGTTTTTGAAAATTTTCCTATACAACCACTCTTTCGCTATATTTTTTTCTGGTAAACTATCACTTCTACATTTTTTTACGTATAGGTCATACATTTTCGGTATATTTAAATCGAGACCGAGATACTCACGAGTTGTTTTTCCTCTTGAGCAATGAAACGAGTAACGTGGAAACGTACAAATATGGGTTTTAATCCCAGTAATAACTGAATCAGGTGTTTTGTTTACTGGTATACGCTTTCCTCTTTGATGCCTCTCTAAACTTGTTTCTTTAGAAACCTTCGATAACGAGGTGGATACAAATCTTTCATTAAGGCAAAATGTGTTAAGAAACATTTTTTGACAAACCCGGGTACGTACATCGTTAACTATTATATTATATATTCTTGTTTTCTTGCGCCGACTACTATCATGGCTAACATAAGATCGCTTTACGGATATTACATCAATAGACGAAGCCACAAATTGCCTTCTTTGCTCCCAATTTGTGGTATGCCAGAATGACTCAAAGAGGTTTTTCCTAGTATCGTTTGTAATTTTATCGAAACATTTTAGCAGACAAGTGCTTGGGCAAGATTCCTTCAATTAACGTTCCTCCATCATTTTATTATTTTTTGACGTCGGGCATATGTAACTTTCTCCTTTTAATCTTTTAATTTTGGCCATTTCATGTTTTGAGATTTTATGATTACGTTTTATTTTCTTAAATTTGGTAAAAGAGCGCTTTTTGTTGACTTGAGGGGAAGAAGGCCCATTGGTACTTAAATCTTCATCTGTTTCGAAGGAGTCATTTTCTTTTGTACCAATTAGAGGTATAGATATTTTTTCTGGCAAATTTCGTGACAATTCTCTCATGCGATTAAAATGTACAAAATCTTTTGCAATTTTATAATTTTCAAATGAATGTTCTTTGGTGAAATAATCGATTTTTTCTTCAGCCGCTTTCTCTGTAAAAATTACATTTTGTTATTAAATTCGAATTCGTAAGGTACTATGCGTACTACGTAAATTCTATTGCGCAATTTTTTAAATACTTTTCTCGTTCGAATACGATATATTACCTATTGATGTTTACCGTCGGGCTCGACTTATGCATTTTAAACAAGAATCTCGCGCTTTCCATAAATGTAATACGACCAAAATATAATATTTAGTTGCTGGGTAAATACCACGGCCTCATAGAAAACTGCCGTGAAATAACGCTTGTGTTGTGTTTCGCCGAGTGAATGAGGTTACCGGATCCCAAGCGGGGTTGGGGATTTTAAGGACTACGAGCGCAAATCGCAACTGACAACACCAGAGGAGTTACCGATGTAACTCCTCTGGTGTAGCGAGAATCCATGGGCGGCGGTATCGCCTACTATCAGGCGTTCCGTCTGCTCGTTGCCTGGTTCATTTCATTAAAAATAATCATGCTTAATCTATACAGGGTTATTAAGGTTTAGTCGATGTTGATCCTTCAAAGGTTTGTAGCTTCCATCATTTCCAATATTTTTTACATTCATTGTAAACCCACATTCCAAAAATATTTTACGACATTTTGTACTTTTGTGATTTTATACAAAATGACAATTCTCTCGTTTCCATTTTTTTTAATTTGTTCTTTGTAATTTATTTGTTATTTGTAGTTTTTATGTAGCTAACTATAAAATAGTGTCGTAGTAGAATATTGAAAATTTTAAAAACAATTTTCTAGTTTTCTCTTTGAGGCATAAAAGGCCACTAGATACGCATAAAGGCAATTTTGATGTAGACTGTTGACGTTACAATTCTGTACCAAAGAAGCGTAAGCGCCAAACCTTGTGGTTTGGCGCTTACGCTTCTTTGGTTTAAAAAAAACACAAATGTAACTTTAGGGGGTCGTAGGTTAATTAAAAATTAGCGGTGGTAATAGCACACTTATTTTATTTCAGGAACTAATTATTATTATTTAAGTTTAAACTGACCATGAAAAACAAAACTAATTTTTAAGGCTTTAGTTATAGGCCTCCGCACGACCGAGCGGCGGAAACTGTATGCTCGTTGCATACAGTTGCTCCGCTATTCAAATAAATATTTGCATACAGTCGCTCCGCTATTAGAATAAATCGTTGCATACAGTTGCTCCGCTATTCGAATAAATCGTTGCATACGTCATTTGCTTGTAATTTCGCAGTGTAGCAGCCAAGCCGCCCGGTCGCGTCGCGCGACGCATAATTATAACTTGAGCCTAAGTAGATACTTGGGTTATGTAAAAACTATTGATTTCAGTAATACCGATATTTTACAAAATAATGTTATGTTATGTCTCTAAGAAAAAAATGCACATAATCTAGCACACATAGCTTGAAATGTATCGAATATTTTAATTTTCTATAATAATAATTAATATACACAAAAAATAAGTTTTATATAGATATATGTAAAATTAAGAATGACTTCCGAAACCTCTCGAAGTGTTTTTTTTTAATAAGAGGATTATAATTTTCTATAATTTCCATCCATCATAAGAGTTACGTTTTTCTTTCGTAGATTTAAGCAAATCCTGATAGTCATCTCTTTTTAAACTATATCAGAATAAGGATCTTCAATATGTTCTTTTATCTGGTTTTCAATGTTCAGCCTTTTTTCAGGATTTGTTTCATTTTGTAGCTTAATAACAAAATCATCACATGTATCACATGTGTCGTTACTCGGTAAATAAAAGTAAAAGTTAAAATTGTTTTTGAAAATTTTCCTATACAACCACTCTTTCGCTATATTTTTTTCTGGTAAACTATCACTTCTACATTTTTTTACGTACAGGTCATACATTTTCGTTATATTTAAATTAGGACAGAGATACTCACGAGTTGTTTTTCCTCTTGAACAATGAAACGAGTAACGTGGAAATGAACAAATATGGGTTTTAACCCCAGTAATAACAGAATCGGGAGTTTTATTGTTTGGAATATGCTTTCCTCTTCTATCGGGCTGCACTAAACTTGTTTCTTTAGAAACCTTCGATAACGTCGTAGATATAAATCCTCCATTAAGGCAAAATGTGTTAAGAAACATTTTTTTACAAACCCGGGTACGTACACCATTGATCATTAAATTATATATTCTTGTTTTCTTGCGCCGGCTACTATGGGTAACACGAGGTCGAATTACGGATATTAAATCGATAGACGAAACCACAAATTGCCTTCTTTGTTCCCAATTTGTGGTTGTATGCCAGAAAGACTCAAAAAGGTTTTTTCTTATATCGTTTGTAATTTTATTAAAACATTTTAGCTGACAAGTGCTTGTGCAAGGTTCCTTCAATTTCCGCTCCTCCATCATTTTATTATTTTTTGATTTCGGGCATACGTAACTTTCTCCCTTTAATCTTTTAATTTTGGCTATTTCACGTTTCGAGAATTTTTGATTACTTTTAAGTTTTCTAGATCTAGTCAAAGGGCTATTTTTGTGAACTGGAGGGGAATCTTTCTCTGCTTCGAAAGGGCTCTTTTCATGGGTTCTAATGAGAGGCATAGATATTTCTTCTGGCGAATTTCGTGGCAATTCTCGCATGCAATTAAAATAAAAAAAATCTTCAGCCGCTTTCTCTGTAAAAATAACATTTTATTTTGAAATTCGAATTCGCTAGGTTACTATATAGTGACTAGCATAGTATAGTAGGTTACTATATAATAGTAACCTACTATGTTTTTACCAAAATTATGTTGCGTAAATTCTGTAATATTTAACTCGTTCCAATACGATAGACAAAATTATGCATTGTAGATAAGACGCTTATCTCAAATGTATAATTTTGTCGTTAAAACATGGATTTAAAGACCAATGTAACACAACCCGCGACTAGAAAGCTAATCGGCTTTTGTTTTTACATGGCAAGATGAAGGGAAATTTGCTTATCGTATGGTTAATTGGTAACTACAAAACGTCTACTACGATTAACATATATATTTTGTGCCCATATTGCGTTTGGTAAATGTTAATATATTTTTTTTAAAGAAAAGAAATATTGTTTTCATAGCAAACGTAAAGCAAGTTTTTTGCTAGTTGGAAATATCACTTTCAAATGAGTTGTATAAAATATGTTGCGCGCGACTTCGTGCGCGACAAAAAGTAACCCCACGGTAACCGTACATTTTGCTGCCATAAAAAGTAGCCTATGTCCTTCCCCGTGGTCTATTCTATATCTGTGCCAAATTTCATCAAAATCGGTCCAGTAGATTTGGAGCCTATTCGATGCAAACAAACACACAAACTAACAAACAAACTTTTCCTCTTTATTATATATACAAGCAGATGTATTTTTGGTGTAGTCTAGTAGCCCCAACTACTATTTATAGCCTAAGATCCCACTGCTCGATTCTGCAGGTATCTGTTTTTTTTTTATAAAACTAATTTTAAGGAAATGATAAGAAAGTATGCTATGGATTAGGGACCTAGCTTATAAAAAATTAGCTGCAATTACCTGTATTTAATTTTCGTATAACGTATCAAACGCTAGTGTAATTTGCAGCTATGTTTTTTTTTTAACGTATTTACAATACAATACAATAACACTTTATTGCACACCAAAAACTACAAAATTAAACAATTTTTACAATAAATCCTACTAATAACTAATAATCCTACTGAACGGATTTTAATGAAATTTGGTACAGTAGTAGTTTAGGCTCTGGATTAAAACATAGGCTACTTTTTATCCCAAAAAAGTGCAGTGTTCCTATTTTCTAAACTATTTTCGCGAGCGGAGCCGCGGGCAAAAGCTAGTTATGCGATAAAAATATTATGATAGTGACCCGCAGTTTAAAAAGGGCCGCAAATAGAGGCAGCCATGATTTCAATTAACGATTCTCGTTTATAAGTGGAAGCTCAAGTGAGAAGATGCATGCATTGTTATAAGGTATTTATATTGGTAATCATGGTTTTTCGTAATTAGTATATTATATAAAACTTTAATTTTGTATTAAATTTTCACTGCAGAAGATTTGTAATTGAAAATACCCTCGCCAAAATAAAAAAATCCGGATGGCATACCGGCGGAGTTGTTAAGCAATTTATTACAAACACAATTCAATAATATCAAACGAACCATTATATTCCCGCGAAAATCAACAAACCGGATGTCAAACCGACGGAGTTCAAAAGGGAAGAATATTACAATAGGTTTACCTACATACTACCTAAAATTTTAAGCATTTTTTTCAAATAGGTTATCCAGATGTCTAATTAAATAATATTTAGCTGTAAACAAATAATAATCATCTCAATGACTATAACTGGCTAGATAGAGCAAAATGGTTAAATGCTAAAAAAGAAATCGATTCGTTACAAAGTGTTTTGTTGATAATCCTAGTAATGTAAATATCGATTCTGGTAAAATTAATCTATTATCTTTTATAATAAATATACAATATTTTTTTTTATATTTCAATTTATTTTTTATTATAAATATAAATGCTAATTTCTATATTTGAAATATTTGGAACTAAGTGCACGGAAACAAAGTGTATATTTTGTGTAAGAAAAATACACGATTTTATGATAAAAGACGATAAATTATTATAATAAGTAATATAGCTAGAAACTAAAAGTTCATATTTCAGCAGCATACATATTATTATTATGTATATGAATGAACCATGACAACATTTGTTGCTAATACAGCATTAACACTTAAGATTTTCATTTACAATATAGAGTAGTATAGGGAAGTTCCAGAAATAAGTCTTCTTTAACTATATTTCTCAATATATTTCAGTTTAACACAATTACTTATTCATTATTGAAATTATTACAGCGTTACCACAATTTGGGTCTACTGCGTTAGGTTGCTTCCATCAGAATGGCTGTCGAACTCTACCCCAGCCCTCCCTGGCTTGACATCCCCACTACTCCTACCAAAGGGGCGTACATCCGGTTTAAAAAATAAAAATTAAAAGTAGTATGATGATATTTTCGTGCTCATGACCATAAAATTCAATCAATTAAATAATTTTAATAATTCATTATAAATAAATATTAAGGGTTTATTTTTAACATAAATTTAATCTAATATTTTACGGACATTATAAGTTTTTTATAAAATTGCTTACACTAGTTACATAAAGTTCTATCAAATCCCATTCAGCATTATGTTGTAAACAGATTTGCGACACTGGTTTTTAAATGGGCATGAAACAAAATTGAACTTATAGCACATTATTTTAAGATGTACTAAAATGTAATGGTTAGATAAGGATAATCCTACACAGCTATAATTTAAGAATCCTAAATAATAATATAATAACATTCATGTTTTATTTTCCACACAACATTTATTTTTCGATATCTTCAGAAAAGACATAGCAGTTTCTTCATTTCTAGGAACAACATGGAAAATATCAGCAAGTTAAAGGATAAATAATTATCAAGAAGAAGTCAGTTACTTAATTCAAAGTTCGTCTATACTGTGAAAGCATTATTGGCTTAATTGAATTTTTGAGGAGGCGTATTGTATTGGTATCTACAAAACTCCAATTAATAAAACCTATGTATTGGTAACAGTTTAAAGAGAGAAAAAAATTGCATAGAAATACATATATATTTTGTAACACCATCATAATTTTATTTATAAACAAACTGTAAAATTGAATAATATTATGTTACACAGTCTCATGCACAAGTAAATTATTCGAACCTGAAAAGCCCAAACGTCTGATGAACACTTTAGAATCTATTTCTTTAAATACCAATTGTTTTTCTTGACTAGATTGGTTTGCATGCCAGCGAGCAAGCACTTATTAAACCTACAGAATCGACAGAAGGATCTGGTTTGACGGTTGATGTTGCAGTTATTCGTTTTTCGTTTGTTGCTACAGAAATATGTGTGTCCCTTGTTGTGCTGCACGGTTCTTTTAAAGAATAGTTTGCACGACTCGCAGGTTTGCACGCCGTAGTGCATCCCTGAGACAGAGTCGCCACACACCGGGCATAGAAGGTTCTGGAACGTTTCGCAAACTGAAACAATTGGATATTATAATATTATATACTAAGCTACTACACGCTTTCTTGAAAAGTATCATGGCGTGCTTAGTTAACGGCACAAACCCATAAATAGGTAAAGTATGAAATTGATCTATAGGTGCTAATATTATAAAGTGTAAAAAATTGGTTGTTTGTATTGAATAGGATCCGAAACTACTGGACCGATTTTGATGAAAGGCAGAGATATAACTGTGGCGTAGGGTTCCTATAACTCCATTCCTATCGGCTTCCCTTGTCACCTACCTTTGCAAACCTTCATAGAAATCACTACCTATTATACAGGCTCCGACTTCCCTATAAAGGAGAAGCAGCCTTCGCCACATAGATATAGCCAGACCACGGTGATGGACATAAGATACATGTTATCACGGAAAAATGTACGGCTTCCCCAATATTTTTTGGCAAAAGTGGAAAAGAAAAAAAATAGAAACTTATGACGCGACGCCCACAACTTCACCACATACTATAAAGTTAGTTTTTTTTTATTGTAGTTTTAAATAAAACTACGTTATGTTATGCGAATAGATATGGAAAATCAAACAAGACGAAAATATTTTTTGGTTTATTTAACCACCAATATAGCAAGGTAAATAATAATTATTATTCACAATTAACTAAAATCAATATATTTTAATTATTATATTATAATAAAATCTTTGGTATTATTAAACATTATTATCATATTTAATAATACCAAAGATTTCAAAACTAAAGGCTTTGATGACGTACATTTATTAGGTAAAAATATAGGTACCTGTTTACAACTGGCTACCTTAACGTTGCAGCTGGCAACCAGCTTTTTTTCAATTCGTGACATCATTTTAAATGTAGTAGAATTCATTAAAAAAACATATAGCGGCAAATTACACCAGAAAATTAATTATACTTTAATTAATTAATTAATTGCAGCTATTTTTTATAGGCAACCAATCCTTAATCCATTGCATACTTTCTTAACATTCATTTGAAATAGTTTTATCAAAAAAACAGATATCAAATCAAAATTATTTTATTGCAAGAATTTTGTACGTACAGTTGTATAAATATTACAAAATTACTTACAAATGTTCTCACATTCTGCCATCATAATGGCGTGCAATTTGAAATATATCAACAAATTAAAACTAAATTAGAATGAAACTACAACTCAAATTATTTTTAATTTTTACAATATGGTATAATAATCTATTATAGCTGATTTTTTTTTCTTGTCGTCTACTACATGAAAGTTTTTTAAACACGTTTTTTTCGACAATGGTCGATTACAATAATGAAATTCTGTGAAAAAATGAGCAGTATTGTTTGTAAGGGATAACATAATTACTTAGGTATATCGCTGAAGTCACAGCTAGTCATAAAGTTCTATCAAATCCCATTCAGCATTATGTTGGAAACAGATTTGCGACGCTGGTTTTTAAATGAGCATGAAATAAAATTGAACTTTTAGCAAATAATTTATAATAATAATTTTAAGATGTAATAAAATATAATGGTTGGATAAGAATCCTACACAGCTATAAATGTTTAAGAATCCTAAATAATAATATAATAACATTATTTTTTTATTTTCCACACAACATTTATTTTTCGATATCTTCAGAAAAGACATAGCAGTTTCTTAATTTCGAGGAACAACATGGAAAATATCATCACATTAAAGGATGAATAATTATCAAGAAGAAGTTACTTAATTCTAAAGAATTCTAAAATTTAACTAACTTAATTCGAATTTCGCCTATGCCCTATACTGTGAAATCATTATTTGCTTAATTGAATTTTTGAGGGGGTGTAATGGTATCTACAAAACTCCAATTAATAAAACCTATGTATTGTTAACAGTTTAAAAAGAGAACTAGTGTTTTGACTTTTATTGTCAATAATTTTATCTTGATATATTCGAATACATATATTCTAATTCGAGCTACACGTATTTTTATTTTCTCGCCCTTACTACAAGAATAAGACTATTTTATATTATTTTAAAAATATTATTCACTTAAAATTTGTAGTAGTCTATACAATTTTGCATAATAAATCGGCTATACAAAACTGTAAATAAAATGCATAGAAAAACATAGATTTTGTAACACCATCATAATGCAAATTTTATTTATAAACAAACTGTAAATTTGAATAATATTATGCTAACGCAGTCTTATGCACAAGTAAGTTATTCGAACCTGAAAAGCACAAACGTCTGATGAACACTTTAGAAATCTATTTCTTTAAATACCAATTGTCTTTCTTGACTAAATTGGTTTGCATGCCAGCGAGCAAGCACTTATTAAACCTACAGAATCGACAGAAGGATCTGGTTTGACGGTTGATGTTGCAGTTATTCGTTTGTCGTTTGTTGCTACAGAAATATGTGTGTCCCTTGTTGTGCTGCACGGTTCTTTTAAAGAATAATTTGCACGACTCGCAGGTTTGCACGCTGTAGTGCATCCCCGAGACGGAGTCGCCACACACCGGGCATAGAAGTTTCTGGAACGCTTCGCAAACTGAAACAATTGAATATTATAATATTGTATACACGCTTTCCTAGACTACATGTTATCGCGGAAAAATGTACGGTTACTGCAAAATTTATTGGCAAAAGTGGCAAAGAAAAAAGTAGAAACTAAAATTAGACGCGACGCCCACAAATTCACCACATACCTACTATAAAGTAAGTTTTTTTATTGTAGTTTTAAATAAAACTGTACGTTATGTTATGCGAATAGATGTGGAAAATCAAACAAGACTAAAATATTTTTTGGTTTATTTAACCACCAACATAGCAATGTAAATAATAACTATTATTATTCACAATTAACTAAAATCAATATTTTAATGGCGTTAACTGAACAATTAAATAAATCAAGGTCATGAAGCTTACTTAAATCGTTAAAATACGGGTAGCGTATTCGTTTTGTTTATCTTTTTGTACTCCTAGGTACTTAATTATTATTTTTTAATTTATTTGTGTATTAAAATAAAAGGTAACCAACACAGAGTATCTTGTAATGTAATGTAAATCTTCGGGGCCAATAATTGGGGGGATGTTAATAAATAAATATAACAACTACATACTACCAAGGTAGTATACCTTAGATAATATTATCACAATTTCCGGACCGGTGGTAGGCATCATGTAGGACAATTCTGTAAGTGTTATTACCTATATGGATTTTTTTTGAGTTGAGTTGAGTTGACACACTACCGTGCGTTTGATACAAAAGAGGTGTTTGATTTTAAAAAAAATATGGGAATATCATAAAAATACGAAAAAAAATTTTTGAAGAAGGGTACATGTGTACAAAAATGATTATTTGAAGAGTTTTTTATTGCGAGAACACTATTTTTAGGGCGGCCATGACAGTTGTTTTGACTTGACTTTTGACGTAGTAGACAGTTTTACGAGTTAATTTAAATGTACATGGAAACGAAGTGAAATTAAACAACATTTAGAATAGGAAACGGTTACTATATTATGTAGCTATATTTACATATACTGTACATAGGACTGGCCCAGGCCTCATACATTTCTTGAACATCTGTTTTGGGTAAATATTCCGTATCGCGCCACCAGCGATTTTGAGGCCGATTTTTTTTTTACAGTCGCGTTATAATCTGTAAACATCAGAACTAGTATTGTTATGATGGCACATGACTATTTCTGGCTAAAAAAAAATTATTCCGTATCGCACCACCAGCGATTTTGAGGCCGATTTTTTTTTACAGTCGCGTTATAATAAGCCCTCAATAACAACTGGCTTTTATGAGTCGACGGAGCCCCGCTACGCGGGGCTCCTACTTCTGGGTAGTTTACAAAAAAATAACCACGATGGCTAAGGCGGTAGCTTCGCTGCGCTACGCTCCCGCCTTAGCCATCTAACCTAACCCAATGAAGTCGTATTGGGCCAACTCGGAGTATTTTTTTTTTATTTTTTTTTTTTTTTAGCCAGAAATAGTCATGCGCCATCATAACAATACTAGTTCTGATGTTTACAGATTATAACGCGACTGTAAAAAAAAATCAGCCCTAAAATCGCTGGTGGCGCGATACGGAATATTTACCGCACAAAATAGTATATGACGTAATTTAATTTTAATTAATGTTTCATTTACTTAGGTATCTCAATGATGTACTAAGCTAGTAGTAGGTAACTAGGTATGCGTTGAAGGATATAAAAATGAGCCGAAAACTTTTGTTGACTAATTTCCTTTAATAAAATCAGAAAGTTCTATCAATACAAATATTAAAAGCATTCAAAATGCGCCAAGTTGTTTTTTCATAATATTTGTACTATGTACTTAGAGCACATTTTGGCCAAACCAGATAAATTAAATTAAGTAAATGCTTATATTTAGTCTGAAAAAAAAAACTTACTTCTAAGGTCACAGCACTTTCACGACTAATTAACTACTCTACTGACGTGTAGAAGTAAAAACAAAAAAATGTCACTATCCATATAAATAACATAAAGTTTTTCTTTTCTTAAGAGGTCACAGACGGTGAAGATACTAGAATATTTTATCTTAACATATTACGTACTTTAATATGATATATTACACTACGTATTATGATAACAGTATCTTAGGCGTCTGTGATGTCCCTTATTGATGGACCCACTTACTAATAAACGCTGTATAAGCTTTGAATAGTTATACAGTGTTTTGTTCCCGTCACACAAGTGACATTTTTAATTCGATAGAAGGAGACAAAACACTGTATAACTATTCAAAGCTTATACAGTGATTATTAGTTAGGGGGGGAGTCTATACAATGTATCACGACAATAGTTACAAGCGAATACAACTGTCGCGACTCGAGGCATGAATCTGACTCAAACTCGATTTCATGTTACGATATTTATTAATGAATGTACATTTTATGTATCTGAAGATCCCAACAAAACACATTAGGTACAAACTAAATTAAAAACATTCAAAACTAAATTTGAAAAATATTATGTTCGTTTGTGAACAGATACTTATACTGTTTAGGAATTCTAAAACGCTCTGTCATATACGCTGTTTTCCCTCTATTGATTGACAATTGTGACGAGTCATGATTATGGAGTCCTTTGATTTCAACAATTCGCTGTCCGAGCGTTTTCACCACTGCTTTACAACATTTGTACGAGTGAGTCGAACAGGTCCATCTAGTGATCCCATTCCTTATGGAATGTTTACAGTACGTGTAGTCGTTGTACAATATCAGGGGCTTTCCACGCACTGACTGTGTAAAGAATGCTGAAAATTCAAAATCAACGCTTATTATAAATACCATAACAGTCCGATTTTCCAATTCCTCAACATGTTCAAAGAATTTCTGGCTAGGTATTAAATTTTATGTTTAATATATAATTACTTTAATTATTATTGTGACTAATCAGTAATCACTTATAATTTAAGATGAAATAATAACATGTTGGTTATTTCGACAACGAGGTTTTACTAACAAAATTGTATCGGATCTAACGATTTCGTTACGCTGGTTGATTATGTAGATTGCTTGGACATATTAAGTGCTTACAATTTAAATTATTTTTCAATAGAATAACAAGAACACTGTGTACACCAGTGGCGTGGGGTTCCTATTACTCCATTCCTATCGGCTTTACATGCCGCTTACCTTTTGAAGACCCTCATCTAAATTTCTACTTATTTTACAGGCTAAGGCTTCCCTATGAAGGAGAACAAGCCTTTGCCACTTGTGATATACAGAAGATCTTTATTGCATTTTTAGGTGTGTTATTTTGTTATTAAAAATTAAAAGAATATTTTTTATTGGAGATTTATATTCCATAATTATTAATTTACAACAATATCATCTGGTTAAATTAAATCTTAGATGTATGGACACCTACGCCCTTTTTCATCGTAATCGTGTATCGTAATCAATCGTGTTAGACATAAATTGTTCGGAAAACTCTATTTACTGCGTCAAGAAGTTATCACAAATATTTTTTCTTGTGTTTTATAAACTCTACATTCATGTTAGCTTTAATAATATCTCTGTATTGACGAAGAGTATGTGCTTGATTGTCATATTTTGAAAGCAGATTCCATTCTTTGTATAAAGTAAACATCCTCTTCGTTTTTATATACAGCTTTCTATTATTTACGTACAGTGTACTGGTGCCTTTTTTAGGTTCTACAGGTATCAAGGAAGCTACATGGTCACAAACACTGTTAATCATAGCAGAATCTATTACGCTTGGATGATTGGAGTGTTTACCCCTACTATCCGGTAACGTAATGCCTTCTTCGTTCTTCTTATTATGCGCACTGCGAACAAACTGGTGCGTAATACATAAGGTGTTTAAAAATGTTTTCGAACAAACCTGTTGCCGTGTATTATCTGCGGGTACTGGTAAAAAATATTTGTACGTGAAAAGTCTTCTAGATGGCCCTTCCCTCGTCATACGTTTTTTATTAGTTTTCTCAGTGAATTTATTGATGAACTCCCAGTGTCTAGTGTGATCCCCAAGATTCCAAAAGTTGCTTAAAATATTTTGACGACTATCCTTATCAAATTTCTCGTAACATTTGAATCTGCATGTCTGTAAACAAATGGGCCGTAGTTCTCTTTTATTTTTAACCTTTCCACTTCTACTGATGTATTGCTGGCCAGTGTTTAATAAATACTTTCGTTTGTTATCGATCCATTCTTCGGGGCGCCATGATGTTTTTATCCCGGCGTCTGTTTTAAAAGTGCGTTTCCTCTTGTATAGTGACATTTTTCTGTTGGAGGAGAGTTCATCACCCTCAAGCTGTTTTGATTTACCTACATAGATTTTTTCACCTAACACGCAGTTCGTGGGTAGCGATGAATCTAAAAAAAGCATAGTTGACAAAACATAAATCCGATTTTATTTTAATTAATCCTGTAAAATTACTTAACAGCAAATGACATTGTTAATTTTTAGATTTAAAGCACTTACTTCTAACGGCACATCACATTTACGACTGTTAACTACTCTATTGACTTGTAAAAGTAAAAACAAAAAAAAAACACTATCAATACAAATAACCTGAAGCCTTTTAATATTATTTACATAAGGGCGTCACAGACGGCGAATTTCCATGATATGTTTGAGATGCTGTGCAACTGTATGACGGGAATTCGGGCGCGTTCCTCCCTTGTGAGGTTTCTGTTCATGATGAATGACGTGAGTCAAATTCACAGGTACAAGCAGTAAAGTAATCAGAAGTCCCTTAAAACGCAGCACAGATAATTTCGGCAAGTCCGGTATAAAAAGCGAGGGTCAGAACTCAGAAGTCAAACAAAGAAATCGAAAGTGCGTAAATGTATGAAAACCTGTCAAAATCATGACCCATTGCTTGGGCATATTACATTCTTACAACTATACCTATTTTTCAATATAATAACAAGAACACTATGTACATAGAAGATATTTATTGAAATATTAATTTATATATTATAACAAATTGAAAGATTACATTTTTAATAAGATATTTAAATGCCATAATAATTGGACAACAATTACATTATCTGGTTTAATAAAATCTTAGGTGTATGGACACCTACAGCCTACACCCTTTTTCATCGCGACTTCAATTTTCATCATGATCGAATATTTAAGAAACTTGTTTTAACGTTAATTAAAAATCAGTAAATGGCTTACAATTTTAAATAAAACATGATTGAAATAACGCTTAAAAGTAACCGTCATTATTTAATAAGGGAGTAAGTAATTACTTAGGTATGTGTTTATTATGAGTCCATGAGCTCTGAACGTGGTTTTCTGTCAGACATGAATTGTTAAGAAAACTCTACTGTGTGAAGAAGTTATCACAGATCTTTCTTCTTGTGGTTTATAAACTCTACATTCATGTTAGCTTTAATAATATCTCTGTACTGACGAAGAGTCTGTGCTTGATTGTCATATTTTGAAAGCTGATTCCATTCTTTGTATAAAGTAAACATCTTCTTCGTTTTTATATACAGCTTACTATTATTTACGTACAGGGTACTGGTGTATTTTTTAGGTTCTTCAGGTATCAAGGAAGCTATATGGTTACAAACACTGTTAATCATAGCAGAATCTATTACGCTTGGATGATTGGAGTGTTTACCCCTACTATCCGATAACGTTATGCCTTCTTCGTTCTTTTTATTATGCGCACTGCGAACAAACTGGTCCGTAATACATAAGGTGTTTAAAAATGTTTTCGAACAAACCTGTTGTCGCGTATTATCTGCGGGTACTGGTAAAAAATATTTGTACGTAAAAAGTCTTCTAGATGGCCCGTCCCTCGTCATACGTTTTTTATTAGTTTTATCTGTGAATTTATTGATGAACTCCCATTGTCTAGTATGATCCCCAAGATTCCAAAAGATGTTTAAAATATTTTGGCGAGTAATTGTATCGAATTTCTCGTAACATTTTAATCTGCATGTCTGTAAGCAAATGGGCCGTAGTTCCCTTTTATTTTTAATCTTTCCATTTCTATTGATGTATTGCTGGCCAGTGTTTAATAAATACTTTCGTTTGTTAACGATCCACTTTTCAGGGCTCTTTGATGTTTTTATTCCGACGTCTGTTTTAAAAGTGCGTGTCCTCTTGTATTGTGACATTTTTCGTTTGGAGGAGAGTTCATCATCCGCCAGCTCTTTTAATTTATCAACACAGATTTTTTCACTCAATGTGCTGTTCGTGCGTAACGATGAATCTAAAAAAACATGCAAGTAGGTACAGTGTACACAAATGTAATTCAGATTTCATTTTTATAAATGCTTTGAAATAATTTCACAGTAACATTAATAATGTTTAGATTTAAAACACTCAGTCAAACTTTTACAACAAAAAATTCAATTCGTCTGAAATAAAAGTATATTTAATTTAACATAATAGAGCAGAAAATAAGAATGTTCATAATACTGAAAATAGCTTTAAGATTTGTACTAGTATAAGGCAAGATAACTTATCTAAATATAGAGATCACATGATTATTATCACATACAAAGCACCTTTAAAGTTCAAGCTAAGTTTAGACTACGGCACAAGACAGTATTTAGGAGGCATCGTTGATCAGTAATCATTTGACAAATACTGAAAAATGCGTGAGTTAACGTGCCACTCCTAACTTCCGAGTGTTGTTACACTGTCTAATGTAGTACTTACCTACTCTAAACTTAGTTTTAAATATTTCTAACGTTACACTAAATTTTTTATTGGGTCGGTAAATAGTTTACATTTTGTGTTAGGTACAAAAATTTAAAATATAATTTAAAACTAAAATACTGCAATATATAGGAAAATATTTAGTTGTTATATAAAAGGTCTTTAAAATCAATTACGAATAAGGCACATGATCCACTGCTTATATCAAGACGCTTAGGCAAAAAAATAATTGTCATAGTCAAACTAAAAATAACATCTCATGTACGGTACGGGTGACTCTTTGCATAACACAAACACGCCCATATAAAGATTTTTTTTTTCGAGTATGACAATTCTTTTTTAACTTAAACGTCTTCACATATGCAGCAGATCATATGTCCGAAGTATTCGTAATTGATTTTACCAAACCTTATATTATATGATCGTATTTGACTTGAAAAAAATTATTTAGTATTTGCTCTAAATATTGTAGATTTTGTTAGTAGACAAAAATCATTATATTTTTATTCGTTACTAAAATATTTTTGACCAATAAGAAGACAAGTGAATATCTAGCCACGGTTAAACAAAGAACTCAGTGGGTGGATGGTTGTGGTTGTTCTTGGCGTAGACCAGGCGGGTGCCGTCGGTGAAGACCCTGGCCTGGCAGCCGTGGCTGTGGTGGGTGTAGCAGGTCCAGTCCCACTTGTCACCAGCACACAGTTCCCTGGTAAACGTGAAGTCACCTAGCTTCATCAGACTCTCGCCATCACGCGAGATCATAAAACGCACTGAAAATAAACACAAAAAAAAATTAAAGATTTTTAAGTTACCCCGATTGTCGAGCGACGAGCAGTAAGTGAAGTGATAATGATAATGAGGTATAGCTAAGAACTATGTTGATTACATCAGCTTTCAAATAAAAATATTTTCAAATCAAACTGTTTCAATTTAAGATAGCTATCAAGAGCACATTAGACAAACGAGAGACGAATTTACTCTAGAAGTTTAAACTATTTACACTATATAATTATATACCATTTGGTTGGGTTGGATTAGGTAGTGAAATAAATGAATGGAAAGTTAGAAGTCCGGTCCCTCATGAGGTAGACCGGCCGGTCGTGGGGGGGTGTCATGTGGTAGACAGACCCGGGACTCATGTATATAGCAGCTAATTACAATTGTGGTTTTAGTTGGTAAAGTACCTACCAGCGACAGCACCGGGAGCCCCACATAGTATCCGAGGGGACCCATCCCGGGGAAGCCGTAACCTTTCCCCTGCGAGTTAAAAAAAGGTAATGAAATGAAAAAAAAAACATGTTTCATAAAATATATTATAATAATATGTAGATTCTTAATTTCACAACAATACATTAAGTATTTCATTTAATTTTTTTTTATTTAATCTAGGTAGGTATATTTAATATGGTTATTCATTATTAACGTATTTAAAAAGTCACGCAAATGGAATTTCTTACAACCTACAAGTTAAGGTTTATTTTTATTTCGACAAACACAGCATTCTAAATACATTTTTATCACCTCTTTTGATATATTACAATATTTAGTTTTTAGCTCCTTATCCAATGTTTCCCTATCTGCATGCGAGAATAAAATATGCATAGTGTGGAGGACACCAAAAAGTTCATCGGTATGGACATAAAATTTTACACTTTCTCCTTCTACTTTTGGCTTAATAAGCCTATCATGTCCGCTAACAGACAAAACATCATAACTTAACAGCGTTGCAAAATCATCAAATGTCTTGTTCGGTTTTATTTTAATGTCTTTTATTTCATTAATAAGTTCTTGGTATCTGTTCTCATTGATAAGGTATATACTATTACTCTTTTTCATCTTCAATTTGTCTACTTTCGCGTTGAATTTATTTTTCATTGGATGGATATAGTTTTTTGAGAAAGCTTTTATACCTGAAAAGAATATTTGTACCACATTTTATGAACAATAGTCAATACATTTTTCTAGAAATTATAGGTTTTAAATCTCAGAATAAAACTAAATTTTACTGTAGTCACAAACAACTTTTATTTATAAACCTATTTAAAACATTATTCTCTAAAAGTGATACATGATCAAGTTAAATCTTCGGTTTTTTTGACATAATTTCGACATGAAAATTTAAATTATATACTAAAAATGTTTCGATTTTCTACTTGATATACATTTATATAGAAAACTACATTGCTCAGCAGCGAGCAATTGCATGCTGGATTTTTAAGAGATGTTAAGACATAAATATGCATAATTATTAGGTATTTATACAAGTTTTTTTAAAAGTTTCATCAATTTCTAATCTGCATATTTTGAATAGTCCTCAAATTTCATGATTATACCAATTCAGCGATGATAATAATTAATAATACTGAGCATTTGCAATATAAAGAAAAAATACACATAAAATGGCACATTTCACATACACTAAAGACACAAACATAAAATTCCATAAACAGTGGTGGATTTTTTAATTTTGTAATATTAATCACTTAATTTAACAATCACAATAATATAATAAATAAACCATAAGAGTAGGTACCCCGTTGAACGCATCTAAGGTAATATAAAATTAGAGTTATCTATTTTACTGACATTTTTTTCAGGCTTTTTGGCAAATTGTATTTAAAACCTACGTATGTAATTATGTATGTATATTACTATTTATTATATTTCTAAGTTCGTCAATCATCATATTAAATGATTATACTTAATATTTTAGTTCCTATAACACTAGTAATGAGTAGGTACAATCACTTTTACTATCCTAATTAGATCTTAAATATTGTATAACTTATAATAAAATGAAGCGTTTTATTTATTGCAAACACGACAACATCAAACATTAATTTAGGTTAGCGCGGCCATTCAAACAACGCCATCTATCCGCAGTTAATAAGCACTGCTTTACTACTTTATCTTCACGTAGTGCCCGTCTTTTTGTTTAAAGTACTGCGGCGGTTCGTGGTTGTGGTTCAAGTTGTAGAATATGAGGCATCCTGTTGTGTCGAAACGAAGTCGAGCCGGACATTTTTCATGGCCAAACTTTTTGCTGCAGTTCCAGTAGCGGGAGTCGTTCGTGGTTTGCGCGAAGGTATACTTTTCTAGCAGAAGCAGCGGCTTCTTACCCTTCGGCGTTTTGATAAACTCGAACACTAGACCTAGAAACAATTTCAGTATGTAGACCGTTATTTGTTAAAGAAATGAGTACTATTGGTTAGAGGTTGTTGCATAGGAACATAAATCGATATGTCAGCTAGAAATACTTACTGGCCTAAACATGTGACGACCATCTTGATTTTCGTAAAATTTTAAGATTATTAATGATAAATTCTAGGAAGTATCTTGGATGGTGTTAAATAAAACACTATTTTTGCTGTATAATTTAATAAAATATATAATTTAAATACCAAATAAAACGATCACGTTTATAATATTAAAACTAATTCAAAATATGAAGATACAATTAGTGAAGATAAAAAAGGTATATCAGAATATTACTTATAAGTTGTTGAAATATCAGCCTAATTATCAATTGCTGTAACAATAAGTTTTATCTTTTACCCTACATGGCTTAAATCATAAATGCACACACACGCATACTAATCTAATTAATAATAAGAAACATCTCTATAATATAAGATTCTAACCCTATTTAACCCTAAATTACATTTAACCATTGATATTCCTCTCCATAAAATACTCGTACTTTCTTTAAGGGTAATTTGGCCGCGCTTTATCGAGAAAGCATAAATTTTAACCGCAAAAATAATTTTGAACTTCTATTGGCAAGAACTTCTTTATAAAATTTGAGAATATTATACCTATTAATGGAACTCATTGATAATGTCTTTAGGCTTGTACCTACCTACATAAAACTGCGATACGACGACGCGACGTCTCAACTCTCATCACAAGGATGACGCTGCACTGCCATATAATGAGAGTTTTCAATTCTGCACTGTTTGTGCCAGACACACAAGGAACGGCGCCTGGTGGCAGAAAAAGCAGCGAACACCCCCCATAGAAGGTTTTTGATACCCTAGCTCCACTAGGCGGCGCCTCGCACACTTCAGGTCCAAACAGCTGTCAAATAGCATAGGCTCGAAAACCTTCACTAACTTAATATGTAGGTACGTGTTAATTAATATGGTTGTGTGATGGTATTTTTACGATGAGCCGTCGCGTCGTAGTTTTGTGTACCTATAGCCTTAGGTTGGGAAAATTTAGAGCAATGAAAATAAAAATCTGCGCTTATACAATAGTGCACACGAGAATCAAGCCAAATCTCAATGTCAAATCTGAGAACTCCACCCTCATGTGTTCGATTTTCAACTTATTTGTATTAGTCCAGAGTTCTATTTTCAATGCTCTGAATTACGCCTTACGGATTCCTGACAAGGCCCAGCCATAAGTAAATTTTTCATGTTTTTGACAGGCCTTTTTATGAACCGTCACTTATTTAGGTCGTCACTTGTTTAGCGCCACGAGCATGTTTCATTCGACTTAAAACGATTACGAGTACTAAAGAGATAGATTACAATTAAGAACCTTTATCAGAGTCAAAGTGATTATGTTCGAGATAGCTGTACATAATTTCTAAGTCTCTACCCAACCTAACCCTTGCTTTGCAACCTTGCGGTTTTCTACAGCAATACCAATTGTTTGCTTTCTTTGTTTTCTGATAGAACTTATAACCGCCCACAAACATAATTCGACCGCCACGAGAGGACGTACCGAAATAGAACGGAATATGTTCGCTGCCAGACTTCATCATTGGTAGATTGCAGGCTCTAAACGAAGGGAATATGTGCTCACCTGCGCTGCTGTGACCTTTTAAAGGTTTACTAAAGTCTGGCGGCGGCGGTGCGTGGTTGTGTACCAGATCGTAGAAGACCAACTGCTGCTTTTTGTCGAAGCGAAGGCGACTGCAGCAAGCATGGGTGTTCTTGTAAGTGCAATGCCAGTAGCGTTGGTCGCTCGTCGTCCGAACGTAGGTATATTCTTGAAGCAATATCATCGGCTTTTTGCTGTCCGTTATAAATTCGTATGTTAAATCTGAAAGGATGCTTTATGTAAGTACCGATTAAGGAACAGTCATATTCATATACTAATAAGAAAAACAAAGGAGCTAAATGCTATCAAATAAATAAAACTAATAACATTTAACTCTAGTAAATTTATAAATAATGAATTCTTTTAGGTATAAACTAAGAGGAATCGATTTAGTTTTGTAATAATACTAATTTCTTTTTGAGCAGATACTTCCATTTAATAATAATTTTTAAACAATGGTAATGAGTATCTATCTAACGACTAAGAATGAACTAAAAACTTCAATATCTAGGTGGATGATTATGATCTGATTTGTAATAAATTATGTGAGTGGCCTCTGCATTCATCAGAACTTTAGCTTGGCAACCAACAGACAGCTTTCTAGAACAATACCAGGTATGTGAGGATTTGTTGGCTTTGGAAAATGTATGACCATCAATAACCATTATACGACCACGGCTTGATGTAATGATTTCAAAAGGTATATCTGAAAATATATCACAAATCATCATATTAGCAGAATTGATATCATCAAAGATTTATGTAATAACTATACTCGTAATGATATATCCTATGATACTTTGGTGTTGATTACCCTCATCAACTGCATGAGGCAAAAAAACAATTCACATTATTTTGTCTGATTTTTCTAAACATAATTAGAATATTTTGGCAAATGGTTGTGGTCAAGGAAACTTATAATAATTTGAGTGTTTGAAGGGTTCAGTCGGACTTTAGCTCGACATCCAGTTGTAGATTTCTTAGAACAATACCAATAGTTGGAGCATCTATTCATCTTGTGGTAGGTAAAACCTCGCATGAAAATAATTTTGCCGCCACGTTGAGATGCTTTAAATTGGAAATCTGAAAGTAAAATATAAAAATTTTAAAAAATTCATAACATATTGTTATTCCTCTTCCAGGCAGTTCGGTCAATTTGACGTTCTTAAAGCTCCTGTATGTTCGTAAAAAAATATGATCATTACAAAATTTCTTTCAGGTGAATCTCTTTCTCTAACATTAACGTAATCTACACTAAGATTATAAAGAGGAAAGATTTGTTTTTTTTATATTTTTGTGTATGTGTGCATGTTTGTAATGAATGAACTCAAAAACTACTATGCCGATTTTAAAAATTCTTTCACTGTTAAAGATCTACATTCACCATGAGTAACATAGGCTATATTTATTACTAGAAAAGATTAGGGGTCCTTGCTAAAACTTTAGTAACGTAACCCAAGGTGTAAAAAAATACCATAAAACATGTTTCGTCGCATGCGCTGCGGAAACGATTGATGATTGAACAAAAGTATGTTCTATAATATTAAAGAACATCCATACATCCATCCATCCTCACAAACTTTCACAGTTATAATATTAGTAGGATGGATGGATATTTGTTACTCATTCACGCAAAAACTACTAAACGGATTTTGATAAAATTTGGTATGGTAGTAGCTTGAGCTTTGGAATAAAACATTGGCTACTTTTTATCCCGAAAAAGTACAGTGTTTTGCGGGTGGAGCCGCGGGCAACAGCTAGTTAATAAATAAAACGAAAGGTCAAATAAAAGAAAAGTAAAAGAAGAAAGGCAATTTTTTGGCATAACTTATGTTATGCTTAATTAGCTATTAGGTATATATAAAGCTTTGAGTTAAAAAACGACACAAAATAAATAAAACTGAGATTTAATATTTCTATTAATATTTATTATTAAAAAACTTGTGGAAGGTAAAAGGGTAAACACGTTATTGCACCTAGCGACGTAATGCCCAATATCTCCTAAGCTGTTATCTTATGCATTTCACATTCACGACGCATATGAGCTCAATTACTGCTGCGCTTTAGCAACGAGACGTGTATAAGATATTACCAGGATGTATGAGGTGATACGTCAGCCCTGTAACCGTTTACATTTGTGCCCATACCCACTCTAAATATACGATTTGTTGCATCCCTTGGGTGGATGATTATGTTTTAAGTAACAGACCAGTAGCTCCGTAAAATCTTTGTTGGTGCGAACCTTCGCAGGGCATTTGATGGAGTTGTTCTTGGAACAGTACCAGTAGTATGAGCTCCTGGACCTTTTGCAGAAGCTGTCTCCGTTTATCAGCAAAAGCTTTCCACCACGAGGTGTGTCGATGTAAGAAAATGCTACGTCTACAAACAGATATAATATTTTATTAAAAAAATATGTTCCATATTTAATGCCGAAACTTACTTTGCATAAAAGTTTAGTTAATAAAAGTTCCTATACTTAAAAAAAATATCATAATAATAACTTATTTAACAGAATAATACGTTAAATATATAAGACTCCTCTAGGCTCCTCTAATTATGTTTCAAGTAACAAACCAAGAGTTCCGTTAAATCTTCGTTGGTTCGGACCTTCGCTAAGCGTTTGGTGGAGCATTTCTTAGAACATTACCAGAAGTACCGCGAGTGCTTGCACTTCTTGCTGAAGTTGTCCCCATTAATAAGCAAAAGCTTTCCACCACGTCACGTATTGATAAAAGAAAGTTTTACGTCTAAAAATATATACATTTTATAAAGGCATGTAACTTACGACAAACATTCAAATTTTGTGTGTGAAATAACCCAATGTGGAATACTGAACTACTAAGTTGGCGAAAGAATGCAAGGCACAAAAATACTAAATCTGGCGACCAAAGAGTGCCAGTTCTGTTAACCGAATATTCCAACTTGGAAAATAGTCGCCAACTTATTAATTGGGTTTTTGAATGATTTTTTTTTCTGATAAATGGAAAGATCATGTATAAGTTTTATAACAAAACAATTGTTATGTTTCATTTTTCTCAATAATTCAAAGTTATATCAAAATAAAAGTTAATTTTAAATCCAGTACCGAAAACACGCCGACAGCTCTCGGAACAAACCCGAGCGCGTGTGACGTTAAATTGTTAGTTTCACTCCAGGAAATCGCAACTGGCGATCGTAAGTATTGACGTTCGAAATTCAAAAATGTTGTCGTTTTCTTGACTTTTCATTAAATTGCTTTAAAAATATGACGTCACAACTATGGTGACCGATCGTGGCGCGTTTGAAGTCACGTGATTTTCTTTCAAATTTTATAAATTTGTAACTGTTTATTTTTTTTCTAGTTTTTCGCATTAAATATCAATATTATTAATAATTATGTTTTAAACAATAATTCCCAATTGCGGTGCCAGTTTGGATTAATTTTCACGACCTTTTATCTGTCGTTTTAGTTTTTTTTTCTTTAGTAATTTGCGATTAAATTATTACTGCAAATTCAATAATACTTTATGCTCATGTGCAATCGCCAACTTATTTTTTGGTCACAAGATTGATTATATCCCATACCTACTAAATATCTATCAAATTTATGAAGAGTCTAGGAAATTATATCAAAATAATAAAAAAGAAACACAAACTACATAGGATAAGTACATTAAAATATTTAATTTTTATTTAAAAATTAATATTTAAAATTCGATATTGCTCACTTAAACATAAAGAATTTATCACGTCCATACTTAACGGTTTTATAATTCAGATGGTTTGAATATGTACTAACTACACAGCAAAACATTATCAATAATTATTTGTGAGTTGTTCTCAAAATGTTACCGTACTCGTCCCTAAACACTACGGGTGGTGGGTGATTATGGTGCTTTGAATAAAACACAATCTGTTGTTCCTTCATTACTGCGATACCTTTACAACTAGTCTTGTGTTTCCTCGAGCAATAGTATCGTCCCGAACTCTTACCTTGCACCGAGTACAAGTAGCCGTTAACTAATAAATATGATTTCCCTTTTTAGTTTTAATGGCTTCGTATGCAATTTCTGAAAACATTTGGAAATTATTATTTTTCAGTAACTAGAAGGGACCTTTATCATTTCGCTTTGTCCCTCCGTCGGTGTGTCTTCCCTTGCTAACTTAAACTAAATTAGAACTGGTTTATGATTTATTAATATAGCCAGACAAAATTTTGTATGTATACTTATAGATTGCACAATTATAGACTTTATTTGTGCCATTTATAAATATAATTTTGTATTTTAGGGGTCCGCAATTAGCCACACCTTTACAAAACCAAATATAGACTGGGAGTCATACAGTTTCATAGGGTGCTAAAACAAGGATATTTTTTCTAGGGATGGGCGTTGAATGAACGAACTGTTTTATTAAACTGTTTATTTGTCATGAACGGGTAAACTAGTTTAGCGCCTACTGATAAACTAGTCTATGCGTGAACGGTTGCCATATGCCGGAACGGTGCGTGCGACAGAGACCGTTTCTTCGCGACGCGACGACACGATCGACGGACGGGCGCGGGGCACGACGACTCGGCACGAGCAATACGTCTATCTCTGTTCTTTACAACCGACGACGTGCTCTAGTCTATGTAATAATTACATTCATATTTCATTGAGTGGGCGGTGTTTTAATATAAAAACCCCCCGACACAAAAAATTAACTCTAAAAAAGAATAAATAATATTTTAAAACTGTTATAATTATATTATCACATAATATTATGTAAGTTGAAATAATTTTAGCTTATATACATACTTTTAACATCATTGAAGTAACATGATACCAAATTTCGAATCGATAGGACATGTGGACGATAGTCAGATCCCCTCATCAATTAATAAAGAAAAGATGATTTTCAAACGGCTAATCATCAACTAATAAGGAAAAGATGATTTTCAAACGGCTAATCATCAACTAATAAGGAAAAGATGATTTTCAAACGGCTAATCAGGTCATGGTTACCTCACCATGTTCTTTAAATATCGTTGAAGTAACACGGTACCAAATTTCGAATCGATTGGACATAAGAAAGTTAGTAAGATCCCCCCTCATCAAGTAGAAAAGAGCTGATCATCTTCAAACGGCTGATCAGGTCATGGTTACCTTACCATGTTCTTTGAATATCGTTGATGTAACACGGTACCAAATTTTGAATAGATCGGACATTGGAAAGTTAGTCAGATCCCCTCATCAACTAGAAAAGAACTGATCATCTTCAAACGGCTATCTTCCCACCACCAGTTTTCTCATCGAATGAAGCTACGAACACTTTCGATTAAGTCATTAATATTCTCTTTCAGTGCGCTTTCATTTGAGACCCCACTCGAGTATATTTGCACATTCGGTTATTCTTCCCCGCTTTCACCCCCAACAACTTTCAAACGGCTCAACCGATTTTCATGAAACATGTCTAAGAATACTCGCATGTAAGTCACCTTTAATACAAAAAAAACTAAATCGAAATCGCGTCATCCGTTCGGGAGCTATGATGCCACAGACAGACAGACAGACACGTCAAACTTATAACACCCCTCTTTTTGCGTCGGGGGTTAAAAATGAACTATAAAGTAAGCTAACAATTTCCACCGCTCACAGATTAAACCGTCTCGTCGTTCGTCGTCATCACTAGTCGCGTCGATCAGCAAACGACAACAAGTTTGTCAAAACAGTTAATGCTGAAAGTCGTTCATTCAACAAAACTACTTTGTTTGTCATAGTTTATCAGTATTCGTCGAACACGTAAACTAGTCGAAAAAAAAAACTGTTTTTTCAACTAGTTTACGATGAACGATAAACGGTCTCGTTTCGTTGATCGAAAAAGCGTCGACGACCCACCACTAATTTTTTCTATCATAAAAAATATATGTGATTTAAAAATAAACATCGGCTTCACAGTCGTTAGTAAAACACGGTACTAAATGATTTATGTTTAAGAAATATATTCATTATAACGTAAAAAAAAATCAACATTAGGTATAAATAAAATCTAAAACTTTAATGCCACTACTTAAGTACAAAAAAAAATGTTAATAATATATATTTTCATTACTAATCACTATAATAATAATTACATTATCTTTGTTGCCAAACTAAAATTGTGTTTTGCCTAATAATAACATTTAACAAAAAGAAATAAAACTTAGATACCTACTTAATAAATAAAGTTTTCGTTATCATGTTATTACCACTTACCATCTATGGACTATGTCAAATCTTTTTTTTTTGTAACTTAACAGGTTGAAAAAAATTAAGTACCTATCATTAACAATTCTATCATAAAGATCACCCTACATATTTTTTTTAAGTGTACTTTTTTTAAGTTGTCTAGTACGCCGCCACTAAGCGGATTAATAAATAAAAATTATCCACTTAATGGACGAATAAATAATATGAAATTAGTCTTCCACTAAACGGTTCTTCAACTTCAACTGTTATAACACAAGAATATTAAATAAGCGGAGTACCCAGGCAAAAAATAAAAATTCTTGACACTTTCGACGATGCCATAGACCGGCTGCTGGACTTGCAAGCTGGACGGTGAGTATGACGATTTAGAAGAATAGGTAAATAATCGACACTCAATGGACACACACACACAGAAAACTCACGGCTATAGTGTGTGCGCGGTCGATATGGGGGCCGAGCGGCGCGCGCGGGACTTGATTCACATTTAGCAGATTTCATTTTACGCGGCTGGTCGTTTCGTACATTGATAGAATTGGCTATTTTTCTACTTACCGGCCCGGCAACGGTCTGGCTGGTGCGGGATAAAAATGTATGAAATAATTTTTCCCTTACCGGCACCGATGCCGGTACGGCGATGACTCCTAATGACACAAAAGTGTCAAACATTCAGTAGTTTCCATAGATGTATTATATTAAAAAGATAGATATGCTATTGCGCGTAAAAAATGAAGATTTAAATTGGCCCGCAGTCGGTTAGTGTGCTCTGCGAGTAATAATGTTCTGTGTTAGTATGCATCGAGCCAGACGACGAGTAGCGCGTATTACGCGTCCCGTGCCGATGTGTGTCGCGACTCGCGGCACATAAATATTGTCAGTTTGTAAGGGTATAACGTATCTATGTAATCATTAATCAAAGGTAGTTTCTATAAAAATATTGATTTTATTATACTACTCCTTGTGTAACCTTTCTTTTATCAGAGCAATAATTTGTAGAACCTAATTTAAAACACGTCTTGTAATGAGAACTTACTTAAAAAGATTATAATATTATATGCTGCAGGTACCCTACAGCATATAAGACCCACCTACATTAGAAATGATATAAAAAGTATATAATTAGAATAAGGGAAGCAAAATGTACTTTTCTGCATAGTTTGTATATTTTGTTGTAGCGTATAAAAATAATAAAAGGCTAAGATAAAACTTTCTAAAATATTTGACTTTTTAAAAACCTTAACGCTTGGGCCTTATTATACCACGGTGGTATACTAAGGTCCTAAAACTTTTTTTGACAACTTATTGTACCAAATTATTACTAAAATAAGGTCTTAAAGTAAAAAATAAACAAATATAAAAGTTTTCTTAATAGTTTCCATTTATTTATCACACGTTTATTATTTTAATATTATTAGCCCCAAAAGGCAGGTCGATAGTTCTCAATAAACTTATCTTTAAAAACACAACACCATTAAGCTTTAAAAAATAACTTTTTTGTTTATTTTAATTTAAACCATTCTTTAAAGTAACGTTAATTAGTAGTTTTCCTTTTTAATATTTTAAAAATCAGCTAACTTTAGGCTTTCACGTTAAACTAAATCACGTTAGTTTTTTTTAAATACAATATATTTTGAGTTTAAAACTCCTCTATCCTACATTAATAAAAATAGTCTATTCTTTAAATTAATTTTTACCTACCTACCTACCTCTTAGAAATTTCAGGATTCCTCTTTAAAAACATTTTAAGCCAGTCTTTACCAGCAATACCAGAATCTTTATTAAAATTATGTCTAATATTTTGTTCTTCACAAAAAATAAATGCTTGTCTTCTGATATCCTTTGGAGTCACTGGCACGCCGATGTTGGCAAATCTTATAATACGTTCAACAAGATCTTTTTCTTGGTTCTTATTCAAAATGGGAGCACGACCTAAACGTTTCATGGTACTTTTACTTTTAAGGTGGTTTCTGAGAGTTGTCCTAGGAATGTCGTAACGATCTGCAGCAGCTTGTTGTGACAATTTTCCTCGCTCCACAGCTGCTAAAGCGGCCCCTAGATTTTTTACTGTCCACTGGGCCCTCTTTGGTGGCATTTCGGTATCTGTAATGATTTTAAATTTTAAATTAAATTGTAGTTAAATTTTTGAGAAACGTTTATGAAATCTAAATTTTAAAACTCCCTTGTAATGTAAACTGTAAACATTTGTGCTTATTTAACTCTAAAATTGATTTAACTCTGTTAAATAAAATGTATATTTAAATAATCTATTGTGTCCACATTATGTAAATATCAATCTGATTTAAATAATAATTGCGATTTATTATTTTTAATTTGATTGTTGTCTGTTTGTGTACCTTGATAAATAAGCTTCCCATAGAGATTATTCCGGAGAGCCGATAGTGCCAATAAATAAAATATAGCTATCGATAATGCTCACCGCTTAAGCGGCTAATAAGGCCGGCATACATTTGTAATAGGCCTTATTAGACCCATGCTGTGCTTTTACAAAAGAACCTATAAAATGATTAAACCCTATTTTAAATGTAAAAAAACGTATCCATTCTATTGTATATAACATATTATAAGAAAACAAACGGGAGTGTACATTATTGTATCAATAAAACAAAAAACTTACCATTTCTTAAGACGAAAAATTATAAAACTAATCAAAAACTGTTGCTTCAGCAAGGACTCGTTCCTCACTGACAAAATAATTGCGCTAGCGACTGCGGACCAATAGCGAAGCGTTAGCACCGACTAAGCGCACGTGTGCATAAAGAGTATGATAACATTAATTTAAAAATTTCTCTGGGCCTTCTTGCCCCCCGAGCCTTATTTGCCTCCTTGGGTACCTTATTATAAAAATTACTTCATGTTTAGTATTTTGCATTGTCATCATAAAAGTAATTATATTACAAACAACTTATCCGTAGTAAATATAATTAATATAAATAGTTAATGTTTTAGTTTATATTATTTGAATATTATATGTATAATCCTCAAGCTATGCATTTTAGTATTTTTGAAGTCATTTCGATACCAAGGAGTGACTGACTGACTCTACACATAGCGAGTGTATTTTTTTTAATACCTAATTATTTTTTTAGATAGTGAAGTGTCTGAAGATATTATAGGAATTCAAGCTGCGGAAGAAAGTAACGAAGAATTATCAGATATTCAAGAAGAAATAAAGAGCATAGGAAATTTACAACTCAATGAAAAATTTAATTCGTACAGCGATTTAGAAAAAAGGATTGAAAATTATCAAAAGTTATCACATAATTTTTTTTATAAAAGAGATAGTGTTACCATAACACAATGCAGAAAACAAGGCGTAAAAAGATTCATTAATCCATTTTTAAAATACTATAGACTTAAATATTCTTGTATCAATGGAGGAAAGAATTTTAAGTCGCAAGGAACAGGAGAAAGACGGTCTAGTACATTCCAAAAAAAATGTCCTGCTTTTTTTAGGATTAGTACTTCAGATGATGGAAATAGTTTATTTATTTCACTTTTAAATTTAAGCCATAATCATGAAACTAAAGTTTAAACAGAAAATTAACGATATATATGAATAAAGTGTAATAAACTATAATAAGGTTCTGTTTAGTAATATTTAAAATTATGTAAAAATTTTGTTTTGACGTATAAACAAATAAAAAGCAATTTAAGACATTTTCAACAGGTTTTAATGCTTTAAAAAACTCTTACTCGTATCATATCCGAGTTCTAGACTGCTAAGTGCGGGGATTTCACATGCTTTGTCCTAGTTGTCAAATATTATAGTCAGATCACTCTAGTGAGTAAATAGTACTTAAAATCAACAAAGCAGTGCTTCGAACCCAAATTCTGATATGCATACCTACTAATATCTTAAATTAAAAAAAAATATCCGTTTTGTGGATGACTAATTTTATTTTATTTGTCCGTTTAGTGGACGATTAGAAGGTATACATTTTATTCGTCCGTTTAACGGACGACTAGCACGGGCGTATTTTTTTTATCAATTTTAGACACCAAATTAACTAAATAATCTGCACCACTGCAATATACAGTTAACAACAAAAATAAGCTTATATAATATATTTTTTAAATTACGCTTAGAAATACATAAAATTAAAATAATAACAACGCACACTACTTTAGATTACACACACTACCGTGTATTGAACAGACATAATTTTAATTTTGTTATACGTTGACAAACGTCAATCTGCCACAAATTTTTCTTTTTTTTTTCGAGCCCCTCTTGAAATTTTTCAAAAGTTTCTAGAGGTCATTCCAAATCGAATGAGCCCTGGATTTTAGTGCCCCTGGACAGAAATTCACTGAAATGGATCTTGTGACTCAGACTAAAGAAACTTGCTGCCGCCGCATTCAACCAACTCTTTCAGAAAAGGGTTCACGTTCAAATGGAGGGTGTTGGAAGTTGGTCATTAGCTAACCGAAAGGGTGCACTCTGACATTCCGTGGTTAATACTTTCGTGTACTTGTAATTTATTTATTGAACAGATAAATTATGTAATTAGAGCTAGAGTGATATATTTAATTTACAACAAATTGATTAACCGTTGTGTAAATATTTTTTTACTAAGGGATATATTATTTACTGTGAATGTAAGTCGTCAATATTTAGTATGTCCGCGTACCGTACTTCGCGTGCAGCTTCACGTGTAAAAGAGGAGTAAAAATTACTTCATTCAGTGCCATTTCCTCTCGAATATTCTCGGTACCAAACGTCAAACAAAAACTACAAAAACAAAAAAAACTCGACGGGCCGGAACAATACGGTTCAAAAGTAGGTATAGGTTTATCGGCAACCGTACGTGGAAATTATGAGTGCCATACAGTGGCGAAGGCTGCTTCTCCTTCACAGGGAAGCCGGAGCCTGTATAATAGGTAGGGATTTCTATGAAGGTTTGCAAAAGGTAAGTGACAAGGGAAGCCGTTCCTATCGGAATGGAGTTATAGGAACTCTTCGCTACTGGTGCCATATACTACCTGATAAAGGATCATCAAGTTTAGAGTCAAACAACTGATATAGACTAGCTTAGGCTGGGTCTACATAATCGGGAATCCGGAAGGCCCGGGAAAATTCAGACTACCGAAAATAGAACTCTGCGCTAATACAAACGATTTGAAAATCGAATGTCGAGTTGTCAGATTTGTTATTGACATTGGACTTGACACTCGTATGTTCGATTTTCAGCTCTGTTGTATTAGGGCAATGCTATTTTCAGTGCTCTGAATTTTCCCGGGCCTGCTGGATTATTTATATATGTCACCGTAAAATTGTAAAAACCGTTAGATTGTAATATTACTAGAGATGTTATAAAATATCGACAGATTGTCAAATAAAAATTTCTTCTTACAATTTTATACGTTATTTTTCGTTATATTGTAATTTGTAATACCTATTTACCGTGCTGATTGATTAAACGGTATGTGACCCGCGCCGTCATATTTGTTTGCTTTTTCATAATTATAATTATTATAACGAAAAATAATGCGTACAATTGTAAGCATAATTTTTTATTTGACAATTTGTCGACATTTTATAATATCTCTAGTAATATCACAATCTAACGATTTTCACAATTTTACTGTGACATATATTTATTAAAACCTTCCCAGCCTTAAAAGCGTAATATTAATTGATGATGATAAAACTACTTTATTTGTTTCCGTCTTAGAATTTAAAACAGGAAAAATCTTTAGTATAAGATAGATTCCAACTTGTTGAGCATTTTTAATATAAGAACACTGTAAAATCTTGAAACTCCAGCCAATTGAAATATGTAGTAAGATTTAAACTGTGTGTGATTCAGATTACAGTCTACTTTAAAATTTTGCGTAACTAGCCATGAGAGCATTATCGTTATGGATGTAAAAATCCCTTTTATCCAAATTAATTATTTTCGGCGGATGTGTATGGTTTGTATCGGCGTATATAATTCTATTGTATTTATCCATCTTCAGTCGAGCTCCACACCCTTTACTAATCTTTCTCGAACACTGCAACGTTCTCCCCCCTTTTACATGAAAAGAAAAGGTGTAATTTCTAAATAGTATCACCGACTTGTTCCCACCAATAGGTACAACTGCATAGGAAAAATCTAGAAAAGAAAAACATTTTTAGCACTCTTTTGAAACCATACTTTTTAACACAACAAAGATAGGTATAACCGTAGGAAATATACTGGTAAATTCACACCGTAACGAGATGCATTTTTAAGATAGCTATTAAAAATGAAACTTTATTTACTACACAAAAAGATACATAGATAGATAGATAGATAGATAGATAGATAGATAGATAGATAGATAGATAGATAGATAGATAGATAGATATGACATCAGTCATACGCTGCACATGTGCCGTGCAGCGCAATTTAACATTCAAACTCTCACAATGAAACTTGTATCTTCTTGTGTAATCAATTAATTTTAATTATGAATAGGTGTTTTAAAATGCAGCGCCACGTCTCGTATCGTTTCGTTTCAGTGTGAATTGACCCTAATAATCACAACAAACGACACTATTTCAAACAAAATTTATTTCAAATATTGACAAGAAAATCAAAAATGTATAGAAAATCCATTTTATTCTGATCGATTCGAATGTAGGTCAGATAAATATTTTTGTGATTCTATAATTTTTTTAAGTCCCCGTTAGATACCTATCCCCATAAATCCCCGTTAGATACCTACCTATATATTTTTGTGATTTTTTTTATATTTTTTTTATTAAAGTATCAGAACTCAGAGCAAAGTTACTGCCAAATTAAACATATATTTATATAACGTATAGATCAGATAACATTTTAACGTTGAAAAGCCCATTAAAGACCGCATAGAACGAACGACGAACTGGCGGTTTTTATCAAAAGACGTCAATTATCCAGATTAGGTACCCAGATAGGGTATTTTCCGAATTTTTGGAAACTGCTTATATTTAAAGATTGGGACAAACGATTTTACAGAACAGTAAAAATAAATTAAGTAACGTCTTTTTTTCTCCATTAAACCAATTAAAGTCAAAATTATTCTAATGGTTTTGAATTTACCGCCAAAACGTTATTCGATTCGATGACATCTACTGTGTGACGTCAACTTTGTGTAAACAACAAGTGAAATCTAGTTAGTAATTCACACAAAAATGACGTCATACAGTAGATGTCTTTTCAAAAATTTAGAAAATATCCTATTCTATTAAGCTCGAACAAACGTCCCGTCGGAACATTTTATTAAGTTCTGAGGAGGGTGATTGTGTCCTTCCTTCGCGTACACAAGTGTTCCATCTTTCAAAATCTTCAATCGAGCCCTACAGCCTGTGCTATTTCTCTTCGAACAATAAGGTATACCTCCTTGATACGAAAATGTGTAGTTGTTGTACATTAACAGAGATCTTCCATTATGAAGCTTGATCAATTGATAACCTGCAAATCAAAACATTACATAGATATAACTTCCACTGTGGTTTAAAGTTTATCTTTTTTTTAAGACTTTAAACTCGAAATTAAAGTTTGTCTATATTTTAGCACCAGCAGTAGCCATACACATACTGCCTATCGTCCAATTCACTTGACGCTACAGATTTACTAGTTTCATATTGACTTACGGCAAAGAATATATATTACTAACACTTACGGCCCATTTTAATATCCTATCATCTATAACTATTTGTTAGAAACGTCGTCATTCAATCTTTTGCCAGTTTTTCGCGATGCAAATTTGACGTTTCTAACAAATAGTTATAGATAGATAGGTTATTGAAACGGGCCATGTTAACCCACGCCCATACACTATCAGTTGTAACTAATCGGTAGCATAGATTGGATGATAGGCTGTTAGGTGTATGGTGCAATTAAATTGGACACTTTTTTATGGTAAATAATAATAAGGTGAAGGCTTAGAAAAAGGATTATCTTCCCGCGACTATGTTCTTTTAACATACATGTGAACGAATCTACGCCTTCAAAATGTATGTAAATAAAATATTTTATTTAGAAACACATACCCTCAATGATGATAACCATTTATCTATGCTTGTGACAAAACCAGTACCTATATTTTATTACTAATAGTAGAAAAAAGCTATCACCACTATATAAACTATTATAAATGTGAAAGTTTGTGAGGATGGATGGATGGATTTTTGTTCCTCTTTCACGCAAAAACGACTTAACGGATTTCGATAAAATTCGGTATGGTAGTAGCTTAGGCTCTGGATTAAAGCATAGGCTACTTTTTGTCCCGATAATATACAGTATTTCCGCGGGATACTTCATACTATATTTACGCGCGAGGAGCTGCGAGGAAAAGCTAGGATAAGAATAAACAAGAAAGAAACGAAATCGACACGACACGTTTATTGTAAAGTAATATTTAACTACACAAAACTATTCTTCCGTCTACAATAAATAATAGTCATCAGAAGTATCGAAGATATCGTGAGTTACCGAATTTTGAAATAGAATCCGTTTGCGTCATGACAATAGGCCGGTGGGGGGTGATTATGTTCCGGGTGTGAAAATACAATCTCTTGTGATTTATTTAGATGAAATCGCGCTTTACATTTGGAGCCACTTCTCTTTGAGCAATAAAGATATTTTCCTCTGTGTAAAAAAAAAGTGTGATTTTCGTACATAAACAATTTCTTGCCATTGGCGAGTTTTATTGTCTTCATACCTTTAAAAAAAACGATAAACCTATTAATTGTAATAACCTATTGATTAAAGCTATTGATTAAAATTAGATAGGTACAAACATTTAAAGAATTATTTTTAACTTACAAAGTAAATACGCACAAAAAAGTACGAAATAATTCTTATTTTCTAAATAATTCCCCTCTTAAATTCGGCTAATAAAAACAATAATATGCTGATAAAAACAATATTTTATATAACTCACGTTCAAGTTGGCTGGTACCGACTTCAAAATTATGAAGCTTGAAGATAAATCTTTTGAACACAACAAAAACAAGATTTTAGTGTATAAATTCAAACAAAAATTATAAAATAACAATTCTCAGTGCAATCAGTAATACAATTGCGGGTAAGAACAAAACTAAAACATTTAAATAATACCTAGTTAAAAATCATGAAGTGATAATAATGTAGAAAAAAGGAAATACCTAAAAACTACTTTTATTACAACCTTAAATTTTATCAACTAATTTGTATTTTACAACATGAACTAATATATTTATAAACAAAATATGAACTACAAAAGCGACTTAAATTATTAGGTATCTAAATGTATTCTTTATTAACAACATTAGAAAAAACTCAAAGGACATTTCCGCCATTGTGATTATTCCGCCAATACCACGGGCTCACAGAAAACCGGCGTGAAACAGCGTTTGCGCTGTGTTTCGCCGAGTGAGTGAGTTTACCGGAGGCCCAATCCCCTACCCTATTCCCTTCCCTACCCTCCCCTATTACCCTATTCTCTCTTAAAAGGCCGGCAACGCACTTGCAGCTCTTCTGATGCTGCGAGTGTCCATGGGCGACGGAAGTTGCTTTCCATCAGGTGACCCGTTTGCTCGTTTGCCCCCCATATTTCATAAAAAAAAATAATTACCGTACCGTATTACGAACATAGATGATTGGTCTCGGCCTTAGGTCTCGGCACTCGACAAACTATGACGTATTTCAAAAATGTAGCAACAAGTAGTACGCTCAAGTCGGCGTACCCTAGCCCGTCACATTGAAATCTTTGTTTCATATGTATATGTCAGCGTAAAATTGTAAAAACCGTTAGATTGTAATGTAACTTGTGAAATTGTAAAATGTTTACAGACTTCCGACGCGAATATTGCCTATAGTTTAACACATTATTTTTCGTTAGATTTATATAGTTCTGAATCTTTCCGACATATTTTTACAATCTAGTTAGTTATTTTACAATCTAATAGTTTTTACAATTTTACGGTGACATATACGCCGAATTCATGCACACTAAAAATTGTCTTACACACAGTGATATTACAAACCCAGACTACAACAATGACTTGCCGCATTCACGGAGCTGTTGTTAGATAGCACGGTATCTACTATCAAGTCGAGCGCCTAGACCTATCGTTTAACTAAGATTACGAATTATCACAAATATGGATAGTCTAATTGATGAATCAAATTAAGAACGAAACACATGCTTCGGTGGTTTATTTTTTAAAGGTCGGTATGAGAGAACTCAGAATCCCAGAGACGCGCTCAACAGGATCGGACTCCTCATTGTCTTCATATTTAACTTCAAATCTCCCTGGGTTTGACTGCCTATACAATCTATAGTACCGTATAAAATCAGGTTCTTCTGTATCTGAAAGTTAATAGAAGTATTTACCTGACACAGTCATTTAGATCGTCGTCAAAAGTAAATTTCTCTCTAAACTTCTAAAACCTCTTCTCCATCAGATTTAATGCATATAGCAGAAATATAACCTTTAATAACACAACGTTCGTCATCAAATCAATTTACTTCAATGTTAATACAATAGAATAATAACATAGGAATAGAAACAATAATATTAATTAAACTAGAGGTTGTAGAACATAATATAATGGAATAAGTTCTATTTATGTAAAAAATAAAGGGAATGTATTGCTTAAATAAAAATGTCATTTTCTCGTACACTGACAGGCTGTTTTCTCTGTATTTGTATATTATGTGTGCGTATAGTTTATGTTTGTGTTTTACAATGTTTTCGTATGCATTGAACAGCAGGTCTAAAAAGGCCGTTTTGGTAATTCATTTTCAATTCTTGTTATGAATTACTGTATGAAAGATGACAGCGATCGTAAAATGGCCACTTGAATTGCAATTCATAATATGATTTGGATACAATTCATATGCAGAAATTGGCTGAAATGCATTCATTTGACAGATTTACAAGCAGAATTGCTTTAGTGTCAAATAGCAATATTGCGATGATATTGCGCAAGTGGCCTTTTTAGACCCCGCTGGTAACTTATTGTTTTACGGTTGTGTCATAAACAACATATTTTTAGATACCTAATTATTGTGTTTCTTATAACCTTTTACTAGATACCCAGATGCCGAAACATACACTTTCGGAGATTCATGATTATGGATGCCTATCGCTTTCAAAAGAAATCCTGCTGTGGTTGTGGCGAGCCTGGCCTTGCATCCCTGTGCTTTCTTCGAACAATACCATCTTGTTTTACTATGCATAGCCGCATAGGAGTACCCCTGGTAAACTGCTATAAAACCTTTCCCCCGATAGCTGGGTACAAATTGCAAAATATCTAGAACAATTTGATAAAATTTGATGAATAAAAACATATAAACAAGTAATTATACTTGTTTATATGTTTTTATTCCTCAATTTTCGACATTTTATTGGTGTGTTCTTATAATAAGGTAGAACACTTGGCCACAGTAATGTTTAGTTAACGCTTTACTTTTATTTTCAGTGTTAACATTACGACCAAAATAGGACAGGTCACCTACTTTTGAAATAACACAAGATGACGAATATCTCAAAAACACCCAAATATCGACCATAGAAAGGGGGTTCAAATAATTGGTCTTACTTCCCCGGATTTAAACACCCTATATAAAGCTATCTATTTAATATGTACCAATAATTTGCCTATTAATTGTCACGTCAACAGATTATCCAATAAATATGCAGGAGCTTTAATAGGCTTCAACAAGCCTATATTGAGATGATCTAGCATCGTATAATTCGGCCATCCGATGTCCTCAAAAGTGTTGGTGGTTTATGATTGTGTTCTCCGGAGTAGTCAATAAGCTTCCCGTCGCGCGTTGTCACAATTTTTACTTTGCAAACCGCCCGCCCTTTTTTGGAACAATACCATCTGGTACCACTATTCATTGTTGCAAACGTAAACCCCTTGTATAAAAGCAGCATACCCGTGCCTCTGTTACTTGGAAAAAATTCCAGACCATCTAAAATAAAGAAAGTAAATAAAAAAAAAACAATATATTATATACTACCAGCAATCGTATAACTTTTAAAATAACTTAAAGAAATTAAATAAGTAAGCCTTTAATTTTTCTCGTTTAATAAAAGATTTATGACCTAAGTAGTGTAATAAGCTAACTAGGAAACTATAAAACTTTCTCCATTTTTAGTGATTTAACTATATCTAGTAAATTCAATGCTGTCGAGTAGAATTACGTCCGCGTCTTAATTACTATGTTATTTTGATTTGATAGGCAAGTTTTTTAATATAAATTTGGTTATTTACCAATTGATAAAACTCATTTAAGCTTAGTGGCATCAATTTTTAAATTTAGATCTTAATAAGATTTGCTAATTGGTTTGCTAACATCGTATAATTCGGCCATCCGATGTCCTCAAAAGTGTTGGTGGTTCATGATTGTGTTCTCCGGAATAGTTAACAAGTTTTCCATCGCGTGTAGTCACAATTTTCACTCTGCACCCCGTTAAGTTTTTGGAACAGTACCATCTCGTACCATTATTCCTTGTTGCGAACGTGTACTTTTTGTATAAAATCAACCTACCGCTGCCTCTGTTACTTGGAAGAAATTCAAGAACATCTAAAATAAAAAATACTTTACTAAGAAAACATGAAAAATGTTACCTACTTCTAGGTTTTTTTTAAACATGTCCGTATTTTCACACCGCACTGCTCCAATTTTTGGAACAATATCATCTCGCACCATGATATTTCGGGGCAAATAAAGCTGAGTGGAAGAATCGCATAATTGAAAACATTAAAATTTCGAGTAGGTATAAATATTCGTTTTTCGAACGAATCTTTTGTATCGAACGTCTAAAAAATTCGTGACTAGGTCGCAAGACTTTTTACTTAACCTTTTGGCATTTTCGTGGGTAGCGACATAAAAAGGGTTGAGTGCGAACGTTACAAAGCGCCGCAAAGGGCAACATTATCTTACTTTTTGATATTTTGTTCGGTTTTTTCAATTACTATGGTATTTTTTATTTATTAATTTAATTTTATTTATTTTAATTTTATTTAGTCTGTAGCAAAGACTGTAGTATGTGTCTGCTTGTTCAACGTTTAATATTTACAAAAAGTTTCATAAATAACTTGCAGTGCTAAAAAACAGAACGCAGGTCAAGTTGACACAGACTTGGCAACTTTACCCTAAGTACATTTTCTGAAGTATATTGATCTCTAAAGATATTTAATGTAGAGTTTATTATTCTATAACGATAGGTTTAGGGTAAAGTAGTCATCGTAAGACATTAAAGTGCCATTATCCATTGGTATTAAGTGACAGATAAAGATGCCCTACATTTTTTTTAAATTTCATACATTGCAACGTTTTCTCCCAGGGTTGTCACACACACCAAAATAAAACATTTTCTGAAATACTTAAGTATTTTTATTATAAGATTATTACTATAAAGCTTTGGCACATTACTCTAGCCTACATAAAAGAAACAAAAAAAAAACACTTAAAATCAACTTAATAAATATATTTCTAAAAAAACAAAAAAACTTGAATATAACAAAAATAAATCAAATACTTATTTTAACTTGAAAGATCAAAAATACTATAATTTTCAAAAAATGAACTACACTGACTAAAACAAATCGGTTTGCTAGCAAAAGTTAAACTCTTGAGATCAAAAAGATGATTATTCGTCTCAAGTTTTTTCAGCACGTGCTTTGGTGATGTTCTGTGTAGATCTCAATGTAAGTTTCTCTTTATGCCGTTCCAAAAAGCTTCTCACCCACCAGTCACTGGGAGTTTTGTTATTAAATAAATAGGCTTTATTATTATTTTTTATATAATCATACACCGCCAGTTTGAGGTCCAATTGTGAAAGGGGACATCCGTAGTCTCCAGCTGCTACAAGCACTTTTACAAACTTCATTTCTTCTTCTTCAGTTAAACGGAAGCGTGGACCAGGTTTATTTGAATGAAGGTTTTTTACTTTGTTTTCAATGGTCCTTCGTGGTATGCCAAATTGCTTTTCAGCATTGTAAGATGAAATACTTTCGTTTTTTACTAACTCTACGGCCATAAGCATCATCTCATCTGAATATTTTTTGTACTGGCGTGCTCCCAAACGTCTTCTACATCGTTTCTTATTGTTACTCTTTGGAGGCATGTTGAGAAGTACCTCCACGCCACCTAAAATAGATAAAGCGTTTAGGTAATGCCAAATTTACATAAGACAAAAAAAGTAAAAAAATGTAATATTAACCTCAAACACTAGAAACCCTTTAAAATCGCTGGACTTGTTTTGTCGAAACATAATCTACGAATCATCGCTAAAAAACTTGCTTTCAAATTATAAAACAACATCTAAATTCATTAAGCCATTTAAGAGCTATGGTATCACAGACAGACACACATACACAGCGGTCAAACTTATAACACGCACTCACACACTCTTTGTTCGTCGCCGTTTAATATTACTAACAATATTAATTAGTTTGCATTGATAGATTATAGTGTTAATAAATGCTGTCTGAATGTTTAATCATAGGTATGTCAAAGATAGGTAGTAAACATTTTGTTTACAGTAGATAAATTTTATTTATTAAATATGTATGAGGTGATATCCCTAGCAGTAGGTAAAGATGCCACTATGCCAAACTTGTTAACTTTACCTAACCTCAACTCACATTACCTTTGCCTATAAATCAAAAAATCGCCATTGAATTTGATTGCTAGTTGAATCAAAACATGTAATAATATAGTACTTACCATTAACAAAGTAAGTTTCCTTATAAAACAACAATATTCGTGTGTAAATCCAAGTTTTTTCAGTTCACTCAACAAAATTCGCGTTTGTTTTGACCACACGTGGACACAAAACGTCATAATATTTTGACATTTATCAAAGTTGCCAGCGTGAAACACTTTTTGGGTTGCACGTATTTATTTAGAAATCTACCAATAAATTCAAAAATTTTCTACGTGTCGTAGATTACAAATAATTTGGTAAAATGTGACATGGGGTTCCACATAGGTATAGGTAAATCCCAGGGTATAGGTAAAGTTGCCACATTTGACGGTAAAAATACCGGGGTATAATTAATAACATTTTAATGAGCTACACTATGATAAGCTAATTTTATTATATAAAGACAATAATTTTATTTTCAAAAATAATGGTACTATAATATTTTTAACAGGAAAGCACGTAATTGTAAGAGTTAAAATAGGAAACAAATAAAGTATACAGATATTCCTAAAATTGTATGATGAAAATCGACAAAATAATACGTTTTAAGATCTCACGTCAAGTCGTATAATTTGGCCATCTTCTGTTCTCAGCAGTTTTGGCGGTTCGTGGTCATGTTCTCCATAGCAATGTAAAAGCGTTCCGTCGGGTGTAGTCAAAAGTTTCATTCTGCACCCCAACTTTTTCTTGGAACAGTACCATCTAGTACCGCTATTCATGGTCGCAAACGTAAACCCCTCGTAAACTAGCAACTTGCCACTACCTCTGTTACTAGGAATAAATTCAAGAACATCTATAACAAAGCATAAAAGTGACGATCAAAATAAACGAATTCCTACAAAAAGAATAACCTTTATAGAATCAATAAGTGGGTGTATATAAAGATTCTTAGTTAAAAGAAAAAGATGGATAAATATTTTACTAACCAATAAATAAATAGTACACATACCACACAGTTACACACACCTCCATAATATTATGGTAACTACCTAATGTGTTCTGAATAGTATTTGTGTTTGTTATGTTATTTATTAATGCTCTAGAGCAGTGTTTTTTAACCTGTGGGTCGCGACCCCCAGGGGGGTCGCGAAGCTTCTGTAGGGGGGTCGCCGGAGGTCGAGAGAACTTTAGTAAAAAAAACAATAAAGATTAAAAAGGATGATTTATTAAGTAAGAGAATTTTAACAAAAGGATATGCTCACAAATCGATCATCGATGTAATAATTGTAAAATAATGTGTTTGACGTACTTTAATATGTACTTTTATCCGAATCCTAATTATGGAGACGTATAAAAACGTCGTATGGAATGAATATTTGTAACATTGTAACAAACACCATACATGATAAAAAAGCGAAGGGTCGGGGGGTCGAGAAATATTTTTTTAATACAAGGGGGTCGCATCATGAAAAAGGTTGAAAAACACTGCTCTAGATAATATTTTAAATACGCAAGTAATAACTAGGTGGTTGGTGGTTGTGGTCGAAAACGGCATATTCTATGTGACCGTTCTTGCCCAGCTTCACTCTCGCCTTGCATCCACGAGAGCTTTTAGAGCTACAGTACCAGTAAGGCATGTCATTCGCTTGGTTGTATGTATAATCTTTAAGCAAAAGGATCTTCTTCTTTCGACGTCCCTGGATAAATTGATAATATCCTGTAAAATAATGCATTATTTTATTTGTTTATTTAAAAGTCTTCCCAATTCTACGAGTAGTTTTGTTGTAGTTCTTAATGTTTGCAGTTTTACGGGTCATTCAAAAGAACATAAAACCTGTTTTGCCAAAATTTATTATTTCTGCTGCCGTAATTTGCCGTAATTTGATAATGAGGAGAGAGACTACTACTAAGAGTTTGAGGTTTTACGAATTTTTTTAAGAGCAGTTTGTGTAGAGCAAAATTAAATTTAGTAATTATTTCATTCGGATTTTTCCACACTTTCTGCCACATGCGACATACTTCATCCCATGCTGCATTAATTGGATAAACTACTACCTCATCACCTGACTGTGAAATTCTGTTATTAGGTTATAGCGCGTATAATTCTTTAATAAGCTATATTATTATAGCTAGTAGCCATCCAGTGACAGGTTAATTGCTTTTTAAACAATTATGACAAATTGTATTTTAGAAAAATTATGCCTTGGATTATCTCTTAGAAATTTTCGAACACCATATTTTTTAAGGAAATTCTTCCTTGACTTGCGATTATATGCGACTACTTTTCTACCTCTAAAGAACTAGTAATAGTGAAGTATTTTCAATAAATTAATGAGGTTTAATCTATACTAATATTATAAATGTGAAAGTGTCTCCGTCTGTCTGTATGTTACCTCTTCACTATTCAGCTATAACCGCTGAACCAATTTTGGTTTTTTGAGTCCTGAGAAAGGACACAGGATACTTTTTATCCCGAAGAAGTACAGTGATCCCGAGGGATACTGTATTTACGCGGGTGGAGCCGCGGGCAACAGCTAGTATGAAATAATAATAAAATAAAAATGGATATAAGGACAGTTAAATTCAATTTAATAATTATTATCACAACAGAAATATATAACAAATAAATTAACAATATTACCATTATTAAAAGAAATACATATTTTGTTAAATATCATTTCATAACTTATATATTAAAATAAAGAAGCCCTTTATTTCACGTATTTTGCTTATATTATACAATTAACCTATTATAAAGAAAATATTATAATTCTTTCAAAATTAATGAATTAAAGTTCAAACATATTTACATTTATATTTTTTACATTTAGAAATTAATTTATAATTTACAGATTTATTTATTATTTATTAATAAATTTATTTACGAAACTGAAATTGTTATGGCATTAGATTCGCATTGTAGTTTTTCTTAAACAGGCACATCGGTTTCTACAGCACTGTTTACTGTTTGTCGCTGGTTTATATACACATTTTTAAACCTAACCTAGCCGCCGAATAACGATTATCTTGACACAGCTTCTCTAAAATCTATTGTAAATTAACACCCTTAATATTTTCGGACGAACAAACGTTTCGTACAAACCAGTTTTTCAGGATTCCGGATTTAGTTCTTACTATGTATACTCCATTATGGAAGTTAAATTTTTTTCTCTCATATTCTGTGTATTTTGGGGACTTCAGCCCACGGATCGCTAATATTAACAGCTTCACCGATTTTGAGTGGTGATAGTTTTTTTGGTCTTATTATTTAATTTCTCAGCAACCCGTTTAGTTCATCTAAGAGGTTCACTTCATATATCTTGTTCACTTTTTCATAGAATACAAGAGTAGGTATAGCCATACCCTTCATTTTCCTCATCAAGTAATAACATTTTCTCATGATAGCTCATGAGAAAATGTATGCTCATCAGAACCAGCATTTTGACATATTATATTACACCAGTGAAATTAGGCTCTAAATTCTCTAAATTCCTTAGTTTCTGCATTTATTTTTGTATGAATCCCGCTGAGCTTAATAGTATTTTTTATAAGTTTCAAGTTCATTTAGTATTTCTGATGAACAACAAGGTTCCGATTCTGATAGAGTGCTGTGATTATAATTTAATTGAATATTATTATAATGACTAAATTGAAATTCAACTTGGCCAGAAAATACAAGAATTTGTGGCGAACTAATCGGTGCACAGTCCTGAATCACGCTATCGAAGTTTTCACAGCTCGGCACTATATACACGACAGCTGAAATGCATACAAGTGGGCTTCGGCCTGACCGGGCATACCACCTCGCTCGGTCGGAGATCTCCCTTTGGGGCTACTATACTATTACCACTACCATATTCCCACACATTTTATCTAATTTAGTGCTAAAGTCGTTCAGGCAACAAAGTTCAGTTCCTCAAAAATACTTTTGTTATGATTTTCGTCACTCTCGTTATTTGAGTCCAAGTTCATAGTATGCATAGCTGATGCAGCTATGCATGCAGCTAAGCTGAGATACTATTCCTTTTTTTACAAAATGGTTTTTTCGTTTCACACGTAGGACAATGAAGAAGAAATATTTCTATTGCCTTTTTTGGTATATAAAATTTAGATTTTATAGCATGTGTCATTTTGTCTCGACCACCATGGCCGCAAGATTTATGGACTTCTTCTAGGATGTCAAAGTATTCGTTTGTAGGTGTAATACGCACCAATGGATCATTTGGAGATTTCCTTTTAAATATTAAAAATTCTTCATTCGCTCTTACCATTATGTCATACTTTGATGACCAATAATACTCCATAGACGTTTTGCGTTCAGTTCCGCTCACGTTCATCCTAGCATGTCGGATATTGTTCATAACCTTCAAAATTTTTTCGGCAGTCCATGGTTTTCTTTTAGACCCTAAAATAAATTTAAACACATAATTATATATGCGTTTTTAAAGAATATAAATATATTTAATAATTAAGGATATAAAATACAAATTTAATAACTCACTAATAACAGTAAACCAACCTTGATGTTGTTGATCGTATTTACTCAGTTCCGATTCAAATTTTTCGCGAAAACTTGCAGAAATAGTATTACTTGGTACCTCCATGCTTCTACACCATTCTGAAAATACAACACTTTAATTACCTACACTTAAAATTGCACACCAGAACGAAAAGTAACATTCACTATTTGCACCGTTTACGACATATGTCTATGTAAGTGTCTATCTACTAGCACCGCAATGGAAAAAATTATCTAAATTTGAGTCACTTGGCTGAGACTGTCAGTCATCTTCATAGTTTTCTTTACGCTAAGTTGTTAAACGTTCCGTGATTCTAGTTCTATGATTTCTCGACCTATTCATTTAATTGTATCCTGGCCTTTAATGAACGGACTATGCGTCCAATTACCTAGATTATTTAACTAGATGGCCTTGACACACATAATGTGTATAAACCATAATAAAAATCTTTTAAGTATAAACAAAGATTTATACTTAAGAGGTAATACGTATAACAGATTACTACTTTGCACATTACCTACCTAAGAAATCATAAAAATATTTAAACCCTTGTCAATTGTCATCATATCAAGTAACGTTTTACATTGTGTCTTGCAATGACAAGGGCATTATTAGGCTTCAAATATTTTTATGAATTTTTAATTATTAGGGGGATTATTACTTACGTTTCAAAACTTGTTTAAAAAGAAGTGGACAAAATGTCTTGAAAGCATGTCAAACCACTTTTATATTTATGTATATTTTAATATATTAAATTGACGTTACAATCTTAAATATAAATTACAATATAAATTATCTTAAATATAAATTACAAATGCACTATAAATACAGCTAGGTAAAACAAACAACAATAACATGTATTCATCATGTTATTGTTGTTTGTTCGATTCAACGATTCGATTCGATTCGATCGATAACATGTTTAAATACGATCGCCGACAAATCCGATGTACCTTTTGTGACCATTATAACCATAATAATAATCTGTCGGCAGCTGTCCTACCTATGGTTTTAACCACAGCATCCATTGACTACACCACGCAAGTGTAGTGTAAAGAGGAGTGAAATTCACTTCTTTCAGCGCCATTTCCTCTCGAAATATTATTTTCGGTGCCAAACGTCAAACGAAAACTAAAAAGCTAAAATACACCAAATGTTGTATGTGTGGCGCGCGGCTACGGCCTTTGTATCGTTTACTTGGGAAAGGGGAGTTATAAGCACTAAATCGCTTAATAATGGCACGCTTGGTTTCTACATAGACGATGAGACTTGCTTGGTCTAGTCAATAGATGTTTGTGGTTTTGACCCTTTAATTATAGTGAATAAGATACATTTGTGACAATAAATAATTACATTTCATGAAATTATATTGATTTATTTACATACTCTATAGACCAACCTCTTCTGTTTCACTGAATTATTGCAGTAGTTATAGTCGACTAAAAGTTAAAACAGAGCCTACGAAGACAAGGGGTTTAGCAGGAACAATTGACAGGAATGTATTCGCAACGTTATAGATTGAGAATTGTATGAAAATCATGACAGCGCCTAATCAAAATTGAATTGATAACGTTACGAATACGTTGATGTCAATAGTTCCTAATAAGCCCCCAGTTAACATTACGTTTCGCGGGTCGTATCTTCGTTCGTACGATGTAGATCGTCACGAATTTCACCTACAAAATTTAATGAAGGGCTACCATTTTGCTTAAAAAATTCAGAATACATTTTCACTAACACTTCATCCCGTATTAATAAAAATATTTACACCACGGATTAGCTAATCCAAACGTGGCTGTATTTCATCTGATAGGTTGGAAAAGCCATTGACAAAGACAGCGACTTGGTTTAGAGTATGCCATAGTGTAAATATTTTTATTAATAAGGAGGCTGGATTCTAGAAGGTACCTACAGACAGTGGCGTAACTACAGGGTAGCTGGGCTGGCAAAATGCCACGGGCCCCCGAACCGAGAGGGCTTCGGCCCAAGGGGACGCAAGCTCAGAAGTAACCTAATTTGAGAGGCATCCAAAGAATTTGCCACGGGCAGATGGTATAGTTACGCCACTGCCTTCAGGATAGTTTTTCCTCTAAAATACCTATGATTTTCTTCATTTTAACTTGACATATTCACCCGTTGGATTATGGAGATAGTATTGAGGCAAATGTTCGTGAATGTTATAGGCGTAACTTATTTTACCGTCTTCATTCAGTTTGATTTTGGCCTTGCAGCCAGCTTTGCGTTTCGAACAGTACCAGTACCGCATGCTTGTCTGATTGAACGTAAAACCACCTAGCATCAATCGCATATGCTTATGTCTGCCTTCAATCAAAGTGTAATCTGCAATACGAATTTTACGGTTTATTCAAATAACGTTAAATATCTTCTTCACAACGTTTGGTGTATTTGAACTATGTTGTTAAGGGTGGTACAGTTAAGTGGTACAAAACATACGCAACCTTTATACGCTCCAGATACATAACTAGCACATTTTTTGTCAAAGAAAAAATATTTCCAGCCTTTAGGACATTTTACTGGTAGTTGATTTTTAGAGTTTAATCATAATCATAATCTTTATTGCTAGAATATGGTAACAAAATTGGTCTTAGCTTAATTTATTTATACATATTCTGCTTAGTTTGGACCAATCAAAACGATTTATCGTTAGTTTGACGATTATTTTATACCATTTTGCAGTTTTAACATAAACGTAACTGTATTGCAGGATTTAATTAGCTTAGATTTTCGTTGCCATGACGATACATCGGGTCCATTCGAGCCGAAACAAAATTTGAAATAGCTATTAAAAATTGAACCTTATTCATTACAAAAGAAGATACATGTTTCATTGTAACATTTCGAATGTTGAGTTGTAGCTCGCTGAAATATTGAGTTGTAGATGTCATATGAAACGTTATGTATAACTTTTTGTGCAGTGGATAAAGTTCAATTTCAAATAGCTATATTAATTGAATTGTAGTGTGAACTGACCCTTAGTCATTTTCGGAATAAGAGCTAAAACTAGAACTACACGAATCGCTATCTGTCATATATCTGTTTTTTGCCCTTGCTACTATTTTCCTCTTGCTTTTACACTTTGACAGTTTTTTGTGTTTTTTACTTTCGTTATTTTCTCTCCGTATAGGAGAGCTGGAAGTTGTCGGAATATATAATTTTGTGATCTGATTCCCCTCTCCAACAACTGTTGGTTCTACTGCTGTCTGTCCCTGGGCCTTCGTTATAAATATTTCGGATGTCAGACTCGACGACAGAATTTGATGGTGACGTTTTAAAAAACTTTTTAGCCAACATTTACCAGCAATGCCTCTTTTAAATGGATTTTTTATATTATTTTTCACGACTATCTCATACGCTAATCGCCGTAAACCCATTTTTGTCAGCCTCTGAGGCTTATTCTTCATAGTCAGTATGTGTTCAATCAGCAGGTTTTCTAGCTTAAAGTTAAGAATTGGTCTTCGACCGAGAACTTTATTTGTTAACGATTCAATTGGCGTGTTTTCGTCATTAACCAAACGATAGAGAGTAGTCCTGGGAACGTTGAAGTACTTAGCTGCTTTCAAGTATCCCATTCTTTTCTCTCTAACAGCTACAACAGCAGCGGACATATTGTCCCTGTTCCACATCTGTCTCTTATTGCATGTTGCCATTTCTAAAAATAAGGTAACAATAATAGAGTCTTGTGTATAAAATTAAAAATAAGAGCCTAGTTTAGATTGTTATAACTTTTATCGTATTAGAAAGGTTGTGTTATATTTCATCGTTTGTAGATGTGGCAATAAGGAACTTTATAATGTACTAGCTGATGCCCGCAACTTCGTTTGCGCAGAACTAACGGAAGCGGAACCCTATTTTTTAAACGGAACCCTAAAATAAAAGTAGCCTATATTAGACCTTATAACATCAGCTATCTGCTAGTGAAAGTCCCGTGAAAATCGGTCAAGCCGTTTCAGAGATTAGCCGGAACAAACAGACAGACAGACCGACAGACAGACAGACAAAAATTTTAAAAATTGGTATTTTATTGTAAGTACCGAATATACTTTCAGATGCATTAAGTGAAAAGCTGTTAGTTTGAAGTTACAAACAGACACTTCAATTTTATTTATCTGTATAGATGTATAGATGTAACATAGTAGCCCCGGATTTATGGGGGATAACTGGGGGCACTTGCCCCGGGGAGCAATTTCATGGGGGCGCCAAATCGCCAATCATTGAGACAAGAATTCGAAATATCGAACTAATATCAAATATGAAGCCTCTTTTCCTACAATTTTATGGTCTGGTGGGGTGTGTATCAAGTTTTTGTCCCGGTTCGAAAAAGTCGTAGATCCGCCACTGTTAAACATAGTATCATCAGACCATATTATGCAGATCTTTAAATAGTGAAATAAGTCAAGGATAACCCTATACTATTTTTCCAGGAAATCAATAGATAGATAAGCTTTGTCTTTGTTAATATTTTTATTATTTTAATATTAGTTTGAAAACATCACAAAAGTTAAACCTTTTGAATTACATTATTAACAAGTTGATTACAAAACTAATGTTATTCGTAACTACACATTTCTGTCTCAAGCAAACAGCTATAAATAATTTTACTATGTATTTACAAATAGACAGGTAACAAAATCCAGAAGAAAAATTCCTAGAAATCTTTGGTTTTTATAATTATAATAATATAAATAGATATATGAGATGCATTTTATGGTTATAATATATTACAATATTACAATATCGTGGGGTGACAAGTAAAACTCATTAATAACTCATTGTCTATATATTATATAGACAAAAAATGATGTTCTTAATAAAATTACACATCGGAAAGTAAATTGATTGACACAATCACAATGAAATAAAAATTAATAAAATCGATGAGGCAAAAATGTAGGTTCATGATTGTGAAGCAGTTTAGCTCTTTTAATGTTTCCATAATCGTCTATCACGACCTTGGCTGGACACTTTCTTCTTCTGTATTTGGAGCAGACTAGATATTTCTTAGATACACCTGTAAAAGAGAAAGTGTGGCCTCCGAGTAACATCACAGTCCCTCGGCGCGTGGGCAGCCACTCCACCTCTGTAAGTTGCAGGAACTCGTTAGTAAAATAATGAATAAAATATTCCATATTATAAAATGTGTCTAATTGTCTATAAACTATAAAATGTTTATGTAGCATGTGTAGGTTATAGTATGTAAATTTTAATGCATTAAATATCTTAAGATATATAGAGAAATAGATATATTGATTAGTAACACAACTTGTATGGTGAGCTCGACTAAAAATAATATTTAAGGCAATTTTCATGGCCATTTGGTTTTTTCAATAATAGAATTAACCAAAGGACGGTCAGTATTTTTATTTAATTAAATATTGGTTTTAAGTCACAATAGCATAAAAAACGATGTGTTTAGTGGAATTCCTCTTGATTCGGATAAATAAGACAGTCTTTTAAAAAAATATATATTAAAAAAACAACAATTTGCCAATAAATTATTATGTCATGGTAAAAAAAGTAAAAACACTTCGTCACGGAGACGATCCAGTTCTCGAGTCATCAGTAAAATCACTATTTAAGTACACTTTAGAATTTTTTATGTCCTCCGGTGGATGACAATGTCTGTTTAGTAACTTTTCTACTTTTCCTTCGGAAGAGAGTTTCACGAAAGCCTTGCAGTACGCTCTCTTCTTTGAACACCTCCATCTACTGCGCTGATTTAAACAGTACGTGTACCCGTCTATTAACAGCATCCTTTTCCCTTTCTTTGATATTACAATATCGTATTCGATATCTGAAAATAAAAAGGAGTGTTCATCTTGAGCAGTTACAGCTTGAACTATCGTCGGATGCAACTTTAAGGCTGGGAGTAGTCCCAACTCCCAACCTTCCGGAATCCGGAAGGCGGTAGAAAATTCTCAGCACTGAAAATGGAACTCTGCTCTAATACAATAGAGTTGAAAATGTAAGTCTTGAGTGTCGAGCTGTCATACATGACATTGACATTTGACTCGACACTCATGTGTTCGATTTTCAACTCTATTGTACTAGTGCATAGTACTATTTTCAATGCTTAGAATTTTAGGCCTTTGGATGCCGGAGCATATACCTATTCCCAGCCTTAGACCACTTTCAATACTCACAGAAAAAGTTAATAGTAAAAATAAGTTTCAGCATTATTTAAGCATTATTTTAGTTTAAATTTAGACTGTTACATATGGGTAAATAATATGGATATAGCATGTTTAGCTCAGGACTTGCAAATAACAATAAAAGAAGACAGCTTTTTAGGTTATTGCGAGTGTTAACTTTTTAGGCTATTTCTATCTTACTAATAGATACTAAAATAAAAGGGGTAGGTATTAAAAACGCATCTCTAATATAGTTAGAATGTATTTACAATTAAGTACACTGCAAATATGTACAGATTTAAATTAAACATAACCAACCTCCACCTGGGACGCAAATTGGAGTTTAACTCTAAAACACTGGTATAGTGGAGCCAGGAGTTGCTGAGACTTATCGTAACAATTCTACCCCGACCCGATAATTTACCTAACGATTTAAAATCACGACCAATTTGAATATCTAGCGTTCACCTTTAGTATGATCCCACTTCTTAGCATCAATTTAACCACATAATATTTACCTAGCCATGAGACTGAGAAGGCAGTAGTCTGATCGTATACGAGAAAATTGCCAAATTTTCATAAATTTTTTGATTCTACTGTGGAATTCGCACCACTGTACCCCCTTTGCTGATGATAAATTTCTGAGGATCGTGAGTATGAATGTTGTAGATTCTTGTAATTTTCCCGTCGACCAATGTAAGTCTGGCCTTACAGTCCTGGATCTTTCTGGAGCACATCCACCCGGTTGACTTACCAGATTGTGAAAAGGTGTATCCTCCTACCAAGACGAGAGTTCTTCCTCTTTGCGATGGTATTAAATCATAAGCTACTTCTGTAAAATATAAAATTTACTTATTACCCTTAAGTTTCATTACTTCATGATTGCCTAATCTTATAATATTTAGACCGTAGGTATTTGAGGCATCAGCGGCGAAGGCTGGTTCTCCTTCATAGGGAAGCCGTAGCCTGTGTAATAGGTAGGGATTTGGATGAGGGTCGTCAAAAGGTAAGCGGTAAGTGAAGCCGATAGGAATGGAGTTATAGGAACCTCACGCCACTGTAAGGCATGCTGTCAGTTAATTTTATACCAAAATATGCCACCCTAATGATTATCAACGATGTACCTATCTCTTAAATACGTAAATAAATAGAATTGAAATGATGTCAAAAAGAAATAAGTTTTAAAACACAAATAAAAATATAATTTTATAAGAATTAAAGGTGCATATTATTTAACAAATTATTATAAAACCTCACCAAGTATCACCAGAGGGAGGGGAGGGGTCTAAAAAGTTGTTAAAAACATCACGTGATTAATGGACGTCCTCGTATTCTGTGATATAATAGGCGAATTTGCGTTTTGCGGAGAGTCACCCGTACATGAAATGATTTATTTTGCTTGAGTATGACAATTATTATTTTTCTGCCTAAACATCTATACATAAGCAGTAGATCATGTGCCCGAAGTATCCGTAATTGATTTTTGGAGACCTTATATAGTATCTTAGCCTATGTAATGTAATGTAATAGGTTTATCTTAGCCTATGTAATGTAATGTAATAGGTTATACAAACTGTATAGTAAGCTATATATTTTTATCGTAAAGAACATCACAGACGACGAAGATACTATAGTATTTTATGTACAGATGAAATAAACATGCTTTACAGTTTGAATGAACTATCGCAGATGGTTAAGATAGTATATATTTTTATGTTGAGTATGTACTTTAATATGAAATATATATCCAGCCAGGAAATATAAGATAAAATATTATACTATCTTCGCCGTCTGTGATGCCCCTAATAGTATCAAAACCTTTAACCTTACTATCTTGTTGTTTTTATTACCTATGGGATCATTGTCACAACATAGATAAACAAGATTTTCTCTTCTCGTTGTACATATAGGTAGTAGGTACCTACTCGGAATTCTGAGCCACGATACATTTTTTTTTAATTTTGTGTACAAAACGCTGCTATCAAAAATCGTAGCATAAAAATAACCTCAAATTCTATCAACTCAAAGTATTTAACATACGTGTCCTTCGAAATTAATAAGCAATTTGGTTTATTCCCGTGGTCTACCTGACTACCTCCGTGGTCAGGTAGCACACTTAGTAAATCTAGAGGTGTACCACTAGGTTTACTACGGGTTACGAAGTAACTATTTATAAATCTGTATTACGGGCACAAAAAGGTGTCCGTAGCAAATTTAGTTTCACTTGGTTTGATTCACGAAACAAGCCATTGGTGATATACGACCTTCGTCGGATTCCATTTTATTTTCTTTTTTGACAGATTTGTTACCAAATTTAAAGACGATTTTTTTGTCCAAAGGCCTTTATTCAAACCCGGAATTTTTGCTTAAACAAAATTCCTTTCGTGATCAGAAATATTAGTATCTAGTAACATTTTAAAGAAATAATTTGAAACTTTAAATCACATACGTTTCGATTTGGCTCTTACATAATACATACAGCCCATTTAAATCAACTTCATAAATAGGAATTGGATGATCATGGTTTTTGTTTATTCGTATAATTTCTGTGTAGTCTGCGTTAAAGACTACTCTCGCCTTACATCCCGCCGCTTTCTTCGAACAATACCAATGTCTTTTAGATGATGAAGAATAGGTATAACCGTCTACCATAAGTAAGTTTCTTTTTCTACCAATATCAATAAACTGTACACCTAAGAGACCTAAAACAAAGTCTTGACGTTAGTAACAATTTTGTATCGATCTAAATTGATTTTAACTTCATGCGATATTTGCCATATTAGATAGGTAGGTATGTAAAAACTAAAAACATACATCGAACACTTTTTATTTCCACTCGGAAACCTTTGGATTTTCATTTTGTACTTTCGCGAATGCTATCTATCTATGGCTACATATTGACCTTTATTCGAGTTTCAGTGTATATTTGAATTTCATAGATAGATCGACATCTATGAAACTCCGCTTCGTTACGTTAGTAATAGGTATATTATATTCTTTGGTCTCGTGCCGCTGGCGAAACTTTGTGGTACTAATAAGAATCTCTTGTAAACTTACACTTCCATTTCACTTTCAATGAATTATAAATGAATCGTCTAGTCTAGATATCATAAACAGATTTTTTGAGTTTGGACTTATCAAAACGCGTTAAACGTTGTTATGACGTTTTTGAGATTATACCATTTTGCTGTTTTAACATATCGAGACTGCATACAAACTTTTTTTCACCGAACAAAATCGACCTACAAGTGCTAGGCCTGTAGTACATAATAATAATTATGTACCTTCCTAATGTGATATTTATCACAGCATGACTTACAGACATTCCAGATTAGACCTACATTAATGTTTTAAGTTAATAAAATAAATTGAAACTTAGTAAACTGTTCGTTATTAGTATCAATCTTAAAATGATTACTTACGAACCATTACACATTACACATTTAGCATGTACACAGCCATATTGGTATTACAGCGTCTTCTTGTCACCTGGTAACTCTCGAGATGATAGCGCGTGCTGCCCGCGTGATAGGATAAACATGTGATATGAAATGATATGATTTATACAGCCCGCACGCGGACCAGGGAGTCGCACGCGGATCATACACAAGTCACACAGCAGAATCTTTTTTTTTTTAATTTATGCATGCCCATAGATACAAATAGAGACATTCAGACGTTTTTAAAACAACTGTTACGAAAGACTCAGAAGGGAGTAAAATCAAAAGATCACGTATCACTTTATGCCATTTATTTGATATTAATGATTTAATATACATAGCTAATCAAGTACATTCTATCGACAACTTTCCACATACAAAATAATTTAACAAATACATAATTCGAATTCAATATCATCACCAAGTTACTAAACCTAAACTGCATAATTACAATAATCAACAAGTCTTACTAACCTGTCTTTCCTTGAAGGTGGCTCGTTCAGAAGTGATGGCCGTTATCATGAAATCACCTTAGTTGCTGACTTTGACATAAGATCTGTCAAATGTCTAAGACATTTGACAGACGTTACAACTTGTCATGATTTATGATTAATAATAACATTAAAATAATAAAACGGGAAGATATTATAAATGTGTGTGTAACAGTCGGCCATCCTCTAGGAACGAGTCTCTTCGTTCTAAGTTAGTTATAATCTTATAATTTTATTTTCATTTAATACATTTTACAACATTTCCAACCTATCTAATTTTAATTAAAAAAAAAAACTTTACTGTAATCATGGGAAGAAAAAAAAAACTTGTTACATATTGTTATATTTTGACACCAGTTTAGACATAAATTAGTATCATTATTTTTAAATTTAATTTTATTAAAATTCCAATATTATCTTTAATTATTATTATTAAAATATCATCACAAAATCCGTTGCATCAAATTAATAAAGTTTTATTTATGTGAGATTATTATAAAACTGTAAACTTAATTATGGCTAACTTTGCAACAGTTACTTCCTTCACCATCACAAAGCAACCGCAATGCCATGAGCCACTCCTGGGCGGCGAGTTCGTACGCCACTCATGCCCGGCTCAAGACACCCCTCACTTTCTTAATTATAGTTATATGGGTAGGAGTTACTTCCTTCACTCTCAACTCACACAACTACGATGATTTAAGCCACTCATGGGCGACAAGTTCGTATGTCAATCATGCCCGGCTTAAAATCACCCTCACTCATTCACTAATAGTTTTATTATTCACTCATTCACTAATAATTTTATTCACTCGTTACTAATTCCTTTTCACTTTTACAAGAGTTACTAAACCTTAGGTAGCATCGCATAATATTAAGTCATCACTACGATGAAACTAAATCAGTACGAATTCTTCTCTCTATGGTATCGCGCTTTACTTATATATATATAACATTACATAATTTAAGATACATAAAATAACCGGTACTGATTTATAAATCACTAAGTATTATAATTTTTTCTCAAAACATCACTTTTATTTAAATAGCATTCGTAGGTATATACTCACTATTACTTTTAATTAGTATTATTAGTATACAAGTATAACAATAACGTCGGGATTTGTTATTATGTATTTTCGGTTACCTCGTCATCGCTATCATCGTCACTATCATCACTCGAAGAGCAAGCAGCAGTACTTCCGAAACTAAACCAAAGATAAACTTTACTACCACTACGTATTTATATCCCTTCTTAGTTAAAGGTATATCTTCTACAAAATTTAAATTATCGACTTCATTTAATAATCCTAGTGCTGGATTTACTACATTTTAACGAATAAGAGTTCTCTGGGTGTCTTTTTCGTCACATCATGAATAGAGATAATTCCCATCATTCCCACGTATCGACCCATTAACATGGATATATCCATAACATGCAATATCTGAACAAACAGTAACAGCTTTCATCTCTCCTACTTTAATATCAACATCATTAGCTAAACGTAACTGTAATTTTGTATCATGTTTATGTTCAACTCGTTCAAATTTTAAATCATTAGGGGTTTTTATAATTTAAGTGTAGGTCTTTCTGTAAATGTATGCCCTAGTAAAATGTTGCAATTTATTAATTTGTCATCTACAATGTAAACTTCAATATCATTTCTCACATATACCGTGTATTTCAACGCTAGTTCTCATGCGACTTAAGGCCAGGACAAAGCTCAAAAATAAAATAATTTTCACTACTCGTATGAACATTGTAATAAGAGTCATTTTTGCGTAGCATTATTTTCTATATTCATGTAGAAGACAGTGTTTGCAAGGTATTTCTTAAATATCTCTTGAAATATTGTACAAATCACAAAACTGTTCGGTTCAAGTTGAAATATAATATATATATTAATTATTTATCAACAAAATATGCATGGTACTGCACAACATTTTACGTTTTAGGAGATTTTGTGATTTTAAGATTTTGTAACTCAGGAATTATATATTTTTTTCAAAATGTGTACGGTTCAGAACATGTCAAGGATTGTGTGCTTAATCCCATATTTTTTTCACTTCGTAATTGAACTCTGACTAGGTAGACTAGGTGACGGGATATTATGACAAAGTAGCCTACGACCTCGCCTTAAAGGCAAATACGGTATGTTTTCTAGTCCCCTTAAACGCGATCCATTTATCGGTTCCCACTTTAAACTTAAACTTACAGCGTCAGTTTCACGGATAACTGTAATCTCACTTCCAATCTACTTGACATACAGTAGTCATACCATTAATCAAGATAGGTAGTTTATTATTCGTATTTGTATTTTCCGATTCCCTCACCTCAGACCTCTAATACGCTTTTGTCCTTGGTCATGGTGCCACCCTTAGCTTTTACACAATTCAATGCTTCGTGACCCAAATAGTTGCAGATGGTACATTTTATTAAAGGCTTAGGACATTTAAAACTAGGATGTCCGACACCCTGGCAATTAAAACACCTAACCTGACCCTTAGGGTATGTACTATTGCTATTATTTCTGGTAATATTGTCCGTTGCACTAGAATTAGTGACCGATAAATTATGTTGCGGCCTATCTCTATTATCTCTATTACTATTGGATTCTAATTGATTGCGGTTTTGGGACTTAATAGTTTTGAAAAATTGTAAAACGTCTTCTGGCTTATCAAATTTAGCTGCCTGGGCGCCTAAACGGACTCCTCTATCATCAACGCCATAAAGAAGGCAGTCTACTGCTTGCTTTCCAAATATCTTACATCTATTAAGTAAATTTATCTTGGCAAAATAATATAATTCTAAAGATTCACCAGGGCGTACCCGTCTATTAAGCATCTCGGTCAACAATTCCGCGTAGTTCTCAGTAGCTGGGAACGACTTTCTTAACATTATTTTCCACTCAACCCAAGTATGCTTAATAGAGGGTAGTCCCTGGTACCAAGTCTTAGCAATACCACTAAGCTTGGGTAGGGCATAGTGTATCGTTTGTTTATCGCTCCAATTATAAATTTCCGCGCACTCATCTACTTTATCTATCCAAACGTTAACAGTCTGTTCTTTCACAAGTGGATCGAATTCAGGAATGACATTTGCAAGTACCGAACTAGAAAACGATTCACGATGCCCTGTCCCTGATTTTAGTATATTTAAAAATTCTCCAATTAAGTCTACATTCCTATCTTTCATCGGTGAAGCCTCATCTGGTTTATTTTCTGGCGTTACAAGAGAACGTCGAAAGTTATTAGGATGTGGTGCTTTACTACCACACCTTCTTTGTTTAGGTGTCGTAGACCTTCGGTCTGATTCATTATGCTCACTCAAGCGCTTACGTACCCTACGTCTCTCATTTTCAAGTACCTTAAGTCTTTCTTCTTCTTGCGAGATTCTTTGCTCACGGTGGTGCGAAGAACGCGCGCGGTTAGGGCTTTTGCTCCGTCCTCCACTATCACGCCTATTTCTCGCTCGGCTGCGGCTACGCGTCCGCGTACTATCCCGCCGGTCGACGTAGCGTGGTCTAGCAGACGTTCGCGCAGGGCTCGAACCACGGCGGGCGCTCACATTGGATTCACGGTCACTCATTTCCTGAAACTCAAAACGATTGTGTGAGTATGTGTTTACGTCACTTATAAACCTATAAATTCATATAAATATTCTAATAAAAATTAAATAATATCATAACGAAAATTGAGCAATACATTCTAATTTCCTATATTTATAAATCTCTTTTACAATGCATTAAAATAATCATATAAAACCAAAAGGTAGTTTTCTATTGTTTGAAAAACCAAAGTATTTTGTATCGGTAATCATACTGAATTTCAAGTGTTCCTAATTTCGTTAGGTTAGTTAAGTAATTATCGTTCATTATTAAGTGGCTTGTATAATTGTAAAGGCAAAAATCAGGTAGTAAAATAATCGAAATTAAAGGAGGTAGAAAATAATTTATAAAATAAAAAAATGGCGTATAAGAAAAGTTAGGGGCAATTTAAATCTCTTTATATCTTATAAATCATCGGCCTTAATAAGGATTTCAAGCTATTATTTTACAAAGCTACGATTACATAATTAGAATAAACGTATATTTTTTTTTATTAAATAACGACTAATCTATTTCATCCAAGTTCATCAGCAATCTGGCATTGAAATATGCAAGAGGGATGGTTTAAATATATTTGTCAGATACTATTCTACACTGATGGCCATTTATTTTACTCGAATGCATAAAAAAAGAATATTAATAAGAAATACTAAAACATAAAAGAGAAAAAAAAAAATATCTACCTACCCTATGTGGCGTGGTACGTGACACGAAATTTACTTTCGCGGTTCATGTCCCGCTTCTGAGATGTTACGAAAGACTCAGAAGGGAGTAAAATCAAAAGATCACGTATCACTTTATGCCATTTATTTGATATTAATGATTTAATATACATAGCTAATCAAGTACATTCTATCGACAACTTTCCACATACAAAATAATTTAACAAATACATAATTCGAATTCAATATCATCACCAAGTTACTAAACCTAAACTGCATAATTACAATAATCAACAAGTCTTACTAACCTGTCTTTCCTTGAAGGTGGCTCGTTCAGAAGTGATGGCCGTTATCATGAAATCACCTTAGTTGCTGACTTTGACATAAGATCTGTCAAATGTCTAAGACATTTGACAGACGTTACAACTTGTCATGATTTATGATTAATAATAACATTAAAATAATAAAACGGGAAGATATTATAAATGTGTGTGTAACACAACAGTATCATATTATTTTATAGCAAATTGAAAATGTTTTTATTTTATTTATTTATTAAATTTATTAATTGAAACACCCAAAGTGGCCTTTTTAGACCCCCAGATCCGCACGCGTGTGGCATTGCCAATCGTGTAAGGGCATTTTTCCTGTCACGAGGATTGCCTCGTGACAGGAAAAATGCCCTTACACGATCATTAAATCGCAGAATGTCTTTGCATGTTATTACGATGAAAAAAATAATAATCGTAATTTAATAACGATCTGATGATCTACGGATAAGGCTTTTTAATTCAGTCCTTAGATTTGATTTCTTTAATTTCTGTGAAAAGTTTCATGTATCGAAGCTGAATGATTGGAGAATCCTAGGCGGATGATTATGGCTTCCTGTCAAAAATACAAGACGTCCATCCGGAAACAGTAAAACTTTGTATCTGCACTTAGGGTAATGAGAGCACACCCATCTTAATTTACTGCTCCTAGAATATGTGTGACCATCGACAAGAAGCAAATCTCTTCCTCTCTGGGACTTGACAATTTCGTAAGTAACGCCGTCTGTAACGAAAAACTTTTTTTGTGATTTTTTTTTTGGTAGATAAATTATTACCTAAATTTTTAGTTTTAAATTATTAATCTGTATTGCTTTCTTAATGTTTTCATACAACTCTCATCATTCAAAATATTTTCGTATAATAGATGATCAAAGGAACTTCTCAAGCGAAGTTCGTTTATTATATACCTACTTCGATCATTAAACATATAATGATGTTTTATAAATAAAATCATCGCATGAATCAAGCAAATAAAATTGGTAGATACCTACTCGAATTTACGCTTCAATATTTATCAAATAGAATATTATGTTGTTAAAAACAACATAATTATATATTTTATATGGGATTTAAATGCGAATTTCCATTAATTATATTTGATGTTAGCATACTCACGGTTTATGCTTTTAAAGCAAGGTTAGCGCTTTAGCTTTGAAAAAACATAAATATGTTTGTTATGTTAGGTAAGAGAAATATCTACTTAATAATAAAAGCAACATTATAAAATATAGCAAAGTATATTTATTTATGACGTCATATTACATTATCTACTTACACTGATGTTTGTTCAAGAGGAACTTCTCCACCAGTAAGCTGGGACTACATTATCCGGTATCTGATAGGCCGGGTTAATTCAGAGCATTGAAAATAGAACTCTTCACTAATGCAATAGAGATGAAAATCGAACACACAAGTGTCGAGACAAATGCCAATATCCACAATATTGCACGACACTCGACACTTCTTTTAAAAAAAAATTCACGATTTTCAACTCTATTTTATTAGAGTAGTTCTATTTTCAGTGCTCTAAATTTTCACGGGCCCGCCGGATTTCGGATCATATAGTCCCTGCAGCATTATACAATCAACCATTGGCCGTCCGATCTCCGGATCATTCTCCGAGGAACATGGTTGTGGGACTCCGTAACATTAGTCAAAGTACCGTCTGGGTACAAAGAAACTTTGGTTTTACACTTGGGGTAATGAGTACAAATCCACCTGGACTTAGAGCATTTAGAGAACGTATGACCGCCCACAAGAAGTAAATCTTTCCCTCTTCTAGACTTGATTATTTCAAAATCTGTGAAACAAAACATTCATAAAACTTTGAAGTTTTCTCAAGTTTTATTTTTCTAAAAAAAAAACAAATGCCGCAGATCCGGCGGTGCCGTTGCACTAGGATTTGAATGGATTTTCCGCCACAGCTCCCTCGGCGGCGCGGGTTGTGACGTTTCACAGCACTGGACTGCAGCACAAAATCCATCCAAATCCCAGTGCAGTGTAGTGCCGCTGCCGCCGGATTTGCGGCTCGTGTGTCATCGTACTAAGCAAACAAATTCTGTCAAAAAGATATACATATCTTTGGATAAGAAGTTTCTTTGATTTCTTCTTCTGTTGTTTCTATGATTGCTTGGCAACTTGCATGCATTTTAGATTTAAAGAATAGAAATATAGAAATGTAGGTAACCTATCATTTAGTGTACTGTAAGTTTTAAAACAACATAGGTGAAATATATTATTTATTTTAAAAATAGTAAGTATGTTTAGTTACAAACGATTGCATAAAATAATACAAAAATTCATAAATGAATTAGTGTAAAACAGTGAACTAGCTGCGTATGCCATCTACTACTAATTTAAATACAATAAATACTATATTTGAACTGCCTACCTAGAAATATTTTATAACAAGCTCTTTACAATACTTAGAGTCTGTTACAAAATTAAGGGATAAGACGTGTCAGATTAGCTCATTTACTTGGTATGCCAATGTCAATCGATGTAAAACGACAAAACATCCGAATAAGCTATCCGACACTTATACGCCATAAGGGCCATACTGACCATGCAGCCTGCAAGCCCAAGGCCGCGAATTTGAGGGCAAAATCTTTAAATGATTGAGACTATTGACACTAATGACGGCTATTAGTAACGGTGCTCGATTTGCACACTCACGGCGCATCCAGCAGATCCAGCACCGGTGCTAATAGCCGTTATTTAATGACACTAATTTATTGTCAACAGTGTCAATAATTTATAATTTTTGCCTGGTCAGTATGGACCTTTAGTAAAAGATTAAAATAGTTTCTTAGCGTCCTTCAAATTATGACAGAAAAATGTTATTTAGGAACATTACGCAATGATAGGCTATATGCGGGATTTACATGGGCCCATTTTCACCGAAATCGCCTTGTCATTTTTGTTGGCAATATTGCCATGCGAGCTAGCCGAACTGACACGGTTGATTTTTGGTGTGCGGCGGAAATCGTGTGGCGACTAGCGACTCATTTAAAACCCCCATTAAAAAAGTAATATTAATACCACGTGAATCACGTAAGTAATTGATAATTATCCTCTTAGCATAATCATTTGTTAAATTGATATTTTCCATCTGGAGTCCAAAAGCCCGGTTTAGGGAGGTGACTGTGGGCTTCGGACAACAGACTTACAGTGTGGTCCGGGAAAATAGTCACTTTGCTCCTACACTTTGGATAAAACGAGCAGACCCATCTCCTCGTGCTCACGTGCGAAAACGTGTAGCCGTCGATGAGGAGCATATCATTTCCTCGGCGGGACTTTATGATTTGATAGGATAATCCTGGGGAAATAAAAGATAATATACAAAAAATATAACGCTTCAATTCTACGTATAAAAAGGTAGAAATTTTATAAACGATAAAATCTAGTAGTAAATAATAAGGTAATTGAGGGGGACAAGCCTAGGCTACCTAGGGTGACACAGACTTGGGAGCGGAATCAAGAGGGGAAGGGTTAGGGGGAAAACAGAAAAAGGAAATCTGGAAAAGACACTGGAAAATACACGGAAAATACAAGGAAACAGAAAAGGAAGTTAGATAGGGAAAGAATACTATCGATTACTTCTGTACACTTCGATAGGCGATGAGGCAGGATTTCTTATATAAGTACTATGCGGGTGTTTTGAGCGAAGTACGAATTGTATGAGAGCCGGCCATTTATTTATACCGGCAACTCATACCAGCCTTCTATAACATTTCATGCCTTACCCCCTCAACTCGAAATATCGTTTATTTACACATAAGTTACATTTTTACACACGTTATACAATTTTATAAGCCTAGTTGTATACATTTACAATACAAATTCATATCATATGACATACCTAGAAAGCTGCCGATGATTGAGTAAGCAAGGGAAATTGATTTTCTCGATATTTATAATGCTTCGTCCTCCCCTGACTTAACGGACACCCATTCGGTCCCTTTCGCACGATAAGTTTCTCTCGAAGACGAGACGCCCCCTAGTGGAAAAACCTTTCTAACTTCCAAATTTCCGTTGAAAAACTTACTCAACCCCCGTGCGGCTAACACCCCTACTTTGAAGCAGGTCATAAATTTTCTAAATTACAATATTTTACACAATAACACACTACAAGAAGTTAAAAACAATAGCTAATGAGAATCTATTGAGAAATAGGTGTCTAATAAGATGTTTGACATATTCTGTATGATTTTAATGGGCATAATGAGGGTTTTTAATATTTTTTCTGTCATTAGGGGGCAGACCCAACGCACACAAAGCCTAATCTGATGGCGTAAGTGGTATCAAAAACAGTCAATAAGAATTTTTGATTCTTTTTCTGTCACCAGGCGGCGCTTGGTAGCACGACGGTCCTTGTGTCAAAAGGCTGTCAGAAGTCACGAATTTAAAAACCCTCACTATGTATACCTACTCCGTCCAAAACTAACTTAATCGTCTCGTCAGATAAAATTCCTATTGTTTTAGAATCTGACTTAATCTTAAACAAATAAACAATAGCGCGCTATAATGCCACCAATTAAAATCGTATCTATGGTGCAATAAAGAAATAGATTGTTACGTTAATTTAGTCGAATTTAATCTTTTGAATTACGTTTAAATAAAAAAGTCACTCGAGAAATACTGTCGGTACACACACATCTGTGTGCGTCTTTTTATTGGGTGTGGGTTATTTAAAAGAGATAGGAGAACAAAAAAACTCCTATCTTTTTTTTAAACGTGACATTACGGGTGAAGGACGGGGGACTTTTTTTTAAATATTCTCACTCAACAATAGTTTCTAAGGCGGTAATGAGATTCAAAATAACTATACTCCTTTTATTTTACAACACTTTTGTTTATCCTTCTACTTATTACAAATGTGAAAGTTTGTGAAGATGGATGGTTGGATGGATGGATAATTGGATTTTGTTAGCCTATACTCTTCACGCAAAAAGTGCTGAAAGGATTTTGATATGGTAATAGTTTAGGCTTTGTATTAAAACAGGCTATATTTTAGCACGCAAAATCCGACCAAGTGCGAGTCGGTCGCCATCACTGCTCTAGAGGATACCATGCTGCGTTTTGGAATAAAACATGTTTATTTTTCTAGAATCATTTATTTATTATTAATTTTGATCAGTCTTTTACATTGTCATATAAAATAACAATATGTGGATCGAACTTAGATAATTAATGAAATCACATTTGTGAACCTTCTGAATAAGAGATGACTTGATAACAAATCAAAATTTTCAAAAATATAGAATACAGTAATCATCATTCAGAATAGCATAATTTAGAAAGACAATATTTCAACTTCAATTTTAAGGAAAGTCTTATTTTTTTAATACTGACAGTGGCTGTTCCAACTGGAAATATTGTCTCTTTCTCTTTTTAATAACATTCGGAGCCGATAGGAGTTATCAAAAGTCATTCGATTCGATACATCATTCGCCAACAACTCAGGTTTCCACTATCATCGACTGTTTTTAAGAACACCACCAACATATCGCCTTCGTCATCGACAGTACTTTTTGCTACTCCTGCATAAGATTCCAATATACTTTCGCTTTTTTATATGCTTTCGCGCAATATATTTTCCTTTCGCTTTGTCCTTTTACTAATACGTATACTCCGTCTTTTATATTCATTAGATGAATATCTTCAAGCTGGAGTGTTTGGTAAGAAGTACCGCAGACGGCAGTTTGATTAGTTGAATCTTTCGATTTAAGCGTAGCCAAAGGCTGCTCTTCGTCAGAAAGTTCATACTTCATCTTGGCTATACGCAATATCGTTAAAACTTTTTCGAGGCATCCCAATTGTTTTTGTAAAATCAGCGAGAGTGAAATCCTCCACATTATGTATTTTCCATCCCCCACGTCATATTCTTCTTCCTTCTCTTTTTATTCCTTTCTTGCCATATTCGCTTTATCAGTCTATGTTCACGTTTGCTCATGTCAGCCACTAACTTTTTTCGAGCATGGTACCTCTCTAAGTCCTTTCGCTTTACTTCAGCTACTTTCTCAGGGTCATTTTTGCGTTTTTCCCGACAACGTCGCTGTCTTTCTGCTGGCGTTAATGTCTTATTTTTCGCCATGATAGTATCTGGTAATAGAATATAAGTAATAAGTACCTAAAATACGAGAAAATACAACATTTATTTTTAACACTTTCCGTAGGAATAACTACCATAATATACCATAATTACTAGTGTATATATTTCAGTATTTCTCAGATTCAGCATAAATACAACACAAATATCGTCTATTTTACCCCTCTGTCATATTATTTAAAGCTCCGTCACAATAAATATGTGACGGAGTTGTCATGTAACGGAGGGGTATTTTTTTTCAAAGCCTTTTTAATAAAATTAACATCTATACATACAGATAAATATAATTGAAGTGTCTGTTTGTAATTTCAAATTAACAGCTTTTCACTTAATGCTTAAGGAAGTATATTCGATACTAACGATAAAATATCCATTTTAAAAATTTTTGTTTGTCCGTCTGTCTGTCTGTTTGTTCCGGCTAATCTCTGAAACGGCTGGACCGATTTTCACGGGACTTTCACTGGGAGATAGCTGGTGTTATAAGGTCTAATATAGGCTACTTTTATTTTAGGGTTCCATATAACAAAAGGGTTTCCTTTCCGTTAGTTGCGGGCAAGGAAGTTATGCAAACGAAGTTGCGGGCATCAGCTAGTAGAATATATAATTTACAGGTTGGCAATAAAACATTTCTTATAACGTAAGAGTAGACAACGAAAAGTACCAATCATAATTATGTTTAAAACCAATTACTTACGTGACGAAACGGTAGCCGAATAAACACACGCGTCTCCTATCACAGCTTTCTTCTTGATCTCTCAGGGGAAATCGTACCAAGGGAAGTAGGGGGTCTAAGCCTCCAATCTCACGCCACAAAAAGGAATGACACAAATGCGTATTTCGAAAGACACCCCACGTGATAGAATTTACAAAATAAAACATCAGGAAGTAGGAGACGAGTGTTTAATTTATTAAAAGTAATAAAAATAAAGGTTGCTATTACATGATAGATTATTCAGAAGTTAGTTATAAGATATTTTAACGTTTTGTATTGTCATTATATTTTTTTTTCGTAATATTATGGATTTTACGCAAGCCGATGTAGCAGGAGACACTGATTTGTATGAAATATACTTCTGTCACGCGGATTTACAACTCTGTAACGTACTTTTTACAATGAAATTACTCAATAGATATCTGATAGCTCGATAGCGGTATCGCCAAGTATAAAGCGGCCGTAACTATCTTTTCTCGAAGCATTTCCCGGCTTTTTCGTCCCCTTATATTTTCGTTTGTAAGATGGCGATAGATAAAGATAGCGGTCTGAATTGTCGCAGATAAGTCATTAGCGTCATAAGCTATTGTTTTAAATTTCATAAAAATCGAGTGCGTTGTTTAGGAGATATTAAGCGGCAAAAAACGCGTTTTAGAAATATATGGATTCTTCAAAACATTCTTCTAGCAGATTTAGAAACTTGAAATTTGCTGTCAGGCTAGGTTATTAGCTACATAAAAAGCAACATACAATATTACTATATGTGTCCATATAAATTTCGAGGAGTTTCCTCGATTCTCGATCCCATCATCAGTTCACCACTTTGATGTCAAAAGTTGGTCCTTTTGACATTTGACTATGGGATAATACCTTATACATCAAAAAAAGAAATTTGAAAAACGGCCCACAGACGGCGGAATAAGCGTTGAACATACAAAAAAATATATAACCAGTATAATCGCCTCCTTCTTTGGAAGTCGGTTAAAAAACGATAATACACAAACGTCTTACTTTTTAACAAAAAAGAGTTACAACGCACTCAGAGACGTTTATTAACTTAGCCCTAATCAGTGTTTAATTACTAATGAACATTAAATCTCATAGTGAAGAGTGTCTCCCAGGGTCAAAATTTATGGGTCGTTAGTTAATGACAAATTTAATCATCGGTGCGAGGCGGTGCACCTTTGAATTAAGTTGCCGATTACATAAAAACTAGGAGAAGGTGTAGCCATATTTAAAATTGATTAATAAGAAACTGTAAAGTTTTTCTTTATTTAGTATCAGAAACCATATAAAATAGTAACTTAAGTATAAGGATTTGTACATAACTATCGCAGAAAATAGACAAAAAATTATCCGACACGGCAAACTTTGAAAATATTTTAGTAAAAGAATTTCGATTTTGTATAATGGCATTACAGTTGTTGTGTCTGTCAAATTTTAATTTTTAGCGGGCGCGGTAAAATCAAAAAGTTTGTGGTGGTGTGATTTTGAATTTTCATAAAATATGGACAACACTTATACCTACTTAAAAACATTTTAGTTAGTTTAAGGCAAATAAAGACACATTAGAAGTCAACATACAAACGTTAAATTTTTTTGCGACGCAAAAAATACATAATAATGTAACGATGAGAATATATGGTCCGGAATCCGGAATACCGGAGAAAATTTAGAGCATTGAAAGTAGAACTCAGCATTAACAGAATAGAGTTGAAAATGGAAAAGTAAAATTACAATATAAAAAATTTCAAAATATGTCAACTCGAAACTCTCCTTTCTTTCTCGAAACTTCCATTTTCAATTCAATTGCATTAGCTCAGAGTTCTATTTTCAATGCTCTGAATTTTTCCTGGCCTCCCAGATTTCGGATCATATAGTCCCAGCCTTAAAGGCATTGTAACATTTTTAACAGTAAACGTTAAACCATTTTCGTAATCATCATTTGAAGCGGAGTCCAACTGAGTACATCCTCTGCGGCCTGGGCCAGTTTTTTGGACAGATGGGTGTGGGGCTGCGACAAGCAGCTGAGGCTGCCATCCGGGTACATAGTAACTTTACTCTTGCACCGGGGGTAAAGTGAACAAATCCATCTCGATCTGCTTGTTTGGGAGAATGTATGTCCGTCGATCAGAAGCATGTCTTTCCCTCTGCGTGACTTGATAACTTCGTAACCTGAAATATTACAACAATAAATAATAATTAATAACATATATATTAAGTAATATTATTATTAGTATACTTAGAGCCTGCTTCACAACCTACTGATAAATGTCTGATACCTTATTATGTTTTGTTTCAGTCGCTCGGTATAAAGAATCAGCGACAAAACTTCCGAATAATCTATTTAACACTAATGAGAAGATCGTGAAACCGACCCTTACATACATTTCGTAAATTATACATTACCTACCTGTAGCGACGGCAAGCAATTATATTTTTTTAGATTTTTCAAATCTTAATGCTTTATTTGATGCTATCATTTAACGACACGCGTCATAAAAATACTATAGGAAATGAACGTGTCATTAAGTGTTAAGGATATAGTTATAGTGCGGTTCAAATGAGAATAGGATCGAGTCGGCGCCATATTGTTTCGAATTTAGACTGTTATGATAGATAAATTTATGTTTAGATAATTGATTACTATTCAACGTTTTTATTTAAATTCGATGCAAGACTATTAATATTTATATGCACATAAGTTTTTCTGAAAATCGCACTTTTCAAGTGATATTTGACAGATAAAGGTCATTGACGTTCCTATTCTCATTTGAACCGCGTTATACATATTATAATGTTAGGTATATTATTATGATGTAATGCTAATAGTTACTATTAATATGAAATTTCTTTAACGAGTATATTACGTAGACTGTAGAGTTTAAATGAGGCAAAGAAAACCCAATTATTACTTTCATTATATTCATTAATTTATTGATTTGTTACAAAACATACAAGAAACAACTTAGGTATTATAAAAATACAAAAAAATATACTGTAATATTAATACTAAAATTTTTGAATATTCTTAAAACTTAATATTACGATAAATTAACTATTTGACTAAACATATTTTTTCCGTAATTAGATCACATTACATATACGAACAGGATTTTAATATTTAAAACGACAATGTAATAATCATCAAACAGCTTTTTGCAGCTTAAGGTCATAGCGAACTGTGAAGAGATTGAGATTTAATCATCACTATCAAAAAATCGCTGCAGTCATCATCAGGCCATCACTAGTATATAGTAGTTTAAATGAGGCAATGATAACCAATTATTACGTGTTCATTAATTTATTGATTGATTAGAAAACATACAACAAACAACTTAGGTATTATAAAAATACAAAGAATATACTGTAATATTAATACTAAAATTTTTGAATATTCTTAAAACTTAATATTATTTTAAAGAGTTAACTTCGATAAATTAACTATTTGACTAAACATATTTTTTCCGTATATAGATCACATTTAATATACGAACAGGATTTTAATATTTAAAACGATAATGTACCTAATAATCATCAAACAGCTTTTTGCTTTTAGCTTAAGGTCATAGCGAACTGTGAAGAGATTGAGATTTAATCATCACTAACAAAAACTTGCAGCAGTTAAGGCCATCAAACACTTGAACAACCCAGTGGCGCCACCAGAGACTTTTATAGCCGGTGTCAAATTGATGGCAAAATTAGAAGATATATACCAAGTCCTTCCATACAACGACTCTTTTATAATTATGTGGCGCTACTGGTGGAGCCACCGGTGGACGAGGACAAAACATGTATTTAGAACTCAAAACATGTACAATTCCATCAGTTCCAGTTCGACCAGTTTCTAAGCATTTTTCTTTGCACTAAGACGCCTCAAAATATTCAAACACAAGGGTGACCGCATCGGCTGCAGACGTGGTTGAAGTTCGTATTTACACGAATGTGCGTCGGCACTGTTAAACGATTTTAATATTATGCCGAGCGGCAACTTGTACGATTGTACAATTAAGCTCTTCATATTTAGGAACCTATTCTTGGATAACAAATTCAACTAAGTAGGTTTAAATTTACAAACGAATAAACCTCCATTTTTGGATCTGTATATATTCTTTCTCGGGTGTATGTGATTGTTGTTGTAAATGATAATATCTCCGGAGATGTTGAGTTTGACCTTCGCCTTGCAGTTGGGATGGTGGGTGGAACATATCCACCGCTGCAGACTTGCCCTCGCGTACGTGTAACCGTCTATCAGCAGAAGGTCCTTGCCTCGCTGTGACTTGATAACGTCGTATGATATCACTAAAATTAAAATACTACTATTACAAAGTACAGATAATGTTACTTTTAATATTATTAATATTAATAAACTTGATAAAAATCGCCGTCACAATCGGACCAACACTTAGGAGTTAGGAATCATTTTCTACATAAGTAAAACCAAACGTTGAAATTTATGTACGTACTGTGCGCGGCCAAAAAGAATGTACGTCAACCGTTAAAAAGAGATATTAGGCTAATGTCAGCATTTTAGGGCGTTTTGTGTGAGAAAAAGTGAGAGGTTCACCTTATGCGCGCATGCGACAAATGTCAGAAAGCAGACACTAACCGAAAAGATTAAGGAATTCATGTCCACCTCTAAAAAGAAATATCTTTTCAGAGTGATTTCAAAAGAGATATATCTTTTCAGAATGATCTCAAAAGATATATATCTTTTCAGAGTGATCTCAAAAAATATATCTTTTCAGAGTGATTTCGAAAGAGATATCTTTTCAGAGTGATTTCAAAAGAGATACCTTTTCAGAGTGATTTCAAAAGAGATATCTTTTTAGAGTGATCTCAAAAGAGATATATTTTCAGAGTGATTTCAAAAGAGATATATTTTCAGAGTGATTTCAAAAGAGATATCTTTTCAGAGTGATTTCAAAAGAGATATATCTTTTCAGAGTGATTTCAAGAGTCGATATGAACTCTTTTTAGCCCGGTAATGTACGTACAATTCGTTTATTATTTCTCATTTTTAATTTCCATTAGCTGCTTATCTTAAAGTATTTTCCGTTGTTAACAACATACTCAGGCGGTCGGTGGTTATGTACTGGTATCAGCCGTCCATCTATTTTACCGTTCGATCCGGGTCGCACTCGCGCTTTACACCCAGCTAACGCCTTTGAGCAAACAAAGTAGTTTCTGTTATACTTTCTCGAAAAAGTATATCCATTGACCATTAAAAGAACAGATCCTGAATGTAACTCTACGTAGTTATAGTCGTATAAGCCTGAAATATTATTATATATGTATTTATGAGTCAAAACTTTCAGTTGATAGGTATGAGGTACACTTTATTTATATTAAAAACCACGAGAAGAAATATGTTTTGTAAACAACAAACACCTGTAAAAATGCTGTCTAAAGTATCATGTAGAAAGGTATGTATGTTACTTCCAGGTAATTGAACATACGAACACACGTACGTACCTACGTATGTCATTTAAAACTAATTAGTAATTTCACTTGTACGGATCATCTGAATCACAAATCGAAAACGTTCGGAGCACCGCCGGGCCTGGTGATATTAGTTAATAATAACGAAGAAGAAGGTTTTTTGTTTTTCAATTTGATCCAAATGTGAACAATGCGAACCCCCGAATGTTTATTTACATTTCTTAGTATCAATATAAGACGTATTATATAAAATCTCATTAAACATATTAGGTTGGGGAAAAAGTTTCTTCGCATTTTATATAAAAATTCAAAAGGGTTTTTTTATAAAGTTTATTTACAAGTGACTAAAGTATATAGGTGCCATTTTGTTCGATAACTTTTTGCCATCTTGTTGGTAGGTACATGATCCCATTGCTATAAAATTTTTGGGGCTTCTGATGAAAAAACTGCGACAAGTGGTTTTGGCAGTCCTCTTGTGATGTCAACCTGACACTGCCTAAGGAATTCTGCAGCGACAGAAACAGGTGGAAATCTGAAGGTGCAAGGTCAGGACTATACGGCGGATGCATTAACACCTCCCAGCCAAACTCCCGTATTTTTTTCTGAGTGGCTAAAGATGTGTGAGGTCTAGCGTTATCATGGTGAAAAACCACACCCCTTCTGTTGATTAATTCCGGCCGCTTTCTCTCAACTTCTTGCTTTAATCTCATCAGTTGTTCGCAGTACAGTTCAGAATTGATGGTCCTGCCTGGCGGTAACAGCTCATAATGAATAATGCCCTTCCAATACCACCACACACATAGCATCACCTTGTTACGAGTTAACCCGGGTTTCGCCACAGTCTGTGAAGCCTGACCGGCCTTTGACCACGATCTTTTTCGCACGTTCTTGTCGTATATGTTCCACTTTTCATCACCAGTTATCAGCTTCTTCAAAAATGGTTCGGTTTCATTACGTCGTAATAATCACAAATGAGTACACGGTTCATTAGGTTTCTTTCAGTGAGCTCATGAGGCACCCAAATATCGAGCTTTTTTGTGTACCTAGCTTTTTTCAAATGCGCCAAAACCGTTTTGTGGTCAATCCCCAGTTCTTCAGCTACATCGTAACTACTACTCCGTAACATCAATCATCAAGCCGGGTGCATCATCTTCCCACATACTTCAGAGCATAACAAACTTACGTGAAAATATTAATCCAAATGACATAATTATCTTAGGATTAGGTACGAACGACAGAAATCCCTTTACGCTTTTTGCTAATTTATGTAATACATTATTTCAATTTCAATCTAATAAAATATTTGTAATTAGTATAAAGAACAATAAGAATCTAAATGTAAGTTTTCTAAATTATCATATAAAATTATTATGTAGTAAATACTCAAATTGTAAGTTTATTGAAACATCAAATAAATTTAATATATCTAAAAGTAAGCTAAACTTTCACCATAATTACTTAGAACTTTTATGTCTAAAACTAAACATTGAAATAGACAGCTTTGCTTATTACAATACATTCATCAAAAATAGAAAAATAGTGCCTAGAACAGAATACACTCAAAATAAAAATGCCCAAATTTTTATGACAGATAATAACAAAAAAAAACTTAATTATCTTAAACAAAAAACTATTTCATCGTTTTTTCCCAAAGTGTCTAAAATTAAATATAGCAATGACCTTATTTGTAATAGTAATACACCGCATATTATAACTCCAATAAGTCCCGAAAAAGGAACTATCCCATATTATTTTAGGAAAAATACTCATAGGACGAACAATCAGCTTTTTCTTAAATAGTAACCTACAACATATGAATATACTACACCAAAACATTGCTGGCATCCTAAATAAAATACACATTCTTCAAGCTTCTTTACAGGATTTACGCAAAAAAATTGGTGAGATACACGTCATATGTCTAACTGAGACCTTTATAAAATTTGGATGTGAATCGAATCTAAACCTTGAAAACTATCAGCTTGCTTCTCACTTCTCGCGCATTCACCATAAACGAGGTGGCTCTTGCATACTATAGCTTGACCGCTGTAAAGTCGACCCTCCCGATGGTATGCGGGACGCGGGGCGGGAGGTATGCACGGGTACACACGGCATTGTGGCCACAGAGATTTATCTCGAGATATCTCAAGATAAATATTCGTGTTATTGTTTAGGTGAATGATTATAATTGTTTGAGTCATGTGAGTGTGGCAAATAATAGACTGATTCTATATTTATTTTTATTATATATTATTTTTATATATACACAATAAATTAAGCAACTATGTTAGATTTATTGTTGGATGTAACTAAGTAAAATAATCGCATGTGTAGCGGGCACAATGCTTCAACTGCGCGAGCTCTAGCTGCGTACGTTATTCGACGTCGGTGGCCGACATCGGACTGATTGATTGGTTGAGCGCTACCCGCCCCCGCGTCCCGCGGACCATCGGGAGGGTCGACTTTACAGCGGTCAAGCTATAATACACAAAAACTTTGAACATTATAAACTAGATTTAAAAATTACACCTTTATTAAATAATTTTGAATATTGTGCTGCTTCCATACCTAGCTTGGACTTAAATATAGTTTGCATCTATCGGACCCCAAACTCAAGTGTAAACATTTTTCTAAACAAGTTAAACAACCTCTTGAAAAATGTTACTAAATTAAAATCGAAGAATACCATTTTAAGCGGGGATTGGAATATTGATATATTAAAAAATAACTCATATTGTAAAGACTTACTTGCACTTTTGGCCAATTATAACTTTAAAAATCACGTTTCACGTCCAACTCGCAAGGAGTCATGTATTGACCTTATTTGCAGCAATATCTCAGGAGAAATATACTGTGATACCCATTATCTCGCGCTTTCGGACCACGAAACAGGTCAAACTATATCTTTTGATTTAAATAAAAAAACAGCAATCAACAATAAATCATCCTTTTTTTTTGAAAAGATAAGAGATTTTAGCAAAGATAACATTAAAAAATTTGGCAACTACATGAATTCCTTGTCTTTTTCTGAAGTCATGCAAATACATAACACTGAAGAGGCATTTAATACATTTTACGATGATTTGATTCTATACTACAACCTTTGCTTTCCTATTATTACAATAAAAAGGCTCAAGAAACCAATAAAAAATAAATGGCTCACAAGAGGAATAAAACGATGTTGCTTGAGAAAAAGAATACTTTATCTAAATTATCGCTTCACTAAGTCAAATAAATTAATAAATAAAAAGAAATATAATACATACTCTAGAATATTACAGAAATGCATCCACGTATCTCAAAGAATAAATAATATTAAATATATACAAAACTCACAAAATAAATGCAGAGCGTCATGGGATGTTATTAAAAATAATAACGCTTCTAAAATAACTTATGGTATAACAAAGATACAAGTAGAGGATAAAGAAATCATAAATACTAAAGAAATAGCTGAAAACTTTAATGCACATTTTATAAAAACAACAAATAAATCTAACATAAAAAGCTTAAGCAATAAATTTAACAATAAAATTATCAAAAATAATATTAATAATAAATCTATTTATTTAACGCCGGTAACTTACTCTGAAATACAAAAAATTATACTAAATCTCAAAAACACAAATTCGGTAGGATATGACGGAATTCAAACAAACATATTAAAAAAATGTAACAAAAGTCTTGCTATACCTTTGACTCATATCATAAACCTCTCATTGAGTGAAGGAATTTTTCCAACGAGACTAAAATTCTCAATAATTAAGCCAGTCTACAAAAAAGGTAAAAAAACAGACATGAATAATTATAGACCCATAACATTAATTCCTGTATTATCTAAAGTATTTGAGCGAGTACTGTTTCAAAAAGTATATAGCTTTCTCACTTTACACAAAATTCTTAAGCCAGAACAGTTTGGTTTTCGTAAGAATAGCTCTACAACATTGGCTTGCTTCAGCATGATAAAATATATCACGGAAAGCCTTAACGATAAACATCCTGTTACTGCTATTTTTTTAGACCTTACAAAAGCATTTGACTTTGTCTCACACGATATTCTACTAGACACATTACATAATCAGGGAATCAGAGGCGTAGCAAATGATTGGTTTAGAAGCTACCTCACGAGTAGGTATCAATGTGTTCAATTAAACGAAGTAAAGGGTAAGCATAAAGTAATTTACAAGTCCTCCTATATTCTCAACTCTTATGGTGTACCTCAGGGCTCAATTTTAGGTCCACTATTATTTTTAAGCTATATAAACGACTTACCTGACGTAATAATACATAAATGTATACTTTTCGCAGACGATACTACTATATTAGTTGATAATACAAACAAAGATGACCATGAAACTGAAATAAATAGCACATTAAAAAGAACAATAAACTGGCTTAACTCTAAAAACCTGATGGTAAACGCTACTAAAACCAAAATAATCCAATTTCAAGCTCATAATAGCAAACATAACAACTTAAATATTTCCATAAATAACAAAGACATAGAAGAAGTAAGCTCCACTACATTCCTGGGCTTAATTGTCGATCGTCATTGCACTTGGAAAGAGCATATTGACAAAATATGCCTCAAATTAGAAAAATTTATTTACGTGCTAAGAAATGTCAGACAATCTGTGTCTGAGAAAGCTGCATTGTTAGCATACCATGGTTACGTTGCGTCTGTCTTACGGTATGGCCTGATAATATGGGGTAATTCTACTGACTTTATACGCGCATTTCGGGCACAAAAAAAATGTATTCGTTCCGCCTGTGGAGTTAATGTCCTAGATAGCTGTAAACCATTATTTAAAAAATATTGCATACTTCCCTTACCGTGCCTCTATATACTAGAAATCTGCATCTTTGTCCATAAATACTGTAATGACTTCTATTCTAGGAAAACCGACACAGCTACCAAAAGCTGCAGGCACCGTAACAAAATTTGTATACCTGAACAAAGAATAAATATGTGTAGTAAAAATGCTTATTGCTTCGCTATAAAAATTTATAATAAACTACCAACAAGACTTAAGGACTTTACGTTAAAAAAATTTAAAATTGAACTGTTTAAATTGTTACTATCCAAAATGTATTATGACGTGAATGATTACTTATCTGACAATATAATAATTTAATGAAATTGACATTCCAATAAAATGAGCTACTATTATGTACCTGATGTCCAATTAATGTTATTGTGTTTTTACTTATTTAATTATTATTAAATGATTACTATTGACATAAAAATTATGTAGATATGTATGACGGATAATGACTTTATACTATTTTAAATAAATAAGCTTGTTTTAAATATCTGATTAATTTAATATTAATTGTATAATAATTTGTTTTTAAATGATAACTCTGGTTTAATTTTAATTTCATGAATTGAACATTTGCACGTCGAGATAAATGCGACAGAATATGTGTGACAATCAATACTGTACCATCTTACTGTACCATATTTTTGCAAATAAAGATTTCTATTCTATTCTATTCTATTCTATTCTATTCTAATATGCTGATCTTGCTCCACTTTTTCAAAAATGGCAACAGTTTTGTCCGTAACAGGGCGACCAGAGCGACGTGCATCTTTGATATCAAAATTTCCGGATTGAAAACGCTTAAACCAAATTTGCGCTACTCTCACAGATACTGCATTAGGTCCATAAACATCACAATTTTTTTTTGTGTTGCATTTTTACCTTTTTTGTAATAAAATTTTAAAATGTATCGAAATTCTTCATAAGAATCACTCATTTTAACAATAAAAAAAACAAATGAAAATCTCAAATTTACCTAATTTGAATTTGGAATTGTCTTCTGTAAAATTAAAACTTTTTAATGATACCAAAATCAGCCAGATACAATTGGTATAGCCCAAGATATTTTATGACAAGTTCATACATACTATAATGCCAAAAGACTTTTTCCCCAACCTATTATGAACGGACTGACTGTATCGTTTTGGAAGAGTACTAAATTGTAATCCCACCAAAAACATTATGTAAAAAACTAGCCAAGTCTCGATGTAGCTGCTTGTTTATCTCTAAAAAGTAATGAAATCTAGACAAAGTCGTGCCAAGTCGAAGGTTCCTTACTGCGATTTCTTTATTATTATAGTTAATGTGTGACTTGACCGTCAAGAGACGTTTAAAATATTAAACTATCATCAATAGATTGTTGTTTACTTGAAAACTACCACCTAAAAACTTGCTATCATTGAAATTACAACATGAAACCAGGGAATAAAATAAAAAGCGAGGTATCTAGTAAATAAAATATATTATATTATTAGATATATAAGAAAAATAATAGAAATAAATGACATCGGCTGAGGCTACCTTGTCCTGGGACCATACTTCATTATTTTAAAGTCGTTACCAGCCAACTTGAAAGTAAGTTCTATTTTAAATATTATTTTATCAGGATGTTGTTTGGGCTGGTACTAACTTCAAAATTATGAAGATTGAGTAGAGAAACAATTAAAATTTTAGGCGAATTTAAAAGGAGAATTATTTAGAAAGGAAGTTTCATTTCGTAATAAAATATGTCGCCTAGGATTTACTTTATACAAAACAGCTTTTTGGTTTGTCGCCTGTATGAAGTAGTATAATTATATATTATGTGCCTATTTAAATTACTCTTTTGTAAGAAATTCAACAAATATCACATCTACATATTTTGTTACGGGTATGAGTAAGAATCTATACTTCTATATCTATAGGTACTAATATTATAAATGCGAAAGTGTGTCTGTCTGTTACCTCTTCACGCTTTACCCGCTGAACCGATTTTTATGAAATTTGGTATAGATGTTACCGGCCAAACCCGATTTCAGGACAAACCAGTTTTGCCTAGGCTAAACTGTTTCTTCCTATACGCGATAGGATTAACTACTATATCCTAGTCCAAACTAATTTGTCCTAAGCTCGATAGGATAAACCAGTTTAGCCTAGGCCAAAATAGTTTATCCTGATATTAATATGCACACTCTAGGACAAATAACTATAGGAATATCGTAAAGGTCTGCAGCTACGAAATATTCAGTTGGATCAGGCCAAGGTTTCGTGAGATGCAGCTGCATCAAAAACTGTTCCACAAACAGATGCAAGTGCGAGAAGGCAATGATACTCTGCAATTCTAAGTGTCACCAAAACACACCATGTAAAAATAAATAACAATTTTAATAATTGAAATATGATAATATTGTGTTTATTAAGGTTTTATAATATCTAACACCAAAACACTTTTCCAATATGGAAAAGTACTTATCATAATAAGCTTTTCAATAAAATCTATAACACCGACCACTTTAGTTAAAATCTTAAAATTTGAATATAAAATTTACTTACCGCTTTACACCTAAAACTCTATCTTCTGTAAGAGTGTTAATGATTGTATTGTTCTGTGTTCATGTTATTTTATTCCTGTTTTGTATTTGTTATTATTTAAAACTGCATAATATTGCTGCTATAAATGGTTAATTGTATATTTTGTCTAGTCTATCTGTTAAATACTTTAAAAATGTCATGTTAATTTCGTTACAAGTTATATTTTTAATATCAGGATCAACTGGTTTGGCCTAGGCTAAACAAATTTATCCTATCGGGCTTAGGACAAATTAGTTTAGACTAGGATATACTAGTTAATCCTATCGCGTATAGGAAGAACCAGTTTAGCCTAGGCAAAACTAGTTTGTCCTGAAATCGGGTTTGGCCGGTAACACAGACATACTTTGGGTCCCGGGAAATGACATAGGATACTTTTTATCCCGAAAAAGTAGTGTTTCCGCGGGATAATGTATTTACGCGGGCGGAGCCGCGGGCAAAAGCTAATATGACTATATTTAAAATTACCTACTCTTTTTAGGGTTCCTTAGCTTAAGTTTCGGAACATTTATGGTTTCTGGTTTCGTCATGTCCGTCCGTCTTCGGCTTACCGTCCAAACAGTTAGTGCTAGAAATATGAAACTTTGTATGTAGATGTGTATTTACCACGTCGACAAAGTGCTAAAATAAAATCACAAAAATAATATTTGGGGTACGTCTCCTACACGTAAAGTGGGATTGAAGATTATTTTATTCTCGCGTTTACCCCGTAGTGTGGGATATCATTAAATAGATATTTTAAAAACATTGAGATGTTGCTAAGACGATTTTTTATTTAGGTATCCGTTTGATATTCAACTTTAAAGCGCATTTTTTTTCTTATAGTAGGCAAATATTATATCCTCTAAAAGCTAGACGCCTGCCCCGAAAAATGTGAAAAATATTATGATGGTAGTCCATGTGTAGAACTTTTTGAAAAGGTAAGCTATAACAGATTATTTAACTATGTTAGTTTAGAAGTTATAGATGCTAACTTGTAAAATGCGCTTACTTGGAAAACTTCATACAAAATAGCGAAATAGTAAGTAAACATGTAAAATGTTGGCATAATGGTACGGAGCTCTACGTGCTCGAGTCCGACTCGCATTTGACAGGTTTTTTTGAATTTTCTTTATATATATGAATTCGTTTGTGGACATTTAAATGACTATTGCGTGTAAATTTCTTTGAACATACGTCACAGCTGAATGGTTTTTCTCCAGTATGGGTTAACATGTGAGTATTTAACCGACTCTTTAGGAAGAATTCCTTTGAACAAACATCACAGCTAAACGGTTTGTAGCCAATATGAATTCGTTGGTGGTCTTTTAAATGAGAACTTCTTAAGAATTTCTTCGAACAAATGTCACAGCTAAATGGCTTTTCGCCTGTATGAATTGCCATGTGGACTTTAACATGACTTTTCCGTGCGAATTTCTTTGAACAAACGTCACAGCTAAACGGTTTATAGCCCATATGAATTTGTTGGTGGTCTTTAAAATGACTCTTATGTGAGAATTTCTTCGAACAAACGTCACAGCTAAATGGTTTTTTTCCTGCATGAATCGCTTTGTGTGCATTTAAATGACCCTTCTGTGTGAATTTCTTCGAACAAATGTCACAGTTAAACGGCTTATCGCCTGTATGGGTCCTGATGTGCACATTCAATTGGCTTTTACATGCAAAGTTCTTGAAACAAACATCACAGCTGAACGGTTTCTTGTCACTTTCTTTACTGGAATGGCGAGACCACGACCACCCCTTACAATCATTCTCGTCGTCGTCTTGTTCGATACCTGAACAAACATTACATCATTGTCATCAGTACAACAACAATCATTGTAGTAGCAAAAGGCATTTGCAGAATCATGTGCTGCAAATGAAGATGACAACCTGTGTGATTCTATAGTCACACAGGTTGTGTGACTACAGAATCACACAGGACGCCACAACCTGTGTGACTTTGTAGTCACACAGGTTGTGGCTCTGTGGTTAGCGCATCAGTACTTAAGTAAGACAGTTGTCTCAGGTTAACATCCCACCAAGAAACAAAAGTTTTCTATGCTCCTGGGTCATGGCTGTATATTAACCCCGTTACTTATAAAAATATTTACACAGTGGAAAGCTATGCAATATTTTGTCCTTGTCTACGTTGGAAATGTCGCTTGATAGACAATAAAACATTGTATAGCTTATCCATTGTGTAAATATGTTAGTCACGTGACTTTACCAACGTATCAGAATGTTAAAACTTAAGTTATTCTCACCTAATTCTGTGATAATTTTGATAATAGCAATAAAATCCAGGATAATCGTAATTTTTGTATTTGTATATCGTGTAAATGTTTTATTTTTTGTAGGAATTTACTTCAGTCTTTTACTTACTATTTAGCCTTATAAACTCTTATTTTTACAACAAAGAACTTGTTCTAACATGGCTTTATAAATCACATGTTGTGATTAAGTAGGTAATTTTGTGATAATCACTTTAATTCGGTGATCGCATTATCATAATTCTGATATAACACAATTAGGGTCAACGTGGGTATAATTGACCAATTAAGGCAGATTTTATTATAAATTTATATTTTCCTCTAATATGAAATGAGATACAAACTGGATTATTTTTATGTATCATTCCATTTAGTTTTTTTTACAGTGAACTAATAACTTTTAATTTTTTTCTTACAGAAAATTTGTTACAATTTTTTTATGTCAATTTACCCCTATGTTTCTAAGTCTGACCAGAGGATTTCAATGTTTGACCAGTCGATGTTCTAGTGCAGTGGTCCCCAACCTTTTTTTTACGCGGGCCACAAACCCGTTGTACTCCTGGTATCGCGGGCCGCAACCAAAATTTTTTTTGTCTATTTTTTTCCTAAAATGGCTTTTCCTTGGCAGATTTTTAAGTTACAGATTTCACGCGGGCCGCAAATAAATGCCCGGCGGGCCGCATGCGGCCCGCGGGCCGCGGGTTGGGGATAGCGGTTCTAGTGGTTGACCATGTAAATAAAACAACATAATATTATTTAAAAAATGTTCTTATTGCAGCAATATATGTCACCGTAAAATTATGAAAACCGTTAGATTGTAAAATAACTAACGAGATTGTAAAAATATATCGAAAGATTCAAAACTATATACCTAATACCTATATTTATAATGTAACGATAAATAATGTGTTAAATTATAGGCAGAATATTCGCGTCGGAAGTCTATAAACATTTTACAATTTCACTAGTTATATTACAATCTAACGGTTTTTACAATTTTACGGTGACAACATTATAAGTAAATAGTAACATTAAAACAGTCTTATTAAGTTCACAACAGTCTCATAAAATCTTCATTTCAATTAAACTTTAAGTCTAATAAAAATATATAATATCTAAGGTAAGATATATATTTTATGTATCTAATTAACTGTTTATTAATGCTATGTGGTATCCCATATTTTCGTGCAGTTTCTCTTTTTTTTTGCCCCATCTCCAATTTCCTGAATCGCGAGATCCAAGCTTTAAGTATAGTAAATACTTGAAAAAAAATTTTTTTGGTGACATTTTACATTGGTACCCAGTATCTGAAAATGAAATTTTAATCTGATAAGCTTTAAAACTATTAAACATTTATGTAAAAATACACTCTTCATTCTAAAGTTTGGTCAAACACTGAAATATTATTGGTCCAGTATTAACTGCTCCAGTAATTGACCATCTGGTCAATTATTGGTTACAGGACAGTTAAGAAAAAAATAAATGTACACAGTCAAATTGCTAATCAAACACAACTCATTTGAGTTAAAATTATGAAAAATTGTATATTATCAGTAATTGACCATTTTGGTCAATAACTACGAATCCAACTATTTCGTGTTCCATAGTTGACCAGCGTGAAATATCACGAAATAGTAATCAAATTTCAAAAAAAATTACCACAATCAGATCTACACACATTTTTCTTCAGTTTACAGATAAATTTTGCATAAAGCATAAACACTGAACACAGATATAAGTAATTTTAAAAAACGTACCTGACGCGAGCTCCTTACTGCAGGCAAGAAAAAATGGCGACGTTTTGCGCGTCTCTTTCAAAACTTACAAAATTTAAAAGTCGCCGTCACTATAGCTGTCTTTGAACGCGATTGGTCATTCACTCAATAGTGCCATCATAATTTAGAAGACGATATACAACGATTCGTCAACAAGAAAACTTAATATTGGGGCATGATTTCAAAATTGGTCAATTACCCATACATGGTCAATTATACCCACGGTGACCCTAGATGAGTCTTTTATATTTTTTGTCACATAATTAGACTTAACATACGTATTTATCGTTTTTTTTTTCAAACATAACAGTAATTACTATTACAGAACACACCGAAGAGTTTAATTAACCTTGTGATTTTATTATTACTCTTCACCGCTAGAATTGTCAAAACTGCAATTATCGCACATAAAAACGTGCTGATCGTCATTAACATCCTGACTTTGGCAAGCTTTGCTGTAAATTTACTGAACGGGAAAATGGTCTACCCACTTTTAACATTTTAATTTGTGTTTTTCCCAGCTTGCGTTCTTGTTTTACACGTTCAACATTTACCTTCAATGTACTCCAGGGCACATTGTATTCTTTTGATGCACCATACACAGTTAATCTTGATTCCAGAACACTTTCAATCGCAGATTTCAACACAGCTTCACTGTACTTCCTATTTTTTGACTTCAGCTTAGACGTTTCTGCAGTATTGTCCTCAATTTTTTCTGAAAATAATACAACTCAATTATGTGATACTAAAAATAACGACTCAGATAAATATTCATTAAAGCATTAATAACTTTGAACTTTCTACACTTTTTACAAATTTTTCTTTACTTATCTTTCCCATTTAGTCGTAATAAAAGCATCAATTAACAAAGAAAATAACATGCGAGCTACTTGACCTTGTTTAATTCGGTGATATGGTTTTCCATCTAAATCTAAAAAATCGTTATTTTTGAGACTCTGTTCGTAAGGTATTATCAGAATACTGTTCAAGTTGAATATTCCTCGTGTAGGGGCGGAGCAGAGATTCCTTTATTCTTACTCTGTTCCTATATTATCCAAACATAAACAAATTGATTATATTGGACCAAATTAATGTGTCATTCATAGACGTATAGATATTCTCAAAAACTAAATGCGTAACTGGTAGTAACAAGTAAACACTATTATCCACAAATAGTAAAATTTTCAGGTAAAAATAACAACGTTTTCTACTAGAAAACAATTAATTTAATTGTATTTCTAATAGTGTACTTTTCTCATGTAAAAAGGTATGAGCTTCGGAACTTGTTATCACAGAATTAAACGAGTCACATAATTATGTGAGCTTACCTTACTTACCTTAACTTACCAGCCAACTTGAACGTGTGTTCTATAAAATATTATTTTTATCAGAATATTGTTTGGGCAATGGGCTGGTATCAACATCATAAATGTGAAGTAGAGAAACAGGTAAAATTTTAGCCGAAATGAAAATGGGAATTATTTAGAAAATAAGATTTAATAGTAAGTAGGTTTTCATGTTTTGTGCCTATAATTTTACTGTCAATCGTACATTTTTAGGTTTTAGTAGTGGCTTGCAGTGGCGTGGGGCGTCCCTATAACTCCATTGCTATCGGCTTCAATTACCGTTGACCTTCTGAAGACCCCTCATCCAATTCCCTACCTATTATACAGGCTAGGGCTTCGCCACTAGTGGCTTGTTAAGCTACACTTTAATATAACGTCCTTTGTTCGTGACAACATACTCTGGCGGGGGATGGCTATGAATCACGTTTGAACGCGAGCTTATTATTTTTCCATTTTGCATTTTAATATGTGCTTTACAGCCGGCATAATGTTTTGTACAGTAATAGTTATCTTTTTTTTCGTTAAAAGTATAGCTGTTATACATTAGTAAATTTTTCCCCCGACGCGATGGAATGAATCTATATTCTGAAAATAATCATATTTCAAATGAACAAATAATATACAGGAATTACAAACGCATCTAGATATACATAATGAGAGAGAAGTCTTTGTCTATCAAAATATGTTGCATTAGAATTGAATTCTGCTACTTTAAAAAAAACCAGCAGGTTTCATATTTTTGTTTAATATATTAGGTACTTAATGTTTATTTAATTAAGAAATCACTCTTAACATCATTTTTTATTCATTGTTTTTAAACCTTAATATATTCTCCTCCATGAGTAATAACATACTTAGGGGGAGGATGATCGTGTATCAGAGGATTCTGAACAAGACGTATTTTCTCGTTGTCCAACACTACCCGGGCCTTACAACCTGATTCTTTTTTTGAACAATAGTAATATCTTTTTTGTAAATTTCTGGAGACCTGCCACTGTGAAAAAGTGTAGCCATTTATCATCAGAAGGTATTTTCCTGAACGCGTTGGTATACGTTTAAATTCGATATCTGCAAAAGGACAATGTAATTTGTTAAGTAGGTACCTACCTATTTAAAGCCAATTTAAAACCCTAATCTTTCTACAAAAATATCTCTTAATTATTAAAGAAACTAGCATTAAGGGCCCGCGGCTTTGCCCGCGTGAAATTAGGTTTAAAACTTTCATCCCCTATTTTTGCAAAATCCTTCATTAGTGGATGCCTACGTCATATGAGAAATAAGTGTGCTCAAATTTCTAGCCTTAAGAGTTTGACCAGTGCGTTAATACATCAGTCAATCAGCTTTGCCTTTTTTGTATATAAGATAGAAGATAGACGAAAGAAGATAGATAGAAATAAAAATAAATCTCACTATAATAACAGTTTTAATTCATAAATAGTTTGATTCATTATCTGCTTGTATCCAACTTATCTAACTTAGCAACTGGCTGCTGTGAGAAATGAGAATGCATTTCGCCGATGGGTCGACAATCGCCGACGAAGCAGAATCAACAGCGCATCTATTTATATAATTCAGCAATTACTTTTAAGGTAATATTGTATTCAATTTTCTTAAACCTTAACAATAGGTTGGGGAAAAATAAATCCAATATTTTTTCGGTAGATGGCTCATCGGTATCTCGTAGACAGCACCCAAACCTCGAACTTCTTTTTGTATCTAACTTACTTGCGTAAATGATTTAAAACTGTTTTATGGTCGGTCTTCAGCGCTTGGCCGATGCTACGACTACTTACATGCCGGTCAGTTTCGATTATTTCTGTGATTTTATCATTTTTAATTTTTTACATTTTCGACGACGGGCCTGCCTGCGCGAGGTGCATCTTTAACAACGAAAATATCTGAACGAAATCGACGAAACCAAAATTGCACGTTAAATTTACGTAGTACGGCGCGGTGCGTGAGTACTCTGCCCCCTGCTCCCTGCCCCCATCAGCTTTCTTATCTCAGTGCAGTAGGTGCCTGCGCCCGATGCCTACGGTAGGCCTCAGCCACTTAGGGATGGGCATATGAGTCGGAGGACGTATGTCGCGGCCGTCTTCATCGGTGTTGTACGACGCGGTTAAGTAATTTTATATGTATGTTATTTGATGGATTTTTTTATATATAATTATTTTACTTGTGTATAGCTATACTAACATTATCACAATTTTACGCAATAGGAGTAGTCTGTCTCACGCCTGACGATATGGGTCCACAGAATACCAGGGACTGGAGTATCCACGGTCACTATCCTGAGTAAATTCCATTTCGACGGTTTGTGCATTACACTATCTACCTAACCTTGTCCTTGCCTTCGTTTGTTTTCTTTTTATTGTATTTGCTGTGTTTTAGTTTTTATTTTTGTTTATTTTAATTCTCTTTGATTTTTGTCTAGTTACTTATTTTTGATGTTTAGTTTTTTTTCTCTCTGTTTTCTTTTTGTGCAATTTGGTTTTCTCCTTATGTAGTGTGATGTCAAACATGTCGAATAAATATTTATTTATTATTTAGTACATACAAAGTAATAAATTGGCTCTATACAAATAATTTAAATATTAACATTAAAAAAACAAAAATACTTAATGCACTTTTATCAAAGATTGTTTCCCGAAAACATACAAATAAGGTACAATGAAGAAGTTATCGATAGAACCGACGTTGCCAAATTCTTAGGTATTTTGATAGACAGCCAACTTACATGGAAAGCCCAAGCTGAAGACTTATGCCAAAAAATTAGCACATCAGCCTATGATTTGTATATTCTTTCTAAGAAAGTTAACATTGAAACAATCTTAATGGCATATGATAGCTTGGTAGTATCAGTCCTTAGATTTGGTATAATATTTCGGGGAAACTGTAGTGATAAAGACAGTATCTTCAAATCACAAAAGCGGTGCCTCAGAGCTGTGTTTGGTTTAAAGGTTACAGATAGTTGTGTCCCCTATTTTAAAACATATAAATTGTTAACTCTTCCTTGTCTATATATATTAGAAATTGCCATCTTTGTTAAAACAAATAAGCACCTATTTCCTTCTTTAATTGAAACTAGAATAAGAACCAATTGTTTAAGATCCAAATACAAAAATTTGCTATGTACAGAGGGATATAAAACTGCTCTTCTGAAAAAGAGTGTTCTTTGTATGGCACCAACTATATATACAACAAAATACCTAATAATATTTAAGATAAACCATTACAATTATTTAAAAACAATCTGGTAAAATTATTAACAGGAAAATGCTATTATACAATTAATGAATTTTTAAATGATTAATTATGATAATATTTGATTCTGTGATAATTATGACATTTTTTTTAAATTATACTTTACTCTGACTTTAAGTTGTTGACATATTTTAAGTGATGATTAATTATACCTATTGACATATTTTATACATTAATATTAAATATTTTATTTTGATTTTTTGTTAAATATTATTTATTTCATGTTTCTTTTAGTTATCATTTATATACCTATGTAATATTATTTTATTAATAACAAACACTGATTCTTATTCTTTATTCCAAAATGAAATGAGTATTTTAATATTTGAATCAGATTAAATCAGTTTAAAATGTACCTACTGTCTATTGTAATACTATCTATTTTATACCTTTTGTTAGAACTATAAATATTACTATAACTGTTATGTTAGGTACTAATAAAATCTAATTCTTGACATGTAATTTCACACACCATGCGCTATCATGGTAGAATGTACGGACTTATTTAAACTATATGACCACCTGCATGTAATACTACATTCTGTGAATAAAGACTTGATGGTTGATTGATTGATTGATATTTATTTATTTATTTAAATTAGCTGTTACAGGATTCGACACCATAAACACAACTCACAATTTTAGCTGGCTAGAATTTTCGCCTCTATCAAAGAAAATCGTAAAATGTAGGTACCTAATGTTCTCTTTGTTGGCTTCCATTTTAAACACCCTGTAACTGACAACTAGGTAAATGAACCAATCAAAAAACAGTTAGTTTATTTTCTTTTAGTGTGAAATGTCACGATGACAACGAGTATTAAATAGATATCGAGTAGGTACTTTACGACATGGCGCACTTTCAGTTTATCTGGCCGCACTCTCAGGGCCTCTAGTCTTGATGCATTCGGTAATTTCGACGACGAACTTCGAAATCAAAAATGTATGGGATTTGACATAAGTCATCGTTATGTGACATGTCGCTTGCGACCCAATACGTCAAATCCCATACATTTTGTTTTCGAAGTTCGCTATCGTAATTATTGAATGCATCTTGACTAGAGGTCCAGTTTCTCGAAAAAATAATGGCTTTCTTTTTCGCCATCCTAATATATTTTCCTCCTTGAGTCATTACATAATTAGGGGGAGGATATCAGAGGATACTTACTAAGACATATCTTCTCGTTCTCTAACACCAATCGGGCCTGACAACCTGATTCTTTTTTTGAACTGCAGTAGTAATATTTCTTTTGTAAATTTCTGGAGATAGACCACTGAGAAAAAGTGTAGCCATTTATCATCAAAAGATATTTTCCTGAACGCGTTGGTATACGATTATAACCGATATCTGTAAGAGGACAGTTAAATAGTGTACCAATTTTACAACCCTGATCCTAGTTATAATATATCTATAGGCTGAATTTTTCAACTGGGTATGGTAGGCAAAATCAAAAACTATATTATAAAAGAATACAGCGAAATGCCGAAAGGAATTGCGAGCTCTATTTTATATGAAATTATAGTCGTATAGAGAGTTTACACTGTACCTATATTTAATTTAGAAATCACTTTTAACATCAATTTTTAATAATTGTTCTTAAACCTTAATATATTCTCCTCCAGGAGTAATAACATACTTAGGGGGAGGATGGTCGTGTATCAGAGGACTCTGAACAAGACGTATTTTCTCGTTGTCCAACACTACCCGGGCCTTACAACCTGCTTCTTTTTTTGAACAATAGTAATATCTTTTTTGTAAATTTTTGGAGACCCACCACTGTGAAAAAGTGTAGCCATTAATCATCAGAAGGTATTTTCCTGAACGAGTTGGTATACGTTTAAATTCGATATCTGCAAGTTGACAGTGTCATTCGTTAAGTATATATTTAAAGCTAATTAAAAATCCTAATCTTTCTACAAAAATATCAAAAAATATAATATATTATATTATAGTCCGCGTGAAATTAGGTTTTAAACTTTCATCCCCTATTATACCCCATTAGGGGTTGAATTTTGCAAAATCCTTCCTTAGTGGATGCCTACATCATATGAGAAATAAGTGTGCAAATTTCAAATTTCTAGCCTTAAGGGTTTGACCTGTGCGTTAATACATCAGTCAATCAGCTTTGCCTTTTTTGAATTAAAAATAAACGTAAACGTAAAACGACTCGTTTATTTTTAATTTGACTTACAAACATGCTGGTAGACTGCACGGAGCCGACATCTTGTTTCGCGGATCGAGGGTGAGAGAGATGATCTTGACGTGAATATAACTAATGTAATTGAAATACGATAGATACATAAAGAATTTTTGAAATTAAGATAGATACATAATTAACTAAATAAATAATGTATGGTTGTAATACCTAATTTTACCTAAACATTGAAAGTGTTTTTTATCCCCGATTGGGTTCCGATTCTACGCTGGTACATAAACTACATTTATTATCAACAACAGGATTGTGGATCTGATCTACCTACCTACCTGCCTGATTACACCGGAACATTACCTCAAAAACTTCACACCTACCTATTTACCTGCCTGCCGAAAGGAATAATTGCGAGCTCTATTTTGTATGAAACTAAAACTGTGTCATTAGATTTTTGATAAATCCATTGTCTCAGCCATTAATAAATAAAACATCTGTGCAATAAATTGATAATGGGATCTTCTTTTAACAAAAAATACCAAGAAACTTAAGTCTTATTTATAGTCCATTGAAATGTTACATTTTTTAGGCCTTACCTTGCGTTTTTTAGAGGACGCAATTTTATTTTTTTGATGTGTAGGGGGGGTCAGTGTAAAGCTAAAAGAAAGTTTGTGGGGTCTCAACCCTTGTCCCACGGCCGCCATCTTGAAAATAGGGGTTGAAATGGTTTTTACGGTATATCTCTTAAGCTATTTATTTGATAAAAAAAATTTGTTAACATTTTTTGTTGCAAATTAAATAACCTACAACTTTGGTCCAGTAACTTTTTGACGTAAATAAAAAAGTTATAAGCGAAAATCTTCAGAAATTCAAGAAAAAAATTTCTATTTTTCGATGTAACTTTTTTTTATCATTTTACGAAAAAATGATATCTGACCATTTTTGTAGATCGTTTTTTGAGGAACAACTTTTATTTGCATCATATTTTCATTAAGTCAATAGCTAAGGTTTTACAGCGCTCCGAAGTGAGTACTATTTTTCAGTACTCTTAACTATACCAATATTATACGTGTGTACTAATAATATGTCATCAGTTATTGTTTTTTTTAATTTTTTTTACTTTGTTATTATAATTTTTTTAATTACAAATTTTGCAATATTATGAAAAATTTATTATTGACTCTTTTTCACTGCATAACAGAATTTAACAATTATTGATTTTTAAAATAATTTTAAATCTGATAGCCGTTACCGAGAATACTGTTCAGGTAGAAAATACCCAAGTGAGCATGAGGGAATAAAAGAACAGCTGCCTGCTATTGTTATTATAATTATAATGATCCTGAAGACTGGGGCTGGAAAAAATGTGGAAAATTATTGATGCCAGTGCAGAACTCTAAACCTCCAGCACCCCCTGAGCTTCTAAAATTGATCTTCTGCAAATGCAAAGGAAACTGTGGAGCGATGTGTGGATGTCGAAAAGCAGGACTTAAATGTTCTGCAGTGTGCTTCCATTGTTCTGGAGAGACTTGCAGCAACTTATTGGAACTCTCAGAATTAATAAATGAAAATGACTTTGATGATGAACCGCCAACATTAACACCCCTTCCTTCGCCAGTTCTTCCACTGGTATTTATTTCAGAAAGCCGATCAGATGCTGAGCCGCAGCCTGGTCCATCGAAACGACTGAGGACGGAGTAGTAATTCAGAAAATCACCGTGGATTATGCCTATTGGGAATACCACGTAAAAAAAACGCGCATCTAGACTCTACCTTGTGGGTGGTGGAGAAAAGAGTCAATAATTAATTATTAATAATATTGCAACATTTGTAATTAAAAAAGTTATAATAACAAAAAAAAAATTAAAAAAAAACTAATGACATATTATTAGTACAACGTATAATATAGTTATAGATAAGAGTACTAAAAAATAGTACTCACTTCGGAGTGCTGTAAAACCTTAGTTAACCTATTGACTTAATGAAAAATGATGCAAATAAAAGTTGTTCCTCAAAAAACGATCTACAAAAATGGTCAGATATCATTTTTTCGTAAAATGATAAAAAAAAAGTTACATCGAAAAATATGATTTTTTTCTCGAATTTCTAAAGATTTTCGCTTATAACTTTTTTATTTATAGTTCTACGACAAAAAGTTACTGGACCAAAGTTGTAGAGAATTTAATTTGCAATAAAAAATGTTAACAAATTTTTTTGATCAAATAAATAGTTTAAGAGATATACCGTTAAAAACCATTTCACCCCTAATAATAACCCCTATTTTCAAGATGGCGGCCGTGGGACAAGGGTGGCGACCCCACAAACTTGGTTTTAGCTTTACACTGACCCCCCCCTACACATCAAAAAAATAAAATTGCTTCCTCTAAAAAACGCAACCCCAAATGTAACTTTTCAATGGACTATTATAGAAGTAACAAGAAATCACATTAAAATAATAAAAAAAACTATTCATAGACAATTTGTTTCAATAATTTCTGATTTTAATGAACTTAACCATCTTAACAACTGGCTACTGTGAGAATGTATTTTTCGATGGGTGGGTATGATGTAGATAGGACCGCACATGTATATATTTCATTTAAAAACCACTTCCATACATTAATTTGTATTTAATACACACACACATACATAATAAAAGTTCTTACACCTTGATATATTCGCCTCCTTGAGTAATCACATATTTAGGAGGAGGATGGCTGTGTATTAGAGGATACTGACCAAGACATATCTTCTCGTTCTCTAACACCAATCGGGCCTGACAACCTGATTCTTTTTTTGAACTGCAGTAGTAATATTTCTTTTGTAAATTTCTGGAGATAGACCACTGAGAAAAAGTGTAGCCATTTATCATTAGAAGATATTTTCCTGAACGCGTTGGTATACGTTTATAACCGATATCTGCAAGAGGACAGTTAAATAGTGTACCAATTTTACAACCCTGATCCTAGTTGTAATATATCTATAGGCTGAATTTTTTAACTGGGTATGGTAGGCAAAATCAAAAACTATAGGTATTATAAAAGGATACAGCGAAATGCCGAAAAGAACTGCGAGCTCTATTTTGTATGAAACTAAAACTGTGTCATTACATTTTTGATAAATCCATTTTCTCAGCCATTAATAAATAAAACATCTGTGCAATAAATTGATAATGGGATCTTCTTTCAACGAAAAAAAAAATCCCGAAACTTAAGTCTTAATTATAGAAGGAACAGGAACCCACATTAAAATAATAAAAAAATATTCATAGACAATTTGTTTCAATAATTTCTGCTTTTAATGAACTCAACCATCTTAACAACTGGCTACTGTGAGAATGTATTTTTCGATGGGTGCCGGGTGGGTATGATGTAGGTAGGACCGCACATGTATATATTTCATTTAAAAACCACTTTCATACATTAATTTGTATTTGATATTCTTACACCTTGATATATTCGCCTCCTTGAGTAACCACATATTTAGGGGGAGGATGGCTGTGTATTAGAGGATACTGACCAAGATATATTTTCTCGTTCTCTAACACTACCCGGGCCTTACAATGAGATTCTCTTTTTGAACTGCAGTAGTAATATTTCTTTTGTAAATTTCTGGAGATAGACCACTGAGAAAAAGTGTAGCCATTTATCATCAAAAGATATTTTCCTGAACGCGTTGGTATACGTTTATAACCGATATCTGTAAGAGGACAGTTTAATAGTGTACCAATTTTACAACCCTGATCTTAGTTATATATAATATAAGGCTGAATTTTTCAACTAGGCATGGTAGGCCAAATCAAAAACTATAAGGAATTGCAAAATTGCTGAAAGGAGTTGCTAGCTCCATTTTGATTAGATTTTTGATAAACCAATATATTTTCTTAGACATGAATAAGTAAATTATACTGTGCAATAAAGTGAGAACGGGATCTTCTTTCAACAAAAAAACGGTCTAGAAACTAAAGTCTTAATATTAGAAGGAACAGGAAATCACATTAAAATACTGATAATTTTATTCATAGATAGTTTGTTTGAATAATTTCTTTATAATATCACACAACCTTTTATACACACTTTTCCACTTTATTATAAAGTAAAGTGTATAAAAAAGTTGTCCGATATTATTATGAACATGAATTTCCACCAAGAACCAACAGTACATTCAATCAGTTATGAATAATTTCTGCTTTTACTAAACTTAACCATCTTAACTGGATGCTGTGAGAATGTATTTCGGCGGTGGGTGGACATCTTTTTTTATTTAAAAGGCACGCCAATAACATCAACATATACATATTTTATAGTGTGCGGACATGCACAACATTGTCCAATTTACTAAACAATTATCACCAAAAAATAGGTACAACCTAAACAATTTATAAAACTAGTATTATTATGAAATATTATTATATAAAACTACCTAGTATAATAATACCGAAAAAAATGCTAGGTCCCTTGAAATTCGTTATAGAGTTATATAGTCGTATAGAGAGTTTACACTGTACCTATATTTAATGTTCTTACACCTTAATATATTCTCCTCCATGAGTAATTATATACTTAGGAGGAGGATGATCGTGTAACAGAGGAGACTGAACAAGACGTATTTTCTCGTTCTCCAACACTACCCGGGCCTTACAACCTGATTCTTTTTTTGAACAGTAGTAATATCTTTTTTGTAAATTTTTGGAGACCGCCAACTGAGAAAAGGTGTAGCCATTTATCATCAAAAGGTATTTTCCTGAACGCGTTGGTATACGTTTAAATATGATATCTGCAAGAGTATAGTGTACCAAATTAAACGTTTGAAATTATGAAGTATTTAAAAACAATTTTACAATCCTGACCCTAGACCAGGTGAATTTTTCAACTGGGTATGGTATGCCAAATCAAACACTCTATTATAAAAGGTATAGCGAAAATGCTGAAAAGAGTTGAGAGCTCGATTTTGATTAAAATTCAAACTGCGTCATTACATGATTAAAAAAAATCCTGTATAATAATTTATTATTAAAGTAACAGAATGGGTCAATTGTTTCAACAAAAGATACTGAGAAAAAGTCTTCACTATAGAAAGAGCAAATCACATTTCAAAAAATCACAATTTTATTTAACAGATAGTTTGTTTCAATAATTTCTACTTTTACTTATTTAGAAATCACTCTTTACATCAATTTACATTCAATGGTCTTACAACTTAATATATTTTCCACCTTGAGTAATTACATACTTAGGCGGAGTGATCGTGTATCAGAGGAGACTGAACAAGACGTATTTTCTCGTTCTCCAACACTACCCGGGCCTTACAACCTGAATCTTTTTTTGAGCAATTATAATATCTTTTTTGTAAATCTCTGGAGACCCACAACTGTGAAAAGGTGTAGCCATTTATCATCAGAAGGTATTTTCCTGAACGCGTTGGTATACGTTTAAATTCGATATCTGCAAGAGAAGAGTGTACCAAATTAAAAAAAATTAGGTATTTAAAATCAATTTTACAATCCTTTTCCTAGGATAAGAGACTATAATAAATTTATTGGAATTTTCATTTAAACATAACATAATTGACCAATAAACCAAAATCTTATAAAAGGAACAAGAAATTACATTAAAATAATTACAATTTTATTCATAGTGCTCCATTTTTGCTTTTACTTTATAACTGAACCTAACCAACTTTAACATAGTTTCCTGTTGCGGTGAGAATGTATTTCGGCGGTGGGTGAGTATGAATCAGGATCGACCGAGGGTCTATTTTTCCATTTTGCAACTTAACATGGGCTTTACATCCAGCGTATTGTTTCGAGCAGTAATAATTATTACTTTTTGCATTTTGGGCAAAAGTAAAGTTATTAACCATTATTAAATATTTTCCTCGCCGCGTTGGAATTAATTTGTATTCTGAAAGTAATGATTACACATTCTGAATTTTCTGAAAATAGTCCAATTTTCCCGTCCTTTCTTCTATATGGGCCTTAAAACGTGAATCTTATTTGTTCGGGAAAATTATTTAAAGGTTAAATTTGTTGAATTTTTATATTTTCTTACACATTTCTTCGAAATATGCAGCAGTTTATCGAAATAAAGCACTTTAAGTTTGTCATACTTAATTTACTATCAAAATACAACACTTTTCTTAAGTTTGTCATAATACACAATTACTTCCAGATCCAGTTCCGTGCAACTCTTATCAAATGGTGCAATAATGGTGTTTTTTTTTTACGTTGATAATGTTTTAACCCTCATTTTTTCTCCTATGTTTAAGAGATTTTTCGTGAAACAAACTTTGATATATTTGTGGTAGTACTACAAAAGTTGGGAGTTAGGACGTTTCGCCACTTGTTCTTTGATGTTTATGCAACTACTAGGTACCTGTTGCCTCCGGTTCCGCGTAAATACAGTGTCCCAAATGAACAGTGTATTTTTTCGGGATAAAAAGTATCCTACGTTTTAATCCAGAGCCTAAACTACAAATATAAAATATATGTTATGTCTGGTCCATCCTTCTGTATGCCTGTGAAGGATGGGTTTTAAACAAAGATAGTTGTCGAAGAATACAGGCGTTTGAAATGTGGACACTACGAAAAATGTTAAAAATTTCTTGGCCACAATTCGTATCGAATAAAGAAGTTTTAAAAAGAGCGGATTGTGAACGCCAACTTATGAACGTCATCATCCAAAGAAAGGTCTCTTTTTTCGGTCACCTACAAAGAGGATCCCAATACGAATTTATACGGTTGATCATAGAGGGTAGATTGCCGGGCAAGAGACCACCTGGTAGACCAAGAAGAAAATGGATCGATGACATAAAGGAATGGACCAGATGTAACTATCCACAACTAAAGAAACTAGCCCAAGACCGGAAGAAATTCAACCTGCTGACCGCCGAACTTCGATATGAAGAGGGCACTAGATGATGATGATAAAATATAATATAAAAAATTTCATCGAAATCCGTTCAGTAATTTTTGCGTCCATCCTCACAAACTTTCATATAAATTATATTATTAGTAGGATTTTGTATTTTTGAGTTATGAGGAGAAAAATAGTTTTAGCGTTATGAGGGGGTCAAAAGTGAAAAGTGGCATACATGAGAATGTATTTCGACGATGAGTGGGTAGTGAGTACTTGGTATGAAGAAGGATGGATCGTGCATCTATTTCTTAAATTAAGCAATGACTCTTAACATAGATAAGTACTTATGTATTAAATGGTCTTACACTTTAACATATTTTCCGTCTTGAGTCAATACATACTTAGGCGGAGGATGATCGTGTATCAGAGGATATTGAATTAAATGTATTTTCCCGTCCTTTAATTGTACCCGGGCTTTACAGCCTACATCTTTTTTGGAACAGTAGTAATTTTTACTCAGTTTATGCTGAGAAAAAGTGTAGCCATTTATCATCAAAAGATATTTTCCCGAACGCGTTGGTATACGTTTAAATTCAGTGTCTGCAAGAGATTATTGTCATTATAAGAAATAATAAATGACTTTGAAAAATAGAGACATAGCTATTTAAAATGTTCAAAACTTGAGAACGACAATAGTAAAAATAATAATAATTAGAGTGTAATGTGTACGTTTATTCACGAAAACTTTGCAATCGGTTTTTGTTCTTAGGCTATACTTTGATATATTCGCCAGTTGCTGTGCGAATGTATTTCGGCGGTGGATGAGTATGAACCAGGTTAGACCCGGCATCATCTATTTTTCCATTTCGTAACTTTACATGGGCTTTGCAGCGAGCATAATTTTTTGAACAGTAATAATTATTGCTGTCATTCATTTGCGCAAAAGTGTAACCATTGACCATTAGTAAATTTTTTCCACGACGTGACGGAATAAATCTATATTCTGAAAATAAAAATGTAAGTAACCTACCTATTTATACATTGATAAAAAAATGAAATATTTTAACAGCCATTTATTAGCCAATTAACTCAATGCAACACGAACTTTCCTAAATAGGATAAATATGCTGTTAAAGGAAAAGTTAGACAACCTTTTTCCAGAAATCAGAAGACATTTTCGTTGAAATTTTTACTTATATTAGTTTATTAAATTTTATCATCCAACATGAAATTAGAAAACTTGGATCAAAACATGGCCACTCACGCACGAAGGATTCCGTATAATATCTATACAACTGTTAGCATTACTATCAAACAAAATCAACGAAAAAAAACTTATTTTTGTAAGGAAATAAAAACCAGAATACGTATATTCTAGTTAAAATACAACGTGATTATTCCTCGTTTTTTTGCACGTTAATATTATTAACAGCAACAAGTAGACACTTGAAATACTCACATATTACAACTCAATATTAGTTACCGTTAAGACTTTAAACCGTTAGATTGTAATAAAACTAGTGAAATTGTAAAATGTTAATAGATTTCCGACGCGAATATGCTGCCTATAATTTCACACATTAATTTTCGTTAGATTATAAATATATAGTTTTTAATCTTTCGACATATTTTTACAATCTCGTTAGTTATTTTACAATCTAACGGTTTCTACAATTTTACGGTGACATATACAACTTAATATTGAGTGAATATTTAAAGCGTTTACCTGTTGCCATTATTAATATTATGCAAAAAAACGGGGTAAAATCACGTTTGTTGTATTCAAGCTCCCCATACTTAAATATTTATTTTATTCTGTTTTTAGTGTTCGTTGATATGAAAAAAAAAAACGTGTTTGTTGATAAAGCGGCAACAGAAATACAACATCTGTCAGCTGTCCTTCAAGTGTCTGTCAACGGTTCACGAGATACAGTACAGCCTGGTGACAGACAGACAGACAGACAGATGGACAGACAGACAGCAAAGTCTCAGTAATAGAGTACCTCTTGTTAAAAATTAATTATAATTACTCAAATAAATTAAAAACTAATTTCGACCAAAAGGCGACCACTTGTAATAGTAATTTTAATAATCACTAACCTATCAATTAATTTATGTAGGTATTGTACAGAATAACATTAAATAACATTTTCATGACGAAAGTTTCCAGTAAGTTCCGTTCCGACCCAACACATATCTTGGAGGTGGATGATTATGGTTGTCCCTTACCAAAAAAGCTTCTGTTTCCACATCAAACTTTATACTGCATTTGCAGTTTTGTGATCTTTTAGAACAGTAGTAAATATTTTTAGCATGATTGTTCTTTGAAAATGTGTACCCTTTATGCATCAGCAACGATTTTCCATGTGCAGTTTTTAGAAATCTATATCCTGCAAATTTTAACCATTTATAGATTTTAATGGACTAATTGTAAGAGTTATTTTAGCATATAGTATGAGCCGTGTTCTTTACAGTTTTGTTTCTCAATTGAAGCATCTGCTCTATACACTTTAGTCGACTGTAAGGCTAGGTACGTACATAATATTATGTTACATGGTGCAGTATACTGATATGATACAGAATAGTGTATACTAATACATGATACTGATGTATAAGAATAACACAGAATGAAGAATTTAACAAAGAATTTACCTGTTAATTCAATATATACCTATGTCGTAGTAAAATTGTAAAAACTGTTAGTTATATTATAACTAGTGAAATTGTAAAATATTGATGGACTTCAGACGCGAATATGCTGCTTATAATTTAACATATTATTTTTTAGTTAGATTATAAATATATAGTTATGAATCTTGCCACATATTTTTACAATCTCGTTAGTTATTTTACAATCTAACGGTTTTTTAAATTTTACGGTGACATATATATAAGTGACTAATTTAACAACAACTAAAAATATTGTTTATTACATCTTGTTGAATAGCTGTTTAAGCGTAGATGTTATTCTACATATCCGCAGAGTAGTTGACATGTTTTTACTTGATATACCTCAAAGAAAAAACTAAAAAAAAAAGTTGTAGTAAAAGATTGAAATATATGATAGTTTTACTTATATATTTCAATCTTCTACTAAGTCATAAAGATAAGACAATATAGTACCTAGTACTAGTATTCAATGTTATTGGAGAAAAGCCTCCTCAAGCTCTTTCCAGTGCTTTCTGTCCCTTGCTACTTAGGATCCAGCTAAACTTTATCACATTTTTCCATCTCTTGATTCCGACCTCTTGTTCTTTTGCCTTTCCTTGGGTATCACATAGTTACTATCTGACTCCATTTACCTTCCTTGCATCGCACAGTGTGACCCACCCATCTCAATTTCTTTCAACATGACATAATTAAATAATTAGTACATTACGATATGCGTGACCTAAGTTGTCTATTACTGCACGGCGTGAAGTTAGCGCCCGAGCGGAGCGAGTGCTAAACGCCATGCAGTAATAGACAACTTAGGCCACAAGTATTGTATATTATTTTATAGCAAGTGTGACAAAAACCCGCACTTTACGCACGCCGTGCTATAAAATATATTAAGTATATTGACATGATATACATATTTTTTAATAATGTATTAATAATGTCTGTATATATTTTATGTGTGTGTGTAAATAAGGAATTTGAATTGACTTTGAATATCTGTGGCCTGACAATGCCGACAATTTTTAGTCCTAATTGTTGAGCTAAGGTGTCAGTCTTGAAGTTTACATCCTATCATGCTGCACTCTATTGATATTTGTTTTGGTAAGGCGAGACAAAAGAAAACTTTCTTATTAGAAAAACACTATCATACTAGGTACTTGTCGACCTTATTACTATGGACATAAGGTTTACAAGTTGTAAACTAGCTTGTCGGAGATCAAACAATTTTTTTTATTAGTTTTTAATATAGTGTGTAAGACATTAATTTTTTTTTAAGTTTAGGCAATTTGGTTTAAAATTATAATCATAAATGTATATTACATTACTTAACCGCTAGGGCGTCGCACGGCACATAAATACAAATAAAAACAACCCCGTTGGGCGTCGCCCGGCACATTTGCCCATTTTTATTGCTATATTTTCTGTTTATTCTCATTTGTAAATATCTGGATTTTTATCTGTGATTGAAATTTATTTACTTAGTACAGGGATAAAACAAAGCTGTTATAGTTTTTTGTCTTTGCTGTTGTACTCAATAATAAAATAAATAATTGTTTGTCTCAGAGTAAAGAAATTTGACACCAATTTCACTCCACTCCACTAATCATTGATGTTTGGTTCATTTTGTGCACAAATCACGATTTTTTTTTATATATATCGTTATTTGAACACGTATTTTAGTTTTTAAACTCAATAATATGTTTTTTATTGAGTTTAAAAACTAAAAAACTAAAAGACTTGGAAAAAAAAACAATTCTTTTGTGTTCACATCATGATTGCTTTTATTCGTTAAGTTTTTTTTAAATTCCAGTTACATCATCATATAAGGAATTTATTCTATTTTCTAAATATAATATATAACATGCAATAGTTTTAAAATCAATTGATTAATATAATCTTGAAAAACCGGAACCGGAGAAACCGCGCGAATGCCTTCAGTGCCGGACGCCGGACCCGCTGACACCATCCGGCTTTTGAAATTTTAACAGTCCGACGCCCGAGAGATTATGTATACATCACATAAACAGTAAGGCAAAAATAAAACAATTGAACATAAGAACATACAAATTTTATTATTTGTATTATATTTTTTATAATACAGTTTTAAGTACCTAGTAGATGTATGTTGAATAATTTATTTCCTGCAATAAAAGCTATATATTTATAGGACAATATTTTTAATATAATGTCAGTATTTAACATTACTGGATATATTATATTCATGAAAAAATTACAAAGTAGGCCATGTAATGGCAAATTATTATGCTGCGAACAAGTGACAAAAGTAAGCTAGTAAATTACTATAGTACATTCATAATTATAAGTTTTAACTTTGTAACTGTCACAAGAGGGAAAAAAATATGTTACACAAGAACAAGGCAAGTAAGACAAATTACTTATTTGTAAATCAAAGTAATATGCAATAGATGTGTCACACTTATCTCTATCACTTACCTTTACCTCTTCAAAGGAATTTATCTGCCGATGAACTCACTGGATCTGTTAAGAGATTCTCATAAATCTCACTATCACACACATTTGTAAAGAAATAAGAGCACAACAAAACTTTAAAAACACAAATTTGCAACTTAGGTTATAACATTAATTAACTGTTTTTATTAATATTAGAATTAAACACTTAACATAATCATATTTTTAAAGACACTAGGTATGAGAACACCTTTTATATCACCTTTAGAGTCCAAAATATTAAAATAATATTTGTAAATTATAACAACAATACGAATTTTGACAGTTCTCAAAACAACTAGTGAGGTGCTAACTGCCACGGGTTGACCACGGGTCACGGGTACTAACATAGGTACTAAACTAAGCGACTAACGGTAACGGCCCGTTCCACCTATCTATCTTTAACTATTTGTTAAAATCGACAAATAACTTGTATCGCGAAAAACCGGCAAATGATTAGCGGCCCGTTTCAATAACCTATCTATCTTTAACTGTTTTTTAAAAACGTCGTCATTCAATCATTTGCCGGTTTTTCGCGATACAATTGACGTTTTTAACAAATAGTTATAGATAAATAGGTTGTTGGAAACGAACCGTTATTATAGTAGCACAGCCTATGGAACTTACGCTGTGATAGTAGCTACTAGCTTAGTAGGTAAGTACCTAAGTTAGTACCTCGCATGCAAGCTACTTATTATCTAAAAAAATAAAAACGTTTTCGAGATCTAAAATTACCCCGGGTAGGCCTTCCATATACCAAAAGAAAACGGAAATTACAATCTCTAAATATGAACATCCATTTTGTTACCTAAAATATTGGGTTTTCTCTCTTGGGACAATAGTTCTTATCTTAATATTTTCTTTTCATTTGAACAATACATTAACTACATGAAAAAAGAAAATCTGACTTTACGCATAGTCTACTAAGGACACGACTTTACTGTACGGATTCGATTTTCAGCATTAATGTATTAGCATTTAGCGCAGAGCTTTATTTTCAATGCTGTGATGATGCTGTGAATTTTCCCCGGCCTAACGGATTCCGGACAATTTTGGTTTGGTGGCGAGCAAATTTCCGTAGTGGCGGATTTCGGAACTATCCTATGACTGATATTTCTCTCTGGTTGTATATTATATACAAGATACGCGCGAAACACATAACCCTTCATAGACAGTCGGGTAAAAAGAGCCGACTTTATTTTTATTTGTAATATAGGTAGGTATCTTTAAAAGCTTTCATTTCATTTCATGCTTTCATTTTTCAACATCTACGAAGTGGTAAAAATTAATACTAAAAGACCACTATGTGAGGGTGAACAGTACCTATTTTAAAAGTGTAATGCTATTGTATGTTGGTGTAAAAGAATAAAAATTGGAAGAAGTTAGGTGTTAAGGCTTAGCTGTACAAACTTTTGGTGTATTTAATTATCCATATGAAGTGTAATGTTATCTGGACACATCGAAACCAAAAAAACATTTGATACTGATACTTTATTAGATACGGTACCAATATTTTACAAGATTTTACAAGGGAAATTTTATGACGTAATTAAGTCATAACTAATGCGAAACGAATGTACAAAGAAATCTTCAATTTTAGGTTATTAGCGCTCATTTCGTCTCCGGTTGGTTTAATGCTTTAATATTGTATGGGTACTTTATGAACTTTATCCAATAAAGTAGAAAAAATAATACAACACCTTCTTCCGTGAGATTACCTACCATATTGTAAAGCATTTAAAGCATCCAGAGCTTAGAGCATTGATTCTCTAACATCCAGAGTCTCCCGAGTCCCGCGCGTCTCAGTGAAGTTTTTAACTTGGCAAACACATCGTCTCGTTATGTATACAGCCAAATATCCAAAAAAAAAATTCGGTGACGACTGACGTTTCTGCTTCTGTCGACGCCACAGCAGTCAAAAATAATATAACCTCAAAAGCGATCGTATATATTTTATTTGAACTAATAAATAAATTTGTATAAGTTTCTGAAATGTTTCTAAAAACCAATTTTTTTATTTTACAATGAATTTGTTATCCAGATGTGAATTGTGTTTGCAAGTTATTAACGAAAATTGATCAGAAAAGTCAGTTTTATTGTGATTTTATCATAATAAGTTTTATCAAATTAAAAGATTTCGAAAGTGAACAAAGTGTTATTGTCAAGGAAAATAATGTGATTAAGTACACGAATTAAATTTGTATTGCTTAGTGTCAGCGTTAAGTTTTGTTTATAGTGAAAACATTTCTTGGCGGGAAGTCGATGCTGTCAAGGTACCTAGTTATTTTTGTTTTTATGAATTTTCCATGTATCTGTAGATTTATCAAAGACCCAGTGCTGTTGTGCTACTAAACTTATAAACAATGTTGTAACGTTGGAATGTTTAAGTTAAAATTGTTATATTAGAGAACTTGTTGCTATTCTTAAGCATTTTACTATAAAAGATAGTATTATGTATTCTCAATGAGACCCATCATAATATAAATGATAATATTAAACTATTCTGTTATAGCTATTTAGATGTTACATTCAGAATACCACCAATACCGTTCAATTTGAAATTAATGAGTAATATGTTATTGTTGCTAAAGAGTGAAGCTATAAGAACTTTTTTTATTTTCAGATTTATGGTTTTGTTAGAGCTGAATTGGTAAGTTTTTTATGTTCTTTTGAAAATTACTGAAAACTTATGTTTATCCAAAATCCTAGTAATATTTTCTGGAGGATGCACATATTAATACTTTTTGCCTTATTTAATTATCTGTAACGGTTCGGCCTATTCTGGCCACTATCTCTAATTCATTTTGGATAATCTCATTTAAAACAGAAAAGAGGCACATTATGTATTTTATAAACTCAAATGTCAACATTTTAAATATTGAATAGATTTTTATAACTCCATATTGTTGTTATTGAAATAAGATATTTTAATAGTTCACTAAGGATATGTTTTATGTAAATAAATACTTCTTACTAATAATTAGAAATTTTATTTCTTATCTATTTTTATCTTTACAGTCCCTAGTGGATAAATATTGTTTTAAAATATTCATTCATAGAGAAATTTGTTACTTTAAACTTAAGAAAGTAATTTCTCAATGAAAAAATGTATTTATAGCACGGCGTGACCTAAACCGGCACTTTACGCATGGTTTGTGCGGGGTTTTGTCACACTTGCTATAAAATAATATATGATACTTGTGGCCTAAGTTATCTATTACTGCACGGCGTTTAGCACCCTCGCTCCGCTCGGGCGCTAACTTCACGCCGTGCAGTAATAGGCAACTTAGGTCACGCATATCGTAATGTACTATTTTTTATTTAAATTGTCATTTTTCTTCTTCGGAAATTGGCCACCACTTTTTGACCAAAAGTTGTATTTATTGAATAGGGGTAAAATAGGTTAAAGGCACACTGTTTTAGCTTAAGACTCCTTAAAGAGTATGTGTCTCTTTAAGGAGTCTTAAACAAAAATAATAAAATGCTCACAAAAGTCACAAGTGCAACATGTATAAAGGAAACTAATGTTGGTGAAATATATATTTTTTTCATATCACAGGGTATTTCGTTATTTTGGAAGAAAGTGTGTTGTTTTGTACATGTTTATGTATAATATAAGCTGCAGTGAATATAAACAGCACAGATTTTTTTTTATTTTGTTATTTTCTTAAATATATTACAGAAGCTTTTATATTACCATCAAAAAGTCGCCAGGGTAAACTATACTACATGGGCTACACATACTCTGCAAGAAATAAGAAAAAAATAGGCACTTATTGGACTTGTTCCAGTCATCAAAAAAAAGGTTGTAAAGCCAACTTAACAACGGACGATCGTCGAAAGAGAATAAAAATTGTTAATATAAAAAAAAGCCATAATCATCCTCCAAGAAAAGTAAAAAACATGTCAGATTGGGAATTAAAGACTATTGATGTTTATTGATATATTATATTTTTGTATTACATTATAATAATAATTAGGTATGATTCATTTTATTAAATGTTAGGCACATAAAGGTGTGTTTATTCATTTTACTACAGAAAGTTTAGAAAAAATTGATTTAAAATATTATAGTATGTTTTTATGTTTTCTAAGGATCCAGTCCAGTCCAATTTAGTTGTATCTCATTATGTCATTATTATTGTTATTCCTACTGGGTTGTGTAAGGTATGTTGGTTGTAGTTAACACTTGGTTGCCAAGGTATAATACGTAAATTCATCATTCAACATTCATGCTCAAATGTTTCTGGGTAAATTTATGTAAAGTGTCAACATTTTACACAAATAATTGTACCTATTTGAAAGTTGAATTCCTTTCAGAAATACATTTTATAACATCAAGAAAAGGTAACAAACTTTTGGTGTACAATCAATATCCATTCGCTAAGAGCTATGAGAGCCAACATTGCACTCTTTGGACTTGCTCTTCGCGGTGCTCCAGAAAGTGTAAAGCCCAGGTATCCCTCAGCAAAGAAGGAGTCCTTAGTGTCATTGAAGCTAAACATTCCCATGCAGCTCCTATATATTATGTAAGCGAATCAGGCAATTATGTAAGAATGTATCAATAAATATTTGTTTATTTTTAATAAATAAAATATATTTATAAAAATGTTTTATTATCTCATTATATATATTATATTGCATGATTATCTATCTCGTTTTAAATATTGGTTTAAAAAACTTAACTTTAACATCAATTTCAGGGCCAGTTTTAATAAGGAGTCAGAAGAAGGGGAAATATTTACTTCTGTATAATAATTATACATACTCAAAATGTACTAAGTCAAAGAAGGGGACAGTATGGAAATGCACATCAAGTAAAACAGATGCTTGCGCTGCTTGTGTAACCACTGATGCCAATTTGAATGTTGTTGTCATAAAAGGGAAACATTCACATGCTAAGCCTGAAAGAAAAGAAAAAGTTAACCATGTTTACTTTACCACTGAATAATTATTGTCAGATGAGCAAGATGCTCTATGGGTAAAGTTGGCCAGTGACATACGCAAGGTTCAAACTTAAAATCTCCATTTTTTTATTTCCACATAAAAAAACTTAGGCCTTTTCATCCTTTAATGGATATTATAAATTAAATATAAATATGTATCTATTTAATAATAAATAAATATATTAATAGAGATATGTAAAGTTAAAAATTTTCATTGAATTATTAATAATCAGTGTACTTTAAAATGTATATACAGTGACAATAGGAGTAATTTTCAAGTGAAAAAAAAAAGCTAGAAATTAAACGAATCGTATTATGTATATAGGTAGTAGATGCTCGGTCTTTGTTTTGTATAATCTGAGATGCTAGGTATAAAGTTTTACTATAATATTAATAATAAGCATTTATTAATTCTACCTCAAAAGGTACCATTTTTATTGGTGTAAACATCTGAGGTGTAGACACTGGGCAGTAGAGTGTAGATCATAGACATAGGAATACTAACTGGACTAAGTACTGTGTACTGTGTAAGCCAAAAAACGAGCCGAGCGAGAGGTTGGATGAGAGGTCATGTATCCCTTTCTAGTAGGGTGACAATGTTTTCTGCTTTTTGTGACAAACTACAAAGCTAATATTGTGATACCCGGTCCAGACTACTCGCGAAGTAGCCCGAGGTTGGCTGAATACTAAGATTAAGAACCCTTAGATACGCAACACTTGTAACCACTAGAGTGCATCTCGCTCACCCACTATGTGTTGCCATGTACAAACATAGCCTTCAATTGTGGTATTTTTGTCTTGATATTAGGATGCACATGTAAGTTTTCTCGTCGTAGTCAGTAATAAACAAGAACCGTAAAACGAGTTTTCCCTTACACCACTCATTATTAAAATAAGTAAATTTCAATATTTTAATACTGGCGATTAAATTGTTCTAGATATTTTTTATGAGTCATAGGTTTTAAGAAAACATGCGATTAAAGTACGATCGTACCTGGATTTTCAGTCTCGATTAGAAGTCTTTGGTCTCGATCGACACCTATTATTAAGTAAACTCTAGGCCAAGACCGAAAGTAATAGATATATTAAAAAAATATTATGAACGTGGTAAAAATATTTTTAACTCATGAACGGCTGAACCGATTTGGCTGAAAATTGGTGAGGTATCTTGAAACCAGGAGAAGGACATAGGATACTTTTTATCCCGTTCACAAGGGACTCAAAACTCGAGAACGGCTGGATCAATTTGGCACATTTTATTTTGTTTTGAAATAATTGCGGAAGTTCAGGGAAGGCTTGAACTTAAAAATAATGAAAAAGGTTGTAGGTGTAGGACTAGGACGTAGGATGCATTATAAGTCATTTATTCATTTCAGTTCATGTTTAAGACAGAACAACGTGTGTCGAGACAGCTAGTTATATATTATTATTAGGGGTTATAATAAAAAGAAAAAGATACAATTTGTATGGTTTAATGGCTTCAAATACCTAGTAATTTTGTTAAAATTAACGATAATTCCGCTGTCTGTGGACCAATTTTCGAATTGTTTTTTTTATGTAAAGGGTTCCTATGGGTGTAAAAAGTGGTGACCTGATGATGGGATCTATAAGGAATCGAGGGAACTCGTCGAAACTTATATGGTGATTTTGACTTTTTCTGAAGTAGCCCAAGCATAAACCACCAAAAAGTCTTACTATTAATACTGTTAGGTAGGGTAGGTATTTCTCTTAATATAAAAATTAAACAATAAAATGAAATTATATTAAAAATGAAACAATATCAAAAAAGTAAATAGTTTTTTATTTAAGTAGATGTTTCAAACTTTCTTCAACACATTTAAAAAATTACAGTTAAAATACATATAAAAGAAACTAGCCCGTCGAGAAGAACCAGCGTAAGAAACTCGCACGGGGCCACTTTTTAGCAAAAATATTTTTACAATGTAGTAACTTAATCTATATGTCACCGTAAAATTGTAAAAACCTTTAGATTGTAATAAAACTAGTGAAATTGTAAAATGCTGATTGACTACCGACGCGAATACTCTGTCTATAATTTAACACATTGTTTTTCGTTAGATTATAAATAGGTATATAGTTTTTAATCTTTCGACATATTTTTACCATCTAGTTAGTTATTTTATAATCTAACGGTTTTTACAATTTTACGGTGGCATATAATATAGCAAAAGTCAAGATAACTTAATTACATGGAAGCAGCTTTGCAAGGGTCTATCTTATTCCTAAGGTGTGCAATCGTTAATAAAATCATTAATAAAATAACTTTTTTAAATTTGTGGCACACCTAGTCCTATTTTGGTCCCAGTAGACCTTGTAGAATTTACTTCTACTCTCTGCGTTCTAATTTTAAGATAAGAACTTAAAAGTTTAAGTGCCGTGTCCCTTTATAATTTTCTGACCAACGTAGCGTGCTCGACACAGTCGAAAGCCTTGGATAGATCACAAAAGACACCAAGTGCATCATGTGATCCCTCTCAGGCCCCAAATATACTGCATAGAAGACCCTGCGTCTGTTGTGGACCGACCTAAAAGTAAAACCGAATTGATTACTATATTATAATAGATTATTTAAGTTAAAGTGAACGAGCAATTGATTTAAGATTATTTTCTATTTGAATTGATTAGGTATGTATCCAAAATTTATGTTTAGTGAGGTTTGTGGAGGTAAGGGTTAGCTGTCGCCTTATTACTCCCAACTAAAAACTTCAACCACTAATATCTCAGTAACTGTGGGTTTCCTGATGGGGAGAGTGGGGGTTCAACCTTCCCCTCCCCTCTTAACCCCCTCCTCCACAAATCGTGGGATCGTGGGGCATTATACCGAAAGAACTTTAGTCAGTATATTTTGGTACTAAATTAAATAGCAACACTTAGACAAATATATTTTTAGAATAAGTTACGAATTATGTAAAAAATACAGATTTCATCTCACTTTCTATGGAAAATATGATTGTATTTACGTCCATATATCATCATTCTTAAATAATATGCAATCACAAACTAAAAAAACACGAGCTATAGCTACTTACGAGTGAAAAGTTACGGCAGCACATTTTCCTTCGCTGCGACTTTTGCACCTCAAAATACTGCATCCACCCATTGTTAAAATACTTAAAAATACATGGAGTCTCTATCTCAAAAGAGTATATAACATAAAACACACCAAAAAACAAAAGATTTCAAATAATACGAAACCTCACTCTTCACAGCTGTTATTAGTTTGGCACAAGAGTGTCAAATTTGACAGCTTTGTGCCAAAAACCCGGTTACAGCGAAAGGGACAAAACATAACAATTTTGTCTCGTTTCTTCACAAGTATTGGCCAATTTACGTTCTCTCTCTAACAAGCTGTGACGTCAGGAGCTATCCTGCCCTGGCTGAATAAGACAGTGTGGGCACGCACTTCGCTTCGCCTTTTCATAGTTACTTCGCGGAACACTTCATCGGCACATTTTGCGAGCAGTCTGGACGGGGCATGAAATACTGAATGACATTTAACTGAGGCTTTTAAAAGTCGACGAGATTGAATAATTTAAAAGCATGAAGGTTTGAAGTGACGACTGCAAAATAACAGATTTTTATGTAATTCTCTGCCTTACTTATACGCTAATTGAGCCATATTTTTGTCGCAATCATTCATTGTTGGGAAATCTGTAAAAACATTACCTACACTACGGCCGCTGTATCTTGACGGGTCTGAACATAGGCTCTGCGAACTTTAGCGCATGTACAATTCGTGAAAAAAACTGTTATTGTATTATTTTTATATACCTATGTACTAATAAAATTTCCCTAATACAGTTGACCAACTAGTACAAATAAAATAAATACGAAAACACTTAAAAACAGTTATTGCGCGACCTTCTGCGGGAAGTTCAGACTCGCCAAGATACATCGGCCGTATTGTATATGGCGGTAATCAGATTCCCTAGCGGAAAGTCGAAGAACTATCGTATGACATGAAAGTACGGTTATACGTACGATTTTAAATGATTTTAAAAATAATTTGTAATTCTTCATGAATATAAAATAACATGTGCTAATTTAATTTTAAAATGACCACAAATGTTATTTAAAAAAAACTAACTACCTTCTACTACCCTTCATTTAAGATTTTTCAAGTTATTTTTTATAAACACCAAATTTTTTCTGGTTGGTAACATGCAAGAACGAGACACACGGCCTGCCTTCTGGCTATCTCGCTTGGCTCAGATTTGCCTGTGTTACGTGCCTTGTGGAATGCATTATGCACTCTATTACCTTGGAATACAATTATTTTAAGGAAGTACAAAATTCGGAGTTTTCTATCCAGTTGTCAGTACTAGATCCATTAGATTGGTGGATGTGTTGCCTTGTTTATAAATAGCTTTTAGACTTATAATAATAATTACTAACATAATATATTTTTACACAACTACGACGAAGCCAAAAGGAAAGGTAATGATTTTGGCAGTCTATGTATGTATTTATGTTTGTTCCAGCGTAGTGCTTAAACTACCTTTATTTACGGTAGTCGGGTCAGTTTTTTTAATTATGATATAATATAGGTAGTTATTATTTTAAAACATATTATAAATAGTTTATAAATAAATAAATACTATGCAATACTACTTAGCAATGTTTTATTTAAATATTAAGTAATACTTAGGGGAAACTGGGGACACTTGATCTCCATCCTAACCCTTATTTCAACTTTTTTATGGTTTCGGTACTCTTTCTTGTCTTTGCTTGTTTTTAACCCTAAATAAGTATTGATAAATCAACGTATTTACTAAACTATGTTTTATGAACATTGGTTTACAAAAGATTGAAAAAAAAGTAGTAGATTTTTTTAACTTATCCTATAAAATACTCTATAATACTGAAAAAAAATGTAAAAAAAAGAAACAAAATTGTATGTTTTCTAAATCTACAGTATATGTTTTATCCAAAAAGAATTCACAAAGGTATGTTCAATGTTCATTGCACAGTATCTTTGTAACACTCTTTTTACGTGCGCCTATTGGAACGAAGTTCCTTATCGCGCGTTCTTTTTTTGAACATAATATTCATGCATTTGGCGTTTTTTTTTTTTGAAGATTTTGCTTTTTCTATAATGTACAAAGTGAGCAATTTGGTTCCTTAAATATTTATATAAGTAATTTTATTTTATGTATCAATAAAATACCCTTTTCAAATACTATTGGCGAAGCATCAAAATTTCATTGATTTTATCATCGTCATGCAAATTTACAACTATTCCTATAAATCAATTGATACTATTCCTACAAATCCTACACTTAAATCGTTTTTAATTTTCACAATAAAATATGTACCATAAAATATAGTCTAAGTATCAACTTCGCAAAAAAAATGACACACTTTTTACTTACGTGAGTAGTAAGTACACTTGATAGTAAGAACCCTGCGCTCTGATGGCGTCCAGCCTTTCAGTACGCGTTGGTAATGAAAATGGGGGCAGCTACTAATACTACTTTTTAGTAGCCCCCATTTTCATTACCAACGCGTACTGAAAGGCTGGACGCCTTTTTATTGATACATTAAATAATATTACTTATATAAATATTTGAGGAACCAAATTGCTCACTTTGTACATTATAGAAAAAGCATAATCTTAAAAAAAAAACACCAAATGCTGTATGCATATTATGTTCAAAAAAGGAACGCGCGATAAGGAACTTCGTTCCAATAGGCGCACGTAAAAAGGGTGTTACAAAGATACTGTGATGTGAATTGACTGATTTTTTTTGTTTTGTTTTGCTTTAATCACTTCAACATAGTATAAAACAAAGTCGCTTTCTCTGTCCCTATATCCCTATGTATGCTTAAATCTTTAAAACTACGCAACGGATTTTGATGCGGTTTTTTTTATAGATAGAGTGATTGAAGAGGAAGGTTTATATGTATAATAACATCCATTAAATAGTGGAGAAATGCTGTTATTTTTGAGGTTTCTAATGTGATGTCGTAAATAATTACATTTTTTCCGCTTACATTGCAAACGCAGGCTGAACCGTACGAGATAGATCAAAATAATGTACTACAGTTTTGTTCATCTCAAAAAAGCCAAAAAAAAAGTCCGCGATGACATTTATGTCTATGTCTTAAGGATAACCCACAATAACCATTTCTTATCCTTTACTTACTTTGATTTAAATTTAATAGCTTATTTACGAAGCGATTTTAAGCAATACAGCCTTAATCCTTATCCAATTTAGTACCTTAAATACATTGTACATTTAATAAAAATCAATATGGCCCTTTACAGCATGTAATTTAAGTGAATATTTTCGAAGATAACGCAGGGAAAGACACCGGCCGGGTCGGGGTGCTCGCGCTATCGAAAACGCAATACACATTTTACTGCAGTACTTACTTAAAGATTGTCCATTAAGAGTGCGCTAGTCAACGGCTCGAACTCAGTGCTGCGCGCGGGAAAAATGCTTGTTATTTCACCTGATATTAGGGAAAAAATGAAATACCCATAAAAAAGTAATCTGTATTATAAGAGAAGCTATACTGCACACATTTATGCAGCTGTGTAAAGTAATTTAGAAAAGGCGTCTTCAAATTACGCAAATCGACACTCAGCTGTTGGTGTTTTATGAAAAAACTATATAATATTTTTGTCAGAAGTAAAATTATCTCAATTGCTGAATAATTGAACCGTGTCGGTATTTGCTTGCTTTTTTATTATCATTCTTCATTTAATTTTTATTTACGTTCAAATTTGCGCTAAAAATACGATGTTTGGAGGCTATTATCTTCTACACTAATTTTAATTTCAGAAATATAAGCAAATACCGACCTAGATAAGTGTCATAAAAATCGATATAACGCTAGAACTTCGGTCTACAATGTTTGACTTTGGAGTAAATCACCAACAGCGTTTGTATGGAGAAAAAACCGACTAGCGCAGCCTTAAGGTGGTTGGTCAATTTTGTTGGAATGTCAAATAATAATTGATCGCAAATTAAATGATTAATCACTACATTGTATAAAACAAGTCGCTTTATCAGTCTATCCTATCTATGTATATTGTATGCTTACCTAGATCTTTAAAAAGAACTACGCAACGGATTTTAATATGGGTTTTTCAAATAGACATTCAGTATTTTATCTACATTATAGTAAACTTTAAACCATACATGATACAGTTTAAATTAATATCTTATATTTATAAGAAATCATAGAATTTATATTCAAGCGCGATAAATATAATATTATATCAAGCGGCCGCGCATGTCGATTGACGCGTCGATGGTGATAGGGTCCCATAGATAGGGTTTTAACCATTTGCATTGGGTACGAAACCCTAAAAATATTTTCAATATTGTATACAGAAGTATATTGAAAAAACTACTTCGGCGAATACCTAACTCTACTGAGTTAGGTATTCGCCGAAGTAGTTTTTTCTCCAAGAACACTATTCCACGCGGGCGAAGCCGCGGGCAAAAGCTAGTTAAGTAATAAAACAGTAGTAAGAGAAAAATGACAATCTTTTATTTGAACAAACTATTAAATTTGCATTACAGATGTTGTGTTTATTGAAGGAAGGATTAAGAATATGCTCATACATGGCGGTTATACATTTAATAGGTCGAGGATGCTATACTGGTACTGCTCGAAACGCCTAAAGGGGGGCTGCAAGGCAAAGGTCAAACTGTCTGAAGACTCTAAAATAAGTTTTGCCTATACGAACCACAACCATTCGCCCCAATACAGCAAAGACGAAGCAACGGGGGAATATGTCAAAGTATAAGAAAAAAGCCAATAAAAGGCGAGTCTAGTCTTAGACCATTCATCGTTTCAAAAATTGCCTTCTCAAAATAGATGGCAAATCTCCATCAAATCACGCCAAGTTACAGATTTCTTTCTCTAACCGTCATCAAGTAAGCACACAAAAAACTAACCGGTTGACCCGATACACGTTGTTTTGGATTAACAATGAACTGAACTATAAAATAACTACACCTACATCTACACCTATCAAACCAAATGGAGCTAGAGCTCGACGTCGGAAAACTGCAGATCGCTAGGGGCCTAAAAGTTTGATATACTCGTATAACCGCCGGTCTGGCGGTTCTAAACCTGGCAGATCCCCTAGCGATCTGCAGTGGTCCAACGCTTGTTCTCGATGACCTCCATTTTCGACGTCGAACTCTATCTCTAAAACATATTTAAACTGAAAAAAGGCACGGTCTATAAATATTTGACAGTCAATGACAAATTGAACACAGATATAACAGTTAGTATGGGAAAACTCATATTATGCATGTCGTTTTTAGTATTTTAGAGCAATTTTCCAAAGCAGTTTTTAGTATTTTGAGCAAAAAAATGTATGTATTTGAGTGGGATTCCCAATTCCCATACAACAAACGTAGTTTTTTAACCGAGTGTGACTCGCACTTGGCCGGTTTTTTATGATTAAAAAATCGATTATTGATTCATTGGTTCTTTCCGTTTTTAGCCTCTTTTAAGACTACGCGAGCTATACGCGAGGTAATTTGTTAAAATTGTTTTCTTAACACTTACTATGTATGTTATATGTATCTTGTATCTACCTAATTAAAAATTATTTAGTATCAATTTATTGAAGCACTCAAATAATTATGGATTTAGTATTTATTATCTTCCATTCATGGAGAATAGAAGTAAGAAGCAACATCTTTATAGGGCAGAAAATCTAAAAAGTGTCCGACAAAAGTAACCAAATAATATGTCCAAAACTGGCCATAATGGCGCTAGAGTGAGAAGAGTGTTAGATATGAAGTTAGCAATAAGAGATGGAGTGAAGTTAGTTGAGTTTAGTTATTTCATTTTTTTATTACTATATTGTAGTATTTACTTATTTTGTACTTAGTTAATTCAGAAAATCATGAAAATATTTTTAAAAATGTAACTGAAGAAGATGCTACGATTAAATCTGTGTTTAAATTTTGCCGCTTTTCACCTTTGCGGCAGTGGCGCCACTCTTATTTGAAGCTTTTTAGCGGACACTTCTATCCCAGAGATGGTCCTCCTTACTTCTATTCTCCATTCTTCCATTGCAGCAGGTATATAAATATTCGTATATACCTTGTAAATTGTTACTATATTATTAACGAAGTACTTATAAATTGCATTAAGTATCATGTTGTAATGTGCGCAATATTATAAAAATATTAAAATCACTTTCGAAAGTGTCTTTTTTTAAATTCAAAGTTTTTATACCTATTTACAGAAACATAAGGTCGTCAGATACAGCAATATGCGAAAATATTACAGTGGGATAATTAAATAGTGGCCTGTGGCATACGAAAAGTATGTTCTTAGAGACCTAGGATGAAAAATGAAGTATATCTATCATTTTTTTCCCATCTAACTACTTAATGAGAAACTTTTTTTTTTTTTGATATCGCAGGGGAAAGGTCGTTACGCCTTCCCCGGGAGGGGTATCCCGGGGATATGTGGGACTCCCGACGCGACTCGCCGGTTTACCCACTAAAACTGAACCTGCGGATTGCCAACAGCCGCTATAATGGGAAGTGTCCCGGATCTGTCTAACACAGGACACCCCCCGCGACCGACCGGTTTACCTCTATAGGGACCGGACTTCCATCACAATTAGGGGCCACTCTGACAACCTGGAGTGTCCCCCTCGGCGCCGGGACTAGCTAAGCCGGGGAGGTTCCCATCCTCTCCCGGAGCCCCGGTTGGACAGGAGACTATTGGAGGAGGTTCGCATAGCGACGCCTCCTCGCTCCCGTCCTACGCCGGCGAAGCGGAGCAGAGGATGGATCTAACTCTCTGTCCCGCTCCGCGGCCTCTTTCTGCGAAATGACGGCTTCGCAGAAAGAGACCGCCGCCTAACTAATGGGAAACTAACCTAACCTAACCTAACTAGTGATAGGTATACTCTAATGCCCTATGGAGTGTAGAGAAAAGGATTGCAATCTCTGGATAGGAAAGTGTCCGCTAAAAAGCATCAAATAAGGATGGCGTCACCTGTACCTAGACATTAAATTTTAAAGAAATATCACACACCCTTTTCACTCTGTATGCACTCTAGCGCCATTATGGCCCAGTTATGGACAAGTTTTGAAACTATTATTTAATTACTTCTAACTGACACTTTTTAGATTTTCTGCTTAAGGGCCCTTTTCCTGTCACGCAGGTTGCCACGCGCGTGCGGATATCGGCCGCACTTGGCAACACGCCGGTGATAGGATGTTCCAGTCCGCGTGCGTGCTGCCCGCGGGACAGGCAAACATGTATAAAATGATATAATGCGGGCAGCACGCATGCGGCCGAGACCCGCAAGCGTGTGGCAACCCACGTGACAGGAAAAGGGCCCATAGAGAGATTGCACTCCTTTTCTCTACACTCCATAATGCTTCCCATAAAGTCTAAGTCGCTTATCTGAACATAAAAATCCTTTCTACTTCCTTGAGCCCTAGTGAAACAACTTCACTAAAAGAATGGAGAATGTTTACTAATTTTAAATGTAGGTACTTAAGCTTCTGTTTTCTCAGTGGAAAAAAATACTATTGAAAAAAATATTTCGATACGTCAACTACCTTCCAAGTTACTGAACTTTAAAGTGGCCCAGACGGTAACTTGCTACTAAACGGAGCGTAATACGGCGCGAACTGCGGGCCATATAATATATCGTAGATACTATTATTCGAGTTACAGCACAACATTCTTATAGTATAGCTGATAAAATAATAGCATTTTCAAACTTTCATCCCCTATTTCACCGCTTGGTGGTTGAATTTTCAAAAACCCTTTCTTAGTGGTTGCCTGCGTCCTATGACACAGGGCTTGGCCTGTGCGTTGATACATCAGTCAATCAGATTTGGCTTTAATTATACCTATATTACTTATCAATAACACTTACTATTACAGTGAAAGTAGTTACAGCGGTCGATGGAGCGACGCTTTTGATGTTGAATAGTTTCGCCTTTTCCAATCCTTCCCCGATGTCTAATGGTGAGAGGTGGTACTGCATGGGGAGGATCAAGTGGCACTGCAGCGTTTGCCTCCACGTCAACGACGATTACGAGCTGGTGTGCATATCACATGAACATAACCATCACCCGCCTACTCTCAAAATTGATGGTAATGGTCTCTATTTAATAGAGTCTATGTAAAATTATGCAGAAAATAGCAAGATCAGGAACACTAAATCCTTTACACGGTGCCGCACGTACAGTTGGGACTTATATGATTCAGCATCTGGGGGGCTCGGGAAAATTCATTTTTCCCATTTTACATGTTAAAATCTGTTCAAACGTTAAACTAAAACACTAAATAACGGTTAAATGCAGAAAAATACTATACAATCAACCAGCTAAAACAGAATATCGGTACTAAATAATATAATGTATTTTTCATGTTCTTTTTTCCTATATAATAGATTATTAAATCTGTTCAAACGCAATGTCTTGGGCTTAAGACGTAAAAATTAGATAGGTATGTAGTTAAAACTCTTTCTAAATTAATATTGACATATAAGCACACGTACATTACAGTATTATTGTTAGTTTTTAAGCAAAATAATTGATACTTTATTGATCTCTTTTATTGTACTTAATAGTATTTACTAAGTTAGTTGAGGTAGCGAAAGGGCGAAGGTTCCATAACTTGGGTGACGAATGGATGGTAACTATATTAACTAGCTATACTATTTTGTTTAGTGTCATGCACGTATTGTTCGTCGTAAATGGATATCTAAATTATGTGATGGTAATTTATGTTGGCCTAATCGGGAATTTTTGGTGAAAAAACTGTTTGAAATAAAAAATGTTGGAAATATTGATATATAATGTTAAGGTACAAGTAATAATATACATTCGGTAATATATTCTTAATATAAGTCGTTGAAAAAGATTTTCAACAAAACTTATAAGATGTAACATTTTATTTATGTTTTACGGGAAATTTAGTTAGGGGAGGATAGGGACACTTGATCTTATGGAAGACTAGGTTTACTCAATTTACGGAGCCTGTATGATATTTACTTTTACAGTAGTATGTATTATACGAAAGTAGATAACTTTTCCAAATTAATAGAAACAACAGATATGGCACTGTTTTAAATGGTGGACGAAAATGATTTATAATTGCAATCAACTTTTATTTCGTAAGTTCTTATTCTGATTTAACAGTTAGGTATATTTATAAGCTATATTTAATCATAACGAATCGGGGAGAATTATTCGGGGAGACTTGATCACACTGTAAAAATTTTTTGTAAAATTACCATTTTTTTACTCAACATGATATGGCTAAATTTACTAATCAGTATGTATGGAATCAAATTTCAATACATTTTGAGTAATTTTCCAAGACATATCAGAAAATTTGCTAAGATGCGGTGTAATTTTACAACCTTAGAGTATAAATCTTACTTGTATTGTAATTTTACGGAACTGTTTATTAAATTTTAATAACAAACTTTGAAGATTTACTAAAATTTTTAGTAATTTGATTTACTATATTTTTTTTGTAAAATTACCAAATATTTTATAATTCGAATTACTGTGAAGTGTTTAGAAATTTACAAATTTTTTTTATTAATTTTACAATTTGAACTGTAAAATTACACAGTACATTGTAAAATTACAGCCATCTGTAATTTTACTATACAGGTTATGAATTTTCGATACCAAGCTCCTTAAATTTACTAACATTATTTGTGTTTTAAATTACTAATTTTGTTGTAAATTTACAAAAAAAATATTATAATTTAAAAGATATTCAATGTATTGAAAATTCAATTTTTTTTTTGTATTTTTACTATTCTTATTGTAAAATTACACAATATATTGTAAAATCACAAAAAAATAGTATTTTTTTTTAACCTTGTGTAATTTTACTAAACACGTTGTCGACTTTCGTTTCCAAGCTTCGTAAATTTACAAACATTGTGCATATTTTAATTTAATCTCTCGTCTCGTCTAATTATGAAAAAATATTTAAATTCGAATTCTAATCAATTCATCGGAAATTCAATAATCTTTTCATTAATTTTATTATTTTGACTGTAAAATTATACAGTGTTTTTCTCAAGCAAGGTTTTTCTTGAGACCGTGATTTACTTGACTTTCACTAGTAGTCGGTAGCATGAGTTTATTCCTTTTGTCTAGCGTCGGGGAAAGCTAGGTTCGAATCCTATACAAAATTAAAGATTTTTTTTTATTTCTATTTTATTTCGAATTATTACTTGATTTTTTTTTAAATTGATGATTTTAATTTTCTGTACATTTTTATTTTATTTATAAACTATTTTATGTTTTAAACTAAAAAAAAATGTATGTAATATACCTACTAAAGTAAATAATCATTTAATCTAATACCAAGAAACATAAACTCGTTCAATCGGTCTCGAAAAATGCTCTTTCTTGATTTGAGTATAGTGTCGTCAAGTATACAGATATACTTGACGACACTACACTGTGTTCCTCGAAAAGAAAATAAATGTGATTAATATAAGTATACGAAGGTCACACCAGATAGTTGATCAATCTTCAACGTAACCAGCGTCTATAGTATTAAACTTTTATAGATTTAATAATAGTCATATGAAAAAAATCTCCGAGCGAAGTAACCACTCTTGAAATACTGTAGTGCCTGGGACAGTTAGTTTTTAAATGTCGTATGGTTGCCCAAGCACATACAGCATTCTCACTACATAGTCAGCCTTGTCCAGGGGAATGACTGGTCAATACGTCTGGTGCCAACTATGTGCGGGTTTCCTCACGATGTTTTCCTTCACCGTTAGAGCGTCCGTATAATGTACTTGAGATCTGAAAAAGTCTCATTGGTACACGCCACGACCTGGGATTCGAACCTGCACTCTCTCGAGTGCGAACCAAACGGTCTACCCACTAGGCCACGGAGCTCTAGTAGTATTATGAACAATAATAATAATTGTCGTTATGATTGTTGTTGCTATGATTAATTCAATTAATAATCACTTTTATAAATAATAAATAATAATAAAAAAAAATAAAAATAAAAATAGTTTATTTCCAATAAAAACATTAACAAAATATTACAAAAGTAACGTTCCCCCAAACTAGGCGGCGCCTGTCCTATGGGGGACTTAAAAGAGTACAAAGATATAATTTACTTAATACGCAGTTATTTTGTAAAAATAATGTTGTGTAAAGAAAGTGCGTACGTTATAGTGATGTGCCGGATATCCGTATCCGTATCCGCGGATATCCGAGGCAGAAGAAAGATCCGTATCCGTGTCCGTATCCGTTACTATTTGGCGGATCTTTTACGGATCTATTTACCTTATTAATATTAAAATTATAGATGAATTATTTAAATTAGTGATTACTGATTAAGGTAGCGACTAGGAATAAAAACTATTAAATTCGATACAGATAATATTCTTGAGGATGTTTTCTTTGTAAATGATTTTTTAAAGAGTTGTGCCTTTACCCTTACGGGAATACTTTCCATCACAAATTTTACACTTTGTACATTCGTCATTTACTAACACAAAATAATTCCAAATTACATTACTAAACTTTTTTGTAGTCATTTTTTCAAACTCATGTACCAATACCAAACAAGCGTTATTTATGCTGTCCAGTGTCACACAAAACTATAAACAAAACAAAAGAAAGAACCACCATGCAATGTAAGTCGAAACATGTGTGAAGGTCGCGCGCACCGACACCGACTGCGTAAGAAAGCTAAGATCCGTATCCGTATCCGTATCCACGGATCTTGACACCAAATATCCGTATTCAGATCCGTATCCGCGGATATACATTTTTAACGATCCGGCACATCACTAGTACGTTATATTATGTACCAATAGAAAAGTACCTAAGGGCTAAGCACATTGAAAACTAAACATGTGTATGTGTACACATGTACATCATTAGTTAATAAAATATTTTAACAGAAGTTATCGAAAAAAGTTAGAAAAAAGTACCTAGGTATATAACTTTTATAGCGAGTAAAATTCCATACGTCGGGTGCCGTAATTTACTTATAATTCGATCAAAAAATTGATATAATGGTTGTAACTTGTAATTGCTATTAAAATATTATGTTTAAATATAGATGATTACACTATTAAGTAATCAGAAAATCCAAGTTTTACAGTATAAATAGATTGATAAAATCGCTATGAGCGCGCGTAATTGCTAGGGTTCAAGGACAGATCATACAAACAGTAGGTACATACAGGTCGCGCAACGGTTTATGAGCGCTCAGTGAAAGTGGAGGGGGTCGTTCGCGCATGTGACCAATAGCAAAGAATATATATTACTAACGTACCAATAGCGTGTCGGCACTCGGCAGCCACGTTCGGTTCGGCATGCGTTCGGCGAATCCACAGTCCACACCTCCCCGCCCGAGCCCGCTTGCGCGACCACGCGGCAGTGAAATGTCGAGTGTTTAATTTTACGCGCGGAGTGCATTTAAAACTAAACTTGAACAGTCATTATCGTGTTTTGAAGCATGTGTATACATGTACATCATTGTGTATTAGTAATTTACTAGTGTTTAATATATCTATATGTATCGGCATGATCTTTTGTTTTGGTGGTCTCGACCGACGACGCTAGACGTTTCTAGAGTTCTAGACGCTAGACGCACTTGTATGTTTATGGCGTTTATGGAAAATTTATTATTCAGACATTTGTTTAGTATCGAGATTGTTGTGTGTGGTACCCAGAGGTTGTAACGCCGTATACTTAATTAAAAAGTTATAAGGTTATCTATCCGTGTGGATTAATAATTTGTGATAAATCAAGTTATCATTAAACAATAATTAATAGGTATTTATTTATTATTATTAATATAATTAAAATGTAAGTGTGTACATACAAAATAAATTTGGTATTACGCATCTAAAAGGGTAATTGTGTGCTACGGATATAGAGGTTGATAAATTTTCGGTAAGTAAAATATTGTTAATGATACCTATTTATATTAATGTTTTTCTATACGTCTCAACCTCAAGGCTGATAGCCTGATACATACGTTAAGTTGATAAGTAGGTAACTAAATTTTAACTTAATTTTAAGTGATTAATTGCATGTGAACACAAAAAGTGGTAAGTTGCAAGTTAAAATTTAGTCAACAACTAAACTAAATAATTATTTTTTTTCTATTTTTCGATTAAGTTGGTGGGCGGGGCTTGCTACTTGACACGTTTGGACATGCACAAAATTAGGCTGGCCTCACACAGCCGGAACGTTACTCTGAATTAATAATCTGAATTCATATTATTATTAATTCAGAAAGACCGGAATACCACACAATATCAGTATGCTCCACACACATTCTGATCTTTTCAGATTATGAATTTCTCAGATCGATCTGTAAGAATGATACTGACGAGCGTTCTGAATTCCGGATCGGAATATTAAAGATTATGATTTCATAACGCACGTATTCCTTTATTCTGTTCACATTTATAGGATGAACCCAGTATTTGCGTTTGCATTTCTTTTTTTTTTATTATATAGAGCCAAAAGCAATGCGATTAGTATTAATTCTTCTTCTATAAAGACGTTTATATGTGCCGGGAATCACGAGACTACTGATCAATCTGAATTTTTAAGATATGTGTGAGGCAAGATGCCAAAATTTAGATTATGAATTTCCGATTATGAATCCAGAGAGACATTCCGGCTGTGTGCGGCCAGCCTTAGTAAGTGCATAAGTGTAGTGGCGCTCTCGGATTAAACAAGTAATTAAAGGAGTCTTCTATCATCCGTAGCGCATTAAAATATTATAATATCAAATAAAGTGACACTTGCGCCATACTGATCTCTTCTATTTATCAAATTTCTCACCCACAGTCTTTTGGGTATAGTTATAGTTATTTCCCTAATAATTTCATCTTTGACTTCGTCCAAAACCTCGCTAATAACAAATTTAGATAGGTACAGAATTTAGTGAGGTTTTGGACGAAGTCAAAGATGAAATTATTAGGGAAATAACTATAACTATATCCAAAAGACTGTGGGTGAGAAATTGGATAAATAGAAGAGATCAGTATGGCGCAAGTGTCAATTTATTTGATATTATAATATTTTAATGCGCTACGGATGACACAAGACTACTTTAATTACTTGTTTAATCCTTGAACGCGACTACACTTATGCACTTAACTAATTTTGTACATGTCCAAACGTATCAAGTAGCAAGCCCCGCCCACCAACTTAACCGAAAAATAGACACAATTCTAATTATTTAGTTTAGTTGTTAACTAAATTTTAACTTGCAACTTACTACTAAATTTTGTATTTACATGCAATTTATCACTTAAAATTCAGTTAAAATTTAGTTACCTACTTTGATAAGTAGGTAACAACTTAACGTGTGTAAATCGGCCTTCACATAAAAATTTGTTTTATTCATTGACTTCTTATCTAACAACAAATCTCCTTTTATGATTTTACGTTATTGGTTAGAATCAAACAGAAAAATAAATTATTTTTAATGTAAAATTAAAAAATTTCAATCCACATTTTTTTTCAACAAATAGTTTCTCATAAACTATTTATTAAGTAAGTACTTAGGTAATTTATTAATTCAGAATAGAAAATATTTTTTTTATGTCGATATCAGTATTTCCACTCTGCTTTTAGATTTCTATGATATAAATAAAATAACGATTAAGGAAAAATAATAGAATTCATTATTATTAGGTATGTCATGTAGTTTTTCATCATAACAAAAAGCAATAATTCAGTAATGAATAAATAATTAAAAATTAGGGCTCCATTCAGCTTTAATAATTTTGAGAAATAAAGAATTTATATAGCATACTTTAAATATTAATGAAAATTCAAAATTTATTTATAAAATTTTAAAACTGATTGACAACAGCATCGGAGTCATGGCGGCATTGTTCAAAGTTTCTTCATACAACAAGCCGGAAGAGCGCAAGATTGTAAAAGCTGCATCAATTGATACACTTATTGCTGGAGTAAAGACTAAATTTAAACTTGGAGAATGTCAATACCAGGTATTTTAATTGTTAGTTACGTGTACTTTTTTCTTTTCATATAAATACCACTGAAACTTACGTATGCTTTTAATTTTTAGTATTAAAGAAAATATTACTAACTCAAATTTTTTGCATAATTAATAATTATTATCATACTTAATTAATAATATAAGTAAATTGTGAAGCCTGGTTACATTCAAAATGAAATGATTCATTTAAAAAATATTGTAGAAATTAGAAGCTAGATTTTAGAAAAATGTTAATTTTCTAGAATTTATTGTTTTTTCATTTTTACTAAAATTGTTTGAAAAAATATTAACTTCAATCAAGAACAAGATTTTTTTTTATAAAATTATTTTCCTAAGTGAAATTTATAATTTTTTTTATTCAAACAGGTTTACACAGACTATTTTGTTGAAATAGATGAAGATGATATTTTGATGGATTTGGCTAAAGCTAAAGAAACTCATGGGCAGCAACTGTCTCTTACCATTGTTTCTAATGAGGTTGATTGGAATCCAAAAAGTGCCCAACAATATAGTCTGGCTCAAACAAATGGTAATTTTTATCAATGGTTTTTAAATCTAAACAAAAATGTCTTGTTTTCAAAATTAATTAATTTTAAATTATAATATGCTAACCGATGAAATAATTAATTATGTATATTTTTTTAATTTCAGAAATACTTCCTGAAAATGCTCCTACAAGACCTCCGATTGTACCTCAAGCAGCGGCAGATAACAGTTCGTCACAATCAGTATCATCTTTACAGCCAGCAGATCACTTGTCTAAAATTTATTATAAATTTCCGACAAATATACAGACTGCTTTACGTAAAGGAGATCATTTAAAACCAAGAGACAGAACGCTCGTTGTTCACACAGTTCGAGACTACATCATTTATGATTTGAGAGATTTGAGCCTAGGTATTGCAGGGACCATCAGCAATCAACTTATATCAAAATATCAAGAAAGCTTTACATCAAAAATAGGCAGTACTGATGGCGAGATTCAATCACTACAACAAGCCGCATACAGCGCAGTACACTATCAAAAAAAAAATCAAGCTGGAGATAGCAGTAAAATAACTGATTCGTTGGATGACAATGATGAGCTTGTTGAAAAGCCAAAGATGCAGGATGAGTATGGATGTGTAGCTTATTTACCAGCATCACCGTCCTCTGAGGAATTGAGAGTTAAATGTGTAATAATTTTTGTTTAAAAATCAAAATTAATAGATGTATATGATGCACCAGATAAGCAAATTACTGATGAAATATTAACTCTAATGCATGAATGCTATTTTTTGCAAAGAAAAGAAATTCATACTGGAAAAGATCTTGCAGTAATTTTTCAATATGTATATATGGAAAACGTCATTGAAAAATTTATCAAAACCCATCAACCGCTGGGCCAAAAATTTAGAAGTCGCTCGAAAAGTAAAAGATAAAAGTAATAAAAATATGGTTGACGATGAACGAAAATTCGTTCGTGATCGGCTAAAACTCGCTACGAAATACAGTGAAATAAGAAAAAACGATGAACCATTTCACACGGTTGTGTTTGAATTTATCGTGAAATTCATGAAATAGAATTTAACATTTCTCTACAATCTAATTGATGTAAGTTGTAAATATTTTCATTATTCTTAATCAAAGATTAGCAATAATACGCAATGATACGAAAAATATTAAGCAATAATACGAAATTTAATTTTATTAATTTGTATTTGCAGGAAGAGATTGAAGATGTGGAATTACTGAGACACGTTCCTGTTGTTAATCCTGTTTCAATAATCAGAGGTATAGAGATATTGTATATTTTTATTAAATTCATGAATTTTTTTTCTACAAAAAAAATATAATTTGATTAATGTTCAAATCGTTTGCATGCTACTCTTTTACGTAGCTTACGTTAATTATCTGCAGTTGAATAATTGTAATCATATAATATTAATCGTTTGAATAAATTGAAACGAATTTTTAAGTACAATTATGTTGTTTGTTTCAGGTCAAGATTTGCATCATTCAGAAAATTTATATAATGTAGTAATTAACAAGCGCATTATAATACAAGCTGAATCGTTTTCTAGTGGGCTTCTAACAACATTTTTATCTTACTATGTGTTTGGTATTGTTTATCCTCAAGAAATCGAGGGAACACTCGAAGCAATTCAGAGGTGAGTACCTAATAAAAAATGTATTCTAAAAACTTTTTTATAAATTAATTTTTTTTCTCTATACATAAATTTGAAAAGTTCGTTAAAAATCAATATTATATTATGACACATCTTAATTTTTCTGTAATATTATCACTTGTGTACAGTTGTTAAGATCTAAAATTACACAAACGTTTTACAGAAATAAAAAGTTTCAAATTCAATCCTCGATAGTCCTCAGATGATCTCTCAGAAGAAGTTCAACTTCCTCTTTGATTTAAGTTTTCTTAACTCCCATTCCTCGAATAATAATTAAAATTTGTACTATTTTCTTTTTTTTACTTGTTAAAATTTATTTAAGATTTAATTTTGGTTTCAGATTGTTCTTACAAATTTGTCCTCCCAAGGGAACAAAGAGAGGTGGTAAGAGGAAGGCCACGAAAATCCATCCCAAAGTTACTAAACTGACTAAAGATATTTACTCCTACCTTGCTGATGAATCTGATGACTAGTATCCATGAAGATACTTTTTAATTATACGATATAGGATATGTTTATTCCAAAATAAGTTTAGTTTATATTATTCCGTTATTATTATTTATAACTATATCGTACAGCTTATTTTTGTCATTTTGGTGTGAATTGTTTATGATACTTTGTGAAATATTAATATTATTTTATGCTGTTACTCGTGTTACTATACTATTTTACTCAATAAATGGTTTTATTAACGTAAACAATGTGTAATAATATTTATTTATATTTTAATTTGAAATTAATCAATCAAGTCTTATTTTTAACGTTTAAATTATTTAAATTAACGACTAACAGATTATCTGGAACTATCTAAAATAATTAATGATGTTGATTAATAGTTTCCGTTGCAGATATTTGGCGAAAAAATTGGCTTAATTTTAATTAAAAATTATCATATTATATGTATAATTTAAGAAATTTACATACATATAATCACGCCTTTATTCCCGTAGGGGTAGGCAGAGACCACTTCTTTCCACTTGCTACGATCCTTACATACTTCTTTCGCTTCGTCCACTTTCATTCTTACCATCCATTCCTCCTCTTACATTCAACGTAACAAGAAATTTCAAGAAATTTTCAGAATGATTTATCTACAAAATTTGTTCAGTATACAATTATACCAAATAGATTTTTGGAAAATCATTGGTGAAATAACATCATACATCTCTAATTCTCTATTTTTTGTACATCAGTATAGTAAAAAATTGCGTAGTAAAATTACTAAACATTTTTATGATCAATCATTGCATAAAATTACAAAACTATAGTAAAATTACTAATCAAATTCAGATAATTTGAATATTTTGTAATTTTATCAAACCCAATTAGATTGAATTAGGTGGTATAGTTACAAAACTGCATACTAAATTTACTAATCATTTTATAATCAATTATTGAATACAATTACAAAACAATAGTAAAATTACTAATCAAATTTTCTGTAATCGCTTGGTAAATTTCCAAAAATATTTTGTAATTTTATCAAACCCAATTCAACAGAATTGGGTGGTATAGTTACAAAACTGCATAGTAAATTTACTAATCATTTTTATGATCAATTATTGAATAAAATTACAAAATTGTAGTAAAATTACTAATCAAATTCTCTGTAACCGCTTGGTAAATTTCCAAAAATATTTTGTAATTTTATCAAACCCAATTCAACAGAATTGGATGGTATAGTTACAAAACTGCATAGTAAATTTACTAATCATTTTTATGATCAATTATTGAATAAAATTACAAAATTGTAGTAAAATTACTAATCAAATTCTCTGTAACCGCTTGGTAAATTTCCAAAAATATTTTGTAATTTTATCAAACCCAATTCAATAGAATTGGGTGGTATAGTTACAAAACTGCATAGTAAATTTACTAATCATTTTTATGATCAATAATCGAGTAAAATTACAAAACTATAGTAAAATTACTAATCAAATTTTCTGTAACTGCTTGGTAAATTTCCAAAAATATATTGTAATTCTCTCAAATTGAGTTGAGGTATTCTGTTTAGCAAATTTACTAAATTGTTTTGCGTAAAAACTTCCAACTCATTTTTAGTAAAATTACCAAAGAAATTTTTTACAGTGCACCCTGGATCAAGTGCCCCTTAAATTATTTTTAATTACTGTTTAATTATTGAATATTTTTATAGTCATAAGGCGGGGGCTATATGCTCCGGAATCCGAAATTAAGAGTACTGAATATAAAACTCTGGACTAATACAATAGACTTCAAATAAAGTTCCAACGCAGAGTAGTATTTACAGTAGGTAGGTACTCTGAATTTTCACCGGCGTTACGGGGATTCCGAAACATGTAGTCTAACCTTAGGAGTATAGAAATATTTCATAATTAATCCTAAACCTAAGTAGTACCTATAATAAAAGTTAGGTAAAAAATGTCATAGTGAAATTATATACCATTTTTTTTCCAATAGGACCTACAATCTACATGTAGGAAATAAGGATTAGAAAATAAAAGGAGGGCTCAATTGTCCCCAGTTTCCCCTATGTATATTTTATATTTTACAAAAGTCTATACTTTTATTAATGAATTCGCAAATATTTAAGTGGATCAATAATATTATATTTTGAATACAATTTTTTCTTTTTATTTACTAGTTTTATTTTGTTATCACAATAACAAAAGGCAAGAAAAAAAAAATACTAAAATTCGTGTTTTATTGTCCTTTCCTTTATTAATATAGGTATAAATTATAATGTATTATTCGCACCGAGAATTTTCCTAAATTGATTTGGAGGTAAAGTAATATTGTTACCTTAAGGTGTGTGCGATTATGTTACAAAAGCGTTAATAAAATCATACATGAGTATTGCCAATTGTTTTTATTTCATCACAGAGTTGTACTAATGAGATTATTTTTTCCAGTGACGGTAGTTTCGCTATCAAATAGAACGTTTCTAATAATCAACGGGCATACGTTCAGGCGGGAAGACTATGCGAATGGGGCGACCAGTAGATGGTGTTGTAACGAGCCGAGCCGGGCGAAATGCGATGTATACGCACACGTCAACGACAAATACGAAGTTGTTCTTGTGGTCAACAAGCACAACCATAAACCGGTACTGTGTCGTATGATCGAAGGCAGCATCATATAAAGTTTTTCTACGTATCTATTGTTAACATAATGTTGAGACATTTTGCACAAAGTTAAGGTTTTTAAACTATAAGAGCTCACACCCACGAGTTCGATTGTCGCGACCATAAAAAAAACGAGTTTTTTTTGTCACGACCACAAAAAAAGTACGTACGAGGGCTTAAGTATTTTTATTATTTTTTAAATTGTTGTTTATTCCATGGCAATAAATTATATTTTTAATAAAATTAAAGAACCTGGCAGCAGCCTGTGACTTGTACTGTGAGTCTGTGACTGTACACTTATACAGGGTGAATTTTTCAACTGGACATGGTAGGCGAAATCTGAAACTATTTGAAATAGAGAAATTTGCTTATAGGAGTTGTGCCATACCCATTTAAAAATTCATCCTGAATAATATATCATATTAATCTAAATATGTATTAAAAAATGTTCGTTAGTTAACATATTTTTTATTTTTGTACCTAGAGTAATTTCGAAAATTTTAGGCAATAAATGTTTTAAGGTATCTTGTAAAAACTTAGGTCCCTTAGGTTACCCCTTACGCCCTAAAATATTTACACTACTGATTTTTTTTAAATTACAGGAATATATTTTATGTAACAATATTCCTGTAATTATCTCTCAAGTGACTTTTCTAACGTATCAGAAAAAAAAACCAGCAAAATTGAATAGATATTCAGTAGTGTGAATATTTTTCTTAGGCTCTTTGTCCACTGCCTACATCATTGGGACGTCAACGAGAACTAGATTACTTGGTCGAGATTAGATAGACAGGACGGGCGTGCGATGGACAGACGGCTATAGTTTATCGCTACTTCGGCGTCATGTTTTTCTCGTTGACGTCCCGTTGACGTTGGCGGTGCACAAACAGCGTAAGGGGGCTATTCTAGAGTCTGGCAAAAAGACTGGAAAGTTGAACCTAAGAAACGGAGGCAAATTTAAAAAATCTAAGGGTGATAGATATCATTCTAATTTATATGGAAAAAATCAAATAATCTGGTGATAATGATTTAATTAAGTACTAACAATGTGATTAATAAAGAAATAACCGTTTTTTACTCTTTCCACCAAAAACCACCGATTTTTTGTCTAATTTTGGTTTGTCAAATTGAAAGTCGAATAGAGTTGCCAAGTTAAAAGTTTGCAAATAACCCAGGCTCAATTTGCGTGTAAGAGTCTAGACTCTAGAGTCTAGCTCTATTGAGATTTAACTGAGTGTACTGTTGGTTCTTGGTGGAAATTCATGTTCATAATAATATCACACAACTTTTTTATACACATTTCCACTTTATTTAGATTTTTACAATAATTTATATATAAACGCGACCGGTTTCGATTAACTCATATCATTTCTATTAAGATTTTATAAATAAAAAAAACAAGTGTTTTAATAGAGACTGTGGTCGACATTCACCCATAATTATTCATATATTTTTTTTGGGTTTGAACTTTATATGCGATAAATTGCCTCTTGTGTCATATTGACAAACGCCGTGCTTTAGTGCGTAGGTTATTAATTAAATATTAATCGGAGGAAGCGTGCGTTGTTGTTATTTTTATTAATTTTATGTATTTCTATGCATTAGTTTTAAAAATATATTTCTTACTTCTGTAAGTCTATCTTCCTCTATATAAACTTTAATTTACCACCCAAATTTCATATTCCTCCGGTTACACAATTCTTGTAAAACTGTACTGAAAGTTTTTGCTTTATGTATTAATTTAGAAATGTTGACTACTTTTAAATATTATGTCATTTACGAATTGTCCACTTACAATGATTTTGGTTCTGAAAGATTTATTGCGGTTTTGGCTTCTGATGTCTTGATCTAGTATTTTGTTTTCTCATTGTGAATAGAAATTATGTTTTTAATAGCATTAGAATATGTATCTTTAGTCATGTTATCTCTTGTGTTGATAACTTTTGGTCTATTTCTTATGTTGTCCTGTTGATTTGGCTTTAAAATAAAATTACCTACATACCTTTATTTTTACGCCATGGAATAACCACATTCATGTTTTATTGGTGCATTTTTAGAATTGAATTTTGTTTTACTTATAAGTAATTAGTAAGTTTATTAATAAAATTATATACATTATAAACAAAATTTTATTTATTGACTGGTAAGGAAAAACTAAGTTAGGTTAAAGGTTGTGTACCTAATAGGTACCTCGCATGCCTACTATGAACATGCTTTACAATTCCAATTTCCATACTTTACTAATATTGATTCGCAGTGTTCGGGGACATACTCCTCCGAAACAGAGAGGCTTGACCGTTTATTGTGATTTTTTTTTGCATATTCGGTAGGTCTGAGAATCGGTCGTCGTCGTATCGTCGTATGCGTGTGGACTGAGGGACCTACCTGAATTTCTACAAAATAAGTATAGCAAGTTTTAGTAGAAGTCTAAAAAAATGTAGAACAAATCTGGGAAAATGTGGAAAATTAAGAAATGGACGGAACGAACAGCGAAAAGGGCGGGCAGAGCGAAACCACAAATAGGTACATAGTTAATAATTAGTAAGTAATATGGGTTGCTTGTAGCACTATGAACCCCTAAAATGTGAAAAGGTGCGAAATCGCGAGCAAAACGTAAATTTAATAAGGTAAAGGTCCACATACTTATCGTGTTCTGGAAAATAGCGGTGTGTGAACTGAGGGACCACACTCTGAGGGATATTCTCTTAAACTTCACAAATTTCCAGATTGGTTCTACAATTTTTTTAGACTTCTACTAAAACTTGCTATACTTATTTTGGGGAAATTCAGGTAGGTCCCTCAGTCCACACGCATGCGTATCTTCGTCATCGTTTTTATACTGTATGGCAAAATAACATTTGACAGGGCAGCTAGTTTATCTATAATATAATTATCTCGTTTACCTTTTTTACTCGTTTTTCGTGTTGCAGCCTTTCACAGTGCAAGACTGACATCTATGTTGTAAAATTGAAACTCGAGTGCCCAAATGGGGCAGACAAAGTGCGGACACTTTAGCCTCGACATGCCAAATCCCTAACATAGATGTCATTTCTGCAATAGTTATCTGCTGCGGCCTGTGTAACATACAATTTACCATATTGCAGTGCTATCTTCCCACTGTGCCTAAATTCGTCTAAGGGTCACTTCACTCCGAAACGAGACATTACGCGACGCGGCCCTGCATTTTAAAAATAGTTATACAAAATTGAACCACACTAAAAGTCACAAGTTTCATAATATATGGCATCAGTCGAAAAGCTGAAATTCGAACTCGTACAATGAAACGTGTATCTTCTTGTGTATGTAATGATTAAGTTCTATTTTAAATAGCTATCTTAAAAATTCGCGCCGCGTAAGGTATCGTTGTGAATTGACCCTATTGCTGAAAATCATGTCATTTTTGGCATAATATTGATTGATGCCTTTAATTCTGTATTTTACATATCTAGCGAAATTTCATAACTTTTTTTTGTTTATTATAGTGATCGAATAGATCGAAACTTGTGTTTTTATTAATCAAACGTACCTTCTGTTTACTCATTTACAGAAGCAGTGATTATTACTTCTCGAAAAGGCAGAGAAATCTTGCTGTATCGCAACCACACGTATAGAAAGCAGTACGACACCGAGGGTAGATCTAGATGGGTTTGTACTAATCGAAAAGATTGTCGGGGCGCCGTCTTTACGGATCGAGAGAATAATGTTATTTCTGATGTTGCGGAACACTATCACAGGCCTCCAAAATTTTATTCGAACCCTCATAATGTCCATCTTGTGTGATTTATGTGGGATTTACACAGGTGACTAAAGCCGCACGATTGCCGCCGCACGGTGAAAATCGACCCAGTACATGGCTCATAGGCACGAGACCGATCGCTGTAGAAAATTGTGTCTCAGATCGCTAAGTTGTCTCAGAAAAAGCGACCCACCAATGCCGTGAAGGCGCTGCGATCGCTAAGTTGTCTCAGAAAAAGCGGCCCACCAATGCCGTGAAGACGCTGTGATCGCTAAGTTGTCTCAGAAGAAGCGGCCCACCAATGCCGTGAGGACGCTGCGTGCGCTTTAAGCTGGGAACAAATTATCGGACGCGGCTGACGGACGCGGCTTTACAATGTGCACGTTTGTAGGACGACGGGTCTTCGGACGTCTGGCCAGTCATTTCAGAAAGAATTGTTAGCTGGAGAACATGTCAAGCAGCGACAGTGAGGACGATTATTAAGTGGTAGCTGCGCTGTATTGTCCGCCAAAAAAAAAAGAATAAAAGGAGTATTTGGGTCCATAATAACGATTACAGTTTGGTGAATTTCATACCTTGTATTCTGATTTACAAACGAGAAACGTTATAAATTATATTTAAGAATGAATGAAAATCAATTTATGTTTCTGCTTAGTGTCACCGCGAGCACGCTTGGTAAGCTTAAGAACCCAAAACGTCCATGGACGCGTCCCCGCGCCCCGTTCATACCGTCCGCGGACGCAAAAACATCCAGCCAGCCAGATCATCTGGACGCGTCAGATAATTTGTTCCCAGCTTTAAGCTGGGAACAAATTCTGACGCGTTAGTAAGTCGCGGCTGATGGATGGGAAGCGTGCTCGCGGTGACACGTCAAGCGCGATGGAAGAAAGATTGATAGAGTCGCTGCTTGACATGTTTTCCAGCTAACAATTCTTTCTGAATTGACTGACCAGACGTCAGAAGACCCGTCGTCCTACAAACGTGCACATTGTTAAGCCGCGTCCGTCAGCCGCGGTCTACGGATGCGTCCGATAATTTGTTCACAGCTGAAGTTGTCTCAGAAAAAGCGGCCCACCAATGCCGTGAAGAAAGTTATACTACTTACCGACGGCAGCGCGGCTGGTGGCTGTAAAATGAATTATAAATTCTACAAGCTACAGGCTGCTTCAACACGTATTTAGTGATCGGTCTCCTGTTCTCTAACCTCCATGGACCCGACGTATGCGCAACAACGATTTTTTCAAGCTCGACGATTTAATATTAGTGATATTGTTTAATAAACAATATCACTAATATTTTTTCAAGCTCGACGATTTAATATTAGTGATATTGTTTAATAAAAACTAAATAATACGCGTTACGTATCATAACATTTTTAATTAAAGACCAGTCCTGACCCAGCAAACGTTGTTCTGTTCCAATTTATCACTCGTTAGTATAATAAATAGTTTACGACCATTTCTCAATTCGCAGACCTACTAAATACGCATTTAAAACTTCATAAAAATCGTTAGAGCCGTTCCGGAGGGGATTGGTAACAATCTCTGTGACACTAGAATTTTATATAGGAATTTTAAGTCACCCTACAGAAGATATAAGTGAGTGTTTAAATGCTTCGGTGCTATACGAGATTTGTAATGTTTAGATTATTTTAAATTAGAGTAAATATAGCAATTAATTTGGCACCTGCTTTTTTATTTCATAACGAAAATAGTTTTTGCTCAAATAAGGTTATTTGTGCGTTCTCCATAGTGCGCAGGTAGGTAAGTATATCAATAAGTGATTTGAAAATTATATCATCATGTCCAATCAATATCAAACCAAAGAACATATTCAAGAATATGCACTAAAACTCAAAAGGCAACTTTTGTAAATTTTGGTCCCTAGTTTAACATATAAAGTAATGCAAATTTTTTCGACAGTTATCGAACTTACATCGAAAAGAGGCCGGCCGTTACTGATGTACAGAAATTATACGTATTCGAAATATAATAATAATAATAATAATAATATTTATTTTTCTCACCACAAGAACAATATCACAACAATGATTGTACAGTTCTATTTGGAACAGATTTTGTGGGAGACTGGTGCCTAAACTAGGCGTAAGCCTGTATTTCAGGACACCAGGCCTCCGTCCCAGGTAACATGACTATTATTTTTACAATAGAGCAGACAATTTGTTATCATAGGTATGTTATTTTTGGTGATGTCCTATTATTACGTTAGAGAATTGTGTGTGTGTGTGTGAGAGTGTATGAGTGTATGTTTGTGAGTGGGTGTGCATGTGTGTGCATGGTGTGCAAGTGTGTGCGTGTGTGTGCAAGCTGATTTTGTTAGTCAGGAATTGTGATTAGTGTTTCCGTGTTATCATAATTCAATGTCAACAGCCATTCGGTTAATTGTTTTTTACATGCTGATTTTGTAAGTGGGTAAATATTTAATACTTTATTGATTTTTTTATATAAGTATCTTCCAGTGAAACAGAAGAAACGATTGGTGAAATGGGTATGGAATTGGAGTCCGGTGATGTCAGGATAGCGCCTTTTGTTTAGGAGAGAAGAAGGATTATAGGAGAGGAGACTATGCTGTTTAAGGACTGTGTGGGATATAAATAATTGTCGCACTGTTAGAACTTTGATCTCTTTGTAGAGATCTGCAGTAGGATATCTGAAAGGTAAGGAGTAGGAAACCTTTAAGATAGCCCGCTGCGCTCGCTCTAGCTGCAACATGGTGGTTTTATGTGTACCGCCCCACGTTGTGATGCAATAAGTAAGCAAAGACTGACAAAGTGTGTGGTAGACCATCTTCCTTAGCCCCTTGTCCGCTACCTCTCTTAAGCTCTTAAATATCGGAATTAATTTTCTTATTCTTGAAGAGAGAGCATCGATTTGTGGACGGAAGTTAAGGGATTGGTCCAGAACAACTCCTAAATATTTGGTTGTTGATGCTCTTTCTAAAAGCTGACATGAACATTGCACAACGTAGGGGTTAGAACATATGTGTGCTGTGATGATTTGTGTTGAAGGATGGGAGTTTCGGATAGAAAATGGGATGTATTTTGTTTTGTGGGCATTGAGCGTGAGGATATTGTTACGTAGCCATTTCGATACAAGATCGAAGCCACTTTGGGCGGTTTTGTAAACGTCAGTCCAAGTGTCTGAATGGAACAAGAGGGCCGTGTCATCTGCGAAGGTGATAATTTTTCCGTGACGTAGGTTGAGCGTACACAGGTCGTTAATATAGATGAGGAATAACGTTGGGGCGATTGCGCTGCCTTGGGGGACACCGTGGGTACTGGTTAATTCAGAACTCAAATATCCATCCACCTTAACGCTCTGTGTACGGTTACTTAGAAAGTCCTTAAACAGTTTTAATATGGTTCCCCTTATGCCTATTCGTTCCATCTTCTCTATAAGGATAGGAACAGAAACCGTGTCGAAGGCTTTAGCTAGGTCAAGGAAAATCCCCAGGACTTTTTGGCCGTCATCTAGTTTTTTTATGATATAGTCAGTGAGTTCATGGACTGCATTGCCTGTTGACTTTCCCGCACGAAAACCGTACTGAGAAGTCGATAGTAAATTATTCTTTTCGAGGTACGCTGTTAGTCTGCTGTTCATTATGCGCTCTAGTATTTTCGCCAAGGAAGGCAATACGGCGATTGGCCTGTAATTAGTTACTTCGTTTCTGTTTCCCGCCTTATAGATAGGATGTATGACAGCTTTCTTGAATGCTTTGGGGAATATTCCTGTTGAAAGGGACAAGTTGAAGATATGAGCTAGGGGAGGGGCAATGAACTGTATGTTTTGTTTTAGGATACTAGCTGGTATTCTGTCCCATCCCACAGCACAATCACTTCGAAGAGACATTGCCACTCTTGCCACTTCTTCTTCGTCCGTAGGTAGCAGCGTCATCGAGTGACAGGGGGTATCATTGGTGGGTTCAGTATTTTGTGGTGTCTGGGGTATTTTTTCAGCTAACGTCTTACCGATGTTGACAAAAAATTGGTTGATAGTATCCACAGCTTGATCCGGCGAAGACGCGATTGTGAGAAGATCGGTGGCGCCGCTAATGTTTTTCGATCTATTAGTTATTTTATTAATAGTTTGCCATAGTGCTTTGGTGTTTTTTTGGGAGGCTTGGAGCTCGTTTTGGATATATTCATTTTTTAAGTTTTTTAAAATTTTCGTACAGTGATTTCTGTAACGAGAGTATGAAGTAACGAGAGTTATGTTATCCGGGAATTTCTTAAGTTTTTTATGCATTTTATCTTTATGTTTTAGGCAGCGAAGAAGACCCGGAGTGACCCACGGTTTTAAAAGTTTTTTACGATTGGGAAGACTCGTCACTTTTGTGTTCGACTCTATTATTGTCTTAATAGAAGCGACAAGATAGTCTGCAGCCGTATTGGGGTTTTCCATATGGTATATTGGGGCGTAGTCTAGTTTGGCTATTTCGGTGCATATTTGTTGAAAATTTAATTGGGTAGTAGTTTTGCGAGTCAGTGGTTTTGGAGATTGTTTTGAAAGGAAAAGTGTGATGGTTTCATGATCAGTTATAGTAGAATGAGCGACTAACGCTTTGGCAGGGAGTTTGGTTTTCAGGATTATGTGATCCAGGCAACTAGACAGCCGGGTTGGTAAAATGTGCGCCGGAAGCAGTCCGAATGAAGCAAGTAAAGTTAGGTAATTATTTTTGTTGGGATCGTGAGAGTTTTCAGCAATGTTAATATTGAGATCACCTATAATCACAACATTATTCGAGCGGTCAGTTTTAATTAAAGTCTCGGTTAGAGAGTTGAGAAATGGAACTATATCCTTTGTCGATGGAGATCGATATATCGCTAGTACGGTTGTGTTGTTATCAGTAGATATTTTCAGGCAGTTTGAGTCTGCCAGTGGAATTTCGTCCACTGTTACGGTAAGGTTCTTATTAGCGTAGACAACAACTCCGTCGTTTTGTGTTCTATTATTTTCCGTCATATATCCGTCATATCCCGGCAAAGGAGGTATGTTGCTAGCTCCTTGGCTCCAACACTCCGTCAGTATGACTAGATCCCACTGGACTCGGGTTCGAGTAAGTGCGATTTCAAACTCATTCAAATTTTTATTTATGCTCCGTATATTTTGGCTAATTAGCTTGAGATTATTTTGTAGGTTTAGCCCGGGTGGGATACAGTCATCCAGGTCGCAGTAGGAAGAGTCAGCTACGACTGAAGCGTCGATGGAACTTATAGTCTGATTTATACTATCGAATTATTTTTTTTTTTGTTTGTACTACGCGCCATTGGGTTTCTCGATCGTAAAGGCAGACATTGATGGCTTTGACAGTTAGTTGATGGGTTATTTTGATTTATTTGAGTGTGATCATGTTTGTATTTGTCGTGTGTATTGTTGTGCATTAGTATGTGAGGAAGTAGTGTGTAGTTTGTGTTAAGTATTGTTACACTAATATAATTAAATGAAATTATTAAGATATTATTAAGGATAACATTAATGAGAATATAATTAACAATGATAGTGAAGTGGAAGATATTAGGAAATACATTATTGAGATAATAATTGAAAATAGAATTATTTAAATTGCGATTATTTTGTGCATGCAAGATTGTTACTAATACCGGTAGTCAAATCGATTTGTTCCTTAGACCGTCTAAGTCCTTTTCAGAGTTCACTCGGATGGGCCGGTCGCCTATCTTTTTACGGAGGTAAACGAGGCCACTCGAAGTCCAACAGAATTCGTAGCCATAATTTTTACGAAAAGCTCTTGCAAGGGCAAAAATTTTCTGTGCTTTGTTAGTAAGCGATTCGGAAATGTAAATAGGCTGGGCTGGCTGTTGTAGACCGATGAGAGTAGAATTTAGTTTTTCGGATGTATTTTTGTTTCTATTATAGTTCTTCACTCCTTTGATGAAGTTATTTTTACGTTGAACTGTGTCTAGCTCCACAATTATAGGGTTAGAGTTGTCTTTGGAGGTAATTCTGAAGACGTCCTTAATATTTGAGTCGCTAATATTTAAATTCAAAACCTTACCGACGTTCACTACTAAGTTGTTAAGGCTTTCTTTTGTTTCACCGCTCATTTTTGGCACATTCCTGATTTCTACGCCGCATGCCCGGGATTTTCGTTCGAGGTTTTCAAGACTCTCTTGGAGTAGCTCTATGTGTTTTTTGTCCTCCTTTCTTTTACTCTCTAGGTTAGATATGCGCTCTAACAGCTCATCGTGCTTTTTTGACATTAGTTGTACACTCTCCTTGAGTTCGGTGTTTAGCAAAATAATGTTATTAATTTTTTCAATTAAATCTTCAAATCTTCTCTCCTGCTCTTTAGAGAAGTTTGTGAACATATTCATAGAGATCTGGTCACTATTAGCTGTTTTTACTGTCTTCTTCTTTCTGCGATCTGTGACAGTGGGGGGCAAATCGTCTGATTCGTTCTGATGTAGAGTCTGCGTTATGTCGGTTGTTGCCGTTGGTATTTTTCCAGGCTCTGTAGAAGCTGATGCTAGAGGTGAGGCAGGGGGAGTGCGGTTTAGTGGCATTGCAGTTAAGTGAAGCTAGTTTGGGGTGACTAGGTACACAGAAGTGTCAAGTAAGTAATGCAGTAGCAGGGCACCAGAGTAACGGCAGTAGCAGGGGCGTACCACGTTTTTTTTTTAGTTGATATAATAATTAATAGTTTTAGTAAGTATATAGGTACGTCTTTGTAGTTTACAACTAAATTAAAATTAATCCAACTGATCTATCTGCCAAAAAGTGCTTCGGAGTACCAGGAACGCATAGATCCGAGGCAATGGCGGTGGTAGCGTCGCCTGGAGGGTGGAGCTATGACGTCAGTTAAGATGGTGTCGAGTACCTCGTGCTGCCTTCGGTGGTAGTCGGAGCGGTGTGCGAAAGAGATAGCACGCTGGGGCTCCTGTGTTCGTTGCAATGGCGGTGCTTGCGTCAGATAAGGGGTGGAGTTTTACTTCGGTAAGGAAGATGGCGCATACCTCGTGTGTCTTCGGCGAAGATCGAGGCCGTGTGTACGTAGTCGGCACGATGATGATACTTGCGTCGGCGCCGGAGGGTGTGGCTTCCAGTTAGCGCAATTGTCTCTTTCTCAGGATCCGCGTAACTCCTAAGCACTTCTGCTGTCCTATTTTTACTTGTAGATTAAATTTTTGTAATTTTAAATTTTTAATTAAATAAAAACTGTGCGGGGTTTTGGGCACGTCTACTCGTAGTCGAGGTCCGGGAGGAAGGGGATATCCATATCCGCTGAAATATGGTTGGCGATGGTATTGCTCTAAGGTTAAAAACTGCAAGGCATACCTCATGACAACTGTTGACAACAAGATAGTTGCAGTGACTGGATACCATAGCCACCTACCGTCTCCGGCAGAATATTTGATATATCAAATTAACCAGAATAAGTTGCCTAATTCTTAATTTATGCACAAAACAATCAAAATAACATATCATTTGAACGCACAAAACAATTATTGTTCAACGCGTTTTTGCAAGTAATTGTAAAAGCTTGCAGTGAAAAATAAATTATTTCTTCTGTTCTATTTTGAGTTTGAGTTTCTCGATAACGATTGTGCTGTGTTATGAATTATAATACACAGTCGACTTGTCGCTGGCGACTCGATACCTCGGCGACCAAATCGTAGACTGAATCGGTCGGGTGACTAGCGACCAAAAAAAGTCGTACCTACAAGTATTTGAACTGCTACATAGTTTTGAGGGTTTTACATGGACGAAACGAAACGAAAAATCGACAATGAAAATGACGATTTCGCTACCCGTGGTAAGGTAATTTCCCCAACAAAAATGACAAGGCGATTTGTCAAGGGATTCGACACTCAAAAATTGTCCCATGTAAATCCCGCATATAAGTCTTTTTCGACCGAGTTGCTAGCGACAAGACAACTGTCCGTCCGTCTGTCTGTCATGTCAGGCTTTCATGTTGCCAGGCTGAAAGCTAGAAAATTTCACAGGATGGTGGGCAAATTATCAGGACAAGCGCCAAAGGTACAAAAAAATTGTACAAACTTTTAAAGCCTTTAAAATTATTCCAACGTATGTTATAGTAGGTATATGTTATAGTAGGTATATGTTATAGTAGGTATATGTATTAACAAATAAATATTTTTAATGTGTTTATAATAATTACTATGTATACGTTATACGACATATTATCCCAAATATTATCCTTACTACTAAACTGATAAAATTTCTGTGTCGCGACACACATTGTCATTTTGTATGCGTGTGAACTGAGGGACCTACCTGAATTTTCCCCAAAATAAGTATAGCAAGTTTTAGTAGAAGACTAAAAAAAAATTAAAAAGTTTTTACAAATTTGTCAAATACATAACATCAGAAATAAAAAAAAACATACAACCCCCGAAGTGTGGTCCCTCAGTTCACACAAAAGTGACATATTCATTTCGTGATATACGTATTACTGACTTTTTTAATTATTTTTCTACGTAGAGTTTTAGTCATGGAGAATAGAGGTAAGGAGAACCATCTCGTGTTTTAAAAAGTGTCCGTTGAAAGGGAGCAAGATAAGATGGCGCTATAGTAGCGAGTGGAAGAATTTCAAAAAGAGCGCCACAAAATGACACAAATTATTAGAGCAACTAACCAATAACTAACTTTCAAATAACTTCACTCCATCTCTTATTGCTAACTTCATATCATTTTCACTTCCTACATTAGCGCTATTTCGGTGAGTTTTCGAACTATAATTTGGTCTTTACGGGTGGACACTTTTTCTAGTTATCCCCATACAAGATGGTTCTCCTTACCTCTTTTATCCATGGTTTAAATTTAAAATTTGTAGAAATTTCATAAACAAAATTTCAGAAAAATCTATAGGCGCATTTTGAAGATATTAACCATTATGTTGGGTCCCACAGTTCACACAGTGGTGTAAAGGAAAAACTCAAATCAATACTAATATTATAAAGCTGAAGAGTTTTTTTGTTTATTTGAACACGCTAATCTCAGAAAGTACTGGTTCGAATTGAAAATATTCTTTTTGTGTTTTTTGTGACGCGGATGAAGTCGCGGGCAATAGCTAGTAACTAATGAACAAGAAAAATAAGAAAGTCTACTATACTTAATTTTTTGTAGAAGTTTTTTTCTCTTGGATTAGCGTATAAAATATTTAATTTCTTGCTTCCTAGCTGAGATAATGTTAATTTTTTGATTGTATGAAAAGGTTCCCTATTTTTTCGCATAAAATCATATGTCATAATTTTACTTGGCATAATTTCATTTGACCTAATAGTAGTTTCGCTTAATATTCATTTGTCATAACTTTCTTAGCATAATTTTTTTTTCGCATAATTACTAAAAGCATAATAATTGTTAGGCATACTTATTGTAAGGCATATATTTTTTTACGCATAATATTAATTAAGAATAATATTTTTATGCATAATATTAAAAAGCATAAATATATTTACGCCTAATGATATTTAAGCATACTATTATATTTACGCATACATCTTTGTAGCATTTTTTTCACATACTAATGAATGATAAATTCTACTACCCGTGCGAGTTAAGACGAAATAACAATTATAATTGTAATTTTCGACTGATTACGAAATTAAACTCGGACAAAAAACACGAACTGCTATCTAAGAATATGCCGAGCTATAACCACGAGCCCAATGCACTTAAGGATAAAGTATGTTTTGTTTTCGCATTAATAACCTTTCGTATTTAATATTTTAAACATGTTAGCGGCTTACGGGTGGCCCAAGGGCCACCCCGCCGCAACTTAACCTACTGTTACACATGATACACTAGATATAATGAGTGTAATACCTGCTTTTAATGTTTCATAATTAATATGCGATTAATTATCTTAACCGTGTTTTCATTATGTCGTTCCATTTTATGCATATTTGTGCCTTGTGACAGAATGCCTTAAATTTATTATGACAAAAAAATATGCCTAACGAGTTTATGCCAAAAAACAATTATGCCAAAGTATTATTATGACAAGAAAAATTATGCATTACGAGTTATGCCTCATTAAATTAGGACAAACAATATTAGTCTAAATGATATTTATGCCTAATGATGTAGTATGCCAAGAAACCATTATGCCAAAGTAATATTATGCGTAATAAAATTATGCCAAGTGAGGTATGCCAAATGAAATTATGACAAATAAAATTATGCGAAAGAAGAGGATCCCGTATGAAAATGCAGGGTAGGGTTACCACACAGGAGCAAAATGAGGACAGTACCTAATATTATCGTGTTATACCTTATTAAATTTACGTTTTGCTCGCGGTTTCGCACCTTTTCACTATTTTAGGGATTCATAGTACTACAAGCAACCCATATAAGACCAATTATTAACTATGTACCTATTTGTGGTTTTGCTCTGCCTGCCCTTTTCTCTGTCCATTATATACTAACTCCTTATATGTAATTATGTATATGTCATCGTAATAATAAATAATATAATATATTCTAAAATCTAATAACATTGTTGCTAGGCGGGTCTGGAGTGGTCTCAGTCAAATACAACAAACATGATTTTATTTGTTAATTAATAATTAGACGTAAATAATGAATGAAACTTGTCAAAAGTATGAATTATTTCGTTGTTTTGTACCTACATAATAACATTTTTAGTTACTTTATAGTTCTTCGTTAACGACATTTACCTATTAGTTTTATAATTATTAGTAATTTAAATATTTTAGGTCGACGTATACCACTGACATCTGCTGAAAGAGTTAGGAGGTATCGAGAGAAGTTAAAACTTAACCCTGAGAAGGCCGAAGAAGTAAGAAGAAAACGGTCAGCGCGAAAAAAAGTTAAAAAAAAAAGGATATATGAAATGACCGAAGAAGAAAAGATTAAAATTCGTAGTCGATGGAGAACGGAGAAACAAAAAAGGAGACAAAAAATAAACGAACAAAGCAAATATACCAAAACTAGAAAAAGGAAATCAGCGCTTGCTCAAACAATGGCGGACGTTAAGGCTAACTAGAAACCAACTACAAAAAATATCCCGGTTGAGATAATTCAGCTGACCAGAAAATTAAAAATACAAAGAAAACAAGATTATTGCGAGATGATACTTGTACGGTATAATAATAACATTCATAGCAGCGCTTCTAGCTTATAAAAAAATCTGATTTGCCCCCCTCTGGCCCAGAACCTATGTACGCCCATGCCCATCGGCGTACTCGTAACTTAAAATAGGTCTTTTTTTAAAGAAATTCTTTAACTAAGTATACAATGGCTATTTTAAAAGTAACTTTCGAGGGTCTTCAGCAAAACGATTTATGACGTCTTCCGTGAAAGAGTCGTCCATACCGTTAACAAATTTTCTGAGCACACTGAGCATACAAAGCCCATTTAATCTGTCTTCGGTCATAGTCGATCTAAGGTCTTAGCCACGTTTTTATACGTCTAAGTGTCCTGAACGACCTTTCAATTGTAGCAGTGGAATAAGCATAATTTAACCAAAACTCGTTGTGCACTTAGAAAACAATAATATTAAGCCGCAAGCCGCTTGCTTGTGGGTACTCTCTCACAATTTCGCGGCACTTGATTCGTTCGGTAATGTTCGTTCGTGTCGGCGCGTGCGGACGGGCCTTGCAGGTATCTAAAGGACGCGCTGCGTAATTTTTTGTTGTAAAAATGTTGTATTGCAAACAAATGGCTAAAAGTTCGTTTTCCTAATTTTTATCAACATTCTCCAGGGAGGGGGGGAGGAGGCAGCTGCACACCCCTGCCCCCCTGGGTACGCCGACCAAATTTGATTACCATACCATAAAAAAGGCTATAGTGAGTCAATCATAAAAGATTGAAGAAAGAGACATATACTGTCGCGGACATTTTTTTAGATTCATTTAAAGACGAATAATTCTTTCATACATATTTTGTACTGTACGTAACTTGAACCGAACGCAATTATTTTACTTTGAGTATGACAATATTTTTTTTGTCTAAACGTCTTTATAATAAGCAGTAGATCATATACCCAAAATATCCGTAATAAATTGTACCAAACCTTATATATATTTAGTATAGATAATATGTTAAGAATTTATTATAATAATTTTTATAATTAATTCTAAAATCTAATAACATTGTTGCTAGGCGGGCCTGGAGTGGTCTCAGTCAAATACAACAAACGTGATTTTATTTGTTAATAAATTAGACAAATAAAGAATGAAACTTGACTAAAGTATGAATTTATTTCGTTATTTTGTATGTACATAATGTAACATTTTTTGTTACTTTATTGTGCTTCGGTCGTTACCGAAGAACTATAAAGTAACTAAAAATGTTAACTTAAACGTTAACGACATTCACCTATTAGTTTTAGAATTATTAGTAATTTAAATATTTTAGATCGACGTATACCACTGACACCTGCTGAAAGAGTTAGGAGGTATCGAGAGAAGTTAAAACTTAACCCTGAGAAGGCCGAAGAAGTAAGAAGAAAACAGTTAGCGCGAATGAAACTCAAACAAAAAAAGATTTATGAAATGACCGAAGAAGAAAAGATTAAAATTCGTAGTCGATGGAGAGAACAAAAAAGGAGACAAAAGAATAAACGAACAAAGCAAAAATACCGAAACTAGAAAAAGGAAATCAGCGCTTGCTTCAAACAACGGCGGACGTTAAGGCTAACTAGAAACTAACTACAAAAAAACCCCGTATGAGATCATTCAGCTGACCAGACAATTAAAAATACAAAAAAAAACAAGATTTTTGCGATATATGATAACAAAAGAGCGAAAAATATAATCTATACTAATATAATAAAGAGGAAAAATTTGTGTTTGTTTGCATTAAATAGGCTCTAATTTTGATACTGGACCGATTTTGATGAAATTTGGCACAGATGTAGAGTAAACCACGGGAAAGGGCATAGGCTACTTTTTATCGCGGAAAAACGTACGGTTTCTGCGAAATTCACTTTGGCGCGCACGAATTCGCGGGCAACATACAAATAACAACATAAACGTTTAGCTGCAGACACGGTTTTAGGATTTCAAAACTACATAAAAAACAAAAACAGTCATAAACCAACAAAATCCTTTTTTTTTTGTTAAAGCTGAAGCACGAAAAGAGGCGACGCAGCACGTTGATACTTGTACGATTGCTTGTACGGTATAATAATAACATTCATAGCAGCGCTTCAATTTAAGTTTCTTTATTCTTTATAAGCATCTAGCTTATAAAATATCTGATTTGCCCCCCTCTGGCTCAGAACCTAGGTACGCCCATGCCCATGGGCGTACTCGTAAATTAAAATAGGTCTTTTTTAATAGAAATTCTTTAACTAAGTATACAATGGCTATTTTAAAAGTAACTTTCGAGGGTCTTCAGCAAAACGATTTATGACGTCTTCCGTGAAAGAGTCGTCCATACCGTTAACAGATTTTCTGAGCACACTGAGCATACAAAGCCCATTTAATCTGTCTTCGGTCATAGTCGATCTAAGGCCTTAGCCACGTTTTTATACGTCTAAGTGTGCTGAATGACCTTTCAATTGTAGCAGTGGAATAAGCATAATTTAACCAAAACTCGTTGTGCACTTTGAAAATAATAATATAAATGCTTGCTCGTGGCAAATATTATAATATATGTATTACTAACGTACTCGTGGCCCGTGGGTACTCTCTCATAAGTGATTTACACTCTCGCGCGAGTGGCGAGGAGAGTGTAAATCTAGTATCACAATTTCGCGGCACTTGATGGCGCTCGGTGCGATTCGTTCGGTAATGTTCGTGTCGTGTCGGCGCGTGCGGGCGGGCCTTGCAGTTGCAGCGCTCGCGCTGCTAGCGAGCTGTAGGTAGGGGATCGAAAACCGGTCATATTTAAAAAAAACCGGGTTTTTCGGTCCTGCCTTCTGTTGTTACAACGTAATACTGGTGAAATATGATCCCACCATAAACATTTTCATGTAAAGTAATTAATAACTTCACAAACTCTACACCTTAGTCAAAATACGTTGCCTGACGAAATGGCCAAGCCACATAATTTGACTAAAGTGTAGAGTTTGTAAAGTTAGGCTTGTAGAGTTAAGGCGTGTAGAAACAGAAGTGCCTTGCCGGCCTTTTAGGAGGGAATACGCTGCCTTCTTGAAGGTGTGCAGGTCCTAATGGTCCGGAAATACTGTTGGCGACATTTCATTCCAGAGTTTTACAGTGCGCGGCAGAATGCTTCGGGTAAAGCGCACGGTGGAGGACTGCCACTCATCAAGGTGATGAGGATGATAAATATTTTGTCCCTTGGAACGGTGGCAAAAAGTTGCAGCAGGTATAAGTCCGAACAATTCCTCAGAGCACTCCCCGTAATATAACCGATATAGGATACAGAGCGATGCTCATCTCTACGTAGCTCTAAGGAGTAAAGCCTGTTTGAAATACTATGGCAGTCGACAATTCGAGCGGCCCTTCGTTGGATACGATCCAGAGGGAGAAGCTGGTACTTTGGCGCTCCTGCCCAGAGATGAGAACAATATTCCATGTGAGGCCGAACCTGCGCCTTATAGAGTTGTAAGCGTTAGACCGGACTGAAATACTGCTTTAACCTGTTCAGAACACCAAGCTTCTTGGAGGCTAACTTGGCCTTGCCCCTCAGATGATATCGGAACTAGACCTCCCTCGATATGCTAACACCAAGTATTCCAATTTCCAATATTGGAGGAGCAGTTATGGGTATGCTTTCAAAACGAGGACATACAACAATCGGTAACTTATTAGCGATTAACGCGCAAACTTGTGTCTTAGAGGTGTTGAATTGGACTAAGTTAAGTCTTCCCCATTCCACGGCCCAGCACACCTTAGAGGTGTGCGACAGATGGGCCGTGCAGCGCCACGATCTCATGGTAGTGCTTGGGCGGGACCTCTCGCTCTCGAGTGTGGTGCGCTGCGTGCTCGAGAGCGATGAGGCCTGGCAGGCGGCGGTCTCTTTCTGCGAAGCCGTCATTTCGCAGAAAGTGGCCGGGGAGCCATCCTCTGTTCCGCTCCGCCGGCGTAGGACGGGAGCGAGGAGGCGTCCCTATGCGAGCCTCCCCGGCTTGGCTAGTCCCGGCGTCGAGGGGGACACTCCAGGTTGTCGGAGTGGCCCCTAATTGTGGTGGAAGTCCGGTCCCTATAGAGGTAGACCGGCCGGTCGCGGGGGGTGTCCTGTGTTAGACAGATCCGGGACACTTCCCATTATAACGGCTGATGGCAATCCGCAGGTTCAGTTTTAGTGGGTAAACCGGCGAGTCGCGTCGGGAGTCCCACATATCCCCGGGATACCCCTCCCGGGGAAGGCGAAACGACCTTTCCCCTGCGATATCAAAAAAAAAAGTCATCCCCATTCAGAGATCTTCTCCAATGAAATCTTAATTTGAGAGACAAGTTCGTTTCGACTCTCAATGACGTTTTGCCGAGAGATGTTCGGGTGATATATTATATAAGGCATCACCCGTACTGTCGTCATCACATATTATCATTGATATGCAGTATGAACAGGGCAGGCGATAGCACACCAAAGCTGTCTACCAAGATGCCAGGACTGTGCCATAAGAGCAGGTGAGCCGAAAAAGATGCGTTAAGACCGGTGCCAACTCTTGAGCACACATTTTCAACACAATGGGACGGATTCCATTAGGCCCACTCGACTTTTGGGTATCATGGGAACGGAGAGAAATTCGCACTGAGCGCTGATGGAACCGAATATTATATTATACCAAGTTATGAAGGTCCAAAAAATCGATGAAAAAAGGTAGTCTGGTAGTGCCCTTGCTCTTCGATCACTCGTCCTGGCGGAGCGGGGGCACTGCCGTGCCCCCAAATGTACTACATACAACATGAAAACATTATAACTATTATTCTAAAATTCTACATTGACAATCACAAGCCACTATAACGTTCGGTTTGTGACTGTAACTGTTATAAGGGGTCGTCCATTAATCACGTGATGCCTGAAGGGGGAGGGGGGGTCCGACAAAAAAATCACCAAGTATCACCAAGGGGGGGAGGGGGTATAAGGAGACATCACGTGTATTAATTTTCGAATCTAGTCTATGCATACCGAAATTAGTATTGGTTGTAGATTCGTAGTGTTGTTTAAATACTTACAAGACAAATGACTCGTATAGTTTTTAATTGCGGGAAAACCCGGGTTTTCGGTTTCGGGTAAAACCAGTCTCGATGCCCTAGCTGTACGTATCTAAGGGCCTTATCATACTAGCGGTTCGAAAGCGGCTACGGAGCGGAGCGGGCACGCAGCGAATGCGTTGCGGACGCGTAACGAATTCGCCGCGTAAGCGCAGCGAATTCGTCGCGGACGCGCAACGTAACCGCTGCAAATAGCATCGTGAACGCCATTTTGTACAGTCTCGTTCAAACGTCAGTCCGGAACGAGACATGAAAGCGAGAGAACGTATGAATTAATCATCATGGCAACATTGGAAAATTCTGATATTGATACAGTCTACAGAGTTTTACTAGTGAAATTACGCGATGAAAACGTTGCAAATCTGCCACGCGTCTGCAACGCATTCGCTACGCAGCCGCGGCGTGTTCGCAACGCATTCGCCGCGCGCCCGCTCCGCACCGCAACCGCTCCCAAACCGCTAGTATGATAAGGCCGTAACGGACGCGCTACGTATTTTTTTGTTGTAAAAATATTGCATTGCAAACAAATGGCTAAAAGTTCGTTTTCCTAATTTTTATCAATAAAAGTAGATAGTAGGGACGTCAACATTATCCAGGGAGGGGGGGGGGGGAGGCAGCTGCACTATATAGAATATAATAAAACTAAAAAAAAACTAATAAATTTTATAATAAATTCTAAAATCTAATAACATTGTTGCTAGGCGGGCCTGGAGTGGTCTCAGTCAAATATAACAAACGTGATTTTATTTGTTAATAAATTAGACAAATAAAGAATGAAACTTGACAAAAGTATGAATTTATTTCGTTGTTTTGTATGTACATAATGTAACATTTTTTGTTACTTTATTGTGCTTCGGTCGTTACTGAAGAACTATAAAGTAACTTAAAATGTTAACTTATACGTTAACGACATTTACCTATTAGTTTTAGAATTATTAGTAATTTAAATATTTTAGATCGACGTATACCACTGACACCTGCTGAAAGAACTAGGAGGTATCGAGAGAAGTTAAAACTTAACCCTGAGAAGGCCGAAGAAGTAAGAAGAAAACAGTTAGCGCGAATAAAACTCAACAGAAAAAAGATTTATGAAATGACCGAAGAAGAAAAGATTAAAATTCGTAGTCAATGGAGAGCACAAAAAAGGAGACAAATGAATAAACGAACAAAGCAAAAATACCGAAACTAGAAAAAGGAAATTAGCGCTTGCTTCAAACAACGGCGGACGTTAAGGCTAACTAGAAACTAACTACAAAAAATCCCGGATGAGATCATTCAGCTGACTAGACAATTAAAAATACAAAAAAAAAACAAGATTTTTGCGATATGATAACAACACAGCGAAAAATATAATAATTAATAAATGTTTAGCTACAGATACGTTTTTAAGATTTCAAAACTAAAAAGTTTTGTTAAAGCTGAAGCACGAAGAGAGGCGACGCAGCACGACGATACTTGTGCGATATAATAATATACATCCATAGCAGCGCTTCGACTTCATATCGCTATTAAAAGTGCGCGCCGCGTCAAGTTTCGTGACCCTTAGCGAACACTGTTAAATATTTAACCAAACCATTAAACAAAAAACTTAGAAAAATATTAAATATTATTATGAGGATAATGATTGTAATTTTGTGAGGTTATCTCCGGTAATCTGGATCTACATAACCGATTTCCAAAATCCTTAATCCTATAGAAAGCCACATTATTTGTGTGTGTAGGTATACTGGCCGCTATATCTACTGGGAGTTTTTATTTTAGAGAAACGGCTTGTTCTGTAAATTACATACTTAATTAAAAGCATTTTGTGTCAAAGCTCAATTATTATTTGAAAGTTGAAAAATATTTAAAAAACATGAATTTAGCTCACCCTACTGCGGTGGTGACGGAGTGGCGCCTGACGCGCCGTTGTACCACAGCTGCACAGAATAAATATATATACAGCACTACATATTCTTACTAGACCATTGACATTATTAAGTAGGTATGGACAATGGACATGCCTTGCGCATACAAACAGCTCATGAAAAATGAGTCAAGACACAACTACATATAAACACACGCGTACAGCTGCTGTTTTAAGGGAAACACGCACCTATACGCGCCGCAGGAGCGGCAAGTATAGGTACGCGTTCACCTTTAGGGTTCTGTACCAGAAATACAAGTAATTTTACCTAAAAATACGAAACTTCGATAAATCATAATTTTTTTTCTTTAATAGTTTCTCTGTTTTAACCAACTCAATTTCACGCAAAACTATTGAACAGATTTTGATGAAATTTGGTACAGTAGTTGTTTAGGCTCTGAATTAAACGTACGCGAACGTTAGTCGACGAGTCCTACTCGCACTTTTACGAAATGATTGAGTTTTATTTTAAAAAAAATAATTAAAATTATAATTGTGCGCTATGGCACATTTGTTGCTGGGATTGAGAGAAGTAAAACAGCGACGATAATTTTCCTTTCAGAAATCTTCCTTTATTCTTCTTACTATTTCTTCATTACACTAGTATGTAGCCGAATACTGAAGTGCCGAATGCCAAAATCGATCCAATATTTATATGGATCCGGCCACAGAATTATCTAAGCTCTTATTGGTCCAAAAATATACACCAATCAAAATGAATTTACAAGTCACTTATAAGAGCGTTCTTATCTACTTCTTACTCTAACATATTGCCTATCTTGTCTAACAATACAAAATCTTTACATCGAAATTTCTTATAAAATTACTATATAATGTAAAAAGATTATTATTAATTATCAAACTTAAAACAGAGTAGAAGCTAAATAACACGTTTACAATTACAAAAATTAACAATAACATATTCTAATAAGACTTTTAAAATTCCCATACATATTGCATCTTTGTCACACATATGCAATAAGAGCGGGACAACAAGCTATAAGGTAACCTCGGTTAGGGTACAACCGATAGGGGCTAAACAAGTTATTTAGTAAAAACTTATGTGAACTAACTTTTATAAGAATTTTAAGATTCTAATATGAATTTATGTTATCAAATCTTATTGGAATGACTAAGTATTTTATATAGTAAGTATTTAAACAAATATTTACATTCCTATCACTAAATATGAATCTTATATCGATATTAAACTATATTTACATGTCACGTTTCGGTGTCGTCCTGCACATTCCTCCCGCCGTGTGGCTCCGTCACACCTTCTTCCGGTGCTGCGACGACGCTGTCTTTGACGGGCAGGATCACCAGCTTCCGAACCGGGCGCCGAAGTACTCCGCCTCTGGTCCGGATGTCGACTGTTCTTACGACGTTGTCCGGTCCAGGAAACGTTGCGACGACTTTCCCCTTGAGCCATACGTTGCGCGGTGAGTTCGGGTCGACCAGCAGAACGAGATCTCCGACTTGTATCGGGGGGCCTCGGCCGTGGGGCTCCCGCCGGTTTTGGAGTTCGGGGAGATACTCGCGAAGCCAGCGCTCCCAGAAGGTGTCTGCTAACTTCTGCGCGGCTTGCCAGCTGGACTTCGAGATGGTGTTCTTTTCTGAGAAGTGCCCGAACGCTGGTACTCTTCCTGGTCCTCCCAATAGGAAGTGGTTGGGAGTTAGAGCTTCTGGATCTTCTGAGTCGACTGATACGTGTGTTAGAGGTCGACTGTTGACGGTGTATTCAGCCTCTGCCAGTAGCGTTGAGAGTACCTCTTCAGTTGGATGTTGCTCGTGGAGTGTCGACGTCAGGCATGTCTTTACTGATCTCACCATTCGTTCCCAGGCGCCGCCCATGAATGGCGCTCCAGGAGGGATGAACCGCCAGTGGATCTGTCGTCTCGCTGCTTCTTCAGCCGTTGACTCGTCGATCGCTCGGCGCAGTTCCTTGTCTGCTGCTTTTAAGTTGGTCCCATTGTCTGACCAGATCTCCGTTGGACAGCCTCTTCTGGCCATCATTCTTCTTAGGGCCATAACTGCTGAGCTGCTACTGAGTGAGCCGGCTATTTCCAGGTGTATCGCCCTCGTGGTCAGACAAGTGAAGATGGCGACGTATCTCTTCTGGTGCGAGCGTCCTACGGTGACTGAGAGGGGTCCAAAATAGTCCACTCCTGTGAAGGTGAACGGGCGTTGATGATGAGCCAGTCGACACGGTGGCAGGTCCCCAGTTCTTGGAAAGGGTGGCGCTTGTGTCTTCATTCTGCAGTGTAGGCATTGTCGTATGATCGTGCGAGTTATAGGGCGTAGACGGAGAACCCAGTATTGTTGGCGACACTCGTTTACTGTGGTTTCTACCCCGGCGTGATGTAGCTTGCAGTGAATGTTCTTGACCCATAGCTTCACCGTGGGATGATTTCCGTCTATGATCATAGGACTTCTTTGGGCTTCAGAGACTTCTTGTACGGCTGATATGCGGCTTCTTAGCTTGAGGGCCCCGTTCAGGTATTCTATACTCAGCTGATGTAGTCGGCTTTCTTTACAGATGGGTTTCCCTCTTCTTATGTCTTGAAGTTCTTGAGCGAAGGCTTCTTGTTGAGAAGACCGCATGAGAAGTTCTTCTGCCTTGATTAGGAGCTCTGCAGGAACTGGAATAAATTTTATTTCTTCTTTCTTCTTTTCCTGTCGTGGCTGTACTCTTTCTGCTCTGTTACGCGTATTTTTCCAATTCGGGTCAGCTTCTGAGTTTCTTGAGTTTCTTTTGTAGTGAACTTGTTCTGTTGGCCGGCAGAGTTGAAGAAATTGGAGTACTCTTGCTGTAGTGTAGCGTAGTCTATCCCAGTTGGAGAAGCGTGAGACCTCGGGTAGGGCTTCTGCTAGCTTCGGAGTATCGTCGACTGAGATGTGATGAATCCTTTCTTCTCCTGTTTCTTCTGCCTCCACACTGGTAGGTTGTTCCATTGGCCATGAGTCTTCGGGCTCGTAGAGAAACTCTGTACCTTTGTACCATCTATGGTTCCTGTCGAAGTTGGGTGGTACATCCCTTGTGGCGTCGTCAGCGACGTTGAGCTTAGTCGGAACCCATCTCCATTCATTTACTGTGGAGCATTCTTCAATAGCGGCTAGTCGGTGCGCAACGTATGGCTTGTATGAGCGGGATCCAGTCTTGATCCAGGTGAGTACAGTTCTGCTGTCCGTCCAGAAGGTCTTCGAGTCTGGCTTCCTTTCGTGTTCATCGATGGCTGCTTCTGCGAGTCGTGCTCCCATGACGGCGGCTTGTAGTTCTAGTCTTGGTATTGAGGTTACTTTCAACGGTGATACCTTTGCTTTGGCCATGACGAGTGACACGTTGATTTCGCCATTTGGAGCTACCGTTCGCCATAATAGTACTGTTGAGTAAGCAGACTCGCTTGCATCTGTGAAGACATGTAGCTGAAGAGACATGGCGTTGCTGTAGCCTAGGTAGCATCTTGGTATGGCCACATTCGAGAGGTTCTTCAGGTGGAGTAGCCAGGTCTGCCAATCTTTCGAGAGGTCCTCGTCAATCTCGTTGTCCCAGGATGTTCCACGTCGCCATACTTCTTGTAATATTTGCTTGGCCTTGATGGTAACTGGTGAGGCGAAGCCAAGTGGGTCAAATAGAGACATGACGACCCTTAGTGCTTCTCTCTTGGTTGGCTTCTTTCCCTCGGACAGTGATGGCGGTATTCGTGTCATGTCGAGATTGAAGGTGAATTCGTCTCTTTCTGGCTTCCAGATGAGTCCCAGTACCCTCTCGATTCTGTCTTCAGACTTGTAGAGCTCGATGTCTTCTTGGCCATCTGATTCCCCTATGGCTTCTAGGAGCTTCATTGAGTTAGACTTCCATTGCTTCAGCTCGAAGTTGGCTTCTTTATGAATACTTCGGACTTCTGTGGTGATGCGTATTGCTTCTTCTAGACTTTTGAAGCTGTCCAAGTAGTCGTCTACGTAGTGTTTCTTTACTATGGCTCTTGCGGCTTCGGGGTACGTTTCTTCGTATTTCTTTGCGTTTATATTCTTCACAGAGATTGCTGTTGCTGGAGAGCTTGACGCGCCGAAGATGAGCGATGTCATCCGATATTCCTCTGGTGGTTGGTCATCTCTCCTGTCCTTTCGCCATAAGTACCGCAAGGCGTCTCTATCTTCTTCTCGAAGCTTCACTTGCATGAACATCTCCTTGATGTCCGCAGTCACAGCGACGGTGTGCTGTCTGAACCTCATGACGACTCCTGGTAGTGATTGCAGAAGGTCTGGGCCTTTGAGGAGTTGGTCGTTGAGCGATGTTCCTCTTGTCTTGGCTGCTGCATCATGGACCACTCTGAGTTTGTCCGGCTTCATTGGGTTGACTACTCCGAAGTGTGGTAAGTACCATGTCTTGTTTGGTGTCTTCGTCTTCGGAGCTGGCTCGGCATATCCTTTCGTGATGAGAGCCTCCATTTGTTCTGTATATTTCTGCTTCAGCTTTGGATCCCTGTCAAGCTTCTTTTCTATATTGTGAAGCCTTTTCAACGAGTTTTCATAGTTGTCAGGGAGGTTGATGTCTTCTGTCTTCCACAAGAGCGCCGTTTCATATGTTCCTGTCTTCGTTTGGACTGTATTCTTTTCAAGGATTCGTAAGGCTTGCTCTTCTGGATCCGTCTTTGGCTTCTTAGGGTTGATGCATAGGGAGTCCATCGCGAAGTATTGCTTCATTAGTTCTTCTAAGGAGTCTTCAGCTGGATCTTCTCTCAGGTGGTGGATATAGTTGATGCTAGAGCTTCTTGTGTGGCTTCCATGGAGCACCCATCCGAGTGGTGTGAGTGAAGCCACTGGTTGCTCTTTGTTTCCTTTCTTCACCGCCGACGTGAGAAGAAGATGCCAGTTGTCTTGTCCTACTAATATTTCTGGCTTCGCGTATGTGTATGTGATGAACTCGCTGATGTCTTGAAGATGTTGACATTCTTCAATCTTTTCTTTCGGAACCCTTTGAGTGGCCACATGAAGATTCTTCACTGTTCTTGCTTGTATGTCTTCTTCGTGTTCATTTACTCCCTTTAGTTTGATGTTGACTCTTCTTGATTTATTCTCGGATGTCTTTAACTCGTTGATAGCTTCTATGCGAAGTGGGTCGATGGGTCCTCTTGCTCCGATGCGGTGAGCCAGGTTCTCGTCAACGAGTGTTACTGTCGACCCTTCATCCAGCAGAGCGTATGTGTTGACTGCTCCTGCTGGTCCCGACGCTGTGACTGGGATGATCTTCAGGTAAGATTGTCTTGTAGCTGAAGTCCAGGCGGAATTGATTGCTTCAGTTGTCTTCTGGTCGTCTTCTTTCCTTTCAATGTTCTTCATGACATGCAGCATCCGGTTATGATAATATTTGCAGTTCTCGATGCCGCATGTCTGTTGACGACACGTGTGGTTCTTGCTCCTGTAGCGTAGGCATCTGAAGCACAGTCGATTACTCTTGGCGATGTCCCATCTTTTGTGAACATCTTCTTTCTTGAACTTCTCGCAGTCCTTTGTTGAGTGTCCCGTGGCCTCGCATACAGGGCATTTGACTGTTGGTTGTTTTTCTGTGACATGGTTCACTCGCTGATGACGTCTTGGAGCAGCGGGCTGCAGCTGTGAACCCACTTGTTCCGGTTGTGCGAATGGTCCGCATAGTTCGGCTTCTTTTTTCATGAACTTCTCGAACTTCAGAAGTGCAGGCTCTTCCTTTGGTAGTGTTGCAGAGTAATCGAAGTATCTGTATCTAAGTGTCGGTGTTAGCTTCTCCACCATGGCCCTTGCGACTTCTGGATTGTACAGATAGTAGACGCAGTTCAATGCTTGTAGCGTAGACACGGCGTTGGTCACCCTAGTTGAGAAGATGCAGATGTCCCTCGGTGACTCGGAGAGGCGCGGCAGTGTGCGCAGTGTGTCTATTTCCATCATGGCGATTGATTCTGGTCTTCCAAATCTTGATTCCAGAGTCTTCATAATGTCAGTTGGGTCGGCGTTTGTGATAAGTAGACCATCGACGGCTTCTTTGGCTTTTCCTTTCAGATTTCTTCGAAGTCTGTTGATGTTCTCCGTCTTCGAGTAGAGGTTTTTTGTTTCTTCGTAACCGGCTTTGAAGTGAAGCCATTCTTGGTGAGCTCCATTGAAGACGGGTAGTTCCATGAGCCTTGGACGCGCGGACTTGACAGCGAGAGTGATGGCTTCAGTCAGCTGAGAGAGCTCTGACTGAGGATGCTTCTCTTTACATTTTTCTCCTATGAGGACAGCTGGCTCCGATTTCCTTTCTTTAGTTGTATTCGGTGGCCCCGGTCTTCTTTCTTCAGACACGACGACAGGTTCTCTGAAACTTCTGTCTTCTGTGTTGATTGGCTGCCCCAATATCCTTTCTTCTGTGGTGGCAGGTTGATGAGGTACATGGCTGATGGCTAGTACTGGTGGCTCTGCTTGAGCCTGCAGCCATGTGTCGACCCGTGTGGTGGTTTCCATCTTCGAGCACACGAAGACAGCATCTTCTTCTTCTTCATCCGAGTCCGCTTCTAATACGGCGAGGCGAGCAGTGGCTAGCTCGACTTGAAGGCGCGCTAACTCTTCCTTTGCCTTTGCTATTTTGTAAGCCTTTCTTGACTTGACGGATGCGGCTCGTTTCCTTTCTTCATGCTTGCTGGCTTCGGGTAGGCAAGCAATAGTGGCGCTTGCTTTGCGCAATATCGGCGGTGCGTCCCGACTGGCAGTAGTCAAGGGGCGCGGCTCTTCATTTGACTCAGTATCCGGTCTACCAGTCATCTCGGTGACGTTTGATTTCGTTGTGTCGGTACTGGTAGTTAGTGTGGTAGTACTGGTGCCTGAGGTGGCTGTATCACCAGATGTATGCTCAGTCTCCGACGCAGACTGTTGCGCCCCCATAGACAGTTGTGCTTTACGGGTGACCGGCATGTTCACCAGATACTCGATGCGGACACTATACGTGGACAGGCAGTTGTCTTGACACGCATAGATTTCACACTATACGACGAGCAAGGATTTCTTCTCTATAATCCGGCGACCGAAGGACCATAAATGTGCGCTATGGCACATTTGTTACTGGGATTGAGAGAAGTAAAACAGCGACGATAATTTTCCTTTCAGAAATCTTCCTTTATTCTTCTTACTATTTCTTCATTACACTAGTATGTAGCCGAATACTGAAGTGCCGAATGCCAAAATCGATCCAATATTTATATGGATCCGGCCACAGAATTATCTAAGCTCTTTTTGGTCCAAAAATATACACCAATCAAAATGAATTTACAAGTCACCAATAAGAGCGTTCCTATCTACTTCTTACTCTAACATATTGCCTATCTTGTCTAACAATACAAAATCTTTACATCGAAATTTCTTATAAAATTACTATATAATGTAAAAAGATTATTATTAATTATCAAACTTAAAACAGAGTAGAAGCTAAATAACACGTTTACAATTACAAAAATTAACAATAACATATTCTAATAAGACTTTTAAAATTCCCATACATATTGCATCTTTGTCACACATATGCAATAAGAGCGGGACAACAAGCTATAAGGTAACCTCGGTTAGGGTACAACCGATAGGGGCTAAACAAGTTATTTAGTAAAAACTTATGTGAACTAACTTTTATAAGAATTTTAAGATTCTAATATGAATTTATGTTATCAAATCTTATTGGAATGACTAAGTATTTTATATAGTAAGTATTTAAACAAATATATACATTCCTATCACTAAATATGAATCTTATATCGATATTAAACTATATTTACATGTCACGTTTCGGTGTCGTCCTGCACAATTATTTTTAAACAAAAAATTTAACCGACTTCCAAAGTAAAAATACACAAAAAAGTATGAAATTAAACTTATTTTCTTAATAATTCCCCTTTTAAATTTGGCTATTTCTCTACTTAATCCTCTTAATTTTGAAGTCGATACCAGCCCAAACGATATTCGACAATATTTTATAGAACTCACGTTCATATTTGCTGGTACCGACTTCAAAATTAAGAAGATTAAGTAGAGAAATGGCCAAATTTAATAGGGGAATTATTTAGAAAATAAGTTTTATTTCATACTTTTTTGTGTATTTTTACTTTGGAAGTCGGTTTAATTTTTTGTTTAAAAATAATAATTTCACCCTTTTTAGTTATATATTTTGTTATTTTTAATACGTCTAAAGAGCGTCTAAAATAAACGATCGAATGTACTCGTATAATTGTATACACGCCAAGCTTCCATTAGGTATTGTTGTTAAGGTGATGATGATGATGATTAGTGTAAGTTACAAAGTGGCATATGCTTGCAGTTCTTTAAACAATGCCGAAATTTCCAAACGCGTATATTTAAAGACTAAGGAGTTCTGTTCAGCGTTTTTGGATCTAGGGTATACATTGGTACAACATCTTACTTTTTTGGGAGTATATGCTGGTGGTACTTCAGTAAAAGTCAAAATCACCGTATGTGTCGATATAAATATCGAGGAGTTCCCTGGATTCCTCATGTATCGCATCAACAGGTTTCCAACCTGTGACTAAGGGGCCAATTTCGAATTAAACCCTTTACAACAACAAAAGAATTTTGCAAATAGGTCCATAAACAGCAGAGTAATGTTCAAAGATCTCTGTGGTGGCATATGCTTGCAATTCTTTAAACAACGCCGAAATTCCCAAACATGTATCTATAAGGAATCTGGAGTTCTGTACTGTACTTTTGGACCCAGGGAATACCTTGAAGCAAAATCTTACTTTTTGGTAGCATATGCTTGAAGTAGGTACTTCAGAAAAAGTCGAAATCACCATTTGTGTCTATATAAATTTCGAGGAGTTCCCTCGATTCCTGATGGATCCCATCATCAGGTCACCACTTCGATATCAAAAGGACCAATTTGGGATTACACCCTATACAACACAGAAAAAATTTTGAAAATCGGTCCACAGGCGGCGGAGTAATCGTTGAACATAAAAAAAAAAATATTATATATATATATATATATATATATATATATATATATATATATATATATATATGTCGGAGCGTGTTAAAGCTAAGATTGTCTATGATTATTATTGATTAGAGACGTCAAGTAGTTTTTACTATTTGGATAAGGTCCATGCCAGTATTGGGAAATGTCATAGGAAGTCGTTGTCATGGAGACTTGGTTATTATTTGCCGGGATTTGGAAATGACTGGATTATAAAATCTCAGGATAAAAATACGGGAGTTGGGACTTGGGAATACGTGGCATCGAACTTTTCACGTTTCTGATCGTTCAGCATTTGAGCTATTCGATAATATTGTAATAAATTATTGGACTTATCTAAACTTATTATTCCTAATTGAGTCTTCAACATCAGAAGTGGCAAGAACATCACGACCCACATAGAAAGACCCTTCGGAGCATAACGTGCAAAGGGCAGAATGAGAATGACACGCATCGGATGAGCAAATTGCTTATATCGCAAATCGCGTAGAGTCCAAAACGTGGGGAAAACTAAAAGTTGTCCGACGAAAGTAATAGAATAATAGATCGAAACCAATCAGAATGACACTAGAGTCAGAAGAGTGTATTTACATGCATTGGGTGAATCTTCATGGTGTGAAAGCAAGATGAAATAATCAGACTGCATTCACTTTCCAATTACAAAGGATATTGGGTTAATCCGTAGCGGAGACTTAATACACAAGATTCTTGAGTTGAAGTTGAATTGTATTGATCGCTAAAAATATAATAATAACAAACATAAGAGATGGAAAGCCAAAACTAGAGATAGATCCTGTGGTCAACACACTGCTCGCAAATGCTTTGTTTGTGGTTGATAGGGACACAAGTCAATTGATTGTCCTGCATGAGGAAAAGTTTTGTTAAAGACGTTTAGCTGCATCAGAACATCAAAGCTAGTTTAATAGCAATTCTGAGATATGTCATGTATTGTTTATTTTTATTTTACAGCGGGAGACAAGGACACTATGTATTGACATACTTGGAGGGAATTGACGATAAATTACGTGGCAGATGCAGTTTTGCTCTCTTAACTTGGTAAATGATAATATATTGGGCATAAAGATTCCAACTTGGATACTCAATAACTGTGGTGAGCGTATTCCTTCCATTACGATATTTTTTTCGAAATATTGGTAGAATTGATCTATTATTGTTTTTGAAGTCTCTTTCATTTGATACACATAGCGAAATTACCTAGCTAATAAAAATCATATAAGATGTTGCTTCTCCTGATGCTAATGGCTTCATGGTCTAACCGAGTTAGCACATCTCAAACTAAGATTTAGGTTAGATACTAGTTTGTGTATCGAAAGACCGCATATGTGTGTACCTACCTACTTATATAGCGACGCGTAGCCTGCTGAAGTCTGAGACGATGTGCATGAGTCTATTTTGCAGATGACGCTATAAGAATGTATGACATAGTTGTTAAATTTTGCAAATTTAAGTAATCTTTGTTATGATATAGAAGGAGCGTGATCTTGCGCGTTCTCACGAATGACATTTTTATTTGAGTACATAATAACTTACAATTTATTTCATGAGACACAAGTAAAAAGAATATTTAAAACGAACATAAAATTATAGTACTTCGCAACCTTTGGATCAAATTGAAAATACAGTTTTGTCCGTTTATCAAAATCTAACTTTGCAATAAGGATTCGCATGATACTTTAAGATAGTAGTTGAAAATTCATGTGTCAGGCGCTAGATTATTATCTAACCAAGTGAAATTGTTTATTAATTTGGAATGATACGTATGTACTTTGGGATGATTTTATTTTGACAGATAATTATTGTTTGCATAAATTATTTTCTCTCTTGGTTTTGTTCATTAGGTACAAGGGGGTAGTTCGGTACAACGAGAATGGCGACATTTCAATATATCGCTCTGTCTTACAGGGTTAACGTTACATAAAAGCTACTTAAAACCACAACAGATTACACTATGTCGCTTCTGCCTCGCGCTATCGAAAACGCTAGACTTATGTATATGAGGCTCACGAATAATTAATATATTGTACCATAAAGACTAGCCAAATGGCAGTCACCACTTACCAGTCCGATGAAGTTAAAACAACTTAAATGACATTAACGTAGCCCCATTCGAAAGAGGAATTTAACGATATCTTAAACTATAATTACGTATCTTAAATTTGTCGCCATATTAATATAATCAATTAAGTAGTCCTCCTTTGTTGGAAGGCGGTTAAAATTTTGAAGAGGCAGCTCACTAGAGGCGCTTACCTGGTCCCAATTTTTTTGTATGAGGTCGACATTCTTCTCCGTAATAAGTGTTCTGTGATTAGGTAACGTAGTAAACTGATGCAACTTCCAGTTGATGAGAGATCCGAGCCCCAGCGTTGGGAATGTTAGTGATCAGAGCCGAGCCATTGAAAAAATGTTTACTTAGAACAAAGAAATAACAACTTATTTCGATACGATACGAATGACTAAATTTTTTACTATAATATATCGAAATGACGAATCATCTATCTTCTGAACATAGGTTCCTGTTTTAAGGAAAAGCAGGTATAATGAAAAAGTTAATATCCGATTTTCCTAATAATTATTGTTTTCCTAAGGTCTATGGAGTATTTGGTATAACGGCCCCCAAACCTTCAGAAAAATGAACCACTTGAATCTAACCGGAAATGTCAACCTATGGCAACGTCATCTTAAAGACACAACATACATACTCTAGTTTGCGAAAACGGACATCAAAGCAAATCACCAATCTTTGTCCTGATCTTACTTTTTCTGATATTTATGAGCTATTTGATCTTATAAATATTGTCAATTATTGATCGGTAATGTTTTAAGTAGAAAGTAATGGAAAAGTTTCAGAAGCCTGAATTTCCTTGCACATATTAAAACCGTGGATTTAAAATTGCAGTTACTTCCAATGAAGTTAAAGGATATCGACCAGAAAGTAACAGATGTAGTAAGCTTATGAAATGTCAGGAGGAGGTTTTTCAATACTGGTATATTCAGTCATCTCTGTGCCAACTATCAGTTATTCTGAACCCCAATTCTCGTAGTTGACTTACACTTTTAGTTTGCTTTTGTTGAGTTGTGGATGAGTCGTCTTGATGTCATGAACAGATTTTTGGAGTTGTGCCCAATCAAAACGGGTTTGACGTTGGTTAGACGTTTGTGAGAGTGCCATTTTTACAGTTTTAATATATTATCAGGACTGGATCGTAACTGTATTGTTACGGAATTTGATTAGTAGAATCGACCTTTTGGTTTACTTTGTGGGCTTCGAATGTATATTGTTACACATGCTAAAATCAAATTGCCTAGAATATTGTGGTACTTAGGTAAAACCAAAAATACTTAAAAATTGCGCGACAGGAGACCTAAGATTATCTTAACGACTAGCAACGCATTTATGACTCTTTTGGTATGGTAATAAAAGCGACGGCTATGGTTATTTTCCATCAGCAATCCGATTGCTCATCTGTAAACGTGAAAATGAACCTCGAGTAGAATACCCTTGTCGTTATAAACGCACCAAAGTTGCTTACGACCAAACGATTATTGAATTTATGAGAAATAAACGTATCATTTCCATCAGAAACTTTGAAAATTCAAAAGTTTTATGTTGATATCAATATTCAGTGTAATCGTACTAATATGACGTGTTAGGTTAACTTAGTGTGACAAGTTAACTGCTTACATTCGACGGGAGTATTGTGAATCACCTGACCCTTCATTATTAATTGCAGTTTGTATAGCTAGAAAAAAAAATACGATATACTTTTGACTTGTAACTTTCTTTTCGTTCGCTCCAGTGCAAGCTCCGATTTCATGAAAAACTAAGATTCCCTTATATCGTGGAAAGTTGTGAAGGATATGATATTCAAAAAAAAGCTCAAAAGACGCGTATTCACGAGAAAATAATAAAAAAAACGATAAAAGTTATGGCTGAAACAGTGAAATAAAAATTAAATTTTATTCAGATTTTTTATATTTTTTGGAGCTCGATAATTTGGAAACGATGAATTATTTCAAAATTTGCGAAAAATTCCTCTGGACAATTTAGTCAGCTACAATTTGAGCCGAAAACAAAGACGATCGGGTTGCCCTATAGTCCAACGTTTTTGCGACAGTATTTTTTTTTTTTTTTTTTTCCAATTCTGTGGAATAATTTTTAAAGTGCTCGATAGTCATGTGAGGCACTAAATCTTTATTTATTTCTTGTAAATGTGCTACCGGTTCGGTCAATGTTCTTATGCTCGCCTGTCTCTGCTTCTGGAAATATTTATTAAAAAAGTTGAATGCAAAAATATTTTGTTAAAAGTTCGTGACGTGACGACGAAAATACGACGCTCTGTTTAGCACTAAAGTAAAATTATATTAGCTTTTGGTTTAATTACTATTAAAGGTTTAGTTATTTCACCCAGATGTTCGGCGCGCTCAATCCGGTAATAATCTAAGCGGTCCAAAAGACATTAAGATTTTGAAGTACATTGTAAACTGTTTGTTAAAAGATGTAAACTGTGAATATTTTTGTTGCAACTGTAGATTGCGAATGCGAATTGCGACTGCGGATTGCGAGCGAGGATTGTGATTGGGTGCCGGACGGAGGCAGCCCATTACTTGACGAGAGTAGGCACCGGAGAGAGGTGGCCTTGTGAGTTGGTGCCGGATGGAGTCAGTCCAGTGCTTGACGAGACTAGGCACCGGATAGAGGTGGCCTTGTGACTGGGTGCCGGAGGGAGGCAACCCAGTGGTTTTTTGTAGTGAGGTGCACCGGAGGGAGGTGGCCTTGTATTGTACATGATGGGAATATAACAGCATCGTTTTTCGATATTGAGATTGGTACATGTAAAGTGTGAAGTGTGTGGTAAAGCATGTCATGATTTATTTGGTAGCAAGATTTTGGTTGATATTGTGTTGTATCTGTATACTTCATGTGTGTTTAATCTGAGAGTATAAAATGTAAATTAAAACTTAACTCTGAGAACACCAGATAAAGGTTAGATGAAGGATGCTAATAGAGTGTAATTGACAGGAAGGAGGTATTGATGTGTTAGAATGTGAGAAAATTATATGTTATGTCCATGGATTAAAGCTTTGATTAAAGCAGTTCTTATTAATTTTTCGAGGTCAGGTTGACCGAGTGAGAACCTTTTACTGTGCTGTCAAATGTTTTTTTTTCAGAAGCTTGAAACGAAGACGTGAGACGCTTCACACGGGGACGTGTGCATATCAGAATAGCCGTGTCGGAACGTTGATGCACATGAATATTCTTCACACAAGGATCTCAGAGTCGCCAGGGTGATCTTGTCGGAGTGTCAACGGATTTGTTTCGCACAGGGACGTGCGAATTGTCAGAATGGCCGTGTCGGAGCGTGTTAAAGCTAAGATTGTCTATGATTATTATTGATTAGAGACGTCAAGTAGTTTTTACTATTTGGATAAGGTCCATGCCAGTATTGGGAAATGTCATAGGAAGTCGTTGTCATGGAGACTTGGTTATTATTTGCCGGGATTTGGAAATGACTGGATTATAAAATCTCAGGATAAAAATACGGGAGTTGGGACTTGGGAATACGTGGCATCGAACTTTTCACGTTTCTGATCGTTCAGCATTTGAGCTATTCGATAATATTGTAATAAATTATTGGACTTATCTAAACTTATTATTCCTAATTGAGTCTTCAACATATATATATATATATATATATATATATATATATATATATATGTCGGAGCGAGTTGAAGCATGTTAAAACGGTGGTCTGAGCTCCGAAACACTGGCCAATAATGTCGTCAGCTAGTGTCTATGATTGGAAGCGTCAAGTAATAAACTTGGACTAGGTCAATGCCAGTATTTTTAAAATAAGAAGGGAGTATGACGGAATGAGTTGTCATGGTTTATTTTGAATTATTATTGATTTGACGTGGAAAACGGAAAATAGGAATTTTTAAACGAGAATCGAAAAAGTGATAAAATATATGGCATTGAACTGGCCACGTTTCTAGTCATTGATTATCTGGTTCATTATAACTTAGTATTTTACTTAAACTAATAATAAATTGTTGTGAAACCATTTCGATTAATAGTTTATTCCAATATACCTATCGCCAGTCATGTCGGAGGACGAGATACCTTTCCGACCCTTTTCAGCAATTTCAGAGGACGAGACGCCCATTCAACCTTCGTTATCAGAAGTGGAACGTGGACCACACGACCCACATAGCAATAAACATAGAGATGTTGAGGATGCGAATGATGTTAAATGGCAACAATTACTTGAGCAACAAAATCGAAATTTTTTAAGCATTATTCAGGAAATGCAGACTCCGGCCACTGCATCACCGTTCAATGCTGTAAGTTTTCCCGAGTTCAACCCGAATAAAGGTTTTGATCCACGCGCCTGGTTGGCTACTGCCGACATGTGTGTACCTGCCCAGGATTATAAAGGGACGTCACTCATGATTGCACTAAGCCGGGCATTGAAAGGAGAAGCTTCGAACTGGCTATCGTCTGTGTCGTATCCCGGAATGACTTGGAGTGAATTTAAGGAATTGTTTTTAAACATATTTGACTCCCAAGAAACTAAAGCCTCCTTCCTCATAAATTTAAATAAAAACAGACCGAAAGAGAACGAATGTTTAGCTTCATACGCTGCTTCATTGATGACTTCTGTGATGACTAGATGGAGAGGTCTTTCCACAGAACAGATTGCGATTGCCACGGTCTTAGCTCATATTGCCAAAATTGACAGCCGGGTTCAAAGGCTCGCATTCATTACTGACATTAATACTCGAAATGAATTACAAAGAGAACTGAAGGCTGTGTCATTTCTTAAGAGATACACTACATATGATGAACGCGAGGGACTAGAATCTAAAAGATTTAGATCCAGTGCATCAATCAGTCTCAGATGTCATACCTGTGGTAAGTTGGGACACAAATCGATGCAATGCCGAAGTGGAGAAAATAGACGGAAGGATGCAACAAACATTGATCAAAACGCTAATAGTCAATTGGATAGGAAGCCTAACCTGGTCACATGCTTCCACTGCCATAGACAAGGCCATTATGCATCCTCGTGCCCAGAGCGGGGCTCTGGCAAAGGGGCAAGCAACAATACGAACTCAGTGGTCAGCCCCATTCTGAATGAGAGACGAATCGAAACGTGTATGGTAAAATCACCATCAGGGACATTATACCATAGCGGTGAGCTATTTACTTTCAATTATGATTCAGGCGCCGAATGTTCACTTATTAAAGAATCGATATCACAAAAATTTCGCGGTAGGCGATTTTATAATATTGTAATAATGACAGGCATTGGACAATCTACAGTCAATTCAACTTTTCAGATCTTAGCCCTCATTCAAATTAATGACTTAGCTCTTGAAATACTTTTGCATGTTTTACCTGACCACTATTTACGATGTGACATTATGATTGGACGAGAAGTATTAACATTAGGCCTAGAGATTAAAATGACCTCCCACCATTTGCAATTTGAACGATTAAAGAAAGTTGACTTATGCGATATAGTTGACGATAAAAGCGTAAATTTTGATGAAATTGATATTGATGCTTCCCCAGAACAAAAACTAAGATTGCTTGACATTTTGGAATCTTTCAAAAATATTTTTATAACTGGCGTTCCCACTTTCCCTGCCGATACTGATCCTATGAAAATACGATTAATAGATCCCCACAAAACTGTCAACCGCCGTCCTTATAGGCTAAGTGCCGAGGAGCGTCAAATAGTGCGTAGGAAGATCGAGGAGTTGCTTAAAGCTAAAGTAATACGTTGTAGTTCATCGCCGTTTGCGAGTCCTATTCTTCTTGTCAAAAAAAAGGACGGTTCAGACAGGATGTGTGTGGACTATCGCGAGTTAAACGATAATACCGTACCTGACCGTTTTCCTTTACCACTCATATCAGACCAAATAGGTAGACTGCACGGAGGCCATTATTTTTCTACTCTTGATTTAGCATCAGGGTTTCACCAGATTCGCATTGATGCCGAATCTATTGAAAAAACGGCCTTTGTAACGCCTGATGGGCAGTTTGAGTACTTAACAATGCCATTTGGACTTCGAAATGCCCCATCAGTTTTTCAACGGGCTCTCATGCATGGTCTTGGTGATCTCGTTAATTCTTACGTTGTTGTCTACATGGATGACATTCTGATTGTAGCAGGTAACGCGAAAGAAGCTCTACAGCGACTGCAATATGTGCTTCAAGTCCTTAGAAACAAAGGCTTCTCACTAAATTTTAAAAAGTGTATGTTTTTGAAGCGAAAGGTAGAGTATCTTGGCTTCGAAGTGAGCGAAGGGCAATTAAGACCTAATCCGCGTAAAATTATTTCTTTAACAGCGCTTCCACCCCCTCAAACAGTAGCTCAACTACGTCAATTCATTGGTTTGGCGTCATATTTTCGGCAATTCGTTCATAAATTTTCCGAAATTATTTCACCGTTGTATGCTCTAACCTCTGGTAATGGTAAAGTAAATTGGAAACCCGAATACGAGGAAATACGACAAAAAATAATTTCTATGTTAACAAGCGACCCTGTACTGATGATATATGACCCATCTTTAGAAATAGAACTGCATACGGATGCAAGTGCCATAGGATATGGTGCAGTTTTAATCCAACTCAAAAATCATAAGCCACACCCAGTTGCGTATTTCAGTAAGAAAACATCGACTGCTGAATCTAATTATCACTCATATGAGCTAGAGACTCTTGCGGTCGTCAATGCTGTAAAGCATTTTAGGCACTATTTACACGGTCGTAAATTTATTGTAGTTACAGATTGCAATTCTCTTCAATCCACACGAAAAAAACTAGATTTGACCCCACGCGTGCACAGGTGGTGGGCTTTCTTGCAATCATTTGATTTTGATATAATACATCGCAATGGTAAGCGTATGGCACACGCCGATTTCTTGTCGAGAAATCCGTTACCAAATAGGAGTGACGATTCTCTGTCAAAAATATTACCGTCAAAACATATTAATGTAACCGAGGTTACAGAGAATTGGCTAAGGGCAGAACAGTTGAGAGATGGTGAATTATCCAAGTTAATGTCTGATATACAAGATAACAAACTTTCTCCTGATGTAGCCAAAACATATGAGTTTAGATCTGGTATACTTTACCGAAAAATACACAGAAAAGGTAGGTCTCGATGTTTACCAATCATACCTAGATCGTTCCAGCGGTCTATCGTTAATAATGTTCATGAAGGTTTGTTTCACTTGGGCTGGGAAAAGACCCTCGAAAAGGTTTACGAACTTTATTGGTTTAAAAATATGTCGAAGTATGTGAGGAATTTCGTAGACAATTGCGTGACATGTAAAATTTCTAAGTCTCACTCCGGTAAAATTCAGGCTGAAATGCACCCTATCCCAAAAGTACCAATACCTTGGCACACGATACACATAGACGCCACGGGAAAATTGAGTGGCAAGAATGACCATAAGGAGTATATATTTGTATTGATAGATGCCTTTACCAAGTATGTATTGCTCCACCATACTATGCGTATTGATACTGACAGTAGTATTATGGCTCTTAAAGCAAGTGTTGCGTTATTTGGAGCCCCAAATCGTTTAATTGCTGATCAAGGTCGATGCTTTTCTAGCAGTGATTTTAGGAACTATTGTGATTCTGCTAAAATTAAACTTCACTTAATAGCTACCGGTAGCTCGCGGGCTAATGGACAGGTCGAACGCGTGATGAGCACATTAAAGAATATGTTGACTGCTGTGGAGACTAGTAGCCGCTCATGGCAGGATGCTCTGCCCGACATTCAGTTGGCTCTAAATTGTAGCATGAATAAAACCACAAAGGCGAGTCCACTAGAGTTGCTTATAGGTAAGGTAGCCAGACCCTTAGATATGTTATCTGTTGAAGATATAAATACAGAAGTTGACATTGAACAGCTCAGGTCGCAGGCTATAGAAAATATGGAAAAACGTTCAAAATATGATAAAATACGATTTGACTCTACCAAGGCTAAATTAAAACATTTTTCCGTAGGTGACTTTGTTTTATTACAAAACGAGGAACGTAATCAAACTAAGCTTGATCTTAAATACCGTGGACCTTTCAAGATAGTAGAGAAACTAGACGGTGATCGTTACATTCTTAAAGCCCTCAATTCCAACCGTACATATAAATATGCACATGACCGGTTACGAAAGATGCCTGACGTAGATAATTCCGATGACTATGACTTAGACTCCAACAAAAGTGATGATAGTGACGAAACAAATCAAGTTGAATAAGAGCTTTTATACTCCTAAATTGTATATTGCGGTCCCTTTAATTATGGGCACGTATAAATGTGCGTGTGTGCGTGCGTATGGGTATGTACGAATGTGATAAGTCAAATGTCTCATTTGTATGCTGCCGGATAGAGGCTAATTGGAGAATGTGGGCACCGGATAGAGGTGACCCTGTAGATGCTGGATGCTGGACGGAGGCACCCAGTAGTTTAGTGAGTTTAGGCGCACCGGATAGAGGTGGCAGCCTTGTGACTGGGCGCCGGTTAGAGGCAGCCCAGAGTAGTTGGGGTTAATGTTCCGGATTTAGCCCAATGTTTGGAAAATCTGAGCTCAATTTAGTTGAATGTGATGAAGCATGGCTCTTTGTGATTTATCGTGATTAATTGTTTGAGCACTAAAATAGTGCTAGCCAATATTTGGTGTGATGTGTTATATTAGAGTTTTCCTATGTTGAGTGCCACTGAAGTTAGTGAAATAATTTGTAGACTGAACTGTTTTGAATAAATAGTTTTAGTAGTACTTTCACAAAGCTAAAATGATTGTATTTGTACTTCCTATTTTAACGAAAATAAAATATGTTACAATAAATTATTATCTTTTAATGTTTCAATCGGTTGAATCGCTTGGTCAGGAAGGCCGAATTTCGAAAATGACAGTTCACTGTTCAGATGTTGTTTAATTTCAGGTGCTTCACACGAGGACGTGTGACTTGTCATGATGGCCGTGTCGGAGCGAGTTGAAGCATGTTAAAACGGTGGTCTGAGCTCCGAAACACTGGCCAATAATGTCGTCAGCTAGTGTCTATGATTGGAAGCGTCAAGTAATAAACTTGGACTAGGTCAATGCCAGTATTTTTAAAATAAGAAGGGAGTATGACGGAATGAGTTGTCATGGTTTATTTTGAATTATTATTGATTTGACGTGGAAAACGGAAAATAGGAATTTTTAAACGAGAATCGAAAAAGTGATAAAATATATGGCATTGAACTGGCCACGTTTCTAGTCATTGATTATCTGGTTCATTATAACTTAGTATTTTACTTAAACTAATAATAAATTGTTGTGAAACCATTTCGATTAATAGTTTATTCCAATATACCTATCGCCAGTCATGTCGGAGGACGAGATACCTTTCCGACCCTTTTCAGCAATTTCAGAGGACGAGACGCCCATTCAACCTTCGTTATATACTATATATACAGCCGAACGTATAACCGCCTTCTTTTTTGGAAGTCGGTTAAAAAAGCGACAGCATGTTATTATTATGTCCCCATCACACCTACACATCATCCAGCCTGCAATCTCAAGGCCGTGGATGTAGATTGTAGGCAAAAATTATAAACGATTGACACTAAAGGTGAACGCGCACCTATAAGTGCGCGGCGTTGCATACGTTTCCATACAAAGATTTATAAAAAAAAAACGATGACTTCGGCGCGTATAGGTGCGCGTTCACGGTTCACCTTAGGCTGCGGCCTGGACGCCAGCGCGAGCGGCCAGAACGGCCGGCGCGTCTTGACCAAATACATAGATTCATATGTAACTGTTCGATGCGACCACGCACGCCCGCTGTAGTCGAGAACAGCCTGTCTATTCTCTAAGAACATATTTTTCAAATCTCGACAGCTGAATCCGCGGTGAGTGTCAAATTTATATATGATATTTGACACTCACCGCGGATTCAGCTGTCGAGATACATATATGAAAATGTTCTTAGAGAATAACACTGCAGTTTCCGCCCGCTCCGAACGCTGGCGTCCAGGCCGCAGCCTAATGATGTCTATTAGTAGTACTGCTGGATGTGAGTATGGCCCTTTAGATCATCTCTAGTCTTTGAATAACTTAAGACTTTCCTTTCTTTTGCATAATATATATAATTTCGACAGATGGATATAGACATTAATTTATAATTTATATTATTATTATATTATTAATCCCACCAAAAACATTCTGTAAAAAACTAGCCAAGTCTTGATAGAGCTGCTTGTTTATCTCTAAAAAGTAGTGAAATCTTGACAAAGTCGTGCCAAGTCTGAGGTTCCTTACTGCGATTTCTTTATTATTATAGTTAATGTTGTGTGACTTGGCCGTTGAAGGGTACACAATGGTACAAAAGGGGCTCCATGACACCATTGCTCCAATACATGTGTTCTACAATCAACAACAGCCTAAAATGAGACACTACTCACTAGCGTCCAATTACCAATACCAGTATGGGCTATTATCTCGCTTAACAAACATAGGTAGTTAAAACAGATATACATTACGTGTAAACAAAATTGACTTGTACCCACTTGTAACGTATAAAGAATGTTCAACGGCCAAGTCACACAACATTAACTATAATAATAAAGAAATCGCAGTAAGGAACCTTAGACTTGGCACGACTTTGTCTAGATTTCACTACTTTTTAGAGATAAACAAGCAGCTCTATCGAGACTTGGCTAGTTTTTTACAGAATGTTTTTGGTGGGATTTCACTTCTTTTTGTAGAAACGTGGGCATATTGATTTATTTTACTAGATTTCAGTGTAATTTGTTTATTTAATTTGTGTAATGATCGAGTACAATAAAGTTAATCGTTCGACTATTTCTTCTTGTAAACTTGTAAATATAAGTATAAAAGCCAGTCTAGTCTTATCCAGAGTTTTCCTTTAATTTTATTTATATGCGTATCAAAAGCAGAAAGGGAGGCATTCGCCCAGCAGTGGAATGCTACGGACTAGATTAAATTAGAAGATGTGTCCCACTTCGCTAGGTTTTTGAAATGACAGTCGATTTTTTTATGTACCAATAGTAGAAGGGGGGCATTACCATATCTCTAATCAGCTGAAACCAGCTGAGGATTCTTCATCAGATACTTCAGACCTTCGATTTTTGACATCAAATGAAGCGGCCCACCACCATGTTGAATATTTTTTGTAAAGGCGGTATGTCGATCTCTAATAGTTTGGTTGGGCTCTTGTGTTTTCTAATCAGGGTCACCAGGTACTCCAGATGTTCGATTATCCTAGTTTTTATAGTTTTCCCTTTATGTGGCCATTAAATCCTAACTCTGTACCAAATTTCAGCTCTCTGAGTTCATGAGAAGTACTAGTTCTATTCTGATGATCATGAGTGAGTGACTGAGTGAGTGAGTGTCATAAATTCAAAACTTTGCTTTCGCTTAACTTCGGAACTAAATGACCTACAGACTTAAAATTTTGGATTTTAAGTATGTGATTATAGCTTACTAGATGACGAAAATTTCTGCGTTCTGGTCTTATCCAGAGCTCCTCAAATAGGGGCCTGAAAATGCGGTGAAATGGTTCCAGTAAAGAATGGTACGACAGTGTTTGCTTCGCGCTCGACTTGACGGGGGCACTACCGTGCCCCCAGATCGACGTTCTGGTCTTATCCAGAGGTTCTCAAATAGGGGCCTGAAATGCGGCGAAATGCTTCCGGTAAATAATGGTACAGCAGTGTTTGCTTCGCGCTCGACTTGGCGGGGGCACTGCTGTGCCCCCAGATCAACGTTCTGGTCTTATCCAGAGGTTCTCAAATAGGGGCCTGAAAATGCGGCGAAATGGTTCCAGTAAAGAATGGTACGACAGTGTTTGCTTCGTGCTTGACTTGGCGGGGGCACTGCCGTGCCCCCAGATCGACGTTCTGGTCTTATCCAGAGGTTCTCAAATAGGGGCCTGAAAATGCGGCGAAATGGTTCCAGTAAATAATGGTACGGCAGTGTTTGCTTCGCGCTCGACTTGGCGGGGGCACTGCAGTGCCCCCAGATCGACGTTCTGGTCTTATCCAGAGGTTCTCAAATAGGGGCCTGAAAATGCGGCGAAATGGTTCCAGTAAAGAATGGTACGACAGTGTTTGCTTCGCGCTCGACTTGGCGGGGGCACTGCCGTGCCCCCAGATCGACGTTCTGGTCTTATCCAGAGGTTCTCAAATAGGGGCCTGAAAATGCGGCGAAATGGTTCCAGTAAATAATGTTACGGCAGTGTTTGCTTCGCGCTCGACTTGGCGGGGGCACTGCAGTGCCCCCAGATCGACGTTCTGGTCTTATCCAGAGGTTCCCAAATAGGGGCCTGAAAATGCGGCGAAATGGTTCCAGTAAAGAATGGTACGGCAGTGTTTGCTTCGCGCTCGACTTGGCGGGGGCACTGCCGTGCCCCCAGATCGATTATCCTAGTTTTTATAGTTTTCCCTTTATGTGGCCATTAAACCCTAACTCTGTACCAAATTTCAGCTCTCTGAGTTTATGGGAAGTACTAGTTCTATTTTGATGATCATGAGTGAGTGTATAAGTGAGTGAGTGAGTGTCGTAAATGCGAAACTTTGCTTTCGCTTAACTTCGGAACTAAATGACCTACAGACTTGAAATTTTGGATTTTAAGTATGTGATTATAGCTTACTGGATGACGAAAATTTCTGCGTTCTAGTCTTATCCAGAGGTTCTCAAATAGGGGCCTGAAAATGCGGCGAAATGGTTCCAGTAAAGGATGGTACGGCAGTGTTTGCTTCGCGCTCGACTTGGCGGGGGCACTGCCGTGCCCCCAGATATATTATTATACGGTAACCAGCAAACAAATCAGTGGACAACACAAGTTAATAACACAGAACCAGATTGAAGTGATGCTAATATCTCCATAGAAATTAAATGTATGGAGGCATTAGAAAATAATATAATACTTTAAGATGAATTAAAAAAGGGTTTACAAAACTTTACTCTTTATTAAAATTGGACCATGTATGAATAGTTTTATTTGAGACAGACAGTTTTTTTTTTGATAAATTAATAACATAACACGGTAATGAAAAAAAACCTAAATAATTAATTGACTATAAAATTACTATCCTAATTACTGCACATTAAACAATCGGGTAAAAAGAGGTATAATTAAATCAGTCTTCCTACAGTCATAAATCATAATAAAGAACTTACATTATAGGTACTTACATTCAATTACATACTTTTAAAAAGTTACAAAAGTATTAAACATTATTTACTTATCATAAACTGCTTGTGTATTTTGACATATTTACAATTTTAAATAGCTTTACCCTGAATACATTGCAGGTAATGACATTAGAAAATGTACCCAAAGGTTTTTGCAAGATGCAGTTCAGTATTTATAACACTTAAAATTATCAGTCAGTTAAGTACTGAGTAAAAATAAATGCAATACCAATATAATTACTACTAAAGTCAGTCTTAAAAATTAATGAATAATTTTCTCAATTTATATAAGGCAAAATCAATTACGGATACTTTATGCATATGATTTACTCCTTATTTAGAGACATTTAGGCAGAAAAATAATAGTCATACTCGAAAAAAATATTCCTTTTTAACTCACCCAGAGTTTGTGTTGAGCGAATAATCATCCATACAACATATGAGATGTTTTTTTTTTACTTTGAGTATGACAATATTTTTTTCCTAAACATAAGCAGTAGATTAAAATTATATTCAAAATATCCGTAATTGAATTTACCAAACCTTATATAAAGTTTGGTTTTAATTAAAACAAAAAATTTAAATATAATGATCAATGTTAGGTTTTTAAATACAATAAAATGTAAAAATTCGTATTTAGGGCAGGTGAGATAATCCCAACTACAAGAATTATTGAATGAATTACATTGCAGTTAAAGTTTGTTTGTTTCTCAATAAGGATGTTGCCTAGTGTCAAATATCACAAATTAAATTGTTGAATAGAAATACATAAATCTACATAATAGAAATAGTTAAAAATTGTAATCAAATGAATACATTGCCACAATCTGTTATCACCATAAATTGTTGAATAGGGGCCATCCACATATTACGTCAAGCAAAATTTCGACTTTTTGAACCCCTACCCCCCCCATGTCACGCTTTTTAGTATCCCTTTACCTGTATTTAACATGTACTGTCACACTTTGTATGACCCCCCCTTCCCCCATCAGGTGTGACGTAATATGTGGATGGACCCATATGGCGATAACAGTTTGTGACACAACATATATTATATATAGTGGTATTATATTATATAGAGTTAGTAGGTGGTGACATTAATATTGCTCTTTTGCTTATTGCAAATTAAAAATCATTGTATCTTTGTTGAGTTTTAGGATTTACAGAAATATTGTCATGTTGTCTAACATTGAATAGACAAAATTTTTTAGGCAACATGCCTATTCAAATGGAACCAATCAGTTTATTAATTTGTATAAAATCTTATTGATACTTAAAATTATTATTATCTATCAGTCTAAGCTTATTGAAAATATGTCAATAAATATAAAAAGTATAAAAATATGATTCTCGAGGTAAATTGAGGTAGAAAAGTAAAAATCAGTCTTAAATGTACCTATCTCTAACATTGTAATAAAATTAAACAACTTTGAAAGATCCATCATTCCGGCGGTAGAAGCCGGGTGTGGGATGGTTGTGTGTGTTACGTACCCTGTTGACAATATTTTTCATTTTTTGTGACAGTACAGTCGTTACATCTACTTGGCATCCAGTCTTTGTGCGTGACGTGCAGTACCATTGCTTCTTTCCATATGCTAATTTGTTTTTTAGCCGAAAGGCAAAACCATCATGAACTAACAGCATACTTCCTTTTCTTGTTGGTATAAAATGAGCTTCTGGAACAAAATAAATCTTCGTATAATCTCTATACTTATTAGTAGTACATTAAAAACTAGAGGAACAAGTTTTAAAACATAATATAAAGAAACAATGGGACATCAGAAAAAAATAACAAACTTCTATGTATTAAATTTTTATTTCCGCAAATCATATGGGAATATAAGGATCATGTTTACTAAATTTAAAACGCTTATTTGGATATGAATTTAATTAAAATTTGATACGTTTCACATTTGATACAGTTTTTCACAAAACTTATGTTAACTTTCTACTAGGTACTACTTGAAGCAAGTACAATAACCTAAAACATAGTTAAACGGGGTAAACATTCGCTCAAAAGATAAAGTTTAGAATATTTGTACTTAGTAAACACGCTTAAAAATATTTCTAATCACAATTTAAAGTAGTATCACTTTTAAATTTTCTAATCAAAACACAAACACGCACGCGAATCTGTTTCTGAAACTCTGTGCTGTTGGAAGTGACGCTGTCAAGTGTCATTACTTTTTTTTTTTTCTTTGGTTTTGGCACTGACACGTCTTGGGATTAGTGTACACTACGGCCGCTGTATCTTGACGGGTCTGAACATAGGCTCTGCGAACTTTAGCGCATATACAACTCGTGAAGAAAACTGTTATTGTATTTTTTTTATATACCTATGTACTAATAAAATTTCCCTAATAAAGTTGACCAATTAGTACAAATAAAATAAATACGAAAACACTTAGAAACAGTTAGTGCGCAACCTTCTGCGCGAAGTTCAGACTCGCCAAGATACATCGGCCGTATTGTACTTTGCCATATATAAGGTAGGGAACAGGCGTGTCATTACTTACTTCAATAATGTGTCATTACTTACTTCAATAAACTACAAAGTTTCCACACTCCGGCCACTAGAGGTCGCGTATTGTTGACATTTGACATTATAGTAAAGCTATGTGCTCACGGGAGACTAATCTGCTCCACGTGTATTGTGTGTTCTGTGCTAAACGGCGATAATTATTTCTTTTCCTCATATTTCTTGCATAAATAGAGAGTATATGTTTTTTTTAGACAAAATGTTTGTTTGTCTGAAAAAAAAATCGTTTCAGATATTAGACAGGTTAAGATATTGTCGTAATAGTTTCTGCTGTGATCGCGACGGGTTGTAATTTTTCTTTTGAACTGTTTACCTGCACAACCTTTTTAATGTTTTGGAGTAGGTACAGCCATTTATATGGACACATATGGCGATTTCTACTTTTTCTGAAGTAGTCCAAGCATATAAGTACCAAAAACTAAGATTTTGCTCCAAGGTATATACAACCAAAAAAGGACAAAAATAAAAAAGTAAGGTATTCTACCTTGACCCTTTTTTATTTTTGTCCTAAACCATTAATAATTGTTCCGTTACCCCAAAAAATTATAGAATATTTTAATGCCATAAAAACCCACAAATTTTTAATTTAAAATTACCCGTTTTAAAATCGCCTCCCGCCATGTTTGTCGGTAGATAATCTGTGCTCTGATGCCATACTTATTAGTAAACAAACACTTGACAGTTCAGTTTACTATGCACGGTTGACAAGGGACGTTTATTTGTTTACTATTACTATGACGTCACATCATGGCCTATCGCACAATGCACAGTTATTAGTGTTTTCGTCAGTTCAATTTTTTTTTTATTAAGTTTTTTTATCCATCTTGTTATTTTATTCCATGTTTTCGCTATATTACGTTTTCCTAAGCCAAGTATTAATGGAAATATTCATTCAATGTATGAAATTAAGTATGAGTCAAGTAGCCTATTCTCGTATTTAAAGTAGACTTAATTTTACTTTGTTTGGATTGAAAGTAAAGCGACATGTTATCATAAACGGATTTTATGACGTTTCGACCAATCAGAGCGCGTTACACGTTTGTTTTACGTTCATAAAAACACCGTTTGAGAGTTTTAGCGTGTCGGGACTTGATTGTAATATTAATGCAGGTTTTATTTAGCAGAATTGCCCCTCAGAACTCTTGACTCCTTATAGAGACATGTTTAAGGATTTCGGCGTTGTTAAAAGAACTGCAAGCATATGCCACCATGTCAATTAGAGTAATCACCACCACCATCACACCATGAGATGATGATGGCCATAAGATGATGTATCTTACTAATATTATAAATGTGAAAGTTTGTGAGGATGTATGGATGGATGGATGGATGTATGGATGGGTGTTTGTTCTTCTTTCACGCAAAAACTACCGAACAGAACCTCAATTCTCGTATTTAAAGTAGATAATTTTAACTCATTTAAACAGTCAACTTCACTTTGTTTGGATTGAAAGTGTAGCGTCATGTTACCGTGAACGGATTTTATGCCGCTTCGACCAATCAGAGCGCGTTTCACGTTAGTTTAACGTTCATAAAAACACCTTTTGAGAGTGTAAGCATGTCGAGACCTGATTGTAATTGTATTAATGCAGGTTTTATTTAGCAGAATTGCCCCCCTGATTTCGATGAAATTTGGTATAGTAGTAGTTTAGGCTCTGACTAAAACATAGGGCATAGGTTACTTTTTATTCCGGAAAAGTACAGTATTCCCGCGGGATACCCGATACTATATTTACGCGGGCGGAGCTGCGGGAAACAGCTAATTACATATAAAAGGTACTTCTCATAGTATTTTATGATACAGAGGTATTCCTCTATAGAATAATCTTGTGTTTTATATTCCGTGAGATTAATCGTAATAGTAGATTACCTCCTCCTTTTGTAAATAATTTTCTGTTGCAAATTACAATAAATCTAAATTAAATGCTCAGCCTAAATGTTTATTAATGGGAAATTTAATATCAGTGAAAAATAGTACCTATTTACCTATTAATTACATATTATTATTATATTAAAGTAGTATGCAGAAATAATTATGTCTCTACTTACGTCTCAGCTACGCTACAGTATTTGTCGCCCGTGAGCACATAGCCTAAAACTAAGATCAAAACCAAAAAGTAAACATTGTACCTCTCTTGTATACTTTTTTCTATGTTTAGTGTTCCTAATTAAGTTAAAATTTAATAGTGCTCATGTGTTTTGTGCTTTAATCACTGTTGTAAACAGTTATTGCATGTATTATGTACTTCTTTTAACTATAATTAAATTGATAAATTGAATAATTGTAATTTGTAATCTGGTAGTACCTAGGTAGGTACTTGAAGTTTTGTTTTTAAACAATTTTCTTCATGGTGATTGACATTCAAGAAGAAATTTGCATGTTCAATGCAATCTTAACAGCACTGGAAAATCAGTAGGTACTAAAATAGTTTTAAGTATATACCAGAAAAATTGTAAAACTTGTGTTAAACTTTAGATAAGTACCTACCTATGTGGAAATTTATGTAAGTTTTATTTTTGTACATAAAAATTTAAGAGTGTTAATAAAATAAATAGGTACTTAGTTTCAATGTTGGAAACTTCTAAGTAATCCATACTTAATAAAATAAAGACGAAAAGTTTGTTTGTTTGGTTGCAATGAATAGGCTCGAAAACTACTGGACCGATTTTGATGAAATTTGGTACAGATGTAGATCACAGGGAAGGACATAGGCTTTTATGGAGAAAAAATGTATGGTCACTGCGAAATAACTTTTGCGTACATGAAGTCACGGGCAACATGTAGTAACATATAAATTTGGTGTGTATCGTTGATTATTTTTTAAGTATTTTAATCTCTAAATCAATTCTTTGTACACAAAAGCATTAATTACAACCAAATTAATGTTCATAATAATTATATGTATTAAGCATATTAGAGTACTGTTGTTTTTTGTTAACAAAATGATACAGTAAGATCATAATAGATTATAGAAAGTATTCTGCTGAATGTAGTAGAACCCATACATATGTGACGGTAGAAGAAATGTTACTTTTTAAGTTTTATAAATACAAGAGAGCTTATTATTATATCTGTCTTTTGAGTTAAATATTATGTATGATTTAATTACTTACTATTTTAATAGCCTTTCTTGGCTATGTGGCATACATTGATTATTTTATTCTTTCGTAATACATAATATATCAATGATCTCTGTGGCTCAGTGGTTGAGCGCATAATGGCTCAAGCTGGAGGTCGCAGGTTCAAATCCTGCCAAAGGAACAAAAATGTTTTCAATGTTCCTGGGTCATGGGGGTGAAATAAATGTGTACATAATAAAATAAATATCTTAAATGTGTGTAGTCTAAAACTCATTAAATATATTTCTGTTGTCTGGTACCTGTAACTACTGTGCTGTAACACAAGTTCTTAGATAATTTAGCACATGATCAGATTGATGTGATATGGAAGCGTCCATGGATATTATTATTATTATCTAGTAGAGATTTTAAATGTTGAAATTTAAATGTCATAGAACCAGCTGTTAATTTTTTAAAACCTTTGTATATATTGTATAAATAAGTAATATTATATATATGTTTTTTAAATATACATTTTGTTTTAAGAATGTGTTTTAATTTAACAACTTTCAAAATCTAAACAATGAATATTTAATATAAATTTCAAAATGTAAACAATGAATATTTAATAATGTCAAAAGACATTACATACTTACTAAATTATTTGTACTATAATTATGTTTTTCTTTTTAGGTATTTTTATCAACACCAGAGGAAATTCGAAGCTGTTTATCTACCAAAATCATACATTCAGATTTATGTACAAAAAAGCATATGGGAGTCAGCTTTGGTACTGCTGGTACTTCTTCAGCAGATGTTGTCCAGCTAAACTGAGGATTGACAATTCGGGCAAAGTGACCGAATGCATTGGACGTCATAATCATGATCCACCTACATGTTGGATGACACCAGATGGAAAGAGTTATAGCCTACCACCACTTCCCGATGCGAGTTCCCAAAAAGAATAAATAGGATACTTGGGGCCTGTTTTACAATTTACTGATAAGGGTCCATCCACATATTACGTCACAGCGGAGGGGGGAGGGGGTCATACTAAATGTGACAGTGCATGTTAAATACAGATACAGGGATACTAAAAAGCGTGACATAGAGAGGGGTGGGGGTTCAAAAAGTAGAAATTTTGCGTGACGTAATATGTGGATGGCACCTAAGTACCAGATAGTTTATTAGCATGTTTTGTCTCTGTCGCTCGATATAAAGTAAGCAGCGACAAAACTTGTTAAACAATTGTGAAACCACCTCTTAGATAAGTAAAATTAAAAATGTTAAATTTTATGGGACCCATTGAATGTTCTTCAATGGGTCCCATAAAATAAACTGAGGCTATATTGTATTTAAGTATATGAGTTAAGAGATTTTTATTCCTAATCTTGCCTCAAATATTTTGTAATAGGTATTTTGAGTTATGACTTATGAGAGTTTAGAGATTTGAACTAAAGCATTTTCTAGTATTTAATATAAAATATGTTTGTTAAGCTTTTAATAATTTAATCAAAATGCCATTAAATGTTTTTGTAAATATAAAAAAATATTGTTGAAATTTTATCAACTAGGTATAATTTATGAAGCACAAGAGTAATGTTAAAACTTTAAAAATATGTAGCTCATAGATAGTATAAAAGCTAATGTGACTTTAAATCTCAATCACTTTATTATCAAACTGTGTATCACAGTGAATTTTATAAGTGGGCATGGTAGGCCCAATCCGAAACTATAAGGTATAAAATACTAAAAGACAAGCTCGGTTTTGATAAAAACTAAAACTGCATCATTAGATTTTTATAAATTCAGAGGGGCAATTCTGCTAAATAAAACCTGCATTAATACAATTACAATCAAGTCCCGATACGCTTATACTCCCAAACGTTGTTTTTATGAACGTTAAACCAACGTGAAACGCGCTCTGATTGGTCGAAACGTCATAAAATCCGTTCACGGCAATATGTCGCTACACTTTCAATCCAAACAGAGTAAAATGACTCTTTAAATTTTCTACTTTAAATACGAGAATTGAGGTTTAGGAATCAAACCAACTGATTTTAGGAAAAATCATATTGTATTATTTAATTTGTTTCCATTCAATATGTAGTGCTGCTAATAAGAAACAAATGTTGAAAAGCGGCTAACTTAAAGAAAGGATTTATTATTATCAACAAAATATGCCTTTTTAACCCCCGACGCAAAAAGAGGGGTCTGTCTGTCTGTCTGTCTGTCTGTGGGTGTGTCTGTCTGTCTGTCTGTGGCATCATAGCTCCCGAACGGATGAAGCGATTTCAATTTAGTTTCTTTTGTATTAAAGATGACTTACATGCGAGTGTTCTTAGACATATTTGATGAAAATCGGTTGAGCCGTTTAAAAGTTGTGGGGGGTGAAAGCGGGGAAGAAAAACCGAATGTGCAAATATACTCGTGTAAGGTCTCAAATGAAAGCGCACTGAAAGAGAATATTGATGACTTAATCGAGAGTGTTCGTAGCTTCGTTTGATGAGAAAATTGGTGGTCCCACCACCAGATCAGCCGTTTGAAGATGATCAGCTCTTTTCTAGTTGATGAGGGGATCTGACTAACTTTCCAATGGCCGATCGATTCAAAATTTGGTACTGTGTTACTTCAACGATATTCAAAGAACATGGTAAAGTAACCATGACCTGATCAGCCGTTTGAAGATGATCAGCTCTTTTCTAGTTGATGAGGGGATCTGACTAACTTTCTTATGTCCGATCGATTCGAAATTTGGTACCGTGTTACTTCAACGAAATTTAAAGAACATGGTAAGGTAACCATGACCTGATTAGCCGTTTGAAGATCATCTTTTCTTTATTAGTTGATGAGGGGATCTGACTATCGTCCACATGTCCTATCGATTCGAAATTTGGTACCATGTTACTTCAATGATGTTGAAAGTATGTATATGGTAAGGTAACCATGACTTATACCTACTTTAAAAAGGATAAAATAAAAGTAAAATTAAAATTTTTAAAAACCCCCCGACACAAAAAATAAACTCTAAAAAATAATAAATAATATTTTAAACCTATTATAATTATATTATCACATATAATATTATGTAAGTTGAAATAATTTTATTTTCCAATCGTCGTCTCGTCGGGGGACCGCTATGTGAAAAAAAAACAGGTGTAGTCGCAGAATTAACAAAAGAATTTACTCCGAAAAAAATTTGCTCATACCTAAATAGCTGTTGTTGTAAAAATACTTCATAAACTTTAGCGGTCCCCCGACGAGGCGACGATTGGAAAATAAAAATAGTTCAACTTACATAATATTATATGTGATAATATAATTATAATAGGTTTAAAATATTATTTATTATTTTTTAGAGTTTATTTTTTGTGTCGGGGGGTTTTTAAAATTTTTAATTTTACTTTTATTCCATACTTTGTTTGACAGGTCAGTTTATGAGGATGTTAAACGTTTGACACAATGTTGGTTATGTATTATTGAGCTAAATAGAAGAACTGCGGCGCTAAGATCCAAATTTTCGTCTGTTATAAGATAACCCTCCTCATTAAAACAGAAATTACTTTCATACATTTCTTCAAAATATGAAACAATTTATTGAAATAAAATATTTTCCCTAACATTGCCCTATGTTACATACCTGCTTTCCAGAATTTTTTCCTCATTCCATAATTAAGCATTACTATCGAATGGTGTAATAAATATGAATAGTATAATAGTATACTTTATTACAATATCGGTCGGTTCGATTCCTGGCCTTTATTTCAAAATCGATCGGTTGGAAATTGATTTATCAATAACCGCCTCCTTTTTTGGAAGCCGGTTAAAAATCTAATGATACACTTAGATTCAGTTTCTTATCAAAATCGGGTTCGCAACTCCTTTTATCATTTTTCGCTATTCCATATAGTACCTAGTTTCGGATTTCGCCTACCACACATAAAATGTAAATTCAAACTAATGGCAAAACAATATGTAATTGCACAGTCTGTAACTTTTTCTACCTCTTTATTTTTAAACATAAAGTATGAATGTCTGGTTTTGTGCAGTAGTGACTAGTGATCATGAAAATCAAATAATGAAGTATTGATTTGAATTTAAGTGGACTAAAAGCTGTTTGAGAGTAAAAATACCTACTATAGATTAATTAAGCAGGATAAATAAGATATATTATTGTAAACATAAAATTCCCGCATTCCGTGTATAGTCAGGATTCAGGAGCATTGACATACAAACCCTCCAAATTTTTAAAGTAGGTACATAAAATGTGAATGGCACATATTTTGTTATTTAAAATAAGTAGTTATGGCCAGGAGAAGTAGGGACTTAAATAAACGTCAACACTCAACGGCGCGCGACGTATGGAATCGCTTGCTATCAGGAAATTTGTCTGCTTGTTTGGTGGTCTTTCTTTCTTCAAACGTCTTGATCTTTTACTCGCGATGTGTTTTGTTTGTCGTGTACCCGGCTGTAAAAATTTGGTTTGTATATTATTATGCTCGTGTACTTATCAGTTATCTATTTAAGGGTCTATCCACATACTACGTCACACCTGATGGGGGAGGGGGGGTCATACAAAGTGTGACAGTGACTTGACATGACATGTTAAATACAGGTACAGGGATACTAAAAAGCGTGACATCCCCCATGTCACGTAGGGGTTCCAAAAGTCGAAATTTTGCGTGACGTAATATGTGGATGGCCCCAAGACGCGTAAGGCTGGGGCTGCTTCGGAAACCTGACCGCCGAAAAATATTCAGAGCACTGAAAATAGAATTCTGCGCTCTCTCAACTCTCTTTTTAACAAGGGAGTTGAAAATGGAAGTTTCGAGTGTCGAGCTGTCATTGACATTGGCTGTTTCGCGGAAAATAGCTCTTAACATTGTTTGTTAGAGCTATTTTCCGCGTAAGCAAAATGGCGACCGCTGGCGTTAAAAAAGCGAAATAGCACATTATGTTAGCAGTATTGAAGTTAGCAAACGTGTCCTGGCCGATAATCTGTTTTTTCTTCAGCGCTATCAAGCGCTTTTTTCCGCGGAACACAACCATTGACATATTTTGTCTCGATACTTGTGTGTTCGATTTTCAACTGTATTGTTTTAGTGCGCTAAAAAGCAGACTCTTGCCCCCTTACTAATAAACGCTGTGTAAGCTTTGAATAGTTATACAGTGTTTTGTTCCCGTCACACAAGTGACATTTTTAATTCGATAGAAGAAGACAAAACACTGTATAACTATTCAAAGATTATACAGCGTTTATTAGTAAGGGGGGCAGAGTTCTTTTTTCTACGGCCTTCCGGATTCCGGATCATATAGTCCTAACTTGGAAGTTGACAGGTGACCGGATCTGTCCACTGTATTTAAGCTGGAGCCTAAGTACAGTGGACAGATCCGGTCACCTATGTACCACTTTTAAATCTTATAGCCAGTAAAATGTCCTAAAAGTGGTACACCGTATCTGTCAGTGACACGACATGTTATAACACCCCGGTTTTTTGGTCTGGGGCTAAATATAATACTTATTAACGCTGAAAAAATCGGGATAGGTAGGTACATTATTTATCGAAAGTAGACAAATTTTAAGTATAATTTTTATTTTGAATGTTACTCGCTAGTAATTAATGTATTGTTATGAAAGTATTGTAGTTTATGTTAATATATTTTATGCTGATATCAGTGACAATTTCTTAAAGAACTCAGTATAGTTACGATACGTTGCTTTATATTAATCCAAAGAGTTATATTTAGTAATATGAAAAATATACAATGCTATTCTCATAATTAACTTTATTTTATTTTATGCCCTGCCGGAAATGTGACATTTTATTTTATCGTATTTTAAATTAAATGTTAAATGTCGTATAATTTAACTTGCACGTATTACCTATCATCTATACTATATTAATATAAAGAGGAAAGGTTTGTTTGTTTGACTAGGCTCCGAAACTACTGGGCCGATTTTGATGGAATGCATGGATATAGAGTAGACCACGGGGAGGGACATAGCATACTTTTTATAGCGGGAAAATGTATGATTCCGTCGCAGAAAACGCCTGGTAAATTATATTAAGAACCCTCTTATTAATATAATACATCTATTTAGAGAACTATATTATTATTTTTGAATAACTATAATATTATTATTTTATGATTGAGCCATGTCCCCAAAGTCCTTACGGCTCATGATAAGTTTATATACTATAATATATGTACAGTATTAGTGGTTGGTGTTTCGAATTTTCGTCTCGGTAGGTACAGTAGGTACCTATTAGAGTTTCTTGCGGCACAGCAGAGATCGCAAATAGCCGCATTATGAGAATCGGATTATGAAACATCAATTTTTGAAGTGTTCGCTCTTATGACTTCTAACAATTTCTATTGAAAACTGTCAAAATATAATTGTTAGAAGTTACTGTAAGAGTAACTTCTTCAAAAGTTGAAGTTTCATAGTATGATTAACATAATGGTCATTTTAGAGCTGCTTGCTGCAGGGCTGGAGAGTCAAAGAGAAGAGGAGTGTAGTGGCTAATCCTTTTATTATTCCTTTCTCGTCTCGGTAAGTTGTCGGTTTTCTAATAATTCAAGGCCCATCCCGACTCGCTGATTAAAGAAGTAAATGTGAACACTGAACTTCTCCTTATTGGCTCTTGCGCTGAGATTTCTCACGAGAGAGACGAATTCTCTTGAGACTTCACTGTGAGTCTGGATGCTTAATAAATAAAAAAAATCGGTATTCTCAATGGGTTCCGTAACACAATATCTTCTGGTTTGTAAACAAGACCACAATTGTTTTAACATACCCCTTGAACGCTATCATTCGATCAATGATCAATCAGTATTTTAAATCATTGTAAGTACCCAGTGAACACATGACTTTAAAGTGACGTCATATATAGGTCACACAGAGGTCAAAGACAAAGTACAATTTTTACGTAGGTATGACATAATAGTTACGTAGGTATGACATAATAGGGACTATGTTTGATGTCATATTGTATGACATCACTATGACCTTGTGGCGTTCGATCGTATGCCGCCCGAGTCTCCGGCGCCGCTGCGACGGAGATGTCCGAGCGTGAGTTCGTGCGCGTTCGATTTTCCCAGTCTCATCAGTGCATAATATCTATGTCAGTGAAAACTGAGACTCGACGCCGAGAGTCTGCGCGCGCGCTTGTTAGGCATCCGTAATCCGTAATTATTAGTTAGATTTTAAGATTTATAAGTCTTGCCTGCATTATGTGCTATTGTCATATTGTGCCTTGTAATAATAATGTAGCTACCGTGACTGTAAAAATCGGACAATATAGCTGCTGTGTTAAAAGTATTGCCTAAGTGTTGAATTCCTTCGTTTCAAATAACTAACACGTGCTAACACACAACGTAGCTAGGTATAGTAGAGATCCCGACGTGATAGTTACGAACAGTGCAGTGTTATTATAGGCATAATGAACGTGCATAATCTTGTAAAATGGCGGATGAACAATCTGAAATACCTAAAGACTCAGCGGACGAAGTGCGCCGCTTCGGCGTCAAAATGCTGCCATCTTGGCCAAACGATCCCGCGCGGCGCCATGGATCGCCCAGTTAGAAGGACAATTCGCATTAGCTAATGTAAAGAGCGACGCGACAAAATCGTCGTTAGGGAAACGGATCCAGCAGTCAGTGAAGACGGCAGCGCGCGACTGCAATAGTGTATCATACCGTGATAGAGGCCATGTTTTCGTTAAAGACCGTAAATATTATATTACTGTGTTTAAGTTAGGTAAAAATCTCTCGGCCAGCTCCTACATTATAATATCATAATATTACATTAAATATAAATACAATTATAAATATAATTTGAGCTACTGCAATTAGTTGATATTTTGTTTTTAGGTGTTGGCTACTGAACTATCTGTTCGCATCGTAAACTATGTCATTCCAATGTGAATTGTGATACGATTTGAAAAGTCATTTGTTGACAAAAGTACCTAGATTGGCGGCGTGATTCAACATCTTGAAGGTATCTAAAAAGTTTACGTTTACGCATACATACTTATAGGTATGCGCAAATTTATTAGAATTAGACTCCTATTAACACCTACTATAGGTTTATTTAAAAAGTAATTTGTTCAATAAAATACAGTACTTAGGTAGGTACAAAAAAGTTGTAATTAAATATTGACATTAAATAAATTTTCTGAACGGAGACAATCCCGATTTGGCCAAAACAGATAAGAGTTATGCGATAGAAAGAGACGCAACTTGTAAGTAAATATAACCGTAGGTGATCAAGCGCTGCGCTATTTGAATTGAACTTAATCGTATCATAGAAAGAGTCCCTATTTCTTTAAATGACTTTTCGGAGCGATTCTTCTGTACTTGTACTATTATTTATTCTGTGGACATGGTATTGCTAGAAGATCTAATAGCCCATGGCCATCGCCGTTACAGCTGGTACTAAAGAAAAATAATGAGTGGCGGCCATGTGGCGAATATAGAGCTTTAAATTCACGTACCATACCTGACCAATACCCGGTGCGCCACATCGCAGATTATTACCACAATCTGTTTGGTTGTACTGTTTTTAGTAACATCGACTTGATCCGTGCATACCACCCGATACCGGTGAATCCAGCTGACATACCAAACACCGCCATCACAACACCATTAAATATATCGCTAAATAAAAAGACGTTACGCGTCATTTACACCGCGCTTGCGCCGCCAACGCTGCCGCCCCGCTGCCCGCAAAATTCGAGGCAGCTGCAGCGGCCTAAGTATTTGACCCCTACACTGTATAATAAATTCACCTGGCTTAGAACACAACAGTACGATAGTAATTGTAAAGTAAACAGAGTAATTGTCAAAAATTAATTAAAAAAGTTAATGTTACCAAAACATCAAATAAATAAATAAATAATAATACCAAATACATAATATTTACCTTCTATAAATATTGTTGTTCTGCATAATAGGTAATTTGTAAAAGCAGTACTTACCTGTTAAGTGCAATAGTGTCAGTGTTGCTAAACGTGTTATTGTTAAGATAAGAATTTTAAGTTTAAATTTTAAGATATTAGAAGTCTAGGAGATAAAACTGCCACGCAGTTTGGCAGGTTTCATACCTGATGTAAAAATTATTTGCCAATAAAGTATTTTTATTATTTTTTTATTATTATTTTATTAAGTGAGCCTGCAAATACTTTTGAGAATATGGATGATGATGATATTGATGATTATACTTCAATATTGTAAACAGTAATACTATCGCTTTAAAAACTTGTATTTTTGATTAGTATGTTAACGACTCAAATTTAAAGTCGATTTTATTGATTTCAGAAATGTTAGATCAGTGTTTACATCTGTTGGGGACAATGTCAGTAAGGATAAAGGATCTACAGCAACAAATTGGTGCAAAAACTCGTCGCAGTTCTTGCACTTCAAAGGAGAAAATGTTATTAAAAGTAAAAAAGGCTTTGCCATTAAACAATAAAGATGATGTAACCAAGTTTGAAAGTGATTTGACAAATGATGAGGAATTTAACCAAGGATTTGTAAGTATACTATAAAATCTATCAGTCTTCACCACATGATTAACTCCTATCGCTGTCAATGGATTGGATAATATAACTTAATCTTGAGAATATATTTTATCTAATGAAGTTTAAGTTGGAAGATTTATTTAAATTATTTTATTTAGTTTCGAAGCCTATTCAATGCAAACAAACATACATACAAACAAACAAATGTTTCCTCTTTATTATAAGTATAGATTTTTTCATTTGTAAATATGAACGCAGATAAAAATCGTTGGTCAAGTTGGTGGAGCAAATGGTAAGGAGCACACTGAACGGGTATTGAACGTCATATTTTCTAAATCATTTGCGCAAGAAAATACGTGGGAAGGAAAAAAGAATAAGTATAAAGTTGCAGATCTAGAAGTCGTAAAAATTTGCGAAGGTATAAAATTTTATATTATTGAATGGAACATAATTTACCCAAAATTGTGGTATTTGTTTTATTTTTTCACGCGGAAAATATTTAAATTTAAAAACTTTGTCCTCAGTGGTAATCTTGGAGAAATTTGCATCTTTCGACAGCGCAGAATTTTCAAAAACCTGTAATAATTGGTTCAGATTAGGAAACCAACGAGCAAAACAGCAACCGGCACAAGTACAGAGGAAAAATAAATCACCAGTAAATGAACGATAAAGTACATGCAGATAAAAAGAACATTAAGGAAGGTTAGACGAGCTAATAGTAATTGCAATCTAAAAAATTAGAATATTCAGTTGATAAAATATAAAAAATTACTTGGATTGAATAAATTGTATTTACTGCTTTTATTGATGACTAGCTTTTGCCCGCGACTTCGTCCGCGTGGAACAATACTTTGGCATATCGCTGAAATTTACCCGCGACTTTATTTATGACTAACGAAAGCGGAATCCTATTTTTTTAAACGGAACCCTAAAATAAAAGTAGCCTATGTACCCTATAACATCAGCTATCTGCTAGTGAAAGTCCCGTGAAAATCGGTCCAGCCGTTTCAGAGATTAGTCGGAACAAACAGACAGACAGACCGACTTACAGACAGACAGACGGACAGACAAAAATTAAAAAAAAAATGTATTTTATTGTAAGTACCGAATATACTTACAGATTCATTATGTAAAAAGCTGTTAATTTGAAGTTACAAACAGACACTTAAATTGTATTTAACTGTATAGATGTATAGATATTATAATGTATTATATTTTAAGATATTATCAATTTGATGTTTATAAAATAACTAAACTATTTAACTAAACATTAACCCGCACGCGCACCCCGCCTTGGTGACGCCCACTTCGCAACGGGCCGTGCAGCAGAAGTCGTAATATTTTAATTTCGCCATAACTTCAAAACCAAACGTCCAATTTTAATCATTCAAAGACCAAATATTATCTACATAAACTGTACTTAGTGATGAAATAATTTATTTTGATAAAGATTAATAACATGAGTAAAATAAACGCGTTTAAATGTAGTCCAAAAAAAATTCAAGATTTCTAAATAAAAAAATGGTTGTTGTGCCTCACTCGACATAGATAGGTATAGTGTGTCGCGGACTTTTTTGTAGATATTTATAAGATCTACAATTAATTAGAACATTTTATGGTTCTATCTTTTATAGTTTAGGCAGCGTACGCAAAATAAGTAACTTTTCTGGTTGATTTTTTACACCTTGTGTCCGAAAAACCCAAATATCTTACGGAACCCTATTTTTTTCCAAAATAAAATTTAGCCTATGTTACTCGTGGATAATGTAGCTTTCGAATGGTGAAAGAATTTTTGAAATCGGTCCAGTACTTTTTGAGCCTATTCATTACAAACAAACAAACAAACAAACAAACAAACAAACAAACAAACAAACATACAAACAAAGTTTTCCTCTTTATAATATTAGTGTAGATATTCTACTTTTTCGGATTGTAATTATTTGAGTGTTTAAAAATGAGAGTTAAATTTTAACACGTTTACTGCGCCAAGTAAAATTACAATTCTTCATCTGGTGCGGCGGCGGGTCAAATTGCGCCCACAATGATATTTCCGCCAGTGCGTGGCAAGTCTTTCTCGACCCACCAGCACTAGGATAGATTAAATATCTATAACTAGCTAAATAGGTATAACTTTGCGAAAACATAATGTTTAAAAAAATGTGTACTGTTAGAATGACCTTAAACCCGGGATCTGCCAAACATGAAATGAGAAATTAAGCGGGGAAAGCGGCAGGCCGATATCGACCTGAACCGCACTAGAAAGTAAATTTTAGTAGTGATGGGACAGACAAAAATAAGGGAATGTCGAAAATAAAACAGAATTATCACAAAATAACTGAAAAATGTTTTTTATTTACTTATGCCTATCTTGGAAACATGTCACGCAAAGGTTTTGGTTGCACTTCCTGCAATATTTTTTAGTTTTTTCACATTTTTTTTTTGCTTCGGTACTATTAAAGACTTTCCTCAATCTCTCGTAGCACCCTGCACAATTTCTCCGTTTAGCGCTCATCTTAAGGACATGATCATCGATTTACTCTGTATGTATATTTTTATTTTATTGCACATCAATAGCACAACACTGACTGGCGGGGCGCGCGCTCTTTGCGGTATCGGCACAGAATAAATAATAGTACCTAGAGGTACAGAAGAACCACTCCGACAAATGGTTAGAAGAAATAGGGACTCTTTCTGCGATGCGATAAGGTTCAATTCAGCTAACACAACGCTTGATTACCTACGATTATATTTACCTAGAAGTTGCGTCTCTTTCTATCGCGTAATTCTTATCCTTTCTAATGACATTAGGGTTGTCTCATTTTAGAAAATTATTAACCGACTTCCAAAAAAGGAGGCGGTTATACGTATTATATATATTTTTTCTTAATATTTAATTACAACTTTTTTTACCTACTTTCTAGTACCTACCTACTGTACTTTACTGAACAAATTGCTTTCCAAATAAACCTAAGGTAGGTGTTAATAGTACTGTAATAATTTGACGACCTCTGTGGCTCAGTTGGTTGAGCGTGTTGGTGCTCAAGCCGGGGGTCGCGGGTTCAAATCCCGCCGAAGGAACAAAGAGTTTTTTTTGTGTTCCTGGGTCATGAGTGTGTATTAAATATATGTATAATATAATAAAAATCTTAAATAAGTGTTAAATATATTTCCGTTGTCTGGTACCCGTAACACAAGTTCTTCCAGAACTTACCACGGGATCAGATTGACGTGGTGTGAAGCGTCCATAGATATTATTATTATTATAATAAATTTGCGCATACCTATAAGTATATACATACTTATGCGTAAACGTAAGCATTTTTTATACCTTCACGGCCTGATATTACTCGAAGAAGTTGAATCACGCCGCCTTATTTTTATTTATATTTACTACTAGGTACTACTAGGTACTTTTGTCAATAAATGATTCTTCAAATCGTATCACATCGGAATAACATAAGACGCGAACAGATAGTTCAAGTGGACTGTGGAGCCAACACCTAAACACTAAATATTGGTTATCAAGTAATTGCAGTAGCAGTAGTAGCTCAAACTATATTTTTAAATATTGTTATACATTATCTTATATGGTATTATAGTTATAGCTGGCCGGGTGATTTTTACCTAACTTACACAGTACCTATCGTAATATTATATGCAAAGATTGTAAGGTATTAAATCCAATCCATAAAACATTGCGACGAACAAATCTCACGCATACGTCGCTCACTGCTCGCGCGCGAGTCCCTCGTAATTGGCCCGTTTAAGGAGGCCGCCGCACGTACTTACATTTTTAATACCTACACGGGGAGTGGGACAGGCCTGGTATCGGGTCGCCAGCTGCCTGTTGGGACGGCGCGGTGGGCCGAAACAGGCCCACCGCCATATTTTTTACCATCAGTACGTGGTAGGCCGATAAGGGCCTGCCGTGATGTTTTGATGGCGAACACCTACAATTTTGACCGCACTTTCACAAACACCTGAGATAATCGTTCCGCACAAGTGAAGGGGTTTTCTTCGTCAGCACCAGCTAAAGTATCGCGTCAGGCCGATATGGGGGCGTTATCGCCCACTCTGGGAAAGACTGTTCTAGCTTTTTAGATTTTCATTATTTGTGATACTCAGAATACAGAAAAATCTCTGTAATTATGTGGATTAATATTAAAGAATACTCTTCTATTTTACTTTATGTATTAATATTCATGTATGTGTTGAAGTTTACGCAATATTAAAAAATAAAAATTACAATTTAACAAGTTACGGTAATAGGAAAAAAAATCTTGGAGTATAGGTAATGAATAATAAATCAGGAAAATACTTTTTTGGATTTATGGTTGGTATATAATTTTAAAATAAATTTCTCATATGATTGAAATAGGTACTTCTGAGGACTTATTACAATTTGTTTAGTAATTAATTGATTATATTTTGTCAACTTAAATTTAAAAAAAATTTAGAGATTATGTTATTTTTTCGTGGACTTTGATGATGATTAATAAACAGTTTCCTACCATGAATTAAACATTGTTTGATTCTTTGTCCTTTTTTCGCAAATTTCAAAATTGTAAGTGATTTTCTTTAGAAATGTAATAATTTTTAAAAAAGTTATAAGTAATAATATCATGACGTATGATGTAAATGATCAATAGAGGGCTATACTGACCATCCAGCCTGCAAGCCCAAGGCCACGGCCTTGAACCGCAGGATCAGCAATGTCCAGCGCGTATCCAGCTAATTTTTTTACTCGTAAGGACGACAACTTTAAAAGCCTTAATGACTAGTTTACTCGACTTCAATCATAATCAAATGCAACAGGTAAACCTAGTGGCCCAGCTCATACAAGGTGTAACAAAAATAAGTGATAATACTTAAGGGTGTGTTTGTGTTCCTTATAGAGAGTTCACTTTTGTTTTTTTGCGATTTGTATGGGAAAGCGCTCCAGCGTCGCGAGTTTCCCCATACAAAAGTGAAAAAAAAAATTGCTCATCCAGCGCTGCTACTTTCACAGTGAACTCTCTATAAGGAACACAAACACACCCTTAAGTATTATCACTTATTTTTGTTACACCTTGTATATTACTAGCTTTTGCCCGCTACATCGTCCGCGTGGAACACTTACTTTTGGGATATCGCTAAAATTTACACGCGACTTTATTAACGTAGAAGGAGAAGCGCTTCCACCTCATGACTGCCCGCCCGCGCCGCGCGCCGTACATTATTAATTTATTATTGCGATATCTTCTAAAATACTCATTGAAATCAAATGATGTAAACGGCAAATCTTCTAGATTAAATGCTTGTAATGAATAACGTATTTACTTGGATAAGGATTAATATCATCTTTATGAAAACACCTTCACAAATAATCTTTACTTTTAGAACAAATTTAGTTACCATAAAAAGGTTATAGTGAGCCAACCCTAAAAGAAATACATATACTGTCGAAACTTTAACCGTTTCCGCAGCATACGCAGCGAAAGCTCTCAAAAGGAAAAAAAACCGATTTTGTAACATTCTTGATTGGTGCTCCGCTCGTATTGAACTTATCATAATGTTATAATATAGCCTAAAGCCTTCCTCGATAAGTGGACTATCCAACACAAAGAATTTTTTAATTCGTACCAGTAAATCCTGAGATTAGCGCGTTCAAACAAACAAACTCTTCAGCTTTATAATATTAGTATAGATAACATTAAGATGACATGACAAAGCTACATGCGACTGACCGCACGTGATTTTTGTTGAATCTATAAAGTGAGATCAACAGAAAATGGGTATTTTTCAGATCTTGCACATCAAAAGTTAATTAGAAATTACATACAAAGTTTTAATTTTAATAATTTAGTAAGGTATTTTCGTAAAATATGTACTTGTTTGCCGGTATTATGTATGCCCAAAAAATATATATCCACTGTATGCCGGCATAGTTAGCTTATGCTAAACGAAAGAAGAAGCGTTAGACGACACCATCAATGATAGGTATATTCTATTTATTCCATGGCTATTTACTTCAAACCTAAAACTACATTGTAGGTTTTGCTGTTAGTTTTCAATAAAGCTCTACCTCACCATCACAACAGTTTTACTACAGTCACAAAAAAGCGGTGGTAAAACCATTTTCTGGCAACGACACTACCAGCCGCACTACCAGTAGTGTCGTTGCCAAATGAACGACACTACCGCACCTATTAGGGATCAAATTGTACAGTCAACAACAACATTATGTCTTTCGTTAGTACTGAGACCAAAGAGCTTAACTCAAAGATCTATCTTATGATCAACCTCTTGGCTGATAAAGAAGCCCGACCCTCCGTGCAACGCCAGCCAGCTTCAGCCTCATCGGGTATCTCGACCACCAGCCTCAACGCACCGCGGCCTGGTCGAACCATCATTGGCTTCATCGAGCACTTTCACTACAACGACCTATCAGCAAGCGAGCATCTCTCCTAGTCAGCACGTAGTATCGGCCCCGCACGGCAGTACTACGACTCACTGGAACTCATGCAGAAGCATCACAGTTCCACTCACTGTGTATTCACTGCAACAGTTCCGACTCACTGGAACTCGCGTCACTGGCACTGGCGATTCAAGCACAATACTTATCAAATAAGTCAACCTCCGATCTTCGGGGGGAGTGATATTACGGACCAATTAGCTCCACACTCCTGAAACGCGAACTAAAATTGACTTCATTTAAGTGGCCGGCCAGGCCGTTGTGCGTTGAGGCTGGTGGTCGAGATACCCGATGAGGCTGAAGCTGGCTGGCGTTGCACGGAGGGTCGGGCGGGGGAGATAATGTCCAGCAGGAGGCGTATTCTATCGAGCGTCACAAATGTGGAAACATGGAAGGGCCACAAAGGGAGATCTCCGACCGAGCGGGTGGTGAATTGTGAAAGCTTCGATAGCGTGATTTAGGAATATAGCACTACTTTATCAGTCAAGAGGTTGATCATAAGTTAGAACTTTGAGTTAATCTCTTTGGTCTCAGTACTAACGAAAGACATAATGTCGTTATTGACTGTACAATTTGATCCCAAATAGGTGCGGTAGTGTCGTTCATCTGGCAACGACACTACTGGTAGTGCGGCTGGTAGCGTCGTTGCCAGAAAATGGGTAAAACTGTCAGGAAAACCTATCGTCTAATGTGGGCCTAAGTGTAGTTACTAGTCGTTAGCGGTTAGTGTCCCACAGCCCACTGCTGGGCAAAGGTCTCCCTTCATTTATCCACAGATCTTTGACTGTTATGTGAAGTTAATGAACAATCACAATATTCCAGGGGGTACCAAGTTACACGTCGAGTAGGTATGGGAGGAAAGTAATGGAATTTATGAACAACAAATACCACATGCATTCTCAGGTACCTACACACAATATCTTGAGATGTCACTGTTCTTTCAAACAAAAATATAAATGCAAAGCGAGATTAACCACTGAAAACGGTGTAATCACAAAAATACTCGGTTGTCATAGTCACATTGATAAAAAGAACTTTGAAATAAGAAAATAATATTTTTAACAATTTTGTTTAATTTTTCTGCCTACTACTATTATAAATGTGAAAGTTTGTGAAGATGGATGGATGGATGAATGAATGTTTGTTACTCTTTCACACAAAAACTACTGAACCGTTTTTATTTTTTGTAACTACTAGTTCTAAGTTTAAGCTCTGGAATAAAATATGGGCTACTATTTATCCCGAAAATAGTGTTCCCATGGTATATTGTATTTACGCGGGCGGAGCGGCGGGAAAAAGCTAGTATTGCAGTGATAATACAAACGCGTTTTAATTTTTATCAAGCTTAATTAAAATTAAATAGTAATCAAGTTATCAGATAGCCAGATTTTATGTTTTATCGTCGTAACAATATTAAGTAATAATAATAATTATATATCAGTCCATTTGCGAAGCGACCGTAGGTACAAACAGTCGAATCTCGTTAGTTCAAACCTGCGTTAATTCGAACCTTTCTGTAATCAAAGTTATCAGTAGTTTCCTCCTAGAGAATCTCTTGTAAATCGAAATAAATCAATAAGTAAGTACATTTTTACGCGCTTGGTAATTCGAACAAAATACTCATCGCTACATAACAAAACGACGCGTTAAGTCGAACTCATCAGCGTCAAACTATCGATAATTCAAAGTTGCAGAGTAAAAGAGAGAGAATATATATTACAGTAACATAAACGGTACATTTTTAAACAAGTCCAAACTCGTATAATTGTGCAGGAGCCCTTGTTTTTGTAATTATTAAATAGTTTGACACACACACGCATTGGTTTGTTTAGTTGAGTTTTTAACCATTTTTTTTTCATTTTCGAACCAATTGATATTTCGAACACTCGATAATACGTAATATTCCCCCGATAAGAGTCCTCCGAGTTTCGAAATAACGAGAGTCGACTGTAAAAATTAGTACACAATTAGCCTGCTATGGACCAGCTCTATATTCTCCATCATGCTGTCTTACCCAAACGTACGGGTTTCGTACCCAAAGGGTAAAACGGGAATTACTAAGACTCCGCTGCCCGTCCGTCTGTCCGTCCGTCTGTCTATCCGTCTGTCACCAGGCTATTTCTCATGAACTGTGAATCATTATAGTTAGACAGTTAAAATTTTGTATTTTACATGCCGCTATGACAACAAATATCTACTAAAAAAACAGAATAAAATAAAAAAGTATTTAAGTGGGCTCCCATACATGATGTAAACAAACGTGAGTTTTTTAGATAACTAGATGTTGCACGCGACTTCGTGCATAGTAATATAGTACAAAACAACTCATAATATTAGTAATGATGATTCGGAACCCCAGCGATACTTGAAATCGACTCGCACTTCTCCGGTTTTTTAAGACGTAAGCGATATTATTGTGTAACTTGTAAGTATGCACACACACATAGGTGAATACTAAAATTTTGTAGGATTATTGGACGTACCAATGCTATTGTGGCGGACCAATCAGCGCACAGTCCTGAATCGCGCTTGGTACTTCTTGAACAATGGCGCGCTCTGCCGGCAAAAAATCTGCCCCCAAAATTGAGACAATAATTATTTTAACATTACGTTCGTGGGTCCAACCACGAAGTATAGATACCAAGACATTCCCTACTTACCCTAGCGTGGGTGGCCTGCATAAAGCATAGAAAAGAGGTTTTCAAACTGTGGGGCGCGCCCCCCAGGGGGAGCGCAAATACCTTCAAAGGGGGGCGAGGGCCGCTTGTATAGTTATGTAGAAAAAACCTGTGACCACTGAGTGAATGCATTCTAGATTATGATACGACCAATAAATGTAATTCATTTTTATTGAAGGGCACACAAGGAACTTATTGTTTCCTCAGTGGGCGAATGTTAACCCATTCCATGCGGCAATAAAAACTACACTTATTACCCAGGTGCGGGGACGGTTTTCGTCGCGACGCCGATGGGCGTCTTCCGCACCTCAAAGGGTAATAATAAGACGCCGATCGGCGTTTTCAGCACACTATTAAAAAAATAATCATTATTATTAACATAACAAATTAATAACAGGGGTGGCAAACCTTTTCTTAATTTCCGTAAGCATATTACGCAGATCACACATAGCTAATACTCCGATTAACTTAGACAATTGAAATAACACAAATTTCGACAGAATCAAATATTGGTGGAGACCTTGGGTTTGCCCTAATAAATTGAAATTTAAAAGTCCCCATCAATCCCATATGAGCTTACAAAGTTATGCGGGGTCAAAGGTCAACATTTCAGGTTTTTTATATTTAGTGCTTTTTTCGTAATTTAATATCCTTACCTACTTCTATTCTCGCCTAATTTATAAGAATAACCTATGTTCCAAATTTCACGATTTTTAGATCCAGTAGTTTTGGCGTTTAATTGATAGATCAGTCAGTAGTCAATCAGTCACAGCCCGGGCGTTACCTCTTATATGTAGGTATATAGTATAGAATATAGCTATAACAATATTACATACTATTATAGATGTTTATGGTATTACAGTTGGCTGAAAATTTTAAGAAAATTTTATTAAAACCAAAGGTTGTCAATAGCTGGAAAACGCCTTTAGGCGTCTTCCGCATCTAAAAAGGAATTGGCAATTTTGCAGAAAGTTGAATTTGTTGAAACGGCGTGCATTATCTTATTGTATTTTCAAAACTTGAGCATATATTGCAAGTATAAACTTTTATAATTTATTTTAGCCAAAATATAAGCTACTAAAAAAAGACGCCGATGGGCGTATGCCGCATCTGAATGTGACGCCCAAAGACGCCGATGGGCGTCCGCCGCAGCGAATGGGTTAAGAACCTTATTAGAGATAAACAAAATAGAGTTTATTTGTAATTAAATACTTTTTAATTAGCATATCGGATCTGATTATCTACACAGGACTACAGGAGGATGGGGAGCGCGAATTTTTTTTGTGGTCGAAAGGGGGCGTGTTCCAAATAAGTTCGGGAACCTCTGGCATAGATAAATATTATGACATAGTTTTGCCGGGAATGTCAATCAGCAATTATATTTCTGTGTTATTTTTGTAAATTCGTGTTATTGCGGTTTTTAATGTGTAATATCGGTGGAATATTAACCTTTAGTTATTCGTTGTCGTGTGGAGGAGTCATATAGCAACTACGAAATGCGGTTTCCCGCCAAAACTCCCTAGGAAGTTTCAGTAAAGCGTCTACCACTTTACTCAATCGACTGACTTGACTGATTGACTACTCTGACTATTTATTTGGACTTTGACTAGACTTTGGACTTGACGATTAAGAAATACGGTGACGAAAATTTGAACGAATATATTCTATTTCCCGCCTTTTATACTTGACACTGGCAAATGGTTATAAGCCGATGCCATATTTAAATAAAATAATAATAATATTATGACATCATTGATAAGTCAGCTCAACGTCAGAATCACATTGAAGTCAATTTGAGATCAAATGAAGGTAAGATTTATGGTATTAGCGCAGAGTTCTATTTTCAATGTTCTGAATTTTCCCGGGCTACCAGATTTCGGATCATATAGTATAGTCCCAGCCTTATCCAAGCGTTAGACGACACCATCAATGGTAGGTATATTCTATTTATTCCATTGCTAAACTTTTATATACTCGTATACCTATACCCCCTTACTAATAATCGCTGCATAAGCTTTGAATAGTTATACAGTGTTTTGTCTCCTTCTATCGAATTAAAAATGTCACTTGTGTGACGGGGACAAAACACTGTATAACTATTCAAAGCTTATACAGCGTTTATTAGTAATGGGTTTAGAGTAGATAAAGGTTAAACTTATTTCGCGGCGTCTTTCGGTGTGATCGGCCCTTATGAAAATTAAATTTGCGTTACTTCTTTGAATATCTCATTCTCATAAATCATAATAACTCTTTCAAATACGACCGGCATACGAACATGACGTATCGCCTAGTAGTAATTACCTACCACCTCAATTGGACACTAACTACACAAGAGGAGTCACAACTACGTCATGACAAGTGCAGTGCCCGCCTTTTACCCCAACTCACTCAGTAGGCCTACATGACGCAAACATTATTTCACGCCGATTTTCTGTGAGACCATGATGGGTATCTCTTCCAGTGAGTGACCCGGTTCGTGATAATTATACAAATTCCAATTTCCAAGGCCTGCATTAGGTAAATGAATGACATGTTAATTAATGGATTTTGTCTTATCGCTTATCTACAATAATTACTTACATATTGTAAATTTTAAAAGGATAATAATTATTATTGTGATAAGATTATAATTTTGATTGAATTACTGATTAAACCTTAATTCATGACTCATGAGTCATGAGCAACAGCAAATTATGCATTATCTCGCTATTTGTTTAATTTTGTTACAACTAGCGCCATCTATTAGTGAGAAAATGCTACAGTTGTTTCACAGAAGGCTACTTGACCTTGTTAGCTTGAATTCGTTTTCAAACAAGAAGACGAGTTGACGTGCACAAGTGAGGGCAAGTTATACAACTACAAAATGTGTGCTATTTTGAGTTTTCCTCCAAAACTCCCTAGGAAGTTTTAGTAAAGCGTCTACAAGTACAATTTTACTGAATCGACTGACTTGAGTCATTGACTACCCTGACTTTTTGGACTTTGACTAGATCACTAGACTTTGGACTTGACGATTTAGAAATACGGTGTTGAAATTGAAACGAAAATTCTACTTCTTAACTTCGCACTGGCAAATCTTTATAAGCCGACGCCATTTATAAAAAATAATGTCATGTCAAGGCTGTGTCATATGTCAACTGTCAAATCTTAGTAGAGTAGGGTATATGTGTTCTGTGGTAGAGTGCATAGAGTATAAAGAGTAAAGGCTATTAGCAAGAGCAAAATTATATATCGTACCTTATCCCCCTATATGACACATGCCAATGAGAAAGAAAGAGATATCTAGTTGTTCGTTAGTTTCGTTTTTTGTAGACGGTTACAGGTTTTGAACATATGTAACCAACTTCAGACAGATCAGCTGTCTGAAGTTGGTTACAAGTTGCATTGCTCGTATTTATCAGCAACTTCATATGTAAATATATTCCCGTCCGCCTGTGAACTCCCTAGTCGGCATTTTGTGTCGATAAAAATCAAAATAATGATGAAAATGTTAATCTTTTCATAGCATAAAATGAAGTCTTTTATTCCGCTTTATGGTTTCTTACAGCCGCACTCAGAGACGTTCATTAAATTAGCCCTAATCAGTATTTAACTAATGAACATTAAATATCTTAATGAAGCGTGTCTCCCAGAGTCAACATTTAATGGATCGTTAACTAATGACAAATTTAATCATTCGTAGGGCGGTTCATCTTCGAAATAAGTTGTCGATTACTTAAAAACTTGGAGAAGATGTAGCCATACTTAAAATTAATTAATATGAAACTGTTAAGTTTGGCTTTAATAAACATCAGAAATCATGTAAAGTAGTAATATAGTTCGAATTTATTTAATAAACAAAGAAAATCGACAAAAAATAATCCAAAATAGCTATTTATCGAATATATTGGTAAATTTATTTTAATTTTCTAATATGGCATTACAGTTGCTAACTGTCAAATCTTCGCGGGCGGCGAGCGTGGATAGATTCCTACCTAATACAAAAAATCTAAAGTTTATTGCACTCTACATTTTAGTATTAGTGTAATTTTGAATTGTGTTTCAAATTATAATATTAATATTAAGGTGAATATCCGTCTATGGTGAATATATAATTACCAAAATTGAAATTCGTTGTTGTTGTGAAGGAAGATTGAAGAAATAAAACAAGAAGCGGAAAAATATTAGAAAAGTTAACTACAAAATAGTAATAAATAAAAGAAATTATTTTATATGTATTGTCTTTTATTAATCAAATCCAAATTCTGCTACATTATGCTTACCACCGGCGAGAAGAAAAATTGTTCTTTTCAAAAAATATTTTTTTACAATATAGTAACATAATCGACAAAAGTCAATATACATAATAAGTACATTCATAGAAGCAGCCCTGCAAGGAGCATCTTATTCCCAAGGTGGTAAAATGATGAAACCATTGACTTTATATTAAGCTTTGGCACACAAACATTCTTTAACAACCTTTTTTAATTTATTAATGGAAAGAATCTGAACTTTTTCTGGGATTCTATTGTATACACCTTTAAAAATTAGTCTGATCACTCATCACAGGTATATCTAACTTATTTCTATTTCTTGTATTCCTATATAATATGATTGTCGCTTTTTTTTGTAATTATTTAAGTATATTCTTTCTGATATACAACACATTGTCCATTGAATTGTGTATTTGTCTAAATGTATTGTGAAGCGACGGTCAGAATACCTATTTCTTTAAACTTATCTCTCAGAGATTCAAAGAAAACTCATGATTAAGTAGCTTGGAATGGAAAGAATGATGACATCTTATAAATAGAACATAGGTATAGCTTGCCTCTGTAGCACAAATATTGTGTATTCTATTTCTGTACACTTCTGAAGTGATTCCTCCAGGACTTTTTATTTTAATAATGATATTTAATTCAATACACCCAATCACCCCGGGAAAGTGTGCAATTTCATAGAACTGTCGTCTGTAACAAGAATATAATATTTAAATTACATAATTATAATATAATCATTAGATGTAGTTTAATTAATATTATAATAATACATTACTTATCTTGGCATACATTTAGTTCAAAACGAATAAAATATATCAGTAGTAGTATCAGTACCTGTACAATAGCCGGAAACTTGACAAAATCTTGCATTTTCATAGCAATTAATGCAGAAACTTTGCTGACAATTCGTGAGACCGATTACTGACAGATATTAATATAAAAATAAGATAGCAACATACAAATAATATAACTTATTACAAGCACATAGTAAACTCTCATGATTCTAGTTTTGTTTATTATTTTAGGTACTATAATTTAGAAACTAACCTGAAAACTGCCTGTAGCTAAATATCTTACAGTAAACAGAAACATTATTTTGGGAGTAGGTAAATGGTAATCCTCTTCTAATAGGTATCTGATCTATTTAAATCTGATTTCTACATACCTATTATTAATAAGTTTTTTTACAACATAAGTAGGACTTCGGAGTGAATCTATATCTAACATGGAATTCTTGGATTGAATATTTTAGTGAAAGGATCCGAATAATGTCTTCTATAGCGTCTTGGTCATCTTGGTCCCACATTACTGAATCTTAAAGAAAAATTTTCTAAATCTATAAAGTCCATCTGATTAGACATTTTGCATAAAAATGGTAAAAACAACGTAGTAGTAACTGAGATAATAACTACAATAACTAGTAATAGCGTATTAGTAAAATTCAAATGTAATTTTTTTTACAAAAACAAATAAATAACCTCAAATACGATCGACTTAATCCACAATTAGCAAGTTAAATAGAGGTTTTGCAGTACTTAAATTTAATCATCATTATGTCACGTTAACGATCCGTTAACTGACTCTGAGAGTGAGCTTTTTTAAATCTATACTAAGTAATGGTTTAAGTAACAATTAAATGACTCTGAGTGCGGCGGTTAGATCTTAACTAGAATTTATGCAGTACTAGCTGACCCGGCAAACTTTGTTCTACCTTAGAGGCAATAAATGAGCAGATTTTGGATTTCATTAAGTGCAATTTTTCATTAGGATAATAGATATAATTAAAAAGAAATCAATTATTTTAATGATTGTTAAAATGGGCCATGTATTTTGGTGCATGGGTTGCAATCTTCAGTAAAGCATCTCGTAATAGACGACATTTTTCGTTTTATTATCAGGCGCAAGAATAAATAACGCAGATGGTCTTCCGATCCGTGAATATGCCACATATAATTGACCAGGTGAAAAACATGGATTTTGTAGATTCAGTCCACAAACTTTCAAGGATTGGCCTTGTGACTTATTAATGGTCATGGCGAATGCAAGACGGATCGGAAATTGAAGTCGTTTGAACTCAAACGGCATATCGGTATTCGGTTGGGATCATCGGGATCTTCGGAATGAGAACTTCCTCACCTTCGAATTTTCCTTTGAGTATCGTCGCGTAAATCACATTATTTGTAAATCCCTAAATCTCCTATTTACTAAATCCCCAAACATAGGTATTTTTCTGCGATAAATAGTAGCCTATGCTCTTCCTCGTAGTCTACTCTATGTCTGAGCCAATTTTCATGATGATCGGTTAAGTAGTTTTACGTAAAAGCGTTAATACAGTTGTCCACAGGAACCGTACATTTCCCGCGATAAAAAGTAGCCTATGTCCTTCCCAGTGGTCTACTTTATATCTGTGCCAAATTTCATGATGATCGGTTAAGTAGATTTTACGTAAAAGCGTAAATACAGTATTCCACGGGAACCGTACATTTTCTGCAATCAAAAGTAGCCTATGTCCTTTTCCGTGGTCTACTTTGTATCTATAGTAAATTTCATGGTGATCGGGTAAGTAGTTACGTAAAAACGTAAATACAGTATTCCACGGGAACCGTACATTTTTATGCAATAAAGAGTTACCTATGTACTTTCTCGTAGTCTACTTTATATCTGTGCCAAATTTCATGATGATCGGTTGAGTAGTTTTTACGTAAAAGCGTAAATACAATATTCCACGGGAACCGTATATTTTCTTGCAATAAAAAGTAGCCTATGTCCTTCCTCGTGGTCTACTTTGTATCTATAGCAAATTTCATGATGATCGGGTAAGTAGTTACGTTAAAACGTAAATACAGTATTCCACGGGAACCGTACATTTTAATGCAATAAGGAGTTACCTATGTACTTCCTCGTAGTCTACTTTATATCTGTGCCAAAATTCATGATGATCGGTTAAGTAGTTTTTACGTAAAAGCGTAAATACAGTATTCCACAGGAACCGTATATTTTCTGCAATAAAAAGTAGCCTATGTCCTTTTCCGTGCACTACTTTATATCTGTGCCAAATTTCATGATGATCGGTTAAGTAGTTTTTACGTAAAAGCGTAAATACAGTATTCAAAGGGAACTGTACATTTTCTGCAATAAAAAGTAGCCTATGTCCTTTCCTGTGCTCTACTTTATATCTGTGCAAAATTTCATGATGATCGGTTAAGTAGTTTTTACGTAAAAGCGTAAATACAATATTCCACGGGAACCGTACATTTTCTTGCAATAAAAAGTAGCATATGTCCTTCTTCGTGGTCTACTTTGTATCTATAGCAAATTTCATGATGATCGGGTAAGTAGTTACGTAAAAGCGTAAATACAGTATTCCACGGGAACCGTACATTTTTATGCAATAAACAGTAACCTATGTTCTTCCTCGTAGTCTATTTTATATCTGTGCCAAATTTCATGATGATCGGTTAAGTAGTTTTTACGTAAAAGCGTAAATACAGTATTCCACGGGAACCGTACATTTTCCCGCGATAAATAGTATCCTATGTCCTTTTCCTGGTTCTAAGATACCTCCCTACCAATTTTCAGCCAAATCGGTTCAGCCGTTCTTGAGTTATAAATGGTGTAACTAACACGACTTTCTTTTATATATATAGATTGTCTACAACAAACAGAAGTATGTTGAGGAAGTTAGTCTCTTGAACTATACACCCAAACACTATGCAGGCTATCGTCCAATCGACTTGTCAGTTCTATATCCTACTACTATTATAAACATGAAAGTTCGTGAGGATGGCTGGATGTATGGATGGATGTTTGTTACTCCTTCACGCAAAAACTATTGACCAGATTTCAATGAAATTTGGTATGGCAGTAGTTTAAGCTCTGGATTAAAACATAGGATACTTTTCCCTTGGATACAGCTGGATAATATATAAACAGTAGCCGTATAGACTTTTTATGTCTTTATGCATTTCTCCCTTTAATTGGGGTACCTACGTGGAAAGATAAATGAAAACAGGAAATTTTAATAGATATATTTATTATTTATTAACAATTGGACATCATTTATTAGCTTACACGTTACGACAACACCAAAAAGCTCTCAGATTGTCAGCATGGAGCTAAATATGTGAAGAAAATAGAGCACAGTAGTCCGTTTACGTGGGAGAGCCATGCTTTGGCACGAACGGTCCACCTGGACCAGATAAATACCACGGCCTCCAGGTACTCAAGGAGTAGTTGCGGATTTTAAGACCGGGATCGTACTTGTGACTCCTCCTATTGCGAGTATGTATAGGTGGCGATAATCGCTCTCCATCTGGCGATCAGTCTGCCCGTTTTCTGGTCAATTAAAAAAGTACATAGAAGTATCCTTGCAAAAGGCCACCTAATTCCCTGCAAAACCAAAAAGCAAAGCTAAATTTGAAAATTTGTGACATGTTTTTGTGATTATGTACAACCGTAACTCCATTATAATATACAGGAACTATTAATTAATAATTATAATAATTAAAAAATACACCACACTATTTTATATTATATATTATCACTTAGTTTATATTTTGGATCTTACTAATTTGTATAATTGTATGGTGTTTGGTAAACATAAAGTAGGCAAAACATTTTTCTTTCAGATTAACATATTTTCTCTTTCGAAGGTTTATCGATATCCAAAACATCACTATGTAAATACTATGAAATTTATACAAAATTTCTATTATATATTGTTGAAATCCGCATATAATGGACAATAAACACATTTATCTACAAGAATATAATAACTTCAGTGTAATTGCTTGTATTTATATAACCTGAAACAATTCTCAACATACTGGTGAAAAGTTAACACTTCTTCACGATTTTCTTTCCTCGCAGAGTGTGATTTACAGCCCTCCACCAAACGGGCCATATTAATTTGAGCACAGCTTTGTTTTCTAATAAGACTTTTTAATATAAACTGAGATTTTTACCAAATAACACACTATAAATTCATGATTTGATTCTTCTTCTTCTTGTATCATAATGCACACGTAAACAAATGACATTAGCTGTCAGTGGCTAACTTCAGGCCACATCTACTGCTACTAATTCAAAATGTCACTTATTGTTAAAGCAATAAAGTCGTAATTCCAACGTCTAAAATTGGACTCCAATTTGGACTCCAAAGTGGAGCAACCTTGGAAAAAAACGTATAGACATAGAGATGGCTTTCTCTTTCACTCTTATTGGTTTTGCCTTTGATGTTTTGTGAGACAAATAGCTGCCTACGGCTTCGATTTTTGTTTTAGTTCTATGAAACTCCAATTTCTTTGGTAGAGTGTACATAAAATTTGTTTTTATTTTTATTGCTTCTATTTTTAGCGTATTCGGGCAATTTTTATAATTTTATTTACTATTAGAAATATAATGAAGCAACACAAATAATTCATGGGCCGATTTTCTAAATATTTTAATATGTTTCTGCAAAAAAATGTAAACTAACCTTGTTTTTAATAACAGAAACGGGTAATTTCATTACTTTTCAGCAGAAGATTTAGTGCAGTGTGTGCCCACGAAGAAGGGTCATCAGATTCTCTACAAAGGATACACATATACTTTCAAAAGCCGCTTGCAGTGTGGAGCTGAGCAGTGGTGTTGTTCGTACAGACAGAAAACAGGATGCATATCGTTAATAAACATGCAGACTTACGGTGTTGAAGTGCTGAGAGATTTCCATAATCACAAAAAGCCTTTGTTCTCAGATTAGAATTATTGATGAATACTGCTACGCTTTCAAAACAATACCTAAGAGAAAGGTTACACGCTCATTCTGGCGTCAGTTCAGTCCATCAGTCTTAGACTGACGCCAGAATGATGGCCGGAAAGTACATAATAAAAAAAAAGATCAGTCCGTCAATCACACAGTTACACGATCATTCTTTCGTCAGTCTGAATGAGACTGTTGGTCTGAACTGATGCCAGAATGAGCGTGTAAATTTTCTCTAAGAGTGGTATTACACTTATCAAATATCTTGATCCAATGTTTCATCAATTATATTTCACAACTTCATCACATTTACAGGACTTTATCGAGATTTGATCAAATAATAATGACATATAAAAGCAAGATATGTGATAAATGTAAAACCACTTTAACTTATATGTCACAGTAAAATTGTAAAAACCGTTATATTGTAAAATAACTAACAAGATATATAGAAATATGTTGAAAGATTAAAAACTATATATTTATTATCTAACGAAAAATAATGTGTTAAACTATAGGCAGCATATTCGCATCGGAAGTCTATCAACATTTTACAATTTCACTAGTTATATTACAATCTAACGGTTTTTACAATTTAACGGTTATATACATATATAACATATATAAGCAACGCCTGTTTCAATCTGTACACTACTACAGTTTGAATCATATACACTACATTTTGCTTACTGAATTATTGATAATAATTAGTTTGTCAGTATTTTAAGAATATTATTAAATTAACTTATCCGGTAACTATCTGGTAGCTGGTAAAGTCTATTTGAATTATAATAGTAATAACTGTAACTACTGGTTTTTTGTAAATTATTATCATAGAAATTACATAATAAATTTTTAAGACAACTTGAATCTTTAAAGCTAAGGCGATCATATAATTTAGTCTACTCTCTTATTCCTACCTAACAATTGCAAAACTGACTAACAGCCGGTGTTCAATAACCTATCTACTAATAACTATTTGTTAAAAACATCTCCATTCAAACATTTGCCGGTTTTTAACATTTTTAACAAATAGTTATTGGTAGACAGGTTATTGAAACGGGCCGATAGAGGTACTTTTTTGTGTCAAAAGAACATCATTTTAGGGTTTTATTGGTGAACATATTTCACTTATAAACTTAACTATACAATCAGAGTTTTAATATACATAGGTATTTTTATGTTGAGTTTTATTTCAATTGTAAGCTTAACTATACATGCAAAGTTTCAATATGTATGAATATTGAGTTTTAATGTAATTTCTTCTAAATTACTCTAATAATTTTCAAATTATACTGCAGACTTTAATATTCTTCAGCTACCATACAGGTCTTGTAGTAAGTTTGATTATTATATCAAGACCAATACAGGTATAACTGGTAAGCATTTATAATGAGGTCTATATTATTTAGAAGCTAATGGCATGCTGATGATGATGCACTCAGTCACACAAACATACTTGGTTGGTTAAAAAATGAGCTGTTTCATACAAAAGTGTGAAGGCACCTTAGTGATTTTGTATGAAACAGCTGATTTTCAAGTAGGAAAGTTGATAATAAAGGTTGCTTATATTCTGAAAGTTTAGAGACTATTTGGACCCAGTATAATGTATAATATATAATGTATATTTATGTAATATTATTTAATGTATAAATTTACATATATACGCTGGAAAGCAGCTGCTGTAAATTAAATTAAAACCTATATAACCTGAATAAAAAATAAAAACCTGAATGATCTAGGTATTTAAAAAAATTTCACTCACCTAGAATATTGGTTAAAAAAACTACAAAAGTCTATTTGGACACTCGGGTCTGCTTGTCTCATCCATAATGCTGTAGACCATACCTGCGTTATGTGTCCATTTTAAAATAATACTTTATTAAAACACGCTCATACATAGGTTAATTTGATCATTTCTTCCAGGTACAGACGAAGAGGAAAGTTGTATTTGGGAATACTTTGATAAGTTAACAAATGGAACATTCCAGTGTAATCTGTGCAACATGTCCATCAAGTCTAGTGATAAAATGAGAGGTCATATTAAGAGGAATCATCCCGTTTTTTACACCAGCAAGATGGATGAAAAAAGTCCACAAAGTAAGTTTAAAAAGTACATTTTGTAGTTTATTTGGTAGTTTTTGACGGCCTCTGTGGCTCAGTAGAGCGTGTGGGTGCTCAAACCGGGGATCGCGGGTTCGAATCCCGCTGAAGGAACAAAAAGTTTTTCGGTCTTCCTGGGTCATGGATGTATATTAAATATGTGTATAATATAATAAAAATGTTAAATATGTGTGTCCGTTGTCTGGTACCCGTAACACAATTTCTTAGAGAACTTACCATGGGACCAGATTGACGTGGTGTGAAGCGTCCATAGATATTATTATTATAGTTTACCTAGAAAGTTTTCCTATTTATTCCAAACTATTGTATACAAAAGTATAAAGTAGTAGTAGTAAAGTATATTGTATTGTATACAAAACTATTATGTACAAAGTTACAAACACATTGCTAGGACATGAAATGTAGGAAAAGACATACGTTGTATTTATGCGACAAAATAGTCGCACTACAAAAAAATCGTAGTGCGCACCTAGCCTAATTGTCCTATTCGTAGAATCTTGAAGTTGTTCAAAAACTCCGAAGATTAGTCAATTGTTATTTGTGTTCCGAACCACGTAAAACATACAGTATCGTGAAGCCGTGGTGTTTTTGGCTTTATTTTATTTTATTTTATTACTGGATCCCAACTAGATGGCAACACCGAGCCAGAAGTTTAATGTTGTCATTGTTTTACTGCATAATGAGTCTGAAAGGAGATATCATCAAAAACCGATTTTAGAAGCTTATCTCTATAACTAAAATGGTCACTGAAGGTAAAGATACTAATACAAAGAAATTCGAAAAAGGGTATAAAAATCGAATAAAATGACTAATTGTTGAGAACATTCGGAATACTTTCCATGTAACTGCAACTGATGCACAAATTTTAAAAGTCCAAAAAAAAAATAACAACCAATTTATACTAAGGTCTAAAACCTAAGCATTTTGGCTTTGGGTTTTGAGGTTATTTTTAGAAAGGTTCTAATAGGTCTCTGCTTAAGATAGGTTCGTGACGCTTCGTTTCATAGTTTGAAGAAATACTGCAATTAAATGCAAATGCAAGAAGCAATTTTTTTTGTCTCAGGCCTACGTTAAGCAGTGGACGGCAACGCCCTGATATGACGATAATGATAATATTTTGTAATTTTGAAATAATTTTGTTATTAGAACGTAGGTCACGTCGGAGTTGGTTGTGGACGTACTATGTGCCCTTCTCGGACAATCGCGCGACTTGCAAGTTCTGCGACAAGTCTATGTCTTACGCCGGAGGCTCTACTGGGAACCTCGTCAAGCATCTTAGAAAAATTCATAACACGGACAAGAGCGAAGGTAAGATTTGAATTATTGGCATTTGTTATTTAAGAAACGCTTACATTTTCCCGATGTAAAAGTAGCTTCTACTCTATCTGTGACAAATTTCAACAAGATAGGTGCAGTAGTTTCGGAGACTATTCAATGCAAATTAGTATGATGAAGTGCAGCATCTTTTTTTTTTATTTTTTTTTTATTTCCGGGGGGGAAAATGCTTTACGCATACCACCCAGGCGCAGGGGGCACCCAAGTGGTGATGTGGGACTCATGGTATACCCACTAAAAACCCCCCCATCTTCCTCCTCACCGCCCTCTGACGGGGCCACGGGAACGATACACACATCCGCGACCCCGCCGGCGGCAGCCGCCTACGAGCGGCTCCATCTTGAAAGCCCGAAGGCCCTCCACGATGGGCGGACCAGATAGTATTAGGTGCGCTTCCTCCTCGGCCTCCACCAGTACTGTAGCAGACTCCCCCTGAGTCTGCTACTAGGAGGCCATGGGTACCAGATAAACTGGTACCCGGTGGCAGATCAGGTCTGTGGTTCTGCCACCGACCACACCTCGGTCGCAGAGGATAGGGCAAGCGGCGCACCGCTATACGGACATGCCTCTTCCTCTGCGCCCCCACCAACTCCGTTTCGACGGAACGGCCCCGCCAGCTCGCAGGGGGTAGGGAGAGTGGCGTACCGTAATACCATCACGCCTCTCCCCCTGCGATCCCTCCACGGCCGCAGAAGATAGGGAGAACGGCGCACCGTAATACCGGCACTCTTCTTCTGCGGTCCCACCTCTACGCGCGTCCTCCGAGGGCATGTTCTGCCCGCTGGGAGCGCCCTCCTCGGGCCAGTCGGCGGCAAACAGGCCGGCCCTGGTTGCCTCTTAGCTTCACCGTGGGTGACCAGTCCACGGTTACTAAGCCCCACCGCCACGACAAGGCGTGCAACCATCGGGGGGAAGTGCAGCATCTAAGTTGGTACTTGGTAGGCGGGTTTTATAGTTACGGCGACCGTTGAGCCCGCGCCTGCCCGGATGATACATGAGGAGTTTTCTATAATACCTTGTTCATAAATTACGCCCGGTTTCAATAACCTATCTACCAATAACTATTTGTTAAAAACGTAACATTTGGTATCGTTTGCCGGTTTTTAGGGTTCCGTAGCCAAATGGAAAAAAACGGAACCCTTATGGATTCGTCATGTCTGTCTGTCTCTCCGTCCGTATGTCACAGCCACTTTTTTCCGAAACTTTAAGAACTATACTGTTGAAACTTGGTATGTGAACCGCATTAAGATTTTTACACAAAAATAGAAAAAAACGATAGATTTTGGGGGTTCCCCATACTATTAGAACTGAAACTCAAAAAAAAAATATTTATCATACCCATACCTTTGGTGTATCTATTAGTGATGTGCCGGATATCCGTATCCGTATCCGCGGATATCCGTGGTAGAAGAAAGATCCGTATCCGTATCCGTTACTATTTGGCGGATCTTTTACGGATCTATTTACCTTATTATTTTACAATTATAGATGAATTCTTTACATAGGTGATTACTGATTAAAGTAGCAACTAGCAATAAAAAAGTAAAAACTATGTAATGCAATACAGATATTCTTGAGGACGTTTTCGTTGTAAATGATTTTTTAAAGAAGTTGTGCCTTTACCATTGCGGAAATACTTTCCATCACAAAATTGTACACTTTGCACATTCATCATTTACTAACACAAAATAATTTCAAATTACACTACTAAACTTCTTTGTAGACATTTTTTCAAACTCATTTACCAATACCAAACAAACGTTATCTATGCTGTCCAGTGTCACCCTAAACTATAAACAAAACAAAAGAAAAAACCGCCGTACAATGCAAGTCGAAACATGTTTGAATGTCGCGCGCACCGACACCAACTGCGTAAGAAAGTTAAGATCCGTATCCGTATTCGTATCCGCGGATCTTGACACCAAATATCCGTATTCAGATCCGTATCCGCGGATATACATTTTTAACGATCCGGCACATCACTAGTATCTATGGATAGGTCTTCAAAAATGATATTGATATATAAAATATATTATGATAGAAATGATATTTCTAATATAATTTTATTCTAAACTGAATAATTTGCGCGAGAGACACTTCCAAAGTGGTAAAATGTGTGTAACTTCTAAAATAAGAGAATTATAAATCTAAAAAAATATATAATGTAGGTACATTATGAGCCATTTACACGGGACTGCTTTCGCCGTGCGGCGAGCCGTCTGAGAAATCGCCTCACCTCGCCGAATCGCAAGCCCGTTTACACGGGTGACTAAAGCAGCATGCGGCTTGGTTATTTCCTTCGAAAATGTTGAGCAGAATGGGTGTTCGTGCCGAAATTGAAACCAATCAATAAATCCATAAGCATGGATGCCTTTCATAGCATTCCAAAAACTCGATGGTGTTATTTTTATTCATGGTAGTTAAACAATATACTTCAATCACGATGTGAATTACGTACGAAAAATTTTCTTGTGTCATGTGAGATTGAGAATTGTGATGATGATGATTATGATGTGTACAACTTGCAACTGATTAATGTCGTCATGACAACCAACAGGTTGTCATGACGACAAATAACATATTTTTAATATTCAATCAAAATCAAACATTCTTTATTTTCTTTACAATATATTATATACAATATATTGCCTAGCGGCGGTATGGGTCCTGATCAGCTCCGTGATGCTTCACCTCCGCTCCTCCGGGTTGTATGTATAACCACGGGGTTTTAGCAATTGCCTAACTAGGGTGGACCCTTCCCGCGCTCCACACAACTTTTCATCGGAGTTTATGATGTTTTTATTTTCGTAAAATCTATGGTATATGAAACTTTGCTCTTAAAAATAGGTCAGGGGCTAATTAAAAATAAAAGAATGCTTATTTCTCCCATTCCTAGTTTGATTGGCAATAGAAAAAAATCCTGAACAAAGAAACTATGACAAAGTATGGTTTAGTATAAAAAACAATTGCGGAAACAACTTAGTATCGAAGAAAAAAAATAAAGTTTGAATAGTGAAAAAAATTAATTATCTCTAAAAGGACTCAAGTGGAAGAAACGTAATAAAGTATAATAAATGCGCATCTAACTGGTGTATCGAACAAAGTATATATATAACAAGTTTACAACGCCTCGCAATTGACGTAATAAATTAATTTTATGAATCGATGACTTGAAAAAATGACCATCTTCCAAATTATTTATCTCAAAAACTAAGTAGAATTGGTACACGGGTGTTCTACTCTTAAGTTTAGAATACAAGACGGCATCGACCTATGGGCTTAGTTTAGAAATGTCCGAATTCCGATTTTGAGGATTTCTAAAACACTGTGTATTGTTAGATTCTTTTAATACAATTTTAAGGTCAATAAATCCGCTGTTATTGGGTAAATTTAAACAAAAATAATAATAATATCTATCGACGCTCCACACCACGTCAAACTGGCCCCGTGCTAAGTATGCGAAGAACTTGTGCTACAGATACCAGACAACGGGAAGTATATTTAATAATTTTATACTTACATATTATATTTAAGATTTTTATTATATTATACACATATTTAATACACATCTATGACCCAGGAACACAGAAATACTTTTATTCCTTCGGCAGGATTCGAACTTGCGACCTCCGGCTTGAGCACCAAAGCGCTGAACCACTGAGCCACAGAGTAAGCCACCAAATAAGGGACCGTTCATTAATCACGTGATGTTTTTAACAACTTTTTAGACCCCTCCCCTCCCCCTGGTGATACGTGGTGAGGTTTTATACTACCCCCCCCTCCCCCATCTAAGATCACGTGTATTTTTTTTTTACATAGTAAGCAGGTCATGTTTGAAGAAACATTTTAACTTAAAAAAACAATTTAATCGAATAATTTAAGCAATTAAAACTATACGAGTCCTTTGTTTTGTAAGTATTTAAACAACACTACGAATCTACAACCAAAAATAGTTTCGGTATGCATAAGACTAGATTCGAAAATTAAAACACGTGATGTCTCCTTATACCCCCCCCCCCCCCCTGGTGATACTTGGTGTTTTTTTTTTCGGACCCCCCCCCTCCCCCTTTAGGCATCACGTGATTAATGGACGACCCCTAAGGTACAAAAGACCAGAAAAATTATTCTAAACATGACCTCTTTTTGTATCTGAGTATAATAAGTGCTTTATTAAACTATCGGCCCTAAAAATCATATACTTTTGTATGATTTAAAATTTGCAAATGGCAAGTGTATGAAAAAATAAAAGAAAACCCGACTGCGTAAAAACGAAAAGAAAAAATCAGTCCAGTAGTCGGGACTTTTGACCTAAATATAATTATATTGAATACCTAACAATGAAAAAGTTTCTAGTATAAAAAATATAAATATATAGAAAGTATACGGTAGTTAGTAAAGAAATGAGCCTACGCGTTTGGTCTAAATAGTGGCCAAAGGTACAATCCACATACATATTAATTATTATGTAGGTATATACATTCGAAGGCTAATAAGCACATTACTACTCCTTTGCGTCGCGCAGTCGGGTAACATTAAATTAATATTTAAAATGTCTCATATAATATATAAACAATAATAGGCTTGCTTTATTATAATTATTACAGTTTAGTGAAAAGTCCCCTTGAGTCACACACGTGCTGGTGCAGGTTCGATGCTGGGTTGTGGTGTGTATAAGATTTTCTCAATAACTGTACTAACGCTAGACTTTAATTTACCCTTTTCTTCTATGACATCCCTTACAAAATTTGTATCGATTTAGAAGTTTCTATGAAAGCTGTTCCTCTGTACGTATCCTGTACGTTCCTATGTACGTTCCTATACATATATTTTTTACTCTTTGCCCGCCGCGTTCCGCCGAGCTGAGCGCCGTGCTGCGAAAGTCGAATGATACCCAACTTTGGGGCTTGCTGCTTTAGTCACTTGCGGCCTCGCCGAATTGCCATTTACACGGTCGATTTTCGCCGTGCGGCTGAAATCGTGCGGCTTTAGTCACCCATGTAAATCCCCCATTACTATGCAAACTTCTACCGAAAATTGGTTTGAACGAGATCTAGTAAGTAGTTTTTTTAATACGTCATAAATCCTAAACCGCAATTTACCTTTCATTCAATCAACTCAAATATAAAATAAAATAAAAAAAATCAGTTAATTTCATTATTTTTTATTACAAGTTTGTACGGAACCCTCGGTGCGCGAGTCCGACTCGCACTTGGCCGGTTTTTATTTGCGATACAAATGTAACGTTTTCAACAAATGACTCTATGAAACTATGACTCGACAGCTAAGACCTGCGCAAGCTGGGTCGTACTCCGTACGTCTCGTAAGCGTGATGAAGAAATCACACTCATTTAGAATTAGGAGTTTGCGTGATTCCGGTAAGGGTTACGACCCCCGGTGTTTTGTCGTCAAAGTCAAAAATTCATATTCAAAGTTGGTATTATACACCTTCTGAACGTCCGGTATACATGATGCCTATCACTGGTTCGGGATCTAACCTGACGAGAAGAATCGGCGTAAGAAACTCGCGCCATATTTTACCAAAAAGATGGAAATTTGTTCTTTAAGAATGACTAAAACTACATAACAAGAGTACAATAGTACGTAGAAGTAGCCTTGCAGGTGGCCATCCTATTCCCATGGTGTGCGATCGTCAATAAAATCATTGACCCTATAATAAGCTCTAGCACACAAACGTTCTTTAGGTAACTACTTTTTTAAATTTATTTTTTAATTTACAAAATAAAACATATTATTAAAATCTCTTAGCCTCGAAACGATACGCACTGTATAAATAATTTAATGTTTCCCGTGCTATATGATATTAGAATCCTGAATCGCGCTATCGAAGTTTTCACATTTCGGGGCTATTTAAATAACATCTAAAATACTTTACAATTGGGTTTCAGCCTGATCGAGCATATCACCTGCTCGCGATCTCCCTTTTGGGCTGCCACTATTCCCACAAACGTAATTAGTTGACCGCAACTCAAGAAAATTGTGGCGAATAGAGCACTGATTTCGATAGCTAATTTTAACCATTTATACGCGTTATTGAAGCGTGCATGGGCGTAGCCAGGGGGGGGGGGTCAACCCCCCCCCCCCCCCCCCCGAAATGGGCCGGCTGGTCCATGTGGATGACCCATATACAGAGGCGTATTTAGAAATTTTGCGAACATATTTTGCCGCCCCATTAACCCTAACTGAAAGATGATTTTTTCAAAGTTATTTCAAAAAAAAATCAGCAGCCTAAAACAGAACTTTAATACTAACTTGTTCTATATGTATGTGTTTATGTTAAATGCGTTCAAACTGAGAAAGTGAGCGAATGATTTTAACGCTTTAACCTGTTAAAATCTTTTTATACTTTAAGCCCTGAAAGAATATTGTACTTTAGAAAAAAACCAATAATATCAATAGCTAAAACAGGAATCGCGAACCTATGGCACGGGTGCCATCGAATCCTCGAACGTATAGCATGCGACACAATATTTTAGGCACTCATTGATCACAAAATTTTGTAATTATGTACCTACTACGAAAAAAGTGTGAAATAGGTATTATATGACAAACCTAACATAATAAGTTAGAATAGAATTAGAATAGAATTATTTATTTCCAAGAAATTGGTATTACATGCATGTTACGAGTATTATTTAATTTTAATTACAAAATTATCCTATTTTCACAGTCTTTTAGGGTTTAAAATTTGAGCAGATTTAACCTATTAAATAGGAAAAAAATATTTCCACAGTCTTTAACCCCCTTACTAATAAACGCTGTATAAGCTTTGAATAGTTACACAGTGTTTTGTCTCCTTCTATCGAATTAAACATATCACTTGTGTGACGTGAACAAACACTGTATAACTATTCAAAGCTTATACAGCGTTTATTAGTAAGGGGGTTAGGGTTTAAAATTTGAACATATTTAACCTATTAAAAAGAAAAAAAAATTCTCGCTCGCTCGCGGTTAACATAAATACCTTTATATTATTTATTACCGATGTTCTGATTTAGCCGGTTGATTTTATTGTATTTTTCCGAAGTTTATATTTAAGTTTAACGTTTGAACAGAGCTTTAAACGTTTGAACCTGTAAAACGGGGAAAAAATTTTCTCGCTCGCTTCGCTCGCTCGTTTTTGGCTTAAAGAACGTATTATAAAATTTTGTACTGACGTTTAGTTTTAGACTATACATATTTGTATTTTTCCGAATTACACAGTCTTTCAGGGTTTAAAGTTTAACAGGTAAAAACGAAAAAACATATATATTCGAATGTGCCCAGGGCCTCTAATAGGTTAAAGGCGGCTCTGGTTATTTAATGTAATTGTAGTGGTTTTATTTTCGTGAACCCCCCCCCCCCCCCCCCCCCCCCCCCCCGAAACAAAAACCTGGCTACGCCCATAGAAGCGTGTAAACTAAAATGTATTCAAGCACTATACGCTGTTAATGTTCGAGCATCCCTATTGGAAAACCATTTACAACTGATTATTTTTGCTTATATTTCTTAAGTTTTTGGTTGATAAAAAAAGACAATAGAATGGTTAGAATTAAAGGACGAGATCTTGTTGGACAAGCTGACGAAAGAATCGACGTAGCTTGATATGAAAAACTTTTTATTTTTACAGGTTGGATTTGGTTAGTGTTTGAAGAGGAAGATGATAATAACGATAAATATTTGTGCAAAATATGTCACTTCAAATGTCCTAAGACTGAAGACTTGAAGAACGATCTTCAGATAATATGTGACCATTTGAAAAAAGAACACGGCTTGAAGTCGGGTGATCAAGTCTCAACTGTTCCTGGCGATGACAGTTTAGTGATTGAAGTACCTGATAAAGATGAAAGCGAACAAGAAAGTGAATGATGAAATCAAATTTAACGATTTTCAAGAAATAAATTAATATCTATTTCTCTGTACCTACTTTATACCCATGTTTTTTTTAAATTTTATACAGAAAATGTAAAAACTATTGAAATTAACAATATCGATGAACAAAACCACAATTAAAAACAAAGCTAGTGTGTTTAAACCTTAGACCATAATATACTACATATTGTATATGATCTAAGGTTTGAACACATCAAGCGGATATTCCACCACGACAGAATAGGTCAGAACAGAATGGAGCGGAGGAAGGATATTCTTCGACAGAATAGGTAGGTACGCTGAATGGAGCGGAGGAATTCCGCCCGATTTCCACCAGCCGAATTCCGTCGCAACAGAAATTTCGTTGTATTGTTTTTAAGTGAAATTGCTGCCTGTTTCCGCGTGCAGGCGGTACTGTAGGTACTGTGGACCTTTCTAGTCTGTACACGTGTGTGTGTGTGTGTGTGTGGACTATGGGGACGTTCTATGTACGTATGTATCGCAAGGCCTTAAACAATACGAATTTAAAAAAATCCAATGGTTGTAGGTAAAGGTTAAAAAAACTACACAGGTCTATTCACTCGTTTTGGTCTGCCTCTAAGATTCAGTAGATCGTACCTTAACTAGATTTTTTTAAATAAACAACATGTATAAATAAAGTTTTTAAATAAGTGTTTATTTCAGGTAAACGTGGAAATCGACGCTGGGTTCGGGAATACTTTGAAAAGTTAACAGATACAACATTCCGTTGTGACCTGTGCAAGATTTCCATTAAGTATAGTAGTAACATGTTACGTCATATTCAGAGGAATCATTCCGATCTTTACAACAGTAAAGCGGGTACAAAAGTCATAAAAAAAGAAAAGAAGAGTCCTCGACGGGGTAAGTTTAAGACATAAATTTTGTAGTTTTTTACGCAGTATATTTAATATGTTGTGAGCATAGAGTTAGATATAGACATGTTGGTAAAATATAAAAAAAAAAATAATCAAAAACTTCGAACGAACGTTTAAAACATGCATAAAAGTTTTTAAATAAGTTTTGTAAATGTGTCTTTCAGGTAAACGTGGAAATCGAAGCTGGGTTCGGGAATACTTTGAAAAGTTAACAGATACAACATTCCGTTGTGCACTGTGCGAGATCTCCATTAAGTATAGTAGTAACATGTTACGTCATATTCAGAGGAATCATTCTGATCTTTACAACAGTAAAGCGGATACAAAAGTCATAAAAAAAGAAGAGGAAAGATCTCGACGGAGTAAGTTCAAAACCTAATTTTTTTTTGTTTATTTTTTTACGCAGTTTTAGCATAGCATGAGTATAAAGTTACTTGTTAGTAAAATATAAAAAATCTAAAAAATTGTAACGAAATAAAACAAAGCTATTTTATACCATTCTAGTGATGTGTTTTTGAGGTTTAGTTTTGAAAAAGGTTCTCTTGCCCAAAATAGAGTCCAGAATTTCCGTTTCATTACAGTTTGAAGAAGCAAAGTGTTTTAGCCTCATGCCTACATTTAGCAGTGGACGGCAATACCCTGATATGACGATTATAATTATTCTATGTAATTATTTTGCTATTAGAACGTGGTAGGCCGCGACGGAGTTGGGTGTGGGCGTACTTTGTGCGCATCTCGGACAGTCGCGCAACTTGCAAGCTCTGCGACAAATCTATTAGCCACGGCGGCGGCACCACTGGCAACTTTATTGCCCATCTTAAGAAAGTTCATAACAAGAGCGAAGGTAAAATTTGAAATTAAGGCCTAATTTAAGAAACAACTTAGGAATGTCTGTACTGCGTACCATAGACATATTTAAATAGGTATATTATACATGAGACATGTCGTGACAAGTGTCTAGTTTAAGGCAGTTGAGGTGTCAAACCTCAACTGCCTTAAACTAGACACATATTCATTTATCATCTTGACAATTTGCATATATATTTGCTTTCCGCTGTCAATTGTCAATCAGTCCGCAACATGACATACATTTTATCAGTAAGAACTAAGAATATAAGGTCGGATGCATACGCTCGGTTTCCTAATTAAGTTATGATTAGGAATTCAGATCAGAATTCTGCGTGCCTAACCGCTAATCATTCGTTGTTTTGTTGTACGCACGCGCACGGTATGAATTCCGAAACGAACAACGGGTTTTTTCGTTCGGAAATGCGTGGGCTTTGTTGAAGATTTTGTATTTAAATGGAGCATTCAGGTTTCCGAATTCCTGATCCTATGCGAAACCGAGCCTATGCGTCAGGCCTGGGGGGAGTCTGGCGGGGCTGGAATCTCAGTCCATTAGTTTTATTTTATTTTAAGTAACAAGTAATTGCTTCAGTACTACTGAAGCTAGATGTAATTGTTACTAACTGCAAACTATTGCAACAAAGGAAAATTCGATAACTGTAGCATACCTGATATTACTTTTTGCAGTCAATAAGACCTTGTTTATGAAGTGTAAGCGATATTATACCTAATTCGGTACATACGTAGACTCGCTCATGCTTAGATTCGCGTACTTCATACGCGTAAGGATTATTAAGTAACCACTAATACAGGATTACGCGTTTGGCTTTTGATATAAAAGACCTAATAAACAATTTTACAGGTTGGATTTGGTTAGTGTTCGAAGAAGAAGATGATAATGATGAATATTCATGCAGAATATGTAGCTTCAAATGCACTAAGACTGACGACTTGAAGAATGATCTTCAGACAATACGTGATCATTTGAAAACAGAACACGGCTTGGAGTCGGGTGATCAAGTCTCTACTGTTCCTAGCGATGGAAATAAAGATGAAAGCGAAGATGAAAGTGATTGATGAACTCGAATTTAGTTGCGATTATTTTCGAGAGATAAATTAATATTTATTTTGTCTGTAGTGTTTTTTTATTTTACAAAGAAAATTTATTTTTTGGTTATTGATATTGTATTTCAATAGTTTTTCTCAATGTAAAAAAAATATATTTTGTAAACACATCAGATGGATATTCCGCAATGGAACTACATTCACCGCCGAATCGGCCAGCTGAATTCCGTCGCACTCGCAGCAGAATTTTCGCTGTATTGCTATTAATTGAAATTGCATAGTGATTCCGCATGCAATTCCATTGCAGACGGTTGACAGTTAATTTGCTCAGAAGGTCGATTCTGCTAATTAAATCCTGCAATAATACAGTTACAATCCAGTCTCGATATGTAAAAACTGCAAAATGGTATTCTCATAAACGTTAAACCAACGTCAAACCCGATGCGATTGGTCCAAACGCCACAAATCAGTTTATGATATGAAGGCGATTCATTCATAAGTCAATGAAAGCAAAATGAAAGTGTAAGTTACGAGAATTGGGGTCCTGGGCGTACATCAGTAGCGGGTGTGAGCTGTGGGGATGTTCCGGTATACCTACAGGTACTGTACAGGTTAAAAAACTCCGCAGGTCCATTCGCTCGCTAAGGTCTGCCTAATGCCTATCCAAGTTTCGGTAGACTTTAGTCCTTAAGGTCACTGACGTCAGTAACGTCACTGACGCCGCGTTAGTGTCGCTGCGCTGGAATGACGTTCCCTAGAATTTCATACATTTACATAGAACACCGATCTGTCGCTCTGTCGCAGCGTCACAGTCGCGGCGCCACTGACGCATGACGCTCAGTTCGAAATGCTACCTTTAAGTAGGCGTTTTAAATTACATGCATAAAAGGATTTTTTTTTATAATTATAGAAATATTTCAAATATTTCTTTCAGGTAAACGTGGAAACCGACGCTGGCTCCGGGAATACTTTGAGAAGTTAACAGAGACAACGTTCCGCTGTAACCTGTGCAAGGCATCCATAAAATATAGTAATAACTTGTTGCAACATATTAAGAGGAAACATTCAGATCTTTACAACAGTAAAGTGGATACAAAAGTCATGAAAGAAGAACACGAAAGACCGCCACGGCGTGAGTTTAAAAAATACATTTTTTTAGTTTATTTCCTACGCAGTAAAATACGTAAGGAATTCTATTATGAAACATTTAGTCACGGCTTATACTTAGATGTTAGCACGATTGAATCTGAATTACAAAGACATAAGCCGCATATTTGCAGAAGGTGGGATAAATCTATAATCTATATAAAAGAAAGTCGTCTTAGTTACACTATTTACAACTCAAGAATGGCTGAACCGATTTAGCTGAAAATTAGTGAGAAGGTATCTTAAAACCAGGAGAAGGACATAGGATACTTTTTATTCCGTTCCCGAAGGACTCAAAACTCGAGAACGACTGGACCGATTCGGCTCATTTTGGTCTTGAAATAATTGCGGAAGTTCAGGGAAGGTTTAAACAATGAGAAATATTGGAAAAGGTGTAGTCTGTAGGAGTAGGTTTAGGTGTAGGACAGGACGTAGGTCGTATTGTAGGTGTAGTAATTTATTCATTCCAGTTCTTATATTCAAGATAGAACAACGTGTGTTGGGACTGCTAGTCTTTGTATAAAAAAGAAAGTCGTGTTAGTTACACTATTTATAACTCAAGAACGGCTGAACCGATTTGGCTGAAAATTGGTTGTGAGGAAGCTAAGAACCAGGAGATGGACATAGGATACTTTTTATCCCGTTCCCGAAGGATGTGATATAAAACATGGTATAATGTACATATATAAAAATGGATTGCAATTGCAATGTCTCTCTAAAACTCGAGAACGGCTTGAGTCTGGACCGATTTGGCTAATTTTGGTTTTGAAATAATTAGTGAAGTTCAGGGAAGGTTTACATGGTGAGAAATAATAGAAAAGGTGTAGTTTGAATGAGTCGGTGTTGTTGTAGGACTAGGACGTAGGTTGCATAATGCATTGTAGGTTAATTTATTCATTCCAGTTCAAATTTAAGACAGATCACAGAACAACGTCGGGACAGCCAGATGCGATAATTTAACTCAATTCAATGAATATTCATATCTATAATATTTTATTAACAACTTTTTTTATTAAATTGATTATTATTTCTACTTCTCCATTAATAAGAATTAAAAAATTGAAACGAATACGTGAAATTAAATGCGAATAAAATTGTACAGTATAATAGTATTTTGGTGCGCGGTTGTCACTATTTTAAACAGCGGTTAAAACGCTCAATGTCTTTTAGCATAAAGTGTGTAAACAGAGAGATAAAACAAAAAAAACATCAAATTTTTATACTAAAGGGGCATACTCACGGCGCTTCCAGCAAATCCAGCACCTGTACTAATAGCCGTCATTAGTGTCAATAGGTGTCAATAGTGTCAATCATTTAAAATTTTTGTATACAAATCCGCGGCCTTGAGCTTGCGCGGGCTGGATGGTCAGTATAGCCCTTAATTTGACAATGCGTTTTTGACATTTTTTGATGTTTATTTTTAAAAATGGTAGTCTTGCTTGAAATACAACCGTGAATTTTAAGTTTGAAGAAGCGAGGATTTTAGCCGCCGGCCTATTGTTAGCAGTGGACGGTAAAACAATATGACGATAATGATTATTATAATTAATTTTGAAATTATTTTGCTATTAGAACATCGGAGTTGGGTGTGGGCGTACTTTGAGCGCACCTCGGACAGTCGCGCGACTTGCAAGCTCTGCGACAAGTCTACTAGCCTAGGCCGCGGAACTACTGGCAACCTCATCGTCCATCTTAGGAAAATTCATCACAAGAGCGAAGGTACAATACAACTTCTTACCACGTCAGTATCTAATTTGTTTAGGATGAAGTGCTGTATTCTTAGTTTATGAGGTGTCAGGTGGGTTTAATCGTCCAATCGGCATGACGCTACCGATTGGATCAAGTCAACAGTGAAAACCGTCACGCCAAGCCACGTCCATAGACAATATTTTTACAGCACCGTGTTCATTAAACGTAAGCTGTACTAATACACGCGTCGACCCGTGTCGCTTAATGTGGAACTTAAGACGGGTGACTAAAGCCGGACGATTTTTGTTGCATGGTAAAAATCGACCGACTAAATAACAATCTTGTCATAAATTGCGAGTTGCGATCTCACCAAATTGCCATTTAGGATTTAGAAAAAAATAAAATAGAAAACGAATTTTTATACTAATTTGCCAATGGATTTTTGAGGTTTAATTTCAAAGGGTTCTTTGGCCTAAATGTTAATAAATAAAATATTTCTTTTAACTTTAATTAAAAAAAGAAAATATTTTGTTATTAGAAATTGGCAGGCCACGTCGGAGTTGGGTGTGGGCGTACTTTGTGCGCATCTCGGATAGTCGCGCAACTTGCAAGCTCTGCGACAAGTCTATAGGGCACGGCCGCGGCACCACTGGCAACCTCATCGTCCATCTTAAGAAAGTTCATCACAAGAGCGAAGGTAAAATTTAAAATAAGGCTTTTTATACTCGTATATGAAACAACATAATAGTAGGTACACACAAAACTAAATTTTTTAAAAGTTAGATACTGGTAAAAGCCGATATTTAAAATAATAATTTTACAAAATAACATCTAAAGGAATTTGGAAAAAAGTAGAGATATAATTAAACCCAACCCCTCCTTTCCAAAGGAGTTGGATATTTTATGGTATGATATATTTTTATCTGGCCGTATATAAAATTGCATTAGTGTGAGTACTGTGAACGTGTCAGCTTTAGTATAACAACCTATAACAAGTAACAATTACCAAACAAGTATATTTATTACTTGCTGCAGTCACGCAGTATCTTATTTAACTAAGATCAATGATAGTCCTGTGGGTTTAACAGTTACGGTTAACGCCGCGTTGGCGCAAAAATACGCGCGGGATTTTTCTGTACTTATGAGTATATGATCCTGTTTATAGAGTGCAAGCATTACTCTGATTCTAAGACACGTAGACGCTTGTCGCTTACCTGAGAAACCACACATATATAGAATTACGAGTACGGAGGAGCTTGATAAAAACTTTATAACAATTTTACAGGTTGGGTTTGGTTAGTGTTTGAAGATAAAGATGATGATGATAAATATTCGTGTAGAAGGTGTGGCTTCAAATGTACTAAGACTGACGACTTGAAGAACGATCTTCAGACAATATGTGACCATTTGAAAACAGAACACGGCTTGGAGTCGGGTTATCAAGTCTCTACTGTTCCTGACGATGGAAGTGTAAATGAAAAAAATAAATATATAATATGCAAACAAGATAGTGAATGATGAAATCAAATTGTATCTTCGAGAGATGAAATGTTAATATTTATTTTGTCCATACTTTGTTTTTTATTTTTTAATAAAAAAGGAAATTTTTGGCATCGATATGTTGTAATTTCGCTGTATCGCTTTTAATTGAAATTGCAGCGTGATTCCGTGTACGATGCTATGTCATGTGTGTAATGCAATGGTGGAGCTGTACCTATAGGTTTATTTGCTCGGGTCATGCTTACGTCAGTAGCGTGTGGGGATGTTCCAGTGTAGGTACGTACTCGTAACGTAAGGCCAAAACGATCGATGTCAGAATTTTCCGGTCGCCTGTACCTACCTACAGGTTAAAAAACTACACAGGTCTACTCCCTCTAGTCTGCCTTTCTAAGATTCGGTAGATCGTATCTTAAGTAAGCATTTTAAATAAATAACATGCATAAATTGACTTTTTTTCTAATAAACTTTATGTCCCGAATTAAAACCTCATAATACACTGAAAGAAGTAAACAACACCTAGAAACTATACCAAACTCTACAACTACATCTAGACCTACGTCCTACAACCTACACCTATATCTACACGTACAAATACACTTACAACCTACATCTACAACCTACATCAACACCTACCCTATCTATAGCTACAACTACATCGAAACCTATTTTTTGGTTTTTGAAATAAACCAAACACCTGAAAATCTGAATGCACCTACAAATATTTGACAGTCAAGTGACAAATAGAACACAGCGAACAGAAATAATGGGAAAACTCAGTCGTGAGTTTTAGTATTTTTTCCGCCAGTTTTCCAATATTTCTCACAGTGCCTTCCTGCATTTGTATATAGGTATATTTCAAGGCCAACATTATACAAATCGGCAGTCCTCGAGTTTTAGGTAGGCATTGGAATTGCAAAACATTTCTATAAATCTATACAATATAAGAGTTAATTCAAATGTTTCCTTCAGGTAAACGTGGAAACCGCCAATGGCTTCGGGAGTACTTTGAAAAGTTAACAGAGAAAACGTTCCTCTGTAACATGTGCAAGATGACGATAAAGTACAGTAATAACATGTTGCAACATATTAGGAGGAAACATTCAGATCTTTACAACAGTAAAGTGGATACAAAAGACATAAAAGAAGAAAATAAACGACCACCACGGAGTAAGTTTATAACCTATATTCTATAGTTTCTTTCTTACGCGGTAGTTTAAGTATAATGTGAGTACAAAGTTACAGATAGACAGGAAAAAAAACCAGTATTTATACCAATTTGGCAATGAGTATTTGAGGTTCATCTCTAAAAAGGGTTCTCTTGCCTTAAATAGAGTCGTCAAGTTTTGTTTTAATAAAGTTTGACGTTTACCAGCACATGGGAATATCCTGATATGTTGTTAATAACCCATACTTCCATACTAATACTATAAAAAGGAAAAGTTTGTTTGTTTGCATTGAATAGGCTTCAAAACTGCTGGAACGATGAAAGGCAATGATATAGAGTAGACCACGGGTGAGGACATAGGCTTCTTTTTACTGCGGAAAAATGAACGGTTTTCGCAAGATTGACTTTTAAGCTCACGAAGTCGCCGGCAACATTTTGTGATTCATGTTTGATTAAATTTGAAATAATGTTTCTATTAGAACGCGGCAGGCCACGACGGAGTTGGGTGTGGTCATACTTTGTGCGCACCTCCGAAAATCGCGCGACTTGCAAGCTCTGTGACAAGTCTATGGGCCACGGCTTCGGCACCACTGGCAACCTCATTAACCATCTTAAGAAAATTCACCACAAGAGCGAAGGTAAACTTTGTGATAAAGGCATTTTATTCTTAAAGCCTGTTTCAAAATCGCCTTATAAGTGACGAATAGCTTATCCGGAAGTTTTGTCGCTGCTCACTTTATACTGAGCGACACAGATAACTTCTGGATAAGCTATTCGTCACTTATTAGGCGATTGTGAAACATTCCCATAAAGAAATAGTTTAGAAATGCATCTTTAAATTGTTAACTTGTCTATGTAGCGTAAAGTGTATGCAGGATTTTTTCAGAAATTTTTTAAAATTTCTGAAAAAAAATAATTTACTAATTACAAATTTTAATTTACAGGGAATAGGAAACAATTGGAGATTGTTGATCAAATTAAAAAAAAAAAAGTAGATTCCTAATCATAAAAAAATATTTCAATATATCAATTACTTTCCTGCAACAAAGTTACAAATGATTTTACATTCTCCATTACAACAGAGTGTTAAGCGTGAGTTTTTTCTATTCGCATTCGATCGTGAACACGTTTACTGGGAGTTTGTATGTAATTTGTACAGCGCCACCTAGTAGTCACGTTTACAACTAACTTCAATCACATACAAATTCCTAGTAAACGCCAAACGTGCTCCCGATCGAATACGCAGAGAAAAACTCGCACTTAGCACTCAGCTAGCTTCATTAGTTTGTAATCTTGTTTGCAAAGGGTGTTTTTAATGTAATGAATCAGGAAACGAGCAGACGGATCGCGTGATGGTAAGCGATTACCGCCGCCCATGGACACTCGCAACACCAGAGGAGTTACACTTGTAACTCCTCTGGTGTTGCGACTTGCGTTCCTGGTCCTTAAAATTCCCAATCCCCTCATGGGACCTCCTAAAACTGGAGAACCTCACTCACTCGCCGAACACAACGCAAGGTCGTGGTATTTACCCGGACGAGCCGGCCCATTCATGCCGAAGCGTGGCTCTCCCACTGTTATATGGGTATAATTAGGTATGCTTTAATTTGGCTCGGTCCTAAGACTTATTACTAATTATTAATAGTTTCTCTTTTCGCTAACCATTCCTACTTGCAAAATTATATAACTAGATTTGTTTTCGAATTTCCATTTCTTTTTTTGTCAAAGTGTCTGTAATTGGTTTTAGAATTACGAGTAATGTTAGAATTAAAGAGAGAAAATGCTGTTGGAAGAGCTGACGTGCGACTTGATATTATGAAAAACTTTTACAGGTTGGGTTTGGTTAGTGTTTGAAGAGGAAGATGAGAACGACAAATATTCGTGCAGAATATGTAGCTTCAAATGCACTAAGACTGACGACTTGAAGAATGATCTTCAGACAATATGTAATCATTTGAAAACAGAACACGGCTTGGAGTCGGGTGATCAAGTCTCTACTGTTCCTGAAGATGGAAGTTTAGAGACTGAAAAACAAAATAAAGTTGAAAGCGAAGAAGAAAGTGAATGATGAAATCAAATTTGAGAGCTAATACTTTCGAGAAATTTATTATCTTATATTAATTTGTATGTATTTTATACTGTATTTAATTTTTGTTCACGTGAAGATAATGGTAAAAGCTATTAACATTTTCAATATTAATGTCAGGTGGAGATTGTTCGTCATTGTTTCGCTAGCTGACAATTCAGCGCACGCGACGCAATCGTCGCAACGGAATTTCAGTTGTATTACTTGTAATTGAAATTACAGCGTGGTTCAGCCTGCAATGTTATTGTTCCGTCGCCGAAATTGCTCCTGATGTGTGTAAACACATTTAGAGGATAACCTCTAAGAATGATCTTCAGACGTTGATAACAACGTGTACAGAACGACCACGAACTCGATGTTTTTCATACAACGTCTGTTATTTTCATAGAAAAACTGTTTACGAGGGCTAGATTAGCAAATTGCGAAATGATTTTATGGTGGACATGTTAATAAACATATTGGGTTTTTTATTTTTTCCTATAAAAATAAACTACTTTTTAATTTACCACAAAATATTTTATTATACCGATTTTTCTAGCTTCTTTCTAATCGCACAACCTACATGGCATGTCATAAAGAAACGGATTAAAGTAATTTCAAAATAAAATCGAAAATATTGTATATTATGACTTTCATTAATTATATTTAATATAGTTTTAGCTATTTTATACTTTTTACTGTCGACTTAACTCGCTATTTAATTTAATTTGCAAATAGTCTACATATGTTTATGTATTAGTTACAGATGCCACCCAAGATATTATATGTATGTACTTTACAAAGGAATCGTCTGATCAACTTAAATGCAATATTTGCTCCACGGTATTGACTGCAGACAATAAAAATACAGCATCTAAAGAGCATATTAAGGACTCGCACAAAGATATATATGAGTTACACAAGGACATTCTAGAATGTTCTGTGGGATACCAGATAGAGTTCCTACAGTTCAGTATGGAGGGTAATAAAACTCAACCTGTGATACTAGAAGAGATATGTGAAACACAATCAGAAGTTATCCAAGAGCAGTTGCCGAAAGATATAGAGGATATGCAGTATATATTACTGCGTAATGTAAAAAGTGAAGGTAAGAATACATTATTCACTAATTTATCGTTAGTTGATATTAATTTCCAATGACGTCCACCATTCATGGGAGTTTAGACAATTTCTTAAACCGTTCAATTTATCATTACAAAATCGTTTCCGAGTAGCAGGCGCGTTGGAATCATGTATTGTCCGATTTTAACTAAATTTTAATTATGGCCTGGGTAACATAAGTTATATAATTTGCATATTCGGGTTATAAGTTTTTAACTTTTGTTTATTACAATTTATTCCCTTTATGTACACGAACGTCTTGTCCCCTTCTCGTCTAATGTATCGCACAGTTTTTAACTAGTCACTGACATAGTCTTTGTTTATCAGTCTGATCTCTTACGAGGTTTTAAACGTTTTTCTCGTTTCCTTGTTGCACCAATCTTGAATTAGATTGTTTGGTCATTGCATTTTGTACTTGTTTGAGGCGGAAATACTTCCTACTTCTCATTCATATTTCTCCTTATAAATGCATCTCTGAGGCACACCTGATATAGTTTTTACTTGTAGGTAATAGGTATATTTCTTTGTTTTGTTTTCTTTCACAATTCAACTTCATCTTTTAGTTCTCCTCGGAAACTTTACCGTGCGTGTACGTGTTACACGTACGTCATAGCGGGCGTGTACACTAATTCTCAATAATTAATGTATAGGTTTAGAATTATTTGTAAATGTTCCACACATCACACAGAAAAATGGTAGTGGGGCACATTTTCATTTATGACACTGTCTATATTCTATATCATATCATAAAATGTAGTATTTATTTAACACCTAATTTATTTGCTGTTTTACTTTGCAGATATATGTAGAAAGCGCAGCTGGGTATGGAAATATTTTGATAAATTATCGAAGACAATATTTCGATGTAACCTCTGCGATGTAGTTCTATCAATAAAGGGATGCAATAGTAACAATATGAATCGTCATATTCGGTCGAGACATCCCGTTGTTTACAATAGTGAAGTAGAGTCAAAAAACAAAAATGAAAACGAGAAGCGGCCAGATCCAAGTAAGTTAACTACTTATTTAATTTTGTGGTTAACTAAGATAAGGGTTTAGATATATAGAAGATAGTTGTTAAAGGTCAAAAGGGAGAGAGGGAGATGATGTATTATAATTATTATAAAATAAAAAATAATATTCTTGAGGCGAGACCTAAAAATAGAAACATCTTGGGAAACCACAAACACAAGACAAACTCTTACAAGACTAACACTTAATACAATATGACATGTGAAATATCCTAGGTTAACATCCATTGTCTATCCACCAAAAGAAGTATTATCTTTCTCTAAGCGGAGCTTCAGAGCTCAAGTAGGCCGTAAGAGCGTTGATAGTGGTTGTGGCGAAGTAAGTATATATGTACTTTAAAATTACTTTCTTCTTAGACTCTGGTAAGCCACTACGGAGTTGGGTGTGGACTTACTTCACTCGCGACTCGAGAACTCGTGCCACTTGCAAGCTGTGCGACAAAACTATCAGCCACGGGGGCAACGCCACCGGCAACCTCAACAGACATCTGAAGATCATTCACGACAAGATCGATGGTGCGTAAAGGGTTATATTCATTGCTATTTTTTTTTTGAGAAGCTCACTTATAAAGTATTAGATTCAAGGTTATTCCGTCTCTCTGTAGAGGTTTTACAAGGTTTTCTAACTATTTAACTTAATATTATGTATTTAAATAAAAATATTACCGAAAGTAAGTTTTTGTTTTTAAAATATGTAATTTTTTTTGTAGATCACAATTACTGGATTTGGAAAGTTTTTGATAATGACACTGAAAATTATTATTCGTGCAAAATATGTCCTTTCAAACTAACAAAGACTGACGACGTCAAGCTCTGTATGCAGATAATACTGGACCATTTAAAAAGTAAACACGGTTTGGTATCATCGGAGCAAATCTTCACTATTCCAGACTATGGAGCTGAAGATGAAGGATAAACGTGAATGTCAAAAGCGTTAAGACCTATTTGTAAACTAATTATATTGTATAAAACAGATTGTGCCCGTGTGTAAGTGTATTTTTGAGGCCAACGAGAGACAGTCAAAATATTTATATTATATGTATAATTGTGGTATTAGGTATACAAGTCTGCTTTAAAAATAAGAAGTATATTTTAAGCATGGATTCTGTGTTTTCAAGGTAAGTTCTACCCACATTTTTGAACTCGGTGGAACTAAAGCCCTAATATTGTATCCCGATCACCAATTTTAGATATTATCAAATAAAACGTTTATTTTTTTAATTTGTTTTATTACATGATAAACCACAAGGGGATTTTTAGTCAATGTTTAGTATATAGCGACTACTGGTCGTTACATTTGATGTAATCTGTTTTTGTGGTTGTTAGTCTCTCGGAAACCAAGACGGAGTTGGATATGGGCGTACTTCACTCGCGACTCGACAACCCGTGCCACTTGCACCCTGTGCGACAAGTCCATCAGCTGCGGGGGCAACACCACCGGCAACCTCAACAGACATCTGAAGCTCAAGCACAAGGAAACGAACGATGGTGAACATATTTTAAAAGTTTTTTTTTTACATTCAATTCGTTCGAGTGGGTAATGGTAATAATTTTGCAGAGAATAGTAAAAAACGAAGCTGGATATGGGATTATTGTGAAGAAGTATCAGAAAAAATATCTCGGTGCAAGATATGCGGTTCAAATGTATCAGTAATTGGCGGGAATCAAAGTAACATAAACAGACATATAATAAAAACACATTCTGAAGTGTACGAGTCTGACATACTACCGAAGTTGATAGCTGAAGGGAAACTAAGAAATCCAGGGCGTAAGTGTCTTAAATGTATATTTATCCCTCTATGTTCGGAATTCATTACGAAATCACGCTATCCGCACACGTGCAATATTAGTGATAGAATAAATTTGTCAATACTAGTCAACATACATAAAATGCAATATGGCCCGTACACAAGGAATAATATTGTCAATATGAGCATTATCGCCAATAATACCATGTGTATGCGGCTAGCCATTACTTATACTTTAAATCATAGTAAAATGGCAGGCAAAAAGCGCTAATTGTTGCAAAAAATTAAATGTTCTACGTCTTGATAAATGCAATTTTAGGACATTAGGTATATTTTTTTAAAGTTTAAAAATATCTAAAACGCAAATCACGCGGAAACCGTACATTTTACTCCGACAAATATTAGCCTATGTCATTCTCCGTGGTCAACTCTACATATGTGCCAAATTTCATCAAAATCGGTCCAGTAGTCTTGAAGCCTATTCAATGCGAACAAACTGTTCCTCTTTATTAAATTAGTATAGAAGATTATACATATTTTGATACCTAGGTAACACTGAAAATGTTTAGAAAATGAAAAACGGCTTGATGTAAAATGTTCAAAATACTTTTATTGTTTTCGAAGTAATCTCCGTTCGTCTCTACACATCGTCGCATTCGATGGAACCACTGAGAAAAGCAGTGGGCCCATTCTTCCTAAGGGGTCTCTTCTATGGCATTTTCGTATGCTTTCACCGCATCTTCAGGGCTCGTAAAGCGAATACCTCGATTTTTATCTTTAGTTCTTGGGAATAAATAAAAGTCGCAGGGCGCCAGGTCAGGACTGTATGGCGTATGACTTATTATCTCGACACCTGCCATAGTCAAATATTCAATAGTCCGTTTTGCGGAGTGCGCTGAATCATTGTCGTGGTGAAGGAGGATCCTGCTTCGAGGGCTCTGCTGTCGAAATTTCTCCAAGACAACAGGCAAATAGCGATTGACATACCAGTCTGCAGTAACTGTCCTTCCATCTTCTAGCACAACTGTTGCGAAATGACCTTTCCAACCAAAGAATGAGGCAATCATCTTTTTTCCTTGACTTCTTCCTTTCTTTACCTTAGTTTGCCGATCCTCGAAAGGAAACACCCACCGAGCTGATTGTGTTTTGGTTTCGGGTTCGTAGCAATATATCCAGCTTTCATCACTTGTGACGATGTCAAATATAGTAATTGAGTCACCGCCGTTGAACTTATCTAACATTTGGCGACGCCAGTCTATGCGAAGGTGTTTCTGGCCGTCGGTTGAAGTATGGGGAATATATCTGGTACAAAGCTTCCTGACGCCTAAATGTTCGTGTAATATTTTTTGAACTTGACTCATACCAATGCCAAGGCTTGCCCGTATCTGCTGATATGTCACTCTCTTATCTTCCTCTATCATGCGTCGCACAGCACTGATGTTATCTTCAGTAGTCGCTGTTAAAGGACGTACCTCACGCGGATCATCATTGAGATTGCTACGTCCACGCTTAAACTCGTTAAACCAATTGTAAATAGTGGCACGAGATGAGGCTTCATTAAGAAATGCTAATCGCAGCCTATCATTGCTTTGTTGTTGAGTAAGCCCACAACGAAAGTCATGATATATCATTGACCGAAAATTTTCTCGCGTTAGGTTCATTTTCACGTGTAACAAAAGTTTTAGATTTGCCGCCAATCCACAAAAATAAATGACAAATACATTCAATATACTTACCTACTTAACTACATTAGGTTACCAAAGAGTTCTAAAATTGAAATCCAAAAAGTTTTCATTGGCAATGTTTCTAACTGGCCAGTTCTAAACCATTTTCAGTGTTACCCACGTATGGAAACAAATCTTGGGAAATCATTAACGACTACTCGTTTGGAAAGATTAAGCCGAATTAAGTAGTTATACCTGAGATATACTATTAGTTATTCTAAGGGCCCGATGCACAATCTCATCAATAAGTGTCAGATTACCTTTTTTACAAGTTTTTTTCTATGTTGCTCGATATTAACCGCCTTACTAATAAAAATATTAATCCAGTAGATAATCAATATAATATTTTGTCCTTGTCTGTCAAGCGACTTTTCCAACGTATAAGACAAGGACAAATTATAGCCCTATCAGGCTAGCATGGGCAATTTAGCAAAATTAAAAAAAAAGTGCCAAAATTTGTAGCTTTTTAATTGCTAATTATTTGCCAAAATAACGATTTTAATGCTCAAGCCGATCGCGAGAAATCGCAAATTATGCTACCTTGATATAAACGTAGCAGAGTATCTCAATAAATTGCATACTTTTCTCCTGGCCATTACAGTAGATTTTGTTGCTAATTAGTTGCGATAAGTGAGAAATAGCGGAAAATTCGAATATATATATTTTTTTATTTTTCTAGTATATGCTACCTTGAAACCCGTTTTTCCTGGAATAATGAGTGCTCTCAATTTGTTGCTGAGCGAGAGAGTACTCAGTTACTCCTAAAGCACCAGCAACAAAATAGTTGAAACCGGTCAGCCGATTTTTTATTTTTTTTTCGATTTTCCTGGTCCTTGTTATCTTGAATACAGTTTTTCCTCGAAAGTAGAGTGCTCTGATTTTGTTGCTGACCGAGAAAGTACTCAGTTACTCCTAAAGAACAAGCAACAAAATAGTTGAAACCGATCGGCTGATTTTTAACATTTTTTTCAATTTTTCCGGTCCATGCTATCATGAAAACGGTTTTTCTTCAAAAGTAGAGTGCTCTGATTTTGTTGCTGACCGAGAGAGTACTCAGTTACTCCTTTAGAATCAGCAACAAAATAGTTGAAACCGATCGGCCGATTTTTAACATTTTTTTCAATTTTTCCGGTCCATGCTATCATGAAAACGGTTTTTCTTCAAAAGTAGAGTGCTCTGATTTTATTGCTGACCGAGAGAGTACTCAGTTACTCCTATAGAATCAGCAACAAAATAGTTGAAACCGATCGGCCGATTTTTTTTTTTTAATTTTTCTGGTCCATGCTATCTTGAATACAGCTTTTCCTCAAAAGTAGAGTGCTCTGATTTTGTTGCTGACCGAGAGAGCACTCAGTTACTCCTCAAGAACCAGCAACAAAATAGTTGAAACCGATTAGCCGATTTTTTAAATTTTTTTCGATTTTCTTTGTCCTTGCTTCCTTGAAACCCGTTTTTCCTGAAATAATGAGTGCTCTCAATTTGTTGCTGACTGAGAGAGTACTCAGTTACTCCTAAAGAACCAGCAACAAAATAGTTGAAACCGATCAGCCGATTTTTATCATTTTTTTCAATTTTCCTGGTCCTTGCTATTTTGAACCTTGTTTTTCCTGAAATAATGAGTGCTCTTAATTTGTTGCTGACCGAGAAAGTACTCAGTTACTTCTAAAGAACCAGCAACAAAATAGTTGAAACCGATCGGCCGATTTTTAAAATTCCAGTCATAATCTTCATTGGGATATAATTAATCGAGCGAACAAAAAATAAGTTGGCGGGTGCACGTGAGCATACTGTATTACTGAATTTGGCAGCGAATTAATATGTTGGCGACTAAATTACTAAACTGGCGAAAACACTCGGGTGACAAAAAATTCTAAAGTCGGCAGATAAAAAGAGGCGAAATTTAATCCAAATTAGCACCGACATTTATAAGTTGGTGACTTAATTTCCGAGTTGGTGACCATTATACCATATAAGCAGCTATAAAACCAGATTTGGTTGATAAATTAATGGCTGCTAAAAATTCAATTTGCAGGCTACGGAAAATGCTATTTTGGATACTGTTGGAGTATGTTTTTCTTTGTCATGGGTGTCATTTTCTAGGTTTCTGGGGGTACAGAATAATATGAAAATAAAATCTGTTTCGTAATTCCACAATGGCGTAAATTTTTGTTATTAAAATTAACAAAGTTGTCCTTTTCCCGGTTTCTGGGGGTTCTGATTACAAAATTGTCTTCCAATTTCATTTTCCAAAATGGAGAATATTCAATCTTCGGAAAATGAATATGAATACTAAATTAAAAGATCTTTGGGATGCTAATTAGGATTGATGATTATTACAGTATGTTATGTAGTTCAAAGTACCAGCTATGTAGGTATAGAAATTTTTAAAAATTCAGGATTCATGAATTTTTCTGCCATTCATGAAGAAAATATGCGATTTCTAGATTAATAAGGGGGAGCAAATTTTCATTACTTTTGCAGTAGGATGCACCGTTTCTGAGATAGAAGCGACTATAGAAAAAAATATGACAATGCTGTACTGAGATACGAGGGGTGTATCAATCTATAGAAATGTTGGAAAATTCAAGATTTTCGATTTTTTTTTCTCCCATCGTGAAGAAAATATGATGTTGCGTTATTCCTAAGGGGGACGATATTTTCATTATTTTTTTTAAATAGGATGCACCGTTTCCGAGATAGAATCAATTTTATATAAAAAGAAGTAAATGCTGTACATTAAGATACGACGGATGTATAAATCTATAGAAATGTTGGAAAATTCAAGATTTTCGTTTTTTTTTTCTCCCAACGTATGATGTTGCGTTATTCCTAAGAGGCACGAAATTTTCATTATTTTTTTCAATAGGATGCACCGTTTCCGAGATAGAATCAATTTTATAAAAAAAGAAGTAAATGCTGTACATTGAGATACGACGGATGTTTATAGCTATAGAAATGTTGGAAAATTCAGGATTTTCGAATTTTTTTTTCTACCATCATGAAGAAAATATGATGTTGCGGGATTCCAAAGGGGGGCGAAATTTTCATTATTTTTTCAATAGGATGCACCGTTTCCGAGATAGAATCAATTTTATAAAAAAAGAAGTAAATGCTGTACATTGAGATACGACGGATGTTTATAGCTATAGAAATGTTGGAAAATTCAGGATTTTCGATTTTTTTTCTCCCATCATGAAGAAAATATGATGTTGCGGAGTTCCAAAGGGGGGCGAAATTTTCATTATTTTTTCAATAGGATGCACCGTTTCCGAGATAGAATCAACTTTATAAAAACATAGTAAATGCTCTACATTGAGATACATTCCTAGATGTATAAAGCTATAGAAATGTTGGAAAATTCAGGATTTTCAAATTTCTTTTTCTCCCATCATGAAGAAAATATGAGGTTGTTGGACTTGTTGGGTTACTAAGGAAATTTAAAATGGATGACTTTTTTGTAATCAGCACCCTCAGAAACCAATAAAAGGACACCCATATTATTTTTATGAAATTAAGTATGTCCGCCATATTGGAATTTCAAAACGAATGTCATTTTCGTATCCAGCACTCCTAAAAACCTGGTAAACGACAACCATATCAATTTTACGAAAAATAAATATCCGCCATTTTTAAATTTCAAAATTAATCTACACAATAATCTACACCTCCCTAAAACCGAGAAAAATAAAAAATTGGGAATTTTGTACGCTCCTTTATGGTTTTTTTGTGTGCGCTCGTTTCGCTGCTTGTATGGTTTTTGAGTTACCTACATCAGGAGAAATATATGTGCCTATTCTTAAATTAAATGTGTACTCACAAATTGTCGCCAAGATGGTTATTTAGTCGCTAAAACATAATCTGTCTGCCAGTTTGGAAAATTCAGTGGTTATTATTTAGTCACCAGATTAGTAATTTTTTTGTTCCTTACATTCTTTCGCCAACTTGGTAATTTAGTATTCAATATTGGGTATTTTCACATCCGAAATTTAATTGTTTTGTCGCAAGTTTAAATACATGCCATCTTCATTGCACCCCTCCAAAGACAACTATCTCCAAATCAACTTTCTCTCCGATATCGACTGATTGGCAAGTCAGAATCCGAAATAATGGAAATTAGATTTGATTTTTTACTGACCTTTAAGATAAAGTTTTGATCATAAAATTTGATACTTTCTTGCTCTAACTTAATTGTTTTGAATCATATTATTTCTCAAGTTTAATTCTGTTAGATTTCATGTCAAAAACAATTATACGTTAGTGACGAGAATAATTTTTCTGCTTTAAAAAAATATTCCACATGGGTATAAAATGAAATTTTAAAAGAAACACATTTCTCTGTAACTTTAATGTCTAATATTGTGAATACTATCGAGGAAATTGAGAGGATATAGACTATAGAGATGAAGATATTGAAAACAACTCAATTATAATGAAACTCACGGAGAAAGAAACCATGACTTTAAGACCATGTCCAGAAACTGCGTATTCTTACGCACGTAAGGTCTACGCACGTAGTCGAGGTACTAGGGCCCCATACATTGCGTCCAGGAGCTACGTGCGTATTATTTTAGCTATGCGCGTATCGTACAAAATTGACCTATTAAACCGCTTTGGTTGATTCAGGCACGGATCCAGCTCTCAAAAGAAGATGTGGCCCAAAAATTTTGATTTTATTATTTCCTTCATAACGTCACGGTTATTAGAATTTAAAAAAATTATTGTATTAATTTCTTTATAATATTATGTTAATTAAAAGCTAACGCGCGGAGTGAGCGAGAAAGTTTTTCGCTTATTTAGCAAAAAAAATATTTTATGTTTGGTAAAAAAATAAGCTTTCAATATAGGTACCTTAAACAAATTAACATCAACTAAGATTATAAATTAATTAAATAAAAATATATGCATATATAGTATAGAAACATACACAAATTATAGATTATATAACATCGGCAGGAGTAATTCCTATCGGTTCAATCAAAGTATTATTTTTTTCTTAAATCTGTTGGTTAGTAAATAAAAAAGGGCTGAAAATTTATGGAGAGGTGATAAATTTTGCGCTTTCTTTAATCTACCTGACTAAAGGTCCGCTTAACACTAAATCCACTACAATAAATATGTATTTTAACAATAATATAAGTATGACCAGCAGGTAAAAAGCACCAGGTAAGACTCAAAAGGTTAACAATACCAATACTACTACCCACTGAACCTATTTTGATTATAAATTAATAGACCTTGAAAGTATAATAATATAAGAGGAAGTTTGAAAGTGGCACCGGTAGTGGATAAGGTAAGGAGTGCAAGGTTAGCATGGTATGGGCATGTAATGAGGAGGGAAGATAAACACGTCACCAAAAGGGTGATGAATATGAATGTGGACGGATATGTATGCAGAGGAAGGCCGAAAAAGAGATGGATGGATTGCGTGAAGTATGATATGGAAATGAAAGATGTGAATGTAGAATTGACGGCTGATAGGAATGCGTGGAAGGGGAAAACATGTTGCGCCGACCCTACTTAGCGTGGGATAAGGGCAGGAAAATGATGATGAGACCTTGAAAGTATGCACTCACAAGGCTGTTGGGGTTATGGGTACGCCCATACTACACGTATAGGTGCTCCACTCCTGACTCAAATAGGTGCAGCAATTACGCTGTAATATGCAGCTACCTCGAGTACGCGCGAGACACGAAGTGAAAGAAAAATGTTTTTCTCGCACCGATTGTATGATTCAGAGTGAGACAGAAGTATTCAGTTCATTCCTTATACAGCATTCAGATCGGTTGACACCGTTGGTAATTTTGGCATTTTCACAGTACTCACACTAGTGAAATTTAACTTTACAGAGTGTTCCGAAATTTTGTGCTGTCAATGTTTTGTCAAAACCAATTTTTTCTGAAGACAACTTCTATTTAAACCTTCAACACACAATTGATATCGATTTGAAATAGTCAAAAGTTTCATCCTCTGTATTTTGGAGTGCAATGAAAGCGTAGTAAGATCGAGTTGCCATGTTTAAAAAAATATTTCTCCTAAAACAAATAGTACGGTTCCCGTGGATTTTACCTAGCGTGCGAAGACTCTCAAATATAATTATTAAAGTACTTATGCCACATCGAAACTTCATAAAGTTACATAATACGATTTAATATATAGGTACCGTTAAAAATCAAAAAAGTTACATACCAAATATGTATTACTTATTTAGAAAAACATACCTACATATAATGATACTTTATACAGTAAAACTACTTTGCTAATATCTTTCGGAAGTCCCATACATGCTTTCCAACATCCGTCATTTCCGTAGAAAAAAAAAAACGATGATTGCCGAGGGCATTAACAAATTAGTTGGCATTAACAAGTTACTGTACGCAGTACATTGAATGATGCGGTCGCGTCCTATTCGTGTTATATAAAGTCTATACTTTAGCCTATTCGCGTTATGAGGGCAGTGAATCATGCGTACATACTATGAGCTATGTCAAAATGGCTTATTTTAATAGGTAAAATAATGCAATCACAGCTAATGCGTAAATTTTGACATTTGTATGCATGATTCACTGCTTTTTTAAACACTTACAGACTATAAGTTATTTCGTAGGTATCTAGAGGGTAAAAACTGTATGTCTGTCACCAGGCTATGTCTCATAAGATCATAATCCTTGATAGCTAGACAGTTAAAATTTTTACATATTTTAACCTTTACTAAAAATAGTCGATTTTGTAATAAAAAGGAACCCTTATAGTTTTGCTCTGTCGCTCCGTCTGTCTGTCTGTCCACGCCTCTAGCTTCTGTAATTATGAATATAAATGGATGAAATTTGGTATAGTTTTTTGTATATTATATTATCTCGGATTTAGCATCGTAAAATAATAATAATTTTATATTTTGAGAAGTGGGGATGAAAAATATTTTTTCATTGTACCCCACTGTGTTGCATAACGTTTCATAGCGCTTTAAAATAGAGTCAAGATTTCATACATGACTTTTTTCAAAATTTTCGAGTAGTTGTAGAGTAGATTTCTAAATTATAGGTTAAACTTGTAAGTTTCCATGCTGATATATAATGCTCAAAACTCAGGGAAAATTATTTTGAACCAAACCGGACTGTGACTTTTGAAGCAATTTGAAAAACCTATTACGCGTTGATATTAACGGAACCCTCCTTAGACACAACAAACGCGAATTTTTTGACGTTTTTGGCGTGATTCTTTAATGGCAAGTTGGCAACAGGTAGACGCTTGCAATAAGAATTTTGGTTTTTTATACAATACATTTTTATACCAATAAGTGATAGGTCAGCTGTAATTAAATAATAATAGTATATTATATTACTTATCGTCAAGCAAATCAATTGCAAATCTAAATAAAACAATCATAAAAACCCTCTAATAACCCCTTCAGATACCTTTTCTCCCTAAATTTAGGGAAAAAGTCCCAAGTTGGCATCACAGATAGACCGGCAGACATTTTGTTGTGATAAGATAAGAAGCTCTACGTGCGTAGGTTTACGCACTTTCTGGACAGAGTCTTAGGTAGATTTTTTTAGGAATCTAACTACTGTATTTGTCCGTTTAGTGAAATTTTCGCCTGATTTTGATATCGTATGACGTAAATAAAGTCAACCTTGGCGTGCCCAGCATTGTCATTCAGTATCTCAGCCATATTCAAGCAACAAAATTTATTTATGGAGTCAAATTTTGTGCTTTTTGTTGCTCATTAAATTTTAAAAATCGGCTGATCGGTTTCAACTATTTTGTTGCTAGTTCTTTAGGAGTAATTAAGTACTCTCTCAGTCAGCAACAAATTGAGAGCACTCATTATTCCAGGAAACCCCGTTTTCAAGATAGCAAGGACCAGGAAAATCGAAAACAATTTTGATAATCGGCCGATCGGTTTCAATTATTTTGTTGCTGGTTCTTTAGAAGTAACTGAGTGCTCTCTCGGTCAGCAACAAAATCAGAGCACTCTACTTTTGAGGAAAAACTGTATTCAAGATAGAATGGACCAGAAAAAAAAAATTAAAATCGGCCGATCGGTGTCAACTATTTTGTTGCTGGTTCTTTAGGAGTAACTGAGTACTCTTTCGGTCAGCAACAAAATCAAAGCACTCTACTTTCGAGGAAAAACTGTATTCAAGATAGCATGGACCAGAAAAATTAAAAAAAATAAATAAAAATCGGCCGATCGGTGTCAACTATTTTGTTGCTGGTTCTTTAGGAGTAACTGAGTACTCCCTCGGTCAGCAACAAAATCAAAGCAGAGACTTTCGAGGAAAAACTGTATTCAAGATAGCATGGACCAGAAAAATTAAAAAAAAAAAATCGGCCGATCGGTGTCAACTATTTTGTTGCTGGTTCTTTAGGAGTAACTGAGTGCTCTCTCGGTCAGCAACAAAATCAGAGCACTCTACTTTCGAGGAAAAACTGTATTCAAGATAGCAAGGACCAGGAAAATCGAAAAAAATTAAAAAAATCGGCTGACCGGTTTCAACTATTTTGTTGCTGGTTCTTTAGGAGTAACTGAGTACTCTCTCGTTCAGCAACAAATTGAGAGCACTCATTATTCCAGGAAAAACGGGTTTCAAGGTAGCATATACTAGAAATTTTTTTTTTCGAATTTTCCGCTATTTCTCACTTATCGCAACTAATTAGCAACAAAATCTACTATCATGGTCAGGAGAAAAGTATGCAATTTATTGAGATACTCTGCTACGTTTATATCAAGGTAGCATAATTTGCGATTTCTCGCGATCGGCTTGAGCAAAAAAATCGTTATTTTGGCAAATAATTAGCAATTAAAAAGCTACAAATTTTGGCACTTTTTTTTTATTTTGCTAAATTGCCCATGCTAGCCTGATAGGGCTACAAATTATCGTTACTTAACTACTGAATAAATATTTTTATTAGTAAGGGGGAAAGTAAGCAGCGTCGAAACTTCCGTATAAGCTATCCTATTATTAGTAGATTATGAAACAGGTCCAAAATGATTTTTTATAGCGAGTTATTCGCGGAAATATCGTCGCAGTTGGTTTTGGTCGTTCTTCACTAAGGTCGCCCCGAGAGAAGCTCTGTGCCACCTGTGTGACAGTAAAGTAAAACTCAGGGTCGACGGAAAAGCTAGCTTTCGCCTCAGGAAGCATTTGAGCAGTACTCATTTTAATACTAATGGTGAGTATGTCAAAAGTGTTTTAACATATAATAACTTGTCTAATGATATACGCAACTAAGTCAGCACCCATTTTCTCATGCTCATCTTTAAACGACTCTAACGAATAATATTTTTGGTCATTTTTGAAGTGGTATCGACATTTTTTTCGCCGAATCATCCATTTTGAAATAAAAATCATTAAACTTCTAAACTATATATCTCTATTCATAATTATTTAAGTAATTATGAACTTAATTAAAGTTGTATCCAAAAACCGTCCAAACGGTCATTCATACATTGTACACAGACACACTAATATGATAATAATCTATACTATCTATACTAATATTAAAAATGCGAAAGTGTCTGTTGCCTCTTCACGCTTTAACCGCTGAACGGATTTTTATGAAATTTTGGTATAAACATACTTTGGGTCGCGGGAAAGGACATAGGATATTTTTTATCCCTAAAAATAAGTGTTCCAACGGGATAATGTATTTACGCGATATATTATAACATTATCAGTAAGAATGTAAGTGTAGTCAGTCTTATCAGGGATCTCAGTCCAATAGCTTTTGTGTAACATCAAAGCTACCTGACACAGCTTACGCTACCGCCAGGTATGTAATATGTTTTCACAGATCGCGATTGCTGGCTTTGGGTAGTTTTTGGAGAGGAAGGTGATGAATATAAGTGCAAAATATGTAGCTACAAATGTACTAAGACTGATGACATGGAGAACAATCTTCAGACAATACGTGACCATTTGAAAACAGATCACGGCTTGGAATCGGATGCTCAAATCTTTGCTGTTCATGAAAATGAAAATGACAAAAATGAAAGTGAGTAAAATTATACATCTGAATAGCAATTGTCTTAGCAAAGTAATGTACGGGTTATTTGTATTATATTTTATGAGAGAAAAAATTACAGGAATGAAAAATAATAATCTAATTACATTATAATAACTAATATGGTTAACAGGAATATTGTTTTTGCAGCGGTCCGTAAGAAACGGAGCTGGATCTGGGATTATTTTGAAGAATTGCCAAATAAACTGTCTCAGTGCAAGCTGTGCAGTATGAGTTTATCAATAATAAGCGGGTCTCAAGGTAACTTGAACAGACATATGAGAACAAACCATCCAGTCGTTTACAAAACTGAGGTACATCCGATGTTGAGGAAAGGAAGGCCAAGGAAAGAAGAAGAGTCGAGTGGTAAGTTTTTATTTATCTAAATCTAATCTGTAATATCTATCGAGTCATGTCACCTTGAGCTTTCATACTATATCTTCATAGATTTCTTGTAGTCTCCATAACACAAATAAGGTAAATACTAATTTCATAAAAATCGATAAAAAACGTAGTAATTATAACTCAATGGATCAAAATCAATCGAACTAAGTTTTTATTCAATTGCTTGAAAAATGAAGATAATATTATGCTGTACTATTTCACAGGAAATGAAAGTGAAGATGAAAAAAATACCGAAAAAGAAAACGAAGATGAAATTGAGAGTGAAAATGAAACTGAATATGAAGAAAGTGCTGAAAGTGACTAAACAAAATAAATATCAAAGAAGTAATGAGGGTGAATATAAACAAACGTAATAAGGAAAGTGATCACTTATTCTTGATTTATGATTTTTTTAAATTTTCATTTGTAGTAATACTTAACATAAAAATTAATTTACATGTCAAATTTAATTTCTTAATTACTATTTAATGGTTCGAACTTCACAGCTATACTTTAACTGAGTATTAGATGTATTTAATTTAATATGAGTGTACCTTCATATTTTTATCACAACATAATTAAAAAAACTATACCTACATTCATAGACACTACTATTATTATTGGATCATTATCTACTGTTAAATCTTCTGTAGCATTCTTTTGTGTAAATTAAAAGTACACGGCAGACGAGTTTTAGTACTGAAAAAAAAAATCAGATGGTGATAGGTATTAAAGAAATGCAGAAATATTAGCCTGACCGGGACTCGAACCCGAGACACCAATATGCCAACAACGCGAACTTTTCAACTCATACGTATCCGAGCCACAAGCTTCCACTGTTCACAATAAGAGTGCGAAATAATTCGAACCTTAACGAAAGAAAAATCATATCATAATAACTTAAAAATGTGCGGTTTCTCCTGGATAAGACTTAGGTAGATCGATCTTTATCCCTCAAAACGCCCTGCATACTATGTTTCATGGAAATACTTGAAGCCAGTTCCGAGATTATATAGGTACATATATACAAGAAGTGCTCGTTTAAAGTATATAAGACATGATTTGCTTCGTTGGGATTTTGGACATTATTACTAAGAAAACATGTAATTGTCTGTAAGTTTTTTAGGTTAAGTTTGTATTATAATTTTTTCGCTGTTAGTTTTCCTGTAAATAAATAAATTATTAATAAAATCAAATTCAAAACTCGTTTGTCACAGATGTCATTAATACTTTCTAAAATAAGTTATGCAATACAATTTCATTATTATATTCAGAAATATTGAGGCATTACTACTTGGTAAATGTAAAAAAATATATTATTTTATGTGTAGTTTACTAATAAAATACATTTAAAAAGTACCAAAAAAAAAATTTTTTTTTTGCGAAATTGGTAAACAAAACCTACATCATTAGTTTACTCACATCATATACAAAAACATTCATTATGGTAAGTATGAACTTAACGCACAAATATCGGAGATATTTACAAATATATTCCTGCGGCCATATACTTCATATACTATAACCTACAAGTGACGTCATTTGTAGGTCGACTTTAGTATGGAGGCTCGCGAAATTTTTTATACAAATCGCTTTACCTTTGAAAATATTGACTTTTGATATACGGTTTCTTCTGAGAAGTTACTCATATTTAAGAGTACTATTCATTTATCCAATAAAAAAAATAGTCCGATTGCCTATTGTATACCTAATTTGAATAAAAATGAAAAAGTTTGAAGTAGTTTTAAATTTTTTTATTAAAATAGTTTATAAACCTAAAAAACAAAATTAAACATAACATTTCTAATTAGCTGAACTAAAAAATAAAAAAATAATAATAAAATTGATTTAAATTTGTTCAGTTCAAAATAAAATAGTTCTTGGATTATTCATATGTTGTGACAAAACTATTAATTTCTAACGGGTTCTTAAATAAAGTTTTGTATGCGAAAATTAAAATTAGACCTTTTTTTGGCTTCAGATTTTATAAATTTTTGTTTCTTTTTCTGTAAAATCTGCCTTTAATATTTTCGAATTTTGGTAATGGCTGGATTAAATGTAATCCGGAGTCTTGAAGTTCCTTAATAGTGTCTTGATATATTTTGTGTACAGGGGTCGTCAGATCGGACATTACTCTTTTTTCACACTTGTCTAAATGTATGTCTAATTCTGTAGATACAAAATTGGGCACACATTTATGTTTATCCTCTCTTTGTATACAATTATCGGCATCAATAACTAATAATGCACCACAATATTCGCGTCTTTGCACACACCGCCAAACTATGCCGCCATCTTTATTTTTTCTTTTCTTGTTGTATTTGAATCCGCCACGTATTAGCAGTAACTTTCCTCTTTTCGAAGAAACGAAACGGAACTCTTCTATGTTTTGGGACGTAGATGGGTTGACCGGCAATACTGTATTTTCTATAAAACAAAAAAATATATATAAGTAATAAGAATTCCAATTAATCATATAATTAACACTGGTTAACAAAATCTTAACTTTTTTGTCCCATGAAAACTTTAAATATCAAATTTTGAATCTACTAGGCCCTAGCCACAAAATAATAATATAAGAATAAAAAAAAATTGACACGTCAGGTTTCCTTGTGACATCAAAACAAAATCAAACATATATTTTCGTTAAACGAGCAAACATCAGCTACATTTAGAGAAATTATAAGTATTTAATCTATATTAAGAAATTTAATATAGATTAAATACTTATAATTTTCGTGAATATTTGGCTTCTGGAATGTCTTTTTTAAGTCTCATACGATACTTTGCTAGCATTCCTGGACTCCATTGTCCTTGATAGCGCTTTTCTATTAAACGATGACTTTATTTGTTTGTACCAAAGATGTATTATATTAAAAAGAGGTAGATATGGCACTGCGCGTAAAAAGTGAAGACCTAAATTGGCCCGACGTCGAGCCAATTTTGGTTAGTGTGCTCCGCGAGTAATAGCGTGTTCTGTGTTACTATGCGACGTTGACATATTGACACGCGTCCATGTCAATGTGTGTCGTGGTACAGAAATATTGTCAGTTTTGTAAGGATAATAACGTATCTATGTAATAATTAATCAATGGTTTGTACGCAACGAAAGAAAAAAGAAAATTCATATCGTAATAACTTAAAAATGCGCGGTAATTTTTATCCACCAAAACACCCTGCATGCATGTTTCATGGAAATACTTGAAGCCGTTTCGGAGATTATATAGCTTTTTTTTTTTTTAATAACTCCTCCCCTATCGTAGACAGGGCTTGTTTTTTGCCATTTCTATTGTTGTCTACTCTTTTGTAATTTTTGAAATTTACAATAAAATATAATACAGATTAAAATACAATAAATTACAATTAAAACTACAATATAAATAATACAATTCCAATGCTATTCTATTCGACAATTTAAAATACCCTACAACTAATATCACAGATTTAATCGCTAAGTCTACTACTGTTTCTTTTATTTACAATTCTAACTATTTTTATACAATACTGCAGGAACATCTCCCTGCCTTCTCCCCCCAGGATGCTTGGCTCACCCGTCATCGCGGTGCCAAATTTCTGCTCAATATCATACCTATTGCTGGCAAAAATAGGGCACTCGAGTAAGAGGTGAGGAACCGTCTCCGCAACTCCGTGCTGACACAGGCATGACGGATCCTCCTTCAACTTGAATCTATTCAAGTAGAAGGCGAACCCGCCGTGTCCAGTCAGTACTTGTGTAGTGTGGTGTGTGATGTCTATCTTGCCTACTATTTTGTGTGCAGCAGCGGCTGTGGGGAAGAAGATCTTTGTGACTCCGGCCGTCCCACCCGACACATATCTCCTGTTCCATTCCCCAATCGTATCCTGTCTTAAGATATGCTTGGCGAATGATTATATAGGTATTAGGTACAATAGGGTATTTGCCAAGTTTTTAAAAATTATGTCAAATTGTTCCTACTACCAAAATACATTAGTAGTTTGAACCATTCTTTGTGAATTTCTTTCTTTTCCTTGCAAATTAGTCTAAAAGTTTAAATTAATATTATAGGCGCGAAAACGCTTTATTGTGTTGTCATGACGTCACATTCTTGTAACATTGTAACTATCAAGTGTCAAGTGTCAAATTACACTGAAAATGCCAAATACCTACTGTTTACGTTTGTAAATACTTGTTTTAAGCCTAATAAAAATACCTTATAAATGGTGCGCAGTGCCAAAATGCACTAATAAGTCTATTAAAACACCGGGGAAAATCTCTGTAACCATACCAAAGAACACTGAAAAGCGGAAAAAGTGGCTATTACTCGCTAACGCATGACGTTAATGATTCTGATGCTGGCTATTATCTATGGAAATCGGGAGGCCATTAAAAAAAAGAAGAAGTACAAGAATATGACGTCACATTCCAATCTCGTGCGTTTTTAGTCACGTGGTCAAACGTGAAAAATTCATAATTTTATTTTTGATATTTTATAAAAATCATACATATTTTTATGTAAAAAGTTGGTTAAAGTGGTTTAAATTAATGTTTAGCGATAAAATATCAACAATCTGATGTATATTTTCATCATAGGATAATACCCTATTATGGTACATACATAAGGTTCGGTAAAATCAATTACGGATATTTTGGGCATATGATCTATTGCTTGTGTAAAGACAAGAAAGTATAAGCAGAAAGATAATTGTCAGACTAGAAAAAAAAAATATATTATGGGCGAGTTTGCGTTATGCGGAGAGTGTATACATGAGATACAATACGAATAAAAATACATGAAAAAAAATTTGTTTCATTCAAAGACCTAATATAAGATAGGGATGTGTAAGTAGTGTAATTAACAGGCGTGTATCTTTTGACCTGTTATATCTTTATGTAGCTAGTTTTTGCACAAAAATGATCTACAAAATGCCTTAAAATTATGGTATGTTTGAGTAAAAGAAAATATTTTGATTTTTGACTAGTTTTATTTTAAACATCAATCACATCGAAATATCTTACGTTTAGTTTGGCAAAAGTCACTAAATATAATATACACACAACCACAAAGTTTAACCAGAGGTAGACAGGTTGCTTTAAAACAACATTAAGTCCATTCCAACCGTTTTACATACAATTACCTACGACATTTAATGTATTTTAATTTTATATACACTCCGTGATGGCAAAATACTGTAGCGATCATTTAAAAAAATCAAAATGGAACGGACTATGCTCAGAGAACTTGCCATCACTCACCTAGCGTCGTTGTCAATAAGGATATCGTATTTATAAAAAAGTATTTGGCTAGTTCTACAAACTAATGAATTTTCGTCAGCTCGGCAAAAATATCTGATTGAGAAATTTGTTACCAACTAATTTATTTGTTTAATATTCTGTATGTAACATACCTTTGTCGTTCTCTAAAAATAATCTAGATTAAAAACTATTTTCTTGCTATTGGAATTAATTTAATTTGAACATTTGAATTCCTTAATTTGAAAATTAGGATGAGTCAATTGCTTTTGATTATATAAAAGCTTTGTTGTACAGAAAAAAAGGAGGAACCAGATAAAAATCAGAGTAGGGAAGAAATATTAGAAAAGAAAAGGATAGCTGAAAGATTGAGATACGAAAAAATAAAGAATGATCCTCAGAGATTCGCAGCTGAACAGGAAAAAAGAAAGCAAAAGTATAAAAAGTTAAAGGAAAGTGGAAAACGAAAACTAGTATCTGAAATATCGGATCATGAAAAATGCCAAAGTCGCAAAAAATGGAGACAATATTCAGACAAATCTCAAAGAAAGAAAAATATTTGTAGCATTACAAACTAATGACTAGATGAATATTTCTGATTTGTGTAATTATTAATACCAATATAATTAAACGTTTATCTGATGTAAACGTATTTTCGTTTTATTCTTCATTTTCCTGCTTCCGGAATTTCTTGAAATGGCCATAAATCGATTGTTTTATATTTTGACTGTTTCACTTAACATAGGCTAAAAGGCGGTGTATTCTCTATGATAGGTTATTTTGCAACAAGAATGTTAAAAAAATGTCTGGCCGATATCAGACCCAGCTTCTTCTTTAGTTTGTAGAACAATCCAATTTAAAAAAAAATATAAAAGTTAATCTTTAATAGTAGATTTTTTACTTTTGTAACTTAAATAGAATATGTTTGATTCCTGTTTATTTTTAAATCAAATAAGTCAGCTCGATCCAAACAGACCATTGATGAGACCTATATGTATTATCCAATGGCGTTACTGTTATTTGTGAAGCTAGAGACGTCGAAGACGAGTGGTGGCAAGTTTCTTATTGTACAAATACTTAGATAATTATTGTTTTAACAGAATGATGTGTTTTAACAACATCTATTACTATTAGTAAGAACTACAATGTATCGGTGATATAAAAACTGGTAGATAAAAAACATATGTTTTATAGAATGTTGCACCTTTATAAAAATATTGTCTGTCATTAAGTACTTGTATTCGCTTGTTAACGTTTGGTTGGTTACGAATCACAAGATTTGAAATCTGCAAATTATCTTTCAAGCCGGGTATCCACTATGTTTGCGAACATCTTGCGCTCCGCGATCCTGCAACCGTTCTGATGGATACGGTTCGCTCATCTCCATAGAAACACGTCCACGAACAGACTGAGATCCAATTTGTGTTCGCCCAATTTACCGCCAGCTATTGGAGTGCTGAGCGCGGAGCGCGCACCGTTGCACGCTCCGAGAGCTCGAACGTATTCACTATATGGAGTAGTTGCGGAAGCGCGGAGCGCAAGAGGTTCGCGAACAGAATGGATAGGTACCCAGCTAAATATTTAGCCTTATTTCTACAATTTTGATTACCAAGTGTTTCGTAAAAATACCATTAATTGGCCTGTCATGGTTTTGTATTTATTTATAATCATATTTTGTATATATTACTTATAAATATGTACAACTAAGTCTTAAATAGTAAATTATATTTGATTCGTGCTTCTTTTGAAAATGTTTGTAAAACTAATAGACACCCTGTATATGATCCTAGGTTTTATTATTTCTATTACATAACATTTTTGTTTAAAATAGTTTCGTTTTTGAGGCAGTTATTAGCAATTCGGGTTTTGCTGTTGTACATAATTTTGGTTCATGGTTTTAGGTAGGTTTTAGGTACCCACTATTCGTAACAATATTTAATTTGTTCATCTATAGTAAAATTATGTTTGATATGGATATATTATGTGTCTTTAGTAATATCAGAATTGTAATATTTTATTTATTACAAGAATATAATGGTAATTGCCACTTCCATTAAATTATAATTTCTGTACAAGTTTGTAAAAATATTTTGCCCATGTCAATATCTAGAAAAATTCAAAATATTGGCGTTATATAAAAATAGCTATTTTTGTGAGGTATTCTTGTTTTATATAAAATATTTTTAATCTATATATGTATTAAGTACATACTATTTCCAAAACAGAAATTGCACGCAATGTAAACTAGAGTCAAAGCAAATTTGGTTCGTCATTGTTGGTATGCATTATTAATTAATTATTATCTTAGCCACTAAATTCTACTATGAATTCAATTAAATGTAGTCTACTATCCATTATTAAATATAACACCAAATACTATATCCATATATGATAGCAATACTTTTAGTACATTATTGTATAATTAATTCTATATTTGCTTTAATCATTTTGCTACTGACGATTAAAACATTAATTTTGTACTCATGATTTGAATATCAAATCATATTTTAAAACAATACAGGTTAAAAACACACAAAAAAAGGATTACAAAATCATAAGAAATTAAATAACCTAATAATAATAGTAAGCACTATTGCACACCAAGTAATTCTACCTATTTAGTAGGTAGGAGTGTTTATTATAAAACATATTGAGACAAATATAATTAAACAAACACACAATATAACACAAAATATATACATAGATTAATGATTAAAAGGAGATTAATACTTAATTTCAAACCATGCATTAGATACACGATAGGTTTTGTTGTCTATTTCTAAAAGAGTCAATGCTTACGACAATTACAGCTGGATACCGTGGCCGTAAGCCTTGGCTGTGTTGAAACTAGAAACGCTAGTTTCAATACAGCCAAGGCTTACGGCCGAGTACTCAAATGATATTAGTAGTAAGAACCACTTACATTAGGATTTTCATCATTCTACGATCAGTCATCATGACTGATTGTTGAATGTCACCAATGTTTGAATTATATTCCAAGAATGATGTGCGCAACAAGCCTGATGAACTATATTTTAAATAGTCATAAAAGAAAAACATCAATGATAAAATTTTATCATCAAAACTGGGTTTTGGCTAGAATATTATGTATTTGATAAAATAGTACACATATGTACCTACCTACTACAGATGAATATACTAATATTCATCTGTAGTAGGTAGGTACACAACGTCAATTTATTAACTTTTATATAATAATATTATTGACGGAAATATATTTACAAAATAGTGGCAAAGAGAAGCTATTGTCATTCATTCATAATAATCAGTTAAATTAGGTAACATGGTAAGATTTTTTTGAAAAATGCACAAGCGGTCAATTTTTAATACAATAAAATTAAATACAATAGACATAACCGCCATACCATGTCGCAGATAAATGGTGGATTACCGCAATTGGTTAGGATGAAATTTATGAAATAATAAAAAAATGAACGACCCAAAGATCTTGGCTGAAGTTGCGCGATATGTCCCGATTGCACGGTGTTCAAGCCAGTTTACACTGGAGGAGGTTTAGGGCCACAGTTGTGTGTGCTCTGGATGTAGACGATCCTGCCCCTGTACGTGTGGAGGGCGGCCTTGCACCAGGGCCCGCGGGAGCAGCGCCATCTTATTTTACCGTTGCGGGCGCATCCGTTGAACCTGAACCTGTAACCACCCAGGTTGATGCCCATCTTCCCCTGCTTACTGAGACAGTACGACGCTAAACAGTCAAGATTTGAACCCAAACCGCCAACTGCAATGAAATCACAATGTTAGAAACTAAGACTCTAAGCACCTAACAATTTCAACTTAAAGCTATTGCCCCTTACTAATAAACGCTGTATAAGCTTTGAATAGTTATACAGTGTTTTGTTCACGTCACACATGTGACATTTTTAATTCGATAGAAGGAGACAAAACATAGTATAACTATTCAAAGCTTATACAGCGATTATTAGTAAGGGGGATTAAGTTTAATAAAAGTTTTGTCATCAGGAAAGGAATTCGGAAAATGAAATAGTAATAAATAATGGAAAACTAAAGTAAATAAAACATTAATTGGCATAAAGTATTGTTTATTTTCTCTTCCTCTTTCACAATAATCATATTTGGTTTTGTTACATCATACAAATTACTTGATATAATATGTACAAAAACAATAAGTTATTTCTTTGGTTAAATGATAATGTACAAAAATTTCGGCATAATTTTATTGATAGTCCAAAATATTTAACTATTTTGTATCATCAATTAGATATAACAGTACAACTACTAACGGTAACTTTTGTCTTTCGAGAATCTTCGTTTTTCATACCATACAAAAAACGATAATTGCCACGAGACAAACTAGTTTCATTGTACCTTAGTATCTTACTTCTAATTTAAGTTTAGTATAGGATTTTATATTTCAAAGGATTTGATTATAATACATTTATCTTTACAGTTCGCTTCGGTTTGTCAAGTCGCGGTAAACTCGTGGTCCACGTAGGCGAGCACAAGTTCATCAAGCACGAGACGTACCGCCAGAAGGTGAGGTGGACCTGCAACAAGCGGATCAAGCTTGGCTGCAAGGCCAGCCTCACCACCCACGACAGCGTCATCGTCCGAAGTTTCCTCGACCACAATCATGCCTAGCATTTGTTGATCTTGTTTTATTTCTATATTTTATGGTTTATTCTGTGTTCGACGCCTAGATTTGTCTATCTCTACTAGTCTTATGTGACATCGTTATAAGGATGAGCTTAGAAATTCTAGAGGTTGAACAAATAATAAATCCTATATTTTTTGTGTTAAAAATAATGGGGGTTCAGGAAAGGTACTTTAGCTTAATCGATATTATTATCAAAAATAATAATATATTTATGGGATTGTTATATTTCTTTGATAAATTACATGTTTATCCCATACATTTTATTATTTTCTTATTTTTAAATATAATCCTCCACTTCTTTGTAGGTAATGATTGATACTGTTAAAATGTATTTTTATATTACATAGTTTTAAGATTGTTAACGTGTCGCGGATAAAATCATCAAAACATGTGCCTACGCATTTTAAATGTTGTAAATCAAAGTTTTAGTAAGAATAAAATCATTTTCCGTTCTTTGTGGCCTTATATAAGTATAAGAATTTAGCATTAATATAATTAATAATATAACATTTATTTATATATTTGTAAATCGTATATAATATTGCTCAATAGCTTTATGGATATCCAAAATAAAAATTAGCATTTTCTTAGGTTTAACAATAAGCATGTTTCAATAAAGTTAAAAAAATGATACTGCGTTTTATTTAGCTTAAAAACTAAACTTTTTGATATTACCCCTTTAGGTAAACATAAGTAACAAAAACAGTAAAAATCACAGAATCCTCAAATTAGGTACCTACCCTGGTGGAATTGTCTGTACAGCCTCGTGGCTGTACGAAATTTCCATTGTGATAGGGTTGCCAACCCCAAATTTAAAAAACTAGGATTTGAAGTTGAAAGAACCAGGACAATTCAGTTTAAAACAGGACACAGTAATAGAGTTGCAACAGTTAATTTTAAAAGTGAAATGTAAAATAATACATGTAATGCTATTAATCATATTTTTTCATAAAGGATTTGAAGAAAATCAAATTTCATAGTAAAGATTTTATCAAGGGATCGTCCATTAATCACGTGATGCCTAAATGGGGAGGGGGGGTCCGAAAAAAATCACCAAGTATCACCAAGGGGAGGAGGGGGTATAAGGAGACATCACGTGTATTAATTTTCGAATCTAGTCTATGCATACCAAAATTATTATCGTTGTAGATTTAAATTGCTTAAATTATTCGATTAAATTGTTTTTAAGTTAAATTTTTTCTTAAACATCGCCTGCTTAGTATGTAAAAAAAAAATACACGTGATCTTAGGTGGGGGAGGGGGGGTATTATAAAACCTCACCAAGTATCACCAGGGGGAGGGGAGGGGTCTAAAAAGTTGTTAAAAACATCACGTGATTAATGGACGGTCCCCAAGGTGCCTTAAAAACCCAGGGCGCTGCTTTAAAACTATCCAGGACATCCCAGGACACTGTAAAAACCAGGACGTGTCCTGGGAAACAGGACGGTTGGCAACCCTACATTGTGATGTAAGCAAGGTGCCAAGCATAGGTATAAAACGCTAAATATTTGTTGCTTTGTTACAAATTATATATATGGCGTCTGTACTAAAATAGAAAAAAATGTAAAGGCAAGCAAGCACCTACTAAATATTTATTCTCCTCGTGAATGTCGCTAATTCACTTAATAAAAGTTGAGTAATCTCATATTACAAAAGTATACCTTATAATAAATACCTTATAATAAATGCTACGTATTTGAACATATAGTTTAGTGGACTAGATCAAATTATAAACCTACTCTTTGTATATAATGACTTAGAAATATTCGTACCCGTCCTAAAAGAATGCACATTGACCTTTAGAATCGATTTTTGAAGTTTCCGAAAATTACATGTATCAATTATAACCTATAGGTCAATGTGAGAATTTCTGTCTCCTTGCTTTATCGAAAATTATGGTTCCGCCTAAAGTATATACACGAATGAAATAGTGATTCCTCATCTTTGACAATGTTCCCGTCTATAGTCCTAATGATGGCCTTACACTGTCTCGTGTTGCGATACTTGCAGTACCAGAGCTGCATTCTCCGCTGTCTGTAGGCGTTGTGGGGTCTGAAGAGAAATCCGCCGTACATCAGCTTCGGATAACCGCACCCTGTAATTATTTTGGCTGAAAAATAAAACAGAAACTTAGTTACTTGTGTTTCACAATGATACCTGGTTTGAAATTAAATGAGTCTCTACACATGGGCTTCATTACTCATCATTACCATCAAGATATGACTATTTAAATAAATTAGAGCCAATTTTCACAGTTTAGCGCTGTATAAGGTACGGTAAAATCAATTACGGATATTTTGGGCATAGAATCTACTGCTTTTTGCGAGTAAAACAATTATTTTTTTGCCTAAGCGTCTTTATATGAGGAGTATAATATACCCAAAACATCCGTAGTTTTACCAAACAACATGTGAAAACTACTACAGCGAGCTTGGGACTGACATACTTACAATTAAACGAAATCTGGAACAATCTCTTTAAATTATTTTCTTATCGTTGTGCATTAACCTACCCATGTAGGATGCTTAAAAATGTCAGTATATAAACGAGTTTAAATGCCTCAATGAATACCAATATAAATTCTCATCATATTTCATTTATTAAAATGGGTTCTTATTATACTTACTATACTTATGTATACTTAATCATGATTCTACACTATATTTACAAAACTTACATCCGGGAGCAGGAAAATATAAATAAAAACATTAACATGTACAATAAAATATAAAAAAAAACATTGAGAAAATCACATAAATTAAAAAAATCGGTACTGAGATCCACTTTAAGTAAATGAGAAAATCTATCCAAATCTAGATATAATTGGATACCTATAGATATTAATAAAATTTTGTGTATTTATATTATAGTCAAACTCCTCTTTAGAGATAAATATGGTTTAAAGTAGGTGGCAGGTGGCAGGCAGGGGCCCGGCCCTAACCTAACCTAACCCCCTCAGGGGGTAGGTAGGTATTTTATTATATATTTCATGTTGAAATGAATATTGCATGTACATGTTAAGGTACATTTCGGTTCCCTTAGTAACATGCTGCTTACACTAATTCTCTACTTGGGTGATTTATTAGAAATGGTTGTGTGTATTTTTTAGCTTGATGATTTGGCAGCCATGTGTGATAGCGATTGCGTTGCATTTGCCATACAATTTGGTGCATCTCCATCTTATCCTTCTACCGTCTAGACTATTGTAATGTTTCAGAAAGCGATGTTCGCCGATCCTTAACACAACACGACCCTTATCTTCTGTGACAAAGTTTGCCATGTCACCAACTAAAAAGTGTTTTCACAGTCATTCACAGTTAAAATTTGCACAAAAAGGCACTAACAATATAATTTCCACAAAACCTAAAAATCAGTAGGCATGCAAACTACTGTAGCAAAATTTCAAAAAACGACATTGATCCGTTACCTACCAATTTAAAACTTATTCATTCAAGGTCAAGGTTTTGTGGAAATTATATTTATTTAGGTTTTGTGGAAATTATATTTATTACAATTAAACTTTTACCATAAAACTCATATCTAGGACGAATTTCTAAGTCTATCATTTTCTCCCAAATGGGTACCGGATTTGACCGACTATAATGGGCGTATTGAAAATTCATAAGTGATCAATCACACAAAAGTTTATAATCTTATATCAGCGTTATGAAAGTAATTATACATAATTCGTATTTAGACATCTACGTTTGTTACATCATAACAACATCCTGAGCACAAACGACGCAAATGCTTGCAGTATGTTCGCCACAGATAAATTTATTACATTTTTTGCACACAACTCGAGTTTTTCTGTTTAACTTATAATGGCACATAGAACATGTTTTCCTCTTACCTTCAGGTATTCCTTTCTTTTCTATGGCGACTAATGGACATGCGATTTTTTGTTTATTTAAAACAGCTAGTATATCGTCTTTAACAGTACGAGGCATGGTGTGGAAACTAAAACGTTTTTTTCTCCAGGGGTTTGCAAGATCTGAGTGCAATTTATTCATAAAAATCCTACGCTGCATAGGTTTGCGGTTAGCGTTCTTACTGTCTCGACAGTACAAAATGTAACAATTAACAGTTACCATATTTATCAAATTATAAAATAAGCACAATGTCCAGTTACTAGTCTTTCTCTTGCATGTCATATTCGAACACATTTGGTCAAATGCAGTAACAGAATTCTTTGTATTATTATAGTTTTCAAACATGCAAGGTACTTGAGATGAAGAGTTAATGTCATCTTTTTCGTCGCCAGATGATAAAAGAAATAGCATTTTAGTTGAACTTAAATTATAAGACAGGAATGTAACTGTGCCGACGGAGGAAAATATAGGTGTCCCAATGTTCGTCTTGCGTTTTAATACTTTAGGAATTTCTTTACTATTTGCTTTAAGTGTCCCTAAAATAGTTAGCTTGTATGGTTCCTTCAATAACTGGTCTGCGAGAGAAATCGACGGTTTTAATTTTTTTATCGTAACATTCGTTTTAGTACCGTGAATGGTTTTTGTGAGCTCCTTTACGTAAAACTCAGTTAGCGAGGAACCATCGGTATTTGTGTATTTTCCGAGATAGGGCATTGCGTCTATCATATAGTAACTACTACTATCACACATCGTCATAATTTTGATGCCGTATTTTTTTTCGTTGTCGGGAAGAAACGCTTTAAAACTACATTTTCCTCTAAATGGTACCATAATTTCGTCGATGGTTACATTACTTCCACATATACGATTATTACGACATTGTGTAATAAGTAGATCCCATATGTTTCTCATAGGAGAAAAAGGGTCTGATTCGTTTTCTTCTGTGTCGATGACTTTGTCGTCAAAGCGTAAATTTTGCAGTAGAAACGAAAATCTTTGGTAACTCATACACGACACATATTGTGATCCACGAATCTCAGAATTAAAAATTTCTTCAAGTGTAAAATGGTTTTCATTCATTGCAGCAGTTAAAATCAGGACACCTAAAAGCGCTTTTATTTCATCTATATTCGTGGAACCTGCTGATTTTTTAAATTTTTTGTTCGAAGTTTCAATAAAAATATTTGTAAATTTCACAATGTCTTGAAGTACTTGATTTGTGAAAAACGTTTCAAATATTGAAAGTGGATCATCATGGCTATCAGAGTCCACATTTTTTTGAGGTTCAGAATAAGAAATGATATCTTCAACCTCAAAACATTCTATTTTTTTCATAGAAAAATGTTCTTTTAGTGGTTTTTCGTCATCACTATCCATATACTCAGAAAATTCTTTTTTAATCTTCACACTAAATGGTAATTCTTCGGATTCTGAAAAAGAAAGTATAGTTAAGTAAAATTATGTAATAAAAATAGCAGAAATCCAAACTGCAAAATGCCGTGGTAAAAGGTCCGAACACAAAACACATTTATCGAAACAGTGCAGCGCAGCAAGATGTATTACATGACCGGTGACCGGACACGTAATATATTATTTATCAAGCCGTTTAGGAAGAGGGTTACAAAGAAATATGCATGCTAAAATTCAGTATAGTGTTGACAGCCTAGTAATTATCAATTGTAGAATAAATTTAGAAAAAGTTCATTTGTATAAAATTAATCTCATTTTAATTTAATTCAGCATTTAAGACTACGTTGCCATAAGAGTTTTTAAGTAGTCGTCATTAAATCCAACTTTGAATTTTTATTTACTGTTCGGACGGAGACACTTTTTAATCACTTTCGTTTCGTCTATGACTTAGTCAATGTGAAAACGGTATCAGCTAACTTACCGGTAATAGCGTTTTGTATAAAAAGCCAACAAAAGTCATTCTGAATACATCCCCTGAATTAATCGAAATACTTATAGGAGTAGTTTGTTACACAGTGTGAAGACTAATATTGTCTAATAAACTTGAAATCCGAAACTTATCAACATTAATACACGTTCATTATGATCAAAATAAATTAACAAAAATAATTAAGTACCTTATGCAAGCGCTTTATTCTTGCTTAAATATTTTAAAATAATATTATAAATTCTATAGTCTATAGTTTATTCATTCTTTGGTGTATTGTTTATAGTTTATGGCATTAAAAATCGTCACGACGACGTCGATGCATGGAAATGCATTTGTTCTATTGTAACGCTTTTTAGTTGCACCACTAAAAAACTCGTGGGAAAGTAGCCTTATGGTTATGAAATCCCGATACTGAAACGAGTATATTATCTATGGTGATCGCTGTTCCCCTGCAATGCTTCTGTCTACATCTCCATCTCATCCTTTTCCCGTGAAGGTAGTCTTGGTAATACGTGTAATTATTGTGGACCAATAGACTAGCACCACGAGAGCTTTTTATGATTCTATATCGGTTTATATCTGTAACACAATACGATTGAATATTTTAGAAGCTATAAACATGCCAAGTAAATCAGATCATTTTTTATTTTCTTACATTCAAGCAAATAATTTGTAAGTTTGCGTAAAATCAGATCGATGGAATCTGTATCAGATAATATAAAAATATGTCTTAAGGAATGAATCTTAACAAATATTAAATTAAATCAAAGACGTTTTTATATGCGATTCGACTACTTTTATACTTAGGAATAAACACATTAAAGCATACCAAAATTATATTATATTAAGTTTATCTAGCACAATAAATAAAATGCGCAGGTATATTAAATCTTAACATTCGAAAAACTCACTAGCTTCAAAATTCTTATGCTGTTCGGTAATGGATATAAAATATTAACTATTTGCATTCATTCTTTAATACGAATCAAAATTATGTGAAAGTGTCCATAGTTAATAGTTACTGTGTGATATTATTACCTATATACCTACATAGGAAAAATTTCCTGGGCACATATAATGCAAAAGGTTGTAGTGTGCTCGCCACAGATATACGTATTACATTTTTTGCAGTTTTTTTTTGTATTTCTTCTTTTCTTATAATGGCACATAGAACATATGTTCCTGGTCCCTTTAATGCTCCCTTCAGGTATTGCACTCTTTTCTGTGACGACTGATGGACATGATATATTTTGCTTATTTAAAACAGCTATTATATCGTTTTTAACAGAACGAGGCATGTTGAATAATGTAAACCGTATTTTTCTCCAGGGATTTGCAAGTTCCGAGTGCAATTTATTCATAAAAATCCTACGTTGCATAGGTTTGAGGTTAACGTTCCTACTGTTTTGACAATATAAAATATAACAATTAACAGTTACCATATTTATCAAATTATAAAATAAGCTAATCGTCCAGCTATTAGTTTTTCTCTTGCATGACATATCCGAACACATTTGATCAAATGCAGTTACAGAATTTTTTGTAGAATTATAGTTTTCTAACATGCAAGGTACCTTGGATGAAGAGTAAATGGCATCTTTTTCATCGCCAGATGATAAAAGAAATAGCATTTTAGTTGAACTTAAATTATACGACAGGAATGTTACTGTACCGACGGAGGAAAATATAGGTGTTCCAATCTTTTGATTCGTGTTGCTTTTTGATACTTTAGGAATTTCTTTACAATTTGCTTTGACCGTTCCTAACAAAGTTAGCTTATATGGTTCCTTCAACAACTGTTCTGCGAGATAAATCGTCGATTTTAAGTTTTTTATCGTAACATTTGTTTCGGTACCATGAATAGTTTTTGTGAGCTCTGTTACGTAAAACTCAGTTAGCGAGTAATCGTTGGTATTTGTGTATTTTCCGAGATATGGCATTGCGTCTATCATATAGTAACTACTACTATCACACATCATCATAATTTTGATGCCGTATTTTTTTTCCTTGTCAGGTAAAAAAACTTTAAAACTACATTTTCCTCTAAATGGCACCAACATCTCGTCGATGGTTACATTACTTCCACGTATACAATTTTTACGACATTGTGTAATAAGTAGATCCCATATGTTTCTCATAGGAGAAAAAGGGTCTGATTCATTTTCTTTTGTATCGATGGCATTGTCGTCGAATTGTAGATTTTGAAGTAGAAACGAAAATCTTTGATGACTCATACATGACATATATTGTGGTCCGCGAATCTCAGAATTAAAAATATCTTCAGGTATAAAATTATTTTCATTCATTGCAGCAGTTAAAATGAGCACTCCTAAGAGCGCTTTTATTTCATCTTTATTTGTGTATCCTGTTGAATTTTTATATTTTTTGTTCGATTTTTGAATAAAAATATTTGTACATTTCACAACTTCTTCAATAACTTGATCTATGAAAAACATTTCAAATAATGAAAGTGGATCATCATGGTTGACTGAATCCACGTTTTTATGTGGTTCAGAGGAAGACTTTATTCCACTGTCAAAATCATTTGCTCTTCTTTCAGATTTATGATCTATTAACGGTTTCTCGTCATCACTATCCATACACTTGCCGAAATCTTCTTTACTTATCACATTAAATGGTAATTCTTTGGATTCTGAAAAAAAGGTTAGACTGTTAAATTGAATACCGGAACAAATATTTAAAATCAATTCGAGCATAACATTTTCTTTTATTGCAAATGATAAAAAAAATATTGGGAAAAGGAGAAGTAAATAATATGCTGATACTTAGTTATATTATTAGATATATTGATAACTCAAAAGTATTTATTTATTCGCGATAATTTCTATCCATCTCAGCTTTATTTCAACTAGAACTAAATATATTATAATAAGATCCCACTGTAAAAACGTAGCGTTTTTGCAATAGGCTACTTGACTCATATTTAATTTCATACATTGAAGGAATATTTCCTTAAGTAAGGACTTAAAAAAACATATTTTAGCGATATCTTAACTTAAAAACTTGAGATTGATAAATAAAGTTGATTTAAAAATATGTATTTTTATTTTTTAATATATTTATGCTTTATAATATTATGCGTAAAAATATTATTCTTAATTAATATTATGCGTAAAAAATGTATGCCTTACAATAAGTATGCCTAACAATTATTATGCTTTAAGTAATTATGCGAAAAAAAATTATGCGAAGAAAGTTATGCCAAATGAATATTATGCGAAACTACTATTAGGTCATATGAAATTATGCTAAGTAAAATTATGACATATGATTTTATGCGAAAAAATAGGGAACCCTTATAAAGTCATTATTTATGTATTTTGTTTCCTCTAATTCCATGCTATTATTGAATAAGTTCAAAATGGTTTTCCGGTATTCTTTTCCATGTTTGTTCTTAAATTATTAACTTTATATTTATTTATGTCAAAACGTCAAACGGAACGTCACACCGCCATTTTACTACTACGGACTGTATTCATTGGTCATTGTTTAACATAGATTACAAATAGTACAATTTTGACATCACAGCACAGATAATCTATCACAACCAACATGGCGAATAGTGTTCTCGCCGGTTTTTAAAACGTGTATTTTCAAAGTACTTTTTTGTAGGTTTTTAGGTTTCAAAATAATATAATATTATTTTTTTTGTTTAATGAAATAATTATGAAGCGTTTAGGACCGAAATAAAAACAAGGTCAAGTAGCCTATAGTATATGGTTAAACGACAATTTTATAAAATCTACACTAATATTATAAAGCTGAAGAGTTTGTTTGTTTGTTTGAACGCGCTAATCTCAGGAACTACTGGTTCGAATTTAAAAATTCTTATTGGATCTTGGAGTTGGATCCATTTATCGAGGAAGGCTTTAGGCTATATAACATCTAAGCTTAATCGAGTAGAGCACCAATCAAGAATGTTTCAAAATCGGGGTGGTTTTTTTTCCTTTTGAGAGCTTTCGCTGCGTTACGCTGCGGAAACGGTTAAAATTTCGCTAAAATTATGTGTGACAGAATTGTTTCCCTTTAAAAGTTCTAAAAAAAGTCCGCGACTGTATATGTCTGTCTTTTAAGGTTGGCTCACAATAACCTTTTTATGCTAACCAAATTTGTTCTAAAATCAAGCATTATTTGTGAGGGTGTGTTATTCATTACAAGCATTTAATTTAGAATAAATTTGCCGTTTACATAATTTGAATGAGTATTTTATGATAAGATATCGCAGTAATAAAATATTGAAGCGCGCAATAATAATGTACGGCGCGCGGCGGGCAGTCGTGAGGGGGAAGCGCTTCTCCTTCTACTTAAATGAAGTCGCGGGTAAATTTTAGCGATATCCCAAAGTAACTGTTCCACGCGGATGAAGTCGCGGGCAAAAGCTAGTAAATTATACTTACATTATGCCGGGCCGCCAGTTCCAACTAATGAAATTTTAAACTATTGATTTTTCTAGGACATTACATTAGACCTCTATGTTATTCAGTAAAACTAAGCTGTATATGTTAGATAGAAGCGTAGAGAACTCGAAACCAACCAGCTGCCTCTCCTAAAGAGGCCGCGTTCTCATGGCAGCCAAGTCTAAATAGGCAATATTTTGAAGCGTTATTCCACTCATAACGAATAAACCTTATACATATTACAATGAGCGCACAAATTATATTAGATTATGTAATGTATGTATTAAAGAAACAATGCATGAGAAGTTAAAATTAAGTTATTTTAAGGATAGTGGAGTAATTATTATTATCTATGATAATTGAATACATGTAGCTACTCGTAATCCTTCCAACATTCTGAAAAGTAGTGTTGAAGATAGCAGATATTTATTTCTATCTTCTTTTACATTTTATCACTAGGTATGTATTTTCTATGTATTCTTTATAAAGACTCATTATTGAATATTGTTACGAACACACAAAGAGACTAGCGCCATCTAGCGTCAACCAATAAAACCACTTTGTATGAACAAAGACAACGTGAAACCTCCTATTCAATACTAGATGGCGCTACTGTACGAACTTTCCGGAATAATCCAACCCGGTCACGCGAGTCGGGAACTTTCTGGAATGGTATGGGACTCGTGTCGACCGATATAAATACGCCGCAGGGATGCGAACGAGTTCAGTTCAGTTTTGAGCTACCTTCGGGCGATTTCGAAGTGAAAACTAGTGATCAAGAGTGATTAATACAAGTGAAACCCACGATTTTGCTACGACCTCGGACATCGTTAGTGCTTAGTGTTTGGACCTAGTGCTTTGTGTTGGACCTAGTGCTTTGTGTTGGACCTAGTGCTAATGAATAAAGTCTTTAAAAGAGTCAGCAGGTCTTTCTCTCCAAATCCATCGAACCCTAACACGTAACAATATTATGTTTTATGTATCCTTCCTAAGTGCTTAGTTAATCTAAGTAAGTGTATATATCCCACCAAAAATATTTTCATCTAAAGTGATGCCAAGATCGCACTGTCATAAAGTTATCAGATCTCATGTAAAACCAAGCTTCTGACTCTACACGCCTTAACTCTACAAGCCTAACTTAACAAACTCTACACCTTAGTCATTTTATGTGGCCTGGCCATTTCATAAGATGAAAAATTTACTGACTCATATCTATTCTGGGGACACGGTAGTGCCCCCATGCCAAGACGTCAAGCGAAGCGCAAGGGCACTACCAAACCACCTTTTCTCGAAGCGTTTCGTCGATTTTTTGAACCCTCCTAACTTGAGTTTGGATTGTACCAAATAAATGAAACTTTCAGGATTTGTTCCCATCAGCGGTCTCATTAAACATGTAAAGTTTCGATTTCCTACGTCTTATACTTTAGATTTTATTGATATCTAAAAACCCCTGATTCCGTCACTGACTCACTGATGATCAACAAAATTATATCGTACTTCCGGATGTTCTCGAAAGCTGAAATTTGTTACGTAAGATTGTATTAGTACACAACCAACATAAAAATTCTCAAAATTGGAACTTTCATCTTCCAACCCCTTAAACAAGGGAGTTAAAGTTAATTATCTGTGAAAGCGCCATCTATCGCGTTATTATGAACTATGTAAGTTATGAACGACGGTTCATCGCTAGGCTTGTAAACTAATTGACTAATATTGATTGAAATAATTATTTCCCGAATATTCTGAATTTAAACGGAAACTTTAACATATATGCAACATTCATTTAATTATGTTAAGAATTATTAAGGTAAGAAGTCTCATATAAACTTTTATCCTTCAATCCCTTAAACTACAGGATGGAAGTCTCTATAATATTACCACTTTAGCTAGAGGCCTGAAAATTGTTGTTGTTATTAGGGATCCGATAATAACAATAAAATTTAATAAAATAACCATGTATCCCTTTATTAACAACAAAAAACACAATATATTTTTAATCTTTATCGATATATTTTATTGCACTTGTTAATTTTACCCGTATGTATTTTCCGTTTAAATTACTAAATACTCGGAAAATAATTAGGTATTTAAATATTACGTCAATTAGATTCCAATTCAAGCGACGAACACATAACTAACATAATTCATAATGTATGAGATAGATGTCACTTTTACACAAAACTATAAAAATGTTATGAGTTATCATTAAAACGATTAATAATAATTAACTGAAGGGAATGAAATAATAAAAAAAGTATGTATCAAATTACATTTACATACTTTTTAGTATCATCAAAATATTTACAGTATCCGAGTAACTTACAATAAATAAAATCTAGTAAAAGCGCCACCTAGCATAGCTTATAAACAATAATCAATTATAAATGGGCATTCAAGTAGTACTTACTGCTACCGACAGATGTCAGTGCTTCGACTCCTAAACCGCGCTAATGATGTTCTTTATTACAAAAGTCATAAGACATCATAGAACATGAGTAAATTTTTTTACCCTGAAAGATTCGGATAGTTGTTTGTAGTGACTTGTAAACCACTTTGGATGCCAGTTACTCCAAATTGTTGACTTTGTAAAAAAGTAATGTATGAAACCTTGCCTTTATTTTAAAAGACCTATTTAACGATACCCCTCACATTAATGGCTAACAATGAAAAAATATTTTTCATCCCCACTTCACATGTATGAAGCCCCTGAAATATAAAATAAGTATTTTATGATGCCAAAACTGACATTTAAGTTACATAATATTACATAACTGTTCCAAATTTCATCAATTTATATTCATAACTAGCTGTTGCCCGCGGCTCCGCTCGCGTAAATAGCGTATCCCACTTTTTCAGAATAAAAAATTGCCTATGTTCTAATCCAGAGCCTAAACTACTACAGTATCAAATTTCATCGTAATTCGTTCAGTAGTTTTTCGTGAAAGAGTTACAAACATCCATCCATTCTCACAAACATTCACATTTGTAATATTAGTAGGATAACAGAAGCTGAAACAACGGACAGACAGACAGACGGAGACGGACGGACGGACACAGTCAATTTATAAGGTTTCCTCGAGTATTACGAAACCCTATTACATAGAACAGTGTTTTTCAACCTTTTTCATGATGCGACCCCCCTTGTATGAAAAAATATTTCGCGAATAAAAAATAATAAAAAAATATAAGGGTAGGGGTACCCATCGCTTTTTTATCATGTATGTATGTGTATTAACATACACAGTGTTACAAATATTCATTCCATACGACGTTTTTAAGCGTCTCCATAATTAGGATTTGGATATAAGTACATAGGTAATATAGTATGTCAAACACATTATTTTACAATTACATACATCGATGATATTGAAGATCGATTTATGAGTATTTCCTTTTGTTAAAATTCTCTTACTTAATAAATCAATCTTTTTAATCTTCATTGGTATTTTACTAAAGTTCTCTCTACCTCCGGCGCGGCGACCCCCCTACAGAAGCTTCGCGACCCACAGGTTGAAAAACACTGACATAGAATAATAAAAAATATAGAATTTAAAAAAAATTGTCTGACTGGGATTCGAACCCGCGATCAATTTGCCATTAACGCAAAAGTCTGTCGCTTAGTAGCTGAAATACTGAAAGCCGTTTCCGAGAATCTCAATTCATATTTACAAGATTTGCTTGTTTGAAGTACTATCAGATAATGAAAATTTGTATTGTAATTTGTATTACGTACGTTGCAATATATAAAGTTATATTATTACTAGCTGACCCGGCAAACGTTGTTGCCTTATTAAAAGTTAAAAACACTATAATTGATCAGTTATCGAGCGGGATGAAAAATGATTAAATTACTAAAATGGCTATAAAAAAATTAAAATGGTGATAAAAATTAAAAATTTAGGATTGTATGTATTTTTAATGACACATTATAAAAAAATAAAAACAAAAACTTTCGTCCAAAAATTAAAAAAAAAATTTAAGGGTGAACAACCCTTATTACTTAGGGGTATGGAAAATAGATAGTAGCCGATTCTCAGACCTACTGAATACGCATATTAAAGTTGGTAAAAATCAGTAAAGCCGTTTCGGAGGAGTACGGTAACTAACATTGTGACTTGGAAATTTTATATATTAGAAGATAGATAGATTGTTCCAGTGTAATATTACGGAAATACCGTGATATTAATGTTTAATATGATAAATATGGGAGCAAATGTGATACGCCTAATGAAAAGCGACTACTGTTGCCCAGGAATATCCGCGACACCATAGTAGTTGTAGGCAAGTGCCTCGTGCTTCATTTCTATTTCACTTCTCACACGATAGATGGCACTTTGATGAAGTTTTATTATAGAATTGAAGAAATACAGTTTTTACTTAATGAACTAGCACCTGCGAAATCAAAATTTGAAATCATCAATAGAGCATTTGTTCATCGCGAACAGTTCTCGATCTGTGTTGGGTACGCTATCACCATTCACAAAAGTCAAGAGCTAAGATTGAATAATGCTCTTATTGATATTGAGCCATCTACGTTCTCTTGTGGGCAGGCTTATGTAGCACTCTCTAGTGACCAATTTGCAAGGCGTTCACCTAGTTAAATATTGACTTCAGTTGTATTAAAACACAAGAGTCAGCTGTAGTCGAATATAATCGACTAAAAGCCAAGTATCGCCCTAATCTGCCACTTATTGTAAATAGTAAGCCAACAAAGAAAAACCAAACCAAGAGCATATCAGGACATGTCTAAGGAGGGTTCCGTAAATATAAACGCGTAATATGCTTTTTTTTTAAATTACTCCAAAAGTAACTGTCCGATTTGGTTCACAATAATTTTCCTAAAGAGTTTTAATAGCAAGTTTCTATCTCTTTGGAGGCCGATTACTCGAAAATGGTCAACTTTATAAAAAAGTAACGTATGAAACCTTGCCTTTATTCTTTATTTTAAAAGACGATACCCCACACGATGGGGCAAAGTGAAAAAATATTTTTCATCCCCACTTCACATGGCCATGTCGTTATTATAAGAGAGTATAATAGAAAAACAGTCGATTATAAATTTTTCTCCTTACGGCCAAGTGAATGTAGCGAAATTGCCAGGCCACATAAAATGACTAAGGTGTAGAGTTTGTGAAGTTACGCTTGCAGAGTTAAGGCGTGTAGGGTAAGAAGCTTGGTTTTACATGAGATTTCATAACTTTTTGACAGTGCTAGTCATATGGTATCGTCTTGGCATAATTTTTTTACATGAAAATGTTTTTGGTGGGATAATACTATTCTAGTCGGAACGAAAAGCCCAAGCCACATAAATTCAAATTCAAATTCTTTCAAATTTTTTCAAATTCTAATTGACTAAGGTGTAGATTTTTTTGAAGTTAGTTTTGTAGAGTAACAAAAATCCATCCTCACAAACTTTCACACTTATAATATTAGTACTTAGTAGGATGGTTTGCAGGGCAGGGCGAGGTTGGCGTCATTTGACATGCGGTCTTAAAACTACGTTCCCACAAGTTTTTTTGTGGTCGTGACAGAATAGAAATCTGCGTTGATACAATACAGCTAAAAATCGTGTACAGCTGTCAAATTTGACACTTGACTTTTGTGGTTATAATTGAAGGAAAATTACTAATAAAATGATGTAACATCTTATACCTACTACAAACTATCTTATATGAATATAATCGTAATCTCAGAAACGGCTGCTATTATGTAGGGAGTATTTATTATACAGGGAGTTTTGGGTGAGAAAAACCGATCTAGTTAGGTTAGGCCTTATCCCTGGGAATCTGAGCACTTTAAAATTATTTGTGTTTTCTTTCGTCGTGCAATCGAATCTATCAATAAATTCCGACTCTGTCAGTCCGATTGACAGTTTGGAATGCGTACGACGTACGTATAACAACCTCTGATAGTGGTCTAATGGCTTGGCTTGGCTCTTGACTCGGCGTTGGAACAACAAAAAATGTTGTTTCCAAGTTTGGTTAGGAGAATGCAAGCTGATCAACTGAGTGTCTGACAAGAAAGATGATCGCTGCGTCGGATGGGCACGTTAAAAGTCAGTCTTACGCCTGATCGCCTGTCGTGTCGGTCATCCGTCCGATTGGGCTGCGAGAGTAAAGGAAAAGTGTTCTAGTGTACTGCCCTCACACTTGGGCCCTATAAAAAAACTCAAATCGGTGTGGGAAGATATTATTATTATTATATGTAGGTACGTGTATCTTTCGCGTTATTCGGAAACTCAGAATGGAAGAATCATAAAAACTGTGGTAGGTTTCCCACCACAGTTTTTATGATTCTTTTTATTATTTTTAAATGTACTCCAAGCAAAGCTTGGTTACCCAGGTACTGAATAATGAAAAAAAATATAACTTTTTTGTTTTATTTGGATTTTGTAAAATTGTAAATCAATATTATAAGCATATATATACTTATAATATTGATTTACATAAGTTTATATTTATAGTAAGTATATATTTCATAGTGAAAAGCGACATGTATCTCTAGTTAGTATGAACTACTAGCTGTTGCCCGCAACTTCGTCCGTGTCAACTGATGCATGCAACTGAGCAATAATGCATTAATTTCGACCAAATTTGATTACTATAATGATTACTATAAAAAACCGGCGGCCCAAGGTGGTGTTGGGGATTTGAAGGAACGCAAGTCGCAACACCAGAGGAGTTGCAAGTAAAACTCCTCTGGTGTTGCGAGTGTCCATGGGCGGCGGTAATCACTTACCATCAGGTGAGATCCGTCTGCTCGTTTCATTAAAAAAGGCTTTTAGTGAGTCAATCTTAAAAGATTGACATATACTGTCGCGACCATTTTTTAGATAATTTAAAGAGAAAAAATTATTTCATGCATATTTTTTGGGTAACTTGAACCGTTTACGCAGCGCACGCAACGAAAGCTCTTGAGATTAGCGCCAAAGAGAATATAATCACTACGTTTTAGCAGATTAGCGCGTTCAAACAAACAAACTCTTCAACTTTATAATATGAGTATATCACTATAAATTTTAGTTCATAAAATGGGTCGTCGAGACTCATCTTCCAAAATAAATACATAGTTTATAAAATTGTGGATTAAAAAAAATACTCACTGTTGTTCATACAAATAGATTGAAAGCACAAATAAAAAAAAAGAACATAAAAGTCCAAAACAAAGAGTGAAAAACATGGAAAAGAGTGACATCGTCAAGTTTTATGAAATCTCGTGAAATATTAATTTTGGAATAGGTATAGGTTTCATTGTTAATTAAAAAATATGAGAAATTATGGGAACTACAACCCATTATATGATCAATGATCAACATCGACTTAACCCAATATGAAATATTAATATAAAAAAATCTAAATTGGCTAATTCGGAATTATTTCCTGAGCACAAACAACGCAAATGCTTGATGTGTGTTCGCCACAGATAAACCTTTTACATTTTTTGCAAACTTTTCTGGTATTTCTTCTCTTCTTGTAATGGCACATAGAGCATGTTTTTCTTTTTCCTACAGGTATTTCATTCTTCTCTGATGATGTGGCGAGTAAGGGACATACTATATTTTGCTTATTTAAAACAGCTCTAATATTGTCTTTAACTGATTGAGGCATCTGAATGGTACTCAAACGTATTTTTCTCCAGGGATTTGCAAGATCCGAATGCAATTTATTCATAAAAATGCGACGTTGCATAGGCTTGCGGTTAATATTTTTACTGTTTTGACAATACAAAATGTAACAATTAACAGTTACCATATTTATCAAATTGTAAAATAAGCTTATCGTCCAGCTATTAGTTTTTCTCTTGCATGACATATCCGAACACATTTGATCAAATGCAGTTACAGAATTTTTTGTAGAATTATAGTTTTCTAACATGCAAGGTACCTTGGATGAAGAGTCAATGGCATCTTTTTCATCGCCAGATGATAGAAGAAATAGCATTTTAGACGAACTTAAATTATACGACAGGAATGTTACTGTGCCGACGGAGGAAAATATAGGTGTCCCAATCTTTCGATGTGTGTTGCTTTTTAATACTTTAGGAATTTCTTTACTATTTGCTTTGACTGTCCCTAACATAGTTAGCTTGTATGGTTCGTCTAACAACTGTTCTGCGAGATAAATAGACGGTTTTAAGTTTTTTACTGTAACATTCGTTTTAGTGCCATGAATGGTTTTTGTGAGCTCCCTTACGTAAAACTCAGTTAGCGAGGAACCATCGGTATTTGTGTCTTTTCCGAGATAGGGCATTGCGTCTATCATATAGTAACTACTACTATCACACATCGTCATAATCTTAATTCCGTATCTTTTTTCGGTATCAGGAAGAAAAACTTTAAAACTACATTTTCCTCTAAATGGTACCAAAATCTCGTCAATAGTTACATTATTTCCACGTATAGAGTTCTTACGACATTGTGAAATAAGTAGATTCCAAATGTTTCTCATTGGAGAAAAAGGGTCTGATTCATTTTCTTCTGTTTCGATGGCTTTGTCGTTGAATTGTAAATTTTGGAGAAGGAACGAAAATCTAAGATGACTCATACACGACACATATTGTGTTCCACGAATCTCAGAATTAAAAATTTCTTCAGGTGTAAAATGATTGTCACACATTGCTGCAGTGAGAATCAGGACACCTAAGAGCGCTCTAATTTCTTCTGTGTTTGTATTATTAACTGATTTTTTGTACTTTAAATTCGTTTTTTTAATTGAAATATTAGTAAATTTCACGATTTCTTGTAATATTTGATCAGTGAAAAACTTTTCAAATATTGAGAGAGGATCATCATGGCTACCTGAATCTTCATTTTTCAGACGTTCTGAAGAAGATTTAATTACAGTGTCATCCTGAAAATTATCTACACTTCTTTTAGAAATATGTGCGATTAACGGTTTCTCGTCATCACTATCCATATACTCGCTAAAATCATCTTCAATCATCTCATTTAATAGTATTTCTTCGGATTCTGAAAAAAAATAATAATACTGTTAGGTTAGGTAACGTCATGATTATAAATCACAATTAAAGTGTAACGTTACTTATTTCTATATGTATATTTTTTCTTTTTACTTCTACTAAAATTATAAATGTGAAAGTTTGTGAGGATGAATAGATGTTTGTTACTCTTTTACGCAAAAACTACTGAACGGATTTTGATGAAATTTGTTATGGTAGTAGTTTAGGCTCTGTATTAAACATTGTCTTACTTTTTGTCCCAGAAAAGTATAGTATTCCCGCGCGATACTCGATAGTATATTTACGCGGGCGGATCCCAGGGATTCAGCTAGTTGTAGATTATTTTAAAACAATATTGGATAATTTATACTTGTTAATTTTATTAAATTCAAAACTCAGTAGATTTCCTTTTAGTCGATTAGACTTACAAAAAGGAGGCGCTTATACAGTCGGCTGTTTAAATATATTTTTTTGTATGTTTAACGATAATTCCGCCGTCTGTGGGCCGATTTTCAAAACTCTTTTTTTTAATGTAATTAAATATAATTTCAAGTTGGTCCCGTTTTCACCAAGGTGATTTCGACTTTTTTTTAAAGTAGTCTAAGCATATACTTCTAAAAAGTAATATTTTGCACCAAGGTATACCCTGGATCCAAAAGTACTGAACAGAACTCCTGACTCCCAATAGATACATGTTTGGGGACTTCGGCGTTGATTAAATAACTACAAGCACATGCCATCACACCACTTACAGTAATCATCATCATCATCATCACCACCAACTTCACACGAAACATCAACATATTATTATGATGACATCTAACTACTCATCAGAGCTTTGTGCACCGATATCAATGTCTTTGAAATTTTGCTATTGCCAAAATTGTATTCGTTATCATCATCATAACTGCCACCGACTATAACATTAGATAATAATAATAATTATTAAATAATATAGTATCTAATCATTATCATCACTGGTGAATGTTTAGTAGGTCTGCAAATTGGTAATGCTCGTTTGGTGAAATAACACGGCCTCTCAGAAAACTGGCGTGAGCGGAGGTTTTTTTTGTATTTATAACATTATTTAAATGTGTTTATAATATAATAATAATAGATAATAAACTTAACTAAAACGAGAAAAAATATTATTTTGAAGCAAAAAATTAAATCGACTTCAAAAGTAAAAATGCACAAAAATGTATGAAATAAAACTTATTTTTAAAAAAAGTAAAAATGCGCAAAATGTATGAAATAAAACTCATTTTCTAAATAATTCTCTTTTAAAATTCGGCTAAAATTTAACTATTTCTATACTCAATCTTCATAATTTTTAAATCGGTACCAGCCCGAACAACATCCTGATGAAACAATATTTTATAGAAGTCACGTTCAAGTTGGCTAAGTTCAGCAGGTAACACACGCATGCACGCACGCACGCACGCACGCACGCACACACGCACGTGTCACACATACACAAACACATATATGATTATGCTTATGTAAAGACGTTTAGGCAAAAAAATCATTGATACAGTTGTCTTTTTGTATTTTATATTCATTATTTTAATTTAAATATTATAATTTAATCGCACATTTCAAAATTTACTTTAGGACTTAATTTATAAAAAAATATTTGATTTAATTAAAATGTAAAAAAACATTATGAGGAATAAAATGAGACCCTTTTAAAGTGTAGGTCATAAATAAAATCATTTATTTAAGCTATTCAACATAAGGAATAAAACATCATTTGGACTTTCAAATTAATATTTTGGTATGAATATTTTGTAACCTGCTTGTTTTTTGTAACCTGCTGACGCGGAAAAAAATATCCTAGTCTTCTGGCTCGGTTTCATTTTGCAGCTACTCTTTTTTAATTATTTTTTGTATCATTTCATCATCAATATATTGTATATCCGATGGCGTTACATTTTGAAGAGCAAGTCGTTGCTTACGTTGTCGTGCTTTCCTCCTCCTCCATATTTTGCGAGCTTCACATTGTTCTCTAGGAGTCATTTGATTGACAGTTTTTACTATTCCTTTCTCTTTTTTTTCCAAATATTTATTCTTCTGTCTTTGTTTTTGCAAGTCATATTTTTTCGGATCATTTTTAATTTTTTGATATCTTAGTCTTTCTGCTTCACGTTTTTTCTGTAATCTTTCTTCACGTGTTAATTTTTTTGTGGTTCTATAATCTGTGAAGGAATTTAAGACAACTTATTTAAAAAAATAACTAGTCATTGCATTCTTTTTCATTTTTATTATAAGAAATTTAACTGACAACAATTAACTAGCTGATTCCCGCAACTTCGTTTGCATAGAACTAACGAAAACGGAACCCTATTTTTTTAAACGGAACCCTAAGATAAAAGTAGCCTATATTAGACCTTATATCCTCAGCTATGTGTTAGTGAAAGTCCCGTGCAAATCAGTCCAGCCGTTTCAGAGATTGGCCGGAACAAACAGACAGATAGTCAGACGGACAGACAAAAATTTGAAATTACAAACAGACACTTCTAAATCTGACTCCGGTTAGTAAAGGACAAACCTTTACTAACATTAGTTGGACATTTGTGCAAATTAATTAAAAACAGCTTTTGTCCGCAGTTTCACCCGCGTGAAAACGGGGTTTACTTGATATCTTTTTAACTTAAAGCCTATTTAAGTTTTATTTAAGTATTAAATTCACAAAATTATACCGATTTGGACGAAACGGTATACTCGTTACGGACTTTAACCTGCCCATCTGAGTATCTTCATCACATTTAGGTGCAGTTGTTGTTCTTGAACTTTTTCATAGTCCAGTATTCTGCTCCATAGGTTAGAGTCGGTCTTTCAGAGGATTTTCCCGGAAAGGAAACTATTTTAATCAATGCCTTTAATAATAATTTATATCTAGAAGCTATACGAATCAATTTAGCCTATTAATTTACGAAACGATTCAAATAAAATAAAATCCACAAAATTATACCGATTTGAAAGAAACGGTAGAATGAGCTTTACGCAATGTCAGTGAATCTGTTCTGTAACCTTACAGTAAATGACACATCCCACCAAAAACATTATGTAAAAAACTAGCCAAGTCTCGATGGAGCTGCTTGTTTATCTCTAAAAAGTAATGAAATCTAGACAAAGTCGTGCCAAGTCTAAGGATCCTTACTGTGATTTATTTATTATTATAGTTAATGTTGTGTGACTTGGCCGTTGAAAATTCTTTATACGTTACAAGTCAATTTTGTTTACACGTAATGTTATATCAGATTCTGTTGTAACTACCTATGTTTGTTAAGCGAGATAATAGCCCATACTGGTATTGGTAATTGGACGCTAGTGTCTTATTTTAGGCTGTTGTTGATTGTATAACACATGTATTGGAGCAATGGTGTCATGGATCCCCATTTGTACCCTTGTGTACTCTTCAACGGCCAAGTCACACAACATTAACTATAATAATAAATAAATCGCAGTAAGGATCCTTAGACTTGGCACGACTTTGTCTAGATTTCATTACTTTTTAGAGATAAACAAGCAGCTCCATCGAGACTTGGCTAGTTTTTTACATAATGTTTTTGGTGGGATTTCACTTCTTTTTGTAGAAACGTAGGAATATTGATTTATTTTACTAGATTTTAGTGTAATTTGTTTATTTAATTTGTGTAATGTTAGAGTAGAATAAAGTTAATTGTTCGACTATTTCTTCTTGTAAACTTGTAAGTATAAGTATAAAAGCCAGTCCAGTCTTATCCAGATTTTTCCTTTAATTTTATTTATATGCGTATCAAAAGCAGAAGGGGAGGCATTCGTCCAGCAGTGGGACGCTACGGGCTAGATTAAATTAGAAGATGTGTCCCACTTCACTGGATTTTTGCAATGACAGTCGATTTTTGTATGTACTAATAGTAGAAGGGGGCATTACCATATCTCTAATCAGCTAAGACCAGCTGAGGGTTCTTCATCAGATACTTCAGACCTTCGATTTTTGACATTAAATAAAGTGGCCCACCAAGTTGAATATTTTTTGTAAAGGCAGTATGTCGATCTCTAATAGTTTGGTTGGGCTCTTGTGTTTTCTAATAAGGGTCACCAGGTACTCCAGATCTTCGATTATCCTAGTTTTTATAGTTTTCCCTTTATGTGGCCATTAAACCCTACCTCTGTCCCAAATTTCAGCTCTCTGAGTTTATGGGAAGTACTAGTTCTATTCTGATGATCATGAGTGAGTGACTGGGTGAGTGTCATAAATGCGAAACTTTGCTTTCGTTTAACTTCGGAACTAAATGACCTACAGACTTAAAATTTTGGATTTTAAGTACGTGATTATACTTTACTGGATGACGAAAATTTCTGCGTTCTGGTCTTATCCAGAGGTTCTCAAATAAGGGCCTGAAAATGCGGCGAAATGGTTCCAGTAAACAATGGTACGGCAGTGTTTGCTTCGCGCTCGACTTGGCGGGGGCACTGCCGTGCCCCTAGATCGACGTTCTGGTCTTATCCAGAGGTTCTCAAGTAGAGGCCTGAAAATGCGGCGAAATGGTTCCCGTAAATAATGGTACGGCAGTGTTTGCTTCGCGCTTGACTTGGCGGGGGCACTGCCGTGCCCCCAGATCGATTATCCTAGTTTTTATAGTTTTCCCTTTATGTGGCCATTAAACCCTAACTCTGTACCAAATTTCAGCTCTCTGAGTTTATGGGAAGTACTAGTTCTATTTTGATGATCATGAGTGAGTGAGTGAGTGAGTGTCGTAAATGCGAAACTTTGCTTTCGCTTAACTTCGGAACTAAATGACCTACAGACTTGAAATTTTGGATTTTAAGTATGTGATTATAGCTTACTGGATGACGAAAATTTCTGCGTTCTGGTCTTATCCAGAGGTTCTCAAATAGGGGCCTGAAAATGCGGCGAAATGGTTCCAGTAAAGGATGCTACGGCAGTGTTTGCTTCGCGCTCGACTTGGCGGGTGCACTGCCGTGCCCCCAGATATTATTTACTAGCATTAATTGCCCGTGGTTTCGCCCGCGTGTAATTAGGTTTTAAACGTTCACCCCCTTGGGGGTTGAATTTTGGAACTTATTTTACCCCCTTGGGGGTTGAATTTTGGAAAATCATTATTTAGTGGGTGCCTACGTCATATTATGAGGAATACGTGTGCAAAATTTCAAATTTCAAGCCTTAAGGTTTTGGCCTGGGCGAATTTCAAGAATATTAGGATAAAGTTTAGGGAGTTCTAAACAATTTTTTAAACAAAGTTTAATCAAAAAACTGGTTTATTATGCAAATAACATTCTTACTTAAGATAAACATATTTTAAAAAATATCAGCGATTATATTCATGTTACAAATATTTATTTTTAATTAAAGATTAACTATAAATCTACATCGATGTTAATTATTTTCATTATCGTGTTGAAAATCAATACTTTTTTTATCCTTTTCTACGTATTTATTAGGATCAATTTCTGTTTCTGAAGTGTGATCAGTAACATTAATACTTTCAGCGCTTTGATTCAAACTTGAATCTGTAACATTTACTTTCTCTAAGGTCTCATTACTTTTATTGCCTGTATCAGTGACATTTTGTGAATTATTGTCATTTAGATTTAAATCAGTAATGTTGACATTTAATGTGTTGTCAGTTGTATTCAGATCAGTGACGTAAATTTTTTCTATTGGGTTATTAGTATTTTTATCTGTGAGATTAACATTTTCTGTACCGTCATTAATATTTATATCAGTAACATTAATATTTTCTATATTGTCATTCAAATTATTTTGAGTATTATTCTCACTATCTTCATTAATATTTGAATTCACAGGAAGAACCTGTTCCGTTAATTGAATCGGATTTAAGTTCACATTCTGTGTACTTGTGTCGGAAACATTAAAATTCTCAATAGTATTTCTTAGGGAGTCAACAACGTCATCAGCATTGTTTAATAATGAAGTAGAGGTAACTATTGAAGGCACGACTGATTCATCTATTATGGACGTTCGAAGCGGATCATCAAAAATTTGTGAAGGAACTTCATTCATTTCATATGTGCTCATAAAGTTAAAAGGTTGAGTATTAAGATTCATTCTTTGAGAAAGCTCACGCTCTAATTCTTCACCGTCAGATAATATTTCTATAGGAGCTTCATCTCGAATCACCTCAATGACGTCATCGTCAGATTCTACAGTTTCAGTTTTTTCTGAACGAGTCAAGTCGACGTTTATATTGATTGATCCTGAAAGAAAGAGAAATGCTGTAGTTTTTAAAAATAAAGGTTTACCTACTATTAATCATATTTCTAAATAATATTTTTTTAAGGGCGTAAATAATAACGGTATATACAGAAATCAAATTCGTGATAAAAATAAAAAGAAACAGCTTTATTGTAGATTTTTATTTAACCCTCAAAATATAGTTTTATATAATATGTAAAATTACTAAGATTTTATTTTTTAAGGATTTTGGGGCTGTGACAATACGTGCGCCGCAAACTTGTAAATATAGCATTCCAAAATATTCAAAAATGCACAACATTAATGTTCAAGTTTTCACTTCTGCCGACACTCCCGGAGTGCAACCCGTTGTTTTTTTTATTTCTAACTCCATTTGAAAACAAACTTGGTTTAATGGTTGTGTTTACCATTAACGAAAAACTTCCCATCTATGATCTTGATGTTGCATCTGCATGTATGTGTACATCGTTTACTACAGCGCCAGTAACTTCTTACTTCGTTTCCATATTCTCGATGGAATCTGTGCCCATCGACTATCATCACTTGACCACCCTTAGAAGTATTTAAGAAGTAAACTGAAAAATACTCTAAAAGATTATACTTTATACTTCAGGTTCCAAGGATGGTTATCTATAAATTGTAATTATGGACTTTGCTGCTGAATATGGTTATTGTTACAATATATAATCTTCACAACAAACGCAAACAATATAGTTTTTATTACATACTTGTTGTCCCGACAACACCTGTAGGTGTACCAACAACTACAACCTACATATACACTACTAACATACTAGGGCTGGCCGATATTTGTTTGAATAAACCAAATATATAAACTGACGAATCTAGTAATACTTGACAGTCAAATGAAAAATTAAACGCAGTGATATTATAGTATGGATACCTATTATGGATACTATAGTATTTTCCCTGCAATTTTTTCAATATTTCTCAGCGTTTATATGGTATAAACGCTGAAGAATATTGAACGTTCACAATTATGTAAAGACCAAAATTAGCCAAGTCAGTCCAGCCGTTCTCTAGTTTTAGCAAAACATTACAATCCATTCTTTAAATATACTTTTATTTATAAGAAGAAGTAGATTACGACCATTATATGACATTGTAAGGCATGTTGGGCGGACCCGTTTTTCCGCAAAAGACGAAGATGTATTTTCTTTTTACATAATTATTAATAAGTAGCGTAGATCCAATTTTTTCCTTGCTTGGTCAGATTCATAAAATATGATTGATGATGATTAAAAGCCCCCTTACTAATAATCGCTGTATAAGCTTTGAATAACTATTTGTATAACTATACACTGTTTTGTCTCGTTCTATCGAATTAAAAATGTCACTTGTGTGACGGGAACAAAACACTGTATAACTATTCAAAGCTTATACAGCGTTTATTAGTAATGGGGTATATGTAGAGCTATAATTTGAAAAATTTAATAAAATATTTTTTTAGTAAAAATAATATTTTAATCTTATATCATTACGTATAAACAACAACTATTTTAGTTTGATTTAGTATTTATTTTTATTTAGTCATGTAAATGAGCACCTTCTTCACAAATAATTTGTGTGCCAAAAGAAATTATTTTGGCTTTACACATCGGTTTAGTGTGGTATCTAGTACAGTACCACTGAGTCCTACCGCCAGTGTTTGGTCGTCTGTTGTACGTATAACCATCTTTATGTAGAATTAATCCACCTCGTTGTGATTTCGAAAAAAATACACCTATAAAAATATTACATTACTGACATAGTGTTCTGAAAATGTACTTACATCATTAGTATTTTTTCTTTCTTTATTGTTTATTAAACGCCCTTTAAAATATCGCTTATAATCATGGCATTTAAAAATTAAAATTCTAAACATAAAACCATTTTTGTAAAAATAATTTATTGTACAACATTCATCAAAACATAATCTTGGTAACAATTATTATAAATATTATTTTTAAAACTAGTGTCTATAACAACATTGACTATTGATATGAAACGTATTCGGTTCATATAAACGGATGGCAGAATTTAGACAAGTGGTTGTGATCATTATTGAGATTCACAATTTGGTTGTCTATGGTATGTACCTTCGCGGTGCAGCCAGCATGCGTAGCACACTTCCAAATTTTCTTAATGTGGTTAAGGCAGTAGCTGCGGCATACAAACGAGTAACCGCCCACTACTAAATGCGTCGTACCTCTAGCCGTGGTTTTGTAGTACACTGGAAAAATGCATTGATATTTTTTTAAAACAATTTCTAAAGGCCACAACACTCAGAATGGAAGTTGAAAACAGCTTAAACAATAACTTTTTCTCAAAAACTTAAAAGATTGATTGAAGTGATTGTAACAAAACCATATGATTATAGTAATTTCCATCTAAAGAATGGTAATAGAAGTAGATTATTAAAATTGTAATTCAACAAATTTAACTATCGAACGAATCATTAATTTATCATTTTCAAAAAGCGTTAAAATAAAATAAATATATATTTCTCCAATTAATTAGTTTTTTGATACAAAAAATTATCTTTTACTCTCTTAGAGTTAAGTCTGGACATATGAAATTGAAATCGTACCTATTTGTTAAATTTTCTAAACGTAAATTATTAAATATATAAATTATATTTACAACTAAGGCATCAAAAGACAACATAGAACCTACATTTTTTATTTTAGGGTTTCTTAGTAGTGTATGAGTTAATGACAAGAAAGAAAAAAAGTTTTTAACATGACGAACTGATGATGAATGATGAATTTAATAATAATAATTAATTAATATTAATAATTTAATAATTTAATAATTTAATTTAATTTAAATTTAATTTTTTTAAATAATTTTAATTTAATTTTTAATTTAATTTTAATTTAAATAATTTAATTTAATTTAATTTAATTTTTAACATGATGAACTTACCATGGGTACTAATATAAACATGGTCGAAAGTATTTTAACCATTTTTCTATTAGGTATCTTATGTATATAGAAGGTTTGATTGAAGGAGAGGATGTTCCAGTGGCGTAGCGTGGGTGTCTGACGCCAATTTTGCCGCCCCCTTACTTAGGTTTTGCCGCCCCTTTACTTAGGTTTTGCTGCCCTTTAAAAGTGCCGCCCGGGGCGGGCCGCCCCCCCCCCGCCCCTACTACGCTACGCCACTGGGATGCTCTTCTTTTGAGGATATCAAATTATTATCTTAGGTATGTACGGAAGTTTACCATATAACATTTTTTGTAACGCATTTCCACTGTTTCTTCAAGTGTACCCGTTTAACACGAGAAGGGGATGTTTTCTTTGACCACTTGATAAATTAAATACTGAACTATATTAAGATATTAATTTATCCACTCGGTCATTTGCTCCCTAGTTAAAGTCAGTCTAGACTTAAATCATTTTTGGATATAGGGCAGACCTCTATCTGGACCGACTTTCATTATTTTGCATTGTAGAGTAGTAAGAAATAAACCTGCTCGTATCTAGATATTATATTAATTAAAACACTAGGTACAGTGAATAGTATTTTATTTCGTTATGAATATTAAATTATGGTTACGCTAGGCCTTTTAAAACAATTATTAACTTTTTATAGGGAATGATTATAGTAGGTAAGCTAAGGTAATTCTGAAAACTCTACTTCAGAATCAATAACATTATAAGACGCATTTTGAAACAAGGAGACAGTCAAAAGTCAAAACGTTTACGCCCTCCCTAAACCTTTTAAGTGAAGGAGTTAAAATCATAATTAATTTTAAAGTTTACATATACGTGAAAATTTCTCGACAGCGTGGTTGGGGATAAAAAAATCTTTTGCATTAACTAACATGGTGGATGATTATGGTCTTCGTCACCAGGAATATATTTGTCGTCAATCGTTTGGATAAAAGCTTTGCAATCGTCCACCCACTGCGAACAACACCATATTTCGGTTTCGGTGTCCATTATTTGTTTCACATATGTGTATTTATCGTATAACAGCATAGAGTCATAGTTAACGGGCACCAATAAAACTGAAAAATGTTTATTATTTAGATAGTAATAATCTTAACTAAATCGTACGAAGAAATAGGGATGGACCTTCTGAATTTATTCTAGTGCTATTTTACTGCCTAAACTCTAAAATAAATGCAACTAAAATTACCCAGATGAAATAAACACTATCGTTACTTACTTTAAGTTCACAAGAGCTCAGGGACAGCATAGAGATTAAGTAATACCAATTGTAGGAATATAATTAAGATAAAAACGCATTGGTAAAATAGAAAAAAAAATGCTTGCTTGCTCTGCTAGCTTGCGTATACCTACATATAACATAAAGACATAATATTAATAAAATATAACCAATTTAAGGATTTTGTAAATAAAAAATCACAAAAAGGATATATTTACGTTTTCATATAATTTTAATTTACTAGAAATACAATAACCCACAGTTTCTTATACAAAAAAATATTATTTTATTCGTGATTTAAGATTAACAAATTCGAATAGAATTAATCTGCTTAAAAATTATATTCTTATATTTTGTTTTTATAAGTCGATATAGTATAATTATTAATAATTTATCAAATAATTTGTCATTATTCAGTATCAGACGAGTCTTTGTATATTGGTTTTTTGTCTATAAAGTCCCAATTTTTAATAAAATGTCGAGCCTTGAATCGTTCGAGCCATTTGTTGTTTGCTGTAAAAGTATTATTTCCACCTAGCGCAAGATTAAGCTCCATTGCTTTTTTACATACGATACTCGTTGTTGTAGTTTCTCCATAAGACTGTCTTTCTACTAGCCAAGCGTATAGTATTTCATCTAAAACAGCAAATTTCTTGGAATTCTTATTTAACACTTTAACATTACTCCAGTCCTCATTTTTTATTATTTCTTTTTGTTCCATTATCGAATCCGCATTTTTCTTTATGTCTGATATCGTGGAGTTACCTACGCCATATTTAATGGCTAATTTTGTTCCCAATTCCCCTCCTCTTAAAGCTTCGATGACATCAATTTTTTCTCTTAGGCTTAAGACTTTCTTTTTTCGTTTCGGTAACCCTGGAGCCCATAATAATTCTGGTGATGACGAACTATCTGGAAAAGACACATTATTTTATAAAACAGATTTAAAAAATCTGTCATTAAGGCAGATTTTTTAAATCTGTTTAAATGGAGAATACAGGAGACTTGATGCTTACTTGATAATAATTCTGATTTATTAAAAAATGTATTTCTTGACATAATTTAAGAAAGTATTTCATTAAAAATAATATTACAACAAAGCAAGAGGAGCATGAAAGGAAATGAAGAAAAGTTTATAAGTTATTTTATTTATATCTTAATAATATTGTATGTAAAATAGTTTGGCAAAATAAACACATTTTATGGTTATAGAATACTATCCATAACCTAACCATTGATACTGAATTATTATTAATTGTTTTTATTTTAAGTGATAAGTCTTATAAATCGATGCGCGCCGGCGGCTGTACGCACGAAAAATTGTCACGTTCCGCCTGATTGTCACGTTCCGTCTGAAACGAGCGTGCAAGGGAGAACGCGGAACAAGTGGTAGAGAGACACGATCAGCCTGCATTCGGCTTGTGATGACGTTATCACGTAAAATTATCATCTGTAAAACGACTTAACAGAGAATCATTTCTTTAACTAAAAATTAGTGATTTTGCAAAATTTTAGAGGTAGATGTATGGGTTGCACCATCATGAAAATACGAAGGATAGATGCCCTTTATATTGTTTAAACGAAAAACTTAACCAATTTAATGAGATCATTCTACTCCTAAAACAGCAACTATCTCCAAGAAATGTGGGCCTAATAAAAAAAACATATTACATTTTTTTAGATACTCTAACCCCCTTAAGTACTAATAAACGCTGTATAAGATTTGAATAGTTATACAGTGTTTTGTCTCCTATCGAATTAAACATGTCACTTGTGTGATGTGAACAAAACACTAACACAGTGTTTTAATCTGTTCAAGTTTGTTCAAATCTTATACTGCGTTTATTAGTAAGGGGGTAATAGTTTTAATTCTGATATGACACAAATTAACCTGTCCTCGCCGCTAACAACCCGTTGGCAACAGAGGTGCAGGGCGACTGTGACGTCTACTTATACTATAAATTACTCGCTAGTTGCGTCATGTAGGTATCCTGATTCCTGGTTTTACCCTAACTAAAATTATTGTACATCTTTTAAATCAAATATATAAATAAGTAAAAACTTTTTTCTAAAACAGGTGTATTGGCTATAAGAAGCTTTTTTAGAATTCTTTATTGTAAATTTGTAAGAACAATGTATTTAATGAGATTAATTTTTAACGCAATTTAAGATATACAATCTTTAATTGCGTTAAAAATTAATCTCATAATCTCAATTTTTTTCTGGATCAATTTTTTAAATTTTTTAGGCAACATGCCTGATAATAATTAATTATAATGGAATAGTATGGCCTGCGGCGCATTGCATGCATTGTGCTCTAATAAGTTAAGTAGCAGAAATACCAATTTTAAAATACATGTTATATATTTATATTGTATACTTAAATAAGGCAAGTTTGTTTCGAAAACCCTAATTAAAAGTCTGAGCAGTAGTACGAGCCTAAATGTTTACATTAACAATGATTTACTTATAAAAAGTCTTACATTTTTTTACAAAATAAATACTACATAATATGTAATACTAAATGCACATATTTTTTTACAAATACTCAGCTATATGAATGATACAAAACGTAAATAAATAAAACAACATTGAAACAACAACCACAAACCATGAATTTAATCGCTTAAAATGTGAATTAAATGTGAGGTTTCATCGTGGTTCGAGGTACAAAAATTGAAAACCCATTTTTACATCAAAGGCTATTTTCTTATAAGAGCCCTTACACAAAACCGCGATGCTGCGCGATGCATATATGCAAGGCAAAAAATTTCGATTAGGTACAATAGGCTACACGACTACATCTAAAATATTTAGTTTCATTAATGTACTCAGAAAATTTGAGGCATTACTACTTCGTAAATGTAAAAAATTATAATATTTTATTTATAGTTTAGTAATTAGAGACATCTAAAAAGTACAAAAAAAAAAAATTATTTTTTTGCTAAATTAGTAAACAAAACCTACATCATTAGTTTACTTACATCATATACAAAAACTTTTATTATGGTATGTATGAACTTAAACGCACAAATATCGGAGATATTTACAAATATGTTCCTGCGGCCGTATACTTCATACACTTTAACATGGACGTGACGTCATAGCTACGTACGACTTTAGTATGGAGCGTTTTCACGAGACTTGCGAAATTTTGTAAACAAATCGCTGTACCTTTAAAAATATTGACTTTTGATATACGGTTTCTTCTGAGAAGTTACTCATATTTAAGAGTACTATTCATTTATGCAATAAAAAAAAATCAGTCGTCTAGCCTATTGAGATAAAAGAGATGTTTGATTTTGGGCCAGTTCTATGTACACTACATAGGTAAAGAGGAAAAAAATATGGGAATATCATAAAAATACGAAAAAAATAATTTGAAGAAGGGTACATGCGTACAAAAATGATTATTGGAAGAGTTTTTTATTGCGAGAACACTATTTTTAGGGCGGCCATGACAGTTGTTTTGACTTGACTTTTGACGTAGTAGACAGTTTTACGAAGAGACGTCGTCTTGAATGCCATACGTCGTTCTTTGTCAAAAGTCATGTCATTGACAAAATGACATTCTTTAGTTAATTCTGATCTGATCCGCCATGTTTTATTTTACTTTGTGTTGCTCTCCTTGATGAAGTTAATTTAAATATACATGGAAACGAAGTGAAATTAAACAAAATAAAGAATAGGAAACGGTTACTATATTATGTAGCTATATTTACATATACTGTATGTAGGCCTGGCCCAGGCCTCATACATTTCTTGAACATCGCTTTTTCTTTTTCAAGACAAGCTGCTTTACATGCTGAATAAATAAAATTGTGATTTTTACGCTTTTACTATTCAGTTATTTTTTATTAATATTTAGGCACGATTACATTTCGTTATACATTCTTCTATCTTCTCTTTTCTCCTTACCCTAGCTCGTGTATATTGAGGAACAATCAAACAATATTCTTATACTATCGTTGCTGAAGTTTATATTAGGTGGCGGGTGATCGTGAGGTTTCACGGCTACTGCAGTTCTGTCTATACTAACCGCAGCTGCCCTACAGCCCTTTAGTCTACGTGAACAGTACCACGAGACTCGACCATCAGCGTTACGCTTTTGATAACTGTAGGTGAACCCGTGCAGAAGTAATAGGGGGTGTTTCCCTGCTCTTTTAGTCCATAAGAACGTGCCTGAAATGTACGAGTAACATCTCATGAATACATATTATGTTAAGAAATAAATTTAGTAATGAGTATAGGTTTTATGGATTAAGGAAAAATAAACAGTATTTAAAGATACCTATTGCAACACGAGTTCCTGGAAAATCGTACATAATGTTAATCAAAACAAATTACACATTTTTCATCAAAATTTTACTCTGAAAAAAAAAGAAAAAAAAAACAGACATTAGAGAATACATTTTAGCAGATTATTGTAACACATAGTGTTATTGTGTTAAATAGTGATTTTCTCCTCTTTTTTATTGGATCCTAATGTCGATAGGTTCAACTTAAGCTTTCTTGTTTTTATTTCTTACTAGCTGATGCCCGCAACTTCGTTTGCATAGAACTAACGGATACGGAACCCTATTTTTTTAAACGGAACCCTAAAATAAAAGTATCCTATGTTAGACCTTATAACATGAGCTATCTACCGGTGAAAGTCCCGTGAAAATCGGTCCAGCCGTTTCGGAGATTAGCCGGAACAAACAGACAGACAGACCGACAGACAGACAGACAGACGGACAGACAAAAATTTTAAAAATTAGTATTTTGTTGAAAGTACCGAATATACTTTCATATGCATTAAGTGAAAAGCTGTTAATTTGAAGTTACAAACAGACACTTCAATTTTATTTATCTGTATAGATGTATAGATATAGATTCTGTAATGTCAATTTTTAACTGCGAGTTTTTACCATCTAGCGTAGTTGCGGAACATGTTGATTCTGACGTTCTATGGATTTAGCACATAAATACACTTTGTTCACAGCTTCCGTGGTCTAGTGGTTAGAGCTTGGCTCTCGACTCGTAGGTCGTGGGTTCGATTCCCGCATTGGAACAATAAAAAATGTTGTTTCCAAGATTGGTTAGGACAATGCAGGCTGATCACCTGATTGTCTGACAAGAAAGGTGATCCATGCGTCCGTCGGATGGGCATGTAAAAAGCGGACCTGCGCCTGATCTCTCGTCAGTCTTGTTGGTTATCCATCCCACTGGGTTATGAGAGTAAATTAAGCGAGAGTGCTTTTGTGTACTGCCCATTAATTTTAAAGTGCCCTGGCCAGTTGGCCCGGTTTCAATGAAACCGGCCACCGTCATCAAAATCGGTGTGGGGAGTTATGAATTATGATATTACACTTTGTTTATCTATTTCTAGTAGAATTTCATCCTTGGGATCGTGACAATGTTTACTCACAAGCGAAATATATATTTTTATGACTTCTTTTAATAGAGGTGTAGGTACCTCCACGTATCGGATCCTTCTTTGTTAAATGTGGTGGTGTGAGGTACACCGGGTCCATTATGTCTTTTCGGTACATAACAAAACTATACGTTTGGTGGGTAGGTAAGTCTGTTCTTGTAAAATTTCATATGTAATTAACTACGGATTTCGATTTTTATGGGTGTCATTTTTAGTTAGTTGTATTAGTAATTAGATTAATCAAATAAATTGGTATATTTTATAATTTATTAAAACAATTTATTGTTTTAAATAATTAACTTTTTATTATTTTCTAACATTCGATAAGCTACACAAGTACATACTGGCAAAAAATATTGCTATCAGCATAAATTTACTTACGAGGAAATTAAAAAATGTAACTTTTTTATCCTGAAAGATGTCTGCGTGCTAAAGTGAGCACTCATCGTTACTTGTCTCTTTCACTCGCGCACGAATTTATCGCGATTACACAGGTGCGCGATCGGAGTGCGATAGCAATATATTCGTGCGCGAGTGTACGAAATTTTACGTGCTTCGCGACCGCACGTTATCATCAAACGCTTCTTCGAGGATCGCAACAAGAATAATAATAATTGAAGTCTTCGCGTCAATTAGGTCATCGGTGGGTTAAATTTAAACTTTCTTGCTTTTATTTCTTATCCTATAAAGTCTATCTTTAAAACTTCTAAAAAGCGGCATAGACTTCGGTTCGATGCCTTTATCTGCTAGATTGTTTAACATCTGGCGAAATAATTGCGGAACTGGTTGATTCTTATTAAGTTTTACGGCTTTAGCACATAAATAAATTTGTTTTTCTATCTCAAGTTGAACTTCATCCTTGGGCTCGTGACGATGTTCACTCATGCTTTTTATAGAAAAGGGATTTAAGGTGACTTTGACCTGAGCATGACATATGCGTTTTCTGGAACACCGCCATGTTTCAGACCCATTTTTGTTAGTTCGGCTCATAACATATGTGTGTCCGTCATGGTGGAGCGTACGACCATTTCTTTGGGTCCTAAACTCTACGTTTCGTGGGTGGGTAAGTAAGTCTGTTCCTATAAAATTTTATGTTATATAAACTACGGGTTTGGATTTTTATGGGCGTATAAGTGTATTTATTAGGTACCTACTTCAAATCAAATACCGTCGTATGTTTTATGATTTATTAAAAAGTCTATTAGTTTTCTTTTAACGATCCTATATTATAATACATTCGTAATGAGATATTACCTATTACAACTAATACGTACTTATAAAATATGCTAAATTACACAAAAACATTTTTGTAAATGTCAGCTATCTTAGAAGCATTTTACAACAGTACCTTAATATCAATTATTCTGTAGAAAAAAAAGAGCTCCGTGGTCTAGTGGGTAGACCGCTTGGTTCGCACTCGAGAGAGTGCAGGTTCAAATCCCAGGTTGTGGCGTGTACCAATGAGACTTTTTCAGATCTCAAGTACATTATACAGACGCTCTAACGGTGAAGGAAAATATCGTGAGGAAACCCGCACATAGTTGGCCCCAGACGTATTGATCAGTTCATTCCTCTGGACTAGGCTGACTATGTTCCCCTCGATGGTTGCACGCCTTGTCGTGGCGGTGGGGCTTAGTAACCGTGGACTGGTCACCCACGGTGAAGCTAAGAGGCAACCGGGGCCGGCCTGTTTGCCGCCGGCTGGCCGCGAGGAGGGCGCTCCCAGCGGGCTGAACATGCCCGCAGTGGACGCGCGTGGAGGTGGGACCGCAGAAGAAGAGGAGTGCCGGTATTACGGTGCGCCGTTCTCCCTATCTTCTGCGGCCGTGGAGGGATCGCAGGGGGAGAGGCGTGATGGTATTACGGTACGCCACTCTCCCTACCCCCTGCGAGCTGGCGGGGCCGTTCCGTCGAAACGGCGTTGGGGGGGGGGGGGCGCAGAGGAAGAGGCATGTCGGTATTGCGGTGCGCCGCTTGCCCTATCCTCTGCGACCGAGGTGTGGTCGGTGGCAGAACCACAGACCTGATCTGCCACCGGGTACCAGTTTATCTGGTACCCATGGCCTCCTAGTAGCAGACTCAGGGGAGTCTGCTAAGTGCCACTGGTGGAGGCCGAGGAGGGAGGCGCACCTAATACCATCTGGTGCGCCCATCGTGGTGGGCCTTCGGGCTTTCATGATGGAGCCGCTTGTAGGCGGCTGCCGCCGGCGGGGTCGCGGATGTGTATATCGTTCCCGTGGCCCCGTCAGAGGGCGGCGAGGAGGAAGATGGGGGGGTTTTTAGTAGGTATACCATGAGTCCCACATCACCACTTGGGTGCCCCTTGCGCCTGGGTGGTATGCGTAAAGCAATTTCCTCCCCCGGAAACAAAAAAAAAAAGGCTGACTATGTGCTTGGGCAACCACACGACATTCAAAAACCAACTGTCCCAGGCACTACAGTATTTCAAGAGTGGTTACTTCGCTCGGAGAATACTGTATAAATCATCCATTAATTAACGGATGTAAAGGCCTAAGTTTTTTTTGTAGAAAAATCAATAATGATTTCGCTTATATTTTGATATAAAAACCATTATCCAGTCTATGATATCGGTATTGTCGGTGACCGTGGGAGCCACCCTCTTTAATCAGCTCACCAGCATTTGAGATCATTATGAAGGCTTTACAGTCGGTTGTACTGGTGCATCTCCAACGATGACCAACCCTTGTGGAAAATCCAAAACAATAGGTGTAGCCCTTGTATAAGTAATACCTTTTGCCATTGGTAAAAGTTATGAGTTGCACTGAATCTGAAATTACCAACCAGAAAAATTTTAGAATTAAGACTAAACACAATCCTACTACTACTAATTATAAATGTGAAAGTTTTGGAGGATGGATGGATGTTACGTGTCACGTAAAAACTACTGAACGGCTTTCAATAAAATTTGGTATGGCAGTAGTTTAGGCTCTGGATAGAAAATAGGCTGCTGTATTTTTATGGAGATAAATACAGTGTTTCCGTGGGAAACCTGATACTATATTTACGCGGGAAAAGCTAGTTTTCTACTAACTTGGAATTGAGTTATTATCTTATCATTCAATAACCTACCTAATTTACACTTATGTATTTAACTAGTAAAATTATGTTTTTTTTTATTTATTTAAAAATGTATTATTAAAACCAATACAATTATATAGGTAGGTATATAATATTTGCGATAAGAATGCAATGCTTATGTCAATCAATAACATATGCCTATGTCAACATTGAACAATGAAGAGACCGTTCAACCATCTGTTTAAATGAGTCAGCTAACTGGATGCTTTGGCAGTTCATTAAACGACGGCATTTTACAGTAAATATGAATAACAATTTTAAAATTAAAATTACTTTTCTATAGTAGTAATATCAATACTATAATGACATTGTGACCAACTATTGTAACATAATAAATAAAAAATACAAAGTATATTATGAGGAGACAATAATATAATTTATTATTTTAGTAGATGCAAGAAATCACTTAGTGAGTAGTATTAGTGAAATATTTTTTAATAAATACATGAGTTTTGATGAGATGTGTCAAAGTATAATAAAAGAAAAAACAAAAATGGATATGGATGCGTTGTTAACGCCATTTTTGTTTTGGTAATTACTGGCACATCAGTAGAAAAATTGAACAAAATATTTAAAGAACTTTTAAACACGCCAAGTTGTTAAACGTTGAGTGATTCTAGTACAAAAATTTATCGGCCTCTGCATTCAATTGGATACTGGAAATGCCATCATCTATGAACAGACTAGACGTCCAATTAGCTGGCTAATTCAACTAGATCGCTGCGACATGAACACAGCTATTATATCATTGGTAAATTTTGTCATTTGCACTGAAACTTAATTTCATCATTCGCCAGTTACAATTTAATTACAAAATATTATACCTGATTCCGGACTTGGGGCTATTACACTTTAGTATAACGTCCGCCCATAGTTTTCAACAACTTTTTTATTTTGTGTTTATGCTCGCCCGATGTTTTTATTATTATCAGGTCATCGCAAGAGAATACGGCCGCATTACACGCAGAACAAGTACAGCACCATCGAATAAGGCCGCTTGAAACACGTTGCTTGTAATATGTGAGGCCCTTGTAGAGCAACTGCCGTTTACCGTTGAGCAGAGTTATCATTTGTGCTGTAGGATATTTAAAAACAATGTATAAATAAAAATGTATATTTAATATGCATTTAAGATTAATAAGTTACATTATGTTATGTAGCAACTAAATGTCCTAGTTGGGTAAAAATCACTAATATCTAAAATAATAGGTATATAAAAATCAATGCCACTTTTCGTTGTAATTTTATAACTCAAGAACGGGCTCATCTGTCCAAACCAAATGTTTAAGCTTTGTTTGGATTATTTAGTAGATGGTTTATGTGAAGTTTGCACAAAATCGGTCGAGCGGTTCTTCATTTATCACATTTTTTGTAACAAATGAATTCAATAAATGGCGGATCATTTTGTTACTGGGGATTGTGCTGTCAAATTGAAACTTTTTTCAGTGTTGACAGTACGAGCATGTTGTTATGTCATTCATGCGGTCATTTCATTTTGGAAGTGCTTCGATTAAAGCATGTTATGATTTTTAGCAAATTTGTTGTTTATGAGCCAAAAGAAGGTTATTGGACCTTTTTTTAAGGAGTAGGTGTAGGAGTAGGTTAGGTAGTCATTTATTAATTCCAGTTTATATTTAAGACAGAACAACGTCTGCCGGGGTCAGCTAGTAGGTTTATAAAATCAAAACCAAAAATGGATGTCAAACTTTTTAATTGTGGAAAACATTGGAAATTATAGGAATTACAACCCCTTAAAGGATCAACATCAACTTAACCTAACCCTGTATATAATGTAGAATTTGAAACTCACCTTAATGAATACAGTCAATTTCAGGTGAACAAAAGCTAATGAGTTCCGGTTTCTTTACAAAATAGTATACCTGATATTTTACCTGAGGCTATTAGACTTTATTATAACGACCGCTCATAGTTTTTAACAACTTTTTTATTTTGTGTTTATGCTCGCCCGATATTTTTATAATTATCAAATCATCGCAAGAGTATACGGCCGCATTACAAGCAGTACAAGTACAGCACTATCGAATAAGGCCGCTTGAAACACGTTGCTTGTAATATGTGAGGCCCTTGTAGAACAACTACCGTTTACCGTTAAGCAGAGTTATCATTTGTACATACATACATACATACATACATATAATCACGCCTTTTTCCCGTAGGGGTAGGCAGAGACCACTTCTTTCCACTTGCTACGATCCTTACATACTTCTTTCGCTTCGTCCACTTTCATTCTTACCATCCATTCCTCCTCTTACATTCAACGTAGCCAAGCGTCTCTCCATGGTCCGCTTTTCGCCTCCGCGAGAAACGTTACGTGATGAGTGGCGAACCACATCGCCGCCATTTTGGATAATTAAATTATTTTGATTATCCATTGCGTTTCCACGGATTGGTGGAGAGGGTAGGAATAGGGAAAGGGAAGGATAGGTGGTGTGGAAAGGAAGTAGGTAAGTTAGAGTGGGAAATAGGGAATGTAGGATATTACCACCCAGGAGGGCAAGGGATAGGACAGTAATAGCTAGGGAAGCCGGGGTCGCATACCCGTATACTATACCATAACTACCGGACAGGTAAGTTGGGAAGAGTATCCCATGACATCATTTGTGCTGTAGGATATTTAAAAACAATGTGTAAATAAAATGTTTATGCAATGTGCATTTAAATTAACAATTTATATTATGTTGTGTAGTAACTTATAGTTTTTTTTTTAAACTAGGGGGCAAACGAGATCACCTGATGGAAAGCGATTACCATCGCCCATGGACACCCGCAACATCAAAGGAATTGTAAGTGCATTGCAACAGTTCACTCCAGAATTTTATTGTGTGCGCAGAAAGCTTCGGGTAAAGCGCACGGAGGACTACCACTCATAAAGGTGATGAGGATGATAAATATTTTATCGTTTAGAACGGTGATGAAAAGTTGCAGCAGCTATAAGTCCGAGCAATTCCTCGGAGCACCACCCGTAATATGACAGATAGATGATGCAGAGCAATGCTACATCTTTACGTAATTTTAAAGGATCAAGCACTACGGCAGTCACCACTATGGCAGTCGACCTTCGTTGGATACGATCCAGAGGGAGAAGTTGGTACTTTGGCACCCCGGCCCAGATATGAAAACAGTATTCCATATGTGGCCGAACTTGCGCATTATAGAGTTGTAGGCGTTGGACCAGACTGAAATACTGCTTCGACCTATTTAGAACACCAAGCTTCTTGGAGGATAACTTGGTCTTACCCTCCAGATGATATTGGAAAAGGATCTCGCTCGATATGTTACCACCAAGTATTATTGGGGGAGACAGTTATGGGAATGCTTTCAAAACAAGGACATACGAATTTTTAGCGGTGAATACGCAAAATTGTCTCTTAGAGAGTTTGAATTCGACTACAAATTCAACTAAGTCTACCCCATTCCGAAATTTTCTCCAACGAAATCTCAACTTCAGAAACAAGTTCGTTCGTTTCAATGACGTTTTGTCGAGAAATGTTCGGGCGGCCGGTATATAAGGCATCACCCGTACTGTCATCTGCATAGCAATGAATGCCAGTGGTTTGTAATAATTATGTCATTGACATGCAGCATGAACAGGGTAGGCGATAGCACACAACGTTGTGGGACACCAGCATTAACAGACAGCTGAATATCAGAACATTATGGACTGAATGAATTAAAAAGAATGAGAAGTATGTACCAAAATTAAAAACTAAAAACTTGAAAATAAAATACTCTTTTTTTTGGAAGATGAACAAAACCAGGGACGGAATCTACTGCCAGTGGGCACCACAGAGGACGGGATGAAAAATTCCATACCTTGTAGTAGGTACCACGTTGGCAACATACGTAACATGAAGTTGCCCTAGTTAGGTAAAAATCACTAATATCTAAAATAATAGTGTGTTCTCTAACGGTTTCAATAACCTACCTACCAATAACGATTTGTCAAAAACGTCATTATTCAATCATTTGCCGGTCGATTACGATACAAATATGACGTTTTTAGGGTTCCGTAATACTTAAGGAACCCTTATAGTTTCGCTCTGTCCGTCTGTCTGTCTGTCTGTCTGTCTGTCTGTCTGTCTGTCTGTCTGTCTGTCTGTCTGTCTGTCTGTCTGTCCGCGCCTCTAGCTCCTGTAATTATGAATATAAATTGATGAAATTTGGTGCAGTTATAGATTGTGTATAGATCACGGTTTCGGGATCATAAAAAAGTTATAATTTTATATTTTAGGGGTGGCTCTCCATACATGTGAAGTGGCGATGAAAAATATTTTTTCACTCTACCCCATCGTGTGGAATATCGTAGAATAGGTCTTTTAAAATAAAGGTAAGGTTTCGTACGTAACCTTTTTATAAAGTTGACCATTTTCGAGTAATCGGCCTCCAAAGTAGTTTGTAAGTTGGTCCCCCCCCTAGCATTTTTAAACTATAGGAGATAGAAACTTGCAAATTTCCATGCTGATAGATCATGCTAAAAACTCTTTAGGAAAACTATTTTGAACGAAATCGCATACTTAATAATTTCTATTTCTAGAGCAATTATAGAAAAACAAATTAACATAAAGCAAATCAGAATACATAATGTGAAATGATTATTTAAAATAATGTTTCAAAATTAGTTGCATAATTAAAAAAAAACCGAAATTAATAATTAATAAAAAAAAACAAATTAATAATAAATAAAACATACTGTCGGGTTTGAACCTACATCCTAGGACAAACACTGTGATTAACTGAGCTGCAGTGATTATATTGATCGTCGCGAATTTATGTTTCTTTCCCAGAATTAGAGCTAAGTTTTGAAACACATGTAAAATTTTAATTAATAATTAATTTTACGAATATGTGCCTCTTTTACCAATTATTACAATAATTTAATAACACTTAAAACACATTAATATGTATTATTAATAACCATAGTATTATTGTTTTTTATTATAATTTAATACCTACCTTTAATATTAAAAGCTTCAATTTGCTAGTAACTTTACGAAAACTATATGGCGCTAGTCTCCTGTTTAAATCGTGGATTGTTTTTGAAAAATAATACTAGATGTCGCTGTGTTATTGGATTTAAATTCTGTATCACGCTATCGAAAACCTCGCTGATATGTACTTATAAGTAATAAGTATTCGGTTGTATTTTTTTCTACATTGAGATAGGTGATATCGTAATAGTCTAAAATGATTAGCGAATATTAAAATTAGTAAAAACTCTTTAAAATATCATCGAAATCGAATAAAAATTAATCATAAAGAACATCTGGTTACTATTCATTATATATTTTGATTATTAATCAACATTCAAAATAGTAAAGAAATAATATTACGTAATAATATTAATATTAATTTATCATACGTTTATTCTATAGTGTACCATAGTGTATAGTAAACTTAATAGTTTACGGAACCCTCCTTAGACATGTCCTGACATGCTCTTGGTTAGGTTATTAACAAATAGTTATTGGTACATAGGTTATCGAAACGGGTAAATGACTATTTAAATACAATAGGTTTATAAAATCAAAAGCGAAAATCTGGATGTCGTATTTTTTGTTTATTAAGAAAAAAGTAATTTAAATCACTTCCATATATTATTTAATCACTATACACTGCCAGTTACAAATTCTTAATAGGTAATAATATTAATTAACTTTTGTTTTAATGGATCAATCAAACCATCTAAACAATATGTTTATTTATAGTTGTAACGTAAATTAAAATTAAACTTTCAATAAAAAAAAACGCGTTTTAAAACAAATATAACTGTGTTTGATCAATATAAGCAAACACAAGAATATTTAATTACAATATTAAAGTAAAACACTTTACGCGTTTTGAGAGTGAAAATTTCAAGTACATGTCACGCGGTTCATGTCACGGCACGAGCGAAACCATTTTGAATTTTAAATAGTGAATGAGGTTTTACTTCTACAGAATGTACTCAGTTCATTTACTTCATATTTTTTATTATTATATTTAAAAAAAAGGAACAAAATTTAGAATTTTTTTATAATTTACATCAGCTGGTATCAGAATAAAAGTAATAAAAATCTTGATTCTTTTTCTTTCTTTTGGTTTATCGTCGCTCAGTGGTTCGCGCGCTCCGGCTTGAGCGCCGACGCGTCGCCGTAGGTCACGGGCTCCCGCCGCTAAGCAATGTGTCCTTCCTTCCCATGTTATAGCTAACACATTTTTGGAAGACTATCTTGTCTATGGTTTTTTCTACGTACTAGCTTTTTGTGCGAAAAATTGCCTTACGCACAATATTTCTTCTCAAGAGCTGCGAGAAGAAAAGCTCGTTAAAGGTATTACAGCTAAATTATCACCGGGATTCGACGCAGTATAATTTACTTCACTTGTAATGTTTTCTTTTTTTCTCTGTATTTCTTTGATGATTCTTTCCAAACATTTCTCTGTCTTCGCTTTTCTCTTTCCGTCATTTCAGAAATAGTTTTAACTTTCTTTTCAGATTTTTTTTTCTGATAGTACGCTCTATCCTTAGCCCTTTTGATCTCTCTTTCTTCCTCTGTCAACTTATCTAAAAATTTTCTTTTGCGGGCATTATTTTTTTCTCGTTGGCGCAAGTATGCTGAACTTTTTTTACAAATTTGCTTTTTCGAACGTTTTCTAAATTTTGCCAGCTTCAAGTGACTCCATATTGCTAAAAAAATTTAAAACTATATATAGCACACACAAGAATTTATTTTATGGATATTACTACTTACTTAGGACGTGTTTAGGAATAATAAAACTTAATCGAGACGTAAAAGTTAAACCTAGTGACTAACTAGTATAACGAGGTGAGCGAGTAAGGTTTGCGGGGAGGTGCAGGGGTGTCGTCACATTGATAAGCAGCCATTAATATCTTATATATAGGCGTCTTTTTGTGGTTATAATTATTATTGTAAAATTACTATTGCCTATGTAACATTCATAATAAAAAAAATAGGCAATTACTTTTGTTCTGTTTAGATTTTTTAATCACCAAAATATATATCTTCTATAGAAAAAGGCCGTCTATCCCTTCATTACGAACCTTTTAAGTCCATATAATTAACTTAAATTATACAAGTGATAAAGATAAAGATGACACTTTTACAAAACTTTAAATAAAATAAAACGTGCCAAGTACGTAACTAAATTTATGTATAAACTAGATATTGCCCGCAACTTCGTGCGCATAATAGTTAATCTTGCGGAAACCGTACACTTTTCCGCGACAAAAGTAGCCTATGTCCTTCCCCGTAGTCTACTCTATATTTCTGCCAAATTTGTTCAAAATCGGTCCAGTAGTTTCGGAGCCTATTCAATGCAAATAAACAAACAAACTTTTCTTCTTTATAATATTAGTATATATAGGGTAACACACCCAATTGCTAGCACTGTACCTAATTATCAGCCCCCCGAACAAATAGTAGAATTATAAGCTTCTATGTAATTAATTTTTGTTTCCACTTAATAAAAACAAAACTTGAATGTTTCTGGAATCTACTGCCAGCGACACCATACTTTAAACTATAAAGTATTTTCCTCTGTAATAATCGAGGTTATAATTGGACCCTTTTTTTAAAGTGCTGATAATTGGTACTCTCACCCTAGATATATTATTATATATTATGTTGAAGTTTACTACATTTTAGTTGATAGTGAAATGAATTAAGGCATTTATTTGCCGAGTAAGCAATTTTTTACACGTTGGTGATTTTAACTCACTTAACTACAGGTGTGAGATTTCCAAATTCACGGTCTAATGGTTATAATATTTTTGCAATTATAGAGTATAAATCATTTTAATAATCTTTATGTAAATCTAACTAAATGTTTATATGCTGTCTCATTGCTTCAGCTTTTAGTTTCTTACCTGTTCATTACAATCTATATTTTTATGTATTGTCCAATTTTGTTCATAACAAATGATCGACGTGGGTGATTGTGTTCGTCCAGTATTTGTTGAACTCTCAGATCTTCACTGGCGTTAAGACGAGCCGTGCATTTAGGGTAGCTGGTGCAGAGCCATCGTATATGTTTTTTAGTGACTTTGTGCTTATAGTACCAGTAGCCTCTATACATCAACTGTGTTCTTCCATTGGACAATGTGATTAGTTTTCCTACACAAAAAATAATTCATAATTTTACAGTAGATTAAAAAGCATACCTTTGTTTTTTACATAGGTATTTTACTGGCTCAGTACAGATACCTACCGCAAAAGCAGAGACTCACTGTGGTAGGTATTTCATAAATAACCACCAGAGTAAAATATATAATAAGTTCATAGTTAGGTAGATATAAAAAAAAGGATTTATTGTGTATTAAATAATAAAAAATACATATTAATTTAAAATACAACCATATTTAGGTTCATTCCGTTTGTGTCCCTTAGCTTTATATTATAAAAATCTAGAAAAGCAGATTACTTTTGTCTTTATATTGCTTGTTTCAATCTACAATTTTATGTATTGTCCACTTTTGTTCATAACAAATGATCGACGTGGGTGGTTGTGTTCGTCCAGTATTTGTTGAACTGTCAGATCTTCACTGGCGTTAAGACGAGCAGTGCATTTAGGGTTGCTGGTGCAGAGCCATCGTATGTGTTTTTTAGTGACTTTATGCTTGTAGTACCAGTAGCCTCTGTACATTAACTGTGTTCTTCCATTAGACAGTGTGATTAGTTTTCCTACAAAAAAATAATTCATAATTCATAATTTTACAGTAGATTTAAAAGCATAGCTTTGTTTTTTACATAGGTATTTTACTGGCTCGGTACAGATATCTACCGCAAAAGCAGAGGCTCACTGTGGTAGGTATCTCATAAATAACCACCAGAGTAAAATATATAATAAGTTCATAGTTAGATAGATAATATGAAGGAGGTAAAAAAAGAGGTAGATATGAAAATAAGGGTTTATTGTGTAATAAATAATAAAAATACTTATTAATTCAAAATACAACCATATTCAATTTCATTCAGTTTGTTTCCCTTAGCTTTATATTTTAAAATCTAAAAAAGCAGACTACTTTTGTCCTTAATTGCTTGTTTCAATCTACAATTTTATGTACTGTCCACTTTTGTTCATAATAAATGATCGACGTGGGTGGTTGTGTTCGTCCAGTATTTGTTGAACTGTCAGATCTTCACTGGCGTTAAGACGAGCCGTGCATTTAGGGTTGCTGGTGCAATGCCATCGTATGTGTTTTTTTGTGACGCCGTGCTTGTAATAGCAGTAGCCTTTGTACATAAACTGTGTTTTTCCATTAGACAATGTGATTAGTTTTCCTTAAAAAAAATATTACTTTATAAATAATTATTTACGTGTCATATAAAAGCTTAATGACGAAAATGATCAAGTATTTATAAAATAATATTTAAATAGTCTTATTTTTATCAATTATTATTTTATTTGATATTACTAATTTGACAATCACAATAAAACAAATTGTTCAGGTGCAGGTAGTTGCATTAAACAGTGGTCCAGCAGTTTTAGAGATTAGCTGGAACAACTAGACAAGCAAAAGATTTTAGTATTTACTTTTTTTGTATGCATAAAAAGCTGTTTTATTATTTAAATATACCCTTAAATTTCAATTCAAAACAATTTCTTGCACTTTATATCTATCTAAAAGGCAAAGCTGATTGACTGATGTATCAACGCGTAGACCAAACTCTTAAGATTGCACACGCGACTTTATGCGCGCAAAAGTTAATTTCGCAGAAAACGTACATTTTTCCGCGAAAGTAGCCCATGTCCTTCCCCGTGATCCACCCTACGGCTGTGCCAAATTTCATCAAAATCGGTCCAATAGTTTCGGAGCCTATACAATGTAAACAAACAAATAAACTTTATTATATTAGTAAAGATATGACGTAGGCATCCACTAAGTAAGGATCTTATATTATACGAGTAATTTACAATTTTATATATTGTCCGCTGCTGTTCTTTACAAATGGCCGACGCGGGTGGTTGTGTTCGTCGGGCATTTGTTGAACTCTGTGATCTTCACTGAGGTACAGTCGAGCCGGGCATTTGGGATAGCTGGTACAGCACCAACGTACGTGTTTTCTGGTGATGCTGTGCTTGTAGAAGAAGTACTTCTCAAACATCAATTGTGTTTTTCCATTTGCTAATGTGATTAGCTTTCCTATAAAATGCATTTGATAATGGTTTTCATCAATTATGCAGAGTGTATCGTCTTGAGGTTCCAGACTACAGATAGTTTTACCATTTATTATTTATCTTATAAAAAAACATATCTGTATCATATTTTTTTAATGAAAAATAGACCGTTCATTTCACTTACTTTCCCCATAGTAATAACTCAGGGAGCGTAGCATCATAATCATTCTTCTTTTAAAACTATATATTCCTAAAGTTTAATATATTGCCCACATTTGTTTATAATGAACTGTCGAGGTGGGTGGTTGTGTTCGCCCATTACACGATTAATTGTCAGGTCTTCGAATACGTAAAGCCGAGCTGGGCATTTGGGGTGGTTGGTGCAGCTCCAACGTACATGTTTTCGGTTGACCCCATGTTTGTAGTAGAAGTAATTTTTGTACATAAATTGTGTTTTTCCATTTGGTAATGTGATTAGCTTTCCTATAAAATTTGTTTCATAAGTGTATTCCATATGCAATGTACGATAAAAATAATTATTATTAACCCTAGTTTCAATTCTTACTGGGTACTTTAATCATACATACCTACATACATATATATAATCACGCCTCTTCCCGTAGGGGTAGGTATAGACCACATCTTTCCCGTAGGGGTAGGCAGATACCACTTCTTACCACTTGCTACGATCCATACATACTTGTTTCGCTTCGTTCACTTTCATTCTTACCATCAATTTCTCCTCTTAGATTCAACGTAGCGAAGCGGCTCTCCATGGGCTTTTTTTTTTTTACATAGGTATTTTACATAGGTAAAAAGAGGTAGATATGAAATGAATTGTGTATTCAATAATAAAAAATACATATTAATTTAAAATACAACCATATTCAATTTCATTCAGTTTGTTTCCCTTAGCTTTATATTTTAAAATCTAAAAAAGCAGACTACTTTTGCCGTTAATTGTTTTTCTTTTTTTTTCGCTTGTTTCAATCTACAATTTTATGTATTGTCCACTTTTGTTCATAACAAATGATCGACGTGGGTGGTTGTGTTCGTCCAGTATTTGTTGAACTGTCAGATCTTCACTGGCGTTAAGACGAGCCGTGCATTTAGGGTAGCTGGTGCAGAGCCATCGTATGTGTTTTTTTGTGACGCCGTGCTTGTAATAGCAGTAGCCTTTGTACATAAACTGTGTTTTTCCATTAGACAATGTGATTAGTTTTCCTTAAAAAAATATATTACTTTATAAATAATTATTTAGGTGTCATATAAAAGCTTAACGACGAAAATGATCAAGTGTTTATAAAATAATAATTAAATAGTCTTATTTTTATCAATTATTATTTTATTTGATATTACTAATTTGACAATTACAATAAAACAAATTGTTCAGGTGGAGGTATTTGACAATAGATAACTTTTTTGTATGTGGACAAGATTTTTGACATAGTTTACTTTTTTTTGTATGTGTCACCGTAACGTAAAAACCGTTAGATTGTAATATAACTAGAGATATTTTAAAATGTCGACAGATTGTCAAATATTTTTTTTTTCTTACGCATTATTTTTCGTTCGTATATTATGAAGAAGCACACACAATACACATATGGCAGCGCGGGGCACTTACCGCTTAACCAATCGGCATGGTAAATATTACAATATAACGAAAAATAAAAATAACGTGTAAATTGTAAGAAGACAATTTTTTTGACAATCTGTCGACATATTGTAATATCTCTAGTACGGATAAGATTACAATCTAACGGTTTTTACAATTTTACGGCGACAAATGCATAAAAAGCATTATTATTATAAATAAATTTAAATTAAATTAAAAACCCTTAAATTTAAATTAAAAACAATTTCTTGCACTTTATCTATCTATATAATATCTAAAAGGCAAAGCTGATTGACTGATGTATCAACGCACAGATCAAACCCTTAAGATTGCACACGAGACTTTGTGCGCGCAAAAGTTAATTTCGCAGAAAATGTACATTTTTCCGCGATAAAAAGTAACCTTCCCCGTGATCTACTCTACAGCTGTGCCAAATTTCATCAAAATCGGTCCAATAGTTTCGGAGCCTATTCAATGCAAACAAACAAATAAACTTTTCTTCTTTATTATATTAGTAAAATTATGACGTAGGCATCCACTAAAGAAGGTTTTTATATTATACGAGTAATTTACAATTTTATATATTGTCCGCCTTTGGTCTTTACAATTGGCCGACGCGGGTGGTTGTGTTCGTCGGGCATTTGTTGAACTCTGTGATCTTCACTGAGGTACAGTCGAGCCGGGCATTTGGGATAGCTGGTGCAGCACCAACGTACATGTTTTCTGGTGACGCTGTGCTTGTAGAAGAAGTACTTCTCAAACATCAATTGAGTTTTTCCATTTGCTAATGTGATTAGCTTTCCTATAAAATGCATTTGAAAACGGTTTTCATCAATTATACAGTGTGTATCGTCTTGAGGTTCCAGACTACAGATAGTTTTACCATTTATTATTTATCTTACAAAAAACATATCTGTATCATATTTTTTTAATGAAAAATAAACGGTTCATTTCACTTATTACATTTCCCGATAGTAATAACTTCGGGAGCGCAACATTATAATCATTCTTCTTTTAAAACTATATTATATTCCTAAAGTTTAATATATTGCCCACATTTGTTTATAATGAACTGTCGAGGTGGGTGGTTGTGTTCGCCCATTACACGATTAACTGTCAGATCTTCAGATACGTAAAGCCGAGCTGGGCATTTGGTGTGGTTGGTGCAGCTCCAACGTACATGTTTTCGATTGACCCCGTGCTTGTAGTAGAAGTAATTTTTGTACATAAATTGTGTTTTTCCATTTGGTAATGTGATAAGCTTTCCTAGAAAATTTGTTTCATAAGTGTATTCAATTATATGCAATGTACGATAAAAACAATTATTATTATACTATCATTTACCCTAGTTTCAATTACTTACTGGGTACTTTAATCATACGTACATACATATATATAATCACGCCTCTTTCCCGTATGGGTAGGTAAAGACCACATCTTTTCTGTAGGGGTAGGCAGAGACCACTTCTTACCACTTGCTACGATCCATACATACTTGTTTCGCTTCGTTCACTTTCATTCTTACCATCAATTTCTCCTCTTACATTCAACGTAGCGAAGCGGCTCTCCATGGGCTACTTTTCGCCTCCGAAAGAAACGAGACGTGATGGGTGGCGAACCACATCGCCGCCATTTTGAATAATTATTTATTTATTTATTTTTTGATTATCTATTGCGTTCCCACGGATTGGCGGAGAGGGTAGGAATAGTGAAAGGGAAGGATAGGTGGTGTGGAGAGGAAGATTGGTAAGTTAGAGTGGGAAATAGGAAATGTAGGATATTACCGTCCAGGAGGGCAAGGGATAGGACAGTCATAGCTAGTACTTTACTCAACTTAGTTTAAACTGAAAAAGTTGGAGCAACAAGGGATACAGTGCTCTAATGTAATTTTTTAAGAGATCTTAAATAGTAGGTATGTTAATCAAAAAAGGGTTTGTTATACAATTTTATTACAAATAAATTATACAGAAATCCAGATTCCCCAAGTCAATTTTTTAGTTTTTAGGGAAAATTACACAAGAGAATAATTAGTAAATTTTACCAATTACAAATTACAATTACATAAGATAATTATCGTATGTGATTTATTTTAAGATCTTAGCATAGTCCGTTATCGCATAATGCTCTTGTTTTATCTAAAGTTTAATATATTGCCCCGTTTTGCTTATAATAAACTGTCGAGGTGGGTGGTTGTGTTCGCCAAGTATTCGTTGAACTGTCAGGTCTTCGCTGAGGTTCAGTCGCGCCGCGCACTTGGGGTGGCTGGTGCAGCTCCACCGAATGTAGCTACGGGTGGCATAGTACTTGAAATAGTTGTAACCCTTATATAGTAGCTGTGATTTTCCATTGGCGAAGGTAATCAGTTTTCCTATAAGATATGTTTTAAGAATATAATTTTTGAGAAACGATCGCAAATCACAAAATATTAAATTATTTCCTATCTGTTTAGTACTGGAAACAAGACAATAAAAAGGGGTCCAAAATTTACCCAGAGCCGACAGCAACGAAACGGTTGCATAATATGTTCACTTTAAATCACAATATATCCGCGACTAAACACTCACGAATTTTGTCGCGGTGCACTTTTCTTTTTCCCGACGTTTCGGCCACTTTCCAGCAGCCGTGGTCACGGGAGGACTGAGGTGTCAGTTGTCAGTCCTCCATTTTGTTGAACACCGTAAGTGTTTAAAACAATGAACAATATTCACGTAAACATAAGAAATCAATATATAAATAAATTTTTATCACCACTAAATTACTTTTTCTGAAATAATTTTGACCTTTCTTCTGATATTCGTGTTCGTGTATGACACCACGCCATTTTCTTCCTAATATTTACTGATGTGGCAGTGATCAATATTATGGAAAACTATTTCGCCGTTGATCACAATCACGTAGGCTCTACATCGCGGGTAGGACACGCAGTCCCAGCGCTTGCTGCGGTTTTTGTTGTAGTATAAATACCCACCATACTTCAAACGCTCCTTGCAGTTCCTTTGCATTATCATGTATGCTAGAAAAACATTTAATTTATAATGTAATCCTCATCTTATACTTTAAACGAGCAATTCTTACAGTACAGTTGCGGTCTCATAATTGGGCTTTGTAGAGCCGTATACTTTCTTTCAAATTATTATCCTTTGCCGTAGTCGGGTAAAAACCAAGTCATATGGAATAGTATGTTTGTTCTTAGATATATGTAACTACTAGTTGTGTTATAAGATGGCCAAATGTAGGGGAAAAAAATTCGCCGAAAACTTTGCAACACTGAGAGCTTGATGCCGACGTTTTGTGTTCCGAGAGAACCGCAAAAGTTAATTTCGCAGAAACCGTACATTCTCGCGATAAAAATATGCCTATGTCCTTCCCTGTGGTCTACTCTACATCTGTGCAAAATTTCATCAAAATCGGTACAGTAGTTTCTGAGCCTATTTGATGCAAACAAACAAATAAACAAACTTTTCCTCTTTATTATATTGAGTATAGATAACATTCATTGTCATTAGATGTTACAAAATTTTTATAATAACCATTAACCATGGTAAACAGGTGGGATTAAATGTCTTCTGTAAAATTTAAGCAAATCCTTCTTTTTAAAAACATTGTAGGTATCGGTAACAGATGATTGTAACATAATTCCAGGGGAATATCCGTTGGTCTATCGGAAATTTGTCCTTTTGTTCGCGCTGGATGATTTACAATTTTAACATAATATTCATCCAAATTATATTTATCGTACAAAACGTATGATTCGTCGCGACTTACACGAATTTGTTTTATAATTACGAATGAATCGGGAACAAACATACAAAAATATATTAACACAAATATTTCCTCTTTTATACATAGTATTTAATAGGATATAATTGATGTCAGAAACTCTCATATAATTTTTTAAAATAAAACGTACCTAAGGTTGTACTTCTCTATTTATTAGTCTTATTAGTAATAATAATTTAATATACTCTTTTATTTACACACGAGTCCATACACCAGGTCTGATTTCAAATAGCCTTCTTGCTGCGTGTAAATGTAACGTTCTACCACCACGGAGGAGCATTTCCGATGTGAGTTCTATATACGCTGTGCATTTCGGATAGAGTGTACAACACCACCTGCTGTAATTCTTGCCTTGGTATCGCTTAAAGAACGTATAATCATTAAACACAGCTTGAGTTCTTCCGTGAGTTGTGGTTATCATTCGGACTGTAAAAAAAAAAAAACAATGCTGTATAATTTTTCCTTTTTCTTTTCAATTCAAGTTCAACAGTCAAAACTCGTACCCGTCGAATGAAGCCTGAAGTCTAAATAATATGTCGTAGTATCATATAGATCATCGTTTCTCAAGCATTTTTGTCACGACTCATGAAAAAGCCAAAAAGTTTTGTAAAAAGTCTTGCGACCCCGTCATTATCTCTAAAATGTAAAATTTCCATGTCACAATGTTAGTTACCGTACTCCTCCGAAACGGCTTTACCGATTTTTACCAAATTGTATATGCGTATTCAGTAGGTCTGAGAATCGGCTACTATCTATTTTCCATACCTAATTTATAAGGCAAAACAACGTTTGCCGAGTCAGCTAGTATAATTATTACCCGACTACGGCGAAGCCAAAAAGAAGGGTAATGATTTTGACAGTCTATGTATGTATGTATGTTTGTTCCCTTGTAGCGTCTAAACTACTGGTCCGATTTTAATAAATGAGGTGTCAGTAGATTCGTAATGATTCCGCAGGTAACATAGGCTATAGATTTTTTTTTTATTTTGTATTTCGAAAATTTAACCTCAAATGCTAACGTCTAAAAAAATTAAACCGAGATAATCATCACGTGTTTGTTATCAAATGAAAGGTCTTGGCAAGCACATCACAAATATGTATATATGTTACAGCCAAAGTAATAAATCCGGATATTATATATACTATCCAGCCATTATTTATAATGTCTACTCAATTTAGACAAAGTGATAAATGACACAGAATTAATCACATTGACTGGCAATTTTATATAATATCTTCGAAGAATTGGATAAAGTAATAAAAAAGTAAGTACAGGTAAAGATTATAAAATTGTATTTCAATCTGCATTTATATAATAATAATTATAATGTTTATCATAATAATATTGTCATAGATACAATTTTATTGTGATCTATATAAAGTAATTTAACTTTATAAAGTATTTTTTTTAATAATAATTTTAACCTTTTTAGTGATATTTGTTAAATTATTAACTAACGTTTTAAATAAACAATCGAATATATAATTATTGAATACGCGTCAAGCTTCCATTAGGTATTGTAAATAAGATTAAGTAAGTTGCATAGTTACATAGTGGCATATTATGCTTGCTGTTCTTTGAACAATGCCGAAATTTTCAAACGCGTATCTTTAAAGACTGAGGAGTTCTGATCAAAGCTTTTGTGATCATCAGGTCACCACTTTAGTGAAAACGGGACCAACCTCGGATTATAGCCTTAAAGGTACGCGCACATTATGCCGGGGAGGAGCGCAAAAATCCGCTTAAATCGCTTTCATACAATTAATATGAAGTATCGCACACTGTGTCGGGCCGCAGCGGCTCGCATTATTGCGAGGTGGATTTGCGTCCATGCGATGCGGCCCGCCTCGCCCCGCTGCGCCCCGTCAACATTGTGCTATAGCAAGCGGATTTGTTTTAAGTAGATCCTTCTTTATTATTTCAAGTAATTGAAAATATCGATCAGGAGTCATCTGAAAATATCCCCAAAACAAAAAGATATTCGCCAAATACCTTTCTCTTGGAACAAATTGGATGTACCTATATTTTACATTTTCTTTTTTTTTACGAACTTCTTGTCTATGTTGTTCTTCTTCTAACCGCAGTAAAAACAAAGAAAGTTCTTCGTCCGAGCTATCCATAACGTTAGTTGCACACAAATTCTGGCAGTAGGTACACTGTACTCAAAATCTGTCAATGCGCTGCGACCCGGCCCATCACCAGTGTGCTAAGTTAGCATTTTGCGCTGCGCGCTGTGCGCGTACCTTTAATAAACGAAACTTTTATAGCCGGCCGAAATTCACCTCTCTTCCCATTGTAAGCTTCCGTTCTGTTATAAAGTTTGCGGAACCAGAAACGGAAACGAAAGTGAAAAGACATCGCAGAACTTCCGCGGAAGAAGCGGAAGCAGAAGCAGAGTTCTGTTGCATCACTAAGTTGAATCGTGTTTATTACTTTAGCTAACTTTGGCCGCTATTATGAATAATATCCGGACAAAGTGATTAATTAATCACATTATCTAGACAATATAGTTATTATATATAATGACCAGTCATTATGTATAATAGCTAATTAATCACAATGACTGTAACATATATATTTATGGCGTACTTGCACAAATATCTCAAAATACACGTTGAAAATGCAGTCGTACCTACAATCCCAGTTGTCCAATTTTCGAACATTACGTAATATAAGACTATATAAATATATAATTTTTATATTATACATATAATTTACTTTTATAAAATATATTTTATTTTATAAATGTTATATTATTATTATCGTTCTTAAAAATTGGCTCGCTTCGCGCTCATGAAGATGATAATTATTTTTAATTAGGTACTTACACTAAGTGATTTGAATAGGTATAGTGCGATTCAAATGAGAACAGGACCGACTCGGCGCCATATTGTTTCGAATTTAGAGTGTTATGATAGTTAAATTTATGTTTAGATAATTGATTACTATTTAACGTTGCTATTTAAATTCGATACAAGTCTATTAATATTTATATGCACATAAATTTTTCTGAAAATTGTACTTTTTAAGTGATATTTGACAGAAAAAGGTCATTGACGTTCCTATTCTCATTTGAAACGCGTTATACTTATCTGGGGGCACGGCAGTGCCCCCGCCAAGCCGAGCGCGAAGCAACCACTGCCGTACCATCCTTTACTGGAACCATTTCGCCGCATTTTCAGGCCCCTATTTGAGAACCTCTGGATAAGACCAGAACGCAGAAATTTTCGTCATCCAGTAAGCTATAATCACATACTTAAAAAAATTCAAGTCTGTAGGTCATTTAGTTCCGAAGTTAAGCGAAAACAAAGTTTCACACATGATCATCAAAATAGAACTAATACTTCCCATAAACTAAATTCTAAAAACTTCCCATAAATAATAGAGAGCTGAAATTTGGTACAGAGTTAGGGTTGACCACATAAAGGGAAAACTATAAAAACTAGGTTAATCGAAAATCTGGAGTACCCTGATTAGAAAACACAAGAGACCAACCAAACTATTAGAGATCGAAATACCGCCTTTACAAAAAATATTCAACTTGGTGGGCCACTTCATTTGATGTCAAAAATCGATGGTCTGAAGTATCTGATGAAGAACCCTCAGCTGGTCTCAGCTGATTAGAGATATGGTAATGCCCCCTTCTACTATTGGTACATAAGAAAATCGACGGTCATTGCAAAAATCCAGCGAAGTGGGACACATCTTCTTATTTAATCTAGCCCGTAGTGTCCCACTGCTGGGCGAATGTCTCCCCTTCTGCTTTTAATACGTATATAAATAAAATTAAAGTAAAACTCTGGTTAAGACTAGACTGGCTTTTATACTTATACTTACAAGTTTACAAGAAGAAATAGTCGAACGATTAATTTTATTCTACTCGAACATTACACAAATTAAATAAACAAATTACACTAAAATCTAATAAAATAAATCAATATCGTTTCTACAAAAAGAAGTGAAATCCCACCAAAAAATTCTGTAAAAAACTAGCCAAGTCTCGATGGAGCTGCTTGTTTATCTCTAAAAAGTAATGAAATCTAGACAAAGTCGTGCCAAGTCTAAGGTTCCTTACTGCGATTTCTTTATTATTATAGTTAATGTTGTGTTACTTGGCCGTTGGACACTCTTTATACGTTAGTGGGTACAAGTCAATGTTGTTTACACGTTAAATGTTATATGTAGGTATCTGTTGTAACTACCTATGTTTGTTAAGCGAGATAATAGCTCATACTGGTATTGGTAATTGGACGCTAGTGTCTCATTTTAGGCTGTTTTTGATTGTACAACACATGCATTCAGCAATGACAATGCTGACTTCTGCTACACTACTTCTGTAGTTTTTTACAGAATGTTTTTGGTGGGTTTCATATTATTCCAAAAACATGTTCGATTGGGAAACGGAAAAATACGAAATAAAAAAATAAGTTAAAAACTATAACCCGACTACGTAATAAAAAGGGGGTCTTAAAATGCCAAAACAAGGAAATAATTTAGGTAGAAATCCAGAAATACATAGGCACAAAAATGGTCAAGCTAGAGCCGTGGTCGCACCCACTTTATATGGTTCAGTACAGTCGATGTCAGATCGCACCCGTCTGTCTGAAACTTCTCTAGGCCTTAGCGTCTTGGTATAAACTCCAGTTAAGATGCCAATTGCCATTAGTGGGTGCGACCACGGCTCTAGCTTGACCATTTTTGTACCTATGTATTTCTGGATTTCTACCTAAATTGTTTCCTTGTTTTGGCATTTTAGACCCCCTTTTTATTACGTAGTCGGGTTATAGTTTTTAACTTATTTTTTTTTATCTTATCATTTTATTTTCAATAATAATAGACAATATTTTCACTTCAGTCATAAAGTAATTTATTCTCAGCAGCCAAAACAACGTATTTTTTAAATTTAACAATGTATTATCACAACAACTAAATATAAAAAACAAATTAGGTGTTTTTTGGAGCTTTTATGAATTTTCCACTAGAACACTTATATAGGTCTTTCCTTGGGTGGTTGTGTTCAAGTCGACACTCTACTATTGTTTTGTCTTCTCTTACATTCAGATAAGCTGTGCACCGAGGGTAGCTAGTACAGACCCATTTTGATCCCAGCTTCAACTTGTATCGGAAGAAAAAAGTGTAGCCATCATACTCCAACCACGTTCTTCCATTTTCCATTACAATCAAATTTGCTAAAACAATAACATACCATTAATAGCAATTAACTCAGCCCAACAAATGTTTGCTGCTTAGTACTAATGTCTCATTGTAACCTATTGCGGAACTAAATTCTTGCTCTATTGCAAGCTTGCTAAGTCGTCTTTTCCGAATTACCTCTGTTATAATGTACTTACCTATAATGTATATCAGCTATTTATATACTACAAGCACAATTTTATTTTCTTTTTTAACATTTTTTTTTCTTTATATAATGAGCTTTAATTCTTGCGAACTACGCCACTCCATTAGACCATCCATATAATAAACAATTACAAACTTAATAATTATTACTGAATTAAATTAAGAGCGTCGACGAAAACCAATAATAACAATTTTGTACAGTGCTTTAGCAGTGTCAGAAATAGGGTATGTCAGAATTCTATTACACTTTCCAAGTTCATTCAAGTCTCTAGTAATTGCTGACACTTCGCTTCTTATATCCTCGCTCCGAACACACTCCGCCATAATATGTAGCGCATCGTCTAAGATGCCACATTCAGAACAAAGCGGTGATGGAACTTTATTCATCATATAAGCAAATTTATTAAGCGGATTTTTTTTTTTTTTTATGTAATGAACCAGGAAACGAGCAAACGGATCGCCTGATGGTAAGCGATTACCGCCGCCCATGGACACTCGCAGCAACAGAGGAGTTACACTTGTAACTCCTCTGGTGCTGCGAATTGCGTTCCTGATCCTTAAAATCCCCAATCCCCCCATGGGCCTCCGGTAACCTCACTCACTCGGCGAAACACAACGCAAGCGTTATTTCACGCCGGTTTTCTGCGAGGTCGTGGTATTTACCCGGTCGAGCCGGCCCATTCATGCCGAAGCGTGGCTCTCCCACAGTTGAATCCCGGAATGTGGCCGGAACGCAATCTAAAGGCTGTAATCAATATGTCCCTTTTCAGTCTACATTTATCAAACCAAGGAATTTTCCAGGGTTCACTCTGCATTGTCCTATACCTATACCATATGCCCTTCTCCACCGATCGCTCATCAAAATGAACTTTCCATAGGTTGTAACAATAATCCCGAATTAAGTAAAAACAATCAGTGAAGAAGGGCAATGTGTTTATCGGTATACCCTCACTACAAGTTTGTCTCGCCAACATATCTACCTCCTCATTTCCTGCCAGCCCAACATGTGAGGGAATCCATTGGAGGATTACTTGCTTCGAATAAGATATTAGTTCAGCAATCAATTTTATAATCTCATAGGCTATGGGTGTATTTATTACACAAGTTGTACAGCGAATCAAAAGCTGAAGAGAACTTTTGGAGTCTGTTAAGATGACAAATTTATTAAAATCAATAGATTTAGCGTAAGTAAGGGCCTCCGAATGGCTATTTATTCAAGGTATGTGATAGATATGTTAGGAAAGATTTTAAATGTAACATTTCGGCCAATTTGAGGATCAAAAAATGCGGACCTCATCGATGAGTTATTTTCTTTGGATCCATCGGTATATATTTTATAAAAAATTGCATATTTATTTTCAATATATGAGGAGCAGCTTTCACGGAGAATTGTAGTGTTGTAATTTCTCTTTGCTGTAGTGACATTAGGCAGTTCACACTTTACTATGCCACTTAAGTCGAACCAGTTCATCCAATAATCTAATGAGTACATACCTAAACATAGCCGTGAATCTATATTAATATCTTTGAACTTAGAATGTATTAGAGTCAGAATTGGTTTATTTTTATGTCTCCAGTATCTGCGTAATGTGAGTGTGTTTAATTCTTTTATAACATTGATTGTATCATTATTAGATATTGCCATTGATTTTATCCAGAATTTATAACCCAATAAATTTCGTCGTACATGTAAAGGAGTTAAACAAAGTTCACTCTCCATCAGGTGGATGGGAGTACTTTTAATAAAACCGCCAATTATCCGCATTGCTTCATTTTGGACTTTATCTAATATGTACAATCTACTTTTGCAAGCGTTACCGTAAAGAAAACTGCCATAGTCTAATTGGCTTCTAATAATTGAGATGTAAAGCTTTCTGAAATGTTTAGGATGAACTCCTCATCCCGACCCAGCAAGTACTTTTAGAATGTTTAAGAATTTTCAAACTTTTTCATGTAACTCTTTAATGTGCCTCCTGTTCAAGATAGAGTGGAATATTTTACAGAGACTTGACATCAATTTAATAGGGCGTAGAGATGAAATAAGTGCGGGATCACGTCCTGGCTTGGGTATAGGCACTACTCGTATGTCTCGCCACTGTTCGGGCGTGAAGCCAGTAGACAAAAAAATAATATACAGAGAGAGGAGAATGTTTTTACCACTACTAGGTAAATTTTTAATGATTGAAAATTAAATTTCGTCGCACCCCGGTGTAGTGTCACTTAATACAACTCTCCAGTTCATGTAGTGTAATCAGAGATTCTAATTTAGGATTTGCAGAGTTAAAGCTGGGTTTGGAAGGTAATACATAGGCAGGACATAAATTTAACAGAAATGCTTGACTTTTATTCTCATCTACATAAGCCCCTTGGGTAAAATTGCCTTTAATCGATTTCATCTTTTTCCACATTTCAATCGGGGAAGTGACCTCATCCATTTTGTCGCAGAAAGATTGCCAATTCTTCTTAGAAGCCTGTCTAATAAGCTTTTGCGACTCTTTGACACACTTATTTAGGACTGTTAGATTAGTAGGAACAGGATTTTTTCTGAAATTGGATAAAGCAAGTCGTCTCTTAGCCACAGAATGAGAAATATTAGAGGACCAATATGGTTTTGGTATAAAATGGTTATTGGGTTTAAATTATATTTTTTTATAGGGATGGACTCGTAAGCTGCTTGATTAATATATCTAGGAAACTATCGTACAATATTTGTGGCTCACCTAATACAATAAAATCGGATAACTTACTTTCAAGATACACTTTGTACGCTTCCCAGTCTGCTAACTTAAAATTGCGCTTCTTATCAAAATTTGGGTCACAGCGAGAACTATCACAAATTCGGATTACGACGTGGTCACTACCCAGCATTTCACTTGTCAGTCGCCAATTTAAATTACATGCTATATCAGAGGAAGCCAAAGATATATCAGGTGAAGTCTGTTGCAAAATCCCAGCCACTAACTTTATCCGCGTATGACTACCATCATTTAAAGTAATTAGGTTACTATCAGTTATGGTCTCATATATCTGGGCTCCTCTGGGGTTGTTTTTGCTCGACTAAGTGAAATGATGAGCATTAAAATCTCCCAATAATAATGTCTTGTAATTTCATAAATTGCGAAAACAATATGTCCCAATCTTGACGACGCGTATCTACCCATTGAGGGCAGTAAACAGCAATTACATTTTCAATATTTTTACAATTAAAAATTTTGACATGTAAAATCTGTATGCCCTGATTAGGGTGGTTTGTATGACAAATCTGAGCTTGAATAGAATTATGTGTGATAATGCAAATACCGCCGTACGCATCGTTTCTGTCAACTCTAAATAATCGGTAGTTAGTTAATCTAAAAACACTTTTAGGACTCAACCAGGTTTCACTAACCACGGCTATGTGTATTTTATCTTGGGATAATAAATGTTCAAATTCTAAGCGTTTAGGTCTAACACTCTGCGCATTCCACTGTAAAATATTAATCGTACAATAAGTATTGTTAGCCATTTTTGTTACTTAAAATTAAATCAAATAGATTCCTAACTACAGAAATATTAGTAATACTGCGTAGAATAGCTGACATACACCATTCTACAAATAAATTTAGAATTGTTTTAATTTTATCAGTCCAATTATATCTCGCTGAAAAAAAATATTTCTTAATTTTTTTAAGTAATGATCCGAACGACTCATAATTATTAGATAACAACTGAGGTTCAGGTTAATTAATTCATTATGTTCTTCAGAAGCGTTAATGTTTGAATCGGTTGTTAATATAATATTGTTATTTTTCACAGTATCCCCGACCGCTTTAGTATTGATACTACTTGGCTGTCGACGGTGCAAGCGCCGGCGGCGCGGCCGCGGGCTGTGTCCAGTAGCGGCGCGATCGTCGGCGATTGCAGATGTCTCGGCGGCCGTAACGATGTCCGGCTCCGACGATGAAGAACTTACTTCGTTTTCAATATTATACTCCGGAGAATCACGTAGTTTTCTCTTATATGGCTGTTGTCTGTCGTCATTGATTCTTTGGTGCGAATTTACGGCAGCAACTTGCGCATAAGTTAAGCTTCTCGGAGATTAATTTAAAACTGCCGGTGTATAAATAGGAACATTACTGATATTATTTTCATATTGTGTGTGAGATTGCCTGTTAGGTCTGGGAGAAAATAGTAGCACGTACATTGTTAACGCACGACGATAGGTACAGTTAGTCTGCCATTAAACTCCTTTTTTTTCTTTAATATACGCTGGGCAAGCTTTAGACGATGAAATATGATTTTCTTTACAATTGACACACTTAAAGGTAGTAGTCTCACAATTTTGGTGCTTATCACGACATTTGGGGCAAGTGACCTTTAATGAAGGGCAAAACTTTGTTGGGTGTCCAAACCGCCAACACCGTGCGCACTGAGTTACCGGGAAAACGTAAGGTTCAACTTTTGTACGTACTTCATAAATTTTAATATAAGCTGGACGAGAATTCCCTTTGAAACATATGCGTATTGTTTCAGTTGGTATCCATCTTGATTCTGGATCAGGGCCTCTCCTATGCAGTCTTTTAATGGACAATATTTCACAGTGATTTTTATTTTTAATTATTTCTAATACCTCTGCATCTGGTAAATCCAATTCAATATCGCGTATGATTCCATATGATACTCCAACCTCCCATGTTTTATATATTTTCCATCCTTTATCCTTCACAAATGTATTGGAAGCCAATTATTCAGCACTGAATTTATTTTCGAAGGAGACTATAATTTTAAAGGGATTAATATATTTTATACCAGTTATTCCACTTATTTTCTCCTTGTCAAAAACTTGGCCATCGCAAACTGTTTTGGTAACTTCTCGGTATAGGTAATACATATCAATTTTTTCAATCTTCCGTCTTTTTTCTCTTGTATTCAAACTCCAGTCTCCACTTCTTTCTACTTGCTACGATCCTTACATACTTGTTTCGCTTCACCCACTTTCATTCTTACCATTAATTTCTCCTCTTACATTCAACGTAGCAAAGCGGCTCCCCATGGACCACTTTTCGCCTCCGCGAGAAACAGGGTGGCGACCCCCCGGTTGAGAAACGATGATAATATAGACAATAATACTTTCGATGCAATCTAGATCTTAAAGTAGGTATGTAGATCAAGAAAATTTACACTGGAAATTTTCTCGCTTTCGCATTCCTGTGTGACACAAACTATATTGTTTTATATTAATTCATGCAATGAGCGTTTCAATACTGATTTGGTTCTTGTTTCGATTAGCTTTATATTTTTATCTATATTTTTTAATAATAATAGGCAATATTTTCACTTTAGTCAAAGTAATTTATTCTCAGCAGCCAAAACAATACATTTTTTAAATTTAACAATGCATTATCTACAATAACTACTAAACATAAAAAAAACAAATTAGGTGTTTTTTGGAGCTTTTATGAATTTTCCACTAAAACACTTATATAGGTTTTTCCTTGGGTGGTTGTGTTCAAGTCGACACTCTACTATTGTTTTGTCTTCTCTCACATTCAGATAAGCTGTGCACCTAGGATAGCTAGTACAGTCCCATTTTGATCCCAGCTTCAACTTGTTTCGGAAGAAAAAAGCGTAGCCATCATACTCCAACCACGTTCTTCCATCTACCATTACAATCAAATTTGCTAAAACAATAACATACCATTAATAGCAATTAAATCAGCCCCACAAATGTTTGCTCAATACTAATGTCTCATTGTAACCTATTCCGGAACTAAATTCTTGCTCTATTCAAAGCTTGCTAAATTGTCTTTTCCGAATAACCTCTGTTATAATGTACTTACCTATAGGTACATTTAGTGCTAAAGACTTATTTTTATGAGAAAATCAGTCGCAATTGCCGGTAAGGGCTACCATAAAATTAAATAGTTAAATAACATAAAATATATAAGCGTTAATAATTTATTAAAAAAATACCTAAATAAAAAATGTTAACCTAAAAAAATCATGATAAATATAATGTATATCAGCTATTTATATATTACAAGTACAATTTTATTTTCTTATACCGTCCGTCTGGACATTGGGAGAGGTAATAATCTTTGTGATTATGTGAGCATCCCCATTCACTTATACGATTACCTTTTACAAGTAGAAACGCTTTGCATTTAGGGAACCTGGTACAGCACCATTTCTCTCCTTTACATTGCAGCGAATATCGATGGAAGAATGTGTAGCCGTCATACATGAGGCACGTCTTGCCCGTTACCATTGTTATTAACTTAGCTGCAAGATAAATAAAATATAAATAGCTTTGTAATCCATTTTTTGGGGTACCATAACCAGCATAAACTAAGTAGATCATTGGACATGTTAAGCGTCGACGACCAGAACATGTAATGTAGGTAATCAGACTATTACTGCTGTTCCAAAATAAAAACGTTTCGTATAGGTTAAATAAATTAGCATAGGTAATATTTGTTGGCAACAATTTTAATCGCTAAGATTATTTTTTCTTTAAGGCATATAATATTTATGCATGAATCTTTTGGTCCATTGGACAATTCAGAACCTCAATTCTCGTATTTGACGTAGAGTTTCTTGTTGTTGATTCAATTCCAAACACCTGTTTGATTTTTAAGTGAGCCTTCACTTTTGACTTTTGAGGCGAGGACTAATTCTTGCTTTGGTTTGCTCAATTTGCTTTTCTCTACGACATTTTCTCATTTTTCGCATTCTTTCTCTTGCTTTCAATCTAATTATTTTTTTTAAACGTTCATTTTTCTCCATTTGTTTTTTTAATATCTCTCTTCGTTTTGAATCACGCTCTCTTTCACGACTAAGATGTTCTGCAAAAAGTTCAGGATTTTCTTTCAACTTTCGTCTATATCTCTGCGCAGCAGTCTCGTTTCGTTGCTCTTGTTTTTTCCATCCATGTGTATAAAAGAAAAGTGTACAATTATAACATAACATACGAATACCATATAATTATTATGCATTATGAAAAGTTAATATACCTAGGTCAGCCTGTTACTAAAATTGATTTACTATTAAATCCATAACTAATAAACTTGAGGGCTGCACGACACTATTGCCAATTTAGAAAGCTGTATTGTCTGTAGACAATTAAACAATTAATATTGATCGGTGAAATAATTTAAACTTGAGTATATTTAAAATTTGATTTTAGGCGAAAGCATTTTGCCCACTTTAAAATTCTCAAGGATTTTTATAATCGTTGATTACACCACACCATAAAAATCAAATCAAAAATAGCAATTATTATAGTAGTAGTAGTTCATTAAGTAAATAATTTGAATGAATAACTTAAAAAGAAATTTTATTAAATAGCTAAACACCATTAAATATAAACATAATATACCTATCATTACGTACCGTTTATTTAAATTTTAATATATTTTTAATATTATTACAAAAATATGAATTGGTCGGCATTGTAAGAAAAAATATATAATATAAATACTACCTAATTTACCTTTAAGGTTATTATTACGTAATAGATACTTAACGTCACCAGTCGCAATACCTCCGCCTTTAATCCCAGCGAAACAAAGCCTACTCGAATTCATACTAGATTGATGAAAAATAATTTGAATGTTTGAGTTTTGTGTATCGACCGTCAGAACAACGTATAAGATGATCATCCATATGGTTATGAATGGCGCTTTGTTGCTGTACGATAAGGTTGTTCTTCACAAGAACATAGGCTTTACATTTGGGGAACCGGGTACAGCACCACCTCTCACCCTTCAGCGCCATGGTGTAGCGGTAGAAGAAGGTGTGGCCCTCGAACATGAGGCAGGTTTTCCCGGACGTCATGGTCACTTTTTTAGCTGCAATTAATAATATATTAGCGGTAAATGAACATTATGAAAGTAATACCAGTTTTTAGTTGTTATTGCAAAAAAAAAATGAAAAAAATTGTAAGTTTGAAATATTTTATTACAACAATTCTTAAATTAATTTCTATACTATCATAGAAAAAAATGAACAAGAATTAGGTACATTGTATCTGGTCATTGTGACTAAAAAAATCTTATACTTACCTAAGGAAAAATATCACATAAATGAACATAATATAATTAACTAAAAATCAGTCTTCACAAGAGATCAAGTTGAGATCAAAAACAATAATTTAAATCATAATTTGTAAAACAAAAGAATCATAATATAATACGTTTCTACATACGCCTTTATCTTAAAACAATAATACAGTAACTTCTTAGTTTTTGTACCTATTTAATATATTATACTCACGACCCTTTTCAATTCTTGAACGCCTAGAATTTTGGCACCCTTAAACTATTCTAAGTACTTAAATAATTAACTTACTTATGGTGAGTTAATAATTGGCATTGTCGGAAAATAAGTTTAGATTATGATTTTAATCATTAGTAGGTAAATATTTAATTCTGTACACTATCCAAATTTTAAGGTACATAATAAAGTCAAAACAGAATTGACACTGTTTTAGGGTGCGTTCAGACTACCACATTATACCACAGATTAATAAAAAGTTACTAGTGTTACTACACTATACGGTATATGTGTACACTATACACTCAGTGTATATGTTACGGCTAGAACCCGAAGTGCGGCTACGTCTAGTTTTAACCGGTTAGAATAGGCTACACGACTGATTTTTTTTTATTGCATAAATGAATAGTACTCTTAAATATGAGTAACTTCTCAGAAGAAACTGTATGTCAAAAGTCAATATTTTTAAAGGTACAGCGATTTGTTTACAACATTTCGCAAGTCCCGTGAAAACGCTCCATACTAAAGTCGTACGTAGCTATGACGTCATGTCCATGTTAAAGTGCATGAAGTATACGGCCGCAGGAACATATTTGTAAATATCTCCGATATTTGTGCGTTTAAGTTCATACACACCAAAATAAAAGTTTTTGTTGATGATGTAAGTAAACTAATGATGTAGGTTTTGTTTACTTATTTAGCAAAAAAAAAATTTTTGTACTTTTTAGATGTGTCTAATTACTAAACTATAAATAAAATATTATAATTTTTTACATTTACGAAGTAGTAATGCCTTAAAATTTCTGAATACATTAATGAAACTGAATATTTTAGATGTAGTCGTGTACCCAATTAGGTGTAACCATTTAGTCTTGGTTAAATCTAGTATAAGCCGATTGTTTTCGTTTATTGGGAAAATTATTGGGACAAAAAATAAATTAGCCAAATAGCCAATGCTCAATACACCTTTGGTGGGTAGGTAAGGCCGGTTTTGTTTTGCATTTGGTTTTGGTTTTGCAGTGGCATCTTTTATAGCCACCAAATATAGCAATAAAATTGACTCTGCAATGCTGCTGGTATTTTTTGCAACTCTAAATGTCACTCAAGTTTAAACTGTTCTAATAAATAACTTGTGTTGATTTATAAAAATGTGATTTTATAATAATAATATTCCTTAAAGTTATAAAATATAGAATTATTTTCTGTTGTTAAGAAAATGTTACTCTTTGTTCCTATTATGTTAACATTTATTTAGTCCTACTTTAATTAATAAAAGTAATTTATTAAAATATCACGTTTCTGTATTCTGAAAAAAAATATTTTTAAACAAAAAATTGAACCGACTTCGAAAGTAAAAATTCACAAAAAAGTATAAAATAAAACTTAATCTCTAAATAATTCCCCTTTCAAATTCGGCTAAATTTTTTACTATTTCTCTACTCAATCTACTTAATTTTGAAATCGGTACCAGCCCAAACAATATTCTACAATATTTTAACAATATTTTATAGAACTTACGTTCATATTTGCTGGTACCGACTTCAAAATTAATAAGATTGAGTAGAGAAATAGTAAAAATTTTAGCCGAATTTGAAAGGGGAATTATTTAGAGATTAAGTTTTATTTTATACTTTTTTGTGTATTTTTACTTTCGAAGTCGGTTCAATTTTTTGTTTAAAAATAATAATTTCACCCTTTTTAGTGATATATTTTGTTAAGTTGTTATTAATACGTCTTAAGAACGTCTAAACTAAACGATCGAATGTATAATTGAATACGCGCCAAAGCTTCTATTAGGTATTGCTATTAAGATGATGATGATAATTACTGTAAGTTATAAAGTAGCATATTATGCTTGCAGTTCTTTAAACAATGCCAAAATTTCCAAACGCATATCTTTATATACTGAGGAGTTCTGTACAGTGCTTTTGGATCCAGGGTATACCTTGGTACAATATCTTATTTTTTGGTAGCATATGTTTGTGTTACTTCAGTAAAAGTCAAAATCACTATATGTGTGGATAGAAATTTCGAGATCCCTCGATTCCTCATGGATCACATCATCAGGTTTCCACTTTAGTGACTAAAGGACCAATTTCGAATTAAACCCTTTACAACAACAAAAGAATTTTGCAAATAGGTCCATAAACGGCAGAGCAATGTTCAAAGATCTCCGTGTTAGTGTAAAATACTACGAGAAATACCTTTTATATCATCATAATCTGATGATGTATGGTGTGATAGTGGTGATGATGATGATTACTCTAACTGACAGGGTGGCATATGCTTGCAGTTCTTTAAACAACGCCGAAATCCCCAAACATGTATGTATAAGGAGTCAGGAGTTCTGTTCTGCAATTTTGGATCCAGGGTATACCTTGGAGCAAAATCTTACTTTTTGGTAGCATATGCTTGAACTACTTCAGAAAAATTCAAAATCACCATATGTGTCCATATAAATTTCGAGGAGTTCCCTCGATTCCTCATGGATCCCATCATCAGGTCACCACTTTGATATCAAAAGGACCAATTTGGGATTACACCCTATACATCACAGAAAAAATTTTGAAAATCGGTCCACAGGCGGCGGAGTAATCGTTGAACATACAAAAAAAAAATATATATATATACAGCCGAACGTATAACCGCCTCCTTTTTTGGGAAGTCGGTTAAAAATCCAGCAAGGTAATCAACCTTTATAGTTTACCCCTAGTAATAGCCACCAGGGATTGGTTGGATCTAGTTGTAGCCGGCATGATATTGGCTAAGCCTACTATCAGCCACTAGGGTTTGGTTGCACCTAGTACTAGCCGGTATGATATAATACTAGATTTAACCAAATGTAAATGGTTACACCTAGTTCTAACCGGCTAAAACTACGTAGCCTCACTTTGGGTTCTATATAATATATTACAGTATACACCCAATGTCTGTGTATGTAACCAAACTTATAACGTCATTTCACAATTTATTTATATGATATAAAAGCTTGTCGAGAATCAACAAATCAAACTAGTTAATTAAGTAACTTGATCTGATAAATTTATGAGTTACTTAATTTATTACTATTAACATAAAGGAGCATGTAAAAAATCGTCCCCACCCTCCAACAGATTTTAAACCTATCTCAGTTAATAGCTCTTGCCACGCTCATAATTATATAGTATGGCGACATTAACCCCTATTATTAATGGGGTAAATAATATTGGGGTTTTGACAGAAATTGGGATTTTTTTTTTATTGTTTATATTAGCCCACTCCAGCTTTGCACGGGTACCATGATGCTTCCTCTTGAATCACTCAATGCATGTGTCTAACACTTTACACAGCATAAAAAGAGAGATTGCATATAAACTTTACTTTTGGCAGTATACAATAAAAATATACATTTAAGGGGTTGTTACATATGAAGTGGAGATGGAATTTTTTCTACCCCATCGTGTGGGGTATCCACGAATAAGTGTTTTTTAAAAATAACCAAAAGATTTTCATACACGACTTTATCTAAAGTGAACGAGTATATATATTTTTCTACGTCTAGTCGCGCGAGTCGATTATTTCATTTGTATTAGTAACTAGCTGTTGCCCGCGGCTCCGCCCGCGTAAATATAGTTTTTTCGCGGTCGCGGATATGTGACTGATGCAAAAAATAAATAAAAACAATCCTTGATGCGGATTATATATTTTATACCAGTTATTCCACTTATTTTCTCCTTGTCAAAAAACTTGGCCATCGCAAACTGTTTTGGTAACTTCTCGGTATAGGTAATACATATATCATTTTTTTCAATCTTCCGTCTTTTTTCTCTTGTATTCAAACTCCAGTCTCCACTTCTTTCTACTTGCTACGATCCTTACATAAAAGAATTTCGCTTCACCCACTTTCATTCTTACCATTAATTTCTCCTCTTACATTCAACGTAGCAAAGCGGCTCTCCATGGACCACTTTTCGCCTCCACGAGAAACAGAAACAGCGTAAATATAGTTTTTTCGCGGTCGCGGATATGTGACTGATGCAAAAAATAAATAAAAACAATCCTTGATGCGGATTATATATCATGCTAAAATTTCGGTTCGATCGGTGCAGAACTTTTTGAGTTTTTGAAGCGTACACAAACCAACATAACATTTTTATAGATATAGTTAAAATATAATATTCATAACCATCAGTGTAATCATACAATTGTAAAAAGTACAAAAATTTATGTCTGTCATGCATGTGTAGTCTGAACGCACTATGTGCTACCATTAGTCGATACAAAAGTAAAATCACAATTAATACCTATAACAAACTTATGTAATGAGTGATTTTTCACAACCATGGTAACATTTCCGTTTACAGAAGCGGACACACAGAGATACCCAGTACGTAGTGTTAAAAGCAAGTAACTTATAAGGTATAACGTGCCTACAAATAATTAAATCTAATAACAGGACTACCGAATGACTAGAACATTAATTTGCGTACCTATCGCTTGCAATGTAATATGACTAGTAATAAAAGTGATATTTTAAAACATTGTCCCTCTTATGGTTGCATATTAAGAACGATAGAATATTTTAACTAATTTCAGAACAAATTGAAATAAAAGTTAATAAGTACTATCAAGGTAATTTTTTGACTAATAACATTATTCTCACGAAGAGTATTCTTATCCATTTTATAGAGCTAAATAATTCATTAAAGCAATATTTGTACTAGGTCTAAATTCTTATGGCATAGTGATCTTAAAACTATATTTTTGGATCTTGTATTTTTACCAATGCATCCTTCTACGACCGAACATTCTAGAATACAGTCCAGATTGGTGCTGCTTATACTCTGGCGGAGGATGAGTGTGGGAGCCATTTTTTCTAGAGACGTAAGCTTGATTAGTCACAATAACGAAGGCGTTGCAACGCTTGCTCTTCTGCGATGAACAGGTCCACCGTACGATGTTCTGCTGGTACATACAATGGGACTTGTGGTAGGTGTAACCATTCACCATCAGAAGCGTACGTCCAGACATCAGTGTGATCATTTTGACTAAAACATAAAAAATCATTCAAGGACATAATAATGTAGGTTTTTTGAATTTTTAAGATTTTAAATCAACTAGTGAATTTTAAGGAATAAACAAAAATGATAAGTTTTAATAATAATCTGTATTTTCAATCGTTTATTGTTGCTTTCTAAGCTTCTCAAAAAGCTATTCCACACAAGCTACAGAGATGCTCATTGCAATATTTGTTTTCTGTTTGTCATTATTCAATTATAATATGTTTATATAATATAATATTAACTTCAAATTAAAACACAAAACAAAGCATTTCCCAACATTCAAATATTCTATATTGGCATTGAACAACATGAATTCATTAAAGCTTAAAGAAGAAGGGGCAAAACGTCCCCACCCTTGTAGCACTACAAGACATATATCAAATGAAAGTGCTTAAAAAGTGTGTCATTTTATTGTATGACGAGAAATCTCTAAACCGTGTGAGAAAAAAGTTAATTAGGGGTTAAAGATTAAAAAAAAGTTAAAAAAAACATTATGTGTTAGAAAGCGTAATACAATAAAATGACACACTTTTTAAGCCCTTTCATTTGATATAATTATTATCTTGTAGTGCTACAGTAGTGGGGACGGGCTCCATACAAAAATGGCCCTTCTTCTTTATATTGCTCTATTATAAAAAATACAGCTGGTGCCTAATAAGAAATCAGCACGAAATCTTGGTAGGTACTAGGTATGTATTTTATGCAGTATGTATACAATTTTCATCAAATAATTTTCCCGAAGGTTTCCTTCAGAGTCATTACAGTTTTATAAATTTGCCGTTGCATGTCAGTTTATACGTAGGCGGCTCGTGCGTATGCGCACCTTTAATTTTAATCATGCGAGACTGGTCTTCAGACACGACAACGAAAGCGTTACACCTTTGGCTTTTCTGCGATGAACAAGTCCATCTGATGGATCGACATTTAGTGTACATTTGTTTAGTTTTGTGGTACGAGTAGTTATCACACATCAGCACGGTTTTTCCAGAAATCAGTTGTATTATTTGAACTAAAAAAGTTCACAATTTAGTAGTAGCTTAGACAATAAGTCCACAAAGATTAGTTTACTATCTACTGCATGAATATTGGTGAATAAACATTTCTCGTTCGTAATATAGGCAGGTATTAAGTTTTATTTAGGATAGCTTACATAGACCATATAAAAAGTGAAAAAATATTTAAGTAATATAAAAAGTAATAAATGGCTTCGAATGCATTTAAGATAATGATATCATTAATTTTATTAGCTTCGTGTTCATTCAGAGAAACACATGAAATTTTTTGAAACAATTCCTTTTATCGTTAAGACATAAAAATACTTTGCACTTATCACATTTTATGTATGATCGATACTTACATTTATTTTGGCACATTAATCGTGTTTTGCAGTAAATAGGAAAGTGACCGATTTTGTCTAAGCGCACAGCATTCTGAGACATATCTTGAGATGTCAGTTCGTGCCTTGCGTTATTAGCTGGCGGAGCTACATACTTCAGCCGTCTTGAAGCTTCTTTCCTACTTGAAGGTGTACTTTTAATAGGAGTAACATGTGTACTAGGGCAAGACGTTTCGTGGACACATTTCCCAGCCATGCGGTAATGTTCTGAAACAGCAAGCTTCAAATCGAACAGAGAAAAGTAGAAATCATTTTTACAGCGCCATAACAACTAGGCATTGATAAGTGACAATACACCAGTACCAGTTTCGAGATTTTATGGTTACTCTTCAAAATCCCAGTAAAGAATCTAATAAATGCACTTCTTCTAATATGTGTCCTACTACTAATATAAATGTGAAAGTTTGTGAGGATGAACTAGTCTCTGGGTTAACAAAGGCTACATTTTATCCCGAAAAAGTACAGTGTTCCCGTGGGGATATTGACCGCTCGCTAAAGCTAATTCACTCTAAATGTCCATTACTTGAGGTGATGTAAATTTATTTAATTTTTATTTTCCGACGGAGTATGTTTCAGATATCATTGGTTCACTTCCTACATTATTGTGCTGAAAGTAAGTTTACTACTTTTTTAAATTTATTTATTTAAGGTCGCTTTTAACATATTATGTTACTAAACATAGTTTTACTTTTACGTCATCGGTTATTTTTATTTTCATCGCACCACGCCCTAATGGTTGGTTCTTTTACTGTTGACAAATTTGTATTCGGCACTCTTAACAGTTAACTCCTAAGATATCGATATCGAGAGTGTTAAATAAATATATCCCTCATGTTTTTGAATACCCACAGAGTCTGAATCAAAACAATATTATGCAGATAAATATAACAATTTGTTTGTAGATAGAACTGAAAAAAAACTACAAAGTATGAAATTCATTTATGGATTCCTATGCAGTATGCAGTATAATTTTTATGACTGAAGATTATTTTTTATTGGTGAAGAAGTTATGGCGACGAAGGGTCGAGACATAAATAAGTGTAAAAATAAGAAAAATGTAAATAAATATGTAATTTTATTATGAAATCTCTGACACTATTTCATTGAATACAAAATATAATTATAGGCATGACACTGAAGTAAATAATGTTAAATTATATAGCTAAGACAGTAAACGAAGTCTTTGTACTTTTTAAATGATATGAATAGAATATATTTTCATTTCATGAATTCGATTTTCAATCGAATTAAATATTGTCAATTGATTTCAAAAGTATTGAATCATACTAGGTACATGTTTTTGCATTTTTTCTATTCCTATATTTGAAGGACTTTCGATTTTATTGAAAAATGCTGGGCAGTCATGTGGTTTCTCCCCTAGGACGAAGTTTCCCTGAAAAAATTGAAGTGTTCACTTTATATATTTATGAATACTATTTAAGAAGTACTTGGATAATCTTAAACAAAACAATACTTACTGTTGAGGCGGGACCGCGCAACTACGCGGCAGTGAAATAACGTAACGCGACAATGCCAATTATTATTTGAATGAAATTTTATAAGATGTATAACGCACTACGCGGCAGCGGAACTACGCGACGCGGCATTCCATTGCGCTATTTCTAGTAGGGAAGCATCGTGTCGCGTCGCTTCGCGGTCTTACCTTTAGCGTTAATTTGCCGCGGCATTTTGATCTTCTCCTGTTAATGCATTCCCACGCGACCGATCCATTTTTGTATTTCTTCTTCACAGTGTATTCAAAACCACGTCGAAAAAGTACTGTTCCACCGCCTCTTTGGATAAATGTTAACGTACTAATGTTTTGGGAGGAATCTTCTTTTATTAGATCATTTTCTACTGAAAGTAAATATTTGAAATTATCATTTAAATAAAATAAATGGGAAAGAGTGTCTATGATATGTAGATATAGGTTGTATATCTATGTCTATGATATGTAGAGACATAGGTTGTATATCTATGTCTATGATATGTAGAGACATAGGTTGTATATCTATGTCTATGACATGTAGAGACGTAGGTTGTATATCTGTCTATGATATGTAAAGACATAGACTGTATCTCTATGTCTATGAGATGTAGAGACACAGGTTGTATCCCTATGTCTATGATATGTAGAGACATAGGTTGTACTCTATGCCTATGATATGTAGAGACAGGTTGTATCTCTATGTCTATTATATGTAGAGACATAGTTAATCTGAATTCATAATATGTCAACAGAAAATTGGAAATTTTATTTTCATTATGATAGCTATATTTTTTGTCTTTGAGACACGTAACAACTTCGAAAATACCTTATCAAGGCAGGCGTTGAATAAAAGCTGTATTTAATCATAATATATTTAATTCCGCTCATGGAGACCGACACCAGAATAATCCCCTTGTTATTATTTGATAAGTGTATTTCATTAAATAAATTTTATACTTTAAAATATCTACCGTCAGCCAACATTTCAAGATGTGGTGGTTCGTGGTTGTGTAGTCCACAGCTTTTGACCAAGGTATTATCGCCATTAGAGATAAGAACGGACACTTTACATTTTTTACTCTTCTGCGATGAGCATTTCCACCTGGTCGTCTTCAAACTTGTCCACATCTTGCTGTACGAATAGTTGTCCACGAGCAGCAACTGTTTTCCATTCATTAGTTGGATAAATTTCACTGTAATAAACGATGTTTCCTTATTGTCTTTTACAGATTTTAACTTTAAATATCTAACAGTAGACTGATTGTCTCATCTGGGTGACAGAGTGGATCACGCGTATCATCACGCCAAACATCTATGGATATAGATTATAGACTTTACATTTTCTACTCATTAGAGACGAACATTTCCAAGGGGTCACCTTCAGTATTTTTCCATCTTACTGAATAAATATTAGTTGACTAGGGCCAACTGATTTTGGACAATATTCAAATATAATATAATATTAATATTATTTTATATTTATATATTATATTAAAATAACGATCTTTTCTTTTTACCCGACTGTCAATGTATTGTTTTTCTTTATGGTTGCTATTATGTGTATAATAGAAGTTAGTAGTAGAGTTACATAACATAACTATGTTGGTTTCATGAACGTTATAAATATTCGTAACTTGTTGCCAGTTAACAGGGGAAAAAAATTGACGACGACACACAAAAACAACTTTTATTCGTATCTTCAAAATGCACTCATTTACATAATTTTAACTTAATGTATCTGCCAGAAGACAACATTTGTAATGTGGGTGGTGGATGTGTATGGTGGCCAACGTTCTTAACTAAGTATTCGCAGTCATTGGACAAGACAACATAGGCTTTATATTTTCTACTCGATTGAGACGAACACTTCCAACGGGTCGCCATCTGTCCCTTCTCCTTCCTATTAAAGGAATATTCGTTCACGAGCACCAAATATTTGCCATTGACCAGTTGGATCACTTTAAAGTCTGCAACGATTGTTTACGCTAAACATGTAGACAATAATTCACAACCACTATGTTATAATTTTCTTTGAACAGAAAAACAAAAAAATGTAATTTAAAAAAATGTTTCTTTGCGGTGTACTTTTTAATTATTTTTTTGTTCTAAAACGATAGAAGAGGACATTTGCTAAAATAAAATACAAAACCCCTTTACTCTCAGTGCAATAGTTTAGAAGATAACAATTAGTTGGTATCATCTCAGGCACTGGCCAGCCAGTCGTCTATTTCAAATTGTTATAACTACTAAACTATTGCACTGAGAGTAAAAGAGTTTAGTTTTTTATTTTAGCAAACGTCCTCTTCTATCGTTATAGAACAAATAATCAGTAAAACACTAAAGTAAAATAATGAAATTTCCTTTTCACCCGTCTGCCAAGTACGGTATTGTTTTTCTTTATGGTTGCATATAATATATACAATAGTTTTGCAATATAACAGTGTTGATTTTATGAATTTCATAAATCTTCGTTGCTTATTATCAGTTAACAGATAAGATTTCAAGACTCAAGACAAGCTATAATGTACATTTGACAGAACAAATCTTCATACAAGAAGTTACGCCATCTTGGTTTTCACCAAACTTTAAATGTCAAAATAGCCCCAAAAATTTCAAAGGTTTAACCATTTATCTGGATATACTTTTTGCTTTAATATGCCTCATCTATAATGTATATGGGTTAACAGGGACAAAAATACACAAAAATTGACGACGACACACACAAACCAATTTTATTCATATGTTTAAAATGCACTCATTTAAGTTATTTTAACTTGATATATCTACCAGAAGACAACATTTGTAATGTGGGCGGTGGATGTGTATGTTGGCCAACGGTCTTAACTAAGTATTCGCAGTCATTGGACAGGACAACATAGGCTTTACAGTGTCTGCTCGTTTGAGACGAACATTTCCAACGGGTCGCCTTCAGTCCTTTATCCTTCATATTGAAGGAATATTCGTTCACGAGTACCAAATATTTGCCATTGATTAGTTGGATCACTTTAAAGTCTGCAACGATTGTATAATTTATCAGCATCAACAATTTATTAATACGCTTTATTATGTCGATCTGTATGTAACTATGTAATGGAATCTAAGGTAACTAATTTAACCATCTTCCAAGGATCGTAGCATCATGAAAATTGGGAGCTGTATGTTGTTCTAATGACAATACAATAATATGGTACTGTCGAACTGATCTGTTGATGGAGCCGGAAGATATAAACTGGAACTTCATGATGGAACATCGTATCGTAGCTGTGTTTGGACTTGTTAGAAAAGTCTTGTAATGAACTTTGACCAAGATTAGGTTTCAAGGTCCGATGATGAAGCCGGAAGATAGGCACTGGCATTCCATGATGGAATATCGGTATCATAGCCGTGTTTTGACTTATTAGAAAGGTCTTGTAATGAACTTTGACCACTATTAAGTTTGTTTTTACGTGCATTTATAAAAGCGTGTTTTCTAGTGTTTTATAAACTACTAATTTATTGTCATTTAGTAATTATGGTATTATTTTAATGTAAAATAACTGAAAATGTGAAGTCTCACACATAGCTCGTCCCACCTGGTTGTCACAATGAGAGCTTTAGGCACGAGAGATGCTTCTCAGACATGGATGAAATTGATTTCTCGAAAGTTTTTAGATTCAAAACCTTGATATTCCTATGACTGACACAAAAACAGTATAACGTCTATCATTTATTAAAAGTGGGTTTAAAAGCTACAAATATTTTAAACCCACTTTAATTATTAAATTATTTACTATTATATATTTTTAATCAAGTGAGATACGTTGGTAAAATCATATAGGTAGATATATCTCATTTTAATCACAAAAAGAAAAGCCGTGTTTAAATGTTGTCAACAGTTATAATTTAACACCCTTGTTATAGGTTAACCCACTTACTTATACTCAGTGGATAAGTACAATGTTTGTCCTTGTCTTATACGTTAGAAAAGTAGCTTGACAGACAAGGACAAAGCACTAGCTTATACATATTTTTATTAGTATTGGGGGAGAGTGATTCTTGAGAAAGGTTATAGTATAGTTTCGTTTTCAATATTTTCTACTACGAAACCCATAATCCAACAATATTTTACAAATTTACGAGATACGAAGTTCGCCTACCATGTTAACTTAAAAAAAATCATCTGTCTATACAGATGATTTTGACACAAAAATCCAATTGAAAAAGCTTATCTATGATTAAATAAGCAAACCTACCAGGATAAGTAAGCATAGGAGAAACTTGCGGAAACAACTTATTTTTGATAGTAAATACGAATATTTAATAATACTTACCTGAAAAGACCGAGAGTTTATACATCTCTAATCCTAGCGAATTGTTGCCATAGTAAACCAAGTTTTTGGAACGGAAGTTACTTATAGCGTGTTGCCAGATAGGTGCCGGCTCTGGGGTCTCGGGTGGCCTCAATTAGTTTTTTAGAAATCTCTCTAAAAAGTTTGTGCGCACCCGGACCCCATGAACCTAGGGTTTCAACCCCAAACGGTTCAAATATGAGATCCCCACTAAGGTTCTCATATTTGCGCCGCTTGAGGTTCTCCGCCTGATTGGCGGCCGCACCTGCAGTGCTCGAGGTGCCCTGGACATGGGACGGAGCAAGTGTATCGACGCAAGTTGCGTCCCATACAAGAGCCCGTCCCACTCTCCAAGGGACCAGGGTCATGCCATCTGGTCTCTTGCCATCGTCGCGCGCCAAGCCAGAGGGTTCCAGCACAGCTGGTATTCCGGCGGTGACAAGAGCCCGACGGATGAGGTCGTTTAGGCAATGATGTCGGGAGATGCGGCCGGCGCTTCGCTGACAGGACAGACCGTGGTGTCCAAGGCTGTCTACGTTTGCACCACAAACGCAGCGGTGGGGAACGACGTGGGGAGTGCCAAGACGCAGGGAAGAGGCTAATCGGAAAGCGGTTCGATCCAGCCATGTGCCCGTATTGGGTGACGGTAACGCTTGTAGCCAAAGGCCCGACTCCCACTTCTCCGCAGCTAAGAGGCGAGCCTGCTACACAGGACTGGAAGACGTATTAAGAAGATTATTCCGTACCAGTCTGCAGAGTGGCTCGTCCCAGAGCCTTTGGGAAAAAGCGTTGTCAGGCAATTCGCTACAAGCACTAGTTGCGCTCCTCTTTATTATATTATAATATTATCTTTATTTTTAGATCGGGACTTGTGGAAAGAGAGAGGGGAGGCCTTTGCACAGCAGTGGGACACTAACGGCTAATAATAATAATCTTTATATAAATATTTCTTTTGTGCGTGTGTATATCACTGAACTCCTCCTAAACGGCTGAACCAATTTTAATGATTTTTTTTTCCATTTTTCATATGACGTAGGCATCCACTAAGGAAGGATTTTTTCAAAATTCAACCCCCAAGGGGAAAGTTTTAAGCCTAATTTCATGCGAGCGAAGCCGCAGGAAATTAATGCTAGTTTTCTATGAACCTCAAATAGAACTTGAAATCAATACTTTATAATTATGAACTTCGTTCCTATATGGTGTCCCACGTCACCACGCGGCTTTTTTTAATTATATTGCCTTCGGCTTCAAAGGTACTTAATTTTTTGCTACTTAGCCTCGTGGCGTAAAGTAAGTTAAAGTTATAAGTATATAAGATAAAGATAGCCTTTATTACTAGAGAATTACAGTTTATATTTATGTACAATTATTTAAAATTTATCATTTTTCATCACTCCCCAATTCGTCCCTGACATAGGCCTCCTCTAAGTTCTTCCACTCTAGTCTGTTGCCCGCATTCCTTGTCCATGTGGTTCCCGTTGTCTTCCTCATATCACCCTCCCACCATCGTATTTGTCTTCCTCTTATTCTTTTTTCTCCTCTAGGGATATACTTCAATGACTTTTTTATGCCTCTCACCATATGGCCCGTCCATCTCCATTTCAGTTTTATAATTATCTTTCTTATTGGTTCTACTTTTGTTCTTTCTCTAATTTCTTCTAATCTTATTCTATCTTTTAATTTTACTTGTAGAGCACTCCTCTGCATAGAATTCTGACACTGATAGTTTCCTAATATTTCTGTTGACGAGAGCCCATGTTTGGCTACCGTAAAAGAGGCATGGTGTAATACATGTATTGATAACTTTTCTCTTTTCTACTATTGGTATATCTATATTTTTCATAATTTCTTTAATTTGCCAAAAGCATTTTCAAGAGCTACAAATTCTTTTATTTATTTCGTTCTCCATTTGGTCTGTCGGTGATATAGTTTGACCTAAGTATTCACATTCCATTATTACATTTGTCATCATCAAATACATGAATTAGATATAGAGAGGACAAAAGTAGTTTTGTGCTCTCTATATCTAATTGATGTATAATTTCTTAAATTTCTGTGTATTTTTCACTTCTTTTTTTTATCATCAGATTTTACTATTATCAGAAAATCTCAGGTGATGTAGGTGTTCACCATTTAACGTAAATTGAAACCAAGGGTCCAAAAGACCCTTGGTTTTCCAGTTCAGATTTCTGAATATATGTTCAAGTACTGCTGTGAATAATTTTGGAGTTAGGGGGTCACTTTGCCTTACTCCTTTTTGTATTTCAAATTCGTAGCTAACAGATTCCAGTTTTACTTTTTCTTTGTTTTTTTATGTACCTACTTGTTAAATTGAGTTAATATATTTTTAATCAATCCTTTGATTCTTTAATGCCTCCCAGATGTTGCAATGATTTAAGGAGTCGAAAGCTTTATTGTAATCAATGAATGCGATGCAATATGTTTTTTTAAACTCGTTATATTTTTCAATTATCTGTTTCAATGTGTGAATATTATCCGATGTAGAATAGTTACTGCGGAATCCTGCTTTCTCTATTGGTTGATTCTTGTCTTAAATTTTAGTAATGCGTCCTAGTATTACTTTGGAAAAAATTATATAAGTTCAACTATACGATAGGTATATTATTCCAATTCAAATCTGTTATTTCTCCATATTACTAGAACTTTGAGTTAAACTCGGGCACCCAGGTTACCTACTTAAATAATAAAAACTGATTGTAATCGAACACTTTATTTTTTTTTCTTATCTCGTAGTATTAAGGGAACATATTCTAAAAACGACGCCTTTTATTTTTTCTTGATTTTTTTATAATATTCTCTATTTTTTCTTTTAAGCTCTTCGTATCGTTCAGGATGTAAACTTTTAATTTTTGCTATAAGCTTACGTTGGCGTTCAGCATTACTAATTGCTTTTTTTTTAGATGAGGTGTACCTATAACGTAAGTAATTGGTAATTTTCCCTGTTACTTGACTTGTAACCAGTCATAGCACCATAGCGGTAACCAGTCAGAGCTATAGATATTAGTAGATGATATACTTACATCTAATCTCGATTAATAAATTGAGACCGAAATATAATGTAATATAGGTACCTAATGTGGGTTAGATATTTTCATAGGTAAATTATTAATAAAAAAAAACCCATTTGAATGATACACTTAAAATGACTAGTTTATTTTCATAAAAATCCACAATTTTTTCTTTAATAAATAATTGTAAATAAATCATTTCTTCACTGCGTAATTAAATTATTTGTACTCGACTTACAGTATAAAAAATGTAAGGTTAGGACTGTATGATCTGAAATCCGGGGAAAATTCAGGACACTGAAATTGAACTCGACGCTTACACAATAGAGCTGAAAATCGAACACACGAATGTCAAGTCAAATGTCAACGTCAAATTTGACCTGCATGTGTTCTATTTTCAACTCTATTGTATTAGTCCACAGTTTTATTTTCAATGCTCTTAATTTTCTTCGGCCTTACGTATTTCGGACAATGTAGACCCAGCACGGACAACTAAATACGCTTTGCGTCAGAAATCGTGCGGCTTTAGTAGCCCGTGTAAGTCCCACATTAGTAACCGCCTAACCGGATCACAAAATTACTTACAAGACAAAATAAGACTAGGGGCGGTATTCTTGGTCGATTCTTATTTCTAAGTTCGCCTTATAGACATGCTTAAGGTGACATTTCGATTCACAGTCGTAACTTAAGCATTGTCTTAAGTATTATTTCATACAAATAAGGCGGACTTATTCGAAAATTCTTAAGCCTTTTCTTAAGCAACGAATTCCGGCCTAGGTATTTATTTGGTTTGAGTAGGTAAAGTGTCATGGGATACTCTTCCCAACTTACCTGTCCGGTAGTTGTGGTATAGTATACGGGTATGCGACCCCGGCTTCCCTAGCTATTACTGTCCTATCCTTTGCCCTCCTGGGCGGTAATATCCTACATTCCCTATTTCCCATTCTAACTTACCAATCTTCCTTTCCACACCACCTATCCTTCCCTTTTCCTATTCCTACCCTCTCCACCAATCCGTGGAAACGCAATGGATAATTAAAAATAATTTTATTATCCAAAATGGCGGCGATGTGGTTCGCCACCCATCACGTCTCGTTTCTCGCGGAGGCGAAAAGCGGACCATGGAGAGACGCTTGGCTACGTTGAATGTAAGAGGAGGAATGGATGGTAAGAATGATAGTGGACGAAGCGAAAGAAGTATGTAAGGATCGTAGCAAGTGGAAAGAAGTGGTCTCTGCCTACCCCTACGGGAAAGAGGCGGTCCTGCCTACCCCTACCGGAAAAAGGCGTGATTATATGTATGTATGTATGAGTAGGTAAACATCTTTAGTATTTTACATAATATCCGTTCATATACCTATAGCATGGCGGATCGTGGTTATGGTTAAGGTTGCACTTCGTCCAGTCCCACTTGTTCTCGGAGCAGTAGGCGTAGGCTCTACAACTATCCTTCGATTTGTTGGAGCACTGGAACCTTTGGTACCTTCCACGGCAGTTAGATTTATGGAATGTATACTCCTCGATCATGACTAATTTCTTTCCGGAATGTAATTGAATCCATTTCACTGAAAACATTCATAGCTAAGGGTCAATTCACACCCAAACAAAACGATACGCGAAATGTTGCTATTTAAAATCGAACTTTATTCATTACACAAGAAGTCATCTTTTTTTTCTTTTAACTCATCTATTAGACCTCGCATACACCTCTTTTAACTGATAATTGACTTTAAAATTAAAGACATTTTAAGATATAAAAAAGGACCAATTCACACCTAAATGAAACGATACGCGACGCGGCCATGCATTCATAAGGCAGCTAATCTAAATTGGACTTTATTCGTTTCACTGTACGAGTTCGAATTTCAAGTTGCACCGCGCTGCACAGCGCATGCTAGTGGTGGGTCGTCGACGCTTTTTCGATCAACGAAACGAGACCGTTTATCGTTCATCGTAAACTAGTTGAAAAAACAGTTTTTTTTTTCGACTAGTTTACGTGTTCGACGAATACTGAACTAAGCAATAAACTATGACAAACAAAGTAGTTTTGTTGAATGAACGACTTTCAGCATTAACTGTTTTGACAAACTTGTTGTCGTTTGCTGATCGACGCGACTAGTGATGACGACGAACGACGAGACGGTTTAATCTGTGAGCGGTGGAAATTAACTTCCCTTCATACTTTTTCCAGGCTTACAAATTGCATATCCGTTAATATTTAAGTTTTAACCTTGAATCCTTGACCTACGCAAATCGCATTCCAATCAAGATTCAAGACTGTTTGATTGTCATCATGTCATAGGTAAAATTACGTAAACAAAGTTCAAAGATTTATTTATTTCAGAATTTGTCATTAGAATTGCGTCTTTGTTAGCTTACTTTAAAGTTCATTTTATTAAAACACCGCCCACTCAACGAATGTAATTATTACATAGACTAGAGCACGTCGTCGGTTATGAAGAACAGAGATAGACGTATTGCTCGTGCCGAGTCGTCGACCGTTGTGCCCCGCGCCCGTCCGTCGATCGTGTCGTTGCGTCGCGACGAACGGTCTCTGTCGCACGCACCGTTTCGGCATATGGCAACCGTTCACGCATAGACTAGTTTATCAGTAGGCGCTGAACTAGTTTACCCGTTCATGACAAATAAACAGTTTAATAAAACAGTTCGTTCATTCAACGCCCATCCCTAGCGCATGCGCAGTGTATGACCGATGCCATATGAAACGTGTATATTTTTGTGTACTGAAAAAAAAAAACAAATTTGAAAAGCTATATTAAAATGAAGCGCCGCGTCGCGTATTATCGCTGTGTTAACTGACCCTAAATTACTACTCAGGTCAGCAATTGCCATCAGTACCTATCGTCTAATAAAAGCTTACGGAAGATAAATCTTACAAACATTTAGGTACGTACCTAATAAGCTTTAGTTGCATATTATACTCATAGATTAAAATTATCGTTGTGTTTAATTTTATTGATCCTTATTTGAAATCCATAGTGATTTTACATTAAAACTCTTTTCTTTGATTATTTATTTATTTAACCAAAATAATAGGCACATAATTATTTAAAATTAGGCAAATCATTTCAAGATACAGTAAAATAATTTTCGTCACACGAGATACGGTACATATTATTTATGGTGTCTACAGACACACGAATTTGGTACGGGGCGTACAGCGGATCTAGTACGCTCCGTACCAGATCCGAGCGTGTGTAGGGCAGTCCGGCGAACATAAGAAGAAGGCGAAGAGTTCGCCGCTGTCCGCATCGGATTTGGTCCGCTCCTACCAAATTCGTGCGTGTGTAGAGCAGTCCGGCGGTTAGGCCGTACAACGGTGTCAGTGTTGCCAACTTAGGAATTCCCTCCAAAATTAGGGAAAATATCTACGGAGGCTTACTAGAGAGCAGGATGTTTATAGTTTATTCCTTATGAATTGATTTTCTGTAATAATAATAATAATTTTTACGTGTGTATATAGCCAGAGATACGAAAATGTATTGGGAGTGAAATCAGATTAAGACTTAGAATAAGAGAATTAGTTTTATGTTATTCGCGCGTAAGTATTTATGTTAAACACATACTTTTCTTTCTACCTTAATATCTCTTAGACCTGTCAATGATATAATTAATCAGGGGTAAAGTTTGAAGAGAAATATTTTTGAGAGTTGGTATCACTGCCCGTTATCAATGAATTGCGGGAATCATCGTCGTCGTATAAAAACAGCACTGTAAATAGAACTCTGTGCTAATGAAATAGAGCATAAAATCGAACACACGAGTGTCGAGCTTTACGGTCCACTGTAGCGACACCGGATTTGGTCTGCGGATATGGTCCGCTGTACGCTCCGTACCATTCGTGTGTCTGTAGATAGCATAACACACACAATGTCACAAACGGCAAAGATACTATTATATTTTATCTTAAGATGACTGGATATAATATTTCATATTACCGTCTGTGAAAGTTAATACAAAAGCGGTACAACTTCGTGCGCGCATAAAGAAATCTCCGAAAACCATACATTTTGCCGCAATAAAAAGTAGCCTATGTGCTTTTTCGTGGTCTATTCTATTTCTGTGCCAAATTTCATCAAGATAGGTCCAGTAGTTTTGGAGCCCAATCAATACAAACAAACTTACTTTTCTCTTTATTATAATAGTATAGATAAAATATTTTATAGCACGGCGTGACCTAAACCACAGTGTGACGTTTTTGTTACACTTGCTATAAAATAATATACGATACTTGTGGCCTAAGTTGTCTATTACTGCACGGCGTGCGGTAATAGACAACTTAGGTCACGCGTATCGTAATGTACTAATAGTATCTTCGCCGTCTGTGATACATTTAAACTTTAATATAATATCCATTCACAAGAGCATACTTGGGCGGTTCATGGTTATGATCAAAGTTGCTTTTCGACGAATCCAAATGGTCGCCTACAAAAGTAACGTAAGCCTTACAATTCTTCATTTTGTTCGAACACTTCCATCGTGTGTACTTTGCCGTTTTAGGTAGTGTAATTTTGTGGAACGTAAAATCCTTTATCATGAGCAGCGTCTTTCCGGAGTACAGCTGTATAATTTTAACTGTAAGAAAAGATAATGGACATACATTAGAGATATCTACATCGGGTCTAACAAGGCCACGCCGACCGTTGCGTTTTACCATCATAATCTGTTTCATTTTAAATAACAGTACTTGGAGGAACGAGCTTTGCCCGGTGTTTTAGTAGAACAATAAAATAATTTAAAATAAATAAAAAATATTTTAAAAGAAAAATACCTTATTTACTTATTCCATTTCTTTTTTTTTATTTATTACAAAAATATTTATCTTACCTCCTGGTAAGATAAATATTTTTGTAAGATAAAGGATTATCTTCTAACTCACCACATTTTCGAGCAATGCAAAAATGATGTCGTACGAGAGTCGAAAGATATTATTGTTGCACGACGAAATAAAAAAAAAACTAATATTTCCTTAAAATATATACAAGATCGTATCGTTTACCTAAAGTATATTAAATAAAAGTGGCTACATGTCAGATGAATCATCATAAAAAGAATCATACGAGAAATTTAACAATGTTGACAATGGCTGTGTTTGGCGGAAAAAAGCGCTCGTAATCAAAATGGCGATCGATAATAAGCGGTAAAGCAAAATGACGGATTTTGTTAGCGCTATTGAAGTTAGTACTTAGTAGGTAAACGTTTGGCCGACAACTGTTTTTTTTCTGCGCTCTTTCCGCCAAACACAGCTAATGATTTCAAAACTGAGGTAAACTATGAGTTATTATGACGTACATGTTACAGAAAAAAAATCTTCATGCTAGAAAATAAGCTGAAAGAAAATAGAAAAGAAGTCGAAAAAAACCCAAACGGACTGCTTACAATTCAACGCATTATTTTTCGTAACATTATAATCTATCGAACAGATACAGTTTTGTTACAATTTACAATTTGTTGCGCGTCAAACTGTCAACTGTCCGAAGACTGTCCCTGTTGCTGCTTGGTTGGTCTTGACTAACATTAACTAATTTATCATTCTGACTGCACATAATCTCACCAAAATTAATGCGTTAAATTGTAAGCAGTGGGTATCTTAATTGTTTGGGTTCATATTTTGTCAGTTTACAATCTCACTAATTTTATTATAATCTTACGGTATATTTACAATGTTACGGTGACATAGCCATTTTAGACCTGCCGATTTGTAATGAGAATATACAATTCCTAATATAATCACTAAAAATAGTAAGGTTCTATCTTTACCCTACTGGGCTATTATAGGTTTGCAGAGGCTGAGCAAAGATACAAAAATTATCTTATAACCAAATAATGTAGATATCTAGTTGCACAAAAATTAACAAACAGCACCATTTAAAAATATTGGCATTTAATTTTATGACATTAAATATATTAGATTTGAGACTATAATAATTAACTTAGTTAGTACTTAAGCCACACGTAAACCCCAAGCGAATAGACCGCATACGATACCGAACGATGGTCGTGCTTTACGAATAAAATATTACAAAATTATTTTAAAAATATTGCCATTTATTTACATTACATACCATAGGCTTTTCTAAATTTTTTTCAAATATATTTTAAAATTTTCATAGCCTACCTACTAGTATTTTTATTTCCTGGAAATAATGTCCCTTTGTGCAAAGAAAAAATAATTAAAATTTAAACGATAAATGTTTGCGCCAAAACTACATACACCATTATCGTGACGTCATAAGAACAGAAACAAATAAATGTCATAAGTGAGTGTGTAGTGCAGTAGTGCATGAACTTTAGATTTAAAATTCGCTGTTCTTTATTCGATTTGATTGTTCTTATGACGTCACTTACAAGCACAATATGGCGGCAGGCGCTTTCAGTCACTAACTAAAAGTACTATTTTATTTTGAAAATTATAAATAAATCGCATATTTTTATAACAAAATAGTGTTGTATTCGTATTTCCTATGATAGTAATTATATAAATAACAATTTATTTTGATTTTGATATATGAAACTAGCCTATTATAATAGTGATTAATTAAAAAAGGGTTAATTTTTCTTAAGTCTCACGTAGACCCCAGACGAGGAGAGCGCATACGGTACCGGAGGATGATTGTGCTCCTCGAATCTCTTTGTGATGTGGTTATCCTGTGAGACGTGGACGTACGCCAGGCACTTCGTTGCGGCTCTGCTGCAGCAGGCGAACCTGTTCCCTCCATCCTTTAGCACACAATTCCTACTGTACGGATAGTCATTGATGAGAAGAATTGCTGTACCCTTAATTGAACTGAAAAATCTTCCTACAAAGATATTCTAATCTTGGTATTAAAATTCTAAACATGCGTCCATATAATTCGACAAAATATATGTATAGTGTCATTAGGTACTTTGTTCAAACACACGAAACGTGGTATACCTAACATTAAACAAATATAATATGTTGAAATATTATGTAGATTTATTAAAAGATTATAATTTTTTCATTCAGGTGCTCTATTCATCTAGGATACAAAACTTATTCCTATCCACCTATTTAATCTACACATAATTTTTCGATAACGGTACAATAATAATAATTGACACCTTCTCTGAACTTTCACAATTATTCCAAGACTAAAATTAGCCAAATCGATCCTTCCGGTCTCGAGTTTTAAGAAGACATTGGTATTGCAATCCATTTATATAACGTCTCCGAAAATCAATTACGGATATTTCGGGTACATGATTCACTGCTTGTGTAAAGACGTTTAGACAAAAAAATAATTGTAATACTCAGAGTAAAAAATCATCTCATGTATGGGTGACTCTCCGCAAAACGCAAACTTGCCCATATAAAGAAAAACATTTTTTTTAGTATGTCAATTATTTTTCTGCTGAAACGTTTTTACTGCGTAGATCATATGCTCAAAATATCCGTAATTTATTTTACCGAACCTTATATGGGCATTTTTACAAAAAGTGTACCCTGTTCAAAAACCGAGATTTTTTTGAAGTGTAGTTTTAAATTTATTTTATGGTTTCTATAAATTCTTTACAGTCTTAAGAATAAGAAAATATATAAAGTACAGTAAAAGATTATTCCTTTTTATCAAAAATGTTAAAATAGTGACTGAGGTAGTGATTTAATGGTCAGTTTGGAGACTTTTTAAAAATGCTTTAATGGTTTCAAATTTTGTTTGTTTACCAGTTGTTATCTTTTAATCGTTGACAGACAAAACAAGCTATTAGAAAATACTAAGAGTAATGTTTATAATTGGAACACATTATTACACGAGACATTTCAAGTTCGATTTGGTGCCAAGTCGTGCCAAAACAAACTTTATTTTTCTATTATCTCTAAAACAGCCCGTATATTTGAAGTTCATTTAATAAACATGGTCAAAGTTTTACTAATTTGAATATTTTTATGTATTTTTTATCAAAATACTTTAAGAAATATGTCTATAATTATGTTTTTATGCTCTTCGCTAAGTGCGACAATCAAGGTTCACAAAGTAAAGCTGAGGTTACACATAGTAATAAAAGTCGAAGTAATTTAACATATTTATTTATTTATTTCTTGATGAACGTTTATAAGACATTTTTTTAAAAAACACGCAAAATTAAAAATACTTTAAGTACCTATATGAACTAGTAGGCGTTTATAATATATTTTCGGTTATTTTTACCCTTTTTGCTCAATTTTTATGCTTTTTATTTAATCAGTCTCAGATTCCTGTATATTTATAATATCTTTTATACATTAAATTAATTAATATTATGTTTATAGCAGTTTTTCCGCTAAATAATACCCACAACCTGCAAGCAAATGTGTGAGTGCACTCACACATTTGCTTGCAGGTTGTGGGTATTATTTAGCGGAAAAACTGCTATAAACATAATATTAATTAATTTAATGCTATGGATTTCCGCAAAGTAACGCCTGATTCTATTAACTATCTTTTATACAATTAATTTTACAATTTTAAGCTATTATTGCGACAAACGACGATATTTTTTTAATTATTGTAACCAGAGGCAAACCGTTTAACTCGTACTATCTCCTGAGCAGCATCTGTCTGTAGCTTCGCGCACGTCTCTCACTCCTGCTCATCTCATTTCTCAACATCCTACGATTTCTTCTTACCGCGCAAATATTATGCGTATTTATATTTGTATATTTTAATATCTGCAGCTTTAGTTCAGCAATCTCTTTTTCAGTTCTAATTTTATACCTTTCGTACCGCTTACGATAAACTTGAACATTCAGTTTCATTATTTCGATATTCTTGTCCCTAGTTTTGCATTTCATTTTCCATATTTTACAACGCTTTTGCAGCTTTTTGTTCCTGTCAGAAAAAACCTGTAAGTTATTTTCTTGTAGTGTAGTACTAGGCCCAGGTTTTCATACGCTCTTTGTTTCTTTTTTGTTTAATTCTACTTTTTATTTGATCATTTCTCCATTTTTCTCTTCTTTTTTCGGCCTCTTCAGGCGTTAATTCAAAAATTTTGTTCTTCTTTGACTTAACTTTTTCTAAATTTTTCCGTCTTTGTCTTTCAAATTCTTCTGGTCGTTCTTTTTTCAACTTCTCCTTATATCGTCGATTTCTTTCGGCGCCACTTAGTGGCATAGTGTAATCTATATTTTGTTTTAAAAATAAATCTGAAAATATAAAACGTACTTACTAATGAACAATGAACTATAGGTATACATATATATAGGTATAGGCTACATAGGTATAGGTATTATATATTTAATATTTATTATAATAATATTATGTTTATTAATAATATATGTATATACAGGATGTCCCAGAAGTCGACGTCGTCCCTTCGAAGGCTGATAGACCAGCTCATGACTCACCAGAATATCGTAATATGACCTTAGTAAAAAATCTTAAGTTTTCGAGATATTGGCACTTTTAATAATTTCTTAAAAATTACACCTCATGTCAGTTTTTAGACTGCCGCAACTACAATATCCCGTATTGTGGGATACAAATTTGTATTGCGGAATCCTGACCAGTTCTGCTATTGACCATGGTTATAAACAAAGCTAATAGAGTTTAAACTTTGTAGAAAAAAAGAATACTTTTCCCTAATCGTGATTTCAAAAACTTTTTCTCCTAATTTTCACTATCCATACTGAATAAAAAATACACCACACTAACCTGGTTTATTACTTTAAAAAGTTGCTCATTTTATGTAGTTTTCAAAATAGTAAAATAGTTGCTATTAAACTACGTCAAAATTTTTTTTTTTGCTATTTTAAGTGCACAAAGAACACATTTTGAATGTTTTTCTTTAGTTTTAATTTCGAACAAAAACACTCGTTACATTGAAATCACGCAGATGTTTACTTAAAAATTGTACTTTGAAGTGTAAGATGCTTACTAAACTTAGAAACTAAACAGAATACAAGGATATTTTTTTAAAACTGTAAGGAGAAATGCAAAGTAGGAGAACACATTAATAATATCATTTAATGAGTTAGACTCATTAGAGTGAGAGAATAGGTGACGACACGCACGTTTTTTGTTTGTTCTATACATGAGTTTGTTTGTTTACAAGTACGTTACGATATTGATGTGCATCATTTTTTGTTGTTTTCTTACTTTTAACGGATTTTGCATTGTAATCTGGACTTGAGTACCTTAGCCTTTCGCGATACAGATTAGCTGCAGCAGCACCGTTGCCACTGTATTCCCCGTAAATGTAATGCATGTTAGCATACTGATGTATAGTATACGCCATAATGACTGGTAGTAAGACGCATATCACAGAAACATAAAAGTTCAGAAGAGAGCCATGTCAGCTCTTTACTGTCTCCAAGCACACTTAAGTCCGAGTCACTAGGCAAAAGAAGTACAAATTACAAATCAAATTCCGTTAAAAATAAGAAAACAACAAAACTATGCACATCAATAGCGTCACGTACTTGTAACTAATAAGCAAACTCATGTATAGAACAAACAAAAGACATGCGTGGCGTCACCTATTCTCTCACTCTAATGAGTCTAACTTATTAAATGATATTATTAATGTGTTCTCCTTCTTTGCATTTCTCCTTACAGTTTAAAAAAAATCCTTGTATTCTGTTTAGTTTCTAAGTTTAGTAAGCATTTTACACTTCAACGTACAATTTTTAAGTAAATATCTACGTGATTTCAATGTAACGAGTGTTTTTGTTCAAAATTCTAACTAAAGAAAAACATTCAAAATGTGTTCTCTGTGCAATTAAAATAGCAAAAAATTTTTTGACGTAGCTTAATAGCAACTATTTTACTATTTCGGAAACTACATAAAATGAGCAAATTTTTAATGTAACAACCCAGGTTAGTGTGGTGTATTTTTTGTCCAGTATGGATAGTGAAAGTAAGGAGAAAAGGTTTTTGAAATCACGATTAGGGAAAAGTTTTCTTTTTTTCTACAAAGTTCAAACTCTATTAGCTTTGTTTATAACCGTGGTCAATAGCAGAACTGGTCAGGATTCCGCAATACAAATTTGTATCCCACAATATGGGAATTTGTAGTTGCGGCAGTCTAAAAACTGACATGAGGTGTAATTTTTAAGAAATTATAAAAAGTGCCAATATCTCGAAAACTAAAGAATTTTTACTAAGGTCATATTACGATATTCTGGTGAGTCATGAGCTGGTCTATCAGCCTTCGAAGAGACGACGTCAACTTCTGGGACATCCTGTATAAATAAATTTTCTATTTACATTTCCATACTATTAATTTAATGTGCATATGTAGCCCTAGCTTTATGCGTCAGTTTGGTGACTTTCATAGTCACGCCTATATGTGACGAGACAAAATGTCATCAAACTGACGTCACTTTTTCGGCCAATGTTTTGTTAAAACAGTATCTTGGATACATTTAGTTAACTAGTCAAAAGTAATTAAGTGTAAACACTGTGCTGAATAACATTTGATTAATTAGAAAACGGTTGCAAGACAAAAGGTATGTTATTTATTACGTTAAAGCATCTCTTACCTGACAAAAAAAAACGAAACGTTCGTCGTCACCACAAAAACACCCTCTCCTCAGAGCGTTTCAGGCCAACTGGCAAATTTTAAATGGCGGCTTGTATTTTTCGGTTTTATGTGTTGCCAATAAGCAAACTATTAAGTATTTTGGTATAATTTTAGATAGAAAAAAACTGTCACCAAACTTACGTGTCAGGCGGGTCTCGAATTTCGAATATTTTTAAAGATTGTATTAATTTTGGGCAGTAAATTAAGTTATTTTTAAGATATATTATATTTACTAAGAAGAAAATAAACTATTTTTTACGCACATTTAAACTTTAACGCGTGCTTCTATAGAATATTTTTAGTGATTTTCATTTTTATTGAAGCAACATGCTGTGGGACAGGCCAAAAACAGCTCTCCCGTGAAATTAAAATATTAATAATTAATTATTGAGAGAACTTAGCTCTAATATCGCGTATTTGTGTAAATGTTTATTATATCTTATTCATCTTTTGAAAAAATTAACCTATATAGTTTATCCATATTGTTGTAATTAAAGTTCAAAGACGTGCGACAGCCTAAAAACCAGGGGTACACTTTTTTTGGAAAATGCCCATATATGAAAGATATGCATTATGTAGGTAGGTACGACATTCATCTACTTCCTCTAAAGGAGGGGTTTTGATATTTTTTCTGCCGTTAGGAAGCAACGCACACAAAGCATCATCTGGTGGCGTAGTGGTATCAAAAACGATCAATAAGAATTTTCGATTCTTTTTATAGAAAGTGATAGCACCATGAGGCGCTTGGTAGCTCGACGGTCCTTGTCGTGTCTGACGTCAGATGTCACGGGTTTAAAAACGCTCATTGATTGAAAATTGTTAGAATATATTTTAAAAAGTCGCATCCGAATCTATCTACTTGTATGGTGCCACAAACATACAAATACGTCAAATTTATTACATTCCTCCTTTTGCTTATAAGCAGTTTACACATACACAAAACAAGATATAAACGTTAAAGCCTTTATGTCATAGTTATACATAGGACACATTGACGAGTATCCCTGTTTTCGTAATAGCGTATTTGGGCGGTTTGTGGTTGTGTTCCACTCTGGCTCTCATGATCTCATTCTCCGTGGACATCCGGATGAAAGCTTGGCATTTCTTTGTCTGGCGACTCCTGCAGGCGTACCTCAGCCCGTCGTGATGTTTGTTGGACACCGAAAACGTGTATCCGTTGAAAATTAACACGTTCTGCCCTTGCACCGTTTTCGCGAAATGTACTAAAACAATAAACCACAAGTTCAATACAATTATATTTTTATTAGTAAACAACTGGTTCATCAAATACACATTTCTCATATTATTATGATAAATAATATTACAGATTGTCAGGTAATAGGTACCTAATAGGTATATAATATTATACCTTATGTATGCTGAGTTAAGCATCCATATCAGCAAGGCTTGTGTATTTTAATTACTTCCACAGTATAATGTCCTATGGCATTCTGCTATGGGGCAATGCTGCAGATGTAAATACTATCTTTGTGCTGCAGAAGCGAGCTGTTCGGGCAATCTACAAGCTGGCCCCCAACACTTCATTAAGAGATAAGTTTAAGGAAACTGGGATCTTAACTGTAGCTTCTCAGTATATTCTATCAAATGTACTATATGTTAAAAAAAATTTAAGCCTATTCAAAAAAAAAAAAGTGACAACCACAATAGAAATACTCGAAATAAGAATAAGCTTGATGTACCAGTGGCTAGACTAAGGGCCGGTTTTTCAATCGCCAGATAACTCTTACCTGAGGAATAAATATATGACTTTGACAGATTTTGTATGAAGAATCTGTCATTCACATTTAATTATTCCTCAGGTAAAAGTTATCTGACGATTGACAAATCGGCCCTTAGTAAAGTAAAGAATTCGTTTAAAGGCCAATGTATACGCATATACAATAGGATCCCAGAAAACGTTCAACATTTTTCAACCAATAAATTTAAAAAAGTAATCAAAGAACGTTTGTGTAGTAAAGCTTATTATAAACTTAATGATTTCATGAATGATAGCACACCTTGGGAATGAGGTGGCCCCCTGCAAGGCTACTTCCATATACTATTGTATTCTAGTTATATAGTTTTAGTCATAACATTGTTATACATTTTTTTATTTTACGTGGTAGAGCCATGCTTCGGCACGAATGGGCCGTCTCGACCGGAGAAATACCACGGGCTCACAGAAAACCGGCGTGAAACAGCGTTTGCGCTGTGTTTCGCCGAGTGAGTGAGTTTACCGGAGGCCCAATCCCCTACCCTATTCCCTTCCCTACCCTCCCCTATTACCCTATTCCCTCTTAAAAGGCCGGCAACGCACTTGCAGTTCTTCTGATGCTGCGAGTGTCCATGGGCGACGGAAGTTGCTTTCCATCAGGTGACCCGTTGCTCGTTTGCCCCCTTATTTTTAAAAAAAATAATTTAAAAGAACAATTTTCCATCTTTTTGGTAAAAGATGGCCCCGCGCGAGTTTCTTACGCCGGTTCTTCTCGCCGGGCTAGTTCCCGAACCGGTGGTAGGCATCATGTATACCGACGTTCAATAAGTGTATAAAAATACCAACATTGAATAAAAAAATTTTGACTTTGACTTTGACATAGTATTTTTTAAATGTATACTTTAAAAAATAGTGTAAAATGATCAAATGTATTTATTAGGTGCTATATTATTATGAATCTAATCATATTTGAGGTATTGTTAATTATAGATATCCCAGTTTTACTTTTTACACCGTTGTATTCCTAAGTTAAGAAATAATATTTATTATTTATAGGTAAATTACTTATAAAGAATTTCAATTCTCATCTGGATAATTAAAATCTTAAATAGCATATTTACTCTGATTTTATTTCTGTTCCTACGTATCCATCACATTGTCCCAGAACTTTCTTACACTGTCTCGATTGCTGGCTCTGTTGACACAAGAATATTCCAGAGTCGGTGATTATGAAGTTGGGTCTTTCATGGGTGTGCTGCAGGTTAGTCATCTTTATTTTCCTTTCAAAGGTCAATCGTATGTCAGCTGGACTTTTCTGGTGCGATGCCGCCAGGCATACCGGATGTCAATGAGAGGCTGTATAATATGTCTATTGAGTATATATATTTTTACTTTTTTACAAATGAGGTCCGTTTATCTTAACTCGTAACTGAGATTAGTAGCTCAGTACTGATAGAAAGGGTAAATACAGAAACGAATTTTAAAACTTTACAGAAAATAATTATTTACTATTCTTACCCCCTCCATTTCACTCCCATTACCCATAGCTAATGTTTTTGATAACACTACTCACATTGTTGAATTATAGCAAAATCAAAATAGCTTTATCCTAGAATTTGAAAAAGATTAATCGAATAGATGACTTTTGAACTTAGTTTTTGCAAAAAATTCAGAAACCGGGCATGAATCTAGTACGTTACACATAGCTTTGTATTTGACTAATTACATAATTTTCATTTTATCATTATATTTTATGGAAGATTCCATCTTTAGTAACTTTAAAATTAGGTTTTTCGTGACTGTGTTCTAAATTGCATTTCACAATTTCATTTTTAGTTGACATTCGTATGAATGCTGAGCACTTCTTGGACAGTCGACTCCTACACGCGAACCTTTTGCCGTCATGATGTTTGCTCGTCACTGTGTATGTGTACTCGTTACATATCAAAACCTCTAGGCCTTTTGTAGTTTTTGCAAAATACCAGTAACCTATAAATATATATTAAATTTCGGTATTTATAGCAGGATTAAAAATACTTCTAACAATTACGTAAGTAGGAAATTATGCCTTTTAATCTTTAAATCGATATTGAATGATAAAAATAATTCAATGTGAAACTTCCAGTGGCAATTACTCTTTGGTTTGTTGTATTCTCGAAAATGCGGTCAGTGCATAAGGATTAAATAACCAAATAATTATAATTTTTAATTTTATTTGGCAGCAAATCTTTGTAACAATAGGTAACTACTACCTAATAATGATAATGAAGTCAATCCCATATAGCTATTATATCTGTATTTCGTTTTAAAAAGCTACTTAACCATCTGTATCCCGCCATCTTGGTTTTTGATTCGAAATTGTGTTTTATTCCTCTTTCTTCGCAGAAAATGTAGACCTGTTTACGTATGAATATGGCATTCATAGCTCCCCTATTATGATTAAGTTTTAACAGTATTTGTTTGAATTTTCTTTCTTCATCAGCCGTAAGCACGTTGCTTCTCCCGATTCTTTTTTTCTCCTGTTCTCCGTTGGTTATGTACCTTTGCAAAGTTCGCATTGGAACATGGTAACAGTTGGAAGCTTCACGATAAGTCATCTTCTTTTTCCTTAAATTATCTAGCGCATTTTGCAAATCCTCGTTAGACCACCTCGCATAACTTCTTACACCTCTTAAAACTGATAATAGATCTAAAAAGTAGAGTTACACGTTTAAACGTGTAGATATAAACATCTAAGGGCCAATTTACACCAAAAGGAAACGATACGCAACACGGCGCTGGATTTTTAAGATCGCTATTCAAAATTGAACTGTATGCGTTGCACAAATAGTACACGTTTCATAGTAAGAGTTTGAATGTCAGGTTGTATCACTTGCACCGCGCTGTACAGCGCATGTATAGTGAATAAAGTTCAATTTTGAATAGATATCTTAAAAACACAACGCCATATAGCGTCGCGTATATTCCTTACTTTGTATGAGATCAATAAGAATGTTACTAGGTTTGTAAAATAACTTGAAAGTTGTTATAGTAAAGCTTTCATATATAGCTATAACATATACAATAATATTAGTTTTATTGAAAAATACCAAATAGTTATGATTTTACATTGGCTGTGTTCCGCGGAAAATAACGCTAGCAAAAAAACGTAAGCAAAATGGCGACCGCTGGCATTAAATAAGCAAATTGGTGGATTATGTTAGCAGCATTGAAATTAGCAAACGTGTACTGGCCGATAATCCTTTTTTTTCTTTAGCGCTAGTAAGCACTAACAAGCGCTTTTTTCCCCGGAACACATCCAATTATTCAGTCAACCTGGCAGAAACATGTGACAGTGCGCGGCGTAAACGTAACGTTAGCGAGATGAGAATGAGAAATTTTATGTCAAAATCATGACAATGTCCATACAAGTTTCATTCGATAAATTAAAATAAAGGTTAACTAGGCCCCCTGAGTTCGCAAAATTAATACGCTAACTGTCGCTATATTGGTTCACCTAATTAAATATCATGTATAACCTCATTCTCGTACTTAAGGCCCTCCCCCGAGCAAAAGACCTTGAGGCGGTCAGCCGCATAACTCAGTTCAAAATTTTTCACATAACTTAGTTCAAAATTGATCAAAAAAAAAAAATGTAAACGGCGAATATCTAGCTTATGAAATTGCCTATCTATTGGTGTGTGTCCCAAATAAAATTAACTTGTAAATACTATGGAGATGCTGAAACTATAATTCAATGTTACATTCAATTATAGTTTCAGCATTTCCATAGTATTTACAAGTTAATTGAAATGAACTAAGTTATGTGAAAAATTTTGAACTGAGTTATGCGGCTGACCGCCTCAAGGTCTTTTGCTCGGGGGAGGGCCTTAAAGTCGACTTTAATTTTACTTTGATTGTATTGTAAGTGAAGCGACATGTTTTCGTGAACTGATTTTATGAAGTTTCGACCAATCAGAGCGCATTTCACGTTGGTTTAATGTTAACGAGAGTACCGTTTGGTAGTTTTAGCGTATTGGGACTTGATTGTAATTGTATTATTGCAGGTTTTATTTAGCAAAATTGACCCACAGATCTCACCTTCATTTGAAAGGACCTATGCGACGATATCCCTCTCGTTGGGTATTTTTTTAATTACTTTTCACAGAGAATACAACAAACTTATTTTTTAAATTAGTAAACATTCTCCATTCAGCCAAATTGCAGTTTGATATCAAATATAATAAAATGCTTCCTTTGTATAATCATTGTAACGCGTACAATATACATACGTTTTACAAAACCAATTATGGAAATTTTGGGCAAATAATTTACTGAGCTAAAATTATATACATCGATGATTTTTTTTACTTTTTATTAGACACACAAACATTAGCACACACGAAATGTTGCGTAATATATAACAAAGGTTGAACTGAAATACGAGTATATAACTACATACATGATAGATATACGAATAAACGTATATTAAGAAGCATAGTATAATGATTACCTAGTATATCTTGATAATACAATAAGTAAAAGTACTTTACAAAATGACGTAAACGACGCGGTCGTTAAAAATAAAATAATCTAATAAAAGTAATACCTAATACATAATATCTACAATCTACATAATCCATCAATTTTTTTTTCATTTTTTTTTCTTAAATAGCCAATAAGGAACTTTAGTAATACCTACATACAACACGATACTGGGTACAATAAGACACAAAACCCCTTATGGATCAATTGTCATTGGTGGGCCAAGGTACAATATTATGTTCCTGCTCGACCAGTTTCTTAACATTTGCACTATGACGCCTCAAAATATTTAAACACAAAAGTGACAGCATCGATTGCAGACATGGTTGAAGCACGTCTGTATTTACACGTGAGTATGTCATGTACGTGCGCAAAAATAGGCTGTATCGGAATTTGATCTTAGGCCTGGTCGAGCGGCCACTTGTTTTATTGTATGTTGACCAAATTGCACGATCCCTAGTAAATAAAGAAATATCTTTATAAATATGGTTACATTTCACTACTACTACTATATTTATATATTACATACACTAGAACATGATCGATTGTGCAGACCTTTAGGCTGTAACTTTATGATCCTGAATCCGGCGGGCCCGGATATTATGCAATAGAGTTGAAAATCGAGCTTTCGAGTGTCGAGATCAGAGATGTCATATATGACATTCACACTTGTGTACGATTTTCAGCTGTATTGTATATTAGCGCAGATATCTATTTTCAATGCTCTGAATTTCCCCGGCTTTCCGGATTCCGGATCATATAGTCCCAGCCTTACAAAGGTTCCGCTTAAGAAACCTTCTCTTCATAGTATGGACTATTGTCTAATCAAATGTACAATACTGTATATTATAATACGGGGGATGCTTATTATTAATCCTGACATAGCCCTCGTTTGTCTTTATGAAATGTAACGGTTCGTGGTTGTGTTCAGTGACGGCCAGTAGAATCTTGTTGTCCTTGTTAACATGGACGTGCGCCTTGCACGCCTTGCTGTGGGAGCAGGAGCAGGTGTACCTGGCCCCACCACCACGGATCTTGCCGCTTTTGGAGAACGTAAAGTTTTCGTACACCAGCAGTTTGCTTCCAGTTGCGAGTGTAATGAACTTGGCTGAAAATTTCGTAGGACCAACATTATTTTAGTTCAAAACTATACTACTGCTAGTATTACATTAGAACTAATCATAACTCAAATAATATAAGGCATTAAAGCTGTCGATCTTAGTGACATTTAAGAATGACTATTTTTTTCCCTTGCACTAAATAATATATGTTTCGCTGTATTAAATGAAATACCAAGTTTTTTGGAGAAAAACAAAAGGATTTTTATTTGGTTACATTTTTCGCACTGCCTCGTTAAGCTAGTTATGCTATGAAAGCTAGGTCCGTATTTTGCAGTATGTTCCATTTCCAGATCTGACGAAGAATGATGGATTGTGGTTGTGGTTTGTGTTCCTCCTACCTATGACATTGTCGAAGTCGACATGAAGGAACGCCTTGCACTTCGTCTTGCTGGTGCGACTTGAACAACTGTACCTATACCCGTTGCCGATGGGCCCACTTTTGCAAAATGAGTAATTATTGTATCTAAGCAAACGAGTGCCGTTAGTAAGAAAAATGTAATGCGCTGAAACAAATTAATGCCCGTGTTAGATCGTTCCTATGGAGCATCCATGGCCTATTGGTAGATTACTTCAGTTGCAAGGATGCTAGTGAGGTGGCGTGAACGAATTGTGATTTTCTCTTGTTATATGGATGCTTAAACAGTAGGTAAAGTAAAACAACATACAGCATGTTTGTAATTTAAAGAGCGCCCTTTATAAGTATAAAACGGTTATTGGTCATCAACTCTATATCATCAAAAAAAATTTAATTTATTTTTCTTTATAATCTGAGAGGCTTGTGTGATTTGAGTCTTTAAATTCTCGTCAACGCTTCGATGTTGTTGCAGAACAAGTATCGCTGGCACAATTCTAAATAGAAAGGCTCTCTGCATTTTCTTTATCTTAGGTAGGTACGATACCTTATACGCTTTAAGCAACACTCTTTCATCTCTGCGGCTTTCAATAACAATCAGTGAGTTTTCATCCGTTCCAACGCAAGGATGTCAGGGAATGATTATCATCATTTATTATTATTTTTGCTCTACATTTAAGTCTTCGCACATAACTGCAAACTATGGAACCATCTATAATTTGTCTTTGGCGATCATATTTGCCACATAATACAAGAGTACTATGTGGCAAATACAAAATATATGATCGCCTCCGTCGTTTTGACCAATTGAAAGTGAATCCCATTATGTTACGGGATGCTAACTCAGCAGGTGACACATTAACATCTACAAAGATATTGATATAGTCTGATCAAATAATTTTACTTAATAAAATGACATTGTCTTTTACTTTACTTATTTTTCTTCAGTTTTTTGTTTCTTTGTAAGTAGTCTTTCTTACATTGTAAATAAGTAGATACAGATATATTATGTTCTAACTGCAACGTCTTTCATTTTACCAACAGATATTGAAAATCTAATTTTAGAAATTAGATAAAATAGAGAGATCTATTCATTAAGTAAATATATAAAAATAAAACAATATGAGTATACTTTGCAATTCAAAACGTACCTCTGGACCGGATTCAGAATTCAGATTATATTGAAATGGACGCAGCAATATATATAACTTCAATGATATTCCCGTTAATAATGACAACCCAGTTCTATGGAGGTTTTAGTTAATTCTATTATAATTTATTATTCTATTCAAAAATATATAATTTGAAATGAAACTAGGTATATTAAGTATTGAAGCTAATTTATTTCTAAATTGTTTTAAATAGGTACACACATTAAAAACATTTTCATTGATATGCTTAATGTAAATTTATTTTTTATGAACATAAAACAGCCCGTTACATTGATCACCAGAGGGCTTAGACAAAGTTTAATATCGTAAAGATAACGAAGTTCGAAAATAAATTACGGGGTGGCTAATATGAAATGTGTTAATTTTATATATATTTTATTATTTTCTTGTAATAATAAAATATAATATAAATTACATCGTAATCGATTTGATATTATTACTTTGTCTAAGCCACCTGATATACTTAGCTGATTCTTCTTTCAGCGAATATTGCTGTGGAAGCAAATCAACGCACTAAGACTAAGAACAAAAAAAAAAAAAACAAAAAAAAACGTATCTTATAATCACAGATAACAATACAAAAATTAAATATTGTGCTTTTAAAAATGTAACATGACTAGTAGAAGGTATCGAAATGTAAAACTAGAAAATGCATGAATTCTTAAATGCAAACAGGAAATTCGTAAGTAGGTAAACGTTACATTTACAATCACAAACCTAAAATAATAAAAAGTATCTAACAAACTAATAAAAACAAAATAATTTTATAATTACAAACTGACTAGGTAGTTAAGCGTTATAACTTTAAAAATATCACAGAAAAAAAAAATAGAGTACAACACAACCAAATTAGTAATAGCGCTCGGAAATCATCGTTTTTCTACGAAAATGACAGGCGATGTATGAAAAACGACTATTCTCGAAAGACATTGAGATCGTGGCCGTATTGTAATTGCTTCTTTTTTCAAGTACTTAGGTCAACGATATTATAAAAACATTCGAAATGTATCCTGACCGACCGAGTGCATAATATGCGAGTAAGCACGCCTGGACTAACAGTCGCGCGCGATCTTCCATCCGGCAACATGCCGAAGTGCTCGATAAAATGAATACAAATCTATTCTAAAAAAGCATGGATTTCTTTTTTCGATAAGTACATACTAATTTAGTCCTCAATATCTATGCGTTTTTAGTTAAATACGACAATTTAAAAAAATATCAAGATCCTAAATATACGATTTAGGCCGTCCGTTTAGGAGGAAACTGGCTCTTTTCTTCCCGTGAAGTAAATCGTGTGTAAAATGGATACCTGATTTTTTCGATCTTAGCAATTTTGCTATGTAGATACTTTTTTCACAAAACTTTGTAGGTGATAGATATGAATCCAGATTTTATAATATCGTTGTCGTAGGTACCTACATAAAATAAAAATAAATTAATACATGAGCAATTAATTTTTAATTATTCATTCTTATTGCTCTACATTATTATTATTCTTCTACATTTATGTAACCATTAATTGGTAATTTTATTTTTAATAAAATTAATTGAAAAACATATTTTGCTTCTTATTACATATTTTGCACAAAATCTATACTCTTTCCGTGATATCCTAAAGTCAAAGGCGTGCCATTATTTAAAAAAATAGCTAGGTACTTGGAGAAATATATTATATAGCCACCATTATTTAGATATATTATAGGAACCATTTTGAGCTGTCGGCGGCGCAGCGCAATAGGGTATTTGCCTGTATTTTTTTTATTACATAAATGAATAATACCCAGATGTTCTCAAAATAAGAAAGTTTACAAAAAAAAAAATACCTAGTATGCTCAAAATCAATATTTTTAAAGAAACTGCGGATTGTTTGAAGCATTGTTGTGAGTCCCATACAACTGCAACAGTCTTACCGGCAGGTGATGTCACGCGCCTGTTGCTACGAAATGTATGGTCATATGCACAAAATTTGATATCTGAAGTTTGCGCGTTTATGTTCTCTCCTCTTAGTTAATCGAACTCAGCTCACTTAACTAAACACACCATAGTAAAATAAATATTTTTTGTATTTGATGTAAGTAGGTAAGTAAACTAATTTAATGTAAGTTTTTACACTAATATTGTATATATATTTATACCGTTTACGGTATTTAATACCGGTATATATTTTTAACAATGTAACTTTAAAATGGACCTAATAATAAAATATAAGTACATAAAATATATTTTTTTACTTATTTTAAGTTGTTGTACCCAATAATTACTAAGTAAATGTTTTTTTTTTAATAAAATTTTAACATGTAAACAAATACCCAAGTGTCGATATGCCAAAGAGAAGAGCGTTGACCAAAATGTCTCATGCCAGGGGCTAGTAACTCAATCTGGAATACTAAGTGATATCACGGTCAGAGGCGGTAAAATGCGACTAGAGATAGAGTAACATTGACTAGATCGGCCGCGTCATTCCTTCCTCGCCGGTATACTGAACGCCGGATGAGTGTGCTCCATGTTACCTCGCACGATAGTGAGATCGTCAGCCAAATGTAAGTACGCCTTACACTTGTGCCACCTGTTCTTCGTGCACCCCCACCTGAATCCACTCCGAGTTCTGCTCTGTTTGTAGTAGGTGAAGTTGTGGAAAATGAGCCGCTCTTTCCCCCGCGAAGTCATGAATATATTAACTGAAAAAATTAAAATGTTTTGTTCACGGTTCTAGTTGAAGGGGACTAAGGTATACATTATTATTTATAATAAAATACGAAATTTTATATTTTGTACAGTCACACGAAAGTTATGAAGACGGAAAACAATAGGTATATGTATTTTTGTACAATGATGATATTCCATTTTTTTAGTGAAAACTACAACATAAATAGGTATAGTAGGTGAGGTGCATGTTACTTTCGGTGCCCTGTACCTGAGAATTGATCCACAATGTGAACGAGTGACAGAGTAATTTTGCGCAAATATAAATCTTACGTCCTTGAAAAACTGAAAACTCAATAGATACTTATGTGTTTTTTTCATCTGTTTTAATAATTGTAATCAACATAAGGTTCGCTTGAATCTATACAAGCCGCCAAGTACTAATAGGTTAGATCTTTGGCTTCTCACCACTCCAAAAACGCGCAAATCGAGTGGCTGTGTATTAAATATTTGCTTTAATTAAGTAAAACTTGGTAATAAAACTTTTATTTTAAAATACCGTCCGCATCGTCGCGTCGTTGCAAAAATAATAAGAATCTTAGGGCCCGTTTTAAAATCTACTGATAAATGTTAAGATAGGTTATTTGCAGATTTTGTCTCTGTCGCTGGATATAAAGTAAGCAATGACAAAACTTCCGAATAAGCTTACACTTAGAAGATTGTGAAACAGCCCGTAGTCTTTAAGTTTATTCGTCAGTCCGCTGCAAGGTGTTAGAATTTGAATTTCTGATGAAATATCATGCCTGTTAAAGTTCAACGTTAGTAGTAACTGCAGACCGCGCCATTCAAGGGCTGCTTTTACCTAGAGTTGTTTGTCATCAAACACGTGCGTCCAGTCAAAAATTCAGTCCTATGGTGAGTTTTTTTGGATCTTCTTTTGCTCTTTGGTCTTAGCTAGTAATATATTTAAGTTCATCAACAGCTATTGGCTGTGCTTCATCATCAATAGTTGAAGGCATATTCTGGGTTATAGGTTGTCTTTTCTGCCTGTAGTTTGATGAGTGTTTTCTCCATTTTTTTCTAGCTAATCGTTTTTCCCGAGGAGTCATGTCTTTAACGTTTTTTCTTTGCCCTTTATCCTTTTTTTTTAAGTACTGCAACCTTTGTTTCTCTTTGTACTCGGCTAATTTAATAGGGTCACTTTTAATTCGAGCAATGCGTACCTTTTCAGCTTTTCTTTTCTTTTTTAATATATCTTCTCTATACTGAATCCTATTTTGCATTTTTTTAGTAGTCGGTTTGATGTTATAAACTGAAATAAGTAAAAAAATGCTTACGCACTCTAACAATAGGCTAGACGACTGATTTTTTTTAAATTGTATAAATGAATAGTACTCTTAAATATTAGTAACTTCTCAGAAGAAACCGTATATCAAAAGTCAATATTTTTAAAGGTACAGCGATTTGTTTACAAAACTTCGCAAGTCCCGTGAAAACGCTCCATACTAAAGTCGTACGTAGCTATGACGTCACGTCCATGTTAAAGTGTATGAAGTAGGTATACGGCCGCAGGAACATATTTGTAAATATCTCCGATATTTGTGCGTTTAAGTTCATACATACCATAATAAAAGTTTTTGTATATGATGTAAGTAAACTAATGATGTAGGTTTTGTTTACTAATTTAGCAAAAAAAAATATTATTTTTTTGTACTTTTTAGATGTATCTAATTAAGTACTAAACTATAAAATATAAAATATTATATTTTTTTACATTTACGAAGTAGTAATGCCTTAAAATTTCTGAGTACATTAATGAAACTAAATATTTTAGATGTAGTCATGTACCCAATTGAAATAAGTTATCTAAAACAATAATATCAGAAACATGTAAACACGTCCTCTGGCTCAATATCAACCAAAATTACCAAATTAGAACCGAATCGAAATAGCAAAAGGTTACCTTACTTTTTATATGGCGCGTATTTTTTAAGTTAAATTACAAGTAGGTAGGTATATGTGCCTACTATTTTAGATTAAGATAAAACAATTAGTATTTTATATGTTAGATGAGCCATTTTCAAATAAAATGAACTTGTGACTAACATGCTCAAAATTGTGACTCAACTGTTTTGTGACATACCTGTATTTTTATACTCATGTGAGTCACATTTATTGTAAAGCAGAGTTTACACGAAACTATGTTTACTACTCTAGTTGAGCAGTGGGTCCAGCAGGGAGCAAAAATGTAGGTTTAATAAAACAAGTAGATATAATCAAGTCAAATTATTGTTTAAAAAATACTTAGCCTCTTAAAACTATTAGATTTCTCATTTTTTGTCCATACACAAGATTTTTTAATGTGCTATTTTCTCGCTTCAATTTATTAATAACTTCATTCGTCTTTGCGCTTTATGTGCTTCATTTTCTATTTTCTCACATTTTTTATTCTTTCTTCTTGCATTCGCTTCCCGCCATTGTTTTCTTCTTTTATTTTGTTCCGTTGCCGATAACTGACCTATAACTTTTCTTTTATTTTTCATATATTCAGCATGTTTCCTTTTTTTCTCTTCGTATTTATCAGGTTCTTGGCTTCTAAGTTTTTCTCTGCGCTTACGTTGACGTTCGGCTGCGCTCATCGCCATTTTTTCTAAAAATAACACAATAATTATTAGTGCACATAAAGTATAGTCGGATGATGATGTATGTAGTTATAATAATAAGTAAACCAAATCAACAGCTATAAGAATAAAAAAAGTAGGTATTACAAGTCATCGACAAAGTATTACGTAGCTAAAATGTTATTAGTACAGTAGGTATAATATGCCGGTTGCCGCCAAAGACTTCTAAAGACGGAGCTATAGTTTTTGAAAGTTTGTACTATTGTTTTCTGTTGCTCTGTCTTACTAACGATGTGTCAATACGTGTGTATGAGAGAGCTTATATCGGTGTATAAAGGCGTGTTTCGTGTCATGTTATGACTGCCTCAGTAGGCCATCGCATAGCAGTAGCTCTGTGTATTTTTTGTGTTTTATCAATAAAAATAAATGTGTAAAGGAAATTTTAACATTTAAACAGATAATAAATGTTGGTCCGCTGCATATTGTGCCTCAAGAATGACGACAGAATGTGTCAAATACTTGGAATTATCATTTTACACGTAAGGTTTTAACAATGTTTTGTGAACTAAAAGTGAGTATTTTTATAATTTAAACAGATAATCATTAAGTTTAATGAACCCTTTTTCGTACTATATCACGCTTTAATGATGAATATCACGTAATGAGTAATAATTTGTGGAAAATAAAAGCTTTGTTTTTCTGCGTATTTTGACTGACACAAGAATTTATCGATAAAGATAATAAACTTTCACTAAACGGTTTTATTAGGTCTCGGAAATGCTCCGGAAGAAGAGGCGAATAGATTGAAGCAGTTAGATGAGAGAATTAGAAGAGCGTGTCCCACCAGTGAGACAGCTTGGTGTGACGATATTGATACGGGGAAGATATTTCTATTTTACCGGACAATGAAGAAGACTTACAATATATAATACTTTCTCAAACATATATTTTTTATTTAGTTTCCAATTAAAATGCACAAAGAGCATTTTTCCATTATCCGATCCGGATCGAATACGATATCGGTATCGAATGCCGATACAGTAGTCAATATTCAATAGCCATGCAAGGGCAAGTAAAACATATGAAACACATAGGTCTTTCATATTATCGGTTTGATATCGGATCGAAAAACACTTTTATTCCTGTAAATATGGGTCTAGCAGAAACAATTGACAGGTGCGTAAATGTAATGTTATCGAATGTCAATTGTATGAGTGCTGTCATAATTTTTATACAAATCTCTTTTGATAACGTTACGTTTACGCAACTGACAATTGTTCCTGCTAGGCCCCCAAGCAAGTGAGTAATCTGATTGACTCAGCTATAATCTCTCAATGTATTTACTATTTAGATGCTAATCAAAAATGCTAATACAATACAAAGAGAGGAAATCGAACGCACTATTTTTGTATTGTCAGATTTGACATGAGACTCGTGTGTTCGATTTTCAGCTCTATTGTATCAGTCCAGAGTTATATTTTCAATGCTCTGAATTTTCCATTCAGTCCAATCAGATTCCTGATAGTCGGGATATATTATGATATCGGGTCGGGATATATTACTAAGGCTTACTTACTAATAAAGAGGAGGTTCTGTGTTCGGCTGTATATATGCCACCAAAAAATTGTAAAAACCGTTAGATTGTAATATTACTAGAGATATTATAAAATGTCGACAGATTGTCAAATAAAAATTTCTTCTTACAATTTTACACGTTATTTTTCGTTACATTGTAATATTTACCGTGCCGATTGGTTAAATGGCAAGTGCCCCGCGCCGCCATATTTGTTTGCTGTTTCATAATAATAATTAAAACGAAAAATAATGCGTACAATTATTGTAAGGAGAAATTTTTATTTGACAATCTGTCAACGTATTATAATATCTCTAGTAATATTACAATCTAACGGTTTTTACAATTTTATGGTGACATATATATTATATACAGCCGAACACAGAACCTCCTTTTTTAAAGTCGGCTAAAAATAATTATGAACGGTCTATTTCTATTACAATAGTGCAGAATTGTTAGGAATTGTAAACTATCAATAGTTATTAATAAAACGTTTTCTCATAATACTTATTTTATAATTAATGGACTGCAATACGCAATGGACTGAATAATGAGAAAGAAATATACTACTTATTTCATACATTTTACTTGCCTTTGGCTATTGTGTATCGGCTATCAGCGCGGCGTTCTTTACCGATATCGTGTCGGATAATGGGAAAATGCTTTTATGATAAAAACTAGATGTTGCCCGCGCCTTCGTGCGCGCTAGAAATAATGCCGTGCCGCAAAAAAGTAGCCTATGTCCTTCCCTGTGGTCTTCTCTATATATATATATGCAAAATTTCATCAAAATCGGTCAAGTACTTTCGGAGCCCATTCGATGCAAACAAACAAACCTTTCCTCTTTAGTATATTAGTATAGAAGTATATTATATTATAAGAACTCATTATTTTTTACACACTAATCTAAACATCTAATAAAAACTTGTTAATTTCAATCGATATACGTTACATCCCTGCATGTACACTAATGCAATGCACACAAGCAGAAAAAGGACACGCGATTGCTGGCTAAAACTCTCTCTAGTGGTTATATACTCAAAGGTTGCCGCCGATGGTTGACGGCTGCCGTCGTCGCCACCTACCGGCGGCAGCCGTCAATGCCTTTAAAACTATTAGTTATTCTATGTCAACGCGTCGTCGCACAGTGGTCCCGATTTTGACGCTCCATACTCATAGAACTCGATTCTTAAAAATCGTTGTTTTTTTTGCTCAGGAACGTTTCGGGGCATGGTTTAAGTATAAATATTAGGATATAAAACTCTTATATTTATTTGTGTGCGTAAAATGAACGTTTCAATTTTTTTTTCTATGGACGAAATCATTCAAATTCATTTTATTCGAAACTGATTGAAACTGACACCTTGGGTTTCACAGGGATTGTTGTCCTACACGAGATGAATCCTATAATCTATAATACATGTACTAGTTTTTGCCCGTTTGGGCGTGGAATAAACGGGAAATTTTTCTATGGACGAAATCATTCGAATTCATTTTATTCGAAACTGATTGAAACTGACATCTTGGTTTTCACAGGGATTGTTGTCCTACACGAGACAAATCCTACAAGCTATAATATATGTACTCATTTTTGCCTGTTTGAACGTGGAATAAATGGGAAAATTTTCTATGGACGAAATCATTCAAATTCATTTTATTCGATACTGATTGAAACTGACATCTTGATTTTCACAGCGATTATTGTCCTACACGAGACGAATCCTACAAGCTACAATACATGTACCCGTTTTTGCCCGTTTGGACGTGGGAATATAAATCAGTAATTTTTCTATGGACGAAATCATTCAAATTCATTTTATTCGAAACTGATAGAAACTGACACCTTGGTTTTCATAGAGATTGTTGTCCTATACGAGACGAATCCTACAAGTTATAATACATGTACCCGTTTTTGCCCGTTTGGACGTGGGAACATAAAGCGGTAATTTTTTATGGAAGAAATCATTCAAATTCCTTTTATTCCAAACTGATTGAAACTGACATCTTAGTTTACACAGCGATTATTGTCCTACACGAGACGAATCCTACAAGCTACAATACATGTACCTGTTTTTGCCCGTTTGGACGTGGGAATATAAATGGGTAATTTTTCTATGGACGAAATGATTCAAATTAATTTTATTCAAAACTGATAGAAACTGACATCTTGGTTTTCAAAGGGATTGTTGTCCTATACGAGACGAATGCTACAAGTTATAATACATGTACCCGTTTTTGCCCGTTTGGAAAAAAAAACGACTCAAGAGTGATTTCATCTATAGAAAATTTTTCCATTTATGTTCCCACGTTCAAACAGGCAAAAACAGGTACATGTATTATAAGTTGTAGGATTCGTCTCGTATAGGACAACAATCCCTTTGAAAACCAAGATGTCAGTTTGTTTCAGTTTCGAATAAAATGAATTTGGATGATTTCATCTATAGAAAAATTTTCCATTTATGTTTCCACGTCCAAACGGGCAAAAACGGGTACATGTATTATAACTTGTAGGATTCGTCTCGTATAGGACAACAATCCCTGTGAAAACCAAGGTGTCAGTTACATTCAGTTTCGAATAAAATGAATTTGAATGATTTCGTCCATAGAAAAATTACCCATTTATGTTTCCACGTCCAAACGGGCAAAAACAGATACATGTATTATAATTTGTAAGATTCATCTCATACAGGACAATGATCCCTGTGAAAACCGAGATGTCAGTTTCTATCAGTTTCGAATAAAATGAATTTGAGTGATTTCGTCCATAGAAAAATTACCCATTTATGTTCCCACGTCCAAACGGGCAAAAACTGGTACATGTATTGTAACTTGTAGGATTCGGCTTGTATAGGACAATAATCACTGTGAAAACCAAGATGTCAGTTTCAATCAGTATCGAATAAAATGAATTTGAATGATTTCGTCCATAGAAATTTTTTCCATTTATTCCACGTTCAAACGGGCAAAAACGAGTACATATAATAAAGTTTGTAGGATTCATCTCGTGTAGGACAACAATATCTGTGAAAACCAAGACGTCAGTTTGAATCAGTTTCGAACAAAATTAATTTGAATGATTTCGTCCATAGAAAAATTTCACGTTTATACCACGTCCAAACGGGCAAAAACTAGTACATGTAATAAAGCTTGTAAGATTCGTCTCGTGTAGGACAACAATCCCTGTGAAAACCAAGGTGTCAGTTTCAATCAGTTTCGAATAAAATGAATTTGAATGTTTTCGTCCATAGAAAAAAAAATTGAAACGTAAATTTTACGCACACAAATAAACCTAAGAGTTTTATATCTTAATATTTATATTTAAACAATGCCCCGAAACGTGCCTGAGCGAAAAAAACAACGATTTTTAGGAATCGAGTTCTATGAGTATGGAGCGTCAAAATCGGGACCACTGTGCGTCGTGGCGACGACTGAAGTGTCGCTTGTCTGTAAGAACCCTTACTAATTTAACTGAAATAGCTAAAAACACAGGTTCTTATCATGCGCTATTTAGCAATCCTTACCAATATGATAAAGGGGTAAGTCCAGTGTCATTTTTATATGAAACTTTCGACTAATACACGTTTATACCGTAAAGGAAATAAGGTATCAAACTGTTTTTTAAATAAATATCAAAATGATATTTTTCCGTAAATGTCTGATTTATTTATTAGTGAAACGTCTTGTATGAAGATAACACCGGACGCCGCCGGCTTAATATATATTTGTTAATATTTTCAGCCAGTGTAAACATATCTTAACTTTACACGTGGATGTGAGTCACGTCATATGAGTCACGAAATGTGACTCACATGTTTAGCATTTTTGTCAAAAACATAGCCTCAATAAGCAACAATATCAGAATAACTTAAAATGTAGATAATTATGATACATACTTATAACTTGTATAAAAAGGCTAACGCTATGAAAAAAATTGAAAATAATACTCACTTTACTTTGTCCGGAAATGCACTGTGATTCACATGTATTTGTTTTCGTACAAATTGCAGCGGCTTTTCTTGACAACAAATAAACTGACACTAAAATTAAATTGCGGAGATTTGATGGGAACAGCATGGAGCAAAGTGAATATAGGTATGAAAAAATATCTTCGAGTGGTAGGAATGGTACAAATAGCTACGAAATCGATCGTGACATACTCTGAGTGACTCACATGTTAATAATCTTGCACAAATTTAAAATATATTATTTTATTGCTAAAGCACCGGATAGAATAATACTGTTCTGAATAAATAATAAGAAATATACTTATTTATTTCATTAGTTATATTGTTAAAAAAATGAACAGAGAACAAATTCGAGCCTTATGATGATTCGAACCTGTTAGAGTGTATAAAAGACATTTCTGTTGTAATGGAATGTGAAAGGTGGCAAAACAAAAAAAAAAATATGCAAAATACTATAATTTTATAATTAAGTCATAATTTTGGTACAATCTTGAAGAGGGGAGTTCATATTTATAGGAAAAATTGCACAAAGTGAAAAATATGTAACACTGAGTCCGTAAAAATATTGATAATAGTCGGACATGTACTCATTCTGTATGTACAGTTTTTTTGAAAATGGCTCAGATATCGAAGAGCATTATCAATAATGTTTATTGTAAAATAGATCATCGTTTTATTTGGGGGAGGAGTAAGATTGCAAGAACTCTAATGGCTTTAAAAATTTTAAAACATTGCGTCGGACCAATACAACATCAGTTTCATAACAAAGGTAACAATGGAGAAGGCTGGTTCTTCATCATAGGGAAGCCCATGCCTGTATTTGAGATATATGACACCCATGAGATTTGGATGAGGGTCTTCAAAATGTAAGTGGTAAGTGAAGCATAGGAATGGAGTTACAGGAACCCTTCGCCACTGAAAGGTGATTTTATATAAGCCTGGATTAGACCTTAAAGCTAATAGATATTTTAAGGAAAGAGCGATGCTGTAAGAAGTTCCGAAGAACCGAAGTTCGGACACAGATGTCTCATGATCAGCTTTCCATAAATGAAAGTCAGACCTTTTTGATAAATAAATTATTATTATGATAATTAATGACTTTGATCGAAAAATTAGCTAATTTCAGTTTCAACCTCGCATTTCGTCGGTGTAATAATTGGTGTGCATAAATGAGCAGTCTCTTTTATAACGCGATTTTTGTGTACAGTGACACTCCCATTGCAGGTACTTCTTTGAAAACATTTCCAATAAATCGAGTTATTTTTGTATTCCTTCTTCTTATAGAATTTATATCCTCCTCTTAACAGAATCAACCCACCTCTTCTAGAGTATGTATATTTAATTTCTATTTTGCCATTACTGCAACACGAACTATATTCTTCAGAAAATATTCCTGTTTTAAAAAAGTTACGGTTAAAAATTACCGTGGCTTATGCTCGGTTTTTGAGGTTTTTTTGTAGTTTTCGTACGTACGGTATTGAGTACTGCTATAGCATGTTCACTGTTAAATAAGTACATAAGTAACATACTTTCGCCCGGTTTCTGAGGTTTTATGTCGGTAGTTTATCTATTTTGGTCAACGCAAACGCGTTAACCATTAAAAACCGATATTGGATAGATAAACTACCGAAGTAAAACCTCAGAAACCGGGCATTAACTACTTAAGTACTTATTTAACAGTAAACATGCTATAGCAGTACGCAATATCGTGGAAAACTACAAAAAATCGCAAATACCAGAACTTTGTACCTACCTACATACTACAGGACCATCGAATGTTAGGTGCATCGTACCTATCGAGTAACGTTAAATGGAATTAAACAAAACAATAAGGTTAAATTTATTTATATTTATAACTAAAAATAACAATAGTTTTTCTACAGTTATAGTAAATATTAGTCAGTAAAAAATCTTCACATTGCATTGTGCTATGTCGAATAATGAAATAATTCCATCACTAGTATTTAGACCTTGCATGTATAACTTACCATTATGAAAAACGTAGATTAAAATAGTATTTGCGAACGCTTTCACAAAATTTGACTAAGTTAGCCAAATATAACTACATGACATAATTTCTTCTACATAAAATAATAGACACGTAATTCGATGACTTATTTCTAGGATATAATCTTAGCAATTGACAACATTTCAAATATTTTTTGTACTTGTTTTATGACGAAATATAAAAGTAGGGGTTAAATTAGGGGACCCATATTTTTTTATTTTTGAAAATGTGGTCATTTTCATTTATTAAACTTGGTTTTTAATTCTGATCATTCTAAAATGACTTAAGCGCCAAATGACGTCATTGGTACGGTTGAACAACAAAATACCTTAACACGTCATATCTGATTTCTTAAAAAAAAACTGTCAGTACTGTCACTGACTTTGTGGTACTTTACTTTGAGGTTATTGAATTGTGATTGTGTTTAGATCTGCATTATTTTCGAGCGAGCAAAGGTGTGTATCGTATTCTGCCGTACCAATGACGTCACAAGTGGATTTTTCGTTTTAATTTTTTTTCTCGGAAATTAATGATCAAAAAAATCTGTAATTTTTTTTAGGACTTCGGAAATAAAAACAAAGAAATGGTATTTTTTATTTTTGATGATTAATTAAATGAAATGTTGTCAATTAGAACATTATCAAATTTACAATTTAACGTATTTTCCATCGGGAGTTTGATAGTATCTATTCGGTGCGTGATTGTGTATCGCACTTGAGACAGTTATTTTGAAGCAGGCGTCGACGTGGACATACGCGTTGCAGTTGGCCCTCGTACATCGCCAATGTGTGTCGCCACTCTTCAAGAAGTGCTTAAAATAAAGAGGATACTCGTTGACCAACAGCAGAGTTTTACCGCTTTGCAGTTTCATGAGTCTTCCGTAACCTGAAATGTGCCATTTCATAAATAACTAAGCATGTACAGCAGATGATTACGATATTGTACATTCGTAAGAAAACTTGAGATTATAATAGCCGAGCTTGTGGTTTGTTTGCGCTAACGGCGAGCTAACGGTCTCTGTTGCAACGGCGAGGGAAGGGGAAAGGTTTAGCGAATACAAGATTCGTCAAAGTAAAAAGAAACAGAATATAGAATAGATTTTAATTCTAAAATAATATCCTTTATCGCTATAGGCGTTTTTACCATAAGTTAGAATGGTAAAACACCTATAGCTTATAGAAGCGACGTGTGCACAATATGTAAGTACTTTTAACACGATTCACACCGGCTTCAGGTTTACTTAAGATACATTAACAATGGAAGTACAGTCTAAAACTTATTACCTACTAGATGTTGCTTGCGACTTCGTATGCGAACTTCGTACACCGTACATTTTTCCGCGATAAAAAGTAGCCTATGTCCTTGCCCGTGGTCTACTCTACATCTGTGCCAAATTTCATCAAAGTCGGCCCAGGTAGTTTCGGGGCCTATTCCATGCAAACAAACAAACAAACAAACTTGGCCTCTTTATTATATTAGTACAGAAGTATAGACAATATAATATACTTATTTACGGACACGACCATTTTTTGTAACTTACTTTCTTATGATATGTATTATAAGTTCTGCAACTGATATTACTTACAGGCTTTCCTCTGATGGAGAACCAGCCTTCGCTACTGATAGTACTGATGTTACTCACGGATAAACCAAAATTCAAACGTAGATAAAAATCATCTTTACTCAAAGAGGAATGATCCTGACTCCTGACTAATACATGTGAAATTCTCTAAAACAATTGAGACATAGTCCTGGGAATCCTTGACAATCGGGACAGCCAAATAATGTGCTAACTCTTTTCTTGGTTTTATCATAACAAACTCTGCACCTCCTTCTCATTGTCCTCCCTTTATTTTTCGGCAAGTTCGCGGGAAGATGAATTCTTTTCGCTAACAGTGGCCGAGCAATACCTTTAGCAATGAAAACGTTTACATAAATTGTGTATTTACAATATTTTTATCAATCGAGACATGTAGTCTCTATCGATTTTCACTAACCTTCATTTATCTACCCTTGTAATAAAATATGCATAAAATTACTTGCCATTCCGTGTTACAAGTAAAGTCAACGTTAATCCCTTAAACTTTAAAGGGTTGTAGCTCAAGGTCATTTCCAATTTGTTTTGCAATAATAATATAACAACAAAATCCATTGACGCTGAATTCACACCACGTCAATCTGGCCCCGTGGTAAGTATCTGAAGAACTTATGTTACGGGTACCAGACAACGGAAATATATAAATTAATAATTTTATACTATGTAGGTACATAATTATATTTAAGATTTTTACTATATTATACACATAGGGTGGGTGTACCAGTAACAAACCGATTAAGAGACATTTTGAAAGTAATTTTGATCTTGTGACTAAATTATTACAACAATCATTGTAAAAAAAGAAGAACGTACTCCTTGTTTACCTACCATAGAATCATGTAGTTTATTCCGATTTTCTTAATAGCTGTTACATTTCTTTTAATTAAAAAAAAAATAGAAAACAGTTGACCTAAAGTCCATCCATGCAACTTCCCGCTAATTTTATCTAATGCGTCATTTTTGAGCTTATCGAGCTCAAAAATAAAAGTGCTTCTAAAATTTTCACTGATAATTTTCTTTCATCAGACTTGAGTTACAACTTTCTTACGCCTTTTCTGGCATTTAATAGGAGATTCAGATAGTCACACAACTGCAGCTGATGCAAATGCGGGGCTTATTGGTTGAAAATGTTTTCTTATAGAAGGAGATTCTATCTCGATTAGCTTTGTGCTAGTAACGACTGAAGATTCAGGTTGAGATGGCGTTCTAATATTCAAATGGTCGACGTTGCTAATAAAATTCTCTTTCATTTGTTCTGTTGTTGGTTGGTAATTCTCTTCCAAATGAATGTCATTTTCGTGTGGTGTAACATTTTCTTCTACTGTGTATAAATCTGCATTGTCTGTAGACTTTTTGGCTATGCTGTAGATTGATTTCCAAGTTAGGCTCTTGTTCTCTACTCTACTCTCCCTCTCTCATGCTCTGTTGCTTGCTTTACTCTCTTGACTATTTTCTGCCACACATAAAACAACTCTTTTGCTGATTCGTCTCCAGTCCATGTCTGGGGTTGCACGGAAGTCTCGAGCACGAGAGGAAAACATCAATTATTCAAAATACAATAAATGTTCTGGACCAATAAAAGCTGGTTTTTCTGGTATGTCGTGTCATGAAGAATCAGTGATACATTTTTCGTAGCTAATTGCGTTGGCATCGAACGGATACAGTCCACATTTTCTAAAACCATTGCAGATTACTTCTCTTGAGAGGTCATTGAATGTGGCCTCCAAAAGGGGTGCAAATAGAGCTATGGTAACGCATTGATGCCCAGTCCTTAATTTCCAATCGTTAACAACCTTCTTCCAAGAATTCTTCAGTGGTCGGAAAACAGAAACGTCAGCTGGTTGAATGATGTGTGTAGCGTTTGGATAAAGTGAATATAAAATAATGCCATTATCTATACATAATTGAGACACTTCCTGATTTATGTGAGACTTATGGCCATCTATCAGCAACAAAACAGGAAATTTTGTATTGTTTTCTTTTAATTTTGGAACAAGAGTATTTGCTATATAGCCGTAAAAAACTCTTGATGTCATCCATCCCTTTTCTGACTTACCAATGCTCCATTCTTTATTAATTTGTGTAACGATTTCAGATGGAATTCGTGCAAATGGGTATATAATCAAAGGTGGTAATATGGTACCAGATGCTGCAAAGGTTCCTAGTACGGTTATGTTCTCCTTCTCTTTTTCTTTTATTTCATACATTTTTTTAAAACCTCGCGGACCCAAAACTAAGCCAGAAGAGGGGCTTGTTTGAAATCCGGATTCATCTGCATTAATAATCCTTTCGGAATCCTCTAAAATGTCAGCTACACCTTCAGCGACTAAGTATTCTTTTAAATTTGAATGCCACTTCCTCAGAGCAGTTTCTGTTACCAGACTTCTCGAAATGTTTATTGACTCCGCATGACGTGCAGCTATATCTGGATGTCGTTTTAAAAAACTGGAAAACCATTTTCTGCCTGGGGTATTCTCTTTAAAGGGATTTGGTCGATTCTCCTCAGTTATGATTTTCTTAACAGTGTCAACTACCATTTCTTTGTTGACTGGAAAACCTTTTTTTGCCATCGCTATTATCCAAGTTCTGAGCAAGGATTCTTCTTGCTTGGTCAATATAGTAGGAGGTCCCATTTTCCGTTGAACAGGATACTTTTGTTTTATTTTATTTATGACGGTAGTGTGGGGAATATTATATTTTCGGCACGTTTCTCTAACTTTTGCGCCTTTGCTTATCTCGTCTATCGCTTTTAAAACATCTTCTTCCTCATAATTGAAAAAAGTTCTTTTCGGAGGAATAGTGTCTGTAAAAAAATGTAGGTAGTTAATTACTGGAACAAACTTGTAGTACCTATAGATATTACCAGTAACAAGCCATTGGTCTACAACAGGAACTTTGTAAATATTAAAAAGTTCTTTTTTTAATATAATAATTGATTGCAGTTTATAAAGTAAGCATAAATGTAAAAGGAAAAATAAATAAATTATCAAAAGGCTTAATCACCAGTTGTAAACCAAATGGAATATTAACAAATGACAATTATTGATTAAAATTATCATTTTCTGATAAAATAAGACGTAGTATTAATGATTTACACATAATATTACGTAGTTAATTGAAAAATAAGTTACAGCGATTGATATGAACAAAGATTTAAAAAGATTAATAAAAACTTACCGTCGACGTGTGGCTACTAATATGGCCGCCTGGAACGAAGTGAACTATAATTGTCGTATCCAATCATACGTTTTTTACTGATGTAGATGGCGTGTTATCCGCTTTTATTTATGAATGAATCATTGACAGAAGTACGGTAGAGCTACCAAACGTGGAAAAAGTGACAGGAAATTCGACAGAAGGTTAATATTTTGATGTGCAGTTAGAAATGGTGTACTACTGGTTCCTGGTGTGGTACCCTGTGTTCCTGGGTCATGGATGTGTATTAAATATGGTTATTTAATACACATCCATGACCCGGGAACACAGAAAACTTTTCGTTCCTTCGGCGGGATCCGAACCCGCGACCCCCTTTTCTTTGGTTAGGAATTCCAATTTCAAATTTATACCGCTATTTACTCAATGCATTTGAGTTTCGAAAACCGTTATTCATTTGTTTTTTTCCTCTTATGATTTTTTCTTTCCCTCACTCTGTTTACAAAATGGAAAACTTGAAATATCGTATTATTTTCGAGTAGGTACGAGTTCCACCGTGGCACTAGCGCTGCAGAAACGGCTCGAAGGATTAATGATATGTATAGCGGCGGTGTCGCAAAAGAAAACACAGTGATTTTTTAGTTCCAATGTTTTTGTTGTGGAAATTTCGACATGCAGAACAAGCCCCGTGGACGGCCAGAGACCATAGTTGATAATGAAGAATTGAAGGCTATTGTGGAAGCGGATCCATCGCAAACCACGTCCGAGTTAGCTGCAGGCTGCGGTGTTAGTGATGAAACTGTTTTAATCCAAGCAAATTGGGAAGGTGTAAAAGCTCGAAAGGTGGGTACCTCATGAATTGAGTGCAGCAAACCTACAAACACGCGTTACATTACTCAACCGGCACAATAATGAAGGGATTTTAAATCCAATCATTACCTGTGATAAAAAGTGGATCCTGTACGATAATCGAAAACGCTCATCGCAATGGCTGAACCCCGGCGAACTAGCCAAAGCCTGCTCCAAGCGAAAATTTACTCAAAAAAAGTTACTTGTGAACATTTGGTGGACTAGTGCCGGTGTCGTTCACTACAACTTTCTTAAATCTGGCCAGATGATTACGGCAGATGACTATTGCCAGCAATTGCAAATCATGATGGAAAAGCTAGCTGCTAAACAACCGAGGTTGGTCATTCGCTCTAGGCCTCTGCTGCTTCAGGACAACGCTAGACCACACACTGTACAACAGACGGCTTCCAAATTAGAGGAGATTCAATTGGAATGTCTAAGACATCCACCGTACTTCCCGGACCTTGCTCCAACAGATTACCGGGCAGTCCAAAGCGCCTTCAAAGATTTTATTGATTCCTGTCCGAATGGTTTTTTTAGTAAAGGAATCAATGAACTACCTACGAGATGGCAAAAGATTAAATAAATATATTATGTATAAAAATCGACTTTATGTTCCTCCTTTACAAAACGTCAATTTCATATGTAATATTTTACGAATTTTTTAACTTCTCTAAGTTTTTTAATAAAATTGTTGATTATTTCTCTTCTCCAGTTTTAAGTAAAGGTTAAGTTTTTATCAAAACGTAGCAAAGTAACTTTTAAATGTGTACTGTATGATTAAGTAATAAATTTTTGTAGAAAGTTCTACAGCAAAGTTTTATTTTTATACAATTTAATTAATATTATAATTTATAGCAGTTTTCGGCGAAAAATGTGGGTACCTGTAAGCAAATGTGTGGAGTGCACGCATAAGCGTGCGTAAAGCGCCTCCCTCCTCCCACACTGCTTATTTTTTTGGACAAGGCTACAATTTGATATATTTTCCATTTTTTAATTGCATATATTTGTCAGAAGCATGCTGATGACCTTGTTTGGACTCCGTTACAATCCGGTACTCGTAGTCAACATGAACGTACGCATTGCATTTATATTTTTTACAAGAATAGCGCATCAGCTCGTTTTTTACATTAAAATAAAAGTAAAATGCATAATTTTTTACTAAAAGAGCATATCCCCCTTTATCGAGTTCAATATGTTTTCCATATTCTGGAAAAAGTAACAACGCATTTATTAACATTTTGTTCCTTACAAATCACGACTTGAAATTTGTAAAATTCTATAGCCAAATAGTATCGATTGCTCAATATCTAAAGTGATTGACTAACGAATAAGACCGCAGTTTTAAAGCTCGTCGGTAATGGTGTCTACAGACACACGAATTTGGTACGGAGCGTACAGCGGATCTGGTACGCTCCGTACCAGATCCGAGCGTGTGTAAGGCAGTCCGGCGAACATAAGAAGAAGGCGAAGAGTTCACCGTTGTCCGCATCGGATCTGGTCCACTCCGTACCATATCCTTGCGTGTGTAGAGCAGTTCGGCGGTTAGGTCGTACAACGGTATCAGTGTTGCCAACTTAGGGATGTACCCCCCAAAATTAGGGAAAATATATATGGGTGTTTACTAGGGGATAGGATGTTTACTCCTTATGAATCAATTTGTATGTAATAATAAAAATTATTTTAATGTGTGTATATAGCCAGGGATATGAAAATCTATTGGGAGTGAAATCAGATTAAGACAAGATAGTTTTATGTTATTCACGCGTACGTCTTTATGATAAACACATAACCTTTCTTTCTATCTTATTATCTCTTAGACCTGTCAATGGTATAAGTAATCAGGGGTAAAATTTGGGGAGAAATATTTTTTAAAGTGTTGGTATCACTGCCCGTTATCAATGAATTGCGGGAATCATCGTCGTCGTTTAAAACCAGCACTGTAAATAGAACTCTGTGCTAATGTAATAGAGCATAAAATCGAACACACGAGTGTCGAGCGTTTCGCTCCACTGCACCGTACCAAATCCGTGCGTGTGTAGCGACACCGGATTTGGTCTCCGGATATGGTCCGCTGTACGCTCCCCACCAAATTCGTGTGTCTGTAGATAGCATAAAGCTCACCAGTGTTTCATTTACCTACCGTCAAAACTGTTTTGACAGCTGCGAGTAAAAACCTCGCACTTTATACAAATTTACTATACGACGGTGATAGTTCAATCTTCATCATAGAGAACACTTTGGTTACCTAGAACTAGTTATTTTACTAAAATCTAAGGTTTTTATCAAAACGTAGCAATATGACTGTTACTTTTTTTATTGTGAGATTATCTTCTATAGTTTTCAACGTCTCTGCCTTTTTTTTTAAGAAATACATGAGTTGATTACTTAGACTACTGATACGGCCTAATATTTCAAATATTTTCCATTTGCCGTTCGCATATATCTGTGAGGAGGATGCCGGTGTCCTTCCTTAGATTGTTTTACGACTCGGTACTGATTGTCAACATGGACGTATGCGTTGCAATTGTTCTTTTTACAAGACCAACGCGCCGAACCGTTCTTCACTTGGCATTTGAAATAAAATGCAAAGTTCTTCACAAGAAGCGTGTGCGACCCATTAACCATTTCAACGAGTTTTCCGAAGACTGAAAAATGTAAAAGCACATTTGCTATCAATTTCTTGTTCACAGCATTAGAATAATTCAAAAAGTGCTAACAGGGAATACTGACCTCATGTACAACTTAGCATATTTTGATCCGAATGTACAAAAAAAAACATGAATTTAATACAAAATAATTTATTCCAACATTCTTGACGTACAATAGGCGAATTTAATGTTTCTTCACCGTCATCCACGAAGCCAATAAGCTTTGATGCTGTCTGATGCTCATTTATTGAAAAAATACATACTTAGACTAAGGCTGGGACTATATTATGATCCGGAATTCGTAAGGCTTTCACTGACGTTAATTTATGTACCCTGGCCGATTTCCTTTATTTCAATATTGTATGAAATTGATAAATGCATAAAATTACTTGCCCTTCCGTGAAATAGAGTTACAGGTTAAGTCAACATTGATCCCTTAATAAAGGGTTGTAGCTTCCATCATATCTAAAAAATTTGCAATGAAACCGATCTTCCAAAATTTATATTTTAGGAGATTTTTAACTTTCAAGTTTTTTATTACAATTGACTTTTTTGTCTCTTCTCCAGTTTAAGGTCAAGGTCTAGGTTAAGTTTTTAAAAACGTAGCAAAGTAACTTTTCACAAAGTTGTCAACGTCTCTGCTGTCGTCACTCGTCTCTGCTCATCTCTTCTAAGAAAATGTGTTATATTATTGACAAGGCTACAATTTGATATATTTTCCATTTTTTAATTGCATATATTTGTTAGGAGCATGCTGATGACCTTGTTTGGACTCCGTTACAATCCGGTACTCGTAGTCAACATGAACGTACGCATTGCATTTATTTTTTTTACAAGAATAGCGCATCAGCTCGTTTTTTACATTATAATGAAAGTAAAATGCGTAATTCTTTACTAAAAGAGCATGTCCGCCTTTAGCTAGTTCAATATGTTTTCCATATCCTGAAAAAGGTAAGAACGCTTTATTAACAATTTGTTCCTTACAAATGACTACTTTAGATATGTAAAGTAGTCAAATAGTCGATTGCTCCATATCTGAAGTCTACGACTAACGAATAAGATCGCGGTTTCAAAGCTCGTCGGTAAATCTCACCAGTGTTTCATTTACCTACCGTCAAAAACTGTCACTCCATAATACCGCTGTCTTATGGTTTGTAGTCGATCGCCCACATAAAGAAGAAGTAGAACCTATATAAATTCTGAACTATTTTATCATTCCTTAGAGTACTCCGATTTCAAGTGTCTATTATAGTTAGTTTACTTAAATAGAGTAAGTTTTTATCAAAACGTTGCAAAGTATACGTTAAAAGTTTAATCTATGATTACTTTCTACAAAGTTGTCGACGTCTCTGCTCATCCCTTCGGAAAATAAGTACATGACTTACTTACACTATTGACAAGGCTACAGTTTGATATATTTTACATTTTTTAATTGCATATATTGGTTAGGAGCATGCTGATGACCTTGTTTGGACTCCGTTACAATCCGGCATTGATTGTCAATATGAACGTACGCATTGCATTTATATTTTTTACAAGAATAGCGCAGCAACCCGTTTTTTACATTATAACGAAAATAAAATGCGTAATTCTTTACTAAAAGAGCATGTCCCCCTTTAGCGAGTTCAATATTATGTTTTCCATATCCTGAAAAAGGTAAGAACGCATTTATTAACAATTTGTTCCTTACAAATACATAACTACTTTAGATTTGTAAAGTAGCCAAATAGTATCGATTGCTCCATATCTAAAGTCATCGACTAACGAATGAGATCGCGGTTTTAAAGCTCATCGATAAATCTCACCAGTGTTTCATTTACCTACCGTCAAAACTGTTTTGACCGTCGCGCCGCCGCGAGTAAACCTGTCACTCCATAATACCGCTGTCTTATGCTTTGTAGTCGATCGCCCACATAAGGAAGAAGTAGTATGTAAATTCTAAACTATTTTATTATTCCTTAGAGAACTCCGATTCCCAGTGTCTATTACAGTTAGTTTACTTAATTCTAGAGTAAATTTTTATCAAAACGTTGCTAAGTATATGTTAAAAGTTTAATATATGATTACTTTATACAAAGTTGTCGACGTCTCTGTTCATTCCTTCGGGAAATACGTACATGACTAACTTACACTATTGACAAGGCTACAGTTTGATATATTTTCCGTTATTTAATTGCATATATTGGTCGGGAGCATGCTGATGACCTTGTTTGGACTCTGTTACAATTCGGCATTGATTGTCAATATGAACGTACGCATTGCATTTATATTTTTTACAAGAATAGCGCATCAACCCATTTTTTACACTATAACGAAAATAAAATGAGTAATTCTTTACTAAAAGAGTATGTCCTCCATTAGCGAGTTCAACGAGTTTTCCATAGCCTGAAAAAGGTAAGATATATTTTATTAACATTTTCTTGCTTACGAAACATAGCTTTAAAATTATTGTAATCAATAACTGTTATGAATAATACCAATTGCTATCGAATATACATATAATTGCTTTAGATAAAGTGGGTAATCGACTAACAAACATAACCGCGGTTGTAGGATTCGTCGGTAAATCACACCAGTGCATCATTGCAACACCGCGGTTTTGTATACCTACCGCCGAAACTGGCTCGCTAATCGTCAATTTACCTAAGACAAGGCCTGTTTGGAATGCTCGTTGATTGCGCCTGACGAGCCACTTTTACACATATTCATGCTGTAGGCTGACAGTGCAATGTTCATCTTACAGAACTATTTGGTTGCCTAGAACTAGTTATTGTACTAAAATCTAGGGTTAGTTTTTATGAAAACATAGCAATGTGACTGTTAATTTTTTATTGTAAGATTACTTTCCGTAGTTTTCAACGTCTCTGCCTTTTTCTTAAAGAAATACTTGAGTTGGTTTCATAGACTATAGACACGGCTAATATTTTATGGGGCCTTCCATACAATTAGGATAGTTTATGAAATAAAGTTGTTTAGATTATTTTATTATTACAATTAGAGTGCCAATTGCTTTTTATAGTAGATTAGATGTTGCCCGCCACTTCGTGTGCACAAAGGTCAATCTTGCGGAAACTGTACATTTTCCGCAATAAAAAGTAGTCTGTCCTTCGCCTTCGTCTACTCTATATCTCTACCAAATTTCATTAAAATCGGCCCAGTAGTTTCGGCTTCTATTCAATGTAAACAAACAAACAAACTATTCCTCTTTATAATATTAGTATAGATAGTAAAGATAGATAAAAATCAATTCGCCAAAATTTTGGCGAGAAATGGAAGGTTTTACAACTTTAGCCGTTTAGCATGCTAACTATACTAAATAGTAAGTAAGTACGTAAAGTTTTCCATTTACAAATGTTACAGCAATTACAGAAAATTATAAGAACTAGTTTAATAACTTTTTGTTTCTTTATTTTATTACGTGTAATGTATTTTTTTTTACCTGCAGCGTTTCGGCTGATAATGTCGTCTTCATAAAACTCCTGCATCGTAGTTATTATCTTGTTCTTCCTTGCTATTCTTTTGCCTTTAAAATTTCTACGTCGTCGTCCTTGTAATTTTTTTGTGTTATGAAGTTGTTATCAATTCGCCATAGTTTATATTTTTCAATAGTTGAACCAGACAAGAGCTTTTTAAGGTTTTTCCTTACTAGTGGTAACTTTGGAATGATTTTCTATTATTTGTGTACGTAAGACTTCACCTAACAACGCCGTCTTAACTAATTCTTTCTTTAATTTGGATTTTCTGCCATTCTATATTTTTTTTGGAGTATACGCCTCATTCACCTTCTTCATATTTAAGTATGTAATAATTTTTTTTTGGATGTTAAGATTCTTTTTCAACTCGGTTTTCTGAAATCTTTTTCTTCAGTAATATATTTCTAGACTTTCGCTGGTGAACACTTCTTTTCTTGGCTTCTATTTGTCTCAAGACTCGCAAATTTCGGTTTTCAATATCCTTGTTCAAAGGTTCTCAAGGTTCATTTTTCCTTGGAATTTCGTCATCAGATGAATGTGACGAAATGAAAGTTTTTCCGGCTTGTTTAACTTTTTGGTTTAGTCTATAACCAGATGTGTACGTTTTCCACATTTTTCGAGTCTTTGTTTGCTCTTTTGGAGTCATATCTTTAATACATTTTCGCTGTCCTTTCTCTTTCTTTTTCAGATACTTCAGTCTTTCTTTCTCTTTGTATTGAGCTAATAAAATAGGATTACTTTTAATCTTCATTAATCGAGCCTTTGCAGCAATCGACTTCTTTAAGGCTATTTCTTCTTTAGATAATTTTGGGCTCTTAGACGGCGGCATGCCTACAAAATAATATTAATAATCAATAGGATACTTGAATCATATTTAATTTCATACATTGAAGGAGTATTTCCTTTAGTACTTGGCTAAGGAAAACGTATTCATGCGATACCATAACTTAAAACTTAAGTGATAAATAAAGTTGATTTAAAAATATGTATTTAATAACACATACGTAGTAGTGAAACGGAACGTGTTTCTGTAATTATTTTAATAGTTCATGACAACTTATAAAGTCATTATTTATGTATTCTGTTTCCTCTAATTCCATGATAATATATTGAATTAGCTTTAAAATGGTTTACCTGTATTCCTTGCCATGTTTCTTCTAAAATTCTTAACTTTTTATTTATTTATGTCAAAACGTCAAACGGAACGCCACACCGCTATTTTACTACTACGGAGTATATCATAGATTACAAATAGTACTAGTTTAACATCACAGCACAGATAATCTATCAACCAATATGGGGAATAGTGTTTTCGGCGGTTTTAAAAAAGTATATTTTAAAAGGATTTTTGTAGGTTTTTAGATTTCAAAATAATGTACTTAATATTATTTTTTTGTGTGTAATGAAACAATTTTCAGGTGTTTAAGACCTAAATAAAATCAAGGTCAAGTAGGCTATTGTAGGCACAGTGCTTTAAAAAACAAATGCTGTTTAACTTAAACTATAAGTTACAAGTACTAATTCATCAGTCCCTGACTTCTGTGTCGGTCCCTAGGCATATACACAGCAAGGGACTTTCTTATTTATTGAAACGGACGTAAAAATAAATAATTGTAATTATCAAAATATACACAAAAATTTCATTATTTTTTATAACTTACCTAGGACCTGACACAGTGATTGGAAAAACACGTGAATGCACGAGAGTTGTTCATGAAAACGTCTGACATCCGTATTTTTTCTTGCTACTAACTTCATGATACAAATAAGGGTGCCAGCCCACGTCATACTTTTTGTAGGCTGATTTTTCCACCGATTTTTCCGCAGATTGTTCCACCATACGAATATGACCGATTTTGTGACCGACTTTTTGTATGACGTATGACGTGTGCGTTGCACTATTGCAATCAGTATGTTCTATTATTCACCTACAAAAAATCGGTCACCGATTAACGCTCGTGGGCGAGCGAGCTCAAAAGTGTGATGAAAAGTTTAATAACACTTTTTTTTCAATTTCAAACTGTCATAACTTTGGAATGAATCAACCGATTTTCACGCGATTACCGGCAATCGATACCTACAGTTTTTTATGTCCTTTGAAGGAATCGGCAAAAAAAAATTTTTTAGATGAAAAATTTCGGAGTAATTCCGAAAAAACATTTTTTTCGGTTTTCTTTCATGCACGATATCTCTCGAAAGAATCAACCGATTTTTACTGGATTAGCGGCGATCGACATGGATTTCTAAGGTTAAGAGCTGATTAGTTTTTGGAGTTGATCGATAAAGTCGTTTAAAAGTTATTCCATTTGAGTTTTTTTTTTGAGATTTCGGATGGCGCCAGCCACACACACACACACACACACACACACACATACACACACACATACACACACACACATACACACAAATACATACATACAGACATAGTGACACCCTCGCGGGAGTAGTCAGGGTAGCTTCCTCAGAACGTAGAGATCTGATGAAGTTCGATTTTTGCAAAACGGGGTAAAACCAATAACTTTCCAATTTTTGAAAATCTTAGATTTTCTTAGCGGGAAATTAAAAAAACATGAATTTAATACAAAATAATTTATTCCAACATTCTTAACGTTCAATAGGCAATTTGAATGTTTCTTAAAATCTTCGTACACGAAGTTTATTAGCTTTGCTGCTATTTAATACTCATTTCTTCGAAAAAAAAAAACACACTTAGTCAAAGAAGAAGGGGCAAACCGTCCCCACCCTTGTAGCACTACAAGACATAATATATCAAATGAAAGGGCTTAAAAAGTGTATAATTTTATTGTATGACGAAAAATCTCTAAACCATGGGAGAAAAAAGGTAATGAGGGTTAAAGGTTAAAAAAAAGTTGAAAAATCATCCTGTATTATTACACCATTTTATAGTGTTGCTAATAAGGAACAATTTTTGGAATGTAATGCATTGTATGCATGTACGTTTGCTGCATACAATTGCATTGTATGCAATTGTATGCAGCAAACGTCATAAAAGTGATATATTTTGATAAACTGCCTCATATTTTGAAGAAATGTATGGAATAATAATAAAATGCTTAAAAAAGGCTATTTTCTTAATTTTTTCGCACATAATTACTTTCTAGAAATTGTTTCTTACTTACGACGCTATCGAATGGTGCAATAATACAGAAGTATTTTTTTCCTAATCTGCGGGTTCGAATCCTGGCCTGGAAAATTGGTTTATGTAAAATCTAATGATGCAGATAAAACAATTACATTAAAATACATATAATTCAAGCAAAAATTATTTTAAAACGACTATGCACTCAAAAAAAGTAAAAAGAAACATATTATATGGTGAACTATTCTTCTGGGCGTTGCAGTTGTTAGAGAAGTCTAAAACAAATTAGGAATAGCAATTTAGCCCTATGGAGTGTTGAGTCCGACTTGATGAAAACTTAAACTGCATCATTAGATTTTTAATAACTCAATTTTCCTAGCCAGGATTCGAACCCATAGATTGTTAAAAAAAAATACATTCTGTATATTGCACCATTCGATGGTGTCGCAAGTAAGAAACAATTTCCAGAAAGTAATTATGTGCGAAAAAATTAAGGAAATAGCTTTTTTTAGCATTTTATTATTATTCCATACATTTCTTCAAACTATGAGGCAGTTTATCAAAATATACCACTTTTGTGACGTTTGCTGTATACCATTATTTTGCAAAAAATGTTCCTTAATAGCAACACTATAAAATGGTGCAATAATACAGGGTGATTTTATCTACTTTTTTTTAACCTTTAACCCTCATTAACTTTTTTCTCCCATGGTTAAGAGATTTCTTGTCATACAATAAAATTACACACTTTTTAAGCCCTTTCATCTACACTAATATTATAAAGAGGAAAACTTTGTTTGTATGTTTGTTTGTTTGTAATGAATAGGCTCAAAAAGTACTGGACCGATTTCAAAAATTCTTTCACCATTCGAAAGCTACATTATCCACGAGTAACATAGGCTAAATTTTATTTTGGAAAAAAATAGAGTTCCGTAAGATATTTGGGTTTTTCGGACACAAGGTGTAAAAAATCAACCAGAAAAGTTACTTATTTTGCGTACGCTGCCTAAACTATAAAAGATAGAACCATAAAATGTTCTAATTAATTATAGATCTTATAAATATCTACAAAAAAGTCCGTGACACACTATACCTATCTATGTCGAGTGAGGCACAACAACCATTTTTTTATTTAGAAATCTTGATTTTTTTTGGACTACATTTAAACGCGTTTATTTTACTCATGCTATTAATCCTTATCAAAATAAATTATTTCATCACTAAGTATAGTTTATGTAGATAATATTTGGTCTTTTAATGATTAAAATTGGATGTTTGGTTTTGAAGTTATGGCGAAATTAAAATATTACGATTTCTGCTGCACGGCCCGTTGCGAGTGGGCGTCACCAAGGCGTGCGAGTTTAGACCTATGAGTAAATTTTTTGTTTTGTGTTCGTTGTAACTGTGATGGATAGATACTTGAATACCTATTTATTTAGTGTTTGTTGTATTGTTAATCCTGAAGAGTATAGGTATTTCATACGATAAAAGTTAACCCACCTAGGTACTTATTTCATTGAGTTTTAGTAGGTAGGGTAGTAGGTTTTAATTTGTTTCTGTTTGTTTTGACTAAATTTCGCCCGTTTTGTTAGAGGTTTAAAGACATTCTGTAGTATTAGTATCAGTATTATACACGTGCGAAGCCGGGGCGGGTCGCTAGTTTGATATATATGTCTTGTATGCTACAGTAGTGGGGACGGGCTCCATACAAAAATGCCCCTTCTTATATCCCGAATCTGTAACACCGGGATAAATTAATAGCATTGAAAATATAACTCTGCGCTAATACAAAATAGGGTCGAGCGTTGAGCTGACATATGTCATTTGACTCAACACTCGTGCACTCAATTTTCAACTCTATTGTATTAGCGCATTCTATTATATTATCAGTGCTCTAAGTTTCTTGGCCTAAAGTTTCATATACTTTCCGTCTTTAGTTGACACATATCTGTCAGGAGCGTGCTGGTGGACTTGGTCAGATTCTTTTACAACCCGGAGCCGACTATCGACATGGACGTACGCATTGCAGTTCCTTTTCTTACAATCCCAACGCATCATGCCGTTCTTTTTAACAACACATTTATAGTAAAACCCAAAACTCTTCACAATAAGTGATTGTGTCCCATTTATCATTTCAACAAGTTTTCCAATGTCTGAAAAATGTATAAAGTACGTTTAATTTTTCATGTTATATATTTTACTACTGTATAATTACCTACTCTCATCAACGATATTGGTTAATACAGAAACTTTTATGATCTACAGTTTAGGCATCATCGTCTGATATTCTGTGATTGTTGAAACCATTTAAAAATTAAAAATATAATTATTTATCGGATTTCTCGCCCTTAATAGGTTGAATATAGGTATTTTGCACATAATCTAAAAATATACCTTATTATCTCTTAAAGGTACCTAAGTCAGGCGCCATTTAGTATAAATTTAAATAATTAGGTAATAAACAAAAATAACAATTCAAAATTTTTGCGAATATACTTTATTATTTGCAATAAACGAAAACCGTACAATATGAAGCAATGAGGTGTTTTAAACACATGCAAATAATAAGTATCTAAATATTATGTATACGACATATAAAAATAGACATTGTTACAATCTAGTTCAGACACACAAATATTTTTCGTCACTGACATTACCTATTTATATCAGCGGAACTCATTCTGCGAGTAAGAAAGCTCAAAAAAATTTGCCACACTGCCACCTCCTTTAGGCTAGGACTATAATATGATCCCGAATCCGATGGGCCCGAGAATTCAGAGTACTGAAAATAGAACTCTACCATAACTGTGGGAGAGCCACGCTTCGGCATGAATGGGCCGGCTCGACCGGGTAAATACCACGACCTTACAGAAAACCGACGTGAAATAACGCTTGCGTTGTGTTTCGCCGAGTGAGTGAGGTTACCGGAGGCCCAAGGGGGGGATTGGGGATTTTAAGGACCAGGAACGCAAGTCGCAGCACCAGAGGAGTTACAAGTGTAACGCCTCTGGTGTTGCAAGTGTCCATGGGCGGCGGTAATCGCTTACCATCAGGCGATCCGTCTGCTCGTTTCCTGGTTCATTACATAAAAAAAAAATAATAATAATACAATAGACTTCAAAATCGAAGTGTCGAGTGTCGGGCTGTCATATAATATATGTTGTCTTGTGTGTTGTATTTTCAGCTCTATTGTATTATGGTAGTTCTATTTTCAATAATTCTCTACGGCCTTCCAGATTACGAATCATATAGCGTAATTTCAACAAATCAAACGCAACACAAATGGCACCTACAGTACCCGGCCAAAAAGAAAGGGAATCGACCTTTGAAAAGAGATATTCGCCTAGAGATGACTAAAGAACATTTCTTACGCACAAAGCAGATCAGTTCGACTTGTTCCTACAGAATTTGACAGGGATGATGCCGACACTAACCGAATTTAAAATTTAAGATCGATGTGCTTTCTTCTTGGCCGGATACTGAACATTATTCTTCACAGATAAAACAGCAGAAGTGTAGCGGCAAAAATTGTTAATGGCAGTAGACGAAACTTTCGTTGAGCTTCTTGGCAGCTGATGGTCATGATACTCACAATAGAATAAAACGAGATCGAGCGAATGAGATACAAGTCACCTTATACAGTCTTAACATTATAAATTGTATCACAAACCTAATACTGGACACGTCACAGTTATATATCACACCAACACGTATATTATGACTATGCACAAAAATATCATAAACCAATAAAATAGGAAACAGTTTTCGATTAGACATCGTGATATGAATTTAATAGAAGCCGTACTATAAAAATATTTATGCCACAAAATAGCTTATTCTAGCTTATCATATCAATAATAGTAGTAGTTCATCTTACCGCAGCTCTACACTGCCACAGGCATGAGCTTTGCCGAATTCACGGCACGTTCTCGGCAATAATGTAGAATGCAGATCATCATAATATAGTGAGCTGCCTTATATGTTTAAAATCCGACATATTACAGAAGTGTATAACGTTTTAAGGTCAAACATAAAACTATTACTTAGGTACATTTTAATTTTGTTTTTGCAAATGAAATGGCAAAAATCTGCAGTTTCTAAGCAGTTTATCTTGTAGGTACTTTACACAGTAGGCATCCCGAGCAATTCTTTAAGGTATACACAGCCGTTTCAACGAATACTCTGTGATAACATTTCTACATCTACATTTCCGTAATAAGATACAAAAGGATAATAAAGTTAAAAAAATGAAAAGTATGGGATTGACATATTTCGCCGTTAGATCACGTGGTCAAACACACGTTTTATTAGTTCCTAACTTCGTAACCGTTTCGAGATTGTCTTCGTATAAACACCAACCCCTTAATAATAGAAAATATTTACACAACGGATACACTTTTTCATGTTGCATCTCTTTGTGTGAAGTGGCTTTTCCAACGTATCATACAAACTTTATTAATAAGAGGGCTAGTGCCGCTACAGTGTCGATATTTTTATCAAGTGACAACTCGAATTATATTAAGATTTAAGAATTTTTCTTAACCGTTTTTTACAAAATAATACCATTAAAAAACTTTTTAACTTAGGTATAAGTATCACAATGAATCTTACTTCCTAGTTGGACCAGTTTTTTTTTATCTAAACTTTAAAACTGTCCCTTAGTAACATTCGCTGTGGACGCACTTTTGAGATCATTTTATTAAAATATAATTTCTAAATTTCAGCCTTTTGTTTGTATAAAGGTGTTCCCTCACCTGGAGCATTCGCGTGTAATGTAATGTTATAGATTCGACTTTGAGCGCCCGCGCCGAGCGGACGATTATTAAAATATAATTTTTAAACTCTATCCTTTTGTTTGTATAAAGGTGCTTCCTCACCTGGAGCATTCGCGTGTAACGTAACGTTATAGATTCGACTTTGAGCGCCGAGCGGACGGGATCATTACAAGATGCGCATTGTAATTCTCGGTAATCCTCCTACACTAACGCACAGAATAAATATTAGTTACAAACTGATGTAATGTTCGGATATGTAACCTTACATTACACGAGAAAGCTCCAGTTGGAGCGAGTGGTGAGCACCTTAAAGTAAATATTATAATGCAAGAAAATACAACGCCTATTAAATTCATACAACACGCATCATCACTTAAAAACAAAAAAAAAAACACAGACATTATCCTAAAAGGCACTTATGATATTACGATATGCGGTACGTACCTATTATAGTTAAAAGCGTTTATCAAACAGTATAATATTTTTTATTATTCCGATATCAGGAATTGTAACTAGCGTACCTCCTTAAAATATAAAAAATACTAGATATAAAATATTACATAAAATGCTGGTACATTATGCTGGTAAGCAGTAAAATAAGCAGTCTTTTTACATTCAGAATTACGTTTCGGAATACAGCACAGCCTACACAGCAGTGGCAACAATACAAAGATACCTAAATTAGCCACTTGCTTAATTTGGTCTCACTGCAAAATAAAGTTCCAACTCCGTGTTATGGATCAGTTTGAAGTCCTTCATCGTCATTGACCGAAACAAAATTCCTTACGTTTGGTTATACCTACCTAAATATGTTTGGATATTAATATATTGATAATTTAATTTTATCCAACTGTTTAGACTGTTGCATAGCGTTATCAGTGCGGTTAGCATGATAAATTGACAACTACGTATTCGTAATTTATCTTAAGAGAATTGTGTGAAAATTACACATGATCGCTTTCTTACACAGCGTAAGAAAGCGATCATACGTTCTGTAGGTAAGTTACGAACGAATACGTAGTTGTCAATTGTTCCTGCTTGGACTACTGTGCAACGCAAAACATAGACGATAAGAAAAGTCATCATTGTGGTTCTCCATACTCAAGCTGCGCAAAATATTCAGTCGACAAAATATCTTATTCTAAAATTATATCTAACTGCCATTAATCTGGGGGCACGGTAGTGCCCCCATGCCAAGACGTCAAGCGAAGCGCAAGGGCACTACCAAACCACCTTTTCTCGAAGCGTTTCGTCGATATTATTAAGCCCAAATGATTCATTTGCTTTCAATCTTTTTCATTTGAAATGAAGAAGCTTTTAGTCAATTATTACAACTAAAATATGGCGATTTTGTTTGTAAAAAGTAAACCTACCGGTCAGCTCCCGTCGGAACAAGACAATACGCGAAGCTGCACTGCATTAAGATACGCGTTTATTTGCATGACTTATTGTGTACTGAATAAGGTTCAAATTTGAATCGCTATATTAATAAGCAACACATCGTCGCGTATCGCCTCGTTTTAGTGTGAACTGACCCTTAAAGTTAATAGGTAACTTATATTCCTCGAGCTTACGTAAATCTCGGCTTACTAGAACAAAATCACCACTTCCACAACAACACCCATAAAATTGTGATATGAACTTAAAAACTAAAAAAAAATGAGAACCAAAAACTTAATTTTATAACACAAAATTGTGATGTTGATCACAATAAAAATAGGAACATAATTTTAAGTTGTCGCCAAACGCTTGGTACATACTACATACTTTCAAAAAATCATTTTAAAATCTTATCATATTGGGTTAACTTACACTAGTAAATGCGGTACAAGGTAATATTATCTAATGATCGACAAACAGACTGTGGGCTATCAGGTAGTCCTGGAGAGGGGTGAGCGGGGGAGGCTCGTGGTGGTTGGTCATGTTTGTGGGTTGGGGGGGATAGCCCCCATTTTCTTTGTTATGACGATATACCCCATTGAATATGGGTGGATTCATGAGCCTCGATTCCTTCTTGACGCTCGGAGGATGGCTGTGAGCGACGTTCGCCTTGAGGACCTCTAGCTTGTCGGTGATGATGAGATGAGCCTTGCACTTCCACTTGGATCCGTATGCCGTGCAGCTCCAACGATGGGCGTTGGTGCGCGCCTTCAGATGCTTGTAGAATGTAAAGTTGTTTAGACGCAGATTGACACGCCCATTCGGACGAAGGTAGAACTCGACTGCAAGATAAAAAATACTTTTAGGACCAGTTCCTAGCATACCTACTATTCTAACACTAAGAACTACTGTGGTCTAAAAGCTCCAGAACAAACTTACATGTGGGTAATACAAGTGGGTTACCTACGTAGAAAATAAATAAAAAAATAAAAATACAGGTAGAAAATCAATAAAAAAGTATATCTTCCCCATTCAAACTGGAGACCTTTTATGAAAGATTTGTGAGTAGGATTACAGTATTAGTGATGCACTTAAAGCATTAAAACAAATATTTAGGTTAGTTTATTTTTTATAAGTAAATAACTTACGCAGGAATAACATAACCAGTTTATTATAAATTATAATTTATAATATTAAGGGACTGTTTTACAATCTACTGATATGTGACGGATAGCCTAATTGTATTTTTGTCTCTATCGCTCGATATATAGTAAGTAGCAACAACAACTTTCGAATAAGCTATCCGACACTTTTAGAAGATTGTGAAACAGACCATATTATTAAACCATATTATAGTATAAGATGTAAAACATAAAAAATGTAATATTATATGTATCTACATTTACTATTATTTACTTAATATTTAATATTTATGTTATATAAACTGTTTAAATCTACACATTTTTTCTTATTTAAATTATTACAATACAATATAAGTAGGTATTTATTTTTCTTTACGTAAATAATTAAGTAATATATATGTAATTATTTTAGTGTGTTTTCATTGCTGTCTGTGGGCCCCTGACCTCTGAAGCCAAGTCTTTTAATATCTTTACTATTTTTACTTGGACGTAACAATCTGTATAGATCTTAAATATGTTAGAGTTTTCATAACCTGTAACAAAACAATATTATTGAAATAATATTATAGACATAGACAGTTTTGCTGTGAACTAAGCAGCATATTTTTTATATTTTTTTTAGTCACGTATTTTCGATATAATTTCTTTTAATGATTATCCAGATTGTATTAAATAGAAATACTTACACATTCATCTAAAAGTCTTCTTGATGCTCTCAAAGGAATAGAAAGAGGGTGGATGAGTATGTTCTGTCTGGGCTCTAACGACCAGCATATCCTTGGTCACATGGAGGAAGCCCCGACAGGACCTGGAGCCCATCTGGGTGCAGCTCCAGCGGAACCCATCTCGGAGTATCTTGTGCTGGTAGAAGGTGTAGCCGTTAAGCATCAGCAGATTCTTCCCGTTACGCCCTTTTACCATCAACACTGAAAATAAACTTTAGTTACCCATCAACTAAATCGTTACCCCCCACCACTAACGACCCCTCGGGGTTCCCCACTGCCAGGTCTTTCTGCTTTCTGCTTGCATAATGCAGCTTGTGAAATAGAAGGCATCATTAACATTTTTATTGAATACTAGCTTTTGCCCGCGGCTCCGCCCGCGTAAATACATTATTTCACTTAAAACACACTGTACTTTTTCGGGATAAAAAATATCCTATGTCCTTTCCCGGGACCCAAATTATGTCTATACCAAATTTAATAAAAATCGATTCAGAGGTTAAAGCGTGAAGAGGTAACAGACAGACAGACAGACAGACAGACACACTTTCGCATTTATAATATTAGTATAGATTATAAGTATTAAATGTAAAAAAAAACTTTCTTTAAAAAAAGCGGAATGGAGTCACGCAATTTTTGTCGAACCTGGGTGGTGGGTCGAAAATGGATAATGAATGTTTATATGGAGAAGCTATTATTATTTTTATCATCAATCATTCTATAAGAAAGTTATTTCAAGTTAATGCTTCTATGTAGTTCAAATGGGATACTATACGAATAGGATGTGAGCATCGCAAAACAATTTTTTTTATTTAAAATGATAAATTTTTCTTTTAGACAGACGGACGCACGGACGGACTTACAACAAAGTAATCTTATAAGGGTTCTCTTTTTAATTTTGAGGTAGGAAATCCTTAAAATCAAGATGTAGTACGAATTAGAGTATCCTACGATTAAGTTTTTTTTTAAATACTAACGTCATGTACGTTAAAAAAACAATTTAGGTACCTGCTTAAATTCAAACAGGTTATATTTATTTTTGCACAAAAATTTTGCGAATAAAATATACACTAGGTATCATATTTAATACACCACTTAATATATTATATACGTCCTCTTGAAATAGGTACAGTCTACTGATTAATTGAATACTGATCATTGACTTCGGTAATGTGAGGTCGTGGAGCAAATAGAATTTCTAATAATAATAATATCTATGGACATTTCACACCACGTCAATCTGGTCCCGTGGTAATTTCCCGAAGAACTTGTGTTACGGGTACCAGACAACGGAAATGTATATTTTTAATACTTTTATATTATACACATATTTAATACACATCCATGACCCAGGAACACGGAAAACTTTTTGTTCCTTCGGCGGAATTCTAACCACTGAGCCATAGAGGTCGACACAATGACTTGAAGCGAAGCAGCATTGTTTTGTACCTACTAAGTGCTAATAAAGATTTGGAAGTCTTCAGACTTAAACAATGTACGAAATTTCACGTGCTCCGCGACCGCACTCTAAACATAAGCCATTTTAAAAATATACTGATATCCACTGCGGTGAGCGGTCACAGCACGTCAAGTTACAGATACTGATTAGTAGGTACTACAACAGCGATGGAAGGTCATGCTTGTTTAGAACACTGAAAATAGAACTCTGGACAAACACAATAGAGTCGAAAATCGAACACATGAGTGTCGTGTTGTCAAAATTTTAATTTGACTTGACACTCGTGTTTCCGATTTTAGCTCTATTGTATTAGTCTAGAGATTTTTTCCAATACTCTGCATTTTCTCCGGCCAGAGAGATTCCGGATAATGCAGTCCCAGCCTTAGTCTAGTTTTATTAGTATAAGGCTTATACATGGAGCATCATAACATAATTTAGATATTATTAGGTATGTATACATTTAAGTGAAATAATTAATAGGGTAAAAGCCGGATACTTGCCCCAGTTCAAAAAAAATCCCTGTAGTTATTAAAATTATACAAATTGAGATTTGAGAATAATTCAACGTGTTCATCCAAAGGTAGGTCTGTAATATTTTATTATAACTAAATTTTTTAAGCATAATTAACACGAGTTTTGAGTAAATCCTTTTTCACTAGACCTCTAAATAAGGGGATAGTTGCCACCTGTAGCGGATAGTCGTCTATGGTTACAAATGCATCAGGGTATAGTTGCAAAACGTAGGTCATGTATCCCATTTGTTTGTTTTTTACCCCGTAATTAGAAAATTAAATATTTATTTTAGTTTATATTTCATAGTTATGATTACTGCATTTTTTTTACAAAAAATAAAATTGTCTTTACTTGTTTAAACAATCGAATATAATTTCAGTTAAAATTATATTTTTATAGTTATGATCACTGCAAAAGTTTGAAAAAGTAACAATAAAATAAATTTGTCCTTAATTGTTTCAGAATATGTATAGGTTTATTTAGGTGCGGATAATAGCTCCTAGAACAGCTCTAGGGGCGACTATCCTCTGAAAAGATAAGGGCGATTATCCTTTTTGATACAGATACTTGCCTTTACTGTTTACAAAAAAAAAAAGGTTTTCTACAGAAGAATGTAAGAAACATAGTAACTATAGTAACTTAACCTCTAATGCAAACAAAGCTACCAAAAAAATACTAGACTATTAGTCTACGGTTCCCCTAATAAAAATATGAAGTATAATTGACTTGCCAGTATAATTATAACGCTTGTCCAAGTCTCACCGTGAAATATTTTTGCTCACATAGACAAAACGGGTGCGCCTACAAAAAAAATTTTTAGGGAATGAGCTAGATGAGTGTAATTATTTTATAATGTATAAAAATCAAAAATAAAATCTAAAAAATATTAGTGAAAGAATTTTTTCGATATCTCAAAAACTGAATTTTTTATTAATTTTTAAAGTTGGATGTTTTTAAAATCAGCGCGAGCTTGACCGCTCAACGCGTGACGTCATTTCGCCGGCTCTGACCGCCGCGGTAAGGAACTCGTGCAGTAATTTTGAAGTTTTATTGAAATTTTTGGAATTATGGTGATAAAATAACATATAGATATAATTGTATAACACCTTTATGTATAATACAACGGTTAGCACTCCAGAAAAATACTTTTTTCATGTGCCCAACGACAAAATCTGAGAAAATTAGTTGTGTAAAGTGTTGAAAAAAGTGTTATAGCTACAAAAATCAGTAGACATTTATTGCGAAGAATATTTTAATGTGAGTACTGAGTAGGTACCTAAATAAATACGAAACATCTACCTACATTTTTTTTACATTACTAAATGTTTAGTTTATAGAATATGCTCAGAATGAATTCAGTATTTTAGTGACAATGTATTTTAAACAATGGGTTTTACATAGTGAAATAAAACACGAGTCACGCAGATATGTTAGGTACCTACTTAAAAAATATATTTAATCTATTGAATGAAACTTAAAAGATGAAATAAGACAATACAAAAAACTCCCTACCTACTTTTTCCCTCGCTTATAACTATGTTTATGGTGTAGTCACTTGTTTGAGATCTCGACAAAAAACTTTATGAACAAAATGTCATAGATTGACTATAATATTTTAGTATTTTTTAACCGACATCCAAAAAAAGGAGGCGGATATACGTTAGGGCTATATATGTATATAGCCCTAACGTATATATATATATATATATATATATTAATTTCTCACCTTTTGAACTTTCCCTGAACTGATACAATTATTTTAAGATCAAAATCAGCCAAATCGGTCTAGCCGCTCTCGAGTTTTAGGGGCCATCCATAAATTACGTCAGACGAATTTCATGATTTTTGACCCCCTCCCCCGTCCTTGTCACATTTGTGAGACCCCCTCCCTCCCTAGCGTGACGTCACATTTTACAATTTTACATCTAGAAATAATGATTCAATTAAAACAGCAGTTCCGAAATTTGTTTAATTTGAATTGGTGGGACGGATGACCGACACGACTGTCGAGAGATTAGGCACAGGTCCAACTTTTATATGCCCATCTGACGCATGGATCGTCTTTCTTGCCAGACTCTTATGCCCAGGCTCACGCGATCCCGTGGCCCGCCAAGGGTGGTATGGAGTGGAGTACCGCCGAGTTTTTATTGAGTAGGGGCTGCGCCCATTCACCATCTTTTCGGGTGCAGCAGAGTCTCACATACTCACGGGTAGGACCGCTATCCCCTAGTGGGATGCTGAAACGCATTTTCTCGGCGAAAAAAAAAATAACATATGTAATAAAAAAACAACATTATGATCTCTTAAACATCACTGGGGCTGGGGGGTCTCGACACTGGGGCAATAGCTATCATAATATCATATAGCTATTACTTATGATTACTATATTAACACTTAGATTAAAATAGATTTTGAAATGTGACGTCACGAAAATTAGGACCCCTCCTACCCCCTTGTCACACAATGTCACACTTCGTCGACCCCCTCCCTCCCCCCTAACGTGTGACGTTATTTATGGATGGCCCCTAATTTGAAATTGGCCCTTTTAGACTTTAGTCACTAAAGTGGAAACCTGATGATGGAATCCATGAGGAATCGAGGGAACTCCTCAAAATGTATAGGTACATCTTTAAGAATTTGGCCAATGTGAAGTAAATTAAGCAGATCATACCAAAAAGTAAAATTTTGTGCCAAGGGTATACCCTATATCCAAAAGCATTGAACAGAACTCAGTCTTTAAAGACACACGTTTGGAAATCGCATAGGTTTTTCAAGTTACTTCAAAAGTTACTATCCGATTTCGCTTAAAATAATTTTCCTAAAGAGTTTTTAGCATGATCTATTAGCATAGAAGCTTACAAGTTTCTATCTCTTATAATTTAGAAATTCTAAGGGAGGGGGAACCAACTTACAAACCACTGGAGGCTGATTACTCGAAAATAGTCGACTTTGTAAAAAAGTAATGTTAAAAGAAACCTTACCTAAATTCTAAAAGACCTATTCAACGATATTGTGTCTATTTTTTATCTTTTAACTTTTTTATCTGAATGTTTATACTATGTTATACGAATATTTTCAATGATCTTTTGTTATTTTATTTAACTTAAAGAATATGTATTTTTATTTTTATGGGTTTTTTGCCTGAAATAAATGTGATTTGATTTGATTTGATACCCCACAAATGGGGTAGAATGGAAAAATATTTCATCCCCCCTTCAGAGCTACCCCTAAAATATAAAATTATTATTATTTTTTTTTTATGAAATATGGGGGCAAACGAGCAAACGGGTCACCTGATGGAAAGCAACTTATTATTTTATTATGCCAAACCTAAGATCTACACACAATCTATAACTGTACCAAATTTCATCCATCAATATTCATAATTACGGAAGTATAACAGATGGACGGACGGACGGAGCGAGCGAAACTATAAGCGTTCTTTGTGTGCCCTAAGCGGAGCCCTAAAAATGGAAAACATTATAATTTTGAAACAAAAAATGAAAACAGACTTCCAAAGTAAAAACGCACAAAAAAGTATGAAAAAAATCTTATTTTCTAAATAATTCCCTTTTTAAATTCGGCAAAAATTTTAATTATTTCTCTCATAGACGTATACTATCTCCAGTTAAATGGTCCCATTTTTGAGATTTTTGGGGCCATTTTGACATTTGAAGTACGGTGAAAACAAGATGGCTAACATTTGAAGTATTGTGAAAACCAAGATGGCGTAACTTTTACTTGATAAAGATTTGTTCTATCAAAATAATGTACTTCATAGCCCATTTTGAGTTTGAAATTTTTGATTTCTCTACTCGATTTTCATAATTTTGAAGTTGGTTGCCAACTTAAATGTGAGTTCTATAAAATATTGTTTTATCAGGATATTGTTTGGGCTGGCACAGACTTCAAAAATAAGAAGATTGAGTAGGGAAATAGTTAAAATTTTAGCCGAATTTAAAAGGAGAATTATTTTTAGAAAATAAAATTTATTTCATACTCTTTTGTGCGTTTTTACTTTGAAAGTTGGTATTAATTTTTTGTTTAAATTTAACAATTTTCCCTATTAAGTCATATTTATTATAATAATATATAAAAATGAATCGAAATGAACGAAGGTAAGTTTACAGAGCGCGTGTCAAAAACATACTGTATGCACATTGCATAGTTAGCTAGCTACGCACGGCGATGTGACGTCACAGCCATTACTCGACGGGCGCAATCAGTTTTCGCGCGTTCCCATATTGATTTGGTTATAAAACACTCAATTTTCGTGATATCAACACAATTTTTTCACAGTTAGTCTTATTATTGCTTAAATTTTTTGTTAGGGCTGAAAAAGGGGAATAAATTTTGATTTACATCTTCCTCATTAATGTCTGCAGGGAAGGGAATTCCAATCATAATAATATATAATAATAAATCATAAAGTCTACCGCAAAAAATATATATCCCTAACATAGCGAATTCAGAACCAAGGCACAGAATAAATAATGGTACCTGACCAAGGCAAGTAGGTATCCAACCAATGCAACTATCCGGCTTTTACCCTAGTATAATATTAGAAAAATAGTAATAATTAAAATACATCGTATTTTGAAATTAAAATTAAGTCACTTACTTAAGTATGTTGAGGCAAAGTGGTTATTTAAAAAAAAAACTATAGCACACAAAAGATTTGGTAAAGCACACATTAAAGTAACCTAATAGGTTTATAGGATTGATTATTGAGCTGGACTTTGGCAGGCAGATATTCGAATAGGTAGATTACGACGTAACCTAGGTAGGTTACGTCGTAATATACCTATTTAAATAACTGGCAACAGAGATGTTGAGTAAATGTTAGTACTGATTTATTCACGGCCCCTAAGTTCAATTCCTTCTTCGTTACACAACAAATTATTATAAATAACTATTCTAATATCTACTTTCTACATACAAATACTTTACGTTGTTACCTTATAGATGCTACAATATAAAAATTAACAAACTTTTACATGGTTTGAATTTTTGGCATTAAGATAAACAATATGAGATTTTAGCAAATGCGTACATAGACTCCTTGTCGATTCCGCACGTATCTCGTAGCTTGGTGCGTGTGGTTCTCGTTCACCCTAATCACGGTGAAGTTCTCCGACAGAATGACGTACGCGCTGCAGTTCCTCGAGAAGTGGCGCGTGCACTGCCACCTGGTGCCGCTCTTGAGAGGGTAGTGCTTGAAATACGTGTACTCGTGGTACATTGCCAACAGTTTGCCGTTGTTTGTCCTGATCAGCTGAGCTAGAATTTAGTAAAACAAGACGTTAACGTGTGATATACCTTATTACATATATGTTTGACGTACAAAAACGTATCTTTGACTATTCACGTTTATTTTCTACAGGTTGACTTTTGAAATTGCTTGCTTAATAAAATAAAAAATATAAACCCCTAAAAATAACCCGTCCTCTCCCCTGGAGGATTTTTTTCCTAATTTTTTGGAGAAACCTTAGGAGTTGCCAACTTAGGTTGGCAACCAAATAAGGTGGTCTGTCTGACCAAATCCGTACGTACGTGTGTTAGTAATTTTAGAAAGTTATTGCAATTTTGTTGTATCAAAGAATATAATATATTACTATCGTAGTTTTATTACCTAAGTCAATTTTGCGATCAGTATACTTATCTTAATTCTTAAGGTAAGTTAAAAGGAGATTTTTGTTTAAAATACGTAGATTTTTCGTGAGTTAATTGTGAATCACTTTACAAATTACATTTGAATATTATTAAATATGCAGGTCATCTTAATGCATAATATTATTTTTATTTAAAGTTTATTGCAAATATTCGAATTATTCGAAAAGTAAAATTTGTCGAATAATAACATACCCTAATAGGCTACACGACTACATCTAAAATATTTAGTTTCATTAATGTACTCAGAAAATTTGAGGCATTACTACTTCGTAAATGTAAAAAATTATAATATTTTATTTATAGTTTAGTAATTAGATACATCTAAAAAGTACAAAAAAATTAATTATTTTTTGCTACATTAGTAAACAAAACCTACATCATCAGTTTACTTACATCATATACAAAAACTTTTATTATGGTAAGTATGAACTTAAACGCACAAATATCGGAGATATTAACAAATATGTTCCCGCGGCCGTATACTTTATACACTTTAACATGGACGTGACGTCATAGCTATGTACGACTTTAGTATGGAGCGTTTTCACGGGACTTGCGAAATTTTGTTAACAAATCGCTGTACCTTTAAAAATATTGACTTTTGATATACGGTTTCTTCTGAGAAGTTACTCATATTTAAAAGTACTATTCATTTATGCAATAAAAAAAAATCAGTCGTGTAGCCTATTATAATAAATTCTGTCTTCGATCAATAATACAACTGATCGAAGCATTCTGTGGAATTGTGAGAATTATTCACCTGGCTCGTGGACTAATTTACATTGATTTCATTGTTTCTTTAATAAATAACTCCCCACACCGATATCGGTGACCGTCGGTTTCATTGAAACGAGGCCAGTTACGCAAGAGTAATTTTTATAGTGCCCAAGTGTGTGCGCGGTACACAAGTGCACTCTCTCTTCCTTTACTCTCGTCACCCAGTGGGACGGATGACCGACACGACTGGCGAGAGATCAGGCGCAGGTCCGACTTTTTTACATGCCCATCCGACGCATGGATCATCTGTCTTGTCAGACAATCAGGTGATCAGCCTGCATTGTCCTAACCAAACTTGGAAACAACATGTTTTGTTGTTCCAATGCGGGAATCGAACCCACAATCTACGAGAGCCAAGCTCTAACCACTAGATTATGGAGACTGTATGTTTCTGTTTCTTTAATATACTAACGGTAATATTATTATTAGATTATTGCATAAAATGCTAATATAATTTGTTAAATTAAAGACAATATAAAATTCACTTTAGTTTATTTCAGTGTAAGAAGTAATTTGGCACCAAGTATCTAGTAGATTATCATTTTGACTAGGGTTTTTTCTAAGTACGTGCTTAAAACAAACGAAATTTAATAGGTTCTAATTTAAATAAACTTAGTTTAAAAAATCCTAAGTCGTAAATTACAAACAACGGTTTAAAAAAAAACAATATTAAAAAAAAATCATTTTTTTTTTGAAGAAAACTCGTCATTATAATTTTTTAACCGTTTTCACCTTAAATAGTTGAATTACTAAAACTTGTGTCAAAATTGCGTAAACTCAATGGAATGCAAAATAATACTATTTTTTACCTAGGTAATTCATAATAATGAACTTTTTGTACCTAATATTTACCTAATTATATGAATTCGAAAAGTATTTGTGAACAACAAAGATAAACAAGAAATAAAAAAATCTAACGTCACCGTCAGCAGTTTAAAAAACTCTCTACGAGTGTTTGTTAAACTCCGTTAAACGTTAATAAATTTTGAATTGAAAGTTTTTTAAACTGAGCCGATGTTAGTTATTTTTTAATTTCTTGTTTATCTTTGTTGTTTACAAATACTTTTCAAATTCATATAATTAGATATTAGGTAAAAAAGTTAATTATTATGAATTACTTAGGTAAAACAAGTAATATTTAAAGTAATATTTTTGGAATGTTTCGCATGTAACCCTTTTATGGGTGACTATAATAATAATGTAATGTTTATTCAAGTAATTACCTACATACTTGAGACGTGTTATCAAACGTCAACGGGCATGCTGGTGCTACAAAGATCTATTAAGTATTTAGTTATAAAATTATAACTTATAAATAGTATGATTAATTATGACACAAAATAATGATTAATAAACTTAGTTAAGATAATAACTTTGAGACGTGTAAGGTGAAACTATGCTCGAATAAATACCGATTGTTATCCAATCGAGACTTTCAATTCTTCCCTAAATTACGTAAATGCAATCGATACTTTTCAGTATTTTCTATTAAAACTAGTAAAAATATATATAGTAAAAATAAGTACACATTTCAAAACTTCAGTAATTGTAGCATTTAGCATTATATTAAGTTTTGTAAAATCAATTAATTACAGGAACTTTGGACAGACGATTTACGGCTTATGAAAAGACGTTTAGGTATAAAAATTAATTTGAAAGTAAAAAAAATCTAGCAATGAAACAATTCCTCGTCGCCTCGTCGCTGTGACCATTATCAGCGGATTCAACTCACAGCTGATTTTTTAAGTTTTAGTAAAAAAAAAAGAGGTTTGAAATCAGCTGATAGTGTGTGGTCAATGGCCTCAGCGAGGAAGGTTCGTTTTGATACTACTTAGATAATATATTATAAGGTACGGTAAAATCAATTACGGATATTTTGGGCATATGATCTATTGCTTAAGTAAATACGTTTAAGCAGACAAATAACTGTCATACTAGAAAAAAATCTTTAAGTATATGGGCGAGTTTGCGTTTTGCGGAGAGTCACCCATACACGAGATGATTTTTTACTTTGAGTATGATATTTTTTTTTGCCTAAACGTCATCATGTGTCATCATCATGAGTCATGACGTGCCCGAAGTATCCATAATTAATTTTCGAAGACAATGTATATTTATATTTTTCTACTCTTTATGTTTTTTCTGCCTAAACGTCTTTAGATAATACCCAGTAAGTGTACCCAAATATTTATGTAATTGACTTTACAAAACTTTACAAAACAAATATGTATCTAATCAAACAGCATTTTAAAACAGCAAAAATTTCAATTCAAATTATTTAAACTCACTAAAAGCAATACAGTACCTATCTATTTGAGACAAAAAAAGTCTACATATAAACCGAGACAAAAAAGTCTACATATCAACATACAGACTATGTCTCAAACCCATTATTTGAGTGAACGCGCGAAACATGAGAGAGGTGTCTGAGAAAGATGACACAAGACAATGTTCGAGAAAAGCTTTGCCCTACTTTGTACACAAGCACCAGTTTCATACAATAGCGACTTTAATACTTTTCTAAGATATTACAGGCTATATTTAGGAGACTTCCAAATAGGCGAGGTCTTCAATTATATAATCATAGAATTACAGAATTTCTGTATTCAGTATATAATATAAGAAATGAGTGGACCTTGACTGGAAGAATAGAGCTGTATCCTTGTTGAAACCTAAAATAAATATTTATTCTACTTGTTTCTTGGCACGTACTGTCCGTACAAGATGATAACAAAACCTAATAATAATAATTAGAAAATTGAGTATTATAAATAGACATTTGAAATGCATACTGGCACTAATTAATAATTATACAATGTTTGTTATAATAGGTACATAATATTATCAACATGATCAATGGCACATAAAAGAGATGATCTCTTTTCTACGCATTTAGCCTTAAAAACTAGGTACATATTTCCTACGGCCTACGCGATATGTACACCATCACCCTTATTAATAAACTATGATTAGCGTCAGAACAACTTTACTCCAAGACTTACGCAGAGATTAGGCAATAATGGTATTAATAAACTAGGAGTAAGGACGGAGTTAACTAATCAAAATTTACTCCCGGAGTAAAAGTAAGTCCGCGGAGCCACATGGTTTAACGCTTGAGTAAGCATAGATTTGTATTGTATTTCCAACTTCTATTAAGATATACATACTAAACATACCTAAATATATTTCATATTTGTTTGGTGTTCGTTCAAGTACTTACTAGTGTCTGATTTTGTAATTGACGATTTGAGAATGATAGAAGGAATTGAAGAAATATTACCATTAATAAGGCATGTGAAATTGTATAAACCTCGCAATAACCCTTTTTATATAAATATAACATTTTATATAAAATAGCACAAATTCTAAAACCACTATTTTGATTTCAACAAGAGAAATACAGAATTGACATAATATGTTCGCTTGTGATAGTTAAGATTGTCAAATAAAAGGGTCAAATTTCAAAATTTAGCTAACTGTCAGTGTCTTTTTAATCGACATTTCATTCATTTTTTTTTATTTTTTTTTCAGTGTAAGAATTGTATTGTTACTCCGAACCTACTTCGCATTTATTAATACCGTTATTAACACGTAGCTATTCTGAGACTAATCTAGAATTAACTACTCCCGGTGTAACTTTGAAGTAAGAGAAGAATAAGCAATTTTTATTAATAAGACTGGTACAGTCTATATTACGTACAGTTGAATGTGCTGTGTGAGTACTGAGTACAGTAATGATTGTAGTGTTCATATTTTGTATTTTGTTCATAGATTGTAATATTACAATCTAACGGTTTTTTACAATTTTACGGTGACATAAACACAATCATCACTATCTAGGGATATTTTGTATAAAATTCTTAAACTCAAAAAATACTGGCCAGTTTTAAATTCTTTTGAAGAAAGCTTAATTTGTACCTAAACCTTTTTGAACAATTCTAAATTTGAATTTGAAAAAAGAAATTATAAACAAAAGATTAACGCGGCATAATGGTAGCGATAAGCGAAGTCCAAAGGTTTCATTTACCTACAGTAGTTTTTGGCTATTTTTTGTGTCAAATTATAGTTTTATAACATGTTATCAGTCAATTTAGAATTAATGTTATTGTGTGCGACATGCAGCGGCGACATTTAAGGTGGTTCGTTTCCTATACAAAAATACAATGGACATTAATTAGGTAATTTCATACTATTACTACATAAATTTATATGCACATTTATTTATTTTGCAATACAATTGTCGCAAAATATATTTAAAATACTTTATTTCACACAGAAGTCACATTTTTATTGAATTTTCGACAAAAAGTGACATTTGTAAATTATGTCACTTTTTGTCGAAATGTTAAGGGCAGTAGGCATGCTCCAAGCTGGGGGTACTCAACGGAGTATTGCTGAGGAGATTGGAGCGAGGCAAAACGTGATATCAAGGTCATGGTCACGTTATCGTGCTACTGGTGAAGTGGCTGAAAGACACCCAGGTGGGAAACGCATAACCACTCAACGACAAGACCAAATTTTGCAAGTTGCCGCCAGAAGACGACCAAATGTTACGGCCATGCGGTTGGTTCAGACTCCAGTCAGAGCACCAGTTGGTTGTAACCAAACTGTGAGGAGAAGGCTGTATGAAGCTAACCTTCATGCTCGCAGACCGCTTCATACTCCAGCACTACGCCGAGGAAATCGTGGACAACGACTAGAGTGGGCTCGTGAACATTAACTCTGGGAAGATAACCAGCGGTCTGTAGTGCTGTTTACCGATGAGTCTCGGTTCGGTTGCCATCCCGATACACGTAGAGTATCTTTTTTTTTTTATACATAACCATTCTCCTAACACGTACACATAAAAGAAATACTTATCCAATTTGATGCACTCGTTTTGAAATTATGCGCGTAATAAAATTCCGGTACTTCATTTTGAAGGTTCCGTACCCAAAGGGTAAAAATGGGACCCTATTACTAAAACTCGCTGTCTGTCACCAGGCTGTATCTCAAGAACCGCGATAGCTCAGTGGCGTAGCGTGGGTGTCTGCCGCCCGGGGCGGACGTCAATTTTGCCGCCCCCTTACTTGGGTTTTGCCGCCCTCTTACTTAGGTTTTGCCGCCCCCTTACTTAGGTTTTGCCGCCCCCTTAAAAGTGCCGCCCGGGGCGGGCCGCCCCCCCCGCCCCTACTACGCTACGCCACTGAGACGGTTGTAATTTTTACAAATTGTGTATTTCTATGGCCGCTAAACAATTTAGTAAAAAAAACTTTTACAATTTATAACTTTTGCAATTTTTTCGAGCCCCTCTTGAAATTTTTCAAAAAGTTTCTAGAGGTCATTCCGAATGCGCCCTGGGTCATAATTTTCGGTGCCCTTGGACAGAAATTCACTGAAATGGATCTTGTGAAATACATTCCGCGAGGTCTAAGTTGAGCTCTGCGTCTGTAATATGATGTATTACTATGATATACTGATGGAACCACATAATACCAGGCACTGTGGTGTTCTCACCGCGGTGATATATACTTGAGTGGTATCTATTTCGGCAATAGGACATTACACTACCTACCTTCATATCCGTTAGATTTTGTATTTGTTTTTGTTCAATAATTAGTATTTCTGTTCTTGTTTATTATCTACTAGATGTTGCCCGCGACTTCGTGCGCGCAAAAAGTAATTTCGCAGAAACCGTACATTTTCCGCGATAAAAAGGAGCCTATGTCCTTCCCCGTGGTCTACTCTACAACTGTGCAAAATTTCATTAAAATCGGTCCAGTAGTTTCGGAGCCTATTCAATGTAAACAAACAAACAAACAAACAGACATACAAACAATATTTTCCTCTTTATTATATTAGTATAGATGTATTGTTTAGTTTTTTTTTTATCTCCTGTTTTATGTTAATTTTATTACATGAATCATGTTATTTTTTAATAGCGTAAATCTATGAATATTTATTGTAATGTAATATTTATTGTAGTTTGTCGAATAAATGTCTTATTATTATTAGGATCGGATAATGCGGTTTCCAGAACGGAAACCTTTACAAAAAGTACTCTTCGGACGAAGAGTATAAATCGTATAATTATGATAGAACTTCACCTACAGGTAGGCGACTGTAGAGCGGTTGAAAAGTTGTATAGCGATTTCTCATTGTTCAACCTATAGCGTGATTCAGGCCATTGATAGTGACATCTATCGGCGACATTCCGAACTAATGCATCAAAATTCAAAACTCAACAGTCAGGAGTCAGGACTGTACAACATTTACCTTTAGGTTGTAACTTATAAAACTAAAATCTCCAACTAAGCTATGTTATAAGTAATGAGTAAGTAGTCCAATGTGGACTTAAACCGTTTTCAAATGCGTCGACAATAAAAGTAGACCTCTCAAATAAAGTTAGGTGAGTGGACACATCGCGAGCCTACCGTACCGTACCGTACGATAAACTAGGTTTATCTGCGTGGGCAAACCGGCGCGGTGTGTGTGGGAATAACGCATTAAATTATTAAATTATTGTAATACCTATAGTTTTTTTAAACGAAGCAGGCAACCGAAGCAAAATCGAAATACTTACAATTATTGAGGACTAACATAATGTACCACGGACATCAGAATGGGGAACACTGACATACGCTTGACCTGTAAAACTATAGTTTACCGTAACGTCGACCGTAGTATGTGGGAACTGGGAGCCGTCTTCGGCTGGGACTATATGCACCGGAACTGTTTCACAATCGCCTAATAAGTGACGAATAGCTTATCCGGAAACTTCCGGATAAGCTATTCATCGCTTATTAGGCGCCCTAAATAAAACTTTATAATAAGGTGTCTTATTTCTGTAGTCGTAAACGTGATACTTTTGACACCTTTGTTAGGGAATATGCACGTATTTTTTTTATTTATTTATATAGATCTATCTTGTTTGGTAAACCGTATGGTAAAATCAGTTTTTTGATATCATTAAAAATAACGAAGATATGAACGTTTAAAGTGGTCTATTAGACAGAGAGATCCGACGTGTATCGTGACGTCACATAACACGACTTTCATAGAAAGTTCATACTAAATTTCGTTTTGCTAGAAAGAGATAGATTACAAACTTTGACCGCTCATATCTTGCTCATTTATCAACAGATATTGAAAATTTTCTCGCCATTTTCTTTATTTTTCTGTCTAGTATCATATTATTATATTTTAAGCTATTTTTATATTTTATGCATATTCCCTAGGATCTTAGTGTCTATACTCTATATTCCAATTTTAGCTGAATCGCGTATTATAATTTATAATACATAATATATGCCTAATGCCTATATATGTCACTGTAAATTTGTAAAAACTGTTAGATTGTAAAATAACTAACGAGATTGTAAAAATATGTCGAAACATTAAAAACTATATTATTTATAATCTAACGAAAAGTAATGTGTTAAATTATAGGCAGCATATTCGCGTCGAAAGTCTATCAACGTTTTACAATTTCACTAGTTTTATTACAATCTAACGGTTTTTACAATTTTACGGTGACATATATATACAATATACATTTATGCTTGTAGGAGTAATATTTCTTCATTTATTATGAGTTTTACAGAAAAACAAAAGTAACTTTTAGCACGTCGCATCGGATGTGAAGCTTTTTTAAATTGTTTAGACAATAATAATTAGAACGATTATTAAAAATGCCTTGACGATAAAAACGAAACAGTAAAAACCAATGCAACCATCAAATATTTTGTTTAACAGAAGCGCAGCTTGTCACAGACGTAATAATTGGCAACGTGCTAAAATCCGAAAATCAGTCGTTAAAATTGTATTTAGTATAGTTGTCTTCGTGGTTATGACATCCTTTGTGTTTGATGTATCTGCCTTCGAGCGTGGTTTGGATACAGCTGCTGCAACCAAGACGCTTCCGATCCCTGCATGTCCAGTTTATAGTATTCTGATACCTATTGTTAATCCAGTACTTGTTATCTTTGTAAATTAACACCATACTGCCCGTCCTGTGCGATGGTAGATAGTATATTTCTGAAATACAACCCTCACAATTATAATTTGAACACAAAAAAAACATTAATACATACAAAATTCCCTTCAGTCAAGTAAAACATTTACTTTAAGAATGTATTTAATTTAAAAAAATAATAAAAATACAAAACATACAGAGAATACTGTATTCTAAAATATTCACAACTCTCCAACTATAAACTAGCAGGTCCCTACGACAGAAACATGCGTCTGCAAAAACATTCAGTATATTATGTATTCACTAATAAGTACTGTATAATTCTTTAATCACATGATTGTAACAAAGTTAAAAAAAAAACATTTAAAATTAACATCATTTCATCTTAAGATAGTCCTTTTCCCTAATAAATCTTCCATCGTGACACATTCTCAGGCGAGGTGGAGTGTGTATATGACGTCCCCTAAAAATTGAGATGTAGTCTCGTCCGTCCACACCTCTGTAAGTAATGACATCTGCCCGGCAGCCATGGACATCTCTCGAAGAACAGTACCACTGCTTCTTGCCGTGAGCCTGGTGATTCTTCATATAAAATGTGAAGCCATTTAAAATGAGTAGACCAGCCCCTGTTCTTCCCGGAATGAACTGTGCAGGCACTGTAGAGTAAAACCAAGATAATTAACCTTTTGTATGTGATAATAAAACACAACCTTTCTTAATAATATTTTATTGGTTAAATAATACCAGGTCATAATGTATGAACCATATTTATTGCTATCATTCATTGTTTCAAGCAATATATGGCTTTTACATTAAAAATAATACAGTAAATAACACACAATTTCTATAATATTTCAAATTCCTATAGAAGTTGCATGTTGTATTATTGGAAAGGAAAGGTATGGCATAAAATGAGAACACAAACCATTTAAAATTATTTATTTTTTATGGGAGTTGGGGAAAAAATGAATAACACAGCTTTATTTATTTCATAATTAAAAAGTAACAATAGTTTTTTTTTATGTAAGTAAATATTATAAAATTATCTTATGTTTAATTTAAAAAACAAATATTCTAAATAAATAACATTTTAAAATTTATTTGGTAATGGCACCATAGTTGTTTCGAAAAAAAGATAATAAGGTTATCCAAGAGAGTAGAAGGTAAATCTCCAAAATATCTGAAACTATGATCTCAGATACTTCTTATAAGTCATGCTATCTTTTATTCTGTTTTATTAAATGTAATAAGTTTTGGATATAATGCAGGAAACTATAGAACTTTTGGATTAAAAATAGTTTTAAATAAAAAAATTATCTATAGCCTAGCCCTTAAGTAGTTATAAATTATATACAAAAATATACATAGACAAACATACCTACTTCCCATACATCTATTAGAATTAAATCTATTGTATGCTATAAAACAATTTTACAACTTACATTCTTTTTTACATCTCTCTTCTTCCATTTAACACTAATGTTTAAATTTTTTCGAACCCAGGATGCAATTCTCCAGAAACTTATTAGAAAATTCCGATTTTGTTTCATACCCAAGACTTATAGGTATATAATATATTATATATCATGGGATTCGAACCCAGGATGCAATTCTCGCAAAATTTATTTGAACATTCTTATTTATTTTCATACCAAAGATTTTAAATATATCATGGGATTTGAACCCAGGATGCAATTCTCCAGAGGGAAAATTTATTTTAAAATTATTATTTATTTTCATACCAAAGACATATATATCATGGGATTCGAACCCAGGATGCAATTCTCTAGAGGGGAAATTTATTTGATATTCCTATTTATTTTCTTCATACCAAATTACGACAACTGGGAATCGAACCCAGATAATTCGCATTTTACTATATAACTGAAATTCTAACAAACATCAATTAACATACACCAAACTGATCTACTGGGAGTCGAACCCAGAAGTAATAAATTTGGTATTCTTAAAAACTTCAACTTTCACACTTTCCTGGAGACAATATTTTAATGTATTCTGGGAACTGAACCCAACAAACATTTCACTGTTTTTATAATTTCAGACAACTGGGAATCGAACCCATATAAAAAAAATTAAAAAGATGTTGCCCGTGACTTCGTGCGTGGCAAAAGGAAATCTCGTGGAACCGTACATTTTGCCTCAATAAAAGTAGCCTATGTCCTTCCCCGGTGTCTATTCCATCATTTGGCACAGATATAGAATAGACACACACACACAAATTCAACTAATCGGACCCAGTAGTTTTGGAGCCTATTCCTTTCCTTTTATATTCCTATTAGTATAGAAAACTGGGTGTCGAACCCAGGATTAAATGTTTAATACACTTATTATGCACTTACTATTCCTGAAATATTGCAACACAGCTGGGGATAGAACCCAGTTAAAGTTATTAAATTTCACATTCTTCTGTTCTAACTTCTATGGATCTAAGAAGTGACCTCAAAACTACCCAATAATTATTGCTGAGAATCAAACCAAGAAACAATTATTTAGAGACCTAACGTTTCTTGTAATAGGTACTTTGGACATACTGGGAATCGAACCCATCAAAATCATTTAGGTAGATGTGCAGAAAGTTGGCCACTTATTTTAAAGTATATTATCACTGGGAGTCGGAACCCAAGAGTTAGTATAATAGTAATATACTATAGTCAACAGCTGTTATATACCATTTAGCGCACGCAAAACTATATACACTGGGAATCGAACCCAGAATTCTCCTCATTGTTAATTACTTGATTTTAAATCTAAAAATCATCTAGCATATAATTATACTCTTACATACTGTACTTGGGAGTCAAAACACATAATTAAAAAAAACTTGAAACCACTATACTTATATACAAAATCTAATAAAATTATATCAAGTACTGAAGTAGAACTACCTAACAGTTTATTGCTCTATATTGTAGAAACTTAGCTCTTGATCCTACTCTCAACAAATTTAGTATTTCAAAACATCTCCCTAACATCAAAAAGTAATTTAATACAAATAGTTCTAAAAAGTTTCTTAATTTTAAACCAAAACTTTATATTTTGTGTTTAATTAGTTTATAGTTTAATCCGTAAAAGTTCAGAAATCATAAATTACTACAAACACTTGTAGGCTAAATTTTACTTTACTATTGACTCTATGTAATGAAATATATATACCAAAAAATAGCATAACTCAGTGCAAAGAGCATCAAAATTGGATGTGTACCCTCTACATTGACAATCAAAACAAAACTTTGTTACTGCTTTTGTAGCTAATATGTGTGGAAAATAGTTATATATCTCTTGGAACACCTTTTTATAAAACTTACTCTCTATTACTCACCGAACCGCCGGCTGCAAACGAAGAAAAAGCTCCAAAACGAAGTAAAAGCGGGAACAAAAACTAACCTTAACACAAGAGCTCACTTTGATTTAAAAACACTTGAAGGCACTTGAATAGCACTTTAATGCACAAAAACATTTAGCACTTTAAATTACATGTAAAACCATAATAAAACACTATTTTTTCACAATAATTTACAGGCAAAACAACTTCGAAAACAGTCTTGACATTTAGACACTTATGAATAACCCGACGGATATGCGATTTCTTACGGTATATCGCATCTTTTTACGAAACGTGTGCTAAGTATTCAGCACATAATTAGCAATATTATTAGTTTTAAGATAAATTATAAACTTATTTTGATGTAAACATCATAAAACAACAGTTATTTAGCATCGAGCGACTTATTTTGACATATCAATCACTGGTCAAAGGCTAAAGTTCTTCTTCTTCTACAACTTTTTTGGCAGCCATAATTGCCTTTGGAAGTATGAAGATTCGTTACGTGTAAAGGAACGTTGATTATTATGGCTGTTCGCTAAATGGACCTAGTATATCAACAGGACAGATAACTGTGAGCAAAAAAACGAGCCGAGCGAGAGGTTGGAAGAGAGGCCGTGTGTCCCTTTCTAGTAGGGTGACAATAATATTTTCTGCTGTGGCAAACTGAAAAGCTGTGTGAGACAAATTATGAAACATTGAATGACATACAGCTGAGGCTTTAAAAGTCGACTAGATTGAATAGTGTAAAATCAAGAAGGTTTGAAGTGACGGCTACATTAATATGTAACAGATTTTTATGTAATTCTCTGCCTTACTTAAACACTATTGAGCCATTTTTGTCGCATTTCTTCATTGTTGGGAAATCTATAAAAACTGTATTATATTATCATTAAAGGCCTTACTCGACTTCATCCGTTTTTTTCTCAGTACTTACTACGATTCTAGGCGAGTCGCTACTGACTAGTTTATAATAAAATGTAGTACAATAATTATAACTCTTAATAACGTCAGTTGCTGTGTTGTGTTTTCACTCATGTTAACACTTTTATACTAGAATAACTAGATTATCATTAACAATTAACTTACTAATGTTACTAAATAAACGAAATATTGCAACCAGCATAACTTTCACTTCGACAAGAATATACACAACATTTTTTCACCATTTTGACTGTTAAATCATCAAATAAATAATAAAAACATAGTTACGGAAAAACACGAAGTAAGAAATAAAAACTATTTTCAATTTTAATATAATCCGATGTTCAGCATAAAATATGTGTAATGGCGTATCTATTGTCTTGTGAATGATACCATCTAATAAAAAAAGAAGGAAAAGGATTTAATGTAAACTGCATTTTTATTTAGTATTAAATGACTATTTCTAACTTTTTTAATTAGAATATGTTAAAGTTATAAATATTTGTTAAAATAATAATAAAGTACACTCGTTTTATCTAAGATTTTCCATGTTACTTTTTATAAATATCAACATTTTTCTGGTTGGCAACATGCAAGAACGAGACACACAGCCTCGCTTCTGGCTATCTCGCTCGGCTCGGATTTGCCTCTATGATACGTGCATTGTGAAATACACTCTATTACCAAGGTAATACAGTTCTTTTTAGCAATTACAAAATTCGGAGTCTTCTATCCATAGGTACTATATCCATGGTTCGCTAAGGTTCGCTACGAATCTATAGGTTTTCATGTTTCAAACTATTTTCCTATTTTCCCATGTGTGTGAAAAATAAACCAATTTAAACATGTGTGTACATAAAATGAAAGTGAGGCATGGTCAAAAATTTACTCATGAAAAACTAAAAAAACCCAGTGTTGGCAGCAATTATTTGCCAATAGGTTCACCACGAAGTATAGATACCAGGAGTCCGAACATAAGTAATGTTAAAATAATGCTCTCAATTTAGGGGACAGATTTTTTTGTCGGTAGTTCAACGCGCCATTTTACAAAAAGTAGGTACCAAGCGCGATTTAGGACTGTGCGCTGATTGGTCCGCCACAATAGCATCGGTACGTCCGAAAACCCAGCGCAGCCAGTGGCCGAAAAGAAAACTAAGATCTGGGTTTATTATTGTGTGTCATGAATACTATGGAAAAGCCTTTGAGTATCCAACTATAGGAAAAGCCTATACCGTTCCAAATCCTGGCATCTATAGGTACTTCGTAGGGTTCACTTATTTAAATCTTTGATGACACCAAAGATACAACCCTGAAATACGTCGGATACAGAAGTTATTAGCTATTGCCTGCGGCTACCCCCGTGTAAATCCTTCGGGAACACTATACCTACTTTTTCGTAAAGTAGCCTATGTTTTAATCCCGAGCTTAAACTACTTCCCAAATTTCATCGAAATCCATTGAGTAGTTTTTGCGTGAAAGAGTAACAAACATCCATCCATCCATCCTCACAAACTTTCACATTTCTAGTATAATAGTTAGGATTAGGAAGAATAAAATCCAAAATTATAGTAGGTGGGGATGTAGGTGTAGATTTAGTGGTGTAGGAACTGTAAGAGTACGTAGTAAGATTTTTTTTGTAGGTGGGTAGGTAAGTGTAGGCATAAATAAGAGTTGTAACGGAACTTTGTTTCCGCCTTCATAATTACAGAACTTCCGCAAGAAATCGCATCTTGAAACTGTAGTCTAACCTACCTACGAGTACGAGTATGTATACCTACAAAGTCAATACCAAAATCTACACCTTGACCTACACGTCTTTGGAATCATCATTTTTCATACATCGACTCCCGTCTGTCATACTTTTCGGGATCGACCTCTTAGTGCGTTCAACGCACTAAGAGGTCGATCCCGAAAAGTATGCAAGCATGATTTAAAGTGAACACTGGCAACCATTTAATTGCTTTCGACTCTGGGTCAATTTCGGACTATCACCTTTGTACTTCAATTTGAACGCTCGAATGTTTTCTTCTAAGGAAACCTTTCGAAGGTTCGGTTCAAACGGTGATGAAAATATCAAACACATGAGTGTCATGGCGCCATTCATTTATTACGTAAGACGATTTAAATCTTTCGAAAATTTTCTATGTCTAGAAATGAAATCTTGAAAGTGACTGATTTTTTTATGGATATTGCTTCTGTTAGGTATCACTATGCAGAAAATGAAGTTTGAGATAATTTGGCCCAAAACTGAGGGAGTAATCATTTATTTTACGAAAAACTAACTGTACGGAGCCAATATGAAAAATTCAATGTTCCATAAAACGGCAAGTTTAGCCGTAATATCCTGACATATGGTTTTAGTACTAATTATTCATGATTTTTTGGCATACATCATAGAACGGTTTTATCTACCTACTTACTCATTTGTTTTTTTTAAGTCGTCGAAGTTTTTGAAAAAAGTCACCTGTATTATTGCACGATTCGATAGTTAAGAAAAAAAATAATCTGGAAAGTAAGTCATGTTAAAAACGGCAAACTTGAGTAAAGTTTTGAATTTTGATTAACGGCTTCATATTTTGTACAAATGTATGGAAAATGATAAAAATGCTAAAATTATGCTCTTTCCTTTACTTTCTCACAAAGAATTACTTCCCAAATCCCAGCAATAATTGTTATTTACTAGCAATACTATTGAATGGTGCATTAATACAGGTGACTATTATTGAAAGTCAAAATGAAAATTTAATTTTTCATATTGTTTCGGTTTCATACACGTTTTTTGTAAAATAAATATTACTCCCTCATTTTCGGGCCAAATTATTTCAAACTTCATTTTCACATTACTAATAGGTAACTGAAGCAATATCCATTAAAAAAATCAGTCACTTTCGAGATTTCAATTCCATGTAGAGACAGAATTGAAATCTCTAGTGACTGATTTTCAGAGAAAAGCCGATTTTCGACCCACCGTTCCGCACCAACCAGTTTATTACTACCAAATATAAAAATGATTAGTACTTTTGTAAGTACCTACAAATAAACATTTTTATAAATTGATACTTTGAAAAATAAACATTAAAAAAACAAACGTGTACCTAGGTAGGTATCCATTTTTTCCTTTAGATTTAAGAATCTAATAAATAATAAAGAATCTAAGAAAGTAATAAATATTTATCAGGGGGTAGGGGGTCGGCTTATACTTATTTTTATCTTATTATAGTTAAAAACTAGTGAAAATAGTCTTACATAATAAATGAATGCCTCCCGTGTCAAATCTGACAACTCAACACTGAACAACAACACTTTTATGTAAGTATGTAAAGCAAAGATTTCAACTCAAGATAGGCTATCACGTACATTTAGCAGAAAAAAAATTCATACAAGAAAAAGTTACGCCATCTTGGTTTTCACAATACTTCGAATTTCAAAATGGCCCCAAAAATTTTAAAATTGGGGCCAATTTACTGGAGACACTTTTTGCCTCAACATGCCTCGTCTATAATATACGTCTATGAGGTAAAGTGTTTTTTAATGCTCAGAACCAGGGACCGGAAAACCCGTTTAATTTCAAAACCCTTATAAAAGGAAACCCAGGTCATTTGGTAACCATAACCATTTGGGAAACCCTATTGATTGGGTAACCCAAAATAAGGCTTACCCTATGAATTGGGAAACACTAACGAAAACGTAAGCGCTTACCGGGGGTTTGAAAGGGAAAGCGCTTCCTGGTTTGGGTTTCCGCTATTGAAGAGGTTTTATCCCCACACACGTCCGATTTCTTGGTTCTGACTTTTGATTGGTATTTCATATTATTATCTAAGATTTTTTGCAGGAGGGACGGGGCCATCTTTTAATAATTTCGTTTCCTGCAGTAAGCCGTGAAGCGATCATACATATACCTTCTTATGTATCAGGTTATTAGATTTCGCCAATGTAACCATAGATAATAATTCTAATGTACCTACTTAAATAACCTAACCTAATCACATTAGAAAATCTAAATAGTTAAGAAAAATATAGGTGTTAAGTAGGCGATTAAGTATATACATATTTATATGAAGTATAATATTGTATGATTTTTAATAAGTACCTACCCCCTGAATATCAACTTAATTAGTTTGTACTAGATATGAGCGCCGATGGGAGGTAGATCGGCTCGGCGGCGGCACGCCAACTTTTTTGGGTCGGCGGCTGCGGCGTCGGCGGCGTGACCTTGAAAAGGTTTTTTTAACCGACTTCCCAAAAAAGGAGGCGGTTATACGTTCGGCTGTATATATATATATATTTTTTTTTTGTATGTTCAACGATTACTCCGCCGCCTGTGGACCGATTTTCAAAATTTTTTCTGTGATGTATAGGGTGTAATCCCAAATTGGTCCTTTTGATATCAAAGTGGTGACCTGATGATGGGATCCATGAGGAATCGAGGGAACTCCTCGAAATTTATATGGACACATATGGTGATTTTGACTTTTTCTGAAGTAGTTCAAGTATATGCTACCAAAAAGTAAGATTTTGCTCCAAGGTATACCCTGGATCCAAAAGTACAGAACAGAACTCCTGGCTCCTTATAGATACATGTTTGGGGATTTCGGCGTTGTTTAAAGAACTGCAAGCATATGCCACCCTGTCAGTTAGAGTAATCATCATCATCATCACCACTATCACACCATACATCATCAGATTATGATGATATAAAAGGTATTTCTCATAGTATTTTACACTAACACGGATATCTTTGAACATTACTCTGCCGTTTATGGACCTATTTGCAAAATTCTTTTGTTGTTGTAAACTGTAAAGGGTTTAGTTCGAAATTGGTCCTTTAGTCACTAAAGTGGGAACCTGATGATGCGATCCATGAGGAATCGAGGGAACTCCTCGAAATTTATATCCACACATATAGTGATTTTGACTTTTACTGAAGTAACACAAGCATATGCTACCAAAAAATAAGATATTGTACCAAGGTATACCCTGGATCGAAAAGCACTGTATAGAACTCCTCAGTCTTTAAAGATATGCGTTTGGAAATTTCGGCATTGTTTAATGAACTGCAAGCATATGCCACTTTATAACTTACAGTAATCATCATCATCATCTTAATAGCAATACCTTATGCTAGCTTGGCGCGTATTCAATTATACATTCGATCGTTCAGTTTAGACGTTCTTAAGACGTATTAATAATAACTTAAGAAAATATATCTCTAAAAAGGGTGAAATTATTATTTTTAAACAAAAAATTAAACCGACTTCCAAAGTAAAAATACACAAAAAAGTATGAAATAAAACTTAATCTCTAAATAATTCCCCTTCAAATTCGGCTAAAATTTTTACTATTTATCTACTCAATCTTATTAATTTTGAAGTCGGTACCAGCAAATATGAACGTAAGTTCTATAAAATATTGTAGAATATTGTTTGGGCCCGGCTGGTACCGCTTTCAAAATTAAGAAGATTGAGTAGAGAAACAGTAAAAATATTAGCCGAATTTGAAAGGGGAATTATTTAGAGATTAAGTTTTATTTCATACTTTTTTGTGTATTTTTACTTTGGAAGTCGGTTTAATTTTTTGTTTAAAAATAATAATTGAAGTTTGTACTTGGTAGTCAAAAAGTGTAGTAAATACATTGGTTTAGATACAATTACAATGCAATACAATTTATGGCACTTTTTGTAGTAGTGAAGAAGACAATTAAAGAATTCCAAATTAGTTCCAACAATTAACTGTGCGTTGATTCCAGAGAGTATAATCACTGTAATCTTTTTCTATTTTCGTTTTATCAACGCCCTTTTTTTCAGGAACTGACGTTGAAGCCCTTTGTATAACTGACTTTGTTCACTAGAGAGAGCCTAGATAAGGCTCTCTCTAGTGAACAACCAATAATAGCTAAGATCTCAGCCTGAAACACGGTGCATAAGTCATAACCCAAAACAAGCATATCTGCCTATAGGTGGTTCCTTCCATAGTCTAGCGCCCACCCGGTTGTCTTTCCTGGATCTGTCTGTGAACCAAATTATGTTACTAGGATGAAAATTAATTGGGACCTATCCTTCCCCGTCCTCCCCAGAAGTTTTGAAAAGCAGGTATAGCTTTTAGAAGCTATGCTTTTAGGCCTGTTACATTCTACCTGCCGTCATGGTCCTGAGAACCACCTTAGCCTCCATATGAACAAGCAGTGGTCAGGTTTATCAGGGCTTCATGTGAAGCGGTGGGTGCCGAAGAGAGCGCACCCGTGATTTGAGACAGGCCAGCCTCTGTACACTATTTAATGTTTTGATACAGTTGATATGTACAACTTTTTTGGCTGCATAGTGTGGCATACCACACTTCGCAATATGTGACAATCGGTCTCACTATAGCTGTGTATAGCCATGCATAACATTGCCTTCTACCGAAGGCCTCATTATAGCTGACAAGTCTCGGGTAGAACCCCAGAGCACATCTTGCTTTTTTCATAATGTCTTCGATGTACTTATTCCAAGTAATACTTATCAAGATATTTGACCTCGCTCGCAAACGTGGTAGTTCTCCCGAAGAGTGTTGGGGGTTTTAGTCCCTCCAACTTCCTCTTTTTGGTGTAAGGTATCAAGACTGTCTTATTAGCGTTGACTGTTAGTTTGACCCTTTTGCACCAATTTTCGACGATTTTCTGCAGTGCTGATTACATTAACTCAGCGACTACTGATGCGCATTTGCTCACCACTAGTATCGCTAGGTTGTCAGCCTGGACGACGGAGGCTGACAACCTAGTGATATTTAGAGCGTGGCTCTCGACTCGAAGGTCGTGGGATCGATTTCCGCAAATTAACAACGAAAAAAATGTTGTTTTCAAGTTTGGTTAGGACAATGCAGGCTGATCACCTGAATATCTGACAAGAGAGATGATCCATGCGACGGCTGGACATGTGAAAATTCGGCCCTGCATCTGATCTCTCGCCAGTCGTTTAGGTTATCTGTCCCACTAGTTTTCGAGAGTAAAGGAACAGAAAGTGCTCTTGTGTACTGCGTACACACTTGGCCACTATAAAATAACTCCTGCGTAGCTGGTCTGGTTTTAATGGATTTGGTGCCCAAGTTGAAGAGAACGGCTTTGGAAGACCGGAGTCCAGCAGGTCTAAAAAGGCCGTTTTAGCAATTCATTTTCAATTCTTGTTATAAATTACTGTATGAAAGATGACAGCGATCGTAAAATGGCCACTTGAATTGCAATTCATAATATGATTTGGATACAATTCATATGCTGAAATTGGTTGAAATGCTTGCATTTGACAGCTTTATAAGCAGAATTGCTTAAGTGTCAAATAGCAATAATTCATAAAAAGTTACTCGTGAGTACACTCGGTGTTTACAATAAATTTAGAACTCTCTGAAAACTTTTGCATTTTAGTTAGTGTGAGCCGTGTTAGTGAAAAATAACCATTTAGTTAGTGAAATTGACCATAAAAGCGATTTGGTTTCGAGGGCCGCATTGTTTATAAACAAACGTGAACGGTGAAACGTCAAACTATCTCCATAGTCCATACGTCAAACGAAACTCGCCGTGACGTCTAACGAGTTGCCAGTCGAAGAATAAGAATTTATCACGAAATTTTTGTACTTCATTGATTACCTTACCTAAATATAAATAATCCTCAATCGCCGAAATCCCCAAACATGTATTTATAACTCCTTAGTCAGGAATTCTGTTCAGTACTTTTGGATCCAGGGTATACCTTGGAGCCCTTGGAGCAAAATATTACTTTTTGGTAGCATATGCTTATGCTTGTATAAAAATTGAAAATCGGCACACAGACGGCGGAGTAATCGTTGTCATACAAAAAAAAACACACATACTATATACACAGCCGAACGTATAACCGCGTCCTTATTTGTAAGTCGAGCTCTCGTTGAGCTATTATTTATGTCTAAAAAAGTATTGTGTTTTATAGTGTGCACATATTTGTTACGTTGCGATCCAGATCAAAAATTTGTATTAGTAATTTGTGATTTGTGAAGATTGTAATGTGTTATTGTGCATTTAAATAAAAAATAAAAAAAAGTCGGTTAAAATTACCTCAAATTTCAAAATCTCCCCAAAAAATCCCAAAAGTGGTGAATTAGCAACATTAAGCAGAATTGCAAGGTATTCTGCGAATGAATGAATTTTAGCAATATTGCGATGATATTGCGCAAGTGGCCTGCAGCTGTCGGAGACTCTACACGGGGGTCCTACAGTCAATGGCCCCGTATGGAGCGCCCGTGAGGGCGGATGACCTGAGTGCTGCAAATAGAGTACTTCTGCGGCGACCACAACGAGCCATGGCGCTGAGAATGATAAGCGGGTACCGCACAGTATCAAACGAAGCAGCTCTTGCTCTCGCTGGAACCCCTCCATGGAATCTGGAGGCTCGCGTGCTAGCGGAGATCTACCGCCGCACGTCGGAGTTTAAACAGCGCGGAGAAAGGGTATCTCCCGAATTGACAGCCCGCGTTTTTGCCCGCCCGCCCGCGCATTGTCGTCAAGCGCGCAAGACAGAATGGTGTCTCCAACTGTTGGCCACAGAATAGTGGCCGCAATCAGATCGGTTTTACGGGAGTGGGTGGCGCATAGACAGGGCACCCTCTCATACCGGATGGTGCAGATGCTGTCTGGGCACGGGTGTTTCGGCCATTACCTGCACTACACGGCCCAGAGAGAACCGTTGCCCCAGTGCTACCACTGCCTGGACAGTGACGACACGGTGCAGCATACGCTCAAGTCTTGCCTCGCCTGGGACGAGCAGCGAGCAATGCTATGCGCCGTAATTGGAGCAAAGCTAAGTCTCCCGGCCATCCTTGAAGGGATGGTTCGTTCCAGAGAGGCCTTTAAGGCGGTGGCCACCTTTTGCGAAACCGTGATTTCGCAAAAGGAGGCCACAGAACGGGAGAGAGAGGCGGATGTAGTCGCAGACCCTGTTCGTAGGCGGCGACAAGGGCGCAGGCGCGCTATATATGAGCGCCAGTTACCTGCCTAAAGGACTTGGGTGACGGATTGGGGAATCCGTCGCCCAATGCACGAGTCCTCCCGGTAGCAGAGCGTCCAGTGCCTGGACTGCTCTCCCGAAGTGTTGGCAGAACAAACTGCCATGCGAAGGCTCTGCGATATCATGCAAAAGCCGCTTGGTAGGCCGCTGCTGTTATCGCTTTTGTGGGTCCGGCGGTCTAGCACTACAGCGGGGAAGAAGGCACAATGGGGTTTTAGTGGCAAATCCGGGTGCGCTCCTCGCCTCGCACCCGGGTGAATCCCACATACCCCGGCTGGCGTCCGCAGTCCGCCGGGGATGCATAAAGCATTTCCCCACGAAAAAAAGGCTAATCACCTGATTGTCTGACAAGAAAGATGATCCATGCGTCGGATGGGCATGAGAGGTCGAGAGATCATTCTCTTCAGTCGTGTCGGTTATTCGTCCCACTGGGTTACTGGCTGTGAGAGTAGAGGAAGAGAGAGTGCTCTTGTGTACTGCGCACATACCAGGGCACTATAAAAATAAACCGGCCACCGTCACCGAAATGGTTGTTGGTAGCTATTATTATTATTAGATCTTCAGTTAGCAGCCCATTCACTACCACGGACTACTCCAGCGGTGACCCCACCCTTTTCTGTGTGCATCCTTGGGTCAAACTGCCAAAGCCTTGGGTCAAAGTGTCAATCCCATAATCTATCCACTCTACTGTAGCTGAATCTACATTTCTAGAAGCCAGGCTATAAGGGTAGAGGTTGACCTTCAATATCTAGAAATGCACTCAGCGCAAACTCCTCAATAGCTATATTAAGGTGGTTCGTTTCCTATACAAAAATACAATGGACATTAATTAGGTAATTTCATACTATTACTACATAAATTTATATGCACATCTATTTATTTTGCAATACAATTGTCGCAAAATATATTTAAAATACTTTATTTCACACAGAAGTCACATTTTTATTGAATTTTCTACAAAAAGTGACATAAGTTACAAATGTCACTTTTTGTCGAAAATTCAATAAAAATGTGACTTCTGTGTGAAATAAAGTATTTTAAATATATTTTGCGACAATTGTATTGCAAAATAAATAGATGTGCATATAAATTTATGTAGTAATAATATCCTCTAAGGTGTCGCGCTTTAAAATTTTGTAACAGATTACGTGTCGCCGGGGGGCGGCGAGGGGTGCGGCGGGTTTCCCGCTTTTTATATTTTTAAGATTATATTGATAAATTGCTGCTAAGACCTGTGCATATGACATATATTTAAAAACTAGAATAAATTCTCTACATGACTACGAAACTGGAATTTTAAAAATACTGAATGAATACAAGTAATCTTGATGTGAACGCAATGTTTACACAAAAAACCCTTGCGTGTCGAATGGCTGTCCACGCCAAACGTCATCCGCGTTTGTTTTTCGATTTTTATTAATTAATCATTAGTAAAACCTTGGCATGTTATATATTTTTGGAAACTAGAATAAACATACTACACATTTTATTAAATAAATATCAAGAAATATAACGTTTAACATGCAAAATATCAAACATAATTTCACATTTTTGGTTTCGGTTTTTGAAGCTAAATTATGGCGAAATACTACGACACACATACCTAAGTTTGTATTAAATTAGTTAAATATATGTTTAAATAACTATTTATACAAAAAAATTTGAAATATGTAAATAATTTTTATCATAAATATCAAATAATGCAGATGACAACTGATGCCATTTGTCATTAGATTTCTTTACTCATAGTTTGAGGTTTTTTCTTTTTTATTCGAACGTATTCAGGCAAAAACAAAAAGCTACAATGCCTTCTTTAATGTCTGTAGCAAAATAATAAAAAAAAATCAGAGACTTTATACCATATAGTCTTTAAATCATACGACGCGGGAAGATTGACCTTGAGCTTGCCGTGGTACGGCAAGTGACACTTGCGTCTATAGGTGTCACTTGCCGTGGCACGGCAAGTGACACTCAACAGGGTATGAAATTACCTAATTAATGTCCATTGTATTTTTGTATAGGAAACGAACCACCTTAATATAGCTATTGAGGAGTTTGCGCTGAGTGCATTTCTAGATATTGAAGGTCAACCTCTACCCTTATAGCCTGGCTTCTAGAAATGTAGATTCAGCTACAGTAGAGTGGATAGATTATGGGATTGACACTTTGACCCAAGGCTTTGGCAGTTTGACCCAAGGATGCACACAGAAAAGGGTGGGGTCACCGCTGGAGTAGTCCGTGGTAGTGAATGGGCTGCTAACTGAAGATCTAATAATAATAATAGCTACCAACAACCATTTCGGTGACGGTGGCCGGTTTATTTTTATAGTGCCCTGGTATGTGCGCAGTACACAAGAGCACTCTCTCTTCCTCTACTCTCACAGCCAGTAACCCAGTGGGACAAATAACCGACACGACTGAAGAGAATGATCTCTCGACCTCTCATGCCCATCCGACGCATGGATCATCTTTCTTGTCAGACAATCAGGTGATTAGCCTTTTTTTCGTGGGGAAATGCTTTATGCATCCCCGGCGGACTGCGGACGCCAGCCGGGGTATGTGGGATTCACCCGGGTGCGAGGCGAGGAGCGCACCCGGATTTGCCACTAAAACCCCATTGTGCCTTCTTCCCCGCTGTAGTGCTAGACCGCCGGACCCACAAAAGCGATAACAGCAGCGGCCTACCAAGCGGCTTTTGCATGATATCGCAGAGCCTTCGCATGGCAGTTTGTTCTGCCAACACTTCGGGAGAGCAGTCCAGGCACTGGACGCTCTGCTACCGGGAGGACTCGTGCATTGGGCGACGGATTCCCCAATCCGTCACCCAAGTCCTTTAGGCAGGTATTGTATTGCAAAATAAATAGATGTGCATATAAATTTATGTAGTAATAGTATGAAATTACCTAATTAATGTCCATTGTATTTTTCTAGCTCCATTATCGCCGTATCAGTAGATCTGCTTTTCTAGTAAGCTTATTGTTGTCTTTGATAGTCACGCAACACAAGTCTTAACTTAGCATGGGATTAGATTTATGTGATGTATATTACATGTTTATTCTATTGTATGTTATTTTGTGTGTTTAATAAAGAATAAAGAATTTGAATAAAGAATTTGATGCTCATTTCCCTTTCGATGAACGTGGAGGTTAAACACCTTCTTCTCGTTTAAAGCATGAAAGAAGTAAGGTCTATATGGGTATAATAAATGACTTGGGTAATATGAATGCTCATAGTCACTAACTGAAATCTGTCACTCGGCACGCCGATAGATTTTCGCGGCGGCGGCGGCGCGGCAAAATCGTCGGCGCCGCCGGTGCGGCGCTCATATCTAGTTTGTACACGTTGGTGTTTCGTTTGCCAACGTCCCCTTTCTGCCCGCGCATTATTCAGGGCTCGCGCGCTTCTCGTCGCTAGCATGGCTGTCGCTCGCTTCGCTCAGTCAATGCCATGCTCTTTCGGTTAACATGATTAATAATCAAGGCCCAGCTAAACAGCTTGGAAGGTTAAACGTTTAGACGTTTAACCCTTATAGTTGTATTAACGAGTTTTTTACGTTTAGACGGAGCGTCGAAATCCCATACAAACGTAGTTTCGTTTGGTTAGAAAATATTAACCAAGAACGAAATAAGACGTGAATAAACAAGCAAAGTGCAAGTAAAAACAGTTAACAGAGAAGAAGGCGTGCGTGAGCGCAATTTCTGTTCTACCATAATATAGCCGTTCGTCCTACATCTTAAGATACATTGTTGCGTGCAAGTAGTGATCGAGTTGAACCCAGCTCACGCAGTGCGCATGCGCCAGCCGGTAGCGTACGCTAACGCATACAATAATTGACCCTATTCGTAAAGAATTACAATCTAAAGTCGCTCGAAGAGGTTACTTGGTTAGCGCTTATGAAGGGGTAACCCTTTTAGATGAGGTTATTCAATCCATACGGCTTTTTCGTTGTGCTTAACTACTATTCGACTTATTTATTGGGAAACCCTTTGAAAGGGTTTTTCGTTCAACGGATTACCAAATCATAAGTGTAACCCCATCATAAGGGTTTTTAATTAACTTAAAGTAGCCAGCCTTTCGAAATACCCAATCAAAACCCCTTAAAGGGTAAGCACTGGTGGTCCCTGCTCAGAACTTTCTACGACCTTCTAGATTTCGGACAGTATAATTATTCCAGCCTTAAATCTTGTTGTAAGTACCTATATTATGTTATATGTATCTACACTTAACATTAAGCAGTTAAAATTTAAGAAAATGGTTCTGAAAGACTGCAGTGCAGAGTGCACTTATAATAGTAGATACAATATCTTATATAGTATAGTGTCTTACGTCACGGGCAGCATATTGGACCCTGAGCGTAACGAGGGACTCTAGAGTTAACTCCCGAGCGCGCGTAGCGAGGGAGTTACGTAGAGTCCTGAGTGAAGCGAGGGGTTCAAGCTGCCCAAGACGAAGACAGGCTTTATCCCAAAGGTCGATACTCTACTTTTCATACCTACTGCGAGGCAATAAAAACCCAGGGCTACAAAAATATAACATTTATTTTGTTAAAAATTAATATTGATATTGGACACATTTTGTCCAGTTATGGAGTGACAGAGTAATATTTTTATTAGGAACATTTATGGAAGTTGTGGTGGAGTTAATTTGAGCAGTACTTGTGACTGACGATTTTGACACGTGAGAATGTTAAAATTATAGGTGGCCAGTTCGATTTTCGAATAAACTCTCAGCAATACCATATTATCTATTAGGAGCTTTCATACGAATTTAAACGTTCCAAATTCAAATCACTTTAATCCCTTGGGAGTTTCATACAACATTATCTCCCTTGGGAGTCAATGACATGCTTTACGTTGAGATTGCGTGATATTATATAATCGAACATTGTCGAGCAGGTGGTATGAAAAACTATATAAGGTACCTAAGCTTGGTTAAATCTGCTAATCTGCTGGGGTTTGAAGTGTTCATTTGTGTGCGTTTATTTGAATTTGTCAATAAAAAATTTACAACAAATAGCACCAAGATGTCTATCCGCGAGAGCCGGTTTCGCCGCCCCACGAAGTCTATTGCCAGGGCCGCCCATGGCCCTTTCGGCCCTAGAGCCGCGTGCGCCGTACCATTCATGTTTCAATGCCGCTGGCCGCAGGTGACCAACTGCTGCGGCTAGGTTTTTTTTGTAAAGAAAAGACATAGTTACTTATAGGTAAGTAAGGTCTTTTCTTTCATCGTATTCGTTCATTATAAAAATGAGCAGTTTCCCAGAAGTAATATTTTTACGCTTTGAACCTTTCGTAGGAAAGTGGCTAATTTAAAGAAAACAAAAAAATATAATCACACAATCTTTAATCCATAAACCTTTTTTAATATTTAAATACAAGATATGTACACAAATAACGATAGTTTATATTTTGTGAGTTGTGACAAAATACAGGACGAAACCTATTCATTTTCTCAGTCACAATTTGACCATACAGTTAATAATACATCGTAATTCATAATATTTTAGTGCACTTACCTATTTTATAAAATAAGTAGATTTAAGGATGTTGTGAACTGATAAAAAAAATAACCAAGAAAATCTTGCACGTTATATAATATTTTGTGATGATTTTGTGTAGGTACTAATATAAATACTTCTTACATTTAAGTATAAATGCCCATTTAAATAGATACGTAATAATATTATATGTATTTAAATAACCTAACCAAGAACAAGGATATAGTCTAACGACTCGTTTCAATAACCTATCTACCATAAGCTATGTTATTTGTTAAAAACGTGAAATTTGTATCGCGAAATACTGGCAAATAATTGAATTAGGTAGGGTAAATACGCCAAACGTCGGCCCCCCTCCAATCCTCGGCCGTCTGCACATTTTCAGCTTGCATTCATTCAAAAGGTAATTAAGTGGTAATTTTGCTACTGAAATTGCAAGCTTAGTTCATACTCTTTAAATGCAAACCGTTACTATCCGATTACGTCATTTGCTCTTCGTACACTGAGCGTCAGTAGCGATAGCGCCGTTGAAGCATTGAAGTTCCTAGTTAAAGCAGCTTACTTGCTGTGAATACCCACGATTCGGGGATTGATATTACAACGGTAAGACATTTCTTTTTTTGGTTTTTAGCTTTGCTATCACTAAAAAGGTATTTTTACTATATTTTGAGATAGTTTTTTCAATGTTTTGCGAATTGGTTTTAGGGAAAAATAGGGGCCGCTATTAGAATACCAGTTTCGACTGAAAATCGGAATCTCGGCCGGGGCCGACATAAGGTAAATGCAGTATGTTTTATAAAGTCCAATACTACAAATTCCATTGTCTTAATAGTAAAATTTGTAACGCTTTTATGTTAATAAATATATTTTACGTTCAATCGCTAAATATCGGCCGGGGTGGTATTAGCTGAATCTCGAGAAATAAGCTATACGAAACAGGGGCCGACTTTGGAAATATTAAAGATCGTAATGTCGGCCAGCCTAAGAATCGAATGCTACTGTACAGGCTGATCATTTTTGTATTTTTCATTGTTTGTGTAGGTACTGGGTAGTCATTTTTTAATTTATTTTTCAAACTTGCTGTCTCAAAATTGAATTATGTAGGTATTATTATAATATTATAAGAGGTTACACGCTATGCCCGGCCGACATTTGGGAAAAACGCGACCGACCATTGGGCCGTGAACGGCCGACTTTAAGGTTTTTTCGTTTTCGACGCATTTAAACCTTAATACTTTTTCTGTTTAGTAGAAAAGTCAACCATATGCCTATAAATATAAAATAGATTTGTCAACCTCTCTAAAACCGTATAACAAGCTATGCTTTCGTTTCAAACTGATAAATCCGGAGCGATCTAAAGTTAGAAAATCCGTAAGTGACCGACATTTAGCGTATTTACCCTACGACGTTTTTAACAAATGGTGATTGGTAGATACGTTATTGAAACAGGCCGTATGGAGGATTCTGTAAGTATCAATGCGCAATAAGTTTCTTTGAATTACCTTCTAACTTCTAATACAAACTTCAAAACTTATTTTGTTTTAAAGATAGACGTGAAGTGAGTTTTAAATGTTTTTTCAATCTATCCCATGATGTGCGGTATGAAAGAATAGGTCTCTTAAAAAAACTAGTATTTAGAAAAAATATTTACCTACAGCCAAAGAGCCACCCCTAAATTATAGAATTATTATTATTTTATGATGCCAAAATTGAGATCTATACACATAACCTGTAACAACTAAGTAGGTATAACAATTTTCATCTTTTTGTACCCGTAATTAAATAAGGGCAGACAGACAGACGAACGGACAAAGCGAAATAAGGATTCCTTGTAGTACTTCAGATTCAGAACCCTAAACCTAATAAGTAATACAATATACCTACTACGTACGGCATAAACGTACAATTGCTGTTTTTAATTAATCTACCGTGAGAGTTCTAAATGTACCAGCCATGCCCAAATATTCCGCGTTAAAATCGGCTATTAGTCTGTAATTTTCATTTGTACGAGCTTTGTTTATTTCCTTGCAGTGTGATATAAATTTTTCTGATCGTATTTCATTCAATAGATCATCTGGAAAAAAAGATTGTATTTTAAGAATAATATTACTAGATTATCATTGATCTACCTTAATCATACTTTAAAGAAATATAATATGATAGTCTTTTTGAAATAAAAGCGTATGACTGACTGTGGTAACAATAGATTTAGTATATACTAGTTACTAGTATATACTACTACGGTAGTATATGCTAAATATATGGTGGTAACTGAAAATCTAGAAAAATAGTTTTATGCCCGAACAAAACTATATACGCTTAGCGCCATCTAGGATCAAAAAGATGTTACAGGTAATGATTTTTCACGGAATGAATTTCTGTCATCTTTATTACATAGGTTAGCGCCATCTAGCAGCGAACATTAAATACAGAAAACGTCTGTATAGATCTAACACAATTAACGGTGAACAGATTCCCTAGCTTTCCGTCGCGGATCTATCTATCTAGATAAAAGTACGGCTAGACGTACGATTTTAAATGATTTTAAAAATAATTTGTAATTCTTCAAGAATATAAATTAAACTGTGGTATAAATTCAATTTTAAAATGACCACAAGCGTTATTAAAAAAAAAAAATGGAACTGACTTTTGTGTTCCTCAATGTTGTAATTATTTTGATATAAAATATATAAGCTGCTTATTGCAGTAGGTACACTGTAGTTTGTAAAGCCGCCTTTTGCATATTTCCTTTCTGTTGTTATGTGTGTTTTTGTTTTGTGTGTAAATAGAGCGTTTTCTATACTATTCTATAAGTTTTCATATTTTTCCTACAGTCGGTAGGTCAAATACGTCTATGAGGTAGGTACAGTACCTACTACGAAAATGTTAAGCCTTAAAACCTAACTTCTTCAGATTTTCGTTCCTTTACACCAACATACACAATAACATTCCACTTTCAAAATACTGTTCGACCCCACGAAGTAGTGTTTTACTATTTTTTACCACTTCGTTGATGTCCAACTATGAAAGCATAGCGCACTTTTAACGAATTATTTGAAAATAAAAATAAAATCGTCTCTTTTTACTATTTTACTATACAGCCAGAGAGAAAATATCCTTTAGATAATCCGCCGCTAAGGGCTCGCCACCAATATGCTTTGGTTTTTATGTACCTACAGTATAATAATTTATAGTAGGTAAACAACATATAAAATAAAATGTCTTACCACGAAGTTCAGGTACAGTTTTTTCGTTCCCGCCATATTCTTTCGGCAGAATTTCTTTTGGTACAATTTGGTGTAATGATTCCATGTCTTTGTGACAAGAAATACGTTCACCAATTTTAGCTTTTAATATTTGCCTCAACAACGATACAAACAAGTCGATTGCTTTTGATTCTGATATAAGGTATATTCCTTTTATTCGTATACTGCATCCTTCCTAGAATACAAAAATATATATATATACCTATATATATATATATATATATATATATATATATATATATATATATATATATATATATATATATATATATATATATTTAAATCGACGAAGACTTCTCGCGTCCTTACAAACTGCCACCCTGTAGCGTCCACTGTATGTGGCAAGATTTTACTTGTTATTAATGCGTATATGTGTAGTTTTTATCAGTATGATCTCAAGAGTCGACTTGGTATCGCGTTATATAATGAAATATAAATATTCAGTTTTGGAAATTTCCAGGTCATTTAGTACTTCCGTTCACCGCCAAAGCTATCCAGCACACAGTATATATCCGTATACTTCTATACACTGCATGGATGCTAGTACTTCCGTTCACCACCAAAGCTATCCAGCACACAGTATATATCCGTATACTTCTATACACTGCATGGATGCTCTTACCTCCCATCAATTTGTTCAAATCAATTCCGTATAATGCCCTACATATATTACCAACATTATGCAGATAAAGCTACACCCTTCAATCTTATAAGACATTATGATTCCGAATTACTTACCAACATTATGCAGATAAAACTACACCCTGATCTTATAAGAGATTGTGATTCCGAACTTCTGTTTTTGTATTTTTGTAAGAAGGATTATGTTTTTCGCGCGCATCTTGTATGTCTGTATGTATGTATGTAAACTCCTTTATTCCCACGTATCTTCCAAACGGCTGGATGGATTTCGACAATTAAAGTATCGTTTGATTTGTCTAAATAACCCAAGTGTCTTTAGGTATTATGTAGTTCAAAAAAAAAAATACAAAATGGCGAATTTTCGCGCCAAATTGTAAGTAGTTCAAAAAGGGAAATTAAAAGATTTCAAAAATATACATATGTCATGTATTTAAATTTAATCAGGAATAATTACAACCATTTTAATAAAATCATTTGAATATATTTGTAATCAAAGCATTTAAATAGTCGTCTTTTTGATTTAAATCGACTAAGTGTGTGTTGGTTAAACTAAAAAATCTAAAATAAAATAATAATTAAAAAAAAAAAAAACAACGCGACTGACGACCGACATTTAATTTTTGTTTAAAAACAATAATTTTACAATTTTCAGTGACGTTTGTTAAATTATTATTAAAATATTGTAAGAAGGTATAAAATAAACGATCGAATGTATAATTATCGAATACGCGCCCAGCTTCCATTAGGTATTGTAAATTAGTGTCCGACCGAGTGTTCGGTTTCGGTTTCGGTCGAGTTTCGGCAAAAAACGTGTTTCGGTTTAGTTTTGGTTTCGGTGAAGAACCTGCCGAAACTACGACCGAAACCGAAACTGCATTCTGCATGTGCATGGAGTTCTCGGGCTGTGATCGGTAATGTTCGACGCATTTTTAAATTCCATCTAAGCGACGCGCGACGCGACGATGACATTCTATAAAGTTTTGTTACAGGACATGATTTATTTAACTCAGTTGCATTTACTTGAGATGGGGTAAAAATAGTAATAGTAGGTATTAGATTTTACACATTTACGGTTGGTACATAATTAAAAAAACCACTAACTCGCGCATTGTCTAAACGTCATTTTGAAATAGCTATTGTAGACCAATGCCGATAATTTTTTAAACAAAAAAAGTATAGTAGGATGAAACCGAATGGAAAAGGAAAAGAATATAACAAAACATGAGGGAAAAATAAATTACGGGCGATTAAATTATATTCATTGATGCCTATTTATTACTATTTTAAGATAGGTTATATACATGAGTGACCTACGGATATTTTTAGCCCATCAAAAGGTATTTCAAAGAGAAGTAGGGAACGGGCTAAGCGGGTCTGGGCCTCACTACCTGTTTTTTTTTTTATCCTTCCGAAGGCAGGTCAAGATCGAGCCTGATGTCACTGCGACCCAAGTGGATCTATTGTGACTCCTTCGCGTTATAGTACCTGCCCCAGGCCTATGCTGCTCATAAACTGAACGATATGGTTGGGGTTGGTGCCACGAATTTCGTCTGTGGTGGAGTATTCGTGCTGCCCAAGGTATCTGTTCTGGTGGAGTGCCGGACAGTCAAGGAGAAGGTGAATGGGAGTTTCATCCTTCTCCTTGCAGAATCTGCAAGTCGTTGTGTCACCAACTCCTATTTTGTTGAGGTGTTTGTGGAGCTTGCAGTGCCCAGTTAGGGTTCTGGTAAAGATTCTTAGTTGATTCCTACTCATTGACAGCGCTAGTTCCGCATGCTTTCTGTTAAAGGCCGGGATTAGCGCCTTGGAGTGCACAAGGCCCGGGATTGCAGCCCATTGCTTTATGCTTAAGCTGCAGCCCCATTCCTTGAGTGCTCCTTTAGTAGTGCTGGAAGATATTCCGCAGACTGGTTCTGGTCCGTAAATGAGACTTTCGGCTCCTAGCCAGGCCAGCTCATCCGCAGTTTCGTTGCCGGGGATATTGCTGTGGCCAGAAACCCATACCAGACGGATATTGTTGTCACGGCCTAGCATGTTCAGCGTCTCAACACAGTTCAGAACTAATTTGGATGAAATTTCAGCTGCAGTCAATGCTTTCAGCGCAGCCTGACTGTCAGAGAAAATTAGAATGTTTCTATGGACTAAGGCCATCTCTAGGCTCTCTAGTGAACAACCAATAATGGCAAAGATCTCAGCCTGGAACACGGTTGCAAATTCTCCCAAACAAGCATATTTGCCGGTTGGTGGCATGCCCCCGTAGAATCCAGCGCCCGCCCGGTTGTCCTTTCTAGATCCATCTGTGAACCAAACAATGTCATTGGGGTGAACATTAATTGGGACGTTTCCCTCCCAGTCCTCCCTAGAAGGTATGTAAACCTGATATAGCTTCGAGAAGCTGTACACCTTGGTCATGGCATCCGATGGCATGGCCATGACCGGTGTCTCAATAAGAGACTGCTGCAACTGTCCTAGTAGGGTGGAAGTCCATTTCGTCTTGCCCGCCGTCCTGGCCCTAAGAGCTGCCCTCTTAGCCTCCATCTGTACAAGCAGCGGAAGAGGAATCAGGTCAATCAGGGCTTCTAGTGAGGCGGTGGGTGCCGACGAAAGCGCACCCGTAATTATCAGACACGCCAGTCTCTGTACAATATTTAACGTTGCGATGCAGTTCACCTGTAGAGCCTTTTTGTGCCATACTACGCAGCCGTATGTGGCCATCGGCCTCACTACTGCTGTATATAGCCACAGCATTGCTTTCGGCCGAAGGCCCCATTTAGAGCTGACAAGTCTCCAACAGGATCCCAGAGCACATCTAGCCTTTTTCGTAATGTGCTCGATATGCTTATTCCAAGTGAATCCCTTATCTAGGATGACTCCTAGATATTTGACCTCGCTTGCAAACGTGATAGTTTTCCCAAAGAGTGTTGGGGGTTTTAGTCCATCCAACTTCCTCTTTTTGGTGAAGGGTATCAAGACTGTCTTATCAGCGTTGACTGTTAGCTTGACCCTCATGCACCAATTTTCGACGACTCCCAGTGCCGATTGCATTAGCCCAGCGACCACTGGTGCGCACTTGCCTACCACTAGTATCGCTAGGTCATCAGCGTATCCTTGAGCGTAGAACCTTTTATCACTCAGTTCTTTTAGGAGCTCATCCACTACCAGGAACCACTCCAGCGGTGACAGCACCCCTCCTTGGGGGCATCCCTGGGTCAGCCTGCTCCTGAGCGTCGAGCCCATGATAGTAGGTGATGCTACTCTGTTGTTGAGCGTGGCTTTGATCCATTCTATAGTGGTTGGTTCTATATTCCTTGAAGCCAGGCTATCCGTAATAGAGCATGTTGAGGTGTTGTCAAACGCGCCTTCAATATCTAGGAAGTCGCATAGTGCAAACTCCTTATCCTCAATAGCTCTTTCAATGCGATATACTAATTCCATCAACGCCGTTTCAGTAGATGTGCCTTTCTGGTAGGCATGTTGTCTTTCTTGCAAAGGCCTTTCAATGAGATAGGTGTCTCTTATATTATGAAGGTTGACCACCTTCTCCATCGTTTTGAGCATGAAAGAAGTGAGGCTTATGGGTCTATATGACTTGGGTAAAGCTTTGTCCCTATCTCCACCTTTGGGTATATATGAGACCTTTACCTTTGTCCAAGCCAGAGGAATGTAGCCCCACGCAAAACTCGCTCTAAATACCTTTAGTAGCGCCGGGAGGATAATGTCCTTGCCCTGTTGGATAAGGGCCGGAAATATGTTATCCTCGCCACCAGTCTTATATGGCTTAAAGCTGTCAATTACCCATTTGACTCGGTCAGGTTTAAAAATCATAGAAGCTCTTCTCCAGTCGTCCAAAGTTGGTTTGGTTTTAAGGGATGTGTGGGAGAAGGCTTCACTCACGTCCAGATGAACACTGTTGGGGAAGTGCACCTCGGCAAGTAGCCTTAGTGTGTCCTCCACCGTCTTTGTGTAGGTGCCATCTGGTCTCCTCAGAGTGCTAGGATGGGAGCAAGGGGCTTTGGATACTATTTTATATAGTTTAGAGGTTTGCGAGGTGTTGTTTACTTCTTCGCAGAACCTGCTCCAAGAGCGTCTTTTGGTTTTCCTTAACTCCTTATTGAACGTCGTAAGGGCGGTTCTGTACGCGTCCCAATTCCCGTCTCGTTTAGCTCTATTGAATAGAGTCGGGTTTCCTTTCTGAGACGCGCCAGAGTACCACTCCACCAAGGTACGTTGCGCTTACTTGTTGATTTTTTAAGAGGACAGTTTTTGAGACAAGCCTCGTTTAGACTTAACTCTAGCTCTCCTCCCGTTTGCTCTAAGTGTTCCACGGTCCTTTGTTGTGTTGTTTTTTTTTTGTTGTGAGGTTTGACTACAGATCCTCCCTAAATGCTTTCCAGTTGGTGGCCTTGGGATTCCTATATGAAATTTTTGCCCAGGTATACTGTTGTGTACGTCAAACCTGATGTAACAATGATCGGACATGGAGTTGTTGTCCGATACGTGCCAGTTATTGGTTCGGTGCCGTATGGGCCCCGTACATACTGTAATGTCGAGAAACTCCTGTCTCAGTGGTGTAATAAATGTTGGTTTAGCTGTACTGCTCACTACCTATTCTTTTCTTTGCATTTTGTGAGAACTTTTACTGTGGTAATATATTTTTTTTACATTATCAGAAAGGAGAGATTTCAATGAATAAAAAGCCCACCGACTTTATAAAACTGATATTTTGACGTGAGAGTTTTCGATTGAAAATTATAAGGTTAATTTAAAGGGTTAATTTTTCGATATTAAGTCAAATTAAGGTGAAAAAATAAATATTTTAAATAAAAAATAAATACAATATATTTGAAACGCAAAGATACGTTTTCACCAAATGTCGTGAATTTTTTTGTATAAGACTTTGCCATTTGACTTTTTTCCATAGGACTCGTAGTTTTGCAAAAAATCGAGATAAACCGTTTTTTACCTCTTGTAACTCACCCCCTTACACTTCCCGACCTCAGATTGCCCGTAAAATATTTTTTCTTTTATTTTTGTTAAATTCTCTTCCTTTTCCAATGGGTTTCATCCTACTATAAGATTTTTTTTTCACTTTTGACCATTTTCAAAGGTAAAAGCACTAGTCTATTGGGCTTACGAGGTGTTTGACTAGCTTGCATTGTGCCTAATTCGCTTAAGAACTACTTCACTGTATGCCTGAAATTTTGTTCATAGATTAGAATGATGGAACGTTTGACCATATTTAACTGTCACACCGTTGACCGTACACGACAATGATACTTTTACGATATTCTATTTTCTCATAATTGTGGGAAAGCCATGCTTAGTTAATAAGGCTAACTCTCGTTACCTACTTCGCGATTTGATTTAGGTATAACGAGAGAGTCGTTTCGTTTCGTTTCGTAAAGCTTAAAGGTATTGCTGTTTTACAATAAACAATTGTAAATATTATAGTGCTTTTTCTTGTTTTGCTCGCAACACAGATTTGTATATAAACTACTAAGCGGTAGTAAATCAAAAGCATGTTAGGTCATGTCTAAGGAGGGTTCTGTAACTATCAACACGCAATAGGCCTTCTCTGAATTACTTAAAAAGTTGTAGTCCGATTGCGCTCAAAATACATTCCCTCAAGAGATTTTAGCATGATCTATCAGCATAAAAACTTTCCAGTTTCTATCTCCTATAGTTTAGAAATGCCAGCGGGGGACCAAATTTTAAACTACTTTGGAAGCCGATTACTCGAAAATGGTTTTTTGTAAAAAAAAGTCATGTATAAAACCACGCCTTTATTTTAAAAGATCTTTTCGACGATATTTCACACGATGGAGTAGAATGAAACAATATTTTTCATGCTCACTTCACATGTATGGAGGAGCCACCCCTCTAAAATATGAAATTATTATTATTTTATGATGCTAGAACCGAGATCTATACACAATATATAACTATACCAAATCTCACCCATTTATGTTCATAATTACAGTAGCTAGAGTGGCGGACAGACAGACAGACTGACTGACGAAGCAAAACTGTAGGGGTTCCTTGAATACTATGGAACCCTAAAAAGACTGACTGATTAAACTAACGTTTCCTTTATTTTTCTCTCAAAACATGATCCTTGTACGGAAGTTTCTGTTGCGGCCGAAACTGAGACCGTTGCCGAAATTCGTTTTCGGTTTCGGTTGTAAAAACCAGTTTCGTTCAGACACTATTTTAAAATAAGATGATGATAGTGATTACTGTAACTTACATAGTGGCATATGCTTGCAGTTCTTAAAACAATAATGCCGAAATTTCCAAACGAGTATCTTTAAAGACTGAGGAGTTCTGTTCATTGCTTTTAGATCCAGGGAATACCTTCTTATTATACAGGGTATAATCTTATTTTTTTGGTAGCATAATATGCTTAAGTTACTTCAGGAAAAGTCTAAATCACTATATTATATGTCTATAGAAATTTCGAGGAGTTCCCTCGATTAGTCACGGATCCCATCATCAAGTTTCCACGTTAATGACTAAAAGACCCTTTACAACAAAAAAAATTTACAAATAAGTCCATAGACGGTAGAGTAACGTTTAAAGATCTCCGTGTTGGTGAAAAATACTAGGAGAAGTGCCTTTTACATCATCATAATGTGATGATGTATGGTGTAATGGTGGTGGTGATAATGATGATCACTTGACATGGAGGCATATGATTGCAGTTCTTTAAACAACGCTGAAATCCCCAAACATGTATCTATAAGGAGTCAGGAGTTCTGTTCTGTACTTTTGGATCCAGGGTATAACCTTGGCGCAACATCTTAATTTTTGGTAGCATAATATGCTTAGACTACTTCAGAAAAATCCGAAATCACCATAAGTATCCATATAAATTTTGATTCCTCATGTGTCCCATCATCAGGTCACCACTTTATTTAAAATGGGACCTTGGGATTATACCCTTTAGATCAAAAAAAGAATTTTGGAAATCGGTCCATAGACGGCGGAATTATCGTCTAACACACAAAATAATAATAAAATATTATGCAGCCGAATACATAACCGCCTCCTTTTTTGAAAGTCGGTTAACAAAACATGCGATACGACTGCGCTGCTCGCGCTGGCGCCTGGCTCGCTTCCCGCCCCCCGCGCGCCCCACACCCGTGCACCCTAAAAGGCCCCAGTAGGATCTAGGCGGTGTACTGATGTAAGAAAAATTTTGGACGCAAGATGATGCTCGTAGAGAACTGAAAAAAACTTTTAGTGTATACTCAGGGAGACGCAATATAATCGGTAAACTAAACGCTCAATATACGGTACAAAATATACGCTTCTCAGTAGCGCCCTCGAAATTCCACGCGGCCGATGGCTGAACTACGAAATACGCTGAAAATCATTCTAGTGATGAAATTGAGTCCATGCCAATTTTTTGCCTATGCATTCTAATGATGAAAAGACACCCTTGGACGAAAAATGAGGGTCGGTTAATCTTGCGTCCGTATACCGGACGCAACAAGTCGGTCGGACGCGGCATCATTCGTAAAAATCGCCATGTAAGACGCAACATGATTCGCAAGATGTATATATATATATATATATATATATATATATATATATATATATATATATATATATATATATATAGATAAGGGTTTGATACATCTGTCAATCAGCTTTGCCTTTTATATAGCCCTTATGGCTTAAATTTGAAATTTTGCACAAGTATTTCTCATAATGAAACGTGGGATAAAAAAACCAAAGAAGGATTTTTCAAAATTTGACATTCGATTCCTTGGATATATTTGATTTCATATGAATTGGCTACGAAAAGTAATAAGTTACGTTTTTCAGCCCATTTGCCCAATTCAGCCCATAGGTGGGTAAAATATGTTGAAAGTTGAAAATTTAATTTTACGCGGGCATAGCCGCGGGCAATTAATGTACATATATCTGTATAATCTATGAATTAATGCTAGTTAATTATTTACTTAAAACAACATGGTACATATTATAACCTTTTACGACGGGACGTCTAAATTTACTATTCGTAGCGCCATCTATTATCGCTTATATGCAACTTGACATAAATCGTGAACTCAGCGAAAATCTTATACTTATATTATGAAAGTTGACACTTTGTTAAGTACACGTCATAAAAGAACCCATAATTACTAACAATAGCTATATCCAATACTTTTTTCACGTCCATTACGTTTACTGCTCTCAAAAATTCAGCGACATTCATTTCTCTGAAGTCCACCACCATGCTGAGGCCGGTACTGTAGTCGTACGCTTGTATGTATTCGCATAGCTGAAATATAATTGAAATGAAGTAAATTATGATGTTTATAATATTATTGATTACTAGATGTTGCCCGCGACTTCGTGCGCGCAAAAGTTGATTTCGCAGAAACCGTACATTTTCCGTGATAAAAAGTAGCCTATGTCCTTCCCCGTGGTCTACTCTACATATGTACCAAATTTCATGAAAATCGGTCCAGTAGTTTCGGAGCCTATTCGATGCAAACCATATGCAAACAAACATACAAACAAACTTTATTAAATTAGTATAGACTAGATGTTTGCTGGACCCAATACCCATGCATTCCTGACGTTGTTCTTTCTGTCTTAACTATAAACTGGGATAAATAAGTAACTACCTTCATACACGTACTGTTTCTACACCAACAACTACCTACACCTACACTTACTATCCACACCACAAACTACATAATATACTACCTACATCTACAACTATCTACACCAACTTACACAGTCTACTACCTACCTCTATAACCCACAGGTGATGTGTGAAAGAGTTGTTGACCACTGAGAGTTGAAGATTTTTACAGTACTAAATCGCTATCAAACAATAGGGTTTGGTGTTAGAAGGGTGAATGTTTAGGGTTATATGTATTTTGTAATGCTAAATTATAAAATAAAAAAATACGAAAAAAATTACAAATATTGTTTTTGGAGTGGGATATCCCACTTAGGGGTATTGTAGTTTGTTAAAAAGTAAAATTATTAGAAAAGAAAAATATGACAAAAATTGTAACCCTATAACTTATAAGAAAAATGACTTAATACTAATTAAAAATGAGACAGGCAATAAATTGCAGTGTGTTTATAACGGACCATATTAAAAAATGGAAAAATAGATCTAGTTCATAAGAATAGGACTAAGTTATATAAGTCTTCAATCTTTTATATCATTGTATTGTGTTAGTTACTATAAAACATTATATCTAGAAATTAATTTAATGTTTAAATTTTGATTAGGTAAGTGTCTTGGAAGTAAGTGATAAAATAATTGTGTACAATCAATTTTTTTTTCCATCGGGGAAGGTGTAGTATGTAAGTTATTGTCATATAAATAGGTAGATTTCATTTAATAAAGTGAGTCGTTAACGAGTCGTCAAGTGTTTCATTTCACATATCTGGGCCCATCCTCACAGTATGCCAATTACTTTACAATCTATTCTCATTTCTGATACTCGAATACCCCTGCAAAATTATATAAAAAAAACGATGAAGCCGTTTCGGAGGAGTTCTCTATATTTCTATTAATCTCTATATATTATCTCTGTAATATTTTATACATAATTATGTATAAAATTACAATTGCAGTTTTGGCGTCACTGCTTAAAAATGTTAGTATCTGGAAAGATTAGCATTTTACTAACCTATTTCGAAACAAATAAATCTTGTTTATGTTTAATTAAAAATAAGTAAGTAGATAATAATTACACTCACAAGCAATGACGTAAGTAGATAGTTATTTCATTTATTATTATTTAATTTCTAACACAAACTTTGATTTCTAAAATAGTATCTAAGTACATGCACACTTTCTCTCGGCTCTCGTCACTCTTGCCCATTTCCCAATAAAGATAAAAGACCGCCGAATCTACTTGGGAGGAACCCCTGAATCCGTTCAGAGTTACTGTTTCTAGAAGAGTGATCCTTATGTCGTGGATCGTCGGTATAAGAGCACAGATTAAAGAAAGAAAGATTAAACGTGGAACAGATGAACATCAACATAGTTAGCTTTCGATTTGATCTACAAGCATACGCAAGATTCAAGATTGTGTGGATCAGTGGCGTAGGGTTCCTATAACTCCATTCCTATCAAACTCAAACTCAAAATTTTTATTTCCATGTAGGTTATAATATATAACGCTTATAGAATTGTCCTACATGATGCCTACCACCGCGGTGCACCGGTTCGGAAACTAGCCCGGCGAGAAGAACCGGCGCGGCGCGTAAGAAACTCGCAATCGGCTATTATCGGCTTCAATTACTACTTAACTTTTGAGTTTTGAAGGCCCTCATCCAAAACCCTACTTAACTTAATATTATAAATTATAAATTTATAAATGTGACAGTTTGTGAGGATGGATGGATGTTTGTTCCTCTTTCACGCAAAAACTATTGAACGGATTTCGATGAAATTTGGTATGGTAGTAGTTTAGGCTCTGGATTAAAACATATGCTACTTTTTATCCCGGAAAAATACAGTATTCCCGCGGGATACCTGATACTATATTTACCCGGGGGGAGCTGCGGGAAACAGCTACTATAATATAGGTCAGGGCTTCCCTATGATTATGAATAATCTATATCCGCGGGAATACTGTATTAAAAATAATACAGTATTCCCGCGGGATACCTGATACTATATTTACCCGGGGGGAGCTGCGGGAAACAGCTACTATAATATAGGTCAGGGCTTCCCTATGATTATGAATAATCATAGGGAAACCCTGGCCTATATTATAAGTAGGGGGTAGGGGAACCAGCCTTCACCACTGGTGTGGATTAATTTTTTTTTTAGATTTGGATCGTTCTAAGAGAGCTGTTTCTCTGTATGTTTTCTACTCTGTGTTAAGGGCAGGATCCTGTGGGTCTAGCAGGAACATTTGACAGCTGCGTAACCGAATGAGAATTGTATGAAAATCTGTCAAAATCATGAAAGCGCCCGCGCCTATAGGTACAAATGTCATTCGATAACGATTCTGAACGGACTGTAGTTACGGGGTAGACTGACTGACTAAGGCTACCTAGTAGATAATAATTTATCAGTGGGAAACCCACTTCAAAAATAATAAATAGTTGACTCAGTAATATTAAACGTAAATAAGAAAATGAAATTCGACCATTTAACAATAAAAATGGTTATGTTACTTCAGGAAAAGTCTAAATTACTATAATATGTGTCCATACTCCATATAAATTTCGAGGAGTTCCCTCGATTCCTCATGGATCCCATCATCGAAATTTATATGGATACATAAGATGATTTTAACTTTTTCTAAAGTAGTCCAAGCATATGCTACCAAAAAGTAAGATTTTGTTCCAAGGTGTACCTACCCTGGATCCAAAAGTACAGAACAGAACTACTGACTCCTTCTATACTTTGGGAATTTCGGCGTTGTTTAAATAATTGCAAGCATATGCCACCAAGTCAATTAGAGTAATCATCATCATCACCACCACCATCATACCATACATAATCACATATAAAAGGTACTTATAGTATTTTAAACCAACACGGAGATTTTTGACATCAAAATTAAGAAGATTGAGTAGAGAAATGGTTCAAATTTTAGCCGAATTTAAAAGGGGACTTATTTAGAAAATAAGTTTCATTTCATACTTTTTTGTGTATCTTTACTTTAAAAATATCTAATTACAGTAGGTAAACAACAGTAGGTACACCCGCGGCCAAGACGAGCTGCGTAAAGCACAAGAAAATATTTATGTAACTTACAAGCACAAAGTATTTGAAGTAATTTGGTAGTTGATCGAATTTGTCGCCAAAACACTTCACGAACATTACCCTACTGTAGTCGGGCCTCATTTCGGATAGGAATGTGTTTGTGCTGAAACAGGCAAATAAAAGATTCTAAGTACTAAAAAGGTAAGTAATAATATGTACGTAAGTAAAATAATAATAGAACCTTTATCATCTAAGCCTCAAACTTTAATTAACATAATACATCTATACTTAATATAATAAAAAGGTAAATGTTGTTTCCATAATGCTTCGAAACTACTGGATCGATTTTAATGCTCAGTTGTAGAGTAGACCACGGGGAAGGACATACTTACTATAAGTAGTAAGTATGTCCTTTCCCGAGGCTACTTTTTATCGCGGAAAAATGTACGGTTTCTGCGAAATTTGATTTAGCGCGCACGAAGTCGCGGTTAACATCTAGTGTAATATAGAATAAGCAAAATTTGGCAAAGTTTGAAGTAAGTAAGTCTGAAAAAAACTTGCCCGGGCCTGAGAGTCCTGAACCTCAATTCTCGTATTTAAAGTAGACTTTAATTTTACTTTGATTGTTTTATAAGTGAAGCTACTTGGTATCATTTAAAACTGATTTTGTGAAGTTTGGACCAATCTGAACGCGTTTGACGCTGGTTTAACTTTAAAGTTTACCGGTCTGGCAGTCTTAGGCCCACTTGCGCCAATCCGGGTTAAAGTTAACCTTGGGTTAAAATATTATGCTTTATCTTTCACAAATACAAAGAACGAGAGAGATAACATGATTTTTAACCCGGGGTTAACTTTAACCCGGATTGGCGCAAGTGGGCCTTAGCGTATCAGGACTTGATTGTAATTGTATCATTGCATTGGCTTTGTTTAACGGAATTGACCCTCTGAAGTTGTATTCAAGATATTCTAAATAATGTCTCCGAAAATCAAATACGGATACTTCGGACACATGATCCACTGCTTAGGCAAAAAAATAATTGTCATACTCAAAGTAAAAAAATCATCTCATGTAGTGACTCTCCACAAAACGCAAACTCGCCCATATAAAGATTTTTTTTTGTGTGACAATTATTTTTCTGTTTAAACGTATTTACATAAGCAATAGATCATATTATGCCCAAAATACCCGTAATTGATTTTACCGAACCTTATATTTTATCTATTGGTTTGGATTTGTATGTATTTAACCAGAATACTTACATCATTTTGTAACCCACGTAATTTTGCAGATCTAAAGTTTCATAGAAATTAGGCAAAACTGTCCTAAATGTACAAGACTTGTCCAATTTTTTCTTTGACGCCTCCAAAGATCCCTTGTTGTTTATAATAACTCTCTCCAACAAGCTTCTCGCTAAAACAACAATTTTACGTTTAATGCGATTTTGTCACACCTTTATGCAATAGGAATAGGTAATATCATAGATGAACTACATATTATTATCATAGACTACGGCTTCGCCCGCGTGAACATAGGGCTCTAATACGTAACTCATTATTTTTCTGGTAGAGCTCCATGGCCTAGTGGGTAGACCGTTTAGTGGGTAGACTCGAGAGAGCGCAGGTTCAAATCCCAGGTTGTGGCGTGTACCAATGAGACTTTTTCAGATCTCAAGTACATTATACGGACGCTCTAACGGTGAAGGAAAACATCGTGAGGAAACCCGCACATAGTTGGCCCCAGACGTATTGACCAGTTCATTCCTCTGGACTAGGCTGACTATGTTGTGAGAATTCTGTATATGCTTGGGCAACTATACGACATTTAAAAACCAAGTGTCCCAGGCACTACAGTATTTCAAGAGTGGTTACTTCGCTCGGAGAATACTGTATAAATCATCCATTAACGGATGTAAAGGCCTAAGTTTTATTTTTCTGGTACCTACTCAATTCATACGAAATATCATACAAATATGTCCAAGGAATAAAAAATTTCATACAAACTTTTATCCCCCATATTACCCATTTAGGGGTTGAATTTTGAAACATTGTCTTCCATGTCATGTGTGCAAAATTTCAAATTTCTAGCCTTAATGGTTTGGCCTGTGCGTTGATACATCAGTCAATCAGCTTTGCCTTTTATATACCTACGTATTATAATATGTAACATAATATATTCATGGGGTCCGGGTGCGCACAAACTTTTCAGAGAGACTTCCAAAAAACTAATTGAGGCCACCCGAGACCCCAGAGCCGGCACCTATCTGGCCCAAAGAGTGAGTATCGCAATCCAGCGGGGAAACTCTTTGAGCCTTCTAGGTACTCTGTCTGGTGGGGACGACCTGGGAGATTTCTTTTTATTGTAGCTTTTTAAGTTTTTCTAGTTTTAATTTTTTAAGTAGTTAGCTATTAGATATTATACCATATATACCATAATTGTTATTTTGTCGAAATAAAGTTTATAATATCTCTAGTAATATATTCGTAGATGTCAGTTAACTTATTTTCATGTTTTGCACCTGCTCGATATAGGTAATGTAAGCAGAAACTAAATTTCCGAATAAGCTATCCGACACATTGTGAACAGACCCTAAATTAAATATTATATTATACTTATATCTATATTCTATTTTATTTAGGAATATCCAATATCTTAAACTTATATTTTTGATACTACTAACTAATACATAGGTAAACGTATTTTTACGTTTATTGTTTATTTTAAAATTTGCTGTTACATTTAATAGGCAAGCGGACTGATTTTTATTTATTTATTATTATTTATTAATAGTACTGTTACCTAAATATGAGTAACTTCTCAGAAAAAACCGTATATCAAAAGTCAATATTTTCAAAGGTACAGCGATTTGTATACAAAAATCGCAAATCTCGTAAAAACGCTCCATACTAAACTTAACCTACAAGTGACGTCACTTGTAGGTTATGGTGTATGAAGTATACGGCCGCAGGAATATATTTGTAAATATCTCCGATATTTGTGCGTTTACGTTTATACTTACCATATTGAATGTTTTTGTATATATGATGTGAGTAAACTAATGATGTAGGTTTTGTTTACCAATTTTGCAAAAAATGTTTTTTTTGTACTTTTGAAATGTATTTAATTAGTAAACTACACATAAAATAATATATTTTTTTACATTACCCAAGTAGTAATGCTTCAATCATTCTGAATATATTAATGAAATTAAATATTTCAAATGTAGTCCGATGACCGATCCCCTATTGTGACTGTTTGAAAAAAAAATATAATTTTCCTTTAGCAAAAAATTGTTAATAAGATCACGTCGTATCTAATTAGTTAATAGCAAGATGATGTCCTCTAATTAGAAAATTAATAAAAAATAACCATACGAAAAGATTTAACTGTGAAATGTTCCTGCTTCTTCACCCACGCCTCCAGTATATCGATAGCTTCATCCATTTTCCCGGGCGCATCCAAGCCGTACTGTTTTCTTATGTAATCGAGTGTGTCTGGGTGAAACTTGAAAATCGGATTATTATTCAAAACTTCCATGACTGTACTTTACGATAATTCTGAACAGACTAAGTCGGTGCTCGAGTGTTTCTCTTATTTAATGTTTGTTGGGTAATTTTATATTGTCCTTAATACTTGCGACTGGTTTCGCGTGAGGCAAGGTTGGCTCTTTACGTTTTAACCTCAAGTAAGACATATTTAAGGAAAATATTAAACCTAATTATTCATTATGTTAAGGCTTATGGGTTAAAGAATGAGTGACTGAACTTCTTCCTAACTAATATTATAAATGTGAAAGTTTGTGAGGATGGATGGATGTTTGTTACTCTTTCACGCAAAAACTACTGAGCGGAGGTATGGCAGTAGCTTGAGGTCTGAAGGCAATTCTACTAAATAAAACCTGCATTAATACAATTAGAATCAAGTCCCGATACGCTTACACTCTCAAACGGTGTTTTTATGATCGTTAAACCAACCTGAAACGCGCTCTGATTGGTCGAAACGTCATAAAATCCGTTCATGGTAACATCTCGCTACACTTTCAATCCAAACAAAGTAAAATTAAGTCTACTTTAAATACGAGAATTGAGGTTCTGGATTAAAACATAGGCTATTTTCTATCCCAAAAAGTACAGTGTTCACGTGGGATAGGTACTGTATTTACGCGGACGGACCTGCAGGCAACAGCTAGTATTAGATAATATAATATACCTAGGTTAATTATCATCTTACGGTACCGTGTTAGTTGACCGGTGTCGGGTGTACCTTTTATGGACCGATCTTATTGCCATAGTAATCGAGAAACTTTTTTTCTTTTCAGCTAAAATTGTCCATCGTAACACAAATCATTACGATATTATTATAAACAATGCAAAACTTTCGTATCATTACTTGGCTTTTTAAATTGACTATACACTACAGAATGTTTTTTCAGTCACTATCCAAACTTTCAGGAGTGAGTATTAAAATTGAATTGATAATGTTTCATTGGTTGACTTTATGTGGCCACTAGCTGTTGCCCCGCGGCTCCTACCGCGTAAATACAGTATCCCACGGGAACATGTACTTTTTCGGGATAAAAAGTATCCTATGTTTTAATCCAGACCCTAAACTACTACCATACCAAATTTCATCGAAATCCGTTCAGCAGTTTTTGCGTGAAAGAGTAACAAACATCCATCCATCCATCCTCACAAACTTTTACATTTATAATATGATGAAGGGAAGTGCATTGCCAGAATGATTTAGATCTATAATATACTTAGGGCCTGTTACACAATCGCCTAATAAGCGACAAATAGCTTATCCAGAAGTTTTGTCTCTGTAGCGATAAAGCTTCTGGATCTCGGCAGTGCCCCCGCCAAGACGCAAATATTTTGACTAAGTGTGTGACGTTAATTCAGTATACTGTGAAGCCGTTCCTTTATAGCCAGCTATACTGCTGCCCTATTAATTAATTTTATGGACTTCAACTGACAATTAGGAATGGTCTTCATTTTGAAGTTTGAACTTTTTAATCACGTGATCAAAGTACTGCGAGTACCTTCCCATGAAAAAGCCAGGTGCTCAGTAGAATATGGCGGCGATTTATGACGTCATAGGGTACAGCGGCGGTATACTGCCTGGCAGTCCATAACGGAACGAATTTTTCTACATTGATAGCATTGTGTGAACGCACCCAAAGGTGCGTTCACACAATGCTATCAATGTATTTACATTGATATTTTTTTTTTTTGAATTGAATTGAATTTGAATTGATATTGAATTTTTCTACATTGATAGCATTGTGTGAACGCACCCAAAGGTGCGTTCACACAATGCTATCAGCTTTTAACATGTAAACCCAAAGGGTTTACATGTTAAAAGCTGATCAGCTTTTTAACAATGCGAGTTATATGGTATCGTCTTGGCATCACTTTATATGAAAATGTTTTTGGTGGGATAAGCTTTGCTGCACTTATTAAGCGATTGTGAACAGGCCCTTAGCTATGTAATCTATACTTATATTATAAAGCTGAAGAGTTTGTTTGTTTGTTTGAACGCGCTAATCTCAGGAACTACTGGTTCGAATTTAAAAATTATTTTTTGTTGGATCCATTTATCGAGGAAGGCTTTAGGCTATATAACATTATGGTAAGCTCAATACGAGCGGAGCACCAATCAAGAATGTTACAAAATCGGTTTTTTTCCTTTCGAGAGCTTTCGCGGCGTACGCTGCGGAAACGGTTAAAGTTTCGCTAAAATTATGTATGACAGAATTGTTTCCCTTTAAAAGTTCTAAAATGAAGTCCGCGACTGTCTATGTCTATCTTTTAAGGTTGGATCACAATAACCTTTTTTAGCTAACCGAATTTGTTCTAAAATTAAGCATTATTTATGAGGGTGTTTTCATAAAGATGATATTAATCCTTAACCAAGTATCTGTAAATACGTTATTCATTACAAGCATTGGATTTAGAAGAAATTTTCCGTTTACATCATTTGATTTCAATGAGTATTTTAGAAGATATCGCAGTAATAAAAATAATCAAGTGCGCAATAATAATGCAGGTACGGCGCGGTGGCGGGCAGTCGTGAGGGGGAAGGAAGCGCTTCTTCTTCTACGTAAATGAAGTCGCGGATAAATTTTAGCAATATCCCAAAGTAACTGTTCCATGCGGACGAAGTCGCGGGCAAAAGCTCATATATTATAATATTGTTATTTATGTTTTATAGCTCTTTGTACCTAACAAACCCTTTTAAGTATAAACATAAAACATAATAGGTAGCAATAAAAGCGAAAAGTTCAGCTGTGAATTAATATTTAAATATTATTTGTGCAATATTTTTACTTTTAATTAGGTGGTTATTTACGTACGTTATAATTTTTATATTAAATATAAAAGTATTCATTTTTATTTTATAGTAGGTACTTTGTAAATATTTCTAAGTAGTTAAAGTATTTTTAATCGTAGGTAGGTAACTATAGATGTATGATTGTAATTTATAATTCTACTTATCTACTGTTATAAATGTGAAAGTTTATAAGGATGAATGGATGGATGGATGGATGTTTGTTACTCTTTCACGCATAAACTACAAAACGAATTTCAATTAAATTTGGTATGGTTTAAGCTCAGGGGGGCAATTCTGCTAAATAAAACCTGCATTAATACAATTACAATCAAGTCCCGACACGCTTACACTCTCAAAAGGTGTTTTTATGCACGTTAAACCAACGTGAAACGCGCTCTGATTGGTCGAAACGGCATAAAATCCGTTCACGGTAACATGTCACTACATTTACAAAACTAATGAAGTAAAATGAAAGTCTACTTAAATACGAGAATTGAGGTTCTGGATTAAAACATTTGTTACTTTTCATCACATGAATGCAAGCTGAAAATGTGCAGACGACCGACGTTTGGCGTATTTACCCTACAGTATTCCCGTGGTGACTGGTGAATGGTGATACTGTATTTACGCGGCGGGAGCCGCTGGCAATAATATTAATTAATTAAATAATATTATGTACAAAATACTATATTGTAATTATTTAAACGAGTAAGTGTAATAAAAAGTTACAATCCTGCATTAATATTTATACACAACCTGAAGCGTAGCGTGCCGTGGCGGGGCCCCGTATACAAATTTGTTTGGAAGGGTAGATTGCTCACAAAAGCAGATACAATCATAATTATATCTGTCACATTTTCCAAAATTTTTACAATTCAAATTAAATATACTGTACACTTTTCTTGCCTTTTTTCGGCAAACTGATTTACTAAATCATTTATAGCTAATGATGAAATTTGGGAAGTTTTTTTTGGGCCCGGGGGCCCCGTTTAATTGATACGGCAGATACGGTGGTAGCTACGCCCCTGTACACAAGTAGCTTTTGCCCGCGGCCCCGCCCGCGTAAATACATTATACCGCGGGAACACTACTTAATAAAAAATCCTATGTCCTTTCCCGGGACCCAAAGTATGTCTATACCAAATTTCATAAAAATCGGTTCATCGGTTAAAGCGTGAAGAGGTAACAGACAGACAGACACACTTTCGCATTTATAATATAGTTCTTAGAACTTATAAGCATGACCGGCACAAGCGCCATCTTTGAACACATGTAAAGACTAATTTCATTGTACGTATAGAGCGGCTGTTTTTGACCGTGAACATCGGACAGTGCTTTTTCAGAATGTTCAATTCACACGGTCAACACTAAATTATATGATGGACTTCTTACAAAAAAATAATTATTTTACTTACTTATGTAGTATTAGAATAACCATTGACAATAACAATTTGAATTAAAATACATCTAAAAAATGCAATTGGTAAAAGCGCCATCTATGAATACTTGTTGAGACTAAGGTTATTTGTGTATTTCGTGATAAGCATTCTAATTCTGAAGCTTTTAAATAGATGACGTTGCACTATGCGTTCATAGAGCTAAAACAAAAAAAAATCAGTTGTGTTGAAATTCCTTTTGTTTGTTTTTTTTTATATAAGTTTTGCAAGTGCTTGGCTTAAATACGAGATTTTCAAACGAAGGCTTTATAGTCTTTGAGTATCCAACTACTTATAGTCGTCGTACATTAAGAATTGGTTGAACAGACCAATAGTTAACAATAAGCATGTACGGTTAGTTGGTGTCAATCAGTTGTGGGCTGTGGCTTTTGAACCTTATCACTATAGTAATAAGGTCGATAATTGGTATACCAGCTTATCGGCGATCGTACACACTTTATTGAAATTATTATAATATAAAATCCCACAGACAAATGATTGGTTATGGACCAATTATTCATCTATGATAAAATCCATGTAAAAATTTAACAAAAATCGGCAAAACTGAAATGAAAATAATATAACGTTTACCAGTTTCTTTGAGTTTCCATGAGTGATGGAATAGGAAATAAGCTCAGAAGATCGTCAAGCCGCACTCAATATTCTTCCGATTCTACTGGCAGCGCGCAGCGATAGTGGCTAATCATCAGGGGACCCCATCTGCTTGTTTGGCGGTCTCTATCAACACCTACAGTAGGGTGGGTCACTCTAGTATGGAAAAAAATAAAAGTTGATGAATCAAATTCTAATAGTAATAGTATGTTGTAGTGTACTATAAAAAGTAGTTTAAGCTAAAAAACGGTCAATTAAACACACATCTTCAGCCCGCGCATGCGCTTTTAAATTATACGTTTTTGAAAAAAACACGTTTTACTAAATGGCATACTTAGTTCTTTATTAGAAATTACTTAAAATACTTTTGAAACACATGTAATAATTAGTTAAAGACATATATTAACGTTTAAAACAAACAAACTTATCAACAATAATAATAATATAACAAATACACATAAAGGTTATCAAAAAAAAATATTATTTTTATACAAAAAATCCCGCCTACTGTCGAATTTCGACATAACTTTCTTTGAAGCAAGTTTTGCATGAATCATGCCTTCCCTTGCTTTTTTATCACATGCCAACATTGCAGCTTCTGTCACTATCTTTTACACTTCGTTCAACCGCTATGGCAAGTACCTACCGTGTGTATGGTAAGGCAGCCTAATAAACATCCTTTCGTCACCTTTTTAGGGTTCCGTAATACTTAAGGAACCCTTATAGTTTCGCTCTGTCCGTCTGTCTGTCTGTCTGTCTGTCTGTCTGTCCGCGCCTCTAGCTCCTGTAATTATGAATATAAATTGATGAAATTTGGTGCAGTTATAGATTGTGTATAGATCACGGTTTCGGGATCATAAAAAATTATAATTTTATATTTTAGGGATGGCTCTCCATACATGTGAAGTGGGGATGAAAAATATTTTTTCACTCTACCCCATCGTGTGGGGTATCGTAGAATAGGTCTTTTAAAATAAAGGCAAGGTTTCATACGTTACTTTTTTATAAAGTTGACCATTTTCGAGTAATCGGCCTCCAAAGTAGTTTGTAAGTTGGTCCCCCCCCTAGCATTTTTAAACTATAGGAGATAGAAACTTGCAAATTTCCATGCTGATAGATCATGCTAAAAACTCTTTAAAATAAAAGCATATTACGCGTTTATAGTTACGGAACCCTCCTTAGACATGTCCTGACATGCTCTTGGTTAGGTTAGGTTATTTCTCTATTATCTGAATAAGTTCGTCATTCGTTTAATTTATTAGAATAGGTGGATCAAAGTTGGTTTCTTGCCAGTTTATTAGGTCAATATAACATTTAGCATTCAAATTAAGTTTAGGCACTTTAAAAGTGCGTGATAATTTTCCCGTTGTAGGTGAACTACGCGCTTTTAGAATTCATCTTACTGCAAGTTCTCTTACATGCTTTTCTCCATCTGTTAACATGGCCAATAGTAAATATTCAGTTTAGTATAAATATGCGTTTCGTTGAATAACAGGTTCTATATAACAGAAACTTTTAATACACTTGATAAAAATCGCGGCCTTTTAGCCAATTTCCAAAGGTATCGTGATCCGTCTTTTCATGATGATGATTCATGTGTCTTTATTTGGAACCACACGAGGCATATATTTTTAGAATTTATTGAGCCAAAATAATTAAATTAGTTGGTAGTGTTGGCGTAGAAATGTAAAGATGCAAGATCCGGTTTGCCTCAATGTGATGTGACATTTTTCCAGGTAAAGTAACGTGTATTTCAATGGATACTAATTAAAACATTCAAGTATACCCAACGTTAAACGTGTAATTTAAGGTGTAAAGTGGGTACTTAAACTTTTTTTATTCCAAACTTCAACGGCGTTGCGCGGGCTGTTCCACTTAAAATAATTCAATAATATTATAAAGGGTTTATAACGATACCTAACTTCAATATATTTTCGCTATTAGAAATTGATAACTTAAAAAAAATTTTTTTGACCCACCCTAACCTACAGGTATTCTCTTCTCTATCCACAAAAATATCACATACTTACGTATAATATGTATGTTCGCTAAAATCTCATAATATAGCTATTGGGCTTAAAGTTGAAACTAATTAATATTTATAAGATAATATTATGGGTCGGTTTTTCAGTCGTCAGTTATCTATGTCGTAACTACTTTGATTATAGAAAGGTCTTTGGTAGCCTGTGGAATAAATGGACTTTGACAGAATTTTCAAACAAAATCTGTCAAACTCACATATAACATAATCCATAGTCAATCGTCAATCAAAAATCGTCAAAAATCAGCCCTAACTTCAATTTCGTTATATAAAAAGATTGCATCGGCCGGGAATCGAACCCGGGCCGCCCGCGTGGCAGGCGAGCATTCTACCACTGAACCACCGATGCTTGTTACGATAGCGTCTAATTTGTATATTTAAAATATTGAGGTATCATTACTTGATAAATGTAAAAAATATAAATGTTTATTAGAAGTAGTTTTGTAAAAACCAGCGTTGCCATTTGGCAACTTCCAAACATTTCACCCTTCGTGGCAACCAAATGGCAACCAGGCTCAAATGGCAACTTTTTGGCAACTTTTCGACTTGTCGCGCGATCATCAGTAAAAAATATCGAATAACTTTCGCAGAACTGAACACATCAAAATGAACAAAATCAAAATCTTGAACACATTTTTATTCCCAAATGAAAACAATTCATAATCAGTAGATAAACAAATTGTACCCGTATTTCTACAACAAAAGGTCTCTAGCTGCTAGAGATAAAAGTAATTTTATGAAAACTCTTAAAACAAAAATGGAAGAAAGTGTGTGTCTGTGAGCAGTGTGTAGTGCAGTGCAAGGGAAGTTTTCTTCGTGTTTTCTAATACTTTTGTTTTTAAATCTATTTATAAGTTCTTAATTTTTTTCATGTTTTTAATATTGGATTTTAAATGCATGGGCACTTACACATTTTTTAACTTCCCGCTAAGAAAATCTAAGATTTTCAATAATCGGGAAGTTATTGGTTTTACATCGTTTTGTAAAAATCGAATTCTCATCAGATCTCGACGTTCTGAGGTTACAGGAAGCTGACTACCTCCGCGAGGGTGTCACTATGTCTGTATGTATGTATGTATGTGTGTGTGTGTGTGTATGTAAACGTCTTATAACTTTTGAAAATTTTTACCGATTTTATTGCGGATGGCGCCATTCGAAAGCGCTTGACTAAACTTAGATTTTGAATACAATTTGGACCGATTCGGACAGATAGATTTCAAGAGATCTTGAAAAAACTGTGTTTTTTTAAAGTGTTTTTTTTTTTAATAACTTTTAAACGTCTTTATCGATCAACTCCAAAAACTAATCAGCTCTTAACCTTAAAAAACCACGTCGATCGCCGCTAATCCGATCAAAATCGGTTCACTCGTTCGAGAGATATCGTGAAGGAAATAAAAGCGAAAAAAGTGTTTTTTCGGAATCACACCGAAATTTTTCATCTAAAAAATTTTTGTTGTCGATTCTTTCAAAGAACATAAAAATCTGCATCGATTGCCGCCAATCGCGTGAAAATCGGTTGATTCATCCCAGAGATAATTAAGACAGTTTGAAATTACAAAAAATAATGTTTTATTAAACTTTCATCTTAAAGAATTTTTTGACCGATTTTTTCTAATTTGGTTTAGGATGGCAACATTTGACCCTAAAAATGGCAACCTTGGCTGAGTAGGCTCTGGCAACACTGGTAAAAACGTGCATTTGGAAGTTACAAAAACATGGAATATATTTTTTTTCGTTGGTAAATAGTGTAAAAAATTTATATCTCTATTTAACTAGTTTATTGAAATACGAGTACAAAAACATTCATAATATAGTACAGTCATTTGGTTCGAGAAATTGTGGTTACCTGGAAAGTTTTCCAGGAGTTTTGCAAATTGGCAATATTATAGATTTTGATGTGCTCTTTCCGAATTTCAACTTTGACACCTCGTATTTTTGCCGTTCGCGCCGCCATATTGGTAAAATGGCGCCTAAAAGCAGTTTTTGGCAATATCTCCTTTCCGACTCATTTTACAATAAAAACAATTATATACAAAATGAAACTACAGACAATTACTTACAATTTATGTATTAATCTTTTTTCTATAAAGACAATAGTTTTGGCGTACGAGCGCCGCAAAGTATACCATTATTACGGTATTCTGGTATTCTTCTTTATTGGTACATATGCTAGATATATACATATAAACTAATGATACAAGCCTTATGAAAGAGGCTAATAGGTACAGATATGCGTCTATGCTATTAGCCTTTTGGCTAACTAAAATAAAACTAACCTGTCAAGCGCCTTGACACTCTTTGACAGGTTATGCAGACAAGCGTCGGGCCTTTTTGCCACCAAAAATTAATTTTCCTTACATTCTCCCGCAATTTTTTTCGCGATTTTTTTTCGCAATTTTAATGTTAATAAGTAAATAAAACCTATGGATGATGTATATATTTAAAAATATAATTAATTTCCTAAGTGATTACGTAATATAGAAACAGATTTATAAATTACAGTTATTAGATTCAGTATAATTAAGTACCTATCCACTTGAAAGTAAACATTTCAAATAACGTAAACACTTGCACTGATTGTTTACTTTTGACTTCGTTATTGACACTCAAGTGGGAACATGCCAAATGATACCTCATCACACACATTACGGAGAGGAAGGAGGAGGACGACCTCATTCCCTCATGACAGATGCACGGAGTACCGACCTCTATAAATCATATGACGTTTCCCGTCGTGTTTTTCTTCAAGATTATAATGTTTTAATGTGAATAAAACATATGCATGTTATATATATTTAGAAAGGTGATTAAATTTCCTAATTGATAATATAATTGGAATTAAGAAAAATACTAGTTTAATAAAAGAAATCTTGATCCAAACACAACACACGACTTTTTCTTATATTTTTATTGCAAATCTAAACTAAGGCCAAATTTATGTTTCTATATAGTAAAATTTGCTTAATTTACGTAGGTGCACACATTATATATAAAATTTTAATTCAAAAACCGATATAAAATAAGTTACAGTTACCTACTATAAAATTGTCAGTCTAATTTCGATTCCCGCGATTTTTATTTCTCCAAATTATATTGTTATAATTTATGTACTACCTATGCATGTGATATATATTTAAAAAGTAGAATAGATTTCCTAAGTGATGACGTAAATGGAATTTAGAAAAATACTCATTTAATAAATGGAATCTTGATACAAACACATAAACTTCGTCTTTTTTAATATTTTGTTTTAAAACTCAAATAAATATAAAATGTATGTTTCTATACAGTGATTGTTGCTTTATTTACGTAATTGGATATATTATACATAAAAATTTAATACAAAAACAGTTGTACTAACAAGGATTGGAGCAAAACTAATTACAATTACTATGAAAAATATCTGACATAGTACATATTTTGATTGCTCAATAAACTGTAACTGGGACATAATTAAATACATATTTTTATATTTTTATACATTTCAGGATGTTAAATATTACAGTAACTCATTATTTTTTTACAATGTACAATAAGGGAACTCCCTCATTGAACCCTCCGAAACTAGGCCTATTTTGACGGTAATGTCTTACAAAAACAATCATAGTAATAAATTTACTTATTCTTATCCATATATTCTATTCGTAGACTCTAGAATAAATACCGTTCTAATAAAATTTCTACTAAAATGTTCAATTCAAAATGCATTTCACAAGAAAATCATAAACTCACTATGAAATAAAATAGCAATAAAAACGTATATTTTTCATTCGATTTTCTGAAGTAATTTGTAGTAGATTTATGGAAAATACTTCGTATATGCATAAAAAACTTAATATTAATTACATAAATGTATAAATTATGTGGTACAAACAAACCACTTATAAATTAGAAATTTATTCTATGGGCGTGCCCACCTTGCCACCAGGCAGCAAGCGACGCGTGAGAGTCATGCTGTCACTTGCTGCAAGGCAGCAAGTGACGCTTGACAGGCTAACCAAATAGGCTTTTACGCTTACATCTGTCAATATGACATTGACGTGTCATTTTTTTATCATTGCATTATTAAACAACAAACTGCAGGAATGCATGACGTTTGTGACATCTTTTTACTAGCTCCATGGTGACGTCAGATTTTTGTGTCTTCGAGAGTCTTTACGAGACTTGCGAAATTCTGTATTGGTATTACAGAATTACCAATAAGGAACCCTAAAGAGGTATCTACTAGAGAAAAGTTTCCGATATTAGAATTTATGGATTGTTATCATAATAAAAGTGACGTTAACGCCGTTGTTATCGAGATTGTTCAGATTTATGACTACCCGCATCTAGGGTTATCAGGTCTTAAAACCGAAGGCTGAATACCTATTTAATATTGTCCAAAGACCAGCTACTTTGGTCACTCTCCCAATCGAAACGAATCTTCCTGTCTTTACTTTTTTATTTAGTCTGAGGTTATATAAGATAATAATTATAGATATAAGATAAGATAATTATAAAATATAAGAACATTTTCATTCGAAACTGCTTATCTAGTACCTACTGAGTTTTAAGAAAGTTGGTGTTCTTCTCAAGTTTTTTATTCAAAATTCTAAGTCCATAAAAGCTGTGAAGTTACTGCACCTATCTGACGCTAATGGTTGCTTTCAATCATTCTGACTTCTGCAGTCTTTCGGTCTTTTAACTTTAAAAATGAAATTATTAATATATGGGAATGAAGACTCGACTGTTCAGAAAAAAAACAGCGGATTTAAAGAGCCACGGTTAATATATTAGCGCAGAGTTCTTTTTATAATGCAGTTTTTTTCTGTCGCAAGTGGCAACCACTAAAAAACTCTCATGGGTACGAGGGCTTAGGGTCAGTTCACAACCGCAACGATACGCGACGCCACGCGGAGCTGCATTTGTAAGAAAGCTATTCAAGATTGAACCTTATTCATGCGAATACAAGTACAATATTTGTCAGCTTATAAAATATTAGATATATAAATTATACCTAAGTACAAACTATTATATTTATATTAAGCCTGAGACCAAATAGGTTTTTTATTTGATCTGGGTAATAAGTAATAAAAAAAATGTATATATTATTTCCTATTCACTAGCGCAGACTCGAAGCGCAGTAAAGCGAAATTTTGAAAAACAAAGCAAATTCACCCTTATGTCTTCAACGTAATGCACATAATATTCGACTTTGTTTTAGTATAATTTAATTGACTGCACTGACTAACCACAACCACATATTAATAAATGGTTACTACTGTTACGTGCTGGGGTTCGAAGGATTTGGAGAGAAAGACCTGGTGACTCTTTTGGGGACATTATTCACAAACACTAAGCACTAAGTCCAACACTAAACACTAACGGTGTCCTTAGTCGTAGTCAAGTCGTAGTTTTCACTCACTGGTATCACTCTTGATCACTAGTTTTTACTTCGAAATCGCCTGTTTCGCTGGTCAACTCGAACTCTCGATCACTAGTTTTCACTTATCGCCTGTTTCGCTTCGAAGGAAGCTCAAACTGAACTCAACTCGCTCGCATTCTTCCGGCGTATTTATATCGGTTGACACGAGTCCCAGACCATTCCAGAAAAGTTCCCGACTCACGTGATCAAGTTGCATTTATTCTAGAATGTTCGCACAGCAGCGTCATCTAGTATTGACTATTAAGTAGGGGTTTTCACGTTGTCTTTGTTCATACAAAGTGGTTTCATTGGTTGACGCTAGATGGCGCTAGTTTCTTTGTGCTCCGTGTGTTCGCAACACTACGTAACGTAACGAGCCTGGGCCTTTAGTCAAGAATCAAGATGCATTCGATAATTTCGACGGCGTAGTTCGAAAACAAAATGCATAGGATTTGACATAAGGCATCGCAAATTCGCAAGCGACATGTCACTTAGCGATGACTTATTTCAAATCCCATACATTTTTGATTTCGAACACCGCCGTCGAAATTATCGAATGCATCCTTGACTAAAGGCTCTATTTTGACGGGATGAAATTCGAGCGCAATGATACACTGGTGACTGGCGAGCTGTGCAGACTGCAGACATTATTCCTGGTATTAAAAACTAAATGTAGTATGTGACATGGTGGGCCAGGTCATTATTTACACGGGATAAAGTATTGCGAGCCGATGTCATTAGTCACAACTTACAGCGAATGTTTGTCTACAAATTCAGCAAATAATGTAGGTCCATCTATTGAAAAACATTGCGGTTGCTATATACTCAGCTACCTTTTGTCTATATGTCACCGTAAAATTGTAAAAACCATTAGATTGTAAAATGACTAACGAGATTGTAAAAATATGTCGAAAGATTCAAAACTATATTTTTATAATCTAACGAAAAATAATGTGTTAAATTATAGGCAGAATATTCGCGTCGAAAGTCTATAAACATTTTACAATTTCACTAGTTATATTACCATCTAACGGTTTTTACAATTTTACGGTGACATAATATAGACAAAAGGTAGCCGAGTATAGACTCTGTAGTCTGTACATCATCATCACCTCCCGGCCACCACTAACGTGCCCACTGTTGGAGCTGTGAGAACCTTTTTAGGCACCTTGCACATAATCCACCTAATATCTTGCTTCTAGTTTCAACTAGCTTTTCCACCCGAGTAAATATTCTCACCGGAATACTGTACTTTTCCGAGATAAAAATAGCCTATTTTTTAAAACGGAGTTTTTGTTTTTTTGATTAAGTAAATATATATTTTATATTATCTTAGAATATGCCAGTGAAAGTCCCGTGAAAATCGATCCAACCATTTCAGAGATGTCGGAATAAACAGATAGACAGGCAGCTAGACAGACTGGTGGTCCGTTTGGACAGACAAAAAGTAAAAAAAAAATTGTTAGTACCGCAATTCGGAATGTGGTGGGTTCGAACCCCGGTAAAATATTTTGTGATTCTTTTTTAAATCTACAAGAGCTCCGAGAAAGCTCGTTTACCCAGGTACTAATTAATTATCCGCCTTGTTAAACAACATTGAACATACACAAGTATTGAATTCAATTAATAATAATATAATAATAATAATATCTATGGACGCTTCACACCACGTCAATCTGGTCCCGTGGTAAGTTCTCGAAGAACTTGTGTTACGGGTACCAGACAACGGAAATATATTTAATACTTTTATACTATACACATATTTAAGATTTTTATTATATGATACACATATTTAATACACATCCATGACCCAGGAACACAGAAAAACTTTTTTTGTTCCTTCGGCGGGATTTGAACCCGCGACCCCCGGCTTGAGCACCAACACGCTCAACCAACTGAGCCACAGAGGTCGTCAAATATAGTATCTCCCGTAAATATAGTATCGCACTCCCGTATAGGCTAATGAGACCCACGGTATACCCACTAAAAACCACCCCCCACCTTCCTCCACGCCGCCCTGTGACGAGGCCACGGGAACGATAAACACATCCGCGACCCCGCCGGCGGCAGCCGCCCACAAGCGGCTCCATCCTAGGCCCGAAGGCCCCAGGTGCACAAGATGGTAGGGTGCGCCTCCCTCCTCGGCCTCCACCAGTACTGTAGCAGACTCCCCCCGAGTCTGCCACTAGGAGGCCACGGATACCAGCCACCATAACCGGTACCCGGTGGCAGATCTGAGCTATGGTTCTGCCACCGACCACACCTCGGTCGCAGAGGATAGGGCAAGCGGCGCACCGTAATACCAACTTGCCTCTTCCTCTGCGGCCCCACCAATGCCGTTAACCGTACGGAACGGCCCCGCCAGCTCGCAAGGGGGTAGGGAGAGTGGCACAACACCACCACGCCTCTCCCCCTGCGATCTCTCCACGGCCGCAGAAGATAGGGAGTACGGCGCACCGTAATACCGGCACTCCTCTTCTTCTGCGGTCCCACCTTCTAGCGCGTCTGCAGCGGACTCCTTCAGCCCGCTGGGAGCGCCCTCCTCGGGCCAGCCGGCGGCAAACAAGCCGGCCCTGGTTGCCTCTTCGCTTCACCGTGGGTGTCCAATCCACGGTTACTAAGCCCCACCGCCACGACAAGGCGTGCAACCATCGGGGGGAAGGACTAACAGCCTACGCCAATGGTGACTGGTGATACCCGACCCGTCCAAAGAATTGCAGAAATCCTTGAATTTAAAAAAAATTAACACAGTACACCCTAATATAGGTAATCAATTATAGAGCTAGCGCCCACCGTCGAAAAAGGAGCTCATCGAGAACAAGCATTGGACCACTGCAGATCGCTAGGGGCCTTAAAGCTTGATATAAAACCGCCGGTCTGGCGGTCCTAAACCTGGCAGATTTTTTTTTATTGACCAAAATGTGTGAAGATTTTTTGAGTAAAAAAAGCTCATAAGGAACAAGAAAACTGTTGTTATACACGGCTGCGCGCCAACTAGAAACCGATAAAAATGCAAGTCTGGCAGTCCTACTCTTGACCAGTTTCCAGCCAGACCGCCCTGAACGTGTAAGAATTTTGAGTAAAAATAGCTCATAGAGAACAAGGTCAAGTTATATGTCAATCTGTTCGTCTCCTAATCCTCTTTTGAAAATCATCGGTCTGGCATGTTCAAACCTGGCCAAAACTCAGCCAGACCGTGATGAAGTTACCTCCTGTGATACTTACTAATAGGTAAATCATGAGTAATTTGCACTTAAGGCGCTGTGAGTAGTCAACTATGAAGTATTCGAGGGGGTGAAGGAGATGAGTGGGGGACGTGCCGCCCCCGTTACTGCGGGGGGCTTCATGCGATTTACGTCAAAGTGATGTGTCTATAATGTACAAAAGCGTAATTTCGATAAAACCGTAATGTGCTTCATAGCCTAGCGGTATTTTGCCCGCCTAAAGCAAAGCGTAGCGTCTAGGTTCAAATCTCATTACAATAATTTCAAAATGTCTATTTTCTGTCTAGGTCAATTGTAATAAGTCTAATTCCTAATTTTGTGCCAAATTTTGCCATTGCGATTTGAGAAAGTTAAGCTTTTTAGTAAGTAGTAAAAGGGTAAAAAAAATCTAAAAAAAAGCTCAATTTAGTCACTGAACTCCTAAACGGCTGGACCGATTTTAATAAAAAAAATTATGTGCCTTCAGGTTGATTCGAGAATGGTTTAAATTTGCAATTGGACCTGGTAGGTGGCGCTGCTGTCAGTAGTCACTACGTCAACAAATTTAATTCTAAGGCGGTACGAAGACTACGAAGTTTCCCGGGATAGCTAGTACTATTATAATATGCGGTCGAATTACTGCGGAATACGCACTACAACATGTAACACATTACACAATCTGGGGGCACGGCAGTGCCCCCGCCAAGTCGAGCGCGAAGCAAACACTGCCGTACCATTCTTTACTGGAACCATTTCGCCGCATTTTCAGGCCTCTATTTGAGAACCTCTGGATAAGACCAGAACGCAAAAATTTTCGTCATCTAGTAAACTATAATCACATACTTAAAATCCAAAATTTAGCTCCAAAGTTAAGCGAAAGCAAAGTTTCGCATTTATGACACTCACTCACTCAGTCACTCACTCATGATCATCAGAATAGAACTAGTACTTCTCATAAACTCAGCGAGCTGAAATTTGGTACAGAGTTAGGGTTTAATGGCCACATTAAGGGAAAACTATAAAAACTAGGATAATCGAAGATCTAGAGTACCTGGTGACCCTGATTAGAAAACACAAGATCCCAACCAAACTATTAGAGATCGACATACCGCCTTTACAAAAAATATTCAACTTGGTGGGCCACTTCATTTGATGTCAAAAATCGAAGGTCTGAAGTATCTGATGAAGAACCCTCAGCTGGTCTCAAATGATTTAGAGTTATTATGGTAATGCCCCCCTTCTACTATTGGTACATAAAAAATCAACTGTCATTGCAAAAATCCAGCGAAGTGGGACACATCTTCTAATTTAATCTAGCCCGTAGCGCCCCACTACTGGGCGAATGCCTCCCCTTCTGCTTTTAATACGCATATAAATAAAATTAAAGGAAAACTCTGGATAAGACTAGACTGTCTTTTATACTTATACAAGTTTACAAGAAGAAATAGTCGAACGATTAACTTTATTCTACTCGAACATTAAATAAACAAATTACACTAAAATCTAGTAACATAAATCAATAAGCCCACGTTTCTACAAAAAGAAGTGAAATCCCACCAAAAACATTCTGTAAAAAACTAGCCAAGTCTCGATGGAGCTGCTTGTTGATCTCTAAAAAGTAATGAAATCTAGACAAAGTCGTGCCAAGTCTAAGGTTCCTTACTGCGATTTCTTTCGACCTATGCGTAGAACAAAGTCCGATTTGAAAAATTGCTACGTTTCAGTAGAGGCAAAACAAGTTTTGCGAATTGAAAAACTTGAATAACTTATAAACGGTGAGACTTTTATTTTTGAAATTTTGGTATGTTATTATGACATCCTAGTCTAGTTAACCACTTTATACTGTTTATTACTAATTATTATATTTACTGAGATAACGAGTTCTATATCAACCTAGGACGTTTTACAGCGGAGAAGCGAGAGTTCGTAGTGATCATATTACGTTGTTTTACGGAGACATTTGAATGAAACGCGGTTCTATATTCATATGATTCGTTTTTTGTTGGAGTTATCCGACATTTTTAAGTCCTATGTGAATAATCATAATCTATTATTTTGATATAGCACTATCCACACTACGTATAAATGAATTATAATACATAATTATTTTTTAAAATCGTTTATTTACATTAAAAAATCTCAAAAAGGTGGTGTTTTGAACTATAATTAATCCATAGTCAGTACTAGGGACTTACTTAAAATTAAATTAAAAGACTAGTTACCATAGTCTAAAACCTACAAAAAAATTAAAATCTCTAAGATATGCCCATAAAAATAAATATTGTTTGAAAAATTACATCAAGCCCAAAACAAAATTTAAACTTATAAACAGTTAAAACTTTTTTTTTATTAAACTAGGGGGCAAATTAGTAAACGGATCACCTGATGGAAAGCGATTACCGTAGTGCTTACGGTACCGTACCGTTACCATAAGTGATAACATCAGAGAAGTTGCAAGTGCGTTGCCGGTCTTTTAGGAGGGAATATGCTCCCTTCTTGAAGGTTTGTAGGTCGTAATGGTCCGGATACTGCTGGCGACAGTTCATTCCAGAGTTTTACAGTGCGCGGCAGAAAGCTTCGGGTGATCAATCATCAAGGTGATGAAGATGATAAATATTTTGTCGCTTGGAACGGTGGCGAAAAGTTGCAGCAGGTATAAGTCCGAACAATTCCTTAGAGCACTCCCCGTAATATAACCGATAGAGGATGCAGAGTGATGCTACATAGTCAAGTCTGTTTGAAATACTATGGCAGTCGACAATTCGAGCGGCTCTACGTTGGATACGATCTAGAGGGAGAAGCTGGTACTTTGGCGCCCCTGCCCAAAGATGAGAACAGTATTCCATGTGAGGCCGAACCTGCGCCTTATAGAGTTGTAGGCGTTGGACCGGACTGAAATACTGCTTTGACCTGTTCAGAACACCAAGCTTCTTGGAGGCTAACTTGGCCTTGCCCTCCAGATGATATCGGAACTGACCTCGCTCGATATGTTAACACCTAACCCTTTCTAAAACGTAGTTATAAATTAAACTGCTTTAGTACTGTATCTAAGCTTTCTAGCTATGTTGTATAATGTAATTAGATAGGTACAAGTTCAGTTTAACCTACATGGGGGGCAGGTATCTGCACGTTTATCCAAAATAATGAAAAATAACCATAATATTGTAATGGCCATAATCCCGTTATAATAACCATGTCGCATTCAGGAGAAATAATACATAAAAAATCAATTTTGTCATAATAAGGTTCGGATTGATTTAAAGTATCAATCAAGTGTCTATAAGTCTATAAAATCGATTATCCTGAATGAGGTAGTGTATAATATCTATGTATACATTATCATATTTTCTGTAACACCTTATAGGAATGGCCTCAGGTACTTACACTATAGTGATTTAACATATCTAAAAGGTGTTTAGCAGTATGTGATTTATCACGATAACCATTTCTATAAGACGCGATGTATTCTTTGTACCGAGTCTTAAATTTACGTCCAGTTTGAGTCAAACTTTGTACCGATTCTCAAAGTTACGTCCAGTTTGAGTCAAACTTTGTACCCCGTTTCAGAGTTACATATGATCAAATTTTGCAAAACACCTTTTACATAGTGGTCAAAGGCTTTTGACCGAGCGTGCTGGAATAATTATTAGAAAGAATTAAATAAAAGAGCAACAATAGACTTGCATTATGCATGGTAAAAAGGAAAACTCACACATTTGCTTGCAGGTTTTGGATATTTTTCTAGATTATACTTTCGAGATATTGCTAGATATAATATTAATTAAATTGTATACTACTATCTACTTAAATGTACCTGAAAACGCTATCATAGGTGGAATGACTATCAGCAGGAGACTGCATAGGAGTTAGTACCGACATTTCTTGATCAACTGATGATCAGAACCTATGGTCAGAATTTTCAGTTGTATTAAAGGTGATTTTTCGAAACTAGGAGTAGCTTTTAAAGAAAGTATTGATGGTCGAAGGCCATAAATTCTCTCATTATTCATCTACTAATGAGAGAATCCATCGATTAGGAGGTGCGTCAATTTTATTTCAAAAATCATCTAGTGGCTGACTTATTTCTTCTGCACATTGTTGTCAACAACTGAAATGTTAAAAATTGTATTACTACACTGCACCATAATATATTAAAAATAATATTATGTATGATATATCGCTCATGGAATGCAAAACAGCCACAAATCGAAAACAACTTTTTTTACAGGAGAGCCAAAACAAAATTTAGATAATGTTTTTTTGAAAAATATGATATTCATTTTATTAAATATTATGATGTTAGTATACCATTTTTTTCGTAATATGTTGCTCTATTTTTTCAAATAATGACCGCTGCGATAGCTCTCACCTAATCTGTTTAAAACTACAAAATCCCTTTTTGCATTGAATATTTTAAGAGCAGATTTTTAGAGCAGTCTTAAAAACATTAAAAATAATATTATTATTAATAAAGTACTTAATACAAGTATTATTAAATCACAGCCTGTTTTTTCTACAATATCAAAAGTATTATCTTGCAAGTAAATATTATCCCACCAAAAACATTCTGTAAAAAACTAGCCAAGTCTCGATGGAGCTGCTTGTTTATCTCTAAAAAGTAATGAAATCTAGACAAAGTCGTGCCAAGTCTAAGGATCCTTACTGCGATTTATTTATTATTATAGTTAATGTTGTGTGACTTGGCCGTTGAAAATTCTTTATACGTTACAAGTCAATTTTGTTTACACGTAATGTTATATCAGATTCTGTTGTAACTACCTATGTTTGTTAAGCGAGATAATAGCCCATACTGGTATTGGTAATTGGACGCTAGTGTCTTATTTTAGGCTGTTGTTGATTGTATAACACATGTATTGGAGCAATGGTGTCATGGAGCCCCTTTTGTACCCTTGTGTACTCTTCAACGGCCAAGTCGCACAACATTAACTATAATAATAAATAAATCGCAGTAAGGATCCTTAGACTTGGCACGACTTTGTCTAGATTTCATTACTTTTTAGAGATAAACAAGCAGCTCCATCGAGACTTGGCTAGTTTTTTACAGAATGTTTTTGGTGGGATTTCACTTCTTTTTGTAGAAACGTAGGAATATTGATTTATTTTACTAGATTTTAGTGTAATTCGTTTATTTAATTTGTGTAATGTTCGAGTAGAATAAAGTTAATTGTTCGACTATTTCTTCTTGTAAACTTGTAAGTATAAGTATAAAAGCCAGTCTAGTCTTATCCCGAGTTTTCCTTTAATTTTATTTATATGCGTATTAAAAGCAGAAGGGGAGGCATTCGCCCAGCAGTGGGACGCTACGAGCTAGATTAAATTAGAAGATGTGTCCCACTTCACTGGATTTTTACAATGACAGTCGATTTTTTTATGTACCAATAGTAGAAGGGGGCATTACCATATCTCTAATCAGCTGAGACCAGCTGAGGGTTCTTCATCAGATACTTCGATTTTTGACATCAAATGAAGTGGCCCACCAAGTTGAATATTTTTTGTAAAGGCAGTATGTCGATCTCTAATGGATTGGTTGGGCTCTTGTGTTTTCTAATAAGGGTCACTCCAGACTCCAGATCTTCGATTATCCTAGTTTTTATAGTTTTCCCTTTATGTGGCCATTAAACACTACCTCTGTACCAAATTTCAGCTCTCTGAGTTTATGGGAAGTACTAGTTCTATTCTGATGATCATGAGTGTGTGACTGGGTGAGTGTCATAAATGCGAAACTTTGCTTTCGTTTAACTTCGGAACTAAATGACCTACAGACTTAAAATTTTGGATTTTATGTATGTGATTATACTTTACTGGATGACGAAAATTTCGGCGTTCTGGTCTTATCCAGAGGTTCTCAAATAAGGGCCTGAAAATGCGGCGAAATGGTTCCAATAAATAATGGTACGGCAGTGTTTGCTTCGCGCTCGACTTGGCGGGGGCACTGCCGTGCCCCCAGATCGACGTTCTGGTCTTATCTAGAGGTTCTCAAATAGAGGCATGAAAATGCGGCGAAATGGTTCCCGTAAATAATGGTACGGCAGTGTTTGCTTCGCGCTTGACTTGGCGGGGGCACTGCCGTGCCCCCAGATCGATTATCCTAGTTTTTATAGTTTTCCCTTTATGTGGCCATTAAACCCTAACTCTATACCAAATTTCAGCTCTCTGAGTTTATGGGAAGTACTAGTTCTATTTTGATGATCATGAGTGAGTGAGTGAGTGAGTGAGTGAGTGTCGTAAATGCGAAACTTTGGTTTCGCTTAACTTCGGAACTAAATGACCTACAGACTTGAAATTTTGGATTTTAAGTATGTGATTATAGCTTACTGGATGACGAAAATTTCTGCGTTCTGGTCTTATCCAGAGGTTCTCATATAGGGGCCTGAAAATGCGGCGAAATGGTTCCAGTAAAGGATGGTACGGCAGTGTTTGCTTCGCGCTCGACTTGGCGGGTGCACTGCCGTGCCCCCAGATCACAGTCTTATATTAAGGCTCATCAAAATAATATTCTTCAAAATATGAAAGGCAAGGGACAATTAAACTATTTATTATTAAATCACAGCCATATACGTGGGTAACACTGAAAATGTTTAGAACTGGCCAGTTAGAAACATTGTGAATGAAAACTTTTTTAATTTCTTAGCAATTTTAGAACTCTTTGGTAACCTAATGTAGTATATTGCATTCATTTGTCATTTGTTTTTGTGAATTGGCGGCAAATCTAAAACTCTTGTTACACGAGAAAATGAACCTAACGCGAGAAAATTTTCGGTCAATGATTTATTATGACTTTCGTTGTGGGCTTACTCAACAACAAAGCTATGATAGGCTGCGATTAGCATTTCTTATTGAAGCCCTATCTCGTGCCACTATTTACAATTAGTTTAACGAGTTTAAGCGTCGACGTAGCAATCTTAACAGCGACTACTGAAGATAACATCAGTGCTGTGCGACGTATGATAGAGGAAGATAAGACGCATGGTATGAGTCAAGTTAAAAAAATATTACACGAACATTTAGGCGTCAGGAAGCTTTGTACCAGATGGATTCCCCATACTTTAATCAACGAACAGAAACACCTTCGCATGGACTGGTGTCGCCAAATGTTAGATTAAAGTTCAACGGCGGTGACTCAAATGATGTATTTGACATCGTCACAGGTTATAAAAGCTGGATATATTGCTACGAACCCGAAACCAAAAGACAATCAGCTCAGTGGGTGTTTCCTTTCGAGGATCAGCCAATCGCTAGCTGGAATGATTTTTATTGGTTTTGTCTGAGTTTTTAACTCAAAACTCTCTTCATCATCATTTATCCACGGTATGTTAAAATCAGGCTGGCTGTCAGAGTAATAATCTGTATCAGAATTACCATATGCTGTTTCTCCTTCTTATTCAACGAGTACTGGTTGTGGAGTTTCCTGAGTGTTGTCGGGAAATTAAGTCTGTTTATCTTTATTTTCTTTGGATGGTAGTAAATCATCAGTTTCATCATCAATTAAAGTTAGATTGTTAGGATTAGGCTGACCGACTGGATGGCAGACTGCAGTAAAATAAGGCTTACCCGCTATAATGTCTTGAACTATTACTGGGACATCACATTATTGAATAGGAGAGTTAATAATGGGCCGATTTATCTTTTCTGATTCTACATCTGAATTGACCACTGCCATTCTCACAAGATTTCTTGCTCTGCTACTCATTCTAAAAATAGTTATGAAATATTACTCAGAATATAGTATAATACTGTCATAAATTGTTACTTTGGGCTCAAAATTAAACCCAATGCTGTATAAATTAAATAAACGAATTTAATTTATATACATTATCAGGACTTATCAGCACAAAATTTTTAAAAGCTCCACTTTAACTATAAATAAATTAATATTATCTCTATAATAATTTAATTCAAAAAGTACATATTTGTAAATAATGTCGTTGCTTTGTTTTATATTGGAATGCAAAATGTACAGATTTGGAAATATGGCATTGCTTTATTTCATATTGAAATGAAAAATGTCCATATTTGGAAATATAGCTTGGCTTTCTTTCATATGTGAATGCAAAACAGACGTATTTCGGAATATAGCACTGTTGTATTTTATTATTCTGAGAGTACCTACTTACTTAAAATTTGAATGCAATACGGACGTATTCCAATATGTGGCTCCTTTGCACAGAACACTAAATAAAATTTTGGATGAGTTTCCGAAATGTGGCCGTTTTGTATGAAACTGACGGGCGTTCGTTTTAAGTTTTGGGTCGCAATTGCTAAAATGGCGGTGTTGATCTGAATTTGGCGCGTAAGTCAGCCCAATACAAAAAGGGCGGTTGATCAGTTTGGTATCAAAATGAGCGAAAATGACCGGTGTTTTCAGCAAAACTTAAAATATTGCAGTTTTGGACCCCAATTTAACAATAAAAAGATTTTAATTTTTTTTTTGATTTGTGGCCGTTTTGCATTCAATGAGCGATATATATAACTTGAAAACATTTTAATACAAATTAATAACATTTGTACAAAGCTATTAAAAAAAGTTTGAATATACAAGGTTTAATGAACATCGCAGTACAGAACTAAAAACTGTCGATCATAATGTTATATGATACGCCGAATACCCTACAAATGTGTATATATTGTAAGGTAACGCAGCTTTAAACTATTTTTATTTATTTAATATGAAATATATTTATATTTAACGATATTTTTAAAAGAACAACGTCCTAACTGATGTCATTATTCAGGCTATAACGTCCCATCTGCATATCGAAATGACAAATAGTATTGTAACTATTCTGTGATTCCGTAAAAAAACGTCCTATAGTTACATGAAACTTTTAGAAATTCTAAAGTATTAGTCTTACATAGTTCTAATATTACTTATAATCTCAACTATTTGGTACGTCAACTTTTATTGATAACACGACAAATATTTACCTAATAAATAAACATTAAACTAATCATACTTTTCGAACTAAAATGTATTTTTCTAACTTTCCGTCAAAAAATGTCTTATATGAATATAGATTTCCCGTTTCTATTTATGAGCTTAAAAAGCGGAATAGTAAAAAACTATAATTTCAAAGCATGATAATACTAAATTTGAAGAATAATTTAAGTAAAAAATCAGCTTACCCGGATATACACCGTTCTTCATAAAAATATATTGCTTATTTGAAAAATAAGGACTACGTTCAGGCTCTTTTTCTTCTCTTCTTAAAGCATATCCAGCATTATCCGCAAGCATGACATCTCAGAAATACATTTAGTACGCAATAATTAGTAAAATTATAATTTTCGTCAAACCGAAAAAAAATCACACACATGACGCAAAAAACCCTTCTTTCCGCTCGACAACGCCTGAAGTGAAGATCGTGCGAGGTGCCCGCGCCGTGCGCGCATCAATTTCTCCGTCCTATGAACACTACGTGCATTTTATCATGGAGCTTACATCAAATTAGACGTTGTACGATTCTGTATTTCCGAAAATAAGCCAGATAAAACATTTTTTAAAATGTCAGTCTGTAGAGCTTTGATTCCTTATTTCATTTATCCAAAAAACGCAATTTTGCTCTATGATCACATCAGACTTTGTTCTACGCATAGGTCGCTTTATTATTATAGTTAATGTTGTGTGACTTGGCCGTTGAAGGGTACAAAAGGGGCTCCATGACACCATTGCTCCAATACATGTGTTGTACAATCAACAACAGCCTAAAACGAGACACTAGCGTCCAATTACCAATACCAGTATGGGCTATTATCTCGCATAACAAACATAGGTAGTTACAACAGATATAACAGATATAACGTGTAAACAAAATTGACTTGTACCCACTAACGTATAAATAATGTTCAACGGCCAAGTCACACAATATTAACTATAATAATAAAGAAATCGCAGTAAGGAACCTTAGACTTGGCACGACTTTGTCTAGATTTCATTACTTTTTAGAGATAAACAAGCAGCTCCATCGAGGCTTGGCTAGTTTTTTACAGAATGTTTTTGGTGGGATACACATTATGACATTACACACATTGACGTTTCTTCCTAGAACGACATTTCAAAATTTTATTTAATTCGCATTTTTCAGCGGTTACAAAATCTAAACTTGCTTTTGCCCGCAACTTTGTTCGCGTAGCACAAAGCTAAATTTTGTCGACTGATTTTATACAATACATAAATACACAATAAAATTCAATATCAAATATTCCCCTTCTACATAGGTACATGAAACTTGCACTGACAGCAAAAAAAAATACAATTTCAAATACCTAGTTTCTGACATTTGTGGTTTAACCAAATAGACTCTTCGGCTTCATCATATTAATTGTAAATATTGTTTTATTTAAACTATTACTAATATAATACAGAGAGAAGGTTTATTTGTTTGTATGATTGTTTGTTTGCATTGAATAGGCTCCGAAACTACTGGAATGATTTTGATGAAATTTAGGACAGATATAGAATAGACAACGGGGAAGCACATAGGCATACTTTTTATTGCCGAAAAATGTACGGTTCCATCGAGATTTCCTTTTGCGCGCAACACCTAGTCTAAATATATAAAAGGCAAACCTGACTGACTGACTCATCTATCAAAGCACAACCGAAACTACTGAACAGATGTTGCTATAATTTGGCATACAGATAGTTGTAATGACGTAGGCATCCGCTAAGAAAGGATTTTTGAAAATTCGCCCCCTACGGGTGTAACAAAGGGGTTAAAATTTTGTATGGAAACCGAACTTTACGCGGACGAAGTCGCGGGCAAAAGCTAGTAAAAAATAAACGTAGATTACTGAATAAGTACATGTTCCTAATATCTGCTCATGGTGATTAGAATTAGAATTGATTATAATAATTGATATAATTATATGTATAAACTTTACAAACCAACAGAATAATAATATTTAGGTACATATATTATATTTACTTATTCTGTTGTCAATCAATGTTGTCAATTTTGAATCAAATATGTTTTTTCTTTCGTCGTGTAATAAATTATATCAATAATTTCGGTTGTTTTACGTCAGTCTGACTGGCAGCTCGGTTTGCGTACCGTTTGATTTTTGGTGGTGAGTTCAAATCCCGGTAAGATAAATATTATTTTTGTGATTCTTTAATATTTTTTTATTTATTTTTTATTAATTTTTATCGTTGTACTAAAACTACGACCAAAGCTCGGTCTCCCTAGTACCTACTTATAAAGAGTTTTTGTACCTCCATCTTAAAACTTTGAACTAAAAATTTGGACATTCATCGAATACAATCTTTTCATATTTTATATAATATAATCTATACTAATATTAACAACAACTTAAAGTAACTAATAATAAATAAGTACATAATTAACCATATACTTCTATTACTGGGAAAACAAGCATCGCTCGGAGTTTTATAGTGCGACAAAAAAAAGAAAAAAAAAATCGTCTGACCGGGATTCGAACCCGAGACCAATTGGTCGCAACAACGCAAAAAGCCAAAGGGCTACCAAGCGCCTTACATCAAATAGCGAAATTACGTATATATTATAAGTATTACACGACGAAAGAAAAACTAATATTTACCCCCGACTTGACCTTTATGCAGACGACATAATGGTCCATTCGAGGGTAAAATAAATTTGAACGGACTTTCTACAATAAATTCGAATAATTTTTGAGCAGAAAAGAGGGGAAAAATTTGACATACGTCTCATTAGCAAGAGGCCTAAGCCGGTACTGTCTTATTCAATAGATATGAAAGAGAAGGAATGACAGGTCGCCATTTCGCGATGTTTCATTCGACTCGTACGAATTATTTATCATTGAAATAAATTAATACTAACAAATATCACATTCTATACGAAAAATCAAAACAACAATTCCCTTCCTTTTATTATGTTTTACGAAACTGCAAATAATTTTCTCATTTCTGTTCACAAATAATACAGTTACAACTCCAAGAATTTCTATTTTAATGGTTACTTTATGATTTTTTTTTATCGAGAAATTTTTCAGATAACGTGTTTTGAAAACGAAGGTCCCCTAGCAAATATGATCAAAATTAACATATATTTTTTTGCTGCACTAAAATGTATCCATTCGTCTCAAAAAATTTTTGAAAGAAGCGTATTTCTAGGGTAAGAGCGCCTCATGATTTTGATAGATTTGTATGTATTCTTTCCGAATTTAAAATTTCCTACCCGATATTGCTACCACTCGATCCGCCATCTTAAAAAAATGGCGATACCTTTCAATATTTTGGCTATATCTCCTTACAGACAAACTTTACGATAAAAATATGTTCCACTAATATGAACGATATATAATTTTCTACAATTTATTTTACGAGCATTTTTGTGTCAAATTGATAGTTTTAGCGCTGCAGAGTCTTAGAAGAAAATTTTATATGTGTTGTTGACATTTTTTGTAATCAACTATATTCTACTGTTTATGTCCTTTTAGATGATATTTATATCGAGAAGTTTGTAAATAATTATAAAGACCGCCAATTTATGAAGGCAGCCATTTCGAAATAACAATAATATTGAACATACCAATTTTTTGTGTCAACAAAACCAAAAGTATATATACTTAATATCAGATCAGAATATCAAAGATAAAGGGGTCAAACTTCTATTCGAAAGTTGACTGCTTACAAAACCGAAAGTTTTGCAAACTTTGGAACTTTGTTTCTTATAAAATTGATTTTATTAGACTAAAATATAAAAATAAAGCATCACACAAATTTATTTTTTTAATAATCGCTGTACGCAAATTATTTTTCACTAATATTTATTTTACTTATTATAAGATATTAGTTTAGTATACTTTTAGTTTTATTGCTACTAAAATTTGTGGTATATTTAAAATGATTGTGAATTCGAAATGGCTGCCTTCCTAAATTGGCGGTCTTTATAATTATTTATAAACTTCTCGATATAAATATCATCTAAAAGGACATAAACAGTAGAGTTTTGGCCAGGTTTGAACATGCCAGACCGATGATTTTCAAAAGAGGATTAGGAGACGAACAGATTGACATATAACTTGACCTTGTTCTCTATGAGCTATTTTTACTCAAAATTCTTACACGTTCCGGGCGGTCTGGCTGGAAACTGGTCAAGAGTAGGACTGCCAGACTTGCATTTTTATCGGTTTCTAGTTGGCGCGCAGCCGTGTATAACAACAGTTTTCTTATTCCTTATGAGCTTTTTTTACTCAAAAAATCTTCACACATTTTGGTCAATAAAAAAAAATCTGCCAGGTTTAGAACCGCCAGACCGGCGGTTTTATATCAAGCTATAAGGCCCCTAGCGATCTGCAGTGGTCCAATGCTTGTTCTCGATGAGCTCCTTTTTCGACGGTGGGCGCTAGCTCTATTAGGTATATATTTGATAAAACTCAAGTTCGAGTTAACTGGTACTGACCAAAAATTTGAAGATTGACTAGAGAAAGAGTGATTTTAGCTGAATTGAACTATGTCTAGAACAAGAATTATTTTATACTTTTTAGGGCATTTTTAAGGCGCTGTGAGTAGTCAACTATGAAGTATTCGAGGGGGTGAAGGAGATGAGTGGGGGACGTGCCGCCCCCGTTACTGCGGGGGACTTCATGCGAAATACGTCAAAGTGATGTGTCTATAATGTACAAAAGCGTAATTTCGATAAAATCGTAATGTGCTTCATAGCCTAGCGGTATTTCGCCCGCCTAAAGCAAAGCGTAGCGTCTAGGTTCAAACCTCATTACAATTTTATATATTTCAAAATGTCTATTTTTGTCTAGGTCAATTATAAGAAGTCTAATTCCTAATTTTGTGCCAAATTTAGCCATTGCGATTTGAGAAAGTTAAGCTTTTTAGTAAGTAGTTAAAGGGTAAAAAAAATCTAAAAAAACCTAACCAAGAGCATGTCAGGACATGTCTAACGAGGGTTCCGTAACTATAAACGCGTAATATGCTTTTTTTAATTACTCTAAAAGTTACTGTCCGATTTGGTTCAAAATAATTTTCCTAAAGAGTTTTTAGCATGATCTATCAGCATAGAAATTTGCAAGTTTCTATCTCCTATAGTTTAAAAATGCTAGGGGGGGGACCAACTTACAAACTACTTTGGAGGCCGATTACTCGAAAATGGTCAACTTTATAAAAAAGTAACGTATGAAACCTTGCCTTTATTTTAAAAGGCCTATTCTACGATACCCCACACGATGGGGTAGAGTGAAAAAATATTTTTCATCCCCACTTCACATGTATGTAGAGCCACCCCTAAAATATAAAATTATTATTTTTTTATGATCCCGTAACCGTGATCTATACACAATCTATAACTGCACCAAATTTCATCAATTTATATTCATAATTACAGGAGCTAGAGGCGCGGACAGACAGACAGACAGACAGACAGACAGACAGACAGACAGACAGACAGACAGACAGACAGACAGACAGACGGACAGAGCGAAACTATAAGGGTTCCTTAAGTATTACGGAACCCTAAAAAGCTCAATTTAGTCACTGAACTCCTAAACGGCTGGACCGATTTTAATTAAAAATTTTGTGTGTCTTCAGGTTGATTCGAAAATGGTTTAGATTTGCAATCGGACCTGGTAGGTGGCGCTGCTGTCAGTAGTCAGTACGTCAACAAATTAAATTCTAAGGCGGTACGAAGTTTGCCGGGATAGCTAGTATTATTATAATATGCAGTCGAAGTACTGCGGAGTGCGGAATACGCACACTACAACATGTAACACATTACACAGTACGCTTTTTGACATCACACACATTGACGTTTCTTCCTAGGACGACATTTCAAAATTTTATATATTTCGCATTTTTCAGCGGTTACAAAATCTAAACTTGCTTTTGCCTGCAACTTCGTTCGCGTAGCACAAAGCTAAATTTTATCGACTGATTTTATACAATACATAAATACACAATAAAATTCAATATCTGGGGGCACGGTAGTGCCCCCATGCCAAGACGTCAAGCGAAGCGCAAGGGCACTACCAAACCACCTTTTCTCGAAGCGTTTCGTCGATTTTTTGAACCCTCATAACTTGAGTTTGGATTGTATCAGATAAATGAAACTTTTATTTTAACATAATATATGCAACATTTATTTAATTAAGTTAAGAATTATTAAGGTAAGAAGTCTCATATAAACTTTTATCCTTCAACTCCTTAAACTACAGGATGGAAGTTTCTATAATATTACCACAAATTTAGCTAGAGGCCTGAAAATTGTTGTTGTTATTAGGGATCCGATAATAACAATAAAATTTAATAAAATAACCATGTATCCCTTTAATAACAACAAAAAACACAATATTTTTTTAAATATTTATCGATATATTTTATTGCACTTGTTAATTTTACCCGTATGTATTTTCCGTTTAAATTACTAAAGAATACTCGGGAAATAATTAGGTACCTATTTAAATATTACGTCAATTAGATTCCAATTCAAGCGACGAACTCATAACTAACATAATTCATAATGTACGAGATAGATGTCACTTTTACACAAGACTATAAAAATATTATGAGTTATCATTAAAACGAATAATAATAATTAACTGAAGGGAATGAAATAATAAAAAAAACTATGTATCAAATTACAGTTACATACTTTTTAGTATCATCAAAATATTTACAGTATCCGAGTAACTTACAATAAATAAAATGTAGTAAAAGCGCCACCTAGCATAGCTTATAAACAATAATCAATTATAAATGGGCATTCAAGTAGTACTTACTGCTACGGACAGATGTCAGTGCTTCGACTAAATTTATTACATAAGTCATAGAACGTGAGTATAATTTTTTTACCCTGAAAGATTCGGCTACTTGTTTGTAGTAACTAGTACCTGGGAGACGTGAGTCATGCTCAGGAGTGACCCGGGAGATCGAGCTTTGCTCGGAGTTTAAACAATAGTACGGAAGAAGAAAAATTATAAAAGGAATAACCTAACCAAGAGCATGTCAGGACATGTCTAAGGAGGGTTCCGTAACTATAAACGCGTAATAGCCAATAGGTATTTATTTAAATTACTTCAAAAGTTATTGTCCGATTAGTTCAAATATTTTTCTGAAAGAATAAGTAACGACCACTGTGGCGCAGTGGTGAGCGCGTTTGTACTCAAGCCGGAGGTCGCGGGTTCGAATCCCGCCAGGGAACAAAAAAGTCTTATTATTTAGTATGATGCAAAGGGTGGGGAGGGCTTGGGGGGGGGGGGGGCTTGTAAACCACTTTGGATGCCAGTTACTCCAAATTGTTGACTTTGTAAAAAAGTAATGTATGAAACCTTGCCTTTATTTTAAAAGACGTATTCAACGATACCCCTCACATTAATGGCTAACAATAAAAAAATATTTTTCATCCCCACTTCACATGTATGAAGCCCCTGAAATATAAAATAAGTATTTTATGATACCAAAAGTGACATTTAAGTTACATATTACATAACTGGTCCAAATTTTATCAATTTATATTCATAACTAGCTGTTGTCCGCGGTTCCGCTCGCGTAAATACCGTATCCCACTTTTTCAGAATAAAAAATTGCCTATGTTCTAATCCAGAGCCTAAACTACTACCGTATCAAACATCGAAATCCGTTCAGTAGTTTTTCGTGAAAGAGTTACAAACATCCATCCATTCTCACAAACATTCACATTTGTAATATTAGTAGGATAACAGAAGCTGAAACAATGGACAGACAGACAGACGGAGACGGACGGACGGAAACAGTAAATTTATAAGGTTTCCTCGAGTATTACGAAACCCTATTACATAGAATATTAAAGAATTAAAAACAATCGTCTGACTGGGATTCGAACCCGCGATCAATTTGCCATTAACGCAAAAGTCTGTCGCCTAGTAGCTGAAATACTAAAAGCCGTTTCCGAGAATCTCAATTCATATTTACAAGATTTGCTTGTTTGAAGTACTATCAGATAATGAAAATTTGTATTGTAATTTGTATTACGTACCTACGTTGCAATATATTAAAGTTATATTATTACTAGCTGACCCGGCAAACGTTGTTGCCTTATTAAAAGTTAAAAACACTATAATTGATCAGTTATCGAGCGGGATGAAAAATGATTTAATTACTAAAATGGCTATAAAAAAAATATAAATGGTGATAAAAAAGTAAAAATTTAGGATTGTATGTATTTTTAATTACCACATTATAAAAAAATAAAAACAAAAGATTTCGTCCAAAAATTAAAAAAAAAAATTAAGGGTGAACAACCCTTATCACTTAGGGGTATGGAAAATAGATAGTAGCCGATTCTCAGACCTACTGAATACGCATATTAAATTTGGTAAAAATCGGTAAAGCCGTTTCGGAGGAGTACTAACATTGAGACTTGGAAATTTTATATATTAGAAGATAGATAGATTGTTCCAGTGTAATATTACGGAAATACCGTGATATTATTGTTTAATATGATAAAAGGGAGCAAACGTGATACGCCTGATGAAAAGCGACTACTGTTGCCCAAGAATACGTCTTGTACTCTCGTATTTACGTACTATACGTACTCTTGTGAGCAGGCTTATGTAGCATTCTCTAGTGACCAATTCGCAAGGCGTTCACCTAGTTAAATATTGACTGCAGTTGTATTAAAACACAAGAGTCAGCTGTAGTCGAATATAATCGACTAAGAGCCAAGTATCGCCCTAATCTGCCACTTATTGTAAATAGTAAGCCAACAAAGAAAAACCAAACCAAGAGCATGTCAGGACATGTCTAAGGAGGGTTCCGTAACTATAAACGCGTAATATCCTTTTTTTTTAATTACTCCAAAAGTAACTATCAGATTTGGTTCACAATCATTTTCCTAAAGAGTTTTTTGCAAGTTTCTATCTTATATAGTTTAAAAATGCTAGGGGGGGGACCACCTTACAAACTACTTTGGAGGCCGATTACTCGAAAATGGTCAATTTTATAAAAAAGTTACGTATGAAACCTTGCCTTTATTCTTTATTTTAAAAGACCTATTTTACGATATCCCACACGATGCGGTAGAGTGAAAAAATATTTTTCATCCCCACTTCACATGTATGGAGAGCCACCCTTAAAATATAAAATTATTATTTTTTTATGATCCCAAAACCGTGATCTATACACAATCTATTACTGCACCAAATTTCATTAATTTATATTCATAATTACAGGAGCTAGAGGCGCGGACAGACAGACAGACAGACAGATGGACAGAGCGAAACTATAAGGGTTCCTTAAGTACTACGGAACCCTAAAAAAGGCAAAGGGAGAGTGGGCAGAAAAAAGCGTCTCTGTTGTGAAAGAAATACACCCAAAAAAAAACAAAAAGAAAATTCTGTTATAACAACTTACAAAAAGAAGTGAAATCCCACCAAAAACATTTTCATGTAAAAAAATTATGCCAAGACGATACCATATGACTAGCACTGTCAAAAAGTTATGAAATCTCATGTAAAACCAAGGTTCTTACCCTACACGCCTTAACTCTGCAAGCGTAACTTCACAAACTCTACACCTTAGTCATTTTATGTGGCTTGGCCATTTCGTTATTATAAGAGAGTATAATAGAAAAACAGTCGATTATAAATTTTTCTCCTTACGGCCAAGTGAATGTAGCGAAATGGCCAGGCCACATAAAATGACTAAGGTGTAGAGTTTGTGAAGTTACGCTTGCAGAGTTAAGGCGTGTAGGGTAAGAACCTTGGTTTTACATGAGATTTCATAACTTTTTGACAGTGCTAGTCATATGGTATCGTCTTGGCATAATTTTTTTACATGAAAATGTTTTTGGTGGGATCAAATATTCCCATTCTACATACATAAAACTTCGGCTATCTGACAGCAAAAAAAAAAAAACAATTTCAAATAAGTACCTAGTTTCTGACATTTGTGGTTTAACCAAATAGTCTCTTCGGCTACATCATATTAATTGTAAATATTGTTTTATTTAATCTATTACTAATATAATACAGTGAGAAGGTTTATTTGTTTGTATGTTTGTTTGTTTGCATTGAATAGGCTCCGAAACTACTGGAATGATTTTGATGAAATTTAGGACAGATATAGAATAGACAACGGGGAAGCACATAGGCATACTTTTTATTGCCGAAAAATGTACGGTTCCATCGAGATTTCCTTTTGCGCGCATGAAGTCGCGGGCAACACCTAGTCTAAATATATAAAAGGCAAACCTGACTGACTCATCTATCAAAGCACAACCGAAACTACTGAACAGATGTTGCTAAAATTTGGCACAGATAGTTGTAATGACGTAGGCATCCGCTAAGAAAGGATTTTTGAAAATTTGCCCCCTACGGGTGTAACAAAGGGGTTAAAATTTTGTATGGAAACCGAACTTTACGCGGATGAAGTCGCGGGCAAATGCTAGTAAAAAATAAACGTAGATTACTGAATACTTATTTAGTAATCTACGTTTATTTTTTACTAGCTTTTGCCCATGTACTTACATGTTCCTAATATCTGCTCATGGTGATTAGAATTAGAATTGATTATAATAATTGATAAATGATATGTATAAACTTTACAAACCAACAGAATAATATTTAGGTATATATATATTTACTTATTCTGTTGTCAATCAATGTTGTCAATTTTGAATCAAATATGTTTTTTCTTTCGTCGTGTAATAAATTATATCAATAATTTCGATTACTTTACGTCAGTCTGACTGGCAGCTCGGTTTGCGTACCGACGTTTGATTTTTGGTGGTGAGTTCAAATCCCGGTAAGATAAATATTATTTTTGTGATTCTTATAATGTCTTTGTTTTTCTTTAATATTTTTTTATTTATTTTTTATTAATTTTTATCGTTGTACTAAAACCTATTTTTTATCGTTGTACTAAACCTAGTACCTACTTATAAAGAGTTTTTGTACCTCCATCTTAAAACTTTGGACTAAAAATTTGGACATTCATCGAATACAATCTTTTCATATTTTATATAATATAATCTACACTAATATTAACAACAACTTAAAGTAACTAATAATAAAATAAGTACATAATTAACCATATACTTTTATTACTGCGAAAACAAGCATCGCTCGGAGTTTTATAGTGCGACAAAAAAAAATAAAAAAAAAATCGTCTGACCGGGATTCGAACCCGAGACCAATTGGTCGCAACAACGCAAAAAGCCAAAGGGCTACCAAGCGTCTTACGTCAGATAGCGAAATTACGTATATATTATAAGTATTACACGACGAAAGAAAAACTAATATTTACCCCCGACTTGACCTTTATGCAGACGACATAAAGGTCCATTCGGGGGTAAAATAAATTTGAACGGACTTTCAACAATAAATTCGAATAATTTTTGAGCAGAAAAGAGGGGAAAAATTTGACATACGTCTCATTAGCAAGAGGCCTAAGCCGGTACTGTCTTATTCAATAGATATGAAAGAGAAGGAATGACAGGTCGCCATTTCGCGATGTTTCATTCGACTCGTACGAATTATTTATCATTGAAATAAATTAATACTAACAAATATCACATTCTATATGAAAAATCAAAACAACAATTCCCTTCCTTTTATTATATTTTACGAAACTGCAAATAATTTTCTCATTTCTGTTCACAAATAATACAGTTACAACTCCAAGAATTTCTATTTTAATGGTAACTTTATGATTTTTTTTTATCGAGAAATTTTACAGATAACGTGTTTTGAAAATGAAGGTCCCCTAGCAAATATGATCAAAATTAACATATATTTTTTTGCTGCACTAAAATGTATCCATTCGTCTCAAAAAATTTTTGAAAGAAGCGTATTTCTAGGGTAAGAGCGCCTTAAGAATGCTTTTGTTTTTGATTCGGAAGTCGGTTTATATTTTTTGTTTAAAAATAATTGATATATACTAGTATAATAAAGATAAAATATTTGCTCGTATGTTTGTTTGAACCGAATACACTCTGAAACTTTACTGCTCCGAGTTTGATGAAATTTAGCACAGACATAGAGTAGTGGTCTTCGGGGAAAGACATAGGCTTTTATCGCGGCAAAATGCACGGTTTCCGCGCTATTTCCTCTATATCTTGGTAGCAACTAGCGAGCAATGACCGAGTGAACTCTGCAATTTGTTACCTTTCCGCGAGTTCGCCTTTCTAATCTTATTTAATAGGTTGTATGTATGGTTTATGGCCACAATTGACCTCTTCGTAATATTCATCTTTAAATAATATACATACTGGTTGTATACAGCCACTTTTGCATATGTAATGTATGTAATGAATATATATCTACATATTTATACAAAGTGCAATCCACCAATAAAACAAAAAAAACAACAGGAGAATTTTCAATAATTAAATTTCGTTTCTTTTTCTAAATTCATCTAGAAATATAGGATAAATAGATGTTGCTCGCTACTTTGTACCCGCATAAGTTAATTTCGCGGAAACCGTACATTTTTCCGCGATAAAAAGTAGCCTATGTCACACCCCACATAGCGAGATTGACGGATAATAGATGGATCCAAGTGGTAATATCATAGAAAGGACCAACAGGCACCAGGAAGAGAGGTAGACCGTTTGCCAGGCGGGTAGACGACATAGTGAAGGTAGCTGGCAAGCGATGGATGGAGACAGCGAAAAATAGGGAGATATGGAAATCTCTAGAGGATTCCCTCACCTTCGAGAACGAGGGGTTCTTACTAACTCAACAAAGTAATCAATATTTAACTACTACTAATGTTTATTTATTTATTTATATTTATAACACTTTATGCATGTACAAATGCGGGCTTAATGCCTTGTGGCATTCTCTACCACCCAACCTTAGGATGATGCAGAGACATGGTGAAGTAGACGCATTTCTTGTACTATAATTGAACTGGAATCAGATAATAATTATGTAAATTAAAATTAATAATCTAATAAATATGGTAATATTATACATATTTTAAAACCTACATAATATTATATACACATCAATACATAGCATAGCAAAAAGGCTAATAAAAAAAACACGTATTATTAAAATATTGTTTACATAAAATACCTATAATACAATACATATTATTATACTAAATACATATCATAAATCACATGTAATTGGGAAAAAAAGAATCCTTAGTTTAAAATGTTCAGATTATTCCGATACTACTAATGTTCATTTTATTATCTATACTAATATTATAAAGAGGAAAACTTTGTTTGTATGTTTGTTTGTTTGTTTGTTTGTTTGTAATGAATAGGCTCAAAAAGTACTGGACCGTTTTTAAAAATTCTTTCACCATTCGAAAGCTACATTATCCACGAGTAACATAGGCTAAATTTTATTTAGGAAAAAATAGGATTCCGTAAGATATTTGGGTTTTTCGGACACAAGGTGTAAAAAAACAACTAGAAAAGTTACTTATTTTGCGTACGCTGCCTAAACTATAAAAGATAGAACCATATAATGTTCTAATTAATTGTAGATCTTATAAATATCTACAAAAAAGTCCGCGACACACTATACCTATCTATGTCGAGTGAGGCACAACAACCATTTTTTTATTTAGAAATCTTGAAATTTTTTTTTACTACATTTAAACGCTTTTATTTTACTCATGCTATTAATCCTTATCAAAATAAATTATTTCATCACTAAGTGTAGTTTATGTAGATAATATTTGGTCTTTGAATGATTAAAATTGGACGTTTGGTTTTGAAGTTATGGCGAAATTAAAATATTACGATTTCTGCTGCACGGCCCGTTGCGAAGTGGGCGACATTCTGTCGTATTAGTATCAGTATTGTACCCGTGCGAAGCCGGGGCGGGTCGCTAATGTTACTATATTTTGATAAGTAGCCGTGGCCTAGTGGGCCCGTTTTATTAGCACCCAAGAGAGTGCAGTTTCGAATCCCAGATTGTGGCGTGTACCAATGAGACTTTCAGATCTTAAGTACATTATACGGACGCTCTTACGGTGAAGGAAAACATGGTGAGGAAACCCGCACATGGTTGTCCCCAGACGTATTGACCAGTCATTCCTGTGGACTAGGCTAAATTCTCACAACACATTTGTGTTGTGAGAATGCCGTATTCTCAACCATTCGTTTGGGCAACCGTACGACATTTAAAAACCAACTGTCCCAGTCACTATAGTATTTCAGGAGTGGTTACTTCGCTCGGAGAATACTGTATAAATCGTCAATGAATGAAAAAAATTGATGAAAAATGGATGAGTATGCCCAAATTTCTTTTATTTGGTAAGAAATAAAAGGCTTTTTTATTTTGTTTATTATGTTCTTCCCCGTCTACCTTAAAGCTGTGTCAAATTTCATAACCTTTGGTCCAGTAGTTTCGGAGCCTATATTCAATGCAAACAAACATAGATACGTCTTTATAATAATATGGCATGTATTTAAACTTGCGACAAAAAAGGTATAAGGTTACATGGGGAAAATGAACATTCTTATCTTTTTGTCAAGAGGATCATTAAATACCCATATACCATCTTGCCCCATCTGGCAATATCATAAATTCAATACTGGATAAAACGTGTCTCCTTGCTTGCTCATGTGATCATGTCCACATATACGTCTTCAGAATTTTGAAACACTTGAGTAAATAATATTATTAAGGTTTGTTTTGAAAGGTGTTTGAAAGTATCCGAAAGTCACGTTTCTCTCTCAAATTGTTATTTATTTATTTATTTATTTCTTTAGGAAAACTTACAGCTAGAACATAATATACTTTTGACATAGTACAAGAAGGCCAATTAAAAGTTTTCACAGATAGAAGTAAAGTAAAGTAAAAAAAAAAATGCAAACAAACAGCAAACAAGAATTAAACACTATTTGTAACAAATTTAATAATAATAATAATAATAATACATTTTAAAAACAAATATATAATAATAGTTATTGCTTAAAAAAGTAGTCACTGAGGTTGTTCTTTAGTGTACTGATACTAGTAAAAAATAAGTCAAAGTCGATGCTCCGAGACGCTTCATTGAATGCTCTGCTTGATCTAAAAACAAAGGAATTCCGACGATAGTTCGTTGATACTGGGGGAACGTACAGAGGTTGATGTTTCCTGAGTGATAATGATAATGATGGAACACTTATATTAATTTTTTCAGTAAGTTCGGGACAGTCCACTGTACCATTAACTAGTTTGAAAAGAAAAAGTATATCGGCTATTTTTCTGCGCTCAAACAATGGAAGAATATAGTCGCTAACTCGGTACATAATTGTCAAACTTTATAACTTGTCAGTAACAAGCATCGGTGGTTCAGTGGTAGAATGCTCGCCTGCCACGCGGGCGGCCCGGGTTCGATTCCCGGCCGATGCATAATCTTTTTGTGAAAATGGACGCAACATGACTTTTTTTAAACGCAAACAAGCCATGGAGCGACTCTGTTTAAGATAAATGGCCGTTTACTTGAAGCCCTTTTTTATTTATTTATGTGGCGTAACTATTTGCCAGTGTCAAGTTAAAAAGGCGGGTAATAGAATATTCGTTCAAATTTTCAACACAGTATTTCAAAATCAAATTAGTAGTCAGGGTAGTCAATAGGTTTAATCAGTCAATTGAGTAAAGTGGTAGACGCTTTACTGAAACTTCCTAGGGAATTTTGGCGGAAAGTGGAAACCCAAATTAGCACGCATTTTGTAGTTGTGTCACTTGCCCACACTTGTGCACGTCAACGAATATCTATCTAAGCTAATGGGTAATATATTCTACCAATATTACACAATACACATTAAAAACCTAAATATTCAAATTTTGAAAGAAACACAAAATGCACAAACAACGTCGCTGATTGGCATTCCCGGCAAAACTCCTAGGATGCTCATAAATACTTGTATGTAATTTTTGGAGGTTTTTGAAGCAAAATTATGACGAAAATCTAACACACACACCAAAGTTATTATTTAATAAGTTAAATATATGTTTTAATAACGATTTATATAAAAAGTTTCGAGATCTGTATATAAATTATCACTTGCCGCCAGTCGGCATGCGACCCTTGAGAGGATTGCAAATGACAACTAATTAGTCCTAGATTAGAAGCTTTTTTTTCAATTTTTCGAATGTACATCTCAAAAGTAAAACTGCAGAAGCCAGGGCTTAAGTTAGTAGAAAATAAATTGCCGCCCGTCGGCACGCAATGCTTGAGAGAATTTAAAATAAACAACAGACAAAGTCACCCTAATTCGCGTGCGGTCACACCGTCTCGGACACTTGCGCGATAACTGTCAAGTCGGTCACACCGCGCGAGACGCTCAAGAGGTTAAAATTCCCATGCTGTCCTTGCCATTTTGCTAAAGCCAGTGATTAAGAGGGCCCTCAACATTGAGTGTCGTTTAAGAATTCGCTAGTAAGGGCAATATAAAAAAATTGATAATTATATTACGTATGTAATAAATAAGTATCTAGTAATTAGTATTAAAATCAAAAATCCAAAAAAACTAAATTGTATTTCCTTGCATTTGTAACAATAACAAAATGCAACAATAAAATATAACAAAGAGTTAGGAAATACAATTTTATGCAATGTTGCTCACTAGAAACGCAAATTGAAAATTTATTTCCAGAAAACCTAATTGCTATTCAAAGTTTTCTTGTTGGATTGAAAGAATAAATCAAGATAGGTATAATAGTACAGTAATAATATTAAATTCTACGATTTCTAGGTTTTTCATTATAATACTTTCATTAATAAAATTTATTTTATAACAAAATACTAGCTGTCACAATACAGTATCTCAGGGGAATGTTGTAATCCAGAGCCTAAACTTACCATACTAAACATCGAAATCCGTTCAGTAGTTTTTGCGTGAAAGTGTAACAAAAATCCATCCATACATCCTGACAAACTTTCACATCCTACTATAATAGTATAAATGTGAAAGGTTGTGAGGATTGATGGATGGATGTATGTTACTCTTTTACGCAAAAACTACTTTAGGATTTCGATGAAAATTGGTATAATAGGCTCAGAACCTCAATTCTCGTATTTAAAGTAGACAATTTAAAGAGTCAATTTTACTTTTTTGGGATTGAAAGTGTAGCGTCATGTTATGCCGCGTCCGCACGTTTGCCACTTGCCGCAAACTCCAAACCCTCCACAAACGCTTGACTTGAAAAAAAACCCCCTACACAAAAACCTAAAAAGTCTTTAAAAAGTAAAAAAAAAAATAATAATCTCAATATTAAAGTACCTAAGTATGTATTAATAATTCTAAAAAAAAATACGTCGCGTTGGGGGACCGCTCCAAATTATTTATTATCTACGATTTTTTTCATAACTATCACATGCCTACCTATTTAGTCTTTTACCCAAGACTCATTTTTTTGTGTGTTAAAGTAAATTGATGTTAAAGTACACAAGTACAACTCGGAAAATAGGAATATTGCGGCGCGGGCGGCGCGGCGGCGGCGGAGTGCAGTACGTCATTCATACATTATACAGTATAGCGACCTGCCCCGGCTTCGCACGGGTACAATACTGATACTAATACTACAGAATGACACCCACTTCGCAACGGGCCGTGTAGCAGAAATCGTAATATTTTAATTTCGCCATAACTTCAAAACCAAACGTCCAATTTGAATCATTCAAAGACCAAATATTATCTACATAAACTGAGAAGCGGCGAAGCGTTAGGTTATCAAGTTTCGTTACCCGAGCGGGCAGACACGCGAGGGCAGACGTCGTTGACGGTCGTATGCTAAATTCAATATTGTGAAGAAATTTTATAAAAGTTTTTTTTCTTAACTTTGTTTTATGTTGCTTAGTTAGGTAGACTATTTGTAATTAAATTGTTAGGTTTGGAGCGGTCCCCCAACGCGACGTATTTTTTTTAGAATTATTAATACATACTTAGGTACTTTATATTGAGATTATTATTTTTTTTTTACTTTTTAAAGGGAACTTAGGTTTTTGTGTCGGGGGTTTTTTTAATTTTTAATTTAATTTTTTATTTTATACTTTTTATAGGTACACATACTTATTATAATATAGATTTTGTTAAGTTTTAAATACATAGGTTCTTTTCGTTGGTTGAAAATTTATATTTATGGTAAAGATTACATTTAAGGTCAAGTTTGTTCGCTTTTATTTAACACATACTTATTACAATAAATATTTTGTTGTTTTAAATACATAGGTTCTTGTCGTTGGTTGCAAATTTATATTTGAGGTAAAGATTACATTTAAGGTCAAGCTTGTTCGATTTTATTTTTCTTAATAATTAATATTTTTTGTTTCTATAAGTAATAATTGTTACTTAATATTTATATTAGTTTTCAACACTGTTATATAATATTTTTTTATAAATAAATTTAGTCATAACAAAATAACATAGTGCAATGTGCAGGCTTGGGGAGTCTAAAGGAAAGATGTTGTACTCGCGAATAACGTTTATTAACTCCCTAGAACATACACTTACATTACAATATATAGGTAGGGAGGTGATACACACACTACACCTCCCCCGTATTTTAGAAAAAAAAATATTCATAGTTTTTTTTTTACCTTAATATAATATAAGTAACATAGTTTTAATCTTTAGTTATTTTTTACTATTTACTAATTTTATTCTTACTTAATACTTATATCCATCTTATTGGAACTAAAACAATAATAAATACAAATCTGTGCCATTTATAGGTATTTAAAATTTGCAAAACATGTTTTTAATATTAATTTTAGTTAAGGGATGTTGACGATTTTTTTTTTAAATAAACGGCAGACTAGAACTAACTTGCTGACTTAAATTCAAATTAAGATTTTTTTACATGGCTACATAATTTGTTTTTAATAAATTAATTTTTTTATAGTATAATATTTAATTTAAGTAGATATTTCACATTTCCTAACAAAAAAATAATCCTTAACTCCTCACCATTATTATTTTATTTATTGTATTCTGTCAGTTAAAAAAATACAACCTCCATTTCACTATAAAGTGAATCCATTTTCATATTCATTTTCTTAATCATTTCATTTCACATTTTATCTTTACATTTATTTTTACTAATACACTTGATTAGTGGACTGGCCAGTCACTTACACTTTACATCATTAGGTACCTAAATAATTATTTTCATAATATGCATGCTTTTTTACAAATCATGATAGAATACACTTTTATACACATTTTTATAATTTTATTTATAGTCGACTTTAAATTATTTATTTTTATGGTACTTTATTTATTTTTATACTTTATGTGCGCACTTTATTTGGTACAATACTTTATTTATTTATACAACATTTAACGGGACCTATTTTAAGACTAACCAACACAATATAATAATATGTCTCCAACCATTTTTACTAAGTGGAGGATTGTTCCCGCCGAGCATGCTCTAAGTACCATTTATTTTATTTTTGTACCATATTTGTACCATATTTTAATACCAAGGGTTTGTTTTAAGGCTTCTTGACCTCCAACTATTCTCACAGAGAAATCTCGTTTACACCATGATCGAATGAAGGATTACCTTGCGTATTTTATTATTTATGCTTTAAGCATTTTATTTATTACCCATACATAGCATTTAAGCTAGTATTTAATTAATGCACTATGGCATTTTTTCACCTTAACCTACCCAAATTCCTTACAAAATAACCTATTCCATAATTTTGATGCGTTCAATATTTAAAATATCCATCAACTGTTGGGTGATCAAGCCAACAGCTACTAGACATTTCAAACATCGACACATCCCTTCTACCTAGTAACTGTTCAATTTCAATCAAATACCTTCTTATAAAACTTAAACCCAAATCCTTATTTCAAAATAATCTTTTCTTTACATCCCTACATAGACTACAGCTATGTTACAAACTAAATTATACATTCCTAATTCTCTTCACAATAATATTACGTCATATTTCGTATGAACGTAAATATTTTTTAAGTAAATCCATGTAAGTCATATCCAGTATAAAATCTCAGAAAATGTAGCTAATCAACTTACAAAGTAGATAAAAAGAATTTAATACATTTCTAAGAAATAATTGTCTCGTTTTGAGATTTTTACATATCCTTTCTTTTTACCGATTCCTCCTTTATTATACTTTATAATAAAATTATATTATTTTTATAACTTTAAAAGTAACCATGAAATAAAAACTATTTATTTTATTTTATTTAATAATTAATTTGTATGTTCGAAACTTAATTGAATTGGATTGGAATACATAGCAACATAACATCTTATTATTTATTTATTTTTTACCTGTATATTAAGCATTTAATTACTTTTATTTTATTAAAACCTTACTTTGTTTTTACTTTACAAAAAGTTAAAGTTACTATTACAAAATAAATTAATATCACCTATTTGAAGTACGTTAACGACGTATAATTTATTAATTATTTTTTTTTTACTACGTTCCACTATAATTTTTTAATTTCTAAACCGGAAATATATGACTCTCAGAGTTCATATTAATTTAGAAAGATTAATAAGCTGTGTTTTTTATTTTGTCACCTTATTACAAAACAATGAAGATTCACAAACAAAAGAAACTCACAAAAAAAAGAAAGATAACGTACCTACCTATGTAGGTATTTTAAATTATTTTAATTTACCAAAATTAATTTTCCTTATAGATTTTTAATGTTGCAAGTTGCAAATTGCAACATAATCTTTTGCACATATAAATTCATGCAATCTTTCCAATCTAAATATGGCATGCTTACTTGACACTTTTGGATGCATATTGTAGCTTATGCATCGTATTGCTAATGTTTTGATTTGTACCACAAATGGTGCATGTAAAGTTGAGATGATCTGTTATTCGACACCAATCATTGATGATCTCATATCATGGACATGGGTGGTCCATCTAGGTACTATTAATATAGAATTTAATTGTCACTAAAAATACCGAACGAACTTTCTCGATAAGAGGTCAATATTAAAATTTTAACAAAATTTAATTACTTCAATATTCTGGACTTTTATCTATTTTAACTAAATGTCGAGAAAAAAAAATACCTCTAACTTCTAAGTGACATACCAAAATATTTTAAAACACACTATTCGTTTTCAGTCTTATTTCAAATAAAAATAATTTCGTGAAATGAATTTATATAATACTTAACATGAATCTTAAATCTGAAATATATTGTTTTTTTTTCAACTAATACTATAGTTCAGTTAAATTGTATTTTTGCTAGGAAAGTTTTGGGGTAGTTCTGATTTTTTCATTCCATATGTGTTTTGGGGTGCTAAATCCGAATCTGAGGTTTGCGGACAAAATTTCGTGACGCAACATTAAAAAAACCAGAAAAAAACCGGTTGTTTTTTGCTTTTTTCCGGTTTTTTGCTTAAAACTCTAAAACTATTAACTTTTGGTAAATGGTCTGTTTACAGAAATTATAGTACTTGAAATTCTCTACAAATAGCAGTATTTAGTTTTTTTTTCAGACGAATCGTTCGGTTTCTAGTGCGAGTTGAAAATTGTAAATTTTTTGCAGTTTATACAAAACCCACTTTTTACATTTCAATATTTAATTTTTATGGATGCTGTCATTTGATAAATGTCACCTGGTTTTCCACACAAGTAATTAAAAAGAAAAAAGGCAAAAATTATGCAAATTCAGTAGGTATCAAAAAAAGGTAGAACTCGTAACAAAATAAAACTTAAAATCTCGTTACTTATGAGCGTATATTATTATGATTATAAATAATAATATGTGAAATTTATATGAGCCGTTGTCTTTTGGAAGGCCGTGGCTGAGGTTCTTCGATAACGATGAGTCCTGGTTCTGCTTGTTCTGGAAAATAAAAGTTTAAAGTTAAGTCATTTATCAAGAATAGATGAAGATTGCAAAATAGATTGTGAGATTAAACATACCTTCCGCATCGTACTGAGGTTCTTCGATGGCATCGTGTCCTGGCTCAGGGTCTGATTGCTTCATCGTCAGCGTCGGGAGTCGTTCTCCTGGAAAATAAAAAGAGGTGAGACACATATCATATATCAAGGAGAGATGAATGACTACAAAATAACTTGTGAGATCCAACATACCTCTCTCTTTTTCTTCAGTTTCTTCTACGTCTATGTCAGAGCTGATTTTTACTGATTTAAACTTTTATTTTCCAGAACAAGCAGAACCAGGATTCATCGTTATCGAAAAACCTCAGCCAGGGCCTTCCAAAAGACAACGGCTCATATAAATTTTGCATATTATAATTTATAATCATAATAATATATGATCATAAATAACGAGATTTTAAGTTTTATTTTGTTACGAGTTCTATCTTTTTTTGATACCTACTGAATTTGCATAATTTTTGCCTTTTTTCTTTTTAATTACTTGTGTGGAAAACCAGGTGACATTTATCAAATGACAGCATCTATAAAAATTAAATATTGAAATGTAAAAAGTGGGTTTTGTATAAACTGCTAAAAATTTACAATTTTCAACTCGCACTAGAAACCGAACGATTCGTCTGAAAAAAAAAAACTAAATACTGCTATTTGTAGAGAATTTCAAGTACTTTAATTTCTGTAAACATACCATTTAACAAAAGTTAATAGTTTTCGAGTTTTAAGCAAAAAACCGGAAAAAAGCAAAAAAAAACCGGTTTTTTTCTGGTTTTTTTAATGTTGCGTCACGAAATTTTGTCCGCAAACCTCAGATTCGGATTTAGCACCCCAAAACACATATGGAATGAAAAAATCAGAACTACCCCAAAACTTTCCTACTAGGGTCACTTTACAGTACAAATTTATCGAATTACTATAATACCTTAAAAATTAACCTTCAAAATTGACATATTTTATGACGAATTTTTATGTATTGTAAATTAAAAATCTTTTAAAAAAATATACATATTTTTGTACAATAACGTTGTTTGCTTTGTATCTACTTACATTTCGTTGTGCGAATGCTGTGCTGGCACCGCGGATATTTGACGCTTTCCCAGCAAAGGCGTTGTTTGCTGTGGGAACTTACCTACCTGCGTTAACCAACTGCGTAAAATATTTAGTTAGTAATGAGTTACTATGTATTCCCTTTTTCAAATATCTAAAATTTCAATATTAATACTAATTATAGTTAATAATAACTGACACAAATTATTTTAACTCATATTATTTTCTTTAAAGTTTTCTTTCTGTCACAACTAATATTATTATTTATATTTGATTAAAATATCTTTACACATCGTCAACACCCATTTATTTAATTTTATTACAAAGTTCACTTTCGTATTACTATTACATCCTTACAATATTATAATAATCTTGTCTTCAGCCAAAAATTCCTTTGTAAATACGGTAACTTCTACTAGGTACCAAATATACCTACCTACAAGGGGTGGCTTAAGGGTCCCACGGACGGTCGACATCCCATACAAACGTAGTTTCGTTTTAATTTTAAAAATTTTCTGGAGGCAAAAATTAAATTCGCTCTTATTTCGTTCTTGGTTAACATTTTCTAACCAAACCTAATTATAAGACTAGATATGATGCATTGAATTATGTGTACAAAGTTTGGTGAAGTTTGGTTGTACCGTTTTAAAATGAAAACGAAACTACGTTTGTATGGGAGCTCGACCATCCGTGGGACCCTTAAGTTGCAAGATAATAACATTATAATTTAATTTCAACTTTTAAAAGTCACATGAAACTAATGAAATTACAAAAAGCTTTACCTAATATCATTAACAATTTGTAAACATACTTTTTTTTTTAATTGTAATATTTAATTATTTATTTTATTCGATGTAATTTTAATTTATTTTGACATTAGATAATTTAAATGTAACTGTTTTAATTTACATAATTTATTTGTTACTTTTTTTTAAATATTTTCATAGCCGATACTTTTTTATAGCAAAATGTAGTAAATAGCCTGTAATTAAAAGTGCAATAACCATTTTAATGTAATCCCAATTAACATGCATGCATATTTCTTATTTTTGTTGGCTATTCATAACAATAATTGAATACATTTTTGATAGATCTAAAAATTTACTCAAAAAAAATGATATTTATGAGAATACTTGATTCCAATAACTTTAAGCGACAACACATTTTAATAAACATCATTATTACCTACTTTCATAATATGCTATTGAGATTTTATTTTAACTTTACTTCACAAACCAATTAGGTATCCTGACACTTAAATTTAATATCTCTCCATTTAAAAATCAAAATATTAACGTCTTTTGAGTACATACTTATTACATTTTAAATTTAGTTTATTCCCAATAGTTCATTAAAATGCTTATCTTTTTACTACTTTTATTAATTTTGTAACCTTTTGTATATTATTCCATATTGCTAAATTTTATTATAAATTAATTCATCTAAATTTTCAATATGTTAACACACGTTAATTTTTATTTTTATTATAACCATAAGATACTGATATAAGTACACAGGTTCATTTTTAATTTGTAGAATAGTTCAATTAATTTTAAATTCTAAAATTATGAAAATGTTACGTAATAAGCCTAGAAAAAAAAAATCTGACGTCCAATTATTCTTATCTCTGTGCTTTGCTCACTGATCTCCCGGCTGCATCCACTTCCGACTCGAACTTCTCCCGGCTGCCTGCTCTACATAATATCCACTCATCTGACACCAACAACTGCCGGCTGCCTGCTCATCATCTCTACTCATCTGACTCCAACTACTCCCGGCTGCCTGCTCACCATCTCTACTCATCTGACTCCAACAACTCCCAGCTGCCTGCTCGACATTCCCACTCATCCGACTCGAACTACTCCCGGCTGCCTGCTCACCATCTCCTCTCATGACTCCAACAACTCTCGGCTGCCTGCTGATCTTCATTCAAATATCTTCAAAATTTTTGCCTTCAACTGATGACCAATATTTCGTTTTGTACCCTAACTTCTGTATCTATTTTTTTTTTGTTTAGCCTTTTTTATTATTATTCTTCATCATGCCTATGATTACAATATTCTTCTTGCAACTTTTTGGATTTAATTTCTCAGTTCATATATTTTTGTCCACACTTTATTTTATTTATTTTTACTAAAAGTCATTATATATATTTTATTGCTCAAATTATTTTTATGATTATTATTATTGTAGAACTTGTTACTACAGATTTGTATTTATGTCTCTACACTATTTACTTAATAATTTATTTAACCCTACAGTACATAAGTATATTTAATCAGTTCATTGTTTTAACACTTTTCACATTTTTGAGTTATTGCCTTTAAAGTACACTCTTCACATCACATTTTATAATTTATTTTCAATATTATAATTGTCACTGTACCATCTGCGCAGCGCTGCCACGGGGCAGCACTGGCAGGGTCGCCATGCAATGTGCAGGCTTGGGGAGTCTAAAGGAAAGATGTTGTACTCGCGAATAACGTTTATTAACTCCCTAGAACATACACTTACATTACAATATATAGGTAGGGAGGTGATACACACACTACAATAGGGTCTAAAGGCTACATTGGTGCAGGTTTTTTATTTATTCTTTCTGTAGTAATTAATTATTTAACCATCTAATTTCATAATTACCTGCACATACGTAGTACGTAGATTTTTTATTGACATAATTACTAGTAGGTATTGGTTGCGAATTTACTTAATTAAAAAAAATATATTTAACCTTTATAACTTTTTGTAACGAATACTAATTGTCCTAATAATAATAGTATCTTACTTAAAAGTTTTGTTTACGCTGCAAAATGGGTCTGGAAAGAAAAACTAAAAAGCTCAAAACGAAAACAAACGGCGCAAATTAACTCAGCCTGAGGAGAATACTCCTGAAAGGAATGATTTTTTGTTATCACAAGCTGCGCGAAAGGCAGAATTACGCCGTCAGGAAAGTCCAACACAGAGACAGCGACGATTCGATAGAGACGCAGAGACTAAGGCTTTGCATAGATCAAAAGAAACTAAGACTGCACGTAGTATCCGTCAAACAAAAGATGTCAGCTATAGAAGTTCTTCACGATCTAATGAGTCTCGAGAGAAACGTGCCTCCAGGTTGGCCAGGGATGCGCAGTCTACTGCTGAGTCTCGTTCAAATGAGACTCCAGAGCAACGTACTTTCAGGCTGGCCATGAATGCGCAGTCTACTGCTGAATCTCGTTAAATGAGACTTTAGTGCAACGTACCTCCAGACTGGCCAGGAAAGCGCAGACTACTACTGAGTCTCGTTCAAATGAGACTCCAGAGCAACGTGCCTCCAGGTTGGCCAGGGATGCGCAGTCTACTGCTGAGTCACGTTCAAATGAGACTCCAGAGCAACGTGCCACCAGGTTGGCCAGGGATGCGCAGTCTACTGCTGAGTTACGTTCAAATGAGACTCCAGAGCAACGTGCCTCCAGGTTGGCCAGGGATGCGCAGTCTACTGCTGAGTCACGTTCAAATGAGACTCCAGAGCAACGTGCCTCCAGGTTGGCCAGGGATGCGCAGTCTACTGCTTAGTTACGTTCAAATGAGACTCCAGAGCAACGTGCCTCCAGGTTAGCCAGGGATGCGCAGTCTACTGCTGAGTTACGTTCAAATGAGACTCCAGAGCAACGTGCCTCCAGGCTTTCTAAAGATGCAGCAGCTACAGCTCAATCTAGGGCCAAACTTAGAGTTGATTTTAATAATTCAATTCAGACATTTGCTGATAAAATTTGTTTGATATGTAAAAAAAAATGTTATCCTAAACAAGTCCAATCAGTTGCGTTAAATAATTTACCGGCAAACATACTACCAAATGAGTTATTAACTAATAACGACGTTATCGTTAGCTGTCACCGATGTGCCACAACGCTTCGTAGGGGAAGAACACCTACGCAAGCTTACTGGAATGGCATGTCATTAGATGAAATTCCCCCTGAAATAAAGATTTTATCCGATGTGGAGATACGTTTATTAAGTAGGATAATCCCATTTGTAAAAATGGTGAAACTTAGTGGTCGTTTTGGACAGCATGGTTTCCATGGACAAGCCGTACTTTTCTGCCAGGATGTTGAAGAAATTGCTGAGCAACTTCCATTTCGAATGAGTAGTGCTGGCCTAGTAATTGTTTGTGAGCAATTGGAGTCAGTTCAAAGATTACGCCGCTTTGAATATTCAGAACTTGCGACCTGCATTAGATTGGTTTATTTCAAATAATCCTTTATACGGAAATATCACGATAAACTTTAATAACGATAGTTACAATATTAATGAAATTTGTCATGTTCACCATAACGACATAGCACTAGAAGAAAACACAAACGAAACTAACAATGATTTTTTCAAAGATATAGGCAATGAACGACGTATATTGCGAGGTTCATTTCATCAAAGCCATAGTAAATTTAATGATTATTCTAGAGGAAAGCAGTGTACTGCAAACGCAGCTGTAGCTATTGCCGTTTCAAAAATTAAACGAACTGAGACTTAGTCTTCAAATATGATTGATTCAATCCTGATTTCCGGTGATCATTTATACACAAATAGTATACAATCTCGGAGGGCACCAGATTTGGCTGAAACTAATATAGAATATTTACGTGTACATGAGTTACAGGTCAATTTTGAAATATTAAATCATTCATGTTTATTACAAATTCACGATGAAGCTTCTTCGATTTGCGGTCATTTGAGTATTAATATTGACGGTTTTCCAAATCTAAAGAATGGCTTAATGGAATTCTTCAAGGAATCTTGTGATGGTCAGGGAGCTATTATTACTTGTAATGGCATATCAGTCGCAATTTGGAAAAATGGTATTTTATACTACTTGTTTGACTCCCATTCAAGGGGGCCGAAAGGTCGTGTAGCTCAGAATGGAGCAGCTTGCTTGATATCTTTCACCGATATTACGGCCTTGTGGACGGTTTTAAAATCAAATATACCCAAATCACAGGAAAATAGACTCGACAACGACCAATATAGTATTATAAAAATTGCCCCTTATGTACATACATTGATTCAAAATGTAAATGAACCTGATAACGATATTAACGCTATAAGAAATACTAACCTTTCATCACAATCATCCAATGACTTGAACAATGACAATATTGTTATTAGGTACCTCGTCAGTTTTACGTGTCATACATGAACCTATTCCTGAATTATCTACTGTAATTGCTAACGATAATTGTAATCAATTATCAGTTCATCAGCTACGAAGAAAAACCGAGCCGCCCTTACAAATAACAAGAGAAAGACGAGCAGAAGAACTATCTTGGTTCCAATTATTTCCTTATGGCAGAAATGGATTACAGGAAAATCGACCTCATCCGATTACACCGTTAGACTACTGTCAAGCTAGGATAATGGCAGCTGATACACGATTTCAAAGAAATGACTATCTTTTTTATGCATTATCGGTAATGGAGTTCTATAGAGCTAAGCAAAACGTTGGTGTAATTTTAAGAATGCGCCAGGGAGGAAATCAACCAGACAATTTAGTAGAAAACATTCAAATGAATATGCGGAATATGCGAGGCTCAAATGCTTATTGGCAAAGTGCATGTTCAAATCTTATCGCGATGGTAAAGAATTTGGGCGCTCCTACGTGGTTTCTTACATTGAGTTGCAACGACCTTAATTGGGACGATATATTGAGATCACTACTAATTGCTGCGGGAAGACCCGATGAAAATCCTAATGATTTAATGCCAGACAAAAGTTAGTAGATGAACATCCCGTGACTTTAAGTCGTCAATTTATGATTCGTGTGAATGCTTTTATGAGATTGTTAAAGAACGACAACCAAATTTTAGGAGGAAAGCTAACAGATTTCTGGTGGAGGATAGAGTTCCAAAACCGTGGAAGTCCCCATTTGCACATGCTGTGTTGGATAGAAAATGCACCAAATTTTGATACTCGCGAAGGCAAATCTCTGATTAATAAGATCGTATCATGTTCTTTACATAATGAAGATGATGAGTTAAATGAAATTGTTAAACGGGTGCAAATACACTCGCATTCATCAACCTGCTACAAAAATAGACAAGACCATCACTGTAGATTTAACTTTCCAAGACCAGTTAGCGATCAGACAGTTTTGTTAGGACCCGATGAGACTGCAAAATAATGGGCGATTCTGCATTTTGCGACGACATTCTGATGAACAGTATATAAATAATTATAATACGCAGATATTAAAACTATGGAAAGGTAATATGGACATCCAACCCTGTGGAAATGTAACAGCTGTATCTTACTATATAGCCAAATACACATTAAAGCACGAGCCCCAGGATGTAGGTCAAGCTGTAAAAGATGCCGTTAATAAAGTCAGAGCCTGTCATGGAGATATCGGTCGACAATTGTTTGCTGTTTCTATGGCATTATTAAATCATCGCAGAGTGTCAGCATGTTTTTTTTTTTTTTTTTAATAATTTTATTCAATAAAAATACATTAAATAACTTAAGTTTCTAGCCCGCCAAACTATTAAGTTTATTGGCGGTTATGCACTCTTAACATAAATATTTTCTACTAAACTAGACTTAACTACAGCAACTTAGGTTCTACCATATTACGGGTAAGTACAACAACAATTATATTTATTGTGTGTGTGTGTGTGTGTGTGTGTGAGTGTGAGTGAGTGAGTGAGTGAGTGAGTGAGTGAGTGAGTGAGAGAGTGAGTGAGTGTGTGAGTGTGTGAGTGTGTGAGAGAGAGTGACTAACAAAAGAAAGATACATAATTGTAAATAGTGCATAATGTTCTTATTTTTGTATATTATATTTATGTAAGTTCTTCTAATAATATTTTCCTTAATTTTTTTTTAAGCAAGTTAACGCTAACCTTAGGATTCTGTCTTAAGAAAACTAATCTGTTAAATATTTTTGGTACCAGGTATTTGTTTGTCCTTTCCCCATAGTAATTTGTAATTTGCGGTTGGAGTAACTTTCCACATGTATTTTTTCTGGTAGTATGCATATTATGTGTAACTATTTCTTTGTATTTATTATCGTAGTAATGCTCTATACCTATTAAAAATTCAACTTTTTTTTCTATCGGTAATATCTGACATTTCTGAAATAATATATCATAGTTTTTATTACATTCATCCTTTTGTTTTCTGTTTACTAAGTACTTGATCAATCTTATTTGTAATTTCTTAATGTCATTTAAATGTGTACTAAATGTGCGGCCATAAACAATAAGTCCATAATTAATTAAAGATTCTGCTAGTGCGTGATATACAACTAATAATGTGTGTTTACTGACAACTTTTCTTAAATAATAAAACCTACCTAACAATGACCTCAATTTGTTACAGATATCTGCGCGTGTGAATGCGCATATAGATTATGCCATTTGAAACTGAGAGATAGTTCTCGAAAAGTTATTTTTGTCAACACATGCCGACCTCACGAGCGTTACCGAATTTTAAGATATGACAGTAATGAAGGTCAAACATATCAAAATATATTCGACAGGTATGTTCAAAGGCCGACTAATTTAGAGAATCTTAGTTTGGCGGAATTTGCCATAAATTACGAACACACAAGTCGAGCTGTCAACGATGAAGAAGACGGTAATTTGGAAGCGTACGCAGAAATAGAAGACGGCGAAATCTCACAAACAACTATCCGACTTTTAAATGGAAATGTCATGAAAAAACGAAGAAAGCCTGCTATTCTGAGGACTCGATATTACACGCAAATGGGCGACAGGGAAGGCTATTTTTATAACTATTTTGTTGCCCATGTGCCTTTTAGAGATGAATCTGATTTGTTAACAGGTTACAAAACATGTGAAGAAGCTTTTATGGCCCAACGACATAGGTTACGTCCGTTTCACGGAGATACTGTTGAGCAATTTCAACACATTGAACGTGAGCTCCAGCAGGTTATTGGCCAAGTATTAGCATTAGCCGAGCCTCCAGTATTTAATTTCAATAATTCGGTCCAGTAAATCAGGACCTAGGAGCGATTGTTGATGGATATGATCCAAGAATGGCTGATGTTGATATCGAAGTGGAAGAAGTTGAAGATGCAATGCATGTCAACATAACAGATGAAGAGTTTCACTCCATGGTAGCCAGCATGAACATAGAACAAAAAAAAATATTCGACGAAGTTACAAAACGTATTCGCATGGAAGTCACTAATCAACCAATCACTAATGCTCCCTTAAAATTATTTGTAACGGGAGGAGCTGGCAGCGGCAAATCGTTTGTACTTAAAACTTTAGTTCAACATATCCGCCGCTATTATGCTCCCACAGTAGATCAATTGTTGCATGTGTCATATATGATCAAACTAAGAAAATAAAAACTAAAAAGGATGAGTTAGAATGACCAAAATAGCTACTACCAAAAGGATACTAAGTAAAAATAATAAAAACATTGCTAAATAGTTTTATTGTATAAAAGTTTTCCTTATTATAATAGTAAACACTGATAGTTTCAAATCACAACCTAATTTATCAACTAAAATTACCTTTTATCAAAAACTAACCAAATGTAGGTAATAGGCAAATAAAGATACAAATAAAGAAATACTGATTATCATAGTCTATAATAACTAATTGGTATTTTAATTACCGTACGTGTTATAACAAATTTAATCACAATAAAAATAGTTATTATAATATTCTTTGATAAGTTGGTATTTTATATCTGTACGAGATAAGTATAGCAAATCAAACCATTTACATTAAATACCAACACTTCGATAAACTTATTTATAATGTAATTCCAGAATAGAATTCTAATTATTCAAAACAAAGTAATTATTCAATTAAATTACTAAAAATAAGTATTAACTAACATCATTAACATTTTAACATTATAATAATAAAAATCATCAAAATCACATAAGAATAATATATCCATAATAATTTAGCCACTACTTATAAAATAGGTTTACTTATCTTTAATATATTGAACGATCAATCTCACAGCTTCGCCAAGACTAACTTTTAGAAATGGCGGACCAACCTTTTATAAGGATAAAATGGCGCCAACAGGAAGTAAGGTTGATTATGGAATTTACTAAAATTGTTATACAAAAGATGCTTCCAATGGCCATCAAATTACTTCATAATTTAGATCAATTATTTAACTATTATTAAATTTTAAACTGTAGATTGTAAAACAGGAAATAATAAAATGATATTGTGACATAACTGTCAAAGTATAAAAATGATAAATTTAGCTTTTGAATGAAATTTATTTTAAAGGTATATTACTATAAAAATACCAATATTCTAACACATGCAAGTTTTGTCGAAATTACCGCACCTACTGCAGTGGCGGCACGGCTTGTCAACGGGAAAACCCTCCATAGTGCGTTTTCTTTAGGAATCGAGAAAGGTCGAGCCACAGTGTACAGACAATTAACAGGCCAGCGTCTGGAGGATATGCGGAGAAAATGGCGTCATATTCGATGGCTTGTGATAGATGAAATATCGATGGTATCGTATGAAGTTTTACGAAGTATTCACCTACGTTTACAAGAATTAAAAAATTCTCAAGAAGTTTTTGGTGGACTGAATATTTTAGTATTTGGAGATATTATGCAATTGCCACCTGTTAAGGGCAGTTGGTGCTTCAAGCAACCGACTATATTCGATGGAGAGCCCCATTTATGGCACTACTTTGGGTTTTGTGAGCTGCAAACTAATGTCAGACAGCAAAATGATAGTAAATTTATAGACATTCTGAATAATTTACGAGTAGGTGAGCTGAGTATGGAGCAATATGAAATTTTACTTCAGAGAAGCCGTGTGACTTTGGATAAAGAATTTGCTGACGGCGAAGCTATAAGGATTTTTCCTACGTTAAAATTAGTCAATAACTATAATGATAAAATGGTAGACAGGATGGCTAAATCGGTAAAAATGTATACCATTAATGCTCTCGATGAATCGAAAGAACCTGCAACTTATGGGCAGAAACCGAATCAAAATTTTGTACCGCAAGATCCTAATTGTACAGGAGGGTTGCTAAGTACAATCAAACTTTCAATCGGGGCAAGGGTCATGTTGAGAGTAAATTTAAACGTTTCTGAAGGGCTAGTCAATGGCAGTATGGGCATTATTAAAAAAATTGAATGGAATGTAAGTACTTCGCCGTGACCAACTGGAAGATGGGGAACTTCCAAAAACAATGTCAATTCAATTTGATGATGCCACTATCGGCCGGAGTTGTGTTGACGAGAATGGGTGGATTCCAATAAGGCCATATAATGACACTTTTCAAGGTCTTAGAGGATATGGAAATATTGAAAGAACAATGTTTCCTATCATTTTATGTTGGGCGGTTACAGCACATAAGTTGCAAGGGACGACAGTTGAAAAAGCTGTGGTTTACTTAGGCAAAAGTACATTCGCAAAAGGCCAAGCCTATGTCGCGTTAAGTAGAGTAAAAACCTTGGATGGCGTAGCAATTTGTGAGCTCGACCAAAGAAAACTATTTAATAACCCACATGACAAATCATCTTTAGCAGAATTGCAAAGACTGAGATGTAGTAATTGATACTCTCACTTGACAATCGGATTTCCATGTCCAAATTTTCTCATCAAAGGAAGCTAAGAACACTCTCGATTGTCATCAATATTCTCTTTCAGTGCGCTTTCATTTTAACCCCACTCGAGTATATTTGCACACATTCGGTTATTCTTCCCCACTTTCATCCCCCACAACTTTTAAACGGCTCAACCGATTTTCATCAAACATGTCTAAGAACACTCGCACATAAGTCACCTTTAATATATAAAGAAAACTAAATTGAAATCGCTTCATTCGTTCGGGAGCTATGATACCACAGACAGAGAGACACAGACAGACAGACAGACACGTCAAACTTATAACATCCCTCTTTTTGCGTCGGGGGTTAGAAATAATAATTATTATAATAGGTTTAAAAAAATATTTATTTATTTTTAGAGTTTATTTTTCGCGTCGGGGGTTTTTTTATTTTTATTTTACTTTTATTTTGTCCTTTTTAAAGTAGGTATAAATAATGGTTACCTTACCATTTCAATATCATTGAAGTAACACGGTACCAAATTTCGAATCGATTAGACAAATGGAAGATAGTGAGATCCCCTCATCAACTATTAAAGAACTGATAATCTTCAAACGGCTGATCAGGTCATAGTTACCTTACCATGTTCTTTAAATATTGTTGAAGTAACACGGTACCAAATTTCGAATCGATCGGACATAAGAAAGTTAGTCAGATCCCCTCATCAACTAGAAAAGAGCTGATCATCTTCAAACGGCTGATCAGGTCATGGTTACCTCACCATGTTCTTTGAATATCGTTGAAGTAACACGGTACCAAATTTCGAATCGATCGGAAATTGGAAAGTTAGTCAGATCCCCTCATCAACTAGAAAAGAGCTGATCATCTTCAAACGGCTGATCTTCCCACCACCAATTTTCTAATCAAACGAAGCTACGAACGCTCTCAATTAAGTCATCAATATTCTCTTTTAGTGCGCTTTCATTTGAGACCCCACTCGAGTATATTTGCACATTCGGTTATTCTTCCCCGCTTTCACCCCCCACAACTTTTAAACGGTTCAACCGATTTTCATCAAACATGTCTAAGAACACTCGCACGTAAGTCACCTTTAATACAAAAAAAACTAAATTGAAATCGCTTCATCCATTCGGGAGCTATGATGCCACAGACAGACAGACAGACACACACACAGACAGACAGACAGACAGACAGACAGACACGTCAAACTTATAACACCCCTCTTTTTGCGTCGGGGGTTAAAAAGGGAATCAAACGTCGCCATCCGCACGCTTGCGAGTGAGTTAGTGTGTTCTGAACAGCAGGCTTAGCATGCGCATAGAAGAAACAACGAAGAATAGAAAATATGACAGATTGAAGAAACATTAATACCATTCGGAGCAAAATAGGTCTTATTATAAGGTAGCAAGGTCGATGTATCATCGTTATGAGAAATAACATTTCTTTTCTTCCCGAGCATGAGCGCACAAAATGGCCTGTTTTGACAGCTAAAGTAGAAACGTTCTCTTAATTTAATGTCCAAAAGTCCCATAGTAATGTCAACGACTCCACATCATGGCGGACCTAGACAAAAAGTTTATTCACGTTGAGTCATATACTTGAATATTTGTTCGTTTTTGACAGAAGATTTCCCGGCAGCCATTTTAAAAATATGGCTGTTTAGAAATGTTGACTTCTATTGACGACCTTGTTATCATGGATTAAGAACTATTTTGCAATGAACTGTTTTGGATAGAATATTTCTACTTTAAATATATTTCTATGGATCGCCATGCTAAGCCTGCAGGCAAGCATGACGGACGTTGAACTCGTAATCGGCTATAGCATTATTTTGCTTTGAGTTATTTTTATTGTAAAAACAACAGCCTCCGTGGTCTTGGGGTTAGAGCTTGGCTCTCGACTCGGAGGTCGAAGGTTAGATTCCCGCACTGGGATTATGAGAGTAAAAGAGTGTGCTTTTGTGTACTGCGCACACACTTGGGCACTATAAAAAAATACTCCTGCGTAACTGGTCTGGTTTCAATTTCTTCAAAACTACTTTTTTCTCATAATAATAACAATAATATCTATGGACGTTTCACACCACGACAATCTGGTCCCGTGGTAAGTTCTCGAAGAACTTGGGTACCAGACAACAGAAATATGTTTAATACTTTTATATTATATGTGTGTCACCGTAAAATTGTAAAAACCGTTAGATTGTAAAATAACTATTAACGACATTGTAAAAGTATGTCGAAATATTTATAACTCTATATTTAAAATCTTACGTAAAATAATGTGTTAAATTATAGGCAGAATATTCGCGTCCGAAGTCTATCGGCATTTTACAATTCAAGTTTTATTACAATTTTACGGTGATATATACATATTTAAGATTTTTATTGTATCTAAGTGTATTATACACATCCATGACCCGGGAACACAGGAGACTTTTGGTCCCTCGGCGAGATTCGAATTTCGAACTCGCGACCCCCGGCTTGAGCACCAACACGCTCAACCACTGAGCCACAGAGGTCGTCTCATCTTTGTGATGCTTGTTTTTCGGGTCCCAAATGCATGGTTCAGCCTGATAACATTCGAGAAAAAACAAGATGTCTTAATTTGACCAATCACCACTTATTTTGTGCGAGCGTAGGCACGTCTGCCAGTCTCCAGTACACAAACCAGACTGAGCGCGCGGCGCGCGCAAACGTGTGGATGCATCGCAAGCGCTTGCGACAAATTCCCTTTGATTTGTGTCGAAAAACCGACACTCGATCGGAACGGCTGCAAGCGCTTGCAAACCTACACAAACCACGGCAAACGCGCTATCCGCACGTTTGAATTTGTGACAGCTTGTCGAGGTTTGGCAAACGTGCGGACCCGGCATTATAGTGAACGGATTTTATGACGTTTCGACCAATCAGAGCGCATTTCACGTTGGTTTAACGTTCATAAAAACACCGTTTGGGAGTATAAGCGTATCGGGACTTGATTGTAATTGTATTAAAAAACTTACTGGATGATTTATACAGTATTCTCCGAGCGAAGTAACCACTCTTGAAATTCTGTAGTGCCTGGGACAGTCGGTTTTTAAATGTCGTATGGTTGCCCAAGCACCTACGGTACCTATTCTCACAACATAGTCAGCCTAGTCCAGAGGAATGAACTAGTCAATACATCTGGGGCCAAGTATGTGCGGGTTTCCTCACGATGTTTTCCATCACCGTTAGAGCGTCTGTATAATGTACATAAGATCTGAAAAAGTCTCATTGGTACACGCCACAACCTGGGATTCGAACCTGCACTCTCTCGAGTGCGAACCAAACGGTCTACCCACTAGGCTACGTGTTTGATGTTCCAGCCAGGATCTCTACGATGAATATCTTGGGGATTCTTCTTATAAGTTACATGGAGATACAAATGATACAAATCATAGCATCACAATATGTTGATTTATTACTACACGTACAACAGATATAATTAATATATAACTCATATAACAGAGGAGCATACTAATACATGTCTATACTATACATAGCCTTTCGGCTAACTGAATAAACTATCACAGGCATCAAAGTGACAGTACGAAGTTTGGCGTTGACATAACACACTCTTAAATAATTGTCGTGTTATGTAACACTACGGAGCTCACTAATTGTATTAATGCAGGTTTTATTTAGCAGAATTGCCCCTCTGGATTAAAACATAGGTTACTTTTTATCCCGAAAAAGTACAGTGTTCCTTTGAGATACTTACTGTTTTTACGCGGGCGGAGCCGCGGGCAACAGCTAGTTTTTTATAAAAACATCGCAAACGTTTTTTTACCTACTCCGGTTTTCGTACCAGGAAGCAATTTTTTTTGTTCCACAGACTGACTAACTACTTTTACTACTGCTTTTACTCTGATTCAATTTTATCGAAACGTAAACAAAAAGATAAAATTGTCTGGTACCTGTATAATAATTTCTTCGAGAACAACACAGGACCTGATTGACATGGCGTGAAATCGTCCATCTTCTATTTATATAAAAATTAATGTTTGTCTGTAGGTATATCCTATCGTAAACTATGCATTTGATCATGTGATGATCTTCAGCAAAGTCGTTGTGCATAAGCCAAAGAAGGTTTCTGAGTTGGTACGACCAATTTTCGATAAATGGCGCCACTGTCACTCCTAAACGGATGGACCGATTTTAATTAATTTTTTGGGGGAGTTTTCAGGTGGAATCGAGAATGGTTTAGATTTGCAATTGGAACCGATAGGCTGCTGTCAGTACGTCAATAAGTTTAATTCTAAGATGGTACGAAGTTTTCCGGGGCAGCTAGTAGATACATAAAAAAAAATGTTGAATTATAGTACGCTTTTGTTTCTCTTTTTTACGTCGAAATTAAATTACAACAACAAAGACAACAACGTAAAATTATGTTCAACTCTTATTATGGTAAGCTCAACTTGCCATTGCCCAGAACACTTTTGGTGCCAAATTTTTACGTCATAACCCCACCTGACCGATGGTCAGCCTTAACCAACCTATTTGGCCCCGTGCCAGAGCTGGATAGCTTGGCTTGTCCATTACTGTCGTGTAGTGCTATTTATACACGGTTACACACTTTATCTTAAGTCGTTTATGACTAGTAAAATTCGTAGGATGTTTGAAAATTAGGGCCGTTTTGCCTGTCACGCAGTTGCCATACACGTCACACGTGTGAACCTTTATCCAAGTTGCCATTGCTAGCTACGACGACGAAGTACGGAAACAAAAATGTGTTAGGATTTGACATGATCATCGCTAACTTGTGTCTGTGACATAAGCATCTCTAAGCTTGAGCATCGCTATGTCATTAGGGGATGCTCAAGTTTACTGCTTAGCGATGCTTATGTCAAATCCTACACATTTTTGATTTCGACCTTCGTTATCGTAATTATAAAGAAAGGGCTCGCCATTAAAAAAGGAGGTCATCGCGAATAGGCATTGGACTATAGTAGATCCAATACTTCCACACGCATGCGGATCTCGACCGCACGCGAGTCGCAATCCGCATGGCAGGAAAATTAATGCCCTAAAAAGTTGTTAAATACAATAATACCTATGAATTTATAAAATAGACACAGATTAGCAAATAGCATCTGTGGCCTAAGGCCTAGTATGTAGACTTGAGCAGTCACATAACACATTCGAGGTTCGAACCCGGGTTGTTGCGTGTAACAATTAGAGATGTGATACACAGCTTAAAATTAAAAGTTAACTTATCCGTTATTAAATATTCAATAGCAGCTTTTTTTAACTGCTTAGTTGCTTAGTTGCTTATTTGATTATCTACTTATTGCCACTTATAAGTTATAATATTTTTTGCGCTTATGTTACGTTTTTCGATCGCTTAAACTGATTTAAATTAACTTTCCTTCGTACTTTGCAGGCTTAGGACTGTCTGAAATCTGAATAATTATTAATATAATAATATGAACTCATAAAAATGTTTTTACATGTTGATAATATGCATTAATCTTAAATGTTGCTTATCATTAGTAATAGTTGATTTATAGGATAACAAACATCGCCACTTTTTCCACCTCATTTCTTTCAAAGTAGTTCCATAAATTACTGTTCCAATTCACGTCGTTTATTCGTCATCTTACGACAAAAACTTAATAAACTTAATACTAAAACACTACACGAAAAGTCCATATGGACCATTATTATATTTATTATTTACATTAAAACTTCACGGTAAGCCACCAAAGCACCACTATTACGATTAAAATACGAATTATTGCGTAACGTAATATAACGTGTTTTCGTCAACCCGCAAAGCGCAACTAACAAAAAGTGAATAAACACGAAACAGCTTAATAGTTATAAGTACAAAAAATAACCCGTTTAAATAAGTGATGAGCTACATTAAAGAATTTTCACTCTTATTGCGCTGTCATAAGAACTATTTTTCTTTGCTCATACCACACTTATGGCTTTATGACTATAAACGATATGAACGATAATTATAAGTGATAAACGCTTAAATTTTTAAACGACTTTACAACTTATTTATAAAAGCACGCTATTTTAAACGCTTTACGTTATAACGGCCATCTCTAGTAACAATAAGACGAGGATTAGAACATAATCCTCACATTCAGTATCGTGGACCGTAGACGAATCCGTAAATTGTTTGACATCGAAACAGAAACATGGAGTATGTTTAGTGAATACAGTGGAACATTCCGATTTTTCGATCCTCGGAATAAAAATGCGGTCGTGTTGGTAAATAAGTATCGAGAAAATTGCGAACTGTTTGCTCTGCTCCGTTCTAGTGATAAGATTTCTAACATTTGCGAATGCGGATGCGGATGCGAATATTCATATCAACATCAGTATACCTGTCAGTTTGACAGCGAATAGACGTGTTTTATAGTGCTCCGTACTTAAAATTATTTTATCGCTGAAAAAACAAACGTTTCATAAAAACTCGTTTCACAAATCCTAGACAAGACTTAGTGCAGTGCAAAGTGCAAAACAATCAATCTGAACTATTCTTAAAAAAGTTATAATTAACAACTAAAGTGCAAATAACGCCGGTAGTGTCCAAATTAATATCTAGTAAAAAAATTCATACCACCGACAGGACGAATAAAGGACAGAGCCACGCACACTCTGTATCACATATTAGAGCAACACGTCACACAGTCTTCGGCTCAACGCTAAGCGACCCGGGCTCTATCGCTAAGATACCGAGTTCGATTCCAACTGTACCCCTGAGAACTTTTTGAGTTGAATTTGTGTTTAATTATTAAAAATTAAAATAATATGCCTTTAAAACGAACGCCTCCAACAAAAAATTTGACTAAAGATAATACCGAAAATCAAAGTATGGCGTCATCGTTTCACACTCCTATAACACTCCAATATGATTCGGAACCGGATCTTACAGAGAGAGAAATATTAGCTGAATCCGACTTTATTAACAAGACCAGAAGAACCGGCAAGCGTCGCGCTATTGGAAGTCCGCAGACAGTTGATTCCTCTCCGCGCACCTCACCCAACACTGAAAATATGACAAGTTTCATGGCGGAGATGCGCATGTTGTTCAAAATGCAGTCAGAGCGTCAAGAAAAACAATTTAAAGAGATGAAAGATACATTGGAAAGACAGAATATAGAAGTGAAAGAAAGCATTCAATTTTTATCAAATAAATATGACCAAATTATAGGCGAAATAGACAGCATAAAAAAGAACCAGAAAGAGCAAGAGAGGCGGCTCTGCGAATTAACTGAGAGTAGTCATTCTTCAAAAGTGACCGAGCTTGAAGCAAAAATTGATTCCCTAGAACAACAAGCTCGACAATGCAACATTGAAATATGCAATTTACCCGAGAAAAGGAACGAAAACCTAATAACCTTAGTGGAATCAATTGCGAAGGTCCTGAATTTTCAGTTACCTCAACATGACATTCTAGCAATACATAGAGTACCTCACGCTTCGCAGCATGTTAATAAGCCTAAGAATGTAATTGTTAAACTGAAGTCAAAAATAACAAGGGACAACTTACTTAGCGCTTTTAAAACTAATAAGAATAATATCCAATCAGATCAACTCGGAATCCCCGGCGCTGCAGTTAAAGTTTACCTCAATGAGCACCTCACTCTTAAAAACAAAATATTATTTCGCAAAACCAGAGAAGTTGCTAGAAACAGTGGATACAAGTATGTTTGGATCAAAAACGCAACCATACTCGCTCGTGAACAAGATGGATCAACGGCATTTGCTATTCGTTCTGAAGAGGACCTTAAAAAGTTTGCACAAAACAAAAAATCCCACCCGTAAACTTATACCTAGATCCTTTATTTTTACATTATACTCTTTAATCTTCTATTTAGTACATTTTTTAAAAAAGTTTAAAATAATTTTATACATAGTTTATAATTTGCTAAGTTATGTTATGGATGTATACAAAAGCCAGTATGTCATGGTTAAAATGTTTATGTGTTGCTACTATCTTCATAGGTACATGTTAAAATTGATCATTATATATTTTACGATTACTGAATTTATTTTTGCTCTTAATATTTCAAATTATTGTGTCCACTTTTGCTTCCAGGAAGTGCATAAATCTCATGTCATAATATCTTATAATACTTTATGTCCTTTAATTTTTATTTTTCCTCTGGTCTCGTCATATAATAATGGGCTCAATATATCATTATTCTATAAATCTCAGTCACTAGTAATATTTATATATAGCTATCCTAGTCTAAATGACTTCTAACGGTATCGTAGTGTACTATCAAAACTGTGGAGGTATTCGCACGAAATTGCAGACTCTATACATGAATATCATGGCTAACTCATACGACGTTGTGGTCCTAATTGAAACTTGGCTAGCGCCCGACATTAATGATAATAATTTTATTGATGATCGCTACGTCGTTTTCAGATGTGATCGCGACAGGTCTGCAACTTCAAAAGCTGATGGTGGTGGTGTCCTAGTTGCCGTTCGTCGTGAACTTCGACCCACAAAATTAGTTACACCATTTGATAACTCGGCGATCGAGCAGGTTGTAGTAGAAATTCCCGCTGAAAAAGTTGGGTTAAGTCACATCATCAGTGCTGTGTACATACCGCCCCGCTCAAGTTATTCAGTATACGAAAATTATTTAGACATGTTACAAAATATCACTAATAACTCCCACGTTGAATCTTTTTTCATTACTGGAGATTTTAATTGCCCAGACGTTGATTGGACTGAACAAAATAACTATGTTATCCCTAAATTATTCTCGTCAGCTGCTAGGTCACCCAGTCAATTATTGCTGAATTTTCTGTCGATGGTGAATGGTATGCAGTTCAACATTTTTAGGAATAACTTAGACAGAATACTGGACATGTTTATTTCTAATGTGGACTGTGAAGCAGTTTTCTGTAACGCCTTGTCGAATACTGTTCCACATCACCCTCCATTTTCCATCATAACTAGTTTAAACACTAAGTTAGTGCCTATGCAACGTCAGAGATTACTTACCTATAAATATTACAGAGCCAATTATGACAACATTAATAATGCACTACAAAACATAGACTGGAGTACAACATTAACTAGTCTAACTGCCGAAGAAGCCGTATCGGAATTTTACGAAATTTTATACGGCGTAATTAAGAAGCATGTTCCCCAGTCTTTGTCTAAGAGTTCAGATTTTCCTATTTGGTTTTCATCCAACCTAATTAGAATATTTAAAAACAAGGAGCGCGCCTGGGTCAAGTGGAAAATATATAGAAATCGCATGGACTACGAACACTTCTCAAGCTATCGTAAATTGTTTCAAAGTGAAATGGCCAAGTGTTTTCGTAATTACATAAAAACAGTCGAAGACAGTATACCTAAAAATATTAAACACTTTTGGTCGTATATTTCAAATAAGAAAAAATCTGCCAACTTTCCTAATAACATGTATTATAACAATGTCTCAGCGAACACTCCCTCTGACGTTTGCAATTTATTTTCCTCTTTCTTCAGCTCAGTCTACGAACGATCTACTCTTGATCCACTTAATTGGCAACTCTCAGATGATATTTCCGAGTACGCTCAATGTATTTCTGATCTTGAACTTTCTGAAGACTCAATCAAAAATGCCCTCAAATCATTAGATTCTTCGAAAGGTGCTGGCCCAGATGGAATTCCTCCATTCTTCTTCATAAAAACTGCAGTTTCCATATCTTGTGCTCTACATATACTGTATAATAAATGTCTTCAAGAGTCTGTGTTTCCGTCGGTATGGAAACAAGCACATATAACACCGATTTACAAGAATGGTGACAGGAGCAACGTGGAAAATTATCGCCCTATATCAATATTATCTACACTGTCTAAAGTTTTTGAGAAGCTTGTTCATGACGCAGTGTATCCCCTTATCCATCGACTGATCTTACCTGAACAGCACGGTTTCGTTAAGCAGCGCTCTACATGTACAAACCTTATGTGTTTCGTCGAGTACCTATTTTCTAATATGGATAAGCAAGGGCAAGTTGATGCGGTTTATACAGATTTTCAAAAAGCATTTGACAAGGTTGATCATTCTTTGTTGTTAGATAAAATAGCCTTCAACGGGATTCGGGGAAATTTGCTTCGTTGGTTTATGTCCTATATTTTCAACAGATCACAAAGGGTGGTGATAAACGGCTATCATTCTGAGTCCATATTTGCTAGCTCAGGTGTTCCCCAGGGATCTATACTTGGTCCGCTTCTTTTTGTCATTTTCATAAACGATATACAACAATGTATTAAAAATACGCAATTTTTGATGTATGCTGACGACATAAAAATTTTCAAATCGATCAGAAATATTGCAGACTGTCTACTTTTGCAACAAGATCTATGTAGATTACACAGCTATTGTACTCGAAATAAGTTATTTCTTAGTCTTCCCAAATGTCACACTATTTCATTCACTAAAAAAATTAATAAACTAAATTTCACGTATACCATTAACAACACACCTTTAAATAAAGTCAGTTTAGTTCGTGATCTGGGGGTCCTCTTGGATACATCTCTACATTTCAATCAACATATTGATAACATAATTAATAAAGCTTATCGCATGTATGGTTTTGTAATTAGGTCTACAAGAGATTTCGTTCGACCTTCCACACTTTTGTTACTTTACAAAACGCTAATAAGGTCCCAGCTTGAATATGCCATACCTGTATGGAACCCTCTCTATAACAAATATACAAATAGTTTGGAATTGGTACAGAAAAAATTCTTACGCGCTACTTATTTTAAATATAATAATCGATCTACTCTACCTTATACTGACTTGCTTAATCACTTCAAACTACTGAGCTTGGAATCCCGACGTCAGCTCCTAGATGCCATGATGCTGCATGGTCTATGCAATCATAAATTTGACTGCTCAGCCCTAACTAATAAAATATGTTACACCGTTCCTAGAACAGTCCATCGACGTAGAGTTCGTCAGTATAACCTGTTTCACACTACATCGTGCAAGACTAACGCTGGTCTTCGCATTCCCCTTCGTCGCTTAGTGGACACATACAATAAGTACTTTATTGATATTGATATTTTTGCACTATCCTTTATTCAATTTAAACAACAAGTCCATGACCATTTAAAAAATTGTAATTAGAAAATCATCCGCAGTTGTTATATTGTTTTTTATTATTATTTTTTTCTACCTCTATTTTGTTTTAAATTATTGGCATAATATTACCCCGTCGATTGTGAGAAAAACAACTTATTCATTGTTACCGCGGTTGCATGCGACCGCTTGGGGCTTCATGAATTAAGTGTAGTATCAGAAATGTTTTTCATCTTTTACGAACCACTTAACATTGATAATAATGTATTTAATTTTTTCCTTTTTTTTCTGGCAAAATTTGTATTATTTTTGTTACGCCGCGATCAATAGTGTGGGTTATGTGTTTGTCTATTTGTTTATCTAATTGTTCTTAGTTTAAGATCTTAACATGTAACTGTTTTTTGGTCCAATAAAGAAAAAAAAAAAACATCGAATACGAATGTTGATTTTCAAATAAACAGCGTTCAATGTTTAATTTAGATTTTTTTCAATAAAAATAAATTACAAACTTAATCAATAAAATAAATTATTATATTATATACTTTGATTAATTATTACATAGATACCTAAGGATACGTTATACCATGGGCGTAGCCAGGTTTTAGTTTCGGGGGGGGGGGTTCAAGAAAATAAAACGACTACGTTGTCATAACTTTGGTTATTCATATTTTTTTTTCGCATTACACAGTCTTACTCTAGGGTTTAAAGTTAAAAAAAGATTTTATCAGGCAAAGGAGTAAAAAACATTTGCTCGCTTTCTCGGTTAGAACACATTTAACATAAACACATACATATAGTACAAATTAGTATCAAAGTTCTGATTTAGGCTGTTGATTATTTTTCTAAAATAACTTCAATAATCATCTTTCACATAGGGTTAATGGGGCGGCAAAATATGGCGCAAAATTTCTAAATACGCCTCTGTATATTGGTCAGATCTCTGTATTATATATACCAGCCGGCCCATTTCGGGGGGGGTTTGAACCCCCTAAACCACCCCCCTGGCTACGCCCATGCGTTATACCCTTACAAAAGTGACAAAATTTTTGTGCCGCGATACACATTGACACTTTTTATTATTGACACATTTCAATCACAGCAAAAATTCGTGACAAGGATGGCATTTCTAATTCAATAGCAAAGAAAAAGATGACTAGTATTTGTCACTAGCTGCCTCGACGCACGTTATTTTGTCTTGATTAATAAATAAGTAAAAATTAGACCTAATCATTTGTTTACATATAACCTACCATTTTTCTAAAGAAGAATTCGGGTGGAGCCGCGTCAAAAGCTAGTTTTAACTTACCTGAATTTATAACCAATAACTTAAGTAATAGACTAGAGCATAAGATATTTTTCCCGTCAAATCAGGCAAAAGTTTAGTAGCTGGCATCACAATTTTTCACGCACACTAGAATTTGTCACATGTAATTCAATTGTCACTTTACACACTACAATAATTTGTGGCCGCATTGACAAGGTGTCATCTCAAGTCATTCTATGTGAGTGCTCTATCTAGTTGAGCGCCCAGCGAGACATCATCTATGGTTATATCCTTACAAAACTGATTTCTGTGCCACGACACACATTGACATGGGACGCGTGTCAATGTGTCAACGTCGCATAGTAACACAAAACACGCTATTACTCGCGGAGCACACTAACCAAAATTGGCCCGACTCGGGCCAATTCGAGTCTTCATTTTTACGCGTTTATAACATATCTACCTCTTATTAATATTATATATATCTATGATTATATACATAATACAAATGACTAATTTGACATAATATCCTTTATTATCACATTGACATTACTAATATTAGAATTTATTTTATGTTTAATTAGGTGAATTTTATTCTGCAAAATTGATATTTTTTTTTTTAAATCATACCTATTCTTTTATATTTTTTTTGTGATAATTTGTATTATTTGCTAATTTATCCTTGACATTGTAATAACTGTATAATTAATTTTATTTTTACAGTTTAGGTAACCAAATTGACTATTTATAAGAATGTTTAACTTTATTTAATGCATTGCATGCCATTGCATGGCAGATTATATCAGCAGCTCTCACAGAATATAATTCCATTATTACGTTAGTAATATATATTCTTTGCCATTATGTACTACATTCTAGCAATAAAGGAATTTGATTTGATTTCAAAATAGTTGTTATAAACACCTAAATACGTATATATTAGTAAAAGTTCTTAGTTCTTATACCTCAATATTATTATAGTTACTATATATTGTAAGTAGGTACCTATATAAAATTATATTTTATTTAGATAACAAATAATATTTCCCAATCCTTCCAGTCCAAATGTAATTTATTTTTGTTAGTCAAACAGTTCTCATATATTCGTTTTTTGTTAATACGAATGCGAATAGTCACTAGTATCCGGATATTCGCGAAAGCGAACATCACTCCTCTACAAACTGCTACACATTTTCTGGATTTAGGCTATAATTTAGAGGTATATATACATAGATATACACTGTAGAGTCTAGTATATGCGTATTCTATTCTGTTGCTTTATTTCAAAAGCTTCTAGTATTTATGGTCAGCTCCGCCTCTTATTTTGTGTTGGTTTAAAAACAAAGGAGAACAGCAATTTTGGTATATGAGCAAGTAACGAAGTAGGCAACTTTCCATTAAATTGCTCAGAACTAACTACGATTAACTATAGATATTAGACTACTATAGAGTATTTGAGATAGGTTATAGAGATTAGAGTATTTGATAGTACTACCTCAATACATGAAGTATAATATTATATTTTTATTGTGGTAGTATCTCGTATGTGTATTGGGAGTAACAATACACATACAAGTTTTGGTTGGTAAAGTATTAGCAAACATTAGGTACAACTACGGCCGCTGTATCTTGACGGGTCTGAACATAGGCTCTGCGAACTTTAGCGCATGTACAACTTGTGAAGAAAACTGTTATTGTATTTTTTTTATATACCTATGTACTAATAAAATTTCCCTAATACAGTTGACCAACTAGTACAAATAAAATAAATACGAAAACACTTAAAAACAGTTATTGCGCGACCTTCTGCGCGAAGTTCAGACTCGCCAAGATACATCGGACGTATTGTATAGTTAGTTGACAGAATTAAGTTATGATGTGGGTAGGAGCAAAATTTAAACGAACTTCCCACACGAACTCTTGTACCGCAACTATCCAACTTGAAGCCTTACTTTATCTTGAGTAAATTAATTAAGGCTGAAATCGGCACATGTACTGGTACTATTTCATGTAAAAGCTTCTCCAGAACTTACGAACTAATCTTTTTTTAATGACCTTTACCCCATAGCTTTACCCAAAAAAAAAAACAATATAACGTCACAGTGTTTAACGAGTTTAAAAATATTTTGTGCATTAATTATATGAGATACTAGCGACCCGCCCCGGCTTCGCACGTGTACAATACTGATGCGAAATTTAGTCAAAAGTACAAAACAAACAGAAACAAATTAATATAGGTACCTACTAAAACTCAATGTAATAAGTAGGTGGGTATACTTTTATCGTATGAAATACCTATACTCTTCAGGACTAACAATACAACAAACACTAAATAAATAGGTATTCAAGTAACTATCCATCATCATAATTCATAGTTACAACGAACACAAAACAAAAAAAATACCCAATAATCTAAACTCCGCACGCGCACCCCCGCCTTGGTGACGCCCACTTCGCAACGGGCCGTGCAGCAGAAATCGTAATATTTTAATTTCGCCATAACTTTAAAACCAAACATCCAATTTTAATCATTCAAAGACCAAATATTATCTACATAAACTGTACTTAGTGATGAAATAATTTATTTTGATAAGGATTAATAGCATGAGTAAAATAAACGCGTTTAAATATAGTCCAAAAAAAATTCAAGATTTCTAAATAAAAAAACGGTTGTTGTGCCTCACTCGACATAGATAGGTATAGTGTGTCGCGGACTTTTTTGTAGATATTTATAAGATCTACAATTAATTAGAACATTTTATGGTTCTATTTTTTATAGTTTAGGCAGCGTACGCAAAATAAGTAACTTTTCTGGTTGATTTTTTACACCTTGTGTCCGAAAAACCCAAATAACTTACGGAACCCTATTTTTTTCCAAAATAAATTTTGCCTATGTTACTCGTGGATAATGTAGCTTTCGAATGGTGAAATAATTTTTGAAATCGGTCCAGTACTTTTTGAGCCTATTCATTACAAACAAACAAACAAACAAACAAACAAACAAACATACAAACAAAGTTTTCCTCTTTATAATATTAGTATAGATTATATTGAATTACGCCAGAGTTTGGCCGGGAAAGTCAATCAGCAATGTTGTGTTTCTGTATTATTTTTCTAAATTCGTGTTAATTCGATTTTTAATGTGTTATAGTGGTGGAATATTAACCATTAATTATTCGTTGAGGCGCATTAGTGTTGAAAAGTGATACATTCTACAAAATGCGTGCTATATTGGGTTTCCCGCCAAAACTCCCTAGGAAGTTTCAGTAAAGCGTCTACCACTTTACTGAATCGACTGACTTGACTAATTGACTACCCTGACTACTTATTTCGACTTTGACTAGACTTTGGACTTGACGATTTAGAAATAAGACAAATAAATACCTTAAACGACAGACCGAGGCAGTATGGTCTAAGACCTTAGCCTGTTCCATTTCGGGACGGATTAAACAAAAAAAAAAAAAAAGAATTACGCCAAATTAACTGAAAATTAAAATTCTACACCTAGACCAAAATGTCAACTACCTAAATCGCGCGAAAAATGATGTGCACCATTTTATGCTATTTTAAGTATTTATTCCATATTTATTCAGATGGATTTAAAACAAATACTCGGATAGTATAAAATACAATGCAGTTGTCTCGTCTATTCAAAAGCGAAAACGAAGAAATCACTTGCCAATTACAAAATATTTAGGCAATCATGGAATATTTTTTCCTCGTGCTCATCTGTGCTTTATTGGCGCAAACTGTAAGTTTGTTAAATAATTAGTTATTAGAATCAGGCGTTTGATAATTAATTTATTGAACTCCTCTCGCTTTTTTTAATTCTGTTTTACGAAATTTCATTTATTGTAATAATATACTAGATGTTCCCCGCGATTTCGTGCGCGCATAAGGAAATCCCGCCAGAACCGTACATTTTGCCGGGATATAAAGTACCCAGTGTCCTTTCCCGTGGTATATACTATATTTGTGCCGAATTTCATCAAAATCAGTCCAATAGTTTCGGAGCCTATTCGATGCAAACAAACTCTTCCTGTTTATAATATCACAGCCTATGGAACTAAGTAAAGATATAAACCATACATAAAATATTGTCGAAATGGCTAATAGTATGAGAATTCTATTGCTAAAAAGGATTATTCCGTGTTTAACACCTAGATTTTCAACCTTTATCCTAGCGACGTATAACGTAGGTACGACTTTAGCTCCCGAGGAGGGCGCTCCCAGCGGACTGGAGGAGTCCGCTGCGGACGCGCTAGGAGGTGGGACCGCAGAAGAAGAGGAGTGCCGGTATTACGGTGCGCCGTACTCCCTATCTTCTGCGGCCGTGGAGGGATCGCAGGGGGAGAGGTGTGGTGGTGTTGTGCCACTCTCCCTACCCCCCTGCGAGCTGGCGGGGCCGTTTCGTACAGTTAACGGCATTGGTGGGGCCGCAGAGGAAGAGGCAAGTTGGTATTACGGTGCGCCGCTTGCCCTATCCTCTGCGGCCGAGGTGTGGTCGGTGGCAGAACCATAGGTCAGATCTGCCACCGGGTACCGGTTGTGGAGGCTGGTATCCGTGGCCTCCTAGTAGCAGACTCGGGGGGAGTTTGCTACAGTACTGGTGGAGGCCGAGGAGGGAGGCGCACCTTACCATCTGGTGCGCCTGGGGCCTTCGGGCCTTGAATGGAGCCGCTTGTGAGCGGCTGCCGCCGGCGGGGTCGCGGATGTGTTTATCGTTCCCGTGGCCCCGTCACAGGGCGGCGAGGAGGAAGGTGGGGGGTGGTTTTTAGTGGGTATACCGTGGGTCTCATTAGCCTATACGGGAGTCCCACATCACCACTCGGGTGCCCCCTGCGCCTGGGTGGTATGCGTAATGCATTTTCCCCCCCGGAAAAAAAAAAAAAAAAAAAAAAAAAAAAAAAAAAAAAAAAAAAAAAAAAAAAAAAAAAAGGTACGACTTTAGCTGTACGTAGCGGAATTATAAGGACGATGGTTGAAGATTTATGGGTTGAACACGGTATAATCCATTTTAGCAATAGACTTCTCAATTATTCTCATACCATTGGTTATTGCGACAAAATAATATTTGTTAGGCTGGGACTATATGATCCGGAATCCAGCGGTGCTGGGAAAATTCTGAGCACTGAAAATAGAACTCTGCGCTAATACCTACAATAGAGTTGAAGATTGAAGTGTCGAGTGTCGAGCTGTCATATATGATATTGACATTTGGCTCAACTTGTGTGTTCGATTTTCAACAAATTAGCGCAGAGTTCTATTTTCAATGCTCTGAATTTTCTCCGGCGTTCCGGATTCCGGATCGTATAGGTTTTGACCTCATGAAGCTCGGTTATCAATAGTGATGTAATTGCAATCGTTATGTTATGTGTATAATATTATATCACATTCAATGTATTTCAGTTTGCTGCTCCACAGCCTGGAAGTCCTTATGGTAATAAATATTTTAGATTATTTATATTAAATTGTAGATATTTATTATAAAAATTGTCAGCAATTTTAAAAGGGGTTGTTAATATGTATGAGCTGTATTATTTATATACCTACTATCTGTCCCGACACACGTTGTTTTATCTTATCTATGCTCAATCGTCATTTTAGTATTTTCTTCGCAATTTTTCCAATATTTGTCACCCTTTAAATTCCCCTGAACTTTCACAATTATTTTACAACCAAAATTAGCCAAATCGATCCAGCCGGTCTCGGATTTAAGCGAGACATTGGAATTGCAATCTTCTTTATATAATAACTTAAATAAATTAAGTTAAAAAACAGAGAGGGATAATAAAATATGACGCATGTGCGCTTAACTATAATTCATCATTATCAAATATCAGCTCGCTCACTGCTTTACAATTCGGGGGTTATGTATTTTTTTTTAATTTTGTTTACCTATTGGGTAATGAAATTTACATATTTGTTATTTTTTTTACAGACAATCCTCAGCATGCAGAGAAATTTATTGGTAACTTCATGGCTAATATGCGTACGAGCGGAGTCACATACTAACGCTTGTATATCATAACTCCTGACCGTACTTAAATATATTTTAATGCCAATAAACACTTTGAACGGGTAACTGATGTCGTCATTGCATGAGTTCAGATTTATTTTGGACTTAAGAACATCCAACATCAACATATCAACATTCCTGTAGGGAACCACCGCTACAATATCCATCAACAACTCTTGTGCTAGCTCGGCCAGCAATACGAATTATGATTCCGTAACTTAAAATAATGTAACTATAGTATAGAAATGCCAGGCCCCCCCTGGCTTACAAACCACTTTGAAGGCCGATTACTCGAAAATGGTCGACTTTGTAAAAATACCTATTTATCATTTTCATTTGAATGAAAAAATATTTTTCATCCCCTTTCACATGTAGGTATATATGCAGAGCCACCCGTAAAATATAAAATAATTATTTTTTTATGATGCCAAAACCGTGATCTATACATAATCTATAATGAGAAAGATGTAAATCGAAATTTATTCCCCTTTTTCAGCCCTAACAAAAAATTTAAGCAATAGTAAGACTAACTGTGAAAAAATTGTGTTGATATCACGAAAATTGAGTTTTCATAAGCAAATCAATATGGGAACGCGCGAAAACTGATTGCGCCCGTCGAGTAATGGCTGTGACGTCACTTCGCCGGTTGTGCGATAAGCGGCGGGCGGGCTACCTAGCGACTGCATACATTATGTGATTGAAACGCGCTCTGTAAACTTACCTTCGTTCATTTCGTTTCATTTATATATATTATAATAAATATATGACTTAATAGGGAAAATTGTTAAATTTAAACAAAGAATGAAAACCGACTTTCAAAGTAAGAACGCACAAAAGAGTATGAAATAAATCTTATTTTCTAAAAATAATTCTTCTTTTAAATTCGGCTTAAATTTTAACCATTTCTCTACTCAATCTTCTTAATTTTGAAGTCTGTACCAGCCCAAACAATATCCTGATAAAACAATATTTTATAAAACTCACATTTAAGTTGGCTGGTACCGACGTCAAAATTATGAAAATTGAGTAGAGAAATCAATGATTTCAAACTCAAAATGGGCTATGAAGTACATTATTTTGAATATTAGAACAAATATTTATCAAGTAAAAGTTACGCCATCTTGTTTTAACCATACTTCAAATGTCAAAATGGCCCCAAAATCTCAAAAATAGGACCATTTAACTGGAGATAGTATACGTCTATGAGAGAAGTAGTTAAAATTTTTCTGAATTTAAAAAGGGAATTATATTTTAGAAAATAAAATATTTTTCATACTTTTTTGTGCGTTTTTACTTTGGAAGTTGGTTTTCATTTTTTGTTTCAAAATTATAATTTTTCCCTTTTTTAGGGCTCCGTAATACACAAGGAACTCTTATAGTTTCGCTCGCTCCGTCCGTCCGTCTGTTATACTTCCGTAATTATGAATATTGATGGATGAAATTTGGTATAGTTATAGATTGTGTATAGATCTAGAGGGAGGGAGGAAATATTTTTTCATTCTACCCCATTATGTGGGGTATCGTTGAATAGGTCTTTTAAAATAAATGTAAGGTTTTATACATTCCTTTTTTACAAAGTCGACTATTTTCAAGTAATCAGCCTCCAAGTCCAAAGTGGTTTGTAAGTTGCCCCCCCACCCCCCCTTACAATGTCTAAATTATAAGAGATAGAAACTTGTAAGCTTCTATGCTAATAGGTCATGCTAAAAACTCTTTAGGAAAATTATTTTAAGCGAAATCGGATAGTCTTTTGAAGTAATTTGAAAAACCTATTACGCGATTTCCAAACGTGTATCTTTAAAAACTAATTTCTGTTCAATGCTTTTGGATCTAGGGTATACCCTTGGCACAAAATTTTACTTTTTGGTAGCATATGCTTAATTTACTTCACAATAGCCAAATCCATAAGGATTTGGCTATTGTGAAGTAAATTAATAGGTACATCTAATAAATAGGTACATCTATAAAGATGTACCTATTTTAAATTTAAATTTTGAGGAGTTTCCTCGATTCCTCATGGATTCCATCATCAGGTTTCCACTTTAGCGACTTAAGTCTAAAAGGACCAAGGTGATGGCACCAGTGATCGACAAGCACCAATAATCGTCAAATTTTAAAAGAAGCTCGAAAAAAAAAATCTGATGCTATGTATTTGATAAATTTGTAAGAACTTTTACAAAAGTTCTACTAAAGTTCTGTAGTGAAAAAAACATGATTTTCCGCATACTTTTCGAGTTATGGAAAATAGCGGTGTGTGAACTGAGGGACCACACTCTGAGGGCTATATCTCTTAAACTATCTTCTCAGTTGACAGGTGTCAAAGATACGATAAACATTGGCTCTACGATAATTTTATATTTTAAATTAAAATAATTATTAAATTCTCATAAAAAGTTCAGCAAGAGATACAATATAACCTCAAAAGTGTTCACAAGTGTTTGCAACAAAAAACCTGTGATAGGAGAAAAGTTGTGAGTACAAATTAAATATCGCACATCATCACAGAGATTCATACATATTACATATGAAATAAATCTGGAGAACAGTAAGAACAGTTAAACAAACCTTATATTATATGAAAAACATATACTAGCATTCTCAGAACTCAGAATACAAGGACATAGCAGGTAGCCTTTAATTTCCAATTTACACATTACATTTGTTTCGATAATTTTTCATCATAACCGTTTTCTGAAATTCAAAATAGTTTTGGATTGGATTATCTATTGTTTTAACCTGGAATAAGCACTAATCTCTATACAACTCTAAAAATTGTTGACAAATTACAACTGACATTTGACAAGTAGCAACAGAAACTTCAAAATTGACAGTTAAAATCAAAGACAAGAAACTGTCACATTGGATAGGTACAGTATAAAAATCCATTATCTTGTTCGATCAAATGTAATTGCATAAACTAATCATAGATGGCAGCACCTGCATGATAAAAATTATACTGACATTATAACAATATTAAGAAATAGAATTAAAATTATGAATTATATACTAATTTGACAAGGAATAAATAATATTAATTAAAAGATCTTATTATTATTACAATCAAGACATTATTAATAATCACTTAAGTATTTTATACAAAAAAAATGGACAGTCCGAACTATGTAACAATTAGACCTAAGAAACTATTTAGATCTAAATCATATGAATCCCTTGGTCAAAACAATGAATATATAAGTATCACGGACTTATCAACTGACTCTGAGCATGAACACAGAAGCTTTGATTTATCCACACTGGAACCAGAAAATATTATTGAAATGAAGAAAAAACTTGATGACATGTCATTATTACTACAAAGCCAAAGCACTCAAAATGAATTAGATAATATAATAATAGAAAATAATACACTTAAGAAGGAAATATTAAATCTAAGACAGCAATTGGATACCTTAAAATTAGTATGTGCTAGTCCATTAACAAAAACGCCTGCAACTAGATCTACAAAAAAGTCAAAAATACAAAACAAAAATAAAATAATATATACAAATTCCACCTTATGCAACGAAAAAGCTGTACAAACAGAAAGTATAAAATCGACTTCACAAAAAAAAACTTAAATACTAATTATGACAACTGCAACACGGATAAAAAAAAGGAAAATAAATCAAAAAAAACTTTATATATATTTGGAGCAAGTCAATGCACTGGTATAGCTAACTTAATAAGAAAACAAAAACAAAATAACCCTTACGAAAAATTAAAAAAAAAATTAAAAAATAAAAAATAAAACTCCCCACACCGATTTCGGTGATGGTGGCCGATTTGAAACCAGGCCAGTTACGCAGGAGTAATTTTTATAGTGCCCAAGTGTGTGCGCAGTACACAGGAGCACTTTCTCTTCCTTTACTCTCATAATTCAGTGGGACGGATAACCGACACGACTGACGAGAGATCAGGCGCAGGACCGACTTTTTACATGCCCATCCGACGCATGGATCATCTTTCTTGTCAGACAATCAGGTGATCAGCCTGCATTGTCCTAACCAAACTTGGAAACAACATTTTTTGTTGTTCCCACGACCTCCGAGTCGAGAGCCAATGCTCTAACCACTAGACCACGGAGGCTGTTTGGTTATTTAAAATAATATCCTTCATCAAGCCTGGCGCGATCACCGAAGAAATTTTGAAAACACCGTATTTATTTAATATTACAAATAAAGATAAAATAATATTAAGCGTAGGACAACATGACCAAAATCCCATGAAAATTGTTATGTGGTTTTCTTAAGGCATCTAAAATAACCTGTCCTATTTTAATTCTAAATGTTCTAAAAAATGTACACCTTAATGAATGGAAATTAAATAACTTGATTAGGATGACATGTAAAAACTATGCTAACTGTCATTTTTTAAATCTTAACAATATTCATGTATTAAACTCAATTAACATCTGTAATAAAATTAACTATACAATTGATCAAATATATTATGAAAATAATTTCTTAAAATGTAACTCTAGGAATACAATAACCTAACCAAGAGCAGGTCAGGACATGTCTAAGGAGGGTTCCGTAACTATAAACGCGTAATATGCTTTTTTTTAATTACTCCAAAAGTTACTGTCCGATTTGGTTCACAATAATTTTCCTAAAGAGTTTTTAGCATGATCTATCTGCATGGAAATTTGCAATATTCTATCTCCTATAGTTTAAAAATGCTAGGGGGGGGACCAACTTACAAACTACTTTGGGGGTCGATTACTCGAAAATGGTCAACTTTATAAAAAAGTAACGTATGAAACCTTACCTTTATTTTAAAAGACCTATTCTACGATACCCCACACGATGGGTTAGAGTGAAAAAATATTTTTCATCCCCACTTCACATGTATGGAGAGCCACCCCTAAAATATAAAATTATTATTTTTTTATGATTCTGAAACCGTGATCTATACACAATCTATAACTGCACAAAATTTCATCAATTTATATTCATAATTACAGGAGCTAGAGGCGCGGACAGACAGACAGACAGACAGACAGACAGACAGACGGACAGAGCGAAACTATAAAGGTTCTTAAGTATTACGGAACCCTAAAAAAGACAGTACAACAAACATTTATAAAAAAATTAAGGGTAAATACATACACTACTATCAGTGGTCAAAAACAACACTCACAATATTATGCTAAGAATAAAAATCAATTTTACAATCGATATTATAATAAGAATAAAAATCAAAATAACTCGGATTTAAATAAATTATGTAACAATGACAAAAAAATACAAAAATATATTACTGACTATTTTAAGCCACAGGTACTTTTTCGTGAATAACCAAAAACAACAAATTAAAATATTGCACCAGAATATTGCAAGTTTTCATGCTAAAAGATGTCAATTTGTAATTGCACTTAAAGAACTTAAATCTAATAATAAAGAGCCTGATATAATTTGCTTAACTGAAACATTTATTAAAAAAGGAACAGAAACAAATATACACTTAAATAACTATACTTTAGCAGCATTTTATACTAGGACAAAAAAACAAAAAAGGGGTGGGACTTGTATACTTGTTAAAAAAATACGTCCTTACATTACACTAACATTGACTTTACCTTTTCAAGTGATAATGATTTCGAATGTTGTGGAATAGAAATTTTAGATCTAAACATGATTATCATCTGCTTATACAGAACTCCAACCTCTGTAATCAGTACATTTTTTCAAAAGTTTGACACATTGTTACATAACTTATGCAAAAAATCTAATAAAAATATAATAATTGCAGGAGATTTTAATGTAAATTTACTAAAAAGAACTAAAGACTCAGATACCTTACGAGACATTTCAAATAATTTTAATTAAAAAATACACTTTAATCCTTTGCTTTAATCAACCGACAAGAAATTTGACATGCATAGATAATATATTAAGTAATTTGACACATGCAAATAGCGAACTTTTACACTTGGGTCTTTCTGACCATAACACGGCACAACTAATTTCAGCAACAATAGAAGGATTTAAAAATAGTATAAAAAATGTCAGTATATTTATAAAAGAGCTTATAACAATGACAATATAAAAAAATTTAAAAACTATCTATCCAGTATTTCCTTTAATTAATGTTATATATTAAATGATTTTAATAATGCTTTTAACAATTTTTATGACATATTCGTACTGCTATATAAACTCTGCTTCCCTGTAGTCCGCTTCAAGGTTACAAAAAACATATATTGCCACACTGGATTACCAAAGGCTTAAAAATAAGCAAATCAAATTGCAATTTAGTGCCTACCGGGAGAAAAATATAGCAACAAAAAATAAATATAAAAAATATAGCCGGACCTTAAGAAAGTGTTTTAGATATGCTCAAATAAATTATCATACTAAATATGTTGCAACAGCAAAAAATAAGTGCAAATTAAAAATTAAATTAAATTTCATTTATTTCGGGCGGCATAAGTATATAATATGTATGTTAGTCTGTAAGATATTTATAATATGGGCCCATATTATAAATACCTTACAGACTAACATACATATTATATACTTAAAAACTACACTTTGTCACGTGTTGTCGGCGACGTGATCCGCGCTTCGTTCCGGAGTCTCCCCCGGAACCTCCGGTAGACCACACCCGTCGGCCAGAACTCCTCCACCTCGAAGGTCGACAAAAGATGCGTCGGCACTCTCACCACAAAGGAACTGAAATTGACCTTGTGGCGAGACTCCAGACGTTCCACCCTTAAGGCGATGGAAGTCTTCTGGCGGATGTAGTCCAGGACGTCCTCGACCTGCATAGACCAGTGCAGGCGGGATACGTACAACGGCGTCGCGGGTACTTCGCTCCGCAGGCGCAGTTCAGGTACGTAAGGTGCGGTGCCGCGGTGGTTGCGGGCGGCGGGCTTCTTCTTCTTTCTTCTCTCCACCAGTATGAAGCCCTCCTCATCGCACCTCCTGCTCTCGTCCTTGCCAGGTCGAAGAGGCTCAGCCTTGCGGCTCTCCACAGCCTTACGGCTCTCCTTCACCCCCTTTGTCTTCGCCCGCGGGGGTGGTGCGGGGCGACCGGCGACAGTCGCAAAAGTTTTCTGCTGAGTTGGTTGACTCGGCGTCTGCACGACCCGGAGGGGGCCGGGCGGGGGCGGCGGCGATCGCCGACTCGTCGGAATCCGCTGACACGCAAAACGATGTGTCAGCGCGCGCGCCGCCACGACGTGTGTTGACAAAGGCGGTTGAATGATCGGGTGACCTACTTACTGAATTATTACATTTTAATTGTAGTAATTCACTACGTAAGTCACGGATGGTAGATTCCGATGCATCCAACCTACCTCGCATCTCGTCCAGCTCTGCCTTCATACTGTTGAAGTTCTTCAGCAGGCTGGAGACGTCGACGTGGTCCATCGTTACTACCGGCAGCTTGTGGTGATCTTTCGCCACAAAGGCCGGCACGTCGTCTGGATCCGTCTGCTTCAGCAGGGAGATGATGTCCTGCACGCTTCGTTCGCCGCCATCTCGCCTCCGTGATGGCATGTTCGCGCTCTGGCCGAGCGTTTCATAAAGCAGCTGCTTACCCATGCAAATCTCCTCGCTTGAGAAAGAAGATTTGCAGATCTGCATGATGCTGACCTCGTCCATCGTGTCGATGGCGTGCTGGATGAACGCCAGCAACTCGTTGGCCACCAACGCCATGGTGTACGTGCAGCGGCGTAACCGCGCGACTCGCAAACAATTAAATTTGCTTCGTGTGTAATACGGAGCGCGACCGTTTCATAGCACTCAACGCACGACACTGAGCAAAGCTTCATGGAACATTGTTAAAAACTACTCGAACAACTGTGAGGAAAAAATATATGTTTCAGAAATAATTAATTTAAATAATAACAGAATTGACACACCTTTAGACATAGCAAACACATTTAACGAATATTTTATTAAAACTACCAACATTCATATAAACTCTAAATCTAAACTAACAATCTCTATAGACGACAATGCTATGAGTATATTTTTGAACCCATGCACATATGATGAAATAACACAAATTATCTCTTCCTTAAAAAATACTAGTACAGTTGGCTACGATGAAGTTTCCACAAAAATAATAAAAAGATGTAAACATATAATAGCTCCAATTTTAACAGTACTTATAAATAAATCTTTTACGGATGGTGCTTTTCCCGATAAATTAAAAACTTCAATTATTAAACCCTTACATAAAAAAGGCGATCGAAGACAGTTACACAATTACAGACCTATTACTTTAGTTCCCATTATATCCAAAATATTTGAAAAGGCAATGCATAAAAGATTAACTTCGTTCATAAGTAAATTCAACATATTAATAAATGAACAGTACGGATTTCAGAAGAATAAATCTACACAACAAGCTTGCTTTAATATTACTAATCAAATTGTTTACAGTATTGATGACAAAGACCATTGTATAGTTATATTTATAGATATGACTAAGGCATTTGACTTTGTGTCTCATAAACTGTTACTAGACAAATTAAGCAGAATGGGAATAAGGGGACCTGTACTTAACTGGATTAAATCATTTATTGAAAATAGGACACAATACACAGTTATAGAGCACATCAACATAAGTAAAGAACTAGTTAACAGTAAATCCAAAAGCCTATTAAATGAATTTGGGGTCCCACAAGGCTCGGTTTTAGGACCTTTGTTATTTTTACTATATATTAATGACATTCCAATAAAGGCTAATTATAAATTGACATTATTTGCAGATGACATATCAATCCTATTTAAATATAATAATAAAACAGACGTGAATAAAATCGAAACTGACATTAATTTAATACTTGAACATATAATTCAATGGCTTACTTCTAATAATCTGAAAATTAATCTTAATAAAACCAGATATATACAATTTAGAAACTATAATAAAAAACCTTTACAACTTAAATTAGGATATAAAGATGAAATTATAGACCAACTAGATGAGAATTTATTTTTAGGTATACAAATTGATAAACATTGTAACTGGCATGCACACATAGAAAAAATATGTTCTAAACTAAACAGATTCGTATTTGTCTTACGTAGATTAGCGTGGACTGTAAGTATTCAGACTGCAATTATGGCCTATCATGGCTATGTTTCGTCAGTCCTGCGCTATGGACTAGTAATATGGGGAAATTCCATACACATAGATAAAGCATTTATTGTACAAAAAAAATGTTAATAGAGAAATCTTACTATAATGTTAAAGACTTTTTAAATGACTAATATTATGCTGTAAAATTAAGTATTTTTTGTATGACATAATATGATTTTGCTGAATTTTCATCTGAAATTTGTTTGAATAAGTATATTAAAGTTCCTGACATTATTGAAATTATTAAATAAAAATTGTATAAACATTTTATCATAAAGTTTTATATCTTTATAGTGGTATAGTGGTATTTATTATCTTTGACATTCTATTAGATCATTTATTTCCTTGACATATAATATGTAGAAAAATATGTAGTTTGACATTCTTCTAATATAAAAATTAAGTTTTGACTAATGAATGATGATAATAATATAAATTGTTTATGGTTAAAATGTACTGGTTAACTAGTTCAAGTTAATATATGTATTTGGATGTCGTTAATGCGACAAAATATGCGGTCTACTATAAAATATTGTAACACCTATTGTAACCATATTTTTACCAAATAAACATCATTTCATTTCATTTCATTACGAGAGTTGAGGTTCAGATTTATTTTGGACTTAATAACATCCAACATCAACATTCCTCTAAGGAACCACCCCTACAATATCCATCAATAAGCTTATGCTAGGTAGGCCAGCAATTCGAAGGGTTATATCTCTTAAACTATCTTTTTACAAATTCCCAGAAGGGCCTGAAATCGAAACTTGTACTGGTACTATTTCATGTAAAACCAGAAGATACAAACTAATCGGTTTTTTTAATGCTTTATGGTATAATATTTAAAAATAATTTTAATTTACCCAAAAAATAAACAATAAAACGTCACAGTGAGAAATTAAAAAGATTTTGTCCATTATATATATATATATATATATATATATATATATATATATATATATATATATATATATATATATATATATATATATATATATATTTTATTGCGGAAAAATTTACGGTATACCTAATATATGTACAGCGTGTCCTGACACCTATATCGGACCCTTTAGTGGTAAAAAATATGGATTTTTTTTATCGACAAATTGCCCCTCAAATTTTATTTTTCTCTCACGTTTGTGACATGGTAGCCATTTTATTTTTTGGTGACCAATTAGTACGAGAGCCCGGGCTCTCGTACTAATTCAACTACCACTACTCATGTAAATGTCCTAGGAACATAAAAAAGGTCTCATTTGATAGCTAAATATGTGGACAATAATTCACAATTAAAATGTTTTAATTTTCTTTGAACAGAAAAACAAAAAAAAGGTAATTTAAAAAAATATATAGTTTTTTTTTGGTGATTTTTTTTAATTATTGATTTTTGTGAAAAATCTAGGCCATTAACCTGCTTGTTTTTTGTTCTAAAACGATAGAAGAAGACGTTTGCTAAAATAAAATACAAACTCCTTTACTCTGAGTGCAATAGTTTAGAAGTTATAACAATTTGTTGGTATCATCTCAGGCAGGGGGCCAGCCAGTCGTCTTTTTCAAATTGTTATAACTACTAAACTATTGCACTGAGAGTAAAGGGGTTCATATTTTATTTTAGAAAATGTCCTCTTCTATCGTCTTAGAACAAAGAACAAGCAGGTTAATGGCCTAGATTTTTCACAAAAAGCAAATAATTTAAAAAATTCACCAAACAAAAAACTATATATTTTTTTAAATTACCTTTTTTTGTTTTTTTGTTCAAAGAAAATAAGAACATTTTAACTGTGAATTATTGTCCACATATATAGCTGACAAATGAGTTTTTTTTTGTTCCTATGACATTTACATGAGTAGTGGTGGTCGAATTAATACGAGAGCCCGGGTCTTGGTTACCAAAAAATAAAATGGCTGCCATTTTACAAACGTGAAAGAAAAATAAAATTTGAGGGGCAATTTGTCGATAAAAAATTCCATATTTTTTACCACTAAAGGCTCCGATATAGGTGTCGGGACACGCTGTACATAATATATTAGGTATACCGTAAATTTTTCCGCAATAAAAAGTAGCCTTTGTCCTTTCCCGTGGTCTACTCTACATCCGAATAAATAAATAAGCGGTGAATAAATATTTTATTATTATTACCTGTGCCGAATTTCATCAAAATCGGCCTAGTAGTTTCAGAGACCATTCAATGGAAACAAACAAACAAACAAACTTTTCCTCTTTATTATATTAGTATAGACATCTGCATAGATGTCTATACTAATATAATAAAGAGGAAAAGTTTGTTTGTTTGTGTTGTATAAACATTTATACAAAACTTTTAGTGTTGTATAAGCATTTATACAACACTAAAAGGTTATACATATATAAAAACGCCATTTTATGTTATTTGAAGTATTTATTCAGATGTAAATAAAACAAATACTCGGATGGTATAAAATACAGTGCAATAGTTATCTCGTCTATTCAAAAGCGAAAACCAAGAAATTAGTTTCCAAATATAAAATGGCAATCATGGGATACTTTTCCTGGTTTCTTGTGGTCATCTGCGCTTTATTAGCGCAAACTGTAAGTATGAAAATAATTGATATGTTATATTCAACCTCTCGCTTTCTTGAATCTGTTTTACGAAATTTTAATAATTGTACATATTATGACTTATAATATAAACTGAGTTTACTGAATTTAAAACATAAAATAATATTATTATGTCGAAAATAGACAATCGTATGAGAACTCTATTGCTAAAAACGATTATTCCGTGTTAAACCCCTAGATTTCAACGCCTACGAAGCGTAAGTACTCATTAAAAGGACAAGGGCTGCAGATTTATGGGTTGAACACGGAATTATCCACTTTAGCTAATAGACTTCGCATACCATTGGTTATTCCGACAAATATTTGTTAGGCTGAGACTATATGATCCGGAATCCAGCGGGCCTGGGAAAATTCTGAGCACTGAAAATAGAACAAACAAGAGAGTTGCTGTCATATATGACATTGACATATTGCTCGAAACTTGTGTGTTCGATGTTCAGGTCTATTGTATTAGCGCAGAGTTCTATTTTCAATGCTCTGTATTTTCTCCGGCGTTCCGGATTCCGGATCGTATAGGTTTTGACCTCATGAAACTAGGTTATCACTAGTGATGTAATAACAATCGTTATGTTATGTGTATAATATTATATCACATTCAATGTATTACAGATTGCTGCTCCACAGGGCAGTCCTTATGGTAATAAATATTTTTAGATTATTTATATTAAATTGTAGATATTAATTATAAATATTGTCAGCAATTTCAAAAGGGGTAGTTAATATGTATGAGCTGTATTATTTATATACCTACTATCTGTCCCGACACACGTTGTTTTATCTTATCTATGTTCAATCATCATTTTTAGTATTCAGTTCGCAATTTTTCCAATATTTCTCACCCTTTAAACTTTCCCTGAACTTCCACAATTATTTCACGACCTAAATTAGCCAAATCGGTCCAGCCGGTCTCTAATTTAAGCGAGACATTGGAAAAGTATTCCTGTATAAAGTGGATTACTTTATACAGGAATACTTTTTCATCGGTACAATAAATTTTACCACGTCATTGGTATCGATAATAGAGTAGGTACATTTCACAAATTAAAAAAAAAAATATTTTTTTCATTTAAATTATTTTATCCTATAACCAATCTAATACCGCATGGGCGCACTAACTACAAGGCGTCAACGGGTGCGGTATAAGGTAGGGGGCGGCGGGGTGGGGTAAGCGATTGGCTGGGCGGCGCACGAGTTGGCAAGAAAGCATCGATAGATGCGTTATGTTTTTGCGTAAAATGCGTAAACATTTTGTATTAGTTTAGCGGATAAGTTCGGGGATTGAGAATTTAGTTTTTTTGTTCCAAAGGGGTAGTAACAAAAATAGCTAGTAGTTTTTATTTTTCACAACTATTACGTATGTTGATTTATTGTACTGGTGAAAAAATAATCATGTATAAATAAGAATATAAATAGGAAGATTATTAACCCCCGACGAGAACAGAGAGGGTTAATAAAACAAAATATGACGAATGTGCGCTTAGCTATAATTCGTCTTTATCATCTCGCTCACTGCTTGACGATTCGGGGGTTACTTTAATTTTTAATTTTGTTTACCTATTGGGTAATGAAATTTACCTATTTGTTATTTATTTTACAGACAATCCTGAGCTTGCAGATTGGTAACTTCATGGCTAATATATGTACGAGCGGAGTCCTTTAATAATGCTTGTTTGTCATAACTGCTGACCGTACTTAACTATATTTTAATGACAATAAACATTTTGAACGGGTAACTGCTGTCATCATTGCATGAGTTCAAATTGATTTTAGACTTAATAACATCCAACATGAACATTCCTGTAAGGAACCACCCCTACAATATCCATCAACAAGTCTTATGGTAGCTCGGCCAGCAATACGAATTATGATTCCGTAACTTAAAATAATCTAACTATAGTTAAGAAATGCAAGGGGGGGGGGGCAACTTACAAAACAAAACAATATATATATATAACAAAACAATATATATATATATATATATATATATATATATATATATATATATATATATATATATATATATATATATATATATATATAGTTATATACCTAATTATACTAATATGCATATTGGTTGCTTACCGTAAATTTTTCCGCGATAAAAAGTAGCCTTTGTCCTTTTCCGTGGTCTACTCTACATCTGAATAAATAAATAAGCGTTGAATAAATGTTTTATTATTATTACCTGTGCCAAATTTAAAAATACAAAAAAGTAGTTTCGGAGGCCATTCAACGGAAACAAACAAACAAACAAACTTTTCTTCTTTAATATATTAGTATAGACATCTATGCTTCTACAACACTAAAAGGTTTTATATGTATAACAACGTCATATTTTTATGTTATTTGAAGTATTTATTCAGATGTTATTAAAACAAATACTCGGATGGTATAAAATACAGTGCAAAAGTTCTCTCGTCTATTCAAAAGCGAAAACCAAGAAATTATTTTCCAAATATAAAATGGCAATCATGGGATATTTTTCGTGGTTCCTCGTGGTCATCTGCGCTTTATTAGCGCAAACTGTAAGTATGAAAATAATTGATACGTTATATTCAACCTCTCGCTTTCTTGAATCTGTTTTACGAAATTTTAATTATTGAATTGTGATTTATAATATAAACTGAGTTTAGTGAATTTAAAACATAAAATAATATTATTATGTCGAAAATAGCCAATGGTATGAGAATTCTATTGCTAAAAACGATTATTCCGTGTTTAACCCCTAGATTTTCAACCCTTATCCTACGAAGCGTAAGTACTCATTAAAAGAACAAGGGTTGCAGATTTATGGGTTGAACACGGAGTAATCCATTTTAGCTAATAGACTTCTCAATTCTCATACCATTGGTTATTCCGACAAATATTTGTTAGGCTGGGACTATATGATCCGGAATCCAGTGGGCCTGGGAAAATTCTGAGCACTGAAAATAGAACAAACAAGAGAGTTGCTGTCATATATGACATTGACATTTGGCTCGAAACTTGTGTGTTCGATTTTCAGGTTTATTGTATTAGCACAGAGTTCTATTTTCAATGCCCTTTATTTTCTCCGGCGTTCCGGATTCCGGATCGTACAGTGTTTGACCTCATGAAACTAGGTTATTACTAGTGATGTAATAACAATCGTTATGTTATGTGTATAATATTATATCACATTCAATGTATTACAGTTTGCTGCTCCACAGCCTGGAAGTCCTTATGGTAATAAATATTTATAGATTATTTATATTAAATTGTAGATATTCATTATAAATATTGTCAGCAATTTTTAAAGGGGTAGTTAATATGTGTGAGATGTATTATTTATATACCTACTATCTGTCCCAACACATGTTGTTTTATCTTTTCTATGTTCAATCGTCATTTTTAGTATTTTGTTCGCAATTTTTCCAATATTTCTCACCCTTTAAACTTTCCCTGAACTTCCACAATTATTTCCCGACCTAAATTAGCCAAATCGGTCCAGCCGGTCTCTAATTTAAACTTTTAACAGACGCCCCGATTTGGCTGGCGCCAGCCATATTGGGTCCGACGCTAGGAGCAACCAATCCAACATTACTACAGACGTTCCGACGGTTGGCCAACCAGCCGTCAGTTCACAGTTGCCTTTGGTCTGAAGTAGTGAACGGACGTCATGCCACCTCTTCCTCCCTAGTTCGGCACCAGTGGAACGATTAGTTAATTTTATTTGGAAAAACAACAGCCATCATTCTGAATCTAATAGGATTATATTAGATCTGAATTTAATTAAAATTATATATTACAATTATTGTAATTGAGGCCAATAACAGTTATTCACAAAATTATTACAAATATTTATAAAAAAAATCATAGTAGGTACTATGGTGGTATGATGAATGACGATGCGTCCACACTCCACACAGACGCAAATGTGTCATGCTCTTTTTGAAGAGATTGTTATGTATATGTCACCGTAAAATTGTAAAAACCGTTAGATTGTAATATTACTAGAGATATATTATAATATCTCTAGTAATATTGTCAACAGATTGTCAAATAAAAATTTCTCCATACAATTGTACGCATTATTTTTCGTTATAATTATTATTATGAAAAAGCAAACAAATATGGTGGCGCGGGGCACTTGCCGTTTAATCAATAGGCACGGTAAATATTACAATATAACGAAAAAAATGCGTTCAATTGTAAGGAGAAATGTTTATTTAACAATCTGTCGATATATTATAACATCTCTAGTAATATTACAATCTAACGGTTTTTACAATTTTACGGTGACATATAGAAAGAATATACCCTTAATAAAACAAGAACATTACCTACTTAAGAAAGTATTTTATTTGAATGTAGTATTTTGAAAATACCTAGGTAATTTTTATTTATTATTTAAATACAAAAAGCACAAGTATTTTGTATTTTGCATTTGAAATAGTAAATTAGAAAAGTATTTACATTTTGTATTTAAATACTTTTCAGAAAGTATTTTGTACAACTCTGAATTTATTATTTCGCGTTCTGTAATCGCAATCCCCTCGTCGTTCATGTTGAAGTCCGACAACGGCGGTGTTGCGAATACGACTGAGCTGCATTCGGTCGTATCGAAGCTTCCAGACGTACCAATTATTTGGCTGGGCAGTTGGCTTGTCGGGTGCGCCGGCGAGCCGACTACGTCCAACCAGTATCTTCTTACTAATATTATTAATGTGAAAGTTTGTGAGGATGTATGTTTGTTCCTCTTTCACGCAAAAACTACCGAAAGAATTTGGTATGGTAGTAGTTTAGGCTCTGGATTAAAACATAGGCTACTTTTTATCCCGGAAAAGTACAGTGTTCCCTCGGGATACTCGATTCTATATTTACGCGGGCGGAGCCGCGAGAAACAGCTAGTTAATAATAATTATACTACACATTTCATTTCTCGATATTATATATTTTACCATGTAGTATATCTATACTTACGAGGCAATCCACGCATATTTCATAGCTAGAAATCAAGAAAAAAGTTACTTTTTGTCTATGACTTCCTAGTCCCATAGATAATATGTTTCCTGTCACGCCATTATTTATGTTTGCGTGGCAAATGACGCATATTTTTGTTCCAAAAAGTTGAAAATAATTGATCTTTAAGTTGAAATATGATTCGAAATGTGATTTCAAGTCATTTGAGAAATGCTGAGACAAAAACTAACAAAAGAGGAAGAAATTGCAAAATTTAGGACGAAAATACGTAAGTCAAAGAAAAAATGCCGGCGTTAAAATTGCTCCATTACAATCACAATGTATAAGAAATAATCCAGGTATGCCAAGATTACAATATATTTTTCTACAAAAAACATTAGTTCCAAAAATCAAACGCAATTTCTGTCAGTTTAGTCTCATAAAGGAACATTATACAAAGAACGTATTTGTCGGGAATCCGCTCTCTCTCTGATAATATAATATAATAATTTATTATTCATTTTTTGCATAGAACCACATATACACATGAAACAGTAAGGGGTTTGCATCTGTTGCTACAAAAAAGTCTGAACTAGGTAATCCTGTATCTCAGGCAAAATTAACGCTGGAACTGTCCTTAGTACAAGATCTAATATTATAAATTTGCTTAGTTTATTCTTCCTAAGGAGAAATAAGTATATATAACTGGAAAGTTGTCATTATAATACATTGGCATAGGGTATACCTACCTTGTGTTAGGATTATTTTTAGAATCCTTGAAGTTTGTTAGTGATACTAATTTAAAGAGTACTCTGGAAAGTTGTAAGGATTTTTTAGGTTTCATTTATAATACTGGTTCTATTTAAATGAAGATACTCATTGTAAAAGTTAGTAGAAACTAGAAATAATCCAAAAATCAAAGTCATGATATTTGGGGCTTAGCTGTTAGGTATTGGCTTACCCAGCCGTTCATATAGAATTATTTTTAGCTTATTGCATAACATTGCTTCTCATGGATAATAAAAATTAATATACTCATGGATCAAAATGGGTAAAAACCTTTGAAAAAGTTTCAGAATCTAATAATAATTTTGATCTTAAAATGTATACAAAGCATCTTAGATTGCGTGCAATGCCGTACTTAAAAAGTCATTGGTATATAGAAACAACAGGAATTTTAATTAAAAGACTGAACTAAAACGGATTTGTTTGTAGACTATTCTGGCTATAAATAAACTACAATACAAACATTATTATACAAATTTAATAATAAAGAAATAGAAATATAATAAATTTAATGAAATAAAATATAAGCAATAAAACTTCAACCAAAAATTTATTGGGTGGTTAGTTAAAGGCTTACACACTACAACAATAATAACTCCCCGCACCGATTTCGGTGACGGTAGCAATGAAACTGCATTGAAACCAGGCCAGTTACACAGGAGTAGTGTCCAAGTGTGTGCGCAGTACACAAGACCACTCTCTCTTCCTTTACTCTCATAACGGATTATGGGACGGATCTCGGACTGGGACGGATCCCACTACAACAATGTATACATGTGTATGAGAAAAGTGTGAAAAACAGTCTATTGCTATTTATATAATTTTTTTGAAAATATACTTAATTTATATTATATATACAGAATATTTCAGTTTATAAAAATCAAATTAGGGTCACACATAGACCTTTTTCTTTTGCTAAATGTTCACAGCACAAGTATGGTATTTGGAACATGATAATATTTCATTGTACATTTTATTGGCCAGTGCCAAACAACGTTGAACAAGCAAAGCCAAGTATCTCTTTAGATACCATGTTAGCTTAATTATCAAGTAACACTTTAAAGCAGCAATTAAATCTGAAATTTGTATCAAGATATGAATTAAGGATCGACCTATATTAAACCAGATAAAGTTTTTGGAAAAAAAAAACTAGATGTTTTTGTTTTGCCACAACAAGATTAACCTAAAATACATTAGGTGCATTGTACACGGGTGATATGCGTGACATATTGACGTGATTACAGCTGACACGGGTGATATGGGAGACATATTGACGTGTTGCTGAATGCAAGTGACAATGAGATGTACATGTTTTGCCATAATAAGATTAACCTAAAAATATATTAGGTGTATTTTACACCAGTGATATGCGTGACATATTGGCGTGATTACAGCATACACGGACATATTGACGTGTTGCTGAATGCAAGCGAGAACGAGATGTACTTGTTTGGCCACAACAAAATGAACAAGAACAAGACCCTAAAATTACATTAGGTGCATTTTACATGGGTAATATGTGAGACATATTGACGTGTTACTGAATACAATTGGGAACTAGATACAATGGTATACTTTATTCAATCTGGATACGCACAAGCTATAACAAAAATAACATAGCAATGCACAATTTACATTATCCATGGGTGATATTTTTCATTGATATGTTGCTTATTATAATTAGTGTACCTACTATGTGAAGCACCAGTATATTTTATACAATCATGGAGCGTATACGATATATACAAGAAGGTACTTGTGTCTGTACAACACACGTTACTCCTTCTAGATGAGTCCACAAAAAGAAAGAGGAGGGGAGGAGGATGCAATACAAGAGTAGTTCATGTAATATTATACATATATGAACGCTTAATCTCTATGACCCAAAAATCAATAATAATTTAAAATAAAATGACAGATAAATTCCCAAAAAAGACCTGGAGAGGAATATGAACAAAAACAGGACAAAGAAATACTAACAGAAGTTGATAAGGTATACCGATATAAGATAAAAAAGTGTAACTTTAAAGAAAAACACAATTAAGTACACAATATAAAATGGAAATCTAGCAAAACTTATTTTAAATAACTCTTTAATAATCCTTCAAGGTGCATCAATAAACAGTTTTCAAAATTACTTAGTGTGACAGACAGTATTAAAACAGAAATAAATAAATAAATGATAATCAACAACTGAGGCAGGGTTTATACCTACCCGTTTTTTTTTAATAGAGCTCTATTTCTTATACCAACTAATGCTGTAAGTTCGCCTTTTGTACATCATATATTAGTATTAGCAATATTGTTGTATATTTTGTATGTTCTTGGTGTGCAATAAAGTGTTTTTGTATTGTATTATATTGCTGAAGAGAGATATAAACATGTTTAGTGAAATATAATATACACACATAATATACACATAATTATATACATAATTCATAGATACATGGTGATCTATGCCATTGAATTTATAGTTTTTTTTATCACTATCTTTACCCTTACTATGAAAAATATCATAATTTGAATTTGGAAAAATCTATCAATACAATTAATTTATTAAAACTATGAAGTTTTAAAAAATTAATTGTATTCTCCTTAAAATCTGGCATAATTCGTTTCAAATTTACAATATCTGTTTGAATTTCACTCTTCACTATTTCAAGCTTGCTCCACAAGCAAAGTATAACAAATAAATCAAAGCATGAGACGCAAAACATTGAGTCTGAAATTATAAAATATCTTGAATTAGGAGATATAACATTTTTGTGAACCTATTTCTTATCAGTTTGTATCCCCAAATATGGTAATTCCAAAAACCTAATGGTAACAAAGGTATACTTTGAATTTACTCAAATATTTTTTTATATCTGTAACCTCTTTTCAATATAGCACTAAGCACAACATATAATAGGGTGGCAATGATTAATCAAGATAATTTTTAAAATTTAAGTTATCTTGTACTTATTCATCTAGAATCTAGATAATAGAAAATATCTAAGCTGACGATAGTGTAGTCAATAATGAATTTGAATCATTAGGGGGATTTCTGTAACTATATTTTTTACCAAAATATATAAAAATTATATTAGCAGCAATATACATAAGAAAAGGTATTAAAAATATAATTCATCTTGATATTATCTTGTTGATAAGTATATCATATATATAATAACACAGTAATGTTTAGTCTCAATAACAATAATGTAACTTAACTCACTGTTAATCAAAATTTATTATCAAAAACAAAAACATACTTAGTGAACCTGAATTATGTCCTACACATAATTAAATAAAACTGAATAAATTTACTTAAGACATAAATCCTGGTTAAAACCATAAATACAGATAAAGATAATTAAGTCGCTGTTTTAGGAAGTACCTACTTTATGGAACTTTAAAGCTGTTCCAGAGCAAAACAAAATACATGGCCAATGGATGCTTGTAAAACATGGTTGTTACAATCTTTCACCAAATTCATTATTAGGTATACTTACCCTAACAATTTTTAGTTACATTTTATTAATACAATATAGTCTTTATTTGGTTTAAGATCATATTATTTATCCTTCATATGTATAAGTGATGTGACTTCCATAAGACACAATTACCGTCTCTTTTACATAAAAGTAGGATAAATATTTTGAAATTAATTATTTCAGTTATATGATGGGTTCTTGGCGCGATAAGTATTAAGTGTATCAGCATAGTTATTGAGTTGAATAATTTTAATTTGAGAAAATTTAAAAATAACAGTTATAAAATATAAATATTATATTAATTGTAAGTAGATACTTAAATATCGGTTACATAACTGATAATAAGCTTAAACATGCAAGAAGGTATCATACTTTAGTAATGCTTGATATTTTACTTAAACCAACAGGTAAAATAAACCGGAATTATAATTATATTATAACAAGACTAATACCATACTATTATTATAGTATTTAACACATTACACAACTCCCATACGCTCTGAACATCTACATGGTAAAATATATATCGAGAAATGAAATGTGTAGTATAATAAGTGATCAAACGAACTTACCTTAAGTGAAGTTCGATCATTATTATATGAAACATTTCATTTCGAAGATATATACCCACCCAACCCAAGCACATAAGGCTATAAGTATATTATAAGCCTTACACGCGTAGCCCTGGGAGTTGTGTACATGTTGAAAGCTCTAAACATAATGGCGTGACAGGAAACATAATATTATCTATGGGACTAGGAAGTCATAGACAAAAAGTAACTTTTTTCTTGATTTCTAGCTATGAAATATGCGTGGATTGCCTCGTAAGTATGGATATACTACATGGTAAAATATATATCTTCGAAATGAAATGTTTCATATAATAATGATCGAACTTCACTTAAGGTAAGTTCGTTTGATCACTTATTATGTCGGCCTGACCACTATACATTTTCCGATTGGGTCGCGATCGGGTGTTCGGCTCCAGCCAAATCGGAGCGTCTGTTAATAGTTTTAAGCGAGACATTGGAATTGCAATCCACTTTATATAAATAAGCATGGGCGTAGCCAGGGGGGTGGTTTAGGGGGTTCAAACCCCCCCGAAATGGGCCGGCTGGTATATATAATACAGAGATCTGACCAATATACAGAGGCGTATTTAGAAATGTTGCGCCCGAGGCCAATTAACATATTTTGCCGCCCCATTAACACAACAGCCTAAATCAGCACTTTGATACTACACCCCCCCCCCCCGTAGTCGTTTTATTTTCTTGAACCCCCCCCCCCCCGAAACTAAAACCTGGCTACGCCCGTGTAAATAAGAATATAAATACGAAGATTATTACCCCCGAGGAAAACATAGAGGTTTAATAAAACAACATATGACGAATGTGCGCTTAATTCATCATCATCAGCTCGCTCACTGCTTGACGATTCGGGGGTAACTTAATTTTTTAAAATTTTGTTTACCTATTGGGTAATGAAATTTACATATTTGTTATTTATTTTTACAGACAGTACTCAGCTTGCAGAGAAAAATATTGGAAAATTTATGGATAGTATATTTACGAGCGGAGCCTCATACTAACGCTTGTATATCATAACCGCTGACTGTACTTAACTATGTTTTAATGGCAATAAACACTTTGAACGGGTAACTGCTGTCGTCATTGCATGAGTTCAGAGGGGCAATTCTACTAAATAAAATTGTATTAATACAATTAAAATCAAGTCCCGATGCACTTACACTCTCTAATGGTGTTTTTATGAACGTTAAACCAACGTAAAATGCACTCTGATTGGTCAAAACGTCATAAAATTCGTTCATGGTAACATGTCGCTACACTTTCAATCCAAACAAAGTAAAATTAAGTCTACTTTAAATACGAGAGTTGAGGTTCAGATTTATTTTGGACTTAATAACATCCAACATCAACATTCCTGTAAGGAACCACCCCTACAATATCCATCAATAAGCTTATGCTAGGTAGGCCAGCAATTCGAATTATGATTCCGTAACTTAAAATAGGTAATCTAACTATAGTTAAGAAATGCCAGGGGGGGGGGACCAACTAACAAACCACTTTGAAGGCCGATTACTCGAAAATGGACGACTTTGTAAAAAAGTCCTGTATGTAACCTTGCCTTTATTTTTAAAATACCTATTTATCGTTTTAATTTTAATGAAAAAATAGTTTTCATCCCCTTTCACATGTATGTATGCAGAGGCACCAGTAAAATATAAAATAATATTTTTTTTATGATGCCAATACCGTGATCTATACTTAATCTATAATTGTACCAAATTTCATCCATTTATATTCATAACTGGCTTTTGTCCATGGCTTCGCCCGCGGAATGTGTATTAATTAGGTGACAACAAAATATAGTTAAGAAGTTCAAATAATAATAAAATATAGTTTTAATATTTATAAAAAAAAGTGTACGCGTGGATTGAGGGACCTACCTGAATTTCCCCAAAATAAGTATAGCAAATTTTATAGTAGTGTAAAAAAATTGTAGAACAAATCTGGGAATTTGTAGAAAGATAATTTAAGAGAAGTGTGTGGTATCCTCAGAGTGTGGTCCCTTAGTTCACACATCGCCATTTTCCAGATCTCGAAATATGTGATATGTGATTTATGTATTTTTTCCTTTACTTTAAATTCAATATCTTATCTACGAAGTAATTTAAAGCAATACAGCATTAATACACTATAATCACACAATAATACAGGTTTATCCTTAAGAGATAGACATATGCCATCGCGGACTTTTTCGTAGACTTTTTAAGATGAACAAAACTGTAACACATTATTTTGATCTATCTCGTAGGGTTCAGACAGCTTTTGCAATGTAAGCGCCAAAAATACGTTTATTTAGGGTATTAGAAACTTCTAAAATTATCTGTGTTTCTCCACTATGTTATGCATGTTATATACCTAGAAACCTTCCCGTTGAATCACTCTATCTATTAAATAAAACCGCATCAAAATCTGTTGCATTTAAGCATACATAGATAGGGACAGACAAAATATGGGACTTTGTGTTATACTATGTAATGATGAATTGAGTTTTTCTTATACACAAGTGTGTGAACTGAGGGACCCAACATAATGGTTCATATCTTCAAATTGCGCCGATAGAATTTTGTCTTTGAATTCTACAAATTTTCTGTGAAAACTCTACGTAGAAAAATAAATAAAAAAGTCAGTAATATATCGCGAAATGAGTATGTCACTTTTGTGTGAACTGAGGGACCATACTTCGGTGGTTGTAGATTTTTAAATTCTGATGCTATGTATTTGATAAATTTGTGAGAACTTTTACAAAAGTTCTAATAAAATTCTGTAGTGAAAAAACTATGATTTTCCACATACGTTAATACTTAAAATAACATAAAATGGCGTTGTTATGCATAACAACGCCATTTTATGTTATTTGAAGTATTTACTCAGATGTGATTAAAATACAGTGCAAAAGTTGTCTCGTCTATTCAAAAGCGAAAACCAAGAAATTATTATCCAAATACAAAATATCAATCATGGGATATTTTTGGTGGTTCCTCGTGGTCATCTGCGCTTTATTGACGCAAACTGTAAGTATGAAAATAATTGATACGTTATATTCAACCTCTCGCTTTCTTGAATCTGTTTTACGAAATTTCAATTATTGTATTATGATTAATAATATAAACTGAGTTTGGTGAATTTAAAACATGGTCACATCAAATGGCCAATGGTATGAGAATTCTATTGCTAAAAAGTATTATTCCTTGTTTACCTAGATTTTTAACCCTTATCCTACGTAGTACTCATTATAAGAACGAGGGTTGCAGATTTATGGGTTGAACACGGAATAATCAATTTAAGCAATGAATTCTCAATTTTCATACCATTGGTCATTTCGAAAAAATAATATTTGTTAGGCTGGGACTATATGATCCGGAATCCAGCGGGCCTGAGAAAATTCAGAGCACTGAAAATGGAACAAACAAGAGTTGAAAATCAAAGTGTCGAGTGTCGAGCTGTCATATATGATATTGACATTTGGCTCGACACTTGTGTGTTCGATTTTTGGCTCTATTGTATTACAGAGATCTATTTTCAATGCCCTGTATTTTCTTCGGCGTTCCGGATTCCGGATCGTATAGGTTTTGACCTTATGAAGCTCGGTTATCAATAGTGATGTAATAACAATCGTTATGTTATGTGTATAATATTATATCACATTCAATGTATTACAGTTTGCTGCTCCTCAGTCAGCTAATACTCCTTCGGGTAAGAAATATTTTTTGTAAGCAAAATTGTATCTATGAAACGCACGGTAGTGTGTATTAATAATGAGTTGTGTAGTTGTTATTTTTATTATTTTATGCCTTCTGCACACCTTCCTACACATAAACTTTAACCGTGCTAAATATCATACTCCTCCGTTCGCACAATTCTTGTAAAACTCTACTGAAAGTTTTTTAATGTAATATATTTATACTTATGTTTTTAGGTTGCATGAATGTGAAACTTTATGATGAATTTAGTCCAAATAATAATTATTATGTATAATATGGATATATTTTAGTATCCATTTAAGTTTTTAATTATTTTTGTTACAGGTGACTCCACAGTGAAGATTTTAATAACATAGAGTAGGGGAGACCAAGGGCTGTTGACACAATTTTTACATTTTGTCTCATATACCAAACACTATTGCCAGAAATGGTATGATATTAGTACCAAACGTTAGGTCATTCTTTACACTTGCAAATGACTAACATAAATAAATTGTAAGTGTTAAATATTGTGGTAAAAAAATCGACTTGACCGCAACAAGTCATCTTGTTTCAATTCCCCTCATACCGAGGTAAAATGAAACAGGGGTCGAGGAGAGTTAAAACATATGATTTCTGTGAAATATTAAGGGCTGTAAAATAAAAGTTGTGATATAATTTAAAGGCATATTGTATTAAAATTTATCTTTTCAACACATACTTTGTTGTTTTATGTATCTATTCACATTTTGTACTGATATATCGCATAAGTAGATACTTACAGTTCTGATACCCTCTCGAGCGTCCGGCCGCAAATAAGCAAATGGCGCAAGCGTCCGGGGTATGTCACGTGTCCCCGCGCGTGAGCGCGTGAAAATGCCCGCCTTTTATTTTTTATGGATTATATTGATAAATTGTTGCTAAAACCTATGCATGTTATATATATTTAGAAACTAGAGTAAATTCTCTATAAGATCATGTAACTGGAATTAAAAAGAAACTGAAGGAATAAAAGCAATCTCGATGTGAACACAAAATACTTGTATGTAATTTTTGGAGGTTTTGAAGCAAAATTATGACGAAAATCTAACACACACACCAAATTTACTATTTAATAAGTTACATATATGTTTTAATAACGATTTATATAAAAAGTTTCGAGATCTGTATATAAAATATCACTTCCCGCCAGTCGGCATGCGACCCTTGAGAGGATTGCAAATGACAACTAATTAGTCCTAGATTAGAAGCTTTTTTTTTTCAATTTTTCGAATGTACATCCCAAAAGTAAAACTGCAGAAGCCAGGGCTTAAGTCAGTAGAAAATAAATTGCCACCCGTCGGCACGCAATGCTTGAGAGAATTTAAAATAAACAACAGACAAAGTCACCCTAATTCGCGTGCGGTCACACCGTCTTGGACACTTGCGCGATAACTGTCAAAACGGTCACACCGCGCGGGACGCTCAAGAGGATACACAATATGATCAACTCCTAAAGTAGTTAAAAGTATCATAACGTCATTATTCGTAATATTAATTAAAATAATAGTCAGATAAACAAAATTTAAAATACATTCATTGCAAATCTTTAAAATAAAATATTGATTTTCAATAAATAATTAACTTTCAGTGGCTTCTTTAGAATTATAATCAGTTTTGATAATTATTTCTTCAAATATTTATGTAACAATAATCTCACAAATATCAAAAATCTATATATATATATATAGAAAACAAAAAAATGTCTATCTGGCAATGTGGCAAAGTTACGTGATACTACATCTTCTGCTGCAAAATCATCAGTCTCTCTCTGTCAGTCTTTATTTTATCATTAGTAGGCATCGTTAATGCTTTTTAACGCGTAAATATTTTGATACAATATTGAAAACGAGGAGATTTGAAACAACCTGTTTCAAATCTCCTCAGTAAGAAGAAACCTCTCAATAACCTGCAATCAAGAATCAAATACACAGAAATCAATTGTAACAAATATTATATACAATAAATCTCTAGATAGTGAGCTTTCGAAAGCAATATAAATCAAACTAAAATACAATACCCTTATCAAAATATAGTTATGGTAAAAAAACGTAAATAACTTACTTTTCACGATTTTTCTCACATGGCACGCAGAACTCCATAACCGCGCGACTCATGCCACCGATGCGTATTGACAAGTCAGCGGGTGGAGGAGAGTGGTTGAAATGCAACGTTGCGAACTCGCTAACAGTTTTAAGTTCCATCAAAACGGTACTGTTTCAAATCACCTTGGTGTCAAAACCCCTCGGTCTCCCCTATAGACTATCATTGGTCTTGCTGGGTGAACCAATAAAGAGATGTTCTAGAAATGTATGAGGTGTGGGCCAGTACTATGTACACTATACGTAAATATAGCTACATAATATAGTAACTGTTTCCTATTCTTTATTTTATTTTATTTCACTTCGTTTCAATGTACATCTAAAATAACTTCGTCAAGGAGAGCAACACAACGTAAAATAAAACATGGCAGATCAGCAGTGTTATTCTCTAAGAACATTTTCAAATATCTCGACAGCTGAATCCGCGGTGAGTGTCAAATATCATATACAAATTTGACACTCACCGCAGATTCAGCTTTCGAGATTTGAAAATGTTCTTAGAGAATAGACAGGCAGATCAGAATTAAACAAAATTAATATTGTAATTTTGAAAATGACGTGACTTCTGACAAAGAAAGACGTATGACATTCAAGGAACCTCTCTCCCTAAGACTGCCAATTACGTCAAAAGCCAAGTCATAACAACTGTCATGGCCGCCCTAAAAATAGGGTTCTCGCAATAGAAAACTCTTCAAATACCTAATCATGTATTACGCATGTGTTCTTCAAATTTCATAAAAATACAAAAAGATCATATCGGCGCACCGAATCCGGTGTCGCTACACACGCACGGATTTGGTACGGCGCGGCGGACCGAATTGAAAGCTCGACACTCGTGTGTTAAATTTTTAGCTCTATTGAATTAACACAGAGTTCTATTTACAGTGCTGTTTTTAAACGACCACGATGATTCCCGCAATTCATTGATAACGAGCAGTTATACCAACTCTCAAAAATATTTCTTCCCAAACTTTACCCCTGATTACATAAGCTAGAAAGAAAGGTTTATGTGTTTAACATAAATACTCACGCGTGAATAACATAAAACTGACGTGTCTTAATCTGATTTCACTCCCAACAAAGAATATATATTACTAAAGAATATATATTGCTCCTAATACATTTTCATATCCCTGGCTATATACACACATAAAAAATATTTTTATTATCACATTAAACTTTATTAATAAGGAGTAAACTCTAAACATCCTGCCCCCTAGTAAACCCCCATAGATATTTTCCTCGTAGAAATATACTTTGTATGAAATTGTATGGGACATAATCTTTGCTCTTTTTAATATACCTAATACATCTATGGACACTACGCGGCAGCGGGACTACACGTCGCGACACTCCATTGCGGTATTTGTAGGGACGTGTCGTTTGACGTGTCGCGTCGCTGCGCTGCCGCGTAGTGCGGTCTTACCTTAAGAGATATTAAAAAATAACAGCGCCGGTGGAGTTTCAACAAAGGAATTTCAAAGTACAATAACACCGCACCGCTCTTTGTACACGGGGTTTAGGGGGCGCTTACACGATGCCATATTTGTGTTGGAAATTACGTGCGGTCGATAAAAATCGAGAACCTGCAATATCTTGTGCACAAAACACTTCGCGGAGATCTTGTGGCGCATTCTTTTAATTCAGCCATTCATCTTAAGCCTCTATATTAAAAAAAAATATGATATTTAAAATATACTTAAAAGTACCTAATTGAGGTCGTCATTCCTTTAGCTAATCCGTCGAATAAAATTGAAGCAGTTTATCTATCTATGCTCATTGCTCAAAATTCAATATTTTTGTAAATAAAGAGGAAAGCGCGCTTAGGCATACTTATATAAATATGTGTTCGAGATATTTCTTCAAATGAAATCGATAAAATTGAATCGAATTGAATTATTGAATAAAGGAGAGAACTGTTGTGTTCATAACTTCATATACAATTGGGGAGACGACTACATGTAAATATACCTACTCAGAAATACTGAGGAATTACTGTATTTAAAAAAATGTGTAGTTTAGGAATTAGATTATGATACATAAGTATATCGACCTATGCGTAGAACAAAGTCCGATTTGAAAAATTGCTACTTTTCAGTAGAGGCAAAACAAGTATTGCGAATTGAAAAACTTGAATAACTTATAAACGGTGAGACTTTTATTTTTGAAATTTTGGTATGTTATTATGACATCCTAGTCTAGTTAACCACTTTATACTGTTTATTAATAATTATTATATTTACTGAGATAACGAGTTCTATATCAACCTAGGACGTTTTACAGCGGAGAAGCGAGAGTTCGTAGTGATCATATTGCGTTGTTTTACGGAGATATTTGAATGAAACGCCGTTCTATATTCATATGACTCGTTTTTTGTTGGAGTTATCCGACATTTTTAAGTCCTATGTGAATAATCATAATCTATTATTTTGATATAGCACTATCCACACTACGTATAAATGAATTATAATACATAATTATTTTTTAAAATCGTTTATTTACATTAAAAAATCTCAAAATAAGTGGTGTTTTGAACTATAATTAATACATAGTCGGTACTAGGGACTCACTTAAAATTAAAGACTAGTTACCATAGTCTAAAACCTACAAAAAATTAAAATCTCTAAGATATTATACCCATAAAAATAATGATGATGTTTGAAAAAATACATCAAGCCCAAAACAAAATTTAAACTTATAAACAATTAAAACTTTTTTTATTAAACTAGGGGGCAAATTAGCAAACGGATCACCTGATGGAAAGCGATTACCGCAGTGCTTACGGTACCGTACCGTTAACATCAAGTTAAGCGATAACATCAAATAAGTTGCAAGTGCGTTGCCGGCCTTTTAGGAGGGAATACGCTTCCTTCTTGAAGGTTTGCAGGTCGTAATGGTCCGGATACTACTGGCGACAGTTCATTCCAGAGTTTTACAGTGCGCGGCAGAAAGCTTCGGGTAAAGCGCACGGTGGAGGACTGCCACTCATCAAGGTGATAAAGATGATAAATATTTTGTCGCTTGGAACGGTGGCGAAAAGTTGCAGCAGGTATAAGTCCGAACAATTCCTCGGAGCACTCCCCGTAATATAACCGATAGAGGATGCAGAGCGATGCTACATAGTCAAGTCTGTTTGAAATACTATGGCAGTCGACAATTCGAGCGGCTCTACGTTGGATACGATCTAGAGGGAGAAGCTGGTACTTTGGCGCCACTGCCCAAAGATTGTTATCATCTTTTTATTCCTAGTATTCCCTGTGAGGCCGAACCTGCGCCTTATAGAGTTGTAGGCGTTGGACCGGACTGAAATACTGCTTTGACCTGTTCAGAACACCAAGCTTCTTGGAGGTTAACTTGGCCTTGCCCTCCAGATGATATCGGAACTGACCTCGCTCGATATGTTTAACGCCTAACCCTTTCTAAAACGTAGTTATAAATTAAACTGATTTGGTACTGTATCTAAGCTTTCTAGCTATGTTTTATAATGTAATTAGATAGGTACAAGTTCAGTTTAACCTACATGGGGGAGGTATCTGCACGTTTATACAAAATAATGAAAAATAACCATAATATTGTAATGGCCATAATCCCGTTATAATAAGCATGTCGCATTCAGGAGAAATAATACATAAAAAATCAATTTTGTCATAATAAGGTTCGGATTGATTTAAAGTATCAATAAAGTATCATAAAGTGTCAATAAAATCGATTATCCTGAATGTGATAGTGTATATCTACGTATACACTATCATATTTTCTGTAACACCTTATAGGAATGGCCATCAGGTTCTTACACTATAATGATTTAACATATCTAAAAGGTATTTAGCAGTATGTGATTTATCACGATAACCATTTCTATAAGACGCGATGTATTCTTTGTACCGAGTCTCAAATTTACGTCCAGTTTGAGTCAAACTTTGTACTGATTCTCAAAGTTACGTCCAGTTTGAGTCAAACTTTGTACCCCGTTTCAGAGTTACATATGATCACATTTTGCAAAACACCTTTATATAGTGGTCAAAGGCTTTTGACCGAGCGTACTAGAATAATTATTAGAAATAATTAAATAAAAGAGCAACAATAGAATTGCATTACTCATGGTTAAACGTACACTCACACATTTGCTTGCAGGTTTTCGGTATTTTTCTAGATTATACTTTCGAGATATTGCTAGATATAATATTAATTAAATTGTATACCACTATCTACATAATTGGACCTGAAAACGCTGTCATAGGTGGAATGACTATCAGCAGGAGACTGCATAGGAGTTAGCACCGACATTTCTTGATCAATTGATGGTCAGAATTTTTTAAGTCTTTAAGTTGTATTAAAGGTGATTTTTCGAAACTAGGAGTCGCTTTTAAAGAAAGTATTGATGGCCGAAGGCCATAAATTCATTAGTAGATGGATTAGGAGGTGCGGCATCAATTTTATTTCAAACATCATCTAGTGGCTGACTTATTTCTTCTGCACCTTGTTGTCAACAACTGAAATGTTAAAAATTGTATTACTACACTGCATATTAAATATATTAAAAATAATATTATGTATGATATATATAACTTGAAAACATTTTAATAAAAATTAATAACATTTGTACAAAGCTATTAAAAAAAGTTTGAATATACAAGGTTTAATGAACATCGCAGTACAGAATTCAACTGTCGATCATAATGTTATATGATTCGCCGAAGACCCTACAAATGTGTATATATTGTAAGGTAACGCAGCTTTAAACTATTTTTATTTATTTAATATGAAATATATTTATATTTAACGACATTTTTAAAAGAACAACGTCCTAACTGATGTCATTATTCAGGCGATAACGTCCCATCTGCATATCGAACTGACAAAATGTATTGTAACTATTCTGTGATTCCGTAAAAAAACGTCCCATAGTTACATGAAACTCTAAGAAATTCTAAAGTATTAGTGTTACATAGTTCTAATATTACTTATAATCTCAACTATTTGGTACGTCAACTTTTATTGATAACACGACAAATATTTACCTAATAAATAAACATGAAACTAATCATACTTTTCGAACTAAAATGTATTTTTCTAACTCTCCGTCAAAAAATGTCTTATATCAATATAGATTTCCCGTTTCTATTTATGAGCTTAAAAAGCGGAATAGTAAAAAACTATAATTTCAAAGCATGATAATATTAAATTTGAAGAATAATTTAAGTAAAAATATCAGCTTACCCGGATCTACACCGTTCTTCATAAAAATATATTGCTTATTTGAAAAATAAGGACTACTAAAAAGAGCCTGAAGCTCTTTTTTTCCTCTTCTTAAAGCATATCCAGCATTATCCGTAAGCTTGACATCTCAAAAATACTTTGAGTACGCAATAATTAGTAAAATTATAATTTTCGTCAAACCGAAAAAAATATCACACACATGACGCAAAAAACCCTTCTTTCCGCTCGACAACGGCTGAAGTGAAGATCGCGCGAGGCGCCCGCGCCGTGCGCGCTCCAATTTCTCCGTCCTATGAACACTAGGTGCATTCTATCATGGAGCTTACATCAAATAAGACGTTGTACGATTCTGTATTTCCGAAAATAAGTCAGATACAAAAATTCTGAAAATGTCAGTCTGTAGAGCTTTGATTCCTTATTTCATTTATCAAAAAAACGCACTTTTGCTCTATGATCACATCAGACTTTGTTCTACGCATAGGTCGATATACAAAAAATGTTTTTTTTTGCTAAATAAGTAAAAAACCTACATCATTAGTTTACTTATTTCATATACAAAAACATACATTTTACCGCAATAAGAAGTTGTCTATGTCCTAACCCGTGGTCTACTGTATATCTGTGCTAAATTTCATCAAAATGGATTCAGTAGTTTCGGAGCTTATTCAATGAAAACAAACAATCAAAATAATATTTTCTTTTCATAATATTTATGATTGTGTACGTGAGGGACCTACCTGAATTTCCCCAGAGTAAGTATAGCAAATTTTAGTAGAAGTCAAAAATCTTCCAAGAGATCTTCGAGACCTGGAAAATAGCGGTGTGTGAACTGAGGGACCACACTTTGAAGGATTGTAGTTCTTAAATTATCTTTGTAGACCAGATTTGTTCTACAATTTTTTAGACTTCTACTAGAGTTTGCTATACTTATTATGGGGAAATTCAGGTAGGTCCCTCAGTCCACATGTACACATAATATTAGTACAGTGCGATTCAATTGAGAATAGGATCGACTCTGCGCCATATTGTTTCGAATTAAGACTATTAAGGTAATTACATTTATGTTTAGATAATTTACTACTAGGTATTTAACGTTTTTACTTAACTTCGGTGCAAGACTACCTATTATTATTATTGATAAGCAAATAAGTTTTTCTGAAAACCGCACTTTTCATGTGATATTTGACAGAAAAAAGTCATTGACGTTCCTATTCTCATTTGAAACGCATTATATAGATGTAACTTAGCCGAGCACTGATCCTGACTTCAGTTCAAACTTTCTCGTTTTCGTCAAAGCAACCTTCACCTTTACAAAATTTTGCAAAGTGATTTTAACTTTAACATCAGCTTCCCTTATTTCCCGAGGGAAAGGGGATTCTTATGAAATCGCTTTGTCAAGAAACTAATCGCAAAGACCCGAGATATTGGCCTACACATTTTAGAGTTACTATACGGCCTAGATGCGTCATGTAAGGTAGAAAGGCTTCAGGAAACGAAATGGTAAGTGATCCAGACAGCACAAGCAGGGCCAGCTGCATTGGTATTTGGTAAGGCTTATGTTAAATGTAGAGCTGTAACAAAACGGATGTATTCGGTACTGAGTAACAGGTGCGCCATCTAGTACCGAGTAACGAAACGTTCCACACGAATCTATTTCGTTACTCGTATTTTGTTACAATTCAAAAAGTGGTTCAAAATATGGAAAAATTAAAAAATGCACCTGACGCAGCTTGGTAGTAATGTATTAGTATGTTTTCTGCAAATTATGAATGTTGCGATACCGCTACATGATACTATACGTAGGGCCGTCTTTAACCTATTAGGGGCCCTGGACACACTAGAATAATGGGCCCCTATCACCATAATAAATGATGTCTATTATATTATTCGTCTGTATATTCTAAGAATATTATTTTATGATTGTTTTCTTAGAATAGACGGCTAATATTTCTATTGGAATGAAAAATATTGGGGCAGTGGCATATTTAGTATAGATAGGACCAATAGCCATGGTCGGGACGACATAATAAGATGGCCCCCTGTGAGGCTGCTTTAGTTTACTTTAGTATTCTGTTATATAGATTAAGTTACTACACTGTATTTTTTTTAAATAACAATTTTTCCATCTTTTTGCTCAAAGGTGGCCCCTACGAGTTTCTTACGCCGGTTCTTCTCGCCGGGCTAGTTTCCGAACCAGTGATAGGCACGATGTAGAGATACGTTCAGAAAGTGTATAAATATACCAATTTTAAATAAAAAAAATGATTTTGACTTTGGCATTGCTCTGAGGTATGTTTGGTGTTTTTCGACCTGTTTACTATGATATCGGATGGAGTTTGGACACAAGTTCCTGCAGAAGATCATTGGCTAGCCGCACACGTACAATATTATTTAATACTAGTCAACAGTCAACACATACAAAAAAAAAAACGGCAATATGGCCCGCACACTAGGAATATTATGTGTGTGTGCGGCTAGCCATTAACGTGGACCGTGGTGTGAGAGCGTCCATTGGTAATATTATTATTGTTGCCATAGCATAATATAATATAAACGACCAATTTCACACTTGCACTGACCCACATTTGGGGTTGTTTGGTGCAGTTGAGTTACGTTAGTAATATAATATTATATTCTTTACTTGAGTTTTCTTTTCTTGACAAAATCTTCTGAAATCAAGATGCCATGGCAACATGGCGTAAGATTTTCTAGTTAATAGAATCAGGCGTTACTTTGCGGATTTCTATAGCATACAATTTAATGAATATCTGACAATATCCCGAAAATATCAAAAAAAAAATTTTTTTCGGGATATTGCTAGATACCTATAATTATTAATTAAATTTTAATATGTAACATTTTCTTGTAAGTATGAATATGTTTTCTGTCAAACGTAGTTTTGAAGCCATTGATTGTTGCCTTATCTAGTGATATAAACCGTCGGCGTAAATTTGTAAAGCTATCGATTGTACGCACCTGCTACTTGTTCCCAACGAAATTCGGTACATGCTCCTTGCTGTTTTACCTGAATATCCTATCATCTAGTTAAAATATAAATGATATTATGACGTGTTGTCGCCATCAGCGATCAGACGCTTACCGTTAGTAATAATATCTATGGACGCTTCACACCACCTAATTTTGGTCCTGTGGTCTGGTGTTACGGGTACCAGACAACGGAAATATTATATTTTATACTATACACTTATTTAAGATTTTTATTTGATTACACACATAATATAATACACATCCATGACCCAGGAACATAGAAAAACTTTTTGTTCCTTTGGCGGGATTCCAATCCGCGACCCCCGGTTTCAGTACCAACACGCTCAACTATTGAGCCACAGAGGTCGTTAAGCATCTAAATTCTATTGAATGGTATATGTTTTAAATTATAGTTTATTCTATTTATGTTTTGTTCAGTAGGTACATAAAACGTACTATATCCCAAACAAACTACAGCTATGCTTCAAGAATGGTCGTGGTCAGTCCTTCAAACTTCAAAGATTTATCCAACGACATTCCGAGGGATGTACCTACGGAGATGTGATTTAATAGAGTGCATGGCTACCGGGCAGGGCCTTAGGAGATTAACGTCTAAGGCTGGGACTATATGATCCGGAATCCGATAGGCCCGGGAAAATTCAGAGCATTGAAAATAGAACCCTGCGCTAACACAATAGAGCTGGCGATTGAACAAAGAAGAGTGGAATCAAATGTCAATCCTAATACTATTATAAATGTGAAAGTTTGTGAAGATGGATATATGGATGGATGCATATGTGTGCTTTTACGCAAAAACTACTGACCAGATTTTGATGAAATTTGATTTGGTAGTAGTTTAAGCTCTGGATTAAAACATAGGCTACTTTTTGACCCGAAGAAGTCCCATGGTAATTGGGATACTTTAATTACGCGAGCGAAGCCGCGGGCAAAGCTATTATCATAAAATATGACAGCTCGACACGACATTTCGATTTACTCTGGCTGGCTCTCTGAGGTCGTGGGTTCGATTCCGGCATTGGAACAACAAAAAACATTGTTTCCAAGTTTGGTTAGGACAATGCAGGCTAATCACCTGATTGTCTTACAAGAAAGATGATCCATGTGTCGGATGGGCATGTAAAAAGTCGGACCTGCGCATGATCTCTCCTCAGTCGTGTTTCTTATCCGTCCCACTGGATTATGAGAGTAAAGGAGGAGAGAGTGTTTCAATGAAACCGGCCACCGTCACCGATATCGGTGTGGGAGAGTTATTATTATATTAGCACAGAGTTCTGTTTTCAGCGCTCTGAATTTTCCCTGGCCTGCCGGATTCCAGAGCATGTAGTCCCAGCCTTACATCAAGATTTAGATGTACTGTACGAGTCCTTTGTATGCCCTCAATGTCATAATAGCTAACCTATTTAGAGCAAAGTCCTTAAGTAAGCGGTTTTATAATTTTCCGTTTCATAAAATTCTTAAAGACCTTTGGAATATTTCTTCATAGTAATGTTTTGATGTCCACTGTACACTTTCATGTAATTTATCGTGATAACCGAAAACGTTCGGGTAGATTGTGTAGTGTTACTAGATACCAGAAATTTCAAGGAATAATTAAAATGAGAACAAAATACGTACTGTCAGGTGTAAGTTAACACGTTTCGACCTTATTACTTAAATGATAAAGTTCAAAAGTGGTACAAATCCCTCCACCAACCCATGGCCCTATCAACCGATCGTGGTGATACGGGCCGAAGCATGGGAATACGCACCCTACTGTCCTGGGCTCTTCCTCAAAAGTACAGTGTAAATGTACAATTGTACAGGTACAGTGTAAATGTCACCGTAAAATTGTAAACACCATAAGATATAAGTAATATTAACTAGCGAGATTGTGAACTGTCGAAAGATTGTGAACCTGAACATACTGCTTACAATTTAACGCATTTTACGCTAATACAAGTCATACAAGTCATTATGTCTAACGCAAATTATAAAGTTCTCATCGTAATGTGACGTTATTCAAACTCAACGGTCGCTTGTGGTGTCCTGTTGAAATTTTATGTAGGAAACCGAAGAAATACTGGAGACTTAAAGTTTTAAGCATCTTTATGTAGTAAGCACAGAATACAGAACATCCTGAATAAGTGTTCGATCACATTTGTACGCAGCGCACTGTAACCAAAACCATAGCCAAAACACCGCCCCGCCCGCTCTTTACTTTACTTTACTCTTTACACTTATAAAACAAATCGCGTTAATTATGTTACGACAATTAGGTATTCAATAAAAATTAATTGAAAAAAGTTGGGTAAAATATTCCGTTATTCTGTGGCAACATATTATGTGTGGATAGCCACTCCAATTTGGAGTAGTCGTGACGGCTTCACTTTCAAGCGCGTTGATGTTTTCCGGATGATTTCTATATTCTGTGGTACTAAGTTGTATATAAAAGTACTGAAATATACATTTTTAGAGTTTCGTAAGAAAACCTTACCTATATTGCCCGTCCGTCCGTTTGTCTATCACTCCGATCTTCTAACTTCGAATATAAAATGAAATTTGGTATAGTTTTATTTATTTATAACTCAAGAACGACTGAACCGATTTGGCTAAAAATTGGTGGGGAGTGGAGAGGCTGTCGCTGTCTCTGATAACCGAAGTGACAAGGACAGCATGTGATTTGAGCGTCACCTTATTTAACTATCGTTTCAGTATTCGGCCGTAAGTGTATCAAAAAGATGCATCGGCCGGGAATCGAACCCGGGCCGCCCGCGTGGCAGGCGAGCATTCTACCACTGAACCACCGATGCTAGTGACGAAGATGATATTAAAACAGTTGTGTTGGTTGCAATAGACATAATATAGGTATGAATACAATCGTGAATCGTGACTTTTGTATACTTTCTCAAATTATATTGGCTAACCGCACACGTGCAATATTATTGACAGAATAAATTTGTCAATAATACAAAATCAACACATACAAAAAAAAAAACGGCACACAAGGAACATTATACCTAGTCAATAATATGACGTAGTCAATGCGCAATATTGCCAATAATATGGTGTGTGTGCGGCTAACCACAGATTTAGGTGCAAAGCTCTGACGTACCTACATTTGACAGAACAAATCTTCATACTATAAAAAGTTACGCTATCTTCATTCTTGATCTCACCATACCTCAAATGTCAGCCATCTCGACTTCACCATACCTCAAATGTCAACCAAAATCTCGAAAAGCCATTTAGGTGGGGACAGTTTTTGTCTCAAAATGCCTCGTATCTAAAATATACGTCAATGTTCAGGCGGCATTTAATGGAGTGATCTATATATCTATACAGATAAATAAAATTGAAGTGTCTGTTTGTATCTTTAAATTAGCAGCTTTTCACTTAATGCATATGAAAGTATATTCGATACTAACAATAAAATACCAATTTTTTTTATTTTTGTCTGTCCGTCTGTCTGTCTGTCTGTTTGTTCCGGCTAATCTCTAATCGGCTGGACCGATTTTCACGGGACTTTCACTGGCAGATAGCTGATGGCATAAGGTCTAACATAGGCTACTTTTATTTTAGGGTTCCGTATAAAAAATAGGGTTCTGTTTCCGTTAGTTGCGGGCAACTAAGTTTACGCAAACGAAGTTGCGGGCATCAGCTAGTTTTAAATAAATAAGAAGGGGCAAAACGTCCCCTTCCTTGAAATAATACAATATTAGGTACAAAATTATTTTTTAAAGTTTTTTAAACCTTTAACCCTCATTAGCTTTTTTCTCCCATGGTTTAGAGATTTTTGTCGTACAATAAAATAACACACTTTTCAAGCCCTTTCATTTGATATAATATGTCTTGTAGTGCTACAGTAGTGGGGCTCCATACAAAAATGCCCTTTTTTCAAAAACAAACTTATATATAAATACAATATATAAGATATATTAAGACAATTTTTAATAAATTAAGCCATTAGCGTTAAAGTAAATACGTAAAAATAAGTGTTAAGTGTTGTGGTTAGTATTTTTTTAAGCCAATCTCTAAAATCTAAAGTATTAGGTTGGCCCGATTGAATTTCTTTACAGGCAGACAAGATAATATAGCAAGATATTATTATCTACCTACGAGTGTATTAATTAATTATTACGCACAAGAAAAATACCGTTTGAGCAAATGTTGAAAACAGTCAACTAGCTAATATAATGAATTTGAATTAAATCCATGTTGTCAGCTTTATTAAAAGTAGAACAGCTGATACATTATACACGTAATGAAGAAAGTCGCCTTTAGAACTGAATCAGTTTTATTGAGAACTAGCTGTTGCCCGCGGCTCCGTCCGCGTACATATAGTATCCCTCAGACACGGGCGTAGCCAGGTTTTAGTTTCGGGGGGGGTTCAATAAAATAAAACGACTACTTAGTATCAAAGTTCTGATTTAGGCTGTTGATTATTTTTCTAAAATAACTTCAAAAATCATCTTTCAGATAGGGTTAATGGGGCGGCAAAATATGTTAATTGGCCTCGGGCGCAAAATTTCTAAATACGCCTCTGTATATTGGTCAGATCTCTATATTATATATACCGGCCCATTTCGGGGGGGGTTTGAACCCCCTAAACCACCCCCCTGGCTACGCCCATGCGGGCCTCACAAACACTGAACTTTTTCGAGATAAAAAGTACCCTATGTTTTAATCCAGATCCTACTACGACTACTACCATAGCAAATCCGTTTAGTAGATTTTGCGTGAAAGAGTAACAAACATCCATCCATACATCCTCACAAACTTTCAATATTAGTAGGATAATAACAAAAACATTGCGTTTAACTAGCAGTTTCCCGCAATTTCGTTCGCTTTTTTTCAGTGAAAATAAGACTAGCGAACGAGCAGATCGATCGCCTCGCGTAAGCGATTACCACCCTGCAATTGTACCGGAGGAGATGTGAAGCTCCTTGTGTGTGTAACCGGATTTTTTTTCCCGACTACGACGAAACAAAACTTTGCCAATCTATGTATGTATGTTCCACCGTAGCGCCTAAACTACTGGTATGTCTGATTTTAATAAATGAGGTGTCAATAGATTCGTAATAGAAGCCTTTCGTAGTAAAATTTTACTTTGATTCAATTATAAGTAAATCGTCTTCATATCATAAAACTGATTTTTAGAGTTCGAACCAATCAAAACGCGTTTAACGTTGGTTTGACGTTTATGAGAATACCATTTTGCAGTTTTAACATAACGGTATTGAATTGTAAATGTATTATTGCCGGATTTAATTAGTAGAATCGACCTTCTGGTTTCGGTAAGGTAAGTTGGCTTAGCTGTAAAAATATTAAAAATTCAATAATATCTGACGGAGTATCTTACAAACTGAATGAAAGAAAAGGCCTCGGTAATGACTGGGCATTTCGGAGCCAAGTTATTCCATTATTTATAACGGCGTCAATGTTAAAAGTAAACGTTTATAAGTATTTTAAGCCATTTTGAATATATTTAATTTGTTTTTCATATCCGTTGGGTTTTACCATGAATATAGAATACATAGGTCACATAAACAAAATTATATAAGTTGTATTAGGTATGTGGACATTGAAGGACATAATAGAATAATTATTATTATATTATGTCCTTCAATGTCCACAAGTTAAAGTAGCCAAAACGCCAGAAAAAGAAAAGTGCAATGAATAATGTTCGCGTAAACATAAGAAATCAATAAATCAAGGTTATTCAAAAGCAATTACGGATATTTTAGGCCAGCCATACTCAAAGTGTGTTCCGCGGAACCCCAGGTTCCGCGAAGCCCCTGTAGGGGTAGGCCCCAAGCTACCTAGCGAATTGAGAACTTTAAACGTAGTATTTATTGTTCTACTACTGTATTCTAATTGTATCAGTTTTGTACATTCATTCTTCTTTTTCAACTCTTTTACGCAGTAACGATCGTGCGTTATTTTGACCCAACCATCCTGACAATTACCATTATTAATAAAGAAGAATGGAACATTGGCTTAAAGGCGTTAAACGTGTTGCAACGTCTTCTAACGAAGCTGAATGTTGCTGCTTTTGAAGCAGTATGCGCGGAGTATTCAACAATTACCAACGGCCATGGGCGTAGCCAGGCGGGGGTTTTGGGGGTTCAAACTCCCGCCGAAATTTTCAGTTATATGACAAACCTAACATGATAAGTTATTATTATTTGTCATCTATTTTGCAACATCAGAAATTACACTAATTATACATTAAATTAAATTACAAAATGGTCCTATTTTCACAGTCTTTTAGGATTTAAAGTTTAAACAATTTAACCAATTAAATAGGAAAAAAATTTTGCTCGCTCGCTTCGCTCGCTCGCGTTGACCATAAAGAACAAATTATGTTATTTAATATCGAAGTTCAATATAGCCGGTTGATATTATGGTATTTTTCCGAAGTTCACCGTTATTCAGTCTTTTAGTTTAACGTTTGAACAGATGTTAACCTGTAAAATGGGGAAAATTTTGCTCGCTCGCTCCACTTACTCGTGTTTGGCTTAAAAAACAAATTATCTAGAATTACAGTTTAAATTCAGGGTATAAAGCAGAAAGAAACAGGTAAAAACGAAAAAAAATGGGGACCCATACTGTGCCCAGGGCTTCTAATAGTTTAAAGACCAGTATTTAATGAACTTTTAGTCATTATATTTTCTTTTACTTGCTATGTAGTAATTTACAATTAGTATGTAATAAGTTGTAACTGTTACATTGTACTTTTATTATGCTTATTTATAAAGAATACATTTATAAAATAATTGTTTTATTGTAGGGTTCCGTCAAGGATTTCGCCTTCCAAAAGGGTTCCAAGGGACCAAAAAAGTTTGAGAACCGCTGTTTTAGGCATATACATATACATTTGATCTGATGATGTCGACGTTTAGGTGGAAAAAATAATTAAACATTTTGAAAAAGAACCCTTCTTTCCAGTCGGATAAAAAATTAAATTGTAGGTACCTACTAAATAAAATACCGGCCAAGTGCGAGTCGGACTCGCGCACCGAGGGTTCCGTACAAACTTGTAATAAAAAAAATGGTTCATAGTTTATGCACAAGGTTTAATAGGTATATTTTATGAACTTATATGTTTTTTTTTAATTTTTATATTTCAGTTGATTGAATAAAAGGTAAAATGCTGTTTACGATTTATGACGTATTAAAAAAAAAACTACTTACTACATATCGTTCAAACCAATTTTCGGTGGAAGTTTGCATCATTCTCTTATTTTAGGAGTTAAAGGGGGGACACACATTTTACCACTTTGAAAGTGTCTCTCGCGGAAACTCTTCAGTTTAGAAAAAAAATATATCAGAAACCTGAATATCATTTTTAAAGACCTATCCATACGATACTCCACACGTATGGGTTTGATGAAAAAAAAATTTTTGAGTTTCAGTTCTAAGATTGGGTACCCCTAATTTTTTTTTGTGTGAAAATCTTAATGCGCTTCACAGAATCATCATACCAAGTTTCAACAGTATAATTCTTATAGTTTCGGAAAAAAGTGGCTGTGACATACAGACGGACAGACAGACAGACACACATAACGAATCCATAGGGGTTCCGTCTTTTGCCATTTGGCTACGGAACTAATAAAGTTATATAAGCCGTTATAGTTTCCTTTAAAGTTCATCACATGGACTACCAATTACCGTCATGGATATTTTTCAGTTTTTTCGAGCCAGCCATTTAGCTGCCCCTCCCCATAGGGGTTCGGAGACGGAACCCTAAACACTCGCACACAGCACAGAATTGCATCTTCAGTCGAATCACGTAAGACCAAGGAACCGGGAGACGCGCACTGAAAGTGTTATTAGAAGAAATTTTCTTTTACATCAGCTCGTACGACCGTCGACCGGTTGGAAGTTGGAATGATCTCAGGTCACGTTATTAACTTCAAAACTATGACGTGTACCAATACAATTGTATTTTTAGGGTTGCCGCTCATTCGACCCTCAAATTTCGGAACCTCACATTTAAGGTACCCATTGGTCCCACATTAGCAATTTAAAATGTCGCACACGTATTCCTCATATGATGATTACCTATTAGGAAGGATTTTTCAAAATTTATGCGATGGACTTTAATCTTTTGTTTTCTTTTATCAATTTCTCGGGATATAAACTTATTGCCTTGGGATTTGAACGGCCGAGCCAATCTTAGTTGCAACTTGCAAGTTGCAACGTAATAAAACTGTTATTTACAGTGAGTAAACCCGGGCGGTAGCTGAGCTTCCTTTTGTCTCTGGCCGAGGAATGGCACAAAGAGAATATTATATATAAGCATTTACCTGCAGCTTTGTGCATATAGAACAATGAGTACTAGTTGAGTATTGACTTCACTCGACTGACCTACTATTTAAATGACTGAAATTGATTTTCATAAAGCTTTTCGCATCAATAAATTTCTAAAAACAGTTGCTTGACTTTTGTACTTTTTCTTAGAGAAATATGACTTTATAGGTTTATGGAATAACTAAATGCTGCACGCGACTTCGTGCGCGCAATAGGAAATCCCGCTGTAACCATACATTTTGCCACGATTAAAAGTTACCTATGTCCTTCCCCGTGGCTTAATCTGTACCAAATTTCATCAAAATCGGTCCAGTATTTTCGGATCCTATTCAATGCAAACAAACAAACAAACTTTTCCTCTTTATTATATTACTACTATGGATATTAGATAATTTATCTATAAAACTCATAGCAAGCTTTCACCCGCCGCTCCGCCCGCGTAAAAACAGAATCTCACGGGAAGACTGTACTTTTTCGGTATAAAATGTCGTCTATATTTTAATGCAGAGCCGAAACTACTAGTACCATACCAAATTTCATTATAATCCGTTCAGTAGTTTTTGTGTGAAAGAGGAACAAACATCCATTTATCCATAAATGCATCCGTCCATCCATCCTCATATTCACATTTATATCTAATAGTAGTAGTAGGACTACCTATACCTAGAAGGTATGTTTGTGTAAACTGTGTTCGGATATGTGTACATAATATTAGGTACCTACAAAATCCATAGGACCAAATCATCTACGCAACAAACATACAAAAATATTACACGGAAGGTTGAGTAAAAATATATTTTTATTATCAATGTAAGGAAGCCAATAGCGTCTTATTAACCCGATATCCCAAAATAAGGAAATCTCACGTGAAAAAATATGAAAGGATCCAAATACTTATTTCTTTACTTAACTTTTTCTCTCTTTTGTTAAATGTTTTAGGATACATGTGAAAATGTAGGTTTGGATAAAAACCTTTTTTCGATTGTAGATATTATATTCATGTTCGATAATCAAAACTTCGATTCTGCTAATTAAGTCCTGTAATAATAACAGTAACGATCCAGTCTCGTTATGTTAAAATTGTCTTTTTAATTTTTTTTCAAAAAAAAAAAATAATTTATACTCAATAGAATTACAAGCTCATTATAATTTCAAAATAGTTTTCATTGGTCCAAACTCTAAAAATCTGTTTATGGCATCAAAAGGATTAATTTATATATGTAACTCCCTACACCGATTTCAGTGACGGTGGCCGGTTTAATTGAAACCAGGCCAGTTACGCAGGAGTAATTTTATAGTGCCCAAGTGTGTGCGCTGTACACAAGAGCACTCTCTCTTTCTTTACTCTCATAATCCAGTGGGACGGATAACCGACACGACTGACGAGAGATCAGGCGCAGGTCCGACTATTTACATGCCCATCCGGCGCATGGATCATCTATCTTGTCAGATAATCAGGTGATCACTGATCAGCCTGCATTGTCTTAACCAAAATGGAAACAACATTTTTTTGTTGTTCCTATGCGGAAATCGAACTCACGACGAGTCGAGAGCCAATGACTACGAACCACTAGACTACGGAGGCTGTTCATTTATAATTCAATAGTTAAAACACAAAAACAAACTTGAAAGTAAGGTGCTCCTATATCGTTGAGCTGAATGTACTAAGTGTTAGCTTACCTAATACCATATTACACTACTTTGGCACATTGCCTCAGTGCTGTGCCCTAATGAATGTCCACCGAGCTCCCATTTGTTTTGTCCCAAATTCACGTTAGTGTCAGTTGTTACAATCCTCGGTGACTTCATGAGCAATTTGTATTTCTTAGCTCTTCAGGCTCTTCTCACAATTTATTTACTTAGCTATATTATATATATAAAGGGCCAAGCTGATTGACATAATTTGCTTCAACGTCTTCACATAAGCAGTAGATCATATATACCCGAAGTATCCGTAATTGATTTTACCAAACCTTATATAGGTACAATTTTATTTTTAGCTTTTGCTATTTGCCAATATTAAAAAACCAGCCAATTCAAGAATACCGTGCCAATATACCAATATTTTACAAATTTAAGTTTATTATTTCGTTATTTTTTTACGAAGTTTTCCAAGTAAGCGCATTTTACAACTCTTGGACTAACAAAGTTATTAAGCCGTTATAGTTTTCCTTCAAAGTTCATCATAAATGGTCTTCCAGCATGAATTTTTGAGCCAGCCGTTTGCTTAGCTTTTGGAGGTATGGGAGACCTTATCCACATACTAGCACAAGTCAAAGCGATAATCGCGAGAGAGTGTAGACCAGTGGTTCTTAAACTAAGTGCAGTCACGGACCACTTGCAGAATTTCTGAAATGCCACGGACCCCTTGGGGGGGGGGGGGGGGGGGGGGGGTTATTGGTAATTTACTGTCACTTACTAATGCTTAACTTAATTAAATTAAAATTGTTAAATAGAAATCGAAAATTGGATGCTGTTGTTTGGCCTCAATGAGCACTTTAAATTATGGGATTGTCTTCGATAAGGCAAGGCGCATGCCCTGCCTCACAAAGATACGTAGTAGCAAAAGGTATCAGAACGGACATAGCTCGTTTGACCAGAACAGGGTAAGCTTGACTCAAAGAACACCATTCACCAAGACCTTTTGCATGAAATTCAGCTCTCAACAGTTCTTTTGATCTCATGTCAATTAAATCATCTTTAATCAGTTGTGCTAGTTTACAGCAATTTTTTTTTTCATTAATCTTCAGAACGCTGCGGACCCCTGGCACACATATTACGGACCCCTTGGTGGTCCGTGGACCCCACTTTAAGAAACCCTGGTGTAGACCCTGCACCGTGTACCATGTATGTAATCGGCATACTTTTACCCACTTTCTACGTTTATCGTAGGGATGTTGTAGATGTGAGACATGTATCTATTCTATACAGATAAATAAAATTGAAGTTTCTGTTTGTAATTTCAAAGTAAGAGATTTTCACATAATGCATATGAAAGTATAAACGGCACTGACAATAAAATATCAATAGTTAAAAAATTTGTCTGTCCGTCTGTCTATCTGTTTGTTCCGGATAATCTCTAAAACGGCTGGGCCGATTTTCACGTCACTTTCACTGGCAGATAGCTGATGATATAAGGTCTTACATTTAGGGTTTCGTTTAAAAATAGGGTTCCGTTTCCGTTAGTTATATGCAAACAAACTTGCGAGCATCAGCTAGTTTATTTAATAAAACCAAACTACAGGCTTAATGCCCTTAAGTCATCTTCATTCCCTCACCCTTTTAATAATTTTGTTAATATTTTTTTGCCGTTCAAATAAACTTCGAATAGCCATGCGAGATGGCTATTCGAAGTTTATGATCAAATACCTCGTATACTGAGGCACTCATCGTTCGCCTGAGAGGTAACTGGTTGATGATGATGATTAATATAACACAAGAGAATTCGGTTGCACCCATATTTACGATAACAACAGCAGTTTCAACGGACATTAAACTTATCCGAAACATCTTTAGGTGCTAAACCTGAAGTAGTAAAAAGGTTCTGGTGTAAAAGCGGTAGATAAATCACGCTATATCGGACACTTTGTATTAGAACTAGAATCAGGTATTTATCCAGAATATCCATAAATATAGATAGATATACTAGATACAGATGCCATACAAATTGTAGTTAACTTCTTCACGGCGATTAGTGACAAAAACTAGTACTCGGTGTAGAGGTCATGTACTTTAGTGTTTACAAAAACTTTATAGCAAAAGAATTGCATCGGCCGGGAATCGAACCCGGGCCGCCCGCGTGGCAGGCGAGCATTCTACCACTGAACCACCGATGCTTGTTTCTGGTAGTAAAATAATGTAAACACTATCAATAGAAACGTGACTTTTTGTTTGAAAAAGAATCTGTGCGCGTTGCAATAATATTTTAATAAGACAATTAAATGGCTGTGTGAATTATGCAACAACACAATCTATATTTTTCTATACTAATATAATAAAGAGGAAAAGTTGGTTGTTTGCTTGCATCGAATAGGCTCCGAAACTAGGTACTGGACCGATTTTGATGAAATTTGGCACAGATGTAGAGTAGACCACAGGGAAGGAATATCCTACTTTTTATTGCGGAAAAATGTACGGTTTCTGCGAAATTAACTTTTGCATACACGAAGTCGCGGGCATTATCTAGTAGGTATATACTTTATATAATAATCATAATATACTTTAAATGTACCTAGTATTTTTTGTCAGAAATAATGTTAATGCAGTAGTTTAATATATAATATTTCAATCAGGAAACTTCTCTAATGGAGAAGAGGAACAAAAGTACAAGAAGGTAAGTAGGTACAGTTCGGTTGAAATTTAAATGAGTATTTTGTTAGAAAGCACTTGAATGAAATAAATTACTTGAATATAATATATATTCAGCTCTTAAGGCCCTCCCCCGAGCAAAAGACCTTGAGGCGGTCAGCCGCATAACTCAGTTGAAAATTTTTCACATAACTTAGTTCAAAATTGACCAAAAAAAATTTTAAACGGCGAATATCTAGCTTATGAAATTGCCTATCTATTGGTGTGTGTCCCAAATAAAATTAACTTGTAAATACTATGGAGACGCTGAAACTATAATTGAATGTTCATTGAATTATAGTTTCAGCGTCTCCATAGTATTTACAAGTAAACTTTATTTGGCACACACACCAATAGATAGGCAATTTCATAAGCTAGATATTCGCCGTTAAATTTTTTTTTTTGGTCAATTTTGAACTAAGTTATGTGAAAAATTTATGCGGCTGACCGCCTCAAGGTCTTTTGCTCGGGGGAGGGCCTTAATTTGCTAACCAACTTAGCTGCAGTTTCTTATGAAGATAATATAATTTATTATAATATGTCTCTAATTTTTATTAGTAGGTATATAACTATTAGTAATTAGTGTAACGTTTTAGATTGTTTTTTTACATTTTTATACATAGCTAGATGTTGCCCGCGTCGTGCGCGCTAAAGAAAAAATTCACAGATTTCGTGCCTCACACGACTATCGAGCACATCGGAAATGAATCTACGGAATCCGAAAAAATATTGTTATTGAGCGACGAGACACTCAGAATGTTAGGAAAAGGTGACAAAATTATACGACAACGTTAAATCATATTATTTTATACATAGACTAGCTTTTGGCCGCGACTTCGTACGCGTAGATATTGAGGTGACTAATTTCCTATTATTTTTAGAAAGATACCTTAATTATGCTAAAAATAAATTCAATTAAATGGTAAATGGATTAGGATCGTTTTATTATTATTATTATGCTATTGAAGGACCTCTTTATATACAACATTAACAGACTATATTTTAAGTACTGCTCAAATAAACTCCACCACAACTTCCATATATTTTCCTAATAAAAATATTATTCTGTCCCTTCATAACTGGTCAAATGTGTCCAATATCAAAATTAACTTTTCACAAAATAAATGTTTTATTTATGTAGCCCTGGGTTTTTATTGCCTCGCAGTAGGTATGAAAAGTAGAGTATGCACCTCTGGGATAAAGCCTGTCTTCGTCTTGGGCAGCTTGAACCCCTCGCTTCACTCAGGACTCTATTGAATAACTCCCTCGCTTCGCTCGGGAGTTAACTCTAGAGTCCCTTGTTACGCTCAGGGTCCAATATGCTGCCCGGGACGTAAGACACTGCTTTATCCCCTTGGTGCATAATCTACTATTATGCCACTTTTCTGAGAGGTATTTCCCCAAATAAGCATTTCATAACTGTGGACCTAATATACAATCACCAGTGATGATAATTATTAGATACTATAATATATTTAATTATCTATTGTAGTAGTCGGTGGAAAAAAGTAGGTAGCAATATGCATTAATTAATATAATATTATAGTGATGATGATGATCACGAATATAATTTTGCCAATATCAAAATTTCAAAGGTTATATTGGTAAATATTGGTGCACAAAACGGATAAGTAGTGAGTACCTATATCATCCTAATTAATGTTGGTGTTTCGTATGATAATGGTGGTGATGATGATGATGATTACTGTAATTGACAAAGTGCTTGCAGTTCTTTAAATAACGATAAGGAGTCAGGAGTTATGTTCATTACTCTTGGATCCAGGGTATACCATTGGTGCAAAATCTTACTTTTGGTAGCATATGCTTGGACTACGTCAGAAAAAATTGAAATCGCCGTATGTGTCCATATAAATTTCGAGGAGTCCCTCGATTCCTCATGGATCCTATCATCATGTCACCACTCACCACTTTGAGGTTAAAAGGACCGATTTGGGATTGTACACTCTACATCAAAAATATAAATTTATAATCGGTCCACAGACGGTGCTCAATCTTTGAAAACACAAGTATAATTGACTCCCTTTTTGGAAGTCGGTTAAAAAATCTCGTGTCATAGTGTTCGGGGACACTGCACTCGTCCGAAACGGCTTGACCGATTCTTATGATTTTTTTGCACATTCGGTAGGTCTAAAAATCAGTAATAGGTAATTTATTTTTTACATATTATGGCAAAACAATGTTTGCCGGGTCAGCTAGTAGAAGATCATAAAATTAATCGATTACATAAGTATCCTCGACATAACACGTATGAACAAGCAAATTGCAAAATTTCCACACGCGTATCGAAGTTTGAATAATTGTAGCCGTGACGCATAAGTATGTAGTACCTGGGATCCCGAGCTTTGCCCGGTGATTTTGTAGAACAATAAAAAATAAAAATGAATAAAAAAAAAGAAATATAAAAAAAGAAACAATGAGAATCACAAAAATATTTATCTTACCGGGATTCGAACCCATCACATTCTGAATTTCCAAACAATGCAAAAACTATACGTAGGCATGCACACCAAGTTGCCAATCAGACTGACGTAAGAAAGTCGAAATTATTGATATGTATTATATTGTTGCACGTCAAAATAAAAAAACATATATTGCTTAAAAATACGCTGTTTCTAAGGGATAAGACCTAGTTAGATCGATTTTTCACACCCAAAACTCACTACATACTTAATTTCATGTAAATACTTGTAGCCGTTGTTGAGATTCTGAATATAAACATACAAGATAGTCTCGTTTAAAGCATAAAATATTATTTTTTTTGTTTCAAAAGGTTAGGCTACAGGGCAAACCCTTATCCCGATCGTATTTGTTTTAGGCTCAAATTGTAGCCAACTTTACTGTCCAGAGGAGTTTTTCTCAAATTTTTGATATCATTCTTCGTTACCAAAATACCGAGCGCCAAAATCAAAAATTCGGAAAAAAATGATTTTTTTTTCACCTTTTTGGCCTTAACTTTTTTAGTTTTTGACTTTCTCGAAAAATTCTTTTCGAACCTTATAGATCTCGTGAATACGCATATTTTATGAATATTTTTTATTATCATATCTTTACAATTCTCCGAGATATAAGGCAATCGCACTTTTTCGTGAATTCTGCCCCTATACTGAAGCGATCGAAAAGACATTTCCAATGTCAAACTCTACGGGAATCTGTACATTTTTGTCGGGATTTTATATCCCCAATTTTGAATAGCTATCTTAAAAATGCAGTGCCGCGTCGCGTATCGTTTCGATGTAAATTGACCTTTAGGCCGTCTATTAAAATAATTTGAGTGATGGTACAACTTCAATGCCACCTGAATCAATATCATTTTAGAAAGTATACAAAAGTCACGTTTGACGATAGTGTCTATAAATATATGCAACCTACATATCTCCGGTTTAAACTATATAGCATCTGCGTAACAAGCATCGGTGGTTCAGTGGTAGAATGCTCGCCTGCCACGCGGGCGGCCCGGGTTCGATTCCCGGCCGATGCAATTCTTTTATTTTCAACATACTGTTTCTGTATAGTCAATATTTCGAGAACGGCCTAAATTGTATGTAAATGTTGCCACTTGCTAGTAACTTCGCTGTTCGAATACAAAATCCATCTGGCGTCCGAGAGCCGCACACTTTGCTGCAACGAAAAGATACATTCGTCATGACTTATTTCTGTATCAGTTATAATCATTACAGCGGTTTAGACGTGATAGGGACTTTCTCGTTTATTTTCGATTATTACACCGATAATCAGAGCCCCAATTTTCAACATACTGTTTCTGTATAGTCAATATTTCGAGAACGGCCTAAATTGTATGTAAATGTTGCCACTTGCTAGTAACTTCGCTGTTCGAATACAAAATCCATCTGGCGTCCGAGAGCCGCACACTTTGCTGCAACGAAAAGATACATTCGTCATGACTTATTTCTGTATCAGTTATAATCATTACAGCGGTTTAGACGTGATAGGGACTTTCTCGTTTATTTTCGATTATTACACCGATAATCAGAGCCCCAAGTTCCAAGAATTTTTAGGGTTCCATACCTACCTAAAGGGTAAAAAGTATCAACGTATATATTATGACGAGGCAAGTTTAGGCAAAAAGTGTCTCCAGTTCAATTACTTTTGCGATTTTTGGGGCCATTTTGACATCTGAAGTATGGTGAAATCAAAGTGGGTGACATTTTAAGAATGGTGAAAACCACGATGGCGTGATTTCCTACCGTCTGTCAGTCTGCCTGTCTGGCCTTCCGTCCGTCTGTCACACTCACCAGGCTGTACCGCGATTGCTACAAATATTAAAAAACCGAATAAAATAAATATTTATAAAAATGGTTTCCTATACTACAAACGTGATCTTTTCCCCGAATCGAACGCGAATCCGACTCGCAATTTGCCGGTTTTTAACAGGGCCGACGAGATTTTTATGAGCAGCAAACCGTTCAGTTTAATGCAATGCGAGAATCAGCATTAATGCGCTTGGAATTTCCGATGAAGCCTCCAATAGGATCAAAAGCAAACATTTGGGTAACCGCATCGCTGGCTTACGGGAATGTTGCAAGTGAAGTTATTACACAGCGCCGAGAATGCGCAGGTAATCCGCTCATATTGCATTTTATGCTGGCTAAAAAGTATTTCATCATAGACATAGGCTGTCCGGACTTTGGTTTATGCTACAATAAACAGGCATAAAAATTAAAAAGCAATAAAGTTAGCATAAACAAGAAACAGTATCGATAAAAAGCATACAAGCATAGCTCATGTTCAAATTTAATAAATGAATACTATGATTTATTACTATGAATTATATTTATCTTGATGTAATTTTATTTAGTTCTAGCTAAAATAAATAAATAAAAATATATTTATTGAACACTTAAGGGACATAAACACAGCAAAAAAAAATAAAAAATAATCGAAAAACAGAATAAAATTCCCACACCACATATTGTTCAATGGGAATCCACTCAGGCATCGACCACGGCGGTGCCGAGGCGTCTGAGGGGCAATTCTGCTAAATAAAACCTGCATTAATACAATTACAATCAAGTCCCGATACGCTTATACCCTCAAACGGTGTTTTTATGAACGTTAAACCAACGTAAAACGCGCTCTGATTGGTCGAAACGTCATAAAATCTGTTCATGGTAATATGTCGCTTCACTTTCAATCAAAACAAAGTAAAATTGACTCTTTAAATTATCTACTTTAAATACGAGAATTGAGGTTCAGATCTTCCGTGTTCCCTATCAGTTTGAGATCGAAAATCAGCAGTGCTATTCTCTAAGAACATTTTCATAATATCTCGACAGCTGAATCCGCGGTGAGTGTCAAATTCAGTATATAAATTTGACACTCACCGCGGATTCAGCTGTCGAGATTTGAAAATGTTCTTAGAGAATAGCACTGCAGTACATTATTTTAAATTATTATTTCACTTTACAAACCAACTATAAATAATTATAATATGACTTTCTGCTATTTAAATCATCATGATTTAATAAATACATCATCATACATCATGATTTAATAGAGTGTTGATTATGAAATGGTGTAATAATTTAACTTAGTAAACTAGTGATTAATGGGCATTATAATGGTTTTCGTTACTTACTAGTAACCTTACTAATTATAGGCAAGCGAAGTAGTAAATGTCATGATGGGTAATGTTACCCTCTTCAGAACATAGATAAATTACTATTTATTGCAGTTGTATATCACGACGTGTAGTGTGTATCGGGTTATGGTCGGGTCTTATGGCGCAGGTGCCATCAATATCTCTTGTTAACGCATAGAGAAACAATATTCACATAATTTCATGAAAAACATTAAATAATCTAAGTCTTACTCGTCTAGACAGTATAAAATAAGTACGCTACGCTATTCTCAAGCTTGAATTCATGTAAAACTTGTTTTTATAGTATATACATATTTACATTGATGTTATACATTGCCATGAAAGAAAAATATCTTGGTGTGATAACTTATTTAAAGAGATTTTAGCGTTATGTTAATTTTATATTTTGTGCTAAAAAGTAAATTATTATATATCTACTTCATAAGTGAAGCAAATACTTTTAGTACAGTTTTACGAATTATGATTTAGATTTTTAATTTAATTTAATTAATACAATTTTAGAATTGTGCGGTCGGAGGAGCATGAAGTTTGGCCGGTAAATTTAAATTTTTATGGGGGAAGGTGTGCAGGAAGCTTATATTTTTTATAATTTTAATCTTCAGAGTTCACTATTAACACACACACTACCGTGCGTTTGCTAGATAAGTACAATCGCGTTGCCGTTTTTCAATCGGTCACACCATTTTCATTTTCTTCTTCGTTCACCTTCATTGAAATGTAACTACGAAGCTTTGAATTTAGGTACCCACTACCCAGTCTTTATTTGGTACATTTGGGTTTAGTGTATTCAATTGCGGATAGCTTTCCATTGAAACCGAATTACGTAATAAAGGCGCGACACGCTCAACGTGAATGGGAAATATTTGCGAATGGGTGGCTCATATTATAGAGGGAAGCTACCGAAATCTCCGGTTTCTGTGGTTTTATTTTTTGTTTGTAGTTTATCTATTCAATAGCGTCTTTGATTGGAAAAACGCCGTTGAATAATATTTCTATCTTATAATATTATAATGTTACTTCGGAGACAACGCATAAAATGTAAAGCTACACAAGTATAATAAATTGTAATATAAAGCATGACTCAATACCTACTTCTTTTGTTTTGTAGCTGTGTTTCATTAAATGTTTTGTTTAATGTAGTAGCTATTATAATTATTCTTTGTAACAAAATAAATTACTTTCGTAATAAATCTTCAGACTTAATTTAATTCTCTGTGCGGGCTTTTTATTCCATTAGATTATCTTATAAGAAAATGTAAGGTAAATATATTAAGAAGATAGCCTCATCGCATGTTTTCCAAATGTTTTCGTTTTATTTGTGTACTAAGTAAAGTAGCTACTTGTTTTTCTTGTACAAACAGTTTACACTCGTCCAAACAAAATAAATTAGAGTAGATACCTACTCGCAAAATATTGTTGTTATCTTGAAAACATTATGATTCTCAAGTTACAAATTGTTGTAAATTTTTAAGTGGATGCCTTTATTTAAAATATCTAGTCGACGATACCCTGCATGATGAGAAGAAATGAAAAAAAAAAATCATCTCCACTTCACAAGTATACTGTAGCCCCAATACTAATAAACGCTGTAAGAAAGAAACTCCTAATGCATCCTCCCAAGCCTCGAATATACTACAGTGAAGCTTGATGCCTGCATCTGTAGTAGACCGACCTTTAGTGAAACCGAATTGCGTAGTATGCAATAAATTATTTGTATTAAAGTGTACTGTTAATTGAACTAGTATATTTTTTTCAAATATTTTACTAAATGTCGGTAGTATCGATATCGGTCTATAATTCGCTGGGTCAGACTTATTTCCAGCCTTGAAAAGAGGCATGACCTTACTGTGTTTCATTAAGTCAGGAAAAACACCACTTTTTATACAATTGTTAAATATTATGGCTAGGTAAGGAGCTACAATGTCAATTATTGATTTGATAATTCTGGTAGACATACCCAAGAGATCGGCAGTATTTTTTATATTTAACAATTTAAATGTATTAATAATATCTTTGGAATCAATTTCTATAAATTTAAAATTGACATTTCATTCCTTGACGTTATCTCTAAGTATCTTTTCAGCAGCTGCAGGCGTAGAATTTAGGCATTTTGTAGTTGAGACCGGAATGTCAGCAAAAAACTTCTCAAAGACTGTCGCAACTTCAAAGTCTGAAGTAATCTTCTTATTATTAACACAAATTTCGAAGTCAGAGCTACGACAGGTGACTTTTCCAGTCTCACTAGCAATTATTTTCCAAGTGGTTTTTATTCTGTTATTAGAATTTCTGATTCTATCTTGAGCTTTTGCTGCTTTACATACATTTCTAAAAATTTTAGAATAATTTTTTATATATGTTTTAAATCTCTCAGTGTTATTTATCGATTTTTCGTTATATAATTCATATAATCTTTGCCTACTTTTTTTAATTCCCGCAGTTGCCCAGTCATTAAAATTTCTTTTATTACTGTTTGGTCTGACAGTTTTAGAAGTAAATACTGAATTAAATTGCGTTCTTATTAACTTAAATAAATTATTAAAAGCTTCATCTGAACTGCTGGACTCATCCCAGTTTTGAATATTTTCAGCTAATTTACTTCTAAATTGCTCTATACGTTTTTTATTTATAGGGATACACACAATCTTTTCTTTCGGATTATCACAATTAATTTTAAATGAAGCTAGCTGTCCACAGTGATCAGAGCTAAGCATATTAATTATTTCTTTTTTAAAAGGAGTAATATTAGTAAAAATATTATCAATGCAGGTAGCAGTTGTATCACTTACTCTTGTCGGTTCATTAAATAAGTTAAGAAGATTATACGATTTTAACAATGATGTGAATCTAACAGTGGTGGAGTTTGAGTCTAATAAATTAATGTTAAAATCACCACTTAAAATAACTTTTTTGTTAGAAGCACATATTTTTGTTAGTATTTGTTCCATAATTTGTTCAAATGAATCGTATAAACTAGATGGAGGCCTGTATACGCTTAATAATAAGATGGTTCAACTCTATACAAGCTACCTCAGTTATTCGTTCAGTAGAAAGGCTCACAATATCTTTACGTTCCTTGAATTTTAAAGACTTTTTAACCAATGTTCTGAAATACATATAATGTCGATATTTAATTGCTTTAGAAACAACTCAACTTCAAGTTCTTTACCTACCATTCCTTGTAAATTTTGATGCACCAGGTTAATTACATTTTTATTCTTATTATCACATAAATTCTCATCATTAACTTTTTTGGTAGGATTTTGTAAATTATTTACTAACTTCTTGCAAGAGACATCCTCTATTGTCTTACAATCTAATTTAAATAATTATTTGGAACATGTTCCAAGTCGTTACTAATACTAATTCTCTGCTCAAAAGAAGCAGAAGTTGGTATAGCCAAATCTTTGGCTTGTAATAAATATATAAAATTTGATAGCGTCTTAGCTATATTATGTCTCTTACAGAAGTAAGGTAAGTAAATAACAATTGCCTAGTTGTAAATAACAATTACAGCGCTGTAAATAACAATTGCCTAGTTGTAAGTAATACCCAACAACAAAACTGTTACGTTGTTGATATTAATAATTTTAAATTTAGTAACTTGACTATAGATAAATACTTATCTATAGTCAAGTTACTAAATTTAAAATTATTAATATCAACAACGTAACAGTTTTGTTGTTGGGTATTACTTACAACTAGGCAATTGTTATTTACAGCGCTGTACAAAAGGCTGTTTAAACTATATCTAATTTCATTTTCTTTTTTCCCGGCATGTGGCAACTCTTTAATGTAGGGAAAAGTAAACAGTATAATTTTTTAAATATTCTTAATATTTAATAACAAGTCCAAATGTTCTGTAAATTGTTTTTTGTTTACCTATCCCCTTCTCCCTGCCAATATGACAACAGTTGAATTAGGACAATGAGTTACAGTTAAGGCCCTTTTAATTATCTCTTCATATGTTGCTCCGGGCATACAAGTATTTGTGACTAATTGTCCCTGACACAATCTGTTTAAGTGTTTACCCAGGTCCCTACCTATCTCATCAGTAAATAAACTTATACATGATTGGCATTCAGTATGAGCTTTCTGACAGGAGCCTATATCTAGGGTATTTTTAATTGGGGAATGACATCCTTGGTCAAGTGAGCCGTTGACTCCCAATATAGAATTCACGCGCTCCTTGTTGTAATGAATTACCTCAAGCAAGTCATTCATTGCTGATATATGCCCCTGAATTTCTATTCGGGATAATTCATATTTTTTGGTTATATTATCTAAAGATTCAAGTAATTGAGAAATTTCTGTTTGAAGGCTGCATACATCGGCCTCATAAGTTAGTTTCATTTGTTCCAGTTCCTTACTACAAATGAAAAATTTATTATTCAAAAGCATTTTGTTTTTTACTATTTTTGACAACTTACTAACACATTTTTTATTTTTAATTGACATTTCCTGGCATTTTTTAATACATTTCTTCACTTTGATATATTTTTTAACTTCTTTCTGCTATTTATATGACATGATAGCATAGTGTCCTCATTTGTCAAGTCAATCGTTGTAATGTTATTATTTTCCTGGGTTTTAGAAACTGAATAATTTCCTATAATTTTGTCAAAGAGGGGGTATATGTTCATATGCCCCTTAGAATACAAAATCATTTTATTATATATTATGATGCCAAAACTAAAGTATGTGTGCAATCTATTACTGTACAAAATTTTGTCTATTTATATTCATAATAATAAGTTGTCAAGGGAGGACAGACGGATGGACGGACAGAGAAAAATTATAAGGTAAAAGTTTCCTTGTAGCTTGTATAAGTTACTACTTACTACGCAAACTTGTAGTTACTACTAAACACGGGGACTGGAACAAATATAGAGTACATATCCTTATATCATTACAATACGAATAAGCTATTTGTTCGGTAAATATTTAATTTTACTTGGGTCAATCTCATTCTGTACACAGTTCAAAGTGAGGTTGAACAGTTATTATTGGTTGCTTAGAGCTTATCTACTTATTAATATGCATTGAATATCTTAGCCACTTATAAATCATTGAAATATTCTAATTTATTATATACCCTTTATTACTTATTTAGGATTTAAAACTTATTGTTGCCATATATTAACATGGAAGAGAACGAGGAGCTGCAGTAATAAGTTATTAGATAAATGGACACAAAATGGTTCCTCGTAAACCACTTTATATAGCGTGGTTTAACTAAACCTGACTTATTTCCTCGGGAAATTCTTGAGAGCTTTCAAATACACAGAGCTAATGGTATTCATTGCGTGGATTTAAAGACGAGTTTTTCGAGGATGAAAAATTGTTTCCTTTGAAACCTCGAGAGTTGAAAACCATCGTTGCTGTATGGTAAGGTTTTTTGAGTAAAACTCTATAATTTATACAGAGGCTGTGTCATGTCGAGGCAAAAAGGTTATTTTATCGACAAAATGGCGATTTCATAAGGACAATACATAAGGATATACATAAGGACATAATTATAGTTTCGCTCTGTCCATTCGCCTGTATGTATGTCTGTCCGCGCTTCAAGCTTGTTCAATCCTACTAATATTATAAATGTGAAAGTTTGTGAGGATGCATGGATGGATGTTAGTTACTCTTTCACGCAAAAACTACTGAACGGATTTTGATGAAATTTGGTATGGGAGTAGTTTAGGCTCTGGATTAAAACAGGCTACTTTTTAACCCGAAAAAGTACAGTGTTCCCGCTGGATACTCGATAGTATATTTAAGCGGGCGGGGCCGCGGGAAATAGCTAGTTATGAATATAAAGGGATGAAATTTAGTATAGTTAAGTATAGTATGGTGGCTTTCCAATCTCAATACATGCGAAGTGGGGATGAAAATGGAATCCTATTTTTTGAAACATACGATGTACCTAATACCTATATTTATAAAGACTATCCGTAATATTATCCCCAGAGACCCCCTTTCACTCCGTACAATAAATTTCTGTCGCGCGAGATTTTCCTAGAAGATCTGACTACTTGACAAAAACCTAAACCACGATATGGTGGTGGTGGGGGGATACCCGGTGACCAAGCGTAGAAGAAGAAGAAGAGACGAGAGCCTCATCCCTCCTCCCTAAATAAGTCACGTAGTATGGCTAATGGGTATGTTCCTTAATTTATAATTCTAATATTTTACACCTTAATAATCTTGGTAGCGTTCTTTTAAATGCGTATCGGCTAACCTTCAAAAGATTTAATAAAATATTTTAATTAAGATATAAAGTAACACGGTTTGAAGGTTAAGATTTAGGGGTTATTAACTGAGGCGCCGACGGGTTAAGGGCCGTCTTAACTGTTGGGGTTACAAGTATTTGCTTCGTTATTACAGTCTGAACAGCCCTCACCGACTTAATATCCTGAAGTCTGGACTCACTTTATTTTATTATTTCGCTGTAGTGTAATTATAAATGCCGTAAATTTGGATTTGCATTGTAGATGTATCTTGAAGTAACTTGATGTATTTCCCAAAGTTGATACTTTTCAAAAAGTTTTTATTATTCCAAAACTGCAACCTTATTACAACCTATATAATATTACGTTTCCAAAAATCAACTACGGATACTTCGGGCACATGATCCACTGCTTATGTAAAGACGTTTAGGCAAAAAAAAAATGTATCATACTCAAAGTAAAAAATCATCTCATGTAGTGACTCTCCGCAAAACACAAACTCGCCCATATAAAGAAAATATATTTTTTTTCTAGTATTGTAACGTAGTTACATTTTTACTAATTAATTTCGTTAAAATCGATACCCTCAACGCTATCTATAATGTTTTGAAGTAACTAAAGTTATGGATGCAATATTGATTGGTTGACCTAAATCTAATTCTTTTTACAATTTAAACACAATAACCTTTAAAAACAACTTAAAATACACTAGTTTTGCGTTATTAGGTTATTATTCTAAATAACTCAAATATTTTTTTTTGTCTTAACTGTCATCCAATTGGCAAATCATTACATTTCATTACTTTTAATTGTCAACTGTAATTAAAAAAAAAAGTATATGGAACTATAAAAGGGCCTCAGCCTAATGTCACTTTCTTTTTCGTCTTTTCGCTGGTAATAATTAATTCACAAAATGTAGTAATTAATACATTTTAAACCCTGTCTTAAGGTGAGTTATCTGTGTTCTGTGTCTATAAATGTGTAGATTTCGCTTTAATAATTTTATATTGTTATTTTCCAAATTCCTAGTATCAAGTTGTAAAATAGTAATTGTCAAAATTGTTTTGTGGAACACGTGGGAACATTTCCCATTTAATTAATTAGATGCTAGAATCATGGTGGGCCTGTTTTATCAACACGCATTCTTAATCATCTAGTTACCTAGTTTCAAATTTTGATTTCCACGTGTATTTGAAATAACCTGTCAAACTTTTTTTACATCATTTAATTTTGCATTGTAAACCTTGAATTATTTTTAAACATACGCTTAGTACCTATCTTAAAATTGTAACGACCAAGGCCCTGATCTCGAGGCTTCGGGATCACGGCTGCGGCGCTGAACAAGCTCTGCATATCTGGACTTATCATTCCAGGGTTCTAAGTTCCGGGTACAAGCCCCAGAAGCTCTTGTTTGGGCTACCTACGTTCCGGCCAGAGACTTTTGTTCCGGTCAAGGAGCCTGAAGTACAAACACTGACGGTCTGAATTTCGTTCCGGCCTGTGACAGGAGACGGACCAAGTACACCGGATTGCGGGCTGTCGGAGACTGACTCCTGCCAAAGCTAAGTGCCGTGTGCCATACTGCCCTAGCCTCCCCGTTAACCCAAAGGCTGAACCAGACTTCGTCGGCTAGACCACCCACGACCCCCTTCTAGTCAAATTATTTTAAAAATATATTTATTGTTACAGTATTTTGTGTTTTTTTTAATTATACCTGTATGACAATTATTTTTCTGCTTAAACGTCTTTACATAAGCAATAGATCATATGCCCAAAATATCCGTAATTGATTTTACCAAACCTTATATAACGGCATTTTCTTTGTGGTGTCGGCGTAAAATTCAATTGACTATCGTACCAAAAATGCTATCAGTAGGTTTCCAAAGAAAACACATTTGATTCGATTGGTTTCTTAATTTGTGGGTAAGCTTTCAATAAGCCTACCCTACGAGAACGTGTTAAAGAAAATTGGATAACCCGGCAGATTGGCGGGAACCGGATAATGTAATTGAATCCGGGTAACTCCTGCGTTAGTTTGTTACACAAACAATTAATTCGGATCAAACCTTTGAAATAGCCAACAAACAAGTAATTTTGGTCAAATATTTGATATTGTATCCTACAAATATTTACTAGTAATCTCTTTTGTCTTAAAACAATGCATAACAAAACCGAGTATGCTAATAATAATATTAGGCTGCTAGATGTTGCCCGCAACTTTGTACGCGCAAAAGAAAATTCTACGCATTTTGCCGCGATAAATAGTAGCCTATATCCTTCCCTGTGATCTACTTTATATCCGTGCCAAATTTCATCAAAATCGGTACAATATTTTCGAAGCCTATTCGATGCAAACAAAGAAACAAATCTTTCCTCTTTATATTATATTATTACTATAGACTAGAATCTAGATGTTGCCCGCAACATCGTGCGCGCAAAAGATCCCACGAGAATCGTACATTATTCCGCAATAAAAAGCCTATGTTTCCCATAAAATTAATTAATATTATGTTTATAGCAGTTTTTCCGCTAAATAATACCCACAACCTGCAAGCAAATGTGTGAGTGCACGCATAAGCATGCGTAACGCACCTCCCTCCTCCCACACTGCTTATGCGTGCACTCAGATGCAAGATCGTGCAAACACCACCACCACACAAGCAACAATGTCGGCAAGATCGTGCAAAGCCCCACACCACCATGCAGGTTGCAAAACTCGACGCGCGTTTCGCCCCGAACCCGGAGCATCCTCAGGAAGTGGACCTGCGAACAAAATTCGTTAGTCAAACTTTGTTCGCAGGTCTAACGAACTTTGTTCGCAGGTCCACTTCCTGCTTGTGTGGTGGTGGTGTTTGCACGATCTTGCATCTGAGTGCACGCATAAGCAGTGTGGGAGGAGGGAGGTGCGTTACGCATGCTTATGCGTGCACTCACACATTTGCTTGCAGGTTGTGGGTATTATTTAGCGGAAAAACTGCTATAAACATAATATTAATTAATTTTATGCTATGGATTTCCGCAAAGTAACGCCTGATTCTATTAACCTTTGTTACCCGTTGTCTATCTTTGCCAAAATTCATCAAAACCGATTCAGCAGCCTATTTAATGCAAGCAAAAAAACATACAAAGAAACAAACAAATATTTCCTCTTTATGATATTAGCACGTATAGTATTATAACAAATATATATATAGCACAAAATATAGACTAGTGCTTTTACCTCTGAAAATGGGCAAAAATAAAATAAATTGATAGTATGATGAAACCTCAGAATATTTTTCTGTAATTCTGTGGATGAAACCCATCGGAAAATGAAGAGAATGTAACAAAAATAAAAGGAAAAATAATTTACGGGCGATTTGAGGTCGGGAATTGAGGGGAGTCAGTTTTTAAGGGTAGAAAACGGCTTATCTTGATTTCCGGCAAAACTACTGAACAAGTCTTATGGAAAAAGTCATATGGCAAAGTTGTAGATAATAAAAAGATCAGAAAGAATAGATTGCAACGAACAAGAAGCACACCGACTTAAAAAAAAAACTGATATTTTGATGCGAGAATTTTCGATTGAAAATTAGGGTTAATTTTTCGATATTAAGACAAAATAAGGTGAAAAAATAAATATTTTAAATCAAAAAAATTACAGTGTATTTAGGACATTATTATAATATAGTAAGTTTTCACCAAATTTTGTGAGAAAATTCTTTGTTTTTGTACAAGATAAAAATAAAAAACCAAAAACTTGGTTATTTGAATTTTTCACATAAATTTTGAGGTTAAGTGAAAAGAGTGTAAATACAAAAGTTGTAGATCTTTTTATTATCGACAACTTTGCCATTTGACTTTTTTCCATATGACGTGTAGTTTTGCCGGGAATCCAGATAAACTGTTTTCTACCCTTAAAAACTTATCACCCTCACTTCCCGACCTCAAATCGCCCGTAAATTATTTTTCCTTTTATTTTTGTTTTATTCTCTTCCTTTTCCAATGGGTTTCATCCTACTATAAATTTATTTTGTTTCAAAACCTATCGGCATTGGTCTAAAATTACAATAGACATAATATAATCGAAAAGGACATGATATTCTCTTGAAAGCTTTGCAAATAAGTATATTAATTATTTAAACAAGTGCTCGAAATGTTTGAATTGTAAATTTTAGGTTATTTTAATCTGAGGTTATTTTAATGTGGATATTATTCATTAATTATGTACCTAGTTATGTTTTGTTTTGTTCTAGTTTTGTGTGATGGATACTGTTACTCGTGCGAATATATTTCTTGAAGTATTGAATTACACTTATGTAGCAATTTATTGTAATGTAGGTTAACATGTTGTAATCATTGTAAACATTAAGAAAACTGTTTTTACCTTGATAAATAAATAAAAAATATTAAGAAGAAAATATTAAGAAATGTACTAATAGGAATGCCTATAAAAGTATAAACGTCTTTCAAAAAATGTCCTTTTCGTGGTTTCGAGCCCAAATCGTATAGGGTAAAAACGGGACCCTATTACTAAGACTTCAATGTTCGTCTGTCTGTCTGCATGGTACCAGGTTGTATTGATCTCATGATATCCGGTTATCACCATTCATTTTATTCCGTTGAAATTTTCACAAAAGGTGTGTTTCTGTTGCCGCTTGCGCTATAACAAAAAATACTAAAAACAGGATAAAATAAATATTTTAGCGGGGCTCCCATTCAACAAATGTAGCTTTGTACAGAACCTTTCGTGCACGAGCCTGACTCGCACTTGGCCAGTTACTTTTATTACACCGTCTTTAATTTTCATAGAAAAACTATTATCGCCGTTAGTTGGTAAGATATTTGCACGTATGTAACACGAATACAGTTTATCTACACTATCTACATTACTAATATTATAAAGAGGAAAACTTTGTTTGTATGTTTGTTTGTTTGTTTGTTTGTAATGAATAGGCTCAAAAAGTACTGGACCGATTTCAAAAATTCTTTCACCATTCGAAAGCTACATTATCCACGAGTAACATAGGCTAAATTTTATTTTGGAAAAAAATAGGGTTCCGTAAGATATTTGGGTTTTTCGGACACAAGGTGTAAAAAATCAACCAGAAAAGTTACTTATTTTGCGTACGCTGCCTAAACTATAAAAGATAGAACCATAAAATGTTCTAATTAATTGTAGATCTTATAAATATCTACAAAAAAGTCCGCGACACATTATACCTATCTATGTCGAGTGAGGCACAACAACCATTTTTTTATTTAGAAATCTTAAATTACGACCTCTGTGGCTCAGTTGGTTGAGCGTGTTGGTACTCAAGCCGGAGGTCGCGGGTTCAAATCCCGCCGAAGGAACAAAAAGTTTTTCTGTGTTCCTGGGTCATGGATGTGTATTAAATATGTGTATAATATAATAAAAATCTTAAATATGTGTATAGTATAAAAGTATTAAATATATTTCCGTTGTCTGGTACCCGTAACACAAGTTCTTCGAGAACTTACCACGGGATCAGATTAACGTGGTGTGAAGCGTCCATAGATATAAAAAAAAAAAGATATATAAACACTCTGCCAAATAGCAGTTCCAAGAATCTCCTGGTGTTTTACTTCGACTTCCCGCTCCTTCTCCAGGACTTCACAACCCTCAAGCTACAGTCCACTACCCGACGACCACGGCCCCGCAGAGCTGCCGTGTCGCCAACAGCTGGTCCATCGACGCCGGATCACTGCGCCAGCTCGTGAAGAAGCTCGCCACTGAAGACGGCAGCCAGTCCTGGAAGAAGACTTGAAGAAAAGACAGAAGCTCGCCTGAAGACTGCGACCTGTCCGGGAAGATAGAAGCCCTTGAAGAAAGAAGCCCAGGAGAAGAGACGAGGCCCCTGCAGCTACGGCCAGCGTCTACCTGCAAGAAAGAAAATAGAAACAAGTACGCGCGAGTGTTGGTGGTTGGCTTTGCTTACCTCCACCAATTACTTGGAAGCAATCTTCATACACGTGCGTGGCCACCTAGCGGTGTTAAACGGCCCCTGCAGAGCGCACAGAAGCATTGTGGTCGACCTGACGCCTCCACACACCTACCCAGGTGCATAGTCAGACCCCGCCGGCACGGTACGGTAACGCTCTGGGGCCACAGGTTGGCACGCAACGTCGAGTGCGGACATTCCTCCCGCACTCTAATGCACCCGTGAGCGCCCGCGCCCTCTACCGGGAGGTTCCTACCTTCCTATCCCCCTGCATTCCCATTCCCGGTTCGGCGTCACCGCGGTAGTAAGCTGACCGGGCTGATAGCAGTAGGCTTGGTAGGCATTGTAGGTCGCGTTAAAGACATTAAGTGAAAAGTGAAAGTGAAAAGTTTAGTTTTAAGGTTAGGGCCCCCTCGTGCGCAATGGAGAACGCGCGTGTGTTGCGCTCGGGCAAGACCACTCCCTCGCAAGACGAGACGCCGTCGTCTGGGCAGACCACGTCCCAGGAAACCAACACATGGAGCAGAGGCACCGGCGTAGAAGACACGACGGAAAACAGCGCGCGTACCAACGCTAGGGCTACTAAACCGACGCAAAATACAGAACCCGCGCAAATCGACAACGCAGTCGAAAATGTAGGAAGTGCGCCGGGCACTGTAGTTAACGTCCCCGGGGACAGAGCGAGCAGCAAATTATCGATGTTGCAGGCCGAATTAGAGTTCCATAACTCTGAGCTAGCACGGGCTAGGGCGGCGTCCGCAGCTGCCATGAGTCGGCTGGAAATAGCTAGGATAGAGCTAGAAGAGTCCACCGACGCGGACCAACCACCCAGAGTAGATAAAACCCGAATAGAAGGCTGGATCTCGGAGCAATACGTTAGGCCGTCGACAAACGCTCAAAACCCGGGACGAGATGCGCGTCCGACCGAAAGAAACGAACCGCGCACCGGTAATGCGCCGCTAAACGACATGACGATGCTAGCCAACGCGATAGTTCAGGCGGTCAATTCTAGTAAGTCGGAATCAACGCCTAAATTCATCCACGAGTTGCCCCACTTCGACGGTACAATTACCGAGTGGATGGCATTTAAATCCGTATTTAGTGACACCGCGGAAATGTTTTCAGACGTACAAAACGTAGCTCGGCTGAGAAAAGCATTGAGAGGTGCGGCCCGCGAAACAGTTAGAGCCTTGCTATACACGGTATCGGATCCGTACGAAATAATCGATACGTTAGAACGGCGATACGGCAGGCCCGAACTACTTATTCTTTCCGAAATTGAAAATATAAAACGTTTGCCCCGCATGACGGAAGACGGGCGCAACGTTAGTAGTTTCGCGAATAAAATATCGAACACGGTAGCGGCGATAAAGTCGCTTAATCAACCGCAATATTTGTATTCTCCCGAGTTAGTAGGTCGCATAGTCGATAAATTAAACATTATTTTAAAATATAAGTGGTACGAGTTCAAGTCGGAGCGCCCCGGGGCGCCGGAACTCGAGTTAATGTCTCGATTTTTAAATATTATGGCGGATCAGTGTGGCGCGATGTTCGCATACGAAACGGCTAAGGAAGAAAAGAGAGGCAAGATAATAAGACCGCGCGCGGTAAACACGACTCGCACGCGAGCTCCGAAATCGTCGCGTTATGATAGCGATAGTTCATGCGATAGATCGGACTGCGAAAAGATGTACGAGCCGCGTAAAACCGTAGCAACCGCGAGTAGACCTCAATTCAAAAAAGAATCATATGTTAGGCCGAAGCATCGCACGCCGCGCCCCGCGGCAGAGGCGCCGCGTCCCACGACAGTGGCGCCACGCCCCGTGACGGAGGCGCCGTCAAACTTTACTAATAGATGTCCCGTATGTTGAGGCTCCCATACGACTGTTAATTGTGCTGATTTTAACAGACTTAGCGTGTCGGAGCGATGGGACACGGCTAAGAATAGTAAACTCTGTTTTAGATGCCTAAATAGTTCGCACGGGCGAACTTTTAGATGTAAATACATTCCGTGTGGCGTAAACGGTTGTGAAGCATCGCATAATAAATTATTACATGGCACCGGTAGTGCAGCACCACCCGCTAGCGGAAATATAAGCTCAATTAATCACGTTCGCGCGTCTAACACCTACCTCAAAGTTGTGCCGGTTGAAATAAGCGGCCCAGAGGGCAGCACCGCCACGTACGCCCTGCTGGACGAAGGCTCTACATTGACCCTCGTCGAGCGTACGGTAGCGGACATCGTAGCACCTAGGGGTCGCAGCCAGCTCCTAAAGCTGGAAGGGGTAGGGGGTAATAAAATTGACGACCACGAATCGTGTAAAATATCATTTTCGATCCGCGGCGCTTGTAGTCGAAATATTGAAAAAATAAACGCGAACACAATCGGAAATTTGAACCTTACGCCGCAGACAATAAGTAAGGAATTAGTGCGACAGTGCAGCCACCTAGCGGACTTAGAGGACGAACTCTGTTACGAGCAGGCTAAACCGACAATACTTATCGGCCAAGATAACTGGCACTTAATTACATCCAGACAACTACGTGTCGGAAATAAGGGCCAGCCAGTAGCGTCTCTAACTCAGCTAGGATGGGTCCTGCACGGGCTGGACGCAAGCTCGCGCAAAAATAACATTCCGTTTGTAAGTCACGTAAGAACTTCGCAGTCCGAAGATCCCGCGCTAGAATTGATTAGGAATTACTTTAGCTTGGAGTCGTTAGGTATAGAGCCGCGTAAACCTAAGTCGGACCCGGACGAGCGCGCGTTAGCTGTTTTAAATAAAACTTGTAAGAAAATTGACGGTTGCGATCGGTATGAGTCAGGCTTATTGTGGAAAACCGACAATGAAGTAATGCCGGACAATAAGAAACAGGCCCTCAGCCGTCTTTATAACTTGGAAAATAAGTTAGATAAGGATGTAAACTTAAAATTAGAATACTCTAAACAAATAAATAACTTGCTAAGTTCGGGTTACGCGGATTTAGTGAGCACCCCGGCCACATCACCTCGCACTTGGTACTTACCTCACTTTTCTGTAGTACATCCTCAAAAAGGTAAGGTGCGATTAGTTTTCGATGCTGCGGCTAAATACGGGGGAAAATGCCTAAATGACGCGCTACTAACCGGACCCGACTTATTGCAATCGCTTTTCGGCGTTTTAATTCGATTCCGCGAAGGAAAAATCGCGGTAGTATCGGACATTAAGGAAATGTTTTTACAGATTAAAGTTATTGAATCGGATCGCGACAGCCTTCGTTTTCTGTGGCGAGGCGACGATAGAGACGTCCCCCCGCGAGAATACCGTATGACTTCACTTATTTTCGGGGCGGCGTCGTCGCCGTGCGTGGCCATTCACGTTAAAAATAAAAACGCGCAAAATTATAGCTCGGAGTACCCGAAGGTAGCTAAAGCTGCGGAACGGAATTACTACATGGATGACTATTTAGACTCATTCGACGACGCGGACGAAGCCAGGCAAGCGGTAAATGCCATGTATAAAATCAATTTAGGCGCTTCGTTCGAGTTACGCGGTTGGGCGTCGAATGTGCCCCATGTAATTAAAGACGTTTCCGACAAAAGTATTAGCGGTGCGACAACATTAGGAAAAAGCGATACGGAAAGGACATTAGGTCTCATATGGAACCACGCCCGCGATACCTTAGGATTTAATGTAAATCTCCGAAACACGCCATCTAGTGTAATAACGGGGGAAACTTTACCCACAAAGAGGCAAGTTACTAGCGCCGTCATGTCGGTTTTCGACCCGCTAGGTTTAGTATCACCGGTAACTATGGTGGGTAAATGTCTCATCCGGGAAATATGGCGTAGTGGCATAGGTTGGGACGAACCCATACATAAGGAGCACCACCTTACGTGGATGTCTTTTGTAAATAATTTAAATTTGTTAAGGAGCTTTGAAATAGAAAGGTACGTACCTGCCCCGCCCTCTGGCGAGGGGGAGTTACACATATTTTGCGATGCTAGCGAAAAGGTATATTCAGCCGCAGTTTATTTCGTTAGCATAAATAATAATACAAAGACGGCTAGTTTAGTTACGGGAAAGGCGAAAGTAGCGCCGTTAAAACCTATTTCAATACCGCGATTAGAGTTGCAAGCCGCGGTTTTAGGTTCCCGATTAGCAGAATCGGTGAAGCGAGAATCCGATTATAAAATCAAAAAGAGTTATTACTGGTCAGATTCGAAAACGGTATTAGCATGGATTAGGTCCGATCCGCGTACATTTAAGTCGTTTGTCGCGCACCGGCTTGCCGAGATCGAAAGTACAACGACCCCGGCTGACTGGAGGTGGGTGCCGAGCGCCGACAACGTCGCGGACGACGCAACTAAATGCATTCCAGCGAAATTTAATTCGAAACATAGATGGTTTACGGGACCTAGCTTTATTTTAGACGACCCCGCGACATGGCCGTGCGAAAAGCAGACCGCGGCTCCCCTACCCCCTTCAGGGGAGGAGAGAATCATTAAGCAGGTTCACGTCTGTGTAGACCGAAATAATAGCGATTACTTACCTAAAGTCGAAAGGTTCTCGAATTATAAGCGCCTGGTACGCGCTGCTGCCACCGTCTTGCTCTCAGCTGAGGCATTTAAAGCCAAATTGCTCAAGAGAAAAGTAAACACAGAAATATCTCCTGACCATATCAGACTAGCAGAACTGCTGCTCATCAAAAGGAGTCAGAGCATCTCGTTCGCGGACGACTTGAGGATTATAGAGGCGGGGCAGCGACCACCGAAGAGGTCCCCCTTTCACAAGCTTGCTGTTAAACTCGACCGCAACGGGATATTGTACCTTGATAGCAGAGTTAAGGAAGAATACAACCTGCCCGTCTTACATGCAAAGGAAGAATTTACACGGCTGCTAGTGCATCATACGCACGCAGTCTTTAATCACGGTAACCACCAGACCGTGATGAACGAGCTCCGACAGCGCTACCACATAATTGGACTACGCAGCATGCTTCGCTATATATGCAACAGATGTCAATGGTGTAAAACCTACAGGGGAATTCCCTCTAAAATTCCCCTGGGTGACTTACCTCCCGAAAGACTAGCCCACAATCAGCCGCCTTTCACAGCCACAGCGGTCGACTACTTTGGGCCGATGTATGTCACGGTCGGGCGAAGACAAGAGAAGCGGTGGGGTGCCCTTTACACGTGCCTCACCACTCGGGCCGTACATCTGGAGCTGGTGCCTTCCCTCTCTGCATCCTCCATGATTATGAGCCTGCGCCGAATGATGGCCCGCCGCGGCACTCCGACGGTCATATATAGCGACAACGGAACCAACTTCGTGGGCGCCGAGAAAGAAGTAACGGAAGCTCTTCGACAAAATGATGACGCGATGAAAGTCTTCGCCTCTGGAAAACAAATAACCTGGAAGAGAATACCCCCTGGGGCCCCAAGCATGGGCGGCGCCTGGGAGAGATTAGTGAGATCTGTGAAGGCAGCATTACGAGTCACTCTGCATGAAAAGACGCCTCCAGATGAAGTGCTGCATACTCTATTGCTGGAAGCAGAGCATGTCGTAAATACGAGACCGTTAACTCCAGTAAATCCCGATCTAAATGAGGAAGCACTGACCCCAAACCACTTTCTGATTGGGAGGTCAAGCGGGATGATACCTTTCGGCTCGTATAAAGACTATACAGCAGACAGTCGCTCGTGGAAAGCTGCACAGAAGTTGGCCGAAGCGTTCTGGGCTCGATGGGTATCAGAATACAAACCCCAATTGATGCCTCGGCTCGGCAACCCGCAGCACAGCAATCTCAAACCCGGAGACGTCGTGCTAATCTGTGACGGAACGATGCCCCGAGGAATATGGCCTAGAGGAGAAATAGCAAAGACTTTCCCAGGCCCAGACGGGCGAGTCAGAGTAGCAGAAGTCCGCACAGCCGCCGGACTGATTCGTCGCCCAGCCTCTCGTCTGATTCTCTTAAGCAGCCAGGAATAAAACGTTTTGGTGCTTGCGCACGAGGGGGAGACTGTAAATAATAGCTTAGTTTTATTCCTGTTTATTTCTTATTAGAAAACTAAGTTACGCTTTTGTCTCATTTTTTACCATATTGAATTATTGCTGTCCTTTTCGCACTATGCAAAATATAGTTTAGGTTTTATTTTTTGTCGTATTAGGTATTTTATGAATATATTTCCTGTTGAAATTATGTTATGCTGTATAATAATACATAGTTCACTTAGTTGTAGTATATTTTGTTAATGTGTAGATTTAAGATAATTTGTATAGAGAATGTTCCTATCTTGTGTCTCACACAATCGATATTGTTGTCCCCTTTTTGCTTACGCGCAGTGTGTCTCACGTTAATGTTATTGTTGTCTCTTTTATTTTTAAACTTTATTTTACGTTTTTACTGTAATTAGTCTTATAAGAATGCCTGTTTACTATTGTATTATCTTATAAGAATGTCAGCTAATGTAATCTGAACAAATTTGTATTTTGCTTAAATAAACGGACTGCGCATACACGACAACACCTGATACACCCCCATAGGCTGTATCAGTGCAATTTCACAATATTAATACGCACTTTCTCAGTGCAAAAACATTCACATTCACAACACCGCAGATGCCTGAGGAAACTCTGCCGCACCAACACTCTGCCAAATAGCAGTTCCAAGAATCTCCTGGTGTTTTACTTCGACTTCCCGCTCCTTCTCCAGGACTTCACAACCCTCAAGCTACAGTCCACTACCCGACGACCACGGCCCCGCAGAGCTGCCGTGTCGCCAACAAGTTTAGTTATTTTATAAACATCAAATTGATAATATCTTAAAATATAATACATTATATATCTATACATCTATACAGTTAAATACAATTTAAGTGTCTGTTTGTAACTTCAAATTAACAGCTTTTTACATAATGAATCTGAAAGTATATTCGGTACTTACAATAAAATACATTTTTTTTTAATTTTTGTCTGTCCGTCTGTCTGTCTGTCAGTCGGTCTGTCTGTCTGTTTGTTCCGACTAATCTCTGAAACGGCTGGACCGATTTTCACGGGACTTTCACTAGCAGATAGCTGATTTTATAGGGTCTAACATAGGCTACTTTTATTTTAGGGTTCCGTTTAAAAAAATAGGATTCCGCTTTCGTTAGTCATAAAGTCGCGGGTAAATTTCAGTGATATCCCAAAGTATTGTTCCACGCGGAAGAAGTCGCGGGCAAAAGCTAGTTAATTGATATGATTATTAATTTGAATCTGATATAATAGAAATTAATTAGGTACTACTTGAAATTCGTTTGTTTCATTTCGTTAGCCTAGATTAAAAATAACTCAAGATCTTAAAGAAACCGAAAATGAGCTATTATTTAAGTATTATATTAATTATCAACAGATCTTTGCTGACAAAGCTCAACGAGTTTAAGATTTTTAGATCATCGATAAGTGTTTGCGAGTTGTTCTTATAATTGGACCACGGCTGCGACCGCCAGATACTTATCGAAGTCTTCATTAAATACTAAATAAAGATAGGCCTTGAATCAAAATAAGTGTACTCTTTTTATTAAAATAAGCAGCTATTTTTAACCCCAGAATCTATTCCAGAGAAAGCACTATCGAACAAGTTGAATTGACCAGGCATAAGATAAAAATCGCTTAACAGCGCCCGCGCCACCTTTGAATGTACAGTTTACATATAAATACCTAATTTAATTAAAAAAAGGTAAGGTGCGGTCACTTGACCTTTTTTACCTAACGTACCTTTGAAGATACTGGTCGAGCAGGAACTTTGTCGATATTGTACATGAAGCCCTAACATACGCCTCAGAGGTATACACAAATAAGTGCAGTACAATATAACATTATTCCTATTTCAGGTATAATTATTATTATAAAGTAGCTTTTGCCCGCGGCTTCGCCCGCGTAAATACAGTATCCCACGGGAACTGTATATTCTCCCGTGATGAAAAGTAGCCTTTGTCTTTCCCCGTGGTCTACTCTGTATCTGTATTTAATTTTATGATGGACTGTTAAGTAGTCTTAATATGGAAGTGGAAATAGAGTATCCCACGGGACCCTTACATTATACCGCAATAAAAAGTAGCTTTTGTCTTTCCCCGTGGTCTCCTCTATATCTGTGCCAATTTCACTTTGATCGGTTAGGTAGTTTTTAAGTAATAGCTTAAACACAGTATCCCACGGGAACCGTACATTTTCTCCACGAGAAAAAGTAGCCGTTGTCATGAAAGCTCGAACGAGGAAATATTTACCTATTGATACAATCTGATATTTTTTACAGAATATAATACAATCGTACCATATTGTCTCTCAATGGCTAGCCGCACACGTGTAATATTATTGACAGAATATAAATTGGTCAATACTTGTCAACACATGCAAAAAAACGGCAATATGGCCCGCACACAAGGAATATTATTGTCAAAATGAGCATTATTGCCAATAATATGGTGTGTGTGCAGCTAGCATAACTCTCGCTGCGGGTATGACCTTGTCAGTACTTCCTGTTGAGGCTGAAATAATGATTTACAGCCATTTACATCAGTCATCCGATAAAACCGGATGTGGAAGGTGAGATTAATGAGTCTTCCGGGATTCGGGATGGTTTAGTACCGGGATGAATGGACCCTGCAATCATCCTAATTTATTGCATCAATGTTTTGTACATTAGACCCCTAGCACAATACATTTGTTTGACGTGAGATAGTATAATAATAAATAAAGTCTTTATTTTCCTTAAAAACAGCTACAAAAGTAAGAAAGAGAAATCGAAGTCACCTAGTAGGCCAATAGCCTGTATCAAGTAACAACGCTCTTCCATATCTAACTAAACAGGCATTCAATAAATAATTAGTTATTAGGAATAACTTAAATCTAATGATTTCTAAAAATTTACGCTCTACAAATTTTTTAGCTGAAACCAAGTATTTGGGAGGTGGAGGCGCGTGTACATTTAGAACTGTTTATCTCTTTGTATCTTAACATTACCTTAAGATTCTTCTTGCCGGGCTAGTTTCCGAACCGGTGGTAGGCATCATGTAGGACAATTCTATAAGTGTTATTTATAACCTATATGGAAATAAAACATTTTGAGTTTGAGTTTTGAGTTTGAGATTGACCTTAACTGAAGTACCTTAGTAATATATATTATTTGCCTGAAGCAAAGAATATAAATTTGATTATATACTACACTATAATCAAAGGAATATATTATATTACTAACGTACCTGAAGTAAATTGAAATACTGCAATACACATACAAAAATACCTTTTGTAATATACTGCAGAGTGCACAGTTGCAGACGTTATTATATAGCCGTCTCAAGTAAATTTTCACTTATAATACCACAAGAGCTTCAAAATTATCGGGTATTTCCCGATAGGTTCGTTGCAAACAAATGAAGGATTCAACTTGACGACTTTATTTGTTTGCAGGGAACCTTGAGGGAAATGCCAGATAATTTTGAAGCTCGTGTGGTATTCGGGGGATTATTTTTCCGTCCCAAATGTCGGCCAATAGAATTGCACCATGAGACGAAATGTACAGTTAACAAATAATAATTTCATAATGAATAAAACAACATTTAATTAAGATTCAGGCTAGTGCAATTAAAAATACAATTGTTGTAAACATTGGATCATGTTTTGTTTTTTATATATAGCAACTACCAGAGAAAATTTTCAAAAAATTATCAGTATAATACCATGTAGGTTGTACCACGTGACGTCGAATGGTGCAATTCTATTGGTCGATATTTGGGTCGGAAAAATAATCACGAAAATTAATTGTAATACACACCGTACTTGGCTTTGCCGAAATTTACCGCCAGTCGTAAGGCCCATATTAAACTGTCTTCCATAACTGAAGTTTCTCGCATATCCGAATATGAAGTCGGTAATTTTGGAGTAACTTCTAGTCTTGGTAATCTTACTAGTATTATGAATACGAATTGGTAGGATGCATCTAAGTTTTGGTACGATTAATGCTCTGAAGTCCAATATAAGTTTTTACCATAAAAGTTATTAAGTGTAAAATAAAAGTATATACCTATCTTTTACAAACCTCTTCCATAACTGAAGTTTCTCGCTTATCCGAATATGAAGTCGGTAATTTTGGAGTAACTTCTAGTCTTGGTAATCCTACTAGTATTATGAATACGAATGGGTAGGATGCATCTAAGTTTTGGTACGATTAATGCTCTGAAGTCCAATATAATTTTTTATCATAAAAGTCATTAAGTGTAAATAAAAGTATATAATATCTCGATGTTTCCGAAAATAATTTATTAAAATATTAAAAAAAAAATCTAATCTGCGGCTTCAGTGCATGTAAATTACAAAATGAATTTAATCATCATAAAAATGATTTAAAACATCGTTTTTACCCTTTTTAGGGACTTAGATGATTTACAGTTATTGAAATATGCGTTGGGTTTTCGGTTAGTAAAAAATATTAAGTTTATTATGACCATAATTTTGTTTCTATTGTCACCCCAAAATAATTCTTTTCGTCGAGAGAAAAAAAACTCTAGTTTATTTGCAATAAAACTGCGAGAATATCTCTCATCTAAAGAGTAAAGAGTGTCGCTTTTAAGTTTAAGTGTGATGAAATTTTTATTTCAAATACTTATCACGCTGTTCTCAACATTTCACGTGATAAAGAATGCACATAAACAGAAGAAAAGACAGTGGTTTCAAACATTAGGTATTACATTATCTATAAATTCTATTTTACACTATTAACCGAGTACGTAGATTATATAGCCTGTGTTACTCGGAATAATTTTACAAATTTGTTGACATCAATATCATTGCTCTTCCTTTGGACTTTGCCGTAGGTTGTATTAAGCCTTTACTGTCTCGAACGTTCGAAAGATTTTTTCGCCGTTCGATACATTAACTTAGTTCGAAAAATGAATCTTTTGTACCTAAATGTAAGTAGTTTGTTTTTATTAATTTTCAACAGACTGCGACCCCCTTTAAAAATAAACTAGACACCTCCAAGGGTCGCGACCCACCAGTTGAGAAACGATGCTGTATAGAAAGGAATAATATTAGATTACATTTTAGTATGTCAAGAAAAATAGCAATTTGTCAATAAAACATTAAATTTGTACTTACCTATGTATTTTTATTTAAACAATTATAATATATCAGAGATGTTAAGGATACGACATTTCGGATCTGGATACGGATACGGATTACGGATATAGGAATAAAAGTATATCGGTTTCTGTTACGGTTACGGATATTAAATTATTTCGGATTATCCGTTAGTTAGTTTGGTTACGGATATTAAGTTTATGTCGAATGTAAGTGAAATTAAAATACTTATTTTCAATTTACAAGTTAAGTTAATCATTTAACGTTAAAAGCTGGAGAGTCGATTTGGCCAGAAAATTAAATAAACATGTTTCTTTTTTCTTCGAAGGGGTCTACGCAGTACGCACTACGCAGTCATTGGGCCGGAAGGCCGTTTTTGCTTCGTCGGCCGATGACTGCTGGTTGGTTGTTTTGTTGGAAGATAAACTGCATGTCATAACAAATCTTATCTATACTCCACCCATATATATCGGATTCGGTTACGGTTACGGATAATTATTTATTTCGAATATCCGATAGTTTCGGTTACGGTTACGGAGCTCCGTAACATCCCTGCTATAATATATTCGATACAAATAATGTGTATGTAAACATCGAATCGATCTGTCTAGACTCAATCTGATTCAGTACTGTGTATTGTGGCGTCTACTGGAAGCTGGAACTCCTGGGAATCCGCGATCCAATTCCATTCCGAACAGATCCCACGTCGTTCCGGAACTTCTTGTTCTAAATTTAAATTCTAGTGCTTATGTAAGTCATGTGTGTTAGGCAACATAGCTACTTAAATTTGTAAGACAGTATTTTTCGCAATAAATAAAAACAATAATTAAGCATGTGAAAAACACAATGAAATTAGTACCTCATGTTGTAGTTATCAACTTTTCAATACAACCACAATATAAATACCCCATTACTAATATTCTACGTCGGATAATTCCCTTGACAGACACGGACAAAACATTGTATAGCTTATCCACTGTGTAATTTTTTATATTAGTAGATTACGTACGACCACAATATAAATACAATTACTTATATTAATGTGATACAACTAAATAATTCATGTAATCTTAATAATTATTATTCATTGTCTACATTTTAATGATTAATTTTTGCAGCCGAATAAGGGATTGCAATCCGGTATCATTTTCAGTCCGGTCAGATCCGACCGGATCCGGCTGGATTGATCAAATAATGATTTTCGCTTTTCGGTAAAAATGTACTGTAAGTAAGGTAATCAAGTGACATTGTAGGTTGGTACATATACTTACCTAATTAATAGCGTTAAGTTTAAGGAAACTGGGATTTTAACTGTAGCTTCTCAGTATGTTCTATCAAATGTATTATAAAATGTTAATAATATTAAGCCTATTCAAAAAGAAAAGTAACAACCACAATAGAAATATAACTCGATATGCATAAGCTTGAATGTGTGTGTGTAATTAAGGGCAATTAAGGTTCTAGCATAAGCTTGAATGTGTATTGTAATTAAGGGTAATTAAGGTTCTCCTATTCACAGGCTGTCACTGTCGCCGCTAGCCGAAATGTTGTCATTGACGTTGTCAATGACGGCATGTGTCTTGAGCGTTACTTAATTTAAATATATTTAGTATTCGGCCGTAAGTGTATCAAAAAGATGCATCGGCCGGGAATCGAACCCGGGCCGCCCGCGTGGCAGGCGAGCATTCTACCACTGAACCACCGATGCTTGTTACGAAGATGCTATTAATAACAGTTAGTATGTTGCAATACACATATTATATGAACACAATCGTGAATCGTGACTTACGGCCCGTTTCAATAACCTATCTATAACTGTTTGTTAAAAACGTCATTTAATCAATTGCCGGTTTTCGCGATACAAATTTGACGTTTTTAACCAATAGTTATAGATAGATGCGTTATTGAAGCGGGCCGTTAAACAGACTAAAGCCAGTTAAGTCCAGCTTATTATGTCCTAGTTAATAAAGGTCGATAGTAAATACTTGGCGCCTACAACATGTACACATGTAACGTTGTGTGTCGTCTGTGAATATAAACATTATGTGACGTGTTAGGTCATGACTATGCATAGACAGCACACAACGTAACATGTGTACATGTTGTAGGCGCCAAGTATTTACTATCGACCTATAACAAAAGTTGTCGATAAGGGTAGCATAAGTTTCCACTGCAGAGAGAAAACAAGTCTTAAATTACAAGGATAGCTTCTACAAAGAGCAAATCCAATACTCATCGAACTAAATACTTACCTTGTTGAGAAGCGCTGTACTAATCAGACGTAATATGTGTGCAATGTTCTCAGTCTGTGTTGCTCGTAAATGTAGAGACTAAGTTTCTACTGCTAAGAAAACTAAGTGTCAGTTTACTCCAAGCTGAGACGCTGTACTGCTTTTTTATGATAGCGATTCAAAATTGAACTTTATTCATTAATACATAAGATATACGTTTTATTGCAAGAGCGGTGCCGCGCTACGCTCGGTGCAGCTCGAAATTAGAACTATTGTGATTAAACGTGTATCTTCTGCAGAAGTGATGAAGTTAAATTTTGATTGATTATCTTAAAATACAGACGTGCGTGTCTCAGTATGAAGTGACGCTTATTTTTTAGAAAATGCACTAGTTGCAAAGTTTATTATGAAAAGAGATTATTGATTTTGGGCCAGCTCTAAGTACACTACAAAGGTAAATAGGGAAAATATGAATTTTACAAAAATACAAAAAAAGAAAAAAAAATCTTAATTTTTTTTATTTGAAGAAGATATACGTACAAAAATGATTATTATTACAGAGTTTTTTATTACGAGAACCCTATTTTTAGGGCGTCCATGACAGTTGTTTTGAATTGACTTTTGACGTAGTTGACAGTTTTAGGAAGAGACATCTTCTTGAATGTCATACGTCTTTCTTTGTCAAAAGCCATGTCATTGTCAAAATGACATTCATTGTTTAATTCTGCTGCTTTAATACCTAAAAATATGAACTTCAACTGTCAACTGGGAATGATCTTCATTTTGACGTTTGAACTTTTTAAAACACAATTTAAAAAGTTTAAATGTCAAAATTAGGCATTTTAACTTTTTAAGTTGTGTTTTAAAAAGTTCAAACCTCAAAATGAAGATCATTCCCAGTTGACAGTTGAAGTTCATAATATTAGGTAATAAGGCAGCTGATCTGATCCGCCATGTTTTATTTTACGTTGTGTTGCTCTTCTTGACGAAGTTAATTTAAATGTGCATTGAAACGAAGAGAAATTAAATAAAAATAAGAATAGGAAACAGTTACTATATTATGTAGCTATATTTACATATAGTGTACATAGTGCTTGTCCACGCCACATACATTTCTTGAATATCTCTTTTAAAAAAACATTTATTTAAAAGTGGTAACTTGAATTAGTTGTGCCACGGTCGACTCAAATATAATTTTCAAGGAGTAGATATGTGTAAAATAGTCCTTTATATTATACCCATTACCCGTACTAGAAAAAAAATGAAATATTGAATAAACTTACTCCTGTTCGGTCTGACGTTAATGTGGGACATTTACGACCACGCTGCAGCAAAACGGTTAAAAGCAGATGATAAAATTGCAGTCCAGGAGGACGGTTCAAGTGTTTTAAACTCTACCCCCGGAGAGTACTCACCGCTGGCAGCGTTTCAACGGTTAACACTTTAAATTTTATATGTCGTTTCGGTAATTCTAGGGGCGCGTTTTATAGCACGTTTGGTTATTAGCAATGAGTAGGTATGTGTAACACGTGCGCACATTTAATCTTCGTGCTATTTTTATAAAAGCACTGACATTTTATATTAATACGTTAAAGTTAGGATGTAATAGGTACGTGGGTAACACTGAAAATGTTTAGAACTTGCCAGTTAGAAACATTGCTAATGAAAACTTATTTCCAATTGCAATTTTAGAACTCTTTGGTAACCTTACCTAACATTGCATTCATTTGTCATTTGTTTTTGTAAATTGGCGGCAAATCTAAAACTCTTGTTACACGTGAAAATGAACCTAACGCGAGAAAATTTTCGGTCAATGATTTATTATGACTTTCGTTGTGGGCTTACTCAACAACAAAGCTATGATAGGCTGCGATTAACATTTCTTAATAAAGCCCCATCTCTTGCCACTATTTACAATTGGTTTCACGAGTTAAAGCGTGGACGTAGCAACCTCAATGATGATCCGCGTGAGGGACGTTCTTTAACAGCGACTGCTGAAGATAACATCAGTGCTGTACGACGCAGGATAGAGGAAGATAAGAGAGTGACATATCAGCAGATAAGGGCAAGCCTAGGAATCAGTATGAGTCAAGTTCAAAAAATATTACACGAACATATCTAGGTCAGAAAGCTTTGTACCAGATGGATTCCCCATACTTTAACCGACGACCAGAAAAACCTTTGCATGGACTGGTGTCGCCAAATGCTAAATAAACTTATCTTGAGGCACCGCCGTTGAACTCAACGGCGGTGCCTCAAATGCTGTATTTGACATCGTCACAGGTGATAAAAGCTGGATATATTGCTACGAACCCGAAACTAAAAGACAACCAGCTGAGTGGGTGTTGCCTTTCAAGGATCGGTCAACTAAGGTAACGAAAGGAAGAAGTCAAGGAAAAAAAAAATGATTGCCTTATTATTTGGTCGGAAATGAAATTTCGTGACAGTTGTGCTAGAAGATGGAAGGACAGTTATTGCAGACTAGTATGTCAATCGCTGTTTGCCTGTTGTCTTGGAAAAAAATCAACAGCAGCGCCCTCGAAGCAGGATCCTCCTTCACCACGACAATGCTTCAGCGCACTCCTCAAAACGGACTGTTGAATATTTGACTATGGTAATTGAATATGGACTATGACGCAGGTGTCGAGTCATCCGCCATATATTCCGAACTTGCGCCCTGCTACTTTCATTTATTCCCAAGAACTAAAGATAAAATTTGAGGTATTCGCTTTAGCCCTGAAGATGTAGTGAAAGCGTACGAAAATGCCATAGTAGAGACCCCTAAGAAAGAATGGCCCCTGCTTTTTTCAGTGGTTCCATCGAATGCGACGATGCGTAGAGAGGAGCGGAGATACTTCGAAAAAAACAATAAAAGTATTGGCAACTTTCTACATTAAGCCGTTTTTCATTTTCTAAACATTTTCAGTGTTACCTAGGTATAATATGTCAGGATTTTTCGACAGCATAATCTATGTCCTAAAAACCGTAAAAGAAATACCTAGTATGCAAAAAGTAAAGCATTTTCTGCGACGTTTTTGCGAACTTCGTCGTTTGTATATCGTTAGAATTTTTGCGAAAAATATCGCCGAGATGAATTGAAAGCAAGCTAATTGAACAGATGGTGCGGTCCACTATACAAAGGATTGAGTCTAGAACTGGTCAACCATTTTTCCTGCCACGTTTCATTTTCCAGACCATTCCATTGCTATTGTGAGAAGTAATTTCAAGCATGAAACAATTTTGAAATGTCTTTATCATTCTATATATGAATTTATACTGATTTATACATTGAATTTTAGTAAATTTTAGTAAATTAATTAATTAGCGCATATCAATGCGGCCAGTGATTTTTTCGGGATATCTTACTCGTATCATCTTGACTAAAGGCTTAGGCGTGTTACATAGTAACTATTTAGTAATCTGTGGCCCAGGGACAAGATCAAAATCGCCTAACAGCAGCACTGAATCGTGTGCTTACATGCTGACGTGTAAATAAAGACTTCAACCACGTCAGCAGTCGATGCGATCACTTCCTTTGTATTTAAATATTTTGAGGCGACCTAGTGAAAAGTAAAATGTTTAGGAACTGGTCTAACAGGAAATGAATAACGGAGGTAATAAACAGCCTTTTTTTCTATTCTTATACTATTACTAGCTGTCCCGATACCTACAAGTTGTTTTAACCACGAACTGGAATAAGTAAAAGACCTACCTATATGCCTACAACAAAAGTGACAAATGAAACATAGGGAGCAGTTAGTGTGGGAAAATTCAATCGTCGTTTTTTAGTTTTTTTTGGAATTGCAATCCTACCTACTTCCAATCTCCTTAAGTTTAATTAAAAAACGAAAAGAACATAGCAAATTCATAAAATACTAATTGATAAGACAAAAAAAAAAAGACGGGTTGTACTCCGGGAGTGCCGGCAGAAGAAAAAACCTTGAATATTAACGTTGTGCATTTTTAACCCCCGACGCAAAAAGAGGGGTGTTATAAGTTTGACGTGTCTGTCAGTCTGTCTGTCTGTCTGTGGCGTCATAGCGCCTGAACGGTTGAAGCGATTTCAATTTAGTTTTTTTTGTATCAAAGGTGACTTATCTACGAGTGTTCTTAGACATGTTTGATGAAAATCGGTTGAGCCGTTTAAAAGTTGTGGGGGTGAAAGTGGGGAAGAATAACTGAATGTCTGCAAATATACTCGAGTGGGGTCTCAAATGAAAGCGCACTGAAAGAGAATATTGATGACTTAATAGAGAGTGTTCATAGCTGCGTTTGATGAGGAAATTAGTGGTGGGAAGATCAGCCGTTTGAAGATCATCAGCTCTTTTCTAGTTGATGAAAATCTGACTGACCTTCTTATGTCCTATCGATTCGAAATTTGGTACCGTGTTACTTTAATGATATTGAAAGTATGTATATGGTAAGGTTATGATTATTTACACCTACTTTAAAAAGGACAAAATAAAATTAAAATAAAAAAATTTAAAAACCCTCCGACTAAAAAAATAAACTCTAAAAAATAATAAATAATATTTTAAACATATTATAATTATTATCGTCACATATAATATTATATAAGTTGAAATATTTTTATTTTCCAATCGTCGTCTCGTCGGGCGACCGCTATGTGAGAAAAACAGGTGTAGTCGCAGATTGCAAAAAAAGAATTTACTCCTGGAAAAAATTTACGCTCGTACCTAAATGTAATATTTTGTAATAATTAATTAGCTGTTGTTGGAAAAATACTTTATAAACGCAAGGTATAGCGGTCCCCCGACGAGGCGACGATTGGAAAATAAAAATATTTCAACTTACATAATATTACGAGTATATGTGACGATAATAATTATAATGTTTAAAATATTATTTATTATTTTTTAGAGTTTATTTTTTGTGTCGTGGGGTTTTTAAATTTTTTAATTTTACTTTTTGATTTGATAGTTACATGCTCGCGTAAACCAAGACAGCAAACAATTGCAAGTTGAATCTTACGCATTTTTGATCAGGAAACGTGCCCTGTCGCGCGAGTTAATAGTTTTTACCCATTCCAAGAAAAGTGCTCAGCGCCAATAAAGAAGTATTTACTTCAAAACTTTCTGTAGTCTGATCGTTTGAGGCGAAAAGCGATAAAGTAACACTCAATATTTTTTCATGGTCTCAGCAATAAATATGCAAATATAACAGATTAATGATAATGGAAAGCCCTGAAAATGAACAAAAATATTACCTGACCGCTATTATAAATAACATGTTTTTATCTTACCACGGAAAATAGCAGAAACAAGCAGAACGCTCTCGGTGAATAATTGGGCGACGTTGCCAGAAGCAATGTTGGAACCGAAATGGCAAATGTCTTAATGTTTTTATATTTTTCACATATTTTTCAGCCTTGATAGAAAAATATATCTAATTTTCATCGTGAACGTTCGCAGATGGCGAAATTCCTCGTAAGTTTTGATACGATTTTTCATTTATAATGGCGTTTTAGCAAAATGGTGTTTATCATATTATTTGATTAAGCAGCAATTAGGTAACATCCAGAAAGCAAACTAAGAATGGTTGCCTTTAAACGATTAGCAATAGCGTTCTTTAACCGACTTCATTTGAATAATTGATAACATATTATGTAGACTGCTGCTTTATTCGGCCTTATCTTTTTTGTTTTGATGCACATAATTTTCAGAAAAGGTATCTAATTAAGTATTATGCAATATGTCAAGGTCAGATGAAGATTATCGGAGATAAGCCATGGAACTCTTCAAAAATCATCATCAAACACGCGACTGCTGTTTTGACCAAAGGTTTTGACTTTTTCCGAGGGTTGGTTTTTTAAGGCTTGTTGGAGGCGGTTCTCTTTTTTGTCAAAAAGAAAGATATTACAAAGGGTGTTGCAATTGTTAGTTTTTTTAATATCTTAGGTATAGTACCATCAAGAAACAACGCCACTACCGTAGCTTAATGTTTCACGATACATGGAATTAAATAAAATTGTGATTTTATGAAATGCAGTAGTGTGACGAACACATGATCGGAATTCTGCAAACATTTTTAAACCGCATTCGAATACATTCGATGTAGCGTAAATTGTTGTAATACGACTATTGGATATTTCAACAATACCAAGACCATTTCAGTTGATTAAATGTATTTCAGTGCGGTGCTTCCATTCGGTAATTTCGGTTTGACTTTACGGCTTTTATATTGATATTACCCTTTAAAAGCTACTTCGTGTTGCAAAGAGTGAATACGATAGCTATTCATATAATATAATAATCTAGATCAATTTACCTACTCAATATAAGAGTTCTTTCGAAACGCTGTTTAATGCTTTGAATAGATAAACAGTGTTTTGTTCACGTCACACAAGTGACATTTTTATTTCGATCGAAGAAGACAAAACACTGTGTAACTAAGTGTTTATTAGTAAGGGGTAATAGTTTTAATATTACCCCCTTATTTTTAAGATTGTTTAAATTACTAAGGGATTATATTATTATCATAAGTTTTATTGGAGTTAGAGAGAATTTGAAGATAGACAGTGGGCTTTTAGCTTCTACTTTATGGGCGATTTTCATAAGTCTATTTTCTCCGCACGATATCCGCGGTGCGGCGAAAATCGACCATGGAAGCTTCAGCTCACACGTTTCATTGCAGAACTATGCAGAGCGGTGCAGTTTGACATTCGAATTGTTCCAAAAGTCCAAGTGTGTATGCAGTACCCAAGAGCACACTCTCTTCCTTTACTCTCATAACCCAGTGGGACGGATTACCGACACGACTGACGAGAGATCAGGCGCAGGTCCGACTTTTTACATGCCTATCCGACGCATGGATCATCTTTCATGTCAGACAATCAAGTGATCAGCCTGTATTGTTCTAATCAAACTTGGAAATTACATGTCTTGTTGTTCCCATGCAGGAATCGAACCAACGACCTTCGAGTCGAGAGCCAATGCTCTAACCGCTAGACCACGGAGGCTGTTAGATGTGTACTTAGATAATTAGTTAAGATTTTAATGGCTGTTTTAAAAATGCAGCGTCACATCGCGTATTGTCTCATTTCGCTGTGAACTGACGCTACGAGGCCGCTAGGCAATTTCGCCACAGCAGAATTGACAAGGTGATTTGTCAAGCGACTTGCCGCACGGCGATCCATGTTCCTACTACTCGTGAATCACGCTTTATTCATTCTTGACCGTTGACGGTTACCGACTGTTGTACCCTCAAAAGTCATCAGAGGAGGCTCTGTAGACAGTAGTGTATCTTTTAGCCTTAGATAAATGATTCGTCTCGGCGCTCGACTAGATACCGCGCTATATATATAATAACAACAGCACCGTGAATGCGGCAACTCACTATTGTAGTGTGGGTATAATATCATTCTGTCCATAAACGTAGGTATATAGACGAGGCATGTCGTGGCAAAAACCGTCGCCACTTAAATGGCCCCACTTTTGTGGTTGTTTGGGGCCATTTTGACATTTGAGTTAGGTCATGTTGAAATCAAGGTGGCGTAAATTTTTGTTATACCTATTATGAAGATTTGTTCTGACAAATGTATGTCATAGCTTACCTTTGGTTTGAAATCTTTGATTGTGTGTAAGAAAGAGAATTTCTAGTGTGCGTGAATTCGGTACGTACAATGTACATTTGACACAAAGATATCAATGTTATTGGTTCGGGTACGCCGACTTCGGCGTACTATTTGTTGCCGCATTTTCAATTACGCCAGCGCGCGGTATCTAGTCCAGCGCCGAGACCATGGGACCAATCTTATTATTTATCTAAGCTTATGATTCGCAGTTGAATATAATTATGTATATTGTATGTACTTATTTATATAAGACTAGCTGATGCCCGCAACTTCGTTTGCGCAGAACTAACGGAAGCGGAACCCTATTTTTAAACGGAACCCTACAATAAAAGTAGCCTATATTAGACCTTATAACATCAGCTATCTGCCAGTGAAAGTCCCGTGAAAATCGGTCCAGCCGTTTCAGAGATTAGCCGGAACAAACAGACAGACAGACCGACAGACAGACAGACAGACGGACAGACAAAAAATCTTAAAAAATTGTATTTTATTGTAAGAACCGAATATACTTTCAGATGCATTAAGTGAAAAGCTGTTAGTTTGAAGTTACAAACAGACACTTCAATTTTATTTATCTGTATAGATATTGGTAAATGTTGTTAATTATTATTTAATATCACGTACGAACACGCTGTTAGGTGTGGAATTATTGTATCGAGTGTTTTGTAAGTAGGTTGTACACATTGCTAAAATTTTCCAGCAACTCAATATCAACCTTATGTCTTTGGTTCAAGATCCAGAATAAAATAATTGTTGTATTGGATAAAAACAGAGTTGTGATGCGCTTGTTACTAGTTCGCAAAACCTCGTTGAAACTTTGGTGGGTACGGACAGCAAATAAAAATAAATTAATTTCTGTGTTAAATTTGGTCAACATAATTAACTTCGATAGCTGGATAAACAAAAGTTGGTTTCAACTGCCTGTTTGAGTTATTTACATACCCATTGAAAAGTTTTATAGCCTAAAATACCAACATGCTAGCACTAGAAACAGAACGACAACACTATTAATTCCATTTTCCTTTCGGATTAGGGTAGAAGTTTGTTTTGTTGTTTTTAGGCTTAATTGTTAATGTATATTTCTATACGCGACGACCTCCGTGGCTCAGTGGTTAGTGCGTTCGGCTCTAGCTGGAGGTCGCTATTCGAAATTCGAATTCGAAACAAAAAGTTTTCTGCGGTCCTTGGGATTGTGTGTTTTATATAATAAAAAAACTAAATTATAAATGTAAATATGGTATAGAAGTATTTCAGTTGTCAGCAGGTCTAAAAAGGCCGTTTTGACAATTCATTTTCAATTCTTGTTATGAATTACTGACAGCGATCGTAAAATGGCCACTTGAATTGCAATTCATATTAAGATTTGGATACAATTCATATGCAGAAATTGGCTGAAATGCATTCATTTGACAGATTAACAAGCAGAATTGCTTTAGTGTCAAATAGCAATATTGCGATGATATTGCGTAAGTGGCCTTTTTAGACCCGCTGGTACCCATAACACAAGTTCTTCAAAAACTTACCACGGGAACAGATTGACGTGGTGTAAAAGCGGTCATAGATATTATATAATATAATATCTATGGACGCTTCACACCACGTCAATCTGATCCCGTGGTAAGTTCTCGAAGAACTTGTGTTACGGGTACCAGACAACGGAAATATTATATTTAATAATTTTATACTATACACATATTTAAGATTTTTGTTATATTATACACATATTTAATATACATCCATGACCCAGGAACGCAGAAAAACTTTTTGTTCCTTCGGCGGGATTCGAACCCGCGACCCCCGGCTTGAGCACCAACACGCTCACCCAACTGAGCCACAGAGGTCGTCGTTATAATTGATATACATTATGATTATAATCATAATGTATTATTATAACCATTATGGTTCGATATGTATAATCTTAGGAAGTGAATATGCTGATATTATTATCATTAACTAGCTTTTGGGCCGACTTGGGGATTGAATTTCAAAAAAATCCTTTTCCAACGGATCTGTCCAGCTGTTAATATTTGACTATACAAACTTTGAACTCTTATTTCATGAATTAAAAGAAAAACTATACTAAATTAGAATAATTTGTATTTATCGCTTTATTATATTAAATATAAAATATTAAAATACACTATCATGTATCACAAATCATTAAATTAATATGTGGAGCTAAAATTTCAAGTTCTGTTTTACGAGAATTGTGCATACGGATCAGTGTGAAATTTGGCAAATTTAAAGTTTAAGCGAAGGAAGGCCTGTTTAAAGCTAATTTCTTTAAAAATACCGCTTAGAAATACATTAAAATTTTGAAAATATCAGCAACATGCACTACCTCACTCATAATAGCATTTTTGTACTTATATATTACAGTAGATTGACATCTTTTGTTCACAAATCACAATCCATAAACAACATTTACATTATTTAATCTAAAAAGGGAAAATCCTTAAAATTGTAACATGAATTATGGTCGAATTTCGACCACAGGGCGACCTCTAGTTATTATTTACTAAACAATACTTGTGCAAATTCCAATACAGTGAGCAGGGAAACTTCACTTTTCTGTTGTCGGTCCTTGTGCGTAAATACTGGAAGGCGGCAATTACAGTTAATCACCGGTTTTGCGGCAGTCAGCTGGCGCTAAGCACACCTGAGTGACTCCCAGACCCCAGTACAGCAACGAGTTGTACCGTCTTCCGTTTTCATTATAACTTTAAATGTACTTCTTAGTAATAAAATACAATTCTGAACCTTAACGCGTACTCACAAGTTTCAAAATCGAACGCGCCGTCGCGCGTCTAAGACCAAATCTGTGGATACGAGTAAAAAATTTATACGAATTTTTTATCCTCAATTTGCAATTACGGTCACGTTTAATATTCGCACCGAAATATACGAAATGGGACCTCGTAGTAACCTTCAATGTTATCTTCCATAAACTGATGCTTTTTCATAACATGTTACCATATTTCGATGAATTGGATTGTTTGTTTGTGCGTATTTTTATTTGTGTTAGAAATCTGCTTGATTTGTTAAATTCTACTAATATATGAAGTTATATTAGTAGAATTAAATAAGAAAAATAGAATATAATGTGAAGGTTTGTGAGGATGGATAGATGCATGGATGTATGAATGGATGCATGTTTGTTACTCTTTCACGCAAAAACTACTGAACGGATTTTGATGAAATTTGGTATGGTAGTAGTTTAGGCTCTGGATTAAAACATTGGCTACTATTTATCCCGAAAAAGTATAGTGTTCCCGCGGGATACTTAATAGTATATTTACGTGGGCGGAGCCGCGGGAAACAGTTAGTACCTTCACAAGTAGTAGCAGCACAGAGTAAAAATATAAAGTTACGTAGTAGCATCGTAGTTGTACCTAATATGAGCGCGAGTCGGACTCGTGAACGAAGGGTTCTGTACAAAATAGTAAAAAATCACGTTTGTTTTAAAGAGCCCATTACATATTTATTTTATTCTGTTTTAAGTATTTTTGTCACAGTGGCAACATAAAATATATTGTGTTGCTAATCATTATGTGAAAATTTCAACTATCTAGCTATCACGGATAGCTATTAAGGAGATACAGCCTGGTGAGCGGTGACAGATAATAATAATAATAACTCCGCACACCGATATCGGTGACGGTGGCCGGTTTCATTGAAACCAGGAGGAGTAATTTTATAGTGCCCAAGTGTTTGCGCAGTACACAAGAGCACTCTCTCCTCCTTTACTCTCATAATCCAGTGGGACGGATAACCGACACGACTGACGAGAGATCAGGCGCAGGTCCGACTTTTTACATGCCCATCCGACGCATGGATCATCTTTCTTGTCAGACAATCAGGTGATCAGCCTGCATTGCCCTAACTAAACTTGGCAACAACTTTTTTTGTTGTTCCAATGGGAATCGAACCCACGACATCCGAGTCGAGAGCCTATGCTCTAACCATTAGACCACGGAGGTGACAGATAGACGGACGGACAGCGAAGTCTAAAAGTAATAGCATGTAATAGGCACGCAACCCTAAAAAGTATTTCAATCGCTTAAAAATATTTTTGACTCGCTTTATTTTCAATATTAATTCAAAGGTGCTTTAGTTTCATATTATTATTTTGCGTTTTTTTTTTATCTTTATAGTACCAAGTATAAAGGTAAGATAAAAAGCAAATGGAGAGGTACAGTTCCTATCTTTCCGGCAAGAAATACTAAGTCCGGAAAGACTATGACTTTTCCGGAAGGGTGTTTTCCTTTACCATTTTTTCCTTCTAAATATTTTACCTACGGGTCGGAACTAAAACATGCTGCATCGACTATTCTGGAACGAGTTCGGAATGCCCGAGGAACTTGGTATGATTTATATAACCAATTTCGGATCAGTTTGTTATAAATTGTTTTGGAAACGTGGTTGCATACAAGATTATACCCACTTTTGGTGTTGAGCTCAGAGTTTTAGTTATAAATCTTATAATTTATACTGTTTTAAAAATATATTTTCTTCAACTTTAGCTGCACTAATGTCACGAATTTTAAGAGTTTTAAGAGTTTTTTTGGAGTGCTAATAAACGGTCTTTAAATATACAGTCCTTACTTACATAACTTTTTTTGATTCGAAAATATCTGTGCCCTGTGGCTCAGTGGTTAGCGCGCTGGCGCTCAAATGTTAAGTCGCGGGTTTAAATTCTGCCAGGGAACCATAAGTTTTCTGTGTTTCTGGGTCATTGATGTGTATTAAATATGTGTATTATAGGTGTAATAAAATCCTAATTTCATTTTATAAATTTTTCTAAAATTATTTTTTGTGACGGTATTAAGGTTATGCATTGAATGAATACGTTGTAAAGTTAAGTAATTATTATGGATTTATTAGTAATATAAAACAGGCGCACAATAAATTCTATGGCACTCAGCTTTTCCACGTAATCTACACACAGGCCATTTAAGGTGTCCTTTGGGCCAGGTTAAGTGTGGTGTCCCGCTCAAAAATCACATCAACCTAATCCCATGATCCTTCGTCTCATCAGCACAGCCGTTTACGGCGTTTTGATGGCTACTTACTATAATCATTTATGGCGCGAGGTCCCTGGAGGTGCCATAAAATCTTAACGATACCATAACTCTTATCATCGTGATAATTGCTCGCGTAATCTGGTCTTTATATGGCATCGGATTAATTACCATTGTTTGCCGCAAGGGGCGTTGTTTCGATGCCATACAAATTGTAGTTACAGTGCCCCAAACTTATCTGGCCCGGTGGCATAAAGAAGAACTAACGACGCCATTTTGAAATGTCAATTTGCCTGCCAATCATACGTCGACCTGCCTACCCACCTTATTGCAAAACATGTTTTTATTGGTCCCAAATGCGATAGCAGCGACTCTCTCACTGGGCCAGATAAGTTTGTGGCCCTATAACTTCTTCACGGCAAGTACTAAGTAGTGATAAAACTTTCACATTTATAATAGCATCTAAGGTAGGTAACGGAGAGGTAAAGAAGACCGAGTTCCGTGGCCTAGTGGGTAGTCTGCTTGATTCGCACTCATGAGAGTGCAGGTTCGAATCCCAGGTTGTGGCGTGTACGAATGAGACTTTCTCAGATGTCAGTACATTATACGGACGCTCTAACGGTGATGTAAAACATCGTGAGGAAACCCGCACATGGTTGGCCCAGACGTATTGACCAGTCATTCCTCTGGACTAGGCATATGTTGTGAGAATGCAGAATGCCGTATGTGCTTGGACAACCATACGACATTTAAAAACCGACTGTCCCAGGCACTACAGTATTTCAAGAGCGGTTACTTCGCTCGGAGAATACTGTATAAATCGTCCAATAAGGATGAAAAGGCCGAAGTTGTTGAACTTGTGAATATATAGTAAAAACTAACCTACTGAGTATTATGAGTAACTAGTACCTACTGAGTACTGATGGACCGGCAAAACAAAAACACCACGCGAATCATCCATCCGATTTCATCTTGTAAAATTACAATATGGTAATTAAAATAAGGCAATCAATTATTAATGACTAGCTTATCCCCAAGGCTCCGCCCGCGTAAATAAGTACGTAATATTTATAGTTTATTATTATAGTTAGTTAATCCCACGGGAACACTGCACTTTTACATCCATCCATCCTCACAAACTTTCACATTTATAATTGTAGTAGGATAATTTATTATTTTACAATATTGCGAAAAGTAAGACAACGACCTACATTTATGGTTTTCTTTTATAATGATAACAATTTGTAAACGTAACATAGTAATGTAAAACCTAAAATTGTTAATTTGAACAAATGACGTGTATAATTAACGATGACTCATCGATAATAATGATACTTAATATTTAATATTACATAATTATTATTTACTTATAGTACTATTTATTATTAAAAGAAAACGGTTGATAATTTGAACTCATAAATACAAGCATCGGTGGTTCAGTGGTAGAATGCTCGCCTGCCACGCGGGCGGCCCGGGTTCGATTCCCGGCCGATGCAGAGTTTTTGCTGCATTGTTTTGTGTCATTATGTCGATTAATTAAAATTGTAATAATTATACTATAATCGCAATAAAATTATTTCCACTTTATGATAATGTACAGCCACAGGTTATCGTTTATGTTAATTGTTCGTTGTCGGTTATCCACAAAACATCAATTAGGTAATAATTATAGTAACAACAGCAAATAACACCAAATAAACATTTCCGATACATGATAATTATACACAGACTAGCTTTTGCCCGCGACTTCGTCCGCGTGAAGGTCAGTTTCCATACAAAAATTTAACCCCTTTTTCACCCCCTTAGGGGGCGAATTTTCAAAAATCCTTTCTTAACGCCTACGTTATTACAACTATCTATATGCCAAACTTCAGCAAATTCCGTTCGGTAGTTTTGGCTGTGTGTTGATAGATGAGCCAGTCAGGTTTGCCTTTTATATATTTAGACTAGCTTTTGCCCGCAGCTTCGCTCGCGTGAAATTGGGTTTAAGTCAGAGGGAAAGATTGTTCGGAAAAATACCAATAGGTACCAAAATTGAATACATAATGGTGTAGGCACTGCATATCCGTATCAGTTGTGTTTTATTTGAATGTTTCCTGCGACTTCGTACACTCAAGAAATCTACCGGGAACTCTACCATAAATAAAATTTAATAAGCTGCAAAAAGTATTCTGTGTTAATTCTAGATAAACTACTACCATACCAAATTTCATCAAAATTCGTTACGTCGTTATTGCATGAAAAACTTAACATATTATGTACATACAAACTTTCGCTTTTAGGTATAATATTAAGTAAGGATTTATTTGTAACCAATAATTAGTATTTTAACGATTTCGATAATCTTTTGACCCGGAAGACGTTAGTTGGCAATTGGCAGTAGGCGCGTAGACTTTGAACTTAATGAAAGTAATTTGGATTGTGATCACCCATTCTAGTTGGGACCAAGGCTGAGTTTGAGAGAGAGATGAGTTAGCAGTACCTACGACCAGGAAGCCATCGAGCTTCTCACTTATTCCTCATAGAATCATACACACTAATGATTAGGTAATACTTAGGTAAAGTTTTAACCAATTCAAATATCTGGTTATTCCAAAGAATTTTATTCTATGTTTATTCTTTAGATTGATAAAATAAATAATTATAAAAAGCGATAAAAAGCGAGTCCTATGTGTTTATCCAAGGGCTACACTACTACGGTAACAAATTTTATAAAAATTCGTTCCGTAGTTTCTGAGATTAGCGCGCACAAACGTACAGATCAAAAATCTTTTAAGAAAACTTAAAAGTCATTGTTTTGGGTTAAAAACCTATTAAACACTAATAAATCAAGCACAAATAAATTAAATATTACATATAACAACAAAAGAGAAAGAAATTTAATTATACCTACTCTCAAAATATTCTACTGAAATAGTATGTAATATAATGAGTATTATGAATATAATTAATGCAGCAATCGCAAATATTTAGGTGCCTAGTTTTTAAAAGACTTCATCAAATATTTAACTTTCGCATTATTGTCAGATTTATTTTTCAACATGATGACAATATAATTATTATGTCAAAATAAAAATAAAGCTCCGACTCACGGGTTATCGATTGCTTCGATCAAATTGGAAATTAATTCGTATTTAAAAGTAAATTGCTAACGACAAACTATTACATAAAATGATTAGTGTAAGACCTACCAGCTAGTTTTTGCGGCGGGGGTCAAAAGTTGGAACAAAATTTACGCGTATATAAACGAATTTCATATAAAAAGTATAGTAAGGTGGTCCTAGGATCTCAGACTATATTCAATTTTTATCTAAACCGATTTACTTGCAGCTACAAATCCAGTAAATGTTTAAATTGTAAAGACTAAATCGATCGATCGCTTGTGAGTGGGGAGCTTCAAATCAAAAGCACTAAAGAGTATTTATATCAACTTTAAAGCAAATCGCTCCCAAACAATTTTCTTTCTCTTTTTATTCCCGTTAGGGGACGAATTTCAATAAACTATGATACACGAATTCCATTAATTCTGTTACATAATGTTTGTACAAAATATGAAGTAGATTGGACCAAGGAATCACGTTGTTCCATACAAACTGTTTTCCCCCTTTTCACCCCCTTAGGAGTCGAATTTCGAAAAATCCCTTCTTATCGGATCCCTACGCATTACAAAGAGCAAGCTCTGCAAGTTTCAGGTCTCTTCGATCAGCGGTTTAGGCTGTGCGTTGATCCGTCAGTCATTCAGGACAAAGGATTTTATATGTATAGATAACAAAATATAATATGAATAGCTGTATCCATTGTATTTTTGTCTAAAAGCTATTATTTTCACCTGCTGCTTTGCATTTAATTTTTAACCGACTTCAAAAAGGAGGAGAATTGAACTGTATTTTTAGGGTTCCGTAATACTTAAGGAACCCTTATAGTTTCGCTCTGTCCGTCTGTCTGTCTGTCCGCGCCTCTAACTACTGTAATTATGAATATAAATTGATGAAATTTGGTGCAGTTATAGATTGTATATAGAACACGGTTTCGGGATCATAAAAAAATAATAATTTTATATTTTAGGGGTGGCTCTCCATACATGTGAAGTGGGGATGAAAAAAAATTTTTTTTCACTCTACCCTATCGTGTCGGGTATCGTAGAATAGGTCTTTTAAAATAAAGGCAAGGTTTCATACGTTACTTTTTTATAAAGTTGACCATTTTCGAGTAATCGTCCTCCAAAGTAGTTTGTAAGTTGGTCCCCCCTCTAGCATTTTTAAAGTATAGGAGATAGAAACTTGCAAATTTCCATGCTGATAGATCATGCTCAAAACTCTTTAGGAAAATTTTTGTGAACCAAATCGGACAGTAACTTTTGGAGTAATTAAAAAAAAAAGCATATTACGCGTTTATAGTTACGGAACCCTCCTTAGACATGTCCTGACATGCTCTTGATTAGGTTATTACTTTGAAACTCGGCTTTCATTTTATTAACCGACTTCAAAAATAAAAGGTTCAAAAATAATTATAGATATTGCACGCAGACTGTAGAAACTTAGAGTTATTTACTTATGAGTTATTAGTAGTTAATAGTAACTTTCTATGAATGTCTCGAAAAGCTTCAAAAGCTTCTTTGACGAAATTTGGTACAAGGATAGATAAGAACATAAAGAACATAGGCACATATTACTAAATAGTTGATACGTACGTACATAGGCATCTTTATGCGAGAGTAATCGATTTCCTTTTGTTATTTTTTTTCTGTAGTTAGGCTGATGATAAGACTAATGACAATTGACTATTCCATCTATTCATAGGCTTTATATATATAGTTATAGCAAACTAGAAAGACGATTGCTCCAGTTGGCTATTTGCCAGGACCTAAGATTTGATCATAATTGCCTAATACGGACTTAACAAGCACTGGATGTATAGGGAATGTGTAATAGGGAACATGCATTTGTTTTAAATCAGCAAAACTCTTATATTTTCCGAAAGACAACATAAAAATGGACCGAAAAATGCAAAAGTACAGTAATCAGTTACTAAATTAAACAGTAACTGGACCAATAAGAACTAAAAAAAAACAACCATGTTTTTGGTATCACAATTAAAAAAAAAGGATTTGAATATCAAATAATATAAAAATAATTTAAAAAAAGGATTTGAATAGTAATTTTCGTTTTGCGATCAAAGCAAATCAAAAAAATATTGTCATTTTAATCCTGTAAGTAAATTTTAATTTCCCACTAATTACTGTACCTACTTTATGGATTTTTCGGTTCATATTTATGTTGTCTTTCGGAAAATATAAGAATTTTGCTGATTTAAAACAATAGCATCTTCTCCATTGTTCTTGCTTACCCCTCTGTGAGCCTAGCAGAAACATTTGACGGTGTAAATGTAACATTATCGAATGAAAATTTCATGAAAATCTGTCAATATCATGAATGTCCATACAAATACTCGCAAACTTTACGTTTACGCCGCTATGAAATGTTCTTGTTACGTAACTTTGTTATGTAGTACGTAAATGTCGCTTCACAATACAATCAAAGTAAAATGAAAGTCTATTTTATTTAAATACAAGAATTGAGGTTCTGGAGGTGCAGGTACCATGTAAAAAATTTGCTATTGGAAATTGGAGTCAGGTTTTTATAGTAAAAATAAGATTATTGATTATATACGTTAATTATTATTATTAGATATTATTATTCTCTACTAGTCTACCCTAAGGCCTTATTTTTAATTTCGATTAGTTCAGAAAATTATTTAAAACTGAATCGGGTCAAATGCTGAGAATAGTTTGTCGAAGAATAGGCAAATATTTCTGCTGCTTTCAAGTTGTTCGACGAATATTGGATACATTTAAAGTTTTGTCACGTTGTTACCGGTTCAATCTCAATAAAATATTACATTGGTTTCCTCCAGGATGATGCCAAGAATGATATTTTTGTAGTAAACATAAGGAAGATTTTAAATTACGTGGCAGATTTAGTGCCAATTTCACCAACATTTGTTAGTGTTATATCACGCCTTCTCTTTAGTTAATACAAAGAACGACAGGGCTAACATGATATATAACCGACCTTTAACTTTGAGCCAGGTTCCATGGACCTTTCGCGGTGTCGCGCGCGATTCGCGGATGAATGACGGCATTTCATAGAAACTGGATACTTAAAATAATACACAATTGGTTTCGTCGCGCTTGAGGGCATATCAAATTGTTCAATTTAAATTGACTCCTGAATTCTTATTAACTTCCTTAATAACAAATCAATTAATGTGTTGCACTGTGTTGCGTTGTCGCACCGTCGATGCTGCGTCTTTTTTTATAGGTTTTTAATGGCATTACCGCAACTCGACGCTTCAACGGAACGACGATGACGAGACGAAGAATGGATGATGCCTTGCACTATTACCTTCTTGAGTTCTTGCATTGTGATGTCGTGCGTCGACGCAACGTAGGTGTGAGCCGTGTGACATACAATAATAATCGTTAGTCCGTTACCACAATGACACTGCCGGATTTCATTATTGCTGGTCCACGGACCGCGTTATATTCCGATGTCATAATCAATGTGCGACCCGCCTTAGTAGAATCACAGAAATTTTAGTGGATAGTATCTAAAATATGAAGACACAAGAACCTTAATTCTCGTATTTAAAGTAGAATTTCATTGTACTTTGATTTTATTATAAGTGAAGCGACTTATTATCATAAACTGATTTTATGAAATTTCGACCAATCAGATCGCGTTTCGCGCTAGTTTAACGTTTACGAGAACACCGGTTTGGCATTTTTAGTGTATCCAGAGTCCAGACTTGATTGTAATTGTATTAATGCAGGTTTTATTTAGCAGAATTGATATTCTTATCGGACCGAAAATGATTGTTACAAAGTGATTTACTATCAATAATTATTATTCTTTTTTTCTAAAGTTACGCTGGGACGACTTACATCTCTGGTACGACCCAATTTACTTCTTATTTATTTAAAAATCATCCCTACTTTACGTGCAGGGGAGGTATCGCCAAAAAAACAATATTTTTCATGATTTTATTTTAGAAAAGTTTCTTATTTCTAGTTTAGAACCGAACTAACCGTTTAGAACGATGCCGAAGCCGAAGTAAGCCGAAGACGGACGGACATGACAAAACTATAAGAGTTCCGAGACGTGAACTACATAATCCTAAAAATTTGTTAATATCCATCAATTTCCAGTGGTCCAGTGAAATCACAATATGAGAGGTCCATAGCATTTGTTCGGTTTTGTAATCGGATTGAAACTTCACACGCTATCGGACATTGATTTCAGCGTATCGATTTTGGCTTTCATTCAAATTAACAATTGCCAATCATACAGAAGTCTATTGTTTGTTTTAGTGCACATAATTAGCAGTAAATTATATAATTTAGCTTTTATATTATTATTTTGGAATATGCTTTATTTAAAAACTTAGGCCTTTTTCATCCCTTAATTAATGGATGATTTAATGCAGTATTCTCCGAACGAAGTAACCACTCTTGAAATACTGTAGTGCCTGGGACAGTTTGTTTTTTAAATGTCGTATGGTTGCCCAAGCACATTCGGCATTCTCACAACATAGTCAGCCTAGTCGAGAGGAATAACTGGTCAATACATCCATGAGTCAAAATATCTCAAGTTAAACTCTTTTTAAAAAAATAAAATTTATTCAAAAATACAATTTAAAACTTTTACAATATTTAAAATTAATTTAAAACAAAACTAGAATCTAAGCTGAAGATGTAAAGTAAAATGGATAGGAAATCACGGTTACAATTGCTTATAAACTAAAATGCGAGGTGCGGGGAAAGGGGCGTGTAGACTGCACACGATGTCCGCAACAATAGGGAATTTTGGAAACCATTATTTTAACGTCGCTTTGTTCGATTTCTGCGACGTCCAAGGTGTTAATCCATCTAACCGATTCTTAGTATCGCAAACGAAACTATTTCCTTCATTCGGCTTCGTTCCTATTAATTTATTATTTTTAAAATAAAGTCCGTGCTTTTGGGTGGTTGACTGTCCCCCTCCAAATTCGAAGTCCGGGATTTTAAATTTCTGGATCTGAGAATTTGAAACACAATTGTAATTATAACAAGAACTGAAACAATACTTATCCAACTGTATTGTATTAATTTATGTCGTTCATTTTCAGTGTAAAGTTCTAGATTTTTAAGTTGTTTCAGTGATGCTTTTATTTTTTCTTCATCATAAGTAAGATTAAATTCAGGTGTTTCTTCAATCTTTTGCATCTCAATGTCTCCAATAATTAATTTATCAGAGGATTCCTTTGTCTGAAACAATCTGATTCCTGAAACATTCAAATCACAATTTTCTCGATATAAAATATTGGACCCCTTCGTCCAGCTGGTTTCTTGATGCTTATTACAGTTTATATTAACTTCAGTTATTCGGAATCTGTATCCAAAGACGTTATTGAGTCTGAAACAACAATTAATTCTTCTAAATGATACACTATGCCATTACTTAATTTAAACTTGTTGTGAGGCTCAATACTTATAACCTCGTAAGAATAAATTAAAAAAAATATTTTTTTTCTCATTTTTTTCCAGTAATATTTTTTCCTTAGTTGTTTATAAACAACTTCTATTCCTACTTGTCTATTATCCAAAATTTGATATAATTTAATTAATTTTAACTGTTTGTTCTTATCGTTAATTATTATTAATGACCTAACATACCTAACTGGTTTAAATTTAGTAGAATCAAAAAACTTTCTGTATACTTCCGAAATTTTATAATAAAGTTCGTCATTAGGAATGATAAAAGCATATTCTATCATAAACTCTTTATTAATTTCTTCCTGATTATCAGGGGGAATATAAAAATACCACATACCTTGCTCGTATTTGGCGTCTTTGTATGGAGCCACTTCGAACACAACACGTCTCAACCGTTTGGGAGGATATGTGTTACTGATAGGTATACCTGGTTCATTATTATCAACACAAGAATGAACTGTATTACTTAATGTTTGTTTGAAAGGACATGTGTTACTAATGGGTATACTTGGATCATTATTTTCAACACAATAATGAACTGTGTTACTTGATGATGCATTGTTCTCGGATACCCAAGAGTTGGATTCCGTATTAATGGGAGTATCTGTATTAACGTTTTCCAGCATTGTGTTATCTGAGAAGTCTTCACCGCATCGTGCTGCGATTGAATCGGTGCTTATGTGGTGTAACTCTACTCTACTTAATGCATCGGCTACATGATTTTCCTGTTTTATTGAAGTTATATCAATTTGTTCGGAAAACAATTCCTCGATACACTCGTCGTAATAATGATATTTAAAGTTATAATTATCGGGTGCCATATATTCTGGCTCCTCGCCATGATAAAAAACTTCTTCCGGGACTAATCCTTTTTCTAAATTTATTTGGTTTAATGTGTACCTAGATAGACCAGGTTGGTTACTAAATTGTGGGTACTGCTGGTTATTAAAATTATTTTTAAACGTATAACGCGGGGAATTATCTGTAAATTTTTGTAAATTATTATTTAATTCACCCCTCGCTTCTAACTTTTTTTTTTATGAAATATGGGGGCAAACGAGCAAACGGGTCACCTGATGGAAAGCAACTTCCGTCGCCCATGGACACTCGCAGCACCAGAAGAGCTGCAAGTGCGTTGCCGGCCTTTTAAGAGGAAATAGGGTAATAGGGGAGGGTAGGGATGGGAATAGGGTAGGGGATTGGGCCTCCGGTAAACTCACTCACTCGGCGAAACACAGCGCAAACGCTGTTTCACGCCGGTTTTCTGTGAGCCCGTGGTATTTCTCCGGTCGAGCCGGCCCATTCGTGCCGAAGCATGGCTCTACCACGTAAAATACCTTTGAGCAAGTTTCTGTGAAGTCGCAATCGGCCACACTCAACTGAAGTTGGGATGGTAGACTATCACTTAAGGCAATTTGAGCCGCTCTTACATATGCCTCTATCATTAAGTTTACTGTATTTTTATCCATTGTTTCATCTATCAATCTGCTTATAATACAAAATAATGTTTGTTTTAATCTACACTAATATTATAAAGAGGAAAACTTTGTTTGTATGTTTGTTTGTTTGTAATGAATAGGCTCAAAAAGTACTGGACCGATTTCAAAAATTCTTTCACCATTCGAAAGCTACGTTATCCACGAGTAACATAGGCTAAATTTTATTTTGGAAAAAAATAGGGTTCCGTAAGATATTTGGGTTTTTCGGACACAAGGTGTAAAAAATCAACCAGAAAAATTACTTATTTTGCGTACGCTGCCTAAACTATAAAAGATAGAACCATATAATGTTCTAATTAATTGTAGATCTTATAAATATCTACAAAAAAGTCCGCGATACACTATACCTATCTATGTCGAGTAAGGCACAACATCCATTTTTTTATTTAAAAAGTTTTAATTTTTTTGGACTACATTTAAACGCGTTTATTTTTCTCATGCTATTAATCCTTATCAAAATAAATTATTTAATCACTAAGTACAGTTTATGTAGATAATATTTGGTCTTTGAATGATTAAAATTGGACCTTTGGTTTTGAAGTTATGGCGAAATTAAAATATTACGAATTCTGCTGCACGGCCCGTTGCGAAGTGGGTGACATTCTGTAGTATTAATATCATTATTGTACCCGTGCGAAGCTGGGGCGGGTCGCTAGTTCGTAAATATAATCCTTAAAGCTTCCTTTTCTTTTAAGGGTACCTATCTCAGCTAGTGAAGTGTTGAGCTGACGGTTATCGCCACACTCTGTTTTTAATATACTTTCTATATTAATCCACTTAAAGGAGTGTTCTATCATTGTTGTTATTGCTAACGCCTTTCCAGATAATTTTCCTAAGAGCAGCATAACATTTTCAGGAGTTTCGCCTGAATGAGCTAACCATTGTTTAGCAGAATTTAAATAACTATATAAAGTTAATGCATCTCCATCATAAGTTGGGATGAAACCCATCAATGACCTACTATCCATCTTAAATAATTTAATTTATTTGAAATTAATTTAATTTTTTTTTTATAATTTATTTAAATTTTATTTAAAATTTATTAATTTGTTTATTTTTTAATTTTTTAATTTTATATTTTAATATATTTATTTATTTTTTAAATCCGCGAACAAACTACTTATGGTTTGCGCTTAAAAAAATGCCCTGAACTTCTATGAAGAAGGGTTAAGTACCTAAAAACTAAAATGCCCTCACTCAATTATAAGTTGGGTTTGTTAAAATTAAATAATGGCCAGTGACTATGTCTTTGGCTAGAATTACCCTGTCTAGTTAGAAGAAGGGTGATCCACTACTTCAAAAACAACTTAGTTCTATACACAGTTTTATAGGTAAAAGTTGGAAATGTAGGATATTTAAGGATATTATGCTAGGTACTCACAGCAAAATGACGATCACTTCTTTCAGCATTCTATTAATCCTCCTTGTATTTTGACACTTTTATTTGTTTTAGGTCCCAGCTTTCTGTTTAAAAACTCCGTAAATTTATCCAGGCAGTCCTTTTGCAATTACTTTTTGCTGAAATGCGCTGAAATTTTACGTTGCTGAGCTGGGCGTTGGGTTGGGCGCCAGTCAAAATATCTCAAGTTAAACTCTTTTTAAAAAAATAAAATTTATTCAAAAATACAATTTAAAACTTTTACAGTATTTAAAATTAATTTAAAACAAAACTAGAATCTAAGCTGAAGATGTAAAGTAAAATGGATAGGAAATCGATCGCTTACGTCTTCACGCACCCAGGCCCTTAAGGGGCCTTGGGCGGGGATTCACGGCCAGGGGCTTTGCCCCTCTACGTGAGAAGTTCCAAGAAAAATTTATTTAAGGCGTCCAGTACAAGTACTGGGCGCAGAAAAATTTTACCTTTTTTTTTTAAAAGGGAAGACCCCCGCGACAGAACACGGAGGAAACCCGAAAATAATTAGAATTAAAATAAAACAACGGCCGAGGACGGCCAAGACCGGCGGACGGCTCCGGCGACGCACGGGGTCCTGGTCCGGGGACCAGGAAACGTGTATGGGGCCACTCCCCACACGCCGCTTTTGCCGACCGCGGACACAACCGACCTGGGAAAAGGGTAAAATGGGTCAGTGGTGGGAAAGTTCCCTTACCCCGACGCGCTTGTGGGTCGGGGGGGAACTTTGGGGAAAAAGGTATGGGGAAAGGTTCCCTTGCCCCGACATTATAGGTCGGGGGGGGGGGAAGTGCTCTATATACGTAGAGCAGACGAAAAAGGTGGGGAGGGGTGACGGCTGGCTAGCGAGCCTGCTAGCGCTCCGTAGCTCCTCTTCTTCGTGGACGGGGCGGCAGGCGCGGTAGCCCTGCGGGGGCCCCTGTGTTGACGGCGTCCCGGGGGAGCAGTCTGTAGTCAGGTGGGCGGGCATGCCACGGCGCCAGGTCAGCGAGCTCGACCAGGTTCGAGGCATCGGCCCGCTCAAAGAGGGTGGTGGCGAGCCTAGAAATAAAAGCTTCCACGCTCTCGATTTTCAGGTCTCGTAGCGTATTCGGCGCAACACGCGGTTTTGTGCCTGCTGCATCGTTTTACGGTACGACGCAGCGAGCAGGTGGTGCCACGCCGGCGCCGCGTACGTGAGGCGAGAGCGAATATAAGTTTTGAAGAGCGCCAGCCTCATATTGAGCGGGACCTGTGGAGCAGAATATATTGGTGCGAGTTTGGCCGCTGCGGCTCTGGCGCTGGCGACCGCGGCTTTGCACTGGGGGTGCATGGTGAGTCGACGGTCAATGGTGACCCCGAGATACTTGGCCGTTTTGCCCCACGGAATCGCGTTTGGGCCGATTTTTAGAGGAGCCGGGAAACCTTGTTTCATTGACACGGCGAGCGCCTGCGACTTACTGGGGTTGACAGCGAGCCGCCACTTGCTTAGCCAGTCCGGCAGTAGGTCGAGTGTCCTCTGGAGTTTGGACGCTGCATGCTTTAGACTTACCGAGGTGGAAATGAAGGCCGTGTCGTCTGCATACAGCGCCGCAGTAGTGCCGGAGTCGGTAGGCACGTCCCTGGCATAAAAATTATAGAGGCAGGGCGAGAGTACCCCGCCTTGCGGGACGCCGGCGGTAATGGGGCGCACCTCCGAGAGCCTTTTTCATGATTTTATTTTAGAAAAGTTTCTTATTTCTAGTTTAGAACCGAACTAACCGTTTAGAACGATGCCGAAGCCGAAGTAAGCCGAAGACGGACGGACATGACAAAACTATAAGAGTTCCGAGACGTGAACTACATAATCCTAAAAATTTGTTAATATCCATCAATTTCCAGTGGTCCAGTGAAATCACAATATGAGAGGTCCATAGCATTTGTTCGGTTTTGTAATCGGATTGAAACTTCACACGCTATCGGACATTGATTTCAGCGTATCGATTTTGGCTTTCATTCAAATTAACAATTGCCAATCATACAGAAGTCTATTGTTTGTTTTAGTGCACATAATTAGCAGTAAATTATATAATTTAGCTTTTATATTATTATTTTGGAATATGCTTTATTTAAAAACTTAGGCCTTTTTCATCCCTTAATTAATGGATGATTTAATGCAGTATTCTCCGAACGAAGTAACCACTCTTGAAATACTGTAGTGCCTGGGACAGTTTGTTTTTTAAATGTCGTATGGTTGCCCAAGCACATTCGGCATTCTCACAACATAGTCAGCCTAGTCGAGAGGAATAACTGGTCAATACATCCATGAGTCAAAATATCTCAAGTTAAACTCTTTTTAAAAAAATAAAATTTATTCAAAAATACAATTTAAAACTTTTACAATATTTAAAATTAATTTAAAACAAAACTAGAATCTAAGCTGAAGATGTAAAGTAAAATGGATAGGAAATCACGGTTACAATTGCTTATAAACTAAAATGCGAGGTGCGGGGAAAGGGGCGTGTAGACTGCACACGATGTCCGCAACAATAGGGAATTTTGGAAACCATTATTTTAACGTCGCTTTGTTCGATTTCTGCGACGTCCAAGGTGTTAATCCATCTAACCGATTCTTAGTATCGCAAACGAAACTATTTCCTTCATTCGGCTTCGTTCCTATTAATTTATTATTTTTAAAATAAAGTCCGTGCTTTTGGGTGGTTGACTGTCCCCCTCCAAATTCGAAGTCCGGGATTTTAAATTTCTGGATCTGAGAATTTGAAACACAATTGTAATTATAACAAGAACTGAAACAATACTTATCCAACTGTATTGTATTAATTTATGTCGTTCATTTTCAGTGTAAAGTTCTAGATTTTTAAGTTGTTTCAGTGATGCTTTTATTTTTTCTTCATCATAAGTAAGATTAAATTCAGGTGTTTCTTCAATCTTTTGCATCTCAATGTCTCCAATAATTAATTTATCAGAGGATTCCTTTGTCTGAAACAATCTGATTCCTGAAACATTCAAATCACAATTTTCTCGATATAAAATATTGGACCCCTTCGTCCAGCTGGTTTCTTGATGCTTATTACAGTTTATATTAACTTCAGTTATTCGGAATCTGTATCCAAAGACGTTATTGAGTCTGAAACAACAATTAATTCTTCTAAATGATACACTATGCCATTACTTAATTTAAACTTGTTGTGAGGCTCAATACTTATAACCTCGTAAGAATAAATTAAAAAAAATATTTTTTTTCTCATTTTTTTCCAGTAATATTTTTTCCTTAGTTGTTTATAAACAACTTCTATTCCTACTTGTCTATTATCCAAAATTTGATATAATTTAATTAATTTTAACTGTTTGTTCTTATCGTTAATTATTATTAATGACCTAACATACCTAACTGGTTTAAATTTAGTAGAATCAAAAAACTTTCTGTATACTTCCGAAATTTTATAATAAAGTTCGTCATTAGGAATGATAAAAGCATATTCTATCATAAACTCTTTATTAATTTCTTCCTGATTATCAGGGGGAATATAAAAATACCACATACCTTGCTCGTATTTGGCGTCTTTGTATGGAGCCACTTCGAACACAACACGTCTCAACCGTTTGGGAGGATATGTGTTACTGATAGGTATACCTGGTTCATTATTATCAACACAAGAATGAACTGTATTACTTAATGTTTGTTTGAAAGGACATGTGTTACTAATGGGTATACTTGGATCATTATTTTCAACACAATAATGAACTGTGTTACTTGATGATGCATTGTTCTCGGATACCCAAGAGTTGGATTCCGTATTAATGGGAGTATCTGTATTAACGTTTTCCAGCATTGTGTTATCTGAGAAGTCTTCACCGCATCGTGCTGCGATTGAATCGGTGCTTATGTGGTGTAACTCTACTCTACTTAATGCATCGGCTACATGATTTTCCTGTTTTATTGAAGTTATATCAATTTGTTCGGAAAACAATTCCTCGATACACTCGTCGTAATAATGATATTTAAAGTTATAATTATCGGGTGCCATATATTCTGGCTCCTCGCCATGATAAAAAACTTCTTCCGGGACTAATCCTTTTTCTAAATTTATTTGGTTTAATGTGTACCTAGATAGACCAGGTTGGTTACTAAATTGTGGGTACTGCTGGTTATTAAAATTATTTTTAAACGTATAACGCGGGGAATTATCTGTAAATTTTTGTAAATTATTATTTAATTCACCCCTCGCTTCTAACTTTTTTTTTTATGAAATATGGGGGCAAACGAGCAAACGGGTCACCTGATGGAAAGCAACTTCCGTCGCCCATGGACACTCGCAGCACCAGAAGAGCTGCAAGTGCGTTGCCGGCCTTTTAAGAGGAAATAGGGTAATAGGGGAGGGTAGGGATGGGAATAGGGTAGGGGATTGGGCCTCCGGTAAACTCACTCACTCGGCGAAACACAGCGCAAACGCTGTTTCACGCCGGTTTTCTGTGAGCCCGTGGTATTTCTCCGGTCGAGCCGGCCCATTCGTGCCGAAGCATGGCTCTACCACGTAAAATACCTTTGAGCAAGTTTCTGTGAAGTCGCAATCGGCCACACTCAACTGAAGTTGGGATGGTAGACTATCACTTAAGGCAATTTGAGCCGCTCTTACATATGCCTCTATCATTAAGTTTACTGTATTTTTATCCATTGTTTCATCTATCAATCTGCTTATAATACAAAATAATGTTTGTTTTAATCTACACTAATATTATAAAGAGGAAAACTTTGTTTGTATGTTTGTTTGTTTGTAATGAATAGGCTCAAAAAGTACTGGACCGATTTCAAAAATTCTTTCACCATTCGAAAGCTACGTTATCCACGAGTAACATAGGCTAAATTTTATTTTGGAAAAAAATAGGGTTCCGTAAGATATTTGGGTTTTTCGGACACAAGGTGTAAAAAATCAACCAGAAAAATTACTTATTTTGCGTACGCTGCCTAAACTATAAAAGATAGAACCATATAATGTTCTAATTAATTGTAGATCTTATAAATATCTACAAAAAAGTCCGCGATACACTATACCTATCTATGTCGAGTAAGGCACAACATCCATTTTTTTATTTAAAAAGTTTTAATTTTTTTGGACTACATTTAAACGCGTTTATTTTTCTCATGCTATTAATCCTTATCAAAATAAATTATTTAATCACTAAGTACAGTTTATGTAGATAATATTTGGTCTTTGAATGATTAAAATTGGACCTTTGGTTTTGAAGTTATGGCGAAATTAAAATATTACGAATTCTGCTGCACGGCCCGTTGCGAAGTGGGTGACATTCTGTAGTATTAATATCATTATTGTACCCGTGCGAAGCTGGGGCGGGTCGCTAGTTCGTAAATATAATCCTTAAAGCTTCCTTTTCTTTTAAGGGTACCTATCTCAGCTAGTGAAGTGTTGAGCTGACGGTTATCGCCACACTCTGTTTTTAATATACTTTCTATATTAATCCACTTAAAGGAGTGTTCTATCATTGTTGTTATTGCTAACGCCTTTCCAGATAATTTTCCTAAGAGCAGCATAACATTTTCAGGAGTTTCGCCTGAATGAGCTAACCATTGTTTAGCAGAATTTAAATAACTATATAAAGTTAATGCATCTCCATCATAAGTTGGGATGAAACCCATCAATGACCTACTATCCATCTTAAATAATTTAATTTATTTGAAATTAATTTAATTTTTTTTTTATAATTTATTTAAATTTTATTTAAAATTTATTAATTTGTTTATTTTTTAATTTTTTAATTTTATATTTTAATATATTTATTTATTTTTTAAATCCGCGAACAAACTACTTATGGTTTGCGCTTAAAAAAATGCCCTGAACTTCTATGAAGAAGGGTTAAGTACCTAAAAACTAAAATGCCCTCACTCAATTATAAGTTGGGTTTGTTAAAATTAAATAATGGCCAGTGACTATGTCTTTGGCTAGAATTACCCTGTCTAGTTAGAAGAAGGGTGATCCACTACTTCAAAAACAACTTAGTTCTATACACAGTTTTATAGGTAAAAGTTGGAAATGTAGGATATTTAAGGATATTATGCTAGGTACTCACAGCAAAATGACGATCACTTCTTTCAGCATTCTATTAATCCTCCTTGTATTTTGACACTTTTATTTGTTTTAGGTCCCAGCTTTCTGTTTAAAAACTCCGTAAATTTATCCAGGCAGTCCTTTTGCAATTACTTTTTGCTGAAATGCGCTGAAATTTTACGTTGCTGAGCTGGGCGTTGGGTTGGGCGCCAGTCAAAATATCTCAAGTTAAACTCTTTTTAAAAAAATAAAATTTATTCAAAAATACAATTTAAAACTTTTACAGTATTTAAAATTAATTTAAAACAAAACTAGAATCTAAGCTGAAGATGTAAAGTAAAATGGATAGGAAATCGATCGCTTACGTCTTCACGCACCCAGGCCCTTAAGGGGCCTTGGGCGGGGATTCACGGCCAGGGGCTTTGCCCCTCTACGTGAGAAGTTCCAAGAAAAATTTATTTAAGGCGTCCAGTACAAGTACTGGGCGCAGAAAAATTTTACCTTTTTTTTTTAAAAGGGAAGACCCCCGCGACAGAACACGGAGGAAACCCGAAAATAATTAGAATTAAAATAAAACAACGGCCGAGGACGGCCAAGACCGGCGGACGGCTCCGGCGACGCACGGGGTCCTGGTCCGGGGACCAGGAAACGTGTATGGGGCCACTCCCCACACGCCGCTTTTGCCGACCGCGGACACAACCGACCTGGGAAAAGGGTAAAATGGGTCAGTGGTGGGAAAGTTCCCTTACCCCGACGCGCTTGTGGGTCGGGGGGGAACTTTGGGGAAAAAGGTATGGGGAAAGGTTCCCTTGCCCCGACATTATAGGTCGGGGGGGGGGGGGAAGTGCTCTATATACGTAGAGCAGACGAAAAAGGTGGGGAGGGGTGACGGCTGGCTAGCGAGCCTGCTAGCGCTCCGTAGCTCCTCTTCTTCGTGGACGGGGCGGCAGGCGCGGTAGCCCTGCGGGGGCCCCTGTGTTGACGGCGTCCCGGGGGAGCAGTCTGTAGTCAGGTGGGCGGGCATGCCACGGCGCCAGGTCAGCGAGCTCGACCAGGTTCGAGGCATCGGCCCGCTCAAAGAGGGTGGTGGCGAGCCTAGAAATAAAAGCTTCCACGCTCTCGATTTTCAGGTCTCGTAGCGTATTCGGCGCAACACGCGGTTTTGTGCCTGCTGCATCGTTTTACGGTACGACGCAGCGAGCAGGTGGTGCCACGCCGGCGCCGCGTACGTGAGGCGAGAGCGAATATAAGTTTTGAAGAGCGCCAGCCTCATATTGAGCGGGACCTGTGGAGCAGAATATATTGGTGCGAGTTTGGCCGCTGCGGCTCTGGCGCTGGCGACCGCGGCTTTGCACTGGGGGTGCATGGTGAGTCGACGGTCAATGGTGACCCCGAGATACTTGGCCGTTTTGCCCCACGGAATCGCGTTTGGGCCGATTTTTAGAGGAGCCGGGAAACCTTGTTTCATTGACACGGCGAGCGCCTGCGACTTACTGGGGTTGACAGCGAGCCGCCACTTGCTTAGCCAGTCCGGCAGTAGGTCGAGTGTCCTCTGGAGTTTGGACGCTGCATGCTTTAGACTTACCGAGGTGGAAATGAAGGCCGTGTCGTCTGCATACAGCGCCGCAGTAGTGCCGGAGTCGGTAGGCACGTCCCTGGCATAAAAATTATAGAGGCAGGGCGAGAGTACCCCGCCTTGCGGGACGCCGGCGGTAATGGGGCGCACCTCCGAGAGGGCCCCGTCGACTTTTACCCTGAAAGTACGGTCAGTCAAAAAGGAGGCCAGGATTCTCACCAACTGATCTGGAACGCCAGCCTGTAGTAGTTTGTAGAGAAGGCCATCGTGCCAGACACTATCGAAGGCCTTCTCCATGTCTAGAAAAACGGCCACGCTGGAGGCCTTTTTGTTAATGGAGGCGGTCAGGAGGTGGACCACTCTCACCAGCTGAAGGGTGGTGCTCAGCTGGGAGCGGAAACCAAACATCTCCTGTCTAGAGGGAAGGAAAGGAGAAAGGTGTTTTAACAGAAGAATTTCGAAGACTTTAGATAGAGTAGAGAGAAGAGTGATAGGTCTGTAACCCTCAGCCCGTCGCAAGTTTTTGTGGGGCTTAGGGATAGTAATAATAAGCCCCATTTTCCAAATAGTCGGGAAGTGGCCGGTCCGTACGATTCCGTTATATAAGCGTGTTAGAGCGGCCACAGCTCGGAAAGGCAGGTGTTTTAGAGCAGCATTAGTAATCCCGTCCGCTCCGGGGGCCTTGCGGGGCTTGAGACGGGCGAGGGTCTTTTTTACCTCTCTAGGAGAGAAGAAAAGGTTAGGTAGAGTAGGTTGTGGGGAAGGGGAAAAAAGATATTTCCTTACCTCCTCGGTAATTCTCGCAGCGTGGTCGGTCGCCGTGGTGGAAAGGGGCGAGAACTGGCGTTCGAGATGGTCGGCGTGAATCTCGGCGCGATCCTCGGCTCGGTATCGGGGGTTGCCGTCTGCGTGTATAAGGGGATTTATAGGGACAGTGGTACGTGTTAGGGTGCGGCAGATCTTGTGTAGGGAGGACCAATCCTCACCAGCATCCGTAATGCGTTGGGACCAATCGGCTGCGTTTTGGTCTCGCAACGCCTGCTTCACCTCCGCAGTAAGCCTGTTAATTTCGGTTTTGAGCCGCGGGCATCGATTAATCTGCCAGCGCCGACGTAGTTTTTTCTTATTTGAAATAAGCTCTACTATGTGGCGTGGCAGAGGCAGCCTTTTATAACGGCGGCAGGGCTGGGACTCAGTGGCCGCTTCCATCGCGGAGGAAATAGCGGCGGTGATCTGCTGTGACATGTTCTCTACATCATGCACATAGACCACCGGAAAATTAGGTGTAGAGCCATGTAACTGGAGGGAAAAAGCCTCCCAGTCGCGGGCAGGGTGAGGGGGCAGTGGAGGGATGGTGGTGGGCGCGGCTCTTATAACAGCTAGCACTGGTAGGTGATCTGAGCCTAGTGCCTCATCTAAAACCTCCTGCTGGAAATCACCAGGGAGGCGATGGGTTATGGCTATATCTAGCACGTCGGGGGTGTAAGTGGGGCACTCGGGATAGTGCGTGGGGACATAAGTGCCCACAACGGAGTATCCGGCACGTTCGGCGTCCGCGAAAAGGCGGTTGCCGTCGGCGTTGGGTGCGCGCGATCCCCAGCCCGGATGCTTGCAGTTTAGATCTCCGGCAATCACAGTGGGTTCCTCTGATAGGAGCCCGTGGATGTCGGAGATATCTAAACGCGAGCATGGGGGCTTGTAACACGCATAGAGATGCGTCCTGTGCGTACCAAGCATAAGCTCTATCCCGAGGGCATAGAGCGACGTTAAATTAGTCGCAGGGACGAGCTGGTGCAAAACACGTCTGCTAACAAAGACGGCAAGACCCCGACAAACATTGGTGCCTCCCAGGTAGTCCTGCCTGTAAGTATGGTATCCGGGGATGGCAAGTCGGTCCTGTGGGGACAGGTGAGTTTCACTCACTAAGGCGACATCTACTTCGTAATTACCCAATAGGTAGCGAAGTAGAGTCACCTTATCTTTAATCCCCCGGGCGTTCCAATGGACTATTTTTAATTGGATAGGAAATCACGGTTACAATTGCTTATAAACTAAAATGCGAGGTGCGGGGAAAGGGGCGTGTAGACTGCACACGATGTCCGCAACAATAGGGAATTTTGGAAACCATTATTTTAACGTCGCTTTGTTCGATTTCTGCGACGTCCAAGGTGTTAATCCATCTAACCGATTCTTAGTATCGCAAACGATACTATTTCTTTCATTCGGCTTCGTTCCTATTAATTTATTATTTTTAAAATAAAGTCCGTGCTTTTGGGTGGTTTGACTCATGTGTGAAGGAAAACATCGTGAGGAACACGATAAGGAACACCGTTAGAGCGTCCATATAGTGTAGGTACTTGAGATTTGAAAAAGTCTCATTGGTTCACGCCACAACCAGGGATTCGAACCTGCACTCTCTCGAGTGCGAACCAAAGGGTCAACCCACAATGCCACGGAGCTCATATGCTATATTTATTTCCATCATAATTCATTGTATCAAAACAAGTTTTCTACTTACTATTATCTGTCGTTGTTGCTTATATAATAATAATTCATCATGACTGTCTCGATGTTACAGGGTTTCTACTTAAATAAAATAAAAGAAAAAAAAAACTAGACAAAGAATTAGTCTAGCTATTCAAAGGGGGAACGCTGCCAGTATCATCGGACCCTTGCCTAAAGGGACTCCTTTTAATAATATATTTTAGTTATTATATTAAGTATATTTTTTAAGGTTTTTAGTTTTAGGTTCGTTGTTCTAATTTAAATATATTTTTTATTCTGTTCTTAAATAAAAAGAAGTTATAATATAACACGTCGTCGTGCTAAACAATGTTATTTAAGGTTATGTAATTCGTGTCTTGGGGCACACACGACAAAAATGTATTCACTTTGAATAAACAAATGCATTTCTAGAAAAGTCTAAAGTTCTCGTGTAGTTCATAAGAAACGAATGCAATTCTATTTACAAACAAAAGCAAAATTTCCTTATAGTTGTCGTCGTTGCATCTTATTGCGTTGTGAGAAGTTGTTATACTGCGGAATAATCTAAGACTGTGATTTACTCCGTTGAAAGATTTTATATATAATGTCACCGTAAAATTGTAAAAACCGTTAAGATTGTAAAATAACTAACGAGATCATAAAAATATGTCGAAAGATTCATAACTATATTTATAATCTACCCAAAAATAATGTGTTAAATTATAGGCAGCATATTCACATCCGAAGTGTTAAGGACAGCGGCCTCGCCTCAACAAAAGTGAATTTTAAAACAATGAACGCTTATCAGTGCTCTAAAACGTTTCTAAAAACTGTGAGTAAATAGTACATAAACTCTTAAGAGTGAAAATAGTGAATATAAGTGTTGTATATAAGTGTTAAATTCATTAAAATAGTGGTAAATAATTGTTTTAGAGTCACGAGTTTATTTTCGTTATAATTTTTTAACCGTAGCTTATTTCGGTTGGAAAATTAGTGTTGTACATAGGGAAAATTAGTGGCTAAAGTAAATAACGTTTAGGTAAATTGAAATGTAAATGGTTTTAGAGAAAATGAGATTATAACGGTGAAAAATATATGGTTTTCCTATACTTGTAACTTTAAGTTGTGTATTACTAAGTATATATGTAAACTGTGTGATTATGTATTGTTTTATGGTAAATAAAGAATTTCACGTTATGCGTTTCACTTATCCTGGCTCAGGGGAAATAAAGGGAAATTAGGGAAAATTATGGAAAAATAGCCGTATAGAGAAATAAGAGAGATATAGCTAATATGAAAGTTAGAAGAGTACATTTGTGCTCCCTATACGGCATTGCCCTGAGCCAGGTAAGCTAACGACTTATCGTGCTAAATGTTCTCCTCAAATCAGTGTTTTACTTATGTACGCCCCAGCTCTGCCCGAATCGGTGTAACCTTGCTATCTTCGAGTCTGATCAGAGCCGGCGGTGAAAACCTAGTCCCATACAGTAAAAAATACAGTCCCATACAGTAGTGCGTGGTCCTTGCGATCCGGATTGCAAGTTAGTGCGGTAGTCGCGTGTGATCCGAGATACAAGATTGAAAAAATTTTCGAAGTCCAATACCAGTTGAAAACAATCAAGACGACACTTAGAAGAATTTATTGATGACGGAACATAGAAAAATTTACTGAGCCAAGGAGATAGAAAAATTTATTGAAGACCGGACTTAGAAAAATTTACTGAACACTGGACATAGAATAATTTCATCGAGCCAAGGACATAGAAAATTTTTTGAAGAAAATTTATCAAGCCGAACATAGAATTTTGGAAGAAAGGAATTCAACACCGGGGATCAACGGACTCAGATTAGAAGATTGGACTCGAAGATACAAGACAACACCAAGGAAGAGGGAAGCAAGGATTCGCAGATTTTTCACCTGAAAAACCTACCGAAGATTCTTGAAGAGTCGTGAAGACTCTGAAGAATTTTGGAGTTTGAAGACGAATATTTTGAAGATTAATTTTTGATTTGAGGATTTAACTTAACGTAACATTTAACTTAAACTATGGTCATCACGAGGAGTCAGAGCGGGGCCGAGGAGAACCAACCACAACAACAACAACCGCGAAGATTTCCAGATCCGCCACGATCGCCGTCTGCTGCCGCCACGAGCCAGCCGCCGCCGACCGAGGGAAGGGCAGATCTGCTTCAAACAATTTTAAAACCGAGACCAGGTACTAGCAAGGCACCTGTAGCAAAAGTGCAAACACTAGCCAGGAAGAAGGCTATTTCAATTAGGTCGCGTCGATCGACAGCGAGTGTCGTCGCACGCATACAATATGAGGCGGAAGAGAAGCTTGCCGCTCTCCGTAAAAAGGAACTGCAGATAGAGGCAGAACTTATCAAGAAGAAACTCGTCGCCGACGTCGCCGCTGCAGAGGATGGAAGCAGCCCCGATGACGATGAGCCGTCTGAACAGGTGGAGCAACGTGTACGAGCCTGGCTAAGCGAACAAGGACCCGACCATGAAGAGGCTAGACAAGAGCCGGTCGTGTTAGAGGAGAGAGAGACGCCGAAGCCAGAAGACATGCCACCAACTGGAGGAAGACGCGAAGGCCAGAAGATGAGATTTGAGTGGCCGGAACAGCGCCGTCCACGCTCACCCACACCGCCCACGTCTAGGGCCAACGGGGTGGAACATGTCGCTGAAACGTTAGACAAGCTGCTGAATCAACGCCAGACGCGCCACACCACGGAGCTGCCTACATTCTCAGGGGCTCCTACCGAATGGTTGTTATTCAAAGCAGCCATGGAAGACACCACTGCATTCTACAAGCTGAAGCCGATCGAGAACTTAGCTCGGCTGAGGAACTGCTTACGGGGAGAAGCCAGGGAAGCCGTGGCACCACTGCTGAGCGTCGCTACACCGCCCGAACAAATCATGAAGACCCTAGAACAATGCTTCGGACGTCCCGAAGTTATGGTGGACCGCATGATGGAAGACCTGAAGAGGCTACCGAGGCTCGGAGGTTCGGCGGCAGAACTCAACCAATTCGCAGTGAAGATTCAGAACATGGTGGCTATCCTGAAGAAGCTGAGGCACGGGTACCTTTTCAACCCGTTGCTCACGAGGGACATTCTAGAGAAGCTCAGTCCCTACGAGAAGAGCAAGTGGTACGACTACGCAGAAGAGACGTCGCGCTTCAGGAACGAGCCCGATGTCGTCCTTCTCTCTGAATTCTTAATGAGAGAAGCGGACAGGGCGCTGCGCTACGGATTCAGCACGACATCGAAGAGAGAAACACCGCGTCAGCCTCCAACCAAGAGTGAAGCCAGAGCAAGAAGGCCAGTCTTCGTGGTGACAGGTGAGGGCAGGGGTTCACCGAGCCACAGCCAGCCCAAGAAAATACGTGAGGAAGCAACTAAGTGCCCGATATGTGCCAACGATCACGCTCTGCCTCGCTGCGCCACCTTCAAGAAGATGAGCGTTCCAAAGAGATGGGACACAGTCAAGAAAGAGGGGCTGTGTTTCCTGTGCATATCGAGCCGACACAGAAGAACTGTAAGGCAAAACCGTGCGGCGCAAAGGGTTGTAAGCGGCTGCACCACACATTGCTGCACGAGGAGAGGTCCGGCGGCGCTCCACAGACTAAGGACGCCGTTATTACCGCATCGGTCACGTCCGACCGTGCGGTAAAACTCAAGATGAGAAAGATTCAAGTCGTAGGTAGGACATCTTCGCGCTATTCGAGGAGGGCTCGACAGTGACTCTGCTGGATGAAGACGTCGCGAAGGCTATCGGCGCAGACGGTCCGTTGAAAGTGCTGCGGATGCACGGGATCAATGCCGAGAGGAATGAGGAAAAAAGCCGACTCGTACAACTGGGAGTACGGGGTCACGACGGTACCAGGCACGACATCACTGCGAGAACTGTGGGCGGATTGAACTTGCTCACTCAATCCGTTCCGGAATCCTTGCTGCAATTCGCTCACCTGCACGATCTCAGGGATGAAGAGATGTGTTATGAGAACGAGAAACCCCAACTTCTCATCGGTGCGGACAACTGGCAGCTCATCGTCTCAAGAGAATTGAGAATCGGGAAAAGGAACCAGCCTGCAGCCTCAAAGACCAAACTCGGCTGGGTGATCCATGGCAGCATCCCGAGGCGCATCATAAGGCAGGATGATGAGAGTATCCTGCACATATCCACAATCGAGACCAGAGGCGAACGGCTCGAAGAAATGGTGAAGAAACACTTCGATTTAGACGCATTGGGAATAGCGGCTAAGGCGAGGCTGACAGACGGCGAGCAGCGGGCCATCGACCTCTTTGGCAGGACGGCCAAGAGAACGGAGGACGGTCGATTCGAAGTGGGACTTCTTTGGCGCAAGGACGGCGTCAAATTACCTCTTAGCTACAACAATGCGCTGAAGAGGCTTAAGAACTTAGAACAAAAGCTCAGGAAAAACCCAGAAGACGAGGCGCAGTACCATGGGCAGATAAAGAATCTTATCAGCAAAGGATATGCGGAAAAATGCGACGGGACGGAGTCCGGAAGCGACCGCACCTGGTACCTGCCGCACTTCCCGGTCAAAAACCCAAACAAACCGGGTAAGCTGCGACTGGTTTTTGACGCGGCGGCGAAGACAAACGGCGTGAGCCTTAACGATCACTTGTTGGAGGGGCCTGACCTTCTGACGTCACTGCCAAGGATCCTGTTCCGGTTCAGGGAGGAAGCTGTAGCTGTGAAGGCCGATATACAGGAGATGTTCCTTCGTGTGAAAGTCAGACGAGAAGACCAGCCGGCCCAGATGTTTCTGTGGAGAGAGGACCCGAACGAGCCGCCGTCCAAATACAAGATGGTGGTCATGATCTTTGGAGCGTCGTGTTCACCGTTCCTGGCACACTCAGCCCGGAATAGGAACGCGGAAGAATTCGCTGAGTCACACCCGGAAGCCCATCGCGCTATATCCGAAGCCCATTACATGGATGACTACGTAGACAGCTATCCAGACCGGGAGTAGGCCAAGCAGGTTGTGGAGCAAGTGGACCAGGTGCACAGGAGAGGTGGCTTCCACTTAAGAGGCTGGACGAGCAACGACCGAAGGGTGCTAGAGGAGCTGCCTGAGGACCGCCTAGCCGAAAATACGACGCAGCACGTCACTAAGGACGAGCAGAAGACCCTGGGCATGCTGTGGGACTCCAAAGGTGACAAACTAAAATTCAACACGTCGCTATCTAGAGTTCCTATGGAGGTCCGTGATCTGCAGCGCGCGCCGACGAAAAGGGAGGCCCTTAGCACCGTAATGAGTATCTACGATCCACTGGGGCTACTTAGCTGTTACACCATTACCGCCAAAGTCATCCTACAAGGCTTGTGGCATCAGAAGCTGGACTGGGACGAGCCGCTGCCAGCTGAGTCAGCCGAGGACTTCACCCGCTGGCTGACAGACATGGAATACATCAGTCATCTCGAGCTGCCCCGGAGTTACAACGAGGGGAGCCCGACGAGGAGCCGACAGCTGCACGTATTTTGCGACGCGAGCAAAGACGCATACGCCGCAGCCGTCTACTGGAGGATGGAACAAGAAAATGGAGAGGTTCGAGTTGTGTTGGCCGCAGCCAAGGCCAAAGTGGCACCGTTGAAGGCCCAACGATACCGAGGCTGGAACTACAGGCCGCCCTGGTCGGAGCGAGGCTGGGAAGCGCCGTCGTTGCAGAGCACAGGTGGAAAACAGACACCGTTTTCTACTGGATCGACGCACAGGTGGTGCTGTGTTGGATACAGAACGGCAGTCGGAAATACACGCCGTACGTCGCGCACCATCTTGGGGAAATCGCCGAGTTGACGTCTGTCCACCAGTGGAGGTGGGTGAGCACTAAGAACAACGTCGCGGACCTAGCCACGAGAACGGGCTATGTTCCGAAGAGCGACGAGGACCCATGGTTTAAAGGGCCAGACTTCCTGCGCAGGCCTATGAGCGAGTGGCCCGCGGAGAGTCCCGCCCAAGTCGAAGATAAAGAAGAACACGTCGCCTTTTACACCACGAGGGCGAGTGAGCTAGATTGTCTACCGGATGTGACGCGCTTTTCGAGTTACGAGCGCCTCATAAGATGCACAGCGATGGTTTTGTTATTATTAGAAAAATGCCGAGATCGTCGAGCCAACCTCGAGGTACGACACCTAGAACGGGCCGAGATGTTGTGGTATCAGAGATCACAACGGGACAGCTTCGCACAAGAAGTTGAGAAGATCACAAGTGGCAAGACGGCGCCTAGGTGGAGCTCCTTGTACCGGCTCAACCCAGTGTACAAAGACGGGCTGCTCGTACTGGACGGGAGAATCAAAGCAGCGCAGGTTCCGGCGGAAATGAAGAATCCAATCATCCTGGACGGAAGACATCCGTTTACGAAGTTACTGGTGGCACGGGAGCACGTCAGGGCAGGACACGGGAGCCGCGAGAGGGTCGTGAACGACCTCAGGCAAAGGTTTTGGATCCTGAAGCTGCGGCCGACGGTGCGCAGCATAACCAGTAAGTGTGCGTTTTGTCGGCTGCGACGGGCGCACCCGAGAACACCACAAACTGGAGACCTGCCGGCGGAGCGCCTGAGGGCGTTCCAGAGACCATTTTCGTACTGCGGTCTCGACTGTTTCGGCCCGATGACGATCACCATCGGCCGACGTCACGAGAAGAGATGGGGAGCGCTCTTCACCTGTCTGACGACGCGGGCCGTGCACCTGGAGCTGGTGGCCTCGCTGTCGACAGACTCAGCAATAATGGCCATGAGAAGGATGTACAGCGACAACGGGACAAACTTCAGAGGCGCGGACGTCGAGCTGCGGCAGGCGTACGCTGAGTGGGCACCGGCTATGGCTCAGCTGGGCCTCACGCACCGCATGCAATGGAAGTTCACCCCGCCCGGGGCGCCGAGTCAAGGAGGTGCCTGGGAACGGATGGTGAGGTCGGTGAAAACCGCCTTACTCGCTACGCTGAACGAGAAGTCGCCGAAAGAAGAGGTACTCCAGACCTTGATGGCCGAGGCGGAGTATTCCGTGAACGCACGACCGCTAGTTCACGTGTCCGTGGACCCCAGCGACCCGGAGGCAATCACACCGAACCATTTCCTTCTCGGGTCGTCTACCGAACTGCCGTACGTCGGACCGTGTGTGCCGGCGGACAAGAAGACTTGGAGAGTCGCGCAAACCCTTGCCGACGAGTTCTGGAGGCGCTGGGTGAGGGAATACCTCCCCACGCTCACGCCACGCTACGGGGCGCCGCAGAGCAGCCGTGCCCTGGTTCCGGGCGACCTGGTCGTGGTCGTAGATCCGGCGCTGCCGCGTAATACGTGGCCGCGCGGGGTCGTTAACCGGGTCTACCCTGGCCCGGACGGACAGGTGCATTGTGCGGACGTTCGCATGCGCAGTGGTGTGGCGCAGGCCCACATCAAAATTGGCAGTGCTGGAGGAGGCGCCGCAGTCGCAATAGCGACGGAGCCGGGGGCGGTGCCCGGCGCGGAACGAGCGCCGGAGCGAGCTACAGACAGCTCGCAGTCGCCTGAGCGAGCTACAGACAGCTCGCAGTCGCCTGAGCGAGCTACAGACAGCTCGCAGTCGCCGGAGCGAGCTACAGACCGCTCGCAGTCGCCTGAGCGAGCTACAGACAGCTCGAAGTCGCCGGAGCGAGCTACAGACCGCTCGAAGTCGCCGGAGCGAGCTACAGACAGCTCGCAGTCGCCGGAGCGGGCCACAGACGGCTCGCAGTCAACACCACGAGCTGTAGCTAGCACAGACAGCTCGCGGTCGCAGCCAGTTGCAGCGGGCACGGTCAGCCCGCAGTCACCAGAGCAGTTTGCGGCAGACACAGACAGCTGGCAGCCAGCGGAGCAGTCCACGGCGGGTCCAGCGAGCCCGCGGTCACCAGAGGAGGCTGCGTAGAACCTGGCTACTGCGCCGGGGGGAGGATGATAAGGACAGCGGCCTCGCCTCAACAAAAGTGAATTTTAAAACAATGAACGCTTATCAGTGCTCTAAAACGTTTCTAAAAACTGTGAGTAAATAGTACATAAACTCTTAAGAGTGAAAAAAGTGAATATAAGTGTTGTATATAAGTGTTAAATTCATTAAAATAGTGGTAAATAATTGTTTTAGAGTCACGAGTTTATTTTCGTTATAATTTCTTAACCGTAGCTTATTTCGGTTGGAAAATTAGTGTTGTACATAGGGAAAATTAGTGGCTAAAGTAAATAACGTTTAGGTAAATTGAAATGTAAATGGTTTTAGAGAAAATGAGATTATAATGGTGAAAAATATATGGTTTTCTTATACTTGTAACTTTAAGTTGTGTATTACTAAGTATATATGTAAACTGTGTGATTATGTATTGTTTTATGGTAAATAAAGAATTTCACGTTATGCGTTTCATTTATCCTGGCTCAGGGGAAATAAAGGGAAATTAGGGAAAATTATGGAAAAATAGCCGTATAGAGAAATAAGAGAGAGATAGCTAATATGAAAGTTAGAAGAGTACATTTGTGCTCCCTATACGGCATTGCCCTGAGCCAGGTAAGCTAACGACTTATCGTGCTAAATGTTCTCCTCAAATCAGTGTTTTACTTATATACGCCCCAGCTCTGCCCGAATCGGTGTAACCTTGCTATCTTCGAGTCTGATCAGAGCCGGCGGTGAAAACCTAGTGGAAAAATACAGTCCCATACACGAAGTCTATTAATATTTTACAATTTCACTAGTTATATTACAATGTAACGGTTTTTACAATTTTACGGTGACATACATACATGAAATCTATACAGATAAAATACTTTGTCCTGAATTACTAACTGACAGACCAACGCACTGCCTAAACCGCTGATCGTAGAGACCTGAAACTTCGAAGGTATATTCTTTGTATGACGTAGGATGTGAAAAAAAGGGGAGGCGGAAGTTTGTAATTAAAATCTTTAAAACTGCACCGATTCAATTAAAATAAGATTCATGCTCTTAAATAAATTTCATTAGACACGTATTTCAAGGTTTATTACAATGTATTTCCTGAGGGTGCAAAATAAGGGTTAAAGTTTATATGATAAAAATTTAAAATCTATTTAATAATATAAATCTACTAATTTCCATGAGAAGGTTAATTATTATTACAAATTATTGAACATGTTTATATACGTTTTTTTTTAAATTCTTCTCCTAAAGTTTAAAATGGGGGTCCAAAGATTACGTGGTGAAATATCAACTAAGTAGGTACTGAACGAATTGTGCTGAATACAGATTTGTAAGGTAGTGTTTAAGGGTTTGGATTAACACTTAGTCTAATTTTTAATGGCGATCAATCCTTATCCCAGGACCAAACCTTTAAAATAGCAGGTGCTGGTGGTAAAATATATTCTTTTGGGCGCACCATGTTTTTCGCACGGTCAGTTAAACGTAGTACTTGCTCACGTAGACACACAAAAATCAGCATATTTTGTCCTTAAAATACACGAATGGTACCGTTTCATTATGGGAGTCCCGCTTAAATATTTTTTTCATTCTTGGCGGAACCCGGATAATTATCTCATAGAACCCGTAGGTTCCGTGGGACCAGATTTGAGAATTCCTGCTCTATATTGTACTTACCGTATAGGTAAGTTTTAAGTTCTACTAACTTTATAAATCTGTATGTTAAAGATGCGATTGTCGTCAAAAGTACGTAAATGTAATGTGTGTAAATGAAACGTAATATTTAATTAACGAACCTTATATATTTTATGATTTTCAACATTAAATCTTGATAGTGAAATGGAAATAATTATAATAACGAATCATCCTACTGATGAAATATCTAACGACGATTCAGTCATCGGAGAATGGCTGCAGAATAATGATTATCGTTTTTTCGTAGTATATTTTCGTAGAACGCAAATTTTCTGTCTTATATAAAACATGCTCATAGTGTTTGCGAATTCGTTTGTTTAAGGATCGTTCTGGTTCGTGACCAGAATCGATTTTAAGGGATGAGCGGAGGCTTTTAAGAAAAATGTCTTCGGCTAAACAATGTGTTTTTGCAAATACTTTATTATGTAGTGCGATCGAAGGAAAGGAATTGGAGACATTATTTGATGAGTAAGTTTCGAGATAAAAAGTAGTCAATAGGCTATTAGGTGTGACAGATTTTTTGCATAAATGAATCCCACCAAAAACATTCTGTAAAAAACTAGCCAAGTCTCGATGGAGCTGCTTGTTTATCTCTAAAAAGTAATGAAATCTAGACAAAGTCGTGCCAAGTCTAAGGATCCTTACTGCGATTTCTTTATTATTACAGTTAATGTTGTGTGACTTGGCCGTTAAAAAATCTTTATACGTTACAAGTCAATTTTGTTTACACTTAATGTTATATCAGATTCTGTTGTAACTACCTATGTTTGTTAAGCGAGATAATAGCCCATACTGGTATTGGTAATTGGACGCTAGTGTCTTATTTTAGGCTGTTGTTGATCGTATAACACATGTATTGGAGCAATGGTGTCATGGAGCCCCTTTTGTACCCTTGTGTACTCTTCAACGGCCAAGTCACACAACATTAACTATAATAATAAATAAATCGCAGTAAGGATCCTTAGACTTGGCACGACTTTGTCTAGATTTCATTACTTTTTAGAGATAAACAAGCAGCTCCATCGAGACTTGGCTAGTTTTTTACAGAATGTTTTTGGTGGAATTTCACTTCTTTTTGTAGAAACGTAGGAATATTGATTTATTTTACTAGATTTAAGTGTAATTTGTTTATTTAATTTGTGTAATGTTCGAGTCGAATAAAGTTAATTGTTTGACTATTTCTTCTTGTAAACTTGTAAGTATAAGTATATATAAAAGCCAGTCCAGTCTTATCCAGAGTTTTCCTTTAATTTTATTTATATGCGTATTAAAAGCAGAAGGGGAGGCATTCGCCCAGCAGTGAGACGCTACGGACTAGATTAAATTAGAAGATGTGTCCCACTTCACTGGATTTTTGCAATGACAGTCGATTTTTTTATGTACCAATAGTAGAAGGGGGCATTACCATCTCCCTCTCTAATCAGGGATCTCTAATCAGCTGAGACCAGCAGGGGTTCTTCATCAGATACTTCAGACCTTCGATTTTTGACATCAAATGAAGTGGCCCACCAAGTTGAATATTTTTTGTAAAGGTAGTAATTCGATCTCTAATAGTTTGGTTGGGTTCTTGTGTTTTCTAATAAGGGTCACCAGGTACTCCAGATCTTCGATTATCCTAGTTTTTATAGTTTTCCCTTTATGTGGCCATTAAACCCTACCTCTGTACCAAATTTCAGCTCTCTGAGTTTATGGGAAGTACTAGTTCTATTTTGATGATCATGAGTGAGTGAGTGAGTGAGTGGGTGAGTGAGTGTCGTAAATGCGAAACTTTGCTTTCGCTTAACTTCGGAACTAAATGATCTACAGTCTTGAAATTTTGGATTTTAAGTATGTGATTATAGCTTACTGGATGACGAAAATTTCTGCGTTCTGGTCTTATCCAGAGGTTCTCAAATAGGGGCCTGAAAATGCGGCGAAATGGTTCCAGTAAAGGATGGTACGGCAGTGTTTGCTCCGCGCTCGACTTGGCGGGTGCACTGCCGTGCCCCCAGATAGTAGGTACTCTAAAATATAAGCAAGTTCTCGGAAGAAACTGTATAATAAAAATCAATTTTTTCAAAGCCACAGCGATTCGTTCATATAATTTAGCACGTCTTGTGAAAATGCTCCACACAAAAGTAGCCCTAGATATGAATGTCACGCGTTCTTAAAGTTGTATGAAATATAAGGATCACCGGAACATAATTGCTAAAATCTCCTAAACTTATGCGTTCAAGTTCAAACTTACCATAATAAATATTTTCGTATTAGATGTAAGTGAGCTGTTGTTCAATGTATCTCATTACGAAACTACATGCACAACGAAATATTTTGCATGTAATCTACCTTATTATGAATTATGTCTACAAAGACGTCACATACACATACCATCCTACCTACTGCGCTAGTTGTGACATAATTATCATAATTTACAAAATACACCCGTTTAAAACTATAATTAGTCTCTAGTGAGGCGTACATAACATTATCTAGTCCACTTTAAATTCAGCTCGTAACTATAACAATTTCGTAAGTTTTCCTCGGGGATAGCTTATAAGCAGATTTAGTTTGTACAACTTGATAAATTTTTATTTTATATTTGCTGTGTTTTTTTACTCTAAAATATCTACTGATTTCTATTCTACAAATGCGAGAAGTAGTGAAATCAATGCCAGTTGAACAGTGTATAGTGTAAAAATACGCGTGTACCGTATTCTTTTAAAAGAAGGCAGAATGTCAAAATAAATTAATTGCAGAAGTAATGAAAAATTATGTGTGTACATCTCTCAATCATAGTGCGGTCGGCTGGGTAAAGCTAAATTATGGAACATTAATTATAAAATGAATAACTGCGGGAAATTAGATGGACGATATGCGTTCAGCAGCTTATGAAAATTTTAAATAGCATTTGCTTTTTATAGAAACAAAATAGCAATTAAATATTTTTTCGAGTTTTTGTTGCTGAATTTATTTAAAGCCGCTATGATGATTTGTTCAAAAGAGCATTTTTACGCCTACAAAATATTATGCATCTATATAACATTAGTGCCTATTTGTTTTCTATGGCAATAATGTAACAACATGAATAAGTATATAAATACGAACTTAAAAACGTCACAGAAGTATTATTGATTAATAAATAAACAACAACATTCATGAGGATATTACTGTTTCGATATATACCGAAAAAAGTAAAAACATGAAACAACAAAGGACGAATCGCAGGCCTCTAGTGTGAAATGTGGGGATGTTGGATTTTGTCTATTAAGACTTATGTCGTGTAGCCGGAACACGTGCTGCTCTCACGTCGTGACTTCAAGACAACGTGAATACATGACGTAACGACGTGACACCGTGACGTGACACGAAACGTCATTATGCCGTAACTTCATACAAAACGTTACACGCTGCACCGTAACGTCACACGATCACACTTTAGGTCACTTCAGTGCAGCGTCCTGACTTCACACAAAATAATAATTCATTCTCATATTATTCTGAGGATTTAATTTTCTTAAACTTGTTTTTGAGTACTGACACAAAGCATTTCTTACCACATTCTCGTGCAAAGAATTTTCATTAACATTTCTCAGTAACATTATTTCATAACAAGGAAATTGTGGACATTGTGTTAAAATCTAGGTACTTCCCTATATATTTTAGGAGACAAAATATATAAATGTATGTAAAGATACATTGCCTTCATTTCTACTTCGACAGATGTCTTCAATACCGAAATTCATCTTTATAGGCCGAAGGCGTCGAAAATAAATTCGAGCTCAATCAGGTTTAATGTCTTATATATTCCAAAATGGCCGTGCCGGTACATTTTATTATACGGTGTCAATACTTCAGTATAATTTAGGGACAAATTTCTGAAACATTGTTGAAAGTGATTTTTTTTTTCCAAATTAAACTTTACAGGCTATTTTCGGAAAGTCAAAAGAAAAGGCTACCACTGATTCAACCCTAACTCGCCGAGAAGAACCGGCGCACACACGGCAAAATCGATGAATTAGGGGGACAAAAGTCATTAATTTTCTGTCATAGAGTAAGAGCCTAAATTACCACAAATACTTTAAGTTAGATAGTTACTTCTTTGTACTGACGGATAATATCTATTGTCCTACGAATAACAAGGATAATCCAGCGCTCCAAACATAGAGGTAGTAAAAAACCCGTTAGTTGCTTCCGAACCTCAGTGTCATCACCACGGCTTTTTTCGCTAGTTTCGGGCAATTATCTCAAAATTGATAATGGATATTGAAGCGACAGGTATGTTCTAATATAATATTATACAGTTTTTACTATTTTTAACCCTTGTTATTAAAACTTTGATGTTTTCCTAGACATATTTTTTCGTTTAAAAATTTTTGTTATTTTGGAGTTGCAAAAAAAGTTTCGCTTAGTTCCGCTTTTAACACCTTATATTTATACTCGCGCATCTGTTAGCTAACAATACTGTAAAATTTACGATGCCAAATGAACCCATTGTGATGCTAGACCCTTTTTTCGTAGGTATCACCAATATGCTGGACCCAGATATTATTTCTTCGTTACGTGCGTCAGATGATCAAGATGATAAGTTCGAGGATGATGACGATGATGATTAATCAGGATTAATGTAAAAAATATATAATAAACATTTTAACTATTCATAATATTATTTTATTTCTAGGGTTAAGTTTTTAAATTCTGGGACATATCATCCCCCGTCCCTTAGGTTTATTATTATGTCCCAGGTGCACCAAAGGCATTTTACACCTACACAAAAACCATTTTGTAGATAAATATTATCATTATTATTTTTGACCGCCTAATTCATCGATTTTGCCGTGTGTGCGGCGTAAGAAACATGTTGATAAAAAGGTTGTTTGTGGTGCATCTAGTAATTGCTTAGTAGCCTGTAGGTATATTTTTATAGTTCTAGTTAAAAGAACCTGTTTCAGGTGTTAACTGATAAAATATTTTTGAATATTTTTGTTATTAATGTTGTAATTGCAGTGTAGAAAAGTTCGCTTGTCACAAAGAAAAATATCTCTTAAAGCCTTTTCAAGCCATATATCTCAGAATTTTCTTCACTTCACTATACTCCGTTCAAATCAAATCTCAACGTAAACAAAGAGACAATAGCTCACTATTATTCTACCAAATTAAATGTCACTAATTTGCCGTATATTAAGGAAATATAATGACTCGTCATTTTTAGTCTGATGAATCTTTAAACCGTTTAGATCTTAAACATAGTATAAAATATTATACTGTTGATGTTGGTACAAGTGTCAAACGTTAGAGTATTTACTTCCGGGGTGGATTATTTATGATAGTGGATTAGACTAAATTGAACATAGCGTCCCATAAATCCTCAACATTTGGTGACCCTATATATCGCGGAGGAGCGCGCGTAAATTATTTTACTTTGTACTGTATTATGTTATGACGTACACATAACCGCTACATTTCGTATCCTCAAAGATATTGAAGGAGATAACTTTGTTACCGATTCAATTATTTTTACGAAAATGAATTCTCGGAAAGATATTATAGAATTGTCAGCATAAAATAAGGTTTATTATCAGATAGACTGACAAAAACAGTCATAGAATTTGTAGTAGATAATCGTAGGATCCCGTGCTTTATTCTTGTCCTTATCACTGACTATGTACCTTTCTTAAAATACTCTAAAGTAATACAATAGTAGGTACACGAAACTTTTCAAGGAGTAGCGAAAAATACAAGAGTTACAACAAGAGTACAATTTGGTAAAGATTACGAACTCCGTATTCGTTTTAATACATTTATGTATGTATGTATGTTCCTAGACCATCGTTTCTTAACCGGGGGGTCATGACCCTTGGAAGGGGGGCGGTCGAGTTGGTTTTTAAAGGGGGTCGCAGTCTGTTGAAAAACAATAAAATAAACAAATACAAACTACATAATATAGGTACAAAGGATTCGGTTTTTCGAACGAATTCTGTATCATACGTCGAAAAAATTGTTCGAAAGTTCGAACCAGTGAAGGCTAATTTAACGTATAGCTAACAAAAATAGCGCGCTTGATATGTGCATAAATTATGATAATTTTACTATAACGGGGTTTCAAGACTTTTAACATAAAAAAGGTTGAGAAACGATGCTCTAGACTCTCAAGTTTCTTAGAGCTCTTAATCTTGCCTTGTTTAACCCCTTTATGTCCTACTCTCAAGTAGAATATCTCAATATTCTTTTTGACAGAGATCGCGTAATACGTGGAGGCTTAAGCTGGTCACAAACTATAGGACGCGTTCGTAAGTCGCGGCAGACAGACGCGGCTTGCTAAAATCTGGATAGTACTAAATACACTAAACTGTGAAAACTATCTATACTTATTACTTATAAATGCGAAAGTGTGTCTCTCTGTTACCTCTTCACGCTTTGACCCCTGAACTAATTTTGATGAAATTTGGTACAGACATACTTTGAGTCCTGGGAAAGGACATAGGTTTTTTTTTTGTTTTTATCCCGAAAAAGTACAGTGTTCCCGAGGGATACTGTGTTTACGCGGGTGGAGCCGCGGGCAATAGCTAGTTGGTATCGTGGACGTGACCTTGAGCATACGGACGTCTGAATAGAATCTGGATTTTTGCGTGAGGAGAGATGGCAGCGGACACCCGTGGAAATTCCTCAGCCGCGATGGACGCACTCTATAGTTTGTTCCCACCTTTAGGAACAGTCAAATGTGACGTGAGCACAGATTAAAGAAAGACGAATAGATAAACAGCTACATTGGCTGTGTTCCGCGGAAAATAGCGATAACAAAAAAAAAGTAAGCAAAATGGCTGATGTGAAATAAGTAAAATGGCGGATTATGTTAGCAGTATTGAAGTTAGCAAACGTGTCCTGGCCGATAATCTGTTTTTTTTCTTTAGCGCTAACAAGCGCTAACAACCGCTATTTTCCGCGTAACATAGCCATTGTCAGCTTTCGATTTGATTGCACCACTACAATAGGCAAGCGGACTGATTTTTTTTTATTGCATTAATGAATAGTACTCTTAAATATGAGTAACTTTTCAGAAGAAACCGTATATCAAAAGTCAATATTTTCAAAGGAACAGCGATTTGTATACAAAATTTCGCGAGTCTTTATACCAAAAAAAATTTTTTTTTTTTTGCGAAATTGGTAAACAAAACCTACATCATTAGTTTACTCACATCATATACAAAAACATTCATTATGGTAAGTATGAACTTAAACGCACAAATATCTGAGATATTTACAAATATATTCCTGCGGCCATATACTTCATATACTACTTCATACTACTTCATATACAAGTGACGTCATTTTTAGGTCGACTTTAGTATGGAGCGTTTTTAGGAGGCTCGCGAAATTTTTTATACAAATCGACCTTTACCTTTGACTGTACCTTTGAAAATATTGACTTTTGATATACGGTTTCTTCTGAGAAGTTACTCATATTTAAGAGTACTATTCATTTATGCAATAAAAAAAATTTTGTCCGATTGCCTATTATGTATGGTGTAAAAATAGTATGCAAAAATTGTATGCCGTATAAGGTGACGTCAAAATTTTCAAATTTCGATCGTTTTCGATTGTTCTATTAAAGTTTTTCTCTGTACGTAATATACTTAGGTATATTTTCTACTCAGTGACGTGAGACAAGGGCATCTTCAAATAGTTTATAATATGAATATGTGTAGCATATTTTTAGTATTAGGTATTTTATGTTACTCGACAGAGGGTAACTTGGTTAGTAGGTAACTTGTACATCTTGAAATGGATAGACAGTTTGATACAGGTATCCGAATATTATACCCATGTTACCCATAATAAAATGTCCTGTTAGGTGTGATGGATTACCGGGCTACCCATATTTGTGTGCACCGTACCGTGAGAGCCTTCTTATATATAATATGTATCTAGCATTTGTTACATAATATAATATGTATGTTTGTTCTATTGTATGTGTGTTTAATAAAGAATTTGAATTTGAATTAAATAAAGAATATATGTGTTTTCTTTTACCTTCTGAATTTTAGCTTTTGTTGGTAGGTATAGGGTACGTAAGTTTATTTCATAAACAACTCTTATCATATTGTGATTATATTAGTTTATTTAGGGCGACTAACCCAAAAAAAACGTTATCTTGCAAAATATTGTAAAATATAGAAAGCTATTTTTTCTAAAGCTGTTTGATTCTTTTTGTGCAGTTATTGTAAAAATATTCAGTGAAGCTTCAACAAGCGCAAAGGAGCGACCCTTATTTTCTGGCATGCGATTGGATGTTTTGGCATCCATTCAAAGCTCATTAGACTAAGATCGAAAATGGACTTTGGAAAAAGTTTCTCATTTACAACCATATTTTTTGAATACATAATATATTAATATTCTTCTCAACTTTTTATATAATAGCCTACTTGCGAAGTACTTTTAGAAAAAGTTGCGTTAAGGGATTTAGGACTAATCAAAGTAATTATAATTATTTTAGATTTCGTTCTTCCATGCCTGTAGTAATTGGCAAAGTAATATCTGATATTTATTCTAATATTTTTTTTAACTGATATCTACTGAATATGAGATAAGTAGTAGGTACCTACTATAGTAAAATATACTTACATTAATTAATGCTTTCGATTCATTATCCATGTAGGTTTTTTTAATTGGTTTTAATAGAAAATTAATAGAAATCGTTTATTTTTAATTTGGTTAGCGGTTAGCTTATTATATTAAATTAAACATGAGTTTCAACATTTCAGGATCATCTTGTCGGTATATATCTAGTAGCTGCTGAGCAAGATATGTTACGCTGGGACTATATGACTATAAATTGAAAGCACTGAACATAGAACTATGTGCTAATACAATAGAGTTGAAAATCGAAGGGTTGAGTGTTGGACTCAAATGGAGTGTTGGACTGTATGATTTGACTCAACACCATTGTGTTCGATTTTCAGCTCTATTGTTTAAGCACAGAGTTCTATTTTCAGTGCTCTGACAGCTCTTACGGATTCCAAGCACTATAGTCCTGACTCCTTACAGGTGAGCTGTTCTTTATTGCGTAAGCCGATTTCATTTGGAGAACGATAAAACGCACATCGATACGGAATATCCCTATGGGGTGATTTACAACTTTGAAGAACGTTATTGTCCCATTATGGATGACCCACCTGCCGACGGATAATTTTTGCTGCTACTTTCATATGTCATGGGGTACTCATCCCAACTTACCTGTCCGGTAGTTGTGGTATAGTATACGGGTACGCGACCCCGGCTTCCCTAGCTATTACTGTCCTATCCCTTCCCTTCCTGAGCGGTAATATCCTACTTTTCCTATTTCCCACTCTAACTTACCAATGTTCCTTTCCACACCACCTATTCTTCCCTTTTCCTATTCCTACCCCCTCCGCAAATCCGTGGGAATGCAATGGATAATCATAAAAATAATTTAATTATCCAAAATGGCGGCGATGTGGTTCGCCACCCATCACGTCTCGTTCTCGCGGAGGCGAAAAGTGGCCTATGGAGAGACGCTTCGCTACGTTGAATGTAAGAGGAGGAATGAAAGGTAAAAATGAAAGTGGACGAAGCGAAACAAGTGTGTAAGGATCGTAGCAAGTGGAATGAAGTGGTCTCTGCCTACCCCTATGGGAAAGAGGCGGTCTCTGCCTACCCCTACGGGAAAAAGGCGTGATTATATGTATGTATGTATGTACTTTCATATTCATATTGTACTCACATAGCATCGTGATTTTAATATACCTACCTAGGTTAACTTATTATCATTTACATAGTATACTTACTTAATAGTTACAGTTAGTGTCTGTTTCACAATCTTCTAATAGGTAAGTGTCGGATAGCTTATTCGGATATTTTGTCGCTTCTTACTATAACGAGCGACAGAGATAATACATCCAAATAAACTATCTGGCACTTATCAGTAGATTATGAAACAGCCCTTATTCTAATAACGTTACTTACTTTAATAACTCCCCCGCCGATTTCGGTGACGGTGGCTGGTTTCATTGAAACCAGGCCAGTTACGCAGGAGTAATTTTATAGTGCCCAAGTGTGTGCGCAGTACACAATAGCACTTTCTCTTCCTTTACTCTCTTAATCCAGTGGGACGGGTAACCGACACGACTGACGAGAGATGAGGCGCAGGACCGACTTTTTACATGCCCATCCGACGCATGGATCATTTTTCTTGTCAGACAATCAGATGACCAGCCTGCAATGTCTTAACCAAACTTGGAAACAACATTTTTTGTTGTTCTAATGCAGGAATCGAACTCACGACCTCTGAGTCGAGAGCCAATGCTCGAACCACTAGACCACGGAGGCTGTTAACTTACTTTATGCGTGTGGTAGGTAAAATTTTATGAAGAATATATGACATGAAAAAAACTTACCTACTATGAAAATTGGATAATTTTTTTTTTGTGTACAATACATACTCGTGTTATAATTTTATTTATACTATTGTGAACCGAAGTTTGTTTTATGACTTATAAGATCGTTACGTAAGGGCTGACAGAAGGTAAATATTAGCTAGGGTACGGTCTACGGGTAGGTAGGAGCCGCCCTTCCTAATGGAAGATAGATTAGGGCAATTCGTACATGTACAGCGAGGGACTTCCGCTTATATCATAGTTTTACTCGCGGCTTCACCCGCGTGAAAATGTAAACAAAAACTTTACAAATTATATACCATATACTTCCTCAAGAATCACTCTATGTTTCAAATAAGACAACATCCATACTAATATTATAAATGCGAAAGGGTGTATCTGTCTGTTTGTCCGTTTTTCATGCCAAAACTACTGAACCGATTTTAATGAAATTTGGTACACAGACAATCTAGACTCTAGAGTCTGAGAAAGGACATACGCTACTTTTTATCGCGGGGAAATGTACGATTTCCATGGGTGTACTCACGCGGGCGTACAGTCGCGGACATCAGCTAGTCTATGTATATAATTTATATTTCAAATATTATGTACATACTAATATCAAGTAGAAAGAAACAAGTATCAAATAAAAAGAGTTTCGACAACGTCTTCTTACGCCGGGTCAACGAGGGTCCTTGGGCGGGTAACCATGGTCTGCAGGGGCAATGTAACAGTTCAAATCTCAAGAGCGAAAGACACAAACAGCGATGAGTACGAAATTCTACATCCTCCGCGACCGCACTTTTAGTTCGGCAGTGAAATGCGAATCGTGTGTACATTATGACAAAATTGATCAATGTAGCATTAGTCACTTCATATTAACTAATCAAAGTAAGCAATTTGAAGATAATATGTACGCATGGTTCACTGCCTTCTAAATGCGAAGAGATAAGACTATCCCACCAAAAACATTCTGTAAAAAACTAGCCAAGTCTCGATGGAGCTGCTTGTTTATCTCTAAAAAGTAATGAAATCTAGACAAAGTCGTGCCAAGTCTAAGGTTCCTTACTGCGATTTCTTTATTATTATAGTTAATGTTATGTGACTTGACCGTTGAACATTCTTTATACGTTAGTGGGTACAAGTCAATTTTGTTTTCCAAGTGTCAATTTTCCATCGTAAATGGGTAGGCGGTTCTGGCGACAGATTGGTGCAATTGTGTCATGGAGCACTTGGTTTTGTACCCTTGTGTACCCTTCAACGGCCAAGTCACACAACATTAACTATAATAATAAAGAAATCGCAGCAAGGAACCTTAGACTTGGCACGACTTTGTCTAGATTTCATTACTTTTTAGAGATAAACAAGCAGCTCCATCGAGACTTGGCTAGTTTTTTACAGAATGTTTTTGGTGGGATTTCACTTCTTTTTGTAGAAACGTGGGCATATTGATTTATTTTACTAGATTTTAGTGTAATTTGTTTATTTAATTTGTGTAATGTTCGAGTAGAATAAATTTAATTGTTCGACTATTTCTTCTTGTAAACTTGTAAGTATAAATATAAAAGCTAGTCTAGTCTTATCCAGAGTTTTCCTTTAATTTTATTTATGCATTATTAAAAGCAGAAGGGGAGGCCCAGGAATTATTCGCCCAGCAGTGGGACGCTACGGGCTAGATTAAATTAGAAGATGTGTCCCACTTCGCTGGATTTTTGCAATAACAGTCAGTAGTGTACCAATAGTAGAAGGAGGCATTACCATATCTCTAATCAGCTGAGACCAGCTGAGGGTTCTTCATCTGGGATGAAAATTTTTTTTTATTCGATTTTTGACATCAAATGAAGTGGCCCACCAAGTTGAATATTTTTTGTAAAGGCGGTATGTTGATCTCTAATAGTTTGGTTGGGCTCTTGTGTTTTCTAATCAGGGTCACCAGGTACTCCAGATCTTCGATTATCCTAGTTTTTATAGTTTTCCATTTATGTGGCCATTAAACCCTAACTCTGTACCAAATTTCAGCTTTCTGAGTTTATGGGAAGTACTAGTTCTATTCTGATGATCATGAGTGAGTGACTGAGTGAGTGAGTGAGTGTCATAAATGTGAAACTTTGCTTTTGCTTAACTTCGGAACTAAATGACCCATAGACTAAAAATTTTGGATTTTAAGTATGTGATGAAGTAGCTTACTGGATGACGAAAATTTCTGCGTTCTGGTCTTATCCAGAGGTTCTCAAATAGGGGCCTTAAAATACGGCGAAATGGTTCCAGTAAAGAATGGTACGGCAGTGTTTGCTTCGCGCTCGACTTGGCGGTGGCACTGCCGTGCCCCCCGATCGACGTTCTGGTCTTATCTAGAGGTTCTCAAATAGGGGCCTGAAAATGCGGCGAAATGGTTCCAGTAAAGAATGGTACGGCAGTGTTTGCTTCGCGCTCGACTTGGCGGGGGCACTGCCGTGCCCCCAGATCGACGTTCTGGTCTTATCTAGAGGTTCTCAAATAGGGGCCTAAAATGCGGCGAAATAGTTCCAGTAAATAATGGTACGGCAGTGTTTGCTTCGCGCTCGACTTGTCGGGGGCACTGCCGTGCCCCCAGATCGACGTTCTGGTCTTATCTAGAGGTTCTCAAATAGGGGCCTGAAAATGAGGCGAAATGGTTCCAGTAAAGAATGGTACGGCAGTGTTTGCTTCGCGCTCGACTTGGCAGGGGCACTGCCGTGCTCCCCGATCGATTATCCTAGTTTTTATAGTTTTTCCTTTATGTGGCCATTAAACCCTAACTCTGTACCAAATTTCAGCTCTCTGAGTTTATGGGAAGTACTAGTTCTATTTTGATGATGATGAGTGAGTGAGTGAGTGAGTGTCATAAATGCGAAACTTTGCTTTCGCTTAACTTCGGAACTAAATGACCTACAGACTTGAAATTTTGGATTTTATGTATGTAATTATAGCTTACTGGATGACGAAAATTTCTGCGTTCTGGTCTTATCCAGAGGTTCTCAAATAGGGGCCTGAAAATGCGGCGAAATGTTTCCAGTAAAGGATGGTACGGCAGTGTTTGCTTCGCGCTCAACTTGGCGGGGGCACTGCCGTGCCCCCAGATAGTAGATACCAGATGCTTCCGTGACTTAAGACTATAGTAGATACCAGATGCTTCCGCGACTTCGTACGCGCATAAATAAATCTCAACGGAACCGTAAAATTTGCCGCGATAAAAAGTAAACTATGAGTTAATCAAAAATCTAAACGACTAACTTAACAAACATTACGTACTACTTTACGTACGTTTACATTACTTATGTAACGAATTTTATCCATTCAGTAGTTTCTGAGATTATCGTTTTTTTTTTATTTTAAAAGAACAATTTTCCATCTTTCTGGTAAAAGATGGCCCCGCGCGAGTTTCTTACGCCGGTTCTTCTCGCCGGGCTAGTTCCCGAACCGGTGGTAGGCATCATGTATACCGACGTTCAATAAGTGTATAAAAATACCAACATTGAATAAAAATTTTTGACTTTGACTTTGACTTTGAAAAGACACACAGACAAAAATTATAAAAAAAAATTTTGCGTCCTATTTCGTTCATAAATATTAAAGTTTTTCTCATATAACATGTTGTGTCCATGTACAGACAGCGAGTATTACGATTTTATAGTACCTATATCAATACATACGTATTGATTAAACAATAGTTTTATGTAAATTTTGAATTATAAATATCCACGTAGCCCAAATATTATTGCATGTGTCAAAAACAACCGGTGTACCTGATCAGATAATTTCTGGATTAGACGATTTCGTATTACAAAGGGCTTCATTGTGCGTTTTACCGTTTGCTTTGAAGAGAACAAATGCTGATTACAGATGTTCGTACGTTTGATTAGCATAGTCAGTAATTGGTTAGTGCCGACAGGTATTAATTAAGCAATGTTAGGTTTCACACAGATAATTCTTGGATAATAAATGGATAACTAAGCTCATAATAATCACTAGACGCGTAGTTTCGTCTTAGTCACAGGTGGTTCGCTACTAGATATTAAACTCGAACTATAATGTATTCGCGTTATGAAGTCAGTGAATTGTGCGTACAAATGTCAAAATGGATCAATGATGCATAAGTCGTGTTCACATTAATCAATCAGAGTAAGTCATTTTGACATAATATTATGTAGGTACTCAGACTTCTTAACGTGAATAGAATATAGGTTATTATTAGAGTAAAAGGAAAAATTATACATATACTAGTTATAGTATATATTTATGACACATACTAATTTTAATTTAGGTTTTGATTCACTTGAAAGTTGAACCACAGCATACATAAATATCTTTTTTACTATCATAAAGGAGGCAATTTTATAATTTTCAATTCTGGCACAATAGAGAACCGGAATATTTAAATTATGGCAATAAATAAAAAAGCCTGCCAAAGGGGATCTCACCTTCATTGACTTTTCGAGTCCCGCGGGGCCGCCATCGCTTTCCTTGAGATAAACGTGCTACCTCATTTTCCGCGTCAGTTTTAATACTATCTGCCAGATAATATTTTGATCTTTTAAATTTTGTTTACTAGCTCTTTTGTAAATGGTATATATGTATTTACTTATTTTACCTTATATTATATGTTATGTATTATAAACAACAATAATAATCGAAATGTCTTAAACATTTATACTTTTTCAGAGTGATTAAGAATTGAGGATTTCTACTCTTTCTAATTTTTTGGTTTTCGTATCATTCGATTGATTATTATTTTTAAACACCTATTGTTTTTTTATGTTTTTATGGTATAATTATACCATGATTAAAAAAGTAAATAAACGTTTTGTTTCAAGAAAAAGAAATATATAAGTGACATAAAATTTTATTAATTAAAAAACATACAATATTTCATATATAATATCTATTTAGGTATGTAGCATTGTAACATCAATAAATACTTTTAAATAAAACAATAATAAAATATAGAGAGATGTAAGAGAACATTGCAACACATTTGATATTTATAAATAATGAGACTCTGAAGCGATGGCAGTGCTTTAATGGTCTCAGAATCACAATAATATTACAAACAGTATTAATATAATATTAGTAATATTGGAAGAAAGGAATATTCAATGAAACAATAATAGTATATTCATCGCATACGAGTTAAAAATTTAACTACTACTAAGTATGGCTAGGAGGTATGCTAATAAAATAGGAGATAGAATTGATGCTGAATTAGGAAATATTGTATATTCTACAGCTGTAAAAGTAGCATCAGGAATAATTAAATTCGCATGAGATGACACTGTATGCGCTTAAGATCGAGTTACGCTCTTCCTGGATGCTACATCTAAAGCCACTGTCATTCTATTAAGATTAGTTGAAAGACGAGAAGAAGATGTCACATTTTCTACATCAGATAAATTTTACTCTAACATTTATGAACACACGTAAAATTATGAGACCAATAACACCTTTTATACGGCCAATATTATAATTTTTATAATTTTCCTTCAGACATTCATGAACATTGCAAAATGGCAACGATACTCACACACCGTGTAAAAGGTCAAAGATATGGCTGCAAGGGATTTGCAGTAATCCTCTCAACTGGTTGAGATCAAAAGAAATTGAATACCAAATATGTTTAGAAGTTGGTCCTTCCAAATATAAAATTGCCTGGAGCGCTTGGGTCTTCAGTGGAAAAGTATTCCATCCACAAATCCTGGAATTCTTCCCAAGAGACGCTCGCCTTGCCCTGGAAAATAAATTGAATGGGAGAATACAGACTAAATTTTATAACCAAAAAGGTTTTGGGTATTAGTATTCGCCTACAAATCTCTAATTTAGAAAATGTGTGCTGTTTTGCCATTAGGTACTTTTGCGTGATCTGGTTACATAATTTTTTCTTGCATAACATTTTAGTAATACCATCAGAGCTTATCTTTATATTTTTCTCGAAGCAAAAAGTTCCCCATTGGGATTTGTATAACTTAAAGATTGATAGTCTCATGTCTCAGCAGTTTATAAGGACAATATGTTCAAATCTGGGAAAGCTAACGGTTCGAAGCTTTGGGGAATATAATTTATTATCGTATCAATGTAAAAAGAGGTTTTAAAGAAGGATATTTTATTCGTAGTATAACTGCGACGAAACTGCTTTTGAATTTTAAGGGCTTTCACATTTTTAATATAATTATTACCTTAGCCATCTTGCTGAAGGCGACCTTGCATTCTTGAGCGTCGATGCCGTAGGAGGAGCAGACAGTTGTGAACTCATCAGAGTCAATAGCACCGTCAGCGCTGGCGTCTTCAAGTTGGAACATGAATTGGCAGTACTGTTGCTGCCAGTTCAGAGCAGCAGAGGGGTTCTGGGCGTATTCATTCCACATGGAGACCCATTCTTCGACGGAGACCTACGGTAAGAAGGAAAAGGTGATCATCATTAATATCGAGCTCTCGCGTTTAACTATCAAGTAGTGACTTGTTGTGATATCTTCATAAATAGGATTAAAAATATTATATAACTGGTAGGAACAGGCTATTTGAGATCATCTTTTATACCTAATATTACATAACTCTCAATTACACTGGGGTAACATAATTATTAAAGACATAATCAACCAATACGTGACCGACACCCCATAAGACAGATGAAATTGTAACAAAGTCAAAAAAAAATAAAAATTGTTCGGACAACGCTTTAATGCAATAAAATATAACTTGTGACTGAGGTGCGCAAATAATGGCGAAGGCGGATCCCCTCGTGTATCGCGTCAGGATGGAACGGAATTAAAATTAAAGATGCTGAATAATTTAGTATCTTTTGAGTTGTACCTGTAATATATAACAAGTTAGGCAATTTTGGTGAACAAAGGTTTTATACGCTGAATGTATCAGCAAGTAGCTAATAGATATATTCCCTAAGTAGGTATGGAATTAAATACCTACAATGTTATCATTAAATTAAAACACAATACATACTATTAGTTGTAGTTATACCTAGGAGGTGCTTAATAATAAATTGTCATAGTAACTGTTAAAAAGTTTTAGAGAAACCCTTTCTATGTTTAAATATTTAAATGATTTCAGAGGTAAGGTATGAGTGTATTTTAATGAAGAGCCTCGTTATATACAAATCAAAGTAATAAGGTCAAGGAAATAAACCTTAAAACACTCTAGTGTGATGTAAATATTATAACTTCTGACTTAAATATACCTACCGGGGAGACCGAGCTTTGCTTGGAGCTCTAGTGGTATGAAAAAAAATAGATGGCGGTAGGTATTAAAAAAGAAACAATAAATTATTTGTCTGATCGGGACTCGAACCCGATACACTAATTTGTCAACAACGCAAAACGCACAACGCAAAACGTACGCATACATTAGCTGAGCCATGCACTTTGCACTAAAGATCATATCTTTTAACGCAACGAAAAAAAATTATATAAAAACTCCAAATTTCGAGGTTCCCTTGAAGTAAGACCTAGCTAGATCGATTTTTCATCTCCTAAAGCCTCTGCGTACTAAATTTCATAAAAATTGTTAAAGCCGTTTCCGAGATTAAGATTATAAATATATTAAACACAAGAATTGCTGGTTTAAAGTATAAGATAAAATGCCTTGGTTTATCTCATCACGTATTCAAAGCTCTTTATTAATTACGAAAATCGATTCCATACCTTGTCAAAAATTAGAGAAAGCGAGTAATATAGATAAAGACATTTTTTGGTAGTCAGAAAAGTATCTTATATAAAAAATGAAGCATAAATCACATAATGTCGTAGTTTCAAATAATTCAGTGAAGTATAGAGAATTTTGAGCGAATTTTTCCTCATGAATAATTCAGTATGTAATTCAATAGCGAGTTCTACTCGGCTTTGGGACCAGACGCTTTATCCTCTAAAGTTTTAAGGTGACATTTGGGCTCTAGAGTATGACGTTAAAATAAAAGTCTCAAAAATTCTTCATCAACCAAGACAATAGAGATGCTTGTAACCGTTGTAAAGGAACTAATAAATGTAAGGTGAGTAGGTATTCAAAATACAAGATTACAATTTTTTATAGCTTTAACACACCAAAACCTCAATTCTCGTATTTTAAGTAGACTTTCATTTTACTTTGATTAATGATTGTTGTTTTTTTGTAAGTATTGTAAGTGAAGCGACATGTTATCATGAACTGATTTTCTGAACGACCAATCAAAGCGCGTATCACGTTGCTTTAACGTTTTTGAGAATAACGTTTGACAGTTTTAGCGTATCGGGACTTGATTGTAATTGTATTAACACTTTCACTGTCTGCTGAAACACATATGGCTCAGGAAACTTGCGCTTGGAAAGCACTAATACGTTCTTGAGCCATATGTGTGTCAAGGTACACATACAACTTCTAAAGCGATTAATTTTTACGGGACGCGCTGATACTGTACTAAACACTGTACACAGCTAGACCATCGTAATTTACATAAATGAAACGCCAAGTCGTACAAAAAATATCATAATTTTTTTACGAAATTCAATTATTATTAACTATGTTTGTTTTTAAAACATGGCAAACAAAAGGTTGTTCCATTAGATGCTTTTTTTGCCCAAAACGCTGCGATAATTTTTACCCAAAATGGTGTTTCTGTAGCGAAATAACGAAATTATAGAAAATTTCGTTTTTAACAATTTTAGTGACTATTGGAACGACTGACAGATCTAATATAAATTACTTTACATTTTACACATATACTTGGGATAAAATTAGAAAAATATTGTGATCATTCTTAGCGTTTTTAGCAGTTTTTACAGTTGAAGATTAAAACAGTTACGAATGATCACAGTGGCGCTAAAGAAACAGGACGTCAATGAAAATAATGAAAATAACGTTTTGACTATCCTACTGGAATGCAATGTAAGTTGTAAACATGTATAATTAGTACAAATAAAGTGTAAACAATCAATAAATATTTATAATAACCTCTAAAATATAAAAACTCCCCTGCACCACTTAAGGATCATGAACGTGCAGTAACAAAAATGACTCTACGTTCCTGAGCCATGTGTTTCAGGGTAGTAATACCTACTTCCGGGTTATATTAATTTTTTAAATATTTATTGTATTCTTCTCAAAACATAAAAATAGTATTTTTAAAAAAGTATGCTGGACTTCTGTCTCAATTTTGCATTTTTGTTTGGGACAGGGAACGTGTAGGTAGGTTTTATTTAGCAGAATTGACCTTCTGGTTACGGGATAGGTGATATTAGGTACGCGCGAGGAAAATGCTTGTTATTTCACCTAATATTGGGGGAAAGAGGATATACCTATAAAATAGTAATCTATACTTATAAGAGAAGCTATTCTGCACACATTTATGCAGCTGTGTAAAGTATTTTAGAAAAGGCGTCTTCAAATTACGCAAATCGACACTCAGCTGTTGGTGTTTTATGAAAAAACTATATAATATTTTAGTCTGAAGTAAAATTATCTCAATTGCTGAACATGTCGGTACGTGCTTGCTTTTTTATTATCATTCTTCGTTTTATTTTTATTTACGTTCAAAGTTGCGCTAAAAATGCGATGTTTGGAGGCTATTATCTTCTACATTAATTTGAATTTCAGAAATATAAGCAAATACCGACCTAGATAAGTATCATAAAAATCAATATTACGCTAGAATTTGGGTCTACAATGTTTGACTTTGGAGTAAATCACCAACAGCGTTTGTATGGAGAAAAAACCGACTAGCGCAGCCTTAAGATACAACTTAGAAGATACAAAATTGAACTTTATTCAATACACAGGCGGATAATATTGCACGTTTCATTGCAAGAGAGCCACGCTTCGGCATGAATGGGCCGGCTCGACCGTGTAAATACCACGACCTCACAGAAAACCCACGTGAAATAACGCTTGCGTTGTGTTTCGCCGAGTGAGTGAGGTTACCGGAGGCCCATGGGGGGATTGGGGATTTTAAGGACCAGGAACGCAAGTCGCAGCACCAGAGGAGTTACAAGTGTAACTGCTCTCGTGTTGCGAGTGTCCATGGGCGGCGGTAATCGCTTACCATCATGCGATCCGTCTGCTCGTTTCCTGATTCATTACATTAAAAAAAAAAAGCTCTTGCAATGAAACGTGGATCTTCTTGTGTAGTGAACAAAGATCAATTTTGAATCTCTATCTTAAATATGTACTATATAAAATATGTAGTATATATATTTTTTTATAAAAAACATTCGCGTGTTGACAAAATTTGATTGCGTTAGAGTTCTAGACCTCATGTCGGTACTTTAGTAGTTAGTGCTAAAACTATAGACGTTCGTGTCTAAGCACCTTATATTTTTAATCATGAGATATACAAAAATTAAAATATATTAATTATGAAATAAAAACTTTTTCATGTCCTACCTATAGTTAACGGCTTTTTTTACTATTAATACCATTTATTTTAACGCGACATACCTCTTAATTGTATCTACACAAACATATGAATAACTTATAATGGCCTTATTTACAATAGTTGTAATACGTATTTTTTAATTAGTAGGCTGTTGTTATTCCAATAAAATAAAATAAAATTAAACATTCAAGTGTCTGTTTGTAGTTTAAAATTAAAAGCTTTTCAATAAACGCATAAGAAACAGCCTCCGTGGTCCATTGGTTTATAGCTTAGCTCTTAAATAGGTTGTGGTTTCGATTCCTGCGTTGGAACAACAAAATAATGTTGTTTCCATGTTTGTTTAGAACGCGTTAGTTTGTTTGTGGACACTCACCGTAGGCTTGGTTCATCAGTTTAAAGTTGCTCAGCGTGCGATGGAAAGAGCAATGTTAAGGGTATCTCTGGTGGATAAAATACGTAACGACGTTATTCGCCAGAGAACTAAAGTCACCGACATTGCTCAACGAATTAGCACGCTGAAGTGGAAGTGGGCCGGCCATGTCTGCAGACGGACAGACAATCGATGGAGCAGACAAGTATTAGAGTGGAGACCACGCTTAGGCAAACGTAGTGTAGGACGTCCTGCGGCACGATGGACCGACGATTTAAAGAAGGTGGCTGGCAGCGGATGGATGAGGGCTGCCCAAGATCGGGATGGTTGGTGCTCATTGGGGGAGGCCTACGTTCAGCAGTGGACGGCGATAGGCTGATTATGATGATGATGATGATTATGATTGTTTAGAACAATGCTGGCTGATCACCTGATTATCTGACAAGAAAGATGATGATGAAAGGCGTCGGACGGGCATGTAAAAAGTCGGTCCTGCGCATGATCTCTCGCCAGTCGTGTCGGTCATTCGTCCCACTAGGTTACGAGAGTAAGGGAAGAGAGTGTGCTCTTGTGTATAGCACACACACTTGCGCACTATAAAATTATTCCTGCGTAATTGGCCTGGTTATGATTAAACCGGCCACCGTCACCGAAATCGGTGAGGGAAGGAAGGAAGAAGGAATGTTAGTACCGTATAAACTTTCAAGTTTATACGGTACCTACTAACAATAAAATCGTTTCTGTTACTTCTACGCCAAACGAGTTGCGGGCACTACAGCTAAATAGGTTTAATAAGAAAAGAGTAAACATTAATTAGGTTCGGTATAAGGTATCGATTTTATGTCCATGAAGCAACGTGAGAACCGTCTCACATGCCTTTTCAATTACTGTAATGAATCAGCAGGCGTGGTTTTTGTTTGGAATACTTAATGGTCCCACGGACGGTCGACATCCCATACAAACGTAGTTTCGTTTTAATTTTAAAACGGTACAACCAAACTTCATCAAACTTTGTACACATAATTTAAGGCATACTATCTAGTCTTATAATTAGGTTTGGTTAGAAAATGTTAACCAAGAACGAAATAAGAGCAAATTTAATTTTTGCCTCCAGAAATTAAATTCGCTCTTATTTCGTTATTGGTTAGTATTTTCTAACCAAACCTAATTATAAGACTAGATATGATGCATTGAATTATGTGTACAAAGTTTGGTGAAGTTTGGTTGTACCGTTTTAAAATGAAAACGAAACTACGTTTGTATGGGAGCTCGACCATCCGTGGGACCCTTAACACGACGTATTTATATTAGAGGCAATCAGCTTCACAGCTTTAATGGTTGTATTAAAATTACGAAGCGAAAACTTCTTACCCATTTTTCTTGCTTTGAAGATTATGTGAAGGAAGGTGTGCAGAATGCTAATAAATTTTAATTAATGCTTAGAGATACATGAAATTAAAAAAATAATAATATACAGGCTACGAGTACCTCAAATTAATAACTCACCGTGTATTTTTAAAAGCTTTTATTTAACTTGCTATTTATTTAGTTAGTGTGGAATTTTGCAACTCAATTTTGAAGTAGATATTTCCAACCGATTGAGTTGAAATTTTGTATACACGTTTAGTTTGGTTCAAATATTTGTTACTATCTGGTGCTAGCAACTTCGTTTGCTATTAAAAGGAACGTAACCCTAATATAAAAATCAGCTGCTGCTGTTATGTAGCAGTGACTAACTAAAACTAAAATAACTTCCCTGCAGCAGCTATATGCTAGTAAAAGTCCCGGCATAATCAGTCCTGCCGTTTCAGAGAGAGAGAGAGCCGAAACAAACAGACAGACAGACATGCTGACATACAGAAGGACAGGCAGACGTTCAGACGGACATACAGACAATGATTAGGTCTGGGTACCGTATACACTATCATATGCATTTTGCGCAAGTTGTTAATTTGAAATTACAAACAGACATTTGTATCGATATTACTTATGTACATTATTACCAAGTACTCATTAGCACTGACCTGGCCATCCTTATTGGAGTCCGCCCTTTTCCTCAGGCCCTCCCAGACTTTGATCATAATCTCGTGAGTCTCCGTGTTTTTGGGGTCACCAGGTTTCCATCCTCGAAGGCTGCAAATTTTCTACAAAAAGAGATAGCATACTAGTATTAATTACCAAGTTGAAACACTTTGAATTAATTAATTTAAAAATATCAAGTTTTAAAAGTTATTGAAAAGTTGTAATTTTTATTTATATAAAGCTTCTGTTTGTGTAATTTAACTTATGTGTGTAATTTAACTCAGCTTCTAAACGGCTGAATGGACATTGATGAAATTTTTCATGTGAATTTAAGTGAATTCGAGAATAGTTTCGATTTACAATTTGGTCCCCTATTTTAAAAAAAGTGAAATACAAGACAACGTCTGTCGGGTACGCTAGTACCTACTTTAATAAAAATATAATCAGCTAAAATACTTTACTGGGCTATTCATTATATACTATATTCTACTAACCTCTATCGCCAGCTCGAAATCTTTTCTTTCAATTGTTCCACTTTGATTGACATCTACAAAATAAAATTACAAAGGTTAAAAGTTCATTAGTGCCTATTATTGTTGCACCTATTTATTTTAAGTACCTACATAGTTAATATTTAGTTAATATTATTGTAGTTTTTTGGTGAATTATTTAAGAGTGTCTTACCAAAGAAAACGTTGAAAACATAGAGAAGCTTCTTGCGTCTGAATTCAGAGATGGACATTTTTGATCTGAAACAAAATAATAATAACGTAGATATTATCTATTAACTCTTTGGATCGGAATATCAATTCCCGATTTTTGGCATCCTGTTAAAGCTAACTCAGGCGGGAAATTTTAGCTGCCTCTAGTTAAATTAGATAGTTTCCGGAAAGTCCTGCCTTTGTTTAAATTTTAAGCCCGTTTTATCTATGCACTGGCCAACAATGAAGGAATTTAATTTTACTTTAGAAGTTTGAAATAAATAACGATATACAGTAAATATCAGTTCTACTAGTTTTCTTTCTATGCAACGTTATAAAAAAAATCTGTAACTTCTATAGTTTTGAAAAAATAGTGCAGAAGGTTCTTTGCTAGCGAGTATATTTTAAGCTACCTTCGGCTGAAACTGTTATGTCCGGTTTTTCGTTTGCTTGTCTAATCTAGGCGTAAACTTTAGCACAGCAGCATTAAATCCTACTAATATTATAAATGTGAAAGTTTATGAAGATTAATGGATGGATGTTTGTTACTCTTTCACCCAAAACCACAACGGATTTCGATGAAATTTGGTATGATAGTAGTTTAGGCTCTCGATTAAAACATAGACTACTTTTTATCCCGAACAAGTACAGTGTTCCCGTGGGATGCTCAAAAGAATATTTACGCCGGCGGAGCCGCGGGAAAAAGCTAGTTAATAATATTTGTGTGTGAAAACAATTAACAAAACAATTAAATGTGATAATGAAGCGGTCGTGTTGCAACTGTCATTCGACGCGCGACGCCATGTTGACGCTACACGCCACAATTGGCGTAACTAAGTGCAATTATTACTCAATATTAGAAATGATTTGAATGTGGTCTAGGTCCCACCATATTGGGACAGTCATTTGTTTTCCAATTAAGGTATATTCCTAAATTATTTGTCAAATTATTATTGCAATCTAGATTCATTGGCTCAGTTCGTCTTATTTTGTTTGTTTTGAACAATTTTTTTTTTGCTTTAGCGAATAAAAATCATACTACTATTATAAATATGAATGTTTTTGAGGCTAGATGTAATGGATGGAGTTAGTTACTCTTTCACGCAAAAATTACTGAACGAATTTTTATGAAATTTGGTATGGTAGTAGTCTGAGCTCCAGATATGCATCACCACCATCACCACCAGCACCAAGTACCAACTATAGGCTTTTTATCCTGAAAAAGGACAATGTTCCTGTTGGTTACTTTATTTACGCGGGCAAAGACGCGGGCCAAAGCTAGTTTACAATAAGCCACGATTTGAAATATTTTACTAACAATAAACATTGTATTTTGCGGACAGTCGTTATCGGTGCGCCGTTAGGTTTGCACGTTCGCGCAATACTATATCGACTACGTGTATTTGTGAGTACCTATTGCAGTGGACTGCGCCCGCGCTCGCGCGAGGCGGTGCGTGTGTTACCTACAATTATAAATACCTCCGTCGTTTCTGACTACAGGGACGATGGAACCTAAACTTAGTTATTCCTCAGTTACCCAAGCTGTCGCCTTCCCTACCAAAGAACAAGCCGTTATTATAGATGCAGTTGATGACACCCCAATCAAGGATTATGCTTATGCATTTGGAAAAATAATTGATTCTACACAGATTAGATTCCTCAGTAGAATGTCGAACAATAGAATTTGCGTGTTTTTAGCTACGAAAGAAATTGCTGACGAACTAACAGATAAACATCAATGTATTGTCGTAAATAACAAGAAAATACCTATTCGGCCGCTTATTACCAGAAACAAACGGATAATTTTTTCTAACGTTTGTCCAATTATACCCCACATTGTACTAGAAAACAAGTTGGCGGAATTAGATATTAAATTAGTTTCTCCAGTAAGTTTTATCAAGGCTGGTATTAGTGAACCCGGCTTCAATCATATTTTGAGTTTCCGACGTCAAGCCTACATATCCCCGGAAGATTTAAAAAAGTTACCCGATCGCATGCAAATAGATTTTGACGGTAGCACGTACTGGATATACGCCTCCACGGATACCATGACCTGCTTTATATGCAAAAAAGAAGGACATATAGCGAACAAATGTCCAGACAACTTAAACAACGCCAACAAAACTATAACCAGCGATATCTGTGACATAGTAAATACCATACCTGATTTTCAACCGCTCAACACCTTCAAAAGACCGCATCCACCTACAACTGAGTCATCCCAAAGTATCGTAATACCAACTGATACTTCAGATTCAGAAATTTCAGTGAGTGATGCCGAATCGGCTGAAATTTCAACCGATTGCTCTGTGAATACTTTTTCAGCTAAAAAGGGCAAACAAGGCATTAAAAAACAAAAAAGAATACCTACACTAGATTTGATACCATCAGAATTGGATGAGATTAAAAATACAATAGAAAAAAGTGATTATCCAATGTCCATCTCCGAGTTCATTAACTTTCTAGAAGAATCGTACGGAAAAGAAAATATAATTCAGATAAGTCATAGTTATACGGAAGACATAGATAATCTGATTAGAATGTTTAAGGATATTATACCTAAGATTTCGTCGCGTAAAGTTAAAAATCGTTTGACAAGAATAATTAAAAAACTTAGTTCCAGCTCATAATTTTGATGAATCTTAAAATTGTACAATGGAACTGTCGCAGTATTGTTCCGAAAAGAATTGATTTAGAAACATTTTTGTTTAGAGAAAGTGTACATATATGTGTTTGTTCTGAAACTTGGTTATCAGCGGATAAGTCTTTATATATATCTGGATATTGTTGCTATAGGAGAGATCGAGATGATGGTTTTGGGGGATTGGTAATGCTCGTGCATGATTCTCTTTCAGCTAGAATGATTAACATACAATTAACAGGTAATAAATTAGATATTTTATGTATTGAACTTTTTAATCAATCTAGGCTTCAATATGTCATCGGCGTGTATTCTGCTAGCAATATAAGAACAAGAAAGCGCGATTATGACGAGTTATTTTCTCTTTTCCAAAGTAAAACATTAATAGTAGGAGATTTTAATGCTCATCATGCGTCCTGGTCGTACATTACTGATAGCAGGGGTCGACTAATTACAGAAAGTTGTTCAGATTATAATTATGCTTTTTTGAATGATGGTAGCCCCACACGTATTGCTAAACTTAATGACAGAATTATATTTTCGTCTCCTGATATTTCTTTTGCAAGTCCTGATTTATTACTGTACTGTTCTTGGTCCGTAACGAATGAAAATTTAAGTAGTGATCATTTACTCATCTGTATAAAAATTAAGTCGGTGTCTGTTCAGAAACCTGTTATTAAACGTAATACTAAAAAAGCTAACTGGATAGGATATCAAAATGATTTAGACGCTAAATTCAATACTTTTCTAATCAATAATTACAATGTACAAGATAACTATGACCGGTTTCTTGAAATAATTAATAACTCAGCCGACAAATTTATTCCCAACACCAAGTTTAGTAACAGACCAGCATCCAGGTTCCAACCAAAACCTTGGTGGAATCAAGAATTATCCAAAGCAGTAGCAGAAAGAAGGCTTGCCCTTAAAAAACTTAGGAAAGATCGTACAGTGGAAAATTACCAAATTTTAAAAGACAAAGTAGTTGTAGTTCGGAAACTAATTAGACAGGCCAAATTTAAATCATGGCAACGTTTTTGCGATACTATCAACCCGAAAACTACCAGTAGTGATATGTGGCGCAAGCTTCGCTGGGTTAAAGGACACCCAATTAGATCTTATGTATTAACGGAAGCGGATGCTGATCAGTTACTCACTAGTTTGAGTCCTGATGGCGTTGCCTATCCACCTTTTAAGGAGAATTCACTTTCTAGCCGCGAGGATGATCAAATACCTATTACTTTGGCCGAGTTAACTTCTACGATTAAACATAAAGACACATCTCCAGGTATTGATGGTATAGTGTACTCCATGATTCATCATCTACCAGTTAGTGCTAAAAAAGTTTTATTAAAGATTTATAATTTAATCTACGTTACTTCTACAATACCCCTCCAATGGCGAAAAATTAAAGTGATAGCAATTCCTAAACGTAATGGTTCTGTAATCAAACATCGTCCTATTTCGCTCATAAACTGTTTTTGCAAAATTTATAATAAAATAATTACAAGAAGGTTAGAATATTTTTTTGAAAAAAGTATTCATTTTCCCGAATACATGATAGGCTTTCGGCGTGGAAGATCGTGCGAAGATGGTCTCTCCCGTCTATCTATGGATATAGAATTAAGTTTAACTCGAAAAGAATATATTTTGTGTGCTTTCACGGATATAAAGGATGCGTATAACGGCGTGTCTGTGGAGGTACTAACTGAATGTCTTATTGAGTATGGTGTCGACATACGTATTTGTAAATACCGTAACATCGGGGTACTTTAGCTCTAGGGGTCAACTTTGGCCCAAAATGGAAAAAAGTTTAAACTTCCCGCCTCGCCGCACATCAGGGGCTAGCGATGTAGTTCACGCTACACATCGATAGATAGGGTATGGGGCGGGTGGATAAAACAGTTTAACGTTAACAAAGCTGATTGGTCAATTCATCTTGTCGGCGACAAGTTGCTACAAGTTAACTACGCAAATTTATAATGTGCAAACTTTTTTACGAAACAAATAAAGCAGGTAAGTTTAAAGTGTTTGATTGTTGTTAATTGTAACAGATATGTATCTGGGATCCGAATGTGATATAAATCAAAGAGTTTAAGACATTTATGTGAGAAGTATATGATTATTAAAATCACAGTATTCTTTGACTATCGTTTTCGGGTATCTTTGACCCATGGGCCAAAGTAACCCAACAATTTTTTACAGTTTCTAAATTCTTTTTATCAGCTATTATATCTTATATATAATATTCCTCGCAGCACTATAAAAAATAAACTACAGAATAAACACTTAAATAAACCTGGCCACCCGACAGTATTTACTACAGAAGAAGAACAAGCATTTGTTGCCCATACTACAGTATTATCCGAATATGGGTTTTAAGTAATTGATAATGTTTAGTTAAGTCCTTGTTAAATATTAATTATTAGGTACGCATAAGTCTGATATCTTATATAATGATTCTCAATTTTGAAGACTGATTAGTTACAGTTGCCTGTTACAAAATGTTGACCTAGTGGAATAATTTGATAGAAAACCTACCTATTTTTTTATTTTAAATATAGTTACAAATGTTAACTACTTCTTGTAATTATATATTAATATAATAAATAAGTTAAAAGAAAAAAATTCTGTTTGTTTCAGCAAAGTATTAATAAAAAAACTATATTTGACAGATTTATTACTTTGTGTTGATTGTTTTGAAGTTTTTTTGTGCATTAAAAACAAATTAATCAAGATACTATGTATTTCTTTGAAAATGCAATCAAACTCAACAGGTTTCTTTGTGCTTTCATTGCAAACAGTTACGTTTTAGTAAATAAAAAACCCAGGGCCAAAGAAACGCGCTTCAAATTGCAATTTTGGCCCAAATTTCGCAAAAATAAAAAAAATACTTAAGGGTTGTTTTTTTATTTTTTTCGTATCTGCATGGGTTGATTATATCCACAACTAAACACATATGACTATAAAAGAGTCTTAATGCCATTTGAATGGTAGTACTCAAACGAGAAGTAAAAAACATCATAATTTTGGGACAATGTACCCCGATGTTACGGTACATAAAAGAATTTCTTCAATTTAGAACCATTATTTTTATGTGTTCGAGTGGTAAAGAGATTTGTAGAGTTTGTCGTGATGGTTTGGCACAGGGCGATCCGATGTCTCCTGTATTATTCAATATTGTAACCCTAAAAATAAGCAGATTATCTACACCTAACATGAGGATTATCCAATACGCTGACGACTTTGTATTTTACTGTAAGAAAAGCGAAATTAATGAATGTATTTCACTAATGCAGAGCACATTGAAACATTTTGAATTGTTTTTAAACGATATAGGTTTACAGTTAGCTTTAAGTAAGACTAAATTATGTATATTTACACGAAAGTATCGCATTCCTAATGTTGAAATAAAAGTAAATGATGTCTCCCTAGAGGTTGTAAAATTTGTTAAATTCTTAGGCGTGTGGTTCGACTACAGGTTAAGTTGGAACAAACATATAAATGAAACGTACCAAAAATGTTCAAAATACATTAATATACTCAGTTGTGTTAGTAGTTATAAGTGGGGTGTTCATCCTATACATTTAAGAAAGCTGTATATAAGTTTAATAAGAAGCAGATTGGATTACGGAAGTGCTGTATTTGCTAATGCCAGTCCGAATGTTCTCAAAAAACTAGATTATGTTCAAAACCAATCACTTAGACTATGCGGTAGTTTCATTAAATCTACTCCGATACACGTGATGGAGAATGAACTATGCATACCCCCTTTAAATGTTAGAAGGAAATATTTGTCAGATAAGTTTTTTTTGAAAATTTTTTCACGGCATAATGATTACCTATTAAAAACTATTATTAAATTTGAAAATATTATTGCATCAGGTACACGTTACTGGAATAAACATAGTCACTTTTATCTTTTTAATAGCTATAAATACCTTAAACATATACGAATTTCACACTACAATATTTGGCCTTCGTATAATATGTCCATACAATCTTTTGAAATACCAATTGAAGACATATGTTTCACGGATATTCCTACTATTATTCAATCTCATAAAAGGAAAGAAACTATGTCTTCGCTTGAACTCAAAATTGCTAGTGAAGAACTTTTAGCCACTAAATATATTGATTATGTTCATATTTATACTGATGGTTCAAAATCCTCGGGTTATGGAGGTTGCGCCTTTTATGATTCACGACGTAAAATAAAATCTCAATATCTGATTGATAATGAGGACATTCCGATCATGAGCATAGAATTAATAGCCATACTAAAAGCACTGACATATATAGAGAACTCTGACTATCATTATCAAAACGTAGTTATTGTAACAGACTCTCAAAGTGGCCTTCATCATCTGGTATCTTGTGGAAAGGGTAACATGGGCAGAAGCGAGGCTTTCCTCATTATTGAAAGTATTTATAAACTAATACGTAATGGGGTTAATGTTCGTTTGCAATGGGTACCGTCACATGTTGGTATTTCTGGTAATGAGACAGCGGACTCTTTAGCGAATGCAGCACGAACCGAGGGTACCTTAATTAATGTTACCTCTTATGTTAAGGATTATTTAAGACTGATAAAAAAGACTTGTTATGATGAATGGGATCAGCACTTCCAAAAAAAATCACTGAGCTCTGGTATTTGGTATAGAACTATTGTGAGTAAACCACCCAAAAAACCTTGGTTTTTGAACCTAAAACTAAAGAAGAAAGATTTGTCCGTTTGTTTTCGTATTCGTGCAAATCACATGCCCTTAAATAATTTTCTTTTTCTGATGGGAAAAAACAACAGCCCCAATTGTACAGTATGTAATCGATACGAAGATTTATATCATGTTCTCTTAGAATGTGATAGAAACGCGTTTCTAAGAGATGAACTTATTTTAGACACCAAATGCAGTAAATCGGATTTCTATTTCTTTATACATAATATTGCAAGTTCTGATTTCAAGGTAGAATATAGCGATAGATTATTAAGTTTTATTATACACTCGTTACATTTAAGAGATTTAGATTGTATCCACCTAATTTAAGTTGGTAAAGATTTAATTAAGGCCGGCTTAATCTTAAGATGTATGGCCTTTATAAAATAAAAGATTTAAAAAAAAAAAAAAAAAAAAAACATTGTATTTAATTTAAAGTGGCTTTAACGTAAACATTGAAAGATTTAATTTATTATTATTTGAAAAGCAGGAAACGTGGAATTGCAGGGCCCTTAACGGGTCGGAAAAGTAAGAAATATTCACGTAATTACGCAAAGCTCAAGTCATTTAAGCTAAAGTCCGGAATCAATTTGCGAGGGCTTTCGGTGATTGCGCGCACCTGACGGAGCTTAAAGCTTGGAGTCACCCCTGACACCCAAATCAACGTTGTTTACATTCCTAAGTCTGCTGCTGCTGCTATTGTGGATTTACGTAGTGTCATTTTTAGGGGTTTCGTGCCCAAAGGGTAAAACCCGGACCCTATTACTGACAGTTGAAATTTTCACGATGACGTATTTCTGCGCAAGCTCGACTTTTTAAATTATTATAATACCTATAATAATATGTAAAACTGGATTTTGTCCGCGGTTCCGTCCGCGTAAATAGAGTTTTTCACGGGCACACTATACTTTTACGGGATAGAATGTAGTCTATATTTTAATTCAGAGCCTAAACTACTGTCATACTAAATTTCATAAAAATTGGTTCAGTGGTTTTTGCGTGAAAGAAGAACAAACATTTATCCATTCAACCGTCCATCCTCATAACTTTTACATTTATAATAGTAGTCGGATAGGATTAACGTTGTCCTGTAAACACGTCTAAAATGATTACCTTGTAATTGATGTCGTTTTATTTGCTATCTCTAAAGTTAAATAATTATTATGTACGCTTTGAAGTCAAGCTTTGTGACTATGGCATTTAATATTAATAATATTACTTTGACGTTTAATACTTGTGATGTTTTAATTAATTCAGATCTAGTAGATAAATATTTTGAATTAACAAAAATATAAATGTATAGAATAAAAGATAGTCGTGTCGTGTCGTAGTCGTGAAAATTGGTGGGCAGGTAGCTTAGAACTAGGAGACGGATATAGGATATTTTTTACCCCGTTCCCGGAGGACGTGAGAGAAAACGTGGTAATATGTATTAAAAAAATCCATATCGCTTAAATTTTGATTCGGCAAATTTTGGTCTTGAAATAATTGTGGAAGTTCAGGGAAGGTTTAGATGGTGAGAAATATTGGAAAAGGTGTAGGTTAAAGGAGTGTTTGTAGGTGTAGGACTAGGACGTAGGTTGTATTGTAGGTGTAGTCATTTATTTATTCCAGTTCATATTTAAGACATAACAACATGTGTCGGGGCAGCTAGTCTATGTATAAAAGAAAATCGTGTTAGTTGCACTATTTATAACTCAAGAACGGCTGAACCGATTTGGCTGAAAATTGGTGGGGAGGTATCTTAAAACCAGATTCTTCTGGTTAAATAATAAATAAATTGTAAATGGGGATAAAAAGTATCCTATGTCCAGAAGGACATAGGATACTTTTTATCCCGTTCCCGAGGGACTCAAAACTCGAAAATGGCTGGACCGATTTGCTGGACTGGCTGCACAACGTGTGTCGGGACAGCTACGTAAAGTTATAAATAAAGGAACATGTAGAACTTGTAGATCCTTCTTGTTTCGAATATAATTATAAAAGTATTCTGAAAACTGTGACGGCAAAAGATTCAGACGTCATGTTTTAAAATTCGAATTAACAAAAATTGAACAGAATAAAAAAAGGGAAACCATCAATTATCGAAAAAAATATCACGGTGTTTTAATTGGCATCATTTTCCAAATAAAACACAATAATCGTATATTTACTGCAATTTTTATAATCTGGGGGCACGGTAGTGCCCCCATGCCAAGACGTCAAGCGAAGCGCAAGGGCACTACCAAACCACCTTTTCTCGAAGCGTTTCGTCGATTTTTTGAACACTCATAACTTGAGTTTGGATTGTACCAGATAAATGAAACTTTCAGGATTTGTTCCCATCAGCGATCTCATTAAACATGTAAAGTTTCGATTACCTGCGTCTTATACTTAAGATTTTATTGATATCTAAAAACCCCTGATTCCGTCACTGACTCAACTGATGATCAACAAAATTATATCGTACTTCCGGATGTTCTCGAAAGCTGATATTTGTTACGTAAGATTGTATTAGTACACAACCAACATAAAAATTCTCAAAATTGGAACTTTCATCTTCCAACCCCTTAAACAAGGGAGTTAAAGTTAATTATCTGTGAAAGCGCCATCTATCGCGTTATTATGAACTATATACGTTATGTCGTCGTTCATCGCTAGGCTTGTAAACTAATTGACTAATATTGATTGAAATAATTATTTCACGAATATTCTAAATTTGAACGGAAAAGTTAACATATATGCAACATTCATTTAATTATGTTAAGAATTATTAAGGTAAGAAGTCTCATATAAACTTTTATTCTTCAACCCCTTAAACTACAGGATGGAAGTTTCTATAATATTACCACAAATTTAGCTAGAGGCCTGAAAATTGTTGTTGTTATTAGGGATCCGATAATAACAATAAAATTTAATAAAATAACCATGTACCTACCTATCCCTTTATTAACAACAAAATATATTTTTTAATCTTTATTGACATATTTTATTGCACTTGTTTATTTTACCCGTATGTATTTTCCGTTTAAATTACTAAAGAATATTTGGGAAATAATTATGTAGGTATTTAAAAATTACGTCAATTATATTCCAATTCAAGCGGCGAACAAACACATAACTAACATAATTCATAATGTACGAGATATATGTCACTTTTACACAAAACTATAAAAATATTATGATTTATCATTAAAACGATTAATAATAATTAACTGAAGGGAATGAATTATTAAAAAAAAACTATGTATCAAATTACAGTTAGGTACATACTTTTTTAGTATGATCAAAATATTTACAGTATCCGAGTAACTTAGAATATAGATAATAAAATCGCCACCTAGCATAGCTTATAAACAATAATCAATTATAAATATGCATTCAAGTAGTACTTACTGCTACCGACAGATGTCAGTGCTTCGACTCCTAACAGTGTTCTTTATTACATAAGTCATAAGACATCATAGAACGTGAGTAAAATTTTTTACCCTGAAAGATTCGGATAGTTGTTTGTAGTAACTAGTACCTGGGAGACGGGAGTCTCTCAGAGCTCAGGAGTGACCCGGGAGATTGAGCTTTGCTCGGTTTTAAACAATAGTACGGAAGAAGAAAAAATTATAAAAGGAATAACCTAACCAAAAGCATGTCAGTACATGTCTAAGGAGGGTTCCGTAACTATAAACGTGTAATAGCCAATAGTTATTTAATAATAATAATAATATAATAATATCTATGGACGATTCACACCACGTCAATCTGATCCAGTGGTAAGTTCTCGAAGAACTTGTGTTACGGGTACCAGACAACGGAAATATATTATTTTAATACTTTTATATTATACATATATTAAAGATTTTTATTATATTACACACATATTTAATACACATTTATGACCCAGGAACACAGAAAAACTTTTTGTTCCTTCGGCGGGATTTGAACCCGCGACCCCCGGCTTGAGCACCAACACGCTCAACCAACTGAGCCACAGAGGTCGTCTATTTACTAAATATTTATTTAAATCACTATAAATATTTATTTAAATTACTTCAAAAGCTATTGTCCGATTAGTTCAAATAATTTTCCGAAAGAATAAGTAACGAGCACTGTGGCGCAGTGGTGAGCGCGTTTGCACTCAAGCCGGAGGTCGCGGGTTCGAATCCCGCCAGGGAACAAAAAAAGTCTTATTATTTAGTATGATGCAAAGGGAGGGGAGGGGGCGGGGTGACTTGTAAACCACTTTGGATGCCAGTTACTCCAAATCGTTGACTTTGTAAAAAAGTAATGTATGAAACCTTGCCTTTATTTTAAAAGACCTATTCAACGATACCCCTCACATTAATGGCTTACAAAAATATTTTTCATCCCCACTTCACATGTATGAAGCCCCTTAAATATAAAATAAGTATTTTATGATGCCAAAACTGACATTTAAGTTACATATTACATAACTGTTCCAAATTTCATCAATTTATATTCATAACTAGCTGCTGCCTGCGGTTCCGCTCGCGTAAATACCGTATCCCACTTTTTCAGAATAAAAAATTGCCTATGTTCTAATCCAGAGCCTAAACTACTACCGTATAGTGCGATTCAAATGAGAATAGGATCGAGTCGGCGCCATATTGTGACGTCATAGCTGTCAATTTTACCCAATTGGGTACCTTAGTTATAGGTAGGGTGGGCAAAAAAGTTTTTTTCTTTTAATATAATTATTTATTAACAAAATTGTGTGAAAAAATGTAATCTGAATCTAGCTCTTCAATTTCGCTCATCTCTGAATTACTGTCCAAGTAGTCATCGTCGTCTATGTAGGTAACACAGCGCCTCGTTTACTCATTTTCGAGCAAAATGAGTATGACAATAACAAAAGCAGTATAATTTTGGCAAGTTGCCTTGCACCAACAATGAAAAACAAAATGTTAATTTATGATTTTAAAAACGAATTATGAATATGTATTATTAAAATTAAATGTTTAGATAATTTAACGTTATTATTTAAATTCGATGTAAGACTATTATTCCTCTTCTTTTATTTATGGCAATCGCGGTTGCAAAGGTTTTGCACCATTCTGCTAGTGTCGAGTATTTATAGAATTATTTCGACTATTATTATTGGCAAATAAGTTTTTCTGCTAACCATACTTTTCAAGTGACATTTGACAGATAGAGGTCATTGACGTTCCTATTCTCATTTGAATCGCATTATATCAAATTTCATCGAAATCCGTTCAGTAGTTTTTCGTGAAAGAGTTACAAACATCCATCCATTCTCACAAACATTCACATTTGTAATATTAGTAGGATAACAGAAGCTGAAACAACGGACAGACAGACAGACGGAGACGGACGGACGGACACAGTAAATTTATAAGGTTTCCTTGAGTATTATGAAACCCTATTACATAGAATAATAAAAAATATAGAATTAAAAAAAAAAACGTCTGACTGGGATTCGAACCCGCGATCATCAGTTTGCCATTAACGCAAAGTCTGTCGCTTAGTAGCTGAAATACTGAAAGCCGTTTCCGAGAATCTCAATTCATATTTACAAGATTTGCTTCGTTCGAAGTACTATCAGATAATGAAAACTTGTATTGTAACTTGTATTACGTACGTACGTACGTTGCAATATATTAAAGTTATAACCTAACCGAGAGCATGTCAGGACATATCTAAGGAGGGTTCCGTAACTATAAACGCGCAATATCCTTTTTTTTAAATTACTCCAAAAGAAAAGTAACTGTCCGACTTGGTTCACAATAATTTCCCTAAAGAGTTTTTAGCAATTTTCTATCTCAATCAAATAAGCAAGTTTATATCTCTTTAAAAATGCTGGGGGGGGGACCAACGTACAAACTACTTTGGTGGCCGATTACTCGAAAATTGTCAACTTTATAAAAAATTAACGTATGAAACCTTGCCTTTATTTTAAAGGACCTATTTTACGATACCCCACACGATGGGGTAGAGTAAAAAATATTTTTCATCCCCACTTCACATGTATGGAGAGCCACCCTTAAAATATAAAATTATTATTTTTTTATAATCCTAAAACCGTGATCTATACACAATCTATAACTGTACCAAATTTCATTAATTTATATTCATAATTACAGGAGCTAGAGGCGCGGACAGACAGACAGACAGACAGACAGATGGACAGAGTGAAACTATAAGGGTTCCTTAAGTACTACGGAACCCTAAAAAAGTCAAAGAGAGAGTGGGCAGAAAAAAAGCGTCTCTGTTGTGAAAGAAATACACCAAAAAAAAAAGAAAATAACAATTCTGTTATAAACACTTACAAAAAGAAGTGAAATCCAAAAACATTTTCATGTAAAAAAATTATGCCAAGACGATACCATATGACTAACACTGTCAAAAAGTTATGAAATCTCATGTAAAACCAAGCTTCTTACCCTACACGTCTTAACTCTGCAAGCGTAACTTCACAAATTTCGCTACATTCAGTTAGCCGTAAGGAGAAACATTTATAATCGACTTTTTTTCTATTATACTCTATGTTATTATTTGTTATAAAAGTTTTTCTGATTAAATAAATAATAATAATAAAAAAAAAACAAAAAAAAAAATTATGTGGCTTGGCCATTTCGTTATTATAAAATAACGAAATGGCCAAGCCACATAATTTTTTTTTTTTGTTTTTTTTTTATTATTATTATTTATTTAATCAGAAAAACTTTTATAACAAATAATAACATGCACGTTTTTTAAGAAATACAACGAATTACAAAATTACGTTGGTACAGAGAATAGAAAACATGCAATAACTATAATTATAATAATATTATATTCATTATTCCTATAATATTATGTATTTTATGTATTTTAGAACTTAAAACTTTTTTTTTCTCCATATACCACTCTAGTCTAATTGAATAGAATGGAAACACTTTACATATTTAATTTTTTTTTTTTTACTTTAAATTAATTTTTTTTTTTATTATAGCCAATTCAAATTTATAACATTTCAACAAAAAAAATTCTCGGAATTCCGATATTGAGGTCTAATATCGAAACTTAATATCGGAATTGAAAACCTTCCGATATTGCATGCCACAAATTTACAACAGCAAATTCTATACACAATTATTTATAACTTATACTCATGTTTTTATGTTGTTATTATTAAATATTAATATAAATAATATGCAGCAAATAATTCAAACATGGCAAGCTTATAATATGGGTAAACAAGCTTGTACTGACATGATAGTTTGAATAAGGATTTGTTACTGTGGTACTTAAATCTAAACTTAATATATAATTATTAGAACTTACAGAAAGTGCAGGTTTCATTGGCATCTAAACTAGGCTGAGCCTGTATCTTAGATGCCAGTTCCTTCTTCGATAATTAGTTACCGGTGACACAATACACATTTACATTTTAAACAATTTAATCACTGCTCACTGGACATTAAAATATTTAGTACTAGGTAATTGGGTACACCAACAAAAGTAAATACATATTATAACTAAATATTGGTTAATTAACAAATTTCTGCCAATTACAAAAGTCTGTTCTATTTACTACTCAAAGATTTGTATAACTTTATAAATTTTAATAAAATATGATATTGTCGACCATTTTTGAGGGTAGTTGAAAATTTGTAGTCATTGCCATAGTGGTTTTTATTGGTAAAACAATGCAACAGCGAAGACTGTGAACTTAAGACATTTAATGAAATTTAATTTATAAGTGTGGTATTTAATGCATATATGTTACTTTTAAGTTTGTTCGTATTTTTGTATATTAAAGTGTGTGTATGTCTGTGTATGGGTGGGTGTGGGTTTGTTGGTAGGTGGGTGAGTGCGTGTGTGTGAACATGAGTGTGTGTGTGTGTGTGAGTCGTTATTTAGAGTTACAAATTTTAATTACTTTATTAACTACTTTATTTTACAGGTACTTCTTGGGAACTTTTAGAACTTTTGTCACTAGGTGCGATATGCCCAACGTTAAGTAACAGTTAAGAACAAATTTTCGCAGTCATTATAACTTAGTGACTTCAAATAAATTGTTACTTTTTGTTTACATTTCTTATTACATAAAGGAAAAATATTAATGGACGAGTTTATTTTATTATATAGCATAGGGCCTAAATAAGATTGAAATTTTTTAATAAAACTAGATTTAATTTGTAGCGTTGAACAGACTTTACTTTTATGTCGAGACGATGATTCTACTCTAGAAAAATTTAGTTTTGAGTGTTGTGCTAGTACAGTTTCCTTAATAAAGAGTTTCCTTATTGATAAAACATCGCAATCTGCGTACAGTTCAGACGTGGGATATCTGTATGGCTTAAATGTCATAACTTTGAGAATAGCTCTTTGCGAGCGTTCTAACATTAATAAAACATTTTTGTGTGTTCCTCCCCAGGATGCGATGCAGTATGTCATAATAGATTGCGCTAATGCATAGTACACTGTTTTTAGTAATTTAAAGTCCGCTATGTGTCGCAAAAGTTTAAAAATGTAAATTAATTTCCTTGCGCGTTTTGAGGTTAAATAAACATGATCCCTCCATGATAGTGTTTGATCGAGAGTAACACCTAGGTAAAGAAGCGATTGACTTCTTGTGAGTGATAGACATTGACAAGAGGTATTTTGTGTACCAGATCTATTACAAGTATGAACTTTGACACATATATCTGTAGGCAAATTACGTTTAGACATACAAAATGTCATTATTTTTGACTTTGATATAAATCAAAAAGAGGCTAGGACCAAGGACGCTTCCCTGTGGGACACCATAAGTAACAGTTAAATCAGAGCTGAAGCAATCACCAATCTTTACTCTTTGCTTGCGGTTTGTTAGATAATCTTTAAACAGGTCATACACGATACCACGAATGCCTATGCGCTCGAGTTTATGTAACAATATGGGTACAGAAACCGTGTCGAATGCTTTGGCAAGATCTAGGAATACGCCCACGCATTTGTTTTTAGTCTCAAGTTTTGTTCCTATGAATTCAACTAGATCAGATACAGCATTTGTAGTAGATACTCCGGGTCTGAAACCATACTGATTAGGTGATATCATATTAATTTTATTAAGGTACGATAGCAACCTATTATTTATTACTTTCTCAGTAATTTTAGCAAAAACAGGCAAGACTGAAATTGGTCTATAATTACTGACATAATTCTTATCGCCGTTTTTGTGAATAGGATGGACTATAGCAGTTTTAAAAGCATCCGGAAATATACCTCTCGTAATACATAAATTGACTATGTGAGATAAAAGTGGAGCTATTTTATGCTTAGTCAATTTAATAATTTTGGTAGGTATAGAATCCCATCCACACGCAGACTCCTTTTTTAGTGTATTTATAATGTTTATAATATCCTGCTCTGATATTTCCGACATAAACATTGAGTTTTATGAGTATGAAGTTGAGGGGGTACCTAGATATTGACTAACACCAGAACAGTAATTATTATTAGGCTGTTGTGGAATCCTGTCTGCTAATGTTTTCCCAATGTTAGCAAAGTATTCATTTACATAATTGACGGAAATTACTGGTGTTGATCTTATTTTTAGTAAATCCTTTTCTGGCTGCCTGGAATTATCAGATTTTGTAAAATGTTTGATTAGCTTCCAAGTTTTTTTTAGTATCTTTAGAATATTTTTTTAGTTCTTGACGTTCATATTCTCTTTTAAGTCTTAAGTAAATTATTGCAATAATTCTTATACCTATTATATGTTGTTTGTAATATAATATTATTGGGTTGTTTCTTACATTTTAAATTCATTTTGTCTCTATTTTGAATACATCGAAGAAGACCTGGTGTTATCCAAGGCTTAATACAGATGTTCGATCTTTTAATTGTGCATTTTGTTGTGTTGCTGGAAACAATATTAGTTATAATACTAATAAGTCTATTAGCAGCCCAGTTAGGATCCGTGGAACTCATTATATCGTTAAAATTATAGGTCTCAATATCAGTAATTATTTGGTCAAAATTTTGTTTATTAAATGTACGTTGTATATTATTTTTGTTAATAGTTTTGGTGCAACCTATAACAACAGGATAATGGTCCGTAGTAGACGAAATTATCACAATAGTGTTGACATGGTTTTTAGCTTTAATCATTGCATGGTCAAGGCAGCTACTACCTCTAGTGGGATATTCATGGCCAGGTAAGATTCCATGACTTGCCAATAGGTTAAGGTATTCAGAAACCTGATGGTTTTCATCAGTATCTAAAATATTTATATTAATGTCTCCCATAATAATTATGTTTTGAAAGTTGCTATAGCATTTCAATGTGTCGTCTAAAGAACTGATGAAATCCGTCAAATTGCTGGTACTCGGTGACCTATAAATTCCGAAAACCACGGTGTCCGTGTCAATAGTGATTACGACACAGGTAGCACCATGTAATATTATTTCTTTAATTTCACAGTGTAGATTATTGTTTGTAAACACTACAACGCCGTCATTTTGATTTTTGTTATTTTTTGAGACAAAGGTATTATATCCCGCTAGTTTAGGAAGAGCGTTGCATGTTTTATTCCATGTTTCTGTTAAAATGTAAATATCGCAGTTAAATTGGAGTCTGCTCAAGAGTATTTCAAATTCAGACATATTTTTCGAGATGCTTCTAATATTTTGTGTCAAAACTGTTAAAAGGCGATGGTATGTTAATATCTCTTTACAAGATTCAGGTGCACACAAAAATGCATTTCCTGGCGTTACATTATCTATAGCAGAGAGGGAAATATTATGTGGGACATTGAATTTTAATTAGGATAATTAACGTTTTCTTATCCATCGAATATCTTAATAATTGCATTGGCAAAATTTTCAACGTATCGCTCATATTTATCTGTGTGTGTGTTGTGTTGATTTTGTAGGTGTGAGTATGTGTGATTATTATATATGTATGCGTTCGTATTTGTAATAATGTAGTGTTAATTAGTTTAAGTCCTAATTTATGTATAATATATTGTGACGTGTTACATTTGTGAATATGATTATTAGTATAGTTATAATTAATTAGATTAAGGAAAATACCTAGACAGACCAAGATATTTGATGCGGCGTAAAATATTTTATCCAGTCACATTTGGTTTTTCAGTTTGGTGAGTTGTGCTTCATCTTTTATCTCGATGTAAGGAGAATTTTCGTTCTTCCTAAGATAAATATTGCCACTGTTTATCCAGCAAAACTTGTAATTTGCTATTTTACTAATATCACGTGCTAAGAAGAACAATCTTCGTCCTTTTGTCGTAAGAGAATCTGTTACATATATAGGGCTCGAAGCTTCATCTAATCCAATTGTGGTTGAATTAAGTCTATTGTTTGGATTGTTCTTATTATATGTTTTGGTATTTTTAAGAACTTCCAGTTTCATTAGTTTCGTTGTAAATTTAGTAATTAGCGTATGGCTTCCTCTTTTATTTTTGATGGCAAAAACGTCGCTAACTTCGTTTTTATTTACTTGGATATCGAGAGCTTTGCATGTATTAATTACAATATTTATTAGTTCAGTATCATCTGGTTTTTTGTTTTTTAGTGGCACATTCCCAATCTCGATCGTCGAAGACTTGGTTTTTCTTTCTAAAATTTCTATTTTGCTTTCCAGGTTATTAATTAGCTGTAAATTTACTATTCTGTCGTTTTCTAACTTCTCTACTTTTTCGCATAAGCTATCAAATTTGGTATTAAAATATTCTAAAGACTTCTCAATTTCTATATTTGTTTGGGAGATTTTAGAGTTCTGTAGCTTTATTTCCGCCAAGTCCGTGGCTAGTTTAGTTAGTACCCGAGTCTGACTATCCTTCCATTCTATGAACGCAGTTTTAAACTCTTCATCTAATGATTGTAGCTGCTCTGGAGATTTTGGCGTAGCCGGTGATTTTCTTCTGCGTTTTGTTCGTTGGGATCCGGAATGGGTTCCAGGTTCAGGTTCTTTGGAGATGTCAGAATCAGACATACTTCCCTGTAACGGGGCCTTTGGTGGAGATCTTAATACTTTTGGCATGTTTGTATTTTGAACAAGTCCACAGTTTATAGGGTTTCACTAGGTTGGTTTACGCAGTGCACACGTCCGATCACAGTGACGGCCGCGAGGGAAGGGGACTAAGGTGTAGAGTTTGTGAAGTTACGCTTGCAGAGTTAAGACGTGTAGGGTAAGAAGCTTGGTTTTACATGAGATTTCATAGCTTTTTGACAGTGTTAGTCATATGGTATCGTCTTGGCATAATTTTTTTCCATGAAAATGTTTTTGGTGGGATTAGTATTACAATATTTTGTACAACCTTCTGCATAAATTATAATATAGAATTTTCCGTTTCGAAATCAAATTATTCTCCGACACAAAAAAATTAAATAAATAGGGTAAAACACCTAAATCCTAAAACGTTTCCAATGTTCAAGGTTTTAGGAATGTCTTCGCAAGTACAATATTAAATATTTAGATTGGCTTACGCACACGAAAACTGTGTTTGGGCGTTTGGGCCCGCGTACGAGCTTAAAGTTTTGAAAGTACAGTCACCATCAAAAATTTATAACTCTGGTTGGTAACGGCTCTCGGCTTGATTCTTGAAGTTTTAAGTTACGTGCATACGCGACAAAGTTGTCTAGTATCTCGCCGTAAGTAATATATTTATGGAACATTCTGTGGCGGAACGCGGAATTCAAAATCTCGTATTTGGCATCATAAGATAATAATTATTTTATATTTTAGGGTGGCTCTCCATTCATGTGAAGTGGGGATGAAAAATATTTTTCCATTCTACCTCATCGTGTGCGGTATCAACGAAAGTTTCATAAATGAACTTTTTACAAAGTCAATCAATTTCCAGTAAACGGTCTCCAAAGTGGTTTATAAGTTGGTCCCTCAATGTCCCCTCCCCATGGAATTTCGAAGCTATAAGATATAGAAACTTGTAAGTTTCCATGCTTCGTTTGAGCGAAATCGGACAATAACTGAAGTAATTTAAGAAAACCTATTGCGCGTTAATTGTTTTTGAACCCTCCGTAGACGTGTTATTGACATGCTCTTGGTTAGGTTGAAAGAATTTAAATGTATACAAACTAGTTTATATTTGTGTAAATAATTATTAACTTTTTTAGATTTTATTATTAAGTTTACGTTGCTGACTGTACCTACATGTGCGTGCCTTTCGAACTTTTCCAACTTGCATGTCACATGCGAACGGTACAGAGAAAATCATATTTTCAGGTAATTTCACCGTTATCTTTTATCTTGGATCGCTTTTCATGATTTTGTTAAATTCAAATACATTTGCTACGGTAACTTATATTGATTTTACGGGAGTATTGAGGGCTAGATGTAGGTTTTATTAAGATAGTCAAATTTTTTCACAGGAGCTGTAGACGTATTATCTTATATGTAGATTATAGGTGCGCTCTAGGTACGTTAGCGTAATATAAAATGTTATGTCACCGTAAAATTGTAGAACAGTTAAATTGTAATACGAGTAGAACTAGTGAAATTTTAAAATGTTGAAAGACTGCGGACCCGAATATTCTAATTATAAATAACCATAATATTTTTCGCAAAGAATCTTTCGACATATTTTTACAATATTGTTAGTTCTATTACAATCTAATGGTTTTAACAATTTTTCAGTGACATACAGTCACCTGTATATGTTCTAGTAACCTGAAGAATGTATAATGTATATCATTATACATTTTCAGGTTACTAGAATTAATATAATTGAATGGTTACTAGACTTACTTCAGAAACTGCAGATCAATTTTTCGTAATTTTTATCTCTCGTTTGGATTTTCAGTCTGAACCAATTGAAATAGCGCTCGTGATATAAGTTATAACGCGTAAGTACTAGGTAGGTAGTAGGTGGCTAGCCGCACACACACACCATATTATTGGCAATGTTAAGGACAGCGGCCTCGACTCAAATTAAAGTGAATTCAAAAACAATGAACGCTTATCAGTGCTCTTAAACGTTTCTAAAATCTGTGAGTAAATAGTACATAAACTATTAAGAGTGAAAATAGTGAATATAAGTGTTGTATATAAGTGTTAAATTCTTAAAAGTAGTGTTAAATAATCGCTTTATAGTCACGAGTTTATTCTCATTGTAATTTCTTAACCACAGCTTGTTTTAATTGGAAAATTAGTGTTGTACATAAGAAAATCTAGTAGTAAAATAAAGTAAATAACGTAGATATAATTTGTAATGTAAATAGATTTAGAGAAATTGAGATTATATTGATGAGATTATATGGCTTTAATAAACTTGCAATTTTTAACTTATGTATTACTAAGTATATATATAAACTGTGTAATTATGTATTGGTTTATGGTAAATAAAGAATTTCACATTATGCGTTTTACTTATGGCTCATGGTAAATAAGGGAAAATTGGGGAAAAATAGCCGTATAGAAAGTTAAGAGAGAGATAGCATAAGATAGCATATAAAAATTAGAATAGTACATTTGGGCTCCCTATACGTCATTGCCCTGAGCCAGGTAAGCTAACGACTTATTGTGAAAAATGTTCTTCTCAATGATTTGAGGAGAACTGATGTGTTTAATTTAACGCCCCAGCTCTGCCCGAATTGGTGTAACCTTGCTATCTTATTATGATATAATATTACCACGTCGTTACATTTAAAGTAATTTGAACGAATTATGAAGATTATGTGTAAAATAATGTGTAGTCGAGGAAAACTAATTTTGTTAGATTAGGTAGAACTATTAATGATGACTCATGAAATACATTAAGATTTTAGGTGCCAATTAACTCAGCTATTACGAAACACAACGGGTCGGGTAAAAATATCGTACATTTATAAAGTTAAAATACTTCATTTTTAAACATTCAACTTTAGATAAAATCCCGAAAGCTTTCAAATTCAAATACAGAAAGACAAACATAAAAGCGATCTGGATCGTTTTTCGTCAAAGCAATGCAAATATCAGTAGAATTCAATATCAGTATGAAAATATCTCCACCCATACATGGACATTGGACATTTACTCGTATTTTAACTTTTAAAAGCTATTAGGTATTTACATATTTTTACCTTTAAATCGTACACTATAAAAAAAAAAACTTAGTAATAATATTAGTTGTTTTCTGCTCTGTTGCTAATAATTAATCTTAAATAAGGGTTGACGTCTGATTTGGGCAGCGGTCTACCACAAAATATGTGCTAAGTAATATAAGTATCATTGTAATTGTTGTTGTGGTGAGAAAATAAAGGAATTTTTATTTTTCTTATTACCATTATTCACACCTAAATCCTCACACGATACTTAGGCCTCCCCCACATTAGGAGTGCACGTTCCTCGGGCGTGTCAGCCGCGAGTTATTAATATCAAACTGACACGTCATTATAATACAAATAAATCATTAAAACACTCTATCGAGTGGTTTAATGATTTAGTTTGTAATTTAAGCATATCTGCTTATGAATTAAATTCCCTGATAGTACAAAAACTAAAAGCATTTACGTATTAAGTAAATTCACGGAAATAGTTTCAGTATAATTCGCGCGGTCTTTTTGATCCGAGGTCGACAAACGTAAGGCTTAGTCCCTCATAACCTAATAACCCCCATGACAAGGCTTAACCCAAGGGTCGGGTAAGATTTCCCTTGTGTTTCAATGTGAAAATCACTTGATTTATTCACAAAAACATAACAGAAGTGAATCATATTAATATGCATGACTTTCAGATTTTGATCACTGATGTAAAAATTATAATTCTTTCATCATTGACTAATTGAATCCTACAAAAGGTTAGAATAAGTAATTATTTTTTTATTAACACGAAATAGAGTTAAGACGTTTGCTTGTGAATATAAATTTCTGGTAATTAAAGAAAATATATAGTATGTGTTTGGAGCTTGCGTAATAATTAAACCCAATGATTTCAAAACTTACTATGACCTATTTTGACTAAAGAAATCTTCATACAAGAAAAAATTTCGCCATCTTGATTTCACCATACCATACCTCAAGTGTCAAAATGGCCCCAAACAACCCCAAAAGTGGGGCAAATGTAATGGGGCACAGTTTTAGCCTCGACATGCCTCGTCTATAATATACAATACGTTTATGTTTAAACCCCGACGATAATAGAGGGTGTTATAAATTTGACGTGTCTGTCTGTGTGTCTGTATTGCACAGTAACTCCCAAACGGATGAACCTATTTTGATCAAGTTTTTATGTTTGAAATCAGACAAACATGATCGAGAGTGTTCTTAGCTAAAATTCATATGCATCAACTTGCTACCTTCTTGACAATTCGGAGTTACTTGAAATTTTTAATTTTGTTTTTTATTAATTTGAATGCCAACAAAATTACTTATACAGTAATATAAAAAATAGTAAAATATCGTACAAAAAAAAAATCAAATTTATAATTATTTTACTAGCACTAGCTACTACTAGTACTAACTAGGCTCCATTATCCCGCGGGAACACTACTTTTTCGGGATAAAAAATATCCTATGTCCTTTCCCGGGACCCAAAGTATGACTATAACAAATTTCATAAAAATCGGTTCAGCGGTTAAAACGTGAAGAGGTAACAGACAGACACACTTCCGCATTTATAATATTAGTATAGATTGACAACAAAACTACTTATACGGTAGGTAACAAAAAAAAAATCTGAAATATTCAACATAAATCAAAAACTTCAATGCAACAAAAACTATTAACTCTAACTCAACAAGGCTTTTTAGGGAATTAACCTGGACTTACGTATAACACACTATCAAGGTTGGTTAACGGATATCTTTACTCACTAATCCTGTTACCTGCCAAAGTAAGGGTTTGGCTGGTACGTGTCATGTTTTACCTTTTCTAAGGTCACAACTCCCAAGGGCTCTCGTAACTCGTATACCACTTTGGAACAAAGTTATGAATTATAAATTTAATTTAATAAGGCAAAGGTATAACATCATATTTTAGGTCCTATTGAGGCTTACGATAATGAGTAAAATTATATATAACTTGATTCCGGTAGGTAAATCATTTAAGTTTTCAGTATCGTACTATTAATATTTTAAAGTGTATATATTTGATATTATACAACTTGTTTTCTCTCAGCTTGCGCTAACAGATATCCAAGTCAAGGAGAGCGAAGGATCTACTAAAATATTGTCTCTCAAAATTGATGTTTTTTTCTGCATTATTGTTACGTCAAAATTTTTTTTCTAGACTGTCACAATGTTTACGGATACTACGACTATTTCTTTATAACTTAGATGCTAACAGCCTCTTTGATCCAGTGGTTTAGGGCTTGTCTCTCGATTCCGAAGTCGTGGGTTCAATTCCCATGTTGGGAAAAACGTTGTTTCCAAGTTTGGTTAAGTCTTAACCTAACTTGTAACCTTAACCGTTAAGACATTGGAGGCTGATCACCTGCTATCTGACTAGAAAGATAATCCATGCATCGAATGTTAAAGTCGGTCCTGCGCCTGATCTCTCGCCAGTCGAGTCGGTTCTCCGTCCCACTAGGTTTCCAGAGTAAAGGAAGTACCCTTGTGTATTGCGCACACACTTGGGTACTATAAAAATAACTGCTGCATAGCTGGTCTAGTTTCTATGAAACCGGCTACCGCCATCAGTAACTATTTAATAATCTGTGGTGTGGGGACCTATTATTATTATTATTATGATTTTTAAATCTTACATTACGGAGGAAATGTAAATATAAAGTTGCGGGCTTGAGGCCAAGCAACCTCAGGTAAACTGTAAAATTAATTTACTGTCAAAAATTCGATACGTATTTAGAATAACTGATTTTGCAGGGTTATGTATGTGAGTGGGTGAATGTGTGTTTTGAGGCTAGTGTGGAGCGTTTTAGGGATGATGCCAGTACTGGAGATGATGATGGGTATTGTTTTGACTATATTAACTTTCCATTGTGATTTTATTATTATTATTATTAGATGTTATCCCACATTAACCCATTAACCGCCAAATTAAAGGCAGCAAAGTAAAATGAATAAAATGTACATTTTCTTATTTAATATAAACCACGTAAACACAACAATAATAAAAATATATCAAAAAATTATTAGGAGGAGGTGTACTCATTTGTGTACAATGGCGCCCCCTATAGGAGGTGTACTCATTTGTGTACAATGGCGCCTAATGGGTGCAAGTAATTTACTGTAATTTTTGTAAAAAAATATTTCTTATTATTATTTTATTATCAATATAGATTGTTTTAAAGAAATATAACACTGTTCAATTGATTTCAAAGCCTTAAAAGATAAATTAAGCATATTTTAAAAATTTGTACTGAAATTAGTCGATCTCATTATTTAAATTTGAAAAAAAAAAAAAACAAAAGCGTGTTAGTATTTTTACCACTTCCCTTGACGTGTGCCTCAAGGCACATGAGTCAACAGGCTTTAGGACAAGCTTACTATTATGTATATGTCAAAAACCTACCTCCTTTTCCGAAAATGTATTGATTTGTCTAGGACATAATCAAAATTTGGTAGTTTTACTGCCAACACTTATCTAGTATTATTAAATTACATTTTTTACAGCTTATGTTAGATTTTTTTATTATAAATAACTAAATTTAATAAAAAGTAATACAATATTTAAAAAAATTGCTGTATATATTCGGCCGTTGTACTCAATTGGGTACAGCAGAGTATTGCAAACAATATCCTTACAGATATAAGTTCGAAAGCTACAAATTTATGTTTATTTTACAGATTTAGGTGTAGTTTCTAAATTTTAATAGTAAACCTCATGATGACTTTGTCGAAACCGATCGTGTAATATATTAAAATTAATGTAAAATACTTATTAAAGTGGAAATAATGCAAGAAGTATTGTGTATTATTACTGTGAAACATGAATTTCCACCAAGAACCTACAGTGCAATCAATTTAATAGTAAAATTAACATACATTGAAAATTAGGCACCGAAAAAATACGACACAGTAACCTTACAGGTGCAAAATCCAAATCTATCAACTTTGTTTGTGGCTATTGACAATAATTATAAATATATTCCTGTTTTATTGTTAAAGTTTAAGTAAAACATTATCCTTTTATCAAGTAACTTGTTAATAATCACTCGAATTATTAACAATTTTACCCTACACTTAAATTTGTAGCTGTACCCAATTGCGTACGGCGGCGGTAAATGGGTTAAGATGTGTATAACATCAAAGTGTACAAAAAAACTAACGTAGGAGGGTACTTACATTAGTTTTTTTGTACACTTTGATGTTACACACAAGTTAACCTACTCATATGAATGGGTATTTATATGAGTAGGTTATCTCATGTTTGCGGCCAATTTGAGCGGGAATGTATTGCGATTATGAGTAGAGTATTATCCCCGCAGTTCCGTTGTTCATCACCTAAAAGGTGTGCAATTTATTTCGCCGTGTCCTTCCTAAAAGTTTAATGTACGGGCAAAACACATTAACTTGCCTCTCCAATGTTTTACGGAACGAAACTTAAAAGACTCTTAAAATATTACATGAAAGTGTAAGTATTAACTTAAAATATTACAAAGAAAATATGAGGAATAAAATATTGTAAAGCAAATATTCGTGGCTAATTTAGTTTTTCTGTCAGTTACAGATAATCCCAGGAGAATAAATATACCTACACCAGTCACTAACTCACTAGCAAAATTTTAATTGAAGGAGTACAAAACTTGGGTACATTTGTAGAGTGTAATTTATTTTATTGGAGAATCTCTTACTGCTAAAATTTCTTACTGATAAAATGTGTTTGAAAATTGGTCAGCCATAAACGGACACGACGAAAGTCGAAAAAACCGTTTATTTCCAATTATAAATAATTGAAGATTCATCTTTCATTCACAATTCAAATATACTTGAATTAAATTAGATTCTTGTTGAATAAATTGAAATGAATTTACTATTCAAACTAACAAGCGACTGACAACGTGCGATTTGCACGTAATTGGAAACCATTCGTGATGCAATTGACAATGTAATAGAAACAGAACCTAATCGGATTCAAATCTACGACCAATCGACCACAAGAATAAGGAAATCCTATCTATAGGTAAAGATTCAGAATAGATTGAAGACGAGGCCAAATGTATTTTACATGACTATGGGAAAACCAAATGAAGAGTAATGATTTTGGCAGTCTATATAATATAATATGTATAATTGTTTGTTTCGCCCTTACGCCTAAAGTACATCCGATTTTTATAAATTAAGTGACAAAAATTCGTAATAATAGCAAGGCATTTCCTCACAATTGCATCGCAATTGTTACAATTGCTATATAATTTTCGTAGTCGGGTTATATTATAATAGTGTTTATAAAAAAATTATAGTTCTTTAAATGGACCCAAATATTAAGAATATTATATTCCATAAGCCGCACACTAAAATCCGAACCAGTGAAATTGTTTATTAGTTACAAACGATACGTATTTTGTTAATTTAATTTTAGGATAATTTGACAGAAGCTTTTTGTTTACAAATTTCGTATGTTGGTGGAAACTTTCTCGTTTTTATATATAGTTTGGTTAAAACAATTGTTGGCCCCGAACAACCAATTGTTGGCTTTTTACCTCAATTATTAGTTATACCTAAGATACGGGTTGCGTATTCGTTTTGTTTATCTTTTTATACTTCTAGATACTAATCTTATTTTTTTCCTTTTTATTTGTGTTTAACAATTTGCAAAAAAACAAAGCATTACTTTAAATCTTTGTGGTCAATAATTAAGATGCCAACAATAGGTCACCTTCCCCTACTTACCTACTTAACTTTAATGTTACTGCCTACATTACAGAGAATGTCTTTTTGTGAGGAAATGCCTCAGTAATGACGCTAATTACCGCACAAAATTAATTTAATGTCTCGTCTCCTTCAGCCCTTACGTAATTGCTGTTAAAGAAGATCCTAATTATTGACATTAACATAACTAAATAATACAGTCACGACTACGTTAAGAAAAGAAATACGTGTGTGTCTTCACATAAATTTGTTTTCATTATTGCACGAGAATATATAAAAACAAAAAAAAATGTAAAGAAAAGACGTCACTTTGTAGATGAAAAGAATCAGTAATTTTTATCCGACTGATGAAGAACATAAGGGGTCGTCCATTAATCACGTGATGCCTAAAGGGGGAGGGGGGGGGGGGGTCTCAAAAAAAAGCACCAAGTATCACCAAGGGGAGGAGGGGGTATAAGGAGACATCACGTGTATTAATTTTCGAATCTAGTCTATGCATACCGAAATTATTATCGGGTGTAAATTCGTAGTGTTGTTTAAATACTTACAAGACAAATGACTCGTATATTTTTAATTGCTTAAATTATTCGATTAAATTGATTTTTAAGTTAAAGTTTTTCTTTAAACATGACCTGCTTACTATGTAAAAAAAAATACACGTGATCTTAGGTGGGGGAGGGGGGGGGGGTAGTATAAAACCTCACCAAATATCACCAGGGGGAGGGGAGGGGTCTAAAAAGTTGTAAAAAACATCACGTGATTAATGCACGGCCCCTAAGGAATTTCAGATACATTTGTCATTAGCGCAGTGAGTAACAATAGGGTATTGTCAGACGGAAATTATAGGTGGTTATGCTATCTCAGACACACGAATTTGGTACGGAGCGTACAGCGAACCATATTCGGAGACCAAATTCGGTGTCGCTACGCACGCACGGATTTGGTACGGTGCAGTGAAGCGAAACGCTCGACACTCGTGTGTTCGATTTTATGCTCTATTACATTAGCACAGAGTTCTATTTACAGTGCGGTTTTAAACGACGACGATGATTCCCGCAGTTCATTGATAGCGGGTAGTAATACCAACACTTTAAAAAATATTTCTCCCCAAATTTTACCCCTGATTACTTATACCATTGACAGGTCTAAGAGATAATAAGCTAGAAAGGAAGGTTATGTATTTAACATAAAGACTTACGCGTGAATAACATAAAACTAATTTGTCTTAATCTGATTTCATTCTCAATACATTTTCATATCCCTGGCTATATACACACATTAAAATATTTTTTATTATTAATTTATTACATACAAATTGATTCATAAGGAGAAAACTCTAAACATCCTGTCCCCTAGTAAACCCCGTAGATATTTTCCCTAATTTTAGGGGGTACATCCCTAAGTTGGCAACACTGATACCGTTGTACGGCCTGACCGCCGGACTGCTCTACACACGCACGAATTTGGTACGGAGCGAACCAGATCCGATGCGGACAACGGCGAACTCTTCGCCTTCTTCATATGTTCGCCGGACTGCCCTACACACGCTCGGATCTGGTACGGAGCGTCTGGTACGCTCCGTACCAAATTCGTGTGTCTGTAGACACCATTAGTGCCACACAGTAGGGATGTTGAAAAAATAACGATATATCGATATATCGATATTTTTAGCCGATATTTTTTGATCCGATATATCGATACATCGATACAAAAAAACAAATATCGAAATTCGTATCAAAATAGATATTTTTTTTATTTATCATCTCATGACGATATAACTAAATTCGCTAGAATTCAAAGCCGTAAAATATTGAAAAAAAAAGTTGTTTTGCAGAATTCCATTAATCTAATCTGTGATAGTGAGTGCGTAACTAACTGCCCTGAAAACTGAATGGATCTAGTAACTATGGATAGACTCCGAATTTTGTAATTGCTAAAAAGAACTGTATTACCTTGGTAATAGAGTGTATTTCACAATGCACGTATCATAGAGGCAAATCCGAGCCGAGCGAGATAGCCAGAAGGGAGGCCGTGTGTCTCGTTCTTGCATGTTGCCAACCAGAAAAATGTTGGTATTTATAAAAAGTTACTTGAAAAGTCTTAGATAAAACAAGTGTACTTTATTATTATTTTAACAAATATTTATAACTAAGTATATTAAATTCTAATTAAAAAAGTTAGAAATAGTCATTTAATACTAAATAAAAATGCAATTTACATTAAATCCTTTTCCTTCTTTTTAATTAGATGGTATCATTCGCAAGACAATAGATACGCCATTACACATATTTTATGCTGAACACCGGGTAATATTAAAATTGAAAATAGTTTTTATTTCTTACTTTATACTTATATCTCCGTAACTATGTTTTTATTATTTATTTGATGATCTGTTAGATCTGAATGGTTAGATCAAAATGGTGAAAAAATGTATATATATTCTTGTCGAAGTGAAAGTTATGCTGGTTGCAATATTTCGTTTATTAGTAACATTAGTAAGTTAAATGTAATGTTAGTCTAGTTATTCTAGCAAAAAGTGTTAACATTAAAGCAACTGACGTTATTAAGAGTTATAACAGCTGTACTACGTTTTGTTATAAACTAGTCAGTAGCGACACGCCTAGAATCGTAGTAAGTACTGAGAAAAAAACGTGTGTAGTCGAGTATGATAATATTATAGGTACAGTTTTTATAGATTTCTCAACAATGAAGAAATGCGACAAAAATGGCTGAATAGTGTTTAAGTAAGGCAGAGAATTACATAAAAATCTGTTGCAAATTGGTCGAAAAATTTTTGACCGATATATCGATATATCGATATTTTTTTCGCGATATATCGAGACCGATATTGATATTTTTTCAAATATCGATGTATCGATATATCGATATTTTGTTTAATTTTCGACATCCCTACCACACAGAAAGTATGTCAAAACTGACTCTGTAAGAAAATTAACGTACATGCTTTTCTTGCCCCGTCCAACGTTAGATAAAGCAATAGGGGATCGGACTTCATCTAAAAATTTAGTTTCATTAAAATCAGAAATATTGAGGCATTACTACTTGGTAAATGTAAAAAACATATTATTTTATGTGTAGTTTGTTAATTAAATACATCTAAATAGTACAAAAAGTTTTTTTTGTTAAATTAGTAAACGAAACTTACATCATTAGTTTACTTACATCATATACAAAAACATTCAGTATAATAAATATGAACTTAAGCGCACCAATATCAGAGATATTTACAAATATGTTCCTGCGGCCGTATACTTCATACACTTTAACCCACGAGTGACGTCACTTGTGGGTATTACTTTAGTGTGGAGCGTTTCTACGAGACTTGCAAAATTTTGTATACAAATCGCTTTGGTACATTTGAAAATATTGACTTTTGATGTACTGTTTCTTCTGAGAAGTTACTCATATTTAATAGTAAGTAAGTACCTAATATTAATTTATGCAATTAAAAAAAAAATCAGTCCGATCCCCTATTATCATGAATATGAAAATAGATATGACTCACATAAAAGTCATTCCTGAGTTACAAGCAGGTCGTTTTGAGCTCGCAACTTTGAAAGCGATTTACTACGAAAATTAGAAAATTGTTAATCAACTTGATCCCTTTGTAGGCGAAATGTTTTCAGAATTAATTGTCGATATCAAAGGTCAGGTAATTTGGACGTGGCCGTTGGCCACTTAAAATTGTTCACGTTTTGTACATTCTTTCGGAAAATTCGACTAGACTTTATTCCGTGAGAATATTCTTGAATATTGGATACTTCCAATATTTAAGGTTATAAGTTTTTCATATAAAATTAATATGATATTATAATATCTAAATAAAATTAGTTTGTTTCTCTAGTTTTTCAATAAACTAAGGTTTGCAGAGAAATATGGATAGGGGGTAATTTTCTTTGCAGATTATCAACGTGCTACAATGGGGTATTTTCTAAGTTTTTGAAAAAACGTTATATTGTTCATTATAACACAATATATTGGCAATCTGGACTATTTCTTGTAAATTTCTTTCATTTCCTTGCAAATCAACATAAAAGTTTAAATAATTAATAAATCCGCGAAAACGCTACGTGTTGTCATGACGTCGCGAGTCACGACGACATGACGACGTCATACTTGTAACCACCTGTCAACTATCGAATCTCACTAAAAATGTCAAATCCTAAAATGCTTTATTTACACAAAGCACTTTGGTAATTTTACTATTTTAAAATGCCTTTTATAAGGTGCTATACTATTATTACCGAAGAGAAACGCTGATAATCCGCACAAAACTTGCACTAAACTTCGACTGGCAACTGACAAGTGACATAATTTTTTTTAAATGATGTATGCAGTAATGATGGGATTAATGAGGCCATTTTTTAAAGAAAGAGAAGTACAAGAATCTGACGTCACGTTTGACGACTGTGCGTTTTTAATCACGTGATCAACCGTGAAAAATTTGTTATTTTATTTTTGATATTTTATAAAAATCACATATATTTTATAGTAAAGTGTTCGTTAAATTGGTTTTAAATAATGTTAAGTGATAAAATATCAATAGTTTGATGTATATTTTCACCATAGGATAATTGCCTATTGTCAAGATCAAGAGAAGGGTCCGAAAAATCGAAAGCATAGGTACTGCGACAAAGTTTTAAGTATCACTCGTTAAGTAGAAAAGTTTCCACTTTCTTATTCAAAGTCAAATATTTTTTTTACAATGTCAAATGCCGCATTATCTTTAAATACTCTGTTGTAAGTACTCTTACACACGCGTCGCAGCTCCGTTTATATATAAAAATCTGCATCATCGATCTTTTAATAACTCTTTCTTATTACTAACATCATAAAGAGGAAAGATTTGTTCGTTTGCATTGATTAACCTTCGACTACTTTATGGTACATAAAATGTAAATTAAGGAAATGTCCACCTTAAGTGAGTCAATTTGACATAATATCATTGACGGTAACGGCCAAATTAAAAAAAACTAGGCAATGCCAATTTTTCTATTTATAATATATTAAGCTCTGCAGTTAAACAGCTGTTGTCGTTAAAAAATATAAAATATAGGCGACCGGGCGAGAGAGAGAGAGAAAGAGAATGACAGAGTCATCTTGACGGTAGTGCTACTTCACAGACATGAGACAGCACACAACGCAAAATGTATATGTACTGCTCGTGCCAGCTTTTAAATATCAGCCTACCATCGTTATTATAAGCACAGAGTAAATAATTTTCTATACTTATCTGTGTTATAAGTTTAAAGATTTTCACAAGGATTTTAATGAAAAATAAGTGTCGCTACAAAGTAAATTTATTCCACGCAAATTAAATGGGTACTTTTTGTTTATTTTGTATAAATGAAAAATTACAATTGGGAAAAGCGCAAATAAAATTGTATTTCGTTTTCGTTTGTTTACGATTGAACGAACATTGCCAGCAATTCCAGAGGTCAGATGTTTATGGCCGTCTCCCTGGAGCTAGACAGTGCTTTATTATCTTAGATTTATCGTATCTTTTGTGTAAAGGGCTGGTGTGAAATATCTTAGAACGTTAGCATCACTATTGCTTTTAGCTCGTTCTTGGTTGACTAAAATTGCCAACTAAACGTGCATCAGATTTGTATATGAATCAGTCAGTCAAGCATTAATTTTGATCTTCTTTATTTTCGTTTTCTCATATCCTTTTTCATATCCTTTTTATCTCAAGAATCAAAATGAAAATATTGTTTCTTACTACAAGCATCAGTGATAACAAGCATTCTTTCATTATTTACTTGATTTTATTTTGACAAATTGTTTGCGAAACTTATATTATCTTGAATAATTCATACTTTTCTATTTTACATAATCTAAATGCATTCGAAGAAACAGTGAATTGAGAACAGTCGTTATGTAAATGACATGTACTAGTCCAGAGAGACCGATCGGAGGTAAGTTGATATTCAAATCACAATAGTTTAATATTGGTTAGACCTGTACCCCAAGCAGGAACTTTTTGCGTTATCGTTACGTGTACGTAAGCGAGAAAAATTGTATGAAAAACATGAAAGCGCCTCTAGCGGACGTAAAAGTAGCTAAATTTTTCATACAATATTCCTCATATTTCTCGTTTACGTACACGTAACGAAATCGCAAAATGTTCCTGCTTACCCCACAGAGCTCTGGGAGACGTTTACTACGAACTAGTTATCTGTTAGTATTATGTATAAAAATCTTTATTCAATGGATAAGCTATAAAATGTTTTGTCCTTCTCTATCACGAGACTTTTCCAACGTATCAGACAATGACAAAACATTGTATAGCTTATCCATTGTGTAAGTATTTTAAATTTGTAAGGCGGTAAATATTTATATAGATTAAGCTTCGGTTATTTTGCGATATTTATCATAATATATTGATTTTATATGTATAATATATTGCAAAATTCTTCCTAGGCTTTTTTCGAGTAGATTAGGACAACAGTAATTATCTAAACAAACTAGCAAAAGTAAATACGAAAAGAATGTTGTTTAAAAACCCTCGAAAGTAACAAAACATGTCATCGTCATATCAATCAATATTTAAATGGAGGTTTCAGAACATCGAATCAGGCATATCCATTTAGACATTGACGAAACAAAGCGAAGGTAAAAATAACATTCCCTAAAACAACATGGAGATTCGGACGAAAGTAACGATTTTTGTAGATATACCTAGGTGCTTTCTTTTAAATTATAGCAGATTGAAAAGTAACTATGTTACCTTGAAATAAGTTACATCTTTAGATCTACTCATTTGAGTGCGGTTTTGGAATAAAAAGAAAAGAAGCGTTAGATGGTCTTGTATCAATTTTACTGAACTACTATATTATAGCACTAGTTGTTGCCCGCGGCTCTTTCCGTGTAAATACAGTATCCTGCGAGAACGCTGTTCTTTTGCGGGATAAAATACTTTTTATCCCGCAAAAGAAGTAGTAGTAGCCTATGTTTTAATCCAGAGCTCAAGCTACTACCTTACCAAACATCAAAATCTGTTCAGTAGTATTTGCGTGAAAGAGTAAGAAACATAATTATATCCATACATCTATCCAACTATGCTTACAAACTTTCATATTTACATTATTAGTAGAGTTAAACCCTGTGCCGTGTGCACTGTCCAGTTTCTTAATGTCGTGAATAATGTATATTTACACATTTTTTTCTTATTAGGGTTCCGTAGCCAAATGCCAAAAAACGGATCCCTTATGGATTTGTCATGTCTGTCTGTCTATCTGTCTATCTATCCGTCCGTATGTCACAGCCACTTTTTTCCGAAACTGTAATAACTATACTATTGAAACATAGTAATTAGATGTATTCAGTGAATCGCATTTACATTTTCACGCAAAAATAGACAAAATCAATAAATTTCGGGGGTTCCCCATACTTAGAACTGAAATTTTTTTTTTCATCAAACCTGATCATTACCCTGGTAGTGGTACTAATATTAGGTATAATACGAACAAATTATGAAAACAGTCAATTTGATTAGCTTATGAATTAGATTCCATAGTCGATCGCTGCGACGCGTCATCAGCAGCCAAAGCAGGAACAATTGACAACAACGTATTTGTAACATATCTAATGTCAATAGCATGGTCATTGTCATTTTTATTCAATGTTATTTCGATAAACTTACGAATACATAGTTATCACTTGTCCCTACTAACCCTACAAATGGTTATGCTTATAGCACACAGCCTCCGTGGTCTAGTGGTTAGCGCATTGGCTCTCGACTTCGAGGTCGTGGGTTCGATTCCCGCATTGGAACAACAAAAAATAAATGTTGTTTTCAGGTTCTGTTAGGACAATGCAGGCTGATCACCTGATTGTCTGACAAGAAAGATGATCCATGCGTCGGATGGGCATGTAAAAAGTCGGTCCTGCGCCTGATCTCTCGCCAGTCGTGTCGGTCATCCGTCCCACTGGGTAACGAGAGTAAAAGGAAGAGAGAGTGCTCTTGTGTACTGCGCACACACTTGGGCACTATAAAATTACTCCTGCGTAAATGGCCTGGTTTCAATGAAACCGGCCACCGTCACCGAGATCGGTGTGGGGAGTTATTATTATTATATTATAGCACTAGTTGTTGCCCGCGGCTCTGTTCTTTTGCGGGATAAAAAGTAGCTACTACCATACCAAACATCAAAATCTGTTCAGTAGTTTTTGCGTGAAAGAGAAAGAAACATCCATCCATACATCCATCCAACCATCCTCACATATTTTCACATTTATAATATTAGTAGGGTTAAAACCTGCACCGTGTGCACTGTACAGTTTCTTAACGTCATGTACAATGTATAAATTACATTTTTTTTCTTTTTTTTTACTACAACTTCGAGCAGAGCTCGGTTACCTAGGTACCTAGTTAATATTATATTACGAAAAAATTGTGAAAACAGTCCATTTGCTTATGAATTAGATTCCATAGTCGATCGCTGCGACGCGTCATCAGCAGCCAAAGCAGGAACAATTGACAACAACGTATTTGTAACATATCTAATGTCAATAGCATGGTCATTGTCATATTTTTATTCAATGTTATTTCGATAAACTTACGAATACTTAGTTATCACTTGTCCCTACTAACCCTACAAATGGTTATGCTTATAGCACACAGCCTCCGTGGTCTAGTGGTTAGCGCATTGGCTCTCGACTTCGAGGTCATGGGTTCGATTCCCGCATTGGAACAACAAAAAATAAATGTTGTTTTCAGGTTTGGTTAGGACAATGCAGGCTGATCACCTGATTGTCTGACAAGAAAGATGATCCATGAGTCAGATGTAAAAAGTCGGACCGTGATCTCTCGTCAGTCGTGTCTGTTATCCGTCTCTCTGGATTATGAGAGTAAAGGAAGAGAGAGTGCTCTTGTGTACTGCGCACACACTTGGGCACTATAAAATTACTACTGCGTAACTGGCCTGGTTTCAATGAAACCGGCCACCGTCACCGATATCGGTGTGGGGGAGTTATTATGTGCTTATAGAGGGGCATGTACGAACAAGTCTACTGTCGACTGTAAAGCGTGTGTTGGCGCCTTTAGTATGTAGTGTAATGCTAAGCCAACTGTCATAATCAACAAATCACGAGTCAAGTTTGCCGAGCACAAGTTCTGGAAGTTTCTGTTATCTTAGCGAAGTCAATCCCGGCTGCATGCTGCTTCAACAACACTCAATAGTAAAGTTTCTTCGTGTTTTATGAAACTGGTATTTTATCTGCTAACTATAGTAACTAACTCTACTGCTATTTATGCTTTTAATTAATTAATTAACTATTTCATTTTATTCAAAATTAGAGTAGCCAAAGAAACAAAATGTGTGCCGTTTTATTGACTAACTCAAACTGTTTGTACTTCGGTCCCAAGTAGCAGGAGTACGCTACACTAAGTGCTAGGCCAAACTTCGTCTATAGATTTGTTTTGGGTAGATTATTCAAATAAATATTAATTTACTTCACATTTAATTTTGTTTCAACTCTTTTGATATTTAATTTAAAAATCGACAAAGTAAATGAAACGAAGCGAAAATTTAATTGTTTATGAACAAATAAAAAGACAGTAAATTACAGTAAATAATGGCGTTAAACACAATTGATGTTCATAAATATTCATTCAGTTCGAGAGCTTTCGGTAAACAGAGTTGGAACGATGGTTGAAACAGTATCAATTGGGTTCTATATCTCACAGAGTAAATATTTTTACTTGCCTGCTAACCGATGAACTGGCTCAGCAAAGGGCGATTGTTCTTTTATATCTATTATTGTTTTTATTAACCGACTTCCAAAAAAGGAGGCAGTTTTACTGCTATAATATTAATAAATACTGCTTTAGCGGCGCTGTGCACTTTTCTTGGGATGGGCAAAAACTGTTAAACTCGCGCGACAGGTCACGTGTCCTGATCGAAAATGCATAAGATTCAACTTGCAATTGTTTGCTGTCTTAGTTTACGCGAGCATAAAACTATTTTAGTATGTATAGACTTTTGTCCCCAACCTTCCTAACGCATTGACCTTTGACCCAACCATCCTCATCACATTGACCTTTGACCTTTACCTCCGATCGTCCCCCCACGAGTGTCACGGAGTGCAACCCGTTTATTTTGCTTATATGTATTTTAAATAGGCCATACATTACAACGACGTAGTCGTAATGTTATCTAATGAAAATTGTATAGGTGTCATGATTTTCATAAAATTCTCATTCGATAACATACGCTGTTGTTAATTGTTCATGCTAAGCCCGCAGGAATTCGGAGGCTGAATTACGTTCCAAAATTATCGGCTGACGAAGTCCGACCAGCTGCATTCGCGATGAAATTTCAGCCTTATGTATAATAGCAATCTATTTGCTAGTAATTAAAATAGCATCGCAAGCTCATGCCGAAATTCCGTCGCTTTGTGTAAGGCTCACGGCGCAGAAAAAATATTAGGTAAGTATATTATAGTCAAAGTCTAAAAATTTTATTCAAAGTTGGTAATTTTATACACTTTCTGAACGTATGTAATACCCACCACCGCGCGGGGCTATCTTTTATCATGATTAAACAATTTACTAGAGTACCTACAATAGTAAATAGAAGAAGCCTTGCAGAGGCCACCTCATTCCCTAATTCCTATTATCATTCATGAAATCATTAAGTTTATAATAAATAGGCTTAGGACACAAAAGTTCTTTGACTACTAAACGTTTTCTGGCATTCCTACAATACTCTAACGATACGCGCCTTTTTAATAAATTGAGATAATATTATTGTGTTTCAATCAAAGTGTCGTAAATATTAGATAAAATATAATCTTAATGCTGAATAAAACATAGTTTTTCTCTCGGAAAATATGTGAGTAAAAATATTTCAGCTTTTGTTTAGTAAAAACATCGCCATACAAAAACATTTAAGTATCGGGCCGTTGTTTACACTCAAGTAACAAAAGCTGTTGACATGTTTCAGCTGAATCATGGCGAAGTAGTTTTCTTTGTACAAGCCCATAGCATCGTTATAAACGGTTTTTGTTTATTTGCGAAAAGTTCTGTAACATTTATTAAAACACATAGGAATTATGCATGGCAAAATTTTAAAAATTTACTAAACTAATGATTAGTAAATTTTTACAATTTCGCCATCTATTATTCCAATATGTTTTATATTACAATAACTACTTATATTTACAAACAAAACATTAACTTACATTTTAACTTGACTCAACAAGAAATTCGTCATCTCAAATATAATTTTAAAAAGTAAGTATGATAGTTAATTTATATACGCGAGTTATACTTCTAGCTAGGTGAACACTGAATAGTGTTAACAGCTCTCAAAAATATTTCTTCCCAAAATAAGTCGAAAATCCTCGACCTAAATAATCCTTCCCCTAGAAAACCCTCTGTAGAGATTTTCCCCCCTAAATTTAGAGGTAAACACCTGAGAAGGACTGAAGGTGAAAAGTGACATGATATGTAATCCAGCAACAACTGATAAACTTTTTTGTTCATCTGTTTATGAAAATATGATAGAAGAACAACGCAAGTTAAGAACAACCAGGGCCTTTAGTCAAGATGCATATTCTACATGTCACTTAACGATGACTTATGTCAAATCCCATACATTATTGATTTCGAACTTCAGTTTCGAAATTATCGAATGCATCTTGACTTAAGACCCTGGGGGCTACAATATTATGTTACTTAGCGAACGTCATATCAATCCCATATATTTTCAATTTCGAAGATCGTCATTTTAATTAACGATGGCAAGTTGGCTAAGCCCCTAGTAATATACAATGTGTTCAAAAGTGTATTAAACTTAACAATCCGTTAAAACCGGGACTCGATGTAACTAAAACTTCATGATCCTATAACAAATAACCGTTTCGGTTATATACGAACTGCGCTTAATAGATGTAATATCGTTTTACTGTTTGTTCTAAAAAAGGTTTTTATAGCTTTTAGACGCAAATTGTTTAGGTAATATTTTTTCTATCAAATTAACAGATCTGACTTTCATAAAGAACATTAAATACTTAGGTAACGTAACGTAAAAATGGAAGTAATTTTAGAGATAGGTACGTTACCTAAGTCACTTTTAAAATCCACTCTTTGGCCGCAGCTTATGGCGATAAATAACGAGAAATCCCGTTTTTCTACCTTTTGTCCCGAAATTGGCGATCTTTCAAGTTAAATGTGTTTTGGAAGGCTGAAGGCTAAAACTTTGAGCGAGTCTACCTTTGACCTGAAACTGAGTTTGCCTCGGGACTACATGCATGTACAAAAAAAAAAAAAACACACAATGTAGCTACAGTAGAAATGGTATATCCAACAATATTTTTTAAATTCAGACTTTAAATATTACCTACAGTAAATCTACTGAAAGATGGAAGCGTAACTTAACTTTGAACGAACCACTTATTCATTTAAAACGGTAATATGATCCCCAATTTTTGCAATTTACGTACACTTTCATTTACTTTTTGAATTATAAATGAATCGTCCTGATATCATAATTTTTAGAGTTTGGACCAATTAACGTTTCATAATCATAATCATTTATTCACGAAATTAAATAATCATTTAATTTGAAATTCCATGAAATAAGTACAATAAAAATAAAAAGAGAACAATAACTACTCTATCTATGTGAAATATCTGCATACGAGTAAATTAGATGATTTTTTTTAAAGTTTCACTTCTATCGCGTATGTACTACACACATGTAGGTATTACTTTTCACAAACTTCGTAGCAAATTGTCGTATCGAAGACGTTTCCTGAAATTTTCGCGTCTTGACTCGCTGCTCCTGATTTTAAAATCGATAGAATAGTTTTAAAGCCATTTAAAACTTTACCCATAACGAGTTAAGGAAAGTTTTGTTGCTAGAGTAAGTTTCGTGTTATTAGGTAACCCATGTAGAGTGTTATATTATAAAACCATTCAGTTCAGTAGCGAAGGCTGGTTCTCCTTCATAGGGAAGCCGTAGCATATATAATAGGTAGGGATTTGGATGAAGGTCTTCAAAACGTAAGCGGTAAGGAAAGCCGATAGGAATGGAGTTATAGGAACCCCTTGCCACTGATTCACTTCAATTACCTACCTACTCGTAAATGCAGCCGTATAATATTTGAGTGACGCGCTATTAGGACTTAACTATATTACGATCGAATATCGTAAGGTAACTTTTTGCCTGTCATAGCTATTTCTCACCCCATCATACCTTTAATTTTCTACAAAATGTTTAAAGTATAACATCTTTATTCTAAACGAAACATATTTTGCATAAAATAAACTTAAATCTTTATGAACTTAAAACTACTTTAGATATTTGCGATGTTCAAAATAGCTTTATTACGAAATCTACTTAAAGAAGTTAAGCTAACTTCGCGGCTTGGTTAATGGTCTATTTCTTCAGAACGTGCTTGGATTTAAAAAAACTCTGGCGATCGTAATGTTCCCTAGCCTCTACTTTTTTTTATAGAATCTTGAATTCATTGTCTACGGAAATTGAAATTTAATATTACGAAAAGGGGATGAAAATACATTTTTAAGTAAATTTTATTTAATAATAATAATTATAATAATAATTATTAAATAAAATTGAACATTTATTCAAATAAAGTTTGGACATTACACTACACAACTACTTTACATCAAGATTAGGTAAGAATATGTATCTTTAATAAGTAGTAACAATTACAATAATACAACAAACATAAAATTAACAATAAAACTAGAGGAAAATAAAAAAACTAAAAATTAGTACTAATAAAAAGAAGACTTAACTACAAATAATCTATCTCTAAAAAAACTATAAATAGAAAATCTTCCCCAGGTCGTCCCCATCTGGCAGAGTACCTAGCAAACTGATAGCATTGCCTCGTTGGATAGCAATGGCTATCCATTGTGCCAGGTAGTTCCCGGCTCTAGGGTCTCGGGTGGCTTCAGTAAGCTTTTTAGAGATTTCTTTAAAAAGCTTATGTGCGCCCGGACCCCATGCGCCTAGGGTTTCCACCCCAAACGGTTCAAATATGAGGTCTCCGCTAAGGTTCTCATACTTGCGCCGTTTGAGGTTCTCCGCTTGGTTTGCAGCCGCGCCCGCACAGTTCGAGGTGCCTTGGATATGGGACGGAGCAAGAGTATCGACACAAGTAGCGTCCCATACAAGAGCCCGTCCCACACTCCAAGGAACCAGGGTCATTCCATCAGGTCTCTGCCATCGTCGCGCGCCAGACCGGAGGGTTCCAGTATAGCTGGCACGCCGGCGGTGACAAGAGCCCGACGAATGAGGTCATTCAGACTGTGATGCCGGGAAATGCGTCCAGCGCTTCGTGAGCAGCACAGCCCGTGATAACCGTGGCTGTCTACGTTCGCGCCGCAAACACACTGATGAGGGACGACATGGGGGGCACCAAGACGCAGGGCAGTGGCTAGCCGAAATGTATTGCGGCCCAGCAGTGTTCCAGTATTGGCTGACGGTAGTGCCTGCAGCCAAACGCCCGACTCCCACTTCTCCACAGCCAAAAGACGAGCCCGCTCTGCAGGACTGGAAGACGTGTTAAAAAGTCTATTCCGTACCAGTCTGCAGCCATCTGCCCATGCCCATGCTCGTCCCAAAGCCTTTGGGAAAATGTGTTCTCGGGCACATTGCTGCCGGCACTAGCAATATCCCAGGCATTCTTGGCCTCGTCCGCAAAAAAGATAGTTAACGGACAGGATGAGCGCTCTAATATTTTCAAAAATACTGCATGGTTTGCGTGAACCGAGGACAAGAACGCCGGTAAGGCTACGTCAGACGTTTGTCGAATGCTCAGGCCACCGAATCGTACTGGAAGCGTTGCTTGAGTCCATGAGCGGTGGTCAAAATTTATATTAAGAATGGAAGAAAGCGTATGTTTTATGGTGTCGTCTAAACGTTTGAGGAGTTGGGGGAACTTCTACAGTTGGCAACACCGCAAGACATACGTAAATTTTGGAACGAATAAGCAATATCGAATTAAGGTAAAAGCCATGTGACAGTTAATTTGGAGTTTCACTAAAATGTTGTAATTTATTGTTTATAAATTCCGGAAGGGAATCGTCTAGAATAGGGGAACTTAAGAGAAGAAGTGAACCTTTCTCGATAACTGATAATTGTGGGGCTACTTCTTTGAAACTGGATATAACGGCTTCTCTGTCCTCACAATTATCAGGGACAAAAAGTTCACATTTCCCAAAGTTCAATTCTAGGCCGATATTTTGGAACTCATGGATTAGTGTACGGAAGTCAGTGAGTACCGTAGATGCATCGCTTCCAAGGGTCCCATCATCCAAATACCAAACGTTGAATTTTGAATTTAGAAGTAAGAATTAATTACAGAGTATTATTTATTTGTTATAAAAATATAATTAATCTATACAAACCTTTACAAACTATAAATACAACATTAGAAATAGATTTAAGTATTGTTCAAAAAGGAAAAATCTATAGTTCTTTTCAATAAGTAACTTATATTTTACTGTCTTAAGGACAGACCTGTTAAAAGAGGTGGGCCCCGTTTGGGACAACGCGACTTGACAACCCTTCTTCTGTCCGACAGACTTGAGGACGCTGCCCGTTCATCTAAGCCTAAGCCAGCATCCTACTACAATTATAAATGTGAAAGTTTGTGAGGATGTATGGATGGATGGATGTATGGATGAATGAACGTTTGTTACTCTTTCACGCAAAAACTACCGAACGGATTTCGATTAAATTTGGTATGGTAGTAGTTTAAGCTCTAGATTAAAACACAGGATACTTTTTATCAAGAAAAAGCACAGTGTTCCCGTGGGATACTGTAATTACTCGGGCGGAGCAGCGGACAACAGATAGTTTTGCATAAACCTTTTTAATACAAATAAAATTTAACAATCTTGTTTATACTTAAGCAGTCCTGCCATGGCAGTACAAAGTTAAAGTTAAAATTTTGTTGAAGTAAACAAATTAATTCAAATGTTCCTGGGGCAAATCCTTACTTTCGGAATCATTGTTTTAAACGTAAACCCATAAATTTGCACTTACTACTTAAGGGCCCCACGGAGCGTCGAATTCCCATACAAACGTAGTTTCGTTTTAATTTTAAAACGGTTCAACCAAACTTCACCAAACTTTGTAAACATAATTGGAGGCATCATATCTAGTCTTATAATTAGGTTTGGTTAGAAAATATTAAAGACGGGAAGCAGGTACCATAGCAGCATTCAGGGCGGGATCAGGGGTCAGGAACTATAAAAAAATTCCTTTCCCATAGGTCTCTCAAGCATCAGTGAGTGTTGACGAGCTGAAATATACTACTACTCCAAGAACGAAATAAGAGCGAATTTAATTTCTGAAGGTAAAGATTAAATTCGCTCTTATTTCATTCTGGTTCGTGGGACCCTTAACAGTGCAATACTTAGCGTCATTAATCGTTCAATGTAGGTCGCTCGCAGTCACGCCTTTACAAAAGACGAAGCTTTAAGCAGTTCTGCCATGGCAGTACAAAGTTAAAGTTAAAATTTTGTTGAAGTAAAGTAATTAATTCAAATGTTCCTGGGGCAAATCCTTACTTTCGAAATCATTGTTTTAAACGTAAACCCATTTGCACTAGCTACTTAACAGTGCAATACTTAGCGTCATCAATCGTTCAATGTAGGTCGTTCGCAGTCGCGCCTTTACAAAAGACGAAGCTAAGTATTTCTGACTACGACAAATGAATGTTTTCAATTCATATGTCGTAGTCAGAAATTTCAAAGTATGGTTTTATTGATAAAGTCTCGCGTCGCGTGCATCGGAAGGCTACCATAACTATCACTATTATGACAATCATTTGTTAATGACAAAGTGAGATTTTGATATGAATAAATGTAATCCCAAGGTTGATTCTGCTAATTAAATCCTGCATTAATACAGATATGATCCAGTCCCCGATATGTTAAAGCTGCTATTGCCGTTTTAACATATCGGGGACTAGCTTTATTTTCATAAACGTTTAAAAGGTTATCTTAAACTTACCTACCATCATTGTAATAACCAAATTTCGTGAATAAATGATTATGGTTATGAAACGTTGATTGGTCCAAATTCCAAAAATCAGTTTATGATATCAAGACGATTCATTTATAAATAACTAGCTTTTAGAAACCAAACTGACCGAACTGCATGGAGTTCCGTTTCCATACAAAATTTTACTCCTTATTCACCCCCTTAGGGGGTGAATTTTCAAAAATATTTTCTTAGCGGATGCCTACATCATTACAACTATCTGTATGCCAAATTTCAGCAAAATTCATTCAGTAGTTTCGGCTGTGCGTTGATAGATAAGTCAGTCAGGTTTGCCTTTTATATATTTAGAAAAAAGTAAAATTAAAGTGTAAGTAAATTGCGAAAATTGGGGGTCATATTACCGTTTTAATAAAGAGGTGGTTCAATCAAATTTAAGTTACGCTTTGACTCAGAAAGAAAAACTAGAGCCCGTCTGACTAACTCACTTGCCTCTACTTTTCCTCTTTCTTTCCTCAATTTAAACAATATTTTTATTCCTTCTACTATTATAAATGCGAAAGTTTGTGAGCATGGATGATTTGATGTCTGTTACTCTTTCACGTAAAAGCTACTGAACTTGATAAATATTTTTATTATTAAGGGGATTAGATTATGGTACTAAAAACAATGTCATTATAACGTTTTAATAGTAATATTATACTTTGCCTCACATTAAGCATTAGCTTCACAGTAAATCGATTGCACCCTTTAATAAAATTCCAAAAATATTTTACTGAATAATTCATTGAATTCGCTTGAAATTCGCCATGTCGAGGTTAGCTAGCAAATAGATTCGATTATGTCCACACTTGGCCGTGGATGTTTTGAATGTATATTGAATTGGACTTGTTGATAAAACCAACTTCACTGGATGTAGTCCAGAATACGGTTTAAATAGATTATGGAATACAAATTGTTTTCAGAACCCCAATTCTCGTATTTAACTTGGACTGTCATAATAAATGAATTGTCATGATGTCATAAACTGATTCTGGGTCCACTAAAATACAGCTACTATTATATAATATCTCAGACAAAATCAAATCTCAGTAAATATTAATTTGATAACTGACATATTATTATATATCTTTGTAAGATATAATGTTGCTATTGCAGCTTTAAGATATCGAGGACTTAAATCTTTATTTTCATAAACGTCAAACCAATATATTATATATATATATATATATATATAATAATTCAATAAAGTAAAATGAAAGTTTAAGCAAATTGCAAAAATTGGGGGTTATATTACCGTTTTAAATGAATAAGTGGTTCGATCATACTTAAGTTACGCTTCGATATTTTAATGTTCGCATCATAGTAAATTTCTGCCTTTGACGTTTTTGAGAATACCATTTTGCAGTTTAACATAGTATCGAGACTGCACCGAAACTGTGTTATTGAGGCAAGATTGTCTATTAGGTAGATAAAGGTAGATAGCACCCTGTAAGTTGCTACGTGTGTCGAAACAAAACGTGTTATTTTTTTAAATCAGAAAGAAAAACTAGGACCCGTCTTGCCCCAACTATAATTATATTTTTAATCTTTTTTTAATCTTTCTAGTATTTATAAATGCGAAAGTTTGTGAGGATGGATGGATGTTCGTTACTCTTTCATGCAAAATCTAGTACACTGATTTGGTATGGTAGTAGTAAGCTACCTCGCCTACCAGAACCTAAGGGTTTTGAATTAAAACATAGGATACTTTTTATCCCGAAAAAATACAGTATTTCCATGGGATACTGTATTTTCGAGTAAGTTCTAACTTAATAACTTAAAAAAACTTGGCCTTTACATCCGTTAATAGATGATTTATACAGTATTCTCCGAGCGAAGTAACCACTCTTGAAATACTGTACTGGGATAGTTGGTTTTTTAAATGTCGTATGGTTGCCCATACACATACGGCATTCTCACAACATAGTCAGCCTACTCCAGAGGAATGAACTGGTCAATACGTCTGGGGCCAACTATGTGCGGGTTTCCTCACGATGTTTTCCTTCACCGTTAGAGCGTATGTAATGTACTTGAGATCTGAAAAAGTCTCATTGATACACGCCACAACCTGGGATTTGAACCTGCACTCTCTCGAGTGCGAACCAAACGGTCTATCCACTAGGCCACGGAGCTCTCAATAACTTAACGACTCGTCTATTACGAATAATAAATTGTTGAAGGTGAAAATTCTATTTCCTATAACTAGTTGTAAAGTTTGCCCGTGTAATATGTTTGGATGGCGCTTAGATAATAGTTCAAAATTAGTTTACTTCCCCTTCAACACAACATAGAGTTCAAGTACCTATCAATATTAATAGGCATCAGTTAAGCTTTAATGTTACTCGACAAATATTGTTATGTAATAAGTACTAGTAGCTTTTGCTCGCGGCTCCGGCCGCTTAAATAATACAATATCCCATGGGAACATTGTACTTTTTTGGGATAAATAGTAGCCTGTGCTAATTCCGAGCGTAAACTTCTACTATACCAAATTTCATCAAAATCCGTTATGTAGCTTTTGCGTGAAACGTCCATCCTCACTTTCACATTTATGATAGTAGAAAGATATCCTTTACGAGTATACCTTCTACGAAAGTTATAACTTATAAGCTTAACACCGAAAATACACAAAATAATTGTTCATTTGCAGTTTGATCGTGCACATAACTTGTAATGATATCGGTCGTAATCAGTTGATTACTATTGGTAAGCCATTACCATTCATCAGCAATTTGACTATTCTCGAACATATTATAACTAACAGCTTAGCATTTAATTCCCTCGATTACACCCTTAATAATTAATCTTACACATATATACTACATACGACTACAGACACTGACTGTGATATTCGACACTAGGCAACATCACTGTTGAAGTGATTTTGACATTTGCATTATTAACTTACTGCATTTTTTACAATTTAGTTTTAGTATAAAAATATATATATGTTACATAACATAATATAATATACAGTGTGTTTAGTCTTGAGGTTAATAAATTTATTAGTAGGTAACAGTAGACTTAATTTATCGACAAAACACTCCCCTTTTGAGGAACGTAACCATCACCCCCAAGATACAAGCAATTGAATATTTCACGTTTCGGTTACTACTTTATCTATACTTACCTTTTTTAACCCCGTTAGGGGACGAATTTCATTAAACTATGATACACGAAATCCATCAATTCTGTTATATACTGTTCGTGCAAAATATGAAGTAGATTGGACCAAGGAATCACGTTGCCCCATACAAACTTTTTCCCCCATTTTCACCCGCTTGGGAGTAGAATTTCGAAAAATCCCTTCTTATCGGATGCCTACGCATTACAAAGAGCAAGCCCTGCAAGTTTTAGGTCTCTACGATCAGCGGTTTAGGCTGTGCGTTGATCCGTCAGTCATTCAGGACAAAGGATTTTATATGTATAGATTATGAAGCTAAAGAGTTTGTTTGTTTGCTTATTTGAACGCGCTAATCTCAGGAACTACTGGTTAGAATTGAAAAATTATTTTTGTGTTGGATAGTCCATTTATCGAGGAAGGCTCTGGGCTATATAACATCATACTAAGCTCAATACGAGCGGAGCACCAATCAAGAATGTTTCAAAATCGGGTTTTTTTCTTTTGAGATCTTTCGCTGCGTAAGCTGCGGAAACGGTTATAGATTCGTTAAAATTATGTATGACAGAATTGTTTCCCTTTAAAAGTTCTAAAAAAAGTCGGCAACTCTATATATTATGTCTATCTTTTAAGGTTGGCTTACAATAACCTTTTTATGCTAACCAAATTTGTTCTGAAATTAGGCATTATTAATTTGTGATGGTGTTTTCATAAAGATGATATTAATCCTTATCTAAGTAAATACGTTATTCATTACAAGCATTTAATTTAGAAGAAATTTGCCTCTACATCATTTGATTTCAATAAGTATTTTAGAAGATATCGCAGTAATAAGATAATCAAGCGCGCAATAATAATACACCTACGGCGCGTGGCGGGCAGTCGTGACTTCGTGAGGGGGAAGCGCTTCTCCTTCTATGTAAATGAAGTCGCAGGTATGTTTTAGCGATATCTCAAAGTAACCGTTTCACGCGGACGAAGTCGCGGGCAAAAGCTAGAGTTGAATAAAATTGGATAATTAATTTTATTTATGACCAACACACATCAAAAGGATCTTCTTGTTTTAATAAGAATATATTTACATTATGAAAAAAAAAAAACTGTATAGCTCACTCAGAAAAAACTAAAAAAATAAAATGTAGTATATTTGTATTATGTTTTCAAATATATAGTACCTATTGTGTGTAGTTGATAGTATATACTTGTATAAACTTACTTGTCTGACGAGCGAAACGTGTGAGTACCTGAAACAGAAACAAGTTGAACTCCATTTATCGTAATTGGTCACGTCGGAACAACTATGTTCCCTAATTACTGCCTGGAAATGCACTCAACTGTGGCGCGTTATCAGTTATCACAGAACAATACTGAAGTTATAATAACCATTATCAATTTTAGGCAACTACAAAACAACAACAACAAAAGGCAACATGTGGAAAACTGCGATATACAAAAGTTTTGCAAGTTTCACGTCTTGCAAACGTCATTCATTTTCGGATTCGGAGGCTATTATGAGGTGAAGATCATGTTCTGACTTTTTGTGGACGAATATTAGTGGTCGAATAGGTTATTATCTCTTTATATACTGATGCACCCGTTTTAAACTAATGTAATCTTTCGGAAATTGTAATTTAACTATAGATATAGTAACGGGCAACCCCAGTATACCTTATAATTTTAAACGAGATAATCTTGTATAAATGTAATCGGTTTTATGAAAACGTCTGCAAACGTTACCATGAAATTTTGTGTGCAAGGGAGTTTTCGAGAGAAAAATATATCCAGCTAAGTCTTATCCCTGGAAATCTGCATTTTTAAGCTAATGTTTATTGTTTCGTCGTGCAACAATGTAATTTTATCAATAATTTCGACTCTATTATGTTAGTCCAATTGGCAGTTTGGTATGCGTAGGTATGTAATTTATTATGTGTGCATTGTAATTTATGCTTTGATCGATAACTCGGAATGTAGTAAGTTCGAATTTCGGTAAAATATTTGTGACTATTTTTTATTTTTTTATTTATCAGAACTCCAAACAAAACACGGTTACCCAGGTGGGTACTGAACTTTTATACCAAATTGTACGCCTACTTGTCTTTGCACGTTGGGGAATTTGTTTCCAGAGTTTCAGAATTATACATGGAGTAGAGAGTTGTTACTGCAAATAAATTCGGTAGAAGACAATTATCATGCGACCGTTTCCATGAGGGACAAGTTCTAAAAGTTTTCCAAGTTGTTGGAAATGTGGGAATACAGTTAAGATGAACATTTGTGCGATAAATGTAGGAAAACTTATATTATTATCTATGTTGATTGCAAAATATTATGAATTTTAGAACTTTTTATAACCTGGATTCTAGATTAACACCTAGGTGTTAATCTAGAATCCAGGTTATAAAAAATCAAAGTTTTACAATTACTAGTAATTGTAAAATTTTGATTTTTTAAGTTTTCACCCTTATTGCTCCGTGCTTATTGGTAGCTTCGTGGCCTAGTGGGTAGACCGTTTGATTCGCACTCGAGAGAGTGCAGGTTCGAATCCCAGATTGTGGCGTGTACCAGTGACTTTTTCAGATCTCAAATACATTATACGGACGCTCTAATGGTGAAGGAAAACATCATGAGGAAACCCACACACGGTTGGCCCTAGACGTATATAGTTATATACCAATCATTCCTCTGGACTATTATGTTGTGAGAATGCCGTATGTGCTTGGGCAACCATACGACATTTAAATACTGACTGTCCCAGGCACTACAGTGTTTCGAGAGTGGTACTACGCTACAACGCTCGAAAAATTCTGTTGAAGAAGAAGAAAGAAAAAAGAAGAATTCTGTTGCTCGAAGAATTTCGTCTAATAAGGATGAAAAAGGCCTAAGTTTATTATTAAATATAAATATGGACCAAAAAATGCAAAAATTACAGTAATCAGTTGCTAAATAAAACAGTTACTTACATAAGTAAAAAAACGACGACTTTTTTGCTTTGATTGAAAAACGAAAATTACTGTTCAAATCCTTATGTTATTTGTGTCATTTTTATGGCAATGATATACATAAATGCAGTATTTAAGTTACTAAAATTAACTTTGTATTTATCCTTACACATATTCAACTGCTGTGACGTCATTCGTGCATCATTTTTTGTATAAAGCGTTTTTAACGCTCTCCAACGATCTCACTTTTGTGATGACTCCATTTCGCTAACGGTTGATCGTAGATATGCCATTGCAAAGACAACATTTTTTGGCTTATTTATGTACTTTTCTAAAACCTATTAAAACTATGCATGTTCCCTATTAAATATTATTAGTAACCTCCGAATTGTCAAGCAGTCGAGCTGATGATGATGTATTTATTATAGCTAAGAATTATCTCGATCACGTCAGCTTTGAACCAAAAAAACCGCAACTAAATCGAACCTTTCGTTTGGAATCTATGATGTCGCGGACAGACACGCACAGGACAAATAGTCATATCACCCCTCTTTTTGCGTCGATGTTTAAAAAGGAGCACAAAAATATACTAGGTAGGTAAATCTAGGTATAAAAAGTAATCGGTAAATTGCAATGATTGTCCATGGATGCTCTACTAGTAATTTGCTGATACCCCTATAATAACATTGAACTTAAGGCTGTATTTCAGGTTTTTGTCTTGTTCAATATTCATGGGCACAGACAAAGGCACCGTCATGCGTCGTTTGAAACGACGTTGACTTAATGCGTTAATTTAGACAATAAACAGACCGAGACAGAGGACTGTAATAATTTTAACGCCCCCTGATATGTATTGTCTTAAATATAAGATAGATAAGAGAGAGAAATCTTAAAAACAAAAAATAATGACAATGAATGTTGGCATTGGCCTATTCCTCGTTATTATTAACGAGGAATTTTTAAATATGGACTACAGTAATTATTAATATTATGATTCTGTCGGTACACCAACTCCACCTTGGCCATGCCTCCACCTGCATCGATTACGCAATTGTACAATGTACAAAATATAATTATAAACATATATTTTTAAACGCGCTGGTAGAAACCGTAGTAACATCTGCTTTTATCTTTTAAATTTTGAGGTTTCAAGTGATATTTTTATATAATGCACAAAAACACGAAACAATTTACCACCTTCTTTAACAAACCAGACAAAAAACCTTTTCAAAGTATACTTTTTCCCCATAACTCGTCCGATATTTTAATATGATTAGAAAAAAGTATTCAAACAAAATAAAAGAAACCCTTGCCAGTCCTCTGTCGGTGAATGGATCGTTGGAGGGGAATGGGTCTGTTTACCTTTTTTATCTTCGTTCTTCAGATAAACAAAATCGTACGAAATAAATTCTGAAACATCTCACATTTTTTCTTCTCTTGTTTCAATTGTTTTCTAGTTCGGAACAATCGAAAGTCCAGTAAAGTCCATTGATATTGTTATTATTAGGTACGTCCTAAATAAGTAACTAGAACGGACTGGCATGCACAGCCGCCTGGCTTAAATTTTTACAACAAGAAAATTTGATTATCGTAATGAAACAAGGGTATAAACTTTAATTAATTTATATTACAACTAGCTTTTGCCCGCGGCTCCACCCGCGTAAATACATGATCCCGCAGGAACACTAGTTTTTCGGGAAATATAAAATATCCTATGTCCTTTCCCGGGACCCAAAGTATGTCTATACCAAATTTCATAAAAATCGGCTCAACGCGCAGCGGTTAAAGCGGCTAAAGAGGTAACAGACAGACAGACACACTTTCGCATTTACAATATTAGTATAGATATAGACTAGTATAAATTTTCATCTATGGGTATAAATCATAAGATATGACCGCAAAATATCATTATTTTAATGAAATATCACATTATGTTTCACATAGGTACATTTAGACAAACTAAACCGAAAACATAATATTGTGTATTATGGACTCAAATAATGAGGGTCAAAACGTATTTTCAAATCGAATGTCCGATAATGGCTTATTTGAACGTTTATCTCCGACTAGCTGTCGATATCGATAACATAAAATTTATAACAATGGCTGAGCCCAAAATCTGTATAAGGGTGGCACATGACATAATTGTACTGAGATACGACTTATGTTAAATACGAGACAGTGTTTTTAGGGTTCCGTAGCCAAATGACAAAAAATGGAACCTTATTGATTCGTCATGTCTGTCTGGCTGTCTGTCTGTCCGTCCGAATGTCACAGCCACTATAAATTTCCGAATTATTCCGAAACTATAAGAATTATTGTACTGTTGAAACTTGGTAAGTATTGTATTCTGTGAACTGTATTAAGATTTTCACACAAAATTAGAAAAAAAACCAATAACTTTACGGGTTCCCCAAAGATTCTTTTTTCATCAAACCTGTGTATGTGGGGTATCTATGGATAGGTCTTCAAAAACCATTTTGAGGTTTCTAATATATTTTTTTCTAAACTGAATAGTTTGCGCGAGAGACACTTCCAAAGTGGTAAAATGTGTGTCCCCCCTGTAACTTCTAAAATAAGAGAATGATAAAACTAAAAAAAATATGTGATATACACTTCCATGCAAACTTCCACCGAGAATGTTTTAATAATGTAAGCTCTGTATTAAAATATAGGATACTTTTTCTGAAAAAGTATAGTGTTCCCGTGGGATACTGTTTTTGCGCGGGCGGAGCTGCGGGAAATAGCTAGTTTAATATATACTAGCGACCCGCCCCGGCTTCGCACGGGTACAATACTGATACTAATACTACAGAATGTCGCCCACTTCGCAACGGTTCGTGCAGCAGAAATCGTAATATTTTAATTTCGCCATAACTTGAAAACCAAACGTCCAATTTTAATCATTCAAAGACCAAATATTATCTACATAAACTGTCCTTAGTGATGAAGTAATTTATTTTGATAAGGATTAATAGCATAAGTAAAATAAACGCGTTTAAATGTAGTCCAAAAAAAGATTTCTAAATAAAAAAATGGTTGTCGTGCCTCACTCGAATATGATAGGTATAGTGTGTTGCGGATTTTTTTGTAGATATTTATAAGATCTACAATTAATTAGAACATTATATGGTTCTATCTTTTATAGTTTAGTCAGCGTACGCAAAATAAGTAACTTTTCTGATTGATTTTTTACACCTTGTGTCCGAAAAACCCAAATATTTTACGGAACCCTATTTTTTTCCAAAATAAAATTTAGCCTATGTTACTCGTGGATAATGTAGCTTTCGAATGGTGAAAGAATTTTTGAAATCGGTCCAGTACTTTTTGAGCCTATTCATTACAAACAAACAAAGAAACAAACAAACAAACAAAGAAACAAACAAACAAACAAACATACAAACAAAGTTTTCCTCTTTATAATATTAGTGTAGATTACGCCGTAATCGAGTAAAATGGTTTTTATCGCCGCCCGCTCGCGCCGCTCGCCGCTGTGTTTGAGGCAGCGGCCTTAAAAACCTATAGTTTCTAATTAAATTGCTTAGCGACTTTATTAACTTCCTACTGGCCAGTAATGAAAAAGATTATCGACGTCGAGGAAAAAATATAACAAGACTTTTACACTTTATTATTAAGACCTTTATTGAAACGAAGCTTCTATAGTCTATACCAGACTTTCCCAAAGTGGGCGATAAAGCCCCCTTGTGAAAATGCTGCGCCCGCCCAAATAAAATGGGGCGAGAGGGGGCGTTGATGTGAGTAGTATTATTATTGCTCAATGTTGATTATTTATTGGTTAATTTTGAATAGATAAAAGATACTCTCCAGGCGAGACTAATATGTTATTGAGGTTTTTACCTCTGGTCTATACGAACGTTCGAGCTGTCACCGCGCAACCAATCCATCCGTAGGTAGTTTTGTAATACGACACAGTGTTAAGAGAATTTAATTTTTATACGGGTGTACGTACCTAAAACACAAGAAGCTGTAATTGATAAAAATATGAGTTCGATTTAAAGAAGTATGATTATATGAGAGTAAGATTCTATTTATGAGGTATGAAGAGTAAGATTCTATGCACGTAGGTATAAACCAGCCTTTTTTTATCCATAAATAAGGAATGTCTGTATCATACGGTACAATGATAGATCTCATAAAAACTACTCATAAAAATTCCTTTCAAAGCCTTTGAATACAAAAATTACTAGGTGAAGAATTTATTACCCATCTCAAGACCGTAATATTTGTTGATAAATTGAACATTATAGACATTTTATCCTTGACAGATTTTGTTCATTTCGTCACTATTTTATTTCCACAGTCACGTAGGTACAATACGGCCGATGTATCTTGGCGAGTGTGAACTTCGCGCAGAAGGTCGCGCAATAACTGTTTCTAAGTGTTTTCGTATTTATTTTATTTGTAATAATTGGTCAACTGTATTAGGGAAATTGTATTAGTACATAGGTATATAAAAATAATACAATAACAGTTTTCTTCACGAGTTGTACATGCGCTAAAGTTCGCAGAGCCTATGTTCAGACCCGTCAAGATACAGCGGCCGTAGTGTATGCGTGATAATATAAACACATAATCTAAGCACATTCATGTTATTTTATAATGAGACAAACTTGTATTTATATTTATTATTTATATATAATCAGCTTCTAGAAAACGGCTTCATAATATTATTTTCATGAATTTTAGTATATGGGAGGTTTTGGGGAAAAATTCGAAACATTTAGTGTTATCCTTGAGAAATCGTACATTTTAAGTTATTAAGATTTGCTCTCGTCGTACAATAATAGGTAGTTAGGTACAGCCAGATACTAGAATGGTAATTTGCGCATTATTCACTGTCTCGGGTACTAATCCCCGGTCAGACGAATATTTGTGTCATTGCTTTTCTGTTATTTTATATATAAAAAAAGATCTTACTACCAAAACTCTGAGTACTACAATACAGTCCGTTGCAATGTAAAGTGACAAGTCATATTTTTGTTTGTCTGTCTGTTTGTTCCGGCTAATCTCTGAAACGACTGGACCGATTTTCACGGGACTTTCATTGGCATCCGATGTTATAAGGTCTAACAAAGGTTACTTATCTTAAGGTTCCGTTTAAAAAATAAGGTTCCGTTTCCGGTAGTTCAACGGCTGTATTTTCTATCAGCAACCAGTTGATAGATAATAATAATAATCATGGAACCAGCGGATAGAAAATAATAATAATTATACTCATTATTACAAAAAGCAAAATTTACAAATTAATGCACAACATTTATTAGGTAGGTACTTTGTGATTTACAATGGGCAACTGTTTTGTCGTAACTACGACACTTACAATCAGGTTGATCGTAACGAATATATTTTATGAAAGACACTATAAATGAAAGTAAAACTTGTACATAGAAACTACTGGAACCATTATTGTCTATTTTATAGTTCAGTGAAGATAAAATAACATTTTGCCCGTCGGCATATGTATTATATTGCCTTGTGAACAGCTGCTGGTTCGTTTCATGAAAGCTCATGTGCGTTTCGCTGGTTTTCGTTGGCAACATATTGAGATAATATTTCACACGTTGTGCAGTATCTAACTTAGAAGCATAATATGTACCTACTTGAGGAAATAAGTGGGTGCTCCTTAATTTATAATCTTAATAATATTCGTATCTTAACATTCTGCTGCTGTTTAGTAATAAGGCCGCCTTTGTGTACTATCGCTTATATAATATTGTTTGTAACATATATGTAATAATATGTTTGTGTAACAGCTGATTGTGCACAATAAAGTATATTTTCATTTTTCATTTCTTTTCATTTTCATTCTAAAACAAAAATTACTGACGTCCACGAACAAACAAAAATCTTCGAGTTATCAATAGAAAATGTAACAATATATTATAATGATCACCATCTATCATCTTTTAAGCCTGCAGCCTAACTAATTTGTAAAATTCTAAATAGTTATTTAAAGCTTCTATGGTTCTAAAGTATAAAGTAACAAACATAAGAATTGAAAACAACTGCGAGACGTCGAAATCTAGTATCAGTGAAGCTCACACGTGCTGTCGAGGATTTTACTTGCCGGGAAATTAAAAAGTTTTCCGAATTCATAATATTAATATTAACTAAACACTGGAGGCATAGAAATACGAAAATAATTTAAAAATTCGTCAAGAATCCTTTTGTTATCTCGTGTGAAATAACGATTTTTTAGTTTCAAAAAAAAATCTGAAAGTTGCGGAGTATAATATAGTATTATATCGACAAGAATTAGTATTATATTAACCTTTTAAAATACGTCCTACTATAATTTCAATGTCACCTACTATGTTAGATAAGGCTAAGGTACATTATTCAATTTGCAGATCACTTTTGTCATGCAACTAGTGCAATTGACTCTAATCGCCTTTATGTTTTCATTGAGCACTAGGAATCACAATTTACAATGGTAGTTAATAGTGATAGACTAGAATTATTTTACTACGCAGTATGGAGTTAGTTTCCAGCGACAAAACCTGCCTTGTAGGTATTGCTTTGTATGTTTTGTCTACTGACTTGTGTTTTTAAGTAAACAGGACATTCATTTGCAATGGAGAATGTTTATTTGTAAATATTAGCTTTCTGTATTCTCCACAGACGATAAAAAATACTCGTGAAATAATTATTTCGATTAGATTCCAAGATGTAACTACCTCCGTGGTCTAGTGGTTAGAGGATTGGCTCTCGACTTGGAGGTCATGGGTTGGATTCCCGCATTGGAACAAAAAAAATGTTGTTTCCAAGTTTGTTGAGTACAATGCAGGCTGATCACCTGAACCTAATTTCTCGTCTTTAAAGTACACTTAATTTTACTTTGTTTGGGTTAAAAGTGTAGCGACATGCTACCATGAACGGATTTTATGACGTTTCGACCAATCAGAGCGCGTTTCACGTTGGTTAAACATTTATAAAAACACCTTTTGAAAGTTTTAGCAATGCAAAAGCAAAATTGTAATTCTATTAATGCAGGTCTTATTTAACTGATTGTTCTGACAAGAAAGATGATCCATGCGTCTGATCTCTCGTCAGTCGTATCGGTTATATGTCCCACTGGATTACGGGAGTAAAAGAAGAGAGTGTGCTCTTGTGTACTACGCACACAAGTACTACGCAGGAGTAACTTTATAGTGCCCAAGTGTGCCCGAGATCGGTGTGGGAGTTATTATTTAAATTTAAGGTATCCCATCCTAGACGGTAATTTGCGACTGAGCGGTGCGTATGGCGTGAACTCCGGGCTGTATGGAGAGTTGTAGCGTGACGTCACACTACTGTTAGCGGGGTTCGAAAATTTTTCGAACTTTGAACGCATGTAAAATCATAACTACTTACCCCTTACTAATAAACGCTGTATAAGCTTTGAATAGTTATACAGTGTTTTGTCTTCTTCAATCGAATTAAAAATATCACTTGTGTGACGGGAACAAAACACTGTATAACTATTCAAAGCTTATACAGCGTTTATTAGTAAGGGGGTTAATATTTTTGAATCAAACAAAAACTAGTGTATCTGTATAAGCTTTGAATAGTTATACAGTGTTTTGTACACGTCACACAAGTGACATTTTTAATTCGATAGAATGACAAAACACTGTATAACTATTCAAAGCTTATACAGTAAGGGGGTTAATCTTTACTGTAACAAATTATTTTACATACCTATTAACATTCTCCGTTGAACGAAAATTTAAATGATTACCTAACGAGATTCTTATCGAAATACTAATAACTGTGCTAATATAAAGTATAAAGTTTATATGTGAGACTCATGAGGATTAACTATTATGTATATACGAGTATATATATATATATATATATATATATATATATATATATATATATATATATATATATATATATATATATATATATATATATATATATATATATACAACGAAGCAACGATAATTTTTATCTATTTGTAAATCATATTCTAAACCACCCAACAATAAAGTTTGCTACTTTAAAGCTCTCGAGATTGGGGAGGGCTTGTCTTAAACTTTATCTGGAAATGGCTATCAGGCTGAGAGTGGATTACGATCTAATACTTTAAACTCTCATATTTTGGGACTGAATCTATTATAATACTATTTCAGAATGTACTCCTCAGCACATACAAATAATAAAACTATGAAAACACGAAAGGTATACCTACAAGAAAAACCTTTATTACATAATATGGTTATTGAACTACTTTGTCGGATTTCGTCGCAGTTTATTTTTATTAACGACTATGTAAATGTAGGTAAAGTAGCTGAAACGTTGGGATAAACTAAAATGTAACTAAACCGGTATAAAATCAGTAGAAGTATTTTTATTTGCAATAAGATGTTGCCCGCGACTTTGCACACAAAATGAAGTCTCACGAAAACCATACATTATGCTAAATTTCATTAAAATTGGTCGAGCATTTTCTGAGCCTATTCAATACAAAATAACAAACAAATCTTTCTTCATTATAATATTAGTGTAGAAATGTTGATGAGTATTATTCACGTGAAAAAAAAAATCCATAATACATTATATTGTGGTAGAGCCATGCTTCGGCACGAATGGGCCGGCTCGACCGGAGAAATACCACGGGCTCACAGAAAACCGGCGTGAAACAGCGTTTGCGCTGTGTTTCGCCGAGTGAGTGAGTTTACCGGAGGCCCAATCCCCTTCCCTATTCCCTTCCCTACCCTATTCCCTCTTAAAAGGCCGGCAACGCACTTGCAGCTCTTCTGATGCTGCGAGTGTCCATGGGCGACGGAAGTTGCTTTCCATCAGGTGACCCGTTTACTCGTTTGCCCCCATATTTCATAAAAAAAAAAAAAATATTATTATAAATCGTCTAGATTACCATAATACAGGCAAAAAAAAAAAAATCCGGATAAAAAGTCGTATACTCAAGTAAGATTTTCAAACAATAGATTCTTAAGACTAACTTGTACATGCTTCTGACATTTTTAATACCGTTACAGCTTACATTATTTTAAAAGTAGTTTACTAATGTAAGGCAACGCTTTTCAACGAGGATAAAAGAGATTGCATCTTAAATATCTCAAAGGGCATCTTTTCTTTGGTAGTGTTGTACTTTCTAATGAGCTTGGTATATCTATTGAGGCTTGGGGGTTCTCAAGAGAACCAGCTCATAATTAGTTTCCTTCGTCTTATTAGATTTTTCATTTTTTACTTTAGTACACTAGCATAAAATTAGATCAGCGCTAATATAAAGACAATATGCTTGTGTCATTGTTATAAAATAATGAGAGAATTTTTATGGTGCCTTAATTATTGTGTCTGCTATTTGGTTACATTCTATGACGGACAAGGAACATATACATTTTTGTGAGGTTTACATTATTTATAATTACTTGCATTTACATCTAACTGTCTCGACACACGTCGTTCTGTCTTTAATGTGAATTGGAATGAATAAAAAACTACACCTGTATGTGTATGTATGGGTGGGGCATTGTAATGCAACCTACGTCCTAGTCCTATACGTAGGTATAGGACTAGGACGTAGCTTGCATTACAATAGGGGTAGCCCTACTCCTACAACTTTTAGCAAAATTTCTCAAAGTTTATACCTTTCCTGAACTTCTACAATTATTTTAAGGCCGAAATTAGCTGAATTGTTCCAGCCGTTCTCGAGTTTTAGTGAAATATTGGAATTGCAATCCATTTTTATATACACAATACCACGTTTTCCGTCACGTCCCTCAGTAATGGAATATAAATAATTCTATGTCCGTCTCCTAGTTCTGAGCTACCTCCCCACCAATTTTCACTTATAATACCACAAGAGCTTCAAAATTATCGGGTATTTCCCGATAGGTTCGTTGCAAACAAATGAAGGATTCTTGAACTGGAAACTTGACGACTTTATTTGTTTGCAGGGAACCTTGAGGGAAATGCCAGATAATTTTGAAGCTCGTGTGGTATTCGGGGGATTATTTTTCCGTCCCAAATGTCGGCCAATAGAATTGCACCATGAGACGAAATGTACAGTTAACAAATAAGAATTTCATAATGAATAAAACAACATTTAATTAAGATTCAGGCTAGTGCAATTAAAATCTCCAATTTTCACAATTGAATTCAACCTGTCAGTTTGACGTGTGGTTAATTTGACTGGATCATGTTTTGTATAGCAACGACCAGAGAAAATTTTCAAAAAATTATCAGTATAATACCATGTAGGTTGTACCACGTGACGTCGAATGGTGCAATTCTATTGGTCGATATTTGGGTCGGAAAAATAATCAGTTAAATCGGTTCAGCCGTTCTTGAGTTATAAATAGCGTAACTAACACGACTTTCTTTCGTATAATAAGATACATATTATCATACAAATAAAGATAATGTTGATAATAATAACTAATATTTCTTAAATGTGAACCACAAAAATTATAATGCGTTGCTTATAGTAGGTTGCAGGTTTGCTATGTGGCCTAAGCATACCCAAATGGGGCTCGTATCAGCCTCTGCTTTCCCTCTATAAGCTTGGTGATTGGGAAATGGGTGTGAGAAATGATGTGCTCAAATTTGTTAATAAATATAGTACCTACGCAAAAGTGGCATATTGGCTCTACGCGCATCCGTATAGGACGAAGGTTTTATACCTATATTATTATAATTATTATAAAATTATAATCATAATATTGAAAAACTAGCCTTTAACCCTCTGTCTGCTTGGAATTATATAATACGTTTATAACTTCTACAAAAGCCTTAATTGATACTAGCAGCAGATTAAGAAAAAAACACTACAACAGAAAGGCAAAAGAGCTTGCTTACAGCGTAGGTGACATTGTTATTTGTTACGTTAGTTACTAGATAAATCACTTTTGGTTTCATGTGAGGTTTAAAAAATAACTATTTCTACTCTAAGATTCGATTATTACACAGTCACAAGTCACAAGTGCAGGGGTAATTAGTGTGCGCAGTAGTAGAGGTTTAAATAATAATCTTAAATACGCTCCCTCAAATTATGCTTTAATCGAGACAATCTTCTATAAATATAAATGGTTTCTCTAAAACGGCTGCATGTACTACCATGAAATTTAGTATGCAGGGAGTTTTGGGAGAGAAAAATCGATGTCAGTTATATAATATGCTTTTTCTTTCGTCGCTGTATATCAATAATTTTGACTCTATTAAGTAATTACGATTTCCAATATGATATGAGTAGGTATGTATAATTTTTGCTTTGATTAAAAATTCGTTGTGGGTTCGAATTCGAATCCGAGTCCGATAAAATTTTTTTTGTTTTTTTTTTAGATATCACTACCCGGGTACTATTTTTTACCGCGACACTGACTCACAGTATAAGCTTTTTAATATTATGTTACCTTATACCTATTTTAAGGACCATTTTAAAATAAATAAAATCATTTTAACGGTATAACTTTTAATGGTAATATCTTTTTTGTAAAGGACTTATTCTTACACTCGCCCTATTTTGTAAAGTCAAGTAACAAAAAGTTAAACAGCCTCATAAAAAAGTCCCTTAACAAGAATACCATAACTTTTTTAATTTTCACGACAGTACCTACCTATAATACTGTAAGCATTCTCGATGCGGATGAAACTTCGTTCAAAATTCTGCACGAACTTTTGAACGTAATACGCGAAGAAATAAGTTTTCCGATTTCATCACTTTTAAAACGGATGTTCTTTGTGGATTTAAAAACTTTGATATAAGTAAGTCTTATATAGTTTTAGTTGAAGCTTAAAACTATTCTTTTAAAAATTTTAAATGCAGACTTAAGTTGTCAATTTAGGAATTAATTATAAAAATACTGGCCGCAACGTTTTACTTTTTTTAAAATTGGAAAACTCCTTTTGACATTTGCCACGTAGGTATATAAACTTAATGCTTGTGAAAAAAAAATCTTCGTGTGTCAAGTTTCCACTTACCTCGGAGGCGGTCTACTTCGTCGGGAGCACAGGGTTGAATGCCGCGCGGCGGACCGGCCCAGACTTACTGCGGGCCCCAAACTTGAATCGCATAAATTGATCGCTCATTTCCGACTCTATATTTTTATTATTTACATAGACAAAAGTTATATAACATTTCATCTCGGGATACAGAATGAGTTAATTTAAGAGACAAACTTTAATCATATATCACTGACAAATCACTGATACGTTTTTTGTCTGAATAAATTGCTTTGCCTTTTACAGTATTTCTATTTTTTTTGCGCTCTATCTTTTTATGACTAAAGAACAAATACACAGTATTTATGTATAGTAGATGATGATGATATAGTAGATGTTGCTCGCGAGTCCGTGCGCGTAAAAAGAGATCCCGTTGGAACTGCACATTTTGGTGGTCTAGTTTATATGTGGGCCAAATTTCATACTGATTGAGCAGTTTTACGTGAAAGAGAAGCAACCAAAAACAAACTCACTTTTATAAAGATTTTATTATGAACTCGATGATGCGATGCGACTTCCTTCGCGCAAAAGGTACCGCGAGAACCGCGTACATTGTGCCGTAATAATATGTAGCCTATGTCCTTCCCCGTGGTCTTCTCTATATTTGTAACAAACAAACACACAAGCAAACCTTTCAGGCTGTTTCAAAGGTTTGCTTGTGTGTTTATTTATATAATATAGTGATATTATATAAGTGTAGATATAATATAATATAATAAGTAAATTATATTTTTATTAAATATTAACACTTTTTCCTAGACACTACATGGTACATGGGCTACATGGTAGATACAGGTAGTGTTGTACTCTAATAGGTACATAAGTTTACTGTAGTCTACTTGTTCAGAAACTAGAAGATGGAATATATTCATCAACATATTAGTTTGTCTTGACACTTGTATCTGTCAAGTTGTATATACCTACAACTTGACAGATATACTTGACAGACGTCATAGTATGAGGAGAAAAAGATGTTTTCATCGGAATGTATTCGGCTGTTTTGGCGTGATTGAGTAACAAATATTCATCCAAACTTTCGCACAGCCGCTCGACAGCCAATCGAATAAAAAAAACTTACAAATTGCACTCCATCAAGTCCTCCCAAACCCATTCATCCTTCATATTATTCTTTATTGCATTGCGAAAATAACTGCTAAAATATTGATGACGGCATGAAATGTGACTGCTTTATTATTATAATATTGTCCTTTTTAGGCAAAATGGTCTAATGGGCAAAGAATTTATATTACTAACGTAAGGAAATGTCATTAATGAGTGACAGTTTGCAGCTTGCAATGTGTTATGTGGGCGTGGCTAGACGTATGCGGGAGGTGCGTGCGGTGTGGGGTCGTGAGTTTTTACAAGCCAGGACTTTCGTTCACGGGGCTGTTGTTCGTTTCGTGCTTGACATTATAATTTCATAATATGTTTAATGATATATTTGTCTGACGCGACGTTTATAATTATTTTGGTGTAAGCCTGGCTTGCGTCAACATGGCTGACATTCGCGAGTGTCGCACTGTGCAATTGACTAAAATATATATTGTCAGTTGAAGGAAGATGATTTATTTACGAGGCTTACCAGTGCCATAAAAAAGTGCACTACTCTTGACCTGGAAGGAAAAATTATGCCCAGCTCTTGCCCCAACGAACCTTACCATAATCATTTGAATAGCCCCATTACCCCCAAGATTATTATGAACGAAGTACAATGGGAAATTAATGATCACTATTAAATACCATAATTGCATTCCCATGGAATCTAGGTCAGCCATAGCGTACCAGAATAGCAAAGTGACAATTATAAAGGGATTTTGTATGAAATACTTGCTTTTTGTCACGGCTTCTCATACCGTGTCCCACGGGAACACTGTACTTTTTCGGGATAGAAGGAGGTTTATGTGTTAATCCAGAACCCCAATTCTCGTATTTTAAGTGGACAATTTAAAGAGTAAATTTTACTTTGTTTGGATTGAAAGTGTAGCGAGATGTTACCATGAACGGATTTTATGACGTTTCGACCAATCAGAGCGCGTTTCACGTTGGTTTAACGTTCATAAAAAAACCGTTTGGGAGTATAAGCGTATCGGGACTTGATTGTAATTGTATTAATGCAGGTTTTATTTAGCAGAATTGACCCTCAGGGCTTAAACTACTCCCATACCCAATTTATCAAAATCCGTTTCGTAGTTTTTGCGTGAAAGAGTAACAAACATTCATCCATCTATCTATTCTCAAAAACTGTCACCTGTTTAATTATAGTAGTAGGATAGTAGGAACTAGGAAATTCAAGTCTAGGTTGTTTTATATATTGTTTTTAAATAGAGACTGTTAGCAGGTTTCCAACGTCTAGGTTGGCCGGTTGCAGACAATATCAATATTATTTTGTGCAAGATTCTTAAAGTTTGATTTTTTTTTAACTTTTACATAGCATTTTATTACTTTCTAATTTCTTACGTTTCAATTTTAGTTTTTACTGAAAAGAACGACACAACTGGTAAAATGAACTTCGTATTTTAGGGTTCCTTAACCAAATGGTGAAAACGGGAACCATTTACTGAGACTTCGCTGTCTGTCTAGTCTCTCCGTATCTCACCAGGCTTGTATCTCATGAACTGTGATAGCTAGAGAGTTGAAATTTTCACAAAAGCATTACTTCTATTGCCATTAAAACAACAAATAAAATAAATATAATAATGGGGCTCCCATAAAACAAACTAGAATTTTTGTCCGTTTTGTTCAAAACCCTTTGAGCCCGAGTTCGTCTCGCACTTGGCACTCGGCCGGTTTATATTTTACATTCCTAACATTTTTCAAATTATTCAACAATTGGTAGTCAATTAAGTAAATTGACTTTAGTAAGTGAATGATTGTTAGGCAAAGTTAACAGATGCGAGCAATTCCAATACTTTATTAGTTGAACTTCTTACTTACAAGCAATTTATCGGTGTAACGATTAAAAGTTATCTGGCGTAGATACATTCAAATAATTTAACATAAGTTCTAATGCTACATCTTTATTATGATCAACATTCACAATGGCTGTTCTGCGGTAAATAGCGCTAACCAAAAAACGTAAGCATAATGGCGACCGCTGGCGTTAAATAAGCAAAACGGATTATGTTCGCAGTATGAAGTTAGCAAACGTGTCCTGGCCGATAACACAGCCAATTAAGGGGCTAGACCCACTCACACAAAGCGTCATCTGGTGGCGGAAGTGGTATCGAAAACTGTCAATAAGAATTTTCTATTCTTGGCATCGCGTCGTATTTAGGTCGGATCTCTCTGTCATACAGCTGTCAAATTTAACAAACAGCCTGTCTATTCTGTAGGAACATTTTCAAATCTCGAAAGCTGAATCCGTGGTGAGTGTCAAATTTTTATATGATATTTGACACTCACCGCGGATTCAGCTGTCGAGATATTTGAAAATGTTCTTAGAGAATAACACTGCAGCAGTGTTATTCTCTAAGAACATTTTCAAATATCTCGACAGCTGAATCCGCGGTGAGTGTCGAATATCATATACAAATTTGACACTCACCGCGGATTCAGCTTTCGAGATTTGAAAATGTTCTTAGAGAATAACACTGCAGCTGCCGAATTTAAAAATACTCATTACGTCTTTCTTTTCGGGCCTTTTCTCAATGTGAGGATCAGGCAATAGTGTTTTCCTGTTGCGAAGAAGGCATACTTTTCATATGCTTTTATTAATTAGCCTTATTCAGACTATTTAGTATCAGCGGGCCTTATTTATTACCCAACTGCCAAAGAAAGGATAGTTGTAATGTTTTCGAGCGTATACATAATATTTGTTTCTTTGAGAGCCCTACTGCTGGAACAGCGGGCTGATTACCTAACTTCGTTGAACTTCATGAACTGCTTCTTAGTCTTCTTCTTCTTCTTTTTAAAATGGCTCCTGAGTGAACTATAATATTGATAATAATTGTATTGAAATTTGCGTTTTGTTGTGTATTAAAGCACCACGTAATTTATAAAAATATAAAATTTTATACTATTATTTAATTATAAAAACTATTAAGGACCTAAAAAGAGCATTTCAAATGAACTGATTTTCATACTTTGAAACACCGCCGATGTTATAATTTAATATTTAAATCAATTTATATAATTTTCTAAAAAGTCCATTGGGAACATTCAAACGCAAGTGGTACAAGTAGTAAAGGAGATTGTCTAAATATTTATTTAAAAGAAAACACTTGAGTATATCACAATTCAAAATCCGTATATTCAGACACCACAATATACTTAATACACGGTAAACTGTAAAGGCGCCCCGTGAAGTGGGCGGAGGGCGACAAGCGTCCGTCGCGCTGGAGCGCCTTGGGCGAGAGTAAATAGTGTTCTGTGACCTTGGATCGACTGACTTAACAAAAATACTTAAAACGTTTAGGGATCCACGGGGCTCCGGGCTCGTAAGGATATTCGCACTGGCATGCACGGACGTCGCGGGCGTTGTAACGGGAGTCGTTTTAGTTGGTCATGCTATATATAATCTGCTTTAAATTTGCTAGTTGCTCTGGATCTATATCGACAAAGTTACATCTGCAAAATCCTTACTTTACAAGAGGGCGAAAAGAAGGTTGACTGGTAAATTTTTGCGGGCGAGGGGGAGGTGGTGCAGGCTTGCAGACTTGCTAGACTTGCTACGCAGAAGTACTTTAAAATATATCCTTTTAAAAACTTCTTAATCGCGATCATAATAACAGAAATTGACACGGACGAAGTCGCGGGCAACAGCTAGTTAATTAATATAATAACATAATAATTAAGTAATATAATAATTTTTTTCGGATCTCAAATACATTATACGGACGCTCTAACGGTGAAGGAAAACATCGTGAGGAAAATCGCACATAGTTGGCCCCAGACGTATTGACCAGTTCATTCCTCTGGACTAGGCTGACTATGTTGTGAGAACGCCGTATGTGCCTAGGCAACCATACGATATTTAAAAAAACCAACTGTCCCAGGCACTACAGTATTTCAAGAGTGGTTACTTCGCTCGGAGAATACTGTTTAAATCATCCATTAACGAATGCAAAGGCCTATGTTTTTTTTACAATAACATGTATTGTACAATAAAACAACTTCTTACTGATTTTATAAAATTTTATTAATGTTTTTCATACACAGTAAATATTGAACACTGCTTACCTGATTTTATATTCTAGGTACTGAGTTTTATCTAATGGAATAGATTGTCTCACATACCTACCTGTATCTACTCTACCATACCATACCTTATCATATATATAAAAGGCGGACGGAAGGTGAGCTAAGCATTGAGTGAAGCACAAAAATGGCGGCGACTTACGTTTGTGTAAGATTAAGGATAATTGCCATTGGCGTATTGGCGGCCTGTCGTCTTACTTTGCCATGAATGTGCGCGTGCGGCACGTGTCGCTAAGATACGGCCGGCTTACTTTGATAGCTTCACTATTCATATTACCGAAGCGGTGTCTGCCTTATTTTCTACGTCTATGACCTTACATGAACTTTGCCTTACCAATCACTAGACTATGTGAGACAATTGCTGAGCAAGTGCTTGTTGCTTTTTTAATGTTGTCGATTCCTTTACAACCTTTCAACCAAAACTTGACGCCCTCCATCATGTTCTGCTCTCTTACAGGCTGTGCCGGCTTAACATTGCTGTCCCCATTCAACTCATCATCATTCATCATTGATGGAAATACGCGAGTCATTGATTAGGTTATGGAGGACGACACAAGCGTTAACTATTTTACCAGCTTTGACTGGGGAGTAGTGCATAATCCTGATAAAAGTTTTACAATTTGTAGCAACAATAAGTATAACAAAAAGCAACACTGACATAAAACTTATATGTTTTTAAAAAAATACACAAACTTCTCTATTTACTTACTTTTAACCGACTGCAGCAAACCCAAAAATGACTTTTCCAATGCATAAGACTTAGGACAAATCATTGTATAGCTTATCCACTGTGTAAATATTTCTATTAGTAATAACAACGAAATATTAAAAAAATTAAGATAGCCTCGACATTTGTAAGCAGGAAACGAGTGTATGATGATGAATTATAGCTAATAATGCTTGTGATTAGGTTCCCTTGCATAGTAAAAAAACAAGCTTAAAATCTAAGTACAGACAGACTTATACGTAATATTGTGTATACACGACAGATCAAAGTTATAACACTTCTCGGAATTTTATTAGCAAAAGTGGATAAAACTCGAAAAACTCACAATATATTTTAATACATAATATGACAGGAACAGGAGAGTCAAGAGCGGTTATTGGCGATTTTGAATTCAAATTTGAATTTGTATTTGCGATCAAGGTGTTATAGCCTCATACGTGTACTAACAAGAACAAATTTATTAATAATCTGTGCCTTATCCGTCTTCTTTTTGGAAGTGTCGAAGCCAAGAGCACAATAGGCCCCTGCTTTGTTTGACAGTTCTCATTTCATGAACTATGTCTTATCGCTTCATGAACTATGTCAAAAGCACTACGTCACACGATTTAATTGGTCGAAAGAGCGTTTCATTCGTTCTATGAAGGACAAAATGGCGGACTATTTAGTTTGACATGACAGTAGGCTTGTCTTTTTTGACATTTTAACTTTTTAAATTGTGTTTTAAAAAGTTCAAACGTCAAAATGAAGTCCATGCCGGTTGTCAGTTGATGTCCAGAATATTAGGTAATAGCCCCGCAGGTTGATAGGATTTTTGCTGGAATGACACTAGACAATCAAAATGAAAAGGGACTTCTGATTTTTTTGACTTAATTTATATCTGTTTTAGGCATGAAAACGTGTCATACTTACAATTAGTAAGGTACTTATTACTTCCTCCTATTGTTTGCAATTTTAACCATCCACTGACTGAAATAAAATCTAATAGCAATAGTTCCGATTCGTCACGTCCTCGTCAACCTTTTGTCTAATCTCGGACGGTTGGGACGTGTAGTATGCTTTAATCAATTTTCAAGAAGCTCCGACTACACTTTCCATCCTACCTGAGTCCTTGAGTGCAGGACTGGTGTATTATTATGCACCAAATCTTACTGCAGAAAAATATTCACAGAACTTGGATTAGGAAATTATCAGGGCCCATTGAATTAATAACAGCCTCCTAAGTAATGCTAGCGTGTGAATCTTTTTTAAGTGAATTTGTTTAGCAGCGTTGAGATTGACATTTTAAGGTCGTCACGTCACGATACGATTGATTTTGGAAATAACACCATCTGTAGGAAGCGACTTTACTTCTTACATTACAGCTTGACTTTCTAAAATACAGCACCCCAATCGCGCTAAGTTTTTTCAGTTGAACCGCAAACGAAACGTTAACGTTACTCGACTTTTTGAAGGATTCGGTATCGCGCTAACGTTTTGACAGATAGTTGGGACGTAACTGCACCGCAGCTGAAGCGCAAACGCTGTCAAAACAAAAAGTTGATACGGAGCTTCTTTTCCTCGCACGTTACTGAAACGTTCGTTGTTTTTTGAGGTCTAAACAATTAAACAAAGTGAGATATAAAAATAAAAATTGTACCTAGATTTGTTGGATAATATTTCAAATACATACGGCAGTGGCTCAGGGTGTTTGTGAGGCTGTATGATGTATCCAGACGTGAGAATTTATACGATCGCATCGAGTAAAAGAAATGCCTCCGATCGCATGTTTATACTAAAAGGAACCGAATTTCCAAGGAAATAACAAAAGCCCTAATTATTATAGAAGTGGCCCCCCACATGCCACCAACCTTGTGTTCGGATGCATTGGACGTAGAGACGAAGGTAAATTCCTATTTAGTAGTTCTTAAGGCCACACGTATTTAATGAATCTATTATATGTAAATAAAATGCCGGGGTGCTTGCAATGATGGGCATCTCTGTTAGGTTACTCCTCATCTATGTTGATGGGCCATTGTGCATCCACATGAACATGAACTATGAAGTGGGATACTATAGTCTATGATAGAAAAGATTACCATTCTCTGAATGTTCAAATAGTAAGCTTAAGCAAGCATCTAATGTAAAACGTAAACGGGTACTTGAGAGATAATATTATACCTAATTTGAAATTATTTTTCTGTTACAGATATGTGATGCAAAATTAAATATTACAGTGTCATGGGCAAGGCACCCATTAAATTCATACTTAAACCGGCTCCATGTTGTAGATGGAGATTGGAGAGGACATGATATATCTTTAGGTAAATACTAATTGCACATATTGCACAATAACTTTTGAACAAAAAGTTTGTGCAACTTAAACTAACAAGAAAATAAGTTATGTCTGCTTAGTTTACATAAGTAGATTAATAAATATTTATGAAACTATTGTTATAAACACATAAGGATTGTGTTGCGGTGTACTTTGCATTGGTACAGTTATTGTAGTGGTCCTCAGAACTCACGATTCAGCTCGGAGGCCACTTATATTCACACTTTTCCACAGTCCACGTATGTTGCAGTATCCAGCACGGCAGCCAGACACTGTCCGGGGGCCACTATCTGGCCTAATACAGCACACCCTCCGTTCCAGGTGCGCCGTATATTACGTTCGTGGACCGCCTCGATAGCTCTGGGGAAATTTCGATTGAAACGACCATTACACGATTGAAACCCGTTCGTTTATTTTCCCCATACAATTTTCCCGTAGCACAGTATTCACTTTACACTACTGGCACTACTTATTCACTATTTACTTTTCACTATTTTTCCTGGGTTTCTTCGGGAGTCTTCTTCTTCCAGACTCGTGACTGCTTTTCAGTACAGTCGACTGCTTTTCAGTACAGTGAAGAACCCGGAATCCGGCTCTATATTTATAGCCAGAATCAAAGAGGCCCCGCGGGGTTACGAGTTCGTGACCCCCCGCGCCGCGGATCATGCTATCCCTCACCGCGAGGTGCGTCTCTTTTCCGCGCACACATATTCGCTCGCGGTGATCGGATAGGCCCCTTTGATCCTTAACAGTACAAAGAAGTGACCTAGGACCTATCGACTCGATACAATGCAAATTATGTACAATATTTACAAAATGTATCGGACATATTCTGTCGATATTATGCAAAATAACTTACATACACGTATCCTAGCCTATTCTAATACATTTCAGTGATTCTTATCCTACTGAAACTGTACTATTTACAAACAAATATACAAATTAAGCCTATTTACAATAAAACTTAATTCTATCCACAACATCCTCCCCCCGGCGCAGCTTGTGTAGCCTCCTTCTTTACCAGGGTCACGAGCTTGCTCACGGGCCTCTTGAAGGTTCCAGTTCGTGTCCGCACCTCCGCGATGCGAACTCCTCCGTCGGGACCGGCGAACGTCTTCTCGATGACTCCCAGCGGCCACACGTTGCGGGGTAGCGTGTTGTCGACGACCAGCACGACGTCTCCAAGGGATACTGCCGTCGTGTCCCGCCGCGGCTCTCCTCGAGGTACCAGCGTAGGTAGGTACTCGCGGAGCCAGCGTCGCCAGAAGTGGTCGGCGAGCGCTTGGCTGGCGCGCCATGTGCGCCTGTCGTCTTCACTGCATGGACCCGTTGAGGGCAGGCCCTTCGATGAACCCAACAGGAAGTGGTTGGGTGTCAGCGCCTCGGGATCGCGAGGATCAACGCTCACGTGTGTAAGTGGGCGAGCGTTGACGCTGAATTCTGCTTCTTGCAGCAGAGTCTGCAGAACTTCTTCCGTGGTGACCTTCTCTCGTAGCGTGGCGCTCAGTGCAGTTTTGATGGACCGCACGAGCCGCTCCCACGCTCCCCCCTGGTTTGGTGCTCCAGGAGGTATGAAGCGCCACTCCATGTTGTGGCGGAGACCCTCTTCTTGTAGGGCGGGTCCCCACTCCTTGTAGGCGTTGCGAAGCACGTTGTCTGCTCCCCGGAAGTTGGTGGCGTTGTCCGAGTAGATTATCTTCGGCCATCCTCTTCTCGCCGCCATTCTTCTTAACGCCATTATAGCAGAGTCCGTTGATAGTGATGGCACCAGCTCGATGTGGACTGCTCTCGTCGTCAGGCACGTGAATAATGCACCCCATCTCTTCTCTCTTCGTCTTCCGATCTTGACGATCATGGGCCCAAAGTAGTCCACCCCACAGTTAGAGAAGGGGCGGTGGTAGGGCTCCAGGCGAGCTCGGGGCAGGTCCCCGATGATGGGTCGGCGTGGCTGGCCCCAGCGCGCGCGACAGAACGTGCACTCACGCTCCGTTGCACGCACCGTAGGCCTCAGGTGCAGGATCCAGTACCGCTGCCGTAGGTCGTTGGTGACACGCTCCCGGTTGGCGTGTCCAGCCCTCCTGTGCTCGCGTGCCACGAGCAGCCTCACGACGTGGTGTCGCCCGTCCAGGATGACAGGCCGTTTCGCCTCCTCCGGTGCTGCCGCTGCCCCGATGCGCCCCCGCAGTCGCAGGATGCCGTCGTCCAGCATCGGGTCCAGCCTCCGGAGACGACTCGTCCTCGACAGCGGCTGCCCTCGGCGCAGGCGCCCCAGCTCGTCGGCGAAGCTCTCCGCTTGAGAGCGCCGCACAAGCAGGGCCTCAGCGCGCTCGAGGTGTGCCACGGTCATGCCTGAAGACCGTCGTCGTAGGCGATCTGTGAACACTAGAACATAAGCAATAGTGCGCACGAGTTTGTCAAAGTTCGAAAACCTGGCCGGGTCGGGCAACCAGTCGAAGTCACTTTCCTCTTCTCTGGTGACTGCCACGGTTTCTTCATCTTCCCGGTCGTCAAGTGCCCTTTCTTGGGGCCACGCCTCTTCGTCACGGCGTAATAAGTCTGGACCACAGAACCATCGGTGGTCTTCCTTCAGTGGTTCCTCTCTGAACCTTGTTGCGTCGTCTGCAACATTTTCCTCCGTTGGCAGCCATCTCCATTCTTTTCTGTCGGTGAGCTCATTTATCTCGCCGAGCCGATGTGCCACGAACGGTGTGTATCTTCGTGCGTCGTTCTTGATCCAGTGGACCACCGTTGTCGAGTCTGACCAGAAGCACGTTCTTCTCAGGTGTAGACGATGTTCTTTCTTGACACTATCGGCTAACCTAGCTCCTAGTACAGCTGCTTGCAACTCAAGCCTCGGTATGGTTTGAGTGCGACGTGGTGCCACCTTCGCCTTAGCCGCTACCAGGACCACGTCCGTTTTGTCCCCGTACATGATCCGCCAGTAAACCACTGCAGCGTAGGCCTGTTCACTCGCATCGCAGAAGACATGTTGTTCCACTTCGAAGTCCTTGTCGTCGAAGTAGCACCTTCTGATCTGTAAATTCTTTACATTTTCCAGTTGTCCAATCCAGTTGTTGAACATGTTTCCTTCCTCCTCGGGAATACATTCGTCCCAAGGAATCTGCAGCCTCCATAAACTCTGCAGAATTATTTTGGCCCTGATCGTATAGTACGACAGGAGCCCCAATGGGTCAAAGACTGACATGACTGCACTAAGTGCCTGTCTTTTCGTGGGTGCGCAGCTCCCTGTAGCCACGTCCCTTGGTACTCGGCTCATCCTGGTGTTGAAACCTAGTACGTCCTTACCTGCATCCCAGTAGATTCCCAGGATCTTGTTTTCCGGCTGCTTGCCCCCTAAGCTCGAGCTTGCAGCTTCCCGTAGTTCCGCAGGCACGTCGCGTAGCACATATTCCTTGTTCGAGCTCCATCCTCGTAGTGTGAAGCCTGCTACAGCATGTACCTTGCGAATTTCTTCTACGGCCATTCTGGCTTCTTGTTCGTCTTCGTAGCTCATCACCAGGTCATCCACGTAGTGCCCCTTGGTGATTGCCTCCAGAGCTCTAGGGTACTCCTCCGCATGCTTTTCCGCGTTGTAGTCCCTTACGAAGTGTGCCATGAATGGTGAACTGGCCGCCCCGAAGATCATGCTTTTCATCTTGAACTTCTGAGGTGGTCGGTCCCGTGCGGTTCCTCTCCACAGGGACTGCTGTGCTGCCTGATCCTCCTTGATAATTTTTATCCTGAGGAACATTTCCTGGATGTCCGCTGTTACTGCCACCTGTTTCTCTCGGAACCTGAAAAGAATACCGAGCAGCGATACTAACCTGTCGGGTCCCTCCAGCAGACCGTCGTTCAGGCAGGTGCCTCCCGCTTTGGCTGCGGCGTCGAACACCAAGCGAAGCTTCCCCGGCTTGTTGGGATTCTCCACTGCGAAGTGTGGCAGGAACCAGCTCCTCCTGCTATGTTCTTCTGAACCGTCACATGGAACAGCATAGCCTTTTTCAAACAGATTACTTACCTGTGCTGTGTAAGCCTCTGCAAATGTTGGATCTGCATCCATTTTTGCCTCCATCTTCCTGAGGCGTCTGCAAGCTGCCTCGTAGCTGCAGTGACCTGGAAATTCAACGTTGTCGTTTTTCCATGGTAGACCTACCTCGTATCCTCCATCGGTGGGTCTGATGGTAGTCGCCACGATGTCCACTGCACGTTGGTCCTCTGGCCTTACCCGTGCCTTGGCTGCTACTCCCAATGACTCGATTGCGAAGTGCTCCTCCACTAGTTCGTGAAGTCCTTCGTCCGTCCTCGCGTGGAACACCTTTTCTGCATTCCCTCGAGGCATCGATCTGCGCGGTATTGTCCCATGGATGACCCATCCCAGTTGGGTCCTGGACGCTGCCGGCTCATTTCGTTTCCCAGTCCGTATTTCTTGACTGATGATGTACTGCCAGTGGTCGCTCCCCACCAGTAGCATCGGTTTTGCTGCTGCGTAGCAAATTTCTTCTTTCCGAAGATCCCTTAGGTGTTGACACGATGCGACGTTCAACGGTACTGCTTGCTGGTGCAAGTCCAAATTTTTGACTGTCCGCGCTCGGAGTGCGAGCGGTTTTCCTGCGAACAATCCACGAATATGTAAGTGAACCTCTCTGCTGGCATTGTCGCTCTTCTGCATGTTCACTCCACGTAACCTTAGCGGTTTTGCATCACCCTGTGCACCGACGGCTCGCGCCAACTCTTCATCGATGAGTGTGACGGTAGCTCCTTCGTCCAGGAATGCATGTGTGGTGTACTCCCCCCGTGGTCCGGACACGATCACAGGGCACATCTTCAGGAGTACCTTCTCAGCTGAAGCTGTTTGTGTCGACATCGCAACCTCCTCTTGCGATTGTCGCTGCCACTGCTGCTGCGGTTGCTGCTGTGGCTCCGTTGGCTGCTGCTGCTGTTGCTGCTCCCCCCGTTCTACATGAAGCGACGGATGATGAGGCCTGTTGCAGCCGTTCACGTTGCAGCCTTTTGCCTTGCATTTATCTTTTCGGTGCTTCTCATCGATGCACTTGAAGCAAAGCTTTTCCTTTTTCACGAGTTCCCACCTGGCACTTACACTCATGCCTTTGTACTTCTGGCAGGTGCTCAACTTGTGTGGTCCCTTCTTACAGCACGGACAGGTACTTGCAGCCTCGGTAGTGCTGTAGACCACGTTCTTTTTCTTCGGTCCGGCTGCTCCAACTGGCTGCCTCACTTCCTTCTTGGCAGACGCTGCACTGGTTTGCGATGCATAGGAGTATCGGAGCGCTCGGTCCGCTTCCTTCATCAGAAATCGTGACAGAAGTACGATTTCGGGTTGCACACTTCCCTCTTTTTCGTGTGCGTAGTCGCACCACCTTGACTTGAGGTGTGGACTCAACTTCTCCAGGACCTCCCTGGTTAACATGGGGTTGTAGAGGTAACCTCGTCGATTGTCAACACTCTGCAACACACAAACAATATTTTGCACCTTGATGGCAAAATTATTCAACTCACCGGCCGCCGACGTGGGCCGTTGTAACCTCTTGAGGTCTTCCATTGCCTTATCGATTATCACTTCCCGACGTCCGAAGCATTGTTCCAGTGTCTTCATGATCACCTCCGGATCCGTCGCAGTACTCAGAAGTGCCGATACGGCTTCCCTTGCGTCGCCTTTCAGGCAGGTTCGTAATCGTTGCAAGTTTTCTGCTGCTGGGACTTGGTACATACTTGTACTTTCATTGTAGGCCGCCTTAAATGGAAGCCACTCCGCAATTAGTCCCGAAAAGGTAGGTAGATCCATCCTATGAGTTCGCGGCCGTGCCATTTTCTCGATGGCCTCTGCCAGCCGTTGAATGTCTCCCTTTTCCGTTGGGCCTTGCTGCACTGGTTGGGGCTGCTCCACTTGAACAGCTTCCTCCCTTGGCTCTGCCTCGGTAGACTTCAACCATTCTGTCACCCTTGTGTGACTGTTGCGATCCTCATCGTGGATGCTAACCTCGTCCTGAATGGCAGATACTTCGGCCTCCAATCGCTTCTGCACCAATTGTTTTTCCAGCTCGAGTTCCTTCTTTTTAATCTCGGCTAGTTTTTCTGCAGCTTTCAATTCAGCCATCTTCACACGAGTGACGGCGCTCATTGTGGACACATGTGATCCCGTTGTAGAACGAACCCTTGGACGTTCTTGCATGAGCAGCTGCGATGTGCCTGCTTCCGTAGGCTCCGTAGTGTATGCCCTTGTGCGTACAGACGGGGATGCTGGCGGATCATGAAACCGTAGACGTTCCATTTCGGTACGATTCCTTTCAACTATCTCTGGTGCGTCAGCTTGGCTTCTGGTTACTACCATTGTCAAGACTTAACCTAATATTTACACAACAAAACAAAAAACAAAAAACAAGCAACAATATGTACAGATTAAATTTAAAATTAAAATTTAAAATGTAAAGACAATTAAAGAATAATTCAAAAAATATTTACGAGAAATAATTCGAAATTCAAATTTAAATTCAATTTAAACTTAAATTTATGTTCCCCCAACAGTTGGGAACGCCTTCCCTATTGTGAAGGCAAAAATGCACAAATGAGAAATTGCTATTAAATTTCTACAGGCATTTAATAACCCCTGTCTTTGCTCGAAGGCAAAAACACAAATGAAATATTGCTATAAGATTTTTCGCAGGCACTTAATTGGCCTGACCTTACATTAATATATACAGGGGTTTACTAAAACTAAGTACTTAAAGAGTCTTTAAACACTTAATGTTCACAAAACACTTTACACTTTCACTGAGTATGAAAAAGTTCAGTGACTCACGGTACTGTCCGTACGTAGCGACGACGTGCGCGCGACGTACTTGTCCGACGTGAAGACACGACGACCCGATGATACGACCTTCCCCGGTGACTCGATGCACGCGGCGGAAGCTTGCAGACCCACTTGGCCCACCTGGAGACGATTCCACTCGACGTACCACGGCGAAGGTTCACGACGAACACGTAGACGTAGGCTCCTCCACTTCCCGAGTTCGTTGGACCCGATACCCCTTCTGGGCCGAGACTCCAACACGCACTGAACCGGGAGCCGATCGGGCAGGGCAGGAACACACAGCACTTTTTCACCCTCACGGTACTCACGATCCGACCGTGGGGCCAACACGTTGGACCAGAATACTGTCACTGGCAAGACAGCGTATCCGGCCGAGAAGGACCAGAAATGTAGTGGTCCTCAGAACTCACGATTCAGCTCGGAGGCCACTTATATTCACACTTTTCCACAGTCCACGTATGTTGCAGTATCCAGCACGGCAGCCAGACACTGTCCGGGGGCCACTATCTGGCCTAATACAGCACACCCTCCGTTCCAGGTGCGCCGTATATTACGTTCGTGGACCGCCTCGATAGCTCTGGGGAAATTTCGATTGAAACGACCATTACACGATTGAAACCCGTTCGTTTATTTTCCCCATACAATTTTCCCGTAGCACAGTATTCACTTTACACTACTGGCACTACTTATTCACTATTTACTTTTCACTATTTTTCCTGGGTTTCTTCGGGAGTCTTCTTCTTCCAGACTCGTGACTGCTTTTCAGTACAGTCGACTGCTTTTCAGTACAGTGAAGAACCCGGAATCCGGCTCTATATTTATAGCCAGAATCAAAGAGGCCCCGCGGGGTTACGAGTTCGTGACCCCCCGCGCCGCGGATCATGCTATCCCTCACCGCGAGGTGCGTCTCTTTTCCGCGCACACATATTCGCTCGCGGTGATCGGATAGGCCCCTTTGATCCTTAACAGTACAAAGAAGTGACCTAGGACCTATCGACTCGATACAATGCAAATTATGTACAATATTTACAAAATGTATCGGACATATTCTGTCGATATTATGCAAAATAACTTACATACACGTATCCTAGCCTATTCTAATACATTTCAGTGATTCTTATCCTACTGAAACTGTACTATTTACAAACAAATATACAAATTAAGCCTATTTACAATAAAACTTAATTCTATCCACAACAGTTATAAAACTATTTTATTAAGATTTTCTTATTGATGTTTATTCTATTTTAGGGGAATCAGATTATCCACTAAGGCCCATTATGATGACACCATCTGACCCACAGCCTAACAGTCCCGAAGAACTTGTGTTGTGTGAACAAACTTGCATTTGAATGCCATAATGTGAGTTTGCGTTGAGTCGATGTAATGTGCGAATATCTTTAAGGAGTTTAAATTATAGGATGCCTTTGGAATCTTGGTAGTTTATCAACTGCCATCTAATGATGAAATTTAAATTAATATGAGTGTGTGTGAGGAATTAATAAAAAATGTTTTGTATTTATAAAACTTGTTTAATTTAAAAATAATGTGTGAAAGAAACTAAAATAATAGCACCATTTACAAAAGTATTAAGACATACCCATTATAATATACTAAAAGTAATTTTAACACTGTTACATATAGTTTTAATTTTAACTCTTTATTTGTAGATGTCATTGTAAAATTGTAAAAATGGTTAGAGTGTAATAAAACTAGTGAAATTGTAAAATGTTGATAGACTTCCGATGCGAATATTCGCATGCTATAATTGCTGCCTATAATTTCACACATTATTATTTGTTAGATTATAAATATATAGTTTTTAATATTTCAACATATTTGTACAATCTCGTTAGTTATTTTACAATCTAACAATTTTACAGTGACATATATAAATCAGTCTATGAATAAATAATTATGCAAGTACTATAAGAAATTCGAATAACACTGTTTAAAGAGCACCAGTAACACAAAATACTTACAACCATTAAAATTATTTAAAGTAGTTTGCACTGTATATTCTTTTATACCTTAATTCTTAACATTATATAAACTTGGTTAAAAATAAACAGTTAAGGAAGAAATATGTAAATACTATGACAAACTAGAACAAAAGACAATGTATTTATGTATTGTATAAGACATCAAATTCGCACCAGATTCACTCTTAATAAATATTAGTCAAGAATGGAACTAATGCGAATTTCAAAAGTAAAAAGAGCCTTGGGCTGGGACTATGCAACAGTTTTCATCTCTTGGTGAGGCTTCGGCTTGTCTGGTATATTGAAACACAATGATAAACAGATAAACAATAAATTGATTATTTATGATTTGTTTAGAAAATATAAATAAACAGTAATTGCAAAGGATTTGTTTTATCAGCTTAGTTTAAATTTTATATATAAAATTAAACAATTAATTACTATAGTCTTCGAGAAGTTTGTAAGAATTTTACATTACCTGTCTTGTAAATCTGTCTGCACTCTCGGCCAACAATTGAAACCACGTGCCGTAATGAAGACTGCTTCAAATCTGCCTTAATTTTTTCGATATTTAAAATCATTAGCCGGGATTCTTGTTACGCAGTCCTATTAGCTGAAATTTAAAAAATAATAAATTAATTCTTTTCTCATTAGGTTTTAATGCTAGATAAAAGAACACTAACATATTCTTACATTTAAATAGTAAAATGTCTCACAATAATTAATGAATTTTATGGAGGCAAATGGACCTTCGGCAAGGGCCCAAAAAATAAAAGAAAAAGTTCTTTTAGTAAATGTTATAACATGGTTATATTATACATTTATTAGGTACACATACCTTTGCCCGATCTTGCGGGTCCTTCGGCGTTAAGTATGAGCGAGCATTCTCGCCATAATCTTGATGAAAGAGCTCGTACCTGGCCTCGTTTGACCTTACTCTTCCGAGAGCTAGTACTTAGGTCTTTGTATTTTTCTTAATACTCCAAGAGCAGATTCCGCGACCGTTGCTCGACGACGACATTCACAGTATAAGAAGACGACGGTTTCATAATTATTCACAGTATAAGAAGGAAGTAATTTATTAGAATAAAATAAACGAAAAACCAAGGATGTCAATAAAATTATTAGTAAATTCCTCTTCTTTTCTTTTAAATCCATAAACCACAAATTTCAAAGCAATTAGTGCGGCGCGCAAGTAAAATAGATGTCGATTATGCTAAAATCATAGATATTTACAAAAATACTAGGTTCGCATCCCTAATGTCAACCGAAAGGTTACGTTCCGTTTCGTTCAAGTTTCGTCTGAGGTTGAGTTACTTCAAGAAGGATAGCGCGATACTGAAATTTGTTCAGACGCACCGCAAACGAACCGTAACTGAAACGCAACCGAAGCAGAGATGAACCTGAATTGAAACGTTGAAAAATAGCGCGATTGGGGTGCTGTTGAATACGCAGATGTAAAAATTATATTTTTTGTATTCTTTATTAAAGTTAGTTCTTTATTAAGAACGATGAGAGTATTTTTGGATTTTAAACGATGAATCTTGAAATTTTACTTTTCCACGTAGGTACACATCATTTTTTTTTAATTCAACCCTTACTTCAATGGTATATCTCATCTCATACCTACCTCATTCACATAGATTAAAGCACTTGTCTTACCTACTTAAATTATTATGTTCAAGTAGTATAAATAATATGCTTGTGATGGTCGATTTTATGAAGTAGAGTTTTATCCAGTTTCGTTAGTATGACAATTTTAGAACCTACCCTAATCTAATTCTAATTCCTAATGAAAGTAAATTAAATATTACATATTATATAAGACGAATCGTGTAGCCCGAATATACCAGCAGTTCTTTAGTTATTACTTATGTGGTTGAGACTTCACATGTCGGTTAGGTACAATATTTAATTCTCCCAACGACAAAGGGATTGTGTAATGTCCATCTTTTTTGCACGCCGACATCAAAGGGTTACTAATGTATACTACTTTAAACTCCTTTTGCCATAGACGTATTAATTACTAGCTGTTGCCCGCAGCTCCACCCGTGTAAATACAGTATCCCATGGGAATACTGTACTTTTCGGGATGAAAAGTAGTCTATGTTTTAATCCAGAGCCTAAACTACTGGAAATCCGTTCAGTAGTTTTTGCGTGAAAGACAACATACATCTATCCATCCAACCTCACAAACTTTGACATTTATAATATTAGTACGATAGACGAGGGATGTGCAGGCAAAAATTGTCCCCTCTTAAATGGTCCCACTTTTGGAGTTGTTTGGGGCCATTTCGACATTTGAGCTATAGTGAAATCAAGATGGCTGACATATTTTGAGGTATGGCGAAAACAAGATGGCGTAACTTTTTCATACGAAGATTTATTGTGTTAAATATACATCATAGCCTATATTTAGTTTTGAAATCTATGCCTTTTGCAGTCCCCCAAACTATTGTAAATATTTTCAATTGAGGCAAGATAGTACATGATATATTTTATGAATATAGATACGGTCATTTCTATACTAAAAGTATTTTTCCTTATTATTGTGACCTACATTCTAATTAATATGCTTTTTTCTCAATATTTATACATACATATAATCACGCCTATTTCCCGTAGGGGTAGGCAGGACCGCCTCTTTCCCGTAGGGGTAGGCAGAGACCACTTCTTTCCACTTGCTACGATCCTTACATACTTCTTTCGCTTCGTCCACTTTCATTCTTACCATTCATACCTCCTCTTACATTCAACGTAGCCAAGCGTCTCTCCATGGTCCACTTTTCGCCTCCGCGAGAAACGAGACGTGATGGGTGGCGAACCACATCGCCGCCATTTTGGATAATGAAATTATTTTTGATTATCCATTGCGTTTCCACGGATTGGTGGAGAGGGTAGGAATAGGGAAAGGTAAGGATAGGTGGTGTGGAAAGGAAGATTGGTAAGTTAGAGTGGGAAATAGGAATGTAGGATATTACCGCCCAGGAGGGCAAGGGATAGGACAGTAATAGCTAGGGAAGCCGGGGTCGCATACCCGTATACTATACCACAACTACCGGACAGGTAAGTTGGGAAGAGTATCCCATGACATACTCTCAATATTTATTAGAAGCATAATAACAAGCGTAAAAATGAAAAAAACAGAAAATTATAAACAACCAGAAGGCATAAACATTTATTTTTAGTTAAATATATTTTGTCTATAGTTGTATTTAACTGTGCCTTATTAAAATAAACCCAAGGTCTTCTTTACAAACTATACTAAAACATTTTCGCCTATTAAGCGACTATTTTAAATAGTGCATCTTAATTAAAATTCACGGTTCAGTTTTCACGTCGTTTACTGTTAACGTATAATCCTAATGACTGTGTGCTATGAAACTCGTTTAAATAGTTGAAAAAAAAATAGGGGGACTGTAACAAATGAAGTCGACAGAGAATTTGTTGACGTATATAATATATGGATTTTTTACAGCTTCCGTGGTCTATTGGTTAGAGCTTAGCTCTCGACTCGGAGGTCGTGGATTCGATACCCCCATTGGAACAACAAAAAATGTTATTTTCAAGTTTAGTTAGGACAATGCAGGCTGATCACCTTGACGGTCATGATTGTCTGACAAGAAAGATGATCCATTCGTCGGATGGGCATGTAAAAAGTCAGACCTGTGCCTGAAATCTCGCCAGTCGTGTCGGTTATCTGTCCGACTGGGTTATAAGAGTAAAGGAAGAGAAAGTGCTCTTGTGTATTGCGCACACACTTAGGCACTATAAAATTACTCCTGCGTAACTGGCCCAGTTTCAATGAAACCACCGTCACATGAATCGGCGAGGGGAGTGTTTATCATATCGAGTGACATAGAAATATATTTATTTTTAAGTGTAAGTCATAGAAAAGTATAAAAAATAGTTCTTACAGTACATTTTTATTATCCAAAAACCTCATTTCTACAACAAAAACATAATTTGTATGGAAATGACTCGGACACGTTGAACATGAATAAAATCTGAATAATTTAAAAAACAATCAATTTCTGTTCAGTTCACACCGAAACGAGACGCGATGCTGTACTGCATTTTCAAGGTAGCAATTAAAAATTGAACTTTATGTATTACGCAACAGGATGCAAGTTTAACTGCAAGAGTTCTAATGTATAATATTATATCACCGTAAAATTGTACAAACCGTTTATCACTAGAGATATTATAAAAAATCGACAGGTTGTCAAATAAACATTTCTTCTCACAATTATTGTGCGCATTATTTTTCGTTATATTGTAATATTTACCGTGCCGATTGCTTAAACGGCAAGTGCCCCGCACCGCCATATTTGTTTGCTTTTTCATAATAATAATTATAACGAAAAATAATGCGTACAATTGTAAGGACAAATGTTTATTTGACAATCTGTCGACTTTTTATAATATCTCTAGTAATATTACAATCTAACGGTTTTTACAATTTTACGGTGACATATACAGCTCTAGTATCTTCTTGTGTATTAAATAAAGTTCAATCTCGAGCCACTATTTTTAAAATGCAGTATGGCGTATCGTCTCGATTCGGTATGAACTGACCTTTAGTTCTGAATATTCTTGAATACAATGTTACCGTCTCAAAGCTGTAAGATGTCTAAATAACTGTTCCGCATCGGTGGCTAACTGGCTGACAGTGAATTTGAATTGCAGAAATAATATTATGGAACTAAAATCCGAACTTTCCAGTTTCATTACAAGAAAGTAAAGTACTAGCTTTTCCCCGCTGTCCCGCTGTCGTTGCCTGTGTAAATACAGTATATCAAAAGGAACACTGTGCGATTTCAGGATAAGAAGTAATATATGTGTTATTCCGGAGCTTAAAATACTACCATTCCAAATTTCATCAAAATCCCTTCCGTTTAAAAGTACAAAAAAAAATTAAAGCTCTTAATAATACGCGGTAAAATTACGTTATATTCGTAAAAGTTTGTGAGGATAGATGAATGGGCGTTTGTGAATCTTCCACGCATAAACTATTTAAATTTGGTATGGTAGTAGTTTAGATTGGATTAAAACATAGGCTACTTTTTATCCTGAAAAACTACAGTACGGTAACACCGATAAAAGCTAGTAAATTATATTGTGAACATCACAACGAACTTATCATCCATAACAATCCTGTGTGATCTAAGATACTATAAAATACGTTTCCATAAATTACATTTAGCTATTTACCAAACTTAGGGACGCATTTACGAAATTTGTTGTTTGACAGTTGTTTTGACAGATGAGTACGGATTGACGGATTGACACATCTTTAGATAGGTATGTTTTATGCAGTAAATATCCAGACTGTGACCCAATAAAATAAACCTTATTGTCACGGATTAAAATTTATGTATAATCCATAGATAAATCATTGGTCTCGCTGGGCGCTCGACGTAGAGCACCCAGCGAGACCAATGATTAGTCTATGGTATAATCATAGATAATATATTATTATATTAAACTGTGTATAATATAGCAAACATGTAAAAATTTATAGGCGACCACTTATGCCTTTTCCAAATCAATTTTTAATACTTTTGGATCATTTTTTTACCGAATTTAAGTTGATTATATACGGTAACTTTGGGTACCTTTAAACAAACAAAAACCTACATAAGAGTAGAATAATGATTTTACTAAAACTAAAAATCATAATTTATATAATATTTGTTACCCGTTTTTTAAAATAAAGAAGTACTGTTTGCGAAAATTGTTAGTGTTGTAGGATTTGGTTTCATTCTTTTGGTTGGTTTTCCGAGATGAAAAGTAACATTTATGTTTTAATTCAGAACTAAAACTACTACCATAACAAAACTTCATCAAAATTCGTTCAGTAGTTTTTGCGTCAAAGAGCAACAAACATCCATCCATCCGTCCATCTATACATCCATCCATACATCCTCATAAACTTTCATAAAAGTAGGATTTGTAGACGCGGTCTCAAGTCTGCCTACAGCGGCGTCGCAAAGTATTGCTACGAAACCGTAGAATCTCGTAGGCCTGCTACGTGAAGTGGTATTTTCGTCATTCACCGTAACATTTTTTTGAGTTCAACACCGGTCAATTTTTCTGTTTGAGTTATTCACAGGCTTAATTTTAGTGGCAATTTTATACAACAGCAATTATTTCATACTTTTTTTTTAACTGTAAAATCTTTTTAGTACCTAAAGATTTACTTTCTCGAAGGTCACGTGTTAAAGCGAAGGTATTTCACTAGTAATATAATATACTTGATGTTTCTCGCGACTTACACTCAAAAGTAAATCCCGCTGGAATCGTATATTTTTTCCGCAGTAAAAAGTACTAGCCTATGCCCTTCAGCGTGGTCTACTTACATGTGTACCGAATTTGATCAAATTCAGCCCAGTAGTTTTGGAGAACAAACAAACTTAAAAACGAACAAATCTTTCCTCTTTATTATATTAGTATAGATTTGCAGTTGTCAAAGGAAGATATATATCGGGGATTATCGACTGCACTAATCTATATCTGTCTCAATCTACTGCAGCGAGTTCGTAGATGTGGTGATTATCGTCAAATAGCATCATCACCTGTGTTATTATAAATCAACTAGATGTTGCGCGCGACTTCGTGCGCAACAAAAGCAAATCTGGCGGTAACCGTACATTTTGCCGCCTTAAAAGTAGCCTATGTCCTTCTCCGTGGTCTATTCTATGTCTAAGTCAAATTTCATCAAAATTGGTCCTGTAATTTTGGATTCGATGCAAACAAACAAACTTCCTCTTTATTATATTATATAGTATCTAATAGATAAAATAAAAAAATTGGTACTTGAAATCAGACAGTAAGAGATTAGATTAACTATAATTATTATAACTGTCATACATAGATAAGGAATAGAATACATAGTTTTGTTACAAAAGGTGTGTATTGTATAATAATGTTTGTCCAAATTGTTTTTTTCTACGAATTGGGTACTTGATTTTAATTATGCGTTTATGTTACTCACCATAGTAAATCTTAACGTATTCGATGTAAATAAACCAATTAGGTTGTTTTATTTTTCACTAATTACGTAAAAAATATTCCAACATTTATGTAACTTTGAAATAAACGTAATTTCAAAATTAGACAAAAAAAAAATATATAAATTATCAAGTTGCAATACCTCATTATTTCTAAATATATTAAAAAAGTTTTTATATAAGATTCTCAAATTTCCAATATCATAGAGGAATCTTATCAATAAGTCGGTAGGTAGTTAGGAACTTACCATCTGCGATCCGCCTTCTCGTTTGTCCTAATTCTATTTTCAGTCTGCATCCATATTCAAGAGTCAACCTAGCCACTAGGTCAAACTAAAGCCCTCAACTGCCCCGAGTAGCATTTAATTAGTGGCTAATGAAATTGCTACTCAGCATAGGAAGAATTGTGTTCCAAGCGAAAAGGTGAAACCTACTTTCACCCCATTACACCCATTTTCACCCGCACTCGCCCTCTTACACCCATTTCATTCTCAATTATTCGAATAATATGGCTGCCAATTAATATGCGTTTAAATCTTACATCGTTTTTGCAGTCGTTATTAAAATGAATTGCGTTGATAGGATCATAGCTCGCAATTTTGCAAATTGCTCGAACGGTCGTTCGCATGTGCAAAGTGCCCTGAAGTTAAATTATGCGTGTACAGAATGAATTTTTCAACTGTATAGTAGGCCAGGACCTAAAGTATAAGGAACAGCAAAATTCTGAAAAGTGAAAAGAGTAACGAGCCCATTTTCCATTAAATTAGAACTGCATCGTTATATTTTCCAGAATTTTTTATTCATTTAAACAAGTATAAAAAAATAGTTGTCTGTTAGGTCGGTTTACAGACGATAATTTTACGTGATAACGTTATCACTAGCCTAACGCTTAGGGCGATCGTGTCACTCTATCGCTTGTTTCGCGCGCTCGCTTGCACGCTCGGCTCAGGCGAAACGTGACAATCAATCGAAACTTGTAAATTTTTCGTGTTCATCGATTTGTAAGACGTTATAACGTCAAAACACCCTGAATCGTAAGACCGTAAAGTAAATAAAATTTGCTTAGTAAAGGAACAAATTCTGGTAAGTTATGATATATTATGGCAAACTTTAAGGTACTAGTATTTGTACAAAAACCTAATATTTTTATGATTTCTTTTAAGAAAATTCATAATAAGCTAACTTGGCTTTAGTAATTTCACCTTTAATATCTACAGCTTTATGGATCTAGAGAGACATTTATATTCGAGTGCGTGTTCGAATCCCGGAAACAGTGTGCCAGTTGTAGATTATGAGTAGTCGTATATTATGTGACGTAACGAAGAATCCAATAATATAAGCCTTAGGCTGGATTCACACATTCAAATTATCATTTTATACTTTGAACGCATGTGAAATGTTATTTTATTTTAAGCGATTTTTTTCGCTCTACTAACTAGTGAACAGTGATTATAAATTGGTGGATTTGAGACACATATGAATGATGATTTCATAATACAATTTGTGGTCATTTTAGACCTACTGGACGCTGGTGTATCACTTTGGACCTTATTGCCACAGCTATAAGATCAGAGGCCCAATTCTCTTAATTAACTTAGACTTTCAACTTACCATCAATCTATACATCTATACAGATAAATAAAATTGAAGTGTCTGTTTGTAACTTCAAATTAACAGCTTTTCACATAGTGAATCTGAAAGTATATTCGGTACTTACCATAAAATACCAATTTTTAAAATTTTTGTCTGTCCGTCTGTCTGTCTGTCTGTCGGTCTGTCTGTTTGTTCCGGCTAATCTCTGAAACGGCTGGACCAATTTTCACGGGACTTTGACTGGCAGATAGCTGATGTTATAAGGTCTAACATAGGCTAATTTTATTTTAGGGTTCCGTTTAAAAAATAGGGTTCCGCTTTCGTTAGTTCTGCGCAAACGAAGTTGCGGGCATCGGCTAGTTCATTATAAATTTATCATCCTGTTATCATAAATTGACCGAAAGTCGGTATTCTACTACACTATTTTCGTAAATTTAAAATCCCAACACAGTCATTTTGCAATGATATTGACTACATTTTATAAATAAAGCGAGCACAAAGCATGTACAAAGACAGCTGTTGCTTGACGTTTGTACGACCCAGTGTTGCCAATTAATCCAATTATTGTCAGTTAAGGCGCGTCTCCTGCTCGTGTTTTTTTTGAAACATTACACAAAATCATCGAATTTGGGCTAATGGCTATGCACATTTGTGTACGCATACACGATTTATCCTCTTCTGAGACGGACGGACAACACATCCCTCGTGGTTAGAGAGGGGAAGGCAAAAAAAGATATTTTTGCGTAAAATAAATATTTTTATGTCATGGCATCCCCACATGTCAAAGTGAAAAAAATATCCGGCTGACGGATCGGTTCGAGTCAAATTGGAGTTAAGTTTATAAACATACGAGAATACCATTTTCTATGGATAAGTGGTTCGCTCAATCTATAATCAATCTGTGATACAATGATAATCGCATCGCGGTGTAATTCGTCGTTTGACGTTTGTTTGAAGTTTAGTTGAATACCATTTAGCTGCTTGATAGGTTCCGGACTGTATCGAAACAGTAACGAAGCTGCATTATTGTTGGATTAAAATAGCAGAATCGACCTTCAGATGTATCGGCGATCGTAAGTCTTTTTTTCTGATATTTGATTGAGATTAACGCCTATTGAAATTCGCAGCACGAAAAAAGAAAAAAGTAATTAAGTGCATTGCAGACTTTATAAGGTAAAAAGCTAGCGCTTATGACAGATTACTAAGTATTTTTACTAAGACTATTTGTATATCGGAAGCACCAGCTGACACCAGATGAGTGATCCTACTAATATTATAAATGTGAAAGTTAGTGAGGATGTATGGATGGATGGATGTATGAATGAATGTTTGTTACTCTTTCAGGCAAAAACTACTGAACGGATTTCGATGAAATTTGGTATCTTTGTATTTTATTTAGGCTCTGGATTAAAACATAGGCTACTTTTTATCCCGAAAAAATACAGTGTTCCCGAGGGATACTGTATTTACGCGGGCGGAGCCGCGGGCAATAGCTAGTCCTCCAAATATGTTACGTTTAATTGGTGTTCACACCGTTCAACGCCATGTTGTGTATCGTTTCCTTTTATCTGCATCTTTAGATATGTATTCAAAATTGAACTTTACTTTATTAATTTCTCAAGAAGAAACACGTTTTATTTTATAGTTTCGAACGTCATGTTGCACCACACCGCACAGCGCATATGCAGTGTATGACCGATGTCATAATATGCAACGTGTAGTGAATAAAGTTCTATATTGAATAGCTATCTTAAAAATATATTTATACGTGGTAGAGCCATGCTTCGGCACGAATGGGCCGGCTCGACCGGAGAAATACCACGGGCTCACAGAAAACCGGCGTGAAACAGCGTTTGCGCTGTGTTTCGCCGAGTGAGTGAGTTTACCGGAGGCCCAATCCCCTACCCTATTCCCTTCCCTACCCTCCCCTATTACCCTATTCCCTCTTAAAAGGCCGGCAACGCACTTGCAGCTCTTCTGATGCTGCGAGTGTCCATGGGCGACGGAAGTTGCTTTCCATCAGGTGACCCGTTTGCTCGTTTGCCCCCATATTTCATTAAAAAAAAAAAAAAAATGCAGCACCACGTAGCATCACGTACCGACGTGTGGCCTGACCCTAAAGCCCATACAGCCTATTGCGCGACGTGTAAAATTATCCTTATACTTGTAATAATAATAACTCCCCACACCGATATCGGTGACGGTGGCAGGTTTTATTAAAACCAGGCTAGTTCCGTAGGAGTAATTTTATAGTGCCCAAGTATGTGCGCAGTACACAAGAGCACTCTCTCTTCCTTTACTCTCATAATCCAGTGGGACGGATAGCCGACACGACTGACGAGAGATCAGGCGCAAATCCGACTTTTTACATGCCCATCCGACGCATGGATCATCTTTCTTGTCAGACAATCAGGTGACCAGCCTGCATTGTCGTATCCAAACTTGGAAACAACATTTTTTGTTGTTTCAATGCGGAAATCGAATCCATGCCCTCCGAGTCGAGAGCCAATGCTCTAACCACTAGACCACGGAGGCTGTTTTATTATACTTAGAACCAACTTATAGCAATATCTTAGTACTGCGGAAATTTATTCTAATCTCGCACACTGCACAACAAAACTCACTTCAACTCGGTTTGCATTTGTAAAGTATAAAGCAAATGTTTAATGCACTTCTAGCGGCTGCATTTGACCAATGCATTTCACGCTATTGGAACTGCGATATATGGGACGCACGTAACGAAATATAATATGCTCGTTTACAGCTGTATTAAATCTAGGTTCAATTTCATACTAAATGAAAAGTGTCAACTATGGAGTGGGCCTCAGCATGACTCTACTTCAAATTTTTCCATATTTTTACCACAGAATACAGAACATGCAGAATGAGTGTTCGATCACATTTGTATGCAGCGCACTGTGTCCAAAACCATGGCAAAATACCGCCCCGCCCACTCTTTTTAATTTTTACTCTTTACACTTACAAAACAAATCGCGTTGTTATGTTAGGTACGACAATTAGGTATTCATTAAAAATTAATTGAAAAAAAGTTGGGTAAAATATTCCGTTATTCTGTGGCAACATATTATATGTGGATAACCATTCCAATTTGGAGTAGTTGTGACGACCTCACTTTCAAGCGTGTTGACGGCTTCTGGATGATTTCTGTATTCTATGCTTTTTAGTAAAAGCTGGGCCCGCGCGAGTTTATTACGCCGCGCCGGTAGACATAATATTGGACAATTCTGTGTTATTTAATAATTTAAAACGAAATAAAAAAAAACCGGTCAAGTCGGCGAGTCGGACTCGCGCATCGTGGGTTCCGTACAAACCTGTAGGTATATTATTAGTAAAATTTCACCTTTCATGACAATCGAGTAGAGGGGTACTAAGTTTAAAATTATTAAAACTATTTTATGTATATGATGTAACTAAAAATTTACGGTTTTCACAATTTTTCCTTTACCTGTGCTATAAGACATTGCTTCGTACCAAATTTCAGGATCCTGAGTTTACGGGAAGTACCCTGTAGGTTTTGATTCCCTTGGGAGTGTCGAAAATATGCGGCATAAACGAGTGTATCTTTTAGTTGCGTTGGCTTAGAATTTTGATTTTGTCACAACACTAAGGGACAAGACCTAAGTATTTGGTATAAATTCCAGCTTGATACCTTCACGCGTTCCAGCGAAAAAGGGTCTTGACAAACGGACAGACGGACGGACAGACAGATAACAAAGTGATCAGTTAAGAGTTCCGTTTTTTCATATCGAGGTACGGAACCTTTAAAAATTAGAATTACATCAAAAGTTAGGAAGATTTACCTTTTACTTACCTTTAACAAACACAAAAAGCTTACCTCTTACATAGTTTTTGTTTTGGTAATTAGTTAGAAAACTAATGTGATTTTTATTTCATAATAAATATAAGTCTGCTATTGCGGCAGGCTTTAAATTCATTTTTAGGGTTCCGTATCTCGAAAGAAAAACCGAACCCTTATAGGATCACTTTGTTCGTCTGTCTATCAAGACCCTTTTTCTCAGGAACGTGTGGAGGTATTAAATTGAAATGCATATCAAATACTCAGGTCTATAATACCTTTAAGCTGTAACATCACTACAGGTTTGTACGGAACCTCGGTGCGCGAGTCCGACTCGTACTTGGCCGGTATTTTTTGCTTCCATTCAGTATAATCTTGTAAATTATGTAATGTATACATAATTATAGTAGGTAAATAATATTATGCCTTGTGTGCGATGACTACATACGAGCCAACTTTTGATAAAACTCGAAGTTTTTTCTGTACCTATGTGCAAAGTTTTGGCACATTAATATTACAATCCTGACTTTACTAACACGCTTGGCGGACGTACTTTGTATTTCAAAAACGCATATTGTGTCGACAAAAATATCTTCCATAGTCATTACTTCTACTTATATAATAATACCTACTATACTTCTTTCTACTGCTTTTCGAAGACTCTGTGATCTAGTGGTTTAGAGCTTGGCTCTCGACTACAGGAGCCGTGGGTTTGATCACCACGTTGGAACATCAAAAGGTGTTGTTTTCAAGTCTGATTAGGACAATGCAGGCTGATCAACTGATTGTCTGACACGAAAAAGGATCCATGTGTCGGATGGGCATGTAAAAAGTCGGTCTATCGCCAGTTGTGTCTCACTGGGTTAAGAAAGTAAAGGAGAAGAGAGTGATGTCATGTATTGCGTACACACTTGGGCACTATAAATAACTCCTAAATCGGCGTGGGGAGCTATTACAGCACACAAAGTTATAAATAACTAGATGTTGCCCGCGACTTCGTGCGCGCAAAGTTAATTTCGCAGAAACCGTACATTTTTCCGCGATAAAATGTCCTTTGCCGTGTTCTAATCTACATCTGTGCCAAATTTCATCAAAATCGGTGCAGTAGTTTCGGAGCCTATTCAATGCAAACAAACAAACTTTTCATCCTTATTATACTAGTTTATTATTATTTTATATAAACTCTAAATATAATTTGCTCACACCATTACATTACATAATGCATATAAAATGGTGGTCACATCGATATGTGTGACGTAATTTTTGTGATGAGACGTTGCATCGCTTTAATGTGTACAAGCCCTAACTTACATCACGAAAAAAATTAAATTGGAACGTTTAAATGGTGATGAGAGAGAAGAATGACGTAACTGGTCCTACTAATATTATAAATGTGAAAGTTTGTGAGGATGGATGAATGGATGGATGGATTGATGGATGGATGTAATATGTATGGACGGATGGATGTTTGTTACTCTCACGCAAAAACTACTAAACGGATTTTGATGAAATTCGGTATGGTAGTAGTTGTGGCTCTGGATTAAAACATAGGCTACTTTTTATCCCGTAAAAGTACAGTGTTCCCGAGGGATACTTTATTTACGCGACCGCCCGCATAAAAGCTGCGGGCAACAGCTAGTTAGTGAATATAATTTTCGTTGCAAAAGATACTCATTCGTAAGTTTAAATACAGTCGATGTATTTTAGTATCATCCTCACGAGAGAATGCACAAACTGAGAGCCATTTTTTAAGCTTATTCGAGAGTTTATAGCTCGAGCCACTAACAAAGAGAGATCAAGCGCATTTCGAGCGAAAATACATTAGTTTTGTGTTGATCTAAGCGGAACTATAAGAGATAACTATAGAAATATTAATTAATTTATATTGTAAAATTTTCATATTATACATTCCATTTCCCCTAATTATTATTTTAATTAATACGAGATGTTGCCTGTGACTTCGTGCGCGCAAAAGTTAATTTCGCAGAAACCGTACATTTTCCGCGATAAAAAGTAGCCTATGTCCTTCCCCGTGGTCTACTCTACATCTGTGCCAAATTTCATCAAAATTTGTCCAGTAGTTTCGGAGCCTATTCGATGCAAACAAATAAACAAACTTTTCCTGTTTATTATATTAGTATAGTTAAGTTAATTAACACAGTGTTTCCCATTCCCAGCAGATATGCGACCTATGCCACGGTGCAGATGCAATTACGCTAAATCTAACCAAATTTTATATTTGGTCGTCCTGGTTAATTGTTCCATGGTAAAATTCCCCATGTCCTTTATTACGTATCAAAAAACATTACGGTAGGCTCCATATTTACGCATATGTGAAGTGGGAATGAAAATATTCTTTTCATTCTATACCATCGTGTGGAGTATCGTCGAATAGGTCTTTCTAATAAAGGTAAGGTTTTATACATGACTTTTTTACAAAGACGATTTTTAAGTAATCGGCCTCCAATGTGGTTTATAAATTGGTTCTAACTTAACTTAACCTAAACCCCACGGAAATTTCTCAAGCCTCAACTATAAGAGATATAAACTTGTAACCGGAAAGTTTCCACACTGATAGATCATGCTAAAATCTCTTTAGGAAAATTATTTTAAAAAACGAAATTTGACAATAACTTTTGAAGTAAATTAAAGAAAACTTATTGCGTGTTGATAGTTACGGAACCCTCCACAGAGACATGTACTGGCATGCTCTTGCTTATGTTTGTTCTGCATAAGCAAAGTATTATTATAATACACTTGATTATTATCTAATCAGCTAGTGTTGTTATTTCAAGTTTTAATTAAATTCCGTCTTTCATTAAAATTTGATCCTAATCGGATAAACTGGCGTAGAAGCGAAGGCGTAATAATGGCTGCTTTCGAGCTTATAATATTAGCGAAAATCTTTATTAATAAAGCGAAAATAGTTCAAAAAATTTTAAAATATGGATGGTTGGTTATTGAATTTTTATGCGGAAGGATATTTTAAAGTCCTCCAATCTTGCTGTCAGCGTTCGATATTCATGCCAGGGCAGGGTGAGACTGTAACCGTATCTACTATGTTCCAATTTCATCGCCACGCTTCTGAGTTCTTATCAACTGTGGTTGTCTCCTGCATAATACCTTTCAAAGGCACTGACGGGGTTTTGTGCATCGTTTCCGCATTTCATTACGAAGTTATAAGATTTTATATCTTAAGTATCACGTTATTAAAAAAAAACTTAAAATATGTTGCTGGTGTCCGGAACTTCGTTTTCGTTGAAGTAATGGAAACGGAAACATATAAACGCAACCCTAATATAAAAGTAGCCTCAGTTACTTCTTACAACATTAGCTATCTGCCAGTGAAAGTCTGGTCCAGCGGTTTCAGAGATTAGTCCGAACAAACAGACAAAAATCTTAGATTTTTTTCGTGTAGGTATGTACCGCATTATATTATTATCATATTAAGCAATTAGTGCAAAATTGTTAGTTTGAAATTACGAACAAAAACTTCAAATTATATTCATTTCATTCATTCATTTAGATAGGTATAAATTGTGATTCTTTTCATTATTTTTTTTACAAATCTAATAGAGTTCCGAGCAAAACTCGGTTACCCAGGTACTTTTTTATCAGGTAAAGCAATTCTTTAAAGAATTGTGTCATACTTATTTTATATTTTATGAATTTTATACTAAAACCTTAACAAAAGCTAAGCTTCATGCCAACTGGTATAGCTCGCTGGTTAAAAATATTTTGTTAACAATATGCAGTCGAAAAGAGATTTTAGTTTCTACAGCAAGAGAACATTTCAAGAGTATATTGTTGTTTTGTTATTCTATATAATGATTCACATTACGGAATACTTTTTTTGTGGTTATTGTTTTAAATATAAAACTAGATTTGAAGTGGAAACTTTTTATCGACTTTCAAGATCGTGTCACGTCACGATTTTGTATATAACGCCATCTGTCGGATGCTACTTATGCTTCCGACAACTTAACTCTCTCTCAATACTCAGACGGTATGTCGATGTAAACGATTTGTTTCTATTATTTTTTTAATGTGACGTGGCACGGTGAGATCATTTTTGGATTTAATTAAAGAACGAAGTTACACTTCGGCCACGTCCACTCTGTACACGTCTTTTTGTATATATTTTAGCAGAAACCATATTTTTTAACCACTTAGATGCTTAGATGTTGTTCATAGTAGGTTATAAAACATAGGTTATTAGGTACTTATAAGAATTATCAAAATATATTAAACACCATATTATCTGCTGGTTTATCCTTGCTTTCATTACAGTGTATTTTGATTGAGTGACTGATTGACTAAAGTAGAGTTTATGTTATAGTCAGAACCCCACGTCTCGTAATTAATAATAACTTACTGTTAACTTACTCTTTCATTTCACTTATATTGAATTGTAATCGTCTTGATATCATAAACAGATTCTTAGAGTTTGGACCAATCAAAACGAGTTATGTGAATACCGTCTTAAAATTTAACATATCGGACCCGGATCGTAACTGTATTATTGCAGCATTTGATTAGCAGAATCGACCTTCAGTTGTTGATTTGACGACCTCTGTGACTCAGTGGTGCAGCGCGTTGGTGCTCAAGCCGGGGCCGGTAATCGCGGGTTCGAATCCCGCCGAAGGAACAAAAAAGTTTTTCCGTGTTCCTGGGCCATGGATATGCATTATATTAATAAAAGTCTTAAATAGGGATATGTATATTATAAAAAATATTAAATATACTTCCCGTTTTCTGGTACCTGTAACAAGTTTTTCGGATACTTAGCACGGGGCCAGATTGACGTGATGTGAAGCGTCCATAGACATTATTATTATTGTTGATACTGTGTTGATATTATATTATTTAACCTACGTATAAGCAGAACAATATTTCAGTACGTGATATGCACGTGGAGATGGCAAAGACGCCGCGGGGCCCGGGCTTGATTGCCTGCTGTATTGTGACTGTAAATAAGAACAACACAACAACAATATCATTTCACAAGACATATATATGTCACCGTAAAATTGTAAAAACCGTAAGATTGTAAAATAACTAACGAGATTGTAAAGATATTATGTCGAAAGATTAAAAACTACATGTTTATAATCTAACGAAAATATAGTGTTAAATTATAGGCAGCGTATTCGCGTCGGAAGTCTATCAACATTTTACAATTTCACTAGTTTTATTACAATCTAACGGTTTTTACAATTTTACGGTGACATATATATTTTGATACGAGTATGAAACGATGAGTATCCATACTAATATTATAAATGGAACAGTGTGTGTGTCTGTCTGTTTGTCCGTCTTTTACGCCAAAACTTTGGAAACAAAAAAAAATTGGTACACAGATAGTTAGAGCCTGAGAGAGGACAGGAGCTACTTTTTATCGCGGGGAAATGTACGGTTCCTGTGGGATACTTTATTTACAGTTTCACATATAAACTACTAAGCCGATTATCATGAAATTTGGCACAGATATAAACTAGACCATGGGGAAGGACATGGGCTCCTTTTACATAAGGTTCCCGTGCGTTACTGTACGCGTAAGTACAGTAATCATCAAAAAATCAAAAAAGTAAGGCATCATTTTTATTTTAGTTACTCTTAGAATAATACTCGCGCCGCGACGACACGTGACGCTACGCGGTCCTGCATTTTTAAGATAGCTATTCAAAATTGAACTTTATATTCACTACATAAAAGATACACGTGAAACGTGTAGTGAATTAAGTGATTAGTCATACACTACAGATACTCTGTGCAGCTCGGTGCAACCTGAACCTCAATTCTCCTATTTAAAGTACACTTAAATTTACTTTGTTTGGATTGAAAGTATAGCGACATGTTACCATGAACGGATTTTATGACGTTTCGACCAATCAGAGCGCGTTTCACGTTGGTTTAACGTTAATAAAAACACCTTTTGAGACTGTAAGCGTATCGGGACTTGATTGTAATTGTATTAATGCAGGTTTTATTTAGCAGAATTGCCCCTCTGATATTCGAACTCTTACAATGAAACGTGTTTCTTCTTGTGTAATGACAAAGTTCAATTTTGGATAACTATCTCAAAAATGCAGCGCCAATAGGCAATCGGACAATTTTTTTTTATTGCATAAATGAATAGTACTCTTAAATATGAGTAACTTCTCAGAAGAAACCGTATATCAAAAGTCAATATTTTCAAAGGTACAGCGATTTGTATAAAAAATTTCGCGAGCCTCCTAAAAACGCTCCATACTAAAGTCGACCTAAAAATGACGTCACTTGTATATGAAGTAGTATGAAGTAGTATATGAAGTATATGGCCGCAGGGAGATATTTGTAAATATCTCTGATATTTGTGCGTTTAAGTTCATACTTACCATAATGAATGTTTTTGTATATGATGTGAGTAAACTAATGATGTAGGTTTTGTTTACCAATTTCGCAAAAAAAAATTTTTTTTTGGTGTAAAGACTCGCGAAATTTTGTATACAAATCGCTGTACCTTTGAAAATATTGACTTTTGATATACGGTTTCTTCTGAGAAGTTACTCATATTTAAGAGTACTATTCATTTATGCAATAAAAAAAATCAGTCCGCTTGCCTATTCACGTATCGTTTTGTTTCGGTGTGAATTGCCCCTTATAATATTGACTTGATGTTGCCCGCGACTTCGTGCGTGCAAAACGAAATCTCGAGGTAACCGTACATTTTGCCGCAATAAAAAGTAGAATATGTCCTTTCCCATGCTCTATTCTATATCTGTGCCAAATTTCATCCAAATCGGACCAGTAGTTTCGGAGCCTATTCAATGCAAACAAACAAACTTTTCCTCTTTATTATATTAGTATAGATAAAAGCATTGTATCAATATTTCAGTTTGTATTTTTTGCGAGTTATAGATTTTTACTAAAGTTTCTATGTAAACGGTTTCTAAAAATAGACTTAAATAATTTTACTCCACGTATAAGTTAAAGTAATTCGTAAGTTAGTTCATAAATAATAGAATTGCCATGCATAAAACCGCCAGCAGACTTAAAAGAAATGCACCCGGGAACCGTCCACGTATAATAAAGTGTTTTTGACGTGATAAAGATTAGTCTTTTTCTGTTATTTTATTATGTACCTTAAATCTGTTCAAATAAGGTGAAATTTCCTGCTTCAGAATTAATTGTGTACGTCATAAATTTTCGCCACACGTCGGTACAATCTTTTTGTTTGAAATCTATATGCAAACACAGATACAATTCTATGAATAGAATGCTGCTTCTCCTTCATAGGGAAGCCGGAGCCTGTATAATAGGTAGGGATTTCTATAAAGGTTTGCAAAAGGTAAGTGACAAGGTAAGCCGATAGGAATGGAGTTATAGGAACCCTACGCCACTGATACATACATACTAAATTTCATCAAAAGCTTTTCCGTAGTTTTAGTACATAAAAGAGTAACAAATATCCATCCATCCATCAACACAAACTTTCTTATAATAGTAGTAGGATTATAATACTAGAAATTACCAAATTTTATAATTCGACAAGAGTGGCACGTCGCCACATAAATCTTTTAATTCAACATACATAATAATATACAATAGAATAATAAAAATATATTAAACTAGAACAAAGAATCTAAAACTAAAAACCTTAAAAATATATTATTAAAAGGAGTCCCTTTAGGCAAGGTTCCGAAGATACTGGCAGCGTTCCCCCTTTGAATAGCTAGACTAATTCTTTGTCCGAGGTAGCTGCCAGCTCTTCGGTTTCCTGTGATGTCGACTAACCTTTTCCCTATTTCCTTGAAAAGCCTTATAGCACAAGGACCCCACGGACCAAGGGTCTCGACACCGAATGGGACAAAATCATATTCGCAGCTTATTTCACATAACCTACGGTGTTGCAGAGCTTATTAAAACATCATTATCTTAGAGGCAAGCAAGCTTCTCGTATTCATATAGCTGAAACATTACAATTTAATCATTTGGCTACAACAAAGGTAATATATTCATGCATTACAAACCTTTCGCGGCATAAACAGGGAAGTGGGAGCAATTTGCATAAACCAAACATTGTATTTACATAATACGTTTCAAATATAACATTTCATTTACCGTATTTTACGTTTACTGGATCGCTGGATCCTACCTCTATAGCAACGTTTTTCTCAGATTTTGTTTTATTCGTAAAAAAGCCGTTATTTAAAACAATATCTGAGGTAAATGTTGCTATAGAAGCTATAAAATGAGATAAAAATGTGTGTAGGTAATAAACAAAATTATTTATTTAGTTTTCTTTAACGTAAGGTTGTAACAAATAATCAAATTATAAACTTGCTTATTGATCGGGGAGCTGGGAGTACGACGCCCAAAAGGGGGGTGTTTGTCTATAAAATTGAACAATAATATTATAATCTGCTATTCTCTGTCGAGATATAATCTGCTGTAAATCTCGAGACGCCACTGATAGGTACTCACCTATCAGTGGCGAAGGCTGGTTCTCCCTAGCCTAGGGAAGGGATTTGGATCAGGGTCTTCAAAAGGTAAGTGGTAAGTGCAGTCAATAGGAATGGAGTTGTAGGAACCTCACAGCACTGGTACTGGCCAATATACAAATCAGAGCTGAAATTATTTAATCAATTGTTATACTGGCAAAACATAATAATTAATATAGCGTAGGTATATACCGCCAATCCAGGCAAAAGCGCAAATTTTAAAATTATAATAATGTACAATTTATATTAAAATTGAAAGGAACCACACCATGAAAACGTCCACGGGGAAGCGTTATGTAATTTCATTACCGCTTTGAGCGGAATAATATATTGTGGTATTTGAAAATGTCTCGTAACAAAACAAAACAGTAAATATATTGTGTACCTAAAAAGAAAAAGAGCGGTATACCACGAGCGGCGAACACTAATGTGGTGCTTAAATTATACTTTTAGGTAGCTTATAGGATAGTGAGAAAATTGTAGTTCCGTTAAAAAAGCTGTCTCATTTAGCGCTGCGGAGTTGGCGCGGCGCCAGCATCCTTCAGACGAGTTGTGTCCACTGGATCCACTAGATCCACTAATTCATAAACAATTTGAAAATAAACACTAAAAAACAGTAAGCTCTCGCGCATCAAAAAATTCAATTAAATAGTTGCTAACATAATATTTTAAAATAGGCCCATATAGATTCTTTTCTACTATATAAAAATGAATGTCGGTCTGTCTGTCCATATTATGTCCTTAATGTGATGATCTTTAGCAAAGTTGTTGTGCATGAGCCAAATAAGAGTTTTGGACCTGGTTGGACTAGCTCTAGGAGTAAGTGTAGGAATAGGTGTAGGAGCACTCAGGTAAATTCGTAGATGTCCCTACATATACGCTATGTAGGTGTAGGAGTAGGAGTAGGTGTATGAGTTGGTGTTGGAGTAGGTGTAGGAGTATTTGTATTAAATATTTACGATATTCAGTCACAATATGTTATTGGAAATTCGGCGTTATTCGTTTACATATAATATTATGTCACCGTAAAATTGTAAAAACCGTTAGATTGCAATATAACTAGTGACATTGTAAAAATATGTCGAAAGAGTATTTGCTATATATATTTAGGTATAATGTAACGAAAAATAATGTGTTAAATTATAAGCAGAATATTCGGGTCCCCAGTCTTTCGACATTTTATAATTTCACTTGTTTTATTACAATCTAACGATTTTTACAATTTTTCGGTGACATATACACTATGTAGGTACGTAAGCGATTATAAACTATAATAATATTATAGTTATATAATTTTTGATCGTATAACTCATAAATTATACTTAATATTTTTACACACAGCTTATTCAAAAATTCATTTTCATTTTACGATGATGTTTAGTGCTCACAGTTTATTGCAGAGAGAGGAAACTGATGAGCTCACCTGAAGGTTAAAAATTAAGTGAAATCGTGACCCACATAAATTTTCACAAAAAATGTTGGCCATTGCCGGTATTTCAGTAAGTAGCTTCTTAAGGTTCAGTATAAAAAAAAACGGAAATCTTGAACCAAATAGTGAGGATCAATTCGTACTAGCGCCCAGTCTAAGGCTGGTTCTCCTTCATAGAGAAGCCCTAGCCTGTATAATTGGTAGGGATTGGATGAGGGTTTTCAAAAAGTAAGTGGTAAGTGAAGCCGTGAAACTATTTTCGCGGCATTGAGAGCGAAATTTCAATGTTTCGTTACGTCATGCATTAATACAACATGCTTTTGGATATAGCGCCATCCGTCGTAAGCTACTTATACTTCTTACATCACAACAATATACGATGAAATAAATTTTATTTTTGTCTCGTCTCGTGTACTGTAGGTACATTTCATGTTTTTTATGCTTATCTATCTAAAATATTATTGTTTATTATTTGAAATTCAAAACAGTCTTGAAGCTAATGCTTATTAGTATGGAAGGACAGCTGCGATTTCGTAAATTTCTAGACTGAGCTCTTGGCTGTGAGCCAGGGCTATTGGACGTGTCGAAGATACGACGTAATCCTTCATTATTCCTACTGACCCTTGAGAGGTTTACACATTGTAGGTAGTCATTTAGGTTCGTTTATTTTCGGAATGTTCGGTAGTAAAAATATCAGTACCTAAGTAACCGAGCTTTGCTCCAAGTTCTGATAAATTTAGAAAAAATAAAAATAATCACAAAAATCTGACCAGGAAATCGAACCTACCACATTCAGAATTTTCGTACAAAGCAAAGATTATACATACGTATATTACTAAAAGGACTGACATAAAACAGTCGAAACTATTGATTGATATGTTGTTGCACGACGAAAGAAAAAACATATAATACTTAAAATGCGGAGCTTCCCAGGGCTAAGACCCTAGCTAGATCGCTTTTTTTCCCTTAAAACTCCCTGCAAACTAAATTTCATGGTAATACTTGCAGCCTTACTACTACTAGTTTACAAAATTAGCTCGTTAACGAGTATAAGATTGCCATAGAACATAATAATATGCTAAGGTGATTTTTTTTTTAATATTAATAGACAAATGATTATAGTCAAATCGTCTCCAGTTATACAATGAAAAATCAGTTTCATCAAATTTGTAACGCAAAAAGCCGGCAAATGATTGAATGACCATGAATTTGTTATAAAGGTTATTAAAACGGGACGTTATTCGTATGATAAACTGACAAGATCTATTTCGTTCTATTTAACCAAGCCAATGTTTACCAGACATATATCAGTATTAACTAAATAATTATTCCTATAACGAGGATAAATTGCATAGATCGGTCGTTACAGGCAGATTGGTGTAATTACAGCCTCACCCTCATGTTGCGGTTAACACTTTCATATCAATCAACATCTGACAACCTGTATAATGTATATGACTGGATTAACTTCTTGAGGATGTCAGAAAAATTAGTGTTAATCTTGATACTATTTTATCTTACTTATCTATACTATCTTTTTCATCATCATCATAATATTAGTAAATGAAGCAAAATCTTTTATAGTACAGTTTTACGAGAATTGTGCGAACGGAAGAGTATGATATTTCATGTGGAGGAAGGTGTACAGAAAGCTAATATTTTTTTACTTGCTGCAATTATAATTAATGTGAAAATTTGTGTATGGATGGATGGATGTTTGAAACTTTTTCACGTCAACGCTACTGAATGGATGTTGATGTATAGTTTAAGCTCTGGATTAAACAGAGGATACATTTTATCCCAAAAATGTAGTGTTTCCGTGGTATACTGCACCGATTTACGAGAGCGGACCTGCGGACAAAAGCTAGTATGTTTTATACGTACTTTAAATCCAGGCAAAGACATAATTCAATTTTTATCGCGGCAGAATGTACGGTTCCCTTGTGATATATGAGATTTTGCGCGAACGAAGTTGTGGGATATAGGTATCTTTATATATCTATCTTTAACAGCCTCCGTGGTCTAGTGGTTCGAGCATTGGCTCTCGACTCGGAGGTCGTGGGTTCGATTCCCGCATTGGGACAACAAAAAATGTTGTTTCCAAGTTTGGTTAGGACAATGCAGGCTGATCACCTGATTGTCTGACAAGAAAGATGATCCATGCGTCGGATGGGCATGTAAAAAGTCGGTCCTGCGCCTGATCTCTCGCCAGTCGTGTCGGTCATCCGTCCCACTGGGTTACGAGAGTAAAAGGAAGAGAGAGTGCTCTTGTGTACTGCGCACACACTTGGGCACTATAAAATCACTCCTGCGTAACTGGCCTGGTTTCAATGAAACCGGCCACCGTCACCGAAATCGGTGTGGGGAGTATTATTATTATATCTATCTTTATTGTATTAAAGAGAAAAGATATGTTTGTTTTCATCGAATAGGCTCAAAAACTTCTTGATTTTGACGGGCACAGTCATAGAATAGGGGAAGGTCTTTTGGCTTGGCCTGGGAGTTGCCAACGTTCAAATTTCAATACGTTGGTAGTTGTATAATATTATACAGATAATAATTTTAAAATTGAACATTTTCCGTAACATGCTACTGTATTGAATAAAACGCTAATCCAAGGCGTGACTTAGCGTCCTAAAGTTAAATTGCTTTCAAACTATTCAATTATCTAGAACAGGTAGTTATTTTCATTACCAAAACCTTCAGGGAATTTCATCATTGATCGTTTCAATTTGATATGTTTATATTTTCTGTTTATTTAAACACCTAATAATACCTAATATCTTGTAATTAGCTTTTGCGCGATTTTGTCTGCGTGGACACCCATTATACCCTCGTGGGGGATGAATTTCAAAGAAATCTTTCTTAAAAAAACTAACTGCTTGCCAAATTTTAACACAATTCGTCAAGGGGTTGATATTTCACCATAAAAACTATAGACCCCTATTTTTCTATTTCTAAAAATTAAAAAACACTATAAAATACGTACTCAATCCTCTTTTTAATATTATAGGGTAACACACCCAATTGCTAGCACTGTACCTAATTATCAGCATCCCGAACAAATAGTAGAATTATAAGCTTCTCACTAATTACTTTTTGTTTCCACTTAATAAAAACAAAACTTTAATGTTTCTGGTATTTATTGCCAGCGACACCATACTTTAAACTATAAAGTGTTTTCCTCTGTAATAATCGAGGTTATAATTGGACCACTTTTTTAAAGTGCTGATAATTGGAACTCTCACCCTATATCTATGCCTGTAACTAATAGAAACTAAAGTGTCAATTCCATATACATTTTTTAAGATTTTGATGCTGGTTGTCAAATAAATTTTAAAATAAATATATCATCGTAAAATCCTATCTGATTGGAATATTTTCAGCAAAAATTCACGATATGCACCGTTAAAAAATAGTGTGTTTGACATCGCCTATCTCAAAAACAAATCTTCGCCCCGCGACCCAGCGCGCCATATCTTTTGGACATACTCCAAGCTTTGAATTAGGAAAACTTTATACTGATGACATCAAGATGACATCTACATATTGTGAACGTTACTTTTTTTTGAACGAGAAACTATCATGAATACCAAAAAGGAAAGTATTCATGTTTCATTTTAGTAAGATAAAAGTTTGGACATGATAATAATAAGTATTATTCTTTAAAAAGCTTTGAATAGCTACTAATGTAATAGTAAACGGCACTAAAATGTATTTTATTAAAAATATTTGTTAACAAAACTTTTATGTTTTAATGAGTAGAAACTAGAATGCGACATGTGATTTAGGTACTATCGAACAAGCTGCCCCTTGACCAGGCATAAGATGAAAATTGCTTAACAGCGCCGTTTTATCGTGTGCACGCACACATTATCACGTGTATACGTAGTTCAAAAACGTCTGCAGCTTCATTTGTGTTGAAATATTTTGAAGCGTTCTAAGGCACAGTAAAATGTTTAGGAACTGTTCGAGTATGTACCTAAAGCTGTGGCGATTAAAAGTTTTTTCTTAGAGATTTAAACTATAACAAGCTGGTTCTTCACTATAAACTATAACTTCGTTATTCTTATACTTCTTATGCGAGCAATTTATGGAAACGCAACCCTAAGATAAAAAGTAGCTTAAGTAACTCCTAATTACAACTATAAACCTAACTCCTAATTACATCAGCTATCTACCAGAGAAAAAACAGTTTATTAGCCGGAAAATCAGACAGACAAATATAAATATAAACATCTTAAATTTTGATTTTTGATATATAGGTAGATACTGAATAAATAAACAAATAAAAATTATTTATTTGCACAAAAATAAAATAAATAAAAAGCGGTTTCTTCCAGACAATCTATTGCTATATACAGGATTATTTTTTCACCAGTACAATAAATCAACATACGTAATAGTTGTCAAAAATAAAAAATACTAGCGATTTTTGTTACTACCCCTTTGGAACAAAAAAACAAAATTATCAATCCCCGAACTTATCCGCTAAACTAATACATGTGGATGCATTACGCATCTATCGATGCTTTGTTGCCAACTCGTGCGCCGCCCGGCCGATCGCATACCCCACTCCGCCGCTACCTCATACCGCACGCGTTGACGCCTTGTAGTTAGTGCGCCCATGCGGTATTAGATTGGCTATAGGATAAAATAATTGAAATGAAAAAAAAAAAAAAAAATTGTGAAATGTACTCTATTATCGATACCAATGACGTGGTAAAATTTATTTTATCTACCGATGAAAAAGTATTCCTGTATATTAAACAATCATATTATGCATTTAGTGCAAAGCTATTAATTTTAAATTACAAACAGACACTTTAATCTTTTTTTTTTTTTTGAGATGTTAGTTAGGTTAAGACGTACGTAATACTTGGCTACCTATATTCATACTAACTGACGAAACTTACGAGTATAATAATTTTAGTTCTGATAAATAAATAGCTATAAATAATGCTGCATAATATGACAAAGCTAATACATATTATATTAAGCTCGTAGTAAATTGTCAGTTTAAAGCGAGTAAAAGTTATTACACAACGAGCACTTGGCGGCCAGAGCGGACAGATCGTTAAAGCTCTCTCAATACATAACGTATATTTAATAATCCAATTAAATATTCACTGCTTGTAGATGAATTAAAGTTTATTACTTTCAAACTTCATTTTATTTCCTGATCGGACATAAATTGAGGCCTTTATTTGCCATTTAAGTAAGGGTAGATGACCTATATTAATATAGGCATTCCTCCAATTCTTCGCCCCCAAATATTTATAGTAAACTAGGTTTTGCCCGCAGCTTCGCCCGCGTAAAATACAGTATTTTACTAGTACACTGCACTTTTCCGGAATAAAAAGTAACCTTTGTATTTTAAATTTTAAAACTTTGTAGCTTAAACTACTACCACACCAAATTTTATCAAAATCCGTTCTGTAGTTTTTGCGTAAAAGAGTATTAAACATCCATCTATCTATCCATCCTCACAAACTTTCACATTTATAATAGTAGCAGGGCTCTGTGTTGGCTTGTTTGTTACACAAATAAATAAGATAATGCATCATTAAGTATTATGGAGTATGAAAAGGTACACAAAACGAATACGCTACCCGTATGATAAGGAAGCCAACAATTGAGTGTTTTACCCTGCTATGAATTAATTACAATTAAATTATAGTATTATCTAAATAAGAAACCAAGCGCTTTACAGGTTTTAATATGAAATATAACTAATTCAACATTCATTGGCTAATAAAAGGCACAGAAAATATCTTTTTTAACCTAGAATTTTGAATCCTTGTAGTTCTGATTCGTATTCTATGTGTACTCACAGTTATAAAAAAATAGTTTCTACAAAATCTTCACGTTGATAACATCGATACGGGACCGGCCGAGCTAAAAATCTACGGAAACGGAAGTCTAGGACTAAAAAGGGTCAACGCCATAAAATAAAACTACACCATCATAGCGAATTTACTGCTAATACGAAGCCATAATTACATAAGGAGCCCTCTCGAGTATTATTGTCAATATAATAACGATATGCATGGACCGCAAAGATATTCACACATACCCTTCTAAGCTTCTAAAATCTATATCTAAATATATAAAAGAAAGTCGTGTTAGTTACACTATTTATAACTCAAGAATGGCAGAACCTATTCGGCTGAAAATTGGAGTGGAGGTAGTTTAGAACCAGGAGAAGGACATAGGATACAGGATTTTTATCCTGTTCCCGAGGGACTCAAAACTTGAGAACGGTTGGGCCGATTTAGTTAATTTTGGAATTGTGGAAGTTCAGGAAAGGTTGAAACAGTGAGAAATATTGGAAAAGGTGTAGGTTGTAGGAGTAAGTAAAGGTGTAGGCTTAGGACGTAGGTTGCATTGTAGATGTAGTCATTTCATATTTAAGACAGAATAACGTGTGTCGGGACAGCTAGTATCTATATGTAGAAAAGAAAGTCGTGTTAGTTACACTATTTATAACTCAAGAAGGGCTAAACCGATTTGGCTGAAAATTGGTGGAGAGGTAGCTTAGAACCAGGAGACGGACATAGGATACTTTTTATCCCGCTCCTGAGGGAATATTGGGATCGTGTAGGTTGTATAAGTAGGTGTAGGTGCAGGTTATAGCAGTTTTTTATTAATTCCAGTTCATATTTAAGATAGAACAACGTATGTCGGGATAGCTAGTAACTCATAAATGATAATACATAAAACTAATGTAATATTAGTTTACGTCTTAACTATCCAGAAACAAGGCATTAAATTTTGTACATTAATTTCAATGATTATATTTTATTAGCTGGTGCCAGCAACTTCGTTTGCATAGAACTTACGGAAACCGAACCTTATTTTTTTAAACGCAACCCTAAGATAAAAGCAGCTTAAGTTACTCGTTACAACATCAGCTGTCTCCCAGTGAAAGTCCTATGAAAATCGGTCCAGCAGATTTAGAGATTACCCGAAACAAATAAACAGACAAACATATAGCTGTCTATCTGACGACAAACAGATTGAAAAATTTGTAACTGTAGATTTTTTATTGTAAGTTTATTTAGTGAAAAGCTGTTAATTTAAAATTACAAACAGACACTCCAATTTTATTTATTCGTATAGATATCATAAATTAGGTCCCGCAAAATGGAAATGCGAACGAAGTCGCAAGATAAAAATATATGATTGCCTGACTAGTTCCTCGCTGCAGTAAAAGATGGCGCGTTCTACAAAACTCGTAGCAAAAGCTACGCTCGGGCTACGGCACTCGTAGCACATTCACATGGCCAAAGGCTGGGTGAATACTTCCTTGAAATATTCACAGATGGTGCTTTACGATGAAATAGTGAGAGAAATAGAACCTTTGAAAATGTTGATGTTGTTGTTCAATTTATATTAGGAGTAAAGTACAGATGGCGTTATTGTAGTGTTTTTTGAATGACGACATTATTTTTTTTTTGCAGATTTCGCTATGTACCTATTATTATATTGTATTTTGTTATTGTTAAAAAATTTTAAGGTAATTATTTTTATGAATATTTTTTTATGTTGTGAGAAAATTATTCTATTGCATCAAATAATACCGCGACTAATGTACCAAATTATACTAACAGGAATAATGTCCCAAAATAGGCAGATTTTAATCATGATTATTGTTAGCTGCTGCAAGATGTTCTATGGATAAAGAATTTAAATCAAGCTTTAAATTTACCGGAGGCCCAATCCCCTACCCTATTCCCTTCCCTACCCTCCCCTATTACCCTATTCCCTCTTAAAAGGCTGGCAACGCACTTGCAGCTCTTCTGATGCTGCGAGTGTCCATGGGCGACGGAAGTTGCTTTCCATCAGGTGACCCGTTTGCTCGTTTGCCCCCTTATTTCATTAAAAAAAAAAAAAAAAGCTTAGGTCATAATCGAGTCCTGGTGTCACTGCACCCCAAGTGGATCTATTGTTACTCCTTCGTGTAATAGTACTGGGCCTTTAGTCAAGATACATTCGATAATTTCCACGGCGAACTTCGAAGTCAAAAATGTATGGGATTTGACAAATTAAGTCATCGTTATGTGACATGTCGCTTGCGATGCGTTATTTCAAATCACATATAGGTATTTTGTTTTCGAACTTCGCCGTCGAAGTTATCGAATGCATCTTGATGGAATTAAAGGCTCTGGTCTCAGCTGCCCTATACTGCTCATAAGCTGAACGATGTGGTTGGGATTGGTGCTGTGAATTTCCTCTGTGGCAGAGTATTTAATATTCGTGCTGCCCAAGGTACCCGTTTCTGTTCTGTTGAAGTGCTGGATAGTCACGGAGAAGGTAGAGGGAGTGGGGGACCATCATCATCATCCTTTTTCTTGTAGAATCGGCAAATATTTATATCACTAACTTCTATTTCGTTGAGGTGTCTGTGGAGCTCAGAGTGCCCAGTTAGGGTTCTGATAAGAATTCTTAGTTGTTTCCTAGTCATAGAAATGACATTAGAAACCGGAGTAGGTATCCGGCGTTAACGTGCTCGTAAAGCGACGGTGTGTGTTCAACAAATTGACCCTCATCAAACGAGGGCTCGTCACTTTATGGCCACGACGAAACAATCAGCTGTTTTCACTTCAAAAGATTTTTGTGGATGAAGTGACTTTATAACACAGGAGACTCGTGCTTTGGCGCTATTGAAATTGTTTCACTTCAATGCGCTATTGAAATGAAACACACGTAAAGTTCCGATCGCGAATCGGACTACGTCCCAAACTACGAACTGTTGCGCTAATTACGACTAAAAATGTGTCACAGTTTAGACTGCCAGCGTCTTATATAATTATAATATATAAACTCTGTAACAGCCTCCGCGGTCTAGTGTCTAAAGCTCGGCTCTCGGCCCGGAGGTTGTGAGTTCAATTTCCGCATTGGGACAACAAAAAAATGTTGTTTCCAAGTTTGGTTAGTATAATGTAGGCTAATCACCTGATTGTCTGACAAGAAAGATGATCCATGCGTCGGATGGGCATGTAATAAGTCGGACCTGCGCCTGATCTCTCGGCAGTCGTGTCGGTTATCTGTCCCACTGGGTTATGAGAGTAAAAGAAGAGAGAGTGCTCTTGTGTACTGCGCACACACTTGGGCGCTATAAAATTACTCCTGCGTAACTGGCATAGTTTCTATGAAACCGGCCACCGTCACCAAAATCGGTGTAGGGAGTTATTTATATTATTAAACTGTATAAAATGCGCTGTCATCGACATGCCAGATCGGACTATCGGCCCCGCGGATTGTTCGGTTCGGAGCGCAGTCAGACTGTACATGTGACGGGCGCTAATGTTACAATCAACCAGAAATATGCGTGGTGACATAACGAAGTTTCATATCGGCTTACACTAGATTACCCGTAGAATTGGTTTCAATGTTTCAATCAATCAAAAAATGTTGTTTAAATATCTCAAAAATTTCTGCAAGTTTAGTTCCAATTTTATTTTAACCGTTTAAAAATCATCGAATTGTTTGTAGCGCTGCAGACAACTAGACAAAATAATGTACTCTGGCCACTCATAAGAATATTGTGAAACAGTCCCATAACCCACAATAATCTGTTACCCCCTTACTAATAAAAAATTTCACACTGTGTATACAGGCGTTTTAAGATTTCTACTACTAATAATCATTTTTTTGACATTAGGCCAGGATAGCGATGTTGTAATTTCCATACTAATTTATTCCACGCCTATAATAGGCCATACCCTAGTTTAAGCGTGTTATAAGGACAAGATGGCGGATTTTCAATTCATCAGCTGATTTTATATTCTTTCGAAACTCGTTAGCGTTCTATTTCTAGTACCTAACTTAAGAGTTGGACTACAATCTACATAAATATTGATTCTTAGGCTAGGAAATTATTCTTGCGCCCGGAAAAATACAAATGTATAATGATCGTGATGATCCGTTATTGTTGTATTTTTGGTAAAAGACAATGACCTAATTTCATCAATTTCAATCCTAATATTATGTATAATTAACTGTTCTTACTAACGTAAGAGAAGACAGGGCTAAACTAAGTAGTTAGAAGGGTTCTCAGTAGTGCTATGGGATTCAGATGAGGGTCTTCAAAAGATAGGTAGGTAAGGAGTATGGATACTACCTTATACCTATAACACTACCTAACTTTTATACAGACTAGAGCTTCCCCCGAAGGAAATGGAGTTAGACCTATTGCGAGTTGCAACCTATCAATTATACAGGCTAGGGCTATCCCCTGAAGAAGAAGAACCAGCCTTGTACATAAGGTTTGGTAAAGTCAATTAACTTATTTAAAATCAAGGATCTTCTGTGCATAATTATTGCTAATTATGATCTACTACTTACGTTAAGATGTTTAGGCAGAAATATAACATCCTAATCTCAGGCGTAGGTGACCCTTCGCCTAACACAAAACTATTTAAAGAATTATTTTTTTGCCCAAATTTTTTTTCTGTATATAAGTGTATTTACAGCAGCAGTATACCATAAGCCCAGAAGATCCATAATTAATTTTACTAAAGCTTATTATTATAGTAGAACTACGGAATGCCAGTAAATGAAATTTACTGAATTTCAGTGTTTTGAGATTGCAACGACAATCTCTACAATCTTTAAAGTACAAAGTACAAAGATAAACGCTTAAAGTGTGCAATTATTATGTTTAAAATGCGAGTTGCGATTAATCGATTATAGTGCATACTGTAATCCTTGTAAGCACCATAATAATGTAGCGTTGCCATAACATCCTATGTACCGACCGGGACCATAACAGTGAATTACTAAAATAATACAAGTAAATGAAAAATGTGATATTTATTACCAGTTAACTTTATAAGGAACCTTTATTTTCTTTAAAAAATAGCTTACAAATATAAAAATTAAAAAACAAATATGAAATCAAATGTTCTAAATGAAATATTAATTTGTATTATATACCTTATTCAGCAGGTCCGGTTTACCCATAATATATTTATGAAATTATGAACATGTCATATTAAAATTAAATTTGCACTGTATTATACTTTCAACCATGTCTACTTGAAATGCGCCAGCCCAACCACTACTTGCCGGGCTTTGCTGTTGCTGTATGCATATTGACGGGGACATTTTGTAGATTAACCGGGACAAAACTTTCAAATTGGTGCATGTCCCGGTATACCGGGACGGATGGCAACCCTAACATAATAGCAACTCGCATTTTAAGTACAATTGAAAATATGAAACACTTTTAAGATTAATTACATATAATTATTATAGATAATTTTTGATACTATACTTTCATTTTTTATTGAAATCGAGCTTATCCAACTATTAACTAGCTTTTTTGTTGCAATGCAACCTATAATATACTTACTTTTATGAATTAAGTGTCCATTGACATTAATACTTACGGCTTACCCAGCTATTTATCATACAGCTATTAGGGTGCAGCTTTCTAGCTCTGGTTTGGTCTGTACATTGATATATCAGTCAATCAGCTTTGCCTTTTATATATAGATAGATAAAGAGACACAAAACAATAAACATCACATTATGTGATAGACAGTTAAAAACATAATACTTAGGATACAATACCTACAATCAGTCAGAAAAAAGGAAAAAGATGCATTACATAACCCATTGTGTATTCTTGGAAACATTTGGAGTAAATTAAAAACCAATGAAAGGCATTATATTTTCATAAATATGTTTATTAATAGTTGGACACTTCACAGATGTTCGCACATACCTTATACAAATAACCCTTTTGTTTGTTACTTTCTGTGTTTTGCTTGTGTTAATTACAACTCCAAACAATCAGAAGTTATCAGAGTTGATGTTCTAATTAGAAAACTCCAGTTTAGCTGAAAATTAAAAATCTCAAGAAGACAAGAACTGCAGTCTCATTAGAAAATAAATTACGTCTAGGGATGCTCGCATCGAAAATCGATGATCATCGATGTTAGATGATAAAACATCGATGTTTTATATCGTATCGATATTGCATTATATAAAACATCGTAACATCGATGTTATTGACCCATACATAATCGAAAAACCCAAAGTTGAAAAAACTTGCGGTAGTATATTTAACCACTATTGCGACATAAACGCCATCGGAGCAATTATTTTCTAAGGCTGGTTCAACCCTATATTTACAGCGCAACAGGTTAAAAGGTTCTGCGCTTTCAAAATTATCATTTTTACAGTCAATTATTGACAAAAAATATTGGAACTTATAATGTGCTCCTCCTTATATCTCCAATATAAAATTTCTATGTTTCATTAAGAAAACATGTGATTTTTTTTTATAATTTACTAGCTGATGCCCGCGGCTCCGCCCGCGTACGTACAGTAACCCACCTGAACCTTATATGTCTCGCGATAAAAAATAGCCTATGTCCCTCCCCATGGTCTACTTTATATCTGTGCCAAATTTCATAATCGGTTTTGTAATTTTTACGTGAAACCGTAAATACATGATATATGTAATCTAGAACCTGAGAAAGGACATAGGCTTCTTTTTATCACAGGGAAATGTACGGTTTCCGTGGGATACTTTATTTACAGTTTCATGTTGAAACTATTAAGCCGATTATCATGAAATTTGGCATAGATATAAAGTTGACCACGGGACCTTTCCGTGAAACCGTAAATAAAGTATCCCACGGGAACCGTACATTTCCCCGCAATAAAAAATAGCTTATGTCCATTCCCGTGGTCTACTTTATATCTATGCCAAATTTCATAATAATCGGTTTAGTAATTTTTACGTGAAACCGTAAATAAAGTATCCCACGGGAACCGTACATTTCCCTGTGATAAAAAGAAGCCTATGTCCTTTCTCAGGTTCTAGATTATATTATGTGTACCAAATTTCATTTAAACCGGTTCAGTAGTTTTGGCGTGAAAGACGGACAACCACACACACACTTTCCCATTTATTTTTAATATTAGTATGGATGTATTACCAATATATATTATACGGCCGTGAAGACGTTTGTACAAAAACATCGATGTTGCCTGACATAGATGTTTAGAGCTCGATAAACATTGAACATCGATTTTTAGCTATCGATCTCATTATTGATGCCAACATCGATGTTTTTGCAACATCGAGCATCCCTAATTACGTCTTGTGACATTGACAAATGTCATTGACAAATGTCAATTTCAATGACAGTTTGACAGTTTGGCAGAGGTGCGTTCAAAAATGTTAGTACCTACCTTATTAAATTTTGTGGAACTATTAATATTTACAAAATTCACATACTTAACTAATTGAAACTGATTAAAAATGTGTAAACATCAATTTTGTATTTAATTAAAATGACGAAGTCCATAATAACGTACATTTAATGTCAATTTTTGTCATCAACACGCGAACATCGGATACGTGTTATTTGCGTGTTATTCAATTCCTGAACGTTTTTCTTTGAGTCTTCTGTCTATGGTGTGTAGCGTGAGTATAGTTAAACAAGGTCTTGAATATCTTTATTAGTAGTCAGCTGTTTATGCGCTTTATATCGAACGTATAACTTATACAGCGAGTTTAACTATTCTAACGTTATACCTCATTTTAAGATTTCTTTATTAGTAAGGTCTTTAAAGTATATAAATAATTTAGATAATTTGATTTGGTCTGATTTTCAAACTAAAGCACGATTTATTATTATTAAAATCATTTATCATAATTTATTCCAAACACTTAGGCCTCTTTATCTTTTAATGGATGATTTATTCAGTGTTCTCCCAGCGAAGTAACCACTCTTGAAATACTGTAGTGCCTGGGACAGTCGGTTTTAAAATATCGTATGGTTTCCCAAGCACATACGGCATTCTCACAACATAGTTAGCCTAGTCCAGAAGATAACGACTGGTCAATACGTCTGGAGCCAACCATGTGCGGGTTTCCTCACGATGTTTTCCTTTACCATTAGAGCGTCCGTATAATGTACTTGAGATCTGAAAAAGTCTCATTGAATTCGAGCCTGTACTCTCTCGAGTGTGAACCAAACGGTCTACTCAGTAGGCCACGGAGCTCATTCCATGAGCTCCAAACACTTACAGTATAATATTCAATAGAAGATTTTTATATAGTCTCGTCGACAGGGCCGCCTCGACCCGATAAATACTACTGCCTCACAGAAAACCGAAGTGAAATATCTTGCGTTGTGTTAAACCGTGTGAGCGAGGTTACTGCAAGCCCCTGAGCCTCTACTAGAAACTATTAAATGGATTTTGATTATATTTGGTATGCTATCTATTTTAGGCTCTGCCTTATTATATTATTTATTGCGATAAGTATAATGTTCCCGTGGGCTACTGAATTTACGCGGGCGGAGTAAAAGCTAGTATTTCATAGTCATAGGTGAGTGAGGCTTATGGACAAACGAATATATTAAAATTTTTGCTTACTAATTAATTTATAACCTAGTAAGTAAAGGTTTATGTGGGTTACGTGTACGAATACTAACTAAAAGAAATACAGTCACAAAAACTTGTGATTTGTTCAATTTTGTTCCGTTTGTGATATTTATATGACCATATCGATTACATTGCGAAGCATGTGACTGGGCATACGTAGATCTGTTTTCTATTTGACGTCAGTCAAAATTAATGAAGAATGCGGGCTCCATTAAGTAATGAGGTAAAAACCAACTTTGTTTCATCTCATACTGGATCCATTTACGTATGTGGCAAACAAAAGATTTGTATGTGAAATGCACAAAGACTCGTAACGTCGTACGTCCGTTCGTGTGTCTCTTATACCACTGTTACACGACTATATGGGAATTCTTCTATTGGCATATAAATAATTATTACAAAGAGGAAATGTTTGTTTGTTTGTTTGAATTGAATAGGCTCCGAAACTATGGGACCTTTAATGAAATTTGACGCAGTTTTAGAGTAGACCATGGGGAAGGACATATGCATAGATAAATCATTGCTCTGTGGACATATGATGCTTTTATCGCGGAAAATGTACGGTTTCCTTTTTCCTCTTCCATCACGATTTAGTATACGTAAAATGAGAATAGACCACGATAGAATCAGTAAAACTTGTTGCGCTATTGACTTATGTCTAATCAAATTTCTGTCCAAATAGAAAAACCAGGGAAGAAAAATTATTACAGTATATTCAAAATTTAAAGAAAAAGCATTGTTTTCGTTATAAAATTAGTCACACACGTAATATGATGTGATATGATTAAATATGTTTAGCTAACAAAAAATCTCACCAGAGAAAATCTAATCATTTTGTTTAGGTATATATTTTGGACTCTACTCTGAGACATTACTTTTGAATATATTATGTGACATTGTCACATAATATATTACTTTTGACTAAAAAGACGATACATAACTCAGAATAACTTATCGTTTAATCTGAATGGATCATGAATAGATACATTGACGTCAGAATGCACGACTAGTGAGTAATATTTGCATCTTCTTACTAGTAATTTTAGCTTGGAAAAAAATCAGAAATCAAGAAAAGAAAACTTAGTTTAGATGTCAAACAGGCCCATACTAAAATAATCACAGAACACAATTACTCCTAGCGGAGAAAATAATTTTTAACCAATGGAGATAAATTGACGATAGATAATTTTATTCATTATCATTGGCAAACTAAAACTGTCGAAATAAAAATAAAGGAAATAGTTCAACGATCATAGACCTAAGAAACTGATAGAAATGAATAGCTTATGCGTCTAAAGTGCATAAAATAAGATTGTGAGTATTATGAAAGTTTAATTTTATTCTATTCGAATGTAGAAGAAGAATAAAACACAAATTGCAATCGAAAAATACAATCATCTGTTATGAATCTCAATTTTAAGAATATAACCATTCCAATCTTTGTACCACAGATTAAGGACATAGGAGTTAGGACCCGATAAACATCTACATAGTAAGCTGTCGATAAGATTGCACTATTACAAGCATACGAAGTGTGCACAATTCTCGTACCGCACCATCACACATGCGGCACTAGTGTCAAAAATCAAGTTAAGATTGTGGGCCGTTAAAGGGACGTCTAAATTTTCAAATTTCGTGTTTGAGTTTTTAAGGCATGTGAGACTGAAAAGGTTGTCATGATGACAATTTTTTTGTGTCCAATGACTGTTACTTTATAATATTAGAATACAAATAATTTCAAACAAAAATTTGATTACTTGGTAAAGTAGGTATTGTACTGTGTATATGACCAATACTAGAACAAATCAAAATATATCTTTTTCATTTCTCATACTCGGAAAGTAGTGTTGTTTTGATCTGATTATTGGGTGGAAAACGCTACTTTCCTTTCATAGGGAGGGAAAAACTCATACAAATTCATTGTATGAATGAATTTGTATATATCTTCAAAACTTCAAAAATAGAACTGGTGTCAGCTGTGAAGAGTTTTATGTGGAGTGGAGAATAAGCCGCGAGTGCCGCGGCGAGCGGCAAGTTCCATATTTAAAAATTAAAAAGTCAACACAAATTGCCGGGATACTAAATTACTAATATATTATTATCAATAAATAGTTTAGATAAACAACTAAGTAGTTTTATTTTCCTCATATTCTAAATGAAAAGTAGAGTGTATGCCACGGGTAAAAAAGAATGAATTCCTACTCGGACTATAGCCGCCCTCGCTGCGCTCGGGCAACTACCTCGGGAATTGATTCCTTTCAACCCTAGGCTAACAATCTACTATTTTTACCTATCCTATGGATAATAATAGGTTAGTAAATATTTCATTTTCTAAAAGATGTCGTGTTTTATTATAAGAACGTCCATGACTAAGAGAATAGACCCCTGTGATAGTGTGATAGATAGGTTCCATGCCGGGTTGTGAGTGTACAAATAAGGCTTTCTTAATAACCGTATACTGGCGCTAGACTTAGTTTAATTTGCCTTCATTTTCTATGAAAATCCAGACAAAATTTCTGTGAAGAGACTTCTCTTCATTACTTAATTATATATTTTACTCTGTGCTTGTACAAAAAAAAAAATGGCCACTAGAGCTAAAAACTGGCCATAAAAATAAATAAAAAACCAAGTAATTTGAAAACAAAATACATAAAAATGTAGGATTTTCTATTATGTCGTGTCTATATTTTTATTCCTCATCTTTGCCGATAGATAAGTTTACAGAGTTAGCGACGTAATAAAAGAAAACTGTTTACCTCTTTCAATAGTTGTACCCCAAATTAAATTCTGAACTGAGAAAAACATTCCTTTTCTAAAAACAACTTAATCTTTTTAGTTTACCCTATTTTATGACATTGTTTATTTTTTCACTTTTTCTCTAAAATAATATATTTATTATTTAGGTACACCCAACATTGTTACAAGCGATTTTTTTTTTGATATTTCTAAAAAAAAAAACATGATAGATAGGAAATCTTTTAAAATGAAAACGTCTGCATTTGTTCTAGGCCATATACGGTATAGTGGGCTAATAAATACCGGTGGATAGTTGGAGTTAATACCTATTTTTATCCCTTGACTGTCCAGCACTTCAACAGAAGCGAAACAGAAACCTTGGGTAGCATGAATACTCTACCGCAGAGGAAAATCACAGAAAATCACACCAACCCCGACCATATCGTACAATTCATGTAGCATACTGCATAGGTCTGAAGACGGTAGGTACTATAACGCGAAGAAGTCAAAATAGATCCACTTGAATTCGCACGTCAGGGATTGATTGAAAAAAACCTATTTCTTTAAAATTTTAAATATGTAATAACACAACTTGCTATATTGTCGGATGGTCTATATACTCTTAGGCACTTTAAGAAGTATGGTGAAAGATGGCCGATGACATAGTATAAGTGTGTTTCTCTTGACCTAGAAAGAAAAATAAAGGACGCTCTCATGCCTGAGGTAACCTTACCAACAATATTATGCTTAAATTTTTTCAAAATTACTGTTGAATTTTATTGTGAATGTTTAAGATTGTTTATGGTAGCGCTCGTTATTTTTTTCCATTTGTCGCCAACCAAATTCCATAAAATATATTTATTTAATACTACGAGTAGCTGTTTCCCGCGGCTCCGTCCACGTAAATATACTATCGAGTATCCCACGGAAACATCCGTTCAGTAGTTTTTGCGTGAAAGAGGAACAAACATCCATCCATACATCCTCACAAACTTTCACATTTATAATATTAGTAGGACATATCATTAAATTTTGTAACACGTTCAGTAAAAGGTGACCGTACGACCCGTTAATATTTTATTAATTATTATCTCTATAATTATAGTAATAATAAAAGTTATTTTTTAATTATTTTTATGGCCAAGACAGCTTCCGCCAGCTTGGATTTAATAATATTCCTGGTAAATGTCAGAAGACAGCCTAAGCAAAACTTGATTTACGAACATCTTTGCTAAACTTAAAGTTTCTTACATATTTAGTTCATAGAAATTAGTTAAGTTAAGATTAAATTTCTCAGAATAAAAATCCAAAAGTGGTACAAAGTATTTGGGTTTATTTTTAGTTTTGTAACATAATCGTGATAAAGTAAGTAGCGTAGTGAATGAGTTTTTCGGGGATACCTTTTTTTTTCATCCGTCCCACTGGATTATGAGAGAAAGAGTGCTCTTGTGTACTGCGCACACACTTGGGCTCTATAAAATTACTCCTGCGTAACTGCCCCGGGTTTCAATGAAACTGGCCACCGTCACCGAAATCGGCGTGGGGAGTCATTTTATTTAGGGACAAGTACAAGCTTCATAATTATTATAGTATATTTTGTATTATTTTATCTACAAACCCCGTTACTAATAAACGCTGTATAAGCTTTGAATAGTTACAGTGTTTTGTCTTCTTCTATCGATTTAAAAATGTCACTTTTGTGACGTGAAAAAAATACTGTATAACTTATACAGTGTTTATTAGCAAGGGGAAAATGTATAAGCCCTAAGTAATTGTTATCAACTAGTAATGAATAAAAAAATATACTACATAGTCTTTAAAGAATATGTTTTTTACCCAAGTGTTATTATAGTACACCGCGTTTAAAATATCTTGCCTCTAAGAATTATTGTTATTATTATTAAACATTTTGTATTAATTACCTAAAACAATATTTATTATTCTGAAAGATATGCAGAGTAAATTAATAAATAACAACTGAGAAACTTTGAACTTAACTCGACAAATTATTATTTATTGTCTAAAAATAAATAACTTATAAATGCCGTGAGTTTTGTATTGAGGTTTCATAAAACAATAATAGTCACCGCCGAGATTTAGACTTGGTAATTTGTTGTAAATACGAACGGTTACTTCAATTTGACACGTCATAATGTTGTTAATATTTCTTCTTTGTTTCATGCTGTATAATTATTGTGCTCGATAATTAAAAACACTGACATTGTATAATAATAATGTGCATGATGCCGGGATATCTTCTATATATAAAAGGCAAACCTGACTGAGTCATCTATCAACGCACAGCCAAAACTACAAAACGGATTTTGCTGAAATTTGGCATACAAATATTTGTAATGACGTAGGCATCCGCTAAGAAAGAATTTTTGAAAATTTGCCCCCTAAGTGGGTGAAAAATGGGTTAAAATTTTGTATGGAAACCGAACTCCTCTCGGATGAAGTCGTTGGCAAAAGCTAGTTAAAATATATGTAATTTAAGGCAAAAAAGCAAAGCGCATAAACAGTAGAGACCACAGCGTCTATTGACTAGATAACGCAAGTCTCATCGTCTGTATAGAAACCAAGCGTGCCATTATTTTCTACCTGCTGTGATGTCACAAGAGCGATTTAGTAATGATAACTTCCCATTCATATGTAAACGATTCAAAGGCCGTCGCCGCGCACCACCCCGTCGCATTTTTTAGTTTTTTAGTTTTCGTTTGGCTCCGAGAACATTCCAGAGGAAATGGAGCTGAAGGAAGTAATTTTTACTCTTCTTTTACACACCAAGTTACACGGGAAGTTCATACACTTACGTGGTCTTGTCAATAGATGTTGGTAAAGACGTACACATTTGCTACGAAATGCTACGAGATTACTTGACTGCTACGGATTCGTAGCGCTTGGACTGTTTGGAGATTAGCGCGTAGCAAAACAATACGCCCATCACATGTACATTTCTGTGTGCTTAGTATGAGTTTTTATCACTACTCGACATGAAAAAGTAAACTACAATTTGTATGGTATCGAAACAACGCCCCTAGTGGCAAAAATAAAAAACATAATTAGCGAGTGTGAGTTTTGTGGATTTTAACTAATCGAGCGTCGTCTCACACTCACGTTCGAATGTGGGTGTTTCAGCGCTTTGATTGGTTGTTTCAAAAGTCTTGCGAGTGCCAGTTGCACATTTTGACATTCGAATAGTAAATTTGTGTTAACGACGTCGAAAAGTTGTCACCCCGCGCTCACTTCCAATTTCTCAGTGACTAGGTAGTGAATTGCGGTGAAAACATTTATAAAAGAACATTTTAACAATTAATTTGCTATGGCAGGACGTTTTTTTCGCGTGGAGGATGTTTGCGGCTGCTCAATCTCAAGACGACCGCAGTTTTAATGCAAAACGCGAAGCAAGAGCTCGTGCATCTTTCGATCCTTTATTGTACATTATTGTTTACCGATTGTCACACTTACTGTTCCATGAATGTTATTATAGTATCAAACTGAGAAAAACTTGTTTTCATCATTTTTAAGTTTAAATACAATTTATTATAAACGAAATGTAAAATTGTGTAAAATGCTTTGCAAATAAAATTCAAAATTTCGGCGACTTATGTCAGTGTCACAAACAATAACACTCGATTGAACCCGTCACAATCTTGATGACAGCAGCTTCTTAACAAAATAATACAGTGAAAATGACATTCAATTTGGACGGTTAATCTCACAGTGAAGTTGTGCTACCAATATAACAAAAATAATAAAGCGTACTCTCGGTGAGGAAACGCGTTCGATTAGTTAGATTGGATAATGACTCGCACTCGTTAGCTTTTAATTTTCGATTCGATTTGCGCTAACTCGATTTACAAGGTAGTAAAGTAATCGAAAAAATTTGTGGGACTCACACTCAGCACACTGACTACTATAAATGCGATGAGCCAACAGTTCGATCTGGCATGTCGATGACAGCGCATTTATATAGTTTAACCGTACGCGAATTAATGTACTAGCTATTGTCCGCGGCGTCGCTTGCGTAAATACAGTATCCCACGTGAACACTGTTCTTTTTCGGGATAAAAAGTATTCGGGATAAGTATCATGTTTTAATCCAGAGCTTTAACTACTACCATACTAAATTTCATCGAAATCCGTTCAGTAGTTTTAACGTGAAAGAGTAACAAACATCCATCCATCCATCCTCACAAACTTTCACATTTATACATATATTAGTAGGATTCTGAAATATAATGTAAGACGCCGGCAACCGTGAAGCATTTTTAATCATTATTAGCACAATAGTTTGATCCGCAGTCCAAACCCTCCGCGGTTTGGTATGCAGTCCGATCCGTCAAAATGATTCATATAACATGGAGCCGGATGTGAAATAAAACAAATTTCAATCGTAATGCGTAACATTCGAATACTTGATCCACTGAGCCTCCATTGCCATGTGCAGTGCCTGCCACAGAAAGAGGCTCGGATCGGCCATACCATATTTTTTCGCTTTTAACGAATAATTCTGTGTAATTTATTTTCTTTACTTTAATTGACAGAAGACAGCGCTCACGCGCATGAAGCAGGATCCATCTCTGCGCGTAGACATGTAACTTCGCGTGTCAATTACGCGCGGTATGGCGGATTCCGGGACAGATTTGGAGGATTCTGCAACAAAGAACGTGGATGTTATTATCCAATAAGGCTATGAAAACTTTTAAAAATATTTATTCGACAATACAACACGCGATGGGGTGGAATGAAAAAATATTTTTCATCCCTACTTCACATGTATGGATTATGGAGAGCCATTCCTAAAATATAAAATTATTATTACATACACACTATAGATAAATACACAGTCATTAACTGTACCAAATTTCATCCGTTTATAATCTTATCTAACTGTCCCGACATACGTTGTTCTACCCTAACTATGAACTGAAATTTCTCACCGTTTAAACCTTCCCTGAACTGATACGATTATTTTGAGATCAAAATTAGGCAAATCGGTTCAGCCTTTCTCGAGTTTTAGCGAGACTAACGAACAGCAAATATTTTTTATATATAAGAAGATTACAGAGTTAGAGGGGTGGAAAGATAGACACACAGATGGACGGACAGAGCTAAAGTATACAATATACATCCTGCAGTTTAAAATACGGTTAAACCAGAAATTAAAATAAACTTGTGCTTTATTAATTCAACCTTAAATTATTTCATGAAATACCTAATGAAGTTACTAAGTCACATGTTTCAGGAAAGCGGTTACATTTCAACTGTATTGCATGCTCATTGTTCACTTAATAAATTAATGGGTGACAAGCCATCGACATTTTTTAAATATTTCTATATAAAATTGATAGTGGTTACCATTTTTGAATTTGTTAGTAGCATAGTTAGGGGACTTGGTTCTTAGAATTATCAACTACTTTAAGTTTGGTAATTCAAAACGAAATATTGTATACATAGTGTATTTTCTACCAAATTGTGTACTTTACCCAACACTAGGCTACAATATTCAAGTAATGACAGTATAGGCTTAACTAAAAATTCTGCGCTGGCTTTGAAATTCACGCTTCCGCCGGGTTGTAAAGGCTGCGCGGTTATGACAGAAGAATTAAGGAAAAGAATTTTATATTACTAGCTGGTGCCCGCAACTTCCTTTGCGTAGAAATAGTAAATGGAAACGAAACCCTTTTTACCCGACTGCCGGGAGGGTTATGTGTTTAGCGCGTATCTTGTATGTATGTATGTATGTATGTATGTATGTATGTAATATTCTTTATTACCTTGTATCTTCAGAACCGCTAAACGGATTTTCACATTTGAGGTATCGTTAGATTCGTCTTAATAGCCCAAGTGTTCTTAGATAGGTGACTTTAAAAAAAAAAAACAAAATGGCGGATGTTAGACGCCATGTTGTGAGGTAAAAAAAAAAATATCTACCAAGTATATCGAGTGGGGTATCAAAATGAAGGATTTTAAATACTGATTCTAAATATGTATATAACTTGCAGTTTTATATTAAATATAACAATAAATAATAATAATAAAAAACAAAAACCCGCCTGCATAGATAACTACAATTCAAAAGCAACTGAAATAAAATAAATAATTAAAAAAATAAAAAAAACCCGACTCTATAAGGTAAGTATATGTCTTTTTTGCAGTCGGGTTTTTTTATTTTTTTAATTATTTATTTTTTACTCGACTACGGCGAAGCCAAAAGGAAGGTTAATGATTTTGGTTGTCTATTACCTGGCTGCAGCTAATGGTGTTTGGTATCAAAATAAAGAACTGGAAGAGGCCATTCCAAAAACGTACAACACATATACTTGGATCGAGAATAAAATACTCAGGGGTCGGTTACCTGCGGCTCGCGAGCCACATGCGGTATTCATGCGGCTCTTTGAATGTGGAGCTCTTTAGTACTTTATGAAAATATTGTTTATTTTATAATAAAAAAATAAATTGCTCTGAATCGATGAACAAAGATAAGGCATCATTTCTATCTCACAGCCACTTTGGCTGGCTGGTTGCGGGAAAAATCGCTTATCCCCGCAGCCAGAAGCGGCGTAAGGCGTGGGCAACGCTACGTGGACACTCAATTACGCATAACTCGGAATTCAAATGCAATAAATATAAACAACATACCTATAGGTACTATATTATTTTGTACCGACGTTCTGTTTAAGGGTGTGTATTTTATTGTATTTTTCCAAGTGTACATATTACAGTCTTTCGGAGTTTAAAGTTTAACCTGTAAAATAGACAAAACATTTCTTCGCTCGCTCCGTTCGCTCGCATTGTACCTAATTAAAAAAGAGGATGTTTCTATGTAGCTTTTAATGCGTTTCCAACGCAAGATAGTTTAGAATCTTCACCAAAACCATAGTTCTTATGAACAAATATATTAGTTTTTTTTTTTTTTTATATAAAAACTTTATGCTAGAATTTATTTATTTATTGTTGGCAAGAAAAAAAAATGTAGCTCTTCAAAAACTTAGAAATTTTGTAAATTGTAATTTTAACTCTTCCGACTCAAAAGATTGACGACTCCTGGAATACTGATTACTTATAGGAGCCACGGAAGATCAGGCGCCAAGGCTCTGCCGCGGACGATGTCTGAGTTAGCCCCTTTAGACACAGTAAAATATATAAACCAAAATTGACTATATTAAGTGAGTAATTAATTTCCGTGTTCTTCTTATCCTTCTGGCCGTGTTGTGTCTCTGATGTGCTTAATAAAGATATTTTTATTTTTTTAATTTTAATTATTACGCTCCTTCTCTTTACAAAACGGAAAACTTGAAATATCGTATTATTTTCGAGTACGAGTTCCACCGTGGCACCAGTGCTGCAGCGAATAAGCCCCGTGGACGGCTGGAGACCAAAGTTGATAATGAAGAATTGAAGGCTATTGTGGAAGCGCTTCCATCGCAAAGCAATGTTCGAGTTAGCTGCAAGCTGAGGTGTTAGTGATAAAACTGTTTTAATCCACTTGAAACAAATTGGGAAGGTGAAAAAGCTTGAAAGGTGGGTACCTCATATGGTTACTCAAAGATACCTCATGAATTGAGTGCAGCAAACCGACAAACGCGCGTCGACTGCTGCATTACATTACTCAACCGGCACAATAATGAAGGGATTTTAAATCGAATCAGATCCTGTACGATAATCGGAAACGCTCATCGCAATGGCTGATTCCTGGAAAACCAGCCAAAGCCAGCCCTAAGCGAAAATTGACTAAAAAAAACTTACTTGTGAGTGTTTGGTGGGCTAGTGCCAGTGTCGTTCACTACAGCTTTCTTAAATCTGGCCAGACGATTACGGCAGATGTCTATTGCCAGCAACTGTAAATCATGATAGTAAAGCTAGCTGCTAAACAACCGAGGTTGGTCATTCGCTCTAAGCCTCTAGGCCACTGCTGCTTTCGGACAACCACACACAACAGACGGCTACCAAATTAGACGAACTTCAATTGGAATGTCTAAGATATTCAACGTACTCCCCGGACCTTGCTCCAACAGATTGCCATTTTTTAGAAATTTGGATAACTTCATGGAAAGGAAAAAAATCAACTCCGATGGGGCAATCCAAAGTGCCTTCACAGATTTTATTGATTCCTGTCCGAATGGTTTTTTTAGTCAAAGAATCAATGAACTACCTATGAGATGACAAAATTGCATAGATAGCAATGGTATATACTTTGATTAAATAAATATAATATTATGCTTAAAATAATCTACTTTATGTTCCTTCTTTACAAAACGCCAATTTCATATTATCTAATGACCTAATATTTAATATCTATTAGTTATCATATTCGACCGTGTGTTTTGCACGTACGTACATTTAGGGCCCGTTTCAATTACCTATCTATTTGTTAGAAACGTCAAAATTTTATTACAAAAAACTTGCAAATGACTGAATGACGACGTTTTTAACAAATAGTTATTGGTAGATAGGTTATTGAAACCGGCCGTTAGGCGACGGTATCTTTCTATCCCGACTCATCTAACCCCATAACCTTTTTTGGTGGCAATCACAATATAATAAGTACTCATTTAACTCTACATAAGTTTTATGGAATAAGGCGGAGTATTAAAAGTGATGTGTTGAAGGCGGATGGCGCGGTATATAAGCGCGGATCTCGGGCGGCGCCGGTACACACCTGCACGCGCGCTCGACGGACGGATCCACGTGAGTTAATATTACTTATTATTATTACTATTTATTAGGGGGTCTTATTATTGTAAGTTGTTTGTTACTCATATTTATGTAAAATATTTCTTTGTTTTTTTCGGTTACTTTTTAAATTATTCTATAATTATAATTAAAACTCTTTGCATTTATTAAATCCTTAATAAATAAATAACTGAATGACGTTACAATTGAATATTGTAATAAGTGAAATGTATAAAATTAATTTGCAAAATTATAAAAAGGGGAAATTAACTTGTAAACATTTTCCACAGCTGTAACAAAACTATTTTTATATGTAACTAGCATTAATTCTCCGCGGCTTCACCCGCGTGAAATAAGGTTTTAAACTATCATCCAATGTTTTACCCTCTTGGAGGTTAAATTTTGAAAAATCCTACCTCAGTAGATGCCTACGTCATATGAGAAATACGTGTGCAAAATTTCAAATTTCTAACCTAAATAGGGTTTGGCCTGTGCGTTTATACATCAGTCAATCAGATTTGCCTTTTATAGAATTAAACGATGACTTAAACATTTTTTTGCTGTTAAATATAAAAAAGATACGAGAACTAAAACAAAATATAAAAGTTACGCGAACTAAATCAAAAAATAAATATTAGCAGTGCTAATGTAAAATATCGAGCGTAGGCACAGAAAATTCGGTACTTCAACTGAAAGAACATTAGATATACTATTATTATTTCCTAGTTAATTAACAATTACCCTCAACTTAATTAAAAATATTATGTTAGTCCTAAAAAAAGATACCACGAAATTGTGTCACTTTTCAAGTAAGTAGATACTGCTTGATCAAATTAAATTAATATACTTTGTGTGAAACTTGAATAGGCTATTCATATCCATCTCTACGTTTATGATATTTCTTCTATAATACAACTTCAATTACAGAAGTAACTAATATCGGTAGTCTATTATACCTCTACGCCTGACAACGAGTCAAGCTAAGCAAAGTTTTCTAAGATGACGTCACGATTCATAATCATAATCCTACTACTATTAGAAATGTGAAAGTTTGTGAGAATGGATAATTGGATGGATGTTGATGATGGACTCTTTCACGCAAAAACTACTGTATTGGTATAGGTTCTGGATTAAAACGTAGGCTCCGAGGCATTTCAATCCGAAAGAGTATAGTGTTCCCGTGGGATACCTTATTTACGCAAGCAGAGCCGCGGGCAAAAGCGCGTAATGAAATATAGGAATGCACCAATAAAATTATTGTTTCAAATTTGTGTTAAAGAACTTTTGGTCAAAAATGTGAACACAATAATTTTACAACAGCTACTGTAACTTTTTAAATCACACCAAAATACTTCCTGGCTCTAAATTCTGTTTCAGAATCACTACAAAGGTAGAATTAAGATCATGTGACACTATGTTGTTACATTGTACGAGTAGCTCGTGTATGAAATGTAAATAAATAAATTATGTGAACAGAAAAAAAATATTTTTATGTAGGTGCAGATTTTACGTGACCAACTTAACAATTTATAAAATTTTATCGACAAGATATAATTTGCATTCCAATTTTTTTCATACTCCGTAACATTGGTTTTGTTTTAATCTTTATTGTTATCAGAAAAGTCAATTAAATTTTATTTAATCTTTCTCAGATTAAATAAAATTTACTTTAAATTAAACTACGTATCTCATCCAAGAATTAAGAAATAAAAGTTACCTACTGTCAATCGGCCTCCCGACTAATTATGTACCTTGTAATTTACGTCAAAGTTAAATAAGTTCAAAGCTTTTAAGAAAATAACCTAACGAAGAGCATATCAGTATGTGTCTATAGGAGTGTCCCGTAACTGTCAACACGCAACAGGTTTTCTTCAAATTATTTAACAAGTTATGCCAAAACTGAGATCTCCACACAATCTATAACTTTACCACATTTCATTCATTTGCATTCATAACTAGCTAGTAGCTGTCCCGACACACGTTGTTCTGTCTTAGCTATGAACTGGATAAATAAATAACTACACCTACATTTACAACCTACTGGGACCGGCTTATTTTTTTTAATAAACCAAACAGGTAATCTTAACGCATCTATTATAATTAGTCAAGTGAAAAATTAAACACAGTGAATAGTTCATTTGGGAAAATTCAATGACTGTTTTTAGTATTTTCCTGCAATTTTTACAAAATACTTCTCACCGTTTAAGTCTTCCTTGAATTTTCACTATTATTTCAAATACTAAAATTATCCAAATCGGTCCCAGCCATTTTCGAGTTTTAGAATTAACTTAAACTAAACTTTCCTTGTTATTGTATGGAACCCTAAAAAATTATAAATATAATTTGATTGTCCTAGTGCCAAGAAGCCAGTGACTTTTCACTATTTTATCAATGCGAACGAACTAATCCACCAAGTTTTTTCTACTAAGTTAACTTCGATAATAGTGTTCATCACATTTCTTGTTTTCTCTTGAAATAATAAGGGAGCTTTTTAAAGCGGGAGATATCTACAAACTTCAATATCCTTCAAATACTTAACTCGGTACTTTACTACTTGAGCACACTTCTAGTGGGTAGTCCGTTTGGTTCACACTTGAGAGAGTGCAGGTTCGAATCCCAGGTGTGCACCGAATACCGATGAGACTTTTTCAGATCCCAAGTACATTATACGGACGCTTTAACGGTGAAGGAAAACAATGTAAGGAAACCCGCACATGATTGGCCCCAGACGTATTGGCCAGTCATTCCTCTGGACTAGGCTGACTGTGTTGTGAGAATGCCGTATTAGATTGGGCAACCAATACGAAATTTAAAAACCAACTGTCCCAGGCACTACATTATTTCAAGAGTAGTTACTTCGCTCGGAGAATAGGTACCGTATAAATCATCCAATAACGGATGAAAAGGCTTAAGTTTTTTTTGAGCATACTTATATCATATCTTCTTACTACTATTATAAATGTGAAAGTTTGTGAGGATTGATGGATGGATGGATGAATAGATAGATGTTTGTGTCTCTTTCATAACCTTAACAGACCAGAAACTACTACTACTAAACCGTAGTAGTAGTTTCTGCTCTGGATTAAAAAACAATGGCCACATTGTATCCCGAAAAAGTACAGTGTTACCATATGACACTGAATTTACAAGGGCGAAGCCGCAGGCAACAGCTAACCTTATTATAAAGTGTTCGTTCTTTGTTGAATAGTCGATATTTTTATTGAGAAAGACCACAAGCTGTACCAACATTACGTTACGGTCATTTTGGTTGTACGCAAATAAATATATTAGTATTCAAGAACACGTGTAGGTATATTATGCCTTAAGGTTACAAAATAAATCATGGGGATCTCCTTAAGTACTTGAACTGGTCCCTTATAGGCTTTAGACCGTAATGAACTGTATTTGCCTATTCCTGAGTTGCAAAATGAGTATAACGGCTTTTTAAAGACCCTTTACATACGTTGGACGAGCGCGGCGGAAATAATTTGTATGCGAAATCGACAATAATAGAAGTAGGTAGGTTGTTTTATCTCAAGAAAAGCATATTTAAGGCGCCATCATATATTATTATTAAAAAAAATACAAAATAATCTTAAACTAGCATATTCGATAATAAAAACTATGTAGGTTCCTTGTTTCCGAACCCTAAAAATTAAAAAAATATAATATATACCTATACACGTATATTATACTTTACTTTTAAACAAAAGATGTTAACGGTTTTAGCTTTTTGAATTACTGACAAAACTTTATATGGATGTTTGTTGGCACGTGAACGAGTTGATTTTAATAAAACTTTGCACATCGATGCACTAAGGTAGATCAAAATGTGAGAAAACTTTTCGCACAACTTTCGCACGCAGCTTAATTTAAATACAGATATAGTTTAAATGTAAGTTTATAAATAATTTAAAATTTGCAAGCACTTAGTACTTGAGACTTTATTAAAAATAATTCATTCGGAAAATATAAAAAAAAAATGAAATTAGAAGTTTTTCGTATCTTATAATATTGCTTTTCCTCAAAAGTTTTATAGGGTTTTCTTGTGACACGATCACCCTTTATCTATAATTTTTATGTAAAAACTATAACCTGACTACGTAAATAATATAGCCTATGTTACCCGAATTGTTATTACGAATCTATTGAATGGAGTAGGTTTAAAATTATGTTTGTTTTCAATACCAATCATGGTATTATCAATCCCCTTGCTAATCTAACTTCTTGTATCGGTTAAAAATATAGGTTTTTAATTATAATAATATCCATGTAGTTGTAAACTTTACGTAACTTCTATTTATAGTATGTACATCCGCGGCCTAGTATTTTATCTAAAAACTATCGATATTTATTACATTCTTCTTGAAAATATCTAATCATTCCTATGAAAAAGTCTTCATAAATCGCTTTTCATAGATATCTTGCTGTTGCCGGCACAAGACATGCACCTCATTGTTGCTTAGAACGGCCTGTCCGCCGCGAGCTGTAATATTTTTAAATCTTTTGTTTGTGTATCTGAATCTGATTTCAATCTGTTATTCTAACTAAGAAAGAAGATTTAAAACCTCGATTAATGAAAAAGTTGGAATCAAATACCGATTAAATACCCCAACGACACAATGTATTGAAATCTGGATTTTTTAATTATCTAATTGAACAAAAAATTAAATACATTAGATGCATTTTAAATCTTTATTTTTCGAAAGTTAATTAGAAGCTAGAATTTAGTTCGAATTTAGTCCTATATTTTATTCATTTTCTTTACCTAATTTCAATACAAAATTAGGTAATGACTTAATATCTAAAAATTTTCGTTAAAACCGAAACAGGGATCCCATGGGATGTATACGCGGCGTAAAAGACATTGGGAATTTTTTTACTCGCTTTTTATAAAAGTACTAGCATTAATTGCCCGCGGCTTCGCCCGCGTGAAATTAGATTTTAAGCTTTCATCCCGTATTTTACCCCCTTACCCGGTGAATTTTCAAAAACTCCTTTCTTAGCGGATGCCTGCGTCATTACAACTATATGTATGCTTTATATTTAATTTCAGCGAAATCTGTTTTGTAGTTCCGGCTGTGCGTTGATATATGACTATATGAGTCAGTCAGGTTGGTTACCTTTTATTTATATATTTAAATTGACTAAAATACTATTATATTGAAATATTTTCATTCACGTTTCATTTTCTGTAAATTTCTGTAAAAAGTGGTGATACTCAATAAATTGGTAATCAAATATTATAGGTATTAATATTCTTGTTAAAATGAGTTAAATTATCACAACATTTTCCCCACCTGCTACAGTCTTTGTCGTTGTAATCCAGGTGTAAATACGCTTATATCTAACCTAATTTTATGGTAAGGGAAACGAAGAGGGACGAGCATGTACACGAATAGCATGGTGCTGACGCCCCTTCTTTTATCTTCGGTTGCCGTTGGTAATTGTTCCAATAGTAAAATTCCCAATGTTCTTATCCTGTCAAGAATGTTAAGTCATTTGCGTGTCAAATTCAAACAATACAGGAAAAACCAAAGGGAATACCTGCCATTTAATGAAAAATAAGATGTAAATTGTTGTGATGTACAGTGTAGACACACTTATCAGAATCCTATTGGTGTACATGCTCGAGCGTTATAAGTAGCTACAGTAGTTGTAAGGAACGAAGTAAGTCTAGGTGAAATAAGTATAAGGTTGCTTTCCTGACATCTTAAAGTACTTCTTAATATTTTCTTGTTCTAAGAAATCTAAGAAATTCAAATTGTCTTTAGAATTTATGCAATGTTTGGTTTATCACCAGAATGCTAAAATATGTATGTAGCATTCCACAAAAATCTCCCTTGTATTATCTTTAAATCTTAAAACATAACGTATAGATATACTATATATAGATATATATTACTTTAAAAAGCTTCTCAGTTTCCTATATTTTCTAAAATGTTATCTAAAACGTTACTTTGCACTACATCACGTATAATTACAGATTTCTTAAACTTTGATTTGATTATTATTATCTAAGCTTGAATCTAGAGGATCGGAACTTGTTTTTCAATGACTATTACTCAGTTGTTTTTATGAGAACTTTTATCGCGTAAGTTATTTTCCGATAATAATAATCAAAGTTCATATAAGTTTTCCCTATAAAAATAATAATTTTAATTATTTCAGAAGTTGTTTGTAAACAGCTAACAAATAAATAAAGCTTTGAACTTTGATAAAATTAAAACTCACTGAGGTTCAGGCCCGTTTCTTTCTTTTCTATCTCATACTTTTTCTTTGTAAGTTTACTTTTATTACTTTCTAATGAATCATTAGCTTAGTTCACTTGGCTGATAAGAACATAAATAGTAAAAGTTGTTATCAGTGGCACGATGCATATGTTAGATCCTACGCAGCAATTCTGCAGATCTTTCAAGTTTACAACTTAATTTTATTATCCAAGTTCTTTTAAATTTCCTCAATAAATTCCTCGCTTTACCTTGTTTTCTAAGCGATTTATATATTTCATGGTGTTATTCTACAATAAGTGATTTTTGTTCTGGGCTTTAATTAAAGGATCAATTGGCTTAAGATATTTTTTAATTTATATTTTAATAAAAAAATCCAAATAATATGCTTAAAATACATTTATTAATGCTTTATTGATGATTATCTTTTTATAAGTAACGTTACATGACATAATAACTTAGAATTTTCTTTTATTATTACGCTTGTTTCGTCAAAACTTAATTTTGTTAGCATTTTAACTAAATTTAGTTCGGGGAGATGCCGGAGGTATTTAGGCGACATTTTTAAATACGTAATATATTTTTATGTTGTAGACTATGAAACGAGGAGTCTCTCGTCTGATGGTGGGAAATAAAACCGCCGTATGGACACTTACATTATTATTTCACGCCGGTTTTGTATGAGGCCGATTTATAAGGTCACGTCTTAATTTATCATAAACAGTTTGATAAGTAAACGATCGCGATGCCTTAAAGTAACTTCCGTAGAGGTAACAATTTAGACTAGATACGTACACTCAACAAAATATAATAAATATTAATATCTCTTTATTCGTCTATTACAATGTAGCCAAATATTATTTAGTTAGATAGTGAATCTTTTTCAAAAATATTTTAGGAATGTAACTTTTTAATTGATTTTAGGGGGTATTATGCACGACACGGAATTTTAAGTGGGTTATAAATAGAATATCGGATACCGGACGGTAAAATTTTGTGTAGTGTACAATCGCTCTTAGGCCTCAAAAATACTTAGTCATTTATTGTAATCTTACTATCCTACTAATCTATCTAATATATAAAATTTCCATGTCACAATGTGAACACATGTTGCCGTAATCCTCCGAAACGCCTTTACCGATTTTTACCAAATTTTATATGCGTATTAGTAGGTCTGAGAATCGGTTACTATCTATTTTCCATACCCCTAAGTGACAAGGGTTGTTCACCCTTAATTTTTTTTTTTAATTTTTGGACGAATTTTTTTGTTTTTATTTTTTTATAATATGGCATTAAAATACATACAACCCTAAATTTTTACTTTTTTACTACCAACCCCTATTTTTTATAGCCATTTTAGTAATTTCATCATTTTTCATCCCGCTCGATAACTGATCAATTATTATTGTGTTTTTAATTTTTTATAAGGCAAAACAACGTTTGCCAGGTCAGCTAGTAATATTATAAATGTGAAAGTTTCTGAGGATGTATGGATGTTTGTTCCTCTTTCACGCAAAAACAATCAAACGGATTTTGATGAAATTTGTATGACAGTACCAGTTAGGCTCTGGATTAAAACATAGGCTACTTTTTATCCCGGAAAAAACAGTGTTCCCGCGAGATATTTGATAGTATATTTACGCGGGCGGAGCCACGGGAAACAGTACTTCTATATAGTTTAGTGAAGCTTATAATAATTTTATGTAGGTAGAATCAGAGAATCTCATTCATAAGCAGGTAGAGTGTCCTCATAATTTATTTGTATTATAAGGGCATGCAGCTACAATACAATTGTCAATGACATATTGTCAATCTGATATTATCATATTTATAAACAACAAATTATGAAAACAGTATATTATAAATATCATTCTAGATTTTAGTAACAGTCCCTGATAATTTATTTTACCTACTTAAAAACTTGTTTTTAACACAGTTTACCTTCCTTGCTTAAAATTATTTTCTAAATACAGCAAATATATTTTATGCCATCGACTGTACTCGAGAAAATTGTTTTGATTCAAAACAAACTTCATTAGAATTTTGAAAGCGCGGATATTCTGGTTGATTATTTTATGATATTAAATAAATAAAATTAATTTATTCATAATAATTTACGTTAAATACACGTTTTGCATAAACACTAAATACATCTTAGTAACTTTTAGGTAATTAATGCAAAGTTTTGATAAAATTTACGAAATTATGTTTAACATAGTATTTAGCTGGTTGACCTGAAAATACTTATATAATAATAGATTAAAATACAATATTATTTTAGTTTTTAAGTGTTGTTTGTACATTAATTGTATGTACAAGACTTAAAAATAATAACTTTATATCTGCTAATTTGTCCTTAAATTCTTGGTACATTTTCTTCTTCCGCTAACTTTGTATACCCCTTTAATATGTAAGGTTTGGTAAAATCTACTTAATTTTGGTTATATAATCTACTGTTTATGTACAGACATTTAAGCAAAAAAAATATTGTCATACTCATAGTAAGAAAATCATCTCATAATAAATTAATCTCCGCTAAACGCAAACTCGCCCATATGGGCAAATAAAGGAAGATTTTTTTTTCGAGTACAACAATTATTTTTCTGCCTAAACATCTATACATTAGCAGTACATCATATGCCCAAAATATCCGTAATTGATTTTACCAAACATTATAATATAATCGGAATCTCGGAAACATCTGCAAGAATTTCTATAAAATTTAGTAAGCAGGGTTTTGTGGCTATAAAATTGTTCTAGCTAGATCTTATCTCTGGGAAACTGCGCATTTTACGTTTTATATATTTTTTCTTTCGCTGCGTAATAAGATAAAAGTAATTTGAACTTCTTAATATCAAATATAATTTGATTTTAATATTTAAACGAAAAAATTAAAGAAAATCTGGTTGCCAGTTTGGTTATCGTTGGACTTTTTGCATTGTTGGAAAACTGGTGTCTCGGATTCTAATCCCGGTCACACGAATTTCTTTGTGACTACTTTTCTTTCTTTTTTTATAATTTTTTTTTCATTTTTAATTATTTTATCGTTCTGCAAAAACTCTTAGCAAAGCTCGGTCTTCCAGGTAATTTTGTCTTTGGACGCTCAAATATCCATAGATATATGAGATATTATTTATTTTATTATTATTACAGAATAGCCTTTTACCTCCGAGATATAGACCTATCATGTTTAATTATTACTAATACTCTTACTTACAAAAAAAAATTGTTGCAGTGAACAAGCAAGAAGCAAGACCATGCAGAAACAGAGGACGTCCATCACGAGCTCCACCTCAGCCAGATGTCTGCTGGTCATCCTCCTGGTGGCGTGCCTCGTGGAGTGTGGGACAGGTAAGCTTTCTTTACCACAAAGTGCTCACTATTGGCCATGGGATAAACCTTTAGATTCATCAACTCGACAGCAGCAGCTTAATCAAATATTGCAATAAGCCATTAAGATTTTCCAAGAAAAAAAAACAGCGATTTATATTAGGTATATTATATTTTGGTTTCGATAACTTTATATTATATATACCCGGAGGTCAGAGAACTTGATATGATGAATGTTTGACATTTAGCAACTAAATTGATATCGAAACTTACCAGAGCGTCTAGTCATTGTATACATGAATACGGTAATTTCGACAGCGAACATCGTAATCAAAAATGTATGTGATTTGACATACGTCATCGTTAAGTGACATGTCGCTTGCGATGCCTTCGCTCAAATCCCATGTACATTTTACTGTCGAACTTCGTCGTCGAAATTGTCGAATGCATCTTGACTAGCTTACTAATAAACGCTGTATAAGCTTTGAATAGTTGTACAATGTTTTGTTCACGTCACACAAGTGACATTTTTAATTCGATTGAAGAAGACAAAACACTGTGTAACTATTCAAAGCTTATACAGCGTTTATTAGTAAGGGGGTAGGTATTTATATTTTATTTATACCCAGGTATTTCTAGTAGCCCATAACTCCGTCACGAAAATATTTGTAAATAAGAAAGTTCTTTCACTTACCACTTACATTTTAAATCATTTTACCATGATTTTCCTGAGAGTACTGGATCAGTGACATATCTGAATTATAATTCATAAAAAAGTAACTTTCTAATAAATATTAAAAAAGTATTTACTCACATAAATGATAATAGGTACGTTTTCCTCAAATAAGTAAATTACGCCATTAACGACTCGGCTCAGCCTAATGTTTGCAAAAGGATTACACTAATCTCTTACATATTTTTATATTACAATGCACGAAATAAACGAAAAATAATAGTATAGTATCATATTATAGTCATGAACCTTAGACAAATAAAAAATGTCTTCCTTTGTTTCAAAAGAGGGATTTGAACATACAAGATAGGTAGACTATGGATTGACCACAGTAATAGGGAACATGATACTAAACTAAAAAAATAGAAGAAATTGCGAAAAAATCACCAATGTCTGTTGAAAAATGAGCAAGATATGAGCAGTCAAAGACACAGTTGCATAACTATCTCTTACTAGCAATACGAAATTCAGTATTAACTTTCTATACAAGTCGTGTAATGTTACGTCACGTTACACGTCAAGCCTCTCTGTCTCATTGATTACTTGAAACGTTCATAATATCTTTGTTATTTACACGGTTTACAAGATATGTATATTTAAATAAATAAAAAATACGTGCATATTGTCCTCAAGTGGAAAAAAATGGCGAACAGTTGTGAGATTTCGAGAAATATTTTAAAAACGTAATCTAGGTACTTATTATAATGGCGCAATTTTTTTTTAATTAAAAGTATCAGTGGCGAAGGCTGGTTCTCCTTCATAGGCAAGCCCAAGCCTGCATAATAGGTAGGAATTTGGATGAGGACCTTCAAAATGTAAGTAGTAAGTGAAGCCGATAGAAACCCCATGCCACTAAAAAGTATATTATGATATTTCAAAGTAAAGCCAATTCAATAATTGTTCTTCAATTTTTCATGTTTATTCCTCAGATATTACAATTTACTTAATTCCTAATTCACTTGATTTTGAACGTGAGAAAACTTTTCATACTTGGACAGCTCCAATTGATTAAGTTTACCAACTTGTTATGTTTTTATTAAGTTAGACAGTTTTGGCCAAAAACTGGATTTTATTTGATAAGTGATAAAACAATTACTATGGCGTACATAATAATAAGCATCCTTCACTTGTTTTACAACTGTCCAAACTCCAAAATTTTGCATTTTGATTCTACGCAACGTACTTACTTGCGTTGAAATGATTTTTTGAGACAGACAGACATTTTTACGTGGTAGAGCCATGCTTCGGCACGAATGGGCCGGCTCAACCGGAGAAATACCACGGGCTCACAGAAAACCGGCGTGAAACAGCGTTTGCGCTGTGTTTCGCCGAGTGAGTTTACCGGAGGCCCAATCCCCTACCCTATTCCCTTCCCTACCAGCCCCTATTACCCTATTCCCTCTTAAAAGGCCGGCAACGCACTTGCAGCTCTTCTGATGCTGCGAGTGTCCATGGGCGACGGAAGTTGCTTTCCCGTGACCCGTTTGCTCGTTTGCCCCCTTATTTCATAAAAAAAAAGATGTGTCGTAAAAAGTGACTACCCAGTACCTACCCACCCACTTAAAAAAAAAAACTTTTATTTTATTAGTTCTTTTGTATTAACTTTCTATCTAGATTTTCATTTTCAGAATAGCAAAAGGCAGATCTAGTTTCATGTCAAAGTTGTATTACCACCTACCACGTTTCCATAAGGAAACGCTTGCCAACATTTAGATAATAAATTACATACTGTGGTATAGTTACTGTCCACAGTAACATCAACAAAGCTCATTACATTACGTCCAGAAACTGCAGCGTGTTTGCGTATTCCCTTGTTTGATTTTAATATTTATCTTTAATACAATAAATGGGTGGTAACGATTTAAAATATTATAGTTAACCAAGTGCGAGTTGGACTTGCAAACAAAGGATTCCGTACAAAAAAATACGTTTGTTGTATCGTGTATGGGAGTCCCGCTTAAATATTTATTTTAAATTGTTTTCATATTGTTATAGCGGCAACTGAGATACATCATTTGTGTAGCTCCTCCTCCCCTCTCTAGCTATCAGAGACAGACACACGGACCGACAGCAAAACTCACTAATAGGGTCCCGTTTTTACTATTTGGGTACGGAACCCTAAAAAGCATAAAAATTGTTTTCAAAATTAGCTTTTATAAAATCAATTTAAGTCTACAACAAGTTTTTTTATTTTATTTTTTTATGTAGGTACTTAAGAGAACTGATAAAACAATAGGTATAATATGTCCATTAGGTGAAATCATTTCCTAACAACATCATTACTAATAGTTGGCGCATCAAAGACTAGTTCGCCTGTATACTTCAAAACAACCACAACAATGACTACATACAGTATGCACTATGCAGTATATTACGCTACAATCTGATCATTTATTTTAGGCACAAACATTAGTAGATAGATGAATAAATAACAAAACAGAACAGACAAGTGGAATCTAGATAATAAGTTATAAGTTTATGACCCAGTTAATTAGTAACATGCATTTGTTATAAAAGAGCAAAATTCTTATAATATTTTCCGAAAGGCAACATAAATATGAATGGCAACATAAATATGAAATAAAAAAGTTACAGGACAAAAAACGATATTTTTTGCTATAATTTTAAAACGAAAATTACTATTTAAATCCTATTAAGTTGCTAAAATTAATTTAGTATTTATCTACATTCTCCACCGCTGTAACGTCACTCGTGAATATTTTTTTGTATAGAGCGTTTAATTAATGCTTGAGCTCTCTATCTCACTTTTATGATGTTTCGCATCATTGATCGTAGATATGCCATTGCAATACAATATTTCCTGGCTTATTATGTACTTTCCGAAAGGGCAATAAAACATGCTTGTTCCTCAGTCCTCTTACTCTTAATTTAATTAAACATGCAAACATCAGTGAGGATGTGTTGATCTGTTTGTTATTCATTCACACAAAGTCGCTGAAAGGATATAAATGAACTTTGACTCATATACCAACTTTTTATACCTAAAAATGTGCGGTTCTCGCAGGATAAACAGATTCTCTCCATGCGAAGAATATTGTGAGAAACTTCATGTTACTAGCATACTAGCACCTTTGATTAATTTCAAAGTCATAGTCACATAAAGTTTCATCTAGTTAACTACAGCTACTCCGAGTAGAATATAACAGAAATAAAACACTTTAGTTGAGCTGTCGAAATGTGTTGCCATCCTGTAAGAATCTGATGATAAGGGGAAGGGAGTGTAGTATGCCCATAAGATGATGGAGATCAAATTACATTATATTAATTCCATATAAGGAACTATTGTTGTTTATATTTTCCCCTACAAGGGAAGTAAAACCAATTTCCGATTATCATGTCAGTCCTCACGAGATAATCGGAAATCAATTGTTATTTAAATCTATAGTCACCTGTTACTTTAGCCTTTTTAGAGATAAGAAAAAACGCAGTTTTATTTTTTAAAAAAGCTTCGTCAATCGCACAGAACACATAATACTCGGTCAATCGTCATCTGTTAGTTTAGCCTTTCTTAGTGATAATAATATACGCAGTTATATTTTTGCAAAAAGATTCGGCCTCTGAATTACGTGTACTATTATAATATACTCTGGTTTCTTAATTGTTATCTCAGTCTGTTACACTAAACATGCCAATTTTATTCATCCATCTCTATGTTTATGTTACCCACGACTTTGTGCTCGCTAAAAGAAATCTCATATGAACCGTATATTTTGCCACAGTAAAAAAACCTCGTGGTCTAATCAATACCTTTGTAAAATTTTATCAAAATCAGTCCATAAATTAACATTAAAACATACCTTTTCTCTTAATAATATTATTTGTAAGTAGAGACAGTCATGTTTCAGTTGCAGTTGTTGAACAATTATTGTGATCAACAAAATGTCAATAAAATAAATTTAGTTAGTAGGTCTTTGTACCTACCTGCTTTAGTGCTTTAGTACCTACTTTGTACGAAACGATAAGCTAGATAGATTTTGCCATCTACTTGAGCGCTAATTGCCTCAAACTCTCGATTTAAGTGAGTGCCATAAAAGTGTGTTTGCCAATACGCCAATTTAACGGCCATACATAAAATTAAACAAATATTTGACCGAGTTATTGACCGGCTAGGGCGTTGAGGACAGGCCAGATTGGAGATCACTTAAACTGCAACATTAATTTAACTTGTACTGATACTCTCCTTTGTCTTTAGAATAACCTAGTTCTCTACGCAAACCTACACTTCACTGCACGGTGTAGTGGATTTAATGCATTAACGACTGTCACACGTATGGTTCGGCGGGTCTAAAAAGGCCACTTGAGCAATATCATCGCAATATTGCTATTTGACACTAAAGCAATTCTGCTTGTAAATCTGTCAAGTGAATGCATTTCAGCCAATTTCTGCATATGAATTGTATCCAAATTATATTATGAATTGCAATTCAAGTGGCCATTTTACGATCGCTGTCATCTTTCATACAGTAATTCATAACAAGAATTGAAAATGAATTGCCAAAACGGCCTTTTTAGACCTGCTGATCGCGAGAAATGGCACGTGGCATTCCAACCTTCACTCCGAAACGAACATGTCAGTCGGCGTGTCGATGCGAGTGCATTTTCCACAGCTTTATCCGCGTATCACATGTGAACGCAAAATAGAACATGTTTACACACACAACATAGTTTTGAGCATCGACTTACTACTGACAGCAAAACATTTAAAAACGTTCCACGCCAGTCCAAACTATACTCTAAATATTTCAGTCGTTATTAGCAGTTTCATCAGCAGTCCAAACCGCACAGATCCATCCGTGGTTTAGAAGGATAGGTACCGTGTGGAGGGTGTACGCTGTCCCTGGTTATTGGTCGGTACACCACACCTGACTGAGGCTATAATTATGCAAAATATTATAAAAGATTTTTTTTTTCTTTTATAAAAAATATTCTTACGTTATATATTTTTTTATAATTTCACAGTAAAATATTGATCGTTAGGGTTTTAATAATGGAGAGTAAATATAATATCCATTTTCATCGTGTGCGTGCCATACTTCTAGCCGAATGGACTGGGTCGATCAACAGAAAAACCGGCGTGAAATAACACTCATTGTGTTTCGTCGAGTTAGCGAGGAAGTAAAATATCATCTATGGGTAGTAGTAGTAATTGCTTAACATCAGCCGATACGTATGCTCGGTTGTCGGCTCATTCCATGAAGAATGTATCTGAATCAGATAATGGCTTGAATGTGATAATTAATGGAGATCTTAATAAAGTGATTGCATACAAAAGGTCGTGAACTTCCATGTCATTAACGAGCGCTGGACGTGACGTGCTTGTTGAGGTAGGACCGGCGACACGACATGCACAGAACAATGCACGATTACAATATAGTATTTTTTTTTATCCAAGTCAAAAAATACATTATTTTTGTTTGTATGATTCCTTTTACGTTGTATCATACGTTGATGACTTAACAAAAAATGGTATAATCGTACTTCCTACTAATATTACAAATGTGAAAGTTTGTGAGGATGTATGAATGTATGTATCCATGGATGGATGTTTGTTGCTCTTTCACGCAAAAACTACTCAACGGATTTTGATGAAATTCGGAATGGTATCAGTTAAGGCCCTGGATTAAAATATAGGCTACTTTTTATCCAGAAAAAGTACAGTGTTCCCGAGGGATACTACGCGGGCGGAACTGCGGGCAACAGCTAGTATTACTCGTAAATAAATTTAAAGTATGATCACAAAATGAATTGTTGCGTGCGTGTGTGTACATTTGGGTGTGTGTATGTGTAAAGCAAGTAAAATCAATTATTAAAGAGTCTCACATAATTTTTTTATTTATTTATTTATTTTTGTTAGTTGTTATTTTTTTTTTTAAGTTTTTTCCGGTGCAGCTCAAAATTAGAAGTCTTGCAATGTAACGTGTAACTTATTGTGTAGTCAAAATTTATTTTTAAATGCCAACTCAAAAATGCATCGCCGCATCGCGTCTCATTTCGGTGTAAGTTAACCCTAATATTGTACATATTATTTAAAACCACAATATGTCCACTGCAGCCTGATAAAATTTCTGGTAAATTCTGATTATTTTCAAAATTTTCATGTTTTTCAATATTTGCTGCGAGCGAGTGAGTTAAAATGTTATGATAAAAACACAAAGTATAGGCAATAAAAATATACGAATTTACTATTTAGAGATATATTATTATGGAATCAAAGATATTTTATATTATGAAAATCTTTTGTAAGAGTTGTCGAATAAAAACTGCTTTATCAAATGCCTCCTATGCCAAGTCTTGTGGTTATTTATAACAATATAATAATTGAAAGGAGCCATTAAAATAATTTGTAAATGGCGAACCTCCGAAGCTGCTCAGTGCTCATTTAATTTTGATATTGTAGCATTTTTTTTGTTACAGTGTTGCCTGCTAAGTATTTAATATTTTATAAGATTTTATAGCATATACAGGATAAGTATAGGTATGCATAATGTTTAAAATTATTTCGTTTGATTTCAGCGAATCAATGTAGGCTGGATTACATGGATTTGCTGATATTTTGGATTAAATAATAAAAAAAATATGCAAAATACTTTTTAATAGCCAAAAACGTATCTTGTATATTGCAGATTTTTTTTTGTTAGATACCCTGTTGCTTCCGAAGTATTTAATACTTTTAATATTAGTAGCATTTTTAAGAAAAGTATGCAATACTCTATAATATAGTCTGATTCACAAGATCCCTGTCAGTGAATTTCTGTCCAAGGGCACCAAAAATTATGATCCAGGGCTCATTCGATTCAGAATGACCTCTAGAAACTTTTTAAAAAATTTCAAGAAAGGCTCGAAAAAATTGCAAAAGTTATAAACAATTTAATTAAAAATGGGGGCATGGTTTTTTGAAAATATCTCAGGAACTATTAAAGATATCCGAATTAAAAAAAAAACCCTTAAAGAGGAGAAAATTTCCTAAAAAAAGGCTCAACTCCCGAAACTCGATGACCAATATTTATAATTTTAATTTAGAAGTGAAAATAAGGCTAAAAGCGGGTGAAGCGCCGCGGCGCGCAGTTTCGTATTCTCGGTAAACGAGCCGGGACTCGTATCACCGCTTTTAGCGCTATTATCACCTCTAAATTTTGTGTAAACTTGAACGTCTCCAGAATTTGTGCATACGTTTTATTTTCGGACTACGCAAATTTGATCATATTACCGAGTTTCGCAACAAATTACAATGGCTTCCGATCAGCCTACGTCGGAATTTTCACATTTTAACCTTGTTGTTTAAAATCCTAAAATTTTCCAACTCTCCTTCTTACCTATTCCAACGATTTTCATATACTGCCCCGAGCGACAGGCCTTTGCGTACTTGCAATCCAAGAAAGATACTCGACACTCCTTGGTGTAACTCCAATTTCTACGCCAACTCGTTTACTGTTCGAGCTGCCCAGCTGTGGAATGCTTTGCCTGAACAGGTGCGGCAGAGTCCAACAGTGGGCACGTTTAAAACTAGGCTGAAGAATCATTTAATAATGTCATCAGCATCATAATAGTTTATGGAGGTACGTATGTTTAATTATTTATTTTTATTATTATTTATTATTTTTATTAATTTTTATATAATAATATATTATTATTATTTTATGTAGGTATTATAATATTTATAACATGTATTAGTAAATATTTATTAGCTTATTATATATAATGTAAATTAGGTAGGTAATAGGTATAATTATTATCCCACCAAAAACATTCTGTAAAAAACTAGCCAAGTCTCGATAGAGCTGCTCGTTTATCTCTAAAAAGTAGTGAAATCTAGACAAAGTCGTTCCAAGTCTAAGGTTCCTTACTGCGATTTCTTTATTATTATAGTTGATGTCGTGTGACTTGGCCGTTGAACATTCTTTATACGTTAGTGGGTACAAGTCAATTTTGTTTACACGTAATGTATATCTGTTGTAACTACCTATGTTTGTTAAGCGAGATAATAGCCCATACTGGTATTGGTAATTGGATGCTAGTGTCTCATTTTAGGCTGTTGTTGATTGTAGAACACATATATTGGAGCAGTGGTGTCATGGAGCCCCTTTTGTACCCTTGTGTACCCTTCAACGGCCAAGTCACACAACATCAACTATAATAATAAAGAAATCGCAGTAAGGAACCTTAGACTTGGAACGACTTTGTCTAGATTTCACTACTTTTTAGAGATAAACGAGCAGCTCTATCGAGACTTGGCTAGTTTTTTACAGAATGTTTTTGGTGGGATTTCACTTCTTTTTGTAGAAACGTTGATATTGATTTATTTTACTAGATTTTAGTGTAATTTGTTTATTTAATTTGTGTAATGTTCGAGTAGAATAAAGTTAATCGTTCGACTATTTCTTCTTGTAAACTTGTAAGTATAAGTATAAAAGCCAGTCTAGTCTTATCCAGAATTTTCCTTTAATTTTATTTATATGCGTATCAAAAGCAGAAGGGGAGGCATTCGTCCAGCAATGGGACGCTACGGGCTAGATTTAATTAGAAGATGTGTCCCACTTCGCTAGGTTTTTGCAATAACAGTCGATTTTTTTATGTTTAAATTTCTGCGTTCTGATCTTATCCAGAGCTCCTCAAATAGGGACCTGAAAATGCGGCGAAATGGTTCCAGTAAAGAATCGTACGGCAGTGTTTGCTTCGCGTTCGACTTGGCGGGGGCACTGCCGTGCCCCCAGATCGACGTTCTGGTCTTATCCATAGGTTCTCAAATAGGGGCCTGAAAATGCGGCGAAATGGTTCCAGTAAAGAATGGTACGGCAGTGTTTGCTTCGCGCTCGACTTGGTGGGGGCACTGCCGTGCCCCCAGATCGACGTTCTGGTCTTATCCAGAGGTTTTCAAATAGGGGCCTGAAAATGCGGCGAAATGGTTCCAGTAAAGAATGGTACGGCAGTGTTTGCTTCGCGCTCGACTTGGCGGGGGCATTGCCGTGCCCCCAGATCGACGTTCTGGTCTTATCCAGAGGTTCTCAAATAGGGACCTGAAAATGCGGCGAAATGGTTCCAGTAAAGAATGGTACGGCAGTGTTTGCTTCGCGCTCGACTTGGCGGGGGCACTGCCGTGCCCCCAGATCGACGTTCTGGTCTTATCCAGAGGTTCTCAAATAGGGGCGTGAAAATGCGGCGAAATGGTTCCAGTAAAGAATGGTACGGCAGTGTTTGCTTCGCGCTCGACTTGGCGGGGGCACTGCCGTGCCCCCAGATCGACGTTCTGGTCTTATCTAGAGGTTCTCAAATAGGGGCCAGAAAATGCGGCAAAATGGTTCTAGTAAAGAATGGTACGGCAGTGTTTGCTTCGCATTCGACTTGGCGGGGGCACTGCCGTGCCCCCAAATCGACGTTCTGGTCTTATCTAGAGGTTCTCAAATAGGGGCCTGAAAATGCGGCGAAATGGTTCCAGTAAAGAATGGTACGGCAGTGTTTGCTTCGCGCTCGACTTGGCAGGGGCACTGCCGTGCCCCCAGATCGATTATCCTAGTTTTTATAGTTTTCCCTTTATGTGGCCATTAAACCCCAACTCTGTACCAAATTTCAGCTCTCTAAGTTCATGGGAAGTACTAGTTCTATTTTGATGATCATGAGTGAGTGAGTGAGTGAGTGAGTGAGTGAGTGAGTGTCGAAAATGCGAAACTTTGCTTTCGCTTAACTTCGGAACTAAATGACCTACAGACTTGAAATTTTGGATTTTAAGTACGTGATTATAGCTTATTGGATGACGAAAATTTCTGCGTTCTGGTCTTATCCAGAGGTTCTCAAATAGGGGCCTGAAAATGCGGCGAAATGGTTCCAGTAAAGGATGGTACGGCAGTGTTTGCTTCGCGCTCGACTTGGCGGGAGCACTGCCGTGCCCCCAGATTTGTAAGTAATTGTCTCTTTTGCTCTGTTATTATTCTTTGCTGTACTACCTGTATCCTTCATATTTTATTTTTCCTGAACTCTGTCCAAGGTCTGCTGGCAGAGATCTCTTGTTAGAGATAAGCACACCTATGTACCATCTTTCTATTATATTTTGTAATATTTAGTTGATTTTATCATGTACATGAAGAATAAAATAAATAATAATAATAAATTAAAATTGCACAGAAATTCACTGAAATGTATCTTGTGACTCAGACTAATAACTTACATTGATCATCTGATATTTATGACGAAATGTATATGTATTACGTACCTATCGAAAACTGTCTGATTTGATTTGACGAACGAACGAATTTATTATATATAAAATACAGGTACCTAAGTGTATAGTGAATTTAATATAATAATTTATTATGTATCTTTAAAACATTTAATTTAAGGTCCTGACGACCCATCATTTATACATATTTCGTAACTATTTTTTTCACCTCGATATCACCGGGTTAACTTCAATTCACCATAGAACGTTTAAGGCGCTATAAAGCCGCATGATACTCGTCACGGAAACTAATATGAACGTCCCATTTAATAAGGCGTAATAATACAAGTGTACTTACACCGAAAATATGAATTGCCACTTCAACCTTGGTGTATAATAAAAGTGTAGGTTGCTTAATAAAGCATTCCAAACACTTGTAATGAAAGGTGTTTGTACTTTTCCCTATTTTTTTTTTTATTAAATAAGAAAAGTTTACAAAAAGTTCACTAAAATCGAAATAATAATAACTGCAAACCTTAAATGTTTCTTAATCGTTTCTAAGGAATGTTTCCTTAGAAAATTCATTTCACTTACGAAGTTACTATTACTTTATTGAAACATCTAATAATTTGTCATCTATTGATAATCCACAGAGCAGAGAATAAACAATAGAGGTAGCAAGGTCAACCTTATAAACAAAGTCAACGGGTGGAGGAGCCAGCGCGGAGGTACGTCGCCAGGTGGCTCAAAGACGGGTGTCGTAGTTAGTTTATGTCACTACCACCTTCTTGCACGATGTCTCTTCATCTATATTTTTTTTTACATTTAGTACTAGCAAAACTTTGTGTAGATATTTTACATACATTACGATATATCATATCATTACCCGACTATACATAATGTTTTTACTAGTTAAAAAACTTTCTGTAAATAATAGAGCCACTCGAGCAAGTCGTTGCTTACTTAAGTGTCTACTAAATAAAAAAATGATGCAGATTTTTTTAAACTCACTTTTTTCATGATCTGTTAAATTTGTATTATATTTTTTCCTTTTTTCATTTGTATTGTAGTTATTAGAGAGTTGTAAATAAAAACTCTTCGCTTTGAGCCATTTGACATAAGAATTGTTATGGGGCATGCGCTTGGCTGTTAATATTTGGCTTGTTTCGAATTTGGCTTTCTTAGAAATCGTTTACATTCATTTGTAAATGACTGTAGTTAAATATCCAGTGCTTTAAAAAATATTAAAAAAAATAATGTATATTTAAGAGTATTGCTCTCAATGCAAAATAGTAATTTTTACTTCTAGGTCTTCGTTTATTTACTGAAATATAAGCCATATTCAAAAACAAGCCACTCAAAAGCCACGGCTAGCGGCTGATGCACGTCACCTCTGCTGTTCGATGCTCTGTGCAACATGAAATGTGTAAATAATGTAGTTAAGGGAATCGACGCTAAAAAACATCAGTCGGGCAATAAGTTGCATGTTTTCCGTTCTAATTGTTTAATAACTGGTTCCACGGAACTTGTGCGCCGCACTTCCCGGAATATAAATTAATGCACTGTCAAGGTTGGATCACACTGAGTTAAGTTCATTACATTGTGTGTGAGCAAAATTACTCAATATTTCACAACTTGGGAAATGCAACTAGAATGAGACATTAAAAGTCGAAATGGAACCATAATTCACATTTTAATTTTTAAATTTCAACTTTTTAGGATTATTAATTTTTCTATTATATATATATATGTCCCGTAAAATTTTAAACACCGTTAGATTGTAATATTACTAGTGATATTAAAAAATGTCGACAGATTGTCAAATAAAAATTTCTCCTTGCAATTGTACGCATTATTTTTCGTTATAATAATTATTATTTTGAAAAAGCAAACAAATATGGCGGCACGGGGCACTTGCCGTTTAACCAATCGGCACGGTAAATATTACAATATAACGAAAATAACATGTAACAATGTAAAATTGTAAGAAGAATTTTTTTTTGTCAATCTGTCGACATTTTATAATTTCTCAAGTAATATTACAATCTAACGGTTTTTACAATTTCACGGTGACATATAATACACAATGAAAAATATGTAAATATTGTCTAAGGAATATGAAAGAAAGATTGACCATTGTGTCATACTACTGTTCTATTACAAATAATATAACAAAATAGCAGTGTGAACGGGTAGTGCGTGTAACTTTCTAAGCATTATCAAAAAATATATTAGCTTTCTGCACATGTTTCTCCACATAAACTTTAACTGTGCCAAATATCATCATCTCCTCTGTTCCCACAATTCTCGTAAATCTGTACTTAAAGTTGCTTCATATACTAATGCATATGATTAAGTTAAATTATAGGCTGTCAAGGTATCTTAAATAATGGCGGAACAGGGACAATATTGCTACATGTTACCTACTCATAAACCTCAGATTCAAAAACCTCTTCACTTCAGTATTCAGCCGTCGATGGACTTAAAATAAAGCATTTATAAGAAAAGTCCTCCGCAGTCTACAACATAATACTTTATTATCTTTTTAATAATAATAAACTTCAGTTATGTATCTAATTATTGAGATTCTATATTATATTATTACCAGCCTGTCTATTCTGTAAGAACATTTTCAAATCTCGAAAGCTGAATCCGCGGTGAGTGTCAAATTTTTATATGATATTTGACACTCACCGCGGATTCAGCTGTCGAGATATTTGAAAATGTTCTTACAGAATAACACTGCTGGACTTCTATTCAAGATGCATCCGATAATCTCGACGGCGAAGTTCGAAAGCAAAATGTATGGAATTCGATATACCTATTGCATCGCATGCGACATGTCACATAACGGTGACTTATGTCAAATCCCATATATTTTTTGATTTCGAAGTTCGACATCAAAATTGTCGAATGCATCTTGACTTTAGTCCCTGGACAGTTATTGTAGTTGTAGTATCGTAACAACTTAATGACAGCTAGCATATATTGCTCGTACCTGTAAAAAATACCACGTGCATATCCGTTTAATTCAGAGCTAAACTAGCTGACGAAGAAAATTGAAAAATAATATTTTTTTAACCACGGAAATTTTACTTGCTCTATTTTTATTAGAAGGGAAGTATCAAAACTTTTTTAAATATAACTCGAAGACTTCTTAAGCTTATATCTAACTACTACGCAAGTGAAATCTAATGAAATCGCAATAAAAGTATATAACACCAAGAAATGTTATAAAACCACACAAAGCACTTCATATGTGCCGACATAATGTTAGAAATGAAGATAACATTTAAATTGAATTGTGCAGTAATTTGAATTGGCATAAAATGGAGAATATGCATAAAGATGTTATGGTGCATGAGGGAAATCTTTTAGGATTTGTGTTCAAATGAAATGGCAAATGTTTATATGATGAAGTGTCAAGTGGATTCATTTTTATCTTAACCTACTTTTGAAAGACAGCGATTTTATGCAATGTATTTTTGGAACATATTTTAAAAGGGAGTATTGTGAGGAGAATCAGAGATTTGATAATATATTTTTTTAATAATTTTATAGTTTAAAAATAAAAGAATTTATACTCATATTTGGTCGCCGTGTATAATTGTTTAATAGTAAAATTTCTACTGTCCTTTTATTTAATAAAAAATAAAACTTCAAATTTTAATGTTTTTTACTTATTTTTGATTTATTGTATTATTGTGTTTGGAAATTGTTCAATTTTTTTTTAACTCTTTTATAATCTACTAATTGGCCGCGGCTCCGCCCGCGTAAATATAGTTTTTCGCGGTCGCGGATATGTGACTGATGCAAAAAATAGATAAAAACAATACTTGATGCGGATTATATATCATGCTAAAATTTCAGCTCGATCGGTGCAGAACTTTTTGAGTTTTTGAAGCGTACACAAACCAACATAACATTTATATATATATATATATATATATATATATATATATATATATATATATATATATATTTAATTATTAGAACATTCTTTAACTTTCATTCTTTAAGTCCTTAATCTAGTAAAAACATATATTGTGTACCTACCTACATCTTATATCTTTAAACGAGCAATTCTTGTATATAATATTTTGAATCTCGGAAACGGCTCCAACGATTGTCATGAAATTTAGCATACAGGGGCTTTCGGAGGCGATAAATTGGTCTAGGTAGGTTTTATCCCTGAGAAACTGCGCATTTTTAAGTTAGGTAAGATAATCTGAATCTCGGAAATGGTTCCAACGATTTTCATAAAATTTTGTATACAGGGAGTTTCGTCATCCCTGTGATTAGGTTTTATCCCTGGGAAACTACACGTTTTTAATTTAGGTATATATTCGAACCCTGGTGAAATATTTTTGTAATACTCTTTTTTAATATACTACAGCTCCTAGCAAAGCTCTGTTATCCAGGTACTAATAACTTTAAATAAATTGCCTTTGAACTTTGTACAAATATTTATATATACGTTGTCAACATTCTAATTTTGTCTCCGGTCAGACCATAGACGTACAAATAATACAATTTACGTAGGTACATTAATAACGGAGCTGAGTGGAGACATCATACAAGGGGCGATTGCGTTAGGGTTATGATCGGGTCCATTACTCGCCACTCCCTGTAATGCAGCCTCCGATAAGCCTGGTTTATTATTTAATACAAACGTTGACGTCAAAGGGTTAGGACTTGAGGATCAATGGTCGCCTGCAGCTGAGACGAATTATAAAAGAGATGTTCTAGAAATGTATGACGCGTGGGCCAGCACTATGTACAGTGTATTTAAATATAGCTACATAATATAGTAAATGTTTCCTATTCTTTATTCATTTAATTTCACTTCGTTTCAATGTACCTACATTTAAAATAACTTTGTCAAGGAGAGGAACACAACCTAAAATAAAACATGGCGAATCAGAACAGAATTAAACAAATATTGACAATGACATGACTTTTGGTAAATAAAGATGTATGACATTCAAGAAGACGTCTCTTCCTAAAACTGTCAACTACGTCAAAAGTCAAGTCAAAACAACTGTCATAGCTGCCATAAAAATAGGGTTCTCGCAATAAATTTACCTATGTAATGTATATACACTACATAGGTAAATAGGAGAAAAATAAAATATTTTAGTTTATATAGAGCTGGACCAAAATCAAACATCTCTTTTGGTAATTAGATTAGAAGAAAACAGAGGCTACCACCTACTTTTTTAAAATGTTTCTATGACAAAAGTAAAAGAAATAAACTACCTATTTAATTTTAAATTAAGACTTCTTCATTTTCTGAGGGAATAAAAATAAGAACATTGAACTCTAATCTAACTTATAATCAACACCTTTTTACGACCTCTGTAGCCCAGTTGTTTAAGTGCGAAAGGAACTAAAATGTCTGTTCCTGGGTTGTGGGTGTGTATTAAAATATGTGTATAACATTATAAAAACATAAATATATATGTTTAGTATTAAAGTAATAAATACACTTTGTTACTAAACAAAGGACAGGACAGGGACTACCCTGCAAGACAAGTTCTTTGTGTACATTAGCACAGGGCCAGATTGATTGTAAAGCGTCCATAGATAAAAAATGTAAATAAATGTAGATTTTTTTATTTTATGATTTTCATGCTTATTGGTACCCACAAACTACAATTTATGTATTCATTTACGCTTTTTAACATTGCAGGCTCCTGTTTAAGCTACGGACATTCGTGTTGGGGAGGTAAGTTGTTCTACTAACATAATTACATAAGATAATAATATAGATAATAAGTAGCAATAATACTTTTTCTATTACCAGAAGCTAAAGGTGACGGTCCGAAATTGACCCAGAGTCAACAGCACTGAAATTGTTACCAATGGCACTTCACTTTGTTCACTTTAAAATTAAAGCATAATATATTTTGCTGTCACCAAAAGGGCAATCCCGCAAAACGCCGGGTACAGAAGTTATATGCAAAAATAATATCAGTTTTTCTATAGAGATTATACAGACGTGAGACGTATGAAAAACGATGATTCCCGAAAAACATTAAAAGCGTGGTTTTAATGTATTACATAATATGTTGGTCAGTGTAGGTTTTGGTGTTAAAATTGGAGGTATACTCGTACATAATGACAACAATTACAATGTACGCAGGTAGGTACGATTTCGGAAGTACGATGTTTTGCGGAAGTTTTTCGATTGTGGAGGCCTTGTTCATATCCGGGATGATAACAAATATTATTAAAAGTTTGTTTGTTTGTTTGCATTGACTGAATACATAAAGTAAATTAATCGAGGTTATTAAAAGTAAACTCATCGGTAACCATTTCATTCTGTTATTATTTTTTTGTACGGATTTTCGCATATAAGCTTTTTATGCAATATTCATTTGAGTTCACAGTCTTTAAATTATTAATAAATCCTCATTACATATAGTTATATTTTAGTTATTTTTCATTAATAAATAGTAACGAGATTATTAACTGCTACTTTTTAAAATTTTATCCATTTTATATTAGACGTTCTAAAAAGCCTGAAGGTATTTGATGAAAGTTTTAATTATTCTGCCCACCGCACTAATTAAATCATCCCTTATCTTCGCCAAAATATAACGAAGACATTTTATGGCATTATATATTTGTGGTCATAATTAGGTGTCCCGAAACTTCTACAATATGTTGGATTTTAATGCTTTTGGGATTTGATACGTATTTACATAAAGTGTTTTAACATGGGGACAGCTTGCATACGTCAAAAACTTTTTACTAGTACATGTCTCCTGCGACTTCGTGCACACAACAGAAAATTTCGCGGAAGCCGTACATATTGTAGCAAAAATAAGTCGCCTATGTCCTTCCCCGTAATCTACTCTATATCTTCGTCAAATTTCATGAAAATTGGTAAAGTAGTTTCGAAGCCAAGAAAATACTAATATTATAAGTTTTGTTTGTTTTTCATAATTATTTTGTTTGTTTGTATTACAAATTTTATACAGATTTGCTTGTATACTGTCATTTTACGATGATTTTAAAAAGGTACTTTTCGTTAATTGCCGGTCCAGGTAGAATATTATGTAGGTTTTATCTAAGGTACATAAATTATAATTACTTTACTTATAATTTATGTACTTACCTTAAATAAATTACTTTACTCGCTTTTAAAAATACGTTTTTAAAAGCGACAAATCTAGAAATGATTTATAACACCTTTAAGAGGTATTTTTATAATATTTAATTTTATTGTAGAAGGCCACCAATTAAAATTCAGGAGACGAATAAAATAAATTAGTTAGTCAAGTATGATAGTTAATTAAGAAACCTGAAATATCACCTTTATCGAGTAAAATGTCAAAGACTAATTTATTTTATTTATTAATCGACGCGTATGAAAACCTGTTGCCTACGTTGTTTTAAAAAAGTCCCTTCTTAAAAATTACTAAAGCAATATTACTGGCAATATTTTTATTTGCTGATTCTGGGGCCAGGACTTTACTTTTGTCCGGAATCCGGTCCGGGGAAAATTCAAATCACTGAAAATAGAACACTGCGCTATCTATAATACAATATATTAGGTTGGGGAAAAAGTTTCTTCGCATTTTATATAAAAATTCAAAAGGTTTTTTTATAAAGTTTATTTACAAGTGACTAAAGTATATAGGTGCCATTTTGTTCGATAACTTTTTGCCATCTTGTTGGTAGGTACATGATCCCATTGCTATAAAATTTTTGGGGCTTCTGATGAAAAAACTGCGACAAGTGGTTTTGGCAGTCCTCTTGTGATGTCAACCTGACACTGCCTAAGGAATTCTGCAGCGACCGAAACAGGTGGAAATCTGAAGGTGCAAGGTCAGGACTATACGGCGGATGCATTAACACCTCCCAGCCAAACTCCCGTAATTTTTTCTGAGTGGCTAAAGATGTGTGAGGTCTAGCGTTATCATGGTGAAAAACCACACCCCTTCTGTTGATTAATTCCGGCCGCCTTCTCTCAACTTCTTGCTTTAATCTCATCAGTTGTTCGCAGTACAGTTCAGTAACAGCTTATAATGAATAATGCCCTTCCAATCCCACCACACACACAGCATCACCTTGTTGCGAGTTAACCCGGGTTTCGCCACAGTCTGTGAAGCCTGACCGGCCTTTGACCACGATCTTTTTCGCACGTTCTTGTCGTACATGATCCACTTTTCATCACCAGTTATCAGCTTCTTCAAAAATGGTTCGGTTTCATTACGTCGTAATAGAGAATCACAAATGAGTACACGGTTCATTAGGTTTCTTTCAGTGAGCTCATGAGGCACCCAAATATCGAGCTTTTTTGTGTACCCAGCTTTTTTCAAATGCGCCAAAACCGTTTTGTGGTCAATCCCCAGTTCTTCAGCTACATCGTAACTAGTAATATGCCGATCTTGCTCCACTTTTTCAAAAATGGCAACAGTTTTGTCCGTAACAGGGCGACCAGAGCGACGTGCATCTTTGATATCAAAATTTCCGGATTGAAAACGCTTAAACCAAATTTGCGCTACTCTCACAGATACTGCATTAGGTCCATAAACATCACAAATTTTTTTCGCGGCTTGTGTTGCATTTTTACCTTTTTTGTAATAAAATTTTAAAATGTATCGAAATTCTTCATAAGAATCACTCATTTTAACAATTAGAAAAACAAATGAAAATCTCAAATTTACCTAATTTGAATTTGGAATTGTCTTCTGTAAAATTAAAACTTTTTAATGATACCAAAATCAGCCAGATACAATTGGTATAGCCCAAGATATTTTATGACAAGTTCATACATACTATAATGCGAAAAGACTTTTTCCCCAACCTATTAGTTGAAAATCGAAAATACGAGTGTCAAGTCTAATGTCAATGTCATATTATTTGACACTCGAGACTTCGATTTTCAACTCTATTGTATGAGCGTAGAGTTCTATTTTCATTTCTCCGGCCCGCCGGATTCCGGATCATATTATAGTCCCAGTGTAGGAAAGACGTGAGGACTGAATAAAAAAAAAAGGAAATCGAAAATTAAAATTTTACGAAAGCTCTTAAAGTCTGCTAACTCTCAGTATGATACGGACATCGCAAAAAGAACTGAAGACCGCAGCGGTAAACCGGAACGTCCCCATAAAAATGCGGCTCCGCGTCGCGTATCGTCTCATTTCGGTGAAAACTGACCCTTAGTCACCCGTGTAAATTCCATGTTAACAATATATACTCAGAATTTTAACAAAAAAGCGACCTAAGTAGTAGCTACAGCCTTTTCTTTTCACATTTTGTATGTTAAAGTAGCGTGTATTAGTTTACACTATGTTTAACTTCTGTTAACCTATTCAGTTTCTATATGTGAGGACCTGTAATTGGCTTTTTAATGATTAGAATAGTTTCATATTATTGTTGTTACTTATAGCTGTTGGTCTTCCTAACAAAATAAAATAAAATAAAACATTACGGAAAATCTTCAGGTCATGATAATTACACAAAATTTTACTTTCTCTTTGCTATCTTTCAGCGACAAATAGATGACTTTTTTCACCTGTGACGGGTAGTGGGCACGTGCAAATGAAGTGCTATCTATTGAGTTATCATTAATAATGGCTCCAGTTAATCCACAGTCAACTCATTATCTTTGTTCCATCGCCGCCGGTTTATGAACTGAGACAATCTACTTTTAATTATAGAGACTTCAACACTTTCCATTATTTTTATGCTTCCGGATTATTTGCGTTTTTTTTTATTGTGCAATTATTTGACAATTTTTCAGTCAGGTGGTAAATGTTATGGTATCTACAGACACGAATTTGGTACGGAGCGTACAGCGGATCTGGTACGCTTCGTACCTAATCCGAGCGTGTGTAGGACAATCCGGCGAACATAATTATTGAGTTCACCGCTATCCGCATCGGATTTGGTACAGAGCGGTGTGTAGAGCAGTCCGGCGATTAGACCGTACATCGGTGTCAGTGTTGCCAACTTAGGGATTTTTGCCCAAAAATTAGGGAAAATATCCACGGGGGCAGAGTGTTTAGAGTTTACTCCTTATGAATCAATTTTTATGTTATAATGAAAATAATTTTTATATGTGTATATAGCCAGGGATATGAAAATGTATTGGGAGTGAAATCAGATTAAGACACGTTCTTCTGCAAGATCTCAATCTTGCCACTGGTCCAGATTGATGTGATGTAAAAGCGTCCATATAGATATAACTTATATAGCATCTTTTAATTTAGTTCTACGTAAACGAGGTTGCGGCCAAGTAATTAGTATTAAATGGGCAAACACCTTTTTACTAGACTAATGCCCGATTTCTGAGGTGTTTTGTCGGTAGTATAATCTAATCAAAAGCGCTATTAAATGTATAAACTACCGACAAAAGACCTCCGACGGGCATATAAGTCGTGATTACGCAAATAAATATTTTATAAATTGTTTGAGCTAATTAAATAAAAATCCGTTTAATAAACGACATTTTAATCTCATCATTTCAAAATGGCGTCAGTTTTAAGGTGATTAAACCGTTTACTCGCACGTCACCAAACGCTCGCGCCGCGGGATGAATGTAAAACGACTCCTAATAAATTTATTCCCGGATTACGTTAAAAATATACGTACATTGTTTTTCACATTGATTGTCATATAGGGACACCCCCTTCCAAACTAAGTGGACAGTAAAATGATTGTTGAATTTTCCAACTTTTATATATATTTCTAAGTAGAATTCGCGACAACATGGAGATGTTTCCGGGACATTTTTTAATCTTAATGATATTTAAATCATTATCAAATAACCCAACCTAACCAAGAGCATGTAATGACATATATAAGGAGGGTTCCGTAACTTTATACGAGTACGTAATAGGTATTTTCCAAATTATTTCAAAAGTTAGTGTCCGATTTCGTACAAACAATTTTCTTAAATAGTATTTAGAATAGTCTATCAGCATGAAAAATTGCAATTTTCTAAATCTCATAGTTTAGAAATGCCAGGGGGCAGCAACTTACAAACCACTTTGCAGGCTGATTACTCGAAAATTGTTGACATTGTAAAAAAGTCATGTATGAAACTTTGTCTTTATTTTAAGACAAAGTTTCACCCCCACACGATGGGGTATAATGATAAATATTTTTCATCCCCACTTCATATGTATGGAGTGCCACCCCTAAAATGTAAAATTATTATTATTTTATGGTGGCAAAATTGATATCTACCTATACACAATCTATAAGTTTACCAAATTTCATGCATTTATATTCATAAATACAGAAGCTAGAGGCGCGGACAGATAGACTGACAGACGGACGGACAGAGCGAAACTATAAGGGTTCCTTGAGTATTACAGAAGCGTAAAAAACTCCTGAGACTTAATCAGTGCGACAAAACAGTTGTTGTTTCATCAAATCGACTAGTTTTGCCTTGGCTAAAATAGTTTATCCTAACCTGCCAGACTAGGCCAAAGTGGTCCGTCCTAAGGGCGATAGGATAAAGTTGTTTAACCCAGGAGGAACTAGTTGAGCCTAATGTTAATAAGTAGGTACACTTCAGGATAAACTGGTTTCGATATTAGGATGGACCAGCTGGGTCTAATCTGTATCGGCTTATCCAATATCGCTAGGATGAAATAGATTAGCCTGAACAAAACTAGTTTGGCCTAAAATCGGACTTGGCCGGTAACATATCGTCGTTTCAGCCTGGTGACGTCCACTGCAGGATATGTCCTCATTATGCCTATGGGCCTCCCCTATAAATTTCCAGTGCTACCGGTCGTTCGCGACTGCGACCTACTCCCTGCGACTTTTTTTGTCACCTGTCCTCCACTCGAGAACCAATCAGCCCCAGCGGGCATCGGTTCTACGGGCTATATGTCCAGCCAATTACCACTTTAACTTGCTATTGCGCTGGGCTATGTCGGTAACTTTAGTTCTGCTACGGATTGCCTCATTTCGGATTCTATCACGTACAGAGACTCCGAGCATAGATCTCTCGTCTCTAGACTCGGTAACATATACTTACAATGACACGGACCATTGGCGCTTTGTTTTTAAATTGTTTGTTAATGACGCATTTCATCGTTGTCCTTGTAAATATTTACCATAGATTGGTCTTGCAGGCGTTCGACCCCAGCGAAACCAATGATTTGTCTATGATCTCACTAAGGTACAATTTTTTCAGCTCACGGTAAAAGGTCCGGAACCGCACCGTCTTCAGCCCCCGATTGGTACCTAACCAGAATGCTACGACGTATGGTAGCTCTCAATGAACTGGTAAGGCTACAAATGTTTATTAAATAACCTAACCAAGAGTATGCCAGGTCATGACTAAGGAAATTTTTGTAGCTATCAAATCGCAATAGGTTGTCTTTACATTACTTCAGTAGTAATTGTCCGATTTCGCTTAAATAAAAAAAAAGTTTTTAGCATTACCTAGCGGTATAGAAACTTACAATTTTCTATCAACTTATACACCACTTTGGAGGCTGATTACTCGAAAATGGTTGACTTTTTAAAAAGGTGATGTAGTGAATCTTGCCTTTATTTAAAATTACCTATTCAACGATACTTCACACGATGGGGTAGAATTAAGATATAGTTTTCATCCTGACTTCAAGTGTATAAAGTGACTAAAATATGAAATTATTATTATTTAAGCCGGCCACAGACGTTCCTAATTTGAAATTCTTTAAGAACGCCAAATTCAGGTGGAAGGCAAAGTTTCCATAAAAACGAATAGCCCACACACGTGCTTAATCTTTCAGATTCTTAAATATCAGTTCGAACTTTAAGAATGTCAAATTAAAAACGTCTGTGGCCAGGCTCAGCGTGTGTGTGACATGGTGTCTGAATGGTGTACCTATGGATAAAGATTCATAAATTCAGGAAGGAATTCACCACGTCTGTGGCCAAAACCGAAATCTATACACAATTAATGATATGTACTTGCTCATACCACAGAGTAAATAATGTAATAACATAGCAGTCTAGTGGACACACATTCATTCCACGTATGGTTGTGGTAGTGCAATCAAATTGCGAGCTTTCTGTGTAACTATTTAGCTGTTCCTCTTTAATCTGTGGTCATTCATACTACAACGTAAGATATGTATGGTACTAACGCCATCTACATGAATTTTCCAGAACCGTCCTCGGCAGTTGCCGAATGATGAAAGCGACATCTATCGGGTGGAGGTGGAACCAGAGTTACTTGCAGGCAGACTTGTGTAAGTACTAATATACCTCTTTAGTATTTTAACGCGACGCTAGATGGAAAATCAACCGTTTTACATGCAGATTTCCTAATATAGTTTTAACATCATTCATTGTTATAACTTATAGTAATTATCTATCTAGTCATATACTTTATTAAAAGCCGGTTATTATAATATGTTATAATATATAACTTAAACTTTTAACATCAACATTTACAGTAAACTTTTAAACAGGAGAAGAATTATAGTTGTTTTTCAATTCATACATTTTCATACTACGCTACACGGATTTTGAATAATTTTATTCAAATATCTTGGTCAAGAAAATACGCTCCTTATCCAAAAAGCACCTACATAGATCGGAGGGAGATATTTTATCAGTTTTTTTTTTCCTTTTCAGTAACGACGAGGAGAGTAGCTCACCAGTGATCCGGAACAGCGTCGACGCCAGGCCCATGTTAGAGGACAGCGACATACCCAAAATGAACATCTGGCAAATAATGGTACCTAATAATAGGCAAGCGGACTGATTTTTTTATTGCATATTTATGCAATAAACTATTCATTTGATTAGTACTCTTAAATATGAGTAACTTCTCAGAAGAAACCGTATATCAAAATTCAATATTTTCAAAGGTACTTACAGCGATTTGTATACAAGATTTCACAAGTCTCGTAAAAACGCTCCATGCTAAAGTCGGGTTACAAGTCACGTCACTCTTGGGTTAAAGTGTATGAAGTAGGTATGAAGTATAATATGATAAGATATTTGTGCGTTTAAGTTCATACTTACCATAATGAATGTTTTTGTATATGATGTAAGTAAATTAATGATGTTTTGTTTACCAAATTCGATTTTTTTTTGTACTTTTTAAATGTAAACTACACATAAAATAATATATTTTTTTACATTTACCAAGTAGTAATGCCTCAATATTTCTGAGTATACCTATTAATAAAACTAAATATTTCAGATGTAGTCCGATCCCCTATTATTTAGACATTTTTGATGTGGTAACTATAGGGTAGTTAGTAGTAGACTACATGTAGGTATAATATTCTGTTTAATTTATACATTCTCAAATATACTTGATTAATGTAAAAAATATAACATTTTGTGCGTAGTTTTGTATTTAGGCGCATTTCAAAGTTATAAAAAAGTTGGAATATTTTTTACATAATTACATGGAATATAAAACATTAATTAAAGTAATTATAACTTTAACGCAATAATTACGGAGATACTAGCAAATATGTTCTTTCTAGTTTTCGAGAGCTCCGTAGCCTAGTAGGTAGACCGTATGGTTTGCACTCGAGAGAGTGTAGGTTCGAATCCCAGGTTGTGGCGTGTACCAATGAGACTTTTTCAGATCTCAAGTACATTATACGGACGCTCTAACGGTGAAGGAAAACATCGTGAGGAAACCCGCACATAGTTGGCTCCAGACGTATTGGCTAGTTCATTCCTCTGGACTAGGCTGACTATGTTGTGAGAATGCCGTATGTGCTTGGGCAACCATACGACATTTAAAAACCAACTGTCCCAGGCACTATAGTATTTCAAGAGTGGTTACTTCGCTCGGAGAATACTGTATAAATCATCCATTAACGGATGCAAAGGCCTAAGTTTCGACCCTATTTCGACCTATATAATATTTCACAAAACTGCAGGAACGCGTGACGTCAGTCAGTTTTGTATGGAGTATTATCACGAGACATACGAAATTACAAATCGCTGTACCATTGAAAATATTGATTTTTATTATGCCATTTCTTCTGAGAGGTTGAGAGTATTTAAGAGTACTATTCATTTATGTAATAAAAAATCAGTCAACTAGATGCTATATGGTTAGTTTCATGTCTTTATGTTGGCGTGGCTACGTTTGAATTAATTTTATATCGGTCCTTACTCCTGATACAAACCGGTGAGCTCATTGTTTTAAATTAAATTAAACTACCTCTTTCCCGCGGCTCCACTCGCGTAATACTATATTTTTAATGTAACCCATGTGTTAATCCAGAGCCTAATTTTCTACCATACAAAATTTCATTAAAATCCGTTTAGTAGTTTTTGCGTGAAAGAGTCACAAACATCTATCCGTCCATCTATCTATCCATCCTCACAAACTTTCACATATTTTATAATAGTAGTAAGATATTTTCTCATCTACCTATAAGGCGTCCTGCGACGGCATATATTTTATTAATAGGTAATTTTGACGGTTAGCGCGTTTATAAATGAGTGTATTTCGTACATTATAAAAGTGTTTATAAAATGTTTTTTGTGTACAAAAACAAAAACAACAGTTTTTACATGTACGGTAAAATGTAAAAAAACTTTTTTTTTTTTCAGAAATCAGCAGCTGAGAATGAATAAATGAACAATAAAATGAACTGACCGATCGTCTCACATCGCTTCAGAACTCATCACCCATAAACCACTTGTATGAGAGCAGAACCACCATATTATACAACATATATTTAATATTATGTATCCATATTTACATGTATTCGACAAGTTTTGTAGGTACATTTTGTGAAGTATATTTTGCATTCAAAGGATATATTATTTGTTTAACTTTTTAGCAGATTTCCTACGTAGTTTACCTGTCAATTCTCAATATCTGAAGTAATATAATATTTTCTAATATGGCTTAAACAATTTATAAAATAAATTAAAATTTCATTTAAGATAAAGCCCATAGAAATCCCTTGATGTAAGCAACAGTATCAAAAGTAAAACATAACCAATTGCTGCAAAGCTTCAAAATGGCAATAACTTAGGCAGCCAAACAAGGATAAACTTCTAATTACATTAATATTATCGTTTTTCACGACTATAACAGGTATAATTAGCGATGACTGCACGGTATAGTTAAATGTTGGGAAATAAGAGATATGTTCTAAACGGTTCTACTCTCAAATGATTCCAAAATCGTTACCAGTAGGGCTGGGCTACTTTTAACGATGTTATAAATCAAGGTTGCCAAACATAGTTTTCTGTTTTACGCTTCCTACTTGCTACAAATATTTCTACGACAAAACTGTTTGGCAGCTTGTTGGTAGCTCTCAAAAATGTCCCATTAAACTCATAAACTTCTATAAGACTTGTATAAACATTTGTTTTGTTTAATTGATTAATTGACATACATAAATTACAAACATTTTTATAGTAATTTATGTATATTTTATTTGTAAAAGAGCTCTACTTGGTATTTACTAATGAAAGTTTTTTTTTTTTGGATAGGCAAAGATAGAAAAAGTAAAGTATTTCAAAAATGTTATCAGGGTTTTTGTCTAGAAGAATGTACGATTTCTTTGAAAATTGCTTTATTTTATGTAAGTTGTTAAAATATTGTTACGTTGATTCAGATATATAGCAGTATAGTATAATATGATGTACCTGTATATATTTATGATATTTTGACCCATGCTTGGCTCAATGTATTCAAAGTTCCACATAACGTGTTGTTTTGTAATTAGTATTAGAAATAATATTTGTAAAATATAAAGCAGAAATATTCAATATTTATTGTCTATTTTTGTGACAAACCCTGATGAAATGAGCGAGTGCCTACGCCCTACAGGCCTACACTATAGAATGAGGTAGGTATCTACTATACACTGTATAGTTGTAAGCTAGTATTTGTATAATTTAAGATATTAGTAACATAAAAAACAGTACAATTATCATTTATAATTAGTCACACAAAAAATCCCAACTTCGAGCTTTCTTGGGATTTTTATTGATGATAGTTACACTGTTCATGTTACTAATATGAATTATCTTAGTATATACAAACACTAGCTAGTACATACGAGTGGTGTAATAAATTCCAAACTATTACTATACGGGATAAAAAATTATTTAAAATATTTTAATAGGCACCCGATGTCTAATTAATATCTTTATTAAAATACTACATTATCTTATTCGTGTGAGAGGCAAGAAACACTGGAGTAATAAGAACAATAGATAAAACCTAGGGTATTAGTTTTATTCCTATTATTTCCATATATATAATACCATCTCGTAAGCACTGCCAAGGTAAATGGAACGAGTAATGTGCATTGATGTGTGGAAAATCTAGATTCACTCTAGCTCTCAGCTTACAAGTTACATGTATTTACATTTGTTTAAATAAATCGGATATCGTATACACCACTTTACTTATTGGGTTAATAGACATACCTTTAACTAGTTAAGTCATATGGCCAATTTTCGTAATTACATACATACATATAATCACGCCTTTTTCCTGTAGGGGTAGGCAGACACCACTTCTTTCCACTTGCTACGATCCTTACATACACGGCTTGGTGGAGAGGGTAGGAATAGGGAAAGAGAAAGATACTTTAGGTGTTGTGGAAAGGAAGATTGGTAAGTTAGAGTGGGAAATAGGAAATGCAGGATATTACTGCCCAGGAGGGCAAGGGATAGGACAGTAATAGCTAGGCAACCTGGGATCGCATACTCGTATACTATACCACAACTATCAGACAGGTAAGTTGGGATGAGTTTTCGTAATTAAAACTGTTCAATTTGTAGTATGGCTTCAGTCTGAAGTAAAGTGGTCGCATTTGCACACGCATGAAATCGTGCTAGTGCGAGTGAGACAAAATATACTTCTGGAATCATACAGCGAATTGAATTTTTATACGCACGAGAATGCTCTCAGAATTCGCCAACGTTTACGATTTTTTAGAATTAATTTACGAAGAATACCTATTAAGAATTTAGTTCAAAAGGGAGTAGTAAGATAGCAGTAGGTAAACGCTTCCTTCCTTAACCTCAGTTACTTCAAAGATAATAGTCGCGCCTCAAGCTAGATACGTCATCCAAACATAACTGCCATGATAAAGGTTAGGCTACCATATTATGATATTATATGGACCGACAGACTTTGTTCTGTTTTAACTATGAACTTGAAAAAATAAATAACTACAGTCTATATCCTACACCATCTACAGCATAATATATCAACTCCTACATCTACACCTACAACTATATCTACATGTACACCCTCAACTACACCTACATCTACACCTACAACTATACCTACATCTACACCTTCAACTACAAAGAAAACTAGGTACAACCTACACCTATCTGGGGGCACGGTAGTGCCCCCATGCCAAGACGTCAAGCGAAGCGCAAGGGCACTACCAAACCACCTTTTCTCGAAGCGTTTCGTCGATTTTTTGAACCCTCATAACTTGAGTTTGGATTGTACCAGATAAATGAAACTTTCAGGATTTGTTCCCATCAGCGGTCTCATTAAACATGTAAAGTTTCGATTACCTACGTCTTATACTTTAGATTTTATTGATATCTAAAAACCCCTGATTCCGTCACTGACTCACTGATGATCAACAAAATTATATCGTACTTCCGGATGTTCTCGAAAGCTGAAATTTGTTACGTGAGATTGTATTAGTACACAACCAACATAAAAATTCTCAAAATTGGAACTTTCATCTTTCAACCCCTTAAACAAGGGAGTTAAAGTTAATTATCTGTGAAAGCGCCATCTATCGCGTTATTACGTACGCTGATGACACAGCAGTGATATTCACAAACACATCTTGGGAAGCTGTTAAGGCTGATGCTGAGACTGGGCTTTGTGTGATTGCGGATTGGTTAAGAAAGAATCTGCTGACGTTAAACACACAAAAAACAAATTACATTACCTTCTCACTTTATAACAGGACTCAGCCCGTGACTGACCTTAATATCAGAGTGCACCAGTGTAGCAACAGTCGACGCGCTTTAGGATGTGGCTGTCCCGCACTATCAAAAGTAAACACTGTAAAATATCTTGGTATTGTGCTAGACCAGAGATTTCATGGAAATCTCATATTGACCTAGTTGCTTCCAGGTTGCACAAACTGATTTGGATTTTTAAAATTCTTCGCCATGTTGCGACAAAAACCTTGATAAATCGAATTTATATTGCTCTGGCCCAGTCTATAGTCATTTACTGCATTACAGTCTGGGGTGGCGCAGAAAAAACAAAGCTTGTTGACGTAGAAAGAGCCCAAAGAGCGCTGCTTAAAGTGGCATATTTCAAGAGGCGGAGATTTTCAACACAGACCTTACACAACATTACTAATACTCTCTCTATTAGAAGACTGTACATACTACACATCATCATGAAGAAACACACACAACTAAACTACGACCCGAAAAATAGGGAAAAGCGAAGGGACTACAATGTTGCCAGGGTTGTACAATTACGTACAAAATTTTCCCAATGTCAGTTTTGCTATCTTTCATCGTATCTATATAATAAGTGTAACAGAATCTTACAAATTTACCCTCTAACTCAACGCGAATGCAAACCAAAAATTACAGCCTGGCTAAAGACGTTAAATTATGAAGAGACTGAATCCTTATTTAAGCATCTCTCGTAAACCTTAAATTGCATAATATACATGTTATGTATAACATATTTGTTTGTATAAGGTATATGTATGTATGTATCTTTTGTTTTATAAATTATTTTATTTGGTTCAACACAACCTTACACTATACACACGCACGCATAAAAAACACGCACACGTACACACGCACGCATAAAAAAAAACACGCACCCGTACACACACATACGCACACACACACACACACACACACACACACACACACACACACACACACACTCTATCCCACTGCAAATCTTCCATCTGCTGATTAATACATTTTTTCTTAGTTGTAAGCTTTACATAAGTTGTGTAAGATATTTCATCTTTGCCTAATGTAAGAGTGTGTTGAGGAAGAGTGGCCTTTTCTGGCACAGGTGCTCTTGCACTTAATAGGAAAGGCCAACCCTTGTATTGTCTTGTACTGTAAAACTTATTGATGAAATAAATTATTATTATTATTATTATTATTATGAACTAAGTATATAAGTTACAAAAAGAAGTGAAATCCCACCAAAAACATTTTCATGTAAAAAAATTATGCCATGACGATACCATATGACTAGCACTGTCAAAAAGTTATGAAATGTCATGTAAAACCAAGCTTCTTACCCTACACGCCTTAACTCTGCAAGCGTAAATTCACAAACTCTACACCTTAGTCATTTTATGTGGCTTGGCCATTTCGTTATTATAAGAGAGTATAATAGAAACACAGTCGATTATAAATTTTTCTCCTTACGGCCAAGTGAATGTAGCGAAAAGGCCAGGCCACGTAAAATGACTAAGGTGTAGAGTTTGTGAAGTTACGCTTGCAGAGTTAAGGCGTGTAGGGTAAGAAGCTTGGTTTTACATGAGATTTCATAACTTTTTGACAGTGCTAGTCATATGGTATCGTCTTGGCATAATTTTTTTACATGAAAATGTTTTTGGTGGGATACTATTTACACCCACCAACTTACTGGGACTGGCTGATTTTTTTAAGTAACCCAAGCAGGTGAACTGAATGCACCATAAGTATTTGACAGTCAATTGACAAATTGAATACATTGAACATTTTTTACTAGCCTAGACTATCCCACTGCTGGGCAAAGTCTTCCAAGTATCTCTGTTCTGATGCACTGCTGGATGCACACCAGCCAGGCTAGCCAGCCTGGCTGGTGTGCATCCAGCTCGTCGCTATTGAACGTTAGTATGGGAAAATTCAGTCGTCGTTTTTAGTATTTTCCCCACATTTTTTCTAATATTTTATACCGTTTAAACCTTCCCTTAATTTCCACAATTATTTCAAGGCCAAAGACAGCCAAATCAGTCTATCCGTTCTCGAGACATTGGAATTGCAATCCATTTTATATAATACTAGACGTTCCTCGCGACTTTGTACGCGCTAAAGAAAATTCGCGGGAACTGTACATATTGCCGCAATAAAAAGTAGTATTATTCCCCATGGTCTACTTTATATCTGTGCCAAATTTCGATGCAAACAAACAAACTTTTCCTTCATTATATTAGTATAGATGAAGATTATATTATCTACTTTTTAGTTTTGCACTATATTATATTTCTCTTTATGCGTAATATTATCTTATCTAATAACACTTATATATTATTATACTTATAAATAATTATAATTAATAATATTTTATGACTACGATCAAATTGAAAAGCTATGAATAATTATTACACTCACATTAATATTTGTACGTCTGATTTATATTTGGTAATGTGTCTATAGATCATACATCGTTGGCGTTAAGTAATAAAGGCAGTACACAGGTAAAACTCCCGAAAACATAAAGACAAGTTTTCACTAAAAGCGTTGTTGCATGTTGTGCCCCAATGGGCGAGGCATTAACCCTTGTTTTATGCTCGTATAAACTTTTTGTAAACAAATTGCAGAAAAGTTATACCCAGACCTATAAATATCTTTTTGATACTAACCGCGACTTTGTTCGCTAGAAATATAATTTGTAGTGTAGGTCTTATCTAAATACTAAAAATAGTTTCATAAATGACAAATATCTCAAAAAATGTGTGGTACTTGAGCTAATAATATTAATAGAGTCCAAATGATTTGTCTTCACTCCCTAGATATCCTTTTTCGCATTGACATCGTTTTTCGAAACAACCCGTAAAATATAAGTGTATATTAAAAATATTTCAAAATCAACAAAATTGCAAAGTTTTCTACACAGGTTTGATGGGTGCTCTTGTATAACATTAATAGCTTACCTTTTAACCATAACTTTAATATAAATTAAACCGTTAACTAAATAAATATACCCATAATTATTAAAAAGAAAACTAAAATCCCGAGTGGGTCAAATAAATAATTTTGGCGTACCCAGTGTTGCTCTAACGACTAAGGCTGGAACTATAAATGCACCGGAATCCGGGAGGCCATAGAAAATTCTGAGCATTGAAAATAGACCTCGGCGCTAACATAATAGAGTTGAAAATCGAACAATTGAGTGTCGAGTTAAACGTCAATGTAATATATGACAGCTTGACACCTGACATATCGATTTTCAACTCTATTGTATTAGCGCCGAGTTCTATTTTCAATGCTTAGAATTTTCTACGGCCTTCCGGATTTCGGTGCATAATATGCCGGGACTATATTATAGTCCCGGCCTAAGACGAATCTAATGATACCTCTCAAGCTCAAATGAGATGAGCCAAGTCTAAACGGCTCTTAGAGCGTGCTGAAGAAATATTATACCTGCATACAAATTACATGTATTCAAAAAACATAATCCTTGTTGTGGCACAGTCGGATAAAGTGAGCTGCCTACTGAAATTAGTTCTTACCTAAATAGTACAAGAAGTAACAAACAATAGCAAGCAGCTAAGTAGGCGCTTGAGACTGCAAGTGGGTGCTATTTTTTCAAACTTTTTGTCTGAAAAGAGTTATGAAAAAGGCATTTTTAAACCTAAAAAATTATTTATCATCGTTGTGATTTGCAACTTCATGAAACAAACTAATAACACACTACGACTATTAATGATAACGTGTGAGATTATTTAGTAATAAATACAATTGTTATAAAATCTATAACCCAACTACATAATATCTAGTCTATGTTGCCTAGGCTATTCTAACGAATCTATTGAAACGTCATTTATTAAAATCGTACTAGTAGTTTAGGCGCGGCGACGGTGGAACAAATATACATACATACAAACATAGACTGCCAAAATCATTACCCCTTTGGCATCGCCGTAGTCGGGGTAAACATAGTAAAAGGATGTGTTTTGTCTAGATTTATAAAGTATCTTTATAAAAACAAGAATGAGTTAGAGCTAGGTTCACTAGCAGGAAACTAACGACGAGGCAGCGCGAACGCGACGATCAATGTAAGACTATAAACGGTATTTTGATTCGGATTCGACGGAGCCGGCTGCACGCACGAAAAAACATTAGACATAAGACGTATGCGGCGTTACAACTCGCCCTGAGGCGTTCCATATGACGTTGTTACGTTCAATAATTATCGTCAGTAAACCGACTTTACAGACAACTGATTTTTTGTATAGCTTTTAAAGCTAGTTTTTAAATTAAATTATTTAGTTTGTGCATTGTTTCAATCGTTTATATCTTGTTATATTACAGCAACAATAAGGGAAATCACTAATGATATTACGTAGACAATGCAACACGAAATCTAGTTGGGTCGTGTGTGGGATGCCGATGCAGTTCACCTCAGTTCACGCTGCACTGGCAAGCACAGGCATTGTGTTATTGTTGACATGAAGCCAAACTTACACTTGCCATTGCCACGGGCCACGTGTAGAGAATTTGGTACCACGACGCCGATGTGGAAGACATCTAATCTTCACCGTGACATCCGAGAAGGAATGCATCTACACCCCGCCATGTCTTCTTAATTTTTTTTCACTTTACTACGACGTTACGAGCCCTTAGGGTTAGCTTACATTGAAACGATTTTTAAATTGGCTATTCAAAATAGAACTTTATTCACTACACAAAACACATTTCGTACGACATGAGTCACAAACTGCACATGCGCTGTACAGTCGGTGCAACTTGACATTCGAACTCTTACAATGAAACGTGTACCTTCTTGTGTACTGAATAAAGTTTAATTTTTAATCACATTCTAAAATACAGCGCCGCGTCGTATATCAACCCGTTTCGGTAGGAGCTGACCCTTACATCTGTATACAGAATTAATCTATACATCTTCTATACAAATAAATAAAATTGAAGTGTCTGTTTGTAACTTCAAATTAACAAGCTTTTCACATAGTGAATCTGAAAGTATATTTGGTACTTACAATAAAATACCATTTTTTTTATTTTTGTCTGTCCGTCTGTCTGTCTGTCTGTCTGTCTGTCTGTTTGTTCCGGCTAATCTCTGAAACGGCTGGACCAATTTTCACGAGACTTTCACTAGCAGATAGCTGATGTTATAAGGTCTAACATAGGCTACTTTTATTTTAGGGTTCCGTTTAAAAAAATAGAGTTCCGCTTTCGTTAGTTCTGCGCAAACGAAGTTGCGGGCATCAGCTAGTAATAAATATCTATGGACGCTTCCACACCACGTCAATCAGGTCCTGTACTAAGTATCCAAAGAAATTGTATCACATGTACCAGATAACGGAAAGACAGCAATATTGTTTATGTTAGGTATCTGTTGTGTAAATATTTGCTTAAGTAAGGGGGTTAAAGTTTAAGTATATTACACTCATTTTAATATATTGATCTTTTTTTTTATGTAATGAACCAGGAAACGAGCAGACGGATCGCCTGATGGTAAGCGATTACCGCCGCCCATGGACACTCGCAAGACAAGAGGATTACACTTGTAACTCCTCTGGTGCTGCGACTTGCGTTCCTGGTCCTTAAAATCCCCAAACCCCCACGGGCCTCCGGTAACCACACTCACTCGGCGAAACACAACGCAAGCGTTATTTCATGCCGGTTTTCTGTGAGGTCGTGGTATTTACCCGGTCGAGCCGGTATCCTAGTATCCTAAGAACTTATATCACAGGTACCAGATAACAGCAATATTGTTTCAGTTATCTGCTGTGTAAATATTTGTATAAGTAAGGGGGTTAAAGTTTAAGTATATTACTCTCATTTTAATATATTGATCATTTTCACATTTAATTTTTTAGACACAATCTTGTATGCTCTATTACGGAATAGAAACTAGATTGTATAGCTATAGTGTCACATGCCTTAATTATATTTTGCGATCGAGCAAGACATCGTCTTCCTCTGTATACAAACTCAATTTATTTTATACTTTAAACGAGAAAATCTTGTATATATAAGTATATGAACGGTTGCTCGAAAACGGTTGCTATTTATCCAACGTATGAGAAAAAGACAGCATCATTAAATAGCTTATCATTTGTGTACCTAAATAGTTTTATTAGTAGGGGGCTAGTGTATCATTACAAGCATAATCTGAACCTCAATTCTCGTATTTAAAGTAGACTTTCATTTTACTTTAATTGTATAAGTAAAGCAACTTGTTATCAAACTGATTTTGTGAAGTTTAGACCAATCAGAGCGCGTTTCCTGTTGATTTAACGTTAACGAGAATACCGTTTGGCGTTTTAGTGTATTGTAATTGTATTAATGCAGGTTTTACTTAGCAGAATTGACCCTCTGATAACATTGAGTTAACACGTTGATTCTCGTGAACTCATGGGGTCGTGTGACGTCACAAATAGTTTGTTTAGAGATTCATTCATAGTACAGAAAATGGTAGGGTTTCTTTAATCAAAAACAATTGTAAGATTTTTTCGCTTTAAATAGAAATTCTTCGAAAAATAATTATTATGCAATAATTATTTCTCAAATACAAAACTGTAAACTAAAGCTTCGTAGTCTGGATTTGAAAACTAAGAAAAATTAATCTGTTATTATAAATTTAAATTACAAAACGAAATAGCTGCGAAGAAGTTGTTTTCGAATGGCGGTAGAATTAAGTTTTCATGACATTGTTATTCTAAATGAAAATGGTCTTGAATTTTTTATGATTTTTTCATTCACCGGGACTATTATAGGAGATGTTAAATACTAAAAACACGCGTTTAAGATAAAGCCAAAGATAGAGATTAATAGATAATTAATGACGTGTGTATGCATTATGCAACCGAATGAATATAAAGTAAGCTTTATACGCATTATTTTAACTTGATATGTTGTCATATATATAAAAAAATGCAGTTCCTTTGTCACGCCAAACTTGAATTCAGGGAAAGTTTAAACGGTTAGAAATATTGGAAACAATAGCTCTGAAAATTACACCAAAAACGACCATTTAATTTTCCCATGCTAACTGTTCCTACCTGTCAAACAATTTTGATGTTCGTTCCAAAAACGACCATTTAATTTTTCCATTTTAACTGTTCCTATCTGTCAAACAATTTTGATGTTCGTTCCATAAACGACATTTTTATTTTCCCATGCTAACTGTTCCTACCTGTCAAACAATTTTGATGTTCGTTCCAAAAACGACCATTTAATTTTCCCATGCTAACTGTTCCTACCTGTTAAACAATTTTGATGTTCGTTCCCAAAACGACCATTTAATTTTCCCATTTTAACTGTTCCTACCTGTCAAACAAATTTGATGTTCGTTCCAAAAACGACCATTTAATTTTCCCATGCTAACTGTTCCTACCTGTCAAACAAATTTGATGTTCGTTCCAAAAACGACCATTTAATTTTCCCATGCTAACTGTTCCTACCTGTCAAACAAATTTGATGTTCGTTCCAAAAACGACCATTTAATTTTCCCATGCTAACTGTTCCTACCTGTCAAACAAATTTGATGTTCGTTCCAAAAACGACCATTTAATTTTCCCATGCTAACTGTTCCTACCTGTCAAACAATTTTGATGCTCGTTCTCGAGACTCAAAACTCAAATATTAGTAGTATTCGGTTTATCTCTTTGGTTGGGCTGCAAAACTGCGAAAAATCAACCAGCCTCAGAAGGTAGGTGTAGTTGTAGATGCAGGTGAATATGTATATTATATGAATATGTATATTGTATACCAGACGGAATGACCGTGGTCTCTTGGAGACTGGGACGGGCTCTTGTATAGGACGCTACTTGCGTCGATACACTCGCTCCGTCCCATGTCCAGAGCACCTCAAGTACTGCAGGTGCGGCGGCAAATGAGACAGAAAACCTCAAGCGGCGCAAGTATGAGAACCTTAGTAGGGATCTCATATTTGAACCATTTGGGGTTGAAACCCTAGGCACATAGGGTCCTGGGGCACACAAACTATTCGGAGAAATTTCGAAAAAACTCGTAGAGGCCACCCGAGACCCCAGAGCCGGCACCTATCTGGCTCAAAGAGTTAGCATAGCCATCCAGCGAGGGAATTCTTTGAGCCTGATAAGCACTCTGCCTGATGGGGACGACCTAGAGGTTTTCTTTTTTTAATAGCCTATCTTGTACTTTAGTTTTCTCTTTTTTAGTTTTTTTTTCTTTCTTTCTTTCAATCTGTAAATAATTTAAAGTAGGTAGTTATCATTATTTTATTGTAAAATTGTTTCATTTTGATATTCTTTTGGTGTGCAATAAATTATAATCTTTAATTATTAAGATAAATCCTCCATATTGTATATAGTATAATATAGTTGTAGATGTAGATGTAGATATGGGTATAGGCTTACACCCTCACACCCACAGGTAGATGTAGTTATTTATGTATTCCAGTTCATAGTAACAACATGTCAGCTAGTCCTACTAATGTTATAAATGTGAAAGTTTGGAAATGGTAAGATGGATGGATGTTTGTTACTTTTTCACGCAAAAACTAATGAACTGATTTCGATGAAATTTGGTATGGTAGTAGTTTAGGCTTTGGATTAAAACAGGCTACTTTTTATCCTGAAAATGTAACGTGTTCCCGAGGGATACTATATTAACGCCGGTGGAGCCGCGGGCAACAGCCAGTCTGAAATAAAAGCTAAAGTTTTTTACCTACACCCAATTTACACGATTTAAATAAGCTGCTCACAAATTTTAAATCTAACAAACCATTGACAAGTTTCAAGAAGACTGCACTGATTTAATAGTCTGCCTACGGCTCGACGCTAAAATCCACAAACGCCCAGATCCGATTAGCAGGAGGCATCGAGTGGCCCCGATACTGACATAAACTGCAGAATGTGTCTGTGAGACTGAGACCACACCGCCATAGATTTTGCTGGAGTTTCCCTATTTCGCGAATCAAATTTTTAAGAAGCTCCCAAAAATGAAATTGGTATGGTGGATTTTGTATTTTCTTCAACTCTTCTGCAGTCTAAAATTGACAAACTCGCGCTATGTTTTATAATTACCAGCTTTTTCCCGCGGCTCCACCCACGTATATATAGTAATTAGTTTATATTAAAGAGTACTTAATAGGATTTATCCCGAAAGTAGCCTATGTTTTAATCCAGAATCTAAACTACTACCATACCAAATTTCATCGAAATCCTTTCAGTAGTTTTTGCTTGAAAGAACATCAAACATCCTTCCATCCATCCTCACAAACTTTTACATTTATTATAGACTAGCTTTTTTCCACGGCTCCGCCCCCTTAAATATACTATACTTTCCCGTAAATATAATATACTTTCGGGATAAAAAGTTGCCTATGTTTTAAATCCAGAGCCTAAACTATTACCATACCAAATGTAATCAAAATTCGTAGTGTAGTTTTTGCGTGAAAGAGTAACAAACATCCATCCATCCATACATCCATCCATACATCCTCGTAAACATTCACATTTATATTATTAGTATGATTAGTAGGATGTACTGTGGAAGAGCCACGCTTCGGCATGAATGGACCGGCTCGACCGGGTAAATACCACGACCTCACAGAAAACCGGCGTGAAATAATGCTTGCGTTGTGTTTCGCCGAGTGAGTGAGGTTACCGGAGGCCCAAGGGGGGGATTGGGGATTTTAAGGACCAGGAACGCAAGTCCCAACACCAGAGGAGTTACTCCTCTGGTGTTGCGAGTGTCCATGGGCGGCGGCAATCGCTTACCATCAGGCGATCCATCTGCTCGTTTCCTGGTTCATTACAAAAAAAAGTAGGATTAGGTACATACAAAATCACTCGGGTCATGAGCACGTGCACGTGAGCTGAAAATTTTCTCGTACCTATCTAGTAAACAACTTCTCTAAAAAAAAACACAACACTTACTAACAATTTTGCTTCACCACTCTCTCAATGTCAGAGTTAGCGCAAACTTTGTGAGCTAAAGTCTAACTTGTTGCGTTTACACATCTTATGCTAAACGATGAAGCCACGTTGTATTCCTTGGTATTTCTGGTTCCTACCTACCTAAAAGTGTCTAAAATCAACGAAACGAGAAGAGGAACTTTTTAATAAAATTCACTGTCTAATGATAAATGAAATCTAAGCTCTTCCAGTATAAAACATTAAGCTATGTAAAGGTGTAAATTGAGTTTTTCACGTAAAATACTGATAACTTCTGACTCTAAACTGTCATAGGTATGCAACTCAGAGTAGGTGCATGAGCTAATGTTTTTATAATATTTTGCCATTTATATGTGTATGTAGGTTTGTTCCTGTTAATAGATACGTAACAATAGCCCGGGTAACATAGGCTATATAATTTAAGTAGTCAGGTTATAGTTTTTACAAAAAATATAGAACATATTCGTTAATTTGGATGGATTAAAAAAGCAAGAATTATTTATATTATTAATTTAAAAAATATATATATTATATTTACCTAAATGTACTCTTTAATAAAAGAAGCCTAAATGTGTGAGAAAAATATAATAAGTTAATGTGATGGTAATAGATACATGGATTCGCATTTATGATGCTGCTGAGCTATCACATGCGCCATAAAAACCTGATCGTTAACTGAACTTCATTTCCCTGTTCAGCCTGTAATCAGGGCTGGCAGTGTTTTAGATTCAGACCTACCACTACGAAATAAAATATATTTTTAATAACTTCCGTCAATGTGCGTAGCGCTTAAAAATTATTATCATAAACGATCATCTGAAAACACATGTAGTTCCAAACTTATAAGCAAGCCTCCTGGCAGTTGGGACTTGGAACCTTGTTAACAAGGGTTGTAAATTTATGTAATGCCAATTATAGTTGCTACTAACTATCATAGACCGGAGATACAAGGGTATCTCAGTCATAGCTACAAAGGTTTGTAGGTTGATAGAATTTTATATGTAAATAAAATGATTTATTTAAATCTTTCATGAACTTTTGTGCGGCATCCCTACGCTAGTC